>OX493267.1:24892077-29892077 GCA_950370525.1 Bellardia bayeri
AGTCTTTTTCTTCTCCTGTAATATTTTTCCAATTTCATACAAATAAAATAAAACTTGCAAAATACTCGAGTATTTCAATAAGTAGTTTAAAAACTGCCTTTTCAAACACGTGCATATTCGTATTCTTTAACACTTATTGTATTTATTTAATACAAAGACAATATTTATTGTGTTTGTATTTTATAAGAGAAAGATGATTTTATTTATGTATTTGTTTTTTGTACTTTTGCCACAGCCTAATCTCTACCGATTTTGAAGCTGCTAACTCTAGAAAGACGCTATGGCATTCAGCACAAGTTGACGATAAAAACAATTTTTAATGTTTCTTAAAAAACACTTCACCAATGAAACTAGTCATTTTTCATTAAAATCCATTTGAGTGATCTCGTAAAGCCCTCAACTTATTTTAGAAATTTTCAAAATTCAGATAAACCCGTATTCCACCGCGAGGAATGTTGCTAAATGCTGCATTTAAACCAGCTTTTGTTACGCAAAACTTATGTAAAAGAAAAAGTCTCTTCTCTTACAGAAAAAAGAAAGGTCTGTCTACCGATAGAAAAAGAATAGAGACTAAAGATAAATTCTCTTTTACTATAGAAAAACTGAATGTCTCTTTCCTACAAAAAAAGTAAAAAAATATATGTCCTCTAGAAAAAGGAAAAATGAAGTCTCATTTCCTATAGAAAAATTAAAAAAACGAAAAGTACATATATTTCAATCTAACAGAATTAAAAAGAAAAGTCTCTATTCCTCTAGACAAATAAAAATTCTCTTTTCCTATATAAAAAGTAAACATGGTATATTTTCCTTTAGAAACAGAAAATGGGTCTTTTCCTATAGAAAAAGTGAAAAAGGAAAATTCTCTTTTCTATAGAAAGAGTTATTATTGAAAAAGTGACTTTTTCTTTTGGCAGGTTAAACATTTTTCATTAGGTTTGTAATTGATCGAAGTATTGCCCGTAGAACCAAGAGTTTATATATACAGTCGACCCTTGGTTAACAAACGCTTGGCTTAACGAACATTTCGCACAACGAACACATTTAAAAAACTGTTTCGCTTAACGAACAAAGTTTCGTATAACGACGACAACACAAAATGGGAAATATGTACCGAATTGCGCGAAAAACTTCCTGGAAGAAACTTTCGCCCAAGCGCTTTGCCATATAACCAACGAAATTATATTTCTGGCTAACCAGATGGGCCTAGAAGTATATAACAATGATATCGATGATATTGTGGCAGAGCACAGTGAGGAGCTGACTACCGAAGAGCTAATGCAATGTGCTTTACAGCAAGAAGATGTGGTGGAGAATTTATCAACCGAGGAGGTTACAGAAGAACAACAACCGTCTAGTGCAATTAAAGAAATGCTTAAGGCATGGGAGTCTGTGGCATCATACATTAAAAAGCATCACCCCAATCAGACAGTGGCTAAATGCGCAACAGATTTATTCAATGATAATGCTGTGTCGCACTTTCAACAAATTTTGAAGCGTCGCCAAACACAAACGACTGTATTACTGTATTCTAGTTCCTTATGAAATTTTAAGACGATTTAGCAATGTTTGTCTGTCTGTTGTAGACAAGAGAGAGCCTGGAAAAAACAACTTTTCAAATATTATTTGTTAGTTATGGCTGTTTGGTATTGAAAATGCCCAAATCGGTTTACTGGAACCAGAGCTTTGAACTAAAATTTGAGACAACCTTGACATTTTCAAAATATTTTGCTATTTGCTTTAAATGTATTGCAAATAACAGCATGAAATTTTGTTGGGGAAGTTTTTTTATATCGTACACTCCATTAGCCCCTTCGGTATTGGTGGTCCTGCCAGTATGATCTCATCGGTAATAAGACTTAATCCTCAGCATTGCAACATTAAAACCAAGAGGATTTGTTTGGGTTTGGAATTAAATAATTAATTAAAAATAAGATAACAGTCAGCATTAAATGCAGTGTGTTTATAATCAGAAGCTTGACTTTTACAAACCATCTAGTAGAAATTTCACATCATGCTATTTTTTAACACGCCATTGTATTTCTGTTTGTAACTTATGTAAATGAACAAATGCAGGTAAGGATAAGGGTTTCCTATGTTCACACCCATAAAAGGGCATACATATACATAGCAACTTTTCTAAAAACAATATGAAAAAAATAACCTATAGTAAAGATATTCATATTTTCTACTTCCATATGAAGGGATTTGTTTTAGAAAGACGAGAAAAATATGAAGAAGCAGTGCTTTTTTTCTTTTAAATTTCGATGTGACTATAGATTTGTTGGTGTGTATGCCTGTACGAGTATGTGTTTGTAATTGTGGTTGTTTGTGTATGAAGGTGGGAGACTTTTGAATATGTCCCAGCAACTCTAGGTAACTGTCCTGAAATAGTGATTATAGCTACCACTAGGGTCAACAATGGTTAAATAATTTGATACGTGACTAGTTATTTAAACTTTGTTGTGTCCTAGGCGGATATGAAAAGGTAACAAATACTAAACTTCCGATTCAAAAAGGACTCTTAGTGACAATTAGTTTAATCTAGTGGTTCTGAAAATAGCTGCATTCTGTACGTAAAACATCTAGAGTATTATAGTTTTGAAATGACAGTTTCGTCAAAATAGAGACCTGTAGTTCAATTATAATGTTTATATGACAGCATGTGATCAATAAATGCATGATGTGGATGCCTATCATCTGGTAAACTTTATGGTGAATTAGGAAATAAATCGGTTGTAAATATTATGCAGAGTCAATTTAACTCTTTGCATGCATTGAAGTGGTTAGTGGATAACTCGTGATGTTTTTTAGAGACTTACACCTTCATCAACATGGAAATAGTTCCATGAAATGCAGGGTGTCTTTAAATTGTGATGCTTGTGTGTGCGAACTGGAGTGTACGTGCGTATTATTTTTTGGCGACAAACACTCTGCTGTTTGTGAGTCTTCGAAAAATAACTGTGTGTGGTATTTTACAGATTTGTTACGGATTTTCAAAAAGTTATTCATGGTATTTGTTTATAAATTACAAATGTCGTGTGTTTTACTGTTTAGAAAAATTTATATTATTTGCTTTGCCTGTGGATCCTTTAAAATTGTATACAATACTTAATGCACTGTGAGTGTTTTGTAATCATAATCATAATCACAAACACACTCACTAAACTTGAATACATACTAACGCCTAATTGTGCACTTGCCCCTACCACCACATTTTTAAATTTTTTATGTGTTTGTATTTATGTGTATGTATGTTTCTACGATATTTTTTTTCAGTTGTTCACAGGTGTGTGTTTCGATTTTTTTTGGAGGGCACAGTTTTACTTTGTCGTTCTCTATTGCTCTGATAATTATGTCTGCCTTTAAACATAAATTATTATTTTTATTTTCACTTGTGCTTTTGATTGCTGCTTATTTCCTGGATGTAAGATTGTTGTCATATATTTTTTTTTTGGTTTGTGAAGTGTGTATTCCTAGTAATGGCTCCATTATACATTAAAATTTATTACATTTTTCAGTTCTAAATATGTTTGTATGTATTTACCCCAGGTTTTTGTGAACAAATATTTTATTAAACTGTTTGTTTCATTCTTAATTCAAGACAAATCAAAATACATTGTCATCTTTAAATGTCCTTGTTGGTTCTACCACCTCTTCACACACAATTTCATATTCGTGTAGCAAATACATAAACACAAGCAGACAGTAATTTATTGCTTGTCTAAACCTGATGTTTCGCATTTTAAATAAATCTTTGACCTTAAAGTTTCTTTTTTTCTTTTTTTTTGTTCATCGTTATAAGGTTCGTATGCTTAAGTTAAGAAGGTTTGTTAAATTGTTTAGCCCGTTTGTGACACTTAATGAGACAAACTCATTTCAATTGCTTTTTTAACCTACCACTTTTTTTTTAATTTGATACCCATACAAAATTTCTAAAATTTTCAAATTTGCTTTATTTAGAATTTTGTTATTTTGTAGTTTATACATTTTAATTACAAATAACTTTAGAAATGGTAGTTAGATTGTTTCACTCTTGATCTCATATTAAAAGCTAAGGTGTTGTACATTACTATGATGCAACACCTTGTTCGATTCTTTCCATAGAAGTTCAGTATTGACAAATTAATTGGACATTTGCAAAGAAGGTGAATGAATATCTTTTTTCAGCAGTAACTGCTGAAAAGAAATCTAAGTCTGCTTGTGTTTGTGAATTGTATATCGTCACATTTTTCTAGAAAATTAATAAAATAGCGGTATTTCGACAGTTCTTCCTTGCACAGTCTGACTAACAAAGAAAACGAGTTAATTATTTATGTCTAACTGTCGACAAAGAAGCCGCAAGAACGATTGGAAATTTATTGCTATCGGTTCATTATTTCACCTAGCCCTCATACAATTCAATTCAAAATCAAAAACATTGTACAGATCGTCCAATAACTCCCACACACAGTGAAAATATATAATTGTACATGTTCACCACAACAATGTCAACATTTTTAAAAGTTTTTCAACAATATCATGGTTAAGTTACAATTTAGATGATTACTGCAATCATATAAACGATTGTAGTAACTATGTGTATATTTGTAGCAATCATGTTTATGATGAATTCATTTATCATAATTTGTTGCTGTTTGATGGTATAATTTGTTTATCATAAAACTGACCACCATAAATATTACATTGCTATAATCATATAATAATGGTAAACTTAACCATATTATGGTTGCAGAAATCATATAAATAATTACAGTGACCATAATATATGTGATAAACATGCACAACTATATTTTTTCTCTGCGTGCATACATGACCCACTTCTGAAAATCTATTTAACGAGTAGAAATTTCTTAAAAATATAGTTATCTAAATAATATTCAATAGTTATGTAGACACAAATCATTCGGGATAATTTTATGATACTCTAAAAAAAACAGTTGTTGCTCATATGCTCGTAGTAGGGTATTACATGGTTGCGTTTAACCGACTCATAAACTGGGTGAGTGTTTTTTAAGCATAAATAGTATTCAAATTTGTTTTTATTTAAATCGTTTTCCTAAAAAAATTTGGTTTTTTTCAAACACTACTTACGATACTTGCTGCATACAAGGTGAAATCATGAACCGATTTTAGCCATATTTGTATGTACAGTAGAAGACAAAACTGTTTACAAAAATCTTTATATCTGAATATTTTTTCTTTTTTTTTTTACCCATATACAGATATAAAAAAATAATACATAACTTTGGAAGAGTATTAATCTACTATAACTAAAAGACTAAAAAATTCAAAAAATTAAAACTAATTTAACTGTGAATAATGGAATTCAACTGCTCGAATGGCCTCATTAGTCCCCAAAATGTAAACCCTATCGAACATCTTTGGTCGGTTTTAAAGTAAAAAGAAGCTCTAAAATCCGTGGATGAATTGTGGGAGCGTGCTTTTATAGCTTGGCAAAATATTAGTTCAAAGATTTTGAAAAATCTTGTCAACAGTATGCCAGACAAGTAAAAAACCCGTGATTTCAAAATTTCGCAGTTTTTCAAACAAGAGACAAAAGTGTTCATAGCGTCTTCATATTAAAGTGTAGTTTTTCAGAGTTAAATTAATATTAATTTTTTTAATTTTTTATTGTTTTAGTTATAGTAGATTAATACTTTTGCAAATATATGTACAATTAATTTTCTTGATATCTGCATATGGGTAAAAAAATAAAAAGTATTTTAATACCAAGTTTTTTGTGAACAGTTTTGTCTTCTACTGTATGTATATATGTATATACATTCATTTCAAACACTTAGAATGTACGTGAGATTCAATACTGCGGATAATATTACTGTTATCTGTTTTCTAAAAATTTTCTGTTGTTATTTAAACTGGTTCTTTTATTTATGAATTTGCTGTTTTTTTTTTAATCACAATATACATACATACATACATACATACACAAGTAAAAAATAAACAAAATGTAAATTATTTATAAAATTAATAAGGTTTAAGACTGACTAATCCTGTTGATAATGAAGGACGCATTTTATTAAATTGTTATGTTTTTAATAAAGCATTTTTGTTTTATTTTTTTTTTCATTTCTAATACTAAAAGAAAATAACAATATAAAAAATATATGTATGTATGTATGTATGTATGTATGCATGTGTCCTAAATGTGTTTTATGTTGGTGTGTCCAATATACAGACTTGGCATTTCGTTCCGTCCATTTGAATATTAAACATGTTAAAGTGCAATGTCTGGCTGTGCCGAATCTTAAGTACCCTCCATCAAGAAACACAAAAACTACACTGGTTATAAGTCTATAATATCCTTATTCTGTGTTTTTTATTCAGTCAATTGTTTGAAAGGCGATTTTACAAACAACATAATTTATTTCAAATGTTTTGACATTTTATCTAATTTTGACCATTTATAATTAATGTAATTACCAATTCTTATCATAATTTACAGAGTGTCTCTGATTTGCATAACAATCCTGAGCGTAATTTAACAATTTATAAAATTAAGGAACAAAAAATTCCATATTCAAAAAAGGATTAGGACTAATAATAGACTGCTAACTTCTAAATCCAGTATCCACTAATGTCATTTCTATGTATTTCAGGCTTACTTTGGTTGAATTTTATTTCAATAACGTTATTTACAAGAGTTGACTAGTGGGTTGTTATGCTCGAATGTGGACTTAATTCAGGAGTTATTGCCTATTATTGACTGACAGCTACAAATCCAAACTCAAAAAGTTCTGTACGTAAAATTAACTGAAAGTGTAATATAAAATAAATGAATATTCAGTTGAAAACCGGTCTACTTATTATTCATTTATTTTTAACGAAAAGTTCATTTAATTTTAAATGTCAAAAATTCAATTCCGAATTCCGTAAAATCAACTGCAGTAGCATAATTGCCGTATAACCGATATTAGTATAATTTTTGGATTCAAATTTCTGATCTGTATAAAACTTGGTTCGATATCGATATTAATTACACATTTTTGTCGTTTAAATTATTTTACTGAAATGATGTAGTAGCTATGAGAATTCGTGTTCCGATCTTCTTAAATTTCGGAACAGAGAATTTTATGCATATGAGGATATCTCACGTCAAATTTCAACATATTAATGCTGTATTTAAGATACATATTAGTATTAAAGTGTATTTTGAAAGTGGACTTTATATGGGGTCTATGGTCAAACATAGACCGAACTAAATAAAATTTCCGTTTGCGATTTCTTTTTACATGAAACCTTTTTTTTGTAGAATGAGAAATGTATTATGAGAAATCATTAGACCGATTTTTACTATTTAGTTTATAGTTCTTTTTTTATCATAAAAGTAACGTGTACAAAATTGAATGCAATAAAAAATGCAAAAAAAAATTTCAAAATATCAAATTTATTTTGAAGGTTGTCTGACATTTTGGTCCATAACTCTGGTTGGCCTAAACCGATTTTGCTGATTTTAAATACCAAACTATTTAACAAAATACAAAATAGTTTTCTGTAAATCCAGTAAGGTTTAGTTGTGTATTTTGGACGTGAGAGTGTTTTACACTGACTGACAGACATACATAGCTCAATCGACTGAGAATTTTATAGGGATCATGAGTATACTTTGTTGGTTTCAGATGAATATTAACAAAGTTCCACACAGAATAACAAACGTAATATACTCTCATTCATCACTTGTGGTGGTGGAGGGTATAAAAAGATGATGATGCTCTTAATATCTTGCTTACTATACATTAATTTTGTATATTGTAGTTAGTTTATTTTCATCTTATCCGAAAGTTGTGTACGTTCGTTTTTGTCTTGTTTTCGAAGATTATTTAGGAAAACTGTTACTTTGGTTTTATTGTCAACGTGTGTATGTACGAGTATTGTATATGTAAGTGTCTCTGTGTGTGTCAGGCCGGAAATGATGATTGTTTTAATCTTCTGAATAACAGCAAGCTTACACAAAAACATCTTATGATTTATATTTGATTCCGGTGCGATGGAAAATGTTGTGCGCCTCTTTATTACCTCTATTTGTATTTACAAAATATTTTTCATATACAGTTTAATTTTAAGCATTTGTAATTAACATACGAATATCATAAATTCTAGTTCAGTTTGTACAGAAGATAAATGTCCTTAAGGCTATTTGTGCTTTGGTATTAAAATCTTGCTAAAAGTATCAAATAATTGTTTTTCATCCATAGAAACAATAAGAGAATTCATAATTAATATATATACGAGGTCTGATAACCGTTTTTTTTAATTTCTTCAAAAAGTATTTATTTATTCATCAATAAATTGTCCTCTTCAAAGTTATCCCCATAGATATAATACACATATGCCAACGTTTTTTTCAATCCTTAAAACACTTCTGAAACGCGCTTTTTGGTATCGCCAACAGCTCCTGTTTCGATTTTTCTTTTATTTCCTCAATCGTAGCAAAAGCCTTTCCTTTCATCGGTGTCTTCAGTTTTGGGAACAGGAAAAAGTCAGAGGGGGGCCAAGTCCGGTGATACCGGTTTTGTTTTTGGTCAAAAACTCACGCACAATCATCGATGTGTGAGATGGTGCAAAATGCATGATTGGGTTTTTCCAAAATTCTTTGCGTTTATGACGAATTGCTTCGCGCAAACGGTGCAATACTTCAAGGTAGTATTCCTTATTGACCGTACGACCTTGTGGCAAGAATTCATGATGCACCACGCCATTGCACTCGAAGAAAACAGTGAGCAAAACCTTCACATTTGATCGAACTTGACGTGCTTTTTTCGGTATTGGCTCTTCTGGACATATCCATTGGGATGATTGGGCTTAGGTTTCAATATCATAGCCATACACCCATAATTCGTCACCAGTTATGACCTCTTTGTAGATCGTCGTTGACGATGTTCAACAGCTCCTGAGCGATGTCCATGCGACGTTGTTTTTGCTCAAAATTTTTCAATTTTGGAACAATTTTCGCTGCAGCACGTTTCATGCCTAAAACAGCCGTAAAAATTGCTTGGCATGAGCCGAACAATATGCCAACATCATCAGCAACCTCTCTGATAGTGATTCGACGATTATCCAAAATCATTTTCTTCACTGCTTCAATGTTTTCATCGGTTGTTGACGTGCTCGGGCGACCTGGACGACCATCGTATAACACTATTTCATCGAGGCATCTGTTCATTTAATAATGAAAAAAATAGCTCTTTATTAACACACAATTTTCAATATCAATTAGAATAGAATATATTATATGATATTATATATTATAATAGAAATTGTTATTGTTACTGGTTGTTATAGTACCCATAAATATTATACTGATTTCCCATTAAATAAACAAAAAACAAGTTAGAGTGTTATATTTCTTAAATACACTCAACCTAAACATAATAAGAAATAGAAAAACTACACTGATAATAGGATTGGAATATCCTTATTCTGTGTTTTCTATTCAGTCTTAGTGGAAATTATATTAGTATCTTATATATTGCTTGAAAGACAATATTACCTGTTGGTCGTATTCCACTAATGTGACTTTATTTTAAATGTTTAGAAATTTATTTAATTTTTACCATTTACAATTGATGTAATTACCGATTCTTACTGTAATTTACAGAGTTTGTCTAATTTTCATAATAATATTGGGTGTAATTTAACAATTTATAAAATTAAAAGAACATTTTTCCATATTCACAACAAGTTAAGAAACAGAGTATAAAAAAGGATAATATTATAAGGTGAGGCTTCTTTTGGTTGAAATTTATCTTACAAAAGATTTATGGGTGGCGTAATAGAAGTGGCCCGGTTATGGACTGATAGCTTCTAAATCCAGTATCCACTAATGTGGCTTCTACGTATTTGAGGCTTATTTTGGTTGAATTTCATCTCAATATTTTTATTTACAAGAGTTATATGGCGGACTTAATTCGGGAGCTATTGCCAATTATTGACTGACAGCTACTAAATCGAGTAGCATAATTGTTATATAACCGATATTTGTATGATTTCTGGATTAAAATCACTGATCTATATAAAAGTTGGTTCGATATCGATATTTTTTTAGACATTTTTGTGGGTTTATTTGTTTTTCGGAAATGGTTCTTATATGCCAGCTATGACAAATTATGATCCGATCTTCTTAAATTTTCGAAAAGTGATTTTTATGCATATGAGAATATTTCACGTCCAATTTCAACATAATAACAGTACAAATTAGTATTAACGTGAATTTCGGAAGTGTATCTTATATGGGGGATGTAGTCAAATATTGACCGATGTTCTCAAAATCTAGCAGTTTGATTTTGGCATGTATGTAAATAATCTGTGTAAAATTTTGTATCGGTACCGTTATTTATAAGAGATTTACGAGTATTAAAATGATTTTCAGAAGAGGGCTTTATATGGGGCATACCGTTAAAAATGGACTAAAACGCAAACATTCTGTGGGATGATTTCAGTATATATGTGAATGATCGGTGTAAAGTTTTGAGTCGGTATCGATATTTATACGATATATATAAAAATAAATGGTTTTTTCGGATGTGGTCCTTATATAGGAGCTATGACCTCATAATGGCCGACCACCATTAAACTTAGTACAACAATTAATTTACCTATAAGGATTATTTATGTCGAATTTTAGCCTGGTAGCAGTTTTATACGTATTTGAGTGTATTTTGAAAATGGACTTTATATGTAGTCTATGGTCAAATGTGGACTGAACTAAAAAAAAATTCGTTTTGCGATTTTTTTTACGTGATACTTATTTTTGCTGAATTTTGTCTTGATATTCCAATTTTATAGGCATTTATGTATAATTGAGCAATATTTCGGGAAGATTTTTGTATGGGGGCTATGAGAAATCATGCACCTATTCCTACTATTTTCCTCACACTTTCTTCTTTTATCATAAAAACAACGTATACAAAATTTCATGGGAATATCTGCAATATATTTAAAAAAAATTGGAAGAAAAATGTTAAAAATATCAATTTTTGATGGAGGTTGTCTTACATTTTGGTACATAACTCTTGTTCTACTATACCGATTTTGCTGACTTTTGATACTAAACAGCTCAGGGGAACTATGAATAGTATTTTGTAAACTTTATTGATTTCAGTTGTGTCCTTTGGACGTGAGAGTGGTTTACAGAGACAGGCAGACGGAGAGACAGACGGGCATGGGTCAATCGACTTAGAATTTCGTAAGTACCAAGAATATATATACTCTGTTGGGTATCAGATGAATATTTCTCAGTGTTACACACGGAATGACAAACGTATATATGATCTCATTCACCAATTATGGTGGCGTAGGGGTATAATAAAATTGAAGATTTCTAAGAGATTTTTGCAATTTTTGCAATATCAAATTATTATATTTTGAAAAACTCGGGTAAACTACAAAATAATAAAGAACAAAATAACAAGGAAATAATAAATAATTGCACTTTAATTTCAAACTTTGATATTTTTGATATATTGATGTATGGACTAAAGTGCAGCGGAAAGTGCTGCTACCAAAATTATGTCTTTGTTTTTCGCATTTTTTTAAACAAATCTAGCACTTTTTCGTAATAAAGTTTTGGCAACACTGACTTTTAGAAATTGAATAAGGTTTAGATTTGCCTAAAATTTGATTTTCAGAAAATTAAAGTTGATTAACTATGATTTGAAAAACTTTTAGAGTTCATACTAATTCCAATGGCGTGCCTATTTGGCAGAATTTTGACATTTTGCATATTAAAATAAAATGTTAAAATAACTTTGTTCCAGGGGTAGGTATACCTTCAACCCATAATGCATTAGTTTAGGATACTCTGCTTACGAATTTTAGAACAAATGGTCTAAAATTTATATTTGTTTAAACCGATTTCGCAAATTATATAACGATTCTTTTTTAGGGTAGGAAAAAAATTGTGTTTTTATACCCACCACCAAAAAGGTGGGGGATTTATTAAGTTTGTCATTCCATTTGTAGCACATCGAAATAATGGTCGCACAGCCAAAAAGTCTATATACGAGTATTCTGCGCCCTCATTAGATTCTAAGTCGATCTAGCCATGTCCGTCCGTCTTTTAAGGCATGATAGAGCGTCGACAAAAGACATAGAACTATGGAATTGATCCACTAAAATGTTTGGCGTTTAAAATGGGCAAAATCGGTCCAGTAGGATGCGAGTTATAGACAAAAGTTTCAGACAATCAGATATTTTTTGCGATTTCCTCAAATATAATGCAGATAATATCATGAAATTTTTCACACTTTATTTTAATTATAGAGGGGCAAGGCCTTTTGAAAATGGTAGGGATCGGTCCACGATTTCTCATAGTGCCCATACAAATGTATTCCTGGATACTGGCTTTAGGGTACATAAATGTCTATAAAGAAGCCGTATTAAAACAAAATTCTGTAAAAATAAGTTTCATGGAAGGCGAAATCTCAAAACATTATTTGGTTTGCATTGGTCTATATTTTGACCATAGCCCCAGACAAAGACAATTTCCGAAATTCAATTAAATTTCATAAATCTCTTATAAATATCAGTATCACATTGCAATATAAATCTGCGTCCTTCGTACTGAATTTTATGATGATCGGCCCGTAATAGGTCATAGCTCCCTTAGAAGCACTACTCCTGAAAACTCATTAACCTACATAAACATCCATATCAAACCGAAATTTTACACAGATCAGTTAAAAGTGTGTAAAAATTATACTATTGACTTTTGTGAAAGTTGGTCTATAATTGGCCATAGCTCCCATACAAACTCCACTTCCGAAAATAACCACAGAGTAGACAGAGGTGACAATTTTTACATTTCAAAAAGCTAAAACCAGTTTAGTAGAGCTTTTTGATACCTAATTTATTGTGTGTTAAAAATCGCTTTATGTTACAAACAAAGTTTTAATTCTTGATTATAAATTGGATATGCATAAAATTCTAATAAATATGATTATTGAGATGAAATGCAAATAAAATAAATCTAAAATATATAGAAATTACGGTACAATATTATATGACGATCACCCCATAGTAAGTGATTTGGTGGTGAGTATATTAGATTCGGCATAGCGAAATATAAAGTCTTACTTGTTATTTATTTTATTTGTGTAGTACTTTATACTCAGAATTATTGATGCACTGTAAAACTTTGTGTTGTTTGTAAAAAATATTTATAATTTTCTCTGAAGATGCTATTGTGTAGCATCACAATGGAATAGTAAAATAAAAAAGGGTAGATGATGCTGAACAATTGTTCATATTCATACATTAAAAAATATATTTGTCTTGGATGATCTTCAGAATTGTTTTCTCCCATTATCAGTTATCAAAAAACGTATACGTACATAACTTTATTTTAACTATGATAACAGCACTTCGGAAAAATATGTACAAAAATATACATACTTATATGTAAGTAAATAGTTTTATTAACATTTATGTATCGTTTAAATAATTTAAGATATAATATCTATGTGATAATTGGATGTCCTGTTTGCAATTCCTTTCAACACTAAAGACACTAAATTAGGCCTTCTTCAAAAATTTTGTCTTTGATAAATCTGTTATAAAATTAGCAAGTTTTGAAAGTATTTCAAGTATATATTTGATTTAATATTAAATTTGTGACCTTTTCACAGTTGTCTTTTTTTGACAACCGACGCTCTATATACTACATACACATGTATTATGTATTTAGTATGTGTATTTAGTAAAGAAAGTTTGACCTTTTAAGATGAATTAAATATTATATTATACAGTCACAAACAAACACATATTTTAATATATTACTGGTATTTTCTCAATAGAGAATGTTATAATACAAAAGAAATATAATACTTATACAATCATGCTCTATTAATGTTTGAATTTACGAGCAGAAGTCAGTTTTAATACGAAACTAAGCTAACTATGAAAAGAGGATAAAATATCTTGGGTTTCTGGGATAAATACATACTTATTTAACTAAAAGCTTTTCATTTCATTTGTTTTAAAGTATTTTTAGCATTTCTTATTTTGTCCTTTCGTTTTTTTTTTATTTTCTTATTTTATACTATGATTGGTTTTAATGTCCTTTTTATTTAACACAATAAAACTTTCATTTCCTAACATGTGTAAATTTCATTAGATCTGTGTTTAAATGCATGTGTTTGTGTGTTTGGCAATTACAACACACACACACTCGTCAGCATTAAGCCTCAACAGGACACAAATAAGGAAATTACATACAAACACATACATACATACATATTTAATTTCCATCTTTATTCCACAACTCACACAAACTTTACTAAATACTAACTTCATAAACCAAATACTGAATACAAAAGATCTTGAAGGAACTCATTTATCTTGAATTTCTCTAGAGACTTATTTATTAGCTTAAAGGGAAAAATACAGTTTTGTTTAAAAAGTGAAACAAAAAAAAAAATACAAAAACAAAAAATACAAAAACACTGATGAAATATAGCAATGCGCAGAAAATACGATAAATGAAAAAGCGGGCACAAATGAAACTATGCCTAAAGGCTTAACATAAATGAGATATCAATCCTGTAGAGTTTCTTTCACATACATACATACATACTCTCATTTACACATCTGAACATACATATAAAAGAAGTCACATGTATAAGCCAAAATTTCTGAAAAATAAAGTCAAGTCATAACTATCAGGTTGAAATTCGACACCAACAATCCAAATATCTATGTAAATAATCGTACTAAATTTTAGAATAATCAATTCATATTTGACCAAATAATAATTTAAATTCGACACAAATAATCCGCAAACACACATAAGTCATAGAAACAAACTTTATGATGATCGGTCCATAATTGGTCGTAATAAAAAACGTAAATATTTTATAAATATCGACATCGAACTGAAACTTTACACAGATCAGTTATATATAAATTTGTTAAAATTTTGTTCTTGGATTTTGTCCATAATTAACCATAGTTCCCATATGAGGCGTATTTCCGAAAAATAACTCAAAAATTCATCATTAATGAGAAACTGACTTCACCATAAGACTCAATTGCAGTAAAATATTTAATGACGATCGTCCCATAATATGTAATAGATCCCATATGAGGGATCCGTAAAATTAAATAAACAAGTGACAAGTATATATAGATCACACTTCTGGTGCTGGGTATATAAGATTCGGCAGAGCCGTGATCTTTTTGTTTTAAGTGCTTCCTAAAATATGTCAAACTTGTACTGGGATGTATGTGTCCATGTCCTCTTCATGTTCAAGATATATTAATATGTATATGAATATTCTTATGCAGTAACTGACAATAAATGGTCATAATAAAATGCAAGTTTTATGTCCACCACCAAAAAGTTGGGGGGTATATTGAGTTTCTCATTCCGTTTGTAATACATTGAAATAATGGTAGTAGAATAAAAAAGTCTATATATTCTGGGTCCTTATAGAATTCTAAGACAATCTAGCCATGTCCGTCCTCCTGTTGTTGGCACGATAGAGCTTCGAACATAAAACAACGAAATTTTTACCAAATATTCTTTGATCCAACGAAATTTTTGGTGCCGAAAATGGGCAAAAGCGGTGCAGTAGGATCTGAGTTACAGATCAAAGTTTCAGACTACCTCGATATTATTCAGATATTTTTTCTTGCTTTCTTCAAATATAATGCAGATAATATCATTAAATTTGGCTTTATTTTTATTATAGAAGGACAAGTCATGTTGAAAATGGTAAGAATTGGTCAATGATTTCTTATAGCCGCCATACAAATTTCTTCCCGGAATATGGCTTTATGGTACATAAATTTTTTATAGAAAAGCCGCATTAAAACAAAATTCTGCAATAATAAGTTTTATGCAAAGTGAAATCTTAAAACAATATTTTGTTTGCATTGGTCCATAATTTTGGAATAGACCCATTCAAAGACTACTTCTGAAATTCACTTAAATGAACATAAATATTTTGTAATACTAACAATCAAAATGAAATTCGACAAGCATAATAAAAATATACATTCAAATCGTGATGATCGGTCCATATTTGACCATAGTCCCCATATAAAGTCCAGTTCCGAAAATCACATAAATGCGCATAAATCGTTGCAAAACCCACGATCAAGTTTAAATTCAACACAAATAGTCCATAAATGTATAAGTATCGTCCATCTGAATATGATGATGATCGGTCCATATTTGACCATAGTCCCCATATAAAGTCCAGTTCCGAAAATCACATAAATGCGCATAAATCGTTGCAAAACCCACGATCAAGTTTAAATTCAACACAAATAGTCGATAAATGTATAAATATCGTCCATCTGAATATGATGATGATCGGTCCATATTTGACCATAGTCCCCATATAAAGTCCAGTTCCGAAAATCACATAAATGCGCATAAATCGTTGCAAAACCCACGATCAAGTTTAAATTCAACACAAATAGTCCATAAATGTATAAATATCGTCCATCTGAATATGATGATGATCGGTCCATATTTGACCATAGTCCCCATATAAAGTCCAGTTCCGAAAATCACATAAATGCGCATAAATCGTTGCAAAACCCACGATCAAGTTTAAATTCAACACAAATAGTCGATAAATGTATAAATATCGTCCATCTGAATATGATGATGATCGGTCCATATTTGACCATAGTCCCCATATAAAGTCCAGTTCCGAAAATCACATAAATGCGCATAAATCGTTGCAAAACCCACGATCAAGTTTAAATTCAACACAAATAGTCCATAAATGTATAAATATCGTCCATCTGAATATGATGATGATCGGTCCATATTTGACCATAGTCCCCATATAAAGTCCAGTTCCGAAAATCACATAAATGCGCATAAATCGTTGCAAAACCCACGATCAAGTTTAAATTCAACACAAATAGTCGATAAATGTATAAATATCGTCCATCTGAATATGATGATGATCGGTCCATATTTGACCATAGTCCCCATATAAAGTCCAGTTCCGAAAATCACATAAATGCGCATAAATCGTTGCAAAACCCACGATCAAGTTTAAATTCAACACAAATAGTCCATAAATGTATACAAATTCTCGATCTCATATATATGATGATTGGTCCATATTTGACCGTAGCGCATACATCTCTTATAAATCTCCATAATAGGTGTTTTGGTGGCGGGTATATAAGATTCGGCACAGCCGAATATAAACTCTTACTTGTTTAATTTTCAGAATTATCTTTGTCAGTGAACATTATAGTACATACTTTCATGTCCGAATAGAGTAAAACTTATACCATTAGATTTGCCGCCCACTGTATACATTCATTTATAATTTTGTTACATAATTCGTTTTATAGACAATTTATATATAAAATATAAAATTAAGTTTAATGTAGTGCAAATAAAATCTAACGTTTTTCACATTTTCCTTAACAATCATAATATGCGAGAATTTTTTTTAGTTAACGAAATATTTTGTGTGTCTTTTTTTAAAGATAAAAAATTGTTTAATTCTTTTAAGTGATGGGAGTATACATACATATATGGTTAGTTTCTTTAAAATTTTTTTTTTTTTTATAATACATTATATTTATTTATTGAATCTTCAGATATTGAAATGACAATAAGTTTTCGAATCTTAATACTAAAAGAAAATAATAAGTCCAGCCAGTGCTAGACAAAATATTATGATACTACAAAAAAATTTACATCCACTGATCCAGTCATCTGTTTTGCGTTTGAGTTAAAGCAAGGGTATCCCTCCTTCTCAACCGAACATGGCCACTAAAGTTAAGGATGTCTCGTGCAAGTGGGTTTGGATGGTGTTCAAGTTTGCTGACATATTTTGAGGCGTAGTTTGTAAATTCGTCTTTCACCAAAGGAATGCCTAGATCTTTGTGAATTCGAGAATTTTTAACGTACCATGGAGCTGCAGTAATTATACGTAGAATTTTATTTTGACCTCTTTGAATTTTTTCAATGTTGGATGCTGAGGCAGTACCCCATAATTGAATTCCATAACACCATATTGGCTTTAGAATTGCATTGTACAACAAAAGTTTACAATCCAACTTTAATGTAGAATTTCTGCCGATTAGCCAATTAAGTTGCACTGCTTTTAATCTCATCTGTGTAAGTTTTGCGTCAATATGAGACTTCCAGGTTAAACGACGATCGAGGTGGATTCCGAGGTATTTGACTTCATTGTGTTGCGGAATAATTTGGTTATTTATTCTGATGGACGAGCAGGTATCTTTTCGCAATGTGAAAGTTATATGAATACATTTCTGTTCGTTAACCCTGATTTTCCAAAGCTCAAGCCAATTCTCTAGTTTATAAATATAATTCTGCAAATTCTGTGATGCTATTTGATGGTCCTTATGAACGCTAATAAAGGCTGTATCGTCAGCAAAAGTTGAAGTATGTATATTGGGGTCTGACGGCATATCGGATGCATAAATCAAATATAAAGTAGGACCCAGTATGCTACCCTGGGGTACTCCTGCTTCAATTGGCTGAGCGGGGCTTAAAAAATCGCCTTCTTTGATTGTAAATTTGCGACCATATAAATAACTTTTCATAAGTTTGTGGGTGTTAGCAGGCAGAGCTAATTTTATTTTGTGCATTAAACCTTCATGCCAGACTTTGTCGAACGCTTGGGAAACATCAATGAAAAGCGCGGAACAGTATTTTTTCTCTTCAAACGACCGTCTTATCACATTTACTAATCTGTGTGTTTGTTCGATGGTACTGTGTTTAGCTCTGAACCCGAATTGATGATTTGGAATACATTGAGTGTCGTTCAGAATTGGAATCAACTTAGCCATTAACAATTTTTCAAACAGTTTTGAAATTGTCGGCAGTAGGCTAATTGGCCTATATGACTCTACTTTGGTGAGGTCCTTCCCTGGCTTAGGAATCATGGTAATCATAGATACCTTCCAATCTGCAGGATAGTATTCTAGGCGTAAAATAGCATTGAAGATAAAGAGAATAATTCTTCTAGCTACACGAGGTAACTCCACGAGCATTTTGTTGCTGATTTTATCCATACCTGGAGCTTTTTTAAGGTTCAGAGTACCAATAGCGCTTTGAATATCATTAAAGCTAAGTCTTAGAGGTACAGGAGGTCTAATAACGAGTGGTGGCAATTCAGTTGCATTATTTGAGTTGTTTATAGTAAACACATTTCTCAAATGGTTAACAAATAAAGTCCCTTTCTCGGAATCGTTTCTAGCCCAGTCACCAATCGGATTTCGCAAAGGAGGCTTTCCTCTAACTGGTCTTTTTAAACCTCGTGCCGCCTTCCATAACGAATAGTCAGATTGTGGGGAACTGTCAATTCCCTCCAAGTATGATTTAAGTGAAGCCATTCTTTGGGTTTCTAAGAAATTTCTTAGTATATCTCTGCATTCCCGTAGCCTAGCTTTCAGTTGAGGAGACCTGTGAATTTGCCACTCTCTTCTAACTCTTCTTTTTTCTGTCAGGAGATGTTCGAGTTCAGCGAAATAAGTTCTGTTTGTCCTATTTCTGCATTCAACGTCATATGTGGAAGCGTGATGCACAGCTCTTCGTATGTCCTCAGTAAACTTGCCAATCGACCCATCAATATCCTCGGTAGTTCTCAACACTACATTTTCCGTGCAGTGGGAACTTAAATACTTTTTATACTTTATCCAACTTACTCTGGATTTAGACATGTCCCGAAATGGAGAGCCATACCCTTGAAGGAAACGCATTGAAATAATAGAAGGAGAGTGATCTGAAGACAAGTCTAATGAAGGCTCCACTTGTATCGATTCTACAGGGATATTTTTCACTACTCCGAAGTCAATAATATCGGGAATCTTCCGTCGGTCCGTCGGCCAGTAGGTGGGATGCCCGCTTGAGAGTACATCTAAGCCCATTTTGGCAATGGTGTTGAAGAGTTCACGACCCTTCGGGGTCACTAGACGTGAACCCCAAAATGTGTGTTTGGCGTTAAAGTCACCAGCAACCAAAAATCTAGCTCCAAGGGAATTGAAGAAGCTGTAGTATTGATGTTCTTTTATTGAAAATCGAGGCGGCGAATAAATTGATGATAAAACAAAGTTGTATTGACAGAATTCAATACAAATGTTTGTTGCTTGTAGGTAATCCTCACATATGTTGTTCATTAAATAATGTTTTATTCTGTTCTTTATAAGAATTGCCGAACCTCCACATGCTCTTCCGCGGGGATCTTTAGTATCATACAACACGTATCCATTAATTTTGAAGTACCCTGTCGCCGTCAAGTGAGTTTCAGCAATCATCATGACATCAATCTGCTTATCCATCAGGAAGTGTTCCAGTTCGTTTTTATGTTGGCGAAGGCCGTTCGCGTTCCAAAAACAAATTTTTAAACAAATCATTTCTTTAAAATTGCTTGTAAGATAGTGGATTGCATTTTCAGCATTTCCTGCATCATGGATGTCATAGTGGTCGTAAAAGTGTTCATAGTTTGGACAAGTGTCTGCAAAGTAGTCTCTAGAGTGTTAATATTAGGCTCGTAATATTGAGATTTAGGTTCCTGCTCCAAACCTGGCATATTAGATTTAACCACGTTAGCGTAAGAAACTTGTCTAGAACTAGGCGCGTTTTCATGACTAGTGGGCCGTAACAATTGAGGAAAATTGTTACTCGATGCAAAATTAGGCTGTTGTGGATGAACAGGTAATACTGACGTCTTGTTGGTCCTTATGCCTTTCAAATGAGTGTAAACTGGACAACCTCTATAATTTGCGGTATGATTACCTCCGCAGTTACTGCATTTTTGATTTTTGAGTCGGTTTTCGACTTATCACATTGAGCAGTTGTATGTAGTTCCCCACACGCAACACAAACTGACGGCAATTTACAATATGCTTTAGTGTGACCAAATTCTTGACAATTAAGACACTGGACGGGTCCCTGACGCTTATGCGGTTCTTCCACGGTGATTCTACGATGCAGAAGGTAAATCAGATTGTAGATGGGATGGGACTCGTTTTTCTTTAAGACTATATCTCCGGGTTCCAATTCCACCCTGAACATAGGCTGAGGAATCTTTTCACGGTTTCTAATATTCGTTATGTTCTTAATTTTGAAGCCATTTTCCATTAAACTAGTCTTTATCTCGGCAGGATCAACATCTGGGTCTATACCCTTTAGAACGACTTGGAGTCCTTTTGCGCTTTTCAGCTGGTAGGTATAGAAATCCCTACTCTCCCTCTCCAACTGGTTGGACAATTTTCGAAAGTCATCTTCCTTTTTCACTTGAATTTTGGTTTCGCTGATATTTCCATGTTTAATTGAGGTTACGCTAAACATATTTTCACCTATTACCGAAACAATTCCTTGTACCAATTTACTGGAAGTGGGCTCTCTCAGATAAATTGGTGGGGGCTTAAACGTTTTTTTAGGAAGTTCTGGATCATCCGTCTGGAGGAGAGCAAACCTGTTTTGATCATTTGGATTGTCAATACTCACGGTCTTGGGAGCTTTTGAATTTGATGACGTTTGAGCAGATGTCGGGCTCCTCTGTCGCTTAAGAACTGTGACGTATTTATCCATACCTACTTGTTTTCTAGGTTTAACTGCACTATTTGATGTAGAAGATATTGATGTTTTATCATCTGATGAAATCACTATATTGGGCGAACAGGAACGGCGCCGTTCTACGGCTCTTGTAGTGAGAAGATTCTCCACAGATTTTTTTAAGGATTCTTCCTCAGAGATCCATAAAGATTTTCTAGTCGAGCTAAGCTCTTTCTCAGAATTACATCTGAGAGGAACACTCATACAGTTTTTATGCGATTTTTAATGTTTTTTATTATTTTTTTTTTTTTATGTTTTTTATTTTTTAATGTTTTTTTATTTTTTTTTTTACCGTAGGTATTTTTACCTATTACGAATTATTTTTTAACTTTTTGTTTTATTTCGACCTATTACAATTTTTCACCTATTACGATTTTTTCACCGAAAATTCAGCCGCACTAAAAATAACACGTCCGAACAGTTCAACAACACTATGTTGTTTAAGAAATAATAACAGAAACACTAATCATGTATGATTAAGTCACTGGACAGGAAGTGCTACAGATAAAGCCTTATGATTGGCTAAACACTCGTAGTTAAGTAATTTATTTCATCGAAAGTATGAGTTTGTGTTAGAGGTACTAAAGGAATGAAAGTCACCAGACTACGGTTCAATAATATTACACAGCTTTAAAAATTTTTAATATGGATAAAATACCAAGAACGCCACATGCCTGGATAAGTTAATTGGGACCTTCTGAACACGAAAAACGCTGTAATTTTTTTTCTAAGGAATGCTATGTACGTACATATTTAAGTGAGTTGGAAAATTAAAGTTAGATGTGAAATAGCTTTCTAAACAAATGTAATCTATGTACATATGAATGTATATTTGCAATATCAATATAACTCCTTCTTATTTGGGACATTCTTAAAGATCCACGTGCCTTTAATTGGCCATTTGGGTTTCTACCCTTCATGTACATTAAATAAAAATTATTTTCTTTTATTTTGGTAAATTTTGTTTTGTTTTTGTTTAAATGAAAGGAAGTGCATGAAAAAAATTTGCATTTTCAACGACTTCCCAAATGGACAACAATGGCTTTTTTAATAGCGTACAAAAACAATGACAGCAGCAGCAGCTCTACAAAGTATTTGTATGTATGTATGTATGTATGTATATAGTTAAATGGATATGTTTGTTAATGTACTAAGAAAGATGAAGCAGAAGCAATTTCTAGCAAAACAAGAAAACTCTTTTAAAAGTTTCGCTTGTCGTTTTATTTTTTATGTATTGAAATTGTTTTGAAATGAAAACGTCATTGTTTTCTCTTCCTTTTTCAAAATGTTTTTGAATGAGAATGTAAATTTGAGTACATTCAATTATTTGATGGTCTTCTGAGTTGCGATAAAAAACTTTTTTTTTCCCCGTTTTGTACAATAATCGTAAAATGCGATACTTTACGAAGAGAGAAAAACAATAGAATTAGTTTTTTTTTTTGTCGTGTTGTTTTATACATATTTCTGTATTGTTTTGCCACTACATTCAATTGTACAAGTTTTAATTTTTTCCTCTGCTTTTGTTTAAGGATAAGTTTGGTTTTGGGGCAAAACTACTCTTTCGACTTTTAGTTTTCATTGTACATATTTTGTGCATACATACATACTCATAAACAAACACATTATTGTAAATACTGCGCTCAAAAAGTATATAAAATCCTGCATATTAAAATACTTGTCCATTTAGTATTATGTTCCTAAATATGTTGCGCCTTTGGGTGTTAATGTACATATATTTAACGAGACCATAACTCCCGCTTTTGGCGGGACTATCCCGTTTTATAACTATATTAAAAATTTTTAATATTTTAAAATAATTTTATATATGTTTCTTTTTTGGCACTTACAAACCAAAGCAAAATAAAGCAACGGACGCAGTATTATCAATTGTAAAACTTGTAAATAGATTTTGTTTACATATGGCAGCTTTGATTTTTCAGAAAAATCGTTTGAAATGGGTGGTGATCGTGTTGCAAAAAACTCTCAGTAAAAAAATTTTTCTCCATACAAAAGTTTTGTTTGCTACATATGGATGAATCCACCTTGAATAAATTACAGAAAATGTTTGTTTTCAAACATTGTTCTATTTAACATAAGTTACTTTTTTGAAATATGTAAATAGTTTTTTTTTTTTTTTTAAGAGAAGTAAGACTCAGGCAAGTTGAAGAAGTAAAGTTGTTGAAAGAAGTAAGCTTTTTATATCACAACTCTGCAATTGCGCATTATGTTTGTTTTTAGTGCAGAATTGCAGCGCCTCTGGTGGTGAGTAGGCGCATTAATGTTAAAGCTTGATTTTATAGCCTTTATGCAATTATTTTACTTCAGTGGCGTTTCAATGCTATACCACCAAAGGAGGACGCTGGGATAAATATTAGTTATAATAGGATAGAAAAACTTAATAATTATCAGAAACTGATGTTGTTTTGAGTGGCAGCGCCACAAATACCAACACATGCTTAATTATCAAACGCGCTAATCAATTAAGCTACAGCACCCTCAAGTTTGTCATTAAATATTCTGCAGTGATTCTGATTTAGCTAGTTTCCGCTTTTTGATCTTTAATATCCCGCTTTTTTATAAAAACCGTCTGGTCACGTTATGTATGTATATTATTTCGTCTTATGCGATGCGATGTATAAAATCTATTTTAATTTTTACAACACCACTCAATAATTTGCACAAGATCTTGATTAACAGTTCTTCTTGTCATTCTTGTTTTGCCTAATTGCCACCATAGCCGATAGGCTTGTTCTATAGTTTAATGAACACGAATAACACTTGCAAAATAATAGATAGGTTTGAATGATTTATATAAAAGATAATTTAGAAAATGAGATATAGTTATTTAAAAAGATATGGTCCTTACTTGCAACATTTATAAATTCAAATTTCAACATACATATATAAATTACCTAAACTGTGCGTTTAATTATTGATCTTACTGTATTTGATAGTCCCGCACCACCAATGGATTACTAAAATGGGTATTGTGTTGCTGTTGAATTGGATTTGTTTCCATTCAATACGGGAGGAATACAATGCATGCTTTGGAAATTTTATGACCACACTTAAAATGGCATGAAATATAAACAAACAAATAAACCAGCAGCAAAACATTAACTCTACTCTGTTCATTCATCCAATCGTTCATTTGTCCGTCCGTCCGCTCGGCCATTTGTATGTTCATTTATATGTATGTATGTATGTATTTGCTGAAGGAAAAAAACTTTAAATAACTATTGTTTAATATTTCAGTTGTTTTTAAAATCTTATACAATGTCTTTATACCCTACACCACCATAGTGGGGAGGATATATTGGATTTGTGCATATGTTTGTAACGCCCAGAAATATTGGTCCAACACCCACCTCAAAGTATACCGATGATAAAATTTGGTAAGTGATATTTTTTCAGCCTAACGACAGATGGGATTGAAACTGGTGGAAATCGGTCCATTATTTCACCTGGGCTTTACCGATCATGAATGTTTGAATTATGCAAGGAACCAAACAAATTTCATCACAAATGAGTGGTAAATGAAGCCAAATCACATCTACAAATTTTGTGCAGATCGGTCTATATTTAGTCGTAGCTCCCATATAAGGCCCACTTCCGAAAATCACTTTAAAGAGCATAACTCACTCAAGAATGTTGGTATCCAAATAATATTGAACACAAATATATTTTATATGTATACAAATAATACGATACAATTTTATTGTGATCGGTCCATAATTAGTCGTAGCTCCCATATAAGGCCCACTTCCGAAAATCACTTTAATGAGCATAACTCACTTAAGAATGTTGGTATCCAAATAATATTGAACGCAAATATATTTCATATGTATACAAACAATATGAAACAATTTTATTATGATCGGTCCATAATTAGTCGTAGCTCCCATAAATGGCCCAATTCCGAAAATCACTTTAACGATCATAAATTTCTTAAGAATGTTGGTAATCAAATAAAATTCGACACAAATAATATTCTGAAATGATGACACCTAATTTTATAATGGTCGGTCCGTAATTAGTTGAAACTCCCATATAAGACCCTCCCCGTAATCAACTTTAACCTCCATAAATGTTTTAAAAGTATTTATATCGAGATAAACTTTAACATATTCACAGAAATCATGATACTAAATTTTTGGATGATCGGTCCATAATAGGTCATATCTCCCATATAGCGCACATTTCTGAAAAACTGTTTTATACATATACTGGATGTAGGGTATTATATGGTCGGGCTTGACCGACTATACTTTCTTATTTGTTTTTATTTCTTTTTGAGCAATGCGACTTTAAAAGAAAACAAACAGACCTTTATGATACTCGTAGTCATATTAGGTGTTGCTTTTTTACCACTTTTATTTACTTTTGATTTCTGCTCTACCAAATCGTATAAAATATTTTATGGGTTTTCAACTTAAATATTTGACGTTTTTGCTTAGCTCCTGCTTTAGATGGAGAAATACGAAACAACACAATAAACGTTCCATATGTATCCGCAGATAGAGGTGCTCATATACTGGTTTCTTTATTTATCTAATATTTTAAGGTTTTGTTTTTTTTTTGTGAAAAAACGTGCAGTTTCTTTCCTTCACTGTTGATTTCTGCCGTTTTGTTTACAAGTCTGTTTAAAATTCGTAACTTGTTGTGTTGTTTACCGTTTTGTATACATTTATTTTTTATTTGAAAACTAAATTCAACAAAGTTGATGGACAGCTGGACGTTTAAATTGTTTACGGTCATCAATCAACGCGATTAGTTTGAAAACTATATGAACAGCGTATTTTCCTTTACATAGAGTTTCGATTGTTCTACGTACTTACTTTTCCATTCAAGGACTATTACGCCTTGCTCAGAAAATGCATAAAAAATATATTCAAATACATAAAAGGAAATTATACAAGTTTAGCTACGTGTTATGTCACGCCAAAATTGATAGACATTTTTATATTTGCTCGGTTCCTGTACTTGTTTGATTTAGAGATTTTAAGCAAATTTGGCTGGTAACTAGTAGAAAAGAGTTAATTATTAATATAATTTTTGGAAAATATAAAAACGGCGCCACCATTAACGATCTTCAACGAATCCACTGGGCATCATAGTAACGAAACACAAGCAAAATACACTGTGTTGCATTACTATAATTACACTTGTTGCTTGTTGTTAAAAACACTTTTCTAAAACGTGTTAAATCTCTTTTCATCCAAATTTTGAGAATCAACTTTATTAATTTAAGACAGAAATTATGTTACGAGTTTTTTAACTATAATTACATTTTATGATAAACAAAGAAGAATACTAGAAAAACTAAAGATGAACTATTATTTATTCTTATTGTGCAATTTTCAATAATTTGCTGTAAAATGCCGCTTGGTTCGTACCTTAGTGATTTTAAAAATGTCAAATTTCAGTTTATACAAATAGAAACCATAAATCATAAAGTTGCTGAAATAATAAGTTCATTGCAATATTTCACACAAACTTCGGTGCCGTATAAGATAATTTACCTTCTTCGGCTTGCTCTTCCGACTTTCTACGAAGTCAACACTTCGTCCGATTAGAACTCATGTGATCTACACATGTTAATCATTATTAAAAGTTGCATCAATGTACTACAAAGCTACTACCATATGAGTCTGAAAAGAGTCTTTTCTGACCCCTTTTCCGGACCGTTGATGCTCTTTATGAGCCCAAAAAACAATCATTATTGCTCCGAAAACCTTCAGAAAAGATGGTCATTACATTCGAAAATGGTCCGTCAGAAAGAGCTCTTAGATAATGTCAGAAAAGAGTCTTTTATGAGGGTTTTTTGGGCTCAGAAAGAGCTCTTACATCATGTCAAAAAAGAGTCATTGTAATTTTAAATACAACAAATTTAAAAGTCGCATTTAATATTTTTTTTAAACAAAAAGGGAATTCATTTACAAATAAACTAAATTAGAAATGGAAAAAATTAAACAAATTGTATTTACAGTAAAAAAAAAAAATAAAAACAAAAAACAATTTTTTAAGCAAATTTTTCTTTCGCCCCGAAAATGCTTTTTAGTTGGACTCATAGCTGCCAGATTTGACGATTTTCTGTTACAAAAATAGCAAAGTGACGATTTGACGATTTTTTCACTGAAAATGACGATTATCTATTAATGTTTTTGTTACCAAATTCTCTCTTTTTTGGAGACAACCACTATTAATTATTAATATCGTAAATATTAAGCAGAACATGACATACGAGTATTTCAAAAACAAAACTAAGTAATAGTGATATTTTCTTAATTAATGACAATTGTTAAGTTTAAGTATAATAATTCCAGATAATATTGAGTCAGGATAGTTGAAATTATTTATTTATCTGTAAACATAAAAAGCAATTTTAAATGCTGAATTCCATTTTTAGAGGAACCAATTTCTGAATTTCAATGTGAAAATTCTACAGAAGCTTCTTCTATTTTAACAAAACGTCGAAAGAATATTCAGCCAAAGAAATTTAAATAACAAAAATACGGAATTCTTTGCAAATAAGTACCTTTATATGATGGATGAATTGGATTCTATATTTTTGACATTGTAATTTAGTCTGAATTAATAAAATATTCTAAATTCATATAAAATACTTTGTCTTGTTTCACACTCTGCAGTTTTAACTAACCAGTTTTTGTTCAATTCTCTTTTGAACTTGCCATTTAATTCACACACGTCACTTCAATTTTCGTGCATGAAAAAAAAAAACAAAAGTAAATAAGAAAATTGACTAGTACCCTCAATTTTGTACCCCTTTTGTTATCTTTTCCCTTCTCAACCAAAAATACTTGCCTTGACGAGTCAGAATTGAAGAGTGTGAAAGCGGACTATGATAATATAAAAATATTACACAAGTTGTGTTTAACATTATATTTTTTGAGATTTCTTATTTAAAAAGTTAAAGTTAAAATGTATTGTGACATTGTACAAGAGACTATATAAACTTGTATTTTTATGTTTTCGTTTAAATAAAAATTTCAAAATGCTATTAGAAATAGTGACTTTTTATTTTCCCGATTTTTTTTTGACGATTTTTTAAATTCGAAATGACGATTTTTTTCTTTTTTTATCCCGATATGACGATTTTTTTCCGAAATTCATCTGGCAGACCTGGTTGGACTACTTTCTTTTTGACTCTTTTCTGACTACATTTTCGGAGCGCTCCTAGAATGGTATGCTGGGTAATGTGTTCTCAAAACTCTCAAATGGTTACTCAAAAAAGCGTTACCACTTATTTTAGCATAAATTTGATTGACGTTGTTTACTCTTACAACTGTTTTGCGATAACAAACATCATCCAAATAAAATGGAACTAAATATTTGTTGTGTTTTGTACTAAATAAACGAAGTTGTTTTAAATAAATAAACGAATTTACATACATTTTATATCGTGGTTACATTTTTTTCGACAAATATTTGCTAAATGTGACCGTACCTTTAGTTTAATGAGAGAGTAAAGTAAAGCGCGGTCACAACAGATGTCCTTCTTATGTGAACATTGGTTAACATTTTCACAGTTTATTTAATTGTTTGATGCACCAAGCAACAACGTATTAATTTTTTTGGCATCTTTGAATTTTTACTGCATTAGTTGCTGAGGCCATTTACTGAATCCCATGTTTTAAAATGAAAGGTTTAAAATCTGCATAAATAGTATAGTTTCATTGAATTGCTTTTAGTTGCATTTGGTTTAAATTTGTATCATGTGACATTTTTCGTCTGACAGGGATAATTGAGATGTATGTATATTTTTGTTTTTTTTTTTTATTGGTAGACATGTTTCTTCATACAACTTAATTTGCCATTGTCAATACATTTTTCTAATTAAAGTATGTATGTATATGATTTTGAAAAAATGATTTCAACTTTCTCATTGGTAAATATTTCGATAAAAGAACATTTATTGATATTTGCAAGTGAGTCTTTACGATAGGTGATTTGTTTTACACAAACATTTCTTGTGCTGAATTGAATCTAAATTCCAAGACCAACATGAGATTAACGGGTGTAAAAGTGACCTTCAGGAACTTGATTGACATTTATTAGTGCTAAATACAATGTCTAACACCAAGATCTGTAGAAAATTCAAGCCTGTTAATGAGATTTTGGTAATAGGACTTACATATATAGGAACTATGATAAATTATATGTATATAACGATCTAAATGCAATTTTCTAGAACGATTCAATTATATATTCACTAATGCCTATTTGACTTAAACTGCATATTTTAAAAAAAGTCTTTAAAACTGAATTTAAAAGTTTGCGAATAATAGAACGACACAACCCTTATTTGAGATTGTCTTGCTATACTGTTGCAAACTGTTACTTAGTTAACTCAGTTACTACTTAAACCAAATCTACTTTTCTACGTGATTATACATATGAGTCTTTCATCTAGTAGGATACTCGCATAAAACAATTGACATTTTTTTTTTCTTTTGTTAAATTCTATCTTTACTTAAGTCAAGGTTGTTTTTGTTAAAGTTAAACAATACCGAATACCTAATATGGCGAAAGAATATAACACATATACTTACTTACCTATCTCAACAATGTAGGAAAGAAATGATGATGATGATGGATACAGGATGGTTAAATGGTTCCATTCAAAAAACAATTGAATTTCTTGATCAAACTCAATAGGTGCTCCTCATATTTGAACAAGTATTTTGTAACAAAGTTATTTCTGTGTATTACTTCTTAATAGAAATAAAAAGAAACTAAATAAGTAGACACTATTCAAACGAATTACTTTCCCTCCTTTCAGATTTTTTTTTCAATTTAATTTTTGCGCTGTACAATAAAGAGGTTTTAAAGAAAACCCCTTTTTTCTTGAAATATTGCATAACAATATAAAAACAATGAAAGTAAAAAATGAGAATAGAACGCAATATATAATTGTTAACTTAATGTTTCCTTATAGTTTCCTATAGTTACCCCCCACCACCATAAGTGGTGAATGAGAGTATAAATAAGTTTGCCATTCCGTCTGTAACACTGGGAAATATTCATCTGAAACCCAAAAATGTATTTATATTCTTGATCCTTTTGAAATTCTAAGTCGATTGAGCCAGGTCCGTCTGTACACACATTATACACGGAGCATTTACATACACATGTCAAAGTATGTTAAAATCAAACTGCTGGATTTGGAAAATATCGGTCTATGCTTGACCATATCCCAATATAAGGTCCACTACTGAAATTCACGTTAATACTAATATGTATCTTAAATGTACTATTATTATATTGAAATTCATTGTGGGATATCCTCATATGTATAAAATTCTATGTTCCGAAATTTCAGAAGGTCGGCCCATAGTTTGTAATTCTCACATATATATATACGTAACACTTCCGAATAACAAGTTAACCCTCAATAATCTCTAATAAATATTGTTATCGAATCAATATTTTATACAGATCAGAAATTGTAATCCTGCAATTACACTAATATTGGTTATACGGCAATTATGCTACTGAATTTTGTAGCTGTTAGTCTATGTTTGGCAATAGCTCCCAAATTAAGTTCACTTCCGAGTATAACAACTAACCCTACAACTCTTGTAAATAACATTATTGAGATAAATTCCAACCAAATCATATTACTGGATACTGGATTTAGAAGTTTTAAGTCCATAATTGTTCCGTTTCTACTATGCCACCCACATATCTCTTGCAAATATAGGTATTAAGATCAAATTCAACCAAAAGATGCCTCACCTTATAATCTTAACCTTCTTAATGCCCTGTTTCTTAACTTTTGGTGACTATGGAAAAATTTTATTTTTTTTTTTTTTTATTTTATAAATTATTAAATTACACTCAAGATTGTTATGAATATCAGACAATACTCGTATCTGTAAATTATGGTGAGATTCATTGGTAATCACATCACTTATAAATGGTCAAAATTAGATAATATTTCCAAATATTTGAAATGTCTTAAATATGTTGTTCGTAAATTTGTCGTCTAAGCAATATATATAATATTCAAAAGCACTGAATAAGGGTATTCTATTCCTATAACCAGTGTAGTTTTTGCATTTCTCATTATATTTAGGTGGAGGGTATTTAAGATTCGGCACAGCCGAATATTGCACTCTAACGTGTTTTTCCTCAAATAGCTTGATGAATTATTAATGTCAAACAGCCATACAAACTGACTCAGTCTATAAATTAAATGCGTGCAGTTTTTCAATTTCCAGAAACAGATGTAGCATGGAACAAGTTAGAGTTTACATTCGGCTGTGTCGAATCGTATATACCCACCACTAAATCATCTATTAAGGGGCGAATTTCATAAAATATTGTACCATAATTTCTATTTGTTTTAGGTTAATTTTAGTAGAATTTCATCTCAACCACGAAATTTATAAGAATTTTTTGCATATTTATAATGAATTATAATGAATTATTTAAACTTTGATTACATTTTTCCAGCATGTAACATAAAACGATTTACTTTAACACACAATAAATTAAGTACCACACAGCCCTGATTTTGGCTTTCTGAAACGTCAAAACTGTCACCTCTGTATACTCTGTGGTTATTCTTGGAAGTGGCAGCTTTGGCCAATTATGGACCAACTTTCACAATAGTCAATTGGATAATTATTTAATGCGTATAAGTGATCGGTGTAAAATTCAGATATAGATGTTTATATAGGTTAATGAGTTTTCGGGAGTAGTTCAATCATCATGAATCTTTTCATTTTTCAAAGTCAACTTTATATTAGAATATTTCTATTTCTATGAATATTTCTATATATGTATGGACTATTCGTGTCGAATTTAAACTTGCTGCTGATGCTTAGAAGAAATTTATGCGCATTTAAGTGATTTTCGGAAGTGGAATTTATATGGTGGTTACGGTCAAATATGAACCGATGATCATCATATAGGAAGTGACGATTAATATATGTATATGCATGGAATATTTCTATTGAATTCCAACTTATTAGTGGATTTTATAAACGATTTATTGGCATTTAAGTGATTTTCGGAACAGGGCTTTATATGGGAGCTGTAGCCAAATATGGAGCAATCATCATGAAATTTGGTGCGAAGATTTAAATGTGTACACGGATTATTTTTGTTGAATTTCAATTTGTTAGTAATTTTTATAAAATATTAATGCACATTTCAACAGGACTTGTCCTTTTATAATAAAAATAAAGTGTGCAAAATTTCATTCATGATATTATCTGCGTTGTATTAAAAAAAAATATCAAACTATACCCGAAAACCTTCAAAATTTTGATCTATTCGGACCTTACTGGAACGACTTTGCCCATTTTTGGTATAAATTTTGTTATTATATATATTTTTTTCGAAGCTCTATCGTGCCTTCAACAGACGGACGCACATGGCTAGATCCTCTTAGTTTCTTATAAGGACCCATAATATATAGACTTTTTGGCTTTACTGCCACTATTTCGAGGTGTTACAAACGGAATGACAAATGAAATATACCCCCAATCTGTTTGGTGTTTGGTATACAAATGGTTTGTCTATTTCAAGTTGTTGTTGGCTTGTAGTAAGTTGCTATTTAAATAAATTTTTTTTTACATTTTTCAACAATAAGAATCCGTTTTGAAAATTTTGTAACCATGTTTATTTTCTTACTGCACATTTAATTTCAATATTTTATCTCAACAACTGGAAACTTATATGGCATTTTTCCCCCCTCTTTGTAGTGCAATTATTAATAATAAATTTTGTTGTAAATTGTTGTGACTTGTAATTACTGAAAATGTTTATAATATTACACAATGAAAATATTTTTAATTGCAGTTGCTTTCGTTTTCAAGTAGAATCTGGTTAAAACGAATAGATGGGTTCAAAAGACTTTTTAAAGATTATTATATTTTTAAAAAGAGATTCTTTACAATGATGTAATTATTTAAATTCATTTTTGTATATACATACATATGTACAGATGTTCACCAACCATTATATGACGTGAATATACGTCATGTCCCACTAGAAAACTTTGTTTTGACGTCTATAAACGTCAGTGTCTGCGAAAGGTTACAAGACCATAGAATTCCATTATTCTGTACTGCCCAGTGTCTTTAGCAGACCACAACTTTGCCAGTCCAGTTATCAGAATTCCACAAGTGTATGATGAGCCGTCGATATACATATGACTAATTTTAATTAGTCATATTACTTGGTTCAAATAATTGAATAATTGTGAAATGTTAATAATATTTGAGAATATAAAATCGCTTTAAAATCGTAGGTTAATGCATCAGTTTTGTAGCCATTGTACAAGGTGGCGCAATAGTAATACTCCTATCAGAAAATGCTATAAATTTTGCGCAACTTGATGAATTGGGATTGGAAAACATGTGGTTCCAACAGGACGATGCAACGGCACACACTGCACGTGCCACAACCGATATGCTGAAGGATGCATTTCCCGGGCGCCTAATCTCCCGTTTTGGCGCCCTGCACTGGCCAGCAAGATCGCCTGATTGGAAGTTTACTTTTGCGCCACCTTGTAGCTTTTCCCAATATCTTTCTAAGTAAGTTAAATTATACATTATCCATAGCAGAAATCATGCATTCTAAAAGAGTTTTATAAATTCTAATTTGTATTCCGAATTTAGGTTAGAAGCATTGCTTCCGTAAAAGACATGCTCTATAGTAAAAAACACAAATATTATCAGTTGACAGAAATATTATACATAAATAAACCGATTGTAATTTTTGCATAAAAACAGAATTTTTAATGTGAGAAACATTGCAAATGTTTAGCTTCTAACTTTTAAAAACTTTTCTTATTATTAAGTATTTGTACACGTATTATTTCTAAATAAACTTTTTTTACTACGTAATTACGTTATTATTACCAACTTTCCATACGGAATATATTCTAATAGCTTCAAAATGAATATTTAAACACAAGGTTCTGCATTTTGTGTTTATATTCACAATATTAGTCCTTTCTGCATACTTATGTATGTAAAACATTTTTGTTGAATACGAATATTAAATGCATTTATTGTTTAGGTTTTAATAAACTTTAATCACTTTACAACTATTTACCAGCAATGAAATAATCAAATTCACTTCATGTGACACATTTTGTGGAAATTTTGCAGAAATATTTTAAGTGGTTTTCTAGCATTTTTAATAATCACTGCGGCGACTATTATTTTTTAATCACACTGAATTTGTTTTAAACTTTGGTAATCATTTTTTCTCAACCAATTTTTATTTACATCTTTTATGTCAATATTAAATGATGAACAATATGAAACAATTCTGATAAATGATATATGATGACATTATGGGCGAAATACCAAAATTACGAAAACTTTACATGGATTTAAGAGTATGTAATCATAAATACAGAGATTGAGAACTTTTTAAACTTCTTTTTTGAAACAATTTTTTTGAAAGACTTATCCAATAGTATCCGTATAATAGTAATAAGTCAGTAAAACATGTGCTCCAAAAGGAGCAGGTTTTATATATGAATTCACACCTCAAATCGCTCCAAACCTGCTGATGGGATGCATGATTTTTGTATGAGGTGTTCCTGGTGTGGAGGACTACTTACTGCTGACAATAAGCGCTTCTTTTAACGAAATCAAACATGCAAATAAAGTACTTTTCTAAAGTGTTTTTTTAATTCTATCTGAATGTTTTCGCTTAAGAAAAATTCATAGTAACTGAGAAGCGCGATATTCGTTTTGTAATTGACTTTCGTTGTTCCTTTTTGGTTTTTTTGCTTTAAAACCTTCTTCGTTGTCAGCACTAAAAAAGCATATTTTTTGTATATTTTATTTGTAAGCATTTACTGCGCTTTTATTGAAGGCCACATATTTTTATACTCTCCACCACCATAAGTGGTATGTATAAGTTTGTCATTCCGTGTGTAACACTGAGAAATATTCATCTCAGTCCCAACAATGTATTTATATTCTTGATCCTTTTGAAATTCTAAGTCGATTGAGCCAGGTCCAGCTGTCTCTGTAAAACACTCTCACGACCAAAAGACACAACCACAATCAACAGAGTTTACAAAAACCCCTTTATAATATTCCTAAGCAGTTTGGTATTGAAAATCAGCAAAATCGGTTTAGCCAACCAGAGTTATGGCCTAAAATGTAAGACAACCCCCAGTTTTTTTCCAATTTTTTTAAATATATTGCAAATATTGCCATGCAATTTTGTACTCGTTATTTCTATGCTAAAGAAAGAAAGTGTAAGGAAATAATAAGCATCAGTCCATGATTTCTCATTCATACATGAAAGCCTATAAAATTGGAATATAAATACAAAATTCAGTTTGGGCAGTTTTTGTATTTGTTATTATGTTTATGTGGAGGGTATTTAAGATTCGGCACAGCCGAATATTGCACTCTAACTTGTTTTTTTTTGTATTTTGCTATGAAAACCCTCAGCATGTACGAATTATTCAGTTGTATTACGAAAATCATGATTAGCAATGTGTTCTCGCGCACTTCTTACAGCATCTGGTTTGAATCATTAACTTTTCTATAAAATTCTTTAATCGAAATAGAAGACTTGAAAGTCTTCATTAATCGTATAATATAATGAAGATTCCTGAAGATTTTCTCGTTGCACAGAGCGACAACAGAAATTTTGTGATTTCAGCACAAAATACAAAACAAGTATCTGAAAGTAGTATAAATATTCAAAATTGTATATTAGTAGTTCATTAGTTTAACAGGACAAACAAATTTCCCTTATTATCCGTGATTACCGCCTAACTGGCTTTTGACGAAAAAGATGATTTGCAAATAAATATTTCAGTGAATCTAAAAAGCCAAAAAATAATTTTTATCAGTTCAGAACAAAGTATGCAAAAGGTACCAACTATACAATTTTTTTTTATCATTTTTGCCCTCTAATTTTGGATTTATCAAATACATATATGCTGTTTGGTAACTTATATTTCACTATCAGAATCCATATTTAAAACTGTAATTTAATTGAATTGTGATATATTTCAAAGCAATTCAAAATTCCCATGTTTACCCGTTGTTACCATTTTAGTGTCATATTTTGTAAAAAAAAATAACTTATCAAATGCATATTTTTGTGATTGCATAAAACTACAACACAAATTTCTTTGTCTTAAAACAACAGATACAAAAGGTACCAAAAAACTACAAAATCACAAATCTTTACCCATGTTTCCCCTTTAGTTTGAATTTCCTTAATGGAAATGATAGTTCGAACTTTGAAAATCGTTTTGCTATATTGGATAATGAAACAACTCATACCACTAAAATTTTTAAAAGACCTGTCTTATGTAAGCAACCTTGCGAAATTAAAGCGGTGGTTGGACAAGATATGACACTGAAAAAACTAGTTACCTCAAGCATATCAAATTAAACAATTGACTTGCCACTAGTTATACACCATTTAGGAGCAGCTGTACCCCTACGTTTTCAGTTTCGAGAGATCGAAAAGGCTATTGTCGATTAAAGCTCTAAGAATGCACTTGGAATTGATAAATTCAGTAACAGATGATTATGAAGTTACCCCGAATAGGAATAAAAATAATTGTTCTTATTTTTAATCTTATAATACGCCTAGAATATTATCCACGAGAATGGAAGGTTTCTCTGGTCACCATGACAGAAAATCCGGGAAAAGATCACAAAAAGTACAATTATATAGACCCATCAACCTATTTTCGAATATATCACAGCTATTCGAGAAGATACTCATGAAAAAGTTATGCCAGATTTTTATTAAAAACAGGTAAAAAAGTATGATCAAGCCCGATCATACAATACCCTACACCCAGTATATGTATAAAACGCTTCTCAGAAATGGGCGCTATATGGAAAATATAAGCTATTATGGACCGATCATCCAAAAATTATATTATGTATGTCATACTTTATCTCGATGTAAATACGCTCTCTTATATGGGAGTTTCGACTAATTATGGACCGACCATTATAAAATTAGGTGTCATCATTCCAGTATACATGAAACATATTTGTGTTGCATTTTATTTAGATAACAACATTTTTAAGAAATTTATGGTCGTTAAAGTAATTTTTGGAAGTGGGCCTTATATGGGAGCTATGATAAATTATGGACCGATCTACACAAACTTTGTAGATCTGATTTGGCTTCATTTTTTACTCATTTGTGGTGAAATTTGTTGGGATACTTGTATAATTCAAACATTTATGATCTTTAAATCCTAATTTCGGGAGGACATTTGTATGGGGGCGAGGTAAAATATTGAACCGATTTCCACCAGTTTCAATCCCATGTGTCCTTGGGCCGAAAAATATTCCCGTACCAAATTTTATCGAACATGGACAGCCAGCCATCATCCAGCCAGCCAGACGGACGGACGGACATCGTTAAATCGAATCAGAAAGTGATTCTGAGCCGATCTGTATACTTTAAGATGGGTATTAGAAAAATATTTCTGGAAATTACAAACACCAGCACAAATCTACTCCCCACTATGGTGGTGTAGTGTATAACAATTGTATTCCTAACCATCTGTTTGGCTTTATAAGAAAACACAGTACTATCGAACAAACCCATAGACTGGTAAATATCGTAAAAAAACATTTGAAGAAAAAAATATGGTTCTGCTCTTTTTATCGACATTTCTTAAGCGTTTGATAAAGTGATGGTATAATATACAAGTTGAAATTTACCTGTAAACACTCATAAGCGATTGAAGCACAACCTATTGAAACAGGAGTACTACATAAACGAAATATCGTAGGACCCTTTTTATACTTGATATATTTATCTGATAAGCCAACAAACCATTGTACATGTACATCTACATTTGCTGATAATACTGCTATTTTCAGCATTCATGAAAACCCTCAAGAAGCATATCGCTACTTACAAAATTATATACTCGTAGCTTATTAATCCCAAAAAATTTCGGAATTCGGGATTTGTCAATTTTCGTGATTTGCGGGATCGGGATTTCAATCTAGTAAATAATCATATCAAATATGTTTCCTTTTCGTTACATAAAATATACAAACCACGTTTCAAATTCGAATTAAGTTGCGGATCATTGTACATACTAATACTAATAAAGCATACATACACATACATAATTATTTGTAATAAATACAGAATCAGTAGAGACATTTGAGAATTTATTTGCAATTGAATAAAAGATGAATAAAGTTCAAACAAATATTTTCTACAAATTATTGCACACATTGGATTTTTTGCAGATAATACAACGATATTATAAAAATCGTGACGCTGAGAATTTAAAAAAATTATGGCAACTAATCGGATCAAAGTGTACTAGTGCACATCTAGAATATATGCAAGCACACTCAATGCTAATTTGAACATTAAAATTATATAGGAAAGTTTACAGTTGAGAACTAGTACTGGTACTTTTGGTACTAGTCAAATTTTAGTGAAGTACTAGTTTGACCTCCGATAGGCCAATTAAATTCCATGAAAACTATTTAATGTGTGCGTGGATATGTATTGAATGTGCAAAATGCATGAATGAATATGCAAAGTGTTAAAAGTATAAAGTTTTACAAGTAGACAGAACTTTTATTTTACTAAACTGTATTCATGTTCTTTTACGGTTTGGTTGATAAAACAATTTTATGTCTTATATTTTCATTCGCCAGTTGTGGTGATAAAGGGGGTTTGTTATTCCACTATGCCACTTATAAAACTCACCTTATCGCCTTTATTCTTTTTACACTGTTTTCCTGAACTTGTGGTGTATATGGAAAAATGTTGAACCAATCGTTGTTAAAATTTTATTAATTGTTAAATTCTATACAAGATTCATATAATAATAGTTACTCGTACTCTATAAATAATGGTAAGAATCGGCAATTATGAATATATTTAGGTAGAGGATATTTAAGATTCGGCACAGCCGGATATTGCACTTTGACTTGCTTTTTCATTTGACTAAATATAATGTTGCATATATGGAAGGCGCTGTGCGACCTTATTTATAAACAGCATGTTAATTTTACACTCACAACTTTCTTTACTTGTTTAAAAATTTAAAACTTTTTAACCCTATGATACATATTAAAAATCTACTATATGCAACATATATTTTGATTAGTAAAGCTGTCATTCTACTAAGAATACATATACGACCCAATCATGAATAAAAAATCCGCGGGAGTTTTTTCCCTTCTTTTGTTTTTTTTAACATTGAACTTGAATAGGAAAAATGGGGAAAGGGAAAAACTCCCGCGGAATTTTTATTCATGATTGCACTGATATAGAATAATAAAATATTAAAGTTTTTATGCTCTAAGATATATAAAGTGTTAAAAGTCAGTATAAATTATGTGCTGGCAACTTGGAGGTCAAAGGCAAAAATACATTAAAAATCGCATATCGCATCTTTTAAATAAGAGATTATATTAAGAATTCTTATATCATACATATGTATATCTATCTAAAAATACATGCATACTTTTATTTTCACATTAAATAATATTTGTATACAATTTACTTATAATACTTATAACATTTGAAACTTTCCTAAATGCTTATTATGTACTCCTGCTTAACCTTCACATTTACGGTTAAGTAAAGGTCATTTTTATTACAAAAACTCTTAATATAAATTAGCATTTACCTGAATTCTACATAACTTCATATAAATTTTATCTTACTAATTTATAAGTTTATATATATTATTTTTTCTAAACAAAAAAATATTTCAATAAATTTTTATTTTATTTCTTTTTTTTTTTTTTTGGCAAGATAAACACAACACAACACAATATTAAAACCTCAGATCAGAGTGCTGGTAGAACACTCCCTAGTTATGGATTTCGTTATTGTGATATTTGCAAAGAAAATGAAAATAAAACGGAATGTACAAGTAAAAACAAGTGAGAAAGTATAAGCCGCAACATATAATACCCTACACCCAGTATATGTATTTCTGTAAATATAAATATTGTGTATGTTAAACTTTATCTCGATATAAATACTTTTAAACGATTTATGGAGGTTAAAGTTGATTACAGGGAGGGTCTTATATGGGAGTTTCGACTAATTACGGACCGGTGTCAGCATTTCTGTATATTATTTGTGTCGAATTTTATTTGATTACCAACATTCTTCAGAAATTTATGATCGTTAAAGTGATTTTCGGAAGTGGGCCTTATATGGTAGCTACGACTAATTATGAATCGATCTGCACAAAATTTGTAGATATGATTTGGCTTCATTTAGCATTCATTTGTGATGAAATTTGTTTGGTTCCAAGCATAATTCAAACATTTATGATCGGTAAACCCCAATTTCGGTAGAACTTTTATATGAGGGTCAGGTGAAATAATGGACCGATTTCCACTAGTTTCAATCCCGTCCGTCCTTGGGCTTGGTCGGACGGACATCGTTAAATCGACTCAGAAAGTGATTCAGAATCGATCGGTATACTTTAAGGTGGGTGTTGGATCAATATTTCTGGGCGTTACAAACATATGCACAAATTCAATATACCCTCCCCACTATGGTGGTGTAGGGTATAAATAGTACAGAAGAATAATAAAGAAATAAGATGGAAAAATACTTAGGCATACTTAACAGAAATCCTGAAAATTTATGCTGTTTACTTTCCTGTAAATAATTGTTTTTATTTCCGAACACGAGCCTATAGACAGACACACATTCGCTCACACACAGGAAATATGCACAAATGAACGATTGAATGAATGTTAAAATGAACGAATAAATGAAGGATATTCATACATACATATTTACGTGTCCATCGAAAAAGTACAAGTACCACTAACAAGCGAAGCAGAAGCAAAATTGTATATACATAATGAAATACTTAATGAAAATTCTTTCACAACTAACTACGAATATGTACAACAATAAAGTACAACACAGAACAGAATAGCTCAGCACCACCAACGAACACAACACAATCGAAATGATTAAATGAAGCAGAAACCCATCAAGAAAAGATACTTGAGATCTATAGTACATATGTATATGTTAATCACATACAAACACTCATCTATTCAAACACATCTGTATACATATACTCTTGTATTTATTTATAAAAATATGAAAGAGTATATGAAGATGCATATATGTACGTATAGATATTGCTGAAAAACTGAGAAACATTAAACTCCATTGGAACAACAAATCAGATAGAAATGTTGCAATCAATGACACAGATTTTTCAATTGAAATATTGCAAATACAAAGTAAACTGACACAGGACTAATCACTTTACTAGTTCCAATGGAATAGGAACCTGTTCTATACTAACAGTTTACATAAAGGGTGTTTTTTTTAGGTGTATACAAAATGATTTTTTTAAATTGACATGAAATTTACTTTATTTGAAAGTTAATCTTCTGCCATTATAATTTAAATAAGTCTTTTGACATATGAGCACCACGGCTGGCTCGGACATAGCCTAATCTGAAGGCCCATTTTTCGATGACTTTTCCAACATTTGTGTCAGTTTTTCTGGATGTAACGGTTTCTCAACATACATAAGGTATTTTTGTTTATTGACGTATCCATTCAACAAAAAGTGAGCTTCATTGCTAAGCAAAATTTGCTTATGAAAATCAGGATTTCGTATTTCGAACAGAATCATAATATTCAAAACAAATTTGCACAATTTGGAAGCGCTGTTCAGGCGTCAGTCTATTCATGTTGCCAAAACTAAACTAAACAGCTGACAAAATGGCCGCCAGTTAAAAAGTAATGCCAACTCAAAGTTCTATACATCCAAAAGAAACAATATTTTTAAAGAATTATCACTTTATCTTTGTTTTGCATTGTTATTGGAGATGGAAATTAATACCTTTGAGATATTTCGCCAAACTTTTTCGAATTTTAAGTTATTGTTATGGATTCATAACTTTCAGTTAAATCTTTAAACACTCCTACCCAGTATACAAATTATTTGTATGTTAAATATTTTTGCAAAAAAACAGGAGAAATGAATTTAATGTGATTCCTGTGAAAAAAATTCGATTAAACGATTCCATTAACAGAAGATTATTAAATAGCAATAATATATGTTTGTGTTTGTAAACTTGACATTAATGTATCTCAAGGATGCAACATTATAACAAAAACTTACATATTATGCTTTATTTTAGCAATACTTTTAAGCTTGGCTGGAAAACGTACCCGTACCCAGGTTGTTTTTGTTTCCCAAAAAGTTCATTAACCACATCGGCTGGACAGGTAGGGGACTCGAAATATAAAGCAAAGGCTAGACGCCATACCGAAATACCCTCCCCATAAAAAAAATTATAGTATATATTGTGTATTAGTTTGATAGACAAGTTTAAGTACAATATCATTTATTTCAAATGTTTTTAAATTTTATCTAATTTTAATCATTTACGAGAGCGTTCGGCAACTTCTTAGTCTAGAACAGAAAAAAGTTAAGTGGTTTGGAAACTTCTATCTGTGCTTTCAACACACGTGCAATTTCTTTTCGACCTGGCAACTCCTTCATATAGAAATCGGTGTTAAAAAAAAACGCATCTGCGATTTTTTTCCAATGGAAAAATTAGAAATTCGTGGTGTCATTAAATATTTAAATGAAAAAAATGCTTATCGGGACAAGAAATGATATAGTGAATGAATAAGGTCAAAGTGCTCCTTCGTATGCAACAGTAAAAAATTGGGTTGCTGAATTTAAACGCGGTCGTACAAGCATTGAGGATGAACCACCCAGTGGACGTCCAAAAACAGCAACAAACACAGAAATTGTAGCTAAAGTGCATGATATGATCGACGAATAAAAGTGTGTGAAATAGGCATCTCCAATTATCGAGTCCATTTAATTTTGCATGAAGAACTACAGATGAAAAAGCTTTGTGCAAGATAGGTACCGCATTTGTTAACAGTCGACCAAAAACCTATAAGAATGGCAATTTCTCAAGCTTGTTTAGAGCGTTTTAAGAAAAATAAAATAAATGTTAAGCGTCATTTCATAACTATTGATAGTACTCCAGAGACAAAAGAACAATTCAAGCAATGGACTGAAGCTGGAGGAAGTCCCCAAAATGTAAAAAAAAATTCAATTGGCTGGTAAGGTTATGGCAACGGTTTTTTGGGACTTCAAATGTATTTTCTTGATTAACTATTTGCAAAAGGGTAAAACAATAAATTCATAGTACTATTACAAGATTTTGGATAAATTAAATGTAAAAATTCGAGAAAAACGTCCTGGCTTACAACACAAAAAAATAATTTTTTCATCAAGACAACGCACAAGAGTGTTTTAACAATGGCTAAAATCAACGAATTAAAGTACGAGTTGCTTGAACACCCACCTTATTCTCCTGATTTAGCTCCCAGTGACTTTTACCTGTTCCTAAATCTAAAAAAAAAATCCTAGCTGGCAAGCGTTTTACTTCAAATGAAGATGCAATTACAGTTGAAACCACTATTTTGAAGCCCTGGGAGAAAACTATTTTAATCAAGGGATAGAATTGCTAGATTACCATTGGACTAAGTGCATTGAAGTTTCAGAAGATTATGTTGGAAAATAAAAATGTTTTTAAAAAACTAACTATTCTCTTTCTGCGCTAGCCTAAGAAGTTTCCGAACCGCCCTCGTCCATATATAATTGATGTATTTGCCAATTCTTGCCATCATTTACAGATAATGTATATGTTAATAACAATCTTCTATTTATAAAACCAGAAATATGTTCAAATTTTCCGATATTCACCAGGAAAAGATTGTAAAGATTAAGGTAATAAGATGAGGCTTATATCATGTCAATAACGTAATTTTCAAGAGTTTATAGGTGGAAGCGGACCAATTATAGAGTAATATCTTCAAAAGCCACGATTACTATAGTAATGTGTGTGTTTTAGGTTTATTTAGGTAAAATTTCATCTCAATTCTTCATTGCATGCCATCAGATTATTACTCAAAAAAACAAGATATTTTTCACAACCGCCTTCAAGATTGAAAACATTGGGATCAATTTTACAATATACCATTGACCTTCTGTTTAAATATTGCGATTCCTGAATAAGCTTTATAATTATCAGTTTTAATCCTACTGTAGACCGGTGGGATAAGTGAGGCTCTTGATATAAAAATACAGTCAGTATACATGTATACATACGCCTTTAACTTTCCAAAGAAATTATATTGTATATATGTACTCGTATAATGGAGAGGCAGAAAATTGTACGAAAATTCAGAATCCTATTGTTAGCTTTGACCTTTAACCAAATTTCTGGCAACTTATGGATTCCACACCAAAAGCACTGCTCATCTTTAAAGGCCAAGAATGAATCAAGCCAATTTCGGATATGTACTCTGTTCTGAAGTGAAGCTTATTTTAGAGAGAGATCTGCATCGATCGAAACAAATAGTAGTCTATAAGGCGGGTAAGGCAAAACTCCTAAGCACTTTTTTGTAAATACTTTTTAACAGGTATTGCAACATCTGACCGAGCGTTGTCATGATGGAATATTACGCTTTCATGTCTTGCTGCATATTCGCAGCGTTTTCGGCCAGTGTTCGCTTTAAACATATCAGTTGCATGCATGCACTCTGTGATAGTTTGGCCAGATTTCAGCAGCTTATAATAGATATACATAGGTGTAGGCGGTCCCACCAAATAAAAAGCATTGTTATTTTTGTTGTTCCATAACTAAGTGAGAATAAATGACAGGTATTTATCCTTCAAAATGATTCATATACCGAATAACAGTTTTCCATACATTTGTATTAATTTTCATTTAATTCATTCCGAGACTCATAATTTTAGTAACAAAGAATTGATTTTTCAATAGCAAATCCCAATTTTTTATTATTATTTGTGTAATAATAGTTTTTATTAAAGAAAAAAATATAAATTCATGAAACTTGTAGACAATTTTCACATACAAATTTGCATTAGACTTCGACGGGAAATCCCCTTTTTCTATTTTTGCTTTGTACATACAAACATTTATTAACGACGCAAATCGAAGCACTAACGATGCAACTTCGAAGCAATGCGACGCAAAAACAACGCAACATCGAAGTCACGGAAATTTTAAAAAGACGCAACTTCGAAACGACGCAAACCGAGATATTGGGTATACATTTCTAAAAGCATTCATTGTACCTAGTTTTAACACCATTTCCCTAGGAGCGGTGCTTGGGTATGGCAAATTAAGACTGATTTAGATATGTTATAAATACTTGCATTATTTACTAGTGTTTAAACATTTTACATATGGAAGGTGTTGTACTGTGTTGACAAAACTTCAACTCAAAAGGCCTACCTGAAATTTTATGTCATCGTATCCGATTTATTTTCGAAATATATTACTTCTGCCCCACTGTGGATTATGTTCTGAACATTTTCAAAACATTTTGAAAGCATGAACACATGATGCTGCTTGTTGTTTTTGATAAAACGTTGATGATTTTGCTGTTAAAGTTAAATTTTTGTTAATGTTATTTGTTCAATATTTGCACGCATTTCAGGAACTTGAGTATTACTGAAACATTTATTTTTCTTTTTTTTTTTTATTCTAAAAGTGGCAGAGAAAGTTACAATAATATGTAAATGAGATACATTAAATATAATGAAGATGTGTGATAGAAAAGAAAAAAAGTAAATGAAATACGTAAAAGAATGTGTCACTTGTTTTTGACAGTAACTTAATAAGTTAGACGCGCCAGTATGTGTGCGTTTAACTAAGGAATTAATCATGAGAGTTCTTTGAAGAATTATGAAAAATATTTGAAATTGAATTCATGTAAATGAAGAAATGAAAAATGACTACGTATGTAGATGGAAGTCAAAAATATTTATTTAGATAAATAAACGAAATGGTTTATAATTGAAAATGATATCAGAAACGGAAGAAGGTGCAAACATGAATAAATAAATTTGTATCAACGTACATATGTTGTGTGCAGAACGGAAATGGAATGTGCTTCGAAGAATTTTGTGCTCGTAAATAACATTAAAAGCAAACCAAAACCAAAGGCAACATCATCGCCAGCAACATGCACATACATATATACATACATACGTAAGGACATGCATACACAAATATGTTTGTAATTTTGATTGTAGTTGTTAGTTGCGTGGTTGTTTTGACAAACAGGAATGGGAGTAGTTGTTGGTTAATATCGTTCTTTATTGTTTGTGGGTGTTGGTTTCTTTGCCTTTCAAAAGTCTTCTTTCATTTATGTATGTAAGTATGTATGTATAGTGCTCTCGTTGTCGTCTTTGTTCAAATACAAACGGAAATTGCTTAGGGATGCTAGTTGTAAGTTACATCTTTGCTCAATAAAACATATATTCATTCATGCCTTTTGCCAAATGCTGTAATTGACATTATGTACCGCAGTTAAATGAATGTTCAGTGTTCACATTTATACGAGCGAGATACGACCTTTCTCTTATTCTGTATGTGTTTTCTTTCTCAGTTTTGTACTTTTGGATACAAGTCTTGCACAAGGTCAAAGGAAGACTGTTAAAACCGCACGAGTTCATTTTTATTACAGGCCTAAATATTTCATTCAACACTAGGTGGTCACTAACTAAGAAGCCAGCAAATGAAAGAAGTACAACAAATACTCTACATTTTTATGTTTTCTTTTCAAGCAATTTTTTTTTTTTTTAAATTTTAGCCAAACCTAAAATCAATTTATGTAATTTCCTTTCTAATGTCTCGAAACTTATTGGGGGTATATTTTAATTCTGATCAAGATTTTTCAAAGACTAATAGTATCAACATACAACTGAATTTAATTTTTGCCCCAAAACCAATTCAGGCTAATAATGTATGTGTACTAGAAATGTTCAATTAATCTAACATATACCGAACTTCAAACAAGTTTTGATACTTAGCAAAGAAATTGTATGTTTTTCACAGGAATCATTATACCCTACACAACCATAATGTGGAAGGTATATTGCGTTTATGCAGATGCTTCATATTTGTCTGATTTACATAAAGGGTGATTTTTAGCAACCTTCTTTTTGCCATGACTGTTTTTGTCAGATCACATGTTTTCGTCTAACATGTTCAGTTGGCTCTATAAATTTACCATGAATCGACTGGCAAACGAACAGATTGCAGATTAGTAAATTTTATTATCAAAATTTATGCTCAGACTTTTTTGTCGCAAAACTTGTGTTCAGCGACGAAGCTCATTTCTGGTTAAGTGGTTACGTAAACATGCAAAATTGTCGTATTTGATGTAAAGAGCAGCCAGAAGCATTGCAAGAACTACCAATGCATCCCGAAAAAGATACTGTTTGGTGTGGATTATGAGCCCATGTCATCATTGGACCGTACTTTTTTTAAGACGCCAAACGCAGGAACATTACTCTGAATGGCGAGCGCTATCGTGCGATTATTACAATTTTTTTTTGCCCCAAATGGAAGAGCTGGACTTGGCTGACATGTGGTTTTAATAAGACATGCCACACAACAAGCAAAACAATGACCCAATTGAGAGTTCGGTGAACAGATTATTTTGACGCACTGGAAGCCAATATTGAAGAATTTATTCGAGGTGTACCAGCCGTTATGTTGGAGAGATTATTATAAAATTAGACACAGCATATAAAGAATTGAAGCGTAGCCGCTCTTAAAATTTACATGAGATCATCTTTTAGCACTAAATTATATAGATCTTTTTATCGCCCCAAATAATAGTTTCATACATTTCTTTAAATTTGATGTATTTTTTTTAAAGCAAATCCGAAAACTCTTAAATAATCACTGTTACGAAAGAAATCACATTAAAAATTCAATTCTACATAAACAAATGTATACACAATACATATACATTTCCATACATATATTTTTTTTTAAAGAAAAGTGACACTCAGACAATTAATATTCTTATATGTAATTGCGTTACTTTTTTTGGAAACTAGAAGAAAGCCTTATATCACAACTCTGGAATTGCGCGTTATGTTTGCTGTGTCTGGTGGTGAGTAGGCGCGTTATTTTAAAGCTTGATTTAAAGCCTTTATTTAATTAATTTATTTGGATGGCATCTATAACTCTCTAAAACATGTTGATATCCAAATAAAATTCAACACAAATAAGAGTAATATATGCAAAAGCCATGTCAGCTAAGTTTGTACCGATCGGCCTATACATGTACACAAGCATATTCTCTAAATGTCTCCAACGGTATGACATGCATAGGAAAATATACCCGAATTTTGAAATCTTAAAAATGTTTTTATAAGAAAATTCGAAAATCGACTCCATAAATGGTCCGAGTATCCTTAAAATATAATCTAAAACTATCTACGTATTGTTGCCTTTATAATGAAACCGTTTTGGGTCACATCGGTTGTATGTTTTCAAAATATTTTTTGGTGTTATATACACTATATAAATATCAAAATTTTTGGGAAATTCGAAAATCAGCTTCATGATTGGACCGAATGCGCCTAATGCATCGTTTTAGTGGTCTAAAACCAGCTCAGCAGTATTATATTTCCAAAGAAACCTATTTGCGACACATTGCTTGAAGGTTTCAAAGTTTATAACGGACATTTTTTAAGTTTTTATACAATATACACATACATACATAGATTAAAAATTAAAAAAATAGGACGTTTTAGCAAATTACAGCTTCTTCATAAATGTATTTTTAACTGTAAAATAATTTTTAAAATGTATTTTTAACAAGGTGGTCTCTTAAATGCTCTTCTCCTGTCCAAACAAGGAGTCGGGGCCCATTTTTTTATTGCTGATCCTTAAAGCAAAAATTATGAGGAATCCAAAAAAAAAATTAGTCGGAAAATTTAGGAGCTTCTGTGGAAAATCGGAAAATTTAATTTTCATGGGAAAATTTAAAGGTAAATTTCTAAGAAAAATTAGGAAAATTTTATTTTTCAATTAAAGCCTGATTCAATACCTTTCCAACGAGCTATCAGTCGTTGCGATCGCTTTAGTAGTTTTTTTTTTAAACAACTTTCAATGAGGTCCCTTATGAAGAATTCTTCAATTTTGTCACATGACAGTGGTGTACACCACCACTAAACCAGTCACTATAAAAAAAAAATATGTAGGTACATTATTTTTTGCTGGGCAATCGATTAAGACTATTTATTTTAAAATCGCAGAGGGGTCGTCAAAAAATTTGCCAATTTTGATCGTTTTGATATGGAATTTATATATATAAATTCATGTTTAATAAATTTATATTTAATTGTTGAAATTTGAGTAGAAATATTATTGGGAATGTTGACGGTTTGGCAAGTGTAAAAAGGAAATATTAAAGGGAAGATGATATATTTACAATAAACACTATCCCAGCAAGCCATATGAGTCCGGAAAGAGTCTTTTTTGACACCTTTTTCGGAGCGTTAGCGCTCCTTATGAGCCCAAAAAATAATCATAAGTGCTCCGAAAACCTTCAGAAAAGAGGGTCATTACATTCGAAAATGGTCCGTCAGAAAGAGCTCTTAGATAATGTTTCTTTTGGGCTCTGTGTAATCTTGTTTTTATCATTCTTGTGTGATACAGCTATGTTTTTTTTTTTTTTTGTTCAAAGCACAAATAACAGGACAACAACGCTTTGGTACACACATAATTAAGTGGAATTTCTGAGTCATACTGCGTGCCGACTCAGGACAGTAACGAGCAAATTTTTCTTTCGCTCCGAAAATGATCTTTAGTTGGACTCTTTTCTGACTCCTTTTTTCGGAGCGCTCCGAAAATACTCTTTTGTTGGACTCTTTTCTGACTCATTTTTCGGAGCGCACCTAGAATGGTATGCTGGGATTATACTATATCTCGAAAGAAGAAGGGTGGGATTAATTTTCAATTAAAGTGTTCATATTGATTAAAACATCAATCAATGTCTATGTACATACATATATACTCAGTACAAATTATATTTTGATTTCAATAGCCAATAGTAATTATACCCTCTGGTGATGAGGGTATACTTATATTAGTTTGTCATTCCGTGTGTAACACTGAAAAATATTCATCGGAGACCCAACAAGTATTAAATTAAATTTTCTCAAATTAAAAGTTCCTTAATAATAAAAATCTTTGCAAAAACTAAGTAAACTAATTTTTTTACACCTGGAAAAGGTGAAGGATGGCTGGAGGTCGTAAAAGTATTAAAGAAAAACGTGTAAATAATTGTGTTCAATGTAAATTAGAGATAAAAGAAATAGAAGATTACATTGAGTGCGATTATTGCTGCCAACAGTTTCAATCACAATGTACTAAACTGGATGAAAAATAATTTGAATATCTGGTAAATAATGAGAATGAGAAATTTAATTGTCATATTTGCGGAACAGGTGAAGGAGATTTAAGAAAAGAGTTACAGGCAATCAAAACAAAATTAAATAAGTTAGATCAGCTGTCAGACATTCAAAAAAGCATACAGTTCATGTCAAAACAATACGATGATATTTTAAAAGGTGTTACTGAAAACAAGAAAAAAATAACCCAAAATATTAAACTGAAGACGAAAGTTAATGATCTCAAAATGTGTGTTAAACTGTTGAATGATGATCGTGTCAAAAATAATTGTATTGTAAGGGGGATAAAGGTTGAACAGAATGTTAGCGCAATTGAATCAGTAATTGATTTATCTAGGAAGCTTGTAGCTGAAATAGAGCCTCAAAGTATAGATGATGCGTACTTTCTTCAAAATAAAAACAATAACAAGGGTTTTTTTTTGGTCAAAGTCAAGCAAAGAAAAGCTAATGTCTGCCAAGTCAAAATTGAAAGAAATGGAAACTATGGAAAATGTATATGTTAATGATTTCCTCAGTAGAGAGACTCTTAATATTCTCCAATATGCCAAAACCTTAAAATAAGTTGAAAAAAATCATGTATTTGCCAGAAATGGTCGTATTTATTATAAAAGGTCAGAAATATGTAGACCCCAACTACGAAGATGTGAATAAGACGTGGATCATGTTTTACTAAATGCCAACTAATCCTAAGCCGTGGAAGCGCAGATCAGTGGCAAATTACTATTCTGTTTCAAAAAGATGATGGGACTAGTGATGAAGATTGTGTGTCCTACGTTTCACCAAATTAAGAAAATAGAGAGTACTTATCTTATTTTTTACATTTTTTATGATTAAAAATCAATATTTTAAAAACTTTTCAACATTTAATGATTATATACACAATCTGAAATGTAATTTAATTTAGTGTAAATATTCGTAGCATTTCTTCAATAACAAAATTTAATTGCTTTAAATCTTTAATTGCTGTACAAGAGACTTGGTTTAATGAAAACTTAACCCAGCTCTATTCTATTCCAGAGTATAATAGCGTTCACTGTAGTAGATTCGATTGGTATGGAGGGACTTCGTTGTATATTGACAACAAATTTAAGTTTTCAATTGAAATGTGTAAATGTGAAGGTTTTCTTGACATGATCTCAACACGATAGGATGATAATACCCTACACCACAATAGTGGGGAGGATATATTGGATTTGTGCTGATGTTTGTAACGCCCAGAAATATTGGTCCAACACCCACCTTAAAGTATACCGATCGGTTCAAAATCACTTTCTGAGTCGATTTAACGATGTCCGTCCGTCCGTCTGGCTGGCTGGCTGTCGATGCAAAGCTTGTGCGCAGAGTACAGGTCGCAATTTTGAAGATATTTCGATAAAATTTGGTACGTGATATTATTGTGGCCCAAGGATTAAAACTGGTGGAAATCGGTCCATTATTTCACCTAGCCCCCATACAAATGTCCTCCCGAAATTGGGGTTTACCGGTCATAAATCTTTGAATTATGGACACAAACTTTACCACAGATGAGTAGTAAATGAAGATAATGCACATCTACAAATTTCGTGAAAACCGGTCCATAATTAGTCGTAGCTCCCATATAAGGCCCACTTCCAAAAATCACTTAAAAGAGCGTAACTCTCTTAAAAATGTTGCTATCCAAATAAAATTTAACACAAATATATTTCATATGTATTCTAATAATACGGTACAATTTTATTATGATCGGTCCATAATTAGTCGTAACTCCCATATAAGGCCCACTTCCGAAATTCACTTTCAAGAGCATAAATTTCTTAAAAATGTTGGTAATCAAATAAAATTCGACACAAATAAGTTTCTTATATAAAGAAATAATGACACTTAATTTTGTAATGGTCAGTCCATAATTAGTCGAAACTCCCATATAAGACCCTCTCCGTAATTCAGTTTAACTTCCATAAATTTTTTAAAAGTATTTATATCGACATAAAGTTTAACACATATAATATTTATATTCACAGAAATCATGACACTGAATTTTGGTCCAAAATAGGTGAAATCTCCCAAATAACGCCAATTTCTGAAAAACTGTTTTATATTTACATATACTAGGTGTAGGGTATTATATGGTCGGGCTTGACCGACTATACTTTCTTACTCGTTTTCGAATTAAAAATGTGCCTTTGAGAATAGTTTCTTACTATCGATCCCAAAAGTGTAATGTAAATGATTTTATTTTATGATGTGTAACTTTGGGCCTGTCATTGTTGTAGGAGACTCTAACATTGATCTATTTCAGAACTCACAGTTTGAGGATTTATCTAGCTTGTTTTTAAACTATGACTGCTACAGTTGTCACTCTTTGGTCACAAGGCCAAAGAGTGGAACTTGCATTGATTAAGTATTTAGCAATATCTATGACAGAGTTTTTACTGATTCTGTGCAATGCGACTTGAGAGATCATAACATTATAAGTTGTAAAATAGAATCTGAATTATATTACAATCGTTACGGTAAACGACTAACCCCCTTATTCAAAAACGATTATTAAATTTAACAAACGTTTATTAAGCAACTTTTTATATGCAAATCTGTCTTAATAAACGTTTGTTAAATTTAATAATCGTTGTTAAATAAGGGGGTTAGTTGCTATTGTAACTATTCAAAGGCTATAAATATTTTAAAACTCAGTTTACCGCAAATCTCAAATTTTGGAAACGCTTCACGCATTACGGAAGATTTAATTCACTGTTTATCAGATGCTATAACTAATTCGACAAGTCTTAAATCCAGTGAAGTGAATTACAGGTTTGAGATTGCACCGTGGATTAATGCAAATATTCAGTCCTTAATTTTATTCAAGAAAAAGCTTTTGAAAAAGCGTCGAAGAACAAAAAATTAAAGATCCGACTTTGTTTTGAAGAAAATTAGCAGAGTTATAAAAATGGCTAGTAAAATATTCAGAGATAATTACTATTATTACAATCTGGTTAAATTTGAAAACGATCTTAAAAAATGTTGGAATTTTTTGAACGATATACTTGGAAGAAGCATGATTTTAATCTTTTAACGTCGACAGGGGATATGATTTCAGACAACATAAATTAACCCTATCTTTTAAATGAGTATTTTGTACACACAGTTGATAGTCTACGAAAACAAATATCATACTGACCTGGTGATTGTTGTAATATCCTTAGAACGTTATGTCAGACCGGTGAACGTTTTCGACTTGAACCAATAACATTGGGTGAAATGGATAACATTATAAAAAATATAAATCTTAAAAAATATTCTGGTCATGATAACATTACACCTAGATTAATTTTCATCTGTAAGGATATAATAGTACCAATAAATTCAATATAGAGAATTTTCGCCCAGTAGCCCAGTAGAAAGCTATTATAGATAAAATATTTTAAAAGTTACTACATGAGAAACTATCAATGTATCTAGAAAGCAATAATTTTACGTATCCGTACCAGTACGGTTTTAAAAGACGATGTGGTGCAGACGAGACTGTGCTTAATGCGGTAAATTATATATGTAATAATATAGACATGGGCTATAAAGGTGTTGCAGGTTTATTTTTGGTTTTTTCTAAAGCTTTTGACTTGGTCGACCATGATAATATGTTGAGGAAATTGAAATATTATGGGATAGTAGGAAAAGAGTATCATATTTTTCAAAGTTACTTTAAAAATCGCAAGCGATATGTACAAATTAATGACGTTAAAATTGACATATAAGATATTAAATGTGAAGTTCCGCAAGGTAGCTGTTTAGGGCCATTACTTTTTAAAATTTATTTAAATGGTTTGTACAATTTAAATCTGAAGGTGCTATCAGACGGGATGTATTTTACATATGTACTGTCACTTTTCTTACCCATATGTAATTCCGTATGTATGTCAAAATTTCCATTTTACATACGATTCATAATTTTTGCTATTACACCTGCTTATGTTTTTCCGTATGACATAAGCTATAAATGTAAACAAAAGCTGTCTTTTTAACGTGTATAAATTTCAAATATTGCTTCTTTTGGCCAGTCTAACTGCAATAAATATAATAAACATAATTTAATTTATTAAAAATCGAAAAATACTTCCTTTTCCATGTTCATTATCCATTTTCTTTGATTTTATTTTTTCACACAATTTTGTTTCAAAACAAACCAGCTGTTTTTTTTATGTTTGTCATTGGAAAATAGAGCGTGTTCTAATCGAAAAAATTACATATGTATTAACACATGTATTTTACACATACAAAGTTTCATAGGTATCACACGATGTGTACAACTTTTACAGATGGAAAATTTGACAGTACATATGTAAAATACCTCCCGTCTAATAGCACCTTTAATGGACACTTATATATGTTTTACCCATACAAATATGAATTAGCCGTAAAAACGCGAATGGAGCGTAATGTTTCTCTCATTTTCGAATATACTCGCATAAAGAGATTAGTTTTGAATGAGGAAAAAACAAAATTAGTTCGATTTAGGCCGAATTCCAATCCTTCTAATAAAGTTTTGAACATTTACGTTAATGGTAAAATAATATCAGAAACTGAGTCGGTTAAGTACCTAGGAATTATGTTACAAAGTAATCTGCATTGGAACCTTCAAATTTTGTGAGGTAAAGAGAAAAATTGCACCAGCAGTTGGTATATTGTATAAATTGAGAAAAAAAACTGAATAACTTTATCATGCTTTAATACAATCCCATTTAAATTATATGATTATGTTATATGGATATAAAAATACAACTGTCTTGAAATCTCTTCAAACTGTGCAAAATAGAGCCCTGAAAATCATCTTCAAATTACTCGTTAGATATTCTACAAACCTACTTTTCAAGGACATATGTTGGCCAATTATATATCAAACAAACTGTGTAAATTATGGTAAGAATTGCTAATTAAATCAATTAAAAATGGTCAAAATTAGACAAAATTTCAAAATATTTAACATAAATTATGTTGGTCGTAAAATTGTCTTTCAAACAATATATCAAATAATAATTAAAATTGCACTAAAACTGAATAAAAAATACAGAATAAGGATATTCTAGTCCTAGAAACAGTGTAGTTTCTGTATTTCTTATTACGTTTAGGTGGTGGGTATTTAAGCCCAATATGACACTCTTACTTGTTTTTTGCTTTAAAGTTTTTATTTATCTTGTACATTCATATAGGCTTAAAACTTGCCAGCGCAGACTCAATAATGTCAATTGGCGCTGAGGCGATATATGTATATTAGAATAATTGTAAAATGTATTTATAAAATAAATATTACAAAACAAAAAAAAAAAAAAAAATATATATATATATATATATATATATTCCTGATCCTTATGGAATTCTAAGTCGATTGAGCTATGTCCGGCTATATGGCCAAAATAAGCTAAGTTTACAAAAAAAAAAAAAAGCTGTAATTCTCTTAAGTAGTTTGGTATTGAAAATCGGTTTAGGCGAACCACAGTTATTGCCCAAAAGTTTTTCCTATTTTGTTTAAATATATTGCAGATAATACCATGATATTTTGTTATTTCTACGATGATAAGATAAACTGTAATAAAAATTGAGCATTAAGCATTACTAATGCGAAATAAGTACTTAAGCATGTTTCACTTCGTATCGGAAAAACAGAAAACTCAACGCAACCGTATTTTTTCCATTATAGTAAAATTTAGCACCATGACTGCAGCTTCACCAACATCAGGGCATATTATTTCATTTATAACATCTAATTTATCTACATACTCGTATTTCCATTACGTGAATAACATTCAGAAATCATAGATAATTTTTATATTTCATGTTCCACTTTGCATATGTTCTTTAATTTTATCTTAGCGAATTCTTAGCACCCTTCAAGAAGGATCTTAATCTGTTTTTAATTAGCAATCGACTAAGACATTACCTTCTAGATGAATTCTCAAAAGATTATGTACAGGCAATGTCCATTTACCTTGAATGTTTTGCTGGAGTTTTAAATTTCAGCTCGATATATTGGACACCACGTTTTTCAATGGCCAAAGAAAAGTGTGAGAAGTTCTTTAGGAGAACACTTTTTGGCATGTGGTGACTATAATGCCAAAGACATGCACTGGGCTTTCGACTAATGCATCACGGAGGTAAACAGCAAACTAAGCATTGCGAATACAGAATCATTAGTTAGGCCATTAATGGCCAAATTCACAGTCTTTAGTTAGCTAATGACAAAGGCTTAACTAATGATTCTTTATTCGCAATGCTTAGTTTGCCATAAGAATAACAAGTAATAGTTAAACAATTATATATAATAGTTAGTATTTTAGTTTACCAATGGTTAACTAATGACTGAGAATTCGGCCATAAATGTAAAAAAACTGTTATAACGTTATTTCATGATGATCCATATCGCACCAAAATTGTACATAGATCAGGGGCCAAATTACCGCATTCGTGATGGAATGAGCTATCGTATCGAAAAATGATTTCGATATCGAAATTATGATAAAATGTACTAAATTTCTTGCTCGATATCGAATGCCATAATCTCAAATAAGAAAATCACGATAAATTTTACTCGATATCAAATGCGGTAATTTGGGCCCTGTATGTAAAAATAATACTATTTACAAGATCCACTTCCGAGAATAACCACGGGGACAATTTTGACGTTTCAAAAAGACAAAATCAGTTATATTGATATGGTTTTTTAGTACTTAATTTATTGTGTTTTAAAGTAAATCGCTTTATGTTAAACGCTGCAAAAAAAAAGAGTAAATTCTTGATTATAACTGGAATATAATTCTCTTAAATATCGTTATGGAGATGAAATTCAATTAAAATAAACCTAAAATAAATAGAAATTATGGTAAAATATTTTATGAAGTTCGCCCATAATAGGTGATTTGGTGGTGGGTATATAAGATACGACACAGCCGAATATAAATTCTTACTTGTTTTTGTATAACTTTATTTAATCCATTCGCTTATTTATTATAGAGATTTAAAGATAAACTATTAAATATATTTAAAACTTTGAATAATTGCGGAGTAAAATTAAACACTTGTTGCAGATGGCTGTAAACAATATACAGAATTTAATAATAATTTCTTATTACAGGAGGACTAACATTCCAAGATCGCATACGAAAACAATATATGTATGTAAGTATATTAGGAGTCATATTTGCACAGTGAGGAAGATATAATAAATGCTTCAATGACTTCACATAACTAATTGTATCGTCTGTATATCATTCTGAGAGGAAAATATTTCCTAAAACTAATATGCTAGTTCCAAATTTTGATATTGAACATATTCTCTTCGAAAAGAGAAAAGTCAGCAGAGAGTGTCAATAAAATGCAAAATAGATCAAGAGGCTGTCTGCTAAAAGGAGTTTATCAGTTAGAAGAAGTTCAAAGCTTAGCAAATACCAAACACACAAATTTTTCTCTTTGGAAGCCCACTAGAAATATCAAACCACCAGTAGAAGCCCAAATTCCATTAAAGAAATAAAGCTGAGGGTATCTCTGCACGCAGATCAGAAGATAAGTGTATACCAAACTACCTAACTTGCTGATCCACCTCTTCATACATCTAATATAAACATGCGAGCTTGATATTAATGAAATTATCAAAGAATAATAATAATTTACTAACACCAACTATCATTAAAAACCTAGCGATTGTGGGAATAATTGTATTATCTATAATATTTAATGCGATCTTTAAATTAAGAATTTTTCCTATAAAATGGAAAACTTCTCAGATAATTCCATGTTTTCTTTAGATATTTGGAAAATATTCTGAAATAAAATCTTAGTTCATCAAAAAAAGTTTCCGCGAAAGCCACGGACCAATTGAACGAGTTAATCGTAATTAAGTTGAATTAAAACAAGTACGAAAGTATAGTCGGTCAAGCCCGACCATATAATACCCTACACTCAGTATATATGTAAAACAGTTTTTCAGAAATGGGCGTTATATGGGAGATATAACCTATTGTGGACCGACCATCCAAAAATTTAGTGTCCTGATGTCTGTACTTTTAAAACATTCTCTCGAAATGATTCTCGAAACAAAAATTATCAATTAAATTTTAATAGAGATTTCATGTTGTGAAACAATTCCTTCAGTAAAACTAATATAATTAAAATTAAATTTAATGAACTCGAACCCGACTAAATAAATACCAAAAATTTAAAATTAACAGTTCGAATAAAAAATAATAATTGTTCCTACTTTTAAAACATTTATGCAGCTTGAAGTGAATTACGGAGAGGGTCTTATATGGGAGTTGCGACTAATTATGGACCGACCATTATTTGCATACATATGAAATATAGTTGTGTTCAATATTAATTGGATACCAACATTTTTGAGAGAGTTATGCTGTTTAAAGTGATTTTCGGGAGTTGGCTTTATATGGGAGCTACGATTAATTATGGACCGATCTGAACAAGATTTGTAGATGTGATTTGGCTTCATTTACCACAAATTTTTGATGAAATTTGTGTGGATACTTACATAATTCAAACATATATGATCGGTAAACTCCAATTTCGGGAGGACATTTGTATGGCGGCAAGGTGAAATAATGAACCGATTTCGACCGTTTTCAATCCTATCCATCTTTGGGTTGCAAAAATATTATGTACCAAATTTTATCGAAATATCTTCAAAATTGCGACCTGTACTCAGAAAGTGTTTCTCGATTGGTATACTTTAAGGTGGGTGTTGGACCAATATTTCTAGGCATTACAAACATCAGCACAAATCCAATATACCTTCCCCACTATGGTGGTGTGCGGTATAAAAATGTAGATCGCCAATTTTTTTAGATGTCACTCAACCTCCGACAAAATGCATGAAATATAAAATTAAATATAATACCACCATGTACCTATAAACTACTGGAATCATATCTAGCAGATTGTTTATTTACATTTAAGTACAACGATTATGTGATAAGATAATATAAGATTAAAACTGGCGTACAACAAGGAAGTGTTCTCGTACTCCCCACCCTATTTAATTTTCTTTCGACTATTATAAAGCAGAAACCCTCAAGATTTACGTTCGCAGAATTATTTTTATTATTATAGAAGATTATCCCTTCAAATAGCTCTAGAATATGTACAATTTTTATTCATTTTAAGGAAACCTTACAAAATCCACAACTATGTGTGGGGACAAATCACTAGCAAACCTAACCGAACTATAAAATCAAGTAAAAGTATATAACAAATATTTATGAAATTTACAAGGTATAAAAGATTGCGAAAAAGTCCAATGTTAAATGACAGTATCTAATATAAACAAATAAATAACTATTTTTCAACATTTGCTCAAACGTGTTTATGTGTACATATGTATTGATACCAGTATATACATACATATATAATAACCAAAATACACTTTCTGTACATTTATACGATACGAGTCTACATATACTTTGTTTTGGTGGTGTCGATGATGCTCAATGATTTGGAAACAATTTACGATGCTTATTTGTTTTTTTTTTATATCCTCCACCACTATAAGTGGTAAATGAGGGTATATAAATTAAGTTTGTCATTTTGTGTGTAATACTGAGAAATATTCATTTGAATTTTATGCACGAAGAATATATATTCTTTATCCTTATGTAATTCTATGTCGAAAAGCTATGTCTGTCTGTTCGTCTGTCTATGTAGAACACTCTCACGTTCCAAATATGCAACCAAAAATTCCTCTAAGCAGTTGGGTATTGAAAATCATCAAAATCAGTTAAGGCCAACCAGAGTTATGGACCAAAATGTGTAACATCCTCAGATAATAGCATGAAATTTTGTACACGTTTTTCCTAAGATGGAAGGACAACATGTGATGAAAATAACAAGAATCTGTCCATCATTTCTTAATGCCTCCATACTAATGTCTTCCCGAAATATGGCTTAATGTTACATGAATGCCTATAAAATTGCAATTTCAATACAAAATTCAGTAAAAATAAGTGTCATGTAAACAGAAATCGCAAAACGAAATTTTGTTTTTAAGAATGTTATTTTTTCAAGCTAAAATGGCCTAAGTTTATTCAATGTAAATAAAAATCCAATTTTTAATTACAATATTGTTCCCCACGTTTCGTCGATTGTTTGTCGACTTTTTCAAGGGATTGTCTATTTAAAAATTATAAAACAATAAAATAAATACAATAATGTAACACATAAACAATATAGACTTACAATATGAAATCTTTTTTAACACATTAAGAAGTCTTAGATGTATCCAGGAGTATATGTATGTAAAATAATTTTAATACTTAATATTTAAACTTTCAGCTCAAGTGATAGCAACAATATAACTCGCATTTATGTTGCTCGTGTCTTCCTTCAAATTCATTGTTCTCTTAATTTGTTGTTGTCTTCTAAGGCTTTTGTTTAGTTCGATCCACTTATAGCTTAAAATCCACTTTCGAAAATCACTTAAATACGTATAAATTTGGTATAAATATTGTTACCAGGTTAAAATTCCACACCAATAATTCCTATAGATATATAAATCGTTGTACTGAATTTTAGGGTGGTCGGGCCATAATTGGTCATAGCTCCCATATAAGGAACACATCCGATATAATCATTAATCTTTATAAATATCTTATAAGTATCGGTAGTGCCTCAAAACTTAGCATAGATTATTTACATATACACAGAGATCATTCTGCAGAATTTTGTGAATTTCGGACAAACTTTTATACATATCAGACATTTTAATTTAGAAATCATACTAATTGTGTTACTGGATTTTGTAGCTGTCAGTAAATAATTGGCAATAACTTCCGTATTACGTCCACTTCCTAGTATAACAACCAATCATACAACTCTTGTAAATAGCGTCATTGAGAGCAAATTCAATTAGAATAATCTTAAAATATATAGAAATCACGCTACTGGATACTTGATTTTGAAGCTATCAGTCCAAATACAATTCAACAATATGTAAAATAAGAATAAAATTTGCGCTAAGACTGAGAATAAAAAACACTGAATAAGGAGATTCTTGTTTTTCTTTATTTTCCTTAATATTTTCGATTTAAATATTTTACATACATATGTATGTATGTATGTGTATGTATGTATGTGTATGTATGTATGTGTTTTTCTGCTGAATATTACACTTCTTGTTTTGATTGAACCAACAGCAAAACATAAAAAAATAAAACAGAAAAAAAGACAAAAACTTGGCGATAAACAGCATACAAAAAATGCTGCTTGTTACTCAAGCCGGAAATTCCTTTAATTTTGTACAAAATTATTCTTTCTCTTCCTTTTACATCTTCTTTTTCTACTGTTTCCAACACGTCAACATTTTTTAATTTTCTTAACGGAAGGTCTTTGGCGTGTTTATGAATTATGTTTGTTTAGTTTTATTTCATTTTGTTTCTTTTGCTCGTTGCTTTTATTGTGATGGTGAAAGTAAATGGCGACGGTGTCAGCGGCCGTGCTGTCAGTCGATGATGTGGTGTATGAATGAAAGTGTGGCTGGCAGTAAGGAAAGGATGTGTGTGTGTGTGATGGCGATGATGATGTTTCACACAATCAGATAAATTCATTTATTTATTATGTTACTTTTTTTTATTCGTTGTATCTGTTTATTTTTATCCCTAAAGAGTCATCTGACGATGGTCAACACGTGTTTGTGCGGGGGTTAAGGAAACAGCATTAAGTTTCCGTTCGAAATTAACACTTCTTGCTAAAGTTTAATAGAATACAATTTTTGTCAATAATGTACCTACACATAACATACATTGACTATTTGTTCCCGTTTATTTTTGAAATGTTGCGAACGAAGGAAATGAACTTAATTTTTGTTTATTTATAGAAAATGTTTGTCTACATACATACATACATACATACATACATACGTTCATAGCCGTTAGTTTGCCATCGCAGCCTGTAACGTTTACAATAATAAAAGGTTATAAATATTGTTTGTTGCTGTATTGGTTGCTGAAGAAAACTTATTCCCCGTTCAAAATATAATAATACATCTGTACTAGGCAATAAAAAATTTAATACATATTATAGCAAAAGAAGTGTCGCGAAATTGTTATCCATAAATTTATATACGTATGTACATTAGGGTCGACCCGTTTGTATGGAGAAAAAAAAGGTATCGATGTTCCCGACTAATATGAAAATTTGACTCATTTTAAGACTACGTTTCTCAATTTTTGTGTCCTGGGGTCAATATTTGTTGAGCTGGATCAAAGGATAAAAAGGTCCTTTTTAGAGGTTTTTCGAATTTTTTTTCACATTTCTTCCAAAGGAACTGTATGTAAATTTGGTATCATATGAAAGGTATTTGAGAGGCGAATTCAATGGGTTATCAAAAATTAAAAAAAAAATTAAATTCAAAAATTTTGAAAATTTTAAACAAAATTGTAGTTTTTTTTTAATTTTTTAATAGAAATTACTTAAATAAATAGTTGAAACTTCTTGATTATAAACATCATGCAATTCAACCCAAATTGTTTTTCCCGACTTTTATCAGTCGGGATAACCAATGAGACCAATTAGCTGAACCGATTTTATTGAAATTTGACGCGAGATCCTTGTTTGACAATGTCAACAGCTTTGATGACCTTAATGTTTTTTGATGTTACCCATATTTATTTATAGTTATAAACAGTAGTCTTAAATACAAAACTCCTTAATCAGGAAATCAGTTTCTTTAATGATGAAAAAAGAGCTCTTTAGTAGCACACAATTTTCAATATCAATTAGGATCTTATAACAACATTATGGACACAGACAGACGTGAAAACAATGAAGACCATTGAAATTTTTCTAAAGTTTACTAATTTTCAAAACATTTGCGCATATTACAAGTTTACAAATTTAACAGCTATTATCAGAGATGTAAAATCTGAATGTCAATATTGGTTTGTCTAAAAATTTGTTTTTCGAAATAGTTAATGGATTAGTTTTGCAAAAATACTGTCCCGCAAAGAATTTGAGTTATATCAAGGTGTTTTTTCTCCTACAGAATGAACACCATTTATGCTTCGTTTGTGTGTTATTTCTAAAACAGATTCCCAATATGTTAAATGATCAGCGGCCAGGACTGAAAGATGAATAAAATACCGCACAACGCCGGGTACAAAAAGCAAAGGTTTGTGGAGTTTCTGAAGTTTTTAGGACTTAAAGATTAATATTTTAGTAAAATTAAATCATTTTATAAATTTTTCGGAAGTCATTTAACTTACAAAACTATACAAAAATATAAAATTTGAATTAATGTAAAATTTTAACGCTTAAATACATAATTTTCAACTGATATAGAACCAAATGTTCTTAAATTAATAGCATTGCAATTTTTGCTATTCTTATATTGAAATACCTAAATTGCGGAAATGGAAAAAAAAATGGAAAAAAGGTGTTGCAATTGAGCTTTTTTTTATAAAAGGGCCTACTGTGACGTTATTTACCGTTATTGAAGAACGCTGCTTTGCGTTTTTAGAATTTTTTACTCGAACCTAATTCTTTTTAACCCATTCCTGCCTAATGGGTATTTAAATACCCAAGAAAGTGTTGACACATAAAAAAATTTTGCGCGGTCCAGGTGAGAGATATCGCGGTATTTTTCTTTTTTAAGTAAAGAAGAAAGATTGGACTAAATTAAAACATTTAGCAGGATTTTCCTTTATTTTGTTTTCCTTTTGTTTTTCACAGACAAAAATCGATGTTTTTTCTTTGTCGGAAAATGCTCAAGAAAAGTGCTGCTAAACATAGGAAAATCGGAAAAATTAAAAATTTCGACTTTTATCAGATAGCTTAACTTGTCCACTATGCAATGGAAAAAAATCCGGAAGTGATATGTCAACACACCTGGCCTTCAGATACGGTCAAATGAAAATGGGTATCTAAATACCCGACAGTCCATTGTGTGTCCTAAAAATGCCTATTTTTTCTATATAAAATAAAAAGCATTTTTAAATCGAGTACTTTGTACTTTTATTCAGAAAACATGATACTTAAATGTTTAAATCATTTAGCCTTTATAATCTTCTTCTGATCTGGTGCAACACCGTTGTGATAATCCAAGAAGCAAGGAGCAGGATGCAAATTCACCTTGCACTTCAAACAGCCATACTCAGTTTTCCCACCGCATTGCGGACAACGATGACGAGTATTGAGTTTTCCTATAAAATGATCCATGCGGTCGTAACGCATTTCCAATTGTGCCCCAGAAGCCGACTTTCTACCAGGATGATGATAGTTCGACCTAATCATAATGGATTCGCACACCTCCACTCGAAAGTCGAATTGTGGCATTGCTGGCTTGTTTTCATACTTCCGGCAAAAGCAATGTAGTTTCCACGCGTTTACCATAGCCGCGTCGAACGCATTTGTTATCAATGGCCAGTACCACTTTTTTCCCCGGATCCGAATTCTGTAATTATTCATTGCGTTGTCAAAAAGGTCAACCCCACCCATGCGCTGATTGTATTGGTTGACCAAATGGGGCTGCTCAATTGCAACTATTTTTCGTTGCTTTCTATCATACCGTTTTGCGCGGACCATTGGTGTATGGCTAAGGAAATTTGATAATAAGGTAACGACCTGAAAAATAAGAGTTAATTAAGACCATATCAATGATGGAGGTAAAGCGAAGAATGAACCTATTGACATAATAGATTGTTGTGAATAACTTACCGCATTATCATTCCAACGCACCGCGAGTATAAAATTATTCTTATCGAAACGAAAGTCAAACGTCCCGCGAGGCTTCTTTTTCATTTCCTTGATGACCATTAAGTCGGCATGATTGGTCCGATTATCATGAACAGTTCCTAAAGCAAAATATCTATCGTTTGACAAACGAGTCATTAGTTTGTGACTTGTAAAAAAATTGTCAAATGTAACCGTGTGCTTGGCGCGATCTTCCACATGTGACAGCAGCGATAGGACTACTCTTTCTCCCAACCCGAAACCTGGGTCCACCTGTTCTGATGCACCAGCATATGGAATAAGCTGATACAAATAACCTTCAACCGAAGCCAAACACCAATACTTGTATTTTATTATTTTTTATATTTATTTATAATTATACAATAAAAATATTTGTAAAACGTAATGAAAAAAATTATGTATACTTACAATTGTTTATCGGCATAAATTGTTTATAGGTAAATACATATAACGGTTTATCATTTTTTTTTTAACATTTTTCGAATGTCAACCAACAATAATGAAAATGTCAACAAAATAGTGTTGGGTGTTTTTTTTGCCAGATATGGTAAAGTGAAAGTAAATCACACCAATGCCTGTCGGGTATTTAAATACCCATGTCATATCTCAGGTCGGAGCTGAGGTAAAAAAAAAATTTTTTTTTCTATCAACTTCTATGGTCTTCCGGGCACATATTTCCAAATTTCATCAAAATCGTACGAGCCGATCTATGGGCAGGCAGTAATGGGTTAATCAAAGTTGACCATGTTGGGATAGGACTGAGGAGGCCTATACCCGCTTAAATGAGCCAAATTTTATTTTACACGCTTATGCATTAAGTTTTTTTTTTCAGGATCATACAAAAATTTTATATAGTCCCAAACCTAAGAACCAAAAAAGTCGAGCAAAATTAAAAAAAATAACTGAAATATCTTTTGATTTTTAGAGTTTTGTTTTAAATATGAGATCCGAGGTGACAAACTTTAAGGGGTTACCCACTGGCCCTAATTCCGCTTAAGAATCTGAAAAACCATACTTCGATTATAGGTGTTATAGTCAAAAATGAACCTGTTACAAACAAAAAACCGCTTTGTGATTTCTCTTTACATAAAACTTGTTTTTGCTGAATTTTGTAGGAATACTTTTTTTTCTATAGGCATTTATATAGAAGCATATTCTGGGAAAACATTTGCTTGGGGACAGGAGAAATCATAGACCGATTCTCACAAATTCCAACAAGTCTTGTCCTTTTATAATAAAAATAATATGTGCAAAATTGCATGTTATTATTTACACTATATTTAAATATATAATATATACAGAAAACCATATTTAAGAAATAATGAGGTTATGTAATATTTGGGTCTATAACTCATACTTTTAACAGACGGGCAGACATACCAATGTTAAAATTTTTAATGCTTAGAATTTTATAAGGATATATTTATGTATATACTTTTTGGTTCTACGACTAATATTCAATATGTTACAAACGGAATGACAAACTTAAACTTGTTTAAAAAAATATTTTAATATTTATCCTACAAGTAAGAAACTTTAAGTAAACAGTTATATTAAAATTATGTTAAACATTTTAATTAATAAATAATAATAAATTGTTTGTTGTCCTTTTTCCTTTACCACAGCTAACACTCTTCTAAATATTGTTTTTAAAAATGTCTTCCTTTTATAGCCACCACCATCACAAGTGGAGAGTAAGGGTATATACAAGTATAAGTTTCTCATACCGTGTGTAACACTGAGAAATATTCATCTGAGACCCAATCAAGTATATAAATATATCCTTGATCCTGATGGAATTCTAAGTCGATCTGTCCTTCTGTATCTGTGAAACACTCTCACGTCCAAAAAATGTTTCTAAGCAGTTTAGTATTGATATTCATCAAAATCGGTTTAGGCGAACCAGAGTTATGGACTTACACTTACATCGAAATACGATGTTTTCAAACAGTTTTTTGCTATTTTGTTTAAATATACTGCAGAAAATACCATGAAATTTTTTACACGTTATTTCTAGATGGAAGGTCAAACTGTAACGAAAATAGTAACATTGATTGATGAATTCTCATAGTCCTCATAAGACTTTTACCCGAAATATGGCTCAATGTTACATACACACCTATAAAATAGCAATATCGATACAAAATTGAGCAAAAATATGTTTCATATGAAAATGAATCACAAAACGAAAATTTGATTAGTTCGGTCCCTTTCCGAAACTCACTTAAATACGTATAAATCTGTTATAAAAAATGATAACGATCCATAATTTTTTACACATCATGTGTATATGCAACAAAATCAAACTGCTGGATTTTGTGAATTTAGGTCCATATTTGGCCTTATCGTCAATTTAATGTTTACTTCCGCAAATTACTTTAATATTCATATCTCTCTTAAATACGCCGGTATGAAATTCGATATAATATATCCCCATATATATAAAATTCTCTGTACTTAATTTAAAAAAAAATATCTAATAAATATCGATATCAAACCAACATTTTATACCGATCAGTAAATTTAATCCAGAAATCATACTAATATTGTTTAAAAGGTAATTATGCTACTGGATTTTGTAGCTGTCAGTCAATAATTGACAATAGCTTCTGTAATAAGTCCACTTCCGAGCATTACAACCAACCATTCTGCCTAAATAAACCTCAAACACATAGAAATCATGTTACTGGATTTTGAAGATATCAGTCTATAATTAATCCACTTCCACCTATGAACTCTTGTAAATAGCGTTATTAAGATATAATCTTATACTTTTTTGTACTCTTTTCCTTAACCTGGTGAATATGGCAAATTGTTGAACATATTTTTAGTTTTATAAATGGTTACATTACATATAAGATTGTTGTGATAAATATATATACTCTGTAAATAATGGTAAGAATTAGCAATTAAATTATACAGGGACGAAATTACCGCATTCGTGATCGAATGAGCTATCGTATCGAAATTATGATAAAATGTACTAAATTTCTTGCTCGATATCGAATGCCATAATCTCAACTAAGAAAATTATGATCAATTTTCAATTTTACTCGATATCGAATGCGGTAATTAGGCCCCAGGTAAATGGTTAAAATAAGATAAAATTTTTAAAACATTTGAACTAAATTATATTGTGCGTAAACTTGTCTATCCTACAACATGTAAAATGCTTTAACTTGTTAATTTTAGATTCTATAGATGTAAGATAATCGACCCCTGACAATATCAGACCATAACTGAGCCACGATCATTTTTACCGTCTTGTTTTATTACTAAAGGCTTCGTTCTTGGATCGCCATATTTTTAGATGATTTTTGGCTCCAAATATCTCAAACTTACTTTTATCGCTGAAAAGAATATTTTTTCAAAAAATTGAGGCTCGTTTTTTGCGAAATTCAAACGTTTGGTTAGCTTGTTCTTTAATACAAAGGACTTCTTACTTGGCACTCTGTTACGTAAATCATTTTGATGCAAAGATCTTCTAATCATGCCAGTGCTTTCAGGTTTTCCAGAAGTTTTCAGATATTTTTACAGCAGTTTGGGTTTGCTCTTACTTCTCTTACTCTAGCTCTTATTTCAGTTGCGGATGTAAACGCTTTTTTTATTGTACAGGGATGCCTTCCAACGACGTTACCTCACGCAGGCCTTTGTCAATTATGATTTGCCGAGTTTAAATTGATGTTTGTCTTTCCTTTGTAAACTTTTCACTATTTATCGTCACAACTTAATCTCTTTTAATGATAAATAATTACTGCCGTATTCATAAAGAATAAAGTAGATTTGAAGTGTGCTTTTAGACAAAATTTTCATACAAAATTTTCTTAAAGTACATTTGAAGTCTACTTTAATTTTTTATGAATATGGGCATTAATCTTTAACCTCCCTCGCTGGACAAAGCGATGACAATGTTGCTGAAAGGCAAATTGTCACAATATCACCCGGCGGGTAAAGTCAAGCGTATTCTGAGATCGGACTGGGGCCTCAGTAGGCGGGTTGGGATTTTAGTAGGGTATTAGAGGACGAGCGGACTTTAGGTAGCTTGACGCAATTCGCCCGTCTGGCGTTTGGTAGGAAAACAAGAATAAACTAGTGGAAGTAGGACGTAATTATGTCCGCTACGCATTTCTGCTGTCGTAGGTTTCTTGCTCGGTTTATGTTGGTTGCTTGTTACTTCCATTGCTGGTATCTGGTAGTTATCCTGCGGCTATGGCTATGTTGGGGTATTTCTCAGACAGTCTTATTGTGAAAGACTCTGTTTGTGAAGTAGGGTGGGCTGGCTCAGACGGACTGCGATTGGATGCTGGCTGTTCCCTTGAATTGATACTTGACACTGCTTGGTCCATGGCTTCTATTGGTTTCCCTTTTGTGGTAACGTTGTTGATGCTGAGTCATTATTATGACTTCGGTTTACCCGTAAGGGTGACCATTATGCATTGTTCGTTTTTTGGTTGTTCGTGCTGTCCTTTGCTGGTGTCACACATGTTGCCAAATTGTCGCTCGTGAGAGCGGCTGTTTAATGTCTGTCTTTTTATTTTGTCTTGTACACTCTTTGTTGATGTGTGTTGACTCTTATGGAGGTGTCACCAGCCCCGAAATATTTGGAGTTCAACTGGAAGTAGTTAGCTTTGTTTAGCTACGAGGTCTGACCGAAGACTTAATTCTGGGATAACGGGAATCAGTAGCCCATGGAACTTTGGTTTCATTCTGACTATTGGCGCGGCTCTTCGGAGAGTAACGTGGTAGCTGTGGCTTATGCCCAAATCACGGGTAGAGCGCAAGCTGGAGTTGCACTGTAACCGGGTACCATGACCAATAGATAGGAAGGAGTTGAGATGGGCTCCGTTCTTTGCCAAGGGTGAGGTTGTATCCAAATGCATAACTTCGAATTGCAACTCGTGCATGGCATTTTGTCGTGTACGGGGGCGATGGTAGACACACTGTATTTACCCAGTGCTAAGAGCACCATAAGTTTGGGTCTTCGTGGCAGGTACTCACGCTAAACACTTGGACTTCATAATATCCACCATCAATTGCAAAAAAAACTTAATATTTTTACTTGATTTTCACAATTTTATGTGTTTTTCTTATTATTTTATTATGAATGAAAAACAAATTTTTCCTAAAACTGAGTAGATAAAATAGTTTTGTGCTACACTGTACCTCTATATATTATTTGTCATATGAACCAGTTATACTATCTGTTTCATTAAGTGTCATCAACTGATGGATGAATCAATATGCAGTTCACAGCTTCACTTCAGATAAATATTTCGTGTTTCAATATCTTTTCCGAATGTTAAAACATTAAAAGGAGTTAAAAACATTAAAAAGAAAAGAAAGAACGTGTACGGAAAATAGCAAAACTCGGTCCATAATTTATTATAGCCCCCATACAAATATCTTCCCGAAATATGGCTTAATGAAAAATAAATGCCTATAAAAATGGAATATCAATACAAAATTCAGCAAAAATAAGTGTCATGTAAAAAAAACGCAAAACGAAAGTTTGTTTTGTTCGGTCCATGCTTGACCATATACAAAATATAAAGTCTACATTTAAAATTCACTTAAATACGTATAAATCTGATACAAATATAGTTACGAGGTTAAAATTCGGCACAAAAAATTCTTGTAGATATAGAAATTGTTGTACTAAATTTTATGATACTTGGTCCATAATTGGTCATAGGTCGTATATAAGGACCACATCCGAAAAAGTCATTTATCTTTATATATATCTTATAAATATTGATACCGACCCAAACCTTTATATATAGTACATCATTTAAATATACACACAAATCATTCCACAAAATGTTGGTAATTTCAATTCATATTTGACCGTATCCCCCAAATGAGGCCCTCTTCCAAAATGTTACACGCATTATTTATATATATGCCAAAATCAAACCGCTGGATGTTGAGAATATCGGTCCATATTTGACTATATTCCCCATATGTGGACCGAAAATCACTTGAATACTAATATTTATTTTAAATCCTCATATGTATAAAATTAAATGTTCCAATATTTACCAAGTTCGGTCCATTATTTGTCATAAGGAACATTTCGGAAAAACAATTTAACCCACAAAAATGTCTAATAAATATCGATATCGAACCAACTTTTATATGGATCAGAAATTTTAATCCAGAAATCATATTAATATCAGTTATACGACAGTTACGAGTATGCTACTGGATTTTTGAGCTGTCATTCAATAATAGCTCCTGAATTAAGTCCACTTCCGAACATAACAACCAACCATACAACTCTTGTAAATAAAGTTATTGAGATGAAATTCAATCAAAATAAACCTAAAATATGTAGAAATCATATAAGTGGTTACTGGATTTATAAACTATCAGTCCATAATTGGTCCATTTCTACTATGCCACCCATAAATCTCTTGTAAATAATATTATTGAGATTAAATTCAAACAAAAAAGTCTCATCTTACATCTTATCGTTTTTTATACTTTGTCTCTTAACTTATGGTGAATATGGAAAAATGTTCTTTCAATTTTATAAATTGTTAAATTACAATCAAGATTATTATGAAAATCAGACAAACTCTGTAAATTATGATGGGAATTGGTAATTTCATTAAATTATAAATGGTCAAAATTACATAAAATTTCTAAACATTTGAAATAAATTATGTTGTTCGTAAAATTTTCATTCAAACAATAAACAAGTAATGCTAAGCTATTAAGCTGAAAGTCCATACCAAGCGTTTACGCGTTTATCGCAATCTAAACAACTGTCAAAAAAGTAGAAGCACTGTAGTCGTATATTTTAAGTCACACACTTAAAAGCGTCGGAAGCGTTGACGCTTAAAAAGAGAAAAGTTCGTTTACTTTCTGCTTTTGAAAGCGGCGCAAGCGTCGAACAGCTGACATCAACAAATGGAAAGCAAATTTATTTTAAAGCTGATGTCGCTAAAAAAAAATGACAGTTGAAAAAAATATGTTTTATATTAAATTAACAAACAAACCTATAAAAAACTTTATATAAAAAAAATCAGCTGAGCTTACGACATCACCTCTGAAAGTACATTGCCGCGAAAAAAATCTTCACATGTAACTTGAAATACTTAAAGCTAAAAACGTTTAGAAAATATAAACGCGTTGACGCTAAGAAGCGAGTTGTGGATCTCCAGCTTTAGTTGTACAAAAACATTGAATAATATTCTAGTCCTCATTATATTTAGGTGGAGGGTATTTAGATTCGGCACATCGCACAGTGTTTCAGTAGTTGGACATAGTGGTCAAATGACGATGTTCGATTTTTTCACCGTTAGTTTGCTCTAATACACACAATTAGTGGTACTACTAAAGCATGCAAAAAGATTTGCAATCAGTTGTTTTTTACATTTACTTTTGTGCATCGAAAGTGAACAAATCAAAACAACTTTCCTTATTTTTTTCAGCAGTTTAACATGTGTTATTGATACTGCTAGATATCAGTTTGGGTTATCTCCTCTGCATTCATCGATAAGATTTTTTGAATATTTTATACATTTATCTTACTGGTTAAATTTTAAAAAGTGGCAGGCTCGTTCAACAGATGAAAAGGAGCTTGTTGCACAGAAAAAACTATATGTTCAGCAGCACTTTAGGACACGATTAGGTTTAATAATCGACAAAGCTCAAAGTGGCGGAAGTGACACATCCAATGACGGAAACACTGTAAAAACTTTTTTTTTTTTTTTAATTCAGTTATATCAGCAGTTATTGATCGGTGTCATCATCTTTTGCAATGTCTTTCGTCGGTATAAAGTGTTCATACAGTGTTAATTCATGGAGCGGAAATAGTTGAACACTGTCTAGTTTCAATAGGCAAGCTCTCTGAAGAAGCCGCTGAATCTTGTGATAAATTATTTAAGCAAAATTAAACGAGACAACACTAGAGAAAATGACTCGTATTGTCACTAACACTGATCTTTTGCATTGACTTCTTCTAAGTTCCGACCCGTTGATTTTTTCTTTATGTAAATTACCGCAAAAAAAGAAGTCTATGCTCGCACCAGAGCCTTTACGTATGTTAAGTTTTTGAAAATAATGTACAAGTGTTGTATTAAATTGCCGTGATAAAATTTATTATTTTTTCTTTAATTAATAACTAACATTTTTGTGTAAATAATTTAATTTAATCTTATTTTACCCTAATTGGCCCATAAATACCGTAAACATAAATATTCATATTAATTTTGATGACTATAACTGAGTAAATTACGTATGACCGCCTTCCTTAAGCTTGGTTTTCACTAGTCATTTTTGTTGTCAAATTGTTGGCTATTTTATGAAAACGGTTTGTCATATCATGATAGATGACGCCATATGACAACCCGTTTTTAAAAAATTGCCAACAATTTGACAACAAATATGACATAGTGAAAACGTGGCATTAGAAACTTGAACCACTGTGCATCGGCACATTTATTAATTAACAATGCTTGTGTAAAAACCCATTGTATACCTAGGTGATATAATATTATAAACCTGAATAGTTTTTCTTAAAAAATCCTTATTTTTCACTAATTTGAATAGACTTTAGAGATAAGGAAGCAATCATCTATTTTGCATACGATCAATGTCTTTTTTTACACGGTTTTTTTTTACACGAAGTTTTGCGGAACCAATTTCCGTGTAAAAACAGAATTAGGTGTTGTATATTATTTGTCATATGAACCAGTTTAATATCTGTCTGCTTCATTAAGTGTCATCAACTGATGGATAATACAATATGCAGTTTATCGCTGCACATAAAAATAAATATTTCGTTTTTCAATATACATACATATAGTTTTGAAATGTTAAAACATTAAAAGGAGTTAAAAACATGAAAAAGAAAATTATATTTTTAATTCAATTTGAAATTACTTTTATTACACCGTTCGTTCATAAAGTTTTTTTTTACTGAATAACATTCCATCATAACAAACAGACCAGATTCTCTAGGATATAAAAAACTTCTCACCATTATTGTCTTTGTCGTACATACGAATCGCATCACATCTGCATGATGGAATGTCAGACTTGTTGTGAATGGCCGTAGAACTTGTTCTACTAGTTCTAACATGATATTGAATCATTAGTGATGCCTGTCGTATTTATATGAATGTAGGAATATTTGTCTGAATATTTTCCTTTGCCATGTATGGGGATCAGATTTTTATGATGGTCGTAAAATACACAATAAAGAAATAGCAGAGAAGTAGACTTCCCAAAGGAATATGAAAATAGAATAAAATCACAGTTTATATTACAGCAGAAAGGACAATAAAACAAGAAAATTAATTATCACGTAGAGAGGGAATGATGAAGTAACACAACAGTTTTGCAGTAATTGTGTCAAATGAAATGCGTGAAACTATTTAAAAATAAAAAAAACAAAAGAGCATTTACAAAATTCAACTCCTTTTGTTAAGTAGTTTATATGTCGTATTTTTATTGCCCAACAAAATGCCATTTTTTTTTTTATAAAATTAAATACCATCGTCATTAAAAAAGCCCAGAGCAATAAAAACCAACAAAAAATGTTCAATTGACTGACAATGTATGGGTTTGACTGACAGTATGACATTTGACTATCATCACTCAAATAGTCATCATTTTATTATCATCACTAACACTACAATCTTTAACCACTACAGCTACATACATACATCGTATACAAACACATACTCATACCATTAAAATTGTTTAAAAAATATTTATGTATATGGGATCTATGTAATCGTTTCATGCCTACTACGACTAAATATTCGTTCATTCATTCATTCATTCACTTCTTCCTTTTATTTTCAGCTTCTTTTTTTAGGGGTTTATTTTTTACGACGACTTTAGGTTGTAATTTTTACGATCTTGATTTTTTACAACTTTTTTACAGTTTAACTGCGCAAAACCCAACCAAAAAAAAAAACACATTTTTTCAGCATGGCCACCTAAAGGAAAGCAATATTTCGAGGTTGAGATATAAAAATATTTAATATAAAATGTTGTAACGTAGAAAAAACTCTATGAAACGAAAACAAAATAGTTTAAATAATTTGTTTCTGAAGGACGAGTATCTCCAGTGTGTTGTCCAATAAACGTTTATGTTTTGCAGTCGTACATTTGTTACTTATCGTTGCCATAAGTTGTAATAAATAAGTACTTTAGTAAATGAAGTATTGCTCTGAATTATAGGGTTTGCAATATATAGTTAAATGTTTCCTATACAGGGGAAGGCAAGTATTTAAGTATATGTGATTAAAAATTAGTTGGTTACGACTTTTGGGCTGATGGTCTAGACTAAATAAAAATAGGTACATGATGACAAGGGATTTTGTCTGTAATAAATAAAATATGAAGACATATTGGAGAAGTCTTTTAAAATTTTTTACCAAAATGTATTTCTTATGACACGAACGTTATTTTGTGATGGTAGACATGCCCTCTAGATCTGTTTGCGTTAATTACCTAAGCCACCTTAGTTCAGTCTCAACAATACTATTTTTTGAGCATGAAAGATTTCACATTGTACTCAGTAATAAAAACCTTGACATTTATTACAATAAATTAAACTTCGCTTGAAAATTCACTAGGAAAACCTACCTGTAAACGCTATATTTCCCACAAATAATAATAATTTAGGTATACGAGGGCGGCTGGCCCTAGAACAGAAAGCGCTGTATAAACAGAAAAAATTCAAGTGTTTTGGAAACTTCCATCTCTGCTATGAACACATGATAAATTTTTTTCCCATCTGCCAACTACTTCATATAGAAACAGGTGTTCAAAAAAGACGCATCCGCGACTTTTTACAATAGAAATCGGGAATGTGTTGGGTAAAAGTGCTCCTTCATATGCAACAGTAAAAAATTGGGTTGCTGAATTTAAACGTGGTCGTACAAGCATTGAGGATGAACCACGTAGTGGACGAAAGAAAACAGCAACAACAAAGTGCATGATATGATTGTTACTAAATGATCGACGAATGCGTGAAATAGCATCTCAAATGATCGAGTCCATTTAATTTTGCATGAAGAACTACATATGGAAAAGCTTTGTGCTAGATGGGTGCTGCATTTGTTATTAGTCGATAGTCGACGCATAAGAATGAAAATTTCTCAAGCTTGTGTGGATAAAATGGATTTTAAGCGTCGTTTTATAACTGTTGATGAGACATAGTTCCACCACTATACTGCAGAGACAAAACAACAATCCATGCAATGGACTAAAACTGGAGGAAGTGCCCCAAAGAAGGCGAAAACAATTCAAGCGGCTGGTAAGGTTATGGCAAAGATTTTTTGGGACTTCAAATGTACTATCTGCAAAAGGGTAAAACAATACATTCTGAGTACTATTGCAACATTTTGGATCAATTAAATGTAAAAATTCGACAAAAATGTCCTGGCTATTGCAAAAAATAATTTTTCATTAAGACAATGTATTAAGTTATTTGGTAGATAAAAATTACCGCATTTGGGTGTCACTGTATGGTGTAGGGATAATTGAGCAATTTATTTTTGCTTGGAAATAAGATAATGTTGACTGAATGACGTAATTGAGAGAAATTACATGATTTAAAAAAGTCCCTTCCACAGCTTCGTAACAATGAATTTATTGCAAACCAAGTTTCCGGATGGCATAATTTCAAGAAATTTAGCTATTAATTGGCCGCTCCGATTCAACACCACTAGATTCATTTTTGTGGGGCTATGACAATGATAGAATCTGTGTATGTATGTATATAGAGCCAATGAAAGCGATTACATCTTTAAAACTAAAAATCCGTGATGTGATGAACAAATTTTGCTTATAGAATATACATATGTATATATTTGACATATGTAATTGTCAAACTATACTCTATCCCATGGTGCAAATATACAAGGTGAGTGCAGTAGCCCAGCTGACTGACTATGCTTACAATTTACTTATGTCAAAAGTAATACTTTTTCAAGTATTTTTGACAGTAGTGCATTATTTTACACAAACAAAATGCCTGTTGTTTCTGTTTTGTTTTGTATTTGTTGTGGATTTGCACTCACCTTGTATAGTTGCACCATGCTCTATCCAATACAAAGAAAATTGAGTGGTTTTCATATAAATTCTTTATTTTATTCTGACAAACAAATTTTTCTTCACTATGCGTTTTCAGAATTACATTTACAACATTTTTTCTGGTGGGTGCTTAGAGGCATTATTTGGGTTCGGCGCGGTTTATGTGGAACCCAAAGACTTACATATGTATGTATTTCTACATTCTAAATTCTCTTGCTTTAGAACGACTTCTATTTTAAGCGGTAGACACTTCTTAGTTTCTGGAAAAGATGAACATTAAAACCTGCGAATTGATGTTGTGCCTATAAATATCTTTCACAGCTATCAGGTCTATCAAATGTTTGCTCTGCTTCTGTGTGTTATTTTGGATGACTCCTCCGATGACAGCACCTAGGATTTTTTGGAACCTTCTGCTAATTGAAGGCGGAATTAGAGCGTCTGTTAGGCTGCATTTATTGGAAATTCCTAACACCGCACCAGCGTATCTGAATAATGACCGTCCAGGCAGCTAGAAAGGTTCATTAATTTATATTTAAAAGGCTGGCGAAATGCGCTTTGAGGACCTTGAAATTTGTGTCTGATTGCAGTGTTACTGGTTACTATGTGATCAACTTTCGAATCTGTACGCCGTCAACTACGATGCTGATGTTGAGTTTTATTTCATTTGTGTAGGTGGTGAAGAGTCTTACCAAAGAATTAACTGCATGATACTTGCAGTGAATAAATCGTTGTGCCCCATTGTTATTTTGGTGCAATTGTCAGGATATGTGATCACCTCCACGTTATTTCTGTATGGATTTTTTCCGAACTTGAGGAACGATTGGCGGCTGCCGAACTCTTTAAATCTTTGCTCATTGCGGGCTGTAGAAAGTTCTTAGGAACTTATTCATTACACTAGTACCACTAGTTGAGTCCACTTAAATTATAGTTGCTGATTAAATACCTGCAAATCCATGCTAATGCCAAGATCCTGTTGGCTGACATGTCAGTTTTCGGTACAGGTGAAAATAAGCAAAATCGATAATATAGGTAAAGATATTTGGTAAACATTTTAATACGATTCGCATACTAATATTAAAGAAGAATAGTCCGCTTTCACACTCTTCAATTCTGACTCGTCAAGTCAAGTATTTTTGAATGAAAAGGGAAAAGGGAAAAGGAAATACAAGGGTTACAAACTTGAGGGTACTAGTTAATTTTCTTATTTCCTTTTGTTTTTTGCTCTCATGCAGCATGTTGATTTGCATTAAAAAGTACGAAAATTGAATTGACGTGTGTGAATGAAATGGCAAGTTCAAAAGAGAATTGAGGAAAAACTGGTCAGTGAAACACGACTTACTTAAAAACTGGTTTCAAAATTGTTTTAAATGTTTTAAAACCTATATGACCTTAACACGGAATTAATTATACAATAATTGGCTTCTTTCAACCATTTAACTATTAAACTTTTACAACAATTTGTTATAGATTTTCTCTGAAATGTAAATTCTTCATGCAACCCCTTTTTATGATGGTTGTGTTAGATACAAAAATATTTATGTATTTTAGTTTAGGTTGTTTTACGACACTATTTTGTTGCAAGTTAAAGATTTCTTTTATTATTCCATTAATATAAAATGTGACATTACGTTCATTTTGTTTTAAAACGTAAAATTGACGAAATCTATTTTCAACGAAACTTGTGTGATTTTTATAATTGTGAGATAAACTGTTTTTTTTTTGTAACTACCTCAGTTTATAGTTTAACTTCATGTGTAGTATCAGAGACAAGTTTATTCCTCCAATATGAACATAAAATATCTAATAAACGTTTTAAAGCCAACTTGTTTTTTTATGAACGTAATTTGTAAGTAAGAAGTACATAAAGATATTTTCAAGCAATAATAAATTATCGCAGAGTTAAATTATCTATCTGCTATTCCAATAAAAGTAAAACTAAAAAGAAAATTATTTTATGAATTTATTTTACGGTCTTTTAATGCCAAAAACCCGAACAGCCAAACAAAGCCCAAAAAAACTCCATAAATAATTGTTTAATGTCACAATTTGACAGCTGTCTAAGGCAAGCATATGTGTCAACAACGTTCTTTTTTAATTCAACACAGTTAAAAAAAGCAATTTAAAAAGTATGTACTTAAAAATCGTTCATACTTCTTAAAAATTGTTTAAAAGTTTTTTACTTAATCTTTTTTGAAATAGTTTTTTTTTCTTAATCCCTTTTGTCAAAAACAGCGTTAATGACTGACCTGTCAGTTTCCGTGTGTTAGATAAATGGTTTGAATTGTCCCAAATATATGCCTGCGTTTAACATTTTTGTAAACCATTTTTAATGTTAACTGGAAGATTCTATTTTAATGTCTTTACATCTTACGTATGTAATGTGTATGTATGTAATTCTAGGCTGGCTAATGGATATTTAATATATTTACTTTATCATTGCGAACATTTTTTTTGATTATGAAACATTAGCGCAATTCACAATCTTGTGCAAATAGTAGTGCATCATTGCATTGGCAAGAATGTTTAGCATATTTTTACTCTTGCTGTGTATTTTGTTAATGTAGAGCAAAAATATGCTAAACCTTTTTGCCAATGCAATGATGCAATACTATTTGCACAAGATTGTGAATTGCGCTAATGAAATTCGCTATATTCACGAATGTATTTCGCAAATATAATCATAAATCGGACCTATAAACAAGGAAAATTTCAAAATATGTCAAGGTTTTCGGACTGGCTACTATGTATGTATGTATCTCATACGAAGTCCGCATGAAAAATAGTCCCAAAAATTTGAAAGTAAAAAACGGAATATTTTATTTAGTTCTTTATTATACTCAAACTTTAGTAAAAAACAAGTAAGAAAGTATAGTCGGTCAAGCCCGACCATATAATAATACCCTATGTATAAAACAGTTTTTCAGAAATGGGCGCTATATGGAAGATATAACCTATTGTGGACCGATTATCCAAAAAATTAAATTAAAATCATGATGTCTGTGAATATAAATATTATATGTGTTAAACTTTATCTCGATATAAACACTTTTAAACGATTTATGGAGCTTAAAGTGAATTACGGAGAGGATCTTATATGGGAGTTTCGCTTAATTATGGTCCGACCATTATAAAATTGTACCGTATTATTTGTATACATATGAAATATATTTATGTTCAATATTATTTCGAACCACCATTTTTAAGATAGTTATGTTCTTTAAAGTGATTTTCGGGAGTGGCCTTTATATGGGAGCTACGACTAATTACGGACCAATCTGTACAAAATTTGTAGATGTGATTTGGCTTCATTTACCACTATTTTTTGATGAAATTTGTGTGGATGCTTACATAATTCAAACATTTATGATCGGTAAACCCCAATTTCGAGAGGGCATTTGTATGGGGGCAAGGTGAAATAATGCACCGATTTCCACCAGTTTCAATCCCATCCAGTCTTGGGTGGAAAAAATATTATGTACCAAATTTTATCGAAATATCTTCAAAATTGCGACCTGTACTCTGCGTATAAGCTTTACATGGACAGCCAGCCAGCCAGTTAAATCGACTCAGAAAGCGTTTCTAAGTGGAGCGGTATACTTTAAGGTGGGTGTTGGACCAATATTTATGGGCGTTACAAACATCAGCACAAATCCAATATACTCGCCACTATGGTGGTGTAGGATATAATTACACAAAATAAAGTGTAAATGGGTTGGTTCAGCATCGACTTAAGGTACATATCGGCTCAGATTTATAACAAATGTTTATGTAAATATTATAAATTGTTAAATATTACGCATGAGAAATAGTTTATAGACATATTTTCCCAGAATAAAAGTTAAGGTAATTTAGCTAAAAAACGATTTTAACAATTTAAAAGGTAATTCCAATTTAGTTGCTAATTCCTAAAAATTATTCCAATAATCAAGGAAACAAACAATTTTTATTCGAAAGAATATTAAGTTTATCATTCTGTTTGCAAAACATTTTGTCCTTAAGAAATTCTAAGACGATCTAGCAATGGCCATCCGTGTGTTCGTCTATTGTAGACAAGATAGAGAAAGAGCAATAAACTCAAATTTCAGATAAACTTGATATTTTTCAAAAATGTTTTGCTATTTTCTTTAAATATTCTGCAAAAAAGATTTTGAAATTTTCCACATATTATTTATATTATAAAAGCAAAACTACTGTTAACAATTGTCGGAATCGGTTCATGATTTCTCCTAACCCCATAAATGCCATAAAATATTCAGTAAAAATTAGTTTTATGTAAAGAGCAATCACAAAACGGTATTTTGTTAGAATCTGTTCTAATATTAAATCTAATTAATGAATTTTATTAATATGGATATATGTATATAGCTCCACTTCGGAAAATCACTTAAATACGCATAATACGCATGTTATGAAAATTGGTAGCAGTTTATTATTCGAGACGAGTAATTCTCACAATATCTACGTAACAAATTTTATGACGGTCGCTCAATAATTGGTCGTAGATACATCCGAAAATCAATAAAGTACGAATAAATTTCTTATACACATAGTTATCAAGTTAAAATTCGAAATCAATAATTTTCATATACTATACATATGTATATATATATCTCCATATCGAGACCGGTCCGTTATATGCCATAGCTTCTATGTAAGGATCACTTTCAAAAAACACATTAACCTACCCATCTATTTTATAAATATCGATATCGAAACATATTTTTACACATTTACATTTGCAAAATCAACCAAGACTTATATACATTTAAAACTCGAGGTGAGGTTCAACAATTTAAACATGCTAATATTAAGGACCAAAAACAACCCAATAGGATGAATTTGTAAAAAATTTTAGTTTAAAATTTATAAATAAATTTCTTCGGTATATATATGCATATATTTTGCTCTCAATTCCTTTAAATGTCTGAATCTAGGTGAAATTTACACCAAATATTGGCGGTGGGTATATAAGATTCGGCACTGCTGAATTTATTATTATTCAAAGTATTGGCCATTGTTTGCTCTGACCTTTTCCCATTTTTGTGGCAACATATGGATTCCAAACCAAAAGATCTCATTATTTTTGAGGCCAAGAACTAATCAAGCCAAATGTCGGATAACATGATCTGAAGAAAAGAGAGTGTTCTGATTTCGAAAGAAAGAAATGGTAGTCTGAACAATGAGGCGTGTGTGGCAAAACTTGCCAACCACTTCTTTCTAAATACTTTTTAACAGGTATTGCAACATGATTTCCTGTCTGGCCGCATGTTCTGGGCGCTTTTCGGCCAATGTTCGCTTTAAACGAATCAGTAGCATGCGGTATGGGTTCCCTGTGATAATTTGGCCCGATTTCAGCAGCTACTCGGTCCCACCAAATACAAAAGGTTGCTAAAACGCTATTGATATTTCGCTTTGGTGTTGATTTGTCTGGTTAGCCGGTCTTCACTACGATCTTTTACCCTTCAGGTTATAGTAATGGATCCATTTATAGCGTTTGAGAAGCATCGTCTGTCACGGTCTCTCGGCTTCAGTTTATATGCTACTCAATTTCCCTTCTTATGGATCTCCTCTTCTACTCCTATTTGAGTAGCTCTAACTGATTTTGCTTCTTCGTGGAGTAATGCCTGCAATTCTTGGTTTTCAAACTTTTTCTAAGCCACACAAAGGAACTCTCGTACGTTGATGTACAACGATGTAACACATTCACCATATGCTTTGATAAGCAATCTTTGGGCTTTAGTGGCATTTTCATTTTAACTAAAGATATAATGTAAAACTTTCCGCATATAATTAGACATTTTCGAAGCAAAGCAAACTTTGTTGTACACTATACTTTTCAAAAACTAAAGGTACGCTCACACTTGGCAAATATTTGCCGAAAAATTCGTAACCACTAAATCAAATATATTTGAACTCGTTTATTTACTTAAAAAAAAACTTCGTTTATTTAGGACAAGACACAACAAATATTTAGTTTTATTTTATTTATTTATTTTATTTGATCTTGCAAGACTCTTGTAAAAGTAAACAACGTTGATCAAATTTGTAATAAAACAAGTAGTTACGCTTTTTTGAGTAAATATTTGTCAAGTGTGACCGTTCCTTTAGAGAGAATCAATGACAAATGACATGCCATCACGAATGAATCACGCATTTTTAAGTTATACACCTAATATTATTGTGTAATTTAATATAATATAATAAAATGGAATAGTAGCAGAACTGTAAGTCAATTTTTGAAACCAATGACTTCACCGTATTAAAATAATTAGTTAAAATGGTTTGCTTAAATGGAAAAAATTAAACTAAAACTTTTTAAATTCTGATTTTAAATAGCATTGTTCTGGAACGTATATCGTTCACAGAAAATCTTGATAATATACAATACAGAGAATTGTAATTATATTAGCATTTCAATTCATTATATTGTAATGTAAATGTTTGCTGGGATGCTATGCCAATAAACAAGTCAATTGTGGTACGGTCTACGTACAGCGAATAAAGACTGTAAAATAATACCGTCAATCATATGAATTATCCAATAACAAACTACGCATTTTCTTGAAAATTTGTCTTCTTTACAGTTTTTGTTCATGGATTTCACGTTAAAAAAGTTTGTATTTCAAATAAATCAACTAATACGAGTCCAATACATACAGTTTCGATAAGGATGTTGCACGGTGGAAAAAAAAATAAATAAAGTTAGCAATTCCAAATATATTTGCAAAACAAATTATTGTATATAGAGGTACCTATATTCAATTTGAAAATGATTCTGTGTCTTTTATATTTATTATTAACGTATTTTTTTATTTAAACTGAATTTAAATATAAACCGGAAGATGCTCTTACTGGTAAATGGCATTTTGCACCACTGTGCTAGTTTAGTAATATGAATGTTTTTGAAAAAATAGTACGTTATCGCATACAAATGAACGACTGAATGCACAATCAAACAAATACACATACGGATGGTTGAATTTTGGTTTGTTAGTTGGTTGGTTGTTTGGCTGGCTGGAAATAGAACGAATGACTGAATGACTGACTGGCATTGATTGGAAATAGCACTTGGGATAACATGGATCATATGCCAACATCCACAATTGACAACGTCATTTTACAACAACCGACAGCATATTTATTTATATCAGTTTTTATTTTCTTTCGCTTTTTTTTCGGTTTTTATAATTTACTACTTTGCTAATGCCACCGTTATCGATAAAATGAAAAATTTTAAAAATACAAACGAAACCTCTAAATTCAAAAAGCGAAGGAGGCCATCGTATAAGGGCAAATGTACGTATACGTATAATCAAAGAGCTAATATACATACATACATACATACATACACACAGCCTTAGATTTGTCAGAAATTGATGAGCGTTTCCTTTGCATTGTTTGACTTCATCATCAATATGTATGTATAATCAATCCCGTGTGCTGCGGAAGTGTTTTAACAAATAAATTCAATCAAACTGTTAGTTACGCGTGTGAATTTGTACGTATGTACGCATATTTTTGTTACATCACAAATGGACATAAGGTTTTCTCGCATTCTAAAATGTTTTGCTTCCTGATTTATTCTTATTTAAGACGGAAGAAATTTCTTTCAACTAACAACATATTTAAGATGTACATATGTAAATATTTTATATACACGCGTAAATACTTACATGTATTCTAATGAATTCAAATTGATGGATTCTTTTGATCTCTTTGTAAGTTGGAGATATTTATTGGTTAGAGTACGATTATTAAATACATTAAACAAATTTGAAGGAAAGTAGAGATTCCCATGATATAATAAATTACATACATATATTAAAAAGTGTAAAATACCTCTAAATTACTTTGTAATTATAGTTTTTACTAGGGCAGTTATAACAATTTATTGCGGATATATTTATTATTTTTTTGAATCAATATAAGTTTTATTTTTTAAACGGAATTGTTCATCAGCAAATCAAGAAATCTTGTTTCTGTTTGCATTTCTTATGAAAAACAAATATATATGATTTCTTTACAACAGTAGCTCGTTTCTGTATTTTCCGCATCGAAAAATTTCTCACATGAAGTGTGAAACAAAAAATTCCATCGTTTCTCGATTTGTGAGAAAAAAGTGTTTCTGTATTTGAATGCGAAAACGGACAACGCTGATTTTGTTTTTATTAGAATATTTCCAGTAATTAAGTGTCAACTGCAAGCCAAACGTCAACGACGAAAAAAAAATTCATGCAGTCGATGTTGAGCAAACGATGAGAACACATGCGAATGGTTGTTGTCTTTTTTTTCAGAAACTTATTTAAAGGGTGGTTAAATTGTAAGGGCCGATGTTGAATGTGAACCACACCTAAACGCCAAGCTCTTTTCCGAATTTTATTTGAGATTTCTCTATTTCAGACTTACTCACAATCCAACAACGTGTTAAAGTTATCCAGACTTATTATGAAAATGGGCGTTCAAATCAAAATGCATATCGTGCACTTCGTGATTTTTTTGGTCAATTTGATCGTCCAAATGTGCGTACAATCGCAAAAATCGTGGAAAAATTCGAGCAAACCGGGTCTGTAGAAGATGTGAGAACACCAGTGCATGCTCGTACAGCTCGTACTGCAGAAAATATTGCTGCTGTTCGCGATAGTGTGGCTGAAGAGCCGTCCACCTCAACTCGTCGTCGTGCCCAACAATTGCACCTCTCACGCTCGTCGTTGATGAACATTATGCATAAAGACTTGCATTTACACGCTTACAAGGTGCAATTGGCTCAAGAACTAAAGCCTCTTGACCATTCCAAACGTCGTGAATGGGCAGAATGGTGGCAAGAAATGGCAACAGTGGATGATAAATTTTCGAAGAAAATCATCTTCAGTGATGAGGCACATTTTCACCTCAGTGGATTCGTCAATAAACAGAATTGCCGCATTTGGGCGAATGAGAATCCAAGAGTGATTGTCGAAAAACCAATTGCAGCCACAAAGAGTTACTGTTTGGTGCGGTTTATGGGCTGGCGGCATCATCGGGCCGTATTTTTTCCAAAATGAGGCCGGTCAGGCAGCTACTGTGAATGGTGTTCGCTATCGTGAAATGATAATGAACTTTTTATGGCCCGAATTGGAAGATATGGATGTGGACGATATGTGGTGTCAGCAGGACGGTGCCACTTGCCACACAGCTAACGAAACAATGGCTCTTTTGCGCAACAAATTCAATGGCCGTGTTATCTCACGTAATGGCGATGTCAATTGGCCGCCAAGATCATGTGATTTGACACCGTTGGACTTTTTTCGTTGGGGTTATTTGAAAGAAAAGGTGTACATCGATAAGCCAACAACAATTCAAGAGCTAAAGGATGAGATAATTTGGCACCTCATGGTAATCGAAAATTTGGACCATCGGATGGAGGTGTGCCGCCGTGGTCAAAATCAATATCGGCCCTTGAAATTTAACCACCCGTTAGAATTGTTGTTGCTTCTTGTTGGATGAAGCATAGCAAACACACGCGATTCAATTACAGTTGGACACGAAAAATAAAAAACTGCTTATTCTTGTTTTTTCTCAAAATAACTGAACTCCACTGCTTTATAATGTAAAAAATTGTTACATATTTATTTATGTATGTACATGTATTTAAAAATATCTATGTACATACTTACATATATATTTTGAATTGTGTGTTTATCGCACCAATTTGAAATGTGATTTTTTTTGACAGTTCTTGTGAGAATCTTTTCGCAAAATATTGTTAGAGAAACACTTTTTCTCACTTTCTTTCAATAATTGTTGTCAAACTATTTAAATGACAGATATTTCTCGCAAAATAAAGTTACAGAAACACTTGTGTGAGAAAAACCATTTTTTGTTTCATTTTACACTGTTTTTGTTGCAATTCACTAATTCCATGCGAAAAATTTTACAATGCGAGAAATACAGAAACGAGCCACAAGATTCATAACAGATAAGGTCGGTTTTTAAATCTAATTTTAAGGGTCATTTATTATCACTTAGTTATTAAATTATCATAGTGTAAACAACAAAGTTTTGCTTTACTTCTTTAATTTGAAACAAGTGCCGCTGAGACACACCGATTTCTCACCGAAGCTTATGCTGAACGTGTTTCATCGGTTTTAACGTAGGTGAGATTTTTTGGGCGGTTCAGAAAAAAGTTTGAAGACCAAGAATTGCAGGCATTATTCCATGAAGATTGTTTTCAATCCCAACAAGAGTTTTCAAAATAATTGGAAGCTACTTAAGCAGTAATTTCTAAACATTTGTAAGCAGCAGGATACATCCAAACCCAAGGAAATTGCGTACCATAAGAGAGACCTTGAAAAATGTTTGTGCATATCGGAAATACTGCATTAAGGCTATTAAAGAAAATAATTTTTGCACCGTATCATTACTTGCGATGAAATGCGAAGCATAACAAATCGTATGTAAAGCCCGGCCAACCTGCCGAAACTCTGTATTTGCTGGAATCAAAAGTGTCCTATGCATTCTGAGCTGCTGACTATCACGGGAAACCTGTACCGAATTCAACCCATGCGTTCAGGATATGCGGTCAGACATAAAAGCGTAATATTCCATCATAACAACGATCACACACATGTTTAAAGACCTAGTAGAAACTATTAAAAACGAAGTGGTTGGGCAAGTATTGCAACACCCGCTTTATATTCCAGACCTTGACCTTACACAATGCTCTCTCTGGGATACGACTCACTTCATAAGAGTGTTCGGATACACTTGACTTGATTGTTGTGTTTTTATCTTTTAACAAATAAGAGTTTATACTTATACGGCTCTGCCGAATCCAGTAGTGTGATCTGTGAATAATTGAAACTAATTTTTGTTACATTTTGTATCAGTAACGATAATTATGCTGATAATTTTTACCAATACCACGACTACTGCTGAAGTACTGCAGTGTATTTTTAACTTATTTTATTCATCAAATACTGACACGAATGCAAGAATAGAAGTTGTGAAGTACATACGAGTACATACATACATACATATATTGTATAAGTGTGCACTGCAGTGATCCTTATATTGAACTTTTCCGAATTTGGGTGGGTGTTCCCAAGGTGTAAAATTGCTACCCGTCATCTATAAAGCAAATGATTTTAGCAAAAAATGTATAATGTTTGGAATTAGTAAATTTTATTTGAAATTTTGAGTTCTAGCTACAATATTTTCAAAAAAAATTAAATGTAAAAAAAAACAAGTAAGAGTTTATATTCGGTTGTGCCGAATCTTATATACCCACCACCAAATCAAAAATTATGGAGATTTATGCGCATTTAAGTGATTTCCGGAAGTAGACTTTATATGGGGGCTACAGTCAAATATAAATTCATCATCATATATCTGAGATCGACGATTTTTATGTATGGACTAATTGTGTTGAATTCCCACTTAATAGTGGTTTTATAAACTATTTATTCACATTTAAGTGATTTGCGGAACTCGACTTTATATGAGGGCTATGGTCAAATAATGACCGATCATCAAGAAATTTGAACGACAATTTAAATGTATATTCTGATTATGCTAGTCAAATTTCAACTATGACTATCAAATTTTGATAAAAGATTTATGCGAATTTTATTGATTTTTGGAAATAGGTTTATATGGGAGCTACGGTCAATTATGAACCGATCATCATCATATTGAGATACACGATTTTATATTTGTGTTGAATTTCAACTTAATAGTGGGTTTTGTAAGGGATTCCTCACATTTGCAACAGGACTTTTCCTTCTACAATAAAAATATAGGTGTGAAAAATTTCATGATATTATCTGTATTATATTTGAAGAAAATAGCAAAAATATCTGAAAAATATCGAGGTAGTCTGAAACTTTGATTTATAACTCAGATCCTACTGGAACGCGTTTGTTCATTTTCAATACCAAACTCTTCGGTGGATCAGAAAATACTTTTTAAAGATTTAATTTCAACAGACGGACGGACATGGCTGAATCGTCTTAGAATATTATAAGGACTCAGAATATATAGACCTTTCGGCTCTATAATCATTCTTTCAATGTGTTACAACTGAAATGACAAACATGAAATGTCCCCCATTTTTTGGTGGTGGATATAATGATTTAAAGATATTATTGCTATTTCATTTATCCAAACCACTATAACTGAAATAATCCCATCTTTTATATTTTAGTATTTCTTTGAGGACCAGTTTTGTATGTCTTTCTGCATCCATAATCAGTTTGTCGTTGAATGTTGTTAAAACTTTGTCGTAGACATTTACCTCATATTCTTTAATAATCTGACCATTGTAATAATCTGTGTTGCTGGCAATGTTTTTAATTCTGCGATTGTACCGTGCAGAATGTTTTTTTTCGTTCCGCAACTCCTATTTTTACCATAATATTCCGGATTATTTGCATAATGTGACCGGTTTCTTCTTTATTTATCATAAAATATAATTATAGTTATCAAACGCTAAAAAAATATTATTGAGCAATTTCCTTCATAAATTAATGAAGTGGTCTCCTAAATTTCGGTTCAAAAGAGAAAAGAGAAATATGAAATACAAACTAAACATTTACTATCCCCTACATGTTCCTTTGGTTTTTCTTTGAGCCTCGATATCCAGTTAAACCATACAACACAGGACTAGAAAAACAAAAACTACAAAGTACTATTTGAGCTTCATTTCAAAAGTTTAATTGAATTTTTTATACCCACCACCAAACAGATGGGGAGTATATTAAGTTTGTCATTCCGCCTGTAACACGTACAAATATTGGTCGTAGAATCAAAAAGTCTATATATTGTAAATCCGGATAAGATTCAAAGACGATTTAGCCATGTCTGTGCGTTTCGCTGAAGGCACGATAGTGCTTCAAAAAAACGTCATAGAACAATTAGTGCTTTTTTTTTACCAAATATTCTTTGTTCCTCTGAAGTTATTGGTATCGTTTGCATCGCACCATATTTGACATAGCCCCACAAAAAGGCCACTTGCGAAAATCACTTAAATGCGCATAAATTTCTTATAAAAAAGACTATCAAGTTCAAATTTAACACAAATAATCCATGTATACATACATACACACATATAAATCGTCGTACCATATTTCATGCTGAACGGTTCATAATAGGTCATAGCTTTCTCATGAGGACTACTCATTAACCTACATAAACATCCACATTGAATCTAATTTTACCCAGATCAGTTATAAGTATGTCAAAATGATACTAGTGGCTTTTGTGAAAGTTGGCTATGGGCCCATATAACGTCCACAGCTGTTTTGGTTTTTTGACATGACATCATTTTGTCCATTTTTGTAGTTTTTTTCTTTTTCGGTTTGATGGCAAAAGTATTTGATAAAGTTTTTCCTTTGACTAGGATTTTGTTTATTAACAAACATTTTCTGTTTTTATATTTTCGATTTTTTTCTCCCAGATACAAAAATTCACTCGCATGTACATACTAATGTTGTGAGTAAGTACGTATCTCTGAATGTATGCAGTTTGTTAAGCTATGTTCACATTATGTGTATTTGTCATGTGGAATGTCACTTTTCTACCCACATGTGATTTCATGTGTATGTCAAAATTTGAGTTTTACATACGGTTTCTAAATTATATGTTCATATGTTGGTTATGTCACAACATGTGTACTTACTTTTGTTAACTCCTTTTCAATTTTTTCCTCCATTTGCAATAATAAATTTGTGTGGTATAATTTAGGTATAAATTAGATTTATTTAAATTTCTATTAATTTTTGCCGCCACAAAATTTTGGTTTTAAAAAACAGCTTATGTCAGATGGTTTGTCACTTGAAAATAGAACTCGTTCTAAATACAAAAATGTCATAACACATGATATTTTTTGAAGGTGTTCAGACTATATGTACAAATTTGACATGCGAAAAAGTGACAGTCCACATGACAAATACACATAATGTGAACACAGCTTTAGTTTATAAAATGCCAGGTTTCTATCCCTCCACCACCATAAGTGGTAAATGAGGGTATATATAGAGTTGTCATTCAGTGTGTAACACTGAGAAATACTCATCTGAGACCCATCGTACATTATTGATCCTTATGGAATTCTAAGTCGATTGAGCTACGTCCGTCCGTCTGTCGGTGTCTGTAAAACACTCTCACGTCTAAAATACGTAACCAAAATCAACACAGTTTACAAAAAACAAGTTAGAGTGCTAATTTCGACTATGCCGAATCTTAAATACAATCCATATAAATATAAATATAATTGTTAGGACCAGAATATCTTTATTTAGTATTTCCTTTTAGTTTTAGAGCAAATTTTATTAGTATTGCTTGATGGTACAGTGAAATAACTCCCAAATGAAATAAGTCCCAATGAAATAACTCCCAATGAAATAAGTCCCATGAAAAATGAAATAAAGCCCAACTGAAAAAAATGAATTAACTTTCAAAGGCAAAAATGAAATAATCGCAAATTTGAAACCTGGAATAAATACAAGGGAGATAAATTTGTGCAGGCCAATTTTGTTTAAAAAAATGTAAACCAGACATACATTTGTCTTAATAATGCAATCCTTTATTTAACTAAATATATAATCAATAGTTTATTATCAGAAAATTAGTTGTGCTTAAAAATCAATATGAAACAATAACCAGGGCGAAATAACAAAATAGTACAAGAAAAAAAAACATTTACTCCAATAATACCGATAGACACACAGGCACTTGCAATGAATTGTCGTCTTTCATATGATGGATAATGGATATTTCAATCGTTTTAAGTTTGATGTCAAACTACATACAGCAACTCATACACATTCATTATCGTACAAAATAACAAACAAACAATTGTAATTATCATAAATAATAAATATTTTTCTTTTCATTCTTCTTTATTTTCTCATTTTATTTTGTTATTGCATGTTTTCAGCACATTTGGATCAAATAGTGTTTTACCGGAGTGACAATATTTTAAGGATTTTATTTATTTACGTGCTAGATAATGGGTTCGTACATATACATATGTACATATACATATATTAACATAGACGAGATACACGTGCACTTTTATAGTAACATGCATAAGTACATACATGTACATATGTATGTATGTATATGTGTGTATGTATGTTCTTGTACTCTTATGTCAGATGTTATGAAATAATTATTTAACCCATGAAGGACCAATAAGAAATGAAGTTCAATCACTCCACCGATAGGAGTATTAAGAAATACATGGGTTTATTGTTCAATTCACAACTGATTTTGTAAATACTAATATTAATTCATAAAAAATCCATAATCGAGTTATGCAGTTAGTTTTAATATACAGTTATAGGAAACGAAGGGCCAAACAAAACAAGCCCTAAATTATTAAAATGCATCCACAATTTCTGTATATTATTCCTAAAGTTCAGAAAAATTTTCAGTTTCAAAATGAAAAACTTACGTAAACGAGTAAATACTAGTTTTTTTTTGGGAAAAAATATTTCCAAAACGACTTTTTGGATTAAAAACAATTAAAAATAATTTTGTTGCCGAGATTCGATTTTTTATTTAATTCATTAAATTGAACGGTGTTCGAGTTACGCGAATATTTATTGCGCCTCCAACCTCGAAAACTAGAGCTAACCTAAAAAAAAACAGTTAGCACCACTGGATTCAGCGTACTCGATTTAGCTTTACCCACTAGGTGCCCCATTTTTGGGAAACAAAAGTATCAAAATCGAGCACAGTGTAATTATAATTTGTTTTTATTGTTATTTAAGTAAAAAATAAAAAAAAAATTGTTATTTAAATAAAAAAAGAAAATAAACAATAATTGGAACCGGCTCTAATGGAACCTATTGTAGAATTGATAAAGTGGATACCTGTTTACAAAATAATCCTGGGTATTATTAAAAATTTTCTTTTTATACCCTCCACTACCATAAGTGGTGACTGAGGGTATACTATATAAGTTTGTCATTGCGTGTGTAACACTGAGAAATATTCATTTGAGACCCAACAAAGTATATATCGTACATTATTGATCCTTATGGAATTCTAAGTCTATTGAGCTGTCTGTGTAAAACACTCTTATGCCCAAAAGACATACCCTAATTCACCACTTATGGTGGTGGAGGGTATAACTAGCTGTTACAGTAGAAGGTGATTTGGCATAGATGAAATATTCGACCACTCCGCCAGTACAGCTTTTTTAAATCGTTTTTGTTAGAAATTTTTTGTTTTCAAAATTAAGGTCTGGCGACCGACGGTGGTGGCGTTATCATCAAATGTGGTCAGTTATGTATTATCCACGTTTTCACAATACCCGATTTTTGCTTTGGATCGTTATCCTGGTAAAATCGAAAATCTCATCTTATATCCAGGTACTATGTGGATTAACAAATATTAAATTCCCAGTGCCAGCAGCTGACATAACAACTGTCACCACCAAGCTTCACTGTTGCCTTTAGGATTTCGTTGTTGAGTTCTGTATTTGGATACCGCCAAACATACGACATATTATCTGAACCGAAATTGTTAAACTTAGATTCATCGGCGAAGATGACCGAATTCCAAAATGCAGATTCCCTGAAACATGTACTCAGAGTCATTTAAACTATTTTAAATTGACACTTAGAGTTACAAAATTGGCTTAAACTGCAGTGAAATTGATTGCATAAATTAAGCTGTAACGTGAGAAAACTAAAATTTTTTATACTCACCACAAAAAAGATTAATCAAGTTTATCATTCCCTTTTGTAACACATCGAAATAATGGTCGTACAGCCAAAAAAATCTATATATTTTGGATCCTTTAAGATTCTAAGACGATCTAGACATGGTCGTCGAAGCACGATAGAGCAAAGCAAAAAACATAATATGCAACAACCGGTACTGAAAATTTTTAAAATTTTAACAACCGGTTCGAGCGAACCGTTCCGAACCGGCTGAATATCAGCAATGCTTATACATACATATGTACTATGTATACGAGTACAGCCGAATTTAAACTTTTACTTGTTTGTTTTAGTTTTAATATATTTGTACATTTTTGCAATAAATTATTTTTGTTTATTAGACTACATACAACTTTTCTTTTTATGACACCAATTTTTTGTATGGACTTTGAAAACAAAAAATGCATTGCATAAAATTAGCTGTGAGCCACTTTATGTATATAAATTCATATTAGACACTAAGACTTATAGATCTGACTATAAACGGGTTAAGATTTCTATTAAACGAAAAAAAGTAAAAGGCATGAACAAAACGTTTCACGTTAAAATAATTTATTGCAATAATGATGACAAATTTGATAAATATTTTTATTATTAGAGAAAATTTATTATTTCGGCTTGACTTCATTAATTCTAAAGCTAGATTTACACGATTGAAATTTTCTTCAAAATTGCTCTTCAAAATGCTTCAAACTCGTGTAAACAGCAAAAATTCTTCAAAATTTATTTATTTATTTAATAGCTATTAATAGTTATTAAATGTTATTAATGACTATTAAATAAATCAATTTTGCAGAAATTTTGATGTTTACACAAGTTTGAAGCATTTTGAAGAAAATTTCAATCGTGTAAATCTAGCTTTATAATTCAAAGAATACCATTGTAAAGTAATATGTTTACCAAAATCATTAAATAATAACGCATAAGGTACACATAATGACGGATATTAAATATAATTATACCCTACACCACCACAGTTGCGATGGTATATTGGAGTTGGGCTGATGTTTGTAACGCCCATAAATATTGGTCCATCGCTTTCTTAGTCGATTCAATAGATCGCAATTTTGGAGATATTTTGTAAATAATTATTTAGTTCAATAATATTGAACACAAAAATGTTATATATACAAATCATTTGGTACCATTTCATGATGATCGGTCCATAATTTGTCTTAGCTCCCATACAAGGCCCACTTCCGAAAATCGCTTTAAAGACCATAAATCTTTAAAAATCCAAATAAAATTCAAAATAAATAAGTTTTATATATTCAGAAATGGTGACACCTTATTTTATAACGGTTGGTTCATAATTAGTCGAAACTCCTATATAAGCCCCTCCATAATTCACGTAAACCTCTATAAATCGAGATAAAATTTAACACAAGAAATATTTATATGCCCACAAGCCATGCCACTAAATTTTTGGATAATAGGTCCATAACCATATAGCGAAAGATCACTTGTGTTTCGTGTCATGCTGTCATGTTATTTTTGTTTAGTATTGTTTGGCATTTCATAATGGAAAAATTACAAATCGTTCAACTTTATTACGAAAATGTGTTTTTACGGAATGTGTTTCGTGCACTTCGTTCAACTTAAGGTCAACATAATCGGTTTACTGAACGTACTATTCGTAACACCATCACCCATTTTGAGACCCAGCATTTATTATTGGATAATATTCTGCCGAATAGACCACGTCCAGCACGCTGTGAATACGTGGAATCATCGGTCTATATTTCTTTAAAAATAACGCTGGTGCGAACGTAATCGTCAATGGCGACGCTATCATGCCATGACAAGCGACTATTTGATGCCTGAAATTGAAGCTCGTAATCTCGGCGACATTTGCTTTCAACAAGATGGCGCCACTTCCCACACATTGCATCAATCAATGCATTTATTGAAAGAACACTTCGGTGAGCACATAATTTCATGTTTTGGGCGGACAAGCCCGCTTCGATTCAGGCCTTGGAGGAAAACATCACGCGTGTCACTCGCCAGTTAGCAGTCGAAATGCTCGAACGATTCATCAAAAATTTGACTCAACGGATACACCATCTGCGACGTACCAACAACGGCCAATATTTGATAGACATAATCTTCACAAAAATAAATGTCAAAGATTGTTCCTTCAAATACTAATAAACATTCCCCATTTAATTTGAATTTGGTGTGTTTTTTTTTTCTTTAAAAAAACGTGGTATAGGGTATTATATGGTCGCGCTTGTCCAACTATACTTTCATACTTGTTTTAAGCAATTTAGTATTTAAATCAATATACGAATTTCACTCCAATACAATGTTGAAGACGAAATTATATTGAAATTATAATCATTTGTAATAAAGGAGTCCTTGTGCTACATTAACGGTTACCAATTAAAGTAACGACAGTTAACGGTTACTGTTGAAGAAAATCATTATCATTATCTCTAAATGTATTAAATTACTACAAGGTGGCAAAAAGTAAAGTTGTTCTTCTAAGTAAAGTATAGGCAATGCTAATATTTGGAAGACGAAAACTTTTATGTCTTACCAAATGTTGTCAGGCAAGGGTGGAATGGGTGAATGAAGAACGTACAGCGCAATAACTGACTGGGTGAAGGCAAAATAAATGAAAATTTCCATTAAATATAACGAATTACAATGTCTTTTGAAAAATTCTAACTAATTTATCTAAAACTTTTTGAGTTTTCTTGTATTTTCTATATATTTTTTTTGGTTGAAATTCATGGATGTTAAGTGATGTTAAAAACTTTTTTGTTACCTTCTTTATTTTTTTTTTTTGAAAAATGATTTTTAATAATAAATTTAACTTTTTGTTATTTGTTGGTTTTTGAGCGTTGGTTGAATAAAATCCTCCCCCTTAGGCTAATCATACTCAAATCATAATCACCATGGTCCATCTTACGCTCACCATGAAGAAGACATAAACGACCATCGTAGAAGAAAACACAAAAAAAAATGAAACTATTTGAACATTTTAAATTAGAAACCTCACACCAATAATTTTAGCTCGACATCATCATTCAAAGTGAATCCTTATCACAGCAACAACTGTTAAACATTAACTTAAGTTCCCGTCAAATCAATATTTTGTAATTTGAAAATTTTCCACCGTAAGAAATAATTTTCAAAGCAAAAAATACATAAAATAATAATCTTAAATAAAATCCACTTGTGCTACTAATTTTTTATTTTAAATTAAAAATTGTAAAAAAAATAAAACAGAAAAGCAAATCTTATGGCAAAGCAAACTCAATTTATGTCTAAATATTAAAGCAAAGCAAACAATAATTTTATATTTGGTTGAGTCGAATTTTAAATACCCTCTTCCAATTTTTTTAAGGAATTTAATGTATACATACATGTTAGGGGAACTTTGATTCCAGGATTCCAAAACTATTTGTTGATTCTTTAGAAATTAAGAATTTTTATTTTCATTTTTTATATGAAAATAGTTGGTAGACAACATCCAAATGGGTCATCATATCCAAATGTTAATCAGAATCTGTAACGTTTATTATAATACACTGCTTCTCGGATGTCAAGGAGAAGTAAGACATTTTTGTCCAACTTTAAATCTTTTAGAATGATGTAATCTTTTAAAATATGTGCATGTGTTTGCATTCTGAAAAATTATCCTAGTTGCTGTCCATTATATGAAATTCCTCTCCAATATGCCAAAACAAAAGCTCGTAGTAATTTAAAGCTGCTGACGTGAGTATTGCACCTGGAGATTTGGATATTCCAGTTAAGGACTCCAAACCATGCCTATTAAATGTAACTATTAAACGTAGCCTACTTAGAATTGTATCTAATATAATTTCGCTAGTGATAGTTCCAAAATTAGTGAATGAAAGCTCTTATTTTTAACTTTCAACAACTCTCAACAATTCTTATAATTCGACTATAAAGAGGGGACTTAATATAAATCCAAAATTATGAATGCCCTGTCTTTCACTACAAATAACAAAAAATCATATATTTACTATATACACACTCGTATGTTGTAAACTTTGTAAACGAACGGGAATGGGTTTCTACTTTCGTCTTCAATGTCAAAGTACTATTTTCCAGGCTTAGATAATGGTGGTTATGGAGGGAATTAAATTTTTAAAGAGGATTGATATTAAAACTCAAACTCATATTTTTACTCATAGTCAAGCTTTTACCAAAACCATCAGAACATTTTACAATGCAAAAATAAGATAAATTCTTATTTAAATTGCCAAAATCTTGAGATAATATTATTTTCAGGTCATCACGGCATTATCAGATTATGAATAAATACCATTACCTTGGAAAACTTCAAACCCTTCCCAAATTTCTGTGGGGAACCCAAAACCAAGAGAATACAAAGGAGATTCTCAACTTAAACAGAATAAATACTTAATGTATTGGTATATCCAATGATACAATATGTAGAGAACAGTGTTGCTCTCCAGAAAAAGTTAAATGCTTAAAAAAAAAGATCAGAATCATACTAAAGAATTTTGTGAATTTTGGTCCATATTTGGCAAAATCTCCATATAAGTTCCGCTTCCAAATATCACTTTAATACTCATAATATATACATAACTGTACCGATCCAGGATCATTTACATATATTCCAAAATCAAACTGCTGGATTTTGAGAATATCGGTATATATTTGTCCATATCTCCCATAGTGTGTACAAACCAGCCATAAGCTGAAACATAAATTTAGAAGATTAAAGGTAAATGATAAGGCTAAATATAGTTGCGATAAGGTTAAACTGGCAACACTGACAAAGAGTGATACACACTCTATACCAAACTTGGAATATCTAAGGAATTCACTTATAAACTGTATAGAGGAGACTAGGTTTTGAACGACTTCTTTTGTTTTCAAAAAATATAGCTGTCGTACTTTTTGAAGGCGGTTTGAGTCTTTAGTAACTTACATATACGAGTATGTTATTTTCAAGTGTTCGTATCTGTCATTTTAGGCTTTGAAGATGTAGAATTGTGTGCAAGTTTTGCTCAATTCTTTAAAAATGTGCCGCTAAAGCACATCGATTGTTTACCGAAGCTTATGGCGAATGTATTGTATCGGTTTCAACGTGCGAGGGATGGTTTGTGCGGTTCAGAAGTAGTTACTTTGACACGAAAGACAAAGATCAACCAGGCCGGCCAGAAAGTTTGGAGATCAAGAACTAAAGGGTGATGATGTCAATTATGAGCTGCTAAAGTCTGGACAGAATCAGAGGAAATCTATACCGATTGGAACTAAAATTCGTATCGAGCAGTCAGTCTTTGTTTCCACTATGTCTGCTATCATATGTAGGGTACATCTAAATAGTTTGTACATAGAAATTTATAAAATCTGTACATAGTTAATGCAAAAAAGAAAAAAATTAAAACAGCAGCACATACTACAAATCCGAAAGTAAACATTCAAGCATTAATATTCGAAACCATTCATTCGTTTACAAGCACAACTACATAAATATTAATTCACAAATACCACTGAAGCAACTAACTAGTGGCCAACACTGTGACTGAAAAGCAGTAATTCATCATCTCCCAAATTCGTGAAGCTATGATGCTTGTTTGGTTTATATGGACAACATCTCAACTACACAACACACAAACTAACTAACATCTATGCATCTATGTACGTATGTATGTATGTATGTATGTACATACCCCAACAAAAATTGTACTTTTTTCATTTTCATCTGCTTCCTGCTGCACAGATAAAGTCTCATTTTTACATCTTTTTTTTTCCACCAACTCAGCAAAAAGGGCGTCTGTGTAATCATGGTCAGATTGAATATTAATGAGTTCACTTAAGTGGAAAAAGATTATTCAAAATACAGCATAGAATGAACAAAAAACATTAAGTAAATTGTCTTAAAAAGGTGGAAAAAATCTTTATAAAACAAAAAAAAAATTACAAATAAACATTAGCAAAATAGTAGAGTAAAATGAAATGAAATGTGGAATGTAAAGGAATGTAAATGAAAATAAAACAATCAAAAATAGAATAAATGAAACGAAAATATGGTTCTACGTAATGTTCTTTTATTTTCGTATCTGGTGCTTTTAATCTAAAACAATATTCCAACACAAATGTTTATACAATGTACGTGTATCTTAAAATCTTTATCATTAATGGTCGTAAATTGCCAAAAAAAAAAAAAATTAAAACAATATTAAATGAATAATCGATTTTTGACATCCTGATAAAAGATAAGTAAGACAGCAATAAGAGAACGAAATACAAATAGTTAAATTGAATGTAACAAATTCTTAATGGGTTAACAATAGTAAATCGTCCTGTATTTTTCTTCTTGAACCAGTATGTTGGCACTAGGAAACAAGCTTATGGGAAGGACGATAAAGCGTGTAGTTGTGGTTATTAGATTAAAAATTACAGGATAGATTTATATTTATATAAAACACATAAATATATGGAGAAGCTCCAATGAATTTCGAAAAACTAAATTGGATGAACAACTAATTTTTCGGTACGAATATTAGTCTTCAGAAATAGAACACAGTTGTGTATATGAAAATGCACACAATAATTGAGTAAGACGAAATTCATCGTACAGGTTTCTTTCTATTTCCTAAACAGATAAACGACGCATAAATTGTATATTTAGCATATTTTACATATACTCATACATACATACATACGTACATATGTATGTATGTAGTTTTTTTGTGTTAAGAATTGTTTTCTTTTTATGCTTATTCTATTGATTGTATATAAATTAATTAATTAAACAAATTTTAACGCTGTTATGCCAGTTCATGTTAATATTTATTCTCTTTTAATTAATGGTTTATGGCATTTGGTCACACTCTCAGATTTCCTATACACCAATACCTCACTTTGCGTCTGGGTTACGTTCCAAAAAAAAGCAACGCAAATTGAAACCACGCAAAGTGAATTCAGATTTTTTATAGCAAACCATGTAAAGATCAAAGATACGTTCTAGGATTACGAAAATACAAAGTCGTCTGCGGAACAGATTTTTTTCAACGTAAAAAAATTCCTTATAGCAATTGCCAGCAATACTACCACTAGCATAATCATTGAATAATGAATGCTTTACTTTTAATGTCATCAAAAAAGCTTTTTGTATTTGTCTGAAATACCATTTTACTATGTGCAACTTGATTTTCATTCTAAATAGAAAGCAAGGACTCCATTTCAATCATCAAAGCACTTCTTGTACGGGTCATCGTTTTAGCATTTAATAATGTTGCAGATTTTGCAAAAATTAAAAAAAAAAAATTAAAGACTCGAACCCAAAACTAAACAGGAACCCAAAACTAAACAAGTAAGTATAGTCGATCAAGCCCGACCATATAATATATAACAGTTTTTCAGAAATGGGCGTTATATGGGATATATAACCTTTTGTGGACCGATCATCGAAAAATTTAAATTGTCATGATGTCTGTGAATATAAATATTATATGTGTTAAATTTTAACTTGATATAAATACCTTAAAAGATTTATGAAGTTTAAATTGAATTACGGAGAGGGTCTTATATGGGAGTTTCGACTAATTATGGACCGACCAATATAAAATTAGGTGTCATTATTTCTGTATATAAGAAACTTATTTGTGTGAAATTTTATTTGAATACCAACATTTTTAAGAAATTTATGGTCGTTAAAGTGAATTTCGAAAGTGTGCCTTATATGTGAGCTACGACTAATTATGGACCGATCATAATAAAATTGTACCGTATTATTTGCATGCATATGAAATATATTTGCGTTCAATATTATTTGGATACCAACATTTTTGAGAGAGTTATGCTCTTTAAAGTGATTTTCAGAAGTGGGCCTTTTATGGGAGCTACGAGTAATTATGGACCGATCTGCACAAAATTTATAGATGTGATTGGGCTTCATTTACCACTCATTTGTGATGAAATTTGTTTGGATATTGGCATAATTCAAACATTTATGATCGGTAAACCACAATTTCTGGAGGGTATTTGTATGGGGGCCAGGTGATATAATGGACCGATTTCCACCAGTTTCAATTCCGTCCATCCTTGGGCTGAAAAAATATTACGTGCCAAATTTTATCGAAATACATATATTTAAAATTGCGACCTGTACTCTGCGCACAAGCTTTATATGGACAGCCAGCCAGCCAGCCTGATGAACGACGGACATCGTTAAATCGACTCAGAATCTGAGAACATTACTGAGAATCAGATTCTGAGTCGATCGGTATACTTTAAGTTGAATGTTGGACCAATATTTGTGGCGTTACAAACATTAGTACTAAATAAGCAGCGACGCAACTTTGAAAAAAAAAAAAAGCAAAATGAAACGACGCAAAACGAGGTATTGGTGTACTATATACCAATTCGTCCTAATTGTGTGTCAATAGACGAATTTACACATCGAATTTTTATTGATGAATTTGACGTAGTATACCAAATTTGTTCCTCGTGTTAATTGTACGTATATCAATAATATATGTCACAGAATTTAATTCCCTTCGGAAGTGGAATTAATTTGTTTATTAATCGGGCCATTGAATGGTTGATCAACCTTTAAATGTGTATGTTGGGACAGCGCAAAGGGTTCAGAAATTGTACAGTTCTGCGAACAACAAGATCACCTTGGTTATTCGGATCACACTTTTGAATTAAACAGTTTTACTCATTTATATATTAATATTAAAGAAAAGGTTAAAAAAGATGCTAAAATTTATTTTCTCTTAAAAAAATCGAATTTCTAAATAAGACTTGTTATATAACAAGTACAAGTATCGAACCAACTTTTATACAGATCAGAAATTTTAATACTAATATCGGTTTTACCGCAATTCCGCTGCTGGATTTTGTAGCTGTCAGTCAGTAATTGGCAATAGCTCCCGAATTAAATAACGTTATTTTGATGGATTTTAACCAAATCACATTACTGGAAACTGGCTAATTGGTCCACTTCCACTATGCCACCCATAAATCTCCTGTAAATAATGTTATTGAGACCAAGTTCAAACACAAAAGCCTTACCTTATATCTTACCCTTTTTTTACTCTGTTTCTGAACTTGTTGTGAATAAGATTATCAGAGAATTATGATTATCAGACAAACTCGGTAATTACGTAAAATGCTAATAAAATTTGCACTAAGATTGAAAAGAAAACACAGAATAAGGATATTCTAGTCCTAAAACCAGTATAGTTTTTGTAGTTCTTATTATGTTTAAGTGGAGGGTATTAAAGATTCGGCATAGCCGAATATTGCACTCTAAAATTGCCTATAAACTACGTGTTTTTCTTCTTATGTATTTTTAAGTTTACAACTCACATATTTTTCTTTATGTCTGTCAAAATTGGTTATTTTACATAAGGGTTTTAATTTTTGGTCACCAACTTGTATGTACAATTACACGTGACATCGCCATGATTATTTACAACAGCTGATACGCTTAAATATGAAATATTATTCTTTTTTCACACATAAATGTCCATATCGTTTCTTTAAAAAATGCGTTAAAGCCGCTGCAAATATTTTTGATAGCTCCACTTAACTGCGTCGGCGTGAAAAATGTTGATTTAAGGTTTTTCATTTTTTAATATATGTATCAAAAATTTTTAAATAATTTATATCATTGTTATTAAATTATCAAAATGGGATAAAAAAAAATATTTAATTTATCACTTATGCAAATTCTTCATACGGCCGGATAATGATAGCGCAGATATTTAAAGTTTAAATTTTAAACGTCGACAAATCTTTTCGCCTGGCATATACATTTGAAAACATGTGTTTAAAGTTCAAACACATGATTTCCTTAAAGTTTAAACTTTAAACATGAGAAAATAGAATATGTTCTAATTGAAATTTTGTCTTATGTTTTTGCTTGTGTATTTTACACAAGCAAAGTTTTTGAGGTCACCAAATACATGTTTTTACTTCGTTATGTAAAATTTGACATATGGGTCAATTAAAAAAAAAACGCAATTTTTGTGTCCCCACACTTTACACTACCATTTTAGGTAACAAAAACAAAAAAACAAAAATGTGAAAGTGTATGTAACAAAAAAACGTAATTCTCAAATTTGTATGTTTGTTTTTTTGTTTATTCAGAATGGTGTTTTGTTTCTCCCTCTGACTGCTTCCATACAAAACCATGTTGTCAGCCGTTAGAATTTTTTAGTAAACAAAATAAAATAAAATCGAGAAAAAAGTAAATATGCAACATTTAATAAAAGTATTCGAATTATTATGTTTTTTTCTTGTGTTTGGATTTGTTATAGTCGTCAAAATTTAATTAGTGCGAATTTGGCATTGCAAAGAAGGGTTGTCCCCACAATTTGCATTGAGCGTCACTTTTTTATAAATCAAGTAACATTACTAGTTTTCAATTTCAAGTTTAAATAAAGTAAATAACGTAAGGAAAGTACAAACTTTAATTATTACAAAAGTGAAAAAAATTTTTTTTTTAAAAAGTGTACATTTGCGTAGTTTTTGTGAACACCATGGTAAGGGCGCGATAAAATTTCTTGAGCGTCACGCTAATTTTTTTAAAAGTGAATATATTAAATGTAAAAAATTGAAGCTGACAATCATTGTTTACATGGTTTCAACTCATTTTTTTATAATTTGTGAATTTGAGAAATAAATTTCCTACGAAAAAAAAACCAAAATAGGCAAATATTTCATGAGCATTACTTTTGAAATATATAGCTTCATAGCTTAAAATGCTTAATTTTGATTTTATTTTTTAATTTTCAAGAGTAAAACAACCAAATTAACGGCGGCTGAAAAAGCACGGAGATATCGAGAGAAAATAAATCTCGATAAAGCGCGTAATGACGAATATAAAAGAAAGAAGAAAGAAAGGTATAATCGTGGTATATTTGAGTTTAATTTTTATTGTTACTGAATGATTCTGTTTTAGCCACAAACTTAATTCGAAAGTGGTAAAAATAAATGAGAATGAAAAAAAAAACAAAGCTGTTTGTCATTTCATGAAGTTTACTCAGATTCAGAATAAGAATTCGAAAGAAAATTTATAAATTAAATTAAGTTAAGTTATTGCTTTGTGTCAAATATTTACATATGTATGTGTATAAGTTTCTTCAAGAATTACTTCCTATTTTCTTTTTATAAAAGAATAAACTTTTTTTCGTTGAACTTTAGATTTGGCTAATTTCTTGTTTACGTGCAACAAAATATCTTGATCGTCACAAAATATCTTGAGCGTCACACTTATATTTTTTTCCTTAAAACGCTTATTTTTGCAGTTTTTTTAAATACATTTGTACAAGCCTATTACTTTGCAAATAACCTCTAAGTACAAGACTTTTTTTTAAACAAAAATTAACATATTTTCATCTTAAAATTTTAAAATAACTAGTCACTTTAAAAAAAAAAATTAAAAATCAAGTTGAATTGTGATTTTTTTGTTTATAATCGAAAAGATGATTTTCGCAAAAGTCAATCTTGAGAAACAAAAGAACATCGTAGTAAGCTTGAATTTCAAATATTTTTGCATTTTTAGCGATTTTTTATACATATTTGGTGTGAGTCGTTCAAGATAGAAATCATAGAAAACCTAAAAAAAACTCCAAAAATATTGATTTTTTTGAGAGCCTAAAAGTACCGCCGGATTCTTCATCAATTTCTACATAAATTGGCCACTCTTACAGGCAAATTGAAAAAACTTTAAAAATAAGTAAAACAAAACACGTTGTGTACGTTTTTTTTTTTTTTGAAATTGACCCATATACATACAATGTAAAAAACATACTGCCGTATTCGTAAAAAATAAAGTAGGTTTGAAGTGCGCTTTTAGACAAAATTTTCATATAAAATTTTCTTAAAGTACATTTGAAGTCTACTTTAATTTTTTCTGAATAAGAGTGATAATGTTTAGGTGTCTTAACTTGTTTATCCTCATACTTATTTTATAAATTCAATTTCTTCTTAATTAATGCAACATCAAAGCATGCTTGAAATGTAGCAATTATAAAAAGCTTTTTTATGTTTGCTTCTTAATTTTGCTGGAAGATGTCAAATTTTTAAAATGCCAACTTTACAAACATGAAAACACATATCACATACACATAGATATTTATTTACTTGAATAAAAAAGTTTGCAAATAAAATCTGTCTTAAAGGTAGTAAATATTCGTTTTGTTCTATTACTTTGAACCCTTTTCAACTCGGCTATTAACACTAAATCCGTACAATAACAACAACAAAAAGAGAAAATAAATCCATAAGGTTTATTATTCCACACCATCTTTATAACTAGAATAAATCTTGAAACATTTTTCGATTGAATCGTATTTCTATTAAAAAATGAATATATCAACAACAACAACAACTACAACGACAAAAATAATAGCTAAGACTCCAAGAACACATATGGTGTGACTTAAAGGATTTAGCTAAAAGGAAAGAATATGGGTCAATTCTAAACATGAATGCGTGCGTATGTACATATATCTGAGAAATGTAAAAAGATGTATGAAGATAAATCTTAAGATGAAAAATTTAAAACATGCACACTTCATCACAAACGGAAAGCTAAATGGAATGGATGGGGCTCCTACACAGAGACTTGGTAATAAAATACGGCATGAAAAACTATGACGACCAACAGCCCAGCCGGTCGGCCGGCTGACCAAACACATAGCGTAGAAATGCTAGAATTTGCTTTTACTCGTTGGGTTTGTCGTTGTTGTTGTTGTTTTTATTTTTAAAGCGCCATGTGTCAATGCCAAGATTTACTATGGTTTGATTAACCAATGGTCACACTTGAAAGATGTTTATTCTCTTCCACTTACATAGGTACGAGTATGTATGTACATATTTTTGTATGTATGTATATGTGTACACATACTTACTCAACTGAATTTATTGTATGGGATTTTGATCTAAAGGTTGTTGTTTTTGTATAGATTTCAATATACATATTAGTATGAAAAAAATGGACCGGATGTTGACCTGCTAATAAATTATCAAACAAATAATCCATTAATTTAATACTTTTATATATTTTTTGTTGTTATTTATATGTATTGTTGCTATTGCTGTTTTTTCAACGGTCGATTTTTCCTCTCTTGTCACACATTTATTGTCCAGTGTGATGTTTGTTTCTGTTGGCTGTATTTAAATCAGCATAGCCATATTCGCTCCAAACTAATAGAACAGCAAATTTGTTTAGATGCACTACATACTCGTATTTGTTACTTTACAATTTATTTCTGTTAAACTTTTACTAATAAACAATCTATATACATACACTTACGAGAAGGGTTCGGAAACTTCTTAGACTAGAACAGAAAGCGCAATATAAACAGAAAAAGTTAAGTGTTTTGGAAACTTCCATCTCTGCTATGAACACATGTTAAATTCCTTACGATCTGCCAAATCCTTCATATAGAAACAAGTGTTCAAAAAAGACTTGTTTGCTATTTTTCTATAATCGAAAAATTAGAAATTCGTGGAGTCATTAAATATTTAACTAAAGAAAAGGTTTATCGGGACAAGAAATTCATAATGATTTGGTGAATGTTTTAGGTGAAAGTGCTCCTTTATATGCAACAGTAAAAAATTGGATTGCTGAATTTAAACGTGGTCGTACAAGCATTGAGGATTAACCACGTAGTGGACAGCAACAACAACAGATATGTAGCCAAAGTGCATGATATGGTATTAAATGGTGGACGAATAAAAGTGCATGAAATAGCTAATATCATGGGCATCAAATTATCGAGTCCATTTAATTTTGCATGAAGAACTACAAATGAAAAAGCTTGGTGCCAGATGGGTACCGCATTTGTTAACAGTCAACCAAAAACGCATAAGAATCAAAATTTCTCAAGCTTGTTTGGATCGTTTTAAGAAAAATAATATGGATTTTAAGCGTAGTTTCATAACTGTTGATGAGACATGGTTCCACCACTATACTGCAGAGACAAAAGAACAATCCAAGCAATGCACTGAAGCTGGACGAAGTACCCCAAAGACGGCAAACACAATTCAAGCGGCTGGTAAGGTCATGGCAAAGTTTTTTTGGGACTTCAAAGGTATTTTATTGATTGACTATCTGCAAAAGGGTAAAACAATAAATTCAGTGTACTATTGCAAGATTTTGGATAAATTAATTCTAAAAATTTGAGAAAAACGTCCTGGCTTTCAACACAAAAAAAATAATTTTTCATCAAGACAACGCACCAGCGCACAAGAGTGTTTTAACAATGGCTAAAATCACCACCCACCTTGTTCTCCTGATTTAGCTCCTAGTGGCTTTTACCTGTTCCCAAATCTAAAAAAAATCCTAGCTAGCAAGCGTTTTACCTCAAATGAAGATGCAATTGCAGTTGTAAACCACTATTTTGAAGACTTTCAGGAAAACTATTCTAATCAAGGGATAGAATTGCCAGATAAACGTTGGACTAATTGAAGTTTTAGCAGATTATATTGAAAAATAAAAATGTTTTTGAAAAACTAACTATTCTCTTTCTGTGCTAGACTAAGAAGTTTCCGAACCACATAACAAATAATTGATTTTATTTATAAGAATAATAGTTTATAAGAACAATAAGCTACCATTATGTCTCACAAATAATTAATATTCAGTTGAACCTCCAACCATTTTTAACATTTCTTCGCACCTATGATTAATCCCACAAGTTTTAAACATATTATATGTGCAATATGGTTTAAATCCTGGGATTGTGAAAGCCACTTCATTACCTGAAAATGGATTTTGCTTAAATGAAAATTTAACTACACTCAAAAAATTCGGTACGTAAAATTAACTGAAATTGTAATCAGCGTTGCCGTTTTGGTTACTTTTAACCAAAATTGGTTACTTTTTTTTCCAATGTGTACTTGTGTACATTTTTTCCGTTTTGTTTACTTTTTTTAACACAAAAATAACCATTTTTTACATTGTTTTTCACTTTGACTTAACACCACTAATTTTGGTGATAAACTAAACTACCACAATTTAAACGTTTTTATAACACTATAATAACAACACTGTAACAACCGTGTGAACTTAAAATTTTTGTCTTCCAACGTTTTAAGAAAAAGCATTTTCAGTACATTGGAAAACAAAAATATTGTCAGACATCTAACAATCGTGTAAACACGCAATTTTGTCATTGTTTTAAGACAATTATCAAACACTTTTCATTGTCATATGTGCAAAAATTATGCATCTGACAATGGCAGCATTGTCATAGAAATTATTTCTAAATGCAACTCTGTATATACATGAATAAACAAACAAGTGTGCATTAATAAAATTTTTGAAAAAAGTGGAAGAAAATTAAAGGAAATTAAAAACTGGATAGTGACATATCTTTTATGGATCCTGTTTCATAGAGTGCAGATAAAACGCTGCAAAACGAATTTGACAATGCCACACCACAATCTGACAACCGTGTGAACTGAAAATTTCGGTTGACAGATAAATTCATTGTGTGACAATTATGTGACAATTAAATTGTAAGTTTTCTTACAGTCGTCTAAACTGACAATTTACCTTTTGCTAACAATTTTTCAATGTCAGTACATTGCTAGCACATGGCTAGATCTGACAACGTTGTAATATCTGACGATCGTGTATACATAGCTTTACAAAAAAATACATACCTGTCTCCAAACATAACAAACACAATCATTGTATTGTTGAACGAGTAAGGTTCTTCAAACGTCAAAAACCATCTACAAACTGAAATGCAATGGTTAGTTTATACTTTACATATATATTTTTTAGCTGAAATATAAATAAAATACAATTTTTAATATACAAAAATTTTGGTTATTTTTTTTACATATTGGTTACAAAATTTTTTTGGTCGTGGCAACGCTGATTGTAATATAAAATAAATGAATATTCTGTTACAAACCGGTCTACTTATTATTCATTTAATTTTAACGAAAAGTTCATTTAATTTTAAATGTCAAAAATTCAACTCCGAATTCCGTAAAATCAACAGAATTATCAGTTATTTTATGTATTTTAGTTATTAACTAAAATAAAATAATTTAAAATAGTTTCCTAAGGGTCGGTCTATACATAGTCATAGCTTCTGGATAGTATCTACATATATATATATCTTAATTCACATTGACTGTTTGAGAATTATAACATTTAAAATTAAATGAACTTTTTGTTAAAATGAAATGAAAAATAAGTAGATCGGTTTTTAAGTAAATTTTCAGTTATTTTAAATTACAGTTTCATTTAATTTTACATACAAAATACGTTAACGTAAACAACTGTCAATATCAAATGCAACTGAAAATCCGTATTAATGTGCACTTAGTTTTTTGAATAAATGTTAGAATCAGTTAAAAATAAATTTTCTTAGAATTTTAAATGTTTATTCAGTTAAAAACAACTGCACGGAATACTTCCTGAATAAACTACATTCCGTTACTGTAATAATATTGTGAGTGTAGTTTAAATGTGTGCTTGGGAAAATGTTCCTGCATGAATTTCCCTAGGAGGGCATTTCTTCACTGGCCAATAAATTGAATCGACACCAGATAAAGTAATACAATATCATATCTTTAATGAACCTCAGACAGTCTTTGGTTATATCTGGGATCGATAATTTGGTGGCTTACGAACGAAGCTTTGGCCATCAGAATCAAACCAATTTATCCACATTTCATCTGACTAAAGCACATACATACTTATTTTTATGAATATCTTTGCTCAAAGCTGCCTAAAGCCTTCGTTAATAGTGCGACTAGTAACAGATTTTGAGCTGCTTTTATGTATTAAAAACTAATGAAACCGTGTCATTGTTATCCGCTTCCTGCCTCTTATCAATGGTTTTATTTTGCTGTGAAGTGCTTTAACACCCTTTTATTTTCATACATTCCAATAGTTAAGTATTGCTTATAAAGTATGAACCCTGTCATATTTACTATATTTTGTGCAACTAATTGAGATGTTGCTATTTTGCCTCTTCCGTAGACTTTAATAAGTTTTGCGAACTTAATGGATCCGAGATAAAATTTTCTTTAGATAGTCAGATAGTGCACGTGAGAGCATTTTGTAGAGTGTATATTTTTTTGGAAGGAGTAGTTTGGTTAAAATATTGCCAATATCTGCATGTCTCTGTATGAGTGTGTATATGCAGCATGTAAATGCGTGTATTAAAGCGGGAGGGGGATGATTGTGAATTGTATCCATATCATTATTACATAGTGAAGCCTGCTGTGGTGGACAATAATTCATATGAATCATGATAAATGGCTACATTTTTTTGGTTTACTGGACTCAGCATTTTCGTTCAAAAAAGATAGAGAAGAGATGAATGAGAAATGAACAAAAAAGAAACAACGAATAAACCTGACATTAAGACAAGTCAGCTGATTTTTTTTTTGTGCAATCTTTTTAGTTTGTTTCTTTACATTGTGCGCCATTTTACAGCACATACAATTTGGGTGAATTGGGCGCCGGTGGGCTGCAAATGCAAACCTTTGGCTTTTCATGGATTTTTCTGAAACAATTTTTATTAAAAAACAGCAGGTATGTATATATTTTTTTTTTATTAAATTTGTATATAAAAAAGTTAATCCTTTATTGATGTCCATGAATATCTTCACAATTTCAGTTTTTGTAAAAATTATGCACAAATTTAATGCCTTTATCACATTTTTTTAGTTGTCACACATTCAACTCGTATATTCTGCGGACCTATTATTATTCTCTTCATTTTACCATTATAGTTGTCCTTTCACGTTTTTAACGTCTTTTTTCTACCAGCGATTAATTTTGTATTTATTCCATTAACTTTGAACTTTGGCCACTTTTTTGGTTATCAAACTCTTTCCCTTGCCGCACACTCATACAAACACCTAAACGTTCTCCGGTTTCCACCACTCAACTCCATAAGTATAAAATCGAAGCATGTCTATTGGCAAGAAAATGGGAGGAGGAGGAAACAAAAGTTAAAGGGATAAAGTCTAAAATAGCACCACTATTAAAAAAGTTCGCTTGCAATAAAAATTACAGGTAGTTTTCCATGCGGAAAAATGTCTGTGATGTTAAAGAGAAACTTTCATGTAAATTCTCCAAGTTCATGAAGAAAGGAAGACATGTTTAAAGTTTTAAAGAAAAACGTAGATGATGAGTAAGAAACATGTTGGGAAAAGTTTTCTGTTACAGGAAACGACTTGCTCATAATTCTAGTCAAGAAATTTCAAAATATTTTAAAATTCAATTAGAAGGGTGAAGTTACTTGTAGATGGTCGGACATATCGATAATAGAAATTGAAGATAATGATACACTTAAAGGAAACTTTAAATAATTGAAAAAAATCCCTCTTAAAAAGTTTCGTTGTAAAATATTTGATTATTTCACGTACAAACATTTATAGTCTACGCAAAATATTTACTAATAGGTACATGCAATTTAAATTTGCTGGAATTTTAAAAATTTGCAGAAAGTATAAACGTAACATGCATCAGCATGTATTGAAATTTTACGTGGCAATAGAAAGCCATCGAAGTTTACCTTTATTAAATTCTTTATTATACTCGTATTTCCAAATACGTTTGATTTTAAAAAGAATGGACGTGTCTAATTTTACTCCGCTATTGATCAAAGTTTTAAACATCTTTAATCTTAATATTCACCCCTATCGTGCATAACAATTCCACATGAAATTTGTTCCCTTTTATTTTTTTAGCATTGAATTTAAATAGGAAAAATGTGAAAAGGGAACAAATTTCATGTGGAATTTTTATTCACAATAGGGGTGATTAACTAAGCAAACGGACGCTATCTCTTCAATTAAAAAAAGTTGTACAAAAACAAGTTAGAGTGCAATATTCGGCTGTGCCGAATCTTAAATACCCTCCACCTAAAAATAAGGAGAAATAAATAATATTCAAATTGTATTATTATTTTATATATTGTTTGACAGACAATTTTACGACCAACATAATGTATTTTTATACCCTCCACCACCATAAGTGGTGAATGAGGCTATATACAAGTTTGTCATTCCGTGTGTAATACTGCGAAATATTCATTTGAGACCCAAAAAAGTATTAATTTTTGATCCTAACGGAACCCTAAGTCGATTAAGCTACGCCCGTCTGTCTGTCTGTGTAAAACACTCTCACGTCCAAAGGTCACAACCTAAATCAACAAAGTTTCAAATAGTTATAGTTCTCATAAGCAATTTGCTATTGAAAGTCAGCAAAATCGGTATAGCAGAACAAGAGTTATCGATCAAAATGTTAGACAACCTCTTAAAGGGTTTTCTTGCAATATTTTGAAATATATTGCAGATATTGCCATGAATGATAAAGGGAAAAAGTGTGACGAAAATAGTAAAAATCGGTCCATGATTTCTCATAGCCCCCATACAAATATCTTCCTGAAATATGACTTAATGATAAATAAATGCCTATAAAATAAATATCAATACAAAATTCGCCAAAAATAAGTCATGACAAAGAAAACGCAAGATGAGTTTTTTTATGCGGTCCATGATTGACCATAAACCCCATATAAAGTCCATATCTAAAATTCACCTAAATACTTATAAATCTGGCACAAAGGTTAAAATTCGATGCAAATAATTCCTATAGATATAAAATTGTTGTGCTAAATTTTATTATGGTCGGTCCATAATTGGTCCTAGTTCACATATAAGGACCACATCCGATAAAGTCATTAATCTTTATATATATATATATATTAGAAATATCGGTACCGACTCAAAACTTTATATATATCATTTAAATATACACGAAAATCATTTCACAATATTTTGTGAATTTCGGTCTTTATTTAACTATATCCCCCTTATAAGGTCCCCTTCGGAAATTCACATTAATACCAATATGTATCTTAAATATACCGTTATTACATTGAAATTCGACATGAGATATCCTCATCTTAATAATATTTCCGGTTCCAAAACTTAAGATGATCGGCCCATAATTTGTCATACCTGCCATATAAGGTCCATTTCCGAAAAACAATTTAATCCACAAAAATGTCTAATAAATATCGATATCGAACCAACTTTTATATGGATCAGAAATATTAATCCAGAAATTATACTAATATCGGTTATATGGCAGTTGAAATCCATCTCAATAACATTATTTTCAAAAGTTGTATGGTTGGTTGTTATGCTCGGAAGTGGACTTAATTCAGGAGCTATTGCCTGACAGCTACAAAACCCAGTGAAATAATTGCCGTATAACCGATATGAATATAATTTCTGGAATGCAATTTCTGATCTGTATAATAGATGGTTTGAAATCAATATTTATAAGACATTTTGGAGAGTAAAATTGTTTTTCGAAACTGGTTTCTTTGTGCCAGCTATGACAAATTATGGGCCGATCTTCCTTAATTTCGGAACAGAGAATTTTATGCACATGATTATATATCACGACGAATTTCAACATAATAACGGTGGAACTTGTATGGGGGATGTAGTCAAATATGGACCGAAATTCACAAAATTCCGTAGTGTAAATCATCTGTATTAAGTTTTGAGTCGATACCTATATTACTAAGATCAATATAAGGATAATTGATGTTTTCGAATGGTTTCCTTATGTGAGAGCTATGTCGAATTTTAACCTGATAACAATATTTATATTAGATTATGGTCTATGGTCAAATATGGTATGAAAATAACAAAATTTTGTCTTACGATTTCTTTTTACATGAGACTTATTTTGGCGGAATTTTGTATTAATATTTAAATTTTATAGGCATTTTTGTATGGGATCTATCAGAAATAATTGACCGTTCAATTATATTTAAAAAAATGTAAAAAGTTGGTTAAAAAATATCATATTTTTATGGACGTTGTCTACATTTTGGTGCATAACTCTAGTTTTTCTTTGCCAATTTTGCTGAACTTCAATACAAAACTACCTAAGAAGATACAAAACAGTTTTCTGCGACATTAGGTTGTATATTTTAAGCGTGAGAGTGTTTTACACAGAGGAATAGACGATAGTCATAGCTGAATCTACTTAGAATTTCATAAGGATCAATAAAATATATCCTTTGTTAGGTCTCAGATGAATATTAATAAATATTCACACGGAATGACAAACGTAATCTCATTCACCAATTGTGGTGGTGGAGGGTATAAAAATGGTTAAAGCAATGAAGGATTAAAGTTAATGGGCAGAAATGCACACATATAATCATGGAAATCTAGCTTAAGTTTAGAAAAGATGTAAAAACATCAAAACCAGATTTTTGTTGTGACTCAATTTTGCATATAGAAATTGTTATATCACAGCACTTCCAAATTTTACAATGAAAACTCAGAGATATATTCGTATAAATCTATTTTCTGGATATAGACCTCTTAAAGGATCTATGTATAATTATGGAACAGAAATTACAGATTTTTAATTTGCCGTTTGTATGGGAGGTACCACGCCCCTTTGTCCAATTGGACCGAATTGTAAATCTACACCACCCGGGGCGCCACCCAAACGCATACAAAAAAATTTATGCAAATCGTTCCAGCCGTTTAGGAGGAGTTCAGTCACAACACACGTACAGTAGAATTATATATATAAAGATTTATGATTTTCAAAAGTGGTTTTTATTTGACAGCTACATATGTCCATTTATGGGCCCATTTTCAAATTGACCCCATATGAGGGCTATGGTCTTATATAGGACAATTCAGCGATAATTAAGGTATACTTGAGTTTTGTAGGCATTTACTTGCCATTCAGACATATTTTTAGGCAGAAATACGTATGGGAGCTAGGATCATCAATAGAAACAAATTTGTGAAAAATATTTACTTTTAATTTGTCATACATTTTGATTTATAATTCTGGTCCTACTGTACCAATTTTGCTGATTTTCAATACCAAGCTGCTTAAATCCTGTTAAGTTTAGTTGTGTTTTTTGGTCGTGAGAGTCTTTTACACATACAGACAGACATAGCAACAGATTGTACAACAGATTTCTTTAAGAGTTTCAAATGAAAATATGGTCCAAAAGACCATATTGAGCAGGATTGCTCACAACGTAGCTGCGGCTTTTGTCATGAACGCACTAGAAAAATGTGTGCCAAATGCCACATAGGCCTCCATATTAAATGTTGGTATAAATTCCACAACAAATAAAAAATTATATAATTATTGCCAAATCAAACGTAAATTTCAATGCATTTATTAAATTATGCCCAGTGTCACCTATAGGTGACACCTCTATAAACTTTTTTATAGTGTTAACTATATGTATTTTTACTATTTAGAATACAAACAAATTGTTTCTCCCATTGGCGAGGACATGGAAATTGCCGGTAACATTGTTTAAAGTTAACATAGAAATAGAAATACATACATACAAATTAAAAGAGATGCCAAGCCACATAAATACATATTATGTTATAACATATTAATGTTGTTTGACAAGAATGAATAAATTGCCATGTATTTCAACACAACTTCAAGCCGTTGCACATTCACATTACAAAACCATTCAATGTTAAGCCAACGATATGATATAAAATATTGTGAAAAAAAATAGTCGGATGCAATAGAATGCAGACGACATACAACTTAAACTATATACAAACAGGCAAAACCTGAAATAACGAATGATAATTTGCTACACACAATGCACAATATATCATTCGTTATTTTCGTTAATTTGAAAATATCGTTATATCATGATTTCTTTTGTGAATAAGTTTTAAGTGATGCGACATTATGAGACTGATTATAGTACAATTTTTTTTTTTAATATTTCAGAAATTGTATATTACCCTGCAAAAATCTGTGGAGTACGTGGTCCATTGTAGCTAAAATGTAGTGACTATATATATCATAGTCCTACGTACTCATGCGCTCATGGACCATTTCATTTTCAAAGCAGAACTTCTTGTTACACGACAATTATTCGTGCTTTAACGACCGTAATCGTTGTTGTAAAACATTTAAAGTAGTTACAAGAAGTAGTTTTGGGACTAGTCCCGTGTTATGTAAAACTAGAACATCGTAAGTACTATTTTTTTTTTTCATACAAATGAATTATGTTTGGACTACTTCTGGTCCATTGTGGAGTATTCCATATATGCGTATATTGACTACTCGCGTTTTTTTCAGGGTAATTGTTCTTTGAGTGGATGACTGAAGGCTTTATCAAACATAAATAAAGTCCCAATAGGAAGGGATTTTGATACTAAAAACGAAACGAACGAAATTTCTTTGCATTTCCAATATAAAAAAGATTTTAATTGTGTAAAATTGTTACTCTATCATTTTTCTATAGCACTAGCTTCACTAGCTTGAACAAACCTTTTATATGGTAGAAGACTGGACGGGTTACGTCCGCATTGAGAATATCCAGGTATTAGCTAATCAACTTTTTTAATATGTATTTTGAAATACTTGATATATTTATTTAGTTAGTCATGAGTTCATTAAATTTAATTTTCATTAAATTAACTGAATGTAGGAATTGTTTTACAACATGAAATTTTATTAAAATTTTTTTTTATTGATAATTTTTCTTGGCAGATCGAACCTGGGTTGAATTTACATGTTTCGAGAATCACCACATTCTCTCATCAGAATTCTTTGCGTTCTAACGTGGTGCAAAGGTTAGAACGGTGCCTGCTAGCCAACAGCCAAATATCAATCTTTAACCAGTGGTACTGGTGATTCGAAATTTGCTGTAATTATAATTTTTTTTTTCAATTTTTATTTACATATTGTCTCTTTTTGAAGGTCTTCACTAAATCAGCTCGCGATTTTATCTTCTCTGATTTTTTTTGAAGTCTTACGCCGTATTTTTTTTTAATGTAGATAGAAAGTCAATCGCTTGCAAAGCAATTCAATTAACTGTAATGTTTATTTTACTTTAGTCGAGAAACCAATAAAGAAGCTCCTTTTTTGTCGGGCATAATCATATTTCTTTATAAAGCGATATAGAGATGATTTTTTCAATATTTAAAAGTTGATCTTTTGTTTGATTTTGTTTTACTTTTATCGTTATCGAACATACTTTATTTTACCTTTTTATTATTATATAAAGTAGTTAATGTTAAACATCTTGATGTTCGTTAAAGTGATATCGTAAAATATATATAAACATGTTTGTCCTACATTTACACATACATACGCTGTCGGACAAAATAAAGTGTGGTTTCAAATATTTCCTATTTATACCCTACACCACCATAGTGGGGAGGGTATATTGGATTTGTGCTGATGTTTGTAACGCAAAGAAATATTGGTCCAAAACCCACCTTAAAGTATACCGATCGGCTCAGAATCACTTTCTGGCTGGCTGGCTGTCCATGTAAAGTTTGTGCGCAGAGTACAGGTCGCAATTTTGAAGATATTTCGATAAAATTTGGTACGTGATATTTTTTCGGCCAAAGGACAGATGGTTTTGAAACTGGTGGAAATCGAGAAATAACTATCATAAATGTTTGAATTATGCAATTGTCCAAACAAATTTCACCACAAATGAATTTTAAATGAAGCCAAATCACATCAACAAATTTTGTGAATATATCAGTTCATAATTTATCATAGCTGCAATATAAGCCTCATTTCCGAAAATGACTTTAAAGTGCATAACTCTCTTAAAAATATCTGTATCCAAATAATATTTCATAGATATACAAATAATACGGTCCAATTTTATTGTGATCGGTCCATAATTAGTCGTAGCTCCCATAGACCCACTTCCGAAAAGAATGTTGGTATCCAAATAATATTGAACGCAAATATATTTCATTACTATACAAGCAATACGGTACAATTTTATTATGATCGGTCCATAATTAGTCGAAACTCCCATATATCTTCGTAATTCACTTTAAGCTCCATAAATCGTTTAAAAGCCACTCGACCTTGCATTTTTGTTCTTCTTCAATTATGCAAAGATTGTAAAAACTTTTTTTATTCTTGTACTGAGAAGCCGCGCCGTCTGAGAAAAACGTTTAAAACGTTGTATTTTTAACTGTAAAATAATTTTTAAAATGTATTTTTAACAAAGTGGTCTCTTAAATGCTCTTCTCCTGTCCAAACAAGGAGTCGGGGCCCATTTTTTATTGCTGATTTTTAAAGCAAAAATTATGAGGAATCCAAAAAAAAAAATTAGCCGGAAAATTTAGGAGCTTCTGTGGAAAATCGGAAAATTTAATTTTCATGGGAAAATTTAAAGGTAAATTTCTAAGAAAAATTAGGAAAATTTTCTTTTTCAAAGCCTGATTCAATACCTTTCCAACGAGCTATCACTCGCTTTAGTAGTTTTTTTTAAACAACTTTCAATGAGGTCCCTAATGAAGAATTCTTCAATTTTGTCACATGACAGTGGTGTACACCACCACTAAACCAGTCACTATAAAAAAAGAAAATATGTAAGTACATTATTTTTTGCTGGGCAATCGATTGAGACTATTTATTTTAAAATCGGAGAGGGGTCGTCCAAAAGGTGATCGCTTTCATATGGAATTGCTCTATATCGAGATAAAATTTAACACATATAATATTTATATTTACAGACATCATGATACTAAATTTTTTTATCATCGGTCCGCAATAGGTTATATCTTCCATATAACGCCCATTTCTTAAAAACTGTTTTATACATATCCTGGGTGTAGGGTATTATATGGTCGGGCTTGTAAATGATCTGTGCAAATATTTTTCTGGAAATTTCGTTTAGTTAAGTTATATAGTTTGAACGTGAGAGTGTTTTACAGAGACGGACAGACAGACGGGCATGGCTAAATCGACTTAAAATTTCATAAGGAGCAAGAGAATATATATTTTGTTGGGTCTCAGATGAATATTAAAAAAGTTTCACACGGAATGACAAACGTTGTATACCCTCATTCACCACTCTTGGTGGTGGAGGGTATAAAAAGGGTTCGCTAAATATGTCGTTCGTTAAAACGATGGTTCGTTAAATCGCGAAACTGCTGTAAGAGAGATATGACTATATAAGTAATTTTCTGTAATTTTCGGTAATTTGAGCATACTCGCAAAGTAATTTTCAGGATCCCGAAAAATCCCGGCATTAAAAAATATAGTAAAGCTTGGCATCCCTAGTCTCAGATGAATACTTCTCAGTGTTACACACGGAATGACAAACTTCACCACTTGTGGTAGTGGAAGGTATAAAAATTGTACCAAAAACTGTTCTCAAACAATTGCTCTCAGACCCGTTAACACAAACAAATTAAAGGAAAACCACCAACACAAAAAATAAAAAATGTGAACATTATAAAATTAATTTAAATGCAAATGAATTTTGTTAACTCTGTCATATGACGCTGTTAATGTCAATATGTATGTACATATGTACATATGTGTGTATTTATAATCTGGTCATAAAAATATTTAGACCTCATTCTCTTCCTCCGCCTACTGCTTTTACATGCTTTCCAAGTTTGCCTACCATATAGTGTTGAACGCATATTACTCAATAATGAAGCAGAAAATGTCATGTGAAACCTCAATTCCCTGAATACAAGTCAAAGAATTTTTGCCACATTTTTCATATAAATATTAAAGTCGATTTGACAAAAACTTCATCAGACGATATTTTTGCACTCAGATAGAAAACGCACACACATTCTATGCACTCACTCACTCACTCACTCATTCATTCATTCATTCATTCTTTTATTCACTAACATACAGTCTTCTTAATGTGCACTCACACTTGAATTTATTACGAAATGGTAGTGAGAAATATTGATATGAACAGTTATGAACAAAGTTTTACATACATACATACGTACGTATGTGTATGCGTGTTCGAATTAGAGTGGGTCACAGTTTTACATTTGCATGAAAGGAGATACGATATTTTGGCCAAATTTTAACATCCTACCGTATTTGGTAGAAATCATTAATAATAGAAATTTATCTTATAAATAGCAGTGTCGCTCGGTGATTTCTTATCTTTTATTCTAGACTTCTGATTATTTTAAATTTAGAATTTTCCCATATTTAGCATTGATTGGTATTCCTAAAAAAATTTGTTCTATTAAGCACTCTTACGTGTTTTACTTGCAAATCGTAGATTGCTTATCAAACTTACATTTTTATTTTAATAGTTTAATGGCCGAATTCTCGGTCATTAGTTAACCATTGGTAAACTAAAATACTAACTATTGTTTAACTATTACTTGTTATTCTTATGGCAAACTAAGCATTGCGAATAAAGAATCATTAGTTAAGCCTTTGCCATTAGCTAACTAAAGACTGTGAATTTATCCATAAGTGGTTCAATTTGAACTTTTTGCGTCTTTTGATCATAATGTGTAAGATCTGACTTGTCGCTTTTATACTAATAATATAATAATAAGATTAAATTAAAAGATTATCAGATTAACAGGTGTTGTACTGTAAGACTACCCCTTACATAAATATGATTGTATAAATATTATATACCAAAATGTTCGTGGCTTAAACACTAATGCCCTTATTCATAAAAAAATTAAAGTAGACTTCAAAAGTACTTTAGGAAAATTTTGTATGCAAATTTTGTCTAAAAGCACACTTCAAACCTACTTTATTTTTTATGAATACGGCAGTAAATTGTCGACTCTTTTGGTTAATAGCCATAATTTTACCTTTGATGTCATTTATCTTACTGAAACATGGCTTAATGATGGTGTATTTAATGCGGAAATCCTTTGTAATACTTACGAAATATACAGATATAATCGTTATATTCGTAGGGGTGGTGGTGTTCTGATTGCTGTAAATTGTTTATGTCCATCTGAATGCATTGTTACTGATATAGCAGATATTGAATTTGTTGCTGTTGTTGTTAAATTGAAGCATAAAAAGATTTTTTTGACTTGCTCATATATTCCTCCAGATTCTGATCACACTGTGTATCTTATTCCTGCTCAAGCCATTGAAAAAGTTGCCGTACGTGCTGATTTAATGACTCCGTAGTTATTTAACCTGCCGTCAATATCTTGCAAATTGACAAAAGATAAAAGATAAATTTCTCTTTCCTTCTCATTGAAAAATACTTGACTTGACAGTCAAAACCGATGAGTCAAAGTCGCCAAAAATAGAAAACGTTTTTCGTAAATTGTCGCCATTATAGAACCTGCAATTTAAAAAATCAAGACGTCGAATACAGAGCTTGCACTGTATATACAAAAATCATCCCATAAAATTTTGTGAATTTCGGTCTATTTTTAACCGTATGCCCCATATAAAGCCCTTTTCCGAAAATCACTTTATTTCTTATAAAGAAGGGTACCAATCCAAAATTTTACACGGATCATTTACATACATGCCTAAATCAAACTGCTGGATTTTGAGAATATCGGTTCAGTTTTGACAATATCCCCCACATAAGGTCCAATGCAAAATTTTACACGGATCATTTACATACATGCCTAAATCAAACTGCTGGATTTTGAGAATTTCGGTCCATATTTGACAATATCCCCCACATAAGGTTCAATCCAAAATTTTACACGGATCATTTACATACATGCCTAAATCAAACTGCTGGATTTTGAGAATATCGGTCCATATTTGACAATATCCCCCACATAAGGTTCAATCCAAAATTTTACACGGATCATTTACATACATGCCTAAATCAAACTGCTGGATTTTGAGAATATCGGTCCAGTTTTGACAATATCCCCCACATAAGGTCCACTCTCAAAATCCACGTTAATACTAATATATATCTTAAATATACCGTTATTATGTTGAAATTCGACGTGAAATATCGTCATATGCATGAAAATAACTGTTACAAAATTTAAGAAGATCGGCCCATAATTTGTCATAGCTGCCATATAAGAACAATTTCCAAAAAACAAATAAACCCACAAAAATGCCTAATAAATATCGATATCGAACCAACTTTTATATAGATCAGTAATTTTAATCCAGAAATCATACTAATATCAGTTATATGGCAATTATGCTACTGGATTTAGTAGCTGTCAGTCAATAATTCGCAATAGCTCCCGAATTAAGTCCACAACCATATAACTCTTGTAAATAACGTTATGAAGATGAAATTCAACCAATAAAAGCCTCAAATACTTAGAAACCACATTGTGGATACTGGATTTAAAAGCTCTCAGTCCATGTCTTCTATGCCACCAATAAATCTTTTATAAATAATGTTATTGAGATCAAATTCAAACAAAAAGGTCTCATCTTATATCTTGTCCTTTTTCATACTCTGTTTCTTAACTTGTTGTGAATATGGAAAAATGTTATTTTAATTTAATAAATTGTTAAATTACAATCAAGATTATTATGAAAATCAAAAAAAAAAACTCTGTAAATTACAGTAAGAATCGGTAATTACATCAATTATAAATGGTCGAAATTAGATAAAATAAAATTTCAAAATATTTAACATAAATTATGTTGGTCGTAAAATTGTCTTTCAAACAATATATCAAATCATAATAAAACTTCCACTAGAAAAGACAGAAAAAGATACAATACTAGTCCTACAACCAGTGTACTTTTTGTATTTCATAGTATGTTTAGGTGGAGGGTATTTAAGATTCGGCACAGTCGAATATAGCACTCGAACTTGTTAGAATATCTTTTTTCTCATATTTAAATATTGGTTTCTTTTCATATCCTTTCACAAAATTTAGAAATAATTCTTTTCAAAATTTTGTTACTATATTTTCCTTTCGTTAAAATTTTTTTTCTTAATCTTCTCACTTTCAATCCCAATAATCCAATGATAATTTTTTTTTAACTCAAAATACATTGTTCCAAAAACAATGCCTATACGATTTAAAAAAATTTGTATGAACAAGTGAAGCTACAAATTTTAAAAAAATCTTCAAAATTGCAACCAAATTACCTTAGCAAAACACAATCTGAATAATTTTCCAAAACTTTATTATACCCTACACTATGGTGGTGTATATTGGGTTTGTGCTGATGTTTGTAATGCCCAGAAATATTGGTCCAACACCCACCTTAAAGTATACCGATAGACTCAGAATCACTTTCTGAGTCGATTTAACGATGTCCGTCCGTCCGTCCGTCTGGCTGGCTGTCCATGTAAAGCTTGTGCGCAGAGTGCAGGTCGCAATTTTGAAGATATTTCGATAAAATTTGGTACATGATATTTTTCGGCCCAAGGATGGATGGGATTCAAACTGGTGTAAATCGGTCCATTATTTCACCTAGCCCCCATACAAATGTCCTCCCGAAATTGGAGTTTACCAGTCATAATTATTTGAATTATGCAAGTACGCAACCAAAATTTACCACAGATGAGTACTAAATGAAGCTGAAGCACATCCACAAATTTCGTGAAGATCGGTCCATAATTAGTCGTAGCTCCCATATAAGGCCCACTTCCGAAAATCACTTAAAAGCGCATAACTCTTTTAAAAATGTTGGTGTCCAAATAAAATTGAAATTAAATTTGGGAATTGCACTTTCCTGTTACTTTATAATTAGATTAATCATCAGGCAGACTAATAATTAGCTATAATTGAAGATATCTTTCTTTTTATATCCCTGAAAAAATATCGAACATAATTACCAGAGTTGAATAAGATGGCCCCAGCGGTTCAGTCAACAATTCTGCACATTCATTCTAAATAAAACTGGAAATGACATCAGCTACTGAATTAAATGAACTTTGTATAGTCTTTAAACTCTTAAGGATAATAGTGACACCTAAGGACATACATCAGGATAGTTAAAACATTTTTAAGGAAAATGTTGGCAATATCAACATCATTGGAGAACGTAGTGCCCTTACTTTTCATAACACTCAGATACGTCTCATTTTTTCGATTTTGAAGTCTTCAAACTGATTTTTGCTCCTTTTAAATTTTCTAAAACCAAGTGCAAGTGTATTAGTTTTCCCAGTTGACTCATTGAGAGCTTAATTAAACTCGATATATTCCTTTAAAAAGTAAAATACAATCAACGAAGAGAAGAGTTTATATTTGTTGTAATTTTTTACAAATAATTTAACTCTCAACATTTAAAAGGATTTGTGACACACGTGTAATTTAATACACCCTTATACATTTGACATCATATCCTGCAGGTTAGTGCTAGTTACGCGTTTATCAATTTGTTTGACACTAAAAACACTAATATTTTTAGGTGAAGAATTCGTCTACGTTGACATAATATGTCATAATAGCATATAGTACTCGTATCTCGTACATTAGTTTCCAATGGATCGGCCAAACCTAAGCCATATTTTTATTAAAATAAAGATAAATAAAATTAACCGGTCGCACTCTAGAACTAATGAAAACTAGATAACTAGAATCACAAATTGTTACAATAATTAGAAAATTATTTAATAAAACACTCAACATAATACGATAGATAATACCAAACTGAAAATACCACTGCACTCAAAGGTAAATGGTGATAAATATTATGCTAGAGCAATGCTCACAATATTACTTTCAAAACTGTGGGGTACAAACAAATTTATTGGTCTATATAAACATATGTATCGGGTTTTCCAATAGCTACTTGACAACTCTGAATTTAAATTGTGAACGCACTATTTCACTGATCATCTAATTGTTGCTTTCTTTTTTTTCAGTAAACTTAACATTTTCGTTATGGTAAAGTACACGAAGGAACAACGTTTGGAAATTATAAAAATGTACTACCGAAATTCGGAGTCGGTGACCGCAACTTTAAGAGCGTTAACTCCAATTTTCGGTCGTAATTATCGCCCTAGTAGACAAGCAATAACAAGTTTAGTGCAAAAATTTGAGTCTACATATTCATTGTGTGATGCTGTCGTGCCAGTGAGACAACGGCCTGGTCGAAGTTCCGAAAATATCGCTGCCGTTCAGGCGTCCGTAGCAAACGATTCAAATCAGTCGATTCCGCGGCGTTCTCAAGAACTGGGCATCCCCAAGACCACTTTATGGCGAATTTTGCGTAAGGATCTGGGTTTACACCCATACAAGATTAAGCTGACTCAAGAATTGAAGCCGATGGACCATTTGAGTCGACGTACGTTCTCCGATTGGGCTCTGGAGAAGATGCACCAAGATGATGAATTTCATCGCAAAATCATCTTCAGTGACGAAGCTCATTTTTGGCTCAATGGGTTCGTCAATAAGCAAAATATGCGTTATTGTTCTGCTGAAAATCCACATGTGCTTCACGAATCACCACTTCATCCACAAAAAATTACTGTTTGGTGCGCTTTGCATGCCGGCGGCGTCATTGGGCCATATTTTTTCGTCGACAATAACGATCGTCACGTTACTGTGAATGGCGATCGTTATCGCGCAATGATTAGCGATTATTTTTGGCCCGAATTGGAACACATGGACTTGGATGACATGTGGTTTCAACAAGACGGTGCCACAAGCCACACAGCACACGTTACAATCGATTTACTGAAGAGTAAGTTTGACGAGCGTGTTATCTCAAGAAATGGACCAGTCAATTGGCCGCCTCGTTCTTGCGATTTAACGCCTCTAGATTTTTTTCTTTGGGGCTACGTCAAATCATTGGTCTATGCCAACAAGCCGACAACGTTGGAAGAACTTAGAGCCAACATTGAACGCGAAATAGCGGCCATTCCGGCCGAAATGTGTGACCGAGTCATCCAAAATTGGGTCCAACGAATCGACCACTGTCGACGTGGCCGCGGTGCCCATATGAACGAAGTCGAGTTCCATTCATAAATGTTTTGAATGTATTTCAAGTCGGTAATAAAGTTTTGGAAATATCTCAAACGGTTTGCGTTTTATTTAAAAAAAAAGTTGTCAAGTCCTTATTGGAAAATGTGTATATGTTCTTATTTTGATACATTTAAAAATTTAATTTTTTTTCATTTAGTATATAGAATCCGTTGCATACTTGTAGGAAATAAACAAAATGGCGTTTTTGTCTCCCACATTTATATTTAAATTTTAACACACAAGATAGAACAAACGAACGAACGAATAAAGGCATGTATGTATGTACTATGAGCCTCAAAAGTGAGTAAACACAACAAATTATTTGATTTTTTTAAGATAATGAAAATTCTAAAATCTATCCATCGATTGAAATTTAAAAGTTTCGTTTTGTTGGATATTTGGTTGAATAATAAATTCTATTATGAAAAAAAATTCAAGTTGAACAATATTGCTTTTCATAATCTTAAAAAAATCAAAAAATTCACAGGTGCTTACACACTTTTGAAGCTGTGTGTATATTATAAATGGCTTTGTAAAACGCCTGAACCGATTTTAATGAAATTCGGCTAGCAAGCATACAGATCTGTTCTAGCAAGCGGCAATAGGATATATTTTCAGTCAAGATTTCGACCAGGCAGGGATAAATGGGTAAAAACCGGTAATATTGGTATCTTTGTTTCTTAAATAACCAATCCAAAACGGCTACAGCAATATTTATTAAAATTTGGTAGATCTATATTTATATTTTTTTATATTTTTTTTAAACTTGAACCAGGAAAGGATTAAAAAGTGGAAAATTGTCGAAATAATGATTAACTTTGTTACACAGAAAAAAATGAAAATGAGTTTCAATTAAAATATTTGTGGAATCAATTAAAAATTTAATTGAAATCGAACCTGTAAACAAAATGATAGTATCAATTAAAAAAAATGTGAGATTTAATTGAATATATCAGAAAAAGTAATTGAATCAATTAAAATTTTAATTGAAAATTATTTTAAAATCAATTAAAGGTTTAATTGAAAAAAAAACATGATTTTTTTTCTGTGTATGAAGCAACTGCATTTTTAATTTAGCATTCTATAGCCAAAAAAAATGTGCATTAGAAAAGTACCTTTTCGAAATTCGTATTTCTTGTGGTAAAAGCGGGTTAAAAGAGGAATATTCTGTTTATACAAAAAGGGGAAAACCAGTAAAAGCAAACAGCAAACAGAACCGATTTTATTGAAAATTCAAACATATGTAAATATATCCATGCTTGAAAGCGTCAAAAGGCTATATATTTTTTCGAAACTTGGACCAAGTCGAGACATAAAGGAGAAAACCGGTAAGACTAAACGGCTGAAGCAATTTGATCGAAATTTGAAACATAAATATATTTATGCTTGAAAGCGTCAGCAGGCTGTGTATTTTTTTAAAACTTTGACCAGGTCTGGATAAAAAGGGGAAAACCGATAAGATCATTTTGAAAAATGATTCAAACCATATGTATGTCGCTAGAAGTGCGTGAGAACATATTATTAATCTTGATTTTCGTAATACAACTGAATAATAATTCGCACGTTATGATGCGGTGTGAGTCATTTTGTAGCAAAATACTGAATGAAAATAAGATGACAGTATGAAAATGTTACAAAAGTCACACGTGACCTGCAATAAAACGTATAAAAAAACCTCTAAATTAATCAACCTATATATAAATGCCACTCGACTGAATACTAAAAATTTCTTGAAAAATATTTAACTAAAGTTTCCAGAGATGTTATTTTTTAACAGAGATTCGTTTGTAATGAAATTTCGATCTCTAACTGCAGGTAAGCATTGATGACCTTAAGGTTTTTAATTTTACGCATATTTATTTATCTTACATACAAAACTACTTAATCGCTTTTTATTAGCACAGAATTTTCAAAAGCAATTAGGATCTCACACATTATGGACAAAGACGTGAAAACAATGAAAACTATTCAAATTTTAAAATTAAGTTTACTATTTTTCAAAAAAATTATGTATATTAGGAAGCTTAATTAACGGGTGGTTAACTTTCAAGGGCCGATGTTGATTTTGAATAAAACACAAACTGTTTAGGAAGTTATTGTAATTTTATTTTATTATGATATATTGGTATTACTCAATTACGTATGGAATAAAATATCGGCCAAATGGGCGCCGCGACCACGGCGGCACACCTCCATCCGATGGTCCAAATTTTCGATGACCCTGAGGCATAATGGCGGTTCTATGCCGTTAATGTGCCGAAATTTCTCATCATGTAGCTCTTGAATTGTTGCTGGCTTATCGACGTACACCTTTTCTTTGAAATAACCCCAAAGAAAAAAGTCCAACGGTGTCAAATCACATGATCTTGGCGGCCAATTGACATCGCTATTATGTGAGATAACACGGCCATTGAATTTGTTGCGCAAAAGAGCCATTGTTTCGTTAGCTGTGTGGCAAGTGGCGCCGTCCTGCTGAAACCACATATCGTCCACATCCATATCTTCCTATTCGGGCCATAAAAAGTTCGTTATCATCTCACGATAGCGAACACCATTCACAGTAACTGCCTGACCCGCCTCATTTTGGAAAAAATACGGCCCGATGATGCCGCCAGCCCATAAACCGCACCAAACAGTCACTCTTTGTGGGTGCATTGGTTTTTCGACAATTACTCTTGGATTCTCATTCGCCCAAATGCGGCAATTCTGTTTATTGACGAATCCACTGAGGTGAAAATGTGCCTCATCACTGAAGATGATTTTCTTCGAAAATTGATCATCCACTGTTGCCGTTTTCCCGCCCATTTTCATAATAAGTCTGGATAACTTTAACACGTTGTTGGATTGTATATCTCTCCATGGTTCAAATTGAGTAAGTCTGAAATAGAGAAATGTCAAATAAAATTCGGAAAAAAGCTTGGCGTTTAGGTGTGGTTCACATTCAACATCGGCCCTTACAATTTAACCACCCTTTATATGTTTGGAAAAAGGAAATAAGAAAGCAAATTTAATCAGCAGCATATAACAGATTTAAAATCTGAATGTCAATATTGTTTTCTCTAAAAATATGTTCTTTCGAAATTAAGAAATTGCTTTTAAAAAATGTGTTTTTATTCGACATGATGAACTGTCACTTTACAAACCAAATGTGCTTCGGATTCCCAAAATGTTAAATGATCAGCGGCCAGGAATAAAAGATCAATAATATTCCGGGCAACGCCGGGTACAAACAGCTTGTATTTGCATAAACATTTTCCACGAGCAAAAAATTAAATTGGAACTGATGACAAAAAAAAAAACAACTCAAAACCAAGGACATCTTATACACACACTCAGAAAAAAAAACGGAAAGTATCCTTTTATTATTTTTTATTCGAACTGTTAATTTTAAATTTCTGATATTTTAATTTAGCCGTGCTAGAGTTCATTAAATTTAATTTTCATCAAATTATTTTTACTGAAGGAATTGTTTTACAACATGAAATCTCTATTAAAAATGTTTTATTGATAATTTTTCTGGCTGAGCTGTGGTTGAACCTGGGTTGAATTTACATGTTTCGAGAATCACCACATTCTCTCATCAGAATTCTTTGCGTTCTAACCTCTGCACCACTGCGGTGCCTGCTAGCCAACAGTTCAAACATCAATCTTTTAGCCAGTGTTACCAGTGGTTCGAAATTTGCTGTAATTATCATTTTTTCTATTTTTATTTACATGTTGCCTTCTTTTTTCTTCAGTTTTTTCTTTCGTATTCTTTCTGTATCCTAGTTAATACAATTTTTTGTTTGTTAGTAATTTTAATGGCATTCCGTTTTTACATTGTTCTTTAATGTTTGCATTTTCATAATATGTAAAAGAAGAAAGAGAATGCATAAAACTTTTAAATTAAAATTTAAATAAGCGGGCAAATTGCAAAGCTCATATCAAATGTGGACTTATTTATATATTTATTTATTTAAATATATTAGTAAATTGAAATTAGGACATACAGTGAGGATCAAAATAAACTCAACACCACATATTATTAAAAGAAAAGCTTGATTATATTTATATAAATAATGTTATATTTAAAATAATGTTATTTAAGTAGAATTTAATTCACTAAAAAAGAAACAAAAACAAAAGCGTTCAATTCATTTATTGTTTAAATAGATTAATTTTTTGCGCATCAAAATAAAGTAAACAGTGACAGTAGACTTACCAATTTGTTATTCCACAGCATCAACACCCAATGTTTGTCTAAAATTTCTAAAAATTTGTCTAGAAATTCTTTTCTTCCTGAAGAGCCATCAATTTTTTTACTTAGCAAATAATTTCTTGTGCGCAAATGAATTTGCCTAGTGTGGACAACTGGGCAATTCTATTCTTAGACGCTTTAAACGTCTTTTACTAATAGAAAGAAACACACTTTCAATTAACTTATTTTTAGAAGTGGTAATATTTTTCTATATACTATTGTCAGGTATTTACAAGAATTTATATGAAACGACCAAATAGCCACGAGAGAGCTTTAAAGTACATGACGGGTGCAACCAAATTGCCCAACTTTCATAAGATCATACCACAAAAACACAAAACTCTATTAATTTTTAAACTTTTATTATATTACTCTTTTTTATTTTGAAAGATGAGCTATCAGACGATGAGTATCAAATCAAACATTGTTGAGAAATATAATCCAATAATAAAAAATTTGCTCTTTAAGCCATGACGGGTGCAACATGAATGAATTTTTTATTCGCGCCAAATCTATGAATCTTAATGCTTTGAAGTGCATAACAAATTTATATTTTAGCTTACATCTAAAATATATTATTATATTATTATAAAAAATAGATATTTTACTTTAAATTTGCATCAAAAAAAGTATCAAATAGTGTGATTTGAAAATGAATGTTAAAAGTTGTATAGAATAGAATCGCCCAACTTTTTTCGATGTTATGTTCTGTGTTGTCTGAATATGTAGAAGCATAGCGAAGTCTACCATCTAATGTTATTTTACTTTAAACATGCATGTCAACACGTTTTCCCCACATAAAAGAACATTAACAAATTTATGTTCGTATTCTACCTCCAGATTCTTCTTGTGCACACAAAACGATGACAAATTTCTGCTGTTTCCAGAAAGTAGACGATTGAGTAACTATTTATACTAACGATGATGCAAAGAAATGTTATAAATTTCGACATTTTCATAACTAGCATCTACGGAAGTAGTATATCTACCTCCTGAAGTAAGTAGTATCAGATTTAACGAGCTGGTGCGTATCTACACATCTATGTGAATGTGTGTATGGCTATAAGCGTACAGAAAATCCAATAAACCTCCGGTTGTTATTTTGGCTTTCGGCTGCATTACCATCATTTTCAACATGGCTTGTCATCGTCCTCACCATCACATTTTTTCGTTTCCTTTAATTTTGTTGTTGTTTTTTTTTTTTTGGGATTGAACCCTTCCTTTGCAAATGTGTGAGTGTCCTGTGACCATTCAAGATTTTTAAGTAAAAAAGTGTATGAATTGGATAATACTAATTGTGTATGTATATAGGAATGTATTTGAAAGTCACTACATTTTATATCTGAAACTGTTTGTCTTATCATGTTTTTGTATTTTTTTTTCTTAAAAAAAATATAAAAAGAAAAAACTTTATTTTGAAATTATCGCACTTCCGTTTTTTCTATTATCATGTTTTCGTATTTACTTACTTATATACATACATATTTTATTTTGGTATATTTTGTTTTGTTTAGTTACTCACCCTCAAAAACCATTATAAAGTTTTGCGCGTTTATCTATCCTAGAAAAATTGTCGATTCAAAATAACATACACACGATACCCATTTCTGTCAGTGCATGTTTGTATTTTGTGTACGAACATTAACAACAGGAAGATAATCTTGGAGATTACATAGCACTGCTGCTTTTTATAGCTTGAATTAAATACTCAAACACAAAATTTATTCAACTCTTTAAAAATGTTTGGTTTAAATCCAAGTTCAAAGTTAATGGACTAAAATGATATGCAAATGGAAGGGTCTGTATACAGAAAAGAATCGATGATAAATTAAGGGTAGAAATTTGTGCTTAAGAACTGTAGAAGTGGACCTTTTAAATTTGAATGCTTTAAATCAGGAGATTTTTGTAAGATTTTGTTGGCTTTTATTAGATTTTTGTGTATCAGGTTAAATTAACTTATGCGTACTATATGAAATTTCCCTTAAAGATAATACAAGTGTAGGCAAGCATGTGTTGTTTTTTCTTACCTGGCTGTTGTAAGGGAAAAATCCTACAATCAAAATAAATTAATACATACATATATTTAAACATACATATGTACATATGTATATATAACTAAACTCCATTGCAAGGCAGTGGACAATTTATTTACAATTTAATTTGACCTTTGGTTCTTGTGCATTCATATTTAAAGACTTCCTTCCTTTGCAAATAAATATTAAATAAATACAAGCAAAAGCAAATTTATGTACATTGTCAATAATAAAAAGAATTTCACTTACCTGCTAAATTTTTACAATAAATTTGTCAAAAGTCAAGACATTACTGTCAAAACTTTTACACACTTCTGTTTTTTTTTTCTTCGCCCAACAGTTAAATTAAACGAAGAGAGAGCGACCGAACTAAGAAAGCAAAAGACAAAAAATGAATACAAATAAGAATTTGAAACTGTCAAAAGTTGTTCATAGTATGAGCCGACACTTTGCAGTAATGCTACACTTAAGAACAAAAAAAAAAAAAAAAAAAAACCGTTTCATATTTATGGCTGCCAACTTTTTGAAATGCAAAAATAATACACAAAAAAAAAACAACTAAATAATAGTAATTCTGCCAAGTAACGCACATTATGGCATTACAAAATATACGAGTACATACGACACAGTCATCCGCTTATAAATACATACATACATATTTACAAAATACGACTATAAAAACACATAAACCACCAATAGAGGACCTTCAACACATCCACACATTTTTCTATATTTATTCTTGCTTTATTTTTTTTTTTGTAGTTGTTGGTTGTTTTATGCAAATGGAATTGAACAATTTTTTACAAAATCATACAAAATTACAATTTTACATAAAAATGTCATAGTAAATGCCAAATAAAGTAAAAAGGAGCTACATTTACTCCGAAAATCCCCTTCCCCTCACCAAGTATAAAACACAAAAAACAAACACAAGAAGCCACACGAGGCATTTAAGTTGGTACTTACTTAACCAAACTTTTATGGTTGGTTGTATTAAAAAATATGACGCGTCAAATACGTTACATTTTACAAGTTTGGCTGTGCGTACTATGTCCTAAGTAGGCCCGCAACACACTCGCATCATCATTATGAAATGGCCAAAAACACAACAGGGAACTAAAAAAGAAAACTCAACATTTTATTTTTGACTTTATGGAAACTTATTAAGACCCTACCAAAATGCTTTCTATATTATATGTCCATACATACATACATATTTAAATAGGTTTTGAATATACACGACAGTGGTAGTGGCAGTCTTTTAAATGACACTTAACAATGAGATTTAAAAAATACAATTACCAAAAAAAAATTCCTACATAATTTGTATGTATTAAAATAAAACCCTTTTAAAGATAATTCAAAAAAAAATATGTTTATAAACATGTTACTACTGGTTTTACAAAATCCCTTTTTTTGACATTGCCCCAGAGCTTCAAAACTAATTGTTCTCCAATTTTATACCCTCCACCACCATTAGCGGTAAATGAGTGTATATATAAGTTTGTCATTCAGTGTGTAACACTGATAAATCTTCATCTGAGACCCAACAAAGTATATATCCTTAGGAAAATTTAAGTGGATTGAGCCATGTCCCTCTATGAAAAACACTCTCACGCCCAAAGGACACAAAGGAAATCAACAAGGTCTACAAAAAACCATTTATAGTCTCGGTATAGTAAAACAAAAGTTATGGACCAAAAACTAACCATAAAAAATTAATATTTTTAAATATTATACTTTCTATTTTTTTAAATACAAGGTGGCGCAAAAGTAATCCTCCTATCAGAAAATGCTATAAATTTTGCGATTGGCCCCTAATGTCAGTTCTGTTTTGACATTTGTGTAGTAAACACATGCGAAATACACGTTAATAAACAATGTTACGCTACACTGCTCCAGAACGCGGAATATTGCTGACTATTTATTTGACCAATAATCGGTCGGTGACTTTTTCAAAAATAATCATGAGTGATGAGGCCCTTTTCCATCTTAACTTTACGCTTCTGGGGCATTGAAAATCCGCGTGTAACCCACGAAGAGCCATTACACCCGCTCAAAGTCACTGTATGGTGTTCTGTTTTCGCTGGAGGAGTCATCGGACCTTTTTTCTTCGAAGACGTCGCGGGCCACACGGTTACTGTGAATGGTGAGCCATTCAAGCCGCAACTTGATGAATTGGGATTGGAAAACATGTGGTTCCAACAGGACGGTGCAACGACACACACTGCACGTGTCACAACCGATATGCTGAAGGATGTATTTCCTGGGCGCCTAATCTACCGTTTTGGGTATTTGCACTGGCCAGCAAGATCGCCTGATTTGACCGCTCCAGACTTCTTTTTGTGGGGCTTTTTGAAGTCGGTGGTTTATGTCAACAAGCCTCAGACTCTTGCAGCTCTTAAAGACAATATCCGTCAAGAATGTGAGGACCTATCGCCGGAAGTTTTGGCCCATAATTTGTCATGGCTGCCTTATAAGAACCATTTCCGAAAAACAAATAAACCCATAAAATATCTAAGAAATATCGATATCGAACCAACTTTTATATAGATTAGTAATTTTATACTTAAGAAACTTTGAGCATTTTTGGTTTTTGATGGAATACATTTTTTAATAGATAACACTCTAGAATATAAACTGAACCTTGGTTTTTTGTTTGGTTAGAAAATTAATCTGAGGAATATTTCAGAATACATTTTGATTGAAACTCTGTGACTAGTTCAGCATTTTACACGCAACAGTAGCTTTGACAAACCTCTCTATGCAACCATAATCTCCAAAATAGTTTGTAGTAATTTTATACAACAACATCAGAAGGCATTCTCAGCTGCAATTATTCGCTTAAAACTTTTCTTAATTTTTAGCTTAATGGTCGAATTTTTCTTAAACTCTGTTTAACTGTTGTTCTTTTTGATGATATTTTTTTATTTTAATATTTTTATTTGTTCGCCTTTTTGATTCGTAATTCAAAATTTGGATCCATAAACTGTATTGGAAACATTATAATTTTCCCAAAATTATTTGCTTTCCGGATTTTATGTGAACAATATTTTAGTTTAGAAATATAAGGCTATCATTAATTTCTAAAAGCCCTTAGTGAATCCATTTCAAACATCTTCAATTCCAATTAACTTTCCTATAAGTAAATTAAATGGAATAAGTAAATATTCTTCTATCTCAAAACTATATTTTCTATTTTCTAAAGATCTCCCTCGTATCGTTGTACGTCCCGAAATTCCGTGTAATACAAACATAGAACAGTTTAAATCAATTAATATTAAGTACATATTTGTTAGTTTTTATATATTCAAATACTACTCGTATATATGTAGCTTCTTTCAATTTATGATATTTTATTGCAACTTTTGGCAAGCACTTCGGCAATATCAATATTAAGTTCAAGTCTTTTCTATGCCGGTTAAAGTGTAGGGCATTTAACAAATTATTTTTATTCGTAAACCAAAAATTTAGGCTCTGTGCCAGTAAAAATATTTCTATATACTTTCTTATGTCTACAAAAAAAAAAAAAACTTACACACAAACATATACTATATGTAGTCTAGTAACTAGACTCTAGTTTATGCATATCAAACATTTACATACCCAGGCACTCACAGCAGGATGCATTATGTGTTAAGTAACGCGAAATAGCGTTGCAGTACCTCAACTGACATGCATATGCATATGACAGTATATGCAGACAACTTCCGTTTCCATAATTTTCTTTGTGCTCTCGCCTTCTTTTCTTTCTCAGCTAAACTTTCACAGTTTTTTATGAGGCGTTAACTTAACCATATTTACGATTATGGGTTTTGAAACCATAAAAACTAAGTGGACCGTTAATATGGATTATATTTCATTAAGGATAAGAAGTTTTTATAGTATGTCTAAGAACGGCAAAAGAATTAGTGAAATGGTTTGAGGTTGCAAATTTGCAATATAATGTGCAGCGTATATGTGCAACATGTAGACATATGACACGTAAGAGCCGAATCACCTATTATGGGGCAAGCTTCATAAAATATTGTACCGTAATTATACCCTACACCACCATAGTGGGGAGGGTATATTGGATTTCTGCATATATTTGTAACGCCCAGAAATATTGGTCCAACACCCAGCTTAAAGTATACTGATCACTTTCTACTCAGAATCACTTTCTGAGTCGATGTGACGATGTCCGTCCGTCCGTCTGGCTGGCTGGCTGTCCATGTAAAGCTTGTGCGCAGAGTACAGGTCGCAATTTTGAAGATATGTCGATAAAATTTGGTACATAATATTTTTTCCACCCAAGACTAGATGGGATTCAAACTGGTGGAAATCGGTCCATTATTTCACCTAGCCCCCATACAAATGTCCTCCCGAAATTGGGGTTTACCGATCATAAATGTTTGAATTATGCAAGTATGCAAACAAATGAAGCTAAATCACATTTACAAATTTCGTGAAGATCGGTCCATAATTAGTCGTAGCTCCCATATAAGGCCCACTTCCGAAAATCACTTAAAAGAGCATAATTCTATTACAAATTTTGTTATCCGAATAAAATTTAACAAAAATGAGTTTCTTATGTACAAATAGGATGACACCTAATTTTATAATGGTCGGTCCATAATTAGTCGAAACTCTCATATAAGACCCTCTTCGTAATTCACTTTAACCTCCATAAATCTGTTAAACGTACTTATAAGTTTAACACACATAATATTTATATTCACGGAAGTCATGGCACTAAATTTTTAGATCATCGGTCCCTAATAGGTAAATAATATCTCCATATCTGAAAAACTGTTTTATTGATATACTGGGTGTAGGGTATTATATGATCGGGCTTGACCGACTATACCTTCTTACTTGTTTCTATTTATTTTAGGTTTATTTTAACTGAATTACATCCCAATAACGACATTTAGAAAAATTTTATGCGTATTTCAGTTATAATCAAGAATTTGTTTATATTTTTGAAGAATCTAACAAAAAGCGATTTACTTTAACACACAATAAATTAAGTACCAAAAAGTACTAGGAAACAGATTTTGGCTTTCTGAAACATCAGAAATGTCACCTCTGTATACTCTGTGGTTATTCTCAGAAGTGGCAGATTTGGCCAATTATGGACCAACTTTCACAAAAGCCAACTTGGTCATTTTTACACACTTATAACTGCTCTGTGTAAAATTTCGGTTCGATATGGGTTTTTATGTAGGTTAATAAATTTTCGGGAGTAGTCCTCATAAGGGAACTCTGACCTATTATGGGCCAATCATCAAGAAATTCTGTATGATGATTTATATGTGTATGCGTATTATTTTTGTTGAATTTCAATGTAATAATGATTTGTATAAGCGATTTATGCGCAATTAAGTGATTTTTCAAATTGAACTTTATATGAGAACTACGGCCAAATATGGACCTATCATCATCATATTGAGAGTAACAATTTATATAAATATATGTATGAACTATTTGGGTTGGATTCCAACTTGATATTGGTTTTTTTTCTATAAGGCATTTATGCGCATCTAAGTGATTTTCGGAACTGAACTTTATATGGGGGCTCTGGTCAAATATGGACCGATCGTTATAAAATTTACTACTACAATTTAAATACGGCTTAATTGAGTTGAATCTCGACTTTTTGGTGATTTTTATAACAGATTCATTCGCAGAAAAGTGATTTACCGGGAGTAGACTTTATATGGGGATTACGGTGAAATATAGACCGATCATCATGAAACTTTGCATAAAACTTATTATTGCAGAATGTTGTTTGAAAACGGTTTTTTTATAGACATTTGTGTACCATAAAGCCATCTTCCGAGATGATATTCGTATGGGGGCTATGAGAAATCGTGACCGATTCCAACCAATTACAACAGGGCTTGTTCTTCTGTAATAAAAGTAAAGTGTGCAAAATTTAAAAACGGTGGTTTCTTTCCTTTAAATAAACCGGATTATTTTTAATTGCAAAATAAAAGCGTCAAGTAGTTTGAATAAAATATAACGAGTCTTTATTTATTTAAATGTACACAAATACAATTAAAAACAAGTAAGAAAGTATATGTATAAAACAGTTTTTCAGAAATTTGCGCTATATGGTAGATATGATCTATTATGGACCGATCATCCAAAAATTTAGTGTCATGATTTCTGCGAATATAAATATTGTGCATGTTAAACTTTATCTCGATATAAATACTTTTAAAAGATTTATGAAGGTTAAAGTTGATTACGGCGAGGGTCTTATATGGGAGTTTCGACTAACTACGGACCGACCATTATAAAATTAGTTGTCATCATTTCTGTATATTATTTGTGTCGAATTTTATTTGATTACCAACATTCTTAAGAAATTTATGATCGTTAAAGTGATTTTCGAAAGTGGGCCATTTATGGGAGCTACGACTAATTATAGACCGATCTTCACGAAATTTGTAGATGTGATTTAGCTTCATTTACCACTCCTTTGTGGTGAAACTTGTTTGCATACTATCGTAATTCAAAGATTTATGATCGGTAAACCCCAATTTCGGGAGGACATTTGTATGGGGGCCAGGTGAAATAATGGACCGATTTCCACCAGTTTCAATCCGGCTGAACTATTCGAAGAAACATTTATTGTTTCCAAGAGCTTGTACGCTTGTGGCAGCAGTTGTTTTTGCAATCTAGCTAGTTAATCACTGGCTCAGACTTATTATTTTAAAAATGTAAACTATTTTTGAATTTTAAAACTACAAAATACAGTGTTTTCCTTCAAATGTGTTTTGATTTATTAGCTGAAATCGTTCCCTAGAACATGATAAGCAGATGATGATTAATATACATTAGTCTGTCCCAGCCTTGTATGGGAATTTTTTTTTACTTCAGATACGCATACCCTCCATTTTGATCCAAATAACCAAATTATGAAATATTATTGCGATCGGATAATGTTTACCCGTGCCGAATTGTCGCCAAAGTTTGAGATAAAGGTCAGTATGAATGCCATAGAATAAGGTTGGAATATGAATGCCTCTATTTATTTTATTTGTATCAAACACATTTATTTATTACAAATTTGCTAATATTCAGGTTTTCTGAATCCTCTACTCATGCTCACTTCCGGCGCCCTCTGTGCTGGTACTTTACTGTTGTCCTGCCACAAGCCCTTAGTTCCACTCTAAGACCATTTAGACAAGAAAAGTGATATAATATAGACAAAAAATAAATATTAATTTTAAAGTTTTAGATTTTATTATCTATGTTCTATTCATCAAATTTTCTTTTATGAGTTTGTTTGTTACAGTCATGATACATCTCTCTGTGTTCTTGTACACAACGTAGTAAAAATTGCTTTTGTTCCTCTTCATCTGTAATTAAGCCATGAAAATCTTTCACCAAGTCCCGATTTACATTATGAAATTTTTGTCGCTGCGATTCCTGTCGTATCTTCTTTAAAATTGTATTTGCGTCTACATTGTGAGATTTTTGTTGCAGAGATTTTTTGTGGATGTATACATGTTTTTATACATTTCGTAGCTAGCACACACATACACACATACATACATGTATGAAAATAAAAAACAACGAATGAGGGATCAAAGTTTGTCTCACGAGTACATGCATATGTGTACCCCTTTTAATACGACTCACCGCTCTCGCCTACAAAGCAAGAATCGCAGCGACAAAAATTTCATAATGTAAACCGGTACCAACTTAACCGCTCTTTCAGCTGTATCATTAACTGCTCTCAATATATACACTTTCTCTTTAGGTTGTTGAAATGATGCATTACTTTGCCATGTAGTAGGACATTCGCTAAGAAAACTGTCATCGATTTTAAGCCGGTTGAATAAGGATTTACTTTTATATAAAATAAAGTAATCTACGTTTTTGTCTAAAATTAAAAAGAGAAAACAGTTACCAATTGTATATTGAAGTAATGAATGAAATGGAATCTTTACATACTTCATCCGTCAAGTACCATAAATGCTGGCAAAACTTCTGCAAAGTTGCTTTTGATAGGCATTTGTCGATATTTTCATAAGCTTTCAATGTGTTCAAAAAACACATATCTTGGTAGGGTGCTTTTACAGCTAAAACATATTGTAGCCAAGGTTTGACGTTTCAATGAAAAGGCAGACATTTAACAAAGCCTCCTTATCTCGCTTTGATATTTTAAACTGAGAGCTAAGTAAGACTCGAGCTTGGTGCATGGCACCTGGAGGCCGAATTTTTAATTTTTTCTTTGTATTTCCATTATATTCCATTATAATTGATAGCTCTATCAGTGCTCGATAATCACCTCTAACTATATCTTTAGTCAATTCAGATTGGTAATATTGTACCAGTTTATCAATTTCTGAAACATTTAGACATGATAACTTCTTTGTGTAACTTTGAACTTTCCTGGGATCGACACTTTTGCAATTTTCTCTAAAGCTTTTAAACAGTGGAATATCAGGACTGGTAGTCATTAGACTAATTTTTGTTTCAAATGCACATTTTAATACCAATTCGTAGACATGATGGCGACAAGCAAAAATAATTATATCCCTATTTAATTTTTGCTGCAAAAGAACACAAGTACCTGTATTTGAAGCTGTTGTATCACAACAGAAAATCTGTACTTTTTCTTCAAGATCCCAGTCTATTATAGCGTTCCATACTGCCTCTGATTGTTCCATTCCTGATGAGTTTTCCAATTTTGGCACAGCGATAAGTTGTTCTTTGTCATCGTAAGAAATAACTATTGGCAGACGTTCTTCTTTTGATTTGCGTGTATCTAGGGCTGGTAACATTTTTCCATCCCAGTGGACTGTTACAATTTCTGGTACTTTTTTTCTGCAAATTTTCGCTGTTCCGTTCGAATTCTTTGAATTGCTGACTTACTTATAGGGAACTCATCAGTATTGTATAAAAATGAGGATCGTGAATTTTTTTGTCAGTTACAACCTTTTATATTTTAGGTGACAATATTAAAAGCATAATGTTACTTAAAATTACACGCTCATACATGCATATGTTAGTTTAAAATAATTTGATAAACAAAATTAGTCAAATTTGTTACCAGTCTTTGCTCTTGAATATTTGATATATCGATCGCAAAATACTGGCTACTTGCGATGAAACTCGGCACGGGTTGCCGTGGTCCCAGGTGCATAAAATTTTTTTTACACTCGTTTTGACACCATTCGAAAAAAATTAGAGGGTATGCATGAATATACATACAACATTTTCTATTAACTCGTTATAACGAATAGAAATGCAACTTCACCTCGATATAACGTACCTGATTGTAACGAATTATTCGATATAACGTTTTTTTTTTCTAATCCCCTTAAGATTCGTTATACCAAGGTTGAACTTTATCTTCAAAATTGCGACCTGTACTCTGCGCACAAGCTTTACATGGACAGCCAGCCAGCCAGACGGACCGACTCAGAATCACTTTCTGGTATAGGTATAATTTAAGGTGAGTGTGGGACCAATATTTATGGGCATTACAAACATCAGCAAAAATCCAATATACCCTCCCCACAATTGTGGTGTAGGGTATAAATAGACATAACTGTATTTTTCCAGTTAAAGCTATCTTCTGATGTGAAAGAAATTTTTGCAGTAGTTAGAAATGTGTACTCTGAATTAATTTATGGAAAAAAGTCAGTTTTGGAAAATTTGGAGTTGTGACCCTTTTGTATTTAGGGTGAGACATACCCACTTATAGTGGTAAAGGGTATAAAAATAAATTGTATGCTACTTCAGTGCCATTTCCTTTTGTATTAGAAATAATTGAAAAATAAGTTCTTTAAAGTACTACAGTAAATAATTTACTTAAATTCTATTATTTTAAAAAGTTCTTATATCATACGTTGCATGTGTTTATGTAAGTACTTAAAAAAGCAAATTCTTAATCACGACCGCAAATTACTTCTATCCATTACACATTCTTTTCAAAAAAAAAAAAAATGAAACAAAAAACATCGTAGAAATATAAAGTATAATTCAAAAATTTTTTGCGCACTGTTGCACTTCAAGAAAGAACATTAGAATTTATGAAAAACGAGAGATTCATTTTCACAGGCTTTAAAGGCCAAGTTAACTTTCACCCTTGTTGTTATTTTATGTCTGTTGTCATGTAATCTCTTTAAATACGTTTGGAAAAAAAATTAAAAACTACAATAACAAAAAGGCAAAGAATCCTACAACAAAAAAAAAACACTTTTGTTGTGTTTTCCTTTTTTTTTTTATTCGCCTCAGTTGACAGCACTGACAATGTCACAAAACCTTTTAAGCAACTTTGTTGTTAAAGTTCTGTTTTGTTTCACTTTTTTCCGCAAACATTTTCGTGCTCAGTACTAACTACAGTCTTCTATTTCTGGTTATTGTTTTTTTTTTTTTTTTTTTTTTTATAAAACAAACGTTTTATTTTTTTTTTTTTTGTTTAGGAGTCCTGCCTTATCCTTTATTTATTTTTTTTTAGTCTACTTCCTATTCATCCATTCAACCATTATTTTTATAAATTAAAACAGAAATGATTGATGATTATTTTCGGTACTTTTGAACTTGTTTGCAAAAAAAGAAAGAAAACAAAATCATTTATTGGGATTACTAGTCCATTAGTGAGTTCAAACAACGGGTTGTTGGAACGGATAAGTGTAGGCCGGGAATTATTGATTAAATTATTAGGGTAAAGTTAATGAATGTGATTGTGATGTTAATAAATACTTGTTTATATTATTATCATTAGTGATAATATGAGCTTGATTCCTTAGAGCATATGTTACTTCTATAGAAGTGTCATTGAAATGTTTTCGGACTTATAGGGCAATTTTTCGTGAATTAAGGGCACCGTTTAAATTAATTTCAAATTAAATTTCTAAAACGAAGTTAAAATTTCCAATTTTTTATTTATTAAAAAACTAACATTCTTATTTTATTTTCTTTATTTATTTTTAAATATGTATTTTAAATATTGCCTTGTTCACAAAAATTCCGGAATAGTAAAAGCTTTAATATTTAAAACATTTAAATTTTAATATTTATAATAAATATAAAAATTAAATTTCATCTCCTTATATAAAAATTCCTTTTTTTGTTTTGATGGACCCCATCGTTTCGATGCAACATACGATTTTAGTCAAAAGGTACATTTGGAAAAAAATTAAATGAAAAAGAAATTTAAAGAATAATTTATAAATAAAAATAAAAAAAAAAATTATTTTCTCTGCCAATTTTTCTATTAAATATACTCTCCACCACCATAAGTGTTGAAAAAGGATATATATAAGTTTGTCATTCCGTGTGTTACACTGAGAAATATTCACCTGAGACCCAACAAAGTATATACGAGTATATTATTAATCCTTATGGCATTCTAACTCGATTGAGTTATATACGTCTGTCTGTCTGTATGTGTAAAACACTCTCATGTCCAAAATACACAACCAAAATCAACAAAGTTTACAAAAACCCGTTTATATTTCTCCTTAACAGTCTTGTGTTGAAAATCAGCAAAATCAATGCATTATAACCAAAGTTATGGTCCAAAATGTGAGACATCCCCCATAAAATTTTTTTCAAAAATTGTCCTTGCAATTTTTTTTTAAATATATTGCAGATGTTGCACACGTTATTTATATGCCAAAAAAAAAAAAACTGTGCAGAAAATAGTAAGAATCGGTCCATTATTTCTCACAGCCCCCATACAAAAATCTTCCCGAAATATTGCTCCATTATACATAAATGCCTATAAAATTGGAATATCAAGACAAAATTCAGCAAAAATAAATTTTATATAAAAATAAATCGCAAAACGAATTTTGTTTTAATTCGGTCCATGTTTGACCATAGACCCCATATAAAGTCCACTTCAAAAATTCACTTAAATACGTATAAAATAGATATAAATAATGTTAAACGACTAAAATTTGACATGAATAATCTTTATAGTCAAATAAATTGTTGTACTAAATTTTATGGTGGTCGGCTCAGAATTGGTCATAGCTCCCTTACAAGGACCACATCTGAAAAAGACATTTATCTCTATATATATTGTATAAATATCGGTACCGACACAAAACGTTGCACAGATCATTTACATATATACAAAAATCATACTGCAGAAATTTGTGAACTTCGATCCATATTTGACCATATTCAAATATGGATATTCAAATATGGAGCGCTCTTCCGAAAATCACTTTAATACTTACAAATCTCTTATAAATAAGGATACCAATCCAATATTTTACACGGATCATTTACATACATGCCAAAATCAAACTGCTGGGTTTTGAGAATATCGGTCCATATTTGGCTATGTCCCCCATATTAGGTCCACTTCCGAAATCCACGTTAATATTATGTAATATATATCTTAAATATACCGTTATTATGTTGAAATTCGACGTGAAATATCCTCATATGCATGAAAATCACTGTTCCAAAATTTAAGAAGATCGGCCCATAATTTGTCATAGCTGCCATATAAGAACCATTTCCAAAAAAATCTAAACCCACAAAAATGTCTAATAAATACCGATATCGAACCAACATTTATATGGATCAGAAATTTTAATCAAGAAATCATAGTAGTATTGGGTTATACGGCAATTAAGCTACTGGATTTTGTAGCTGTCAGTCAATAATAGCTCTTGATTAAGTCCACTTCCGAGCATAACAACCAACCATACAACTCTTGTAATTAACGTTATTGAGACGAAATTTAACCACAATAAGCCTCAAATACGTAGAAGCCACATTAGTGGATACTGGATTTAGAAGCTATCAGTCCATAATTGGTCCATTTCTTCTATGTCACCCATAAATCTTTTGTAAATAAAAATATTGAGATCAAATTCAAACAAAAAAGCCTGATCTTATACCTTATCATTTATTTTATACTCTGTTTCTTAACTTGTGAATGTGAAAAAATGTTCTTTTAATTTTATAAATTGTTAAATAACACCCAATATCAGACAAACTCTCTAAATTAGTGTAAGAATCGGTAATTACATCAATTATAAATGGTCGAAATTAGATAAAATTTCACAACATTCAAAATAAAATTTGTGAATTACGACCAATATTGTCTTTCAAACAAGACATAAAATACTAATAAAATTTGCACTAAGACTGAATAGAAAACACAGAATAAGGATATTCTTTTATTTTTAATTTTTATTTATAAATTACTCGATATTTCGATTTCCTTCGGAAATCTTCTTCAAGAGTTATTTTATTATTTAATAAAAAAGATATTCTAGTCCTATACCCAGTGTAGTTTCTGTATTTCTTATTGCGTTTAGATGGAGGGTATTAAAGATTCGGCTCAGCCGAATATTGCACTCTAACTTGTTTTTCTTTAGTATTGTTTGGCATTTCACAATGGAAAGACTTGCAGCTCGTGATCTCGGCGGCATTTGGTTTCAGGAAACGCCAGTTGCCATACATCGCATCAATCAATGGATTTATTGAGAGAACAAGTCGGTGAGCACATAATTTCACGTTTTGTGCTGGTCGATTGGCCACCAAGATCTTGTGATATCACATTGTTAGACTTTTTCCTTTGGGGATATTTAAAATCTAAAGTTTATGCGGACAAGCCCGCTTCGATGCAGATCTTGGAGGCAAACATCACGCGTGTCATTCGCCAGTTACCAGTCGATATGCTAGAACGAGTCATCGAAAATTAGACTCAACGGATAGACAATCTGCGACGTAGCAAAGGCCAACATTTGATAGACAGAATCTTCAAAAAATAAATGCCAAAGAATGTTCTTTCCCCATTAAATTTGAATTTTCTGTCTTTATAACCTACACCACCATAGTAAGGAGGGTATATTAGATTTGTTCTGATGTTTGTAACGCCCAGAAATATTGGTCCAATACCCACCTTAAAGTATACCGATCAGCTTAAAATCACTTTCTGAGTCGATTTAACGATGTCCGTCCGTCCATCCGCCCGTCCGTCTGGCTGGCTGTCCATGTAAAGTTTTGCGCAGAGTACAGGTCGCAATTTTAAAGATATTTCAATAAAATTTTGTACGTAATATTTCTTCGGCCCAAAAACCGGTGGAATTCAAACTGGTGGAAATCGGTTCATTATTTCACCTGGCCCCCATACAAATGTACTCCCGACATTGGGGTTTACCGGTCTTAAATGTTTGAATTATGCAAATATTCAAACAAATTTCATCACAAATGAGTAGTAAATGGAGATAAATCACATCTAAAAATTTTATAATGGTCGGTCCATAATTAGTCGCAACTCCCATATAAGACTCTGCCCGTAATTCACTTTAAGCGCCATAAATCTTTTAAAAGTATTTATATCGGGATAAAGTTTAACATACACAAATTTATATTCACAGACATCATGACACTTAATTTCTGAGAAACTGTTTCATACATATACTGGGTGTAGGGTATTATATGGTCGGGCTTGACTTTCTTACTTGTGTTTTCTTCAAAAAGTAGGGAACCTCACACTTTACTAAACAAAGCACCCTATATAATCTGATGAAATTGTAAATTGTAAGTAAATCGAATAGAGTTTAACTCTAACAATAATGTACAACAAGAGTACCTGGCATTAGCACTACATATGGGTACATACTTATTTTTCTCAGAAAACACACATTCTGGCATATCTAGATAGACTTTACTTTTCTTTATTTTCGCAAAAAAAAAAAAAACAAAAAACTAAAGAGCTTTCAAGCTTATAAAACTTGCATGCAATAAAGTGTATAAAAGTTTGTAAAGTGTCGGAAATTGGTCCATGTCATGTTATTTTTGTATCCGTAGATTTAGTGGGGTCGTCTTAAGTACAAACATACAAAAGTATATAGTCGTATGTAAACTGAAATGTTAGTTTATGGTTGGAGCTGTTGTTTGACTTTGTAAAGTTGTTGTAAGAAGCAAACAAATTATTTTGGTATGATAAGTGTACGCTTATTGTTGTAACCGCTATTGTTCATAAAGAATAAACAATTTGATTAGATAGATTAGCAATCGTTTTAACATCTTAGGCATCTTAGGCTTATTGAAGCAAATGTTAACTGCTAAGCTAAATGTTTTAGTACTGAGAACATATAAGCTTGCACTAATGCCAAAATATCGAATAACTTTGTTAACAACTTTTTTAAATATAAAATAGTATAAATAAATAGGAATATATTCTAGACATTCTGTAGATATTGCATGACATATGTTTAGCTTCTTCATTGCTGGCAGTTCAGTTCTTTCCTTATGAATTCAAAGTTTTCAGTTTTGATTTGGGTCATGTGATTTGTTTTTGTTTGCTTTTATTAAACTTTTTTTTATTTCTCCATTTAATGTTTGTTTTCAGCCGCTTTTTCGTTAAAGGAAAAAATAAATAAAACGAATTATTTTGACTTCATGTGTATGAATGTAAAATTCATACGCCTAAACTTTTTTCAATCTGTAAACACAGGATATAAACAGGATGCACTCTAACGTATTTATTCTTTTGTTTTTTGTTTCGAATTTGTTATTTTTTTTGCCATATTTGTATCAGTTAAAAAAAAAACATGTAAAAATATTTAATTTAAAATGTTTTGTACAAATCATGGTGCAATTACACAAGGTGAGTGCAAATCGACAACAAATACAACACAAAACATAAACAACAGGCATTTTGTTTGTGTAAAATTAGGTACTACTGTCAAAAATACTTGAAAAAGTATTACTTTTGTCATAAGTCAGTCAGCTGGGCTACTGCACTCACCTTGTATAGTTGCACCATGAGTAAAATATTTTAAAAACAAATACATATACAAAACATAAAATATGTATGACTATTTGTCAAAATTAAAACATACCGTTTGTTTATTAATTTTATTTTCTTGTTTTAAATTGGTCAGTGAGTTTATAGTTTGAGTGTTACCGTTTGTTTTTTTTCACTTTTGGCAACACTTGAACTTTCATACAACATTTGAAAACCATCTGTAACAATGTCGTAGATGTTGTACAAAATAATTTCTCTTGCAAAAACAATTTGTCTTGTTTTGCCTTCGAGGATTACGTTTTAACCCACTTAACTTACCATCATATCCTGCTCGTCTAGCTCTTATTAAGCTGCCAACACTAAAAAGTCGTAGAGTTATGATGAATGTATCATTTATTTTAAATGTTATGAATGTTGTGACATGCTGTAATTCTCTAATAAATGAAATTATTTTCAACCATTGTCAATAAGATTTTTGAGATCATCCACTAAGAAGGATGTGCAACACATTTAATCAGTTATATAGATTTATAGATTTTTCATTAGATCCCAGTCTAATAAAACTTTATTTAATAACGTATTTAAACTCATAGTGTTCTGGTTTATATGTTTTAAGTTATTTAATTTTTAAATTTTTGTAAATGTTTGTAAGGAATAACATCCATAAACAATAAATAAATTACCAACCACATTTGTACAAATATTGTAAATTAAGACGATGTACAACTTCTACAACACTACAACATCACTTGAGAATTTAACAAATGAATTTTCACAATGCCGTTGAAGGCAACTCCTTACGGGTGCTTTTAAATAGCTACCACTTTATAATTTTATAAATTCAAGTTAAATTGCAGACGCATTATTCCTATAACAAACTCTGTTGAAAATTATAAAAATTGCTAATTATGTACATAAATTTTAACTTATAATTGATTAAAAGAAAGCTCAGGATCGTAGCTTTTTGTCCAAGAATCATGGATCCACAAGCATCGAGTTTGTGGACTAAATTTAAGAGGATATAAGCTTCCCCATACTAAATGTTCAGGTAAAATTAGATCCTGTATCCTGGCCAAAAGCTTTATGAATATCTTCATTCTACCTGATTACAGTGATGACAGCCTCTTTGGAAAACAGGCATGGCAATAAAATCTGGCTGATTTCCAGCTACATGGCTTATGATCATGGTGATAATCTTCCTAATGTCAAGCTAAGAAGTGCGGTATGGAATGCGAGCGAGTCCAAAATACCCGTAATAACCTGCGCTGATGCTAGGTCGCACCGCATCATATGGGGTAGCAGTGATACCAATTGCAGAATCTTTTTAACTTCATACTCAAAAGTAGTTTAGAAGTAGTTAATAGAGGTTCAGTGAGGTGAGTGCTTCGCATGATCTATAACTGGACTGTGTTCAAAGACCGCTCCTTAACGGACCATTATTATATTGGCTTTACTATTACTGAATGTACGAATTTCAAGTGGGAATATAATTCAGAATCGTAGAGGGACTAATTGGGCAATGCAAACGCACTTACATAATCTTTCTTCAATCCTACGACCACTGAGAAAGTAAATGATATTGAGAATGCAGGCATACTGCACTGACTGAGTCATTTCACTCTGCTACGAATCTGGCCTGCCGGGTATCTCTGAACGAGATAGCGGTATATTCTAGGATAACGCTAATATAAGTCTCTGGATATAGCTTAATGCAGGGTAACTATATTATATATGATCTAGCAGGAAAAGGTACACTGCTGACTGTTAAGGCGATTGGCATCATTGGCATCACCATTAAAAGTCCGAAATTACTTGTTCAAAACGAAATGTTCAGACTTGCTCAAGTAAAGTAGTAGAACGAAATTATTTGCTCTACCGTGAGGTCTGCTGCTACTTTTCTACTGCTTAGTTTTCATCGCAACCTAATAAGGCTTATTGTCTCTTTATTTATAGATCAGTGTACTTTTGGAGCACACGCCGGAAGACTAGAAGCTGTCATAACGAGAAGGAAGATGAAACAATCATGCATTTCCTCTGAAAATGTGCGGCCCTATCAATAAAAAGAGAACATATATTCGGGGTACCCTATCTTTCATGCTTAACTGGGCTATCAAGGATGAATCCAAAATGCATCTATACCTTTGCCAGGAATCTGGATGGTTCGTAAGGAAAACAACCAATGCAGAGTGAATCGACAGGTTGTCTCCCATGGGTAACACCATGGGATCAGCACGATAGACCCAAATGAGCTGTTTTCTAAGAACGAATGCCCATGGCACCCAACCTAAGCTAACCTAGCTTTCTTTTGATAAATTTTCGCTTTTATTTTTTTTTTTTGTAAACCCGATATTTTCATAATGTGATACTAAACATTAATGCTAGACATTAATGAAAAATTCCATTTTGCAGATCATGCAAATATCACAAGAAATACGCCAAGTTTTGTTGAATATAAATAAATCAAGTTGAGTCTAGGTCAGGTTTATTAAATTGCAAAATTAGTTCTAAACACATAATAATATTAAAATATTGTGTTAGATTAATTTTTCATTTGCACATTCATACGCAAATGATATTAATGAGACCAATAAACATATTTACCATTTATTACGCATGAGTTAAAAAAAAAAATATAAAATTTAAAGCAAACAAAATTAACAAAACTCATTGATGCATTGCCAAATCAATGCATTTACGAGTAATTGCAGGCCCGCATTAACAACGTCAAATCCAATGATGAAAAACTAGAAAAAAAAACATTAATAATAAAACCAAGTACCCAGTCAACGAACTCTTTTTAGTGCGTAACAAAAAACTAAACGCATAAAAACTAAATGCAAACTGCTTTGCCAGCCTGCCTCTATAAACGCAATGCAATAAATACTTAAACACGAACAATTTTTAATAAAAAGACAATGACTTAATGACACGCTACATGTTAACATAACGTAACCAGTGGGGAAATCTGCTGTTTATGATTTTATCACTAGCAATACATTTCATAGCAAAGTATCTTAATTCCTCTATGAATTGGTAAAATTTGTTTTGTTTTTGAATTAAGTAGACACTAGTAAAGACAATTAAAATTAAAGCAATAAATGCACAATATTTTGTTACTATTTAAATAAAACTCTTATGTTTTTTAAAAACATAATTTTCCTAAAATCTTTTTAATAGGCATTTAATGCCTAGTGTAAGGTACTCAACATTGCATACAAGAAAGTGCGTGATTTGAACAGCAAACATATGAAATATCAACGATTTTTTTTTTATAATTTTGTTTCTGTGTGTTTTTGTTTGTTTGTTTGCAACTAAAAAAGTTCAATAAACTTTGTGCGAAAAAAATGATACAAACAACAAAATGTTTATATAAACACGTTCATATCTCTTGTTATGTTAAAACATTACAGTCACCCAAGCAATTGAGCTGACAAAACTTTTAAATGTTACTACTGCAGTGTAAGATCATTTAGACTACCTCCAATGCAATCTATAATAAGCTATTAATAATACTGTGTTGCAAAATATAAATTTTTTCATATTCTAGAAAAATAGACTTTGGTACAATAGGTCACTGGCTTTATTGAGGAATTCTGAAAGTTCTGCTACATAGCCAAATGTTGAAAAAATAAAGCAATATTTTTTTAGATCCAAAAATAGAAAACTAACTTATTTTGTTTTAAGAAGTTGACTTTCTCGAGTTTTGTATATGTAAGAATAACTTGCTTTTTGAACCACAAATTTGAAATTCACAGCATATTTACCTGTTCTCAACCATGCTCTGGCCGGCGTACTGGCGAAGGAGGAGGTCAAGTTTCTTCTTATGCCCAAAACTGTCAAAATAAGTCACGAGAATATGATGGAATTTTATCTAATTAGTTTTTCATATTTTCAACATAACACGTTGAAAAGATTCATCAACTCTTAAACGACTTGCATTTTAATAAGATCTCATTGATCTAGGTGTTGAAGAGTATATAAGTTATCATGTTGAAATCAGGAAGAGATACTAGATACTGTAAGGGTTAATTTCGCAAGTGATAAATGACATCAGAGCTACTAAAAGTAGTCTAGAGTGTAACTTAGACAAAACATACCAAGCTTCAGACCGACACGGCTAAAGAATTGCTAAAGTATGAATTATTTAACTATCCTTAGAGTCAATTAATCAATTGCAGTCTACTATTTATACCTTTTATAAGATATTCGGTATTAAATGAAGACTTAGTCCTAATACAGTAGTCTGCACTTTGCGCAAGAAATTGCAAAAACTTTGTAAATTACTTTCAACTTTTCACTTGTAAAATTTTATAGTTCTGAAGACCATAAAATTTTGCAAATTTATGAAGAAGTGAAAAATTTATAAGTGGAATTACGAAATAAGAACAAATTCGATGGCACCAGCCGTTTGTCAATGCCAGATTTATTCCTACTACGACAATTCACATTGAATTACACTAAACATTATATTCTATAACAAAATTATTCCTTTCCTAAACAAATTTATTTGTACGAACACATTTCTGTATTACTGTGTTTACTGCAAACGTCAGCAATCTAAATGTTTGCTTTAAAACTAGCCAGGGAGAATGAATTTACACTAAATGTAGATCTTAAGAAAAATGCTTATTTATTTCATTTTCTAGCACTCAAATAAAAATGTTATTAAAAGCCAAATCTGACGTAAATATTTTTTTGGAAATTTTATTTATGATTAAAGTATGCACAGAATAAAGTGCAGGGTGTGGTAAAAAAAATTCACATATATACGAGTAAATATTCGATAAAAAAAATCATCAAAAATGAAAGAAACGAATCAAAAAAAAAAAAAAACAAAAAAAAATCAGAAGAAAAATCGTGCCACACGCACATTTGGCATAAAATGACAAAACCAAATTTATAAAAATATAGACCAAACAACAAGTACAAATACTACTACAATTATTACTCTACTGGTCGAGTGGTGGTAACAATGATGTTAAACGAATATGACTTGTTACAGAAATAAATTATCCTCATAATAACAAACTGCTAATAATAATAAAAATTTTTATTTTATTTAATTTTCGACAACAACATTACACTGACATACTCATTTAATATGTTTGCGTTTTTTTTTTGTTTCGTGAAAATTTTATGAATTTAATTGTAAGGTTGTGTGTACGAGTTTAAAGCTTATAGAATTTTATAGTTCAGTTTTGATTTAAATAATTTTCAGAAAAAAAAGGATTATAAATAAAACACCATCAACCCTTTAACGCCTAAGATCGTCTATAGACGGTCATCAGTTGAGTCGACAGACTGTCTTCCTTGTTTTTGTCCTGGAGCTTTCCAGGAGTATTTTTTTTCTAAATTGGAACTGAAATTCGTAATTTGCAGATGAAATACATGCTAGAACAAACATTTATTTCTGCAATTTAAAAGTATTTTTAATTTAATGGTTAAATAAAAGGCATAAATAACATGTGGAGAGAAATACCTAAAAGAAATTTATTGTTATAAAATTTAATTTATGATTTGTTTTTAATTTGCTTGTTATACAGGGTGGGCCAAGTTTGACTGACTGAAGTGCCATTGTGGCTCTTGCGGTATGAGCTGTAGCTCCATCTTGCTGGAACCATATGTTACGATTATTGAGAACTATCGGACGTAAAAAATTTTCCAACATGAACCACCGGAGTTCATTAAGCTAATTTTCGAAGAAATATGGACCAATAACTTTATCAAAATTTCAAAATTATTTCAAATCAGTCAGTCCAAGTTGGCCCACCCTGTACCTACAACCAAAAAGATAAGGGGTTTGTCATTCTGTTTGTAACACATGGAAATATTGGTCGTAGAGCCAAAAAGTCTATATATTCTGGCTGCTTAGCACAATGAAACGATGCATCAGTTCATATTTTGACACAGCCCCATATACAAAGACCACTTCTGAAAATCTTCTAAATAGACATAAATCTTTTGTAAAAATTACTATCAAGTTGAAATTCAACAAAAATAATCCAAATGCACTTTTAAATCGTCGTACCAAATTTCATGATGATCGGTCCATATTTCACCGTAGTCCCCATATAAAGTTCACTTTCGAAAATCTCTTAAACGTGCATAATTGTCTTATTAATATCACTAAGAAGTCGAAATTCAACAGAAGTAATCCGTAGACACATCTAAATTGTCGTACTAAATTTCATGTTAATCGCCCCAAATTTGACCCCCAGTCCAGTTCCGAAAATCATTTAAATACACATAAGTCCCCTATAAAAATCACTATTAAGTTGGAATTCAACACACATAGTTCATACATATACAAAAAACTTCACTCTCAATATGATGATGACCGTAGCCCCCATATAAAGTCCACTTTCGAAAATCACTTAAATGCGCATAAATCTCTTATAAAAGTCATTATTACCTTTATATTCAACACAAATAATTCGCATATACATATAAATCATCCTACAAAATTACATTATGATTGACCCATAATAGGTCATATATCCCTTATGAGGACTATTTATGAAAACTCTTAAACCGTAATTTTACACAGATCAGTTATAAGTATGTCCAAGTTATACTATTGACTTTTGTGAAAGTTGGTCCATAATTGACCAAAGCTGCCACTTCCGAGAATAACAAACAAAATATACAGAGGTGGCAATTTTGACGTTTCAAAAAGCCAAAATCAGTTTTCTACACAGAAAAAAAATCATGTTTCTTTTTCAATGAAACCTTTAATTGATTTTAAAATAATTTTCAATTAAAATTTTAATTGATTCAATTACTTTTTCTGATATTTTCAATTAAATCTCACATGTTTTTTTAATTGATACTATCATTTTGTTTACAGGTCCGATTTCAATTAAATTTTTAATTGATTCCACAAATATTTTAATTGAAACTCATTTTTATTTTTTTCTGTGTAGGGCTGTGTGGTACTTAATTGATTGTGAAAAATCGCTTTATGGTACAGACTGCAAAAATAATCGAAAGAATACGAACTGAAGAAAAAAGAGACAACATGTAAATAAATTGAAAAATGATAATTACAGCAAATTTCGAACCACCAGTACCACTGGTTAAAAGATTGATGTTTCACTGTTGGCTAGCAGGTACCGCAGTGGTGCAGAGGTTAGAACTTAAAGAATTCTGATGAAAGAATGTGGTGATTCTTGAAACATGTATATTCAACTCAGGTTCGATCCCCAGCTCAGCCAAGAAAATTATCAATAAAAAAATTTTAATAAAAATTTCATGTTGTAAAACAATTCCTACCTTCAGTAAAAATAATTTAATGAAAATTAAATTTAATGAATTCATGCCTTAATAAATAAATATATTAAAGTGCAAATTTTTAAATTATAACTGAAATACAATCATTAAAATGAAATTCAACTAAAATAAACCTAAAATAATTAGAAATTACGGTACAATATTTTATGAAGTTCGCAGGTTATTTGGTGGGTATATAAGATTTGGCACAGCCGAATATAAACTCTTACTTGTTTTGCTTTTTTGTTTTATTGTTACTGTTATTATACCCTACACCACAATAGTGGGTCCAACATCCATCAATATTGGTCCAACATCCACCTAAAAGTATACCGATCGGCTCAGAATCACTTTCTGGGTCGATTTAACGATGTCCGTCCGTCTGGGTGGCTGGCTGTCCATGTAAAGCTTGTGCGCAGGTCGCAATATTGAAGATATTTCAATAAAATTTGGTACGTGATATTTTGTCGGTATAGGGTATTATATGGTCGGGCTTGACCGACTATACTTTCTTATTTGTTTTTTCAATTTGATACAATAAACATTATTTTTTATGATTATTGCTTTAATGTACATACATATGTATGAATGTATGAATGAGCGAATGTGTAAATTGAAATTAGTTTGTGAACTTTGAGCATTTAAAGTATTTCAATATTAAATTGTGTTTTTAATTAAAGAAAATTTTAAATTATAGATTTTATTATTAAATTAATGCATTTTTTATGTACAATTTTGAGTATTTTAACGATCACTAATTGTTTGACAATTTCAAAATATATGTATATTCGTGTATATTTAATGGGAATAAAGAGCCTAAGATATTAAAAATTTATGTTGACAAATTGGATGACTGGCTAATGGGCGTGTTAAATTCCAGAAAAGTAATGTTATTTTGTTAAAGGGTATATTATTTAAAGTATTGTTCACATTAAATCCCGCTGCATAAATGTTTGAAATAATTTTAAATTTAAGAAACACTTAAAGATGAAACTGTAACTCATTTCCCTTTATACAAATCCGTGTTTTTCTTTCATGATGGATATTTTAAATTTACAGCCGCCCGACTCATAGAATTTTTAGTTTCAAGCGTAGCTCCCGTTGTGATATCTTGTGTCCATCTGAACATTTTTCATGTTTTTTTTATTGCCGTAATTTTTCAGCCATCCTGAAGGAAGATAGACAAATTCTGTCGATAAGTATTTGTTGACCAAGAATTCTATGCCAAAGGTCCTCAATTGTACGATAGTTACAGAAATTTCTGAATCCTCGTCTTCCTAGTCATTACAGCTTTTCGTTGTAAGGGAAAATTAATAACTTTTTAAACCACTGTGCACCTCAGAAGTGAATTACAAAAATCAAGTTAATTACAAAAACTTCTCCAAACACAAAATACGCGTACGTTATTGTTCCATTAAAATTGCATGATTCTAATTTTAAAACGTACCTGTAGTCGTATGTATGTCATGCAAAAACCATGAAAAGTTCCCACAGCAGAATCAAATATTTGAAGAAAGAATTTTAGGGTCATAAATTGTTCGTTTGGGTATATAACTTTAAAATGAAGGAATAAAAGCAGAATTCATAACAGGTGCAGTATCTTTTGATTGCGGTTTTTGTCTTTAGTAACTTATATGTCATTTTGAGGGATAAAAATACATTATTTATTTTATTTTTATACGAATGTCGAATTTTGTCAAAGCGTCATATGCAGAAAGTTTTGCTTTACTACTTTAAATTAAAAAAGTGTTGCTGAAACACACCGATTGCTCACCGAAGCTTAAGGTGAAAGTGTTTCATTTAAATACAGCCCAATCATTAATAAAAATTCCGTGGGAGTTTTTTTCCCTTTTCCCATTTTTCCTATTCAAATTCAATGTTAATAAAATAAAAAGGGAAAAAACTCCCGCGGAATTTTTATTCATGATTGGGCTGATAATCTTAAGGTTTCAACGTGCGAAAGATGGTTTGTGCAATTCAGATGTGATGATTTTAAAACGGAAGCAAAAAATCGCAAACTTTCAGCCAAAATAGACAACGGCCAAGAGTTAGTGGTATTACTCTATGAAGATTGTTGTCAAACTCAACAAGAGCTTGCAAAATCTTTAGTAGCTACTCAAGCAGCAATTTCAAAACGTTTGCGAGTAGTAGGATTCATCGAAAAGCCAATTTCCCATGGTACCCTGAATGCATTGAAGCCGAGCAATCTTGAAAGACGATTTTCATGTAGGAAAGGCTTCTTAAACGCTCTAACTGGATCCATTATGGCAACCCAAAGTGTAAGAGTCTTTTGTGATCCGCCGAATCAACATCAATGCCGAATATCCATTTGGCAGCGAGCATTGGCTGAGAAACGCCCAGAATATGCGGCCAGACAAGAACGCACGATATCATGTTGCAGTACTTGTTAAAAAGTATTTAGAAAGAAAATTTTAAAAGTTTTATCTCACCCGCCTTAGAGTCCAGACCCTGCACCGTCCGACTACCATTTGATTCCATCAATGCAAAACTCTCTCTCTGGGATACGCTTCAAAGAACGGTTCATACGAGTTGGCTTCAAAAAATGAGCAGGTCTTTTGGCGCGAAATCTATGTGTTTCCAGAAAAATCAGAAAATGTCATAACATACAATGGCCAATGATTTGAATAAATGGATATTGTACCAATGTTTCAACATGAAAATTTTAATATTGCATTGAATGAACAATTTGTTAATAAACAAACTAAATTTAAAAATTCGTGAAAAATTCTGCGCGATATTTAAAAACCTCTACTATAAGAGAGAAATAGCTCATGCAAGTGAAAATATATTTAAATATCTTAATAATTGTTCAAGTTTAGGTTTTTTTTTTATAAAACTTTAAAAACTTTGTTCCTTTGTGCTCCACTTTTTTAGCCATATCTAAATAGTGTTATATGTCTTTTAATCTTTTGTTTTCTAAAATATTTTCAGAACTTATTAAATAAAACTTACCGCGAAAAACTAACAAAATATATAAATTTAATTTTACATTCTAATTGTCCACCTCAATTTGCGTATTAATTTGATTAATGTATATTAAATTTTTACCAAAGTTATTAGAAGCTATTTAGAAACTATTGCTATTACGTGGAATTGCATCGAAAATGTTTTATTTAGCAAAGAAACAAACAAATAACTTATCAACTTTTTACTTTGCACTTATCAAATTGCAATTTTTTGCGAAGTGATAAATGTTTCTATTCCTCAATATTTTTTGCAAAGACTTTGGACACTTTGTAAGGTCTTTGCACTTTTTGTAGATTCTTTGCACTCTCTTGCACAGTAAGTGTGCAAACTGTTTTACAAAGCATTCAATCATCTTTGCATTTCTATCTTATCACTTTGCGTTGCTAAATATAAATGGAAAAAAACTTGCAGTATTATATGTGATTTAAGAAAAAAAAATATTTTATTTTCTAGTGGTTTCCATGCCGGTCCACACATCCTTCCTCGTGTAATGAAGGCGTATCAATTTTTATGATTGTGTCATTCAGCAATACCGCATTGTGTTTTAAAATAAAACTTCTTTTATAACGTCGACAACTCTATGGATGGTCCTGAAAACTGTTAATTTTTCAACAACATGCACAGCTGCAACTGCATGGTATTAGAAACCATTTCAAATTTTGTGCTCTAATATTTCTCTAATTATATTTTAAATTAATTAGCTTGAATTTGATTTAAATTTTAACGTTTTTAAATTTTTAAAGCTTCACCTGTTACAAGAATATGAATTTATAAAGCGATTGTTTACCATGCCCATTTTTTTTTTAACTTATCAAAATTTGGTTTGCAAACATTTAATTTAAAGCATAAGTGATTGCAAAGTCTTAGCAAATTACACGTTTCAATAATAACTTTGCACTTTGCATAAGAAAACGTACATGGTCAGAAATTGCAAAGAGCATATAAAAATTGCATAAACTTAGCAAATAACGCTTATCAACATCAACTTATTACTTATAAAATTTTATAGTTCTGAGGAACATAAACTTTTACAAATTGACGAAAAATTGTATAAGTGCAAAGTTAAAAGTTGATAAGTTGTTTTGAGGAATAGCGCCCAGCATAAATCTTATAAATCTTTTTTTGGTACTTATGTATTTATTGTTTTATCAATATACTTAACAAATTTTCTTGCTTTAAACATAACTATAAACGTTTTTAAAACAAACACTGTTTAATTATTCTAAAGCTAGATTTACACGATTGAAATTTTCTTCAAAATTGCTCTTCAAAATGCTTCAAACTCGTGTAAACAGCATATGAAATATATCTGGCAACATTATTTTTTCACAGCGAAATAATTAAAGTAGCAATTGTTTCACGTGGAATTTTCATCCAAAAGCTCTTCTGTCGCAACAACAATATCTATTACTTGTTGTGCTGCTGCAGAAGCGGCCAGTAATATTTGTTCATTCATTCTTATTTAACGATTTCGTTTCAACACAGATTTTTAAATATTTTAATTTTTATTTAGTTTCGATTTTAAATTCACAAAAAAGCAAAACATATGTTTTTTGTTTACACAAGTAAAACAATGTGGCGTACTTTCAATAAAAAAAAAACGTCAAATTACACAGAAAAAAAATCATGTTTTTTTTCAATTAAACCTTTAATTGATTTTAAAATAATTTTCAATTAAAATTTTAATTGATTCAATTACTTTTTCTGATATTTTCAATTAAATCACACATTTTTTTTTAATTGATACTATCATTTTGTTTACAGGTCCGATTTCAATTAAATTTTTAATTGATTCCACAAATATTTTAAGTGAAACTCATTTTTAATTTTTGCTGTGTTATGTAAATTTGCGTGATAGGCAACAAATTTTCCGTATGAAATAATTAATGTTGCCTCAACATTTTTCCCAAATTTGAACAGAGTACTAGGCTTAAAAGAACAAATTATGATGAAAATAGTAAGAATCGGTGCATGATTTCTCATAGCCCCTATGCAAATTTCTTTCCTCAATCTGGCTAAATGGTACATAAATGCCTTATAAATTACAATATAAATACAAAATTCAGCAAAAATGAATTCCATATAACATAAAATTACAACACAATATTTGCTTCGGTTCAGTCCATGTTTGACCGTATCCTCCATATAAGGTGCAATTCCGAAAATTACTTAAATACTCATATCTGTCTTAAATGTACAGATATTTTGTCGAAATCCGACATGATATACATATCCTCAAATATAAAAAATTCTTGGACAATAGCTCCAAAATAAATTAAAACTCCAAGTATAATTATAACAACCATTAAACTTTTGTAAACTACGTTATTGGGAAATTCTACCTAAAGAAGCCTCAAATACATAGAAATCACGTAAATGGATACTGGAATTTGAAGATATCGGTCCATAATTGGTCCACATCCACTATAACACCTACAAGCACAAGCCTCACCTTATAACCTTATCCTTTTTATACTCTTTTCCTTAACATGGTGAATATGAAAAAATCTTGAACCTATTTTTATACCCTCCACCAGCATAAGTGGTGAATGAGAGTATATATGTATATGATTGTCATTCTGTGTGTAGCACTGACAAATACTCATCTTAGACCCAACAAAGTATATACAGTACTTTTCGCTTATAGTCACGTCGCTTATAGTCCATTAAGCGATATAGTCGAAAATACACGTTTTTACGGCCCTCTATAAGTCAAATTCATACAAAATATTAACGTTATAATCTGTGAGCGATATAATCACATTTAACATACATGTGTGGTTATTTAAAGCTTACTTACATGCAAATTATTGAGGATATTGTCATATACATTTAGGTAATATTGCAAGCAATTTAAGCTACAAACCAATAAAATGTACTAAAAATCAAATGGTAAACTGACTGCCAGCCTATAGCAGGGCGGATGAGTTTTAAACTCTACCGGCTGAAAGTTTTTAAACTTGGTAGTTTTCCATATCCGAACTTTAATGATCCATAACTCTGGAAAAAGGAAGTTAATATGGCCATATAATACATTGAGGGTGTTGTAGCTTAATTGGTTAGCGCATTTAATCATTAAGCATGAGTTGGTATTTTTGTAGCCCGGGTTCGATTCCCAGCCGCTGCCACTCAAACAACATCAGTTTCTTATAATTATTAGTTTTCTTTCTATCCATCATAACTAATATTTATCACAGCGCCCTCCTTCGGTGGTATAGCATTCAAACGCCACCGAAGTAAAATAATTAAATAAAGGCTATAAAATCAAGCTTTAAAAATAATGCGCCTACTCACCACCAGAGGCGCGCTGCAATGCTGCACAAAAAAAACATAAGTTTCACCACCTTTACTTCTTCAATCTATCCCCTTTCCAAAGAAAGTAACGCAATTATATATAGGCATATTAAATGCCTGAGTATTACTCCTCTTTAAAAAAAATTAAAGGCTTACAGTCTTGACAATAATATTATTAATATTTAATATATTATTATATATTATTTAATCTGTCATATTTTGAGTAAACTTAAATTAAAAAAAACAAAAAATATTTTTAAATTTGACCCTAATGAATTTAAAAATTTAAGAATTATATAGGTATGTATTATGTAAAAGTACAACATATTAAATATTCGTAATTTGGATGCCCATATCTCAGGAACTATGGGTCGGTTATAAAAGCAAACTATAACATTATGTTAAGCATTAACCTTTAGTAAAAATAACGATTCGGACTGGCGCTCATAAACTAACTAGAATTTAATCTTATTTAGAATTTTGGCTATCCATCTGTTATATATTCCAAAAAGTGTTATGTCTATCCAAATGATTTCAAAAGGTTGTTAATAAATAAATATGTATATAATTGAATTATTTTTAAATAATTACCAGTGTGCATTAGCAATTAATTTAAATTCTTATTTAACTAAATCCTTTTACCACCAAAAACACAAATGACTTCATTAATAAATACCTTTCGATTAATAAACGCCTAAATTACTGGCAACTCTGCTCTAGTAGCCAAATAAATCTTTAGTTTCTACGCGTACGTCTCTTAAAACTGTTGTTCTTAATTTCGTCCCGTCTTTTAATGTCTTTTATTTATAGTTAAAGTGTAGTAAATTTTTAAAAATTAAACAAATAATAAACGTCTTAATGTAAATGAATAATAAAGTTATTAACTTTTATAAGAATGAGTGTTAAAATCAAGATTTTATTCAAATAAATCAGTGAAAGAATAGCCATCATCAAATACATACATACATAAATCATTGTGTTTGCAAATAATTCTATTGTTGTTGTAGTTAACTGTTATATTCAATTGTTATTGTTGTTTTTCTATACAAAAGCCCTTTGCACATGATTTTGTGTGTATCTAAATTTTGATGTGGGCATTAAAATGTGTTGTTGTTTTGTTTGTTGCTAGTAAAAATATAAAGAGCAAATAAGAGCAAAATTAAAATAATAAGAGCAGAGCAGAGCAAGAAAAAGTAAACTTCATGTAAGAAATGAAGTTATGTTTTTGATATTTGTGCGTGGTAGAGTTGTCAATTTTATAAATAGTGTAAATAAAACGGAAATCGGTTCGGGCGTTTAATTTAAAGATATTATTACATATTAATATAATTTATATACCTATAATTTATATTTAAGGTAAGTTTTTTATGCAATTAAAATTTTTATTTATATACATATATGTATGTATGTATATATAGGTATATCTTTAAGAAAAAGAAATAAGAAGTTCTCTTTTTAATGCAAATTTTTAAGTGTTATACATATTAAAATATTGATAATAATTTATGCTCATTTGAAGTTATAATGTTTATTTTCATGTATTTAAAAGATACCTATAATAAAAAAATCTGTAGTATTTCGTAAAATAATTATCGTTCAAAGTAAATATTCCTATTACATAAGGTGACCATACGTCCTCTATTTTGGAGGACAATCATCTATTTTAACTCGGTGTCATCTATAAAATTTGTGTCCTCTTTTTCATACTCAGTCATCTTTTGCCATCTTTAATTTTAAATGCATGATCAATATTTGTTTTAATTGAGCTTAGAGTATGAACAAGCACGGCACGGTTTCTAAGTAAAATGAGAATCGCCACCTTTTAACAAATAAAACAAATTTTACTTCACAAACGTCGTGTCGTGCTTGTTCCGTTCATACTCTTACTGACTGAAATTTCGCTTTTCAAAATAGTAAATGGTAATAATATGTAAAAAATGTAAACATTGAATTGAACAATTTTTTTTATTATTTTTCTTAATGTCATCTTTTTTCTTTTGCAAAATCTGGTCGCCTTATATTACATATTAAGTTCTTGTTGTTACAAATTGTGTAAATATATATTAGAATTGCTCTCTAAATAAAAATAAAATATAGGTAAAATAGGGGGACAACTTTTTAAATTGGGGTTTTTAATTGCTAAAAAGAAAAATTATTATTAAATTTATTTCGTATGAAATTGGTATTTATTCAATATCTGTAGATTTTTGACAAAACTTTTAAAAACTGCAATTTTACAGGAGAATGAAAAAACTGTTAAAATATCTAACAACTTTGATATTAAAATATTTGGTGAAAAGGTGAAATACAAAATTGAAGTGAAGATTTCAATAATTCTATTCTAATGCCAACAGATTTTCAGAAAAATTAAAAATAAAAATAAAAAGTGACCATATTTTTTTATCTCTAAACGGGACATCGAATAATTCTGATGGGTTCGGTTACATATATGAAATAAAAATGCATAGAAAATAGAATAATATTTTATTTGTCTGTAGTGAATGGCATTATTTATTTTACGTAACACTACAAAAAAATTTTTTCAAGTGACGATTTCAAATATGTGTGGAACTCTTGGCAGAATTTTTTTTTAACTTTAACAATTAACATAGCCTTAAGCACTGATACCCTTAATTGAGTTTTATCTGCGGTCCACAACTTGTTCATCAAAGAAAATACACGTTCAACTGGCGCATTTGTTCCAGGCACACATAAAATATCAGCTATGTCACAGAATTTAATTCCGTTCGGAAATGGAATTGATTCCGTTTTTTGCTTTTATAGAAAAGGTAAAACGAAGAATTTTTTCGGAATGAAACCTAGAAATTCTTAAAATTACAATTTCACATAGCAAATTAAAAGTGGTTTCATTCCGAAAAAAATTTTTATTTTGCTTTTTCTATAGAAGCAAAAAACGGAATCAATTCCACTTCCGAAAGGAATTAAATTCTGTTACATGGCTGTATATTCAACGACAATTTAAAAATTTGAATGGTTTTGTTAATTGCTTTTAAAATGTTTAAACACTTTCACCCAACGATTTTCCGTAGAAATATTTTGTTGATTCCATTTGTTAATTTTCTGCGATGTTACATATTTCGATACGAGTGAATATTCATCGAATACTGCCGTATCTTTATTGCAATCGATATGGTCTTTTTCCATCAATATATCTAGAACTTTTTGAACATCTTCCCACTGTGGTACTTTTGTTAAATTTGCCCAATTAAGTTTTTCTAGAGCTTTGTACATACTACTTACATATGTATGTATGTTTGTACATACATACATATGTTACATATATTAAAAAAAACTATCTTTGACGAATTTGAAGATTTGTTCTTACATTTTTGAACAAATCAACTATTTCTTTTTTCGAATTTCTAATACGGGACATTTTTGCGTCCCCGAGTTGTTGTCGGGTACAACGGCACAAAGTAGCTGTAAATGGGACGGTCCCGTTAAAAACGAGACGTATGGTCACGTTATACATAACACATGTTGTTTTGTTAAAATGGGTTTAAACAAAAACGTGATTCATATTTTGCGCTTATCTCAAGGCAAGTTTTTTTTTGTTAAAATGAAACTAATAAAAAAAAGTAGAAATTGGTTATTTTAAAAATTATTATTATATTTAATACCTATAACATATGTATGTAAATAGTTGAATTCAATTAGACAATATTGGTACAAAATTATATTACTGTAGGGGAAACAAATTTTAAGTTTAACAAGAAAGCGTTAAAAAGGAAGGAAATAAAAACTGTAACTCTAATATTATTATTTAATACCTTCATCTTCGTCAAGGTCTGGGTGAACTTCAATGGGGATATCACCTTGCGCCTTAATATTCTAATAAAAACTGTGGTAATTTGTACCAATTAATGGCAGCATATCTAATAAATCTTTCTTTTTATTTTGTGATACAGGCAAAGCGGAATTGTAACTTGTGGCCAATTGGGGAGATGATTCTTTACGGCTACGCGAGTTTAAATCTAGCATCTGAAATTACTCTTCTGGGTGTAATGAAAATTTGTACTTCAAAACTACTGGCTTCCTTTTTTCGATTATTTTTACATTTTTAGATTGTTTTTATTTTTTTTCTTTAGGGTTTTATGTTTTAAATTATTACCCAAGAAATTAAAACAAAAATAATTTTTTTTTTTTAATTTATTTTTTCAATTTTCTGTAAAATATTCATCACAATTCGTAAGAGCAGGTATATCGAAAAGACTAACCATTTCTAAACTATAATTATTTTCTAACTCTTTTCGTGACTTCACATGCCGCAGGGAAGAAATAAGTGGATCGGAAGATGCTGCCAACATGTTGAAGAGGTCCTCATTTTGCCTTACCCTTGATGCTTTGAATGTGTTCTGCAATCTATATTTTTTATAAAATTTGTTAAGAGACTCCTGTGCTTCTTCAGAAAGCTCTCCTATTGGCAAAGACTGGTATTCAATTATATCTTTGCCATGCGCCAATATTTTATGGACGGTCGGGGTCAACTTCTTCTGTGGATACATTTTTGTAAAAGAGATGCAGTTTTCGACGCATATTCTCCATATTTTGTAGAATTGACATTTTCTTTGCAGTTTAAAACATCCAAGATCGTCCCAATCTTTTCACGATTTGATTGTCAATTCCAGTGATTCTAATTACTGCCTCATCATTTTCAAAAAATCTCCTAGAAGTGTTTCCATCGTTTGAGTTACCATATCCGGGCTTGGGACAGTCTACTTTTAGTCCAACTTGTTTAAAAAAAGCATCCTGTATTTGATTCTTTCTGATCTTTTCCTTATCATTTATTGATGTCTTTTCATCGAAGTTTTCCTCCTCTTGTTTTATAATTTCGCGTCTCTCAATACTTCCGTATAAGCTATCAAGTTCTTCTAAAGCAGCTTTCGTGAAAAACTTTGGTGTGGTTGACTTTCTACACAGTTCAAATAATTTTAAATTGTTCAACGCCATGTTTTCAGTACTTAAATTGTTTAATGGTTTCAGTAATTGTTGCGCCAACTTTCAGTCGTAGACTAGTTCAGGCATTATGCTTATTTTGCAATATATAGGCTTATGCTAGCATGCCTAAAAATTTAGTACTAAAAAAAAAAATTTACTACTAAAACAAACTACTGTCAGTCAAAACATATAAGGGATGGACGCCATACAAATTCTGCAACCATGTCTTTTTAACCTTTTTTACCTCTAGAAGCCAAACGGGCACGTACGGGCAGATAAAACCTTTTGAATTATGTAAAGAAATAATCAAAGAACAGGTTTTGCAAATATGGCAAGTATACAAAAATATACAATTTTTTAAAATTTTTTTATTTTCCGTCAAAGTTGAAAAATAGTGAAAAAACGGATAGTTTTTAAATAGTGATTTACCAGGAGAAAGACAAAGCAAACGGTTAATTTTTTTTATCATTATATATTTAATAAATACATCAATCAAGACAAACAAAAAATATGGCGATTCGTTACCTATTTTTCGTGATATTACACCTGAAATCGCAACAAATTGACTAAAAATTGTGTGTTTTTTTCAAAACCGAAAGTCGGTCAACTTTGAACGGTTATATCTTCTAAACTAAAAATGTGATATTATTAAGAGTGGCATATTTGAGATCGTTGAAAAGTTTCCTATAACATGATTTTATTCAAAACTTCGTCGGCGCTCATGAAAATTTTGATTTTTGCAACCTCGTTTGCTCTACGGGCGCCACTGTGCGTAGCCCCCATATAAAGCCCTCTTCCGAAAATCACTTTAATGCTTGGTTTTCGCTATGTCATTTTTGTTGTCAAATTGTCCAAATTGTTGGCAATTGTATGAAAACGGGTTGTTATATGTTTGCAATCATGATTGTAAACATAGATGACACCATATGACAATCCGTGTTCATACAATTGTCAACAATTTGGACAATTTGACAACAACAAAGTGGCATAGTGAAAACGCGGCCTAATACTCATAAATCTCTTATAAATAATACTGAATAATAATATTCTTGTTCTAAGAACAGCGCATTTTTTGTAATTCTCATTATAGAAGATTCAGCACAGACGAATATAGCACTCCAACTTGTTTGTTATATTCTTTTAAAATTTCTTATTCATATTTTTAATGTATACTCGTATATAAGTTTGTTGTGGAGTTTTTTTTTTTAATTTGAACAATGTACATTACTACGCAAAACCCATTGCGTTGTTTTGTGATTTGTTCCTGCGAGGAAATAGAAATATGAAAATGTCAAAATGAATTTATTTTGCCATGAAACTTTTAAAAGGTTTTTTGTTTCAGTTGTAGTCGCATTTTGTTCGCTCTTAAACATAGTTGTGAACGTATGTATGAATGAATATATTTTTCGTGTTTCATTTTTATTACAACTCCGTTTTAGATTTTTGAAAACAACGCAACAAAGTTATCAGAGCAATTCTACAAGTTACCCATACTAACAGCCACGACAGTAAAAACAAAATGTATCGAAGAAATCGCAAATGCAGCAAAGAAGAAATGTTAATAAATTCTACTCTCTCAATATTGTCTTTTGGTTGAGTTTCTTAATTTAAAATGGTACCAGTCGGCGTTTTCCTTTGCATTGTTAAATGTAAAGTGAATAAGTAAGAGAGTATGGTGGGTTAAGCCCAACCTTATGATAGCCTACACCAATGCTTTCAAACTTTTCAAAATCGCCCATGCCTTCTTTGCGATTTCCCTAAAATTTGTTCAGGATTTTGTATTTGTATTTTTAGTGGATATTGAAACTTTAAAAAGCTTTTAAATATGTTCTTTTAGATTTTTCGTTCATTTAATGCAGTCATGGCCACAAAGTTCTGCGTCGTGTGCGTTGACACACGGATAAAATTAGAACTCTTGAACTGCAATGGCAAAAATTAAACTAAACTATAGAATTTTTTTTGTATTTGTATATTGAAAAACTGTGATTTCAGCATGTTCACTATCCAGCTGCTGATATACCTTTCAACATCTAGATCTTTTAGAGCACGTTGAATTGCACTCTATGATCCGGACGTCATCATTTTTTTCTTCTCCCTCAGTTATTCGGACAGCATTTATTCAACTGAGTAACATTAGTTTTATATCTGAAAAGTTTTTAACATTAGTTTAAAAAGGTATCTCAAAGAGAATAATTTATCTACTGAGCACTTTTGCTCTTAGACAACGCCATCCAAAGTCACTAGCAGATTTGAACAATTATTTTTTTCCACCTAACTGCACAGCGCTGATGCAGCCACTGGATCAAAATGCTATTCGAATTTTAAAAATAAACTATCTTAAAAGCTTTTTGTCCGCAATTATATCAAGTTCGGAAAATTAAATGAACGCTCTTAAAACCTTTTCATTGAAAGACGTCGTCTTTTTGATTTGCAATGCTTAAGATAAAACTGATGAAAATATTCTGAAAAAATGTTTCAATAAAATTCTTTATGATGAAGAATGGGTCTCAGAGGATCAAAGTTCCTCTAACAAGACTAAGACGCAGCGATAACGCCGAAGTAATTGATTTATTTGTTGATTTAGCACCTGATATCTACAATTCCAATGAGGTTAACGATTGTCTTAATGATAAAGTTGAAATCACAGACGATGAGACTGCAGAAGATGAGGAGGTTGAATCATTTAATGAAGAATATGACAATAATGTTCCAAAAACACAGCATTCACAAGCCATATCTGGCCTTAATATTTGTCTAAAATATTGCGCAGATCAGGAGCTTCCAGCTGGGGATATTTTAAAACTTATAAGCCTTAGAAATATTGCATCTAAAAGAAAAATGAATTTTTGCAACATGTGATATACGAGTATGAAAGAATTGTAAAGATACCATTTTATAAAGATTTCATTTTGAAATAAATTTATTTTAATAAATAAAGGTTTTCTTATGTTTTCAAAAGGTTTCTGAAATTATTTCTCTTGTCTCGGTAATTCGGACATTACGATATTTCGGACACCACATGGTTTTTAATTGTCCAGATTATCGAGATTATCCTGTATGTATATTCTGGGTCATTATAAGATCCTTTTGTCTGTTGAAGGGACGAAGAGCTTTAAATAAGAGACTTGGAACAATGAAATTTTTCCCTAACATTCTTTGTTATACTGAAATAATTGGTATTGAAAGCGCATAACTTCGATTTAATAGAATTCGAGTTATATACCAAAGTTTTAGACAACCTCGATTTTTTTCTTTGACAAGTCTTGTTAAAAGTGATAAGAATCTGTCTACGATTTCTCATATCCACCATACAAATGTCTCTGTGATATATAAATGCCTATAGAAAAGCGATATTCATATTCTGTTTGTATCAGTCCATATTCGACCATATTCTCATATAAAGTCTACTTTAGAAAATCACCCAGATCTCTTATAAACTTTATTATTAATAATAAATAATCCTCATATATATGGACTTTATGGTGAACGGCCCATAATTGGTCATAGCTTCCATAATCTTATAAATATCGATATCGAACTGAAATTTAACACTGATCAGTTATATGTAAGTGTAAAATGTTGCTATTGGATTTTAAAAAGGTCAATTCATAATTGGCCATAACTCCCACATAAGGTCTATTTCCAAATATAGCTGCAATATTTAGGAAACTCTTTATTGGGATGAAAATAGCTTTAATGAGAAGAAATTTACCATAAGACTTATATTTTATGACGATCGTCAAATGGATGAAAAAAATAAAATAGCTATATAAATATCGTAATCGATACAAAATGTAACAAAAATTAATTTCTAGTATGCGTAGCTCACTGGTATATTGGTGGTGTGTATATAAGTTTCGGCGTAGACGAATATAAACTCTTATTTGTTAAGATTAAACATTACATCAAAGTGAATGGTATGAATCGTAAAATTCGTATTACTCAAACATGTTTGATATTATTCATAGGTGTAAGTAAACTACATTGTAAAATATAATTTAAAAAAAAAAATCAAATATTTTAAGCCCTAAAAATTCCTCAGTAATAAAAGTCTTTTCTTTGTAGAATCCCAAATTGTTAAATACTCAAGTTCGAGGTCAGTATTTATCAATTTGGGATTATACCTCAGTAATATTTTTTCATCTCCACCAAATCCACAGATCCTCAAACCGACAAAGTGTATTCCCATTTGTCAAAAATGGGAACACAAAGATAAACATCATAGTATAAATTAACCTCTGATGTAAAGGCAGAATTTTAATACCTTTATAATTTTGAGGAGATTTCAGTTTAACGAATTGTAGTGTTTTAACACAGTCTGCCACCATCGGCTTGATTGGTTACGATTTCTTAATTTTGCAACTTTAATAAAATCAATAGCAAGAAATCGTCTATAAGAAGCAGGAAGAAGCAAAATATGTATTTATGACACACAAAAAAAAAAGAAGATAAATAAAATTGTATAAATTTAATATTGTTCGTATAAAATAGAGCAACGTTTTGTTTTCATTTGTCTGCTGTTTTTCACATTTTCCATGTTTCTTTTCATTTTGGCAAAAATAATGAACAGATAAAATTTTACGAGGCATTTATGATTTTCCTTTTTTTATGGAAACATCACAAAAAGATTAAAACGAATATCGAAAGCAGCATCGCTACTCTGTGAATAAGAAAGTCCAATAAAAAAATATAGTATGTATGTTTTATTGGAAGTGATTTTTGTGTTTCTGTTAATACTCGCACTTGCACTCGTAGATACCAATATAAAAATTAACAAGAAAAATCATATTATATATTTTATAATAAAAACGAATTTTCATTTGAAAAGTTTTCAGGAAACTTATCGACAGGAGAATAATAAAAATAAATACGAGTATATATGTATGTATATGTTTGTATTTTTCACGGATGCCATTATGCACATTTCTGTTTTCATTTATTTGTCGAATGATAACATGCTTATATTTCTCATTTTACATAAATTATTGGGAAAAACATTTAATATTCGTTTTGTTTTTTTTTTTTTATTGAAAATGATATTTGAATATTTAATTTAATTACCTGCATATTAGTTACAAGCATCATATTCGCTTTTTTTTGTACAAAAGTGTTTTATTTTAAATGATTATAGTTTTATTATGTTATATTTAAATGCAAAAACATTTAAATTCTTATGCAAACTTCCGTTTTGATTCGGTGTTTACAAGGTCTACATTCTACAAGGTCTATATTCCCCATTATCTTAAAACTAAATACAAATTAAAATTTGGCAAAATCGAATGGTTTTGAAGTTGCAGCTTTTAGTTTTTGTATTTCTTTGACCACTAGATCATTATAATAGACTAGATTTCATTTGCGCGCGTTGCTACGCCACCAATTAAAATTAATTTGAAAGAAAGGCATTACACAAATATTCAATTCATTTTGCGTAATTTTATTGATTTTGTTCATTTTGAAAAAAGTAGGCATTCGAAAAAAGTATTCTTAGTCATGCCGGAGTCTTAGTTATATCCCGTCAAAGTTTTAGTAAGATCGGTCCAGCGCTCTGGCCTTCACTGCAGATGTTGTAATTAATTAAAAAAAAAGTGAGCGTTTAAGTAGGCGTGATCCTACCAACTTAGAAACCTTCCCGGGCTCATGCACAACAACTTTGCCGAGATAATAGCATGATCAGATGCATAGTTTGCGAGAATAGAATAGTAGAAATGAATTTCAAAAAAGTACCAATATAAGTGTACTGAAATTTGGCCCTTTTTACACCATTATATTTGAGTCATGAATAGCATGTTCTGGGTTCTTTTTTGTGTGGATGAAAGAATATTTTATCTTTTATTTTTAAATTGAATAAATAATATCAAATGTCCGTTTTTACTCCGTTTTTTTGTCCCTTTTTTTGGCTCCCGTGAAAAAATAATTAAAAAAAAAGTACCTATTAATTATCCTTAATACGTACTATTTGAAAATAATAGTTCATGGAATTTTTAGTGAGAAAATACATTTTGATAAGAAAGCACCAAAAAAGAATACAATTTTTAGGCCATAAAAATTCGAATTTCAAAAAAGTACCAAAATGATTTCTAGTCTTTATTGATCTGAGCTAAATGCATTTAATATAGTATTTCTATGTTTATTTATGTAGGAGATATACATGCTAACGGAGCGTTCTACGGGGACTATTTTTACCCCATATGGTCACTTGAATTTCGAATTTCAAATAAGTACCAGACACCTGTCGGCTCTTTTCTTGATTAAAGGCTTGCGCATTTAAAATATTATTTCTAAGTTTATTTGTTTTGGAGATATAGAGGTACTGGTTTTACCCGTTTTTACCCCATTTGTCCCCCTTAGCGACCGAATTTCCAAAAATCCTTTCTTAGTGGGTCTACATGTTGTAAAAGGAACTCACTACCCGAATTTCAAGTTTCTAGCTTTAGCGGTTTGGGCTGTGCGATGATGAATGAATCAGTCAGATCATTTCTATGCATATCTCAAAATTTTCACATACAATATTTTTAAGCGAAATTTAAAACAAATTAATGGATTCTTAGCCATGAATAAAATAATGCGCTAATATCTGCATTTTAAATCATCATAGAGTGTGTATGGATTTGCAATTAACTGAATTCCAGGAAATTTAGATATTCTATAATAGAAATATCTGTACAGTTCCGAAAAACTCCGTTCTGTTATTTTTCAAACGATACTAATTGAGCAAGTAATCTAATAAAATAATAATATAACCATGGTGCAGTAGAGTGCAGTAGAGTGACTTTGTTTACAATTTACGTATGTCAAAAGTAATACTTTTTCAAGTATTTTTGACAGTAGTACATTATTTTACACAAACAAAATGCCTGTTCTTTCTGTTTTGTGTTGCATTTGTTGTCGATTTGCACTCATCTTGTATACAACTAAAGTTTTATTGGGATTTGTCATTAGTAAAAACTTTTCGAAATAAACACAAGTGGTTTTTTGTTTGCTTCGAAAATGTCGAAATATGTGCCAAAAAAAAGCACAAAAGTGGTGGAAGTTTTACTTTACTTCTTCAACAGTGCCGCTGAAGCATACCGTTTCAACATGCCAGATATGGTTTGTGCGGTTTAAAAGTGATGATTTTTACACGGAAGACAAAAATCGCAGAATTTGAGACCAGAATTGGAGGTATTACTCAAACTTAACAAGAGCTTACAAAATCATTGGGAGCTATTCAAGAAGCAATTTCAATACGTTTGCGAGTAGCGCGATTCATCCAAAAGCAGGGGTATTGGAATGAATTAAAACCGAGAGACCTTGAAAGACGATTTTTCATATCCGAAAAGCTACTTAAACGATATGGGAACCTGTACCGAACTGTTTCTTGGAATCGTGCATTAGCCGAAAACGCCCAGATTTTGCAGCCAGACATGAGAGCGCAATACTTCATCATGATAACGCTCGGCCATATTTTGCAATACCAGTTGAAAACTATTTGGGATCTTTTGCCTCACCCGCCTTATAGGCGATACCATTTCCCGACCGGTTACTATTTCCTTCGGTCGATGCAGCCCGCTCTCTCTGGCATACACTTTAGAACAGGGTATCCGAAATTGTCTTGATGTGATCTTGGCTTCTAAAAATGAGCAATTATTTCAACAAATTGTTTCCCTTTATCATAGGCAGAAGATTTGCAAAATTCATTGTATCATTTGCAGTATATGTATAATTAACAAGTTCGAGTGCTATATTCGGCCGTGAGGAATCCTCCATAGTCCACCTAAATATAAATAGAATTAAAAAAACTATGATGTTGTTAGGACCAGAATATCATTATTTAGTATTTCTTTTCAGTTTTAGCGTAAATTTTTTTAATATTTAATATATTGTTTGATAGACAAAATTACGCACAATATAATTTAGTTCGAATGTTTTTAAATTTTATCTTATTTTATTCTTGCCATTATTTACAGAGTATGTATATTTATCATAACAATCTTATATGTAGTATAACCATTTATAAAACTACAAATATGTTCAACATTTTTCCATATCCACCAGGTTAAGAAAAATAGTACAAAAAAGTGTAAGAGTTTATAGGTGTTATAGTGGAAGTGGACCAATTATGAACTGATATCTTCAAAATTTAGTATCCAGTTAATAACGTAGTTTACAAAAGTTTAATTGTTGTTATTTGGAAGCTATTGCGAAATCTGAACAACTACAAAATTCATAGATAATTGTCATATCGACAGCTCAATTCCAAAACATGCTAAGTCGAAAAAGTGAGTTTTGCAGGAAAAGCTCCTAAAGTTTACAGGCGATATCTAAAAATCCATATAAGGTAGAACTTTGTTGTTTATAACTATTGATTGGACTAGCCAATCACAACCAAAATTTGACTGCATTTAAGTTGAAGAAATCTAAATTCAAAAACGCAAAAAAAATTAAAAACATGCTAAGTCGACATAGCATGGTTTGAAATTGAACTGTCGATATGATTAATATAAGTATGATTTCAGGATTAAAATTACAGATCGGTATAAATGTATATAACTTAAACAGTTTTGTGGGTTTACCTGTTTTTCAAAATTAGTTCATATATGGGACCGATCTTCATAAAATCTTTTATAGATAATTTTATATATATATGGATGTATAATGTCGAATTTAAACAAAAGATTGGTATATTTAAGAGAGATATGAGCATGTAGGTAATTTTCGGAAGTGCACCTTATATGGGGGATATGGCCAAATATGAACCTAAATTCACAAAAGCCAACGGTATCATTATTTATGACAGGTTTATACGTATTTAAGTGATTTTCGAAAGTGGACTTTGTATGGTCAAACATGAGCTGAACAAAACAAAATTTCGTTTTGTGATTTCTGTTTACATGACACTTATTTTTGCCGACTTTTGTATTAATATTCCAATTTTATAGGCATTTATATAACATTGAGCCATATTTTGGGAAGAAATTTGTTGGGGGATTTGAGAAATCATGTATCGATTCTTACAATTTGTATCTATTTTATCTATATATATTTCAACGTAGCAATTACATGTATAAAATTTCATAGTATTATCTGCAATATATTTAAAGAGAATAGCAAAAAACTGTTCAAAAATATCGTATTTTGATGAAGGTTGTTACACTTTTTGGTCCATAACTCTAGTTCGCCTAAACCGATTTTGATGATTATCAATACCAAACTGCTTAGGAGAATTATAAATGTTTGTTTTTGTAAACGCAGCGTTTTGGTTTGGTTTCATATTTTGGACGTGAGTGTATTTTACAGAGACATACAGACGGATAGACAGACATTCGGACATAACTCAATCGACTTAGAATTCCATAAGGATCAGTAATATACTCGTATATACTTTGTTGAGTCTCAGATGAATATTTCTCAGTGTTACACACGGAAAGGCAGACTTATTTATATCCTCATTCACCACTTGTGGTGGTGGTGGAGAGTATAAAAATAATAGAAAAAAATTAAAATTTGAACTCTTCTGAATGTTGCTTCAATTACAAATCCATTTCACCAAAGTTCCACAAAAAGGAAAAAAATGCTGTGTTTGTTGAACATATCATCAACAATTATTTTATTTATTTTTCAATTCATATAAAATATCTTGTTTTAAAAACATATATTTTAACACTAAGGTTGCCTTGGCCTGGCCAAACCATAATGTAGTTTGATATTTATTCTTCAGAAAATTAAAAACTTAAACAATTTGTAAATGACATCGATTGAAATAAGTTTTTAATCGATTTGAGTACGATAAGAGAGAGAATTCAACTTTAATTGAAATTTAAGCAAAACCGAACCCTTGGTCTGACTAGACTACAACGTTTTTTTCTTCGTAAACATGTCTATTCATGCACGATCCTGCAAAATTTCACCTGGCCCCAATACTAATGTCCTCCCGTAATTGGGGTTTACTGATCATAAATGTTTGAATTATGCAAGTATCCAAAGAAATTTCATCACAAATGAGTGTTAAAATAAAGCCAAATCACATCTACAAATTTTGTGCAGATCGGTCCATAATTACTCGTAGCTCCCATATAAGGCCCACTTCCGAAAATCACTTTAAAGAGCATAACTCTCTCAAAAATGTTTATATCCAAATAATATTGAATTCGAATTAAGAATCAAAAATTAACAGTTCAAACTAAAGCTACGGCACAAGCCCTAATGTTTGCATTTGTATTTGTTGTTACACATAAAATATCGACAAAACTAAACAAAACAAACATATTCAGGTTTTCAAGACAAAGTCTTGACGAAAGAATACGAACTGCAGAAAAGGAGAAAATATGTAAAATAAATTGAAAAAGATAAATGTAATTACAGTAGATTTCGAACTACCAGTACCACTGGTTAAAGATTGATGTTTGACTGTTGGCTAGCAGGCACCGCAGTGGTGCAGAGGTTAGAACGCAAAGAATTCTGATGAGAGAATGTGGTGATTCTCTAAATATGTAAATTCAACCCAGGTTCGATCCCCAGCTCAGCCAAGAAAATTATCAATAAAAATTTTAATAAACATTTTTTCATGTTGTAAAAACAATTCTTACCTTCAGTTAATTTAATGAAAATTAAATTTAATGAACTCATGCCTAACTAAAATAAATATATCAAGAATTAACAGTTCAACTATAACAATTCCCTTCATTGAACGAAAATATATTTAATATGTCTAAAAATAATGCGGTATAATTTTATTATGAACGGTCCATAATTAGTCGTAGCTCCCATATAAGGCCCACTTCCGAAAACCACTTTAAAGACCATAACTCTCTCAAAAATGTTGAAATCCAAATAATATTGAACGAAAATATATTTAATATGTCTAAAAATAATGCGGTATAATTTTATTATGATCGGTCCATAATTAGTCGTAGCTCCCATATAAGGCCCACTTCCGAAAATCACTTTAAAGAGCATAACTCTCTCAAAAATGTCGGTATTAAATTAATATATTTCATATGTATTTTAAATATATTTCATATATATACAAATAATACGGTACAATTTTATAATGGTCGGTCCATAATTAGGCGAAACTCCCATATAAGACCCGCCCGTAATTCACTTTAAGGTCCATAAATCGTTTAAAAGTTCTTATATCGAGATAAAGTTTAACACATATAATACTTATATTCACAGACATCATGACACTAAATTTTTGGATGATCGGTTTACAATAGGTTAAATATCCCATATAACGCCCATTTCTGAAAAAATGTTTTACATATATACTGTAGGGTAGGGTATTATATGGTCGGGCTTGACCGACAATACTTTCTTACTTGTTTAACTTAAAAAATAGCCTATGAAAAGCTCTTTACTAATTAAAAAATTCTAAAAAAAGCCAAAATTAAACATAAATTTCAAAGCTAAATGGTAAAAGAAATGCTAAACTGGCAACACTGATCTTTACTTGCACAGCATAAGTATCTAGTAGTTGGCAAAAGTAACTCAATAAACTTCTTTATTGTTCATTCTACGGTTTCTTCTACTCTATCTAAGGTTTGCGTGTTGTAGTGCATTAAGTTATACCAGTGGAAACAAGAAACAAAAATATAATAATTACAATGTTAAAGTTTTTTTTTTGTTAGTTAAACACACCGGGAGCATGCTTAATAAGTTTCTTTTAGTTATGCTCATCGTACGATTTGGTTGTTGCCACTGTTTTTATAATTTCTAACATGAACAAGTTACAAAGAAATAGTTAACTTGTTTTGTAGTTTTTCTTTTGGCAACATTTTATACCGTCCTTCTTGGGTGGGGGGGCATTAGTAATTTGATCATGCCGTTTGTTACACTCTTTGGTGATCTAAACGAGTTCGGTAAGCAGAATTGCGGAAGGTATTCTCTGACTTGTCGATCTAAATTATGCTATAGTTATGATTTTGGATAAGATTGTAATTTTAAACCTTGTTTATATGGAGTGGTATGAGTAAAGGTGCGGTTACACTTGGTAAATATTTGCCTAAAAAGAAGTGACCAATAAATAAAATATATCTGAACTCGTTTTTTCATTAAGAAAAACTTCGTTTATGTAGGACAGAACACAAGAAATATTTAGTTTTATTTTATTTGATGATGTTTGATCTTGCAAAACTCTTGTAAGAGTAAACAACGTCAAACAAATTTGTGCTAAAACAAGTGGTTACGCTTTTTTGAATAAATATTTGCCAAGTGTGACCGTACCTTAAGTAATACTTGTGTTTATAATTCCGATGTTATTAATCCCTGCAGATATGACAAAACTTTATTTACCTTGAAGATAGATGACATGACATACCTAACAGTTGTGGCTGGCTTTTCCGGAGTAATGATTTTATTAGTCATTAAAAGTCACCACTGGTTACATAATTAGCTACGTGACTTGTAATTTTAACTTACTTAGTTTACAAGGAGACTGTCTAATAGCTGTAAATGTCGAAAGTAGTAGGATACATATACCGGTTGCTACAACATACCTAGTTATTTTAACTAATCTAATTGACACTAAATAGTCAGTCTAAAATGCAAACAGTTTAATATACATATACCAGCACCAATAGGACAAGCAAATAGTGTAAACAAATGTAACTAACTACACTCTAGATTACTTAAACACTGAAGTGTCAATAGATTTCAAGGAAGATCACTTGAGACATATAAAGTAACCAATTCTTTAAACTTTCCTGTTCAGTACAAAAATATATAAAATGATATCAGTCCAATGATTAGACATTGGTGAATATTAACGTATGTAAGGGCTCTACATTGGCTGAACGTCAATTCATAGAAAATATTGTAGAAATATTTTTAAAATCCATATACATACATACATACATATGTAGAATTAAATTATATTAAAACTAAAAAATTAAGAGATTGGCAATTTTTTACAAAATATTAAAAAAATAGTAGAAAAGTAAAAGTTTTTTTTTTAATTTTCCTATTCTTTACCAAAATGCAGTGATACATTAAATCGTTGTTTATCGATTTTTTTTTTGAACTATTTTCCTTATTTGTTTTAATGTTAAAGTAAAAATCAGGTCTTTAACGACTGTAGTGATATATATTTTTTTTGACTGTTGTAAAATTTTGTATAGCAACAGGCTGACTGACTGTCTGTCAGTCTGGTTAGTTATAGCTGGCTGTCTGCATGAGTGTATATTTGTACATTTGGTAATTCAACTCTACTTACAACAACTTTGTATTTTAGCATTTGGATGCAGCAGCAAATGTTGCATGAAAATGCTATAAAACTTAAACAAAATGAAATGAAATAAACCAACAAAAAACTGAAATTAATTTCAACTTCTTTTTTTTCAACGTTTTTGCTTTGCGAATTAACTTATGTTTGTACGAGTGCAAGTTTAGTTAATGGTAAATGGTGAATACGTTGACTGTTGTTTATACTCGTATGTGACTGTGTTAACGTTTCCTATGTACAGGAATTATACGAGTACTACTTGGATTTGCAGCAACATACATACTATACATTCATACCCCATTTGTTTGGAAGGGTTTAGGCTTCTCAGGCAGTTTCATTTTGTATATTGTTTTATTATTTTTGGTGTTTTTGGTTTTACTTCTAACCGTAGGCCACATTAATAGCATTTGTAAAACGTGATTTTAGTTTTTGAGGGCATCTTTACTCTTGTTTTATTTTTAGTATTTTTTTATTAACTTTATAAGTTAATTTGGAGTAACTTGTAATTCTGTTCACGTTATTTTGTGGCACCACAGAAAATTCAATTCTTTATTCAAATCTACAGTTTTTTTTGAATTAAGTATTACAAATATACCTACATAAAAAACAATTAATTTTTATAGTAACTTCCTTAGAATTTTTGAATTGAAAGGATTTCAAAAAAACCTTAAATTTGCGCAATAATTTGTATCAAATTTACATATTCTACGCCAAAACCATGGATTGATTTTATTACAAGTATGTAACACATCGAAATATTACTCCTAGTATCTATGCACTCGTACATATATATATCCTGGATTCTTATTAAGTTCTGTTCTTAGCACATAGGACATAGAGGACTGATAATTGTTCGGTATTGAAGCTGGAGAAAATCGGTCAAACAGTTTAATAGCTGGTTTATTTGATAATTATCCTTAATAGTCTTGAATACTTTTTTGTAGCTTTTTGATATTAGAAGAAGTGACTATTGGATTCCTTAGTTTTATAAATTGCCATATGCCAGATAACTTTTTATTCATCAGCATAGGATGATTTATACATAAGTTCACTCATGGGCTTTTCTGACGTATTGAATAGACCTTTGCAAAGTCCAAGACTAATTCATTAAGTTACACCAATATACTGTGGGGAACATAATTTTGTATTTATTTATTTTTTGTATCTTTATTAAAAACGAACTAACAAGAAATATTAAAAAAAAAACTTATATCTAATGAATTTTAAGTATTTAGTCCAGCCAGTGCCGGACGAAATTATTTTATCCACTGTTGTTTATATGTATTAAGTTGGCATTCTGTTTTCCTTCTTCTTAGTCGAAGCCACTATTAATTAATACGTTGCAGACAAATACGTTTTGGACACGTTTAGACAATTATGAATTCTGTCTCCTTTTGACGGGCGCTGAGGCCGTTCCCCATAGCTGTATCTCACAACACCATTTTTTTGATCGAATTATAAATTAGAAGTTTACAAGTTTCTGCCAATAATGGCCGAATTCCCGGTCATAAGTTAACCATTGGTAAACTAAAATACTAACTATTGTTTAACTATTACTTAATATTCTCATGGCAAACTAAGCGTTGCGAATAAAGAATCATTAGTTAAGCCTTTGTCATTAGCTAACTAAAGACTGTGAATTTAGCCATAAGCCAATTAATTTGAATTAATTTCGGCTTTTTTGTTTAAAGAGAAGTAACACTCAGGCAATTAATATGCCTACATATAATTGTATTACTTTCTTTGGAAAGGGGATAGGTTAAAGAAGTGAATGTGGTGAAAGAAGAAAGTTTTTTTATATCACAACTCTGCAATTGCGCATTATGTTTGTTTTTAGTGCAGAATTACAGCGCCTCTGGTGGTGAGTAGGCATTAATAGGCATTAATGTTAAAGCTTGATTTTATAGCCTTTATTTTATTATTTTACTTCAGTGGCGTTTCAATGCTATACCACCGAAGGAGGACGCTCTGATATATATTAGTTATAATAGGATAGAAAACTAATAATTATCAGAAACTGATGTTGTTTAAGTGGCAGCGGCTGGGAATCGAACCCGGGCTACAAATGCCAACTCATGCTTAATTATCAATTAAGCTACAGCACCCTCAAATGTAAAGGTTATATGTGTGACTTTGTGGTCATTAAAATTTATTTTTTATTGCTTAAACCATTTTTCTAATTTAAATATATGATTTTGTAGGTAGTGTGATGCTTCTTGAACGTTTTAATGAATGCTTAGAATATCAGTAACATCAGCAAATTTTGATGTGTAAGTAAAGGTACGGCCACACTTGGCAAATATTTACTCTAAAAAGCGCTTATTTTAGCATAAATTTGTTTGACGTTGTTTACTTTTACAAGAGTTTTGCAAGGTCAGCATCAAATAAAATAAAACTAAATATTTGTTTTGTCTTGTCCTAAATAAACGAAGTTTTTTTTTTTAATAAATAAACGAGTTTTAAAATATTTTATTTAGTGGTTGCGTCTTTTTCGTTGCTAAGTGTGACCATACCTTAAGATTATTTGTTGGAATACTAGATGTAAGAAGGGTACCAGGATACTTCCTTGTGGCACCCCTTCGTTAATCGGATGTGTGGAACTTAAAAACTTTGCCGCTCTTTTGACATTTCTCTTCAGTAAAGTTTGCCATTTAATGATGGAAAGATATACGAGCCAACAACGAGTCCAAATTATTAAGATTTACTACCGAAGTTCGGAGTCAGCGGCCTCAACGTTAAGAGCTCTATGTCCAATTTATGGTCGTCATAATCGTCCTAAAAATTTGAATCCACAGGCACAGTACAAAATGTTCTCGTGCCAGTGAGACAAAGAAGTGCCCGTAGTGTCGAGAATATTGCTGCCGCTGAGGCTTCAGTTGAAGAAAGCCGAAATGGGTCTTTCACACGTCGTTCTCAAGCGTTGCTGCCGCTGGGGTTTCAGTTGAAGAAAGCCCAAATGTGTCTCACACACGTCGTGCTTAAGCGTTGGGCATCTCTGTGACGTCGTTGTGGCGAATTTTGCGAAAAGATCTCGGCGTACATCCTTACAAGATCAAATTGATGCAAGAACTGAAGCCGCTTGACCACCAGAAGCGTCGTATGTTCGTGAATTGGACTGAGCAACAACTTGAAAATGATTCGGATTTTAATCGAAAAATCATCTTCAGCGAAGAGGCTCATTTTTGGCTAATTGTCTTCGTCAATAAGCAAAATATGCGTTATTGGTCAAACAACAATCCACACGTACTCCATGAGTCATCATTGCATCCCGAAAAAATTACGGTTTGGTGAGGTTTATGGTCCGGCGGCGTCCTTGAGCCGTACTTCTTCCGTGATGATCAAGACCGTCACTTTACTGGGAATGAGAATCGCTACCGTTCAATGATAACAGAATATTTTTGGCCCCAATTGCATGATATGGACTTGGAGGACATGTGGTTCCAACAGGACGGCGTCACAAGCCACACAGTGAATGTCAAAATAAATTCATTGGAAACCAAGTTTGGAGAAAGTGTTATCTCACGAAATGGTCCAGTCGATTGGCCGCTGCGGTCGTGCGATTGGACAACGTTATACAATTTCCTGTGGGGCTACGACAAGTATATGGTCTATGCCAACAAGCCAGAGGAGATTGATGAACTTCGTACGAATATCGAACGTGAAATTGCAGCAGTATCGGCTGATTTATGCTTGAAAACCGTCGAAAATTAGGTTCAACATCTGGACTTCTACAAGCGTGTGCGCGGTGACCGTACAAAAGAAATCGAGTTCCATACAGAATGCCATCGAACGTACTTTCACAGGAATAAAGAATCACACGTTAGATTTTTTTATGGTATTTAAAACTCTATGGTTTTATTCGAAATTGATTATTAGGAATACAATAGTTTGCAATTAAAATCTAAGATAACTTCTCAATGAGTATCTTCTCAAATAGCTTTGATATATTCGACAAATACTTTTTTAAATGATTAACAAACAGATTCCCTTTTTCAGTGTCATTTCAATTTTCCGACATTCCAAGAGCTCTTTAAGTCTTTTATGCAATATTTTAGCTTAAATTTGAATTGTGGCGATTCGAGCAATTACCTCGAATTATTTAAGATCCTTTCGACATCGATTTAATTCTATTATATAGCAAGTTGAGCAGCCAGTTTAAGATCATTATTTAAATTGAGTAATCGATATTTTCTGGTGTATATTTGTGCCTGTCTCCGCTAAATAACCAATCGGGGATAAAATTTCTCGGGCGCTTGATATGGAAATATAAAATAAATATGAAAGTATACCTTTAGAATTGTATGTATTTGCTTTCATTACGACTTTCAAAAAAGTCATGTTATACGGTAGACCCTTTTTGCAAATTATCCAATACAAATGAAATTATAATAATACCTGTTTCATACTCATCAGTTCTACCTGTCAAGTCAAGTATTTTTCAATGAGAAGGAAAAAGATAAAAGATAATTTTCTCAGAACTGATGAGTGTGAAACAGGACTAAGTTTTGAGAAGCTTTCAAGTGCCATTGAAGACAATATTCTAGCAAAGACAAAAAGTGGCTATAGTAATAGCTGAACTAAAAAACTGGAAGATTTTTAATACGAAAATAAGAAAATATTGCAAAAATATAAAATCCTAAATAAGAATAATCTTAAATCAAAGATGTAATGAACAAAATTTTTTTAAATATTTTTTTCTTATACATAATAATAAAAAATTAAACGTTTTAAAAACAAATGTTATTATATATTACAAAATTACAAATATATAATTAAACTTGTTCTCACAACATTATAGATTAAAAGCTTTAAATTGAGTCAAGGCTTTAATCAGCAGGCAGCGCCTGTATATCATGGCTTAGCTTAAACTTGATAATAAATTTAGTTTTAATTGTTTCGCATGCACATAATTCCGCTTTGCATAATTGTTGTTGTGAACAAAGAATCGTAAATTTTAAAAGCTGGTTTGGCACTCTAAAAATAAAATGCTTCATATTTAAACCCTCAATAAAAAAAGAAGTTGTACTAAGTTTGAAGAGTGCTCAATATTGCGTAGTTTGTGCTGTCAGACATTTGAATTGTTTCTATCTTCTGTATTTGGCTTTTAAAGATAAAGTTGTCACCTGTTTTTGTTGAATGTACATATATGTAAAACATGTATCAAAGATATTCGTACATGTCTCCCGCATAGAAAAAATAGAATAAAATTAATAGTGAATTCTAAACACCAACAAGAATATTAATATTACTGCAAGTATATATACATATGTTCACATCTACCTAATACACATATGTATGTATGTACTTGAGTAAACTTCCCATAGTGTATATATAAGAAACGAGGGGAATTTGAAAAGTCTTCACAAAAATATTAAAGAAAATTAGAGATTAGTGAAATTGGCAAGAATGATATAGAATTTCAGCACTATAGGGAGTACTTCAGTTCATTTGCTATAACTATTGTTTTGACTGTGATATCCGTAATCAAAATCTGAAGAACCTATTTACACATTTTTAATAGTTCGAATAGTTATTAAACATCTGTAGGTATACTAGTAAATCAATATTTAATGTTAGACTGCAAATGATTTTTAGCCGGTAGGTACACTGTGGGACGGAAACGAATTTATTTGAAAATATATCTGGCTGATCCAATTGAAAGTAGTGAAGAAGTATTCGATATTAATTCTGGAGTTGCACCCCACAAACACTCCAGGAGCGACATCTTGACATCTGATTTTTAAGATTTTTATATTTTCTGAGAGTCTGACTTTCTGATCTTTAAAAAACATGATTCTATGTGCAAATTTCATTGCATTATTGTCACTGAATAAATTAAGTCTTCGTACAGACATATTATTTATATATAGTAGCAATTTATTATCAGTTTTAAGTATATATCATGGTACAACTATACAAGGTGAGTGCAGTTGCCCAGCTGACTGACTTTGTTTACAATTTACGTATGTCAAAAGTACTACTTTTTCAAGTATTTTTGACAGTAGTACATTATTTTACACAAACAAAATGCCTGTTGTTTCTGTTTTGTGTTGTATTTGTTGTCGATTTGCACTCACCTTGTATAGTTGCACCATGGTATATATTTTATGATTTTTTATTGAATTTCAAAAAACACTAGACTAGAGTTCAACGTAAAAAAAATCAAATATTTTTAATAAAAAGCCAAAACATCATAAATTCATTAATTGCACGAAAATAATTCTCAGAAAAGTATTCGTACACAGAAAAAAATAAGAATGAGTTTCAATTAAAATATTTGTGGAATCAATTAAAAATTTAATTGAAATCGGACCTGTAAACAAAATGATAGTATCAATTAAAAAAAATATGAGATTTAATTGAAAATATCAGAAAAATCAGAAAAATTAATTGAATCAATTAAAATTTTAATTGAAAATTATTTTAAAATCAATTAAAGGTTTAATTGAAAAAAAACATGATTTTTTTAAGGCAACAATATTTTATAATTAAAACTAATTGCATCTATTCATGGAATTCACTAGCTTTGTTGTTGTAGATGTATTAGGCTTGCCACATCCAAAAAGCCAGCCAGCTTGACACTCACCTAAAATGAGTTTGATTTCGAAAAAATATCTTGACAATTAAAATAACGCATACGTATAAATGAGCAGAAAAACTGCTAAATTTTATTTAAAAAAAAAAAACAATAAAAACATAACAAATTATACAAAAACTTAAAAAAAAACAGTTTCTTTCGAATATAAATTGTTTAATGTACTAATAGTTCTTTCACAAAAAGCATTACTAATTGGAATAGAAAAAAATAAATAAGATCAGTTTAAATATATATTTATCAAGTTATTTTTATCATATTTTTTGAAAAAGTAAGACCCTATTTTGTCAATCGGAATATCTTTTGGCAATTGATCAAACACTTCTCGAAGACAGCAATAATCTGCATATAACATGTCATTAGCAATAGAGTTTGATATCTGTAAAATTTTTGGAAGCTCTGATAATGTATCCCATGACAAAAGAGAATGCTTCAGATTTAAAACTACTATGTGTTTGTAAATTGATTCATCTCCGAAATCATAACGTTGCTCCAAGCATTTGTTAAAAATTGATTTGCTTCTAATTTAAATGCTTGAACATCATTATTTGAAATATTTTTTTAAAAATAACCAAAACTCTACTTCCATAAAATCAATCCTTTCTTCGGCTTTGAAGACTATTCATAAAATTTACTCATTATGCTGTGAAGATCCATTATTGTACAAGAATCATTTTCAAGCGCTAATATAGCTGAATGGAATTCATGCATTACATTATGAATAAAATACAAATACGCCTCTGATAATTCTTCAGGAATGCATTCTTCATTCGCATTATTTAGTTCAGTATCTGACATTCCATATGATAAAAATTTCCAGATTTCTTTTCTGCAGTTGTTTTTCGCCTTTTGCAAAAAGTACCTTTTAACCGCAGGCCAAGAATGTAATAATCGGTCAATTGCGGGCACAAGGGAAAGCCAACGAGTGGGAATATGCCTAAGTAGTTGCTTGTATTCGATAGATGCAAACTCAAAACATTTCAAATATTTATTAAATTAATTTGAAATTTTTTAATATCATAAATTTTATAAAAAAATTTTATCAACGATTATTAGCAAAAGTAATAATAGTAAAAGCCTTTTTAATAAATGAGCTAATAAAGATAAAATAAGCATTCAACCACTCAAAATTTAACTCACATTATGATATTCGGAACTAAAGTACTAAGTGGTAAAAAAGCTAATTTCAGTACAGATTTGGTACTTTTTTTTATATATTTTTGTTCTCTAGTTAAAGCATTTCTATTTCATTTTTTCCAATAAAATTTGTTAGGATTCCACTGGTACACTAACCCTGGTTGTTCGTCTACAGTTCAGTAGACAAAAACATCAGGTTATACAAGAATTTTTATTTACATGTTTAAAATGTTAATTTGATTTTCAAATAAAGATTTTTGAAGAATTTGATTTCATTATTTCAGTTATGAATTATTAAAAAACTGCAATTAAAAATTAGTAAAAATAAAGATTTCATCATATTTTCGAAAAAATTAAAAAACGCACCGAAATACACAAAAAAAATTTTCAGTGTTGAATGAAATGGGACTCAAACAGGTGTATTTTATTGTAGAAAGATTTTTTCTCATACTAAACAAAAAGTTGTGTTGAATTTGCTTTGGTGCCACCAAAAATTAAAAAGCGCACCGCGCACCAACTAACGAATTTTTCGTAACAAAAATTTAAAAAAGCACCAATAATGGTGCGAAACGCACCAAGTTGACAATGCTGTTTGTAAGTTATGTATGTTCGATTTTCGCACGTCTGTTGTATATGTTGGTAATGTCAGCCATTTTGGATTGTCAGTTTTTGACAGATAAAAAGTTTAGTCGTCTTTTGGTGTGCTCTTCGATTTTTTCTTATTCGAAAAAATGGTTCAAAGAAACTGTGTTAAGTGGCGTTTGGCGAGGCTACTATGAGCAGAACACAAGTTCAATTGTGGTATAACCGGTTTAGTGAAGGCCGAAAAGATGTCAAAGACGATGCTCGTCCTGGTCGCCCGAGCACGTCAACAACCGATGTTTGCATCATTGAAGCATTGAAGAAAATGATTTTGGAAAATCGTTGAATCACATGCCAAGCATGAAACGTGCGGCAGCGAAGATGGTTCCAAAGTTGCTAAATTTTGAGCAAACACAACGTCGCATGGACATCGCTCAGGAGCTGTTGAACATCGTCAACGACGATCCAGATTTCCTGAAAGAGGTCATACCTGGTGACGAATCATGGGTGTATGGCTATGACATTGAAACCAAAGCCCAATAATCCCAATGGAAACGTCCAGAAGAGACCGTCCAAGACCGAAAAAAGCACGTCAAGTTCGGTCAAATGTGAAGGTTTTGCTTACTGTTTCCTTCGACTGCAATGGCGTGGTGCATCATGAATTCTTGCCACAAGGTCGTACGGTCAATAAGGAATACTACCTTGAAGTTATGCGCCGTTTTCGCGAAGCAATTCATCAGAAACATACAGAATTGTGGAAAAACCAATCATGGATTTTGCACCATGATAAAGCACCAGCTCACACATCGATGCTTGTGCGTGAGTTTTTGGCCAAAAACAAAACCGTTTCATGCTTCAATCACCGTATCCACCGGACTTGGCCCCCGCTGACTTTTTCCACTTCCCAAAACTGAAGAGACTGATGAAGGGAAAGCGTTTTGCTACGATTGAGGAGATAAAAGAAAAATCGAAACAGGAGCTGTTGGCGATACCAAAAAGCGCGTTTCAGAAGTGTTTCGAGGATTGGAAAAAACGCTGGCATAAGTGTATTATAACTGAGGGGGATTACTGTGAAAGGGATAAAATATTTATTGATGAATAAATAAACTTATTGAAAAAATTTAAAATAACGGTTATTTTACTGTAATGTACACACTGAATGCTGTAACGCATGTTTACAAAAAAAAACATTTGAGTTTTACATTTAAGAAAATGTCAACCTTCACGATCAGGACAGGGCGAGAGAGCCTTTAATGTTCTAGCTAATCAGTCGTGTCCCATACTTCTCGTGTGGAATTTTTTCTTTTTTTATTACAATAATAAATTGAGAACTCCCTTAAAAAAACTGTAAATAAATGAAAAATATTAGAATCTAAATGAATATACTCATCACACTAATATTATAAGCCCATAGATTAATATATGAAAACCAATGAAAGTATAAAGAAGTCAAGTTATAGTCGAGGTCAAAAAATTATGACTGCTCTGTGGTGGAATTGAACAGTCTCGGCTCATTACCCTCCCTATACCATTGTTCTAACCTTGCCTATATTTGTTAGAACCCAAATAAGTATTATCTCACTACATCATTTATATGTATGTATTAGATTCAAAACTATATCAATTTAAAGCTTACTTAAAACTGTAAAGTCAAATATAAATTTATTGCGTTGTCTTAAATTCGGTATTTGACATTTGTCTTCTTTAATTTTAAACATTGGAACCTGAAAGGAGATGAGATTTACCTGGAAAAAAAGTTTATTTTATTCTTTATATGTATTCTTTATAAATTCATAAATAAATATAAATTACATGTATCTCGTATTTTAAATAAATTTCCAAACTTTCCTAGCAACAACTAAGACATTTATTTAGACATTGTTTTCAATGGCGACAAACAGCGCCAACAAAATGTTTCAAATTGCAAACAGCAAGCTAACAACCAGCATAGTACTAAGTGCAACATTAAACAACAACAACAACTAAATAAATACAGCCAACACTAAGCAAACAACAAAGACAAGAAAAAGCTGTTTGTAGTCTGTTTTTTATGAGTTTGGCAAACACAAAACGTTTCAGCAAATGTTTGTAAGATTGTTTGTTTGCCTCACTTCGAGTTGCAGCGACTGATAGCGTGTATCGTTTGACAGCTTGGCCTGCATAAAGTACATTCGCATATTTTTTCAAATACAAATACATAGTAAGCGAGTTGTCGTTTTCGAAATTCTATTGACGCACAGTGGCGCCCGTAGAGCAAACGAGGTTGCAAAAATCAAAATTTTCATGAGCGCCGACGAAATTTTGAATAAACCCAGGTTATAGGAGACTTATCAACGATTTAAAATATGCCACTCTTAATTATATCACATTTTTAGTTCAGAAGATATAACCGTTTAAAGTTGACCGACTTTCGGTTTTCAAAAAAACACACAATTTTTAGTCAATTTGTTGTGATTTCAGGTGTAATATCACGAAAAATAGGTAACGAATCGCCATATTTTTTGTTTGTATTGATTGATGTACATATTTATTAAATGTATAATGATAAAAAGCATTAACTGTGTGCTTTGTCTTTCTCCTGGTAAATCACTATTTAAAAACTATCCGTTTTTTCACTATTTTTCAACTTTGACGGAAAATAAAAACAATCTATATTTTTCTATATTTGCCATATTTGCAAAACCTGTTCTTTAATTATTTCTTTACATAATTCAAAAGGTTTTATCTGCCCGTACGTGCCCGTTTGGCTTCTAGAGGTAAAAAAGTTTAAAAAGACATGGTTGCAGAATTTGTATGGCGTCCATCCCTTATATGTTTTGACTGACAGTAGTTTGTTTTAGTAGTAAACTTTTTTTAATACTAAATTTTTAGGCATGCTAGCATAAGCCTATATATTGCAAAATAAGCATAATGCCTGAACTAGTCTACGACTGAAAGTTGGCGCAACAATTACTGAAACCATTACACAATTTAAGTACTGAAAACATGGCGTTGAAAAATTTAAAATTATTTGAACTGTTTAGAAAGTCAACCGCATCAAAGTTTTTCACGAAAGCTGCTTTAGAAGAACTTGATAGCTTATACGGAAATAGAGAGAGAAGCGAAATTATAAAAAATAATTTTTATCTGATATATGCAAAATGGGTGAAATCTAATCGAACCATTCAGAACTTCAACTCCAAATACGAGGACTGGCTTAATGAAGACACCATGCTGGATATATTGGCAGTAGATAAACCCACCACATCCACTTATTTCTTCCCTGCGGCATGTGAAGTCACGAATAGAGTTAGAAAATATAATAGTTTAGAAATGGCTAGTCTTTTGGATATACCTGCTCTTACGAATTGTGATGAATATTTTACAGAAAATTATTTTTTTTTTAATTTGTTGGGTAATAATTTAAAACATAAAACCCTAAATAAAAAAATAAAAACAATCTAAAAATGTAAAATTTATTTTTCTACTAATTTTAACTTTGCTAACCCATAAGTAGGCCCCTAAAAAGCGTAGCACCCTTTCCAAACGCTCATTTCAGTTATCTATAATATGCTGTTTAAACTGTTCAATTATCTTTTTCGGTTCAAAAGATACGATTTTTGCAACGAAAAAACTCAAATGGCGCCACTGTGTGATGTTAAAAATTAAATGAAACAAGTAAGAAAGTATAGTCGGTCAAGTTCGACCCAGTATACATATGTCAAAAAATTGCTATATGAGAGCTTTGACTAATTATGGAACGCCCATTATAAAATTAGGTGTGATGATATATGTGTAATTGAAACATATCTGTGTTGAATTTTGTTAGATCCTAACATATTCAAGAGTTTTATGATCGTTATAGTATTGGAAGTAGGCCTTATGACTAATTATAGACCAATGATCGGAAAATTAAGCCGAATTGTGTATATAGGAAACATATTTGTGTTAAATATTATTTGGATACCAAGAGCTTTAAGAGAATAATGTTCTTTAAGGTTATTTTCTGAAATGGGCACTATATGGGAGTTATGGTCAATTATGAACCAGTCTGCACAAAATGTGTTTTTTTTTAATGTGATTAGGCTTTATGTTCAACTTATATGTTACGAAATTTCGGGATGACAGTTGTATGGGGTATAATGGAATGATTTCAACCAATTTGAATACAGTGCACTCGGGAAAACGTCAACAAATTAAAACCGCGGGTGTTGACGTTTAACAAATTGTTGACGTTTACGAATGTAAAATTTTTAAATAAAAAATCATATCGATAATGTGCTTTTAAACGTTTTTATTGATTATAAACTTAAATCAAACATAAACAATTTCAAAAAGGAAACAAAAAAGGCATTCAACCTGACTAGAACCATAGAAGACAACTAGAACCAAAAGAATACATTTTAAATAAGATAATATTTTTATATCATATGCATTTAAAAAAATCTGTTATTTTTTCTGCTGTTTTTTTCTTTCCAACAATTGGAAGAGAGCCTTCTCTCTATTTATTACATAAAATTTTAGAGTAGGTAATGTAAAAAAAGGGTTGACGTTTTGGAATGTTGACGTAAATGAGCGTTGACGTTTTTCCGAGTGCACTGTAATATCATTTAAATATCTTTAAAATTGCGACTTGTACTCTGCGCACAAGGTTTACATGGCCAGCTAGACGTACAGACGGTCATCTTAAAATCGACTCATGAAGTGTTTCTGAGTCGTTTGGGGTACTTTAAATTGGCTTTTGAACAAATATTTATGGGCGTTACTAACATCAGCACAAATCTAACATACACTCCCCACTATGGTGGTGTAGAGTATATATATAAGTAAACAAACTCTTCACATTAAAAATATTGGACATTAGTGGTATAAAATAGCTTTCATTGGCTGCAATTCATATTAAGTATAGCAATATCAATAAAGTTTATGCATTTTATAATATTATTATTTTTATTTTCTCACGTATACAAGTTTTAAAGCAAACATTTTAAGAACAAAACATATTAATATTCAAAATGTAGAAAATTTCTGAATAAATTGTACATAATGCTCAAATCACGAAGCTAATAGAAATTAATCACAAATATGAAAATCGTGTACTGTACATAAATAATACTAAACGAATTGCTAAGGCTTGTTGCGTCATTAAAATGTGAATACGTTTTCATTCGATCTATTATGGTCTATTCAATAATGTGCACAGAAATAAACAACTGAAAAAAAACCTCTACATAAATCCCCCTTTGATTTCACGTAAAGTTGACAAATAAATAACCGAGATATGACAACAAATCGGAAACCTCCAATCCGTTTCTATAACGAATGTGTAACCAAGTTATTGGTAAAAAAAATTGTTTTTTTTTTAATTATATGCTACACCACAATAGAAATATTGGTCCAACACCCACCTTAAAGTATATCGATCGACTCAGAATCACTTCGTAAGTCGATATAAAGATTTCCGCCTGTCCGCCTGGCTGGCTGGCTTGTGCACATAGTACAGGTCGCAATTTTAAAGATATTTCAATAAAATTTGGTACGTGATATTTCTTCGCCCCATGAACGAATGGCATTGAAACTGGGTGAAATCGGTCCATTATTTCACCTGGCCCACATACAAATGTCTTCCTGAAGTAGGAGTTTACCGATCATAAATGCTTGAATTATTCAAGTATCAAACAAAAAATTTCACCACAAATGGGTGGTAAATGAAGACAAATCACACCTACAAATTTTGTGCAGATCGGTCCATAATTACTCGTATAATGCCCACTTTCGAAATCACTTTAAAGGGCATAACTCACTCAAAAATGTTGTTATCCAAATAATATTGAACGCAAATATATTTCATATGTATAAAAATAATACGGTACAATTTTATTACGATCGGTCCATAATTGGTCGTAGCTCCCATATAAGGCCCACTTTCGAAATTCACTTTAACGATCATAAATTTCTTAAAAATGTTGGTATCCAAATCACACCTACAAATTTTGTGCAGATCGGTCCATAATTACTCGTATAATGCCCACTTTCGAAATCACTTTAAAGGGCATAACCCACTCAAAAATGTTGGTATCCAAATAATATTGAACGCAAATATATTTCATATGTATAAAAATAATACGGTACAATTTTATTACGATCGGTCCATAATTGGTCGTAGCTCCCATATAAGGCCCACTTTTGAAATTCACTTTAACGATCATAAATTTCTTAAAAATGTTGGTATCCAAATATAATTTGACACAAATAAGTTTCTTATATATGGAAATAACGGCACCTAATTTTATATTGGTCGGTCCATAATTAGCCGAAACTCCCATATAAGACCCTCTCCGTAATTCAATTTAAGCTCCATAAAGTATTTTTATCGAGATAAAGTTTAACACATCTAATATTTATATTCACACTATTTATATTGACACTAAATTTTTGGATGATCAGTCCATATTATGATATATATTATACTATAGATATTTTATTCAACAGAATACAAAAATATAACTCGTTTTGTCTTCAATAACATTTCATATAATTTGTAGTTAATCCAGAAATGAATAATTATTATTTCACTAAAAACAATAAATCCTACTGCCTAGCGCAATAGATTCCCAAAATGTTATTAATGTTTACATACCGATTAACCGAAACATTTGGTTTCTCACGATTTTGGATTTGAACCGGTTAATTCTTACCAATGGGTTTCAGTTAACCAGTCTGTAATTTATATTTCTGAATTCTATATAAACTGTAATATAACATACACAATATTTGTGCCTTCTGCACTTGTTAAAGCATAAAAATAAAACTATATTGAAAATGTAAAAATGTTCTTTGTCGTTTATTTTACGTTTAATATAAAACAATTTACAATAAATAATAGATAACAATATTTTGCGGGTACTCTGATCAAATGCATCGAAATTTAAACATTTTAAATCCACACGTAAACAACATTGTTTTCGCCAAATAACTTAAAGAATTTAAAGAGACCATGTAAGGTAAACAGTGAAGCTCGTCGGAAGGAATGCCATAATATGGGGTTGCATTACATGTTCGCATCTCGGGCAAAGAATCGCAGGAATAATGAGGAAACAAAACCATCTGCATATCTAGCATATCTACATAAGAGCTTCTCTCAGGTGGATTTGTTACTTTTCAGATGGATGGTGACCCAAAACATACTTCTAAAATCGTTAAAGAATGGCTTAGCGAGCAGAATTTTATTCCGAGTTCCGACCTCAATCCGATTGAGAATTTGTGGTGAATAGTGAAGGGACAGTTGACAATACCATTTAAATCTAACCAATTTGGACGAACTTGGTCAGTGGATTCAGCGCGAATGAGAGAGTATTTCAAAAATAATTAATTGAAAAATTGGTGGTGAGTATGCCAAAACACGTAAAAAGTGTTTTGCATTATAATGACCTTTGGGGTAAATATTAAATAATATATTTTCGACTCGATACTTTTAGTTATGATTTATAAATTTTTTTGTTAAATATAAACATAAAATAAATGATGCATACATTTTAATTTTCATTATTAGTTTTATTTTTATGCAATAAAAACAAGACGTGCACGAAATACTAATGTACTAATTTTTGCTCCCCACTGTCATAAAAAAATCTCTTACTCGGAACATCTCTTAATTTAATGCCGATATATTGTAAATTTCTCTAGAACACTACTTTCAGTGGTAAATTTCAGATTTAACCACATAGACTATTCAAATTTCAAATTCAAGTTTACTAATTCTCATACAAATTTATTATCAATTTATGATTGGCAAACTTAAATACACCGCTTGATATTTTTAAATTTATGTTAACGTAAAAAAGTTCAGCTGAACAACATTCAACCAGAGACTTAAAATCTTGATATCGATATTATTTTCTCTAAAAATCAGTTTTTCGAAATGATTAATGCATTTGTTTCGAACAAATTTTTGTTGTGCATCAATTAAAAAAACATATTTTTTTCAAATAGTTTTGTAATTTTAAACTTACTTTGGAAAAATATTGAATTTATTAGTCAGCAATCTTTCTCCTTAAACCTGTTTTGTATTTTTTTCTCCTAGAGAATAAACAGTAAGTAATTTGGAGAGCTACATTGTCGTTTGCGTGCTATTCCTAAAACAGATTCTTAAAATGTAAAATATAAAATGATCAGAGACCCCAGGTCTCTGTACTTGTAATTGCAACACACATTATCTTAATGTTTTTATACCCACCATCAGAAAGATGTGGGTATATTAAGTTTTCCATTCCCTTTACAACACATCGAAATATTGGTCGTATAACCAAAAAGTCTCTACATTCTAGGTCCTTATAAGATTCTATCCGTCCGTCCGTCTGTTGAAAGCACGATGGAGCTTCGAAAAAATGAAATTTTTACCAAATTTCATTTTCTTTGTTCTACCGAAATGTTTGTAATTGAAAATGGGCAAAATCGGTTCAGTACCATCCGAGTTATAGACCGAAGTTTTAGACAACCTGTACATACATCTTTTATAAAAACCAATAACAAGTTGAAACAAAAATAATCCATACGCATATCGTACCAAATTTCATGATAATCGGTTTATATGTATTTGACCGTAGTCCATAAAGTCCACTTTCGAAACTTATAAACATCACTATCAAGTCAGTCAATATCTTATGAGGACTACTTCCGAAAAACTCATTGACATTATAAACATCCATATCGAACCGAAATTTTACACAGATCAGTTATAAGTATGTAAAAATTACACTATTGGCTTTTGCGAAAATTAGTCCATAATTGGATATGGACTACCATAGAATCAATCGTAGTTCTTCTAAGAGTCAAAGCAATCATGGCTTTTGAAGATCAATAGTAGCTCTTCTAAGAGTCCAAGGAATCTCATTTACATATGCATATCTAATAGCTGTCGTTGGCGTCATCGGTTGGTGCTTTCGACTCTATTTTATGTCGTTTGATTCCACTTGTTAGTTATTTACAGAGGTAAACTCGACAATCGTTTGCTGAATTTTCCACTTCATTTATTTCTACATTTTTTGAAGTAGCAATCGTTTTTACAAAATCGTTTTGTAGAAGATTTGGATTTAAGATGTTTTAAATCTCTATGTTTTTGCTTAAAATTCTTCTAAATGCTGCTATTGAGATTAAATTTAAGCAAAATATACTCCAAATAAATAGAAATAGAAAAATACAAAATGTAACAAAAATTAGTTTCAAGTATTCACAGATCACACCACTGGCATTTGGTGGTGGGTACTCATATATACGTTTCGGCACAGTCTTATCTATGTAATTGTTAAATAAATCAATATTTCAAGTGCAGACTAGAATACAACATGTAACCAAATAAATTGAAGCAAGTAAGTGTCTGCAAACATCAAACCCAGTAGGGAAAATATGTGCATTAATAAAGAAAAATATTTAAATGATAAGTGAATTGTTTGAGGTTCTTCATATGATGTGTTGATTATTACATTACTCATGCAAACGTATATGATGATGATGATTAAGCCCCTTTGAGAATTGTAATGTCGATACGTTTATTCAGAAATACATATTTACATACTTATTATACATTCAGACATTAAAACAAGTTACAGTGCAATATTCGGCTATACCGAATCTTAAATACCCTCCACCAAACAATAATGAGAAATACAAAAGCTGCACTGGTTATAGGACTAGAATATTCAGTGTTTTTAATACTAATATGTAGCTCAGCATTGAAAGACAATTTTACGAACAACATAATTCATTTCAAATGTTTAGTTCTAATTTTGACCATTTGAAATTGGTGTAATTACCAATTCTCACCATAATTTACAGAGTTTGTCTGATATTCATAACGACCTTGAGTGTAATTTAACAATTTATAAAATTGCAATTACAAAACATACAAATTTCGAAAAAGAGAATTTTATACATATGAGAATATCCCACGTTGAATTTTAATATAATAATAGTAAATTTAAAATACATATTAGTATTAACGTGAATTTCGGTAGTGGACCTTATATGGCTGATATGGTCAAATATTGACCGAAATTTACAAATTTCTATAGTATGATTTGTGTAAAGTGTTGAGTCGATACCAAAATTTGTAACATATATATAAAGATAAATATCTTTTTCGGATGTGGTACTTATAAGGGAGCTACTACCAATTATGGACCGACCATCAACAAATTAAAAAAAACAATTTATATATCTACAAGAATTATTTGTGTCGAATTTTTGCCTGGTAACTATATTTGTACCAGGATTATATGTATTTCAGTAAATTTTAGATGTGGACTTTAAATGGGGTCTATGGACAAACTTGGACCGAACAAAGCCAAATTTCGTTTTGAGATTACTGTTTACATGACACTTATTTTTGCTGAATTTTTTTTATTGATATTCCAATTTTACAGGCACTTATTTATCATTAAGCAATATTTCAGCAAGATATTTGTATGGGGGCTATGAGAAATCATATACCGATTCTTACTATTTTCCTCACACTTTATTCTTTTATCATAGAAATAAGATGTACAAAATTTCATGGGAATATCTGCAATATATTTAAAAAAATTGCAAGTAATATATTTAAAAATATCTAATTTTTGTGGAGGTTGTCTCACATTTTGGTCCATAACTCTGGATAGTAGAACCAGAACCAATTTTACTATACCACTGCTTTGGAGAAGTTTTCTGTAAACTATATTGATTTGGGTTGTGTCTCTTGGACGTTAGAGTTATTTATACAGACAGATAGACTTAGAATTCCATAAGGATCAATAATATTTCTTAGTGTTACACACGGAATGACAAACTTATATATATCCTCATTCACCACTTATGGTGGTGGAGGTAATAATAATGTTGATTATGATGAAATCAACTCTTGAAAATATGAGTGAACGGATGGATGGATGTTTGAATGTACATTCGAATAGATAACATATTACTTGCTGACTGAGTTAATGTCGATTGAATTTGTATTGTTTTTGCTCTGTTCAGTCATTCGATGAACTCTCAAATGTATAAAATGAAAGTTATTGTATAAATGTTCTATCATTATGGGTAATTGGTAATCCATATATACACTCAAAATATTTCTGCAGTAACTGATTGTAGTGTATTTAAGAATTATACCGTTCAGTAATTTTTAAATGAATAAACATTTAAAATGCTAACAACAATTCACCGAAAAAATGGTTCTTTTCTCAAAAATGGTAGGTACAAAAATACATTTCTTTCTGTTGAATTTTTTCTTATATTTAGAACCAGATGGATCTTTCCTAAAACACAATTTTGACGACAAGGATGATACATGTCGTCGTTGAAAACAATGTCTAACTACCGCCTAAAAGAGTTACTGCCGTATTCATAAAAAATAAAGTAGGTTTGAAGTGTGCTTTTAGACAAAATTTCCGTAAAGTACATTTGAAGTCTACTTTAATTTTTTATGAATTAGACAGTTCATATGTAAAAGGTGTTGGTTGTTTGTATAAAAAACTTTATTTGATATTCATTTAAAAGCTGATTATACAGAAAAATCTTGCGATGCTTGTCATCAATTTTTGAGTCACAAAAATGAATTCAAAATTTATTATATTTATTTTTACCAATAATCGTATTAATAAAAAAATGTATTTTAAATATGTTAAAAGAAAATTTAATTTTAAGATACAAAAAATAATACGTTTTTACAGAATATTCGTATGGGGTAGAAATAGGATTTTGGGGTAAATTTTTCGACATTAAAAATAGTGGAAACAAAGAAAAAATCATTTATTTTTACAGAATTTATGGTTAATTTTTTACAGTAAAAAAAATAAATAAAGGAAAAATCCATTATTTTTACGGAACTCGTAGTTAAATTAATCCAATTAAAGGAAGAATCAGTTATTTTTACGAATCTAGTGATTAGTTTTTTTTTTGTCATTTATAATTAAAAAAAAGAAAACTCAATATTGTTTTACAGGTTTAGTTCAGTTAATTTTTTAATACTGCAAATTAAATTAACTTTTTATGTAATTTTAAGTGAATTTTCATTTATTTTAAATTACATTTTCGGTTAATTTTACTTACAAAATATTTTGAGTGTATGTACTTATGTTTTAATTAAAACAAGTTTATCTTAATTTACATACATATCTTTATTAATATTAATAAGGGATTGTTCTCGAAATTAAACATTTATGTTAAATGTGTCGACTAACTGCCTGTTACTAAATGTCGACATAAATTTATTAGACTGATAATATGTCCGTTAACAATTTTGCTTTTGTCAATATACCGACAGAAACATTATTTTCATTTGGCAATACCTCTCAAAATTTATGTGAAAATTGGGAACTCTGTCTTCAAGTGACAAGTTTGTGCCAATCGACTCGGAATCCTTTCCGAATTCTTCTGAGTTCGTTCGTTAGAATGTGCATGTAAGTACATTTTGTACATATTTGTCAATAATTGACCACAGCTCTATAAAAAAAACTCGAACTCTGAAAATTTTAGATAAATAAAAACATCTGCTATATACAACAAATGTGAGTTATATAATCTATCTAAGTCCAAGGTTTCTTCTAATACAAGTGTTTTAATCGATGTAGCCTTTTCTGAGTGTAAAAGCTTCTCAGGTATGATGTAAGCAGCGTTGTCAACTTTGAAATTTCAAAACGCACCAAAATGGAGAAAAAAGCGCACCATTTACAAAAAAAAACGCACCAAGTTAAGAATTTTGTTTTTGTTTCAAATATTTATTAAATTAATTTGAAATTTTTTAATATCATAAATTTTATAAAAAAATTTTATCAACGATTATTAGCAAAAGTAATAATAGTAAAAGCCTTTTTTTAATAAATGAGCTAATAAAGATAAAATAAGCATTTAACCACTCAAAATTTAACTCACAATATGATATTCGGACCTAAAGTACTAATTGATAAAAAAAAGCTAATTTCAGTACAGATTTGGTACTTTTTTATACATTTTTGTTTTCTAGTTAAAGTACTTCTATTTGATTTTTTCCAATAAAATTTGTTAGGTACGCTAACCCTGGTTGTTCGTCTACAGTTCAGTAGACCAAAACATCAGGTTATACAAGAATATTTATTTACATGTTTAAAATGTTAATTTGATTTTCAAACAAAGATTTTTGAAGAATTTGATTTCATTATTTCAGTTATGAATTATTAAAAAACTGCAATTAAAAATTAGTAAAAATAATGATTTCATCATATTTTCGAAATAATTAAAAAACGCACCGAAATACACAAAAAAAAAAATTGCAGTGTTGAATGAAATGAAACTCAAACAGGTGTATTTTATTGTAGAAAGATTTTTTCTCATACTGAAACAAAAAGTTGTGTTGAATTTGCTTTGGTGCCACCAAAAATTAACAAACGCACCGCGCATCAACTAAAGAATTTTTCGCACCAAAATTTTAAAAAAGCACCAAAAATGGTGCGAAACGCAGCAAGTTGACAACGCTGGATGTAAGTATGTACTTATCTTATTATTTAACGCTACAGACCGCGCCAATGTAATCCATGTGAAATTGAAAAAAAATACACTTTCAAGCGCATCCACTTCTCAGTAAACAATTATCATCAAAATCTTCGCTTAACAAATTCACATTAAGCCATCGTACTGTTGAAACAATCGCATGAATTAATTTTGTAAATTTTCTGTATAAATATTTGAACGTTTTAAATAATTGCCATAAAATCCTGATGGCGTATAATTTAATAGATTTTAATAAATAATGGTTTATTTTTATCACTGAATATGGATTAATGTTATTCATGAATTATAGTCAATATGTACTAACTACATACTTGTATCTATACGTACTCGTACATTGTAAATTGTAAATATCTACATACGTCTGCATGGATGTACGAGTACATATGTATGAATGTTTGCATGAGTTTGTGGTCTTATTATTTTGCAGAGATGGGTATATTGCACTATATTTTTAGTGCACTAAAAATCAAATAATTAGTGGTAGTGATATTAAAATTTCACTAGTGGTATTTAAAATAAAATTGCACTGCTTTTAAATTTAGTGGTATTGTAAAAAAATCAAAGCAGAAATAAAATAAAAAATAATGTAAACATTTAAATGAAAGCCTGAAAATATACCTTTAATTTTCTATTATATTACATAATTCATCCAAATTGCTTTGATTTTTTTACAATACCACTAAATTTAATAGTAGTGGATTTTTTTTTTAAATGCCACTAAAATTTAGTGGTAGTGCAATTTGAAATTTTAGTGAAATTTTAATAGCACTACCACTAAGTATATATTGCTGGTAAAATTGTTAGTGCACTAAAAATATAATGCATTATGCCCATCTCTGTTATTTTGTAGCCAATGATCTGATTTGAACACACATTATTCATAGTTGTATGTATATTTGTCGAGTAGAAAATAAATAAATGTTTGAATGCATTATTTATTGCATTTATTTAATAATTTTATGTCTGTCGTTTTGCAATTATCTGTAACTACTTAATTATAGAGCTTGATAAATTAAATAATCTATGGGAATGTTTCCATAAAGGGTTTTATTTAAGTGCCGATATTTATTATGAAATGATTATATGCATGTACTTGGTAACAAAACTGCAATATGGTTAAATACTCGTTGTGTAATTAATTTCCTTTTGCAAATAAATACTAGGAAGACCTAAAAGTAGGCATACATATCGAGCCATTGACATCAAAGTATAGAAAGAAACAAAATATACTGGAGAATCTTGTATTTTGGCAATTACGCTACATAATTTCGAGAATTACAGAGGTATTCTAAGTATAACATACATTTTCAAATTAATTTTTTTTTTTAATTTTTACAGACTACTGTTTTTCTTAATAAAAATTTAAATATTTTTTTTCTTCAAAAAGTCTAGGTCTTGATATTAAATGTGGTTCAACTCATGTTCTCTTAATAATTCTATATAGTTTATGTGATTTCTTAATGATTTACTTTGGCATATTAAACATTATTTGGATTTCTGAAAAGACGTTAAATAAAAATCCTAAAAAAAAGAACATTTCAAGGAACTAAAAAGAATTTGAATTAAATATTTGCTAATGATAGAAATTAACAATGATTTGATTAAAAACTTTTTGATCAAACATATTAAAGAATATTATTGTTTTTTTAAACAAATGCTGTTTAAAACAAAATACATATAAAATAAAACAAGGAACATAAACAAAATTATTAAATTTTAACGCAAAAGCATCCGACTTTTCGAGTTAACATAAAGTAAACAATGACAATATTCTTGACCTGGAATCAACGACTTTTTTAGTGAAATCTGGCGAAATATTGTCCCATTTACGTTATCCTTGCAAGAAATATTTCTTTGTCTAATTTTTTGTTCAGGTTTTGTTTAGGTTTTTGGACAAATATTGAGCAGCCACTCCTTCACAATTTTGGAGGTATGCTTAGGATGTTTGTCCTGTTGTCTCATTGCACATTCTGTAAATGTAATACTACCGACCTTTTCCTCCTAGACCTTGAACATATATTTCGATGTATTGCAAACGGAATGGCAAATCAATATTTTTAGTGGTGATTTTAATGAACGCAGTGTCACAATTATAAACGCACTATTGGTTATCTTATTTTTAAGTTTAGGAAAATATATTTGCAATAAAAACATTTGTTCAATTCACAAGTGATGTAGTGTCGTAGGAGTTGAACATCGTCTGAATTTACAATAGTTATGCAAATGCTATTGGTAATACCTATACAACATCTACGTCATTAGATATTGTTGAAAATAATATGGTATTTTTTAATTTTGGATAATATTCATATTTTATGTTTTGTTTTGTATATTTGTTTTTAAACTATTTTTCTTTTGTCACTTTGAAGGTTTAACAACTTTGCTCATAATTGTGTTGTATTATACAATGTACATCATGGGGCGTGCAAATCGACAACAAATACAACACAAAACAGAAACAACAGGCATTTCGTTTGTGTAAAATAATGTACTACAGTCAAAAATACTTCAAAAAGTATTACTTTTGACATAAGTAAATTGTAAACAAAGCTGGGCTACTGCACTCACCTTGTATAGTTGCACCATGATGTACATCATACAACTAGTGTTGCAAGCTTAGTTTTTTAGCTATGTTTTTTTAGCCATTATTTATTTTTTAAATAGCCGTTTGAAGACAATTTTTTAAAAATATTTTACGTGCAATTATATATGCCCTCATTAATTTGGCATATTTCGATTAATAAAATAGTAAACCATTTCTAGAACAACTTATCATTGCTTCTTGAATTTTAAATCATTATCATCCCCACTTGAAAATATTTTATTGTTAACAGTTGTCTTCCGGCACTGGCTGGAACAAATAATTTAAATTTAAGTTTTTATAAATTTGAGCAATATATGAGAAATAAAATAAAATTACATGTGAAATTTCTGAACAATTGGGCTAATCGAAATATTGGATTTGAGGTGATGTTTATAATGCCATTAAATATTAGTGCAGCTGCCAACTTAAAGTATACCGATCGATTCAGAATCACTTCCTGATTCGATTTAACTATTTCCTTTCGTCTGTCTGTTAGTCTGTAAAAAAGAAGTCACAATTTTGAAGATATTTCAATAAAATTTGGTACATGATATTTTTTCGGCAAAAGAATGGTTGGGATTTAAATCGGTCCATTATTTATCAGTAATGAATTTTGATTTATGCACGCATTCAAAAAATTTCGCTACAAACTTCGCTGCATAAAGCTTAATCACATCTAAAAATTTTGTGAATAATGGTTTATAATTGATCACTGCTGCCATTTAAGCCCCATTTTCGAAAATCATTACAAAGAGCATAACTCTTTTAAAAATGCTGGTATAAAATAATATTGAACACAAAAATTATACAAATAATATAGTAGAATTTTATGATGATCAGTCCATAATTAGTCGTAGCTCCCATATAAGGCCCTCTTCCGAAAATCACTTTAACGACCATAAATCTCTTAAAATATCTCTCATATAGCGCCCATTTCTTGAAAACTGTTTTATGTATACTCGTATACTGGGTGTACTGTATTATACGGTCAGGCTTGACCGACTATACTTCCTTACTTGTTTATAATTATAGATGTTTGAAAAATTAAAAAATATTTATATGTGCATTACCAACTCCTAAAAACCAGATTTGTTGGGTAGATCTTTTTTTGATTCAAAATTTTAAGCTTACAGATGATGAGATTTCATGTCAAAAACCGTTTGAAAATTATTAAACTAGTTAAACAACAAACTGTTTTGACAGATTCATTAAAAATATTTCCCTATATTTATACCCTCCACTACCAAAAGTGGTGAATGAGCGTATATTATGTTTGTCATTCCGTCTGAGACCCAACAGAGTATACATATATTTTCTTGATCCTGATGAAATTCTAAGTCGATTGAGCCATGGTCGTCTATCCGTCTGAGTAAAACACTTTCACGTTCAAACTATACAACTTAACTAAACGAAATTTCCAGAAAAATATTTCCTATTTTGCATGAAACTTTGGTATTGAAATCGGTTTAGGTCAACCAGAGTTATGGACCAATATGTGAGACAACTTCCATAAAAATTTGATATTTTTTGTTCATTTTATTGCAATTTTTTTGAAAAATATATGTAGATACTACCCTGAAATTTTGTATACATTATTTTTATGATAAAAGAAAAAAACTTGACAAAAAATAGTAAGAATCCGTCCATGATTTCGAATAGCCCCCATACAAAAATCTTCCCAAAATATTGCTCAATTATACATAAATGCCTCTAAAATTGGAATATCGATACAAAATTCAGCAAAAATAAGTTTCACGTAAAAAGAAATCGCAAAAAGAAATTTTTTTTAGCTCGGTCCATGTTTGACCATAGGTATCATATAAAGTCCACTTCCAAAATTCACTTAAATACGTATAAAACTGGTATTAATAATGATAAAAGGTTAAAATTCGACGCAAATAATCCTTATAGGTAAATAAATTGTTATATTAAATTTTACAGTGGTCGGCCCATAATTGGTCATATCTCCCATATAAGGACCACATCCGAAAAAGACATTTATCTTTACATATATCTTCTAAATAGCGGTACGGACTCAAAACTTTGTATACATCATTAACATATACACAAAAAACACTTTGCAGAATTTTGTGAATTTCGGTCCATTTTTAACCGTATCTCTCATATAAAGGCCTCTTCCGAAAATCACTTTAATACTCATAAATCACTTACAAATAACGGTACCGATCCAAAATTTTACACGGATCATTTACATACATGCCAAAATCAAACTGCTGGATTTTGAGAACATCGGCCAATTTGTATGATAAATATACTGTTATTATGTTGAAATTCGACGTGAGATATCCTCATATGCATACAATTCACAGTTCCAAAATTTAAGAAGATAGGCAAATGATTTGTTATAGCTGTCATATAAGGACCATTTCCGAAAAACAAATAAACCCACAAAAATGTCTAATAAATACCGATATCGAACCAATATTTTTATATGGCTCAGAAATTTTAATCAAGAAATCGTAGTAGTATCGGTTATACAGCAATTATGCTACTGGATTTTGTAGCTCTAAGTCAATAATTGGCAATAGCTCCCGAATTAGGTCCACTTCCGAGCATATTAAACAACCATACAACTCTTGACAATAACGTTATTGAGATCAAATTCAACCAAAATAACCCTCTAATACGTAGAAACCATATTAGTGGATACTGGATTTAGAAGCTATCAGTCCATAACTGGTCCACTTCTACTATGCTACCCAAAAATCTTTTGTAAATAATATTATTGAGATCAAATGCAAACAAAAAAGCCTCATCTTACATCTTATCCTTTTTTATACCCTGATTCTTAACTTGCGAATATGGAAAAATGTTTCTTTAATTTTATAGATTGTTGAATTACAATCAAGACTATTATGACAATCAGACAAACTCTGTAAATTACAGTAAGAATCGGTAATTACATCAATTGTAAATGGTCAAAATTCAAAACATTTAAAATAAAGTCACATTAGTGAAATACGACCAACAGGTAATATTGTGTTTCAAACAATATATAAAATACTTATAAAATTTGCACTAAAACTGAATAGAAAACACAGAATTAGGATATACTAGGCCTATAACTAGTGTAGTTTCTGTATTTCTTATTACGTTTAGGTGGATGGTATTTAAGATTCGGCACAGCCGAATATAGCACTCTAACTTGTTTATAAACATTTTTAATATGCTTATGTCACGAACAATTTTCATACAATACTTTTATCTTCGAAATCTACAACAACAGCAACAAAGTTTATGTTTATGGTGTTTAAATAAAACAAAAAAGTACAAAAAAAAAATACATTAAACTAAAACATTAAATAAATCGGGACAGCATAAACCAACAAACAACTTATGGTTCATTCGAAAATATTTTGTAAGATATGATTTTTCGATGGAACTTTTTTTATACGTAAATCAGAATAAATAAACTCTTATTTAAATGATGCTGGATGAATATAATCCACCTTAATTAACTATTTATTTAAATATTGGCTGAAGTAAAATTTTGTAAATGCTTGTCATTATTATAAAATTAAGTTAATTGTTTGCTGGGACAAACTGAATTCATTCTAAATATGTTTAGCGTTGAAAAGTTTAAATATTAGTTTTTAACATGAAAACTATTCAAATAAAAATGCTGTTGCAAAAAAAAACAACAAGGCTGTGCCGAATCTTTTATACCCATCACCAAATCTTTTATTATGAGTCAATCGTTATAAAATATTGTACCGCAATTTCTATATATTTTAGTGGGGAGGTTATATTGGATTTGTGCTGATGTTTGTAACGCCCAGAAATACTGGTCCAACACCCACCTTAAAGTATACCGATCGACTCAGAATCAATTTCTGAATTGATTTTGAATTGATGGGATTGAAACTGGCGGAAATCGGTCTATTATTTCACCTGGCCCCATACAAATGCCCTCCCGAAATTGGGGTTTACCGACCATAAATGTTTGAATTATGCAAGTATACAAACAAATTTCATCATAAAAGAGTGGTAAATGAAGTCAAATTACATCTACAAATTCTGCAGATCGGTCCATAATTATTCGTAGCTCCCATATAAGGCCCACTTCCGAAAATCACTTTAACGATCATAAATTTATTAAAAATGTTGGTATCCAAATAATATTTAACGCATATATATTTCATATGTATACAAATAATACGGTACAATTTTATTATGATTGGCCTATAATTAGTGGTAGCTCCCATATAAGGCCCACTTTCGAAATTCACTAAAAAATGTTTTTATCCAAATAAAATTTGACACAAATAAGTTTCTAATGTACAGAAAATTGTATAATGGTCGGTCCATCATTATTCGAAACTCCCATATAAGACCCTTTTCGTAATTCACTTAAACCTCTATAAATCTTATAAAAGTATTTATATCGAGATAAAGTTTAAAGGCAAATATTTACTCAAAAAAGTGTAACCACTTGTTTTAGCACAAATTTGTTTGACGTTGTTTACTCTTACAAGAGTTTTGCAAGATCAAACAGCATCAAATAAATCAAAACTAAATATTTGTTGTGCTTTGGCCTAAATAAGAAAAGTTTTTTTTAGTAAATAAATAAACGAGTTCAAATATAAAAAAAATGAAAAATCGTATTAGAACTGTGAAGCATGGCGGTAGTTTGGTCATGGTTGTTGGCAAATGGAGTTGGAAAACTCCAATCTGTAGAAACAAATATGGACCGTTATGTATATTTGGATATTCTTAAAAACAGTTTAAGTAAATCCGCCACCAAATTGGGTCTTAGTGGTGATTGGTATTTTCAACAAGACAACGACCCAAAGCACACCTCGCATATTGTTAAGGAATGGTTGCGCCAATTTATTTGTTTTCCGTCACAGCCAAACAAATTATATTTGCTCTCATCACTACATATTACATTCGCATAAAAATCAGTTGGCTTCTCCATATATTTTTGGGCAAATTCCAGTCGCAGTTTTCTGTTGTTTTCACTAATAAATGGCTTTTTTCTCGGCACTTGGCTGCGGAAACCGTTTTTTTCTCAAAACACGTCCAATTATTTCCGAATGCTCCATAACATTGTGGTCACTTTCCAAGGTATTTCGTATTTCTACGGCTGTAGTCCCAGGATTTTTATTCACAATACCTTTTATATACCTGGCTACTCTTGGAGAAATTATTGGTGGGCGATCAGCTTTAAGCTTTCTTATCAAGGATTTTGTTTTTGAAAAATTTTGTAAAATTGTTTGCACGGTTTTAAGCAAACTGCAGTTATAAATGCATAGATTTTGAGAATATTTTTTCTTTATATAAGTAAATGTGTCATTATACTATACTTTTTTACATTACTTTTTTAAAAAATGATTTTTATTGAATTAAAACTGGCTGCTGATGCTTATTCCGGAAGATGGCTTTATATGGGGCTATAGTCAAATTTCAACCGATCGTCATAAAATCTGGTAGTAGGACTACAGCCGTAGAAATATGGACTATTTGTGTTGAATTCCTTGATAATGATTTTTATTATAGATTTCTGCGCATTGAAGTGATTTTCGTAAGTAGAGCTATGTAAAAATATAGTCCGCTGCAAACAAAATATCGCTTGAGATTTCTGTTAGCATGAAACTCATTTTTGCAGAATTTTGAATGGATACTGCTTTTCCATTTATAGACATTAATGTACCATAAAGCCGTATTCCAGAAAGACATTTGTATTGGGACTATGAGAATTCCTACACTTTCAACAGGACATCTTGTCCTTTTATAATAAAAAAGAAGTGTGCAAAATTTTAATGCGAATTATATTATCATAAAATAGCAAACAATATCCGAAACATTAGTCTATAACTCGGATCCTAGAGGATCGATTTTGCCCATTTTCAACACCAAACTTTTCGGTGGATCAAAGAATATTTAGTAAAAATTTCATTGTTTCATGTCTTCTTTTCGAAGCTCTATCGTGCCTGTAACAGACGGACGGCCATGGATGTATCATCTTAGAATCTAATAAGGACCCATAATATATAGTATTTTTTGTTATATGATCAATATTTCGATGTGTTACAAATGGAATGACAAACTTAATATACCCACCTTTATTTTGGTGGTGGGTATAAAAACATAAAAATTAACTTGAAATATACTCATACACACCCATTGGATGATGTCCACATAAATCCTTCATTTATTTGCATCCATACAAATATTTTCAAGTACTTCATGAACATTAATTCTACGAATGAATTCAAGTATTTAGGGTGCAGCACCTCACTTGCATTGCTTGTAAGTAAAGTATTTAAAACCAATTATAATGAATATATTCGTTGTTATAAAGGAACCTTCATTAAGTTTTACGTACAGATTCAATGAAAATTATTAAAATAAAACAAGAGTTTATGTGTGGCTTTGACGAATCTTATACAGCTATCGCCAAATCACCTATTATGGGGTAATAGTCATATAATATTGTACCATAATTTCTACTTATTACACCCACCAATATATGTATATACTTGGTCCTTATATTATTATAAGATGATATAGCCACAATTATTACCAAACATTCTTTGATCAACCGAAATGTTTGGTGTTAAAAAATGGGAAAAATCGGTCCAGTAGGATCTAAGTTACAGAAGATCAAAGTTTCAGACTACCTCATTATTTTTCAGATATATTTTGCTTTTTTTCAAATATAATGCAGATAATATCATGAATTTTTGCACGCTTTTTTTTTGATTAAATACGGACAAGTCCCGTTAAAGAAGGTAGGACTCGGTCCACGATTCCTAATAGCCCCCTTGCAAAAAGCCGTATCCAAACAAAATTCTGCAATAGTTAGTTTCATGCAAAGTAAAATCTGAAAACAATGTTTTTTCGTTTAAATTTTGATATAGCCCGATACAAAGAACACTTCTGAAAATCACATTACTAAACATTAATGTCGTCGCACTGAATTTCATGATGAACGGTCCAAGTTTGACCGTAGCCCCCATATGAAGGCCACTACCGGAAATCACTTAAATGCGCATAAATCTTTAATACGCATCAGCAGCATATTTGACATAAATAATCCATAAATACATATATAGAAATATTCATATCCAATTCTATGATGATGGGTTCTTATTTGATCGTAGTATCCACATAAAGTTTACTTCGAGAAATCATTAGTGTGAAATGTAAGACAAATAATTTGCATATATGTATATATAAATCGTCGTACAGAATTCCATGATGATTGGCCCGTAATAGGTCCTCTTATGAGGAATACTCATTAACCCACATAAATATCCACATCAAATCAAATTTTACACAGATCAATTATAAATACATACATATGTAAAAATTATACCATTGACTTTTGTGAAAGTTGGCCCATAATTCGCCAAAACTACTACTACATATTATATGTATATGTATGTACGAAACATATTTGTGTTCAATATTATTTGGATACCAACATTTTTAAAAGAGTTATGCTCGTTTAAGTGATTTTCGGAAGTGGGCCTTATATGGGAGTTACGACTAATTATGGACCGATCGTCATAAAATTCTACCATATTATATGTATATGTACGAAACATATTTGTGTTCAATATTATTTGGATACCAACATTTTTAAAAGAGTTATGCTCTTTTAAGTGATTTTCGGAAGTGGGCCTTATTTGGGAGCTACGACTGATTATGGACCGATCGTCATAAAATTTTACCATATTTTATGTATATGTACGAAACATGTTTGTGTTCAATATTTTTTGGATACCAACATTTTTAAAAGAGTTAGGCTCGTTTAAGTGATTTTCGGAAGTGGGCCTTATATGGGAGCTGCGACTAATTATAAACCGATCATCATAAAATTCTACCATATTATATGTATATGTACGAAACATATTTGTGTTCAATATTATTTGGATACCAACATTTTTAAAAGAGTTGTGCTCGTTTAAGTGATTTTTGGAAATGGGCCTTATATGGGAGCTACGACTAATTATGAACCGATCTTCACGAAATTTGTAGATGTGCGTTAGCTTCATTTTCTACTCATTTGTGGTAAATTTTGTTTGCATACTTGCATAATTCAAAGATTTATGACCGGAAAACCCAAATTTCAGGAGGACATTCGTATGGGGGCTAGGTGAAATAATGGACCGATTTTCACCAGTTTCAATTCCATCTATCCTTGGGCCGAAAAAATACCATGTACTAAATTTTATCGAAATATCTTCCAAATTGCGACCTGTACTCTGCGCACAAGCTTTACATGGACTGCCAGCCAGCCAGACGGACGGACATCGTTAAATCGACTCAGAAAGTAATTCTAAGCCGATCGGTATACTTTAAGGTGGGTGTTGGACCAATATTTAGGGGCGTTACAAACATCAGCACAAATCCAATTTTACCCTCCCCACTACCGTGGTGTAGTATTACGGTTTAAGGACACACTCAAAGAATTTGTTAGTAACAATATTAATACACTTTGTGTGATCAACGCCATCTGTTGATGAGTTTATTAGTTTTTGTATATAAAATTTTCAGAGGTTGTCCGCTATCTATAAGGATCCAGAATATATGTAGTTTATAGGGTCGGAAAATTATATTGTGGAAATTACAAACGGAATGACAAACTTATATACATATACCCTTCTCATGAAGGTGAAGGGTATAAAAATAAAAATTAACAAATTTCAAGAGGAATTTTCATTCACGATAAACAAAGTGTAAATTCTTGTTTATAACTGGAATATGCATAGATATCGTTATTGAGATAAAATTCTACTAAAAAAAACCTAAAATTGATAGAAATTACGGCACAATATTGTATGATGATCCCCCATAATAGGTGATTTTGTGGTGGGTATATAAGATTCGGCACAGCCGAATTTTAACTCTTAGTTGTCATATCTAGTTTTGGCGATTTTACGCAAAAATTATTTGGCGACAATGAACATGAATGCAGATGAGAAATTAATTGCTCTATTTAAGTCTATTTTTTGTTTTTTGTCATGTCACATCGCATTTGTCAATTGTCCAAAAGTTTAAATTGAGAGCTCTTGTGAAAATAACTAATTTCTCATGTTGAGTGTTTGTTGTTGTTCTTGTTGCTGTCGCTTTTTGAATATTTGTTTGTTTCACTATTGAATCATAGAATGCTCGTAGGCGTTTTATACACGTGCCAAAATGTCAGAATATATAAAGTACATTCGTTCGAATATGGAACATATGTTTGTTCATTTCTTCCATATTCATTATTTTATTTTAATTTTTAACAAGAAAGTGTTTGTATTCGGCTGTGACAAATCTTATATAATCACCACCTACATATATATATATATACTAGCAGTGAGATCTATGCATACTTGAAACAAATTTATGTTAGTTACACTTTGTATCGATATTTATGCGAGTTTTATATTTCGGATCCCTTATCCCTATTCATAAGATCGTCACATATATTTTACTGTGATTTCAATAACGATAAATTTTGGATAGTAAAATTTTTACATACATTTCAATTAACAAGTTACATAAGTATGTTAAATTTTACGTTCGGTATCGACATTTATGGAATACTCAAATAGGTTAATATATTTTTCGGAAGTGGTTTTATATGGAAAATATGACCAATTATGGGCCTATCAGCATAAAGTTCTTTCTGATGATTTATATAGTGACTTTAGAGCAATTAAGTAATTTTCGGAATAGTGGTATGATACTTCTTTACATGAAACTTATTTTTGCTGAATTTTGCAATAATACCATGTAGCAATGTTCCGCGAAGGCTATATTTGCATAGGGGCTATGAGAAATCGTGGGCCGATTCTTATTATTTTCAAGAGGTCTTGTCATTCTATAATGAAAATAAAGTTTGCAAATTTTTATGATATTATCAGCATTATATTTAAAGAAAACATCAAAAAATATCTGAAACATATCGAGATTGACTGAAACTTTGGTCTATAACTTTGATCCTACCAGACCGATTTAGCCCATTAACAAATCTTAACGTTTCAGTGAAATGAAGAATGTTTGCGAAAAATTTAATTGTTCTAAGTAATTATTGTTAGAGAATATTGCAAGAATTAAAAAATAATTTGGCTTTCACAGATTTGAAAAATATCAATTAGTCGACGAGTTATAGCCAAAAAACCATATAAACAATATGATGAAAATCGGCATTTTACTGCAAAGTTCGAAGGTCAATAAAAAAAATTCGAACTAAACAATGGCCGCGATACGGGTCTTCTAATTTAGCCTCTATTTTTATCCCTCACTCCCATAATCGACCTAAGTTTTGCTAACATGAATTTGTTCCACAGTGTAATTTTAACAGTTCTCGAAGATTTATGTTTCACATTGTATTTGTTTCTGCTGTTCTGTTTTTATACCATCCACCACAACAGGTGGTAAATGGGGGTATATATATGTTTGTCATTCCGTGTGTAACACTGAGAAATATTTATCTGAAATATTTATTGAGTTCTAAGTCGATTGAGTTATCCATCTATATGTGTGTCCATCTGGCTGTGTTAAACACTCTCACGTCCAAGATATGTAGCCCAAATCAGCAAAGTATACAAAAACCCGTTTATAATTCCTAAGCAGTTTGGTATTGAAAATCATCAAAATCCGTTCAGACGAACCAACGTTATGGACCACAAAGTTTAACAACCAAAATACGGTAATTTTAAACAGTTTTTTGCTATTTTGTTTAAATATATTGCAGATATTACCACGAAATTTTAAACACGTTATTTCTGCGATGGAAGGAAAAACTGTGATGAAAATAGGTCCACGATTTATAATAGTCCCCATACAAATTTATTCCCGAAATATGGCTCAGTGTTACATAAGCGCCTATAAAATTGCAATATCAATACAAAATTCAGCTAAAGTAATTTTCATATAAAAATAAATCACAAAATGAAATTTTGATTATGTAGTTCGGTCCAAGTTTGACCATTGTTCCTATGAAAGGTCCACTTCCTACTTATGTATCTATAAATCTGTTATGAATAACGCTACCGGTCCAATATTTTTCACAGATCAGGTATATATATGCCAAAATCAAACTGTTGGATTTTGTGAATTTGGTCCATATTTGACCATATCCTACGTAATTAATTAAAAAAAAAAAATTACTTAAATACTCATATCTCCCTTAAATATATCAATATTTTGCTGAAATTCGACATGATACATCCACATATATATAAAGTTCTCTGTACCGAGTTTTGAATTTTATAAAGATCGGATATTAATTGGTTATAGCTCCCATATAAGAACCAATTCCGAAAAACAAGCACACCTACAAAATGTCTAATAAATATCGATATCAAACCAACATTTTATACGAATCAGTAGTTTTGATCGAGGCATAATACTAATATCGGTTCTATGACAATTATACTACTGAATTTTGTTGTTGTGAGTCCATATTTGGCAATAGCTCTTAAATAAAATAAACTTCCGAGTATTATTATAATAACGTCATTTTCAAGAAATTTATGGTTGTTATAGTGATTGATACTCGGAAGTGGATATTATTTAATAGCAATTGCCAATTATGGAATGGCAGCTACAAAAGACAGTATTATAACTGCCATATAATCGATATAAAATACCTGATTCGTATAAAATTTTGGTTCGATATCGATATTTATTAAACAGTTTTGTCTGTTAACTTGTTGCTTGGAAGTTGTCCTTAAATGGGAGCTACGACTATCTTACATATCATATTATGAAAATACCTGTCTATTTAAGGGATATATGAGTATTTAAGGAAGTGAAGCTTATATAGCGGATATAGTCCAATATTGACCGATATTTACAAAATCTAGCAGTTTGATTTCGCCATATATAGTACATACAAGTATGATCAATGTAAAATTTTGGATTGGTACCGTTTTTAATAAGACAATTTTACTCATGATTTCCGAAAGTGGACTTCATATGCGAGCTTTGGTCAAGCATCGCCCTAACCAAACAATTGCCATTTTATAGCCTTTTATAAACCATTGAACTTTATTTCGGAAAGAAATGTGTATGGGGAAATATGTATGAGAAATCATGAACCGATTCTTATTATTTTTTTATCACAATTTGTCTTATTATTATTAAAATAAGGAGTACAAAATTGCATAGTCATATCTGTAATATATTTAAACAAATACCAAATTAGTGAAAAATATAAAATTTTTATGGAGGTTGTATCACATCTTGGTCCATAGCTATGATTATCTTATATCGATTTTGCAGATTTTAAATACCAAACTTCCTAAGAAAATACAAAATATTCTTTTAAAAATTGTGTATGTATTTTGAATGAGAGAGTGTTTTACACGGACGGAAGGACGGACATATGTAGCTTAATCGACTTATAATTTCATAGGAATCAAGAATTTATATACTTTGTTGGATCTCAGATGAATATTATCAAAGTGTCGCATGGAATGACAAACTTATACATATATACCCTTTGTTCACTAAAGCGTTAAGGGAGCTTTCCGGTAGAACTTTCAAATCGAATGAAAAACAAAAAATTACACATTATCGGTTTAGAAATGACAGATTTATATGCAAAATAAACATTTTTTTTGTAGAATTTTTGAATTTTGAGATATATTCAATTCAAAATTTTTGTTTAATTATGCCTTTCTTTGAAATGTTTCTATAACTGGTTCTAAAATTAAATGTTTTTTGTTTGAAATAGTATATGAAGGGTCCTCATGATATCGTTTAAAAGTCTCGCAAACTGTGCCTTTTTACGAACTCGTAAATGAATTGTCTCAAATTACACGAACAATTATTTCCGCACACTTCATAAATTTGCCCAACAATTTTGGTTCGAAAACTTGCGTTGTTCAATTTGCGTTTAACTTAAAAGCTGATTTCTATTTAATTATGGAAAAAAAACTTCCAAAATCTTTTCTTCCGACAATCTTTAAACAACCAAAAAGGAAAAGTAACATAGTGACATGCGCAAAAGGATTTATGCTTACCATCATTTTTACCAAAAAAATTAGGTGTTAACATGCTTCATGAAAAAATTCTCGCAAGTTTGCTCAATTACGCAAACGGCAATTTTAAGTGTTATCATGAGTACCCTTATTAAATTTATGAAATTGCTAAAGATTAAAATATTCGAACAATTTTAAACTAAATTTTTTCAAAAGATTAAATTTTCATATTTTCTTTAATTTGCAAAAAAGTGTCGCTGAAGGATACCGACTGGAGGAATGACTCCATGAAGATTGTTGTCAAACACAATAAGAGCTTTCAAAATGATTGCTGTTTGAGTATTACTTACTCAATTTATGTATTAAGTATTACTTACTCAAGCAGCAATTTAAAAATGTTTGCAAACAGCAAGAATCATCCAAAAGCAGGAAAATTGGGATATTGAGTTAAAGCTACAAAAGGAAATCAATTTTGCATCGAAACATCGAAACCAGGGATGGGAATGTATAATGTATCCATTATGATAACACGAAGCGTAAGGTAATGTGCTGTATTTGGAGGGACCAAAATGTATTATCTATTATGAGCTGCCGTAATCAAGTCAGATCATCACAGGGAACCTGTACCGAATGCAATTGATTTGTTTGAAACGAAAATAAGAGGCTAGACATGAAAACGTAATATTCCATCATGACATGTTGCAAAACCTATTAAAAACTATGCATTTAGAAAGAAGTGGTTGGGAAGTTTTACCTCACCCGCCTTTAGTCTAGACCTTGTCCATTCCGACTACTATTTGTTTGGCATGCTCCGTTCTTGGCCTTAAAAGATGAGCAGTTCTCTTGGCGTGGAATCCATATGTTGCCAGAAAGTTGGGAAAAGGTCATAACTAACAAGGCCCTATTTGAAAAGTATTATTTAATATACAACTGAACATTTATTATTTCGCAATTAAACCAATAAACATTTAGTTTGAAAATTCTTTTATTTAATTCCAATGGTTTTATTATATTTGGTTTGTTTCAATAATGCTTTCAAAAAAGAATACTTCAAAATCCATTTTTTGGTTTAATCTAAAACCGATTATTCTTTCGAATTCTACTAATATGTAGTAGATGTAGTGCATCTCCGACTCCATCATATTGTTTGTTAAAGTCTTTTTCGGCACTTTTTAGTTAAAACCATGTCATAAAATGTTCAAAATTGATGCCGATTTTGCAAGTGTTAGAATTACAAAATAATTTTTTTTTTTCGTCTTTTCATGAAATAATTTTCAAAATCCACCTCTTTCATTCTTTTTGATAAAAACCGTGTGGTCACGTTACTCATACTGTATGCTAATTAAATATACAAATCCATTCAAACACATGTGATTATTTTCATAAAATGTCTGCAAATAACTGATTGTTTGTAACAAATAGAAAGTCAGAAAGCCACTGTTAATTTTTTTTTTCAATTTTGAACTAGAAACTGCGAGAGGTCTCTATTGTTATGGAAACTGTTGTATGATTAAAATGAAAAAAAAATATTTAATGAAATTACTGTATAGAAAATTTTATTGTTTTTGATTTATAATGACTCATGATTTGCAGCAGTGCGTGTGCATGACCTGGAAAATACTTGTACTGTTTCGCTTTTTCTGCAATATTTTCTGCGCTGAACACATTTCTAGTTACACTTAATTCTAGGCTTCATTCGTACAAACACGTCTAAATGCAGAAATGTTAGACGGAGTACATAAGAATCTACGGCTATATGTTTATGGTAATTTTAGTGAAAGAAAAGTGGAATAAAACTAACAATTACTTATAATTTGATTAATAACTGGGGAAGAAAGCAAAAACAGCAAAAAAGAAATACATAAATATGTATTCTAGAACAATTAAATACAAAGAAAAAATTTAAAACTATCGTGATTTTAAATGAATTTCTTTACAAACTAAAATTATACTTGCGAATATTTTTTCACTCTTCATGATTTCAATAAATAGAATTATAAATGGTTGGTTGCAATTATTATTTTGTAGTTGTTTGTTTGTAGTTCTTTCTTCTTGCCATCTCAGACCTCTTTGCCCACCTACCTTGACATGTCTGTCTGTCTGTATTGAAAATATTCAGTCAGCCAGCCAGTCAGTCGGTGTTTAACGGTATAACGGCGACATGCTGTCTGTAATGATTTCTGTCGATTCACTATTATTTGTAGTGTTTGTTTTTGTTGGTGTAGCCCCATTAAGATCTAGCCACTCGCGCTCTGGTACCTTTCAGTGTACATACATATAAATATGTATTTTTATTCGACCTTTATTATTTCAATTATTATTTGATTAAAAAAAATACTCTAAGTATTTAAAGAATAAATCAGCAAAAAATACTGTTTGGCCAATTTTGACCCATTCATACAGGATAAGGGCTAAGTTTGTCTTTCTTTTTGTCACACCTATACATAGGTATTTATGATTCTGAATCCTTATGGAAGTCATTTCATCATCAAGTTGTAACTGAGTATATTCACAACTCGTACCTAACACTTTCTATATGATTAGTTAGTTATAATGCAAAATAAAATACTATATACAGTTCAACCTTGGTATAACGAATCTTAAGGGGATTAGAAAAAAAACGTTATATCGAATAATTCGTTACAATGAGATTCATAATAACAAATTTTGTATGTATATTAATCATCATCTGCTTACCATGTTATAGCGGACGATTTCCGCTAATAAATCAAAACACATTTGAAGGAAAACACTGTATTTGGTAGTTTTAAAATTCAAAAATAGTTTACATTTTTAAAATAATAAGTATGAGCCAGTGATTAACTAGCTAGAGTGCAAAAACAACTGCTGCAAGAAGCTCTTGGAAACAATAAATTTTTCTTAGAATATTTCAGCCGTTATGCTTGGTTTTCACTATGTCATGATCGCAAACATAGATGACGCCATATGGCAACCCGTTTCATACAATTGCCAACAACTTGGACAATTTGACAACAAAAATGACATAGTGAAAAATAGTGAAAAAGCGGCCTTAGTCTAATGCATGCTGCTGTCGACTACGAATGTAGGTTTGCTGGAGACGTTGTCGTTGCAAACACAATAATTTTGTATCTGTTTCATATAATTTGGATTAATTGATGGAAATCGTTATGAAAAGGTTGTAAGTTGACAAAATCCCTTAAATAGAGGTAAATAATTCTTTCTGTTTCGTTAGTCTGTAGTGAATGAAAATTCGTTATAACGAGGCTATTTACAAATGTATTCGTAATAGAGGGGTTTATTTTGTATTAAATCTTATGGAGCGTTGTAGGGGATTTAAAAAAATTCGTTATAGTGAGGGTCGTTATATCGAGGTTTGAGTGTATATGATTTTGTACATAAACTTTAATTTTCTGCACAGAACAGCACTGATTTGTCATTGTCTTATACACCACACACAAAAATTGTTATTGATTTCTAAAGCATATTTGTTCAATTCACAAGTGATGTTGTATGTTGTATTTTGTACATTGTATGATACAACTACATATCTGATTGTGAACATAATTTTGAGCAAAGTCGTATGTTTATGTTGTCAAGCCTTCAAGGGTTAAATATCAAAGCAAATAAACAAAACTCAATAAATAAAATTATTAATAAGAGAAAAACAAAATAATTTATGCATGAATGATCGTTTTTCATAAATTAAATACAATAAGGCGATTCTATTCTGGCGGGTGCAACATTTAGACGCTTTAAACATCTTTTACTAATGGAAATAAACACATTTTCAATTAAGTTATTTCTAGAAGGGGTAATATTTTTCTATATACGATTGTTATCTATTTACAAGAATTTATATAAAACGACCAAATAGCAACGAGTGAGCTTTAAAGTGCATGACGGGTGCAACCAAATTGGCCAACTTTCATAAGATCATACCACAAAAACACAAAACTCTATTAATTTTTAAACTTTTATTATATTACTCTTTTTTATTGTGAAAGATGAGCTATCAGACGATGATTATCAAATCAAACATTGTAGAGAAATATAATCCAATAATAAAAAATTTACTCTTTAAGCCATGACGGGTGCAACATGAATGAATTTTCTGTTCGCGCCAAATCTATGAATCTTAATGATTTGAAGTGCACAACAAATTTATATTTAAGCTTACATCTAAAAAAAATTATATTATTATAAAAAATAGATATTTTACTTTAAATTTGTGATTTGAAAATTGATGTTAAAAGTTGTCTAGAATAGAATCGCCCAACAATCTACATTATTAAATTTTGTTGTTGGTTAATTTTATTTTCTTGTTTAAAATTTGTCAATGAGTTTCTGATTTGAGTGTTACCGTTTGTTTATTTTTTTCATACTAAAATTAGTAATTTTTTTATTGAAAAACATATTTGGCAACACTTAAAATTTTATACAACATTCGAAAAGCATATGACAAAATGTCTTAACTGTTTTACAAAATAATTCGATATATAGAAATTACCAACAACGTTTGTACAACTATTGTAAATTCAGATGATGTACAATTCCTACGACAATACAACATCACTTGTGAATTGAACAATTATTTTTATTAAATGAGAATTGTTCCTCTTGCGAGTATTTGAAAGTAAAACTTCGAATAAAAATTGTTTAACAATTATTTTTAAAAATTCAAAAGCATGATTGTATATTTTCAAATATTTCCACAGTGTAGTAAATAAACAGCTGCACTATCTAATTTTTTATAAATAATATAATTAGCAATTTATCTCCTCCCTTTCCTCTGACGATTTGATAGTCAATTACGAGTATATAAATTAGTTGTTTGAACTATAGGAATATGTTTTAGCAATATTAGTCGATGCTATTGTAATTGGATTTGCAATTAACGACAGTATTTGTCTACTCGACAATAGTCATGTACTCCACTACACTCATGTCATGTTTGTCGGTCCGTCTGTTGTAATTTTTTATTATAATTGCATTTGATTAGATCATTTTCTAATCTTTTTCAGTTGTCAGTTGCAATTCAACGAATTTGCGCTGCAAAAAATACAAAAAAAAATATCACAGATTATACGTGGACATCATCATTATAAGCATTTTGTGAGCAAGCTAAAACAAAAGCTCAATTGTTTGTAGTTACGTGTGTTTTCTTTCAACTTGCCCGACAGCAAAACCTTTTGGCCAGTTAATAATTTCAATAGAAATTACACGAATTACTTGCTACGTATTGTTAGTTCTTAATTGTTCACAGATTATTAGAAAATATATTTTAAAAATTTTTAATGAATAATCATTTCTAGCGAAATATTAAATCTTGTAGACTAATTGGCGGTTTCCATAAAACATTAAATTCAACAAGTAAGAGTTTATATTCGGTTGTGCCGAATCTCGTATACCCACCACCAAATACCAATCATGTGATCTAAAAATACTTGAAACAAATTTTTGTTACATTTTGTATCGGTAACGATAATTATACTTTTATTTTATTTTACGGATCACTTACATGGGTGCAATTAACTATTATGGGCCGATAGTCATAAAATATTGCACAGTAATTTCTATTTATTTGAAGTTTATTTTGCTTGTTATTTATGTTTAGTATTGTTTGGCATTTCGTAATGGAAAGACTTACGACTGCACAAATTGTTAAATTTTATTACGAAAATTCACGTTTCGTGCACCTCGCTCAAGTTATGGTCAACATAATCGGCCTACTGAGCGTACTATTCGCAACACCATCACCAATTTTGAGACCCAGCATTCATTATTGGATAACAATTGACCGAAAACACCATGTCTTACGTGGTTTGTGAGCCGGTGGAATCATCGGTCATTATTTCTTTAAAACTGATGCCGGAGCGAACGTGCCCTGATAACCGACTATTTGATGCCTGAAATTGAAGCTCGCGACATTTGCTTTCAGCAAGACGGCGCCAGTTCCCACACATTGCATCAATCAATGGATTTATTGAAAGAACACTTCGGTCAGCACATAATTTCATGTTTTGGGCCGGTCCATTGGCCACCAAGATCTTGTGATCCTGTGGGGATATGTAAAGTCTAAAGTTTATGCGGACAAGCCCGCTTTGATTCAGGCCTTGGAGGAAAACATCACGCGTGTCACTCGCCAGTTACCAGTCTAAATACTCGAACGAGTCAGCAACAATTGGACTCAACGGATAGAACATCTGCGACGTACCAACAACGGCCAACATTTGATAGACATAATCTTCAAAAAAATAAATGTCAAAGAATGTTCCTTCAAATGCTAATAAACATTCCCCATTTAATTTGAATTTGGTGTGTTTTTTTTTAAGTAGGGAACCTCGAAATGGATCACGCTTTATATTCCAGTTATTCCAAAAAGTATACGGAGGTATTCTCTGTGATTATTTTCAGTAGCGGACGTTGTATGGGATTTCATGGCCAATTATGAACTAATTTTCACAAAAGCCATTATTTTGTGTAGATTTTTTTAGCAGAGAAAGTATTCATATAGTTTTTTTCAGTGGATGTTTAACCCTTATGTGTGCGGCAAAAAATCACCTTCTAATGCGCTGCAAGGTACCTGGGTACCTACATATGTATATGAAAAAGCATTTTCGCACTAAATACATTATTGGAGCGTAGTTAAGAGATATTTTACTACTTCAAATAATATACTTGCAATGGCCGCTTTCCCACATAAAACACGTACAGGTAAATTGGTTTCTCAGGCAAATTACAAAAAAAAAGTCAAGGCGTACGGCTGCAAAAAAAACTAAATTATTTGAAAGTTAGTAGTTCTCAAAAAGTTTCAGATATACAAGTTATCAATTTCAATGAAAAAACTTTGACTAAAAACGCCGAAGGCACCCGGGTACCTTGGTGCACACATAGGGGTTAAAGAGTGAAGACAATTTTTATTTTATAAGACTTATAATTAAAATACATGTTAATATTTTTCAATACAAACATATTTACAAAACTATTTTATAACAAGTAATTTGTAAAATTTTTTGTGCGACCATATGACGTACGTACATTTTAATAGTTCTAGTCTACACTTTTGATACTTTTCTGCAATAGATAAGGAAAATAAAAATGCATTTTTTGTTATTTTTTGGAGTTTAATTAAAACAAAAATTCGAATAGTTACTAAAAGGCACTAATTCCTAAAAGCCATTTTTTTAAATATTAAAACAAAAATATGGTACTAATTAATTTCAGTCTTTTTAAAAGTTTTTTCATAGTGATAACAATTCAATAAAACTGATTTTTTGTATCGGTTGTTAAGAGTTGTAACAATATAAATACATAAAAAATTAAACTTAACATTAAAAAAAATTAATATTACATATTTATTTGAGGAGTCGTCATCAATTTCATCAAAGACAAATAAATATAAATATGTTGACGCTTTCTTGACAATGTCGCCAAACAGTCACCAATATAGTTGACAAAAGTGGTGACTTGGAGACACTTGACCCTAAGTTTCCTTCTGGTAAGAAGATGAATAAATAATTATAGAATAAACTTTTGTTTTAATAATTACTCATCCATAAAAATCAATAACATTTAGCAATTTTTTTTTTTGCATATATTGCAACTGAAACATTTTCGTTTCATACATTTCCCGAATGAAGTGAAACTTGATGTCAATGTGCTTAGTTCTCCTGTCAAATTGTGGGTTCTTGTTAAGCTTAATGGTACTTTGATTATCCAGATATAGAATAGAAGATTGTATGTTTTCACCTATAAAATTGTTGTACCCAAATAAGTTCTTTTACGTTGATAAGGCTATTGTATGCTGCTTTCTCGTCGATCATAAAATCGGACCTCCCGATAACATCATTACGCTATCACTTGTCGAATGTCTTGATTCCGTAACTCCAGCATAATCCAAATCTGAATACATATAATTTTATAAATAAATCAACAGTCCCTTTTAGGTATTTAAAAATACCTTTTATTTTTGCACTATCATAAGAATCCATAAAACGACTTAAATATGATACTGCAAATGCAATGTCGGGCCTCGTAGCTATAGCTAGGTACATTCAAGACCCAACTGCATCTCTATATGGAAACTTAACTTGATTTCATGATTCACCTGTTGCTTGAATATACGAATTTGACGAAGTATTCAGCCTTATTATGAGTGTCGTTTTCTTTTTACGACAACGACTGTTTCGTAATAGATTAAAGAAACAAACTTAATTTTATCTTTAATCTATTACGAAAAAGTCGTTGTCGTAAAAAGAAAACGACACTCATAATGAGGCTGATTATCTTGCATGGTTCTTGAACTATTTCCATACGTAGATAATAGAGCGAATAAAATATTTTACCTTCAAATTCATTCATTCTTAAGTAAATAACAATCTCTTCTGCTGTTTTCTTCGATTCAAAAGCGATCATGCCGTCATCAATATATGTATATAGCCAATATGATTTTCTGTACGTTATTAACTTTGAACTAGCTTTTAAATTAAATTTCTTCAAAATATCTGTAAACCTTTTTTTCAGCATTTTTCAAGTAGATGAGTGAATAATGAGACCAAATTCTCAACGAATTTCGACTTTTTAGAGATTTTTTTCAAGAGATTTATGCTCATTTAAGTGATTTTCAGAAATGGACTTTGTTAAAATATGAACCGATCGTCATGAAATTTAGTACGACGATTTATATGTACATATATACGGATTGTTTCTGTTGAATTTTGACTTGAAATTTATCTGCATTTAAGTGACTTTCGGAAGTGGAATTTATTTGGGGGCTACGGTTGAATATGGAAACATTATCATGTTATTTGGCGTGACAATTTATGTATATACTCGTATATGGATTATTTCAACGTGATAGTCATCTTTACTTTATGCATTATATTTAAAGAAAATTGCAACAAATATATGAAAAAAAATATCGAGGCTGTCTGAAACATTGGTCTATACCTCGGATACTACTGAATCGATTTTACTTTTCTCAATACCAATTATTTCGGTATATCAATGAATGTTTGGTAAACATTTCATTGTTCTGTGTATTTTTTTCGAAGCTCTATCGTGCCTTTAACAGACAGACGGATATGGCTCAGAATCTTATCAGGTACTACGACCATTATTTCGATTTGTTACAAATGGAATGACAAGTTTAATATACCCCCCATTTGTTTGATGTACATATATAAATCAAACAACTATATTATTATAGATTAATACAAGGCCATAAATAAAGTTCAAGAAAAGTCTAACCCCCTTATTCAAAAACGATTATTAAATTTAACATAAGTTTATTAAGACAGATTTGCATATAAAAATTTGCTTAATAAACGTTTGGGGGTAGCGTATTTTTTACATGTAATAGCTAAAGATTTTCTGTTGTTAATAGCAAATGTTTTATTTCAGCAGAACACATGGAAAAATCCCATAAATTTTGCAATTAAGCTCCATATTACTTAGTTAGAAACTTTTTATTAGAATTACAGTTCAACCTTGGTATAACGAATCTTAAGGAGATTAGAAAAAAAACGTTATATCGAATAATTCGTTACAATGAAGTTCGTTATATCGAGGTGAAGTTGCACTTCTATTCGTTATAACGAGGTAATAAAAAATTTTGTATGTATATTAATCATCATCTGCATACCATGTTATAGCGAACGATTGCCGCTAATAAATCAAAACACATTTGAAGGAAAACACTGTATTTCGTAGTTTTAAAATTCAAAAATAGTTTACATTTTTAAAATAATAAGTATGAGCCAGTGATTAACTAGCTAGATTGCAAAAACAACTGCTGCAACAAGCTCTTGGAAACAATAAATTTTTCTTCTAATTTTCACTATGTCATGATCGCAAACATAGATGACGCCATATGACAACCCGTTTTCATACAATTGCCAATAATTTGGACAATTTGACTATGTCATTTGACAAAACTGACATAGTGAAAACATAGTGAAAAAGCGGCCTTAGTCTAATGCATGCTGCTGTCGACTACGAATGTAGGTTTGCTCGAGACATTGTCGTTGCAAACACAATAATTTTGTATGTATCTGTTTCATGTAATTTGGATTATGTGATGGAAATCGTTATGAAAAGTTTGTAAGTTGACAAAATTCCTTAAATAGAGGAAATAAATAATTCTTTCTATTTCGTTAGTCTGCAGTGAATGAAAATTCGTTATAACGGGGCTATTGACAAATGTATTCGTAATAGAGAGGTTTATTTTATATTAAATCTTATGGAGCGTTGTAGGGGATTTCAAAAAAATTTGTGAAATAGAGGAATTCGTTATAGTGAGGTTTGACTGTATTTTCACAAACAAAACTGTTAAACGATTTAATCAAACATATTTACAAGAAGAACTCTCACTCGGTTTTTACAAAAGTGTTGTGTAAATCCCGTCAATTTAAAGTTGGCGTTTTAATTCCATTAATCTTTTATATGAATGGATGTTAGTCATTATTTTCTGAATGAGCCCACTAAAAAAATTCGTGTTTTTTAAGCACTTATGAGAAAAAGCGCATAATCGAGCGCTTCAATAAAAGCGCTCTTTTGAAGCAGTAGATGCTTACGAATAAAATATACAAGAAAGATGCTTTTTAGTGCTGATAACGAAGAAGGTTTTAAAGCGAAAAAACAAAAATGAAATTATAGCCTACAGATTTACGTATGACAACAAAACGAATATTGCGCTTCTCAGTTACTATGAATTTTTCTTAAGCGAAAACATTCAGATAGAAGTAACGTAAAACACTTTAGGAAAGTGCTTTATTTGCATGTTTGATTAGGTTAAAAGAAGCGCTTATTGTCAGCAGAAAGTAGTCCTCCAAACCGGGAACATCTCATACAAAAATCATGCATCCCATCAGCAGGTTTGAAGCGATTTGAGGTATGAATTCATAAATAAAACCTGCTCCTTTTGGAGCACATTTTTTACTGGGAGGATATATAACACCAACAAAAACCCGGTGTGGTTCGCTAAGAGTTTAAAGATTATAAAAATATATTATTATCCACACATTTTCTTACAGATTAGTTTTTATTCTATATTATGAAAGGCAATTCGATATGAACCAGTTGATTGCGATTTTGCGATTTACGGTGCAAGTTCAATTGCTCTATCCTTTTAGCAGTTTTCTGTTCGAATCTATATTGCATTCAAAAGCGATCATTTATGATTCTGTGTTTATTTATAAAACATTTGTATTATTCAAAAAAATTAAAATAATTAATTTGTTTGGAAACGTATCGTATTATATCGAATAATGATCGGTTTCATCCTGAAAAAAAACTGGGTTCGGTCGGACTGTAGTACTTAGTTTAAATGTATTGCAGATAACATCAAATTCTGCTAAAAATCTGTCCATGATTTCTCCTCTGATCCATATAAATTTCGTTCCAGATTATGACTTTTTTTGTTCTATATTTAACCCGTTTCTGAATATCAATACATAATTGCTCATACATAGATTTTATAAATATCGATATGCATATAAAATTCACGTTAATTTCTACCACAATTATACAAATGGATTTTGTGACAATCAGTTCATAATTGACCATAGTCTCAATATAAGATCCTCTTTAACATTCATAAGTCCCGGCTAAATATCGTAATTTAGATGAAATTCAACTAAAATAAACCTCAAATACATATCGTTTATTTTACAATATTTTATGCCGATCGGTTTATTCATCATCATTACAAAGCTGAGCAACAAAACTTGAAATGAAAAATTCTAACAGGTCCATAACACTACAATAAATAGCCTACAGATAAAAAAGGGTAAAGTTTCTGTAGTAATAATGAAAAACGCATGAGCTGTAGCAATAACTGCTGCAATTAAATTAAAAAAAATAGAATTTTGCAATTCCTTATATAATACTGCTAATATCGTAAATATCCAAACAACGAGATCAGCTTTAAAACTTTAAATTCCACTTTCTAAAAAACTTAATTGTAACTAGATTTGCCATTCCCGTCATTGTGTGCCGTGTAGTTTATATTAGGAGTCTTGTTGCGTAGAGGCGAGTAGAATTGCAGAGGTATCCAAGTATCAACAAACCCCATTAGTAATGGGGTGAAAAATCTTATTCGTACACAGCAACCTCAATACATAATTACCTCAGTACATCGATATGAAAATTTTATTTTGAAAATTATTTTGATTCTGCCCCATATTTATTTTGCCTACTGTACTTGAAATCAAATAAAGCACTTAATTAAAACCACCACGATAAAATTCAGTAATTTAAAATCTGGCTGTTATTTGCATTATGTGGGTTTATGTGTATGTATTTTGGATTCGTTTTTTACATATGTACATATGTACATATTTACCCTTTTAATGTCATCATACGAGTACGAATGTTTACGAGTATATTAAATGCTAGCGTATAAAGTTTACCCGTAGATAATTTTTATGTTTGCATACACCTTGATATATCATTGGTATCTTACGTAGAGCGTAGCAAATATTTTCAGTGCAGAGAAATAAAGGGGCACATTTAAGTTATACGATTGCACCATTTTTAGACACATACATAAATACGATTCTTACTTAATTTTGATAGAATAGATTTATAGACTAATGAATAATAATTTTCCACGCTTCAAATTCATGAAAAATTCCTAATTGTTAGGATTATAGTATTCAAAAACAGACACTGGATATAGGTTAACCGGTTTTTTCTATTTGGAAAACCGACTGGTTTCTAAAAATTTTATATTTTCCAATTATTTGACAATTCGGTTAACCGATTTTTATAATTAAAAATTCCTAATTTTTGTCAAAAAATTATCAAATTTGTCTAACTTTTTGTATTTATATTATCAGTTTATAATAAATTTTGTCATAATTTTCTACCTTTAGAATTATGAATCTCCCGCTAATTAAAATATGTTGTAAAAACTAAAAAAATATATAACTGAACAGAGCCCGTTTGTAAAATATTATAAATATTAATATTAGAGCAATTCACAATTTTGTGCAAATGAATGACGCGAATTCCTGATACCTGTAAAATTGGAATATCAGTATAATATCAGTATAAAATTCAGCAAAAAAAAGTGTCATGTAAAATGAAATCACAAAACGAAATTTTGTTTTGTTCGGTCCATGATTGCCCCATATAAAGTTCACATCTAAAATTACAAATATAGTTACCAGGTTAAAATTCCACACAAATAATTCTTATAGATCATAAATTGTTTTATTAAATTTTATGGTGGTTGGTTTATAATCCCAGCTCCCATATAAGGACCATATCCGAAAAAGTCATTTATCGTAATATATATCTTATAAAAATCGGTATCGACTCAAAACTTTACACAGATCATTTACATATCCACATAAATCATACTATAGTAATTTGTGAATTTCGGTCCATATTTGACCATATTCCCCATATAAAGCGCTCTTCAGAAAATAACTTCAATACTACTAAATCTCTTATAAATAATGGTACCGACCCAAAATTTTACACAGATAATTTATATACAAACCAAAATCAAACTGCTAGATTTTGAGAATATCCGTACATATTTGACTAAATCCCCCATATAAGCTCCACTTACGAAATTCACTTTAATATTAATATGTATCTTAACCTCCTTATTACAACTTACAACAGGTTTATACCAGGTTTATAAGGCAAATTTCCATACAAAATTTATACCCTTGTTACGTTGAAATTCGACGAAATTCCAAATTCCTTATATGCATAAAATTTACTGTTCCAAAATTTAAGAAGATCGGTCCATAATTTGTCATAGCTGACATATAAGGACAATTTCCGAAAAACAATTTAACCCACAAAAATGTCTAATCGATATCGAACCAAAAGTTTAATCCAGAAATCATATTAATATCGGATATACGGCAATTAAGCTATTGGATTTTGTAGCTGTTAGTCAATAATAGCTCCTGAATAAAGACCAATTTCAAGCATAATAACCAACATACAACTCTTGTAAATAACGTTATTGAGATGAAATCCAACCAAAAGAAGCCTAAAATATATAGAAATCACATTAGTGGATACTGGATTTTGAAGCTATCAATCCATAACTGGTCCACTTCTACTATTCTACCCATAAATCTTTTGTAAATAATATTATTGAGATCAAATTCAAATAAAAAAGCCTCGCCTTATACGAGTAAATTATCCGTTTTTATACTCTGTTTCGTAACTTATTGTGAGTATTGAAAAATGTTGTTTTAATATTATAAATTGTTAAATTACACTCAAGATTTTTATGAAAATTAGACAAACTCTGTAAATTAGTTATGCTAAGAATTGGTAATTACATTAATTATAAATGGTCAAAATTAGATAAAATTTTAAAACATTTAAAATAAATGATGTTGGTCGTAAAATTGTCTTTCAAATACTATATCAAATAATAATAAACTTTGCACTAAGACCGAATAGAAAACACAGAAAAAAATATTCTAGTCCTGTAGTTTCTATATTTTTAATATGTTTAGGTAGAGGGTATTTAAAATTCGGCACAGCCGAATATTGCACTCTAACTTGTTTTGAATACTCTATTTAGGATTGAATTACATTGCAAAGCAATATGCGATTGTAAAATCAATTTGGAGAAATTTGTTAATTTAGTATCTACTTTATTTAGCTTCACGAACAAGTTGAATACAATATTTGTCTCGTAAAGGATAATAAATTGCATATATTTTTTTTATTATTATTTCTTTAATTCAATATAATATTTATACAATAATATTTTCAACGCCTCAGCGCCGTAAAGGCTTTGTAGAAGCTAAATGGCAACTCTGTGTTTATACATATAAAATAGTTAAATATCTTTAATTTTCTAATTTAAAATATTTACAATAAAAAATATTTATAATAAAAAATATTTAATTCTATTTTCTAATTTAAAATATTAAGGGCCATTATTACAACTTGCCTCTAATGTTCTTAATAGTAAAAGGCAACTTTAATTAAAGTGAGGAATAAAGTGACCTTTAAAATTTTTCGTTATTACAACTTCCTTGTAAAATAAAATAATTTTTTTCTAGAATATGACAATATTTGTTTGTGAAAAAAATTCAAATTCAACAGTATACTCTGAGGCTGACTGGTTATCAACCCATTAACCGCCAAAATATTTAAAACCAAAAGTGACAATTAAAAAAAAAATTCATTTTTTTTATTCATTGTATATAAAATTAACATAAAAGTATAAAAAATGTAAGAAAAATTATAAGTGGGTGGAGTAGGGTGGGTGTACTCAACTGATGTGAAAATTTTCAAAGCAATTTTTTTCAATGCATAATGTTCTAAAACATTTCTTGCAATGCCATCGAACTTTTGCATGCCATAAAACACATCTTAATTGTTTTTCTATCTTTTCGGGATAGTGACCTATACCATCTTGAGGTAATCCTGGGATCGATGACGATGAAAGTCGAGCTTTATTTTGCATGTTTTGGCGTAAGTAGTACCTTGCAATGGAACATCGGAATATAAGTTGAAACTTTTTCATTACAACATCAGCTAATGGCCGACTTTTAAACATTTTGTCCCTGGTAGTGGCAGCTTCGTCATTTTTCACAAGATGCAGATTCTTTTTTATATCTCGATATCTTTGTCTAGATATTGATTTTGATATCATTATCACCAGTACAAATCCTATCTTGGTACTAATTTCAGCACTTAAATTTTCTATTAGTTTAAAACTCCATTTTGTGGCAGTTGATATTTATAAAGTCAGATTTTGTTATTTCTTTTAAGCTAAAAACATAAAAAAAATTACAAAACGTTCAAAATTTTAAAGTTTTCGCTTTATGTTTGGGTGTACTCAATTGAGTACAGCGGCGGTAAATGGGTTAATATAAATCAAACGTCTGCTTTCCATTTTTGTTTATCAAATTATTTATTTTCAAAACAAAATTAAAATTAATTTATTTTTCATGAAGTTGACATTTTTTTCCAGAACATACGAAAACTTCAAATACTTAAACCTCACTATAAAATTAAAAGGCAAGATGATCTTCCCTTTAGCTTATGGGTCGGTTTAGATTAAAGTAAACTTATAATAACCAAATACTTTTTATCTGTCCGATAACATCATACCTTTAACTATTGCCAAGTTGTAATAATGGGCCTTAGATTAATTTTAAAAATAAAAAAAGAACAAAAAAATAAAAATAAATGGAAATAGTAATACTAAAATAATTCTCTATATTAGAAGTGCTTCAACGTTACTAAGTAAAAGATCCTTAATGGATTTTTGAATGTAGAAAAAACTTGTCTATTACGAATATTGACTGGTAATTGATTATAACTACTCAATTGGGCCAACATAAGCAATGCGTTGTTTTGTCAAATCTAAACGACATCTTACTGTATTAAAATTTAGAGCCTCTTACTGAAAGAACATTTTTAGCATATTTTCCTATTAAGTTTAAAGTTGAAAATCTTAGCGGAAGATTAAAAACCAGCTTGAGAGCTTTATTTTGAGCAAATTGAAGGGACTTTAGTGAATTGTTTGCTTTGCAGCCATAGATAATAGGAAGATTAGTTAAGTGAGAATGTATAAGTGATTGATATATAAGCATTTTAACATCAGTGTTAAGAATTTATACAAAATACCAATTCCAGATGAAATTTTAGCTTTTAACAAGTTTATGTGCTCATCCCTAAGTAGTTCACCATCTCTGATTCAGTTATTGCAGTTCCATCAATATGAACCACCATCTCTGCATCATTCCTTGATCGGTATGGTTTAAATCTAACGAATTTAGTTTTATTTGGATTCAGAACAAGGCGATTACATCGTGAAAATTCATATTCGATTTGAGTTTGTAAAACTTGTTGATATTGGTAAAAAAATAGAAACATCGTCAGCATCATACATATATAACTTACCAAAAAAATTATGTTCTTTATATCGTTGATGAAAATTCTGAATAATAATGGCCCAAGGACACTTCCCTGTGGTACTCCACATTTGACTGGACGCTTAGAGCTGGTATATTTACCAATTTGAACAAATTGGATGAGGTTTGTTAAATATTGACGAAATAGTTCCAGGGTTTTGTTTGCTACACCTAATATTGCAAGTTTTTTTTTACCAAAATATCATGATTTACAAGATCAAACGCCTTTGAGTAGTCAACAAATATTCCCGTAATACTAATGTGCCCAGCATAAAGCTCTCCACAACTGTAATCAATAACATCTACCACTACTTCTTCTGTTCCTGACCCTTTTTTAAAACCATACTGCCTTTGAAATAAAATGTTATCATCATCAAGATAATTGGATAATTGTTCACATATGATTTTCTCAAAAATTTTATCCACAGCTGACAAGACTGAAACTGGTCTAAAATTTTCAATATTATTAGATGCACTAACTTTTGGTATTGGAATTACCTTATGTATTTAGAGTACATCAGGATAATCCCCTTCATCGATCATTTTATTAAAAATCTCAGTCAACATATTAACTACTTCATTATCTTTTATCAAAAGCATTCTAGGGGTAATATTATCATAACCCGGATTTTTTTTATTGTCCAAGGTATTTAAAATGTTCCCAACCTTAATTCTATTTACCTTCTTGAGCACAAAAGTTGTTCTTTCAGGTATTAAAGTACGGAAAAAGTTAATGTGAGCTTCAACTTTATCTTTTTCTTTTGTTAAGATACAACCATCCTGTTTTACAACATTTTTTACATCAGTTCTATTTCTACCTAACGCTTTATTTAAAAATTGCCAAGTTTTCTTTGGATCTCAAATAATGCGACTAATAATCATCTTGCTAATTCTATTTTAATCGCTCCGATATGGATTTATCACTACGATTTTATCCTTTAGTGCAATTAACTTAAGCAAGTTATCTGTTATCCACGGTGTAAGTAATTTACGATCATTTAAACGCTTGGTAGTAAGTTTTGGTGCTATAAATGGCGGCTGCTGAAAGATTGTCTATTTAGATTTGGCACAAAGCAGATGAATTGTTACAAGATGAATTTCTATTTAATAAATTATTATCTAAGTAACTTTTGAATTTGTTGTAATCAATTTCATATTTTTTTTAATCATTACACTCAAAAATTCCAAATCCAAATTACAATAATATGATATATGATCACTCAAATTGCTTTCAATTCGTAAAAGCGCAGTCAATGGAAGTTCCACTTAAAGGCCTTGTTACAAGATTGAGGCAAGATGTTATTTAACAGATTCTGATCCCTGTTATTACACAACATATCAATATTAATATCTCCTTCTCCTTATCTTTAATAGTAAACGCTACTGATTCATACTTTAAACTGCACACACATCTACAATACTGAATATGAAATTCATGACTTTACGTTTTATAATTGAATGAATTTAATTGCATTCGTGGCAGAAGAATAAAATTGGATTAAAAAAAAATTGGTAAAAAATTTGCATTTTATTTTTATTTTAAATTGTACGCATGTGGTCATAAATTCACAAGGTACAATAAAAAATTAATGTATATATACTCGTTAATATTTAAAAAATTAACATAATAATAAACTTATAAATAAAAGTGCAATAAAAAAAAAACGTAAAACATCTACTTTTTATTATTAAATTGTGCTACAGAATTCAAACAACATATAATATAAACATGAATTTAATACTAATTAATTAATTAATTTATATAATAAAATTAAACAGGATATACATACAATGTATCGTCGCTGTGCCTACAAAAAGAGCTACATATATGTATCTGATTTTTCAACAATTAGTTGCAAAAAATCGTGCATTTAATTACCAATTTTGATTTTAAATTTTAATTACCAATAAAACTTAGGATTTGATTTTGAAAGGGAAGCAAAAGAATTGTTTATCAAACAAACTTTTTAATGATAAAGTATTTTAACTCTACTAACTGAAGCAGAACAGCGACGATATGAAAGATTCCCATTTAATTTTGTGGCCTACAATATTGTTGCATAATATTGAGTTCTTAATGGTTTATTGACATCGATTTGTATTCATATAGAAAAACCCCGGTTGCTGGTAACACATTAAGGAAATTTTTGTAGCCATCATACTTACAAGCAAGGCTGCTATTTTATCTACAATGAGTCTAATTAGTAAATTAGCATTCAAATGAAGGATATTTTCAATTACAAATAACCGATTCCTAATTCTACATTAAACGAAAAATTACACATGTTTCATAACATGAAAGAAATGCAGTATGAAAAAACTATTTGAAAAATTATTTTTTCTTCGTAGACGTCGCGGGCCAAAGGGTTACTGTGAATGGTGAGCGCTACAGTGCAATGATCAACCAGTTCTTTTTGCCGCAACTTGATGAATTGTGATTGGAAAACATGTGGTTCCAACAGGACGGTGCAACGGCACACACTGCACGTGCCACAACCGATATGTTGAAGGATGCATTTCCCGGACGCCTAATCTCCCGTTTTGACGATTTGCTCTGGCCAGCAAGAACGCCTGATTTGCCTGATTCAGACTTCTTTTTGTGGTTCTTTTTGAAGTCGCGGGTTTATGTCAACAAGCCTCAGACTCTTGCAGCTCTTAAAGACAATATCCGTCAGGAATGTGAGGACCTATCGCCGGAAGTTTTGGCCAAAGTGATGGAAAATGCCATAAAAAAGGGTCAATTGACAATCAACTGTGGCGGCGGCCATTTACATGACATCATATTCTCGACTTGATGTAAAAAAATTAAAAGACCAAATAAAAATAATCCACAAGAAGAATCAAAGTTTTTCATTTTTTTTTTTAATTACAGCCAAAAAACATCGGACGTTTACTTTTGCGCCACCTTGTACTTCTGATGACAAACTCCTTTTAAATTTCATATGACCTGTATTTTTTAAGGAAATATATTAGTTAAAAAAACATGCTGAAAGCCGAACGATATTCATTACACTCTTTATCTATAAATATCTTCATTACATGATAAAGTTTTTCATAATGACTTGTCAAAATAAACTAAAACTGTGACTAACTGAACTATGATTTACATCGAAACCTAAGGCCAGGTACCGAATTATACCATTTGAGATAGAATGACATTGATAGTAATTTTTATACCCACCACCAAAAAGATGGGGGGTATATTGCGTTTGTCATTTCATTTGTAACATATTGAAATAATGGTCATAGATCCAAAAACACTATATATATTCTGGGTCCTTATAAGATTCTAAGACGATTTACCCATGTCCGTCCACATAGTACAATGAAATTTTTACCAAACATTCTTTGATCCACCAAAATGTTTGGTATTGCAAATGGGCAAAGTTGGTGCAGTAGGATCTGAGTTATACAACAAAGTTTCAGATTACCTCGATATTTTTCAGATATTTTTTGCAGTTTTCTTCATATGTACTGCAGATAATATCACGAAATTTTACACACTTTGTTTTTATTACAGAAGGAAAAGTCATGTTGAAAATGTTCGGAATCGGTACACGATTTCTCGTAGCTCCCATACAAATATCCTCCCGAAATATGGCTTTATGAGAAATAAATGTCTATAGAAAAACCGTATTTAAACAAAATTCTACAATAATAACTTTCATGCAAAGTGAAATTTTAAAACAATATTGTGCTTGCATCCGTCCATAATTTTTAGCGTTGTCAACTTTGAAATTTCAGAACGCACCAAAATGGAGAAAAAAACGCGCCATTTGAAAAAAATCGCACCAAGTTTAGATTTTCTTTTTTATATGAATTAATTTACATAAAAAATATAATATTTTTGTATTATAAATATAACAATAAAACAGTATTAACAGTTCAATGTTAAAAAAATAAAAAATAAATCGTATATAAAATGCATTCAATGGGGTCCTTTTTCATCGTATAGATTTCATGACAGTGAATTATTAAAAAAAACTGCAATTAAATATTAGTGAAAATAAAGATTTCATTACATTTTCAGAAAATTTAAAAAACTCACCAAAATTTAAAATAAAACGCACTGCGCCCCAGCTAAGAAATTTTTCGCACCAAAAATTTTAAAAATGGTCATCCAAGTACCAAGTTGACATCACTGATAATTTTTACATAGCCCCATACAAAAACCACTTTAGAAAAACACTTAAATGAAAATAAATCTGTCTTAAAAATGACTATCAAGTTGAAATTCGAAAAGCATAATCAAAATATACATTTAAATCGTCGTACCAAATTTCATGATGATCGGTTCATATTTGGCCGTAGTCCTTATATAAAGTCCAATTTCGAAAATTACTTAAATGCGCATAAAAATCACTTTTAAGTTAAAATTCAACACAAATAGTTCAAACATGTATAAAAATCGTCCATCTCAATATGATGATGATCGGTCCATATTTGACGCATAAATATCTTACAAAACCCACTATTAAGTTGAAACTCAACATTAGTAGTCCATACATATTCAAAAATCGTCACTTTGAATATGATGATGATCGGTCCATACTTGACCGAAATCACTTAAATGCGATTTATATAAATCTCCATAATAGGTGATTTGGTGGTTAGTATATAAACGAATATAAACTCTTCTTGTTTTATTTAAGATTCGAGATCGAGCAATTAATCTTGTACATATTACTACAATATAATTTCGGTAACGAAATTATTTATCGATAAAAAAAAAATTTTTTGATCAAGAATGCTATAAAATATGTAATGAAAGAATTGTACGTGTAAACCTAAAGACTAGTGACTAGTAATGAACCATATATAAATATAATCCATAACTGATATAGATACCAAATGCGATCTTAATCTCCCAATGATATTTAGATAACAGATAAATAGACCGTTGCTCTTGTTCGAAAATTCATATTGTCAACAGCAACGATTTTGGCATCACCAAAAATAAAATAAACATGTAGCCGATATTGTGGGTTTAATTTTCCCTAGACTCTGAGTCGAGTTCCTGACAGCCTGAAATATATGTTTTCGTCAGTATGTTCATGGTTTATTTGTGGCTTCAAAACCATAGAGTTTATTGTATTTGTACCCTTTGTGGAACCGTCCACAGTAGCAGTAACCTCGACTGATTTTAGTGTTACGGTGGTAGATGTGTATTACTGGCCTTATATAATTAGCGTGTTCTTTGAACGGACACTACTGGTATAGTGTCCTTTTCGAATTGCTGTCATTTCGGCGCTTATTAGGATTAGTTTTGGAAATTATCTGTAGGAGTTTATATGTAAATATTTTTGTTTAATGTACAGTTTTATGCCCTCATGATCCGTTTTTGCACTACAACAGTAAATTTGTTTGTACATGAAAGGCCTGTTTAGAAAGCTTTTGTGCAGCGGGTTTATAATTGTAGAACATAAGAAATGTTTCGGATGTTTCCAATGTCACGGATGGAATCTGATAGCGTCATCTAGTTACAAAGAACTAAGCTCTGGATCAAGCTTTGAATTTTACAGTCCGCCGTCTCAAGGTGAGACAGAGTCAGAAGTCTCTCTTTGAGGATATATATTTCAGGCTGATTCTTTCGTATAAACAATTTGAAATCAGTTCAAGAAACATGCAAAAGGTGTGCTAATTTTCATTAGCAAATTTACTTGGTTTATATTCGTAAATTTGAAGTACAAATTCACTTTTTTTTATTTTAATTAATATTAATTGAACTTTGAAATAATCACCCCTATCGTGAATGAAAATTCCACATGAAATATGTTCCCTTTTATTTTTTCAACATGGAATTTAATAGGAAAAATGTAAAAAGGGAACAAATTTCATGTGGAATTTTTATTCACGATAGGGGTAAATGTCTTATTTCCATATTTACATGGCACTTGTTGCAGTAGTCCGTTTGCTGACAGCAATCAAGACTTTTTTGTTTTTTTTTAGTTTTTTATTTCGTATTAATGTTGGAGAACTTGTTTCCTCTCCCGTGACATTTGCATAGTGTGTATATCAGTGTTGCCAATTTAGCACTTTCAGTGCTAGATTTAGCATTTTATTTCTCGAAAATGCATTGAAATTTTTAAAAATTATGCTAAATGCTTTTTGCTTGATAAAAAACATATTTTTTTTTTTCAAAAAAAATTCTACTGTTTTACTCCAAAAATTACTTTTGGAGAAATAAAAAAATAACTTTTATTAATATTGCAACTAAATTTCTTTCGGTATGTTAAGTAAATGTATACGGAAATTTTTGAATTACAGTCGGGCCTCAATTATCCATGATGGTCGGGACCAGAAGCATTACGGATCATCGATTTTCACGGTTAAACGAATAACAATTTTGATTATAAAGTTTTTAAATACTTTTATTATTAAAAAAAAAATATTTCTTTTTAAAACTTCGTTTTTTGAGCTAGCATTTTAACACTCACAATTTTTTTCTTGAATGCTCGTTAATTATTTTAACTTTATCTTCAATATTTAAAACGTTTCTTCGTCTTTTTACCACTGGTAACGATGCCATACAAAATATATTTAGATCCCAAATTTCAAAATTACTCTATCACTTTTAAATATGTACTTCTGAGTCATCGTATTCCGTTTTCATGTTTATTATATTGTATGTATGAATTTAAAGTTTTTAAAATAAATTCACGGATAATAGAGGTAAGCACGGTTAATCGAAGCAAACAATTTGAAAAAAATTGCAAACAAAAAACAATAGACTGATATTTTTCCACGATTAATCGGGGTTACCGATAATCGAGGGCCGACTGTAATATATGAAATGTAATCTATTAAATCAAGTCCACAATTGTTATGAATAAAATTTAAAAAAAAACTATAATTTATATTTGTAACATTTAAATTAAAAATTGTATTGTTACATTGAACAAATTTAGCAGTTATTTTTTCTTCTGTAGAACATTTTAGCACTTAGTTTTTCCAGTTTTAGCATATTTTGAAATTCATTATTATATTCAAATTCATGGCAACACTGGTGTATATGTGCATTTCTTGCCTGGATTATCTTCAATTGCTTGTATGATGTACGTATGTATGTGTGTTTTATTTGAATGCATTTGGTGTCGTATTTAAGCTGAATGTTTGGTCTGGTGTAGCTTTTGTTTCGATTAAGTTGTCGTCATTAATTATATTGGCATTCGATTTAGTCATTGTTTAATTATAAAACACAGTCAATTCTTTATTTTTAAAAAGTTTCTTTATCAGGGAGTGTATATAAAAAGTTAAATGGTCATTATTGAGTGTTTTTTTTTTTTCAATTAAATGTTAGAGTGATTGCTATTGATTTGCATTGCATGGCTTAAAGACCTCAATGAAAATTGAGTTGCAAATGTTGATCGATTAACACCATTTATAATAATGTGCGGTTATTTTATTTATAATGTTATAAGTACTGAACGTTTTCATATAAAAGTTTTTTTAAGAGTTTAGTTAGTTACGAATAATATTATATCGATATTGAGAATATGGAAAAAGGGTTGTTATATGAAGTCACATAAAAATATCACAAAACCCTGACGTAAATTTCATCATAATTTAACAAAGCACATCATTATTGAGCCAGATACTTTTTTCATCCATATTCAAATATTGAAAACAAACAATATAAATATTCTTATTGCATCAGAAATGTTAACCTTACCTTACGAAATGATAAGAGCAGCACCCTAAACAGATTCATTGATTACAAATATTTTCATTTTCTTTTTACACATCCAATTGAAAACACCATGTCATTGTATTCAAAATAGACAATACAATATTTTAATCTCATTTCTTAAAATATTTGTTTTTATAATTATTTATTATTGTTTTTTTTTTTAATAAATTTCTACGTACGACACACCTTCTTAACCTTTTACATATAAACACACTTACATACATATGATCTCTACGATCTCTAGATCAAAATGAATTGAAATTTAAAATATATGTATGTATGTATATTGTTTATTTGGTTTTGTAATTTATTTCACAAGAGATAATTTGTATTGACATCACATCAATTGCCTTGAATCATTTATTAAAAGAATTATCGATTCACGTCAATGCAGCAAACTCAAGTTGTTTGGACACATTATGAGTTCTTGATCAACGTTGATCTTTTCTATTTTGTTACGAGTACTAAATATGAAAAATCATTGAAGACGTAAGTTGAAGTGACAGTGGACTATATTATTTGTTTGCAGGGGGGTTACTCTCTATTGCGATGCGAAAGCAAATTCGATGCGATAAGCGTACAGAATCACTTTCTGAGTCGATTTAACGATGTCCGTCCGTCTGGCTGGCTGGCTGTCCTTTGTCAAATATTTGGCTAATCTGAACTTGTATTTTGTGTTTTCTGTTCTAACTTATTGTTTGTCAGTGGTGAAGGAGGGGAACGCTAACAACAGCTGAATGCGCATATTTGCTTTAGGCAGACAGGTTGGCACCGAACACAAAATGCAAACGTATTCGAAATTTTCAAATTGTACACATACTATGTACATATATACCCAATAAACATTTATTTGACAATTAACCGAAATGTGTGAAACTACTTCAGATGATTGGGATTGAAAATTGTCCATTATTTCACCATTATTAATAATCTTCCGAAATGTTTAATTTATACAAGTATCCAATCATATTTTGACACAAATAAGTAGAGTCCGACCGAGTTTCGGTTTAAGCCAAAAAGCGACCAAATACCAATATTCGGTATTTGACACTATTTTGACTAAATAACAAAACCGAATCTTTTATAAAGGAAAAACATAGATAATGGAATTTTTATATATTTTATTGTAAATTATTTAAGAATACTGTAAAAACTGTAACCTAACCAATTTTTTTCATTCATAAGGAAAAGACAAGATTTATGAAGTGCTCAATTTAGTGTTGGTACTTCAAGGCTCCTTAAAATATCTAAAGATTTTATAAAATTACAATAAATATTTTTTTTGGAAATTATTAGGACATTTTAAAAGTTTGCGTTTATTTTCGGTTTAGGCCGAATCTCGATTTTTTGGCTGTATATTTGGTTTGATTCGGTTGCGGCTTGTACAAACTAGTTTCGGTAGGATTCTAGATTCGGCACAGTCGAATATAGCTCTATAATTTGTTTTGTTTGTGATAACCGAATTTGTTCATAAACGAAAGATTAAATCTTAACGAAGCAAATAAATCTCACATTTCTAAACGACTCCTTTGATCGGGATACAATTTTACACGCACGTTGTCAAAGAGTATGTGTTGTAATTTGCCCCTTATAAATAATGTTTCAACTGTTACCACTGTAAAAATAAAATGATATTATTTTAACATATTATGATAAAGTACTATCATAATGTGATTACTTTAGATCATAATATGATTACTTTAGATCATAATATGATTACTTTATATCATAATATGATCAATTAAGATCATAATATGATTACTTTATATCATAATATGATTAATTTAGATCATAATATGATTACTTTAGATCATAATATGATTAATTAAGAGCATAATATGATTATTTTAAACTATAATATGGTTACCCTAGGTCATAATTTGATCATGTATGACAATTTTATGATTATATTAGGTTATGATATGATGTTATAATATCAAATTATGATTAGCAAGAAAATATTATGATGAAATATTACGATAATAATTAATCATAATATGATATTTCATGGCACTTATATTCATCATAATATGTTTTGACTACAATCATAAATCTTATCATAATATGTTGCTCTTAGATTATGTTTACCACAACTATGTTTTTTCTCTGCGTGTATGATTTTAAATCGCGGGCCAATTTTTGGGTTCACATGCAAGTTCAAAGATTTTTATGTTTTCAGAAAGTCCCCAGTTAGACCATTTATCTCTAAGGGTTATCGAGCTATATTGCACCGAAATTTGTCACTCAAATTTGTTTGATAATTAAACAACAATTATACACAGAAAGTTTCCAAGCAATATATATTGCAGATCATTTCAATGTAATACATACATGTCCAGTTTTCCAACATGTTGCCCTTACATTTTTACGAATTTGACTTTTTTTTATCAAAGTATGGGACATAAGTTTTCAAATTTCAAAGTGAGATTAATTTGAGATTACAAAATGGGAAACAGTTTTGGAAACCTTCATGTATTCCTTAATAAGGCTTAAAGTATTTACCAGATCCAATAGAAATGTGAAATTAATATTTGAAATTGTGGAAAATTCCATTTTTGAAATTTTTGTCATATTTTTTTTAATTGGACGATTCTTTAATTTATTATACGTTCTCCCAAAAAAATCTACCCGATATTTGAAAACCCAGACCAGGGAGTAACAATTCACTTTAATTGTAATATTAATTCACTAAACTTGCAAACTCGATTTACTTAAAATGAAAATGATGCAGGTGAATAGAACGGATTGTGACTGAATTCGACAACCAATTATTCAGTGGGTATTTATTGGGTATGTATGTGTAGGTGAGTATCTATGTATGGGGATTCGTATTAAAGGTAAATAAGAATGCATGTTTCTAAATTGGGGAAAAAGTATATTGATGGCTTAATATAAAAAAGGCCTAACTCGATTTTTTGTTACTTCAAAGACGAAGAAAAAAACTTAATAAAATTCGTATAATTCTGAATACAACACAAACAATTTGTAATAAAAAAAAGCAACACATTTTATTTATTATTTAAAAATTTTTTATTTTTGTTTTAATGAAGGTATCTAAGATAGACATTTTTTCCTTGATATTTAAAAAAAAATTAAGTTGAGTCTTTTTTATATTAAGCCATCTATGTAAAGCATGAAATCCAAATAAGCGTAACACTACTCTCGTTCGGACAATATAATATTTAGATGGATAAAGATAATAAATATAGGTTCCTATATGATTATACATATGGGTGCATGTAGGTTTTTATGAGTGTAGTAAGTACATATCGTCGATGCGACTAAAATAAGTCGTATACTTATGTCTTTAAAACATTTCAGAAGAGCACAATTTTAAATTTTTAACATTCTCGTAATTGATGAAGTTCGATTTTTAAAATTTAAATATTTGAAACCGTAGGAGGAAATCAATTTAAATTGATGTAAGAGTTTTACAACTTACCTGATTTCTTTATCAGGTTAAAAAATTTAAAACAAATTATCAAATTTGGAAAAAGTTTGGTAGTTAAATGGAAGATCAATCATGTGGTCAAATAAAACAAAAATTTAGAAATTACAAATAAGACTTTTTCTTGGTGCAATGACGATATACATAACTACATATATTGTACGTATGAATACACCCACATTTATTTTATTTATACCAGTTGGAAAATGTATGTATAATTAGACGTAAACTAATTGCTATTAGAGCTAAATATATTACACACAATATAGAATATTAGTGCATATTTAATATTATTTATGTAATTTGTTGTTTGTGTTATTAAACGTAATGATAGTTTACCTATAAACTGAAACCGATAAAAGCTTTTGAACTATTTATAGTACAAATTATATTTCCAATATTCGTCAGAAATTATTGATATTTTCCACCTGATATTTTCCCTCCACCACCATAGGTGGTGAATGAGGGTGTATATAAGTTTGTCATTCCGTGTGTAACACTGAAAAATATTCATATGAGATCCAACCAACTAAATAAAATATTGATCCTTATGGAATTCTAAATCGATTGAGATATGTCCGTCTGTCTGTCTGTCTGTATAAAACATTCTCACGTCCAAGAGACACAACCAAAATGAATAGAGTTTACAGAAAACTGTTAAGTCTTCTCCTAAGCAGTTTACTATTGAAAATCAGCAAAATTGGTATAGTAGAACCAGAGTTATGGGCCAAAATGTAAGACAACATCCATAAAAATTAGATATTATAAAATATTTGTCTTCCCATTTTTTGAAATATATTGCAGATATTACTATGAAATTTTGTACACGTTCTTCTTATAATAAAAGAAGAAGGTGTGAGGCAAATAGTAAAAATCGGTCAATAATATCTTCCCGAAATATTGCTTAACGATAAATAAATGCCTGTAAAATTGAAATATTTATACAAAATTCGGCAAAAATGTAAAAAAAAAATCGCAAACGAAATTTTGTGTTGTTCGGACCATGTTTGACAATAGACCTCATATAAAGTCTACATCAAAAAATGCACTTAAATACGTATAAATCTGGTACAAATATAGTTACCAGATTAAAATTTGACAAAAAGAATTCTTATAGATATATAAATTGTTATACTAAGTTTTATGATGGTCGATCCACAATTGGTCATAACTCCAATATAAGGACCACATCCGAAAAAGTCAATAATCTTTATATATATATATCTTATAAATATCGGTATCGACTCAAAACTGTACAAAGATCTTTAACACATGCACAAAAATCATCCTGCAGAAATTTGTGAACTTCGATTCATATTTGACCATATTCACCATATGAAGCGCTCTTCCGAAAATCACTTCAATACTCATAGATATCTTACAAATAACGATACCGATCCAAACTTTACACGCAGCATTTATATATGTGCCAAAATCAAACTGCTGCTTTTTGAGAGTATCGGTCCATATTTGGCTATATCCCCCATAAAAGGTTCACTTCCGAAATTCACTTTAATATTAATATGTAACTTAAATATGAGATATTAACATTTCCTGAGCACCGAGCTAAGTGTCACCACTACTTTTAATGGCTCCGTTGTATCAGCAGCAGCACGTGGCCCGAAGTTTGCTGCTCAAACAAACATCAGTCTTTTAAACAACTGCCATTCTTCCTACTTTTGAAAACAACCACATCGTGTATCACGTGTATCCCGAAGGGACCTGCGTTGTGATTCTCTGATCGCAGAGTTTAAAAGGGTAAACAATCAAACTCCAACCAGTTTCGAGCCCGTACAAGCTCAAAGCACCAAAATGGCAACAGCGTCAAGGTGATGGAATATCACCAGGACTTAATACCCCCTGGGGGTGGTGTCATTAGACAATGTTTCTTACCATTACCAGTTAAACACAAACTTTTTTGAAGTAAACAAAACATTTTTTAACGTTTTATTAATTTATTGAATCTGCCATATTCATTTGAAACTTACAACTAAAATTTAAATAATAGTTCTCTAGCAAGCGGATTGGGGTGGCAGTTCATATTTTTTATACCTTACTAGTAGTTCCCCCAAGTCACAGGAATGTTCTCATATCTTATGTACCAGGGTGCCGCCATCATGGTTCTACGAATTTTTAATGCTTGTATACAGGATGATTTTATAGTCAAGGCTTAATTTTGTATGGGTACTTTTTAACCAATCTAGAGGCTTTTAAGTTCATGTAAAGTCTCTTGGTTTGTATATGACGACGCCAAGTACGTCGTCTATTCCAATGAATACCAAGGTATGTAACATACTCCGACTGAGGTATATTAATATTGTTAAGTGTGACATGTAGACAATTTCCTCTCCTTAGCATGAACGTTAAATGTTTACTCATGTAAACTAAACATGAATAAAGTAAATTAAATGTTTTTTCATGAAAGAATATCTCACGTTAATTTCATCACATACTACGTTCTACATTAAAAATCTTATTTGAATGTTGCAAATCGTTCTTAACTTAGGCCGCGTTTTCACTATGTTTTCACTATGTCATTTTTCTTTTCAAATTGTTGGCAATTGTATGAAAACGGGTTGTAATATGGCGTCATCTATGTTTGCAATCATAAAAATCATGATTGACAACCCGTTTTCATACAATTGCCAACAATTTGGACAATTTGACAACAAAAATGATATATTGAAAACCAAGCATTACAGTTCTAATCAGTCACATCGACAGTCCCAATAAAATACTAAGCATACATAACATTACGATTTGAGTTTCAGTTTAAAGTCCGTGCCATATACCTCAATACAAGTATTTACAGAATTCCGTAAATAATCCTTATATATTTATTATAAGAATAGTGTTTTTTTTATTTGATAAAATTTACTTTTTACCTATCGAGAATAGCTGTCAAAAAAAAACTTATCTAAGTAAAAAGATTATTTGAAAATATGTGCATTTGTCGTCACTATGTTTAAATATGAATTCGCAGTTGTACACAAGAAAACTTTTATGTTCTTTGTTTGAGGTATTAAATTCTATTCTACTGCTCACAATATTGCAAACGTTGGAATTTTCTTCACTTCTCTAGTATTTAATTATTATGCATTTGTATTATTTTTGCATCGTTTGAGTTGTAACGGGTGGTTAAATTTCAAGGGCCGATGTTGATTTTGAATAAAACACAAACTATTTAGGAAATTATTGTGATTTTACTTTATTATGATATATTGGTATTACTCAATTATGTATGGAACAAAATATCGGCCAAATGGGCGCCGCGACCACGGCGGCACACCTCCATCCGATGGTCCAAATTTTCGATGACCCTGAGGCATAATGAAGGTTCTATGCCGTTAATGTGCCGAATTATCTCATCCTTTAGCTCTTGAATTGTTGGATGATGCCGCTAGCCCATAAACCGCACCAAACAGTCACTCTTTGTGGGTGCATTGGTTTTTCGACAATCACTCTTGGATTCTCATTCGCCCAAATGCGGCAATTCTGTTTATTGACGAATCCACTGAGGTGAAAATGTGTCTCATCACTGAAGATGATTTTCTTCGATATGCACGATATGCATTTTGATTTGAAAAAAGCTTGGCGTTTAGGTGTGGTTTTAATTCAACATCGGCCCTTACAATTTAACCACCCTTTATATTCTGTATTCCCCCTTTTTAAGCTGACCCTGAATAATACTTGAGCTTTTATCTATGCAGAGATTTGTATAAATATTTTATTATCGAGGGATTCTTGTATCTTATTAAAAATTTTAAAGAAGAATTTATTTGTGTTATTTGTGGATGCATTTGTGTATGGGTCAATTTAAAGAAAATGCGATTTTTGTGTCCCTGCACTTTACACTTTTATTTTAGGTAAAAAAAAACAAAAAAAAAACTAAAATGTGCAAACGAGCAATATGTAACAAAAAAACGTAATTCTCAAATTTGTATGTTTGTTTTTTTGTTTATTCAGATTGGTATTTTGTTTTTCCTCTGATTCCTTCCATTCAAAAGCATGAGAATTAGAATTTTTTGTAAACAAAATAAAATAAAATCAAGAAAAAAGTTAATATGCAACAATTAATAACAGTTTTCGAATTATTGCGATTCTTTCTTGTGTTTTGATTTCTTATAGTCGTCAAAACATAATTAGTGCGTATTTGGCTTTGCAAAGAAAGGTTTCCCCACAATTTGCATTGAGCGTCACTTTTTTATAAATCAAGTAATATTACTAGTTTTCAATTTTAAGTTTAAATAAAGTAATTAACGTAGGGAAAGTACAAACTTTAATTATTACAAAAATGTAAAAGCGCGTTAAAATTTCATGAGCCTCATATATTAAATGTAAAAAATTTAAGTTGACATTCATTGTTTACATGGTTTCAACTCATTTTTTTATAATTTGTAAATTTGAGAAATAAATTGCCTACGAAAAAACAACCAAAATAGACAGACATTTCATGAGCATCACTTTTGATATATATTGCTTCATAGCTTAAAATGCTTAATTTTGATTTTATTTTTTAATTTTCAAGAGTAAAACAACAAAATTAACGGCGGCTGAAAGAGCACGGAGATATCGAGTGAAAATAAAGCGCGTAATGCCGAATATAAAATAAAGAAGAAAGAAAGGTATAATCGTGGTATATTTGAGTTTAATTTTTATTGTTACTGACTGATTCTGTTTTAGCCACAAACTTAATTCGAAAGTGGTAAAAATGAATGAGAATGAAAAAAAGACAAAGCCGCTTGTCATTTCATTAAGTTTATACAGATTCAGAATAAGAATTTGAATAAAAATTATAAATGAAATTAAGTTATTGTTTTGTGTCAAATATTTACATATGTATGTGTATAAGTTTCTTCAAGAATTACTTCCTTTTTTCAATTTTTGTTAAAGATATCAAAGAATATGTACATGTTTAGTTTTGTATGAAAATTTTTGTTTTTTGAAGAATTTTTGTTTTTTTATTTACTTTTTGTAAAAGAATAAACTGTTTTCGTTAAACTTTAGATTTGCATTTGCAAAAAGTTTTAGCATATTTTTGCTCTAAACTAACAAAGGAGCAAAAATATGCTAAAACTTTTGGCAACTGCAATGATGCAATACCATTTGCACAAGATTGTGAATTGTGCTATTATTTTTGTCAAACTATTATTTCAATGTAATTTTTTATGTTCTTAAAATTCTAATGGTTTCTGATTTTTTTTTTTTGCAAATTACAAAATTTGGTTATAGCTATGAGGACATAGAATGTTTTTTTTAAACATATTTTTGAACCCAGTGTCGCCCGTCCCCGCTGATCTTTTATTTTTTACATGTTCCCGTATTTAGTATTGATTAGTATTCCTACAAAATTTTGTTCTACTACACACTCTCACATGATCAATATAGTTTGCAAATCGTAGACTGTTAATCAAATTGTTTGACAATTTGCAAACTTACATTTAAAATTTGAATAGTCTCAATGGTTCAGTGTGAACTTCTTGCATCTGAAAATGTGCTAATAAGAATTTGTAGGTTTTGTAAGACTACCCTTTATATAAATACACGTATGACCATAATCAGAAAACATTAAGTTCTTCAGGTAAACTTATGTTTGAAGAATTTTGTATGGACACGACTTTTTCTTATAGACATTTATGTATCATAAGGCTATAATCTTAGAAGAAATTTTTGTGAGGGGCTATTAGAAATCGTGGACCGATTACTACAATTTTCAGTAGGACTTGTAGTTCTGTAATAGTTATAAAGTGAAAGTAATTTCATTATATTATATGCATTACATATATTTGAAGAATATCTTCAGATTTAAAAATATCGAAGTAGTCTGAAACTTTAGTCTATAACTCAGATCCATTGCCCATTTGCAATACCAAACATTTTGTTGAATCGGAGAATGTTTGGTAAAAATTTTATTGTTCTATTTATTGTCTTAGAATCTTATAAGGACCCAGAATAGGCCTTATTTCGATGTGCTACAAATGGAATGACAAGTCGAATATCAACTCTTATTTGTTAATTAACCAATTTATTTTAATATGAAACAAAGATCCCGAAAATCTCCGATTCACAAGACTTGTAAAACCAGTTCCGTTTGGCATTCCTAGTAGGGAACTATAGCAAAACTAGTTCGACAGCAATAGAGACCGATTCTACAATAGTTTTAAGATTTCGTATGAGAGGGGAGTAAATTTACTACTTTAAGGGGTTTTAGAACTGATTACGAAATAAACCCAAATGCATTGGATTTGTTAAGGCTACAATTATTATTAATTTAAAATTTATAGAGAAAATACCATAGTAAATTTATGACCATACTTGATATTTCAAACTTAATTATTTAAAAACAGTTATTGGCCTATAAAACCTTATTCACACGACATTACTACATATTTATACATTTGTTACTTAGTCTGAACAAATATATGTTTATTCTGTCGATAAATCTTGTTGTTCATATGACATTAACACGCAAACAGATAAAAAACGAAAAGTAGAAAATGATAAAACAGATACAAATAATTAAAAATTTGACAGTACACTTCAAATACAAGTTCGTATGTAAGGGTAATTATATACTAATATCTGTGTAAGTTTGCAGGTAATTCATAAATAGAATAAACATAATAATACATATTATTTGTATATTCTATAAAAAAAGCAAAACTGAATTCTTTGTAAATAGAAAATACACAAATAAGAACTCAACCAAGACAGCCACACATTGGGTGAAGAACATATCATATTTGATTAGAAATAAATATGACTTACACTTTCTCCCTAATTTCCTTTCTATATTCCATGTGGGAAGCGTGTTGCATGCACTAATCCCCAGACATTTGAAAAGAAGATATACTTTACTTGTTCAAATGGTAACAAAATGTTGACAAATTCACCCCTATCGTGAATAAAAATTCCACATGAAATTTGTTCCCTTTTATTTTTTTAACATTGAATTTTAATAGGAAAAATGTGAAAAGGGAACAAATGTTACGTGGAATTTTTATTCACTATAGGGGTGATTATTAGTGAATTTTAAACAAATCTAGTAAAATGTGTAATATACTATCGTATATAACCAAAACAGAGAAGAAATAGTTGACATATTAAGACTTAGTTTTGAGACATATCAAAGAGTGCCAGAGAGGTATCAATTTATCCCTTCTTGGGCATTTACATATTAAAGTGACATGTTCCCATATTAGAAAATAAACTATTCCACGTTACCGGTTTCGAGAGAAATACTACCAGAACTAAATAGGCTCAAATTTTTTATGGTTAATGAGGTTCTAAAAACTGTTGCTATGGCAGGACTCAATTAGGTCCAGTAACCGGTTAGCCATCCGCGACACAGCTCACGTATAACATTAAGAAAAAAAAATATACTTTCATATATTTACGGAGTATTTCGCGGCAAAGGAACTGGTATATTTTGAGGCTAGAAACGAATCAAGCCAATTTTGGATGCCCTGTTCTGTAATTAAGCGTATCCCAGAGAAAGCGTTCTGCATCGATTGTTCAATGGAGCAAGATCTGGAATATAAGGCGGGTTAGGTAAAACTTTTACACTGAAATTTTGTATAAAAAATTTTACAAGCTTTAGATAACGGTTTGTAGCTTTACAACAAACAGCAAACATCAAGTGTAATTATAGTAATGCAACACAGTGTAGATAGGAATCTTTTAATTCCAACAAATACAAAGCATTACCTTAGCGCCATTGATATTTGGCTTTGATTTGAATCGGATGGTTGGTCGCGCTTCACATACAATCTCTTACGCTTTGGGTTATCGTAATGGATCCATTTTTCATCGCAAGTAGTGATTCAGTGAAAAGTGATGTACTTTTTTAAGCGTTTAAGCAACATTTCGAACATGCAAAATTTCTTTCAAGATCTTTAGTCTTAAATTCATTTGGTACCCAATTTCCCTGCACACGCAAACATTTGGGTGCTGTAGCTTAATTGAGTAGCACATTTGATCATTAAGCATGAGTTGGTATTTGTAGCCCGGGTTCGATTTCCAACCGCTGCCACTCAAACAACATCAGTTTCTGATAATTATTAGTTTTATTTACTATCCATCATAACTAATATTTATCACAGCGCCCTCCTTCGGTGGTATAGCATTGAAACGCCACCGAAGTAAAATAATTAAATAAAGGCTATAAAATCAATATTTAACATTAATGCGCCTACTCACCACCAGCGGCGCTGCAATTCTGCACTAAAAACAAACATAATGCGCAATTGCAGAGTTGTGATATAAAAAGCTTTCTTCTTTCACCACCTTTACTTCTTTAAATATCCCCTTTCCAAAGAACGCAAAGGATATAATGGTTCGAAAAGCTCCACTATACTTTCTTACTTATTTTAGTTATTTCTTTAACGTTATTGCAGCGGTAACAGCATTTTGGCTAATTTCGATAATTACATTTTTGCCGTAATTTTAGTTATCTCGTTAACGGTAATTTAGATGTTGCCGTAGTCGAGCTGAAAGGGTAAATTAAGGTAATTGTACCCAGCAATAGTAGCAATCTTTTCATGTGGATCTTTCGATATAATTACTCAGCTCACAAATCCACTGTGCAGCATATGAGTAATTATATGGCTGCATAAACATTTCATAACCATTGGCAACACAAAACACAATAACCGTCATACCTTCTAAAAATATAATGAGTAAAAATATCAACATATCAAGAAAAACAAGTAAAAGTTTATATTCGGCTGTGCCGAATCTATATACGCACTACCAAATGCCAGTAGTGTGATATACATATGAATACTTGAAACAAATTTTTGTTACATTTTGCATCGGTAACGATAATTACACTGTTTTATTGTGGCGCGATCGTCATAAAATATTGTAGATACCGTAATATCTATTTTTTTTTAAGTTTATTTTGTTTAAATTTGATCTCAATAGCAACATTTATAAAAATTTTATGCATATTCCAGTTATTCTACGGTATTCTCTTTCTTTTATTACTGGACTATATATGAGGCTAGTTCACAATATGGGCCGATGCAAACAAACTATCGTATTGCGATTTCTCGTTGCATGAAAGAGTTTTGTATAGATACTGCTTTTCTACAGACACCATAAAGCCATTCTTCGGGAAGATATTTGTATGGAGTCTATCAGAAGTCATGGACCAATTCTTACGATTTTCAACAAAACCGGACCTCTGTAATAAAAATAAAGTGTGCAAAATTTCATGATATTTTCCGCATTATATTTGAAGAAAATAGCAAAAAATTTCTGAAATAAATATCAAAGTTGTCTGAAATATTGATCTATAACTAGGATCCTACTGGAACGACTTTACCCATTTTCAATACCAAACAGAAATATAAAAATTGCAAATTTCAATGTTCTATATCTTTTTTCGAATCTCTATTATTCCTTCAACAGACGGACGTATATAGCTAGATCGTCTTGGAATATATAGAGTTTTTGGTTCCACGCCCAATATTTTTTGTTACAAACGGAACAATAAACTTAATATACCCCCATCTCTTTGGTGATGGTTATAAAAACATACATACGTATGTATGTACATTGTACAATTAGATTGGATTGATTAGAGAACGTCACAATAATTGAAAATATTTACCAGACAAATGGGCTAGTAACAATTTAGAAGGTTGAATATGACACACAACAAATTATACAGAAAATTAGAATTATCAACTAAGTACCAATTTAGATGAAGCATTTCTTTAAGCTAAGCTGATTGCCTCTTAGACATTGGGTTGAGAGGACGATAAGACGAGTACACACTTGATTGTAGTAGCAATTTTTGTTATTCTCTTATTCATATTACATAATGAGAATTGTTCTGTGTGAACACCGAAGAAATTTCAAGAAAAAAAAAATTGTATCAATAATTTTAGTAAAAAAATTCTAAGTGTAGATTGGGACTAACCAAACAGGGATGCAAAAGTTGGTATAATTGTACGTTTTTAGCACTATAATTCGTGCTGCTACAATTTAAAAATGAGTTAGAATTTGTTAGCAAGAAGTATTTCATAAATAATACTTTTATATTCAGATCTCAACCACTTTAGTCTTTATGTACTTTTTAAAATTAAAACATTAATATTAAAAATAAATTGTTATGTACGTTTTTAGTTAAATTTTAATAAAAAATATTATAAAAAAGATAAGAAATTTAGTACAATTGGAATAAAAAAAGTACAATTTGTAAAATCTTATTTTGCATTCCTGAAACAAAAATAAAAATAGACAGACAAATAAAAAGAAATCAATATAAAATTGTAAATGACATAAACAGCACAAACATGACAATAACTACATATAAACAAATGTGCTTAATATAGAAATACGTATGTATGTATATACAAGTATACATATATGTATGTATGTATAATGATTAAAACAGATACTGTTAAAAATCTAACAGAAACAAATTATTTAACATTTTAGCATATTTCAAAAAAAAAAAACCTATTATTTCAATGCTCTTAATGTAATCAACACTAAATACAACAAGTAAGAAATTATAGGCGGTCAAGCCCGACCTTATAATACCCTACACCCAGTATATGTATAAAACAGTTTTTCAGAAATGGGCACTATATGGGAGATATGAACTATTGTGAACCGGTCATCCACAAATTTAGTGTAATGATTTTTGTGAATATAAATATTATATATGTTAAACTTTATCTCGATCTAAATACTTTTATAAGAATTACGAAGAGGGTCTTATATGGGAGTTTCGACCAATTATGGACCGACCATTATAAGATTAGGTGTCATTATTTCTGTATATATGAAACTTATTTGTGTTGCATTATATTTAGATACCAAAATTTTTAAGAAATTTATGGTCGTTAAATTGATTTTCGCAAGTGGGCCTTATATGGGAGCTACGACTAATTATGGAACGATCATCATAAAATTGTACCGTATTATTTGTATACCCTTCGCCTTCATTAGGGTATGTATAAGTTTGTAATTTCCACAATATAATTTTCCGACCCTATAAAGTATATATATTCTGGATCCTTATAGATAGCGGAGTCTATTAAGCCATGTCCGTCTGTCTGTCTGTCTGTTGAAATCAATTTTCTGAAGTCCCCAGATATCTTCGGGGTTTCGAGAAGTTTGCTATTTAAAATCAGCAAAATCCGTCCATAAATAACGGAGTTATGAGCAAAAATCCGAAACAACCTCTGAAAATTTCATGAAAAAACTAATAAACTCATCAACAGATGGCGTTGATCAAACAAAGTGTATTAATATTGTTACGAACAAATTCATCAACAGATGGCGTGTTTATCGATATAATTATGCATCCACAACAAGTGTGAAGGCTATATAAGATTCGGCATAACCGAATATAGCACTCTTACTTGTTATATACATATCTGTGTTCAATATTATTTGGATACCAAGATTTTTCAGAGATTTATGGTCGTTAAAGTGATTTTCGAGAGTGGGCTTTATATGGGAGCTATAATAAACTATCTACCGATCTGCAAAAGATTTGTAGAAGTGATTTGGCTTCATTTATCACTGATTTATGGTGAAATTTGTGTGGATTCAAACATTTATGATCGTTAAACCCCTATTTCAGGAGGAGATTTGTATGGGGGCTAGGTGAAATAATTGACCGATTTCCACCAGTTTCAATCCCATCCGGCCTTGGGCCAAAAAATATAACGTACCATTGAAATATTGAAATATCTTCAAAATTACGACCTGTCCTCTGCGCACAAGCTTTACATGGACAGACAGCCAGACGGACGTACATCGTTAAAACGACACAGGAAGTGATTCTGAGTCGATCGGTATACTTTAAGGTGGGTGTTGGACCAATGTCTCTAGGCGTTTCAAACATCAGCACAAATCCAATATACCCTCCCCACTATGGTGGTGTAGGGTATAAAACCAAGTAAGAGGTGATTATTTGTAGACCCCCAAATCACTTATTATTAGGCGAACTTCATAAAATATTGTATCGTAATTTCTTATTATTTTAAGTTTACTTTTTATGAAAGTCTACATCCCAATAACGATATTTATAAACAATTTATGCAAATTCCAGTTATTAGCAAGAATTAATTTTTCTCTTTCTTTCAAAACTTTACTTTGTTTATATTTTTGCAGCATGTAACATAAAGGGATTTACTTTAACATACAATAAATTTAGTTCCAAAAAGCCCTAGGAAACTGATTTTGGCTTTTCAAAACGTCAAAATTGTCAACTCTTTATACTCTGTGGTTATTCTTGAAAGTGGAGCTTGTACGGAAGATATCCCCAATTATGGACCAACTTTCACAAAAGTCAATAGTATAATTTTTACATAAATACTTACTTGTGTAACTGATCTGTGCAAAATTTCGGTTCGATATGGATGTTTATGTAGGGTAATGAGTTTTCGGGAGTAGTCCTCATAAGGGAACTAATACCTATGACAAGCCAAGTGTCATGAAATTCTGTATGACGATTTATATAATGAGTTTTATAAGAGTTTTATGAGCATTTAAGTGATTTTCCAAAGTGAACTTTATATGACGACTAGGGCCTATAGACCGATCATCATTAAATTGGGTTTGAATATTTCCATGTATGTATAGACTATTTGTGTCGAATTTAAGCTTGCTACTGATGCTTATAAGAGATTTATGCGTATTTAAGTGATTTCTAGAATTGGACTTTATATAAGGGCTATGGTCAAATATGGACCAATTATCATGAAATTTAGATGTTTGTACAGATTACTTGTGTTAAATTTCGACTTGTTAGTAATTTTTATAAAATATTTATGCGCATTTAAGTGATTTCCGGAAGTGGTCTTTATATGATGGCTATGGTCAAAATATGGGCCGATGCAAACAAAATATCATTTTGAGATTTCACTTTGCATAAAACTCATTCTTGCAGATGGGTGTATGTATACGTCTTTTCTATAGACATTTATGTACCATAAAGCCATATTTCCATCTCTTTGATGGTGGGTATAAAAACGATTATAAAATTTTTATATTTCACTGTTTATCAAAAGGCACTAAGTTAATTTTAATTATTTATTTAATATAAATTTTCATTGCCAAAATATTACAAGAAACCTTGAATTGCCAACTGAATTGAAAGGAAAAAGTTTTTCCCATAAATTTATTTGCCACAAATCAAGTGGAATCACAAATTTATTTAGATAAACATTCGGCCAGTAAAATTTAAATAAATTGTTCTCAGGCGCCAGCCAGTGCTCCAGTAATTTATGAAGAAGGGAAAATACAAAAAGAATGAAAAGGAAAAATAATAATAAAAAAAAACATCATCAATAATTAATTAAATTAAAAATTAAATTTTCCTCGCATATAAACAAATCGATTTTAATTCATTCATGCCATGGAAAGAGGAGCAGAGCATCATTAATTTTGATTTGATGGAAATGGATGTTGCTGTTATTTTTCGTTTTTTTGTTTTCTTTCAATTTTAGTGCCAAATAAACATTTTTAAAAACTGAAAAGAAAACAAATTTAAAATTTATGTTGTTATTATTTTTTTTCTAATGCTTTTTCATTTTTTTCTTTTTTTTTTCTTTGCACAAGTTGAGTGTCAGTCAGTATTATTCCATAGGAATTTATTTTGTTTTGGTTTGAATGAACAATATGCTTCTTATTTCTCAGATACTCTTGTAAATACAGATTGGATTGTTGTTTACTTTTTAACAATATACAAATACAAAAAAAAATATATACTATATATGTATTCGCTGTTTTCTTTTATTATTGTAGTACATTTTTCGTATTTTGGGGTTTTAGTTCAGTTTGTTCTGAAATTAAAATAGAGTGAAGTGCGTCACTAACAATTTGTAAAGTATCAAAATAAATGCAAACAAATATTTTTTAGATAAGGGCTTAAAAACATCAAATACTGAAATATAACGAGAACAGAAATAAACAAATACGAACCATCAACAACATGGTATATATTAATCAAGGTCATGATGGCAAAAAAAAAAAAAAATTCCAGAAAAATTCAAAACTTCATAGACATCAGCGCATTTTTTTTTTGCTGATAATGTATCATATTTATTTTTTAAATTTTTTTTTAAACACATGTAGAAATATATTTAGTACGCCCATGCAGGGCTGCCAGATAAATTTCGGAAAAAATCGTCAAAATCCCGATAAAAAAGTAAAAAATCGTCATTTCGATTGTTAAAAATCGTCCAAAAAATCGGAAAAATAAAAAGTTACTATTTCTAATAGTATTTTGAAAATTTTACTTCAACGAAAATATAAAAATTCAAGTTTATATAGTCTCTTATACAATACATATTAAAATACATATATAAATTTCAACTTTTCAATTAAGAAATCACAAAAAACATAATGTTAAACACCACTTGTGCAATATTTTTATAATATCTTAGTCCACTTTCACACTTTTCAATTCTTACTTGACGTAATTAGTCAATTTTCTTGAAATGTACGAAAATTGAATTAGCGTGTGTAAATGAAATGGCAAGTTCAAAAGAGAATTTAACAAAACTGGTCAGCTAAAACTGCAGAGTGTGAAACAAGACTTACAGTATTTTATAAATAAATATCTGCCTTTAGCATATTTTATTAATTCAGGTTAAATTACAATGTCAAAACAATTTAGTTTATTAAGTTTTAAATAACATTTGGAGTAAAGAATCCAATTCATCCATCATATACAGGTACTTATTTTCAAAGAATTCCGTATTTTTATTTTATTCAAATGTATTTGGCTGAATATTCTTGCGACGTTTTGTTAAAATAGGAGAAGTTTTTGTAGAATTTCCTTGTTGAAATTCAGAAATTGTTTTCTCAAAAAATTTTAGTTTATGGAATTCAGCATTTAAAATTGCTTTTTATATTTACAGATAAATAAGTAATTTCTACTATCCTGACTCAATATTATTTGGAATTATTAAACTTAAACCCAACAATTGTCAATAATTCAAAAAAACGCTACTAGTACTTAGTCTTGTTCTCGAAATATGTCATGGTCTTCTTATGATATTGAATGCGAAAAATAGTTGTTGTCTCAAAAAAAGAGAGAATTTGGTAACAAAAACAAACAAATGATAAAAATTTTAATAATATCAGAAAATCGTCACATCCAATGGAAAAAATCGTCAAATCGTCACTTTGCTATTTTTGAAACAAAAATCGTCAAAATGACGAAAACCCGTCAAATCTGGCAGCTATGCGCCCATGTTTTTCAATTGGTATTAGGTTTGTAATATCGACATTAGTGTTTCTCAAAAAATTAAATGAGCATGTTAATCCCGAAAATCCCGAGATTTGTTTTAAAAAATCCCGGTATTAGAATGAAATAATTAATGTAATTTAAAAAAAGCTTCCACAACATCTAATAATGTCTGTAATAATATGGAATAAAATGAATAGTCATGGGACAATGGGCGTGATCGGACCAGTGGGCGTGTCAGCTCCCATACAAAGTAAATATTTAATCTATCTATATATATAAAAATTTATGTTTGTATGCATGTCCTTTATAGACTCCTAAACTATACATCTGATCATGTGAATATCTTCGGCAAAGTTGTTGTGCATGAGACCGGGAAGGTTTCTGAGTTGGTACGACCACGCCTACTCTAACGCCCACTTTTTTAAATTGATTAATTTCTTCTGCATGGGTTTTTACGGATTTACTTCAAACAATTTGTATACACATCTTACTGAAGGCGGGGTAAAAATAAAAATTTTATGTGCCAAAGCACATTGACTCCTCCTACTTTTTTTAAATGTGTAATTGATTCTACTCGGGCCAAACCCTTGGACCGCTCTTACTGATAGGCTATATGAATTTTGATTGGACAAACGGGAGTGGAACCGCCCATATAACCCAACAATTAAATCGCCATATTTTGGGCATTTTTTGACCTACGTCGATGATATTTGGTGTATATGGTATTGGCATAATTAGGAATACGTACCAGGAGAAAATTGGATGGAACCACGTTCTTTTTAGAATAATTGAAAATAGTAATATAGTCTTAACTACTGGACCGATTGTCATTAAATTTGGGCAATAGGATATTCTAACGAAATAATAAATTCTTGACTATATAAAGTTGTGAGTGGACAAAGGAGCGTAGCACCGCCCATATAACCCAAAATTAAATCGCCATATTTTGGGCATTTTTTTACCTACGTCGATGATATTTGGTACATAGTAGTGAGTAAACAAAGGGGCGTGGCCTCGCCCATATAACTCAAAGCTTAAAATCGTCATATCTTATGCATTTTTCGACCAACAGCGGCAGTATTTGCTATATATGGTATTGGCATGAATAGAAATACGTACCAAATAAAAAGTGGAAGCAGCACGCCCCTTTGATTGTGATATATTGGAGACTGGACCTGCTAACCGATCTTAAATTTTCACAGCGTGCAGCTTTGACTCAGGAATACTTATTACATGATAATATTTTTCGACCGTGCACACTTCTGCACCTACTTTGTTAGAACGTTTATTAACGGCTTTATCTCAAAGGGGGCAGCGAAGCACACCAGGTTCAGCTAGTATATATTTATATATAAAATAACGCATCTTCTAATAAAATGAATAGAAATTACGATACAATATTTTATGAAGTTTGCCCTATAATTGGTGATTTGGTGGTGGATATACATATCAGATACATATAAACTCTTACTTGTTTTATTTTCAATGCTGAAGTCTGAATATATGTATGTATGTCAACTAACAGAAACAGTCTGTTTAAATCTAAATTACACTTTATAGAATCATAAATGAAAATGCGAAACAAACTTAGAATTATTAGATTTATGGTAAACAATTTAAAATAGTTTTAAACTTAAGAATGTTCCTATGCAAGTAATTTAACAACATTTAGTTAAGCTATAATTATTATTTAAGAACTTAAGTATTTAAGTCAGAATAGAAATCCATATGAAAACATATTTGTGTTCAATATTATTTGGATACCAACATTTTTAAGAGAGTTATGCTTTTTTAAGTGATTTTCGGAAGTGGGCCTTATATGGGAGCTACAACTAATTATGGAACGATCGTTAAAAAATTGTACCATATTATATGTATGTGTACGAAACATATTTGTGTTCAATCCTTGGACCGATAAAATATCATGTACCAAATTTTATCGAAATATCTTCAAAATTGCGACCTGTACTCTGCGCACAAGCTTTACATGGACAGCCAGCCAGCCAGACGGACGGACGGACATCTTTCAATCGACTCAGGAAGTGATTCTGAGCCGATCGGTATACTTTAAGCGCAAATCTAATATACCCTACTCACTATTGTGGTGTAGGGAATAAATATATGTACATATGTATGTATGTTTTTAAATGTTTTTCAATATTTTACAAATTCTTGAAATTTGTCATAAAATATTTATGTATTATCGATTAAATGGCTCTGTTCTTTTTTATGGTTTTTTTTTGCACATTAAACTGTCATTTGGTAATTAAATGTATGTACACATGTATGTATATTTATTTCCCTAAAAAAAACTTGTATGTAAGGCTGTGAATAATGTTTCAAACTTACCACTGTATATACACATGTAAAAAAATTTATTTTACCGCATAATGTTTAATAGTAAAATCATTTTGCAATTAATTAAATTAATTGACAATTCATATTGTCTTATTGACAATGAAATGCAATACACGTTCCATAAAATGAATATTAAACACAGTAAAATCTTGTTAAAATGATTTTCAAGCGAATGAATTGAATGAATAAATATAGGCATACAAATTACACAGTGCTACAATTTTTAGTCGAGTTTTCAAAAGGCTGCGGAAACGGCAATTCGGGGCATGTATAGGTTTTTGCTGCTGGATAGCAACTTAAAAAGCCAATTCCAATGTGAGCATTGAAAAGGCGAATTTGATGCGCCTTTATTAACATCCAAATATAGAAAATGTTACTAAAAAATCGGTAACGTTCATTTGAAGCTTCAAGTTAGGTCAAGCTAAACATTTTACGTGCACCATTCAATTCGTTTTAATCACATTTAACTGTAGTTACAAATTTATGTGTGAACTGTATCTTATTGCAGCAATTAACAACATGTATCATTTGTTTTTATATGATTATTACAACAATTGAGTTTGAAAAACGACTAAGAATAAAAATACATACAAGTTATAAGTCTATATAAACATGTAAACAGAGAAGAAATAAATGAAAAAAAAAACAACATTTAATTGCTTGTACCCATATAAACTGATTATAGTCATTCAAATTCATATGTCATGTTCATGGCAATCCACAATTCTTGCCCGTACTGCCTAGAGTTTCCTAGACTTGATTATTTATCTATATAAACATTGTTTTCAAATAAATTTATGTATTCAAGTATACTATATTGATACATATGTTTAAAAGCACTTGAACATATGTGGTAATCGTTCACATAGAACAATCATATGTTGGTTTTCATACCCTCCACCGCCACAAGTGGTGATAAACCTACTTTTAGTTTTATAAATGGCTACATTACATACAAGATTGTAATGATAAATATATAAACTCTGTAAATAATGGTAAGAATTGGAAATTACATCAATTATATACATACATATGTAGGTAAATAGTTAAAATTAGATAAAATTTAAAAACATTTGAAATGTGTAACAATATAGAAAACAAGTTGGCTGTGCCGAATCTTAAATACCCTCCAGAATAGCCTTATTCAGTGTTTAATAGCTTAGTGTTTTACATATTATTTGAAAAACAATTTTACGAACAACATAAATTATAAATTATTTCAAATGTTTAAAAATTTTATCTAATTTTGGCCATTTAAAATTGTTATAATTACCAATTCTCACCATAATTTACACAGTTTGTCTGATATTTATAATAATCTTGAGTGGAATTTAACAGAGTATAAAAAAGGGTAAGATATAAGGTGAGGCTTGTTTGTTTGAATTGTGTCTCAATAACATTATTTACAAGAGATTTATGGGTGGTATAGTTAGTGTGATCACCTCAATTTTGAGAGAAACCGGGTAATTTTTCGAAAAAAGTACTAACATCCGGAACCTTAAAACCGGCCCATTTTTTATGGAAAAAAAAACTTTATTATTCAAGTTACATTTAGACAATTATAATGTTATAAGTAATTTTCTGTCGTTTTTTTGTTTAAAATCGTATTTATCCTGTGATGAAATTTGCTTCAGCAAGGTTGGGGATTCTTTAAAGTACGCATTCGTACTTTAAATTATATTTTAGAAATAGCATATGTTTCAAAGTATCTAGCTTGAGTTGCGATTTTTCTTTTGTCCATTAGTTTGCGATCAACAAAAATATACGCTCTACTCTTGCAGATGTTGCTGGGAAACAAAATATAAATTCAATGATTCGCCAGAAGCGAGTGTACGGAATATTTTTACTTTGAAAATGTTTGAAAAAAACCACCCTACGTTGATGTGGTTTCGTAGAACGTGGCTTAGTAGGAGGATTATTTTTATTCCATTCGCTGATTTTCTCTAGGGTAACACATTTCAATTTGTAACCAAACCCGTCAAACAATTCTACATTGTTGTCTTCAGGTTTTAAACAATTCTTTTCAACCATAAATTTGATCGTTGTTTCTACTTCTTTCCAATTCGGTGCAGCAGCGAGTCTTTTTTTTTTTTTTGTTAAGGTAAAAACAAAATTAAATTTAACCTTTAAATTTGTTGTATTTAAAATTGCAATGACTCTTTTTTGACATGATGTAAGAGCTCTTTCAGAGCCCAAAAACCCCTCATAAAAGACTATTTTCTGACATTATCTAAGAGCTCTTTCATTTCTTTCATTTTCGAATGTAATGATCCTATTTTCTGAAGGTTTTCGAAGCAATAATGATTGCTTGTTGAGCTCATTAAGACCATAAACGCTCCGGAAAAGATGTCAGGAAATACTTTTTTCACACTCATATGGCTTGCATAGATATGCATAGACACATGATTTTAAAATGAATCATTCAAAAGAATTAATTTCCATTAAAATATGATGCGATTGTGCCAAATGTTGTTTCTGTCTGTTTTGTTGTTCAAGTCCACATATTTTTTATTTAATTAAATTCAAAATAAAAATCCGGGCCATCCGCGGGATGTCACCAGGACATTGGTTCCAAAACCGGGCCATGTCCTGCATTTTCCGGGCCAGTTGGTTACACTAGGTATAGTAGAAGTGGACCAATTATGGACTGATAGTTTCTAAATTCATTCATTTGATTGAAATTCATCTCAATAACGAGTTGTATGGTTGGTTGTTATACTCGGAAGTGCACTTAATTTGGGAGCTTTTGCAAATATGAACTGACAGCTGATTTCTGGATTACAATTTCTGATCAGTATGAAATGTAAATTCGATATCGATATTTATTATTAGACATTTTTGTTAACCTGTTTTTCGAAAGTGGTACTTGGATGAAAGCAAAAACAAATTATTTAAATTTCGGAATAGAGAATTTCATGCATATGGGGATATATCACGCTAAATTTCAACACAATAATAATACATTTAAGATACATATTAGTAATAACAAGAATGACAGTGGACCTTATATGAGAATATAGTCAAATATGGACCGAAAATCCAGAAATTTGAGTTTGGCATATATAAAGCTCCGTGTAAAATTTTGAATCGGTATCGTTATTTATCCGATATTTATTAGTATTGAAGTGATTTTCGGAGGAGCGCTTTGTATGGTGGATACGGTCAAATATAGACCGAAATTCACAAATTTCTGTGGCATGATTTTTGTGTATATGTAAGTGATCCATGCAAATTTTTCATATATTTATAAGATATATAGAATTTAAGATGTGCACTTTATATGGGGTCTATGGTCAAACATGGACAGCATAAAACAAAATTTCGTTTTGCGATTTCATTTTATATGGCACTTATTTTTGCCGAATTTTGCATTATTGTATATTTTGTATTTGTCAGTTAAAAATATTCGATTTTGTGTTTGGTCAACTCTTTTGCGGTTGGAGTTAACAAATCAGAGTTGAAATAGTTTTGATTTATAATAAACTCTTCTTAATTTTACAGTTTTGCATTGCACTGCGTTTTAGCACTTTAGCGGAAAACGGAATTGCATATTATATCTATGCAGTGAGATTTGTGCCCAAATTTCCGAATTTTGAAAATCTTTTAAAAATTCTTTAAGACTTGGAAGCAAAATTAATTAATACAACATTATACAACTGCATTCTATGTAACTCGTGGAAGTTCGAAGCCAGAAAAATCCAACAACAATCCTAATATTTTTTACTGGATTAGAGGAAAATACACTTTCTTTCAGTTAGAAACTCTCTATACAAAAATCATGTATTTAGAAGGGAAAGTGTATGAGCTAAAATAAATTTCGGATGCTGAATAGCTAACGTAGCGTTCATCTTCTTTCCACAAGAGACATTATTTTTGAGTGTTTTGTTCTGTCTGAGTTATTGTTTTAGTTTTCTCCTTTTATAATTGGTTTGTGCGATATTTACGAATTAAAATTTTATAATGAACTATAACTCGAAAATGGCTTTAATTATGCAAAAGTTGTATTCAACTAAAATTAATTAAATTTTTTTCTCTACAAACAAAATGTAGTTTTTAAAGACCACAAAATATTCGAAATAATTCTGCCGTTTCTAACTAACTGATCCGAATGACAAGAAATTGCACATAGGTCGAGCCGAGAAGTTATTTTTAATGTTGACGACCCCTCAGGAGCCGCACATGTATTATTGCAACATTAGAAGTTTGCAATTTTTTGTGGTTCGATCAAAACCAAAGATTAAAATATGCCCCAGATCAGACCTACATATGAACATAGAAAATTAAAATTTCACCAAATCTTATTCACATTTATTTTTTACAAAAATTACACTAACGAACAAATCTCCTATGATATGTTACATATATATGAATTCTCCAATTTCACAATTCTTTAGAAAGTGAATTGGTTGAATAAATTTTGCAATGTAATGTCAAATTACGCCAAAATTATTAAAAAAAAATCACAATATCGCAATTCACAATCTTGTGCAAATGGTATTGCATCATTGCATTTGAAAAAAAGTTTAGCATATTTTTGCGCTCGCTGTGTATTTTATTAGTGTAGAGCAAAAATATGCTAAACCTTTTTACAAATGCAATGATTCAATACCATTTGCACAAAATTGTGAATTGCGTTAATATATAATGAATTAAGTTAAACCTCTGACATCCTGTTTCACAGTTGCTAGACACAGCAAATTACAAACGCTGTCTTTTGTAAGGACAATCTAAATAATAAGGATATTTCCGTTTTTTAAAAAAGTTTTTGATTTCAGAGTTTTTTGTTGTTGTCATTTGCTTAAAGCAACGTTAAATTCCGGCCAACATACTTGTCTAAATATGCAAAAGATCTTATTTGTTTTCACAAACCCTAAGTCCCCAAGATTTGCATAAACGGCACAATGAAGATTTCTGTAATTATCTAAAACTATTATACGGTTGATAAAACAGTTTTTATTTCGCTCATTCATCATGCTTTTCATACACACACAAAACTATTTTACGCTTTCATATCAAATTAGAAAATAAAATAAAAACAAAACAAGGTCAAGCCCGACCATATAATACACTACAACCAGTATCTATGTAAAAACAAATTTTCAGAAATATGAACGCTATACTTCTGTGTATATAAATATTCTTTTTGTGAAATTTTATCTCGATAAAACACTTGTAAAAGATTTATAGATGTTAACGTGATTTTCGAAGGGGATCTTATATGGGAACGAAGACTAATTATGGACCGAACGTTAAAAAATTAGTTGTTATGTTTTCTGTATATATAAAACATATTTGTGTTCAATTTTATTTGGATAGCAACATTATTAAGCGATTAATCATCGTTAAAGTGATTTTTGGAAGTGGGCCTTTTATGAGTTTCTATAATTCATTATGGACCGATCATCACAAAATTGGGCCAAATGATTTTTGTATATATGAAACTTGTTTGGATGCCAACATTGTTAAGAGAGTTATGCTCTTTAAAGTGATTTTCGACAATAAGCCTTATATTGGAGCTATGATCAATTATAGACCGATCTGTCATGTATGTGACGTCATGTACAACTTATTCCTTTAGAAATCTGTTGGGATACGTGCATAAATAAAATATTTATGACCGAAAACCCCATATTGCGGGAGGACATTTGTATGGGAGCTAGGTGAAATAATAGACCGATTTCAACCAGTTTCAAACCCAAGCGTCCCTGGGCCAGAAAAATATCATGTACCAAATTTTATGGAAAATTCTGCAAAATTGTGACCTGAATTCTGCGCACAAAGGCTAAATGGACAGCTAGCCAGACGGACGGACGGACATCGTTAAATCGACCCAGGAAGTTATTCTGAATTGATTAGTATAATTTAAGGTGGTTGTTGGACTAATATTTATGGGCGTTATACTATAGCAATGTAGGGTATAAACACGGGTAAAATAAACTGCCCTAAACTGCTTAGCAACAAAAGTTCAATTTGGAAATAATTTCAACACAAATACGAGTAGCAATATAAAAACTACAAATAACTAAATGAAAACAGCTGCTGCTGCATCAGATCGACATGATGATTTATTCTTTCTAGTGGGTAATTTGACTTGGCAACAGCTAAAAAAAAACCTATAAACACTCGCACACCAACACCCTTAAAACTAAAGCTTTCATTAAATGATTGGCAAGTTTTTTTTTTTAAATTTTGTTTGTATAGTTAGATTCAGATATTGATTGTGATGATTTATGAAAAGAGGCAAAGCTATTCATTTAAATTAAAATTAATCAAATAAATTATAAATTAACGATTTTATTATTCTTAAACATTGAACATTCATTTTCTGAATTGTGTTAAAATTGACAATGGTTACTACATTATTGTTATGTTGATAAATGAAGAGACTTTCTGAGACAATTCTACTTTAATTTAAACTTATAACTCGTATCACAGTGTTTATTAGAGATTCCTCAATTAGAACGTGTTTCATGTCAGAATTATTGAAGGTTGGAATCCCGAAGATATCTGGGGACTGCAGAAAATTGATTTCAATAGACAGACAGACAGACAGACGGACATGGCTTAATATACTCCACTATACTTTATAGGGACGGCAATTTATATTGTGGAAATTACAAACGGAAATATAAACTTATATATACCCTTCTCATAAAAGCGAAGGGTATAAAAATACAACGTATTACAAAGTATAAATATATTATTTGGTTTATAAAATTTGTCAATTATTTGAGTTTTATTAAGATCCAGTAATAATAATGATCGATACAGTTTTAATTATTCGTCGATTATTTGAACAAAAAGAAATTGAAATAAAAACTATCATACATGATCCCATATTCAGAAGTCATGAACGAGGTCTTTATATATATATATTTCGGAGCGATAATATCGATCAACCCATTATTGCCTTCATACAGAGACTTTTCATCTATTTTACTATGATAACACCTACAATCTACTGTATGGCAAACCGTGAACTCCTAATGGAAGTGTTGTATCACCCTTATTTAGGAATCTTGCGATACATGCACATACATGGAGCTTGACGCTATGGGTTACATGATTGCTGAGTATGCTGATGAACCTCCATATTTAGTCATGTAGGAAGACTATATGAAGCACCTAATTTATTATTATAGGGAACAAATGAATTTCGAAATGGTTGTTAATATAAGGTGTCTGGCTCTTCTCAAATCTTCTTACCGTAAGACCTTTGAAATTATCTCTTTATACCCTACACCACCATAGTGGGGAGGGTATATTGGATTTGTGCTGATATTTGTAACGCCCAGAAATATTGGTCCAACACCCACCTTAAAGTATACCGATCGGCTCAGAATCACTTTCTGAGTCGATTTAACGATGTCCGTCCGTCTGACTGGCTGTCTATGTGAAGCTTGTGCGCACAAGTACGTTGCAAGTACGGATGGGATTGAAACTGGTGGAAACTGATCCATTTTTTCACCTGGCCCCCATACAAATGTCCTTCCGAAAAAGAAGTTTAACGTTCATAATTGTTTGAATTATGAAAATATTCAAACAAATTCCACGACAAATGAGTAGAAAATGGAGATAAATAGTCGTAGCTCCCATATAAGGCCACTTCCGAAAATCGCTTTAAAGCGCATAACTCACTCAAAAATGTAGGTATCCAAATAATATTTAACACAGATATATTTCATATATATACAAATAATACGGTACAATTTTATTGTGATCGGTCCATAATTAGTCGTAGCTCCCATATAAGGGCCACTTTCGAAAATCACTTTAACGATTATAAATTTCTTAAAAATGTGGGTAATCAAATAATATTCGACACTAATAAGTTCATTATATACAGAAATAGTGACACCTAATTTTATAGTGGTCGGTCCATAATTAGTCGAAACTCCCGTATAATACCTTCTCCGTAATTAACTTTAACCTCCATAAATCGTTTAAAAGTATTTATATGGAGATAAAGTTTAACACATATATATTATATACATATATTCACGGAAGACATGGTACTAAATTTTAAATTGTTGGATGATCGGTCCACAATAGGTATATCTCCCATATAATGGCAATTTTTGAAAAACATGTACTAGGTGTAGGGTATTATGTGGTCGGGCTTGACCCACTTTACTTTGTTACTTGTTTTGTCATATGGAAATGGCTTCGTATTGACCTTATGACCTAAGGAGTTTCTCACACTGCTGCCAATATGACATTTAATATTTCGATCACAGATGGTAGAACTGTCGCAACACAATACCTTCATATACCTCTTAATCGGAGTTGGGGAATACTTTTATATAGTTCAAATTACAACGCGTTTGTCTTTAAATTATCAACTCTTCAGTTGTGATTTCAGCCGTAGATAAGTCAGCGAACTTACTAAGGTTTTAATGATTTTATGGTGTAAATATTCAGATTTAAACTAATAGTCCAGTCGTCTTGAAATTACTTACGAGTATAGTTGTCTACACTACGCCTACTTTAGTCATTAAATTCCGGACAGCTCTTGTCAAGGGAGAGATTCTCCCTTGTCTTGGAGTCATCTGGATAGCGGGACACAAAATGTAATTGGTAATTGTATGGTGAATTCATTGGAGAAAATCAGAAGATGAGGTTGACCGTTTGGTTGGCATTCTACTTTTAACATGCAAACGTTTGTTTTTGGGGTAACTTGTGCGATAACAAATAAATAGCCTACCGGAATGGGTTTTTGAAATTCGAAATATATCGGAGTCCATATAAAACATCAAAGTCCGAGTAAAAACTTCACTTACATTCTTACTTATAATGACTTCAAGAATTCATTATTTCGTAGCTGTATTCGCCACTTTTTGTATTACTAATTATATATTAAAGAATTCATTTAAATATAATTAAAAATTTACTTCAAATAAATAAATTTAAAGATTTTATTATACGTTTATAAATCATTATTAGTATCATTTTGCAATAAGTTTCCTTTGTTAAGCCTGTTTTCTTTATTCTCTATGATTCTGTTGTATCCTGTCTACAACTCCATATTTTTATTAAGCTTTTAAGTATAAAAATAAATTATTAGTTTTCTGGTTAAAACTGGCAAAATCGTAACGAATTACAATTGGGAAATCGCGAACAAAAATATGTACTTTCGCTAGTAGATTTGTAAGTAGTCTTGTCGTCAATTTTCCAATACTTTTTAATTTAATTTGTAAGTGAAGCTTTTGCTACCTACCTTTTGTAAATATTCAGAGCAATGTATCGCATAGTATTTTTTTGCAACTCATGTCTTCTACATTCAAGAATAATTCTAAGAAAAATATCTGTATGTATATCAAATTCGGTTTAGCTCAATTCAGCACTCTTTTAGGTAGGTGGAATCTCTAATAAAAAACCAGTAAGAGTGCTATATTCGGCTGTGCCGAATCTTAAATACCCTCCACCTAAATATAATGAGAATTGCAAAAAATACCAACCAGAATATCATTATTCAGTATTTCTTTTCAGTTTTAGCGCAAATTTTATTAGTATTTTATATATTGTTTGCTAGACAAGTTTACGCTAATAATCTAATTTTTACCATTTACCTACATATGTAATTGCCAATTCTTCCTATTATTTACATAGTTTGTATATATATCATAACAATCTTATATGTACTCGTAATGTAACAATTTATAAAACAAAAAATATTTTTCCATATTCACTAGGAAAATCTCTAGAAAAGAGTATGACGTCTCAATAACGTAATTGACAAGAGTTAATAGGTGGAAGTGAACCAATTATAAATTGATATCTTCAAAATCCAATATCCAGTAACGTGATTTCTTTGCATTTGAGAATTATTTAGTTAAAATTTCATCTCAATAACATAGTTTACAAAAGTTCAATGGTTGTTTTAATAATACTCGGAAGTTTACTTCATTTGGGAGCTATTGGTAAATATTTTACCGGTTATATTGCCATATAACCGGAATTAGTACGATTTGTGGATAAAAGTTTTAGATCGGTATAATATGTTGGTTTGATATCAATATTTATTAGACATTTTTGTGGATTTACTTGCTTTTCGGAATAGGTTCTTATATGGGAGCATTGACCAATTATGGACCGATCTTAAAAAAATTTGATACACATGGGAATGTATCGAATTGCAACATAATATCGAAACTGGAACTTAAATTCACACTATCTAACAGTTTGATATTGGCATATATATATATATATATAGTCCGTGAAAATTTTATATCGGTACCTTTATTTATAGCAGACTTATACGTATTTAAGTGATTTTCGGAAGTGGACTTTGTATTGGTGCAATGGTCAGACATGGACCGAATTAATGAAGTTTTCGTTTTATGATTTATTTTCATATAAAACCTATTTCTGGTGAATTTTGTATTGATATTGGAATTTTATGTAACATTTATATAACATTGAAAAATATATATGGCGGCTATGAGAAATTATAAAACGATTCTTACTATTTGCATCACAGTTTGTCCTTGCATCGTAAAAATAACGTGTACAAAATATCATGGTATTATCTGGAGTATATTTAAACAAAATAGCAAAACTGTGTTAAAAAAAAGTATCGTATTTTGATGGAGATTGTTAAACATTTCAATACCAAACTGCTTAGAATTATAAACAGTTTTTTATAGAGTCTGCTGATTTTTTTTTTTTTTTGCATATTTTGAACGTGAGAGTGTTTAACAGAATATACGGACACTGCTCAATCGACTTATAATGCCATAGGGAGCAATAATTTATTTATTTTGTAGGGTCTCAGTTAAATATTTCTCAGTGTTACACACAGAATGAAAAACTTATATATACCCAAAACTTATATGTACAAAAAAACATAAACGATGGATGAACACAATTTGTATCAACATGAAAACAACATCTGAGCATCAAATGATGCAAGAAAAAACAAAAAAACAAAAATAAAAGAAACAAACGATCACATTTGGTTGTTGTCAAGACTGAGTATCTCTTTTATTTATTTATATTTTTTTTTTGTTCAAAGTATTTCATAGTGGGGAGGGTATATTGGATTTGTGCTGATGTTTGTAACGCCCAGAAATAGTGATCCAACACCCACCTTAAAGTATACCGATCGGCTTAGAATCACTGTCTGATATTGAACACAAATGTATTTCATATATGTATATACGAATAATACGGTACAATTTATGATGATCGGTTCATAATTTATTATATGTAGCTCCAATATAAGGCCCTCTTCCGAAAATCTTTTTAACGACCATAAATTTCTTAAAAATGTTGGTATCCAAATAAAATTTGACACAAATCAGTTTCTTATATACAGAAATGATGACACCTAATTTTATAATGGTCGGTCCATAATTAGTCGAAACTCCCATATAAGAAACCGTAATTTACTTTAACCTCCATAAATATTTTAAAAGTATTTATAGGTATCGAGATAAAGTTTAACACATATAATACTTATATTCACAGACATCATGACACTAAATTTTTCGATGATCGGTCCGCAATAGGTCATATCTCCCATATAACGCTCATTTCTGAAAAACTGTTTTATACATGTACTGGGTGTAGGGTATTATATGGCCGGGCTTGACCGACTATACTTTCTTACTTGTTTTAAGTTGGTAACAAACAAAAATGATCAGTTTTAATAAACAACCAACCACAGAAACTCTACATAGCATATGAAATAAAAACAACACAAAAGATTGAATGGAAAAACACCAAGTGTAATTTAATGACTTTGATATTATGTATGTATGGATCAGTGTGTTTAAGTATACGAGTATATTTATGTATACACACCCTGCACTACATGGACCTACGTAGTTTTGTGTTTGTTGGCCACTAAATATTAACCTTTTGAAAATAGGGGATTTAGAATAAGATGTCATGTTTGGCCCAATGATTTAGAGATCTATACTCGGCATTTGTATATTCAGATAAACTTTAACTGTAATCTCCTAATAAATGTACGGTCACACTTGACAAATATTTGCCGAAAAAGATGTAACCACTAAATTAAATATATTTGAATTCGTTTATTTATTTAAAAAGAACTTCGTTTATTGAGAACAAAACATAACAAATATTAATGCTATTTTATTTGATGATGTTTGATCTTGCAAAACTCTTGTAAGAGTAAAAAACGTCAAACAAATTTGTGCTAAAACAAGTGGTTACGCTTTTTTGAGTAAATATTTGCCAAGTGAGACTGTGCCTTAGCTCTAACTGAAAATTGTAACGGCATACTTGCATACACAGAAAAAAAAATCATGTTTTTTTTTCAATTAAACCTTTAATTGATTTTAAAATAATTTTCAATTAAATTAATTGATTCAATTACTTTTTCTGATTTTTCTGATATTTTCAATTAAATCTCACATTTTTTTTAATTGATACTATCATTTTGTTTACAGGTCCGATTTCAATTAAATTTTTAATTGATTCCACAAATATTTTAATTGAAACTCATTTTTTTTTCTGTGTAGGGAAATCAGTTATATCATAGAATAGTAATAAAATCCGGTAATATATCTACATATGTATATATATTTACATACATATATACTATGGGCCTCAAAAGTGAGTAAAGACAACAAATTAGTTGATTTTTTAAGATAATGAAAATCCTAAAATTTATCCATTGATTGCAATTTAAAAGTTTCGTCTTGTTGGATATTTGGTTGAATAATAGATTCGATTATGAAAAGAAAATTTAAGTTGAACTATAATGCCTTTCATAATCTTAAAAAAATCAAAAAATTCACTGGTGCTTACACACTTTTGAAGCTGTGTGTATATATACTATATATAAATTCTGTGAATAAAATTCTGGATTATAATAAAAATAGTGTTATTTATGCGTAGTTATGTCTTTTTCCTCTTCAAAAGCATAAATATGCAGTTTACAATAAAATGACGAGAATATAGATTAAAGCATTCAATCACATAAATTTTTTAATATTAAGAAAGAAATTAAAGCAATTGCATACTTTTCAACAATGAGCTGATAATTTATATATATGATAATACCATTAAATTAATCTCCTGTTATAAAAATTCGTATATTGATCCAAATGCACTGCATACTTATTTCAAATCGTGTATATGTTTTACTTTAAAGAACTATATTACCACTAGATTTTATATTCAATTGGCCGAAGGTGGGACAATTTGAGTTTAATAAATTTTCTATTACGTCAATCCAATTTCCTTGATACCAATATTGTGCAGCTTCTGAATAATGACAAGGAGCTAAATTGGGTCAAAACTTTACTGCAGAATGCAGACGTCAATAAGAAACAACAGAGGTTTCTGCAGACATTCCTTAATATAAATACTAGCAATCATAGTTGAAGAGATGTTCTTTAGACCAACGAAACCAAACCTTTTTACTAAATGTCTTCCTTTTTGTACTTGTATACCATACACCACCATCAGTGTTGCCATTTTAGCACTTTTAGTGCTAGATTTAGCATTTTGTTTCTCAAAAATGCATTGAAATTTTTAGCTTGATAAAAAAAAATTTTTTCTCGAACAAATTTTTACTATTTTACTCCAAAAATTAATTTTGGAGAAATAAAAAATAACTTTTATTAATATTTCAACTAAATTTCTTTCGGTGTGATAATTTTTTATTTAATATATGAAATGTAATCTATTAAAACAAGTCAACAATTGTTATTCACAAAATTAGAAAAAACTATAATTTATATTTGTAACATTTGAAATAAAAATTGTATTGTTACACTGAAAAAATTTAGCACTTATTTTTCTTCTGTAGAACATTTTAGCAGTCGATTTAACTATGTCTGGTGGAAATCGGTCCATTATTTCACATGGCCGCCATACAAATGTCAACCCGAAATTGGGTTTTACCGATCATAAATGTTTGTATTATGCAAGAAATTTCATCACAAGTGAGTGGTAAGTGAAACCAAATCACATCAACAAATTTTGTGCAGATCGGTCCATAATTAGTCGTAGCCTTCGTATAAGGCCCACTTCCGAAATTCACTTTAAAGAGCATAACTCTCTCAAAAATGTTGGTATCCAAATAATATTGAACGCAAATATATTTCATATGTATATAAATAAAGCATGGTACTCTGTTCATCATTTCGTGCGAAATACTAGCAAAAGCCCATATAAAAAAAATTGATGCGAAATAAATGCGAACTAATGCTGCTGAAGTTGTACTCTGTTCTTATGTGAAAAGTTACGAAATGTTTCTGGCAGCATGTTTTTTCAACAAAAAAATGTATATGGCAACATTTTTTTCCAACTGTGAAATAATGTAAGCGGCACTTATTTCACACGAAATTAAAAAAAAAACAGCCAAAAACATATGGTTTTTGTTTACATAAAAGAAACAATGTTGCATACCTAAGAGCAATAAAAACGACAATTTTCTTCTAAATCGCGGCATTGTCACCACTTGCTAATTGTCAAAATTTTCAAACGGAATAATTGATGTTGCTCAACAAATTTGGCAAATTTGAACAGAGTATCATGCTTTATACGGTACATTTTTATTATGATCGGTCCATAATTAGTCGAAACTCTCATATAAGACCCGCCCGTAATTCACTTTAAGCGCCATAAATCGTTTAATAGTATTTATATCCATATTAAGTTTAACACATATAATATTTATTTTCGCAGACATTATGACACTAAATTTTTGGATGATCGGTCCACAATAGGTTATATTTCCCATATAATGCCCATTTCTGAAAAACTGTTTTATACATATACCGACCATATAATACCCTATATGGTCGGGCTTGACCGACTATACTTTCTTACTTGTTTTTATTAGAAGTATGCATGTTTTTTCCCAAAATAAGTAAAGAACCTGCAATCGTTAATTTTTTTAATGTTTTGAGTGGTTGAGTTTTGAGTGAACGCCTTCATATTAAAAATCGGTTGGTGTTTGTTATATAGTGCTTCGAAGACGAAGAATTAAAATTATAAAAACTTATTGAAAATAAAAACTTAATGTAATAAAAATCTCCATTTAATGAAGAGGCTTTATTTGAATAATGTAGTTCATATAACCGAGCGACTACTGTAGATAATAGGACATAACTCCCATGTGGCACCCATTTCTGAAAAACTGTTTTACACAGGGTGTAGGGTATTATATGGTCGGGCTTGACCGACTATACTTTCTTACTGTTACTTGTTTCTTTGTGAGTTTCTAGTTTGTTTACGATCTGTTAATTCTCTGCTCTCATCACTCAATTCACTACTTTACAATATACCAGTGGATACAAATTCCACTATTGGACTATCTAAATGGCGATATTAGTAGTTTTAAAACTACAGGGTGTCTTGCTTTGTTTTGATGTTTGTATGTAGACAAGACGATTGTTTCTGTCTTTCACCTTTTTTGCTGTAGTTACAAAAAATAAAACAAAATTGTTTTGATATCTGCAATCAAGTTTCAACCAAAAGAAATTAATTTTATAATACCAAATCACATCTAGTAATACAATTTTCGACAATACTTTACACCTATTATACATTCAAATAATTTACTTTTAATTTTACATTCATGTAATGTCTAAAAAGTTTTTGTTTTAAATCAAGAAGAACATTTGCAAAGTAAACCTGAAGTAAACCTTTAAACTAAATCCAAATTCGACAATTTAAAACTAGTTCCATGGACAGCCATTTAGAAAACTCGTATTTCACTGTTATGAAAATTAATTTGCAATTCATAAACACATGATGTCCAAAATCATAATTTAATCATTTTAGAAGATAAAATACAAATCGTTTCGGACTTACATATTTCAGGCGTATTCGTAGCCATCCAAACGTTTATAAATCATTGTTTTGATAATTATGAATTGATTTGGCCGAAGGGAACCTCTGTTAATTGTTTTCATATTTTTTTATTAAAAATAAAACACATACATACATACAACACATATAATTTCTTCATAACACTTATAATTTTTTGTGGTTTTAAAATCATAAAAAGTGGCCGACAATATTAAGTTATTAGGTATTTCACGTTATTTAAAAATAGTTCAAGTTGTGGTTTTCTTAGTTGAACATGTGTCGATAATGGAAAAGTACTCTAGGTTTGTTGGTTTAAAGTGTGGCACGTGTATGTATAAAATTTATAATAACACTGTGCAACACAAATAAAAACATATCATATACACGCGACACCCAGTGACTAGTGTAGGTGGTAGACCTGGTTAAGTTAAGTAAAGCACTACATATACTTTTTGAAATTTTAAACCAATGAAGCAATAACTGCAGTATAATTAGTTAAGTGGGAGACATCCAAAGGAATCTCTCTGTAGCACAGTGTAATTATTTAGATTATCAAACATTTTTGTGTGAAATCATTTCACATAACAGTTCTAGAAATATTTCCATAATGTATGTAAATTGATTGATTGTTCAACAGCTGATTCCATTTGCATATATTTTTTATCGTTTGAAAACTTTTTTTGTTCAATCGCGGTTAAAAATTATTGCCTTTGTTACTACAACTCTAAATATCAAAATATCGTTAATAGAATCGTTAAGCTTTTATGTTATTAGGTAATAGGCCCATAGCTGAAAACGTAAAATATATGTAATAATTCTTTAGATTGTTCAGAATTAAAATATTTGTTGCTGAGAAATTTTATGTTTAACTGGATTATCCGGCTAAAAAGGCAGTTTTATGTATATTCAAAATATTTTGAATTGTAGAAAAACATTATGGAAACTTTGGATTACAGAAACACATAAACGCACAGGCACTTTACTCTATATATAACCTTTTTAAAAAACAAGTTATAGTGCAATATTCGGCTGTGCCGAATCTTTAATATCATCTACCCTCCACATAAACATAATAAAAAAAAATAGAAAAACTAGACTGGTTATAGGACTAGAATATCCTTATTCTGTGTTTTCTATTCAGACAATTTTACGACCAACATAATTTATTTTAAATGTTTTGAAATTTTATCTAATTTTGACCATTTACAATTGATGTAATTACCAATTCTTACCATAATTTACAGAGTTTGTCTGATATTCATAATAATCTTGATTGTAATTTAACAAGACATAAAATTAAAAAAACATTTTTCCATATTCACATGTTAAGAAACAGAGTATAAAAATGTCTTTTGTGTTTGAATTTGATCTCAATAATATTATTTACAAGGGGTTTGTGGGTAGGATAGTAGAAGTGGACCAGTTATGAACTGACAGCTTCTAAATCCAGTATCCACTAATATGATTTGTACGTATTAGAGGCATATTTTGGTTGTATTTCATCTCAATAACGTTATTTACAAGAGTTGTATGGTTGTTTAATATGCTCGAAAGTGGACCTAATTCGGGCGCTATTGCCAATTATTGACTGAGAGCTACAAAATCCAGTAGCATAATTGCTGTATAACCAATATTAGTATGATCTCTGGATTAAAATTACTGGTTTAAAGATGCTACGATATCGATATATATATTAAACAATTTTGTGGGTTTATTTGTTTTTCGAAAATGGTCCTTATATGGCAGCTATAACAAATTATGGGCCGATCTTCTTAAATTTTGGAACAGTTATTTTTGTGCATATGAGAATATCTCACGTCGAATTTCAAGATAATACCAGTATATAACTATAAGATACATATTAGTATTAACGTAAATTTCAGAAGTGGACCTTATATGGGGTTATATTTTGTTGGGTCTCAGATGAATATTAACAAAGTTTCATACGGAATGACAGTACAGGAAAATTCCAAGATTTTTTTTTTGTCACAGAAATAAAATTGGCTTTATTTTATTTAATTTTGTATTTTACAAAGTTGTTTTAATTGTACAATATTTCGCAATAAAAATGAGTGTTTGTTGAGTTTTTTTTTTCAATTAATTGAACTTTTTATTCTCAAACATGTTGATGTTATTTAAAAATTTATTTATATATAAATTATGGAAAATATAATTAAACCAATTTCTAATACAAAACTGATTTAAATTTCTTTATATATTAACGCTTTTTAAATACAAATTTTCTTCATTGAATAAAACTACTTATTCATATATTGACCATTTTCATAATTATCACAATATAAATACAGAAGCCATGTTTTCATTTGATTAGTATCAAAATAATTCAAAGCGGGTTGTAATTCATGTGGCCCCGTGGGAATCTTGCGACACTCCAGGCAAATCTAATTATATCCATTAGCTACACATGCCTTCCTCAGTATAACTAACAACTCTTTCAATAGTAATTACGTGAGTAAATCATGTGTTTCGAATAACATACGTCCAATCATACAGTAATCATTAGGTACATCTATTTGAGTATTCGCAAATTTCTCGAATGTCATCTATTTATTTCAACAAGTAGAGATTTTCAAGTCGCTAGGAAGAATGGAATGGAGAACTGTCTGCCGCATAACTGGACACTCATATATCAATGGCCTAGATTAAATTCTTGTATTATTCTCTTAGCTGAAGTTATCACGTAAATTTCAGGCAGTCCGTACAATATCTAAAAGTACCAGATCATCATTTATAATTCCCAATGCGCCGGTTTTTCATCCATAAGTGTAGATTTAGATTGTATAATCCAGAAGAACAGAGTTTACGGCCTGATCTTCTCTGATCAATATTATCGTCTTAAAAGTTCAATTAGATTTTGGTGTGTGTGCAACATAATATAATTTCCAATAAAATATTGTCCTTTCCATATCTTGTATAGTGTCATATCCAGAACGGAATGCTTCAGTCCGCCTGAGGATTTTAGTCTTAGGGTCTTTTATGCAGTTGTGTTTTTTTAGTAAAATATCAAAGACATGTATGTCTACACCAAGATATTCCAGAGTCATACTATTCGATCGAGGATGTATGAACTCTTTAATTTTGCATTTCCTGGTAAAAAGTAGCATTTCGGTGTTCGACGGATTAGCGCCAGACTATTATCCCAAAGGTGATTCCTTGAGTATATTAATAAATATAAAAACTACTTATGTTAGTAGATTAGGTTAGGTCAGCAGATGGCCATAATCATACAGCGCACTTGGGTCCATTCATTGGTCCTTTTGTGTTGCCTGAAAAGATAAGAGATAGAATAAAGGAGAAAGAGGTTGATAGAGACAGATAGTAAGTAAACATAGACAAGGAAGAAGGGAGAAAGATTTGGGTGCAAAACTTCTTTAGAGAGTAAAATGGAGTAAACGCTCCGAGTCGCTCAACGACCAAATTGTTCCACTATAAAGAAAATAATTTTAATGTCAAATCAAATCACGGTAGATTGATAGATTATTAAAGGATGGTTGTCCCAGAAAGGTGTTACGCGAAGTACTCATTACTGTACAATGACAGATAAAATGAGAGACTGTTTCCTACTTTTCTTTATTTACGCAACTTCTGCAAAAATCATTGTAGGGTAGACTTAGTCTTCTAGCATGGTTGCCGAATTTACAGTGTCCTGTGATTGCTGACACCAAGTCATCTAAATATGCACGCTGTTGTTTAATTAAGAGCAACGTACGTTCCCTATTTAGCCTAGACCAAATCAGTCGTGCGATGGCACAGGTGTTTTCATTTGTCCACCTGGTTTGAGCAAGCTCATAGTTAGTGTTACTACATTGTTGCTTGCATGTTGATAGCGGAATACCATATAGATCGTCAATGCCATCATCAGGTAGTTCTCAACAACAAGGTTTTCTATTTGGTCCTTATGTCCATGAGTGAAACTATGGAATGTTTCGCCATCCTATTTAAGTATGTGCGGCATTCCTGGACCAAGGTTGATGTAGTGTATACACCAGTCAGAGTCTTTATTGCAGCCTGGCTATCAGTAAACATATATGTATACGCATATCCCTGCCTGATATTCTGTTATAACTGATCCAGTTTGCTGCTCTTTTTATAGCCTAGGATACAGCATCTATTTGGAATTCTAAACGGCATCCTAATTACAAATTCTTGAATGTAGACACCGCTGCCAACTCTCTCCCCTTTTGTGGAGCTATCTGTATATATAGATAAGCTCGTAGGGTTCAGTGGTAGACCATCTACTGATTTCGTGTTATTCGAAATAGAGTACCCGAAGCTTCTCGAGAAGAAAGGTCTAGGAGTGCAGTAATAAATATATTTAGGAAGAGTTACGCTTCCGATAGTGCTTGCATGTCCATAATGTTCATGCTTCCAAGCGCCTATTGCATTTAGCCTTACTGCAGTATTCACAGCCAGTTTCCTAGCCAATAATTAATAATCATGATAGTAACTTGAAGCCTTTCTCAATGAGTCTGAACATGTTTGTTTTTATGATAAAGTTCTTCAAAAGTGTCGATTTAAATTTGTGTAAATTTCACAACCATACTTGTAATTTCCATATTGTTTTTAAGCATGTTTTCTATCAAATGACGTATTGTGTTTCCACTCAATTTATCTATGCCATGCAAGGAATAATTCTGACATAGGCTTCTAGTATTTTTTAAATAAAAATAATGACAGAATAATTGGCCTAAATTATGACAGTATTGTAATATCCCTTTAATTTTTAGGAACAGCTAATCCTTAACATTTTTGAGTAGCAGTGGAAATCACGCCCTTGTAATTACATAATTTTTTCAGCGTTTACAATGGAATATATTAGTTTACTTATGTATCCGATCTCCCCCATTTTCATCACCCCTTATCCTGGAATCTTTAGATAGTACCTGCTGTAAACTTTAAGTCTCCGTGGAACGCTCTAAGTCTCCATAGATGCACTTCCCTGATTCCCACTTCTAATTTCTTTCTTGAAAATATTGAAACTATGGTTGTATTGAATCATATTCCATTTTAGCGCTATTACAGATTATCTTACAATTCACCATGGTCGCTGAAGTTACCCAGGTGACTGAGCTGTTCATATCCTGCTTTCCTTTTCTAGTGGTTGAATAGCATCGTTAAAAATATTAAATTTACACCAGTCACTTCTTCTATAATTCATAAAAGTGTTTTCGGTATCAGTCGCTTAAATTGAAGAAAAAAAATTTAAACCTGCCGACGATTTTAATGTGATAAAACTATTTAAAACACCAACTTTAAACATTATTTTTCATTCGTAATATCAAATTAAATGTATTTTCCAAGTGTTAAACAAAAAATTATAAATGGTTAGCAATTATTTCCAGTTGGGAAACCCATTTAAAATAAAAGATTTATTTTTAAGTAGGACAGTTTTACATTTACTATTTCCAAAGAGAATGTATTTTTTTTTTACAAAAATAGTGTTTTGTCATTTACTGAATATCAATCAGTCATTTTAATAGATACACGTACCAAATGACTGACTATTTTCTAATGCTCATTCTATTGTTATTTGGCATCCAGTGCACCAAATTCCTACGATGACAGGAAAATAAAACGCTGATTGTAATAAATCGACTGACATACAAAAATCCCACCGAAACAACCCTTTTAGTGATGTAACCTAACCTACACAGCAACCGTATATAATGGATTTGAAAACCAAATTGATGAATAGACAATGATATGACACATCATCAGCGTCGTTATGATTCCCACTTAGAGAAGTATGTGTGTTCGTTGCATCATTATTCGTACACTATTCCAAATAATATTCTGGGTTAACTGAATGAATACTGACTGGTACTTTTGTACGAACTGGATTGATAGAACAATGTTACTAATGACGCAAATAATTTTAACAAACAACCATAGAAAATTTGTTAAGGTACTGTCACACTTGGCAAATATTTACTCCAAAACAAGTAACCACTTGTTTTAGCACAAATTTGTTTGACATTGTTTACTCTTGCAAGAGTTTTGCAAGATCAAACATCATCAAATCAAATAAATTAAAACTAAAGATTTGTTGTGCTTTGGCCTAAATAAGAAAAAAAGTTTTTTTTAAATAAATAAATGAGTACAAATATATGTTATTAAGTGGTTACGTCTTTTCGGCAAATATTTGCCAAATGTGACCGTAACTTTAGAACACATACGAACATTTGATGCAAGTATTCAAAGTGGTTTGTAGATTTGTATAAATATTTTGTCGAAGATATGTAAATGGAACAATATACCTAAACTGTAGTAAATGTAATTGCAAAATAATGATGCCAGAGTTTAAATCATTTTTTACATACTATCCAAGACATTAGTTTATAAACTTACCCCCTTATTCAAAAACGATTATTAAATTTAACAAACGTTTATTAAGCATGGAATGTTATATGCTATTTACGCTTAACGTTTCTGAAATTTAATAATCGTTTTTGAATAAGGGGGTTAGTCGTAATATATTTGTACGAGTGCTGAGCAATGGAAAATCGAAATAGAAAAAAACATCGTAAACAAATACCTAGAAAATCCCACATTGTCTGGTTGAATGATTTCAAAAAAGAAAGATGTAAATGAAACTATACAAGACCAAAAATAGAACAGCATTGTAAGTACCGCAAGGAGAATACATGCGAATGATAATTCCTGATTTTTATAAGAGGAAATGAGTTTAAAGGTACGGTCACACTTGGCAAATATTTACTCAAAAAAGCGTAACAATTTGTTTGACACTGTTTACACTTACAAGAGTTTTGCAAGATCAAACAGCATCAAATCAAATAAGAGGCCCTTTACACGATGCAATTTTTCATGCAATTAATTGCATGCAATTGATGTTTGCAGGCGAACGAAGCAAGAGGGATAGAAAAAGTTGCATGGCTTTCGTTTTTCATGGAATTTTTTGACATTTCCTTTTACAATCGTTTGTGTTTTACTTATTTTATTTTATTCTTATTCTGACTTCGAAGTGTGCGTTATGTTTCAGCAGCCATTTCAGTTAGCGCAAGAACATTTTCAATTACTTCTTCTATATTAAAAACTTCCATTTTTTATATTTTTGCTTGTATGTATATTATTTTATATACATGCATATGTATATTTTTTGTATATTATATATATTTATATTTTAAAATTTTGTTTTCTTTGTTGCGAATGTGTAATTAAACGTCAAAAAATTTCATAATTTGTTGCACGTAAAATTTCATCGTATAAATGCACAACATTTTACGTATCAGAGAATGGAAAAACTTGCATGCAATTAATTGCATTGTGTATAGGGCCTCTAAGACTAAATATTTGTTGTGTCTTGTTCTAAATAAACGAAGTTTTTTTTATTTTCAATAAATAAATGAGTTCAAAAATATTTTATTTAGTGGTGGCGCTTTTTCGGCAAATATTTTCAAGTGGGCCGTACCTTAAGTTTTTCTCAAATAATAATAAATGGCAATCAATTAGTGGTTCAAAAGTAAGCAATCGATTTTTTATTTTGTTACAGAAATATTAAAACATTTATGGCACCGGGTTTAATGTGCATAATGCGTTACTTGCAGTGTAGCCGGATGCTGCAAATGTAGAATTCGATTGAGTTGGATGAGTTAAAAAGGATAGCAAATATTTATTTAAAAACAACTAATAATAAGCGTTTTAAATCTTATATAGAAAATTATTTATCCATTGTTGTTTATATGTATTAAGTTGGCATTCTTCCTTCTTGCCTTTGGCTCAGATCCGCCACTATTGTTAATATGTTGTATTATACTTGGGTGTACTTCAAGCAATTTCAAATATTTTTTTGTATAATACATCATGCCGCATTTCCCAATTAAAATCGGGTATAAACTTGTTCATGAGTATCTCCTCAAATAGCTCCGATATATTTGACAAATACATTTTTGAAGGATTCACAAATAGATTCCCTTTTTCAGTGGCTTTATATATGGCAGGTCTCTTAAGATGTTTAGTGACTCGTCATAATGAGTAATCCGATTGCGGAGTTGCGTGCAGATTTTCTAAATATGTATTTATTGATTATATTTTCCGACATTCCAAGAGCTGTTTAAGTTTATTCAATCGTTTAGCTTAGACTTGAACCGTGGCAATCCGAGTAAATGCCACTCTCTACGAATCCTTCTTTTTCATTTAAGATCCGGTTCACATCTGCAGAATAAATTCTATTTTATCTGATTAGTCGGAAAGTTTGGGTAGCCAGTTTTGAGCAGTCCGTTTAAGATCATAATTTAAATTGATTAGAGAGTAATTGATATTTTCTGGTGTTCTTAGCGACATGTTTTCAGAACAATTGTGTACAGAAGTATTTTATTTACTTAATTCAATTGGGAATATTTGAAATGTTTTTTGGATTGTAATGTTCACTAGTGATTTCGTATTCTATAATCGGGTTCATGCAATATTTTTTTAATTACTTTGCAAATGCTGGAACTTTAAAAAGTCTGTCTTATACGAAATTAGCGAGAATTTTGATAAATAGTGAATTGTCGATAATTGCAAATTTTAAAAATTTCCTAAGTGAGCTTTAGTGATCGGGATCGTAAAAAAATCAATTTTTCGTTTATTTATATGTATACATTTTTTGAAATCATTTTGGTTTTTTCATATATTCAGCTGTCTTACTCTATCTGGCAACAACCTATACACTACTTGTGTCATTAATTCAATAAATGGAACAAGCCATTATGCCAATTGTGAAACTAGCAGGCTGGCTTTTCTAATAGCCCCACAGTGTTCAATTCGTTAAGTGCAACAATTTAGCACAGTCATCAATGCTTTTTATGTGTACGAGTCTATAATTTGGAAACATTTTGTATGATTTCGACATCAGTTTTAAAAGGTAAAAATGAAACTAAAATAAATAAACACTACAACACTTTTTGATTAAGTAAATTCATTGCTATTAACTTTCATTGGAATTCAATACCGAAAATGAGTTGTGGAAAAAACCCTACTTTCATTTTATTTAAACGAAATAAAAAAGTAATGACTTGAATCTTAAAATCCTAAATTCAAACAACACATGTTGTACCAATTTGAATTAATAAAAAAAAGGATTCTCCGCCTTAAAATTTGATTTCGTAAAACCACTCACCAAAAACCTAAAAGAAAAACACAAAAACTGAAAGTCATTTAAATGATGCGTGTCAGTTGTTTAAAAAACTAAATAAGAGAAACCCAACAAAATTCAAGGTCTTTTGTCAAAATTCATTCTAAGTTTAGGCCCAAACTCATGTAGTAATAAAATTCAAAGACATAAAAATGTATTTAAAAAACCCGAAACAGAACTTTAATAATTATGTATCAAAACACATGCAATCTTATGTAATTTTTTTGTTTGTTTATTATTGTTCTGAAGTTTCCACTTAATCACATAAGATACATTTATTCAATGATGCATCGCATCCATCCATCCGTCCGGCATCTTTTTTAACACAAAGTTTTTGTGTGTCTTTAAAAATAAAACGAGAAAAAAAAACAAGTAAGAAAGTATAGTCGGTCAAGCCTGACCATGTAATGCCCTACACACAGTATATGTGTAAAAAAAGATTTTCAGAAATGGGCTCTATTCATCAAAACATGTAGTGCCATGACTTCTCTTTGTGTTAAATTTAATCTCGATGTTACCACTTGTAAAAAATATATATGTAGATGTTAAAGTGATTTTTGAAGGGTATCTTAATGGGAGCTATGACTAATTATGGACCGACCGTTATAGTCACGATTTCTGTATATATGAAACTTATTTGTGTTCAATTTTATTTTAATACTAACATTATTTAGAGATTTATGGTTGTTAAAGTGATTTTGAGAAGTAGGCCTTATAACGTCGATATAATTAGTCAATAAACAGATCATCACAAAATTGGGCCAAATGATTTTTGTATATATGAACAAGTAAGAAAGTATAGTCGGTCAAGCCCGACCATATATTACCCTACATCTAGTATATGTAAATATAAAACAGTTTTTCAGAAATGGGCGTTATATGGGAGATATCACCTATTTTGGACCAAAATTCAGTGTCATGATTTCTGTGAATATAAATAATGTGTTAAACTTTATCTCGATATAAATACTTTTAAAATATTTATGGAAGTTAAAGTACCAACATTTTTGAATGAATCTTCGGAAGTGGTCCTTATATAGAAGCTACGAAATATATTTCTGTTCAATATTATTTGGATACCAACATTTTTAAAAGAGTTATGTACTTTTAAGTGATTTTCGGAAGTGGTCCTTATATGGGAGCTACGACTAATTATGGACCGATCGTCATAAAATTCTACCATATTATATGTATATAGACGAAACATATTTCTGTTCAATATTATTTGGATACCAACATTTGTAAAAGAGTTATGTACTTTTAAGTGATTTTTGAAAGTGGTCCTTATATGGGAGCTACGACTAATTATTGACCGATCCTCACGAATTTTGTAGATGTGCTTTAGTTTTATTTACTACTCATCTGTGGTAAATTTTGCATACTTGCATAATTCAAAGATTTATGACCGGTAAACCCCAATTTTGGGAAGACATTTGTATGGTGGCCAGGTGAAATAATGGACCGATTTACACCAGTTTCAATCCCACCGATCCTTGGGCCGAAAAAATGTCACTTGCCAAATTTTATCGAAATATCTTCAAAATTGCGACCTGTACTCTGCGCACAAGCTTTACATGGACAGCCAGCCAGCCAGACGGAAGGACGGATGGACATTATTAAATCTACTCAGAAAGTGATTCTGAGGTGGGTGTTGGACCAATATTTCTGGGCGTTACAAACATCAGCACAAATCCAATATACCCTCCCCACTATGGTGGTGTAGGGTATAAAAATAGGCTTATGTTGAATATTATTTGGATACCAATATTATTAAAAAGAATTATGTTCTTTAAAATGATTTTCGGCAGCGGGCCTTATATGGTAGCTATGGTCAATTATGGACCTATCTGCACAAAATTTGTTAATAAGATTAGGTTTCATGTAGAATTTATTTCTGGAAAATATTGTTGGGATACGTGCATAAATCAAACATTTATGAACCATAAACCTTTATTTCGGGAGGACATTTGTATGGGGGCCAGGTGAAATAATGAAACGATTTCAAATACTTTCAATAACAAGCATCCTTGGGTTAAAAAAATATCACTACTAAATGTTATCGAAACATCTTCAAAATTGCGACCTGTACTCTGCTCACAAAGTTTACATGGAAAGCCAGCCAGCCAGAAGGACGGACGGACAACGTTAAATCGACTCAAAAATTTAGTCTTTTATTATATTAGTGTTGGACTAATAATATTTTTGAGCGTCATAAACATCAGCACAAACGCCACTATGGTGATGTAGGGTATAAGAAGTGTCACTGTTATAGTCACGACTTAGGTATCTGTATATATAAATTTAACCCTTGCAATGACATGAAGAGAAAATATTTTTGTTTGCATAATTTCTGTTTGTCGCACAATCTTGAGATATTCTTTAATGTTTATCTCTTTTATAAATTTGGACTTAAATGCAAGAATATTTGTTGAAAGAAAATATAAAAACCAACAAAAAAATTAGATGTTTATCAAAATTAGATTAAATCATCTTAAAAATACTACAGGCATATAACAGATACACTCGTATAACAGATAGAATAGGTGTGACCGAACCACTATATAAAACAGGATCAGAGCCATCAAACACGTCGTAAGGTGCAACATTTTTTTATTCGACGCTTCAATACACAATCATTTTTGAATACCAGTCACTTGATACCTATAAAATAGATATAAAATTATAAAAAATCTAATTATGTATAAAGGAACAAAACCTAACAATATAAAGTTATTTTTTTTTTAACAAACACAAACTGCGAAGCTTTTTGGCTTGGCTGCAGAAAACCCCCAGAGTCTGACTGATAGTCCGGCACACTATCGCCTACTCTATCAGGGCACCCGATGCCATCAGTATCCTAGTTGAGAGATAATTCAGACTGTAGTTTGTTATAAAATCGGTTTTCTGAAACCCTGCCAAGTCGACATAGCTTGGTAGCGATATAAATGTTGGCTTGTTTCTGTGATATTTAAAAGTAAGAATATAAAATCAGACTTCTTATTCAAGTTATCATTTTGTAACTGGTAGAATCGTTGACGTTCTATGAAGAATACCAAGTGCAAAGAATACAGCCTTGGTTTTCGCAGAACATCAGGTAATGTATTTCTAACAAAAAATGTCTGACACAGTCGGGTCATGCATGTCATATACCTTGAAAGATAATTACACATGTAAATTAAATAGCACAATATTTTTTAAGCTGGTCATAATTTGGATACAAGAGTGGTCTCCAATATGTTTGGACTATATAACAACACTTTTTGGATCTATGAGCGGTGACTTTTCTTTCAAATATTGCAGTGAATACAGTTTGGTCAGGGACCTAAAGTATGAGCTTTTGAATTTTTTAAGGTCTATGTTCAGTTCGCATATTAAAACATCAGACAGCAAATACTCGTTATTCATGGAGGTGGTTTCGTAATGTTTTGAGAAGGTTTCTCCTATTTTGGTGGTGGTTTACTGCTACAAATCATTAGTATTATGCGTAAGAATCTTCTCAAATAGCCACGCACCTTTGACGTCCATATCGTTTAGGAATTTTCGGTACAAAGAGGTTCAACCCTTAAGTATAGTACAAAAATGCACTACGAGTATAAGCCAGCGCATTCCTCCACTAATTGTCATTTGTACTAAACCAAGTATTATAGTTTATTCGATTGTTTTGAGATAAGTTAAAGATTAATTCACTGAAAATGTATAGTTTACTTTTAAAATTAATACCATATACAATTACACACAGGCTACACATCCAAGTTAAAATAATACACGATATGTGTAATTACATAAAGGCATGGTCACATTTGGCAAATATTTACTCAAAAAAGCATAACCACTAGTTTTAGCACAAATTTGTTTGACGTTGTTTACTCTTACAAGAGTTTTGCAAGATCAAACAGCATCAAATACATTAAAATTAAACATTTGCTGTGCTTTGGTCTAAATATTTGCCATCTTTTTAGGCAAATATTTGCCAAAGGTGACCGTACCCTAAGAAGTGGCAAAAGGTCTTACTTGGGTCGCCACATAGAGGCCAAGAGGATCTATATGAGACTAAAGGCTTCTAATATGCACTGGCCAATCAACGATTAATCTAAATTAAGCCTTGATTGTAAAGTTTTTTTGTGTAAGACTGTTTTAAGAATAATTTGGACATATGGAATTGAATCAGGGGGAACGGCAAATAATACCAGTATTGATGTTATACATAGGCCCAAATCCAAAATGTTTGTACCCTACAGCTCAATAGCGGGGAGGTTATATTGGATTTGTGCTGGTATTTGTCACTTCCATAAATATTGGTCGAACACCTACCTTAAAGTATACCGATCGACTCAGAATTACTTCCTGAGTCGATTTAACGATGTCCGTCCGTCTGGCTGGCTGGCTGGCTGGCTGGCTGGCTGTCAATGTTTTTACGCGCAGAGTACAGGTCGCAATTTTCAAGTTATTTCGATAAAATTTATTACGTGAAGTTTTAGGGGTTAAAGATCATAAATGTGTGAATTATGCAGGTATCTACACAAATTTCACCACAAATGAGTGATAAATGAAGCCAAATCAGATCTACAAATTTTGTGCAGATCGGTCTATAATTTATCATAGCTCCCATATAAGGCCCATTCCCGAAAATCACTTTAAAGAGCACAATTCCCTCAAAAATGTTGGTATCTGAATAATATTGCACGCAAATATATTGTATATATATACGAATAATATGGTACAATTTTATGATGATCAGTCCATAATTAGTCATAGCTCCCATAGAAGGCCAACTTCCGAAAATCACTTTAACGACCATAAATTTCTTAGAAATGTTTGTATCTAAATAAAATTCAACACAAATACAGAAATGGTGATACCCAATTTTATAATGGTCAGTCCATAATTAGTCGAAACTCCCATATAAGAGACCGTAATTTACTTTAACCTCCATAAATATTTTAAAAGTATTTACATCGAGATAAAGTATAACATACATACATAATATTTACATATATTCCCAGAAATCATGACACTAAATTTTTGGATGATCGGTCCATAATAGGTTATATTTCCCATATAGCGCCTATTTCTGAAAAACTTTTTATACATATACTAGGTATAGGGTATTATAAGGTCGGGCTTGATCGACTATACTATTTTACTTGTTTCTTGCTGAAGTTAAAGTCAATAAATTTAAAAATTTTAATTCCTTTATCTTTTTTATTTATTATTAGAATTATACAAACATACATATGTATGTATGTAGTAGTATTCTCTGTGTATGTACAAATGTAATTATGTATGTAAAACTATTGTACATACAGATTAATGTACAATCAGTTTGGAGAAGCAAACAACCTACCTGTACTACCACTTGAGGGTTAAATAAAATTTGGGCACACAAAACTGTTTGAAAGCAAGTATTCAAGAACATTCACAAACAGGTTTCTTTTTGATTATAGAGTCTCTTAAAACAATCCAACATAAACATGCACTGACATGCCTTAAGATTTGTATCGTAATAAAAACCAAACAGAGGATTTTAAAATAATCGTTAATTATGTGTGTACCCAAAACAAAACTTACCTAATTCTGTATACTTCATTTTTTGTGAGACATGTCTATATTATTATATGTTTATGTATGTTTAACTGATGAAGATGAAAATGGAGACTCAAACAGTTTAAAGTCCTATTTAGTGCACTATACATACATGTTTTTACTAAAACAAACCATAAAAAAACTCTTATGCTAGGAACACAACTGCAACGAACGACGAATTTTTGGTCGCAAATATTTTTTTCTGAAAATAAAACACATTTGTGTATGTGAAAATACACGCAATAATGGCGTTGGCTGAATCCGTCATATGCGGTGAATTCTGAACATATCTGCCAGATTTTACGATTTATCGTCATTTTGACGATTTTTTGTTCTAAAAATAGCAAAGTGACGATTCGACGGGTTTTTCATTGAAAGTGACGATTTTCTGAATTATTAAAATTTTCTATCATTTGCTTGTTTTATTAATGTTTTCGTTACCGAATTCTCCTCTTTTTTTGGAGACAACAACTATTTTTCTCATTTAATGTCATAAATATTAAGAAGAACATGACATATTTCAAAAACAAAACAGTGTAATAGTAGTGTTTTCTTAATTATTACAATTGTCAATAAGTTTAAGTATAATAATTCCAAATAATAGTAGAAATTACCTTTTTATCTGTAGATATAAAAAAATGACTTTTTATTTTTCCGATTTTTTTTTGACGATTTTTAAAATTCGAAATGACGATATGTTTTCTTTTTTATCGGGATTTTGACGATTTTTTTCGAAATTTATCTGGCACCCCTGACTCTAAAATAAACAATGCGGGTGACCATGTTTCGTTTTAGTTTTTAATGTTTTAGTAAAAAATGTTAATTTTTACTTTAATTATTGTTTTTACCTGTGTTTTTGTTAATATTTGCTATTATACGAAAAGAAAAACATTAAATTATTAAAAATTATTTATTATTCTTCGAATTTACGAATTTACCCAGCGAATTGTCACCAACTACTTTGTCGTGTTGGGCGAACTTCGTAGTTCGTTCAAGTTGTGTTCCTAGCATTATGTTGTATCTTCACACAGGGATGGATAAATTCATACTTTTCTTGATATTAGTTTTTCATTTTCTAAAGTACCATAGTACTTCCGCAATTCACATGATTTTTTCAAACTATTTTTACACTTATTTGCAATAGAAAATCACGTGTATAATGTTATTTGATAAAGAAAATTTTCAGTATAACATTATTACCTATATATGTATGTACATATATAAAATCTTTAGCATACGAGTATTTCCTATAGAAAATATTCAGTAGTACAGTATTGTCTTTAGACAATTTTCAATATTACATTATTTTATATAGAAAATCTTCTTCATAACAACAATTTCCATAGAAAAGTATTTTTATAACAGTTATTCTTAGTATAACAGTATAATCAAGAACATAAATACATATGTATGTATGTACATACATATGTTCTTGATTATTATTTTAGTATCTAAAATAAATAAATTTTCCGTCCCTGTTCACATTTATAAAACTGAGAAAAGAAAAAACGTTACTACCTGTGTTTTATATAAAAATAATATAATAATAAATTGTTGTTTCGGTATTCTTTTTGTGCAGGAGCTAAAAATAATTCTCATTTTTTTTCGTTAAGAAATTTATTATTGTGAAATTCAACAAGTGTACTTTGAAAGCCTGCCCATAAATGTCGTCAGAAATTTTACTTTAATTGAGAGTCTGAATATAAAACATTCTCAACTGTTTGATATTATTAGAAAACCGGATAGGAATTCTTGCGTGTCCCAACTGTGAACGCACTATTGTTATAGTTCATACATACTTACAATAAATTTATAAAAATCGAATACATTAAATCTAAAAAATTAGATTTATGTAACAAGGTATTAAGAAATATTGCAATAGCTAGTATTTCGCTATAACTAAAAACAAGTAGGAAAAAATTTTTAAAAAATCAACTAAAAAGGAAATATTAAACAAATTTATTTTGGATGAAATCTTCCTTATTCTTAATAAGTTAAAGAAAAACAATTATGGAAACTGGGCTTTACAATACCGGTCTTCGGGATTTCCGAAATGTAAATACCGGGATTCTGGGATTTTTGTTTCATATTAAAAAAAAAAAAATGGTTTATAAATAATAACAATTTATTTCGAAAAGCTACTTATGTTAAATATACAATACTATATATACATGTGGGTCAATTAAAAAAAAACGTACACAACGAGTTTTGTTTTGCTTTTTTTTTAAGTTTTTTCAATTCGCCTGTAAGAGTGGCCAATTTATGTAGAAATTGATAAAGAATCCGGTGGTACTTCTAGGCCCTCAAAAAAAATCAATATATTTGAATTTTTTTTATGTTTTCTATGATTTCTATCTTGAGCGTCACACACCAAATGTGTATAAAAAATCGCTAAAATGAAAAATATTTGAAATGTAAGCTTACTACGATGTTCTTTTGTTTCTCAAGATTGACTCTTGTGAAAATTACCTTTTCGATTATAAACAAAAAATCACGATTCAACTTGATTTTTAATTTTTTTTTAAGATGAAAATATGTAAATTTTTGTTAAAAAAAGACTTGAACTTAGAGGTTATTTGCAAATTAATAGGCTTGTAACTGCAATTAACACATTTTTGATATATTTTTTTTCGCTTTTTCACTTTTGTAATAATAAAAGTTTGTACTTTCCTTACGTTATTTACTTTATTTAAACTTGAAATTGAAAACTAGTAATATTACTTGATTTATAAAAAAGTGACGCTCAATGCAAATTGTGGGGACAACCCTTCTTTGCAATGCCAAATTCGCACTAATTAAATTTTGACGACTATAACAAATCCAAACACAAGAAAAAAACATAATAATTCGAATACTTTTATTAAATGTTGCATATTTACTTTTTTCTCGATTTTATTTTATTTTGTTTACTAAAAAATTCTAACGGCTGACAACATGGTTTTGTATGGAAGCAGTCAGAGGGAGAAACAAAACACCATTCTGAATAAACAAAAAACAAACATACAAATTTGAGAATTACGTTTTTTTGTTACATATTCCTCGCTGATCACTCTCACATTTATTTTGTTTATTTTTACCTAAAATAGTAGTAAAAATTGCGGGCACACATAAATTGCGTTTTTTTTATGTTTGAAAAGAAACATTTTAAATTGATTAAAGGTTTATAGCTAAACCATTAATAAACAAAAATCATAATAACATTATAGGTATGTATTAAAATGATATTAAGGAATCTACATATACATACATAGTAAAGAGAATCTTGATTTAATTTTGTTACCAATATACGTATGAAGATGACAAAAACCATCGTTTACATCGTTTGTATACAAAATTGTTAGCAAATTATTGTATTCTGATTGCATAAACAATACATTTTTCTTTCTTTTTACACGGATTTGAAGTTTTTGAGAACTACTAACTTTCAAATAATTTAGTTTTTTGCAGCCCTATGCCTAGACTTTTTTTGTAATTTGCCTGAGAGACCAATTTACTTTTAACACCCTTTAATGCGCACCAAGGTAACCGGGTACCTTTGTAACAGTGTTTATCTATGTTTTTATCTAAAGTATTAAAAGACAAACGACAAATTTAAAATTTACTCAACCAATCATATTAAGATTTCGTTATTCATTTCACTATTATCACAATTTTAGCTTAAAACTAATTAAGGTGCTATTATAAAGGGTGATTTTTTTTAGCTATTATCTTTTTGTCAACACTGGTTTAAACAGCTGACGCACGTTTCGTGTTTTGTTTCACTGTCAAACGTTTTCAGTTTGCTCTATAATTTAACCATGAATCGTCTTACAAACGAACAACGCTTGCAAATTATTGAATTTTATTATCAAAATGCGTGCTCCGTTAAGAAAGTTCATCGCGACGAAGCTCATTTTTGGCTCAATGGGTACGTAAATAAGCAGAATTGTCGATTTGGGAGTGAATATCAGCCAGAAGCATTGCAGGAGCTACCAATGCATCCGGAAAAAGTCACAGTTTGGTGCGGTTTATGGGCTGGTGGCATCATTGGACCGTACTTCTTCAAAGATGATGCGAATCGTAACGTAACTGTGAATGGTGAGCGCTACCGTGAGATGATATCCAACTTTTTTTTGCCAAAATGCAAGAGCTTGACTTGCATGGCATGTGGTTTCAACAAGACGGTGCCACATGCCATACAGCACGCGGAACAATGGACTAATTGAGAGGCGAGTTCGGTGAACATTTTATTTAACGTTCGGGACCGGTCAATTGGCCACCTAGATCGTGCGTTTTAACGCTTTTAGACTATTATTTGTGGGGCTATGTTAAAACTCATGTCTATACAGACAAGCCTGCTTCAATTGAATTCATATTGAAGACAACATTGAAGCATTTATTCGTGAGATACCGGCCGAAATGTTGGAAAGAGTATGCCAAAATTAGACTAAGCGGATGGACCATTTGAGGCGCAGTCAAGGTCAACATTTGCATGAAATAATCTTCAAACATTAAATTGTATGGACCGTACTTTCGATTCAAATAAAGTGTATGTGTATTTTTTTTAAACTTTCCTATAGATTTTAAAAAATCACCCTTTACTAACAAATGTAAAGTACCCATACTAAATATGTATCAAACAAACATTTGCAATGTTATATTGTTGTTGATCGTCACAAATGTCACATCTTAGCCACTTATGAACGATAGTCGGAGGAAAGTTATTTAAATAAAAGAGAAACCAAATTGTATACAGAGAACAATAATACCCTTGTATGGTTGTTGGACAGTTTATTTCTTTTTGTAATATTCTTCCCGCGAAAGAGTCGATATTTGACAGTGGCTTTAGCAATAGAAAATGTTTTTAGGGTCTATTTATACGTAGATATGTATACATATGTATGTATATATGCATGAACGATGTAAATATGTTTGTAGTATATGTATATGAATTTTCAAACATATACTAAATGCAGTCTTAACGATGTCTCTACCCTGTGCGTTATACGCCAGTTAATCCACTTATTGCAGTTAAATCCGGCATATTAAAGAGACTGTTTGTTTTAGTTTCGTTTTAATTTTTTTTTTGACTGGTTTGTTTGACTTGTCATTGCTGGCTGTCTGTCGCCATTTGTCTGTTTGTAACTGACACCAGCTAAAATTTCATTTTGTTTACTCGAAATATGTTCAAACAAGTGTAGTTTATGACAGATATTAAAAAGAATGATTTCATTTCGAATTTATAGGAAAGTTTAGAAAATAGTTCTTGAATTCGAAAATAAAGGTATATTAAGTTTGTCATTCTGTTTGTAACATATCGAAATATTGGTCGTAGAACCAAAAAGTCTATATATGTTTGGTCCTTAAAAAATTCTAAGACGATCCAGCTATGTGTGTTAGGCCGTCTGTTCGTCTGTTGAAGGCACCAAAAATTACTTGAAAACGTGAATGAAATTTTCTGGATTTTCCAAGGATATTTTTCAGAAATGTTTTGTTATTTCTTAAAATGTAATGCAGATTATGTTATTAGATATTGCCCACTTTATTATTATTTAAAAAGGACAAGTGCGGTTAAAAATAGTAAGAATCGGTCCTAGATTTCTTCTAGCAACGTCCATGCAAAATTCAGTACAATAAGTTTCATGCTAAGATAAATCACAAAACTGAATATTGTTTGGATTGATGCATATTAAACCATAACCCCCCATATAAATTCCAGTTCTGAAAATAATTTAAATACGTAAGTAAATATAAATCTGAAACTCAAATAAGTTTTACAACGAAATCTAAAAAAACAGAAGTCGTTAACATGAGAAAAAATGAGAAAAATAAGATAGAATTTTACTGTCTTGTTTCCATTGCAGCTGTATGGAAATTTATATAAATCTGTGATGTTTCTGTTGCGTTAATTATGCAATTTATTCCTTTGGGATGCTGTAGGCAGTAAGTTTTTGTGACATGAAACATCCAAAATCTTTCATATGAAATTATAAATACAAACATATCTACATATGTATACATACATACATATGTACATAAATACTTACTTGTATATACACATAAAGAGAAATCCTTTGGTTTTTGTTAATTTTTGAATATTTATACCCTACACCACCATAATGGGGAGGGTATATTGGATTGCTGATGTTTGTAACGCCCAGAAATATTGGTCCAACACCCACCTTAAAGTATACCGATCGACTCAGAATCATTTTCTAAGTCGATTTAACGATGTCCGTCCGTACGTCCGTCCGTCTGGCTGGCTGTCCATGTAAAGCTTGTGCGCAGAGTACAGGCCGCAATTTTGAAGATATTTCGATAAAATTCGGTACATAATATTTTTTCGGCCCAAAAATGGATGGGATTGAAACTGGTAAAAATCGGTCCATTATTTCACCTGGCCCCCATACAAATGTCCTCCCGAAATTGGGGTTTACCGATCATAAATGTTTGAATTATGCAAGTATCCAAACAAATTTCCTCACAAATGAGTGGTAAATGAAGCCAAATCACATCTATAAACTTCTGAAAATCACTTTAAAGAGCACAACTCTCTCAAAAATGTTGGTATCCAAATAATATTGAACCCAAATATATTTCATATGCATGCAAATAATACGGTACACTGTTATTATGATCGGTCCATAATTAGCCGTAGCTCCCATATAAGGCCCACTTTCGATATTCCCTTTAACGACCATAAATTTCTTAAAAATGTTGGTATTCAAATAAAATTTCACACAAATAAGTTTCTTATATACAGAAATAATGACACCTAATTTTATAATGATCGGTCCATAATTAGTCGAAACTCTCATATAAGACCCGCCCGTAATTCACTTTAAGGTCCATAAATCATTTAAAAGTTCTTATGTCGAGATAAAGTTTAACACATATAATACTTATATTCACAGACATCATGACACTAAATGTTTGGATGATCGGTCCACAATAGGTTATATCTCCCGCATAACGCCCATTTCTAAAATACTGTTTTGTACATATACTGGTTGTAGGGTATGATATGGTCGGGCTTGACAGACTATACTTTCTTACTTGTTTTTTTTTATTTTAGCCATCCAGCCTGCTTGCCTTCTATGCATGTATTAAATATTCTTACATTTGTATGTACATATTCGCACATACATATGTATGTATGTACATATGTATAAACCCAGTCAGTCAGTCAGTAAGTCAGCCCGTCAGGCACGTACAATATTTAAGTGGTTGTAATATGAGAGCAATTTGCACGTAGTCTCTACTGGATCCACCACATCCACTAACTCGAATAAGTAATTCAAATGCAAGGCAGTTTGTTAAAATATAACGAAATTGCCACTTAAAGTATGAGTTATCAGCTAATTTAAAAGTAATCACGAATATGCATGCACAACGAATGAATATGAAAAAGAACAAACAGAAAATAAACAAAAAGAGGAAGTTAAACAAAACACTTGGCACATTATTAGTTTATTTTTGTTTTTCAGTTTTGGTTTTTTCCTCTTCTTTATGGGATAATTTTCGTTAAATGCGGCAACAACCATCCAAACCGTTGAAAGAACAACCATCTAAAAAGTAGCACAAATTTAAAATGCAACTTGTTCTGTACTCCACTCAGTTCGTACTCATCTGCATGAATAATAATAACACAAACCAAAAAGTGTTACTGCTCTGCTCCCTGACTTCGAAAATAATTTCTGTTCTGACTTGATTCGATTTCAGTCGTCTACGTGCATTTAATGGAATTCAAATCTGCTTTTGCATTTTAAACAACATTTTGATTGAAAATTGATTAGTGCCACTTGAAAACTTTACGCAAACGTTACAAGAAATAGGGGTAATTGAGGATAAATACTGCAGAAGAATTTTGAAATGAGGAAGCTTGATAGTTTATTAATTTCAACAAGCGGTAGGCTTCGCTTTGCGTTTTATTTATGTGCATCAGGGAAGGTTCTTCAATAATGTAGGGGAATATACAATGTTTCTACAAATAACTGTACGAGTATAAGATCCAAAATTATAATTCGCGATAAAAATTAACAAGTTATATATGGGCAATTCCACCGAAAGGTCTACCAAGACCAAAAAATTAAAATTTATTGAATCCAATTTTTTTTTAAATATATTCACTCCTATCGTTAATAAAAATTCCACATAAAATTTGTTCCCTTTACATATTTTTCCTATTAAAAATCAATGTTAAAAAAATAAAAGGGAACAAATTTCATGTGGAATTTTTATTCACATGGGGGTGAATTTCATAGGAAAACAATAAAATTTCACTAACGTGAACAAATATAACCCATTTCGAGATATTCGAATATAAAGTCGAGCATACCAATTTTTTCTCCTTGGGACATTTCTATTGCACCTTTTGTTTTGATAAAAGTTCTTAAAGAGTAATTTCTGGTTTTTAAAAATCTTTCTGAAGATACAAAGAGCTAAAAAAAATGCATAACAAACTATGCAATTAAAAATAACGGTAAGTTTTTGCTATGCTTTATCACATATTTCGATGTCCCGTGCGACATTGAAAAACAACATTTGTAATTAGTGCGTCAAGTGGACATGACGAAAGGTCATCAAATATTCAGAACAAACACAGATTTTTATTCCAATAAAAATAAAAAAAAAACTTTCTGCAAAATAATAAAATCTGTGATCTTGGTTGTTATATAAAGTTGGTCACGTGCGACATGGTAAGTGTGGATTTAAAAATTTTGAAAAAATATTTTTCCTTACATACATAAATGATTTATTTATTTAAATAAATACTTTTAAATTATTTAAATATAGATGAGTATAAACGGGGAAAAAATAAAGAGAGATGCAAACGGTGGAGAGAAAATTTGAAGGAAGATCAACAAAAATTACAAGAGAATAAATTTAAAAACAAGGAAAGAATGCGGAATTCTAGACAAAAGTGGAAAGCGTTGGCTAAAGGATGTAATGAAATGATTGAAGAGAAAAGACGGAATGAGCGCATACATAAGAGACAAAGTCGAAAGAAACTCGCAGAAATGCGGAACGTAAAACAAACACAAAGCTAGTAAACGTTGGCAAAAACTATAAAAAAAAGTGCAGGACTCGTTGCCAAAAGACATGCAGAAAAAAATTAAAGAATCTAGAAGTTTTATTAAGAAAATATAAGCAGCCCCTACAAATTAATCAAAAGAAAACCAATTCTAGCAATGCACTGCCTGAAAATGTAGTTAATTCCATAAAAAAGTTTTATTTGAACTGCCTATTCTGAAAAAAAACTGTGTTTGATATTTCTGACACTATTTTAATTTAAATTTAGTTTTGTTCATTTTAATTAATACTACACAATACTTTGTTAAAGTACATTATACAAATATAAATATATTAAATTATTTTTTTGATTTAAAAATATGTTTTCTAAGCTTATTTATTTATAATTTGTTAAAAAAAAAACAACTGAAACAACATAAATATGATGATGGAAAAAAGGTCCCGTGCGACATGTCCCGTGCGACAGTGATTAAAGTTAAATTAAAAAAAAAGTAGAAATAAATTTGAGGTATAATTCTACTACTTTTAAGAGACATTATTAGCCAACATTCTAAAATTAGTCGCATTGTGATATTGCCTCAGGTTTCGCTGAAAACAGAGTTTTAATTGAAAGTCGCAAAAACCACTTCTGTCCCGTTTGTTTTTTGCGATTATCTCGAAAGCTTGAAAAAATTTCCAAAATCAGTATAAACAACAATTATAGTTCTAGTTAAGAGCTATAAGTTTACCCTATTGTCAAAAAAAAATTCTTTTTATTTTGACTTTTTTTCAACTTAAATCTGTTCACCGGTCACGTTCGACATGATACAATTGCCCATATACATACATACATAGTTAGTAATGTAAAAACTACACAATGCTACACTTTTAGGCGGGCTATGATCAAATATGAACTAATATTCACGAAACCCAGTAGTTTGATTTTTGTATACATACTATGCATATGTTAAGAGTGTTTTTTTTTAGATGTATAAAACTTTATATTGACAACACTTTTTTAACTGGCGGCCATTTTGTCAGCTGTTCTATACATCTAAAAAAACCCTATATTTATGAATAAAATGACCTATGATTTTTAGAAGTGGACTTTATATGTGGCTATTGTCAAATATAGACCGACTCAAAAACAAAATATAGTTGTGTGATTTGTTTTACATAAAACTTTTTTGCCTGAATGTTGCTATATTACAGGCATTGATACATTTCTGGCAGAAATTTGATTATAATCCCTTTTATGAGAATAGTTCTGTTATAGTAACATTTTGTTTTTGGTCAATATAAACATCCTTCAGAGACCGCTATAAAGAATTTGGTAAATAAAATTGCTGCGTTTTGGTTTCTAAAAAATCCAAGAGCAATTGGTGGGAAGGAAATTGTTGCTTGCTGAAAATGTCAATGTATGGTATGCTATGTGGCCTGGAGCGATTGTGCTATTTTTTTTTTTCGAAGATTCAAATGGAAATGTGGTTATAGTGAATGGATCACGCTATCGAGGGATGGGTAGCGTCCCACATTGACTTGTCGGTAACCAAATTTCCCAATTGCATAATATTCCGAAATTGCGCTCGATCATGCGATTTTGTGGGGCTGTGTTAAGGATATGGTCTATACAGAGCCAATCGAATCGTTTACAGCCTTAAAACCAAAACTGTCAAACCCTACTAACTTCAAATTTCGACCAGCCTCATAAAATTATTAAGACTAGATCATAACCACGAAATTTCAATATTTACTTTAATTTTTACATATGTAAGTAACGGAAACATCAAATTTATCAAAATCAATCATTTTGTCGAAGTGGTAAACACATCCACCCAAAAATCAATATGTAAAACATTGCAAGTTATCTTTTTTTATATCAAACCAAATTTTAGGTATTTATATTGGCTAAATTGGATTTAATAAAACTTAGGAATTTGACTAAAGTTCCACATTTTTATACTGCCCCAGAAAAGGTAGTAGTAACAAACCCAAATATTCGTTGGGTACGATTATATGTGAAGGATGTATTCGCATATAAAATTTATATGTGTTTATGTATGCATTTGTATATTACTTTTGACCGTTAGGGATTTTGTAATTTAAATGAATTATTTTTTTATATTTTTTTCTTCTCAGCAGGATGTGAACTGTAAACATTTATATTTTTAAATATTGTACATATTTTTGTTATGCTGGCTGGTGTTTTTGCTGCTGTTGTTGTTGTTGTTGTTGTTGACAATTTGCCACAAGCTAGCAACCACGTAATTAAATTATTTTTCCTTTAATAATAAATATTTTTTACATTCGCTCCCCTTTTTTTGGTTGAAATTTTAAGCATATTTCTCTACTTAGTCGTATTTGGATGCTTGTCAACAAGAAAGTATATCTATACCCTACATCTTGTGTGTAAAAATGTGTCATTAATTTTTTAATTTCAAAAATTGTTTCCTAAAAGTCTCCATAAATGACCAAAATACAGTGCAGTCATTCATGATACAAATTGTAAAGGAAATTTCACTAGAAAACTTACTACATACCGATTTCTCATAAAAATAGATCGAATTTTGTTAGTTTCCACAAGGCGTAAGGTATAACAGATTTGACTCTGTCGTTAATAGCACTTGTTGTTATAACAATTCATTTTGGTTTTGTTTTTCATCTGCTATTTATTTAACAATTTTCCAGTTAAAAGCAGAGTCCTATTGAAAATACACACATACAAACATATGAAGAATTCATAGAGTAATAATGACCCAGCAGACCATTGTAGGAGCGTTTCGAAAAAGGAGTCAGAAAAAGTCCAACTAAAGAGCATTTTCGGAGCGCTCCGAAAAAGGAGTCAGACAAGAGTCCAACTAAAAAGCATTTTCGGAGCGAAAGAAAAATTAGCTTGTTACTGTCCTGAGTCGGCACGCAGTATGACTCAGTAATTCCACCTAATGTGTGTGTGTACCAAAGCGTTCCTCATATTTGTGCTTTGAACAAAAAATACATGTGAACTTTTAATTTTTTGTATTTAAAATTGCAATAACTCTTTTCTGACTTATCTAAGAGCTCTTTCTGAGAGTTTTCGGAGCAATAATGATTGGTTTTTGGGCTCATAAAGAGAATGAACGCTCCGGAAAAGGTGTCAGAAAAGACTCTTTTTCCGGCTCATATGGCTTGCTGGGAATGATGTTTTTGTAATTTTACGTTTATTTGCAAAAGAAATAAAAATAACAAAGGAACAAAAAATTAACTATAGCAAATAAAAATAAAACAAATAAAAACCAAACAGATGTTACAAATATTTTCCGCTTATTTCAGTGCTTAAATGCCATAGTTGAGGGTGAATATGAAGTTATTTGTTTGTATATTAAATAGTCATTCTTGTACCACCACTTCTAAATTAAATACATATGTACATGTATTTTGAACCAACAACTTTCATCATCATCACCAAATACCAAAAAGCTGCTTAACGACATTGCCTCCACACCGAACAAAGTTGCTAGCTATTTTTGTATGTTTAAAGGAATTTTTTTATAAACCTCATTGTCCTCACTGCCTCTTCTATGTCACTCTTGTGTAGATAATTCCGATTTGATATACATACATATGTATTAGTGTGGGAATATCGGGAATTTCAACAAGTAAGAAAGTATAGTCGGCCAACCATGTACACCTAGTATTTATGAAAGAAGCTATGAGCTATTACGGACCGATCATCCAAAAATTTCGTGACATGACTTCTGTGAAAATAAATAATTTTTGTGCCTAATTTTTTCTCGATGAAAATACATTTAAACGATTTATACATAATAAGTGATTTTTGAAGGGGGCTACGGGGCAGCTTTGACTAATTATGGACCGGCCGGTACAATATTAGATATCGTGATATCTATATATGTAAAATTTATTTGTGTTGAATTTTATTTGGATACGAAAATTTATAAGAGATTTATGGCCATGAATTTCTGAAGTAGGACTTATATAACAGCTAAAACTAATTATGGACCGATCATCATATAATTGGGCCGAATGATTTTTGTAATATAAAACATGATTTGGGTAACAACATTTTTAAGAGAGTTCTGTCCTTTAAAGTGATTTTCGGCAGTGGCCTTTTATGGGAGCTATGGTCAATTATGGACCGATCTGCACAAAATTTGTTGATGAGTTTAGGTATCAAGTACAAATTATTTCTGGAGAAATTTGTTGGGATACGTGCATAAATCAAATATTTATGGCCGATACCTCTACTTCGGAAGGAATTTGTACGGGGGCCAGGTTAAATAATGGACCGCTTTCAACCAGTTTCAATTCCAATCGTCCTTGGGCCAAAAAATATCATGTATCAAATTTTATTGAAATATCTTCAAAATTGCGACCTGTACTCTGTCCACAAGGTTTACAGGGACAGCCAGACGGGCAGACGGACGGACATATATCATTTAATCGACTGAGAAAATGATTCTGAGTCGATCGGTATACTTTAAGGTGAGTGTTGGACCAATATTTTTGGGCGTTACAAAGATCAGCTAAAATCCAATATACCAACCCCACTGTGGTGCTGTAGGGTATAAAAAGTTTTAAATCAACAATTTAGAATGCTGTGGTTGTACAGAAAGTTGAATACCCTTTATATAAAACTAGCATTTGTGCCGTAATAACGCCTAATCGGCTGAACCGGTTTGATTGAAATTTGTAATGTTATTTACATTACATTTAAATAATGGCTAAGTTTGTTTCACAGTTTCACCATTATAGGATTTTTGCGGTTAAATTTAGCTTATTTTATTTTGATTTAGCTGCAAAATTTTACATTGAGCATTTGGCATTTTCTTTAGCATTTTTTAGTCTTTTAAAATTTTAATAATACAATGTTATTTTCTGTTGAAAAAAGCTTGAAAATAAAATAATGAAATGATAAAAATATTTTAAAGAATAAATGACAAATTTATTAACAGATGAAATTACAACTCTTGCAAATGGCAAAAATTTAATTCATTTAAGCTGGAAAATCAAAGAATTTTGGTTGCAAGAATACTTTATATGAAGACATCCATTCATCTCTTGTTATGAATATGTTTTGCCATTTAGTAATTCAAGAATTAAACGTATATTTAGTGAAATTAATTCTATAAAACCAAATAGGAAAGTATAGTCGGTCAAGTCGGAGTATAAAATACCATACACCCAGTATATGTACAATAAAATTTTTTTTAGAAATGGACTCTATTTGGGATCAATGAACTATTATGCATCAATCATTAAAAGTGTGTGGCATAACTTCTGAGAATATAAATATAGTTTGTGTTAAATTGTATCTTGAAGTTAAAGTAATTTCCAGAAGTGGTTCCTATATAGGGGCTATGACTAATTATCGGGCAATCGTTATAAAATGGGGTGCCATGATTTATGGTCGTTGAAGTGAGTTTCCTTATTGAGCTTTTTATGGGAGCCAATGACTAATTATGAACCAAACTTTATTAAATTAGGAATCAGGAGTTTTATATACATATATGAAACTTATTTACATTGAATATTATTCATTTTAACCCTTTGGGTACCAAGGACCTTAATCGCTGAAAAAGTGAAATCTCTTCTATAAAATATAAAATTTTTATTTTTGAGAATGACTTGCAAGGAACCGAAAAGGACATGGTACTTTGAAGTACCATGGGGTCAGTATATGCACAAAAGTTTAACAAAAACAGAAAGATTTTATTCCATTATCATTGTTGTTGTTTAGTAAAACATATTACATTAAATCTTATTATAAATTTTTGCCATGGTATTTTACAAAGCAATTCATTTTATTATTGCAACATAAATAAACACCACAATGGGAGCATTTAGAGTATGGCTTCGACTGAATTTTTTTTATACTACAAAGTTCGCATCTTCCATGTGTTTCGACAAAATTTGGCCAATGCGTACCAAGATTTCCTAGCCAACATCCTTTGGAACAGATTCGGGTTTATCACGACGTTTTAAACAGAATCATCGATTCATCAACGGAGAGTTGTCTTGTACCATGGTAAAGTTGATAAACCTTATTGTTTAATTCATCAATCATAGGTCGAAGTTTATACAGCCGGTCTTTATTATCATTGGGAATACTTGCATTGTCATTTACGTGCAAGTTGCTCAATATTTCGCGAACCTATTCCGACTCACTGTTTTTCCAATAACAGGATAACAAAAATCGTAACCTGTTTCCCAATAGTTTTTCCAGCTGGGTAGTTTGACAACCCATAAAGAAGTTTTTGCCAAAAAATGCATAAAACTCACTTTCCTTTAGATTTTAAATTTTGTTCCTCTGTGTGGCGTATAAAAGTGAGTGAAATATTATTTTTTCTGCTATATTGTCAATAAATAAAAGAAAATATTCAGTAGGAGTGTTACAATTATCAAATATCCTTCTACAGAACCCTTCGGGAATAATAGTTTCGTGGGTTTTAGATTTCCATCGGCGACTCGGATCAGGTTCTGTTATTGGCTTGCTGGTGCTAGGTGCAATTTGGATCATACCATCCTCATCATATTCATCGTGGATTTCAATATCAAAGTCTTTTCGTTGCAATTCTCTCTCACATTCTTCATGATTGTTGGATGAATCCGTTTCATCTAACAATTTTTGTAAGCACTCATTCAATGTGTCATCACCGGGTTCATATTCCTCTTCACTCTCAACATCGGTGTCATTGTTATTATCAAGAGGAATTGACTCCAATTGATTTTCTTGGTATAAAAATGCAAGCACAGCCCAACGGTACTTACCAGTCCTCTTTAATTTTATATAAAACAAAGCGTAACTAACAACTTTTTATTAAATTCTTATACGTTTATATGCGCAAAACTAATTAATTTTCAATTAAAAAAAGATTTTAAAATGATAAGAGTGATATTAAAACTTTTTTCGGCAATTTAAGAAGATGTCACAAAAGTTTACGTGTGCAGCTGAAATACATTTAAGTTTACCGTTATTCTAGACAAACAAAGTTGCCAATTAGCAAAACAAATATTATATTTGAAAGACAAAATGGTACTTTAAAATGTCGTTGGTCAATAATACTACAAATGTATTACCTTTTCATTTTGTAGGCAAATTAATGTTATGGTACTTATAAGTACCGTCGGTCGAGAAAGGGTTAAGAGAGTTATACCCGTTAAAGTGACATTATATGCGAGCTATGACTAATTACACAAGTTTACAAATTCCGGTCAACTTTTGGATCAGAGCAGATGAGAACAAATCTTGACGTTAGTTGAGGTGCTGAATTCAAATCCGGGTTTCGTTTTTCAAAATTGGTTCTAGTTTATGAGTTCGCGCATGTTGGCAGCACTGCGCTATCATAATGGCAGTCAGCTGTTGGCGTCGCTACAAACGTTAATTAATTTTTTTTTTAGGTTTTTTGTTGAATCCACAACGTGTGAAAATGCAAAGACAGAATTTTAGAGTTGATTCAAAGTGTTTTTGTTATATTTGCGGATGTTATATGATCAGAAAAAGTGGCAAAGTTATTACTAATATGATCAGAAATGCATATTTTTATTATTTTGGTTTCTCTGTATCAAATGTCTCTCAAAATACATTTTCTGCATTCCCATCTCGAATTTTTTCCTGAAAACTTGGGTTATACCAGCGACGAGCAAGGAGAGCAACTACACCAAGATTTGGCGAAAATCGAAAAACGATACCAAGGATTTTGGGACGAGGGCATGATGAGCGACTACTGTTGCACTTTAATGCGTGAAACAGATCAAAAACAGTACAAGCGACTCAGTTCGACGGCTCTTCATTTCTAATTTAACACTTTTTAATGAATAAAATGGAGATTAATTGTCAAAAATTTAAAAAAAATGTGTTTATTTAATATCTCGAAAACTAGAACCAATTTAAAAAAACGGAGTGCAGATACGGATTCAGAGCCCCAAATAACCTTAGAAACATCTTTTGATTGCTTAGATCCATAACCGTGTATACTTGTGTTATTGACCGATCTGCACAAAATTTGTAGGTGTGATTAGGTTTCATATACATACAACTTTTTTGTGGCAAAATTTATTTGAATATGTTTATAAATAATCGATAAGGACTTATTTCGGGAGGACATTTGAATGGAGGCTAAGTAAAACAATGGACAAATTTCAAAAATCGAAATATCTTCAAAATTGCGATCTGTACTTTGCGTGGACACCCATTAAATAGAATCAGAAAGTGATTCTGAGCCGATCGGTATACTTTAAGGTGGGTGTTGGACCAATATTTTTGGGCGTTACAAACATCAACACAAAGCCAGGATATATTGGCCCTACTATGGTGATATAGGATATAATAAAATAAGAAACATAATGATTTCAAATACCATGAATTCTATCCTTTATGGAAGATGTGGATTAAAATTAGAGAAGACTTAATTAAGGCCTGATACAGTGAAAAAATTATGTAAATTTGTGTGAAAAGATTTGTGTTTTAGTACTTTTTCGTGGCTTTTATATATTTTGTTTTAAAAAGCGAAATTTTTGTTTTGTATGCAGTCAAAAAAATTGTGCAACAAAAAATGTATTAAAGGGGGGAAAAGGGAAATTAAATCACCTACAGAAATTGATGGTACCTAATTTCGAAAGACCTTGAAAAACAATTTTGCATGTCCATAATGCATGTCCGAATCTGTACTTTTGATGAAAAATTGATGAATTACTCTAAAAAATATCGTCATGTAACCAAAAGATTCCTATCATCCTAAAATACCCACAATGAACCTGTTTAAAACAATTTAGAAATAAGTGGTTGGGAAGTTTTGCCTCAAACTTCTAGTAGATAGTTTTGAATATAGTTCTTCAAAAGAAGGCCCTTTTATTCCCAATTATGAAAACATCTTCATGCATTTGTTAGTGCAAGAAATTTCAAAACTTTAATAACGTATTTTGATAACATATTTGTATGCTGGCTAGATAAAATATTGAACCCAGCATAAACATAAAATGGTTTTACAAAAACATTGACGTTTGTAAAATTTTACTTAAATTTGAAGCAAAGATAAATAAATCTCTTATTTCTAATTGGATGGTCGATCGAAATTTGGGCCTTATAAGATACAGTGAGTTGATTTACACAACGAGATATGTGGAATCTAATAGCTGAGGTGTACAGAAAATCAAACTATATTATTTGGGTTAGTTCCGTGATCAGTCACAGAGCGTCTTAAAGATGTCAAATAAAATCCGCTTGTGTTTAAGTCATCTTAACGTGACAGTTCCTTTTCATATAAAGTGCTATAGCTAGATGAATATAAAGACTGTATGTATAGATGGATTGGTGGTGGGTATGTAAAATAATTGATTTATTGAACAATTTAAGTCTTCTGAAAAATATTCAAGGAAGCAGTAGTTCCACAACAGTTCTAAGCATTAAAAAACAAATCAAATTTTAAAAATTGAAAGATAGTATATCCGGAATGACACAAATAATCTTAAAGCAAGCTTTTTGATTATTTTCATGACCTAAGAAAAAATACATTCCAGTTATTTGCCAGATTCCAGAATTGCTTAATAATGGTGAATTTCATGCAAATATTGGTTGGCTATATTTATAAAGAATTTATTTTAAGACTTCTTAGAGAATCAGCAGAGAAATTATTATCCCCATCTGATTTAGTAAAGCACTTCAAAAAAAAAAAAAAAAATCCAAATTATAGTTAAACCTCTAGTAACTGGGAAGTAGTCGTCATTGCAGAATATATTTTTTTTATCAGAACAACAATTCTTATCACCATGATGATAGCACTATGGTACATATGAAATGAGAAGGTAAATCATGAAATTCATTCTGAAACTACAAATTAATCTACCTGGGTATCCTACCACATTCTTAAGATAAGTCCCATTTACGTTCAAATTACCAGTTGTCATTTTACTCTGGGCTATTCATTAAATCCTGTATTTGATTGGAGACATTTAATATTCTGCAATATACATTGCGATATCCGCACACATTCGAACGTGTAAATAATATTTTGCTTTTGTTGCCAATTTTCTTTACTTATTGCTGTTTGTCTATTATTTGGGAAAGTGTTTGTATACCATGAAACTTTGTCAATTTTGCATTGGCTATATCGCATCATGACCAGCTGGCTAAGATTTTAATGCGTAGTTATTATATTCAACCACAAAATCGCTTCAGTTTAACATTGACATCTTCAGTAAATGGTTGGTAACCAGGGCTGCCAGATGAATTTCGGAAAAAATCGTCAAAATCCCGATAAAAAAAATCATTTCAATTTTTTTTTTTTTTAAAGAGAAGTAACACTCAGGCAATTAATATGCATATGTATATATAATTGCGTTACATTCTTTGGAAATTAGATAGCTTTTTATATCACAAGTAAAAATGCAACATTTTTGTATTATTTAAATTTATTTGGCTTAGTATTCAGCATTTAAAATTGATTTTTATATTTACCCATACAAAAAGTAATTTCTACTATCGTTACACACAACAATTGGTTTTAATTAACAAAACATCGCTATCATTTAGTTTTGTTCTTGAAATATGTCATGTTATTAAATTAGAAAATAGTTGTTGCCTCCAAAAAAGAGAGAATTTGATAACAAAAACATCAATAAAACAAACAAATGATAGAAAATTGTAATAATTCAGAAAATCGTCACTTTGCTTTTTTTGAAATAAAAAATCATCAAAATGACGATAAATCGTCAAATCTGGCAGCTATGTTGGTAACAAAATGGAAAGGAGGTGGCCAAGAAGAAAAATATATCGTTTGCGGAAAACTTACGTTCTTAAAATAAACACAATGTATACGGAGTGAGAAATAATAATAAACCGATAAAAAAAAAAAAACTATTCACAATAAAGAGAGTGTCAATTGATCCAGTAGCAGTGGCATGTGCGTGGTAAAAGTTTTAATGTAGAACCAGTCTTAAGGATAGCAGGGTACGTTCATTTATTATTGTTATTATTCCTTCCTGTAATTGCGTTTCCTCTATACTCGTATGTACATACGAGTATATTGTTTTTGCATGCCATTACTTTATTTTCATCAACATTGTTTTGATGTTTTTGTTCATTTCTTCGATTAGTATTTCGGTGTGAGATATTTTTGCAATTTCCCTCATAACATACAGTGGCTCACAGAGCTTCATAAAATGAAAACTAACAAGCGTTAAAAAACGAAATTGATATCATTTAAAAGAAAAAAAAATGTATAGCCTAAAGGTACGGTCTCACTTGGCAAATATTTGTCAAAAAAGACGTAAAATATTTTTGAAATCGTTTATTTAGGACACGACACAACAGATATTTAGTCTTATTTTATTTGATGCTGTTTGATCGTGCTAAACTCTTGTAGGAGTAAACAACGTCAAACATGCTAAAACGAGTGGTTACGCTTTTTGAATAAATAGTTGTCATATTTTATTGCAAAAATGTACATTTTAATATTATTTGATATTAATGTATATACATTAAAACTAAAACAAGTAAGAGCTTATATTCTTATATATCCACCGCGATCTATGAATAGTTGAAATATGTACATTTGTGTAACATTTTGTATGGATAATCATGTTTATACGAGTTATTTTATTTGTTGGATCCATTATATGGGATATATTACGAATTATGGGACGATAGTTATAAACAATTTTATTGTATTCGAATCTTATGATGAATTTCATAACTCAATTACGAAGTTAATGTGTTTTTCGAAAGTGGTGACTGTATAGGAACTATAACCATCCTCATAGCCCACATATAAGGTCCAATTCCAAAAATTTTACTTAAATATTTACCGAATCTTGTATGTATACTATTTTCTGAAAACATTTATGTACCATTTATTTATGCTTATAAGAGATATATGAGCATTTAAGCGATTTTCAGAAGTGGACTTTTTATGACGAAATGTCTAAATATGAACCGATGCAAACAAAAATATCGTTTTGAGATTTCTTGTTGCTTGAAACTTATTTTTGTTAAATTTTGTATGGACCCTCCTTTATAGATAGAAATTTATGTCATATTCCGGGAATACATTTTTGCTCTGCAATTTGTGATAGCTCCCATATGAGCGATCCGAAAATGATCGACTCAGAATCTCTTTCTGAATCGATTTAACTATGTCCGTCCGTCCGTCTGGCTGGCTGGCTGTCCATGTAAAGCTTGTGCGCAGAGTACAGGTATTTAGAAGATATTTCGACAAAATTTGTTACGTGATATTTTTCGGCCCTAGAACGGATGGGATTGAAACTGGTGGGAATCGGTCCATTATTTCGCCTGACCTCCATACAAATGTGCTCCCGAAATTGGGGTTTACCGATCATAAATATTTTTAAATTATGCAAGTATCCAAACAAATTTCATCACAAATGAGTGGTAAATGAAGCCAAATCACATCTACAAATTTTGTGCAGATCGGTCCGTAATTAGTCGTAGCCCCACTTCCGAAAATCACTTTAAATAGTATAACTCTCTCAAAAATGTTGGTATCCAAATAATATTTAACACAAATATATTTCATATATATACAAATAATACGGTACAATTTTATTATGATCGGTCCACAATTAGTCGAAACTCTCATATAAGACCCTCTCCGTAATTCACTTTAACCTCATAAATCTTTTAAAAGTATTTATATCGAGATAAAGCTTAACACATATAATATTTATATTCACAGACATCATGACACTAAATTTTTGAATGATCGGTCTATAATAGGTTATCAGGCATGTGATGAAAATCGAAAACGAGTCAGTTTTGGAAATACATTTTAATGCATTTATAGTCTAATTTTTAAAATTTTTGTTTTAAGATTCTCTTTAGTAGCCCAATATCCTTTATATTTTATGTGATGAAAGTTTTTCATACAGAAATATTATGAAAAATTGGACTTCTAAAACCCATTCGTTTTCGTTTTGGATTTCCATCACATGCCTGTATATCTCCCATATAACGCTCATTTCTGAAAAACTGTTTTATACATATACAGGTTGTAGGGTATAATATGGTCGTGCTTGACCGAATATACTTTCTTACTTGTTTAAGTTTCTGTTAGTTTTCTTTTTATGAGCTTTAAAAACAAAAATATTCACCGCATAAAATAAGCTGTGAGCCACTGTATATATAAATGTGACTAGCAGTTTGTGCTAGTGTTTGAGGCATTCAGTTAAATTTATTTAAATGTAGCGCATGTTAAAAATGATGCAGGAAAGTGAAATAAAACTTAGAAAGATACAGGTGGCAAAAATCAATGCTTGGGACACACACATAAATATGTTAAAACATTGTCTAAATGAAATTACCAAATGTCACACGAAACTTCTATCAATTTTGATTAATTATTTTCAGAAAGGGATATTTTGACAGCGAATCTAGGTTCCGAATATGTTCGTCTTTTATAGATAAACAGTAGGTATCATGTAGCCTACTTCTATCAATTATATTTTTCATATCTTTCTTTATCTTTAGTATTATTCCATTCTTAATTTGTTTTTGGTGTTATATTATTACTGATATTATGCATATGTAGAAATTTGTTCCTTTTAACAGAGTCTTTGTTTGTGGTGGCCATGATTTTTCTCTTTTTGATTTTGATACTCAGAAGGTTTTTGGTCATCCAAATCCCAAATGTCGAAAATCAGCGTAAAATATGATAACGTTTAGAACTTACCCAATATATTTGTAAACAAATTTAATGTGATTATAAAATATCATAATGCAATATGTAACCAAAGTCAGCAAGATTTTCAAAAAAACCGCTAATAATTCTTCTAAGCAATTTGGTATTTAAAATCATCAACCTCCTTCAAAATACAATATTTTTAAACAGGTTTTTGTTAGTTTGTTTAAATATATTGCAGATAATACCATGAAATCTTGTACACATTACTTCTATGATTAAAATTGTGATGAAAATAGAACAAATATGGCTCAATGTTATATAAATGCCAACAAAATATCAATACAAAATTCAGCAAAAATAAGTCTCATATGAAAGTAAATCACAAAATTTGATTAGTTCAGTCCATGTTTGACTATTGCTCCTAAATAACGGTCACATCCGAAAATCACTTAAATACGCATAAATCTGTTATAAATAACGGTACAGATACAAAATTTTTCACAGATCATATACATGACGCCAAAAGCCAAAATCAAACTGTTGTCCATATTTGACCATATCATCCATAAGGTCCACTTCCAAAAATTTCTTAAATACTTATATCTCGGAACAAGTCGGTTTTAGTGACAGCAAAAAAAATTTGTTGGCGGTCACGCCTATTTTCGAGGGGGCGGGCCCGTAAAGTTGAAAATATATAGGCCAATATCTCGGGAACTACTGGGTGTTTGGTAATTTGTAATACATTAAATAAAATATACCAACATTTTGTTAAAATTCGACATGATATACCCCATATATACATATATAAAATTCTCTGAAGATCGGTCTATAATTGGTCATAGCACCCATATAAGAACCAAATCCGAAAAATAAGTAAACCTGCAAAAATTTCTAATATATATTGATATCAAACCAACATTTTATACCGATCTGTAATAATTATCCAAAAATCTCACTAATATCGGTCATATGGCAATTAAACTATTGAATCTTATAGTTGACAGTCCATATTTGTCAATAGCTCCCAAATCGAGTAAACTTCCGAGTATTATTATAACAACCATCAAACTTTTGTAAACTAGGTTATTGAGATGAAATTCTACCTATATAAATCTTAAATACTCATAAAAATCACGTTATTGGATACTGGATTTTGATTATATCAGTCTATAACTGGTCCGCTACCACTATAGCACCTATAAACTCTTGTAAATAGTGTTATTGGGATGATATAAGCCTCTCCTTATAATCTTACCCTTGTTTGTGCTTTTATCCTTAACCTTATGAAACCTATTTTAGTTTTATACATGCTTACATTACATTTAAGATTGTTCTGGTAAATATACAAATTCTACAAATAATGATAAGAATTGGTAATTATATAAATTATATATGTAGGTAAACGGTTAAAATTAGATAAAGCTTAGTGCGTAAACTTGTCTATCAAACAATATATAAAATAATAATAAGAATATGAATTAGAAATACTGAATAATGATATTCTGGTTCTAACAACAGCGTAGTTTTTGTAATTCTCATTATAATTGGGTGGAGGATATTTATGATTTGGCACAGCCGAACTTGTTCTAATTCAAATATATTATTTTGTAGGTGACTAGATGCTTTTTGAGAGTTTTCATGAATGCTAAGAATATCAATATCATCGCAGGTGTTGATGTGTGAGTACGATTGTTTGTTGGCATATCAAATGTATATATCAATTATAAAACGGGTCCCAGGATACTTCTTTGGGGGTTGTGTGGAACTTAAAAAGTCTCCTTAATTAAACTTAACTGTTCGACCATTTAAGTAGCTTTCCAATATATCATGTGTGTTTTCAAGTAAATATTATAATTTCAATTTTTATATTATTTTCTTTTCAAATGTTTTCTTACGATATGTAAAAGTCTATGTATGGGTTGTTCGATAGCACGGTGATTTCTTCTAAAGCCAAATTGATAATTCGAAATAAAATTGTTTTCAATTAAAATCGGGTATAGCTTGTAAATGAGTATCTTCGCGAATAGCTTTGATATATTCGACAATAGGCTGATGTGATTGCAGTTAAATAAGCTTCATTTAAAATAAGTGGTTTGTGTTTTAGATAGTTAATTACCAATATCTAAAATAGACATAGCGATTATAGGTAGTTATTGAGAACATAAGACTATTTAATTTGCATCCAAATTGTTGCTATTATTGACTAATCAAATTGAAATTTCTACGTATGTATTTGAAGCTTCCATTGTATTGTCGCTCAGTGTTAAAACGTCACATTTAAAAGTTCACAAGACAATAAAATAATAAGCATAATGAGTAATATAGAGTCACAGGTGCACTCTATATTACTTATTTACAATATATTACAATATTTTATTCAAAAATTAAAACAAAAAAACTGATAAGAATCAACAGCTGATATTGTGAATTTAAATTTTTCAGTTATGTTTTGCAAATCATATAATTAGTAACCAAAAGTTTAAATTGTTTATATTTCAAACGTATTGCACGTGTTTAAGAATTTCTTTAATACATATATATATAAATAAGTTGAAGCGATATATTTGGCTGTGCCGAATCTTAAATACTCTCCACCTAAATATAATGAGAATTACAAAAACTGCGCTGTTGAAAGAACCAGAATATGTCTCAGTTCGTGCTGAGACACGGCAAAATATTTCAGAAGCAATAACACGTCTTTGAAGTTGGTAGAATGCAGGTTGCTTTATTAAACATAGACTAGAAACTAAAACATAATATAATTCGAAAGTTAACAGCAATTGGTTAGAATCAATCGGATTAAGCTTTGGTCATGGAAAATGTTTAAGAAAACCCTTAGGGGTCAATGTTGAATTGAGAACCGCAATAATATTTTATAATATCACTAGCTAAACCCGGTGTACTTCGCTACCCAGCAAAATTACATATGTACCTTTATATTTTCCTGTTATAATGGTCGCTTCTACTAAATTATTTTTCAGTTTTTTTTACTGCAAGTCGAGTGCCATTGCAAAGCCGTGGTCGATATTACGCAGTAAAATAATTGGCACTTCAATTTTAAGTTGTAGCACATGTGGTGGAAAGCCTGGCACATCGAGTGAATTTGAGAACTCAACAGAATAATTGACGGCCTTACGGGTTGCTTGATTGATTTGACGCATTTCAAAGTGATATCCATCTTCTCCATTTGGAAAAATAATAGGATACTGAAGCGCATCATATGAGCGATGGATTTCAGTGGGCGAGGATGCCCCTTTGTCCACTTACATAGTCAAGAATTTATTATTTCGTAAGAATATGCTATTGTGAAAATTTAATGACGATCGGTCCAGTAGTTAAGACTATATTACGATTTTTAATTTTCCTCAAAAGGGGCGTGGTCCCACCCACTTTTCTCCTGTTACGTATTCCCAATTATGCCAATACCATATGTACCAAATATCATCGACGTACATACGTCAAAAAATGCCTAAAATATGGCGATTTAAATTTTTGGGTAGGGCGGTGCCACCCCCCCCCCCGTTTGTACAATCAAAACTTCATATAGCCTAGTATTCCTTCCAGGGTCACAGTAACATGCTGTGAAAATTTCATAAAAATCGGCCATTTTGGAGTCCATACGTTACATACATACATAAATACATTCATTTATAGATATTAAATTAAATTGTATGTATACAATTGTTCATGTATATATGTATGTATTTAAATAGTTAGTACAATTAACTGAGTTATTTATTTTTAGGTTGTTAATCCGCTAAACTTTAATAAATAAAATTGTCTTCTTATTTTCTAGCCTTAAGGTGAAAATGTCTGTCGCGTATCTAAATGAAACCACAATGTAAATATGTATATGTAAATGAGTTATATGAAGTATAATAAAATTAATTTAGCCTACAAATCCAAAAAACAAGAATATAATGTATTATATATATACACATATACATATATATATCTATATATATAAGAAAACATGCTGCAGCTTATACCATCTATACGCTCAAATATAAAAACAAACTTAACAAACTTTCCACCTTCAATTAAAACCACAAAGTTTAGGCATGCAAAAGAAAGCAACAATAAAAATAAACAACAAATAGCAGAAAAATCTAATAATTAGAAAAAATTACCACCTGAAACTAATGTTGAGGAAAAATGAAATAGAATTTAATGGTGTGTAAGTTTTAATATCCGTTCGCAACAGAAGCTAATAATGTGACACATAATTAACCAACAAAATACGCAGCATACAAACTCTAATGCACACCCACACACTTTCACATATGTACATATAACAATTAACCCCGAAAAGCAATTAAAAACAAAAAAGCTTTCGATTCTTTAGCCTCCTCTGGTTCCCTTTTAACTAAATTTATTTAATCTTCAATTACAACATCAACCCAACAATGATGCCATAGCACTTAGTACATGGAACATGTATGAAGAGCAATTATTTTTGGCTTTTCGAAATTTCGTTTAATAATTTGAACAATTACCACTGAGCGTTGTCAGCTTAACCTTTTCTAAACGATTGTGTAAACTAAAACCTAAAACAAATAAACTAAAAATATGCCAATAGTTAATAACAATAGCAACAGCCATGTAACTAACACACATTCAATAATATGTTCTAGTTGTCTTTTTGTTTAGTTGCTTTTAGTTTATGTTTGTTGAGCTCATTTCATAAGACAAGATATGTCAATGTCAACCTCAATCACTTGTCAAATAAAAAATGTCAAAATTACAAGTGAAATGTGTTTCAAATGCATTAAATATTTACACCCTACAGAGCTGAACAATCAAGTGTGGTTTCAAGTATTCATAAATATTTTCAAGTACCATAAAATATTCAAAACATTAACTCTAAAGTTAATCAACTCACTTGGAAATTTCTTACAGATGTCTTGTACAGACCTAATTTAAACCTTTTTTTAATTTAAAACAAGTTAGAGTGCAATATTCGGCTGTGCCGAATCTGAAATACCCTCCACCCAAATGTAACTACACTGGTTATAGGACTACAACATCCTCATTCAGTGGTTTTTTAATACTAATCTTAGCATTTTATACATACATACATAATATGTACTCGTATATTGTTTAAAACACAATTTTACGAATTTAACGAATTTTATTTGATCTCAACAATCTTTAATACAAGAGATATGTGGGCGGCATAGTAGAAACAGCCCAATTATGGACTTAAAGTTTTTAAATCCAGTATCCAGTAATGTGATTCCTTGAATTGCGTCTCAACAACGTTATTTACAAGAGTTGTTTGGTTGGTTGTTATACTTGGAAGTGGAGCTATTTCAAAATATCAGTCCATAGCTACAAAATTCAGTAGCATAATTGCCGTATAACCCATATTAGTCTGATTTCTGGATTACAATTTCTGATCTGTATAAAATGTTGATTCGATATCGATATTTATTTATTAGACATTATTCAGGGTTAAATTGTTTTTCAGAGGTAGTACGTATGTATATGGGAGCCATTATTATAATAGTGATTTTCGGAAGAGCTCTCTATATGGAAAATATGGTCAAATATGGACAGAAATTCCATCATTTCAGTAGAATTATTCTTGTGTATATGTAAATGATCTGTGTAAAGTTCATAGTCGACATCGATATCGGTATATTTATAAGATATATATAAAGATAAATAAATTTTTCGGATGTGGTTCTTATATGGGAGTAGTGATCAATTATGAACCGACCATCTTAAAATTTAGTACAACAGTTTATATATCTATACGAATTATTTGTGTCAAATTTTATTCTGGTAACTTTATTTATAACAGATTTATACGTATTTAAGTGAATTTTATATGTAGACTTTATAGGCGGTCTATGGTCAAACATGGACCAAACAAAACAAACTTTCGTTTTGCGTTTTTTTTTACATGACACTTATTTTTGCTGAATTTTGTATTGATATTCCAATTTTACAGGCATTTATTTATCATTAAGCCATATTTCGGGAAGATTTTTGTATGGGGGCCATTGAGAAATTATGGACCGATTTTTACTATTTTCTTCACACTTTCTTCTTTTATCATTGAAATGACGCGTAGAAAATTTCATGGAAATATCTGCAATATATTTTCAAAAAATTGCAGCAAAAATATTTATAAATATCAAATTTTTATGGAGGTTGTCTCACATTTTGGTCCATAACGTTGGTTCTACTATACTGGTGTTGCTGGTTTTCAATAACAAACTGGATTATAAACCATTTTTTGTAACTCTGTTTGGTTGTGTCTTTTGAACGTGAAAGTGTTTTACAGAGGCAGACAGACAGACAGACGGACATATGTAGCTCAGTCGACTTAGAATTCCATAAGGATCAAAAATATATTTATATACTTTGTTGGGTCTCAGATGAATATTTCTCAGCGTTACCCAGGGAATAGCAAACTTATTCACCACTTATGCTGGTGGAGGGTATAAAAAAACACTTAAAATATAACAATTTCTAACATTTACTCTTTATATAAATAATTCATGATTTTCCAGAGTCTATTCCGAATTTCTAACTAGTTTCCACAAAATATTGACCGAATTTCGAGAAACATATTTTATAAAACGAATATTGTTTGAAGAACTTTGAAAAATCTTAAAAAAAATTCCCATATAAGTAAATATCGTGCTTTACAATACGGCTTCCATTCCATACAAAGAAGATTCTAGTTAACTGGATAGTGTATCCGAATGTGCTGGTGAAATAAATAAATCCTTGTAAAACTTCATACATTAAAATCTTGGTTTAAAATCTAAAACGTTTGCTGTTTTTGATGTCTGATTTATATCATCCGTTAAATCGTCCAAATACGTTTTATCGCACCCGTCCTTACGAAAGTGTCACTGTTAACATTAGAACAAATCAATAGGTCTGTATTCAAATACATTTGTCAAAATTGGCTGATGATTTGACGTTATTTCAATATAAGTAATTTTTTTAACATTCTAACTTCCCATTCTAAAATTGTTTCACTTATAAATTAAAAATCTTCTCATTCAACAAAACAATTTAGACGTAGATTAAGGACTCTCAAAATAATAGTATAATAATTCGATACTGTCTTTTTTAGTCAAACTACTTACAATTATAACAAAATAGCTTAAGCAAAGATTGAGATCTCTCACTAAATATTTGAAAAAATTTTCTAAAATAAATATTTATTAATTCAAGTAGTTTTTGTTCGACCTTTTTATGTATAATAAATAAAAATTCCTTTATTTCAAGCTCGAGGTCAGCTAAATTTTATTTTATTTTATCTGCCGATATTTCGATGCTCTTTGAGTATCATCATCTGGGCTTGTTAAATAAATAATAATTTATATGGACCACGTAAAATTAATGTACATTTCTTTTTATCGTCTGTTGTTCAACTGTTGAACAAAACAACTGTTGAACAAAACAACTGTTGAACAACAGACGATAAAAAGAAATGTACATTAATTTTACGTGGTCCATATAAATTATTATTTATTTAACAAGCCCAGATGATGATACTCAAAGAGCATCGAAATATCGGCAGATAAAATAAAATAAAATTTAACTGATCTAGAGCTTGAAATAAAGGAATTTTTATTTATTATAAATATTTATTTTGCATTCGCGGTCCCATGCCCAGTGGTCTGAAACCAACAACGGAAACCTACATCAAAGTATTTTAAAAAGAGTTTGAAGGCTCACATAATTACAATTCTCCAGATATTCGATAATAACCATTTACTTGCTATGTATGGAACGTGCCAAGACCACTATACTGAGCCAATTCGTTTTTATTACAACTACAGCCATGTATAATCGCTGCCCAATGGGTTAACACGATCAGCTAGGCAACGTAATATTTGAGAGTCGAGTATCTTTTTAAGTGAAAATTTACACACCGACGGTCGGGTGTGACAGGTCTTTGGGAAAAAGCGAGAGTTTAAGTTTGGAAGCGAGGCCAGAAGCTAGAAGTCCACACGCGCATCAGTCGGACAGTTATAAATAACAAGTCTACTTCAAATAAATAGATGTAGAGGAGTTAGTCCACTTTCACACGTTTTAATTCTGTCTCTTCAAGGCAAGTATTTTTGGGTGAGAAGGGAAAAGAGAATTAAAGAGGTAAATACTTGAAGTTACTAGTCAATTTTCAAAACAGAATTAAACAATAACTGGGCAGTTAAAACTGAAATGTGCGAAAATGGTCTACAACTACACATTTTTATAAAACTTTTAAGTATAAAAATAGGTTATTAATTTGTTGGTTAAAAGTGGCAAAATTAGAACACCTCGAACAAAAATAAGTACTTTTTCTAGTAGATTTGTAAGTAGTCTAGTCGACAATTTCCTATTATTATTTAACTTAATTTGTAAGTAAAGTTTTTGCGGGGACTAGATGTTTTTTTTTTAATGTTGGTAATGTTTTTGATTTGTTATAACCTACACTACCATAGTGGGGAGGGTATATTGGATTTGTGCTGATGTTTGTAACGCCCATAAATATTGGTCCAACAGTATACCGATCGACTCAGATTCACTTTCTAAGTCGATTTAACGATGTCCATCCGTCCGTCCGGCTGGCTGGATTTCCATGTAAACCTTGTGCGCAGAGTACAGGTCGCAATTTTGAAGATATTGCAATAAAGTTTGGTACGGAATTGAAACTGCTGGAACTCGATCCATTATTTCACCTGGCCACAAATGTCCTTCCGAAACAGGGGTTTAACCTCCACAAATTTCACCAGAAATGAGTGGTAGATGAAGCCGAATTACATCTACAAATTTTGTGCAGATTGGTCCATAATTGATCATAGCTTCCCTATAAAGTCCATGTTCGAAAATCACTTTAAAGAGCTTAAAAATGTAGGTATCCAAATAATATTTAACACATATAATTTTCATATATACAAAAATAAGGGCACCTAATTTTGTAATGGTCGATCCATAATTAGTTAAAAGTATTTATATCGTTTAACAAACATAATATATATGTTTACAGAAGTCAGGCACTAAATTTTTGGATGACAATATAGCGCCCATTTTTGAAAAACTATATTGGTGTACGGTATTATATTGTCGGGCTTGACAATTTTTCTCATTGTTTTAAAACAGCAAACATGTAACAAAAATATATAAGTAGTATGAGTTGCAAAGGAACTTTAATAGTTGAGCGAAATTAATAGAACCGTTTTAGAAATTCAAAAGCAACGAAAAACTACTTAATGGCCAAAAATATACTATATATACTCATTATGTTCATTAAGGTAGCCCTTATTTTGCGCTTTTTAAATTCTCTCCTGGTTCTGGTTCTCCGTCATATAAATGCTGGAAATTTTAGCAAAATCAGAAAACGTTGAAAAATTGTGAGTTGTGAGTTTAATTTTAACTTTGTTTTTAACAATTTTGCTTATTAATGTCTCAGAAATTTAAAAACATAAATAAAATATTAGAGAATAGGCTACATATGTAGGCATAATGTCTTTTAAATAAATAACTTTAAAATATTTAAAACAAAAAAAACGAAATTTCCTCTAAATACTGCAATTCTAACACATAACAGGTAGAACTTTGCATTTTTACTCCCATTTAGAGCATATGACAAGCTAACACATTTTTTTGTACCCTCCACCACCCTGAGTGGTCAATGAGGGTATATTACGTTTGTCATTCCATGTAAAACTTTTTTAATATTTATCTGAGACCCAACAAATTATATATTTTCTTGATCCTTAGGCAATTCTAAATCGATTGAGCCATGTCCGTCGGTCTGTTCGTCTGTGTAAAACACTCTCACGTCCAAACTATACAACCTAACTACACGAAATTTACAGAAAAATATTTCCTCTTTTGCAGGTAACTTTGATATTGAAAATTAGCAAACTCGGTTTAGGTCAACAAGAGTTATGGAAACAAATTTGATATTTTTTATTAATTTTATTACAGCTAATACCATGAAATTTTGTATACGTTATTTTTATGATAAAAGAAAAAAGTGTGAGGAAAATAGTATGAATAGGTCCATGATTTCCCCATACAAAAATCTTTCTGAAATATTGCTCAATTATACATAAATGCCTATAAAATTGGAATATCAAGACAAAATTAAGCAAAAAAAAGTTTCATGCAAAAAGAAATTACAAAACGAAATTTTTTTTAATTCGGTCCATGTTTCACCATAGACCCTATATAAAGTCCACTTCCAATATTCATTTAAATACGTATAAAACTAAATTTTATGGTGGTCGGTCCAGTATTGGTCATAGCTCCCATACAAGCACCATATCCGAAAAACCATTTATCTTTATATACATATGTCGTATAAATATCAGTAAAGACACAAAACTTTGTACAGATCAATTACACATACACAAAAATCATTCTACAGAGCTTTGTATATTTCGGTACATATTTGACGGTATCCTCTATATAAAGCCCTCTTCCGAAAACCACTTTTAGACCCATAAATCTCCTATTAATAACGGATCATTTATATACATGTCAAAATCAAACTGCTGGATTTTGAGAATATTGGTCCATATTTGACTACATCTCCCATATAAGGCGCACTTCCGAAATTCACGTTGATACTAATATGTATCTTAAATATACCGTTATTATGTAGAAATTCGACGTGAAATATCCTCATATGCATGAAAATAACTGTTTCAAAGTTTAAGAAGATCGGCCTATAATTTGTCATAGGAATTTGTCATAAGAACCATTTCCGAAAAACAAATAAACCTAAAAAAATGTCTAATAAATATCGATATCGAACCAGCTTTTATATGGATCAGAAATTTTAATCCAGAAATCATATTAATATCGGTTATACGGCAATTAAGCTACTGGTTTTTGTAGCTGTCAGTTAATAATTGGCAATGGCTCCCGCATTAAGTCCACTTCCGACCACACACCAACCAACCTTACAACTCTTGTAAATAACGTTATTGACAGGCAATTATCAGACAAACTGTGAAAATTATAAAAATTATAAATGGTCAAAATTGGATAAAATTTAAAAACATTTCAAATAAATTATGCTGGTCGCAAAATTGTCTTTCAAACAATATATAAAATAATAATTAAATTTGCACTAAGGCTGAATAGAAAACACAGTATAAGGATATTCTAGTCCTATAACCAGTGTAGTTTTTGTATTTCTTGTTACGTTTAGGTGGAGGGTATTAAGGATTCGGCACAGCCGAATATTGCGCTCTAACTTGTTCAATTTTTAAAAGTATGTATAATTTTTTCAATATTAAATTTTAAATATTTTTATTTTTTATATTTTATATTTTGACCTTGGATAACTATTAACATTATTTTGTTTATTTAGCATATCTTGACAACTACATAGATTTCTAAATACTCACAAACATAGAATGTGAACAGCTAATGATTTTAATAGATTTCATATTTCAAATATACGTAAATTCACATCCCTAAATTGACAATAATGCTGTTCAATTTTAAAAGCTTTATTGTTTTTTTATAGACTGATACTTTAATGTTTTCATTCATTCCTCTTGATTTCTGAAATCATCAACAATTTTACGGCCATAAAAAATATACATATGTATATACGAGTATATGTACATATATATGTTTGTATGTACATATGTATAAATGTTTTTGTTGTTTCTTGGTAATAAAATATTTAAGTATGCATGTATGTACTCGTATGTATTTTGAATTTTAGCAAAGTGTGTGAAAAAAGTACTGCTGCCCTCGGCCTAATTGAGTCAAACCCTCCCATTATGTTCCCTTTTATTATTTCCTTAAGCACTACTACAATTACCAGCAGTACTTTCAATGGCTCTGATGTTTAGGCAACAGGACCTAGAAATTTGTCACTTGTAAACGAAAAACAGTCATTTAAAAACAATCTTATTCCCGCGACTTTCCCGATGTATTCCCGGTGCCGCATGAGTCCCTGATCAGTTGCATATTTAAAATAATAAATAAATAAACAAATTATTAGTAACAAGCTCATGGCAAAAGTTTCTCCTATTGCCATTTGTTTTATTCAATTTGGCTGAAATTTTTCCCGATTTTTCCATATTTATCAAAATTATTTAAAAGAATTGTGTTTTTTTTTAGAGATTTAAACAATATGTAATAAAATCTTTATTTATTAACAACAAAGTGTTTAACTTTGATTAAGTTTATCATTCTAAAAAAATGTCAAAAGATCCCGCAATTCCCAGAAAATTGGACGAAAAATTCTATTTTTCCAAATTCCAAAAATGGAGTTTTTACAAATTTGCTCATAAGGTTCACAGTTCTTTTGAGGCTGGTAAAATACTTTCAGGATAAATAAGGTTTGGTAATCCTGGTGTAAAGTTAAAATTTTGTAAAGAAAAAAGGGGCAGATTCGAAACGGCGTAAGATCAATATTTTGGATTTCTTTGGTAATACATCGAAATATTGGGCGAAGAATCAAGAAGTATATATATTATGAGTCCTAATAAAATTCTAAAACGATTTAGCCATATCGCTCTATTTGTTGAAGGCACAATAGAGCTTCGTAAAAAGACTTAAAACAATAACATTTTTTTCAAATATTTTTTTGCTTCACCGAAATGTTTGGCATTGAAAATGGTTAACATCGGTCCTGTGGAATCCGAGTTATAGGTCATATTTTTCATATATTTTAAATAATAATGCAGATAAGGAAATATTGCACACTTTAATTTTATTATAGAAGAAGTTTTGTTGAAAATGGTAAGAGTTGGTCTACGATTTCTTATAGTCCCCACACCAAAGTCTTCCCGGAATATGGCTTTATGGTACATAAGAAAAGCAAAGGTGATAACTGACATGTAAGGACTTTGAAAAATAAAAAATTTCGTATAATTATCGATATCTACACAAAATGAGCAAAACTTGGTTTCACCAAATAGGGCTTTTAGAGGAGATGACAGCAAAAAAAACTTGTTGGCGGTCACGACTATTTTCGAGGGGGCGGGCTCTTAAAGTTGAAAATATATAGGCCTATATATCGGGAACTACTGGGTGTCTGATAATTGGTAATACATTAAATAAGAGGTATTAAAAATACCTTTCCAAAGATATATATCATTATTATAATATATAGACTGACTATAGGTTAAATCCGAAAATAATATTTTTTGACCCGATTTTTTTTTTAATATCTAAAAAAAATTAAAAAAGTCTTTATAAGTGTTATTTTTGTTTACTAATATAAATAGCCAAGACATTAGGCTTTAATTTAAGGTATCATATGTGTCTGTAGGTACTATAATCATATAATTATAAGATCTGAAAAATTAAAAAAACACATTTTATAAATTTCCTGTATTGCCGGGGGAAGGATTTTCTTCTCTATGGTATTCGGGACACCGGCTTCGCATGGTGAAATGTCATAATATTTCTTTAATATCTTCGGATTTATATTACCTACATATGTATGTAGTCTATGTAGTCATGTTATAAAGCTTAATTTCTTGCCTTTGAAATATTGTAATTTATGTACTTACTCATATTAAACTTTTTCCCGAATTTTTTAGATTTTTTAAAAAAATTTGGGATCAAAAAATAATATTGCGAAATTTATCAATAGGTGGTCCATATAAATAGGTCATGTTATATATCGTTGGAAAGGTCTTTAAAATACCTATCATTTGATATATATCGTCTAATAACAAAATCTAACTATATTACAAACTTTGGAGCCCCGCCCACTCGAAAAAAGGCGTGACCGCCCCAATTTTTTTTTTATTTTAACCAGAATTTAAAATTCTATTAGTGATAAAATTTTGATAGTGATTTGAAAAAAGTCACTAAAACCGACTTAAGCCGAAGTATTTATATATTACACTACTCCTATTTGGTGATTGGTTTATAAGATTTGGCACAGACGAATATAAATTTTTACTTGTTTGTACTAAAATGATTTCTGTAAATATAGCTTTCAGAAAAATGTTCATAAAATTTTGTTATTTTAAAGAATTTTTAAAGAAAATTTTTGCCCCGCCCTTGGAAGTTTTGTGGTGTTTATCTTTAAAGTTTAAGTGCCAGATTTATTTCCAAAATATTGCGATTGTGCCCCATATTGTATTGTTACATTAATATCGAAAAGGTGCCAAAACGAGTTAAAATGGCAAAATGTATTTTAGTTAAAATCATTCAAACACTTGTGCATGTTAACTAAAATAGTTTTCGACAAAATAGAGTATTTTGAGGTTTCAAAATAAGAAACGGTTTGGAAACGTAGTATTTGATATTAACAAATAGTAGTTTTTAAATTGTACGAGTATATATATATTTTAATACAACTTTCTATTTCTTCTAATTTTGTGCAATATAATAATAGACTTTGAAAAATCTAATTAAACACAAGACAGGACTCTAGGTAATTTTTGTCTCTTTCTACTATTTTTCGAATTTTTATACCGTACATCACCAAAGTGGGGAGGGTATTTTGGATTCGAGCTGATGTTTCTAACGCCTAGAAATATCGGTCCAACACCCACCTCAAACTATACTGATCGAGTCAGATTCACTTTCTGAGTACATTTAACGATGTCCGTCCGTCTGGCTGGCTGTCCATGTAAAATTTGTGCGCAGAGTACAGGTCGCAATTTTGAAGATATTTCGATAAAATTTGATACGTGATATTTTTCGGCCCAAAGATGGATGTGATTGAAACTGGTGGAAATCGGTCCATTATTTCACCTGGCCCCCATACGAATGTCCTCCCGAAATTGGGGTTTTACTGATCATAAATGTTTGAATTAAGCAAGTATCCAAACAAATTTAATCACAAATGCGTGGTAAGTGAAGCCAAATCAGATCTACAAATTTTGTGCAGATCGGTTCATAATTACTCGTAGCTCCCACATAAGGCCCACTTCCGAATATCACTTTAAAGAGAATAACTCTCTCAAAAATCTTGGTATCCAAATAATATTGAACGCAAATATATTTTATATATATACAAATAATACGGTCCAGTTTTATTATGATCGGTCCATAATTTGTCGAAACTCCTGTATAAGACCCTCTCCGTAATTAATTTTAAGCTCCATAAATCGTTTAAAAGTATTTATATGGAGATAAAGTTTAACACATATAATACTTATATTCAGACATCATGACACTAAATTTTTGGATAATCGGTCCACAATAAGTTATATCTCTTATATAACGCCCATTTCTGAAAAACTGTTTTATACATATGTATACTGGGTGTAGAGTATTATATGGTCGGGCTTGACCGACTATACTTTCTTACTTGTATTGAATTTGCTAAGTTAGAAACATAAAATTAGCCGGTACTTTTTTTGAATTTTAACAAAATTGCAAGAGCAACTTAATCTCATTAAATGAAAATTGTCAAAATTGTGCTTTAAAAAAATGACAAAAATTAGTTTAATTTTCTTTAAATTTAAAAGTTGGGTCATTAAGAAGTTGTTTTTTTATTTTTAATCAACAGTTACTGAGAGCCACATCGACCTTCCCAGCTCTGGGATAGTGTGATATGTTCGAGTATTTTACTTTCAGCAAATTCGCGTACAACCTTATAATTAAATATCTATAAAAAGCAAATGTCAGAGATTGTGTTTTCGGGTCATATTAAATATTTCGACATAAAATTTAATTATTTTATTTAAAATTAGAGTTTATAAAATTATACCACATTTTGTCTAATAATTACTTTAAGAAATCAGATTATTATCTATCTTCTAAAATATCTAATAAAATTGTTATCGTATTCTATTTTTGTTTATGTAAATTATCTTGTTTTAATATTTCTGTTTTCTATATGATTATGTTGTGCTGTTGCTTTTTTATTATCTAGTATTTAATTATTTTGTTGCCATTCAAAATGAAACAAAAATGATAATAAAAATTCGATCTTGTAATATTTGTCTAAATTTAGTTTAAAATGCGTTATTTATGTTAAAAGTTTTAATTTTAATATCTTTATGCTTCTGGGCGTTGCGTTAAAAGATAAAATTTGTGTGGAAAAAAACATTTTTATGACTAGAAATAAATTAGTTAATTTGAAAACAAGTACAATTTTCTACCACCACGATGGTTTTACGTAGTTGTATTCTATCTCACCCTTAAAAAAAATCGTAAAATATTTCATAATAACACCCAAAAAAATGTAAAAAAACAATTGAAGTGTTTTCACTCTGATTCGATTTTTTCTGCCACGTAGAAATGAAAATCAAAATGTTAAATATTGAAGAGAAATATGTCCAGCGCCTAGACACGGGCTGGCTGTATTTCGTTGTCTAATCTATATACGCCTCACTATCATCCCCTTACATGCCTACTCGTGGGATCTCATATAGAATCAACAATATAATATAAAAACAATAAAAAAAAAACAAAGTCGAACTTCTAATCCGATGACGAAATTTTTGGCTCCAGTCAGAAGACGATAATCGGTCTCTTAGTTAGCGATGGTAACTGCCATGGTACCCCTCTAACCATATATACAATCATACCAACTTCCCGACTTGGTTGTCAAGTCTGAGTAACAATTGAAGGGTAAGCGCTAGAAGAAGAAAAGCCATAGCGACATTCTTAAAACACGATATTTCAAGGTGCTGTTCATTCTCGACAAGATTGCAAGAACGCTGCAAATTAAACAACTCATGAGCATGATGAGACAAATCGTATCAAATAACAAACTGTGATAGATGAATACCTTAAGTATAAGGACAGCGTGCCCAGCACTTCACCTGCAGCAACCCAAGAGGCCTTGGACTCTAAACGGAATCGCTCTCAGAATGAGGCTGACAAAACATCAAAAAGGAGAAAGTTCAACGAGAAATCGACAGATGTTGGCTCTGTTGCATCTGCAAGCGCCGGTCATCCGTTCAACGACCTGCTAGTGGTTCTGCTGAGCGCAAAAGACAAGGTTATTACCCCTGAAGTAACGGAATAGGGTGCCAACGAATCCAAATTTTCTGAGCCCGTTATAGATAACGTACTCGGCCACAGGGATAGTCCGACACCTTGTTTCGACTTTGATGAGATTCACCGGCACTAGAAAGTAATCAAATGCTTGGAAATCTTTAGTAAGGATTTTTAGACAAGTGTGTCGCTAAGATCAGTTGTGCATGGGATGGGTTAAGTCTAAAACTCATCACAGCTTGGGAAATCCCTATGAAACTTCGTGCAAGGGTTTGGTGACCTAAAATGGATAATAACGACACTAAGATGTTGAAGAGTTTGAAGCTACAGAACCCCAACGTCCCTATGAATAACTGGTCTGTCATCCGTACGGAGTAACACCAACTCAGAGTCGGACACAGCTGCGTTGGAGAAGACAGGCAGTAAGTTGTTCTTCGAAGTACGGGATGCCAAGGTGCAGGTGGCTTCGCTACGTGACTTCGGGGAGCGAGAAAATCAAACATTTACTGACAGAAATTAAGCTTTTCTATTCCCTAACAACCTACCAATAACGATTAAAATCGTACGGATTAATCTGTAGCACTCAGAATATGCTATATATAATCTAGGGGTTTTTCTAACCGAAGAGGATCTCGAAGTAGTACGGAAATCCTGGGTAGTAAACACAGAAGTAAAAGGGTTGCCGTCTACCAAATACACCATACTTTATATGAAATACAAGGGAGAGCCAAGATCCTGTTTTGTTGCGAAAGAAAACATTAATAAATATTTATCTTTGCTCCCAACTTAGTTAAGTGGACTTTTTTTTCGCAAGTATCGAACTGCCTCGAAGAAGCTTCATCATAGCCTCCTGCTACTTGGCTCATGACAGACCGTCTTAGGAATCCAAGCTCCAAGAACTGATAGGTAAAAATTCAATAGTATTCTGAAACACAAATAAGGCAAAAAGTCTATAGCCGAAGATACAACTGCGGCCAGTAAGAGAGTCGGGATCTTTCTATGTAGCGCCATCTTAAAAGCGTTTGAAATTTCTTGATCACAAACAAAGGCTAAGAAAAGTTATCCACCCTGGTGTAGTAAGGAACTCACCATACTAAATAAGGAAGCACATAGAATCTTTAATGTTGCATATAAAAATAAGAAAGACAACCTTATCTAGGTAAGCTCAACTCAGTCTATAAGAAGACTATAAAAACTGTGAAAATAAATTCATTAAGGGATTTCTACGAATACATTTTCCATGGTGCAAGGATTATGCGATTGATGAAGAAATCCATAGTGAACGAATAGCAGAAATTAATGAAAACATGCAAATGATTGGGACTAGATGGAATTATACCGCGAATGTTGCAGAGTGCAAAGGATTCCATCATAACATGGCTACATACAATGCATAGATTGAGCCTCTCTCACAACCCATCAGTACATAGGGTTGTAGAAGAGTGCTAAAATAAGTCGTGAGAGTACAAAAGACTTACGCCCAATTAGCCTCTCATCTTTCCTAATGAAGACAATAGAAGGGCTCATAGACAAAGACTCATATATTGAAATTAAAGGGTCCTTCAGTTTCGATTTGTCAACATGACTACCTAAAGTTTCACTCAATGGAAACAAGGTAGTACGGACGGACATCACTAGAATTTACAGGATGCCAACGTGTAGACATTGAAGATAGTTTTAATAATTTAACAATTCTTACAATTCAAAGTGCTCTATTTAGTAGATCTAAATATTAAATCTAACATCAACAATTGGATAGTGAACATGCTAAAGTCAACAATTATTGCTGCATGTATTGGTAACAGCGAAAACCAAGTTGGTCGGGAAACACCCCAAGGCTTATTGTTGTTAACTCGATTCTTATTGAACTGGAATATTAGACTACTAAAAATATAGCTTATTCGCACGATGTGGTATTGTTAGAATCAGGTTGGTTTTTGGATGTACTCAGTGATATCATGACCAATGTCTTGAAACTGCTCAATAACTGGGCCACAAAACCCGGACTAGGAGTAAACTCAAGTAAAATAGACTTGGTTCTATTTACTACCAATACCAAAATACCAAGCTTCAGACTACCACGGCTACTTGGCTGTGAATTATCTCTATCAGAAAAGAATAAATATTTGAGCATTATACCGGACTCAAAGGTATCATGGAAACTAAATATAGAACATAGGGTGAAATGGGCAACGGTAGCATACTACACATGTTGCAAGGCTTTCAGCACAAAATGGGGGGTGGTCCCTACGCTTGTACACAGCTATAAGCCAATGCTGACTTATGAATCAAATTGGTTTGGTGGACTGTAACTAAAAGGAAATATGTCGTGGACCAACTATAAAGAATTCAGAGATCTACCTGTATTTGTATCACAAGAACACTATTATTCTGACCCTTATCCGTTTGGGATCATTCAGACACTCAAAAGGCTGAAAATAGGTGGCGCAATCTAAACTCATGTAAGACCACTAGGAAATGTAAACAGTATATAATGAAAAACGCAATACGCAGCTCGTGATTATGAAGAATTATAGCTCACTGACAGGATGCAAGCAGACTAGGACGCAGTTACCAAGTTCGGGAGAAAAAAGAAACAGTATTTCATCTTCTCTCTAAATGCTCATAATTCAAGACAAAAATTGTTTAACACTTACATACTAAACTATCTGGCAGAGACATCAAGTGCCACATGGTGCTATTTCATACTCTCTACCTAAAGTAGAGAGTTGTACTTAATAGCATATGGATATGATTCTCATCCTATTACCAATCTCATTGAGTGGTGTAGACTTTTGCGTAGCGGGCAACCACGTGAACCAACCAACCAATCATGTTTTGGTTCGTATTACTTATTAATATTTGACAAGCTAACAACTGATTTTAAACAGTCATTCAAATACAGCAATGATGTCTTCAATGAGTGCCTTCCTTACAAGTATTTCTATTTATTATTCTCAACACATTAATTAATTAATAATAACAGATAAATTAACGATTATAATAATGTAACTAAATTAATTGACAGTTATTGAACCGGATATTTATTTGCACAAAAAATATATGTATGTAGGATCAATCAAAGTGGTCAAAGTGTTTAAGTCAACATTTAGGAAATTAAAAAAGCAATAAAAATGTATTTAAAACAGATTTTAACCGGATTTTATATGAAAATCTCGTTTAAAATATATTTCAAATATATTCAGCAGTCAACGACCTATGCATCATTTTTTTTTAATAAACAATAAACAAATTAATTCTGAATTCGTTGATTTGTTCTAATCAACAACATGCTAAAAATATAGATGAAGGCATTAATGTCATTGACAATTTTGAAAATATTTTTATTATGAATCATGTCATGTATAACATTTGCCTTGTATAACATCTACAATTATTAAACTGCATTCAGGTAGAATCATTGCCGATTTAGGTAAGTTTACCTGTTGAAAAGATAGAAAAATTCATAGCAACTATTAACAAAGATTACAAAACTTACCTGTTTCCAATTAGTTTTTAAGTTTCATTTCGCGAAGTTTTAGGGCGGAGTATTGGCCTTGGCACAGTCGACAGGTTTTGTCGAGTAAAAGTCTAGATTTTTTTTTAATTGTGTAATGGTTGATTTTACACATTTACCTCACATTCGTTAATAATATGACCCAGACACTTCATTGTGTTGCTGACACAGTTTATAATTCTCCGATTGTCCTACTCAGAAAACATAAAACTGGTAAAAATTGCATAATAATAATAAATAACATTTATACTTTTATTTTTCTAATATATTATTCTTTTTTTTAAACAACACAAACTGCAAAGCTTTTTGGCTTATCTGCATAAAACACCCAGAGTTTTTGACGGGAATAGAACCCGCAACCCTCCGACTGATAGTCCGGCATATTATCGCCTAGTCTATCGGGGCACACAATTCTTTATTTATCATAAAATGTAATTATAGTTATGAAACACTAACAAAATATTAATGCACAATTTCTCTTTTAACTTAATACAGTGGTTTCGCAAATTTTGAATAAAAAGAGATCATTAACCATACTCTTAAAAAATTGTAAACGTTTAAAAAAACTGTTTGTAACTTTGCAAGAGCCAACAAACAACAAATGTAATTATATAATTGCAACACAGAGTATAAGTGATCTGCATACACTGCCTACTACAACTATTAACGCATCTTATTTTTAACTTTATTTTAAAAATATTGTTTTAGGCTGTCACTTCATAATATTTCATAACTATAAACGCACTTTAAGTTAAACGGATGTAGCGCTTTTAATTGTATTATTATCATTTTAATTTCTTTAAGCTCAAGTTTTAAGATAATTGTAGGTTTGGTAGAAAAAGTAACTCATAACGATATTTTTTTAAGTCAATGATTATATTGACAGTATAAGTCTCGAAGCTACAAACCCGTAACGCTTTCATCAGATAAACGTAGTATTTTTTAACGATGTTACGAATATAACTATTGGTTTTGCCATTAAAGTATATAAATCTACACAATATACAATATTTAAAGCGTCCGAAACTCTAAAAACCAAAAGATCACGGCAATTCCATAATTACTTCTTCACTCCAACTCTGCACGTCGGGTTTTGCAAAGCAAATTGTTTGAGCTAACTGGAAGACATACGTTCAAATACTTGACGTTTTTCCATAACTGATTTTCATAATTTTTGTAGTTAATTGTCATATTGTCATATTTTTTGATCAAAATAAATTTATTACTGATCTAACTTGAACCAATGATTATACCCTACACCAAATAGTGGGGAAGGTACATTGGATTTGTGCTGATGTTTTTAACGCCCACAAATATTGATCAAACACCCAGCTTAAAGTATACCGATCGACTCAGAAACACTCCATGAGTCCGTCTGGCTGTCCATGTAAAGATTGTGCACAGAGTACAGGTCGCAATTTTGAAGATATTTCAATAAAATTTGCTAAGCAATATTTTTTCGGCGCCAGGACAGATGGGATTGAAACTGGTGGAAATCGGTCCATTATTTCACCTGGCCCCTATATATATCCTCCAGAAATAGGAGTTTAACGAATTATGCAAGTATCTAAACAAATTTAACCACAAATGAGTACTAATAGAAGCCAAATCATATTTACAAATTTTGTGAAGATCGGTCCATAATTGATCATAGCTCCCACATAAGCCCCACTTCCGAAAATCACTGCATAACTCTATTGAAAATGTCGGTATCCAAATTATATTGAACACAAATATGTTTTGTGTATATAAATATTATATGGTAGAAGTTTATTACGATCGGTCCATAATTAGTCGTAGCTCCCATATAAGGCCCTCTTCCGAAAATAACTTTAAAGAGTATTAATTTCTTAAAAAATGTTGGTAATCAAAAAAAATTCGACACAAATAAGTTCCTTATATACAGAAATAATGACACCTAATTTAGTAATGGTCGGTCCATAATTAGTCGAAACTCCCATATAAGACCCTCTCCGTAATTCACTTTAATTTCCATAAATCTTCTAAGTATTTATAACGAGATAAAGTATAACATAATATTTATATTCACGGAAGTCATGGCACAAAATTTTCGGATGATCGGTCCATAATTGGACATATCACCCATATACTCGTAGCGCCCATTTCTGAAAACTGTTTTGCACATATACTGGGTGTAGGGTGTTATATGGTCGGGCTTGACTGACTATTCTTTCTTACTTGTTTTAATAAGATAGTAGTGGTCTGTATTTGGAATCTAGATTTTCTTCAAGAGTAATTTTAAGAGTCCGTCATTAATTATGTTTTATGTGCTGCTAGTTGCTTCATGCTCTAGAACTAGGAAGAATTCATTGATATTTGTGGAGGTCCAGGAAGTAAGTATATTTTTGGAACCAATTTATCAGTAACAAAGTGTACAAATTCATATAAATCTATACACACAAGAGTGATTTTGGTGATGAAGTCTTAATGTTAAAGTTTAACCTTTCTATTTTAAGGATAAAACACAATTAAAAAACATTATTTGGAATTATATTGACAGTATTAGTGCTTATTTTACCTAAAAGAAGCTGTTATCCATAAATTTTAATAAAAAAAGGAAAAAATAGTGTAGGTAAAATTATAAGAAATGTATGCGTATTTAAGAGATATTTTAAGGTCGACTTTATATAGACGATATGGTGATTTGGACCGATCCTCCAAAAAATGGTTTTAAAATTTCTTTTAGTGAGAAAATTATTTTTGTTGTATTTTGTATATATACCGCTATTAGGAGGTATTTATGTACAATGGAGCCATATTCCTGGAAAAATGTGTATGCGTGTATGAGTAGTATGCATAACGTGACCATACGTCCCGTTTGTCAAAGATAGTTTTTTTTTAATATATTGTATGTATGTATGTATAAACATATACTTGTATGTATGCATGTATGTACAAAGATCTAGAAAAACTTAATTGGGAAAATTTAACAGAAGTACCACAGTGGGAATATGTTCAAAAAGTTTTAGATATATTGATCGATAAAGAACATATCGATTCCAATAAAGATACGGCAGTATTCGATGAATATTCACTCGTATCTAAATATATAACATCGCAGAAAATTGATGAATGGAATCAACAAAATATTTCTACGGAAAATCGTTGGGTGAAAGTATTTAAACATTTTAAAAGCAATTACCAAAACCATGCACATTTTCAAATTATCGTTGAATATATTTTATGTTTGCCTGGAACAAATGCGACAGTTGAACGTGTATTTTTTTTGGTGAACAAGTTGTGGACCGCAGATAAAACTCAATTAAGGGTATCAGTCTTTAAGGCTATGTTAATTGTTAAAGTTAAAAAAAATTCTGCAAAGAGTTCCACACATATTTGAAATCGTTACTTAAAATTTTGAAACAAATTTGTACAAATTTGTAAATATAACAATGTATAAACAATTTTTTTGTAGTGTAACGTAAAATAAATAATGGCATTCACTACGGACAAATTATATATTATTATATTATCTATGCATTTTTATTTCATATAACCGAATTCGATGTCCCGTTTTCAGATAAAAAAATATCGTCACTTTAAGTATGCAACAATTCTAGGAATTGCATGTGCAAAATTTCATGAAAAATTTTTATATTTTTGGTCCCACTGAACAAATTTTACTGATTTTTAATATCAGACTGTTTGAAAGAATGATGACAGTATACACTGGCGTGCAAAACCGAGTGCATGTTCAATATGATTTTTTTTTAAAGTGTCATAAAATGATAAATAATGAAAGAAGTTTCGTCAAATTTTTACCATTTACTTTTTATTATATTAGCAAAAAATATAATATTAAAAGTATTGATAATGCAACAAAAACAAAAAATTCAATATAAAAACATAAAGCAACTCAATGAACTCAGTTTTCGACGTTTCCCAGAATCCATTAAAAAGTGTTTTTCTTACTTTAAGTAAAATCATATTGAACATGCACTCGGTTTGTATACACTTGACCATTTACATTGCCTACAAAGATATTAAAATTGGTGGTGCCCTACTTAATTGTAAACAACATAACAAAATTAAGGTGGAAGTTTAGGGAACTTGTATTCCTTATTTTAATGATTATACCCTACATGAAATGTAGGGGAGGGTATATTGGATTTGTGCATATGTTTGTAACGCCCAGAAATATTTGTCCAACAACCAGCTTAAAGTATACTGATCGACTCAGAATCACTTTCTGAGTCGATTTAACGATGCCCATCCTTCCGTCCGTCTGGCTGGCTGGCTGTCTATGTAAAGCTTGTGCGACGAGCACAGTTCGCAATTTTGAAGATATTTCGATAAAATTTGATACGTGATATTTCTTCAGCCCAAGGATGGATTGGATTGAAACTGGTGGAAATCGGTCTATTATTTCACCTGGCCCCCATACAAATGTCCTCCCGAAATTGGGGTTTACCGATCATAAATCTTTGCATTATGCAAGTATGCAAATAAATTTCACCACAAATAAGTAATAAATGAAGCTAAATCATATCTAGAAACTTCATGAAGATCGGTTCATAATTAGTCGTAGCTCCCATAAGGCCCACTTCCGAAAATGACTTAAAAGAGCATAACTCTTTTAAAAATGTTGGTATCCAAATAATATTGAACACAAATGTGTTTTGTACATATACATATAATATGGTGGAATGTTATGACGATCAGTCCATAATTAGTCGTAGCTCCCATATAAGGCCCACTTCCCGAAATCGCTTTGAGGACCATAAATCTCTTAAAAATGTTGTTATCCGCATAAAATTTAACAAAAATTAGTTTCTTATGTACAAATAGGATGACACTTAATTTTATAATGGTTGGTCCATAATTAGTCGAAACTCCCATATAAGACCCTCTTCATAATTAAATTTAAGCTCCATTAATCGTTGAAAAGTATTTATATCGAGATAAAGTTTAACATATATAATATTTATATTCACAGACATCATGACACTAAATTTTTGGATGATCGGTATATAATAGATTATATCTCCCATATAGCGCCCATATCTGAAAATTGTTTTATTGATTGACGTACTAGGTGTAGGGTATTATATGGTCGGGCTTGACCAACTATACTTTCTTACTTGTTTTTAATTCCAAATGGCTTGGGACCATAGTTAATATTTTTAAAAAATATCGTTAATTAAGATTTTGTATTTGGAATGTAAATGTTGGGCAATAGCTTGACGGAGGTATCGGTACCACATAAGTTGGCTACTAGCTGAATATTCCTCAATATTACATACGAAATGATGAATGTATGTCTTTCCTTAACAACAAATTTTTGGCTGTGAAATATGTAATAAGCTCTAATTTCATAAAAATATATTTTATTCTATAAAAGAAAGCTTAGGCCTTCAATTAAATTCTATTTTTATATTTTTACATTTCATTATCTACAAAATAATAATTATTTTATTAACAACAAATAAAATGTCCAAAGATACCGATTACGTGAAGAAGTTTTCATATAACGCTTAATGTAGCTCAGCTTTGAATAAAATAAAAGCTTTTAATTTCTCAAACAAACTCTATTGTACGTTCATTGCTTTATTCATACATAACAGAACGTAGCAAACAAATGTCAGTGATGAATGCATACATTACGTGTAAATAGCTTTTTCAGCTATAATATATTTAATTCATTTGAGTTGTACAGATATGGGCATTTAGCTATGAATCTATGTGTTTAATGCCACATGCTTGAATGACTGACAGACTGACTGACTGACTGACTGACTGTTAGAATGGATGTGCCACAAACGCAAACTGTGCCATTCACACAAACACTTAGCAGTACAAAGGCATTGTCTTGTAATGATTATCTGGTTGTATTGTACATAGTAGAATCGTATTAAAGCATTATGGAATCTATTAAAAATGATCTAAATTGTGGTTATTTGTTATTTTGATGATGTAATTAAGTTTTCTTTTCGGTTTTCATATTTTTTTATAACAATACATTTTTCTGTTGTTGTTGCTGCTGTTTCTGTTTTGGTTGGTTAGTCCTGTCTATTTTTCTGTCACTTGTTTCATTACTTGACATTTTCTTTTGTCCTTTATGGTAATAGATTGTATACAGTCCCTCTAAGAAATATAATTACCCTCCATTTTTATTTTTGTACGCTAATAAATTATTAAAATCTAAATTTAATTAAAATCTATTCTGCCTGGATATTTGTCATTTTTATCATGCAACCGTTTGTTTTAGCCATGTTTTTATTTATTTGTTCTTTTAAATTAGATTACGGAATGAAACAGTTTTTATTTCCTGCCACCAAAAATATTTCGGCAATAACATTTAATTGTTTTGTAAAATGAAATAAAACTGGTCTATGATTTTACAAGTTAGAGTGAAATATTCGGCTGTGCCGAATTTTATTTACCCACCACTAAATTACCTATTATTATTATTATTAATATCATACGCAAAGAATTTACATTTTGTTTATAGTTTTGCAGCACGTAACATAAAGCGTTTTACTTTAACTCATAATAAATGAAGTATCAAAAAGCCTTTAGAAACTGATTTTGGCTTTTTGAAAAGCCAGAATTATTACCTCTGTATACGAATTGAAACTAGCTACTGCTGCTGATTTAAGTGATTTTCGAAGCTGGACCTTATATGGCGGCTACCGTCAAATATTAGATTATTTTTTCTTAAATTTCAACTTTATTGTGATTTTTATACAAAATATTTGCACATTTATGTGATTTTGGGAAGTGGTCTATGTATGGGACTATAGGCAAAATATAGACCGATGCAAACGAAATGTCGTTTTGAGATTTCACTTGGCATGAAACTTATTATTGCAGAATTTGGTTTAGATACGGCTTTTCTATAGACATTTATGTACCACAATGCCATATTCCGGGATGATATTTGTATGGAGGCTATGAGAACGTGGACCTATTCCTGCCAATTTCAACGGGATTTCACCTTCTATGATTAAAATAAAGTGTGCAAAATTTCAGGATATTATCTGCATTATATTTGAAAAAATATCTGAAAAATATCGAGGTAGTGTGAAACTTTAATCTATAACTCGAATGGTACCGGACCGATTTTGCCTATTTTCAATACTAAACATTTCGAAGGATGCAAAAATGTTTGGTAAAAAATTCATTGTTCTATGTCTTTTTTTCGAAGTTCTACCATGCCTTCAACAGACGGACGGACATGGCGAGATCCTCTTAGAATCTTATAAGGACCCAGAATATATAGTGTTTTTGACTCTATAACCATTATTTCCATGTGTTACAAACGGAATGACAAACGTAATATACCCTCATCTTTTTGGTGGTGGGTATAAAAATGTAATAGCGGTTTTATGCTTTATATTTTCAATTTATATTCACAAATTTAAAAGTCAGTATTCAAAATAAAATCGATTTTATTTTATTACTAATTTATATAGGACCCGTTCTGTGGAACACTAAAGTCCTTCTATATATAATAAATAATAAAAAATTGATAAGCGAATATTTTAAACGGAATAATTTCATTGAATGCTGTTGAATAGTTTAGTAAAGTTACATAAATGAAGTATTGGCTCCTTAATGCTTCCATAAAAGTAACAAATTCTCAACGCCAAGCATAAAAGAATACTAGCTACTTATTTGAAGCTCTCCGAGGGTTAGTACGGCCTTGAATAAGCTTGATTGACAAGTTATTTTAAGGCTTGTAAAATCCAAACAGAAATTATTTTTTAAAACCTTTTCTTTACCTTCACTTCGGAAAATCAAATCTTGTAACGTTAATTTAACCGGCTTTTACTCAATGCTGATGGATGAAACTTTGCAGGCATACATATTCCCGATGACAATACACGAATACATGGGCGTAGCCAGGATAAAATATAGGATAAAATATAGTCGATTTTTTTAGTATTCATATTTATTTTGTGTTCACACTGGTCAATATATTAAGGTGAAGAAAAACGTTTCTTAAAATTTTTTTTTTTTATTACTTATTTATTTTATTAGTTTAAATTTAGTCTTACTTTCGGAATTACTTCTTCAATTGATACTTTTTGGTATTTTTTGTTGGTATTTTTTTCTTTCAAAATTATAAAGTTTCAAACAAGTTTCGAGAAACAGATATCGAAATTTTATTATTTTTTTTTAATTCTCTTAATAAATAAGTTTTCAACGTCTTAAATTTACTGCAGAAATACTAGTTTATCGATATTTTAATTCATTAAAGTGTAATTTCATTCGATTTGCGATAAGAAAAGAATTTAGAAATCGTTGCGACAACATTGTTTTCAAATGCGTAAATAACGATTCTGAAGTGATTTTACTTGTTCTAAAGAAATTGTTTGAAATCAAATTCATTAACTTAAAAATATGTATAATTTTTTCTTCGTCAATATTGAAGAAAACTAACTCTCCGAATACATTTTATTGAGAACAAAGTAAACTAAAATTAGTGTCTCTACGTCGAAAACTGTTGGCTCATAAATAATTTTTAACTCAACTTTGCTACCGAATTTTGTTTATTATAACCAACAACATTCGTTATTTAAATGAAGGAAAAAACCTGATATTTTTTCCCGAATGTCAAGATATTTGACTAATAGGACCTGACAGCTATGAGGTGCCTCCTTGTATCAACGAAAATCACTTTTTAAGTACATTTGGTAATTCGAGAAAATAATGACAAGAATTTGGTTTTCTATTGAACTTGCAATAAACATTTTCTAAAATGTTTATTAACACGTAATGATTGAGGAGTTGTTAATAACTATAATTGGTTGCCAATTTAAAAATGTTATACGGAAGCGGAAACGCTTATTTGGATTATTTTGGTCGTAACGATAATTGTAGTTATTTTTTTTAACGGTAGTCTAATTGAATGGGCATTTTAGAGGTAACGTCAGCCAAGTTTGTTAAAAAGTCTAACATTGCGGTTCCCTTAAATGCAAAATTAAATTAGTTTTAAATCTTTTTTGAGAAAAAACATACAAAAATTCAATTTCAAACTTCCGATTCAAAACGGAACATTTTAATATTACGCGTTTTACTTAAATTTTTAGAATTGCTGTTTTATACTAATAGTAGAACCTTTAAAAAACAAATAAAAAAATTACAAAATGTATTTGTATGTAAAAAGTAAAAATATTATAATTTATGTATTTGCATGAGCAGTGATATTAGGATAATTTTAGGAACCGCCAACATTTACATTCGTCAAGTTATGCTAGCGCATAAAAGGATTAAATTTTAAATTGTCAACATTAAAGAAATTTACATATGTATATTTAATAATTAATACAGCAAACGTCACAAACTCTTATTGAGCCGTTTTACTCAACGTAAAGTAAATTTATAAAATTATTGTCCTAAAAAGGGAAGGCAAAGTCGGTACAATAGTACTTTTTTTTTAAAGGAAGGGGATGGTAAAATTGTATAACAATGACTTAATTGTTACAATCAGGGACTGGAATCAATGTACATTTGGTACAATTTATATTACAGCATTCAAAAGGTATATTAGGCTTCGCGACCATAAAAATGTTAATTCCGTTTTGGTACCTTTGATATGATTGCTGTTTATGGTGTTTTCTCATTATAAAGATTGCCAAGTTGAGTTAATCATAATAAAATCTGATTCTAAGACCTCGAATTTTATACAAACTATTACAAACGAACTCTAAAATGTTGATAAATATGTTTCGAATATGTTAAGCGCAATTCTTTAGCAAAGAAATATCAAAGAAAAATTAAGTTTTGGAACAATCATAACCAAAAAAGACCCGAAAAAATACAATTTTTAATGGGATTAAATTTAATTTGCCATCCCTAAATCCTAAATGTTGCAATGAAATTTGCATGTTGTGTGTATATGACAAGAATGAATAAATATTATTAATATTAATTAATTTATGAAAGACAAAATTCATTCATACATACACTTTACCCTTTAGAATTTATTTCTGTTGTTGTTATTTTTGCAAGAACAAGCACATACAAATGTACTAGGGATGCCAAACGGGACTGGTTTTTCAAATGCCGGGATCCCGAAAAATGTCCGGGATTTGGCATTAAAACAGATTAATAACAATTATAAAAACTATTTATTTGAAAAAAGAACAATTTATTATTATTTATTCGAACTGTTAATTTTAAATTTTTTATTTTTTATTTTTTTAGTTAACTCGAGCCCGACTAAAATAAAAAAAATATCAAAAATTTTAAAAAAGTTTTTTATGTTAAATAAATATATTGCACTTGTTCCTCAAAAGCATAACAACTCCAAATGTTCACTTTTTGCAAAAAACCAAACTACGGAGGTCATATCTACCCTGTGTAAAAATCTCCCTTTGATTTGTCTTCTTTGTGTTTTTAGAATAACTACTTTAAGGCGGAATTATTATTTACTTTCTGTTCCGTTCCGAATCAGCTGACTTGATTCTGTTAAATAGAAAATGTGTAGAAGTCGTTAGTTGTCTTGTTACTTTCTGTGCCGTTGCGGATGAACCTGTTGAAAACAAAAATTTGCTAAGTAATTGTAAGTGACAGCACAAAACAGCTGACATCCGCACAACAAAAAAATGTTTGGTTTATTACAAAAATTTTCAATTTCTTTAAATTTAATTAAGTTTTTGTATAAAAGTTATAAAAATATAAAAAAAAAACGATGGATGACGTTACAATGACGTTATGTACAATAAAAAAAAAATTATGATTTGTATTTTTTGATTTATTTTCGCGGTATGTGTTGTCTGTTTATCTAAAACAGCTGATACGTTTATACGAAAAAACTAACTACAAAAATTTAACAACAGTATGACACGGAACAGAACAGCAACAGAAAGTAAAGACTAATGAAGCCTTTAGTCTCAATTTATTTTTGAAAACAAAAATTTTCTGTCCTCATAGCTATAATTTATAAATTGATTAAAAGCTTATAAACCACTAGCTGAACCCGGTGTGCTTCGCTACCCCCTTTGAGGCAAAGCTGTTAATAAACGTAGTAAAAAAGTGGTTGCAGAAGTGTGCATGGTCAAAAATATTATCATGTAATAAGTATTCCTGAGTCAAAGCTGCACGCTGTGAAAATTTAAGGTCGATTAACAGGTCCAATATATCGCAAACAAAGGGGTGTGCTCTGCCCACTTTTCTCCTGGTACGAATTCCTAATTATGCCAATAGCATATGTACCAAATATCATCGGCGTAAAAAATGCCCACAATATGGCGATTTTAAATTTTGGGTTATATGGTCGGAAAATTATATTGTGGAAATTACAAACGGAATGACAAACTTATATGTATATACCCTTCTCATGAAGGTGAAGGGTATAATAATATGTCGTTTCGCCTTTAACTTTTATATTCATTTAAAAGCAAAAGAATATTATCAACCGAAAAAGCTTCTTTAAAATATTAAGGTATCAGTAAAGAGAATCTTGATTTAATTCTGTTACCCATATATGAAGCTGACTAAAAGCATCGGTCACAATCCACGCTTGTGGGCAAAATTTTAGTGCATAAATTGTTGTATGCTGTTTGCATAAACAATCCTTTCTCACCCTCTCATATTTCAATTACATTCAATAACTCTAATAACAAACATTGGGAATGTTTGTCTTATTATAAAATTCACTCTGCAATTTTGTATTTTTAAAAAAAAAAATTTAAAAGTCCTCCTTGGTTTCTTTTAAGGTGTCATTTCACCAGATAACTTTTGGATCTCACTTTGAGCATAAATTAAATGCAAAATGGATTTAAGATGACAACTATTTGTTTAAGTATAATAAATTATTTATCTGTCATCTGTTGAGCAGTTAAATCAATTAAAGCTTTTTATATCAGAATTTCCAAAAACCGTAGACACATCAAATAGTGCGTTCGAGTTTGCCAATCCAAAATTGATTTTAATTCTTTTACCTTTATTTATTCGACATATTTGTGTAAAATTTAAATTTTTGTTGATGACTTTGTAAACAAATAGTAGTTTTTGGGGATTTATTAATCCCGTATTCGGTATTGGTTTCTCCAATATTGAATTAATTTTTAATGAAATGCTAAAAGAAATTTTTAATATGAATGATTGCTTTCCTTTTTTTACACAAAAAAAAATTAAAAACACCCAACTAAATAACACATCAAGTAAAATGCTTGCATATAAAAACAACAAAAAAGAATCAAATTATAACAAATTATACATACGCTTTACAAACATAATCAACATACGAGTATAAATTTTTTTTACATACACGTGTAGGAAATCCTTGTTGTTTTTATTTAGTTGTTGCTGTTTTTTTTTTTTTTTTATTAAGTTTGCATGGTCAAAAACAATTTTATACAAAACAATATTGAAAACAATACAAATACAACCCTATACATATGGCTGACTGACTGGCTAGTGTGATAGTTAGTTAGTTGGTCTCTTGGTTTATGTTGTTGATGTTTTTGATCTGGTTGTTATTAACTTGTTGCCAAGGGCAAAAACAAGGGTATCGTAACGTATAAGAAATAAAAACCATGTTCTTTAGTATACATTTGCTTGCTACTGCATACATACATACATACATATTTACTAGGGTAATCAAATTATTCGATATTTCTTTTGTTCCAACAAAACGAATAATTCGAATAAGACATTTTAACATTTTCGCAAATTAATCGAATTATTCGAATAATCTATATATGAATATATAAATAAAAAGGGATGTATGTATGTATGTAACGTATGGACTCCAAAACGGCTGGGCCGATTTGATGAAATTTTCAGGGAATCATCAGAATAGTCAGGCGGCTGGCACTGTGAACTCTAAGTTTTGATTTTCGGTCTGTGGACGGAGGTGCGTGGAAAAATCCATTTTTCATATTTCATCACCAATGACATATACATATGTACATATATTTATTTTTTTTTTGCCTTTTTTTAGTTATTTTTTTTTTTGAAAGCCGTTGTCATGGTTTTCAAAACGAGATATCAAACTCTTAAATCGGTTATGTAGTTCCGAAGATATTTACATCATTCGATAACACAAGATATATTTTAATCTATATCTATATCAGAGATGGGCATACTTAGTGGTAGTGCTATGCAACATTAAATTGCATTACCACTAACCATTTAAACAAGAATTGCACTACCACTAAACTAAAAGGTTAAACAAATTGTTTATAAAAAATATATATGTTGTGCATTTTTTAAATAATTTATATATGTATAACACATACACAAATAAAAATGTATGGTGCGGCAGTTATGAGGAAGCAACTGACCCGTTTAGCATTCCGGAGCAACGATTTAGGAATCTATGTTGTTTGAGCAGAGACACAGCTCTTGTCCTGTTTAATGATACAAGTTCATACTTGTCAAAGGGCGTGAAAAAAAACGTTTATACTAGTTTCTATATTTCTATTTTCCATTTAAATAAAAAAATATTAAACATACATACATAAGTACATATTTTGTGTATAAATGTATGTACAATATTGATGTTATAAAATCTTTGCTACTTACTTTTTCGGTTGATTTGGGATCCATATTTATTTATATTCTATTTTGTTTTTAAAAAATATAAATCACGAAATTTTAAATATTCCGCACCAATTTGAAATGTGAATCTTTTCGCAAGATACTGTTACAGAAACACTTTTTCTCGCATTCTTCCAAAAACTGTTGGAAAACTATTTAAATGACAGATATTTCTCGCAAAATAAAGTTACAGAAACACTTGCGTGAGAAAAACCATTTTTTGTTTCATTTTACACTAATTCCAGGCGGCAAATTTTACGATGCGAGAAATACAGAACGGGCTACAACAAAAAAAAAACAAAATCTTTAAATAATATATAATAATAGCTAATATTTAAATACATATATAAATAATGTTTATTCAAAAATATGTCTTGTTTTATTTGCAAAACATGTTATTTACAAAACAAGTAAGAGTGCTTTATACGGCTATGCTGAATCTTATATACCCTTCACCTTTGTTGTGAATGCATAATTATAATATGCATAATTATGTCGATAAACACGCCATCTGTTGATGAATTTGTTCGTAACAATATTAATACACTTTGTGTGATCAACGCTATCTGAGTTTGTGTGTTTTTTGATGAAATTTTTAGAGGTTGTCTCGGATTTTTGCTCATATTATTTATGGCCGGATTTTGCTTCTCGTAAGCACGTCTGACAGAATTATTGAAGATTTGGATCCCGAAGATATCTGGGGACTTCAGAAAATTGATTTCAACATCCAGACAGACAGACAGACATGGCTTAATAGACTCCGCTATCTATATGGATCCAGAATATATATACTTTATAGGGTCGGAAAATTATATTGTGGAAATTACAAACGGAATGACAAACCTTCCCATGAAGATGAAGAGTATAACAAGACATATTTTTTAATATTTTAAAGATATTTCAATAAAATTTGGTACGTGATATTCTTTCAACACAATGACAGGTGGGATTGAAACTAGTGGAAATCGGGCCATTATTTCAGATGGCCCCCATACCCGAAATAGGAGTTTAACAATCATAAATGTTTGAATCATGCAAGTATCCAAACAAATTTCACCAACAAATGAGTAGTAAATGAAGGCAAATCACATCTACAAATTTTACATAATTGGTCATAGCTCCCAAATAAGCACTACTACCGAAAATCACTTTAGTGCATAACTCTCTTAAAAATGTCGTTATCCAAATAATATTAAACATACATATCGCACCCTAAATACAAAAGGGTCACAACTCAAAATACAACAATTTTCAGGAGAGACAATAAACTTCATCGTGCAGAAGCATAAAAATAGACATAACTGTATTTTGCCACTTAAAGAAAATAGTTGTGTTAAAGAAATTTTTACAGTAGTTAGAGTAGTGTACTCTGAATTAATTTATGGATAAAGCTCAGTTTTGGAAAATTTCGAGTTGTGACTCTTTTGTATTTAGGGTGCAATATGATGAAAATCACTTTAACGACCATAATTCTATAAAATCGTCGGTCCATAATTAGTCAAAAGTCTTATATAAGACCTTCTCCGTAATTCACTTTAAGCATCACATACGTGGCTAATATTTATATTCACGGAAGTCATGACACTAACTTTTTAGATAATCGGTCCATAATAAGTAATATATCTCATATAACGGCAATTTCTGAAAAACTGTTTTATGCATATACTGGGTCGGTCGGGCTTGACCGACTATACTCTCTTACTTGTTATAAAATTATGAACTTTTTTAAACAGAAACCACAAATTTACATAAACAAATTTATTAGTTTTATTCGATTATTCTTCATAAACCTATTCGAATTATTCATTATTCGAAAATGGTCATTTTGAAATTCTACGAATGATTATTTGCAAGAAATTCCTCGATTATTCGAACGATTATTATTATATGAATGGATACCCTAATATTTACACTTTGTGTCGTTCGTATGTAGCTGTTTAGTTTGCCACATACATTATCATACTTGTGCGAATTTAAAGTTTTTTCATGCTATCAAAATCCAGTAGTTGTGGTAGGGTGCACTGAATTAATAACCATTTTATTTATCATGGTGTTTACCAGAAATTAGCGGGCTGCTATGTCGGTGTAGCCAAGTAATGAATTGTATTTAACCTGTAGCATTTCCAAAACTCAAATTTTAATATTTTATACATTTTCTCAGAAATTTATAAAACTTATTGATAAAAATTGTATATAATTGAATACCGACATATGAGGTTTATTATCCGAGTTTTACAGTTAGTTCGGAAAAAGGATTTGGTTTGGATTATGTACAACAAAAAAAATCGCAAAAATTTTTATATTTATTACTTGGAATTCTAACACTTTCAGTCATGATAAAATATTTCTGTAAAAGAGGAGGAGATTTACACAATATATGGATGGAGAATTTGAGGATCATTGTGATGTCGGAAAGCTAAGCGGCTCTTGTGGTCTAATCCTCTTCTGATATATTCAGCCATGTCACAGAATTTAATTCCGTTTCCGGTTGGTGCTTCTATAAAAAAGTAAAACGAAAAATTTTTTATGAATGAAACCTAGAAATGCTTAAAATTTCAATTCCAATTAGCAAATTAAAAGTGGTTCCATTTCGAAAAAATGTTTTCTGCTGCTACAACGCAAACAATCATTTGCTTGAACGCCGTCGTGATTTGCAAAATGTAATTTAACGTAATGCTTAAAAAAATTGTGGCGTTGCGTTTTACAAAATTAGTGCCGATATGTATGTACAATATCTGTCTACAATCAAACAAGCTAGTTGCGAGTTTAATTCTTTACATATTGTCTAGGATTTAGCAAGCATTTTCAAAAAAAAATTAACATTTTATCATCTATTAATTTCTATTAATTATTATTATTTTACAATTATGCAATATAGCGCTATAAACATTAGGTATGGTAGAAACAAATTGCTCATTTATTTAGGCCAATTTCTGACTTGAAGCTAAATTATTAGAATTGTATTAACTGAATGTGTTATTTTCTTACAATTGGGTGATTTCAATCAATTCAATTTGAAATGTGTTGCATGATGATGATAGATGGTATGAACAATGTTTAACAGCCAATAAAAGAATTATTTGAAATTTGTTGCTGCTTAAAATGGCGCAACTTAATCAATACTCGTAAATTCTCCAACACCGGGTGTAATGAAAACATTTCTTCAATCCTATTGCTGTATGTCTGTCAGTCTGTCTGTTCGGTGTGCAACAAACGCTGTCACTAATTGCATTGATATCGTTGCAAGTTGCAATTTTTAAACTGCATTTTTGAATAGTTGCCGACTTGCCTCTTAGCAACAACATTTCATATATAGTACATACTCGTACATGCAAGAAACTTTCTAAATGTATATGTATGTATGTATGGATTTATGTATAGTATATCTATTATGCCTATCTAACTAAGTGTGCACACAAGTGCATGTGGTTATTTGCTGCATAGTTGCAACCCAGTTTGTTTTCCAAAGAAAATCCAATGTATGCACCTCCATACAACTCAATGTATAAGTATTTACATTAGAGAGGTGCATCACTGTACAACTTAACGTAAATAAAAAAAATTAAAGAAAAATAAATGTAAGAGTTTGACTCAATTGTTGCAACACATCTTGTATACAGATATTGTATATATATATATTCTTTGACGACATCTTAAAAGTTTTTGTTCCAGCAATATAACATATGATGTCCCTTATCATAATTATAGATACGTTAAAATTTTTAGCCCATAAAATATTAATTTGAACCGCTCTAATGTACATTCAAGATGTAGACAAAAAAATAAACAAACAACCATTCACATTTGTATAAAATAACATCGAACAAATCTTGTTGTTGCCAAGTCATAAATCTATGAGGAGGTATTGTTAATAAAATGAAAATGTGTATTTGTGTATTTTTAACTACAACAGCACTCACTCTACATCGTGTAGCAAGTAACAAAAGCTGCAGCATCATAAAGGAAGCCATTGAATGTACTCTCATACACTGAAAACATAAAACAGATTCATATATGGAAAAAATCTATTACAGGAGCGCAGACTAAAAAGTAATTTATTGTAGTTTAGCTCGATTTTAAGAATAGTTGATATATTCAGTCTGAAAGATTTTTAAAATTCTCAAAAATATATAAATATCACAATCAATAAATGGTGGAATTAAAACAGATAATTAATGTGCATAATATAATATTATATTCTAGGTTGTACCTACCAATGTTCTAAATACTGCTATTAAATCTTGAGTTTGTTATAAATAAAGAATGATAATGGGAACTCGAGTATGCATGCATGAGTTTATTATTTAGTGGCCAACAACCGGAGAATTTTTATCAATTATTTCAAACGGTATGTGACCTGTGAAAAGAGGTCATATCACATCACTTGTGCAATTGTGACAAAAACTTATCAACAGCTTTTAATAAAATTTGTGACCAGTAAGATTTTGGGTTGATTCTGTAAACTATAACGGAGTGCCTATTTATCCCCTTCTAGCAAATCACCATTTTAAAGTGACACATAATGAGTTGGATCTAGGACCGATGCCTATACATGCGCAACATATCATGGCAATAGCTCTGCGTCGGTTTCTTTCCATCTATGAAATTGCATATTAATCACATTTATAGCATTTGCAAAACAATAAAGTGCTGGAAAAATATGTATTTACTTCTGTTTATTTAAAGATATCGCAAAGTAACTACTCGATCATTGTTTGGTCTGAATTAAAGAAATCCCAGTTCATTGAATGTATATTTTTTAATTTAGATCAAACAATCATTTCCGGGCAGCATTTTAAGCTCATCAAGTCAAATAAAACACAGTCTAACATAGAATATTAAAAATGAAAATAGCAAAACACAAACATAGCGTTGCAATGGCACAACCTGACAATGTTCACATACATTAATGTAATGCAATATATAACAAATTCTTTCAGTCATCACAACGTAGAATAGCGTGACATATTAGAATAAATTCTACAGCATGTTGACTTGTGTAGGATTTTAATACATTCTGGCTTGATAATGCATTACTGTGTTTACTAATAATAATTGTAATTATGCATAAAATTCAATGTTTGAATTGAGTATGAATGAAAATTAGCAAAAGTTCAATACCAGACAGAAACACCTTTTAAAAAACACACTTCTTTAGACTTTGAAAGAGCTTTATGGATTGCCCTCGTAATACAGCTAAACTAACGTTCAAATGCGATGAAAACAAGTAGTGAAATAATGATGACTACAATGGAGATGATGATGACGAAAATATACTCTCGTATTCGTTCATACAATTGTATTTTATAGGTTGACAACATTGACATAAAATTTAACTAAACAACAACTATGGCACCCCTTTTTATTATTATTCTGTTGTTTTTTTTTTAGGGAAATTATCAACAACAAACATCACTTCCAAATGAAATAGAGAAATGTGGTGTTGCACATGAAACATTAGCATCAACACCACATAATGTGGCAAACATATTATACATCAATGTCAACCAAAAATAAAAAAGTCATGAAACCTAAATAAAAATAATAAATAGAACGAAACAAGAAAAAGGCTCGATTTAGAGAAGAATGGTTGTTGTTTTGTTACTGCTGTTGCCATGTTGCCAATGTTGCAGCCTGTTGCGAGTGTGTAAAATTCTAAAGATTTGAACAGAAAACCAACAATGAATGTACATGAGCTTAAATATTAATAGGACATGGATGAAATCATTGTATGGTGCAAAACTGCAGTCCAGATGCTACTTGAACATTTAAGTGGTGCATTAAATGCGTTTTTACAACACACTGCATCGCAAACTCATAAAATCGTACTCAAAAGGTCATGTGCAATGCAAGTAGGAAAATATATGATGCTTTTTCTACAGGGTGACGTTTGAAATACATTGCAGAGTAACTTGAAATTTTACAGAAATGTTCTTACACAAACCATTATAATAATTTACACAGCAAATGCTCCCAAATTTTTTTCTATGGAAAAGCAAAGGGAAATAGTAAGGGTATTCATGATATTGTGAGACTTTTTTCATGAAGCCCCTTTTTAAGTTTTGTGCAATCTAAAAACGTCAGTTTGTGAGAAACGTCAACTCAAAATTAAATTAAATAAAATAAACTAAAATGTTTGTTTTAAAAAAGATATCTATTAATAAAAATACCTAAAGAAAGCCAAAGTACTAAATTGCATAGATAATCGTCGTAAGGCGGACGAAGAGATTTTGGAATACTTTACTTATTTTCTGGCAGCTGGAAAATCATCACTGAGTCCCGAAATTACGCAATTTTCTATTCGATGTGTTACCTAGTTTAAATGAGAGCAAATTAAAAAAATTGTGCGGGTTAATTGATATGGGCTTTAAACAATTAAAATTTGATTAAAAATGAGGAAGTTGAGGAAATGAGAAATATCTTTAGACAGGACTTACTTACACCATCTTACTCTGTATTGATTGTATTTTAAAGACATTTATGGTGTAAAACAAAATTCATCTTCAGGTCCAATATTTTCAACAATGCTAAACATACATTTTGGGCTCTAAAAATCCTACAGCGAACCAACAACAAACCTGCAGACCTCAAAACATTAATTTATACCATGTTCAGACGACAATATGAAACACTTGTTTCGTTTATTGAATTACGATTGTGAATCATCCCGTTCACACGGCATATTCGTGTTTCATTTTGACAGTTCTTTTTCATGTACATGAAAACTCGTTTAACCATTTCTTTTCTCTCCATTCTACTTTAATTATTTATCAGCCCAATCATGAATAAAAATTCCGCGGGAGTTTTTTCCCCTTTCCCGCGGAGGTTTTATTCATGATTGGGCTGTATATATATATATTTATTTTCACTTTTATTATTATTCACAATTCTTATTTTTACCTTTTTAGTTTTTTGTTGACATTTTATTTTGACAGCTAGTTCAGATAAACTAGCGATAATTTGTTATCAAATTAGAGAAGACAGTAAAATATTCGTCTTTGGGTAGTAATTTCAAACTGAAACAAAATGTTTCGCTCTCAAAATTTTGTATGGCGAAACAGGTTGATTCAATAATGGTTGCGGTGCGAATCACGAATGAGAGAGCGAAACACGAATTTCAGTGCCCGTCTGAACATGGTATTACATGAAATCAGAGAAATCGCCTTGACGTTAATGTTCCAAGGTAATTTAGTACTTGTTTTCCTAACAAGAAATGGAATTGACTAAAATGTATTTCAGCTCACACTTGCCGAAAAACATTTCATTGAAAAGTATATTTGACTACATAACAGAGGGACTATAATTATACTTATACAGATGAAGACTGTTATAGGGTCTACGCCGCAGACTAATTGGACATTTACAGACATTTCAAATTTCAGATGCCAATGGAAAGAGTTGCAAATTTTCCTATAACTTTAGTAAAGAACAGGCAAAGATAAGGACAGCGCTAATTAGAAATAATAAAGCAGCAGCAGTCTTATTCAGAAAAAATTAAAGTAGACTTCTTCAAATGTACTTTAAGAAAATTTTTTATGAAAATTTTGTCTAAAAGCACACTTCAAACCTACTTTATTTTTTATGAATACGGCAGTTAATGTTTACCGGAATATTAGAAAACTGTGAATTTGTTAACGAAGCAATAGATTTAGATTTTTTGCTTGCGAGGCCCAAAAATGATTTGATTTTGACATATGTATGTTACAGTGCAGAATGTGAATGATCACGAAAGATATTAGAAATTTATCAATAATTAGCGAAAATAGTGAAAAGCAGAAATTAATGAAGATCATAATGTTCCAATTATAGAAAGGCATTGTGGCCAGGAAAAATAATACGCTAAGATTAGTACCAAATATTACTGGAAGAGAATGACAAAGGATATGCGAAAATTGTGAGAAATTGTCCGAAGTGTAGAATAAATAAAGTAAAACTATCGAACGTAGAAAATTTGTTAAAAACCCCAAAGCCTATCAAAGCATTTGACATCGATACCATAGGTCCACTTTCTCAATCTACTTACGGAAATAAGTATGCGATAACCTTCATATGCGACTTATCCAAATATATAGTTTGTATACCAATTCCTAATAAATCAGCCAAGCTTGAGCAATTTTCGAAAATCTGATTTAGGCATTGAATGCAAGAATGAAATATTTTCGACAAGTTATCGCCATCAGACTCTTGGTGCAATTGAGCGCAGTCATCGTGTCTTTAACGAATACATTCGTGCGTATTTGAGTGAGAATATTATGAATTGGGATACTTATTTGAAATATTTTACTTTTTACCATAATACGACAAAATACACTTTTTTTTGGAAACAAACTAACGCCTTTTGAGCTCATTATTGGTAAAAACGTCATCAAACAAGTTCGTTGGATCCTTTGTACAATGTCGATAATTATAGTCATGAGATAAAACATTGATTACAGAATAGTCAAACATGCTTGCTCAACAATTAGTTGAGAAATATAAAATAAAGAATAAACATTTTTATGATAGGAAAGCAAAACCATTAGATTTGAACCTAAACGACACTGTATTATTACGTACAGGACCTTATGAGAAACACAAGAGTATTTGTGAAGGTTCTTACGTATTTTCAAAAATTAACGGAACAAACGTAACAAATCCTGGACAGAACAACAGGAAAGGAAGAAACTGTTCACAAAAACAGGGTTAGAAAGCAATATACTAAAATCATATAAATACAAAGAGAAAAAAAAAATAAAAGGAAACATTTTTTTATATATGTGATGTAATCTATATACATACATACATATATAAATAAATATGTATGTATGTATATTAGTAATAAAATATTGTGAAATATAAAAACTGTTAAATTAAAACTTAGCAACTATATTTTATTATAAATGTTTTACATACATACATAAAAATATATTAAAATCAGATTTGAAAATATGGAATCAAACAGTGTTGGTCGACTGAATTGTTTCAATATTTTCTATAATAAAAGGAAGGTATGTAGGTACGACCAATGCCAATAATACTAACCTTTTCTAAAAAAAACACAAGAAGAAAATAAAACCATGTAAAAGAGTATAGTCGGTCAAGCCCGACCATATAATACCCTACACCCAGTATATTTATAAAACAGTTTTTCAGAAATGGGCGCTATATGGGCGATATCATCCAAAAATTTAGTGCCATAACTTCTGTGAATATAAATATTATATGTGTTAAATTTTATCGCGATATAAATACTTTTAAAAGATTTATGGAGGCTAAAGTGAATTACGGGGAGGGTCTTATATGGTAGTTTCAACTAATTATGGACCGACCATTATAAAATTAGGTGTCATCATTTCAGTATATTATTTGTGTCGAATTTTATTTGATTACCAACATTCTTAAGAAATTTATGATCGTTAAAGTGATTTTCGGAAATGGGCCTTATATGGGAGCTATGATAAGTTATGGACCGATCGGCACGAAATTTGTAGATCTATTTTGGCTTCATTTATCACTCATTTGTGTTGAAATTTGTTTGGATACTTGCATAATTCAAACATTTATGATCTTTAAAGCCTAATTTAGGACGGACATTTATATGGGGTCCAGGTGAAATAATGGACCGATTTCCAACAGTTTCAATTCCAACCGTCCTTGTGCCGAAAAAATTTCACGTACCAAATTTTATCGAAATATCTTCAAAATTGCGACTTGTACTCTGCGCACAAGCTTTACTCAGGAAGTGGTTCTGAGTCGATCTGTATACTTTAAGGTGGGGTTTGGACCAATAATTCTGGTCGTTACAAACATCAGCACAAATCCAATATACCCTCCCCACTATGGTGGTGTAGGGTATAAAAACAAATATTGTTATATGTACTTTATAATAATTATCTTAAAATGAATAGCTAATCATTTTATACCCTCCATTTTTATAAACTTTATTGATTTCGGTTGTGTATTTTGGACGTAAGAGTGTTTTACATAGACAGACAGACAGAGGACATGGCTTAATCGACGTAAGAACAAGGAATATATATACTTTGTTGGGTCTCAGATGAATATTTCTCATTGTTACACAGGGAATGACAAGTCACCACTTATGGTGGTGGAGGGTTTAAAAAAGTAAGGTTAAGAATGAGGCTTTTTTGGTTGAATTAAATCTCAAAAACTTGTTTACAAAAGTTTTATGTGTTATATATTAGAAGTGGACCAATTAAAGGCTAATAGCACTTAATTTGGTGTAATTGCAGCTCAGTAACATTTGTTACAAGAGTTTTATTTATTGGCAATTATGGACTGACAGCTACAAAATCCAGTATCGTAATTGCCGTATTACCGATGGATGGAAAGTTGGTTTGAAATCGATATTCATTAAACGTTTTTTTATGGCATATGACCAATTATAGGCCGATAATCATAAATATCAGAACAGAACATTTTATGCATATGAATATATATCACATTTATTTTCAACATAATATCGGAATATTTAAGATTAAAATGAAGTTCCGAAGTGGACCTTATATGGGGGATATGATCAAATATTTACCGATATTTTCAAAATCCAACAGTTTGATTTTGGCATGTATGTAAATGCTACGTGTAAAATTTTGAATCGGTACTGTTATTTAGAATAGATTTATGAGTGTTTAAGTGTTTTTTGGAAGAGCCCTTCATATGGGGGATATAGTCAAATAAAACCTAAAATTCACAAAATTGTGTAGTGTGATTTTTATTTTTATAAGATATAAAGAATAATGTATTTTTCGGGTGTGGTACTTATATGGGAGCTATGATCAATTATGAGCCGACTATCGCACACAGACAAACTTATATGCATATACTCTTATTCTCTACTTGTAGTAGTGGAGGGTATAAAAAGTACTCTCAGCTAATAGTGCAATTTAAATGCAATCACATTTTCTATGAGAATCAACATGGGCCACAGGATGATTCCTAACGAGTTGAAAAACCATAACATACTTGTGTATATGAAAATGCACTTAATCACTGTGTAATTCGAAAATAGTCGTATTTATCGAACAAGGTGATATTGTTGATAAATTGGTCCTGCTGTATGGAATTCGTCCCAATTGTATGTAATGCATTAGACAAAGAAATCTAAATCCACTTAGGAAATGGATTATTAATACAGTTAATGAAGATGTGGTTATTTGTCGTTCAAAAATTGTTCTAGTTTCATAATATAAACTTTAACAAAATCAAAAGATTTCATATTATATTTTTTGTCGAATTTAAAATTACCCTGCTTAACGTAAACGGATTTTTCTCAAAACTGATTAAAGATTTCCTTGAGCTAGAAGAAGTGTTACGAACAATTTATTTCAGAGTTTCGATAGAGTACAAAATCTCTGAGGAATTCTACAGATAAAGTTGGTGTTTTTTTTTTTAACTTTTCATAGATAGTTAATTGCTAAGATAACCCAGTAATCATCAGTACAAAACAGATTTTATTAGTAGTTTTATATTATTATCAGGGGTGTCATAGAAACCAATATTGTCAGAATTGGTTTTAAAACCGACAAGAAAAAATGCTTTGGTGCCATAGGGCACTGCTACATGTTCAATAAATGTCATGATATGTACTAGAAATATCTAGAAATTTATTGAAGGTTTAGTAGTGCCCTATGACACCAAAGCATTTTTCTTTTCGGTTTTAAAACCAATTCTGACAATATTGGTTTCTATGACACCCCTGTATATCTTGTTTTTATATTAAAAATGGAGAGAAATTTCTCATTAAGTGTCCTCAGCAGCTGTTATTTTTAGGCAAATTTTTTCACCAAATAGCACACCCTGTTGTGTGTACTTGTAGTGTTATTAATGAGGAATAGAGTAACAACAACAATGGTAGAATACAAAATTGTTTGTTATTATTTTTCTGAAAGAGGCCCATTATGAGGATTTTGATGCTGTTGATGATGATATTGAGTTTCCATTGTATGCGAAACAACATCTTGTAGTTGAGGGTTGTTAATATAACAACACACTCGCATGCATCCTAAAGGAGTAACGGTGGTGGCAGCAGCACATATCAAAAGTCGAATAACATGAAAATTGTGTATAAAAAACATTCAAATAAAATCATAATCATAATTATTTTTTCACTGTTGTGATATTTTTTTCTTGTTTGTGCAATTTTCCAACAATAAATTAAATATTATTTATTGCTATATTGTTCATTCAGTCGTGTTTGAGTGTGTGCTGAATGAAGTACAAGTTGAGTTTTCAATGCATTTCCGTTTTCCTTTATTATCCATGCTCATGTAAGTTTGTGTGTGTTTTGGGTTCATTGGTGAAAAGTGGTGAAACTAAAGTGAAGATTAATTACATTTTCCATAACAATAATCATTTTTATTTTATTTAATATTTTGTTAATAACATGCATCATCACACAATTGATACGAGTATATCTGTGCCGTTTAAATAGGGTGTTACTATTATTTATAAATCAATTTTATTCATATTTTTTTATGTGTCTCCATGCATGCACTACATAAGTACATACATATACATATAAATATATGTACATATGTATGTATATGAGAAACTTTATTTTATTTCTTAAATAATTTTTTTAGTTGTTTTTTAAAATTGATTTATCTCTTGAAGAAATCATTAAAAATAAAAAAAACTTTTTAAAATACAATATAATTCATTGAAAACTGTAGTGAAGCATTGACATTAATTGTTGTTGAAGATATTTTCACATTAAATCAACCATGGAGGAATGAGCTTGTGAAGAACTAAATTTTTCATTTAGAAAAATTTTTCCGTCAGGTTGAACAAAAAAGACTGAAACACCAAGGTTAAAACAGAGGAGCATTTCACCCATGCCTTAACGTCCTTACTATGACAATCGCCTTTAATGTCCTCAAAAGTGCACATATCTCCTTTCAACACAATTACGAAAATAGGTAACCGATCCCGTAGTCAAGTATGAGCAGATAAAACGACTTCCCGTCTGCAGAAGAGAATCAAATATTTTAATATTGTTTAAGTAACGGGTGATTCAGTTAGAGATACTGTTTTCAATAGTCTTTTTTGGAGTATTGTTTGGGATTTCATAATGGCAACACTTACGCCTGAATAACGTTTAAAAATCGTGTAACTTTTTTACGAAAATTCATGTTTTGTGAGGAATGTGTTTCGTGCACTTCCCTTAACTTAAGGTCAACATAATCATCGTACTATTCGCAACCCATTTTGAGACCCAGCATTCATTATTGGATAAGCCGCTGGAATCATCGGTCCATATTTCTTCAAAAATGATGCCGGTGCAAACATTACTGCCATAAACCGTCGTGCCATGATAACCGACTATTTGATGCCTGAAATTGAAGCTCGTGGTCTCGGCGACATTTGGTTTTAAATCGATGGATTTATTGAGAGAACACTTCGGTGAGTACAGTTATCAGTCGAAATGCTCGAACGACTCATCGAAAATAGGACTCAACGGATAGACCATCTGCGACGTAGCAACGGGCAACATTCGATAGTCATAATCTTCAAAAAATAAATTCCAAAGAATGTTCTTTCAAATGATAATAAACATTCCGTACTAAATTTGAATTTTCTGTGTTTTTTTTTTTTTCTTTCAAAAAGTAAAGAAATTTACAAAAATTATATACAAAATTCTAAAAATATTAAACCCTACACCACAATAGTGGGGAGGGTATATTGGATTTGTGCTGATGTTTGTAACGCGCAGAAATATTGGTCCAACACCCACCTTAAAGTATACAGATCGACTCAGAATCACTTTCTGACTCGATTTAACGATGTCCGTCCGCCCGTCTGGCTGGCTGTCCATGTAAAGCTTGTGCGCAGAGTATAGGTTGCAATTTTAAAGATATCTTGATAGAATTTGGTAAGTGATATATGTTCGTCCCAAGAATGGATGGGATTGAAAGTGATGGAAATCGGTGCATTATTTCACCTAGCCCCCATACAAAAATCCTCCCGAAATTGGGGTTTACCGGTCTTAAATCTTTATGCAAGTATGCAAACAAAATTTACCACAGATGAGTAGTAAATAAAGCTAAAGCACATCTACAAATATCGTGAAGATCGGTCCATAATTAGTCGTAGCTCCCATATAAGGCCCACTTCGGAAAATCACTTAAACGAGCATAACTCTTTTAAAAATGTTGGTATCCAAATAATATTGAAGACAAACATGTTTCGTACATATACATAAAATATGGTAAAATTTTATGACGATCGGTCCATAATTAGTCGTAGCTCCCATATAAGGCCCACTTCCGAAAATCACTTAAAAGAGCATAACTCTTTTAAAAATGTTGTTATCCGAATAAAATTGAACACAAATATATTTCATATGTATACTAATTATACGATACAATATTATTGTGATCGGTCGATAATTAGTCGTAGCTCCCATAAATGGCCCACTTCCGAAAATCACTTTAACGATCATAAATTTCTTAAGAATAAGAAATAAAATTCGACAGAACTAATATACTGAAATGATGACACCTAATTTTATAATGGTCGGTGCGTAATTAGTCGAAACTTCCATATAAGACCCTCCCCGTAATCAACTTTACCCTCCATAAATGTTTTGAAAGTATTTATATCGAGATAAAGTTTAACATGCACAATTTTTATATTCACAGAAATCATGACACTAAATTTTTGGATGATCGGTCCATAATAGGTCATATCTCCCATATTGCGCCCATATATGAAAAACTGTTTTATTTATATACTGTGTGTAGGGTATTATATGGTGGGGTTGACTGACTATTCTATTCTTAATTTTTAATTGTATTTATTTTACTGTTGTTTAATCTTTTAAAATTTTAAAGTCCAAAAGTCTTTAAATTGAAAACTTACTTTAGCGTATATATCGACTTGTTCATTTGTGAAACTGGTGTAATAAATTAAGCTGGTAGCTTATAACGCATTTCTTTCGAAAACAGGAAACATAAAAACTACCATCAACCCGTTCTCATTATATTATACACCTACATAGATTTCGAACAAAACATTTCCAGGGAACGGAACTCCGTAATGAAATTGACCTATAATATTATGAATAGTCCAATTTTGTTTAGTTATTCATTAATTTAACTTTAATATAAAAATTAACGCAGTTTAAATTCCTAGACTAATCTTGCCTCAATCTCTCAAAACAATAATTAGTTTTTATGAAATGCTAAACCTTTAATAAATGTAAAATTAACATTTTGCTCTAGAAATAATAAATATTTATAGAAACATTTTGGAGCGCCTTAGTTCTATTTTATTTAAATACAGTTTTTTTTGACATCCGCTGTGACGTTTGCAGCGGCGTATATAGCACTTGTACGATTCTATCATACTTTTTCATTTGGGTCCAAAAATTAATTATTATTTTTTTATCATATTTAAAAATTACAATACATACGTATAAATTTGTAATATTTTTAAATAATTTTTTGGCACTAACACTTTATTTACACCCTACACCAGCATAGTGGGCAGGGTATATTGGATTTGTGACGATGTTTGTAACGCTCAAAAATATTAGTGTAAAAACATCTTAATATATACCGATTGACTCATAATCACCCTCTGAATTGATTAAACGATGCCCGTACATCCGTCTGTCTGGCTGGCTGTCCATGTAAACCTGGCGTGCAAATTACAGGTCGCAATTTTGAAGCTATTTCGATAATATTTAGCACGAAACTTTTGTTCGGTCCAAAGACGATTGGGAGTGAATTCGGTTTAAAGCGGTCCATTATTTAACCTAGCTCCGATATAAATGTCCTATCGAAATAGAGGTTTATCAGTCAGAAATGTTTGATTTATGCATGTATCCAAGCAAATGTCCCCGCAAATAAGTTGCACATGATCACCTTATGTACATGTATCTAATCACACCTACAAATTTTGTGCATATCAGTCTCTCCCGTATAAGGCTTACTTCCGAAAATTACTTTTAAAAGCGTACTCCCATAAGAGTCCTTCCAAAATTTACCTTAACTTTCATAAATCTTTTGTAAGTTAATATTATTTTATATGGATATAAAATTTAACGAACAAACAATTTATACGCACAGAAGTCATTCCACAAAATTTTTGGATGATCGGTTCATAATAGGTCATTGCTCCCATATAGCACAAATTTTTGAAAAAAAATTTTTGTACATATGTATATTGGCTGTAGGGTATTAAATGGTCGGGCTTAACCGAATACACTTTCTTACTTGTTTTTTTTTTTTTTTGTTTAGTTTGCACTTGCATGTAGCATAAAAAAAATATATTTTCCTTTTTCTGACATGTTTGCGCTGCAATGTAGGCTTTGCATATGTGTGCATGAAAGACCATATTTTTTGGTTTGCACCCTATATTGGAAAGAGTGGACAATATATGTTATTCAAAGAAAATTTTTTTAGCTATTAAAAGCAATGATCAATTGTCAAAATAATTAATTTTTAAATGAAAATCATTTATTGTAATATCAGAGATAGGTATAACACATATGATTCCCAGCAAACAAATTTGTAATGACTTGTATTCAATGAATGACAAACTTTTCAATCATTGCTATCTTTGATAATTCTGAAATGTAAGTCCATGAGAGTGACTACAAAATAAATAACATGCCTTTATTGCCATTAGAAAATTTTGTATAAACAATGGTCGCAAATTCATATGCTAGATCGAGAATGGGATAAAAATTTAGCCAAACATCGAGGAAATAAATATATTTAAACTAAAGTTATGATTTACGTCAGTCATATATGTAGAAGAAATAAAAATTAGGCTTTCGAATCAAATACGCAATGTTTATTGTTATACCCTTTGTGTTCTAAGTTTTTATACCCTACACCACAATAGTGGGTGTAGGATTGGATTTGTGCATATGTTTGTAACGCCCAGAAATATTGGTCCAACATCCACCTTAAAGTATACGGATCGGCCCAGAATCACTTTCTGAGTCGATCTAATGATGTCAGTCCGTCTGGCTGGCTGGCTGCCATGCAAAGCTTCTGCGCAGAGTACAGGTTGCACTTTTGAAGATATTTCGATGAAATTTGGTAAGTGATATTTTTTCGGCCCAATGACGGATGGGATTGAAACTGGTGGCAATCGGTCCATTATTTCACCTGGCCCCCATACAAAAGTCCTCCCGAAATTAGGGTTTACCGATCATAAATATTTGAATTATGCAAGGAACCAAACAAATTTCCTTACAAAGGAGTGGTAAATGAAGCCAAATCACATATACCTACAAATTTTGTGCAGATCGGTCAATAATTAGTCGTAGCTCCCATATAAGGCCCACTTCCGAAAATCACTTTAACGATCATAAATTTCTGAAGAATGTTGGTAATCAAATAAAATTCGACACAAATAATATACAGAAATGATGACACCTAATTTTATAATGGTCGGCCCGTAATCAGGCGAAACTCTCATATAAGACCCTCCCCGTAATCAACTTTACCCTCCATAAATGTTTTAAAAGTATTTATATCGAGATAAAGTTTAACATGCACAATATTTATATTCACAGAAATGATGACACTAAATTTTTGGATGATCGGTCCATAATAGGTCATATCTCCCATATAGCGCCCATTTCTGAAAAACTGTTTTATACATATACTGGCTGTAGGGCATTATATGGTCGGGCTTGACCGACTATACTTTGTAACTTGTTTTTTTTTAAATATTTGTGGGAGAAATCGAAAATCTGGGCCAATATTTTGGGATTTCATATTCATGTTGTATGAGAAATTACAAGATGAACCAATTCAAAATGTTACAATAATATTTCTGAAGAATCTTTGGCTCTAGAATCTAGAGTACAAAGTCCTCTCTTAATTTGTCCGTATAAATGACCACTTTAAGAGATAAGTCAGTAAATTTGCTGAATTCATTCAAGAACGAAAAGAAGTCCATATTCACTTTTCTGGTTACATCAGCATGAAATATTGCGGCATTTTGGCTTCTGAAAATCCAAAACCAATTGTGGAGAAGCCTCCATATATGTTCGGTGTGCTATGTGGTTTGGTGGCAGGAAATGCGGTAACGGTGAATGGATCACGCTATAGAGAGATTTTAAAAGCTTTTTTTGACCTATTATTGGTGAATGACATATATGTCATATGTACGGCTAAAGAAACAATTTTCCCTGTAGTGTGTTGTGCGATCCACTGTCCAGTCGATCACAAATGGATGAGCCCTGATTAAAGAACATGTATTACGTAAAAAACTACGTGTTTCAAGAACAAGTTCCCTGATTTCAGCAGAACACAGTAAAACACAACCCACATTGCGACGATGATCCAATGAATCAATCGAGTTGGATACCCTACTGTCACCGATAAGCATCTTCTTCCTGTATGTGGTCGAGTAACTCCAAAATAGACTTCACAGATCCGTCCCATACATGAGAGTTGTATTCCATTTTCGGCCGAATATAGGTGGTGTAAATAGTAAGAAGATCAGATGGAGTGAAGTATTTTCTACACCGTTTTAAAAAACCAAAGCACTTGAGCGCTTCTTTCGACACTTGAAAAATGTGTTTGGTCCAGCGGACAGCACACTGGATTCTCATGCCTAGAACGTCAAGAGCATCTGATTCATTAATATTTACACCGCCCATACAAACAGATAAAGCAACATGATCTGTTGTGCGTTTGTGCGTTAATAAACAACACTGAGTCTTACGTGCGTTAAAATCGACTCTATTCGCACAACCCCATTTCGAGATTGTCTCAAGATCTCAGCTCAGCGTATCATTCATATTTTGTCTCATTTCCCAAATCTCCAAATAGTTTGGTCTATGGTTAAATGAGTATGAATGGCAAATTTTGCTATCATCTGCAAAAGAATAGATAGAGTTTGAAGTTTGACAAAGAAGGTCATCTATAAAGATGAGGTTATGTTAAATATAGAGTCTATACAGAGCCAATCAATTATTACTTTAAAACTCAAAATCCGTGAGTGATTAACGAAATCCAAAAATGTGATTGAAAATCATTTTTAATTTGTAATTGTCAAACCATAGTCTCTTCAATACAATAAACATTCGAATAATTTTCATATACATACATACATACATATGTAAATTGTATGTATGTAAATGTTAGCACCGCTTGTGAGCACAATTGTTAGCAAATTGTTGTATGTTGATTTGCATAAACAATCCTTCCTTCTTTTTTTATTGAATATTTAATACTGATATGGAATTAAACATTAATTAATAGACATAAAAAAGTATTAATACACAATATTAGATTCAGAATTTCATTCTTTTCGCAATCAACATTTTTAATTCATTTCTAATAACAAACATTTCTATATCATTATCAAATTCACTCTTCAATTATAGATTTTATTTTTAAATTAAAATTATTGAGTAAATATTCCTTCTTTCTTGGTTTCTTTTAAGGTAATACTCCACCAGTAGTTCATCGCTTAATATGCAATATCTCTTTGAACATGATATCTCTTTGAACATGAATAAAAGTCCAACATCGGCAGAGATTTATATCACGGGGACAAAGGACTTCATCTGGTACTTTAAGATGACAAACATTTGTCTAAGTAAAACTAATTCTTCATCTGTTGAGCTTTTAAATCAATTTAATCTTTTTTATAGAAATTTCCAATTCAAAATATCGGTACTTATCAAATCGGGATTTCACGATTGGCATCCCTAATATATATATCAAGTACTTTTGAAGTTTTAAAAATTCTTTATATAAATTCAATTTTATCTGTATTACTTGAATTTTATAGTTTTTTAAATTTATTAGATATACCTACATACATAATGAAATTTAAAATCCTAAACAAATCATATAATGATTTTACATGCAGATTTTTTAAGTAAAATTTTCACAAATTTCAAACTTAAAGGAACTGTAGTATGCCATTGGTGGGTATTGGCCGACCTTTATTTAGTTCCATGTTTGAATTTTTCGTTTTTACATTTTTATAACTTGTTAAAACATAAATCATGGCATATATTGCATTTTAGTTTTTGTGTATGATTTATTACCAAATGAATTACGATTGTCAGGCCAAAAAGAACAGACCAGAAACAAAAACAACAAAAAAAAAAAAAAAAAACAAAAAATAAAAAACGATGACATAAGCCGGGCTAACTTTTCATTTTTTGGGGCTACAATAACAAAATGTTGTTGTTAAACTATTTATATTAAAGTTAAGAACAAAAACGAAAAAAATCAGAAATACAAAAAAAAAAAAATAAATAATAAATGGAAAAAATTAGTGGCTGTTGTACGACGAGCAGATAAAGTAACAAACATGAAATGCTAAAATGTGTCCAAGTTAATGCCAACAACAAGTAAAATACAACTATAAAATGGCATAAAATGTTTTAAACATGCAATTTTTTGCAGCCAGTTTTTTTACTCCTTTTTTTGCGATGTTTAATGTTCGTTTTTTGCAACATTTCGTTTCGTAGAGACAACGTAAGTCGAAAAGATTAACTATAAATAAATTATATTTAAACGAAAAACAGAGATTAATATCAAAGTGTAAATTATTATGAACATGTTTCAAACAATAATTTTGTATGTAGTAATATTTGTAGATTGTCTACATGCAACTTACAGCACACACACACACACACACACACTCAACCAAAGTAAAGTAAAGCAAACCAGCCATACAAGTAACCAACCAGCCAACACGAATGCCAGCCTGCATGCACAGTTATTTGTTGTTTGTTTGTATGTTGGTAGTCTGACAAACGGAAATGACAGCTTTAATTGATTACTGTAGATGTAGTAGTCATTTTAATTTTATATTTTTTTGTTTGGTATTTGGTAGCAGCACAAGTGTGCATGGATGGCTGTGTGTGGAAGTGCATTTTCGCTAATTGCCAATAGCCTACACTTACATTATGGGAATAAAACCAACCGAGTAGGAAAATGCTAAAAGAACATGTTTTTCTTCACTTGTTTGTTTTGTCTGATCTAAATGTATGATTTTCTGAAGTTGCAATACAATTCTTTCAAGTGTTGATTTAAAGATACTTGCACCACAGAGAAGACAACACAATCATTTACCGTAAATTAAACTTGTTTGCAAGATTTCTCAAAGTAACATTGACATGCATCTAAATCATTTTATACACACTAAAGATTTCAGCGCGAAATACAAGTAAAATGATTTCGTTCAAATTTTAATTAAAATCAATCGAACAGGAAACAGGAGTTTTGTCTGGAAAATGCATACCAGTATAATAATATAACTAACACATTATTTTGATAGCCAAGACATGCTGTTGTAGATGATCTTCTTCCCTCAAAGTTTCACTGAATTCTTAATATGAATGTCTGATATGTTTGTAAAATGTATTTTCTAATCTGTTGTTGATCTTTGATCATCATACCAAAGGAAATATGTAGGATCTGATAGACTAGCAATAAGTCTGGATCGTGTCTGATGTACTTGGCCATTCTGATGACACGAGACAGAGCTAAAATTTTTAATTTCAATGAGACTTTGAACTGATAATTATGATATCTTCTTCGCCTCATCATCGTTTTCGAATCCCATCTAGCTTGAAAGTACAGAGAGACGAGTGCGGAACAGAAAATCCGTATTATCGAGCCTTTCCAAAAATTTATAAACAACGAAATTAAATCTATCATTGCAGATGTTCTAAATCTTCATCTTTTTTGTGAATGCCCAGCTGTTAATATACGAGTATGTATTTGGACATAGATTTTTGAATAAAATATTTTCTTATTGAATGCCAAGCTCTTCATATGTACAGGCATGGATTTGTGGAGAAATTAGATTGGATATTAATCTAGAGAGCTCATACTCGTATTTTCTTAAATATTAGTTGCAGGACTAAGAATTCCAGAATTAAGGAGGTGTGATGTGATGGGCAGACTTTTGTTAGGAGTTTTACTTTCGCTCTTCTATACTTAAAGTCTGTGCTACCCAATTAAGTTCATTTCTTATTTAAAATCCTTTCTCTTTACCAGAAGCCTGAGGATCTACTTAGTGGTAAAATATCTTTATTGCTATTCATACACGGGTCAGTTGCAATTGATACATAACAGAAAATGTACTCTAAAGACTCTTTCAATTCAATCCTGGAAACCTTATCAAATATTGCATCACAACTATGTGTCATAATTTCCATGAAAAAGTCGTTGTAACGATATTACTGAGGGCGAACTGATGATGCAAACTACATATATTGACCTGCTTCTACCGGAGACGGTATCTTTCAAAGTAAAATAATACAAAATCTCAAATGCAATTCGATGAACGTTGACGCCAAAGTAAGGATACTTTTAATCCACATAAAAAAGACTTGCCGTATAAATATTCACTCGAATTTTCATTTCTCTATAATGAGGTACTAGAATTTATAACCACATCCGTAATCACAGTCTTTGCATTTGCGCGAAGAACTTTAGGTACAACTTGTACTAATATTCTGATAAATATGCAATAGTTTAGCTATTCTTCAATTGGAAGATCAAACGTTGTATTCTTAAATTCGGAAATCGGTTGCGAACCTCTTCAACTTTTAGTTTCATTTTACACTTAATGATGAAACAGGACACAACCGCAACTTCAAGCAAAAATGACTCTCAGTGAAAACAGGCCCATAGCGGGGAGGGTATATTGGATTTGTGCTGCTGTTTGTAACGCCCATAAATATTGCTCCTTCACCCACCCTGATGTATACCGATCGGCAAAGTATCACTTTCTGAGTCGATTTAACAATGTCCGTCCGTCCATCTGGCTGGCTGGCTGTCCATGTAAAGATTGTGCGCAGAGTACAGGTCGCAATTTTGAAGATATTTCGATAAAATTTGGTACGTGATATTTTTTCGGCCCAAGGATGGATGGGATTGAAACTGGTGGTAATCGGTCCATTATTTCACCTGGCCCCCATACAAATGTCCTCCCTAAATTGGGGTTTACCGGTCGTAAATCTTTGAATTATACAATTATGCAAACAAAATTGACCACAAATGAGAAGTAAATGAAGCTAAAGCATATTTACAAATTTCGTGAAGATCGGTCTATAATTAGTCGTAGCTCCCATATAAGGCCCACTTCCGAAAATCACTTAAAAGAGCATAACTCTTTTAAAAATGTTGGTATCCAAATAGTATTGAACACAAATATGTTTCGTACATATACATATAATAAGGTATAATTTTATGACGATCGGTTCATAATTAGTCGTAGCTCCCATATAAGGCCCACTTCCGAAAATCACTTAAAAGAGCATAACTCTTTTAAAAATGTTATTATCCGAATAAAATTGAACACAAATATATTTCATATGTATACTAATTATACGATACAATATTATTGTGATCGGTCGATAATTAGTCGTAGCTCTCATATAAGGACCACTACCGAAAATCACTTAAAAGAGCATAACTCCTTCAAAATTGTTGGTATTCAAATAATATTTAACACAAATATATTTCATATACATACAAATAATACGGTACAATTTTATTGTGACCGGTCCAAAATAGGTGATATCTCCCATATAACGCCCATATTTGAAAAACTGTTTTATATTTACATATACTAGGTGTAGGGTATTATATGGTCGGGCTTGACCGATTATACTTTCTTACTTGTTTTATATTTCTTCTGTGTACCAACCTGTAATGCCGACGTCTACAAATCTTGTTTTAAATAAAAATTTTTGTACAATGGCGACTGCAAATTATATATGCAATCATGCTTTTGTACTTGTGCAATTAATTTTTCTATAATATCACTTATTTTCTTTTAAATTACAAAAATCTCACTTTTAAATTCACTTTTATACGTTTCTTTGATTTTCTTTTGTTTTTATTTTTCTTGCGCCAAAGCTTCATGGTTTTGTTTACAAAATGTATAAAATTTTATAAAAGTATGGTAATATTGTTGAGAGCATTTGTGTTTTAAAGTGAGAGCATAAAGTTATGTGTCCACGATCGTCAGATATTACAACGTTGTCATATCTACCAATGTGCTAGCAATGTACTGACACTGAAAATTTTTTAGCAAAAGGTCAGTTTACACGACTGTAAGAAAACTAACAATTTCAGTTGCACACAATTGTCACACAATGAATTTAGCTGTCAACCGAAATTGTCAGTTCACACGGTTGTCAGATTGTTGTGTGGCATTATCAAATTCGTTTTGCAGCTCTGTGTGTGTGTTTAAAAATTTTAATGCACACTTCATTTGAATTCTTTAATTTTCTTCCATTTTTTTCAAAAATTTTATTAATACTTGTTTGTTTATTTATGTATATACAGAGTTTCATTTAGAAATAATTTCTTGACAATGCTGCCATTGGCAGATGCATAAACTTTGCACATATGACAATGAAAATTTTTTGACAATTGTCTTAAATCAATGCCAATGCCAAAATTGTGTTTTTACACGATTGTTAGATGTGTGACAATATTTTTGTCTTCCAATGTACTGAAAATGCTTTTTCTTACAACGTTGGAAGACAAAAGTTTTAAGTTTACACGGTTGTTAGACAATTTCTGCAAATTTTTCTGACAACGTTGTAATATCTGACGATCGTGGACACATAGCTTAAGAAAAAACGCTGTCAAAATAAAATAGATTCTATTTTCACGACCGTATTCTCTGGCATAATTTTATGTCAAACTGTATGGAAAAAAACGTTTAGCCCCAGTTCTATTTCATCAGTTACATTTAAATAAAGCTAACTAATTTACTTAAAACATATACAGAACAAAATTTTAGGCATAAATCAGCCTTTTTATTGCCAATTATGGGTTAATTAACCAAATGATTAAAATATTAAAAAAAATTAAAAATTTTTTAGTTGATTCAATAAAATTTGTTAATCAAAACTCAAAAATTTAATTGGGTTAATAGGGTGATTTATGCCTGAAAATTGTTATATGTACATTCCCATAATTTGCAACAGAAAGATTATTTAATCAATGACGAAATAAGCAGACGTAATTAATAATTTACACCTAAGTTCGGAAATTTTCAAGAGAAACTATGTATCCACATATAAATATTTATAATAAATAGTTAAACAAAAACAATCTCGTCAACTAATTAATATTCAATTAGAACTTTTCTTGCCCGTAAACCAGCAAATAATTTTCAATCAATGTTACGAAAGATGTTGTTTTTTCTGTGAATTTAATAAACAAAATAATAAAAATCTCAACTCATTCTGTCATTTTAATCTTACCTGTGCAGCATTAAATTAATTTGCTACACGTGTTTAAAAGAAACTAAAAAAAAAAACAATTAAACCTAAATATTGTATTGATATTAATTAATAATTAACATATTTAAATGGAAAGTATTGACAAGTTGAATGAAGTTCTTGATGTGGCCTTAAGTTGATTAACATTAAAGTCGTTAACCAAAAATAAACACCTTTAATTAGACAGTTTATTGATAAACATCATTAACTACTGCAACTGCTGTTTAATGTCAGATGTTGCTGCTTTTATTTGTTATCGGCTGTCATATACCAATAGGCATACGTTCATGCATACATACATACATGTATGCGTCATTTGTTCGATGTATCAATGTATGTATCTATCTAACTGTTAATAGAATTAATTAATTAATAATTATCAATACAAACAATCAAAATGAAATAATTTATGGACGCATTATAAAAATAAATTTTATTACTATCTACTTCTCTTTTTTTTTTCTTAATACATAGATGGATTCCAAATTATAATAATAAAAGACAAAAGAATAGAAACAAACATAACAAATCCACATATTATGACAATAATTAATTAAATAAAACACATTAACAAAAGCAGAAATAAAAGCCAACAAACAATACTACATAAATGAACATTTAACACATTTGGAGTCTATTTTATGACTACTGTGATACTTTAGACAACAAGAAGTATCTTTGTTTTCTCTTCTGGGAAAATGATAAATACAAAGTTAATGAATGAATGAGGCAGTGTCAGGCTATTAAAGTACACTTCATTTCATATTTGATGGCTTTAGAAAAAGGTGATAATAATAGATAATAAAAGTCCCTTGATTACATTTTATTATTAAGATTTATATTTGGTTCTACGAAGTGAAAATAATCATCAGTTATTTCAGATGATGTAATACCATTATCGTCAAATTAATGCAAATTTTGGAGCAAACAGCTTAACTAATATAACCCTAAACCATAACTTCCACACCGAAAACTTTAGTTTTGCCTCCATATAAATCAAAACCACGGATGTTCTTCTTGAATTGTGTAAGAATAATTCTTTAATACTAAAAGATCCATCTCGCTAGAACAGAGTCACAATCTGTCAAAATTCCCATATAATGGAGACAATAATGATCTTTAAGTTCACTCTAACGGCACGGTCACATTTGGCAAATATTTACTCAAAAAAGCGTAACCACTTGTTTTAGCACAAATTTGTTTGACGTTGTTTGCTCTTACAAAAGTTTTGCAAGATCAAACAGCATCAAATAAATTAAAACTAAATATTTATTGTGCTTCGGCCTAAATAAGAAAAGTGTTTTTTTTTAAATAAATAAACATGTTCAAATATATGTTATTTAGTGGTTAAGTCTTTTTCGGCAAATATTTGCCAAGTGTGACCGACCTTAAGTATGGCTTGTAAAACATAAAGTTATATGCAAATTATTATCAGGACACTATATCAAGATGATACAATTTTAAACTTCATTCAACAAAGTAAATGTAAAATGTCTTGGTTGCTGTGAAATGATGGATAAAGTCTGTGGCGATGTTAGGCCGAACATTACATATAATAATATCTAATAAAATGGTTGCAGTTGAGCACATTTTCTGTACTAATGTTCGAAAGGGATTTACGAACGGTAATACGATTTTTCGGTTGAAATTTCTATTAAAGGCAGCAATTACAACACTGGAAACTACTATTGAACAAACATGGGGACACATATTCATATTTGTATCAAATGATCATTATTATTGATTACATTCTATATGACAGTTCCAATTGAAATTCAAATAAAATTTGACGAGGGTTTATTTTGGTTCCATTACAAGTCCTGGACAATATCCGCAAATATATTCCGTGACTATCTGCAGAGCTTGATTTCCGATGAATATATAATGAAGGTATTATATTAGGACCTTGATCAATTCTGACTTATCTGACTTGTAAGTTCTTCTTAGCCTAGAACAGAAAGCGCGCTATAAACACACAAAAGTTAAGTGTTTTGGAAACTTTCATCTGTGCTATGAAAACATGTCAAATTTCTTCTCGATCAGTGATCCTTTATATGCAACAGTAAAAAATTGGGTTGCTGAATTTAAACGTGGTCGTACAAGCATTGAGGATGAACCACGTAGTGGACGTCCAAAAACAGCAACAACAACAGATATTGTAGTGCGTGAAATAGCTGATATAATGGGCATCTCAAGTGCTCGAGTCCATTTAATTTTGCATAAAGAACTACAGATGAAAAAGCTTTCTGCAAGATGGGTACCGCATTTGTTGACAGTCGACCAATAACGCATAAGAATGAAAATTTCTCAAGCTTGTTTGGATCGTTTTAAGAATAACAAAATGGATTTTAATAATCGTTTAATAACTGTTGTTGAGACATGGATCCACCACTATAGTCCAGAGATAAAAGAGCAATCCAAGCAATGCACTGAAGCTGGAGGAAGTGCCCCAAAAATTGCAAAAACAATTCAATCGGCTGATAAATTTATGGCAACGGTGTTTTTGGGAATTCAAAGGTATTTTTTTCATTGACTATCTTGAAAAGGGTAAAACAATAAATTCAGAATACTATTGCAACATTTTGGATCAATTAAATATAAAAATTCGAGAAAAACGTCTTGCCTTACAATACAAAGTAATAATTTTCCTTCAAGACAACGCACCAGCGCACAAGAAAGTTTTAACAATGGCTGAAATCAACGCATTAAAGTACGAGTTGCTTGACCACCCACCTTATTCTTTTGATTTAGCTCCTAGTGAATTTAACTTGTTACCAAATCCAAAGCGTTTTACCTCAAATAAAGATGAAATTGCAGTTGTAAACCTCTATTTTGAAGACTTTGAGGAAAACTATTTTAATCAAGGGATAGAATTGCCAGATAAACGTTGGACTAATTGAAGTTTCAGAAGATTATATTGAAAAATAAAAATGTTTTTGAAAGACTGTGCTAGGCTAAGAAGTTTCCGAACTGTCCTCGTATGTATATATATAAATAAAAATCAACTGTTGTTCGTCGGTAATTGCATCAATCAAGAACAGCCGCAGCACGGATATTTTTTTCTAATGGTTGTCATAACCCGTCTTAGGTTTTTATGGAAGACCACGCCCACTTTAACGCCTACTTTTTTAATCTATTTAAAGCAATTTAAGTTTTTAGGAAAAAACTACGCCCACTCAATGCACGTCCACTTTTTTTAAATCCGCGTGTAACTCTAGTAGAAGTTTGAGTGTCTACGCAAAATAGGGAAATAGAAATAAATGTGTTTCAAAAGATGTTTCAAATATAAACAATTTGTAAAAATATTAATTTTTGTTTGCCCTTTCTACGATAACTGGCAAACATATTTTGTTTTTGTCTTGAAAAGCCAATCTTCTCTCATAGTCAATTGTATGTCGCCTGTTCACGTGTGGGAACACTACATATCAGCATTATTTGTTTAAGCGCCAGTCAACAAAACAAAAAATGTATCATAAAACATTGCAATTAACAAAATTGTGATATCAGAGTAAAACAATTGTAAAAAGTATTTATTTAATAAAATTGGTTACCTGAATATCCATTTATCAAAATGTAAATAAAACACCAAAGGATTAATATTAATTGCAAATCTAACCGAAGCATACCTCATACAAATGATCATTGAAAAATGCGTCTTCTCTTTATATTTAATTTCAATATAAATAATTTTTAAACGCTTTAATGTAAATAAAAATTGAAGGCAAAGCAGTGTCAGCTAGTTTATTATAAATGAGAGTTTTAAAGTTCGGCGGCAGGTTCTAAAATCACTGACATTAGACTACGTTCCTTGAACAATAGATTTTGACTATCAATAATATTTGCATAAACGGCGTTTCGATCATAACACTCTTAATGAGTAGTTGCCGTATTCTGAGTGCTAGGTTTGAAACAACTTTCATTAATGAGAAAATTTCACAATTTGCAAACCGATCAATAAATAAAACATACTTATTTCTAGATAGTAATGTCTTTAAATAAATGAATTAACATAACAAATGCAGACAAGTCTATACTAAACTCGTAACAAACACGAAAAAGAAGAAACATTAACACACAGATACATACATATGCACACACACGCGTGTTAAAAATGTTTGACACAAAACAACTACACAGACGATGAGTATATATGTATGGCGCCAATAGATGTTAGTAATTTTCCATAAAATTAACGAAGCAATTTCTATTTTATTACAATAAGTTAAAACAGTATTGGAAGAAGCAATTTTAACTGAATCGCATATTATTGGCATTTACAATTAACATCGACACTAAGGGCTAAGGATTTTAAAGGGTACATAATAAAGGATCATAGAATATTAAGTATTAATCATTATCTGGTACCATGAACGAGTAGTCTATAACATCAATTCAAAAATGTAGTGAACATACATACATATGTATGTATGTATATTTAGCAGATTAAAGTAATTTAAGCATTTCCATCGATTTCGATTTAAATAGATAAATGTTTAAATTTAATTACTGTAAGCTAATTGATATATACATTTATACTGAAGTTCCTGAAAGGTATGTTAATAATTTAACTATTTCTTATGAAAATTATCATACACTAAAGACCCTTTATACCCACCACGAAAAAGATGGAGGTGTGTTAAGTTTGTAATTCGTGCGTAAAACCAATAAAATATATATATTCTGGGTCCCTATAAGATTCTAAGACCATCTGGCCATGTCCGCCCCTTTGTCGGTCTGCTGCATGCACGATAGAGCTGCGAAAAAGACATAGAACCATAAAATTTTCACCAAACAGTCAACCGAAATGTCAAAATGGGCAAAGTCGGCTCAGTAGGATCCGAGTTATAGATCAAAGTTTCACACTGCCCCGATATTTTTCAGTTATTTTTTATTATTTTCTTTATATTTCTTATAATGCAGATAATATCATGAAATTTTGCGCACTTTATTTTTATTACAAAAGTCCTGTTGAAAATGGTAGGAATCGGTCCACGATTTCTCATAGAAAAGTCTTCCCAAAATATGCCTTTGTGGCACTTAGATGTCTATAAAGAAGCCGTTCCTATACAAAATTCTGTAAAAAAAAAGTTTCATGCAAAGTGAAATCTCAAAACGATATTTTATTTGCATCGTTCCATATTTGATCGTAGTTACCATATAAAAATCACGTAAATGCACATAAACCTCTTGTCAAAATCACTATTACGTTGAAATTCAACAAAAATAATACACATCACATATAATCGTCGTACATAATTACATGATAATCAGCTCGTAATTGGTCGTAGCTCCCCTAATAACATCCATATCGAACCGAAATTTAACACAGATCAGTTATATATATATGTACTAATTATACTATTGATACTATACTACCATACAAACTGCACTTTCGAGAATAACCACAGAGTATAGAAGGGTACCAATTTTGACGTTTCAAAAAACCAAAAACAGTTTCCTAGGGACTTTGAAATATGCATAAAATTATTGTAAATATCGTTATTGAGATGAAATTCAACCAAAATACACCTAATATGGTGTTCAGACATGCATTTTTAATTGAGTCAATTATTGGTTAATTAAAAAGTGTTCATACATGCTCAATATTGCTAATTTGATTAGCGTTTGACAGCAGCTGACAAAAAAATTCTTTTTATTTTAATTGTGTAAATTCTGATTCAAAATTGTATTTATTAAAAAAAAATAAGAATTTGGAAATTCTCAAAAAAAAAAAAGGAAATTTTTATTTATTTACAATCTTTTAACAAATTTTATATTAAAAACTTACATTCAAGTTGACCTGCCATTATTTGTTTGTATTTATTTCAATTTGAGTTGCCAAATTTCAACAAAGTTTGTTGATTGAATATTATTGTGCTAACTAAACACACTTGTCACAGGGTTGTATTTTTAGTATTAACAATTATTAGAACAATTAACTGCTAATGAAGCAATTACCTTAATTGAAATTTTGGTATGGATAATTAAATTCAATTAGGGCGTTAATTAAACATTTCAATTAAAAATGCATGTCTGAAGACCATATAAAATAATTTGAAATTACGGTACAATATATAATGACGTTCGCCCCATAATAGTTGATTTTGTGGTGGGTATATATAAGACTCGGTACAGCCGAATTTAAACTCTTACTTGTTTTATATTACATTTCTTATTATTGTTTATTTAACCTTTTATTTATTAAGATTTTGGTAATTATTAAAACTTTAGGTCTTTTTTTTATCAAAAAAAAATTTTTTTTTTGATATTTATTTTAGTTAGGCTCGAGTTAATTAAGTTTAATTTTCATTAAACTATTTTTACTGAAGGTAGGAATTGTTTTACAACTTGAAAAATTTTTATTATTAAAATTTTTTTGATAATTTTCTTGGCTGGGATTCGAACCTGGGTTGTTGAATTTACATATGTTTCGAGAAACACCACTTTCTCTCATCAGAATTCTTTGCGTTCTAACCCTCTACTTGCGGTTCCTGCTAGCCAACAGACAAACATCAATCTTTTAACCAGTGTTACCTGGTGGTTCGAAATTTGCTGTAGTTATCATTTTTATTTATTAATTTCTATTTTCATGTTGCCTCCTTTTCCTCAGTTTTTTCCCAGCCAAGAAAATTATCAAAAAAATTTTAATAATAAAAATTTTTCAAGTTGTAATACAATTCCTACCTTCAGTAAAAATAGTTTAATGAAAATTAAACTTAATTAACTCGAGCCTAACTAAAATAAATATCAAAAATTAAAAAAAAAAAATTTTTTCATGAAGAAGCTACATAAAGAGCAGCAAAATATTGAAATAAAAATTTAAATATTTTATAAAAAAAAGACCTAAAGCTTTAATAATTACCAAAATCTCGTTTTATATTACTTTTTTCTGACTTGACTACGTACTGTTAAAAATATACATAAACATTGGTTATTTGTCACATTTTCCATATAAATATATACTCGTAGTAGATCTACTCTTGCCCATTTATTATTTTGTTGCTTTAACTCATTTTTAAAATGGTTACACATAATTATAAACTTGCAAATTAAGTTTTAATTATGTAAATGAACAGTTAAAACAAAAATATATTAATTTATCCACATGGATTCTATTATATTAACATATAAAAAGAGTTGTTAAATAAAACATCAAAAATTCATGAATACTAATATTATTTCAATCTTTATTTATTCAATTAACAACTTTTAAATAGAACTTTTATGATTGTGTGTTTTTAAAACTATAAATAAATGGAAAAAATATCTAACTAAGAACCAAATTGTTTTATTTTTGTTAATATCGTTCTGCTGTCTCATTATGGTTATATTATTTTATAACCCAAATGTAGGAATGTCAATCCTGAAACCCCGTATCCCAGGATTTATTTTAAAAAATCCCGGGATATTTATACCCTACACCACCATATGTAGTTGGGAGGGTATATTGGATTTGTGCTGATGTTTGTAATGCCCAGAAATATTGGTCCAACACTTACCTTAAAGTATACCGATCGACTCAGAATCACTTTTTGAGTCGATTTAACGATGTCCGTCCGTCCGTCTGGCTGTCCATGTAAAACTTGTGTGCAGAGTACAGGTCGCAATTTTGATATTGCGATAAAATTTGGTACGTGATATTTTTTCGTCCCAAGGATGGATGGGATTGAAACTGGTGGAAATCGGTCCATTATTTCATCTGGCCCCCATACAAATGTCCTCCTGAAATTGCGGTGTTTACCAATCATAAATGTTGTAATTATGCAAGTATCCAAACAAATTTCAAAACAAAATAATAGTCAAATCACATCTAAAAATGTTGTGCAGATGAGTCCATAATTAGTCGAAACTCCCATATAAGACCCTTTCCGTAATTCAGTTTTAACCACCATAAATCTTTTAAAAGTATTTATTTCGAGATGAAGTTTAACATACACAAAATGTATATTCACAGACATCATGACACTAAATTTTTGGATGATCGGTCCATAACAGGTTATATCTCCCATATAACGCCCATTTCTGAAAAACTGTTTTATACATATGTATACTGGGTGTAGAGTATTATATGGTCGCGCTTGACCGACTATATTTTCTTACTTGTTAGTATTTATGTAAAAGATCCAGAGGAGTATATTGCTATTATCTGCTTTTTTGGCACACATAAATACAAAACATCTTCACTTAGCATAAATCAATACTTTTTTTTAGCATAGTGAATGTAATTGAAATATGTAAAAACCCCCCACAACACCTTATAATGTCTGTAGCATTATTGAATAAAATATTGAATAAGAAATATATATAATTATTTGTTTCGGAGGGTGAGAAATGTAATCAGCATACAAATATTTTCTAACAATTTTGCTCACAAGCGTTGATTATGAACGATGTTTTTTGTCAGCGTCATATATTGGTAAAGCTATGAATAGACGGTTGTCAGATCATACAATGTTGACAGATCTAGCAATTTGCTAGCAATGTACTGACATTGAAAAGGTAAATAGTCAGTTCAGACGACTGTAAGAAAACTTTACAATTTCATTCGCATGCAATTGTCACATAATGAATTTATCAGTCAATCGAAATTGTCAGTTCACACGGTTGTCAGATTGTTGTATGTCAAAGATTGTCAAATTCGTTGTGAGGCATTGTGTGTGTGCTTAAAATTTTTTAAATATTGTCATGGAACAAAAAAGAGCAATTGAAACAATTTTATGTGGGTATGTCCTAGAAAGTAGCAAGAATGAAGACAAGATAAAAAAAAAACGCCTCCAAGTGTGGGTGAATGATTGGGAGGGTTTTTATGCTAAATTACTCATCCAAGTGCGAACTGACGAGCTGGAGTTGTATTAAAACTTTTTAAGAATGGACTGCGACTAATTTGATAATCTCTTAAGTTTAGTGACTCCGCATATTAAACAACCAGATACCAACATTGCTCATCATTGCCGTTGTTGGACTTTTTCTTCGCAATTTTTCTAAATTGCAATTGAATGAGTTGCGCAGGTTTGCCCATTTTCCTTAGCAATCGTTTTATATATTTATATTCAATGCAACCAGCATCCCATAAACTTCGCCGTGCCTTAACTTCCTCGATAAGTTTGATAATACTTTTATGCGGATTCTACCTTTTTGCGGTGGAATTTTTGTTTTAGCGCTGATTTTTTGTTGCCTTCAGACCCTGTTGGCGACTGAATAGGGCAATTCAATTATGTCGTAGCTGCGCTCTATGAAGCAGGATTCATTAATAGATATGTCGCTATCTATTTCTTATTTTCTTTAATTTAATCCTTAATTTTCTTCCATTTTTTTCAAAAATGTTATTAATGCGCACTTTTGTTTGTTTATTTATGTATATACAGGGGCCAAATTACCGTATTCGATATCGAGTAAAATTTATCGTAATTTTCTTATTTGAGATTACGGCATTCGATATCGAGCAAGAAATTTTGTACATTTTATCATAATTTCGATATCGAAAGCATTTTTCGATACGATAGCTTATTCGATCACGAATGCGGTAATTTGGCCCCAGAGTTACGTTTAGAAATAATTTCTCTGACAATGCTGCCATTGACAGATGCATAATCCTTGCACATATGACAATTAAATACGTTTTACAATTGTCTTACAACAATCTTACAATGACAAAAAATGTGTTCACACGATTGTTAGATGTCTGACAATATTTTTTTACAATGTACTGATATTGCTTTTTCTTACAACATTGTAAGATAAAAGTTTTAAGTTCACACGGTTGTTAGATATTTTTCGGACACGGTTGTAAGATCTGACAAAACCGTCTGCACAAAGTTTTACAGAATTCCATTAAAATTCCCTTTAATTTAGATGCCTCAATATTTTTAAGAAGCTTTTTAAGATCGAACGATAATGAAAGGCGAAATGACATGTTTCAATTTAATGTAATTTTCAATTTAATGTTATTATGTTTTGAAATTATTAATATAAGGTGTCTGGTACTTTTCGGAAATTCGAAATTCTAGATGATCAAAACGGGCAAAACCGTGAACCCTTTGTTACCCTTCGTATCTTCTAAATAAAGAAACATAGAAATATAACTGGCTAAAATCAATAAAGAGCAGAAATTTGTTCAGTACTTTTCTGAATTCGAATTTTTAAGGCCTAAAAATTGTATTCTTTTTGGTACTTTTTGCCAAAACCTATTTTCTTAATAAAAAGATTTATAAATATAATTATTTAATTCCAGGCCTTACAATTATTTACAGTAACAATAACTAAGTATTTAAGGCCGCATATGGGTCAAAACTGGAAAAAATGGTATCCGTAAAACCCTATGGCACCCTTTGTATCTGCTAAATAAACACACATAGAAATAAAAATTAAAACTCATACAGCTTAACTAATAAAACTTTTTGGTGCTTTTTGAAATTCGACTTCTAAGGACCTTAAAAACTTATCCTTGGTACTTTTTTATACCCTTCACCTTCATGAGAAGAGTATATATAAGTTTGTTATTCCGTTTGTAATTTCCACAATATAATTTTCCTACCCTATAAAGAATATATATTCTGGATCCTTATAGATAGCGGAGCCGATTAAGCCATGTCCGTCTGTCTGTCTGGATGTTGAAATAAGTTTTTTGAAGTCCCCAGATATCTTCGACAGAATTTTCAACAATTCTGTCGGACATGCTTTCGAGAAGTTTCTATTTAAAATCAGCCAAATCGGTTTAGGCCAACCAGAGTTATGGACCAATATGTGAGACAACCTCCATAAAAATTTGATATTTGTTGTCCATTTTATTGCAATATTTTGTTTTTATGATAAAAGAAGAAAGTGTGCGGAAAATAGTATGAATCGGTCCATGATTTCTCATAGCCCCCATACAAAAATCTTCCCGAAATATTGCTCAATTGTACATAAGTGCCTATAAAATTGGAATATCAAGACAAAATTCGGAAAAAATAAGTTTTAATGAAAAATAAATCGCAAAACGAAATTTTTTTTAGTTCGGTCCATGTTTGACCATAGCCCCCATATAAATTCCACTTCCAAAACTCACTTAAATACGTATAAAACAGATACAAATAATGTTAAACGGCTAAAATTTGACATGAATAATCTTTATAGGCAAATAAATTGTTGTACTAAATTTTATGGTGGTCGGCTCAGAATTGGTCATAGCTCCCATACAAGGACCACATCTGAAAAAGACATTTATCACTATATATATTGTATAAATATCGGTACCGATTAAAAACATTGCACAGATCATTTACATATACACAAAAATCATCCCAAAAAATTTTGTGAATTTTGGTTTATTTTTAACCGTATGCCTCATATAAAGCCCTCTTCCGAAAATCACTTTAAGACTGATACATCTCTTATAAATAAGGGTGCCAATCCAATATTTTACACGGGTCATTTACATACATGCCTAAATGAAACTGCAGGATTTTGAGAATATCGGTCCATATTTGACTATGTCCCTAACATAGGTCCACCCTCGAAATCCACGTTAATACTTATTTATATCTTATATATACCGTTATTATGTTGAAATTCGACGTGAAATATCCTCATATGCATGAAAATAACTGTTCCAAAATTTAAGAAGATCTGCCCATAATTTGCCATAGCTGCCATATAAGAACTATTTCCAAAAAAACAAATAAATTTGGGTCAAAAAATATTCTTTTCAGATTTAACCCATATTCGGTCCATATTTTATAATCATTGTATACATCGTTGGAAAGGTATTTTTAATACCTCTTATTTAATGTATTACAAATTATCAGACACCTAGTAGTTCCTGCAATATAGCCCTATATATTTTCAACTTTACGGGCCCGCCCCCACGAAAATAGGCGTAAATTACACTCAAGATTATTATGAACATCAGACAAACTCTGTAAATTATGGTAAGAATTGCATCCACAACAAAGGTGAAGTGTATATAAGATTCGGCATAGCCGAATATAGCACTCTTACTTGTTTCAAAATAAATTTGCTTAATAAAAACTACAAATTACATTTCTATATGAACATTTTCGAAAATTATTTTTTGATGGCGGATATAAAAGGCCCACAAAGAAGTAAAAACTTTTTCTATTATTTATTAAAATTATCGAGCATTCATTTAACCACTCAAAATTTAATTCTCAATATGGTATTCGGATCTCAAATACTGAGTAATAAAAAAAAGAGCTCATCTCAGCACACATATTTTAATACATTTGTAATTTTTTTGTTTGTTTTTTATTTGAATATTTTTAATAAAATTTGTTGGGCCTCCACTGACACTCCAACCCAGTTTGTTCGTCTACAGTTTTTTTTTTTTATTTACAAGTTTTAAACTTTATTTTTTATTTTATTTTCAAACAAAGTTTTTTACCCAATTCACCATTATAATAACCTTCATCTGACGAATTTGATAATCGTATATAGGTAGATTTCATGACAATAAATTATTGAAAAATTTAAAATTGGGGAATATAATACATATAATAATTCATCACTTTTTCTGAATTCTAATGCTGAAGGTCTTAAATTTTGTCATATTTTCTACTTTTTAAAGTAGGAATGTAGATTTCTACAGATTGAGTCATACTGAATTCCAAAGCTATTTATAAAATCTAGATGTATGTATGTATATTCTATAAAAATATAAAAATGAATGTGTATTTGTTTGTATGTTTGTTTGAAGTATATAGATGGATGGAACAGCTGAACCGATTTTCTTAAAATTTTCGCAGTGTATGTCTGGAAGGAAACATAGGCGAAATTGTGTTTTAAAATTGCAATTACACGAGATGCCATGTCCTTTTACAAAATAAGTATAAATAGTCGTATATCTCGGAAACTTTTACAGCTAGATTCCCAAAATTTTGTACCGACAATTTGGAATAATATAATGTAAATGCTAAAAATCGGAGAAAATATAAAATTAAGATTCTTTTAATTTTGTGTTATTAACTTTAGTGCCAAGATTTAGGACGAAAATAGTCAGACCACAAATATTGGTCGTAGCATTTCCCATATAAATTAAATCCGATTATCTTGGAATCTATAACACTTTAGTAAATTTGGTATTCATATGATTATGTAAAAAATGAGCGAACTATCAAGAGCGGGAGTGGCGCCCCATATACAAAGAAAGTACTGGCATGAGTATATCTTGAAAACAATAGGAAAAATCTTCTAATTTTGTATAAGTAAGAATAATGACAAAAATCTATATTTAAAGCATGAGTTATTGAGTTTGTAAAAATGGACTTGGTTCCGCCCATACAAAGCATATCTCAAAAAATACATTAGGTAGAATATTCAAAGAACCATAAATGGTTAAATTAAGAAAAATGAGCGATGCAAAATATATTCTGAAATTCATATGTATATTGTGGAAATTTTAAATAAAGGGTGATTTTTTAGCTATTATCTTTTTGGCAACACTGGTTTAAACAGCTGACGCACGTTTCGTGTTTTGTTGCACTGTCAAACATCTTCAGTTTGATCTACAATTTAACCATGAATCGTCTTACAAACGAACCATGTTTGCCAATTCTCGAATTTTATTATCGAAATGCGTGCTCTGTTAAGAAAGTTTATTGCGCAATGAATTGCCGAAAATTGTGTTCAGCGACGAAGCTCATTTTTGGCTCCAATGGGTACGTAAATAAGCAGAATTGTCGATTTTGGAGTGAATATCAACCAGAAGCATTGCAGGAGTTACCAATGCATATAGAAAAGTCACAGTTTGTTGCGGTTTATGGGCTGGTGGCATCATTGGACCGTACTTCTTCAAAGATGATGCTAATCGTAACGTAACTGTAAAAGGCGAGCGCTACCGTGAGATGATATCCAACTTTTTTGTTGCCCAAAATGCAAGAGTTTGACTTGTATGACATGTGGTTTCAACAAGACGGTGCCACATGAAAAACTTTCCTCTAGCTTTTAAAAAATCACCCTTTAGTAGAATTTTCAAATTTTGTCAAGAGCCATATCTGAATCACAAATGATTGAGTTGGTCAGTTTAGGAAAATATTTCACATTAACAAGTGATTAGAAATATGTAAATATAATCTATTACATATGTATGTGTAAATGCAAATAAATTTTTTCGCATAGAAGGCCAGCGGGTTCGAACAAAATCAAAAATAATGCTAAAAAGATAGAGCAATTGAACTTGTGGCGTGAACAAAATCGCAATAGAAGGGTTTAACATCAGATTAGCTTTCACAATAAATACAAAATAATATGTTTCTTTACTCCTCAATTTTATTTTACTACGATGGCGGTAGCGAAGCACACCGAGTTTTAGCTTGTCATTCATGAAGCTTGTCGCTAAGTGTAGCCATAATGAATTTTTAATCAATTCTTACTGTTGTCAATTGCTGCTATTATTATTATTGCAATCGTGATTACGACATGTTTTAACCTGTTATATAACTTTCTCGACTGGAAATTTTTGTTCCCAAGAAACCTGTTCACCCATATTCGAAGCAATTTACAACTTGAAACCGGCGCCGCCCGACACAATGACATTTATATTTATAAAAAGATTCTTTATTACCTTTTTCTTCTAACATTGTTTTAATTTTATCTTCATTTAAACAAAAAAAAACAACTAAGAGTGTATATTCGGCTGTACCGAATCTTATGTACCCTCCACAAAATACCAGTAGTATGATCTATGAATACTTGAAACTAATTTTTGTTACATTTTGCATCGGTAACAATAAATATGTATGTATACTGGTTATTATATTTTGCGAATCCCCTACTATTATGGGGCCATCGTCATAAAATATTGTACCGTAATTTATATTTATTTAAAGTTTATTTTGTATGTAACTCTTTGTTTTAGAACTGCCCTTTGTTTACATTTTTGCAGCATGTAACGATTTACTGTGATACATAATAAAATGATTGTGACTTTTTGAAACGTTAAAATTGTATACACTAGAGCCCCGATTTGTGTCGTTAATAGGGGAAGTGCGACGCAAACCGAAACGACGCAAATCGAATCACTTTTTCCTAAACAAAACAAACTGACTTTTTGTTGATCGGATTAAACCATATTTAGAAAGGCGACGCAAATAGGATAGACGCAAATCGGGGCTCTAGTGTACTGTGTGGATATTCTCGCAAGGCTTGCATGGAAGCTATGGCTAATTATGAACCAGCTTTCACAAAAGCCAATAGTGTAATTTTACATACTTACTAAACAAAACAAACTGACTTTTTGTTGATCGGATTAAACCATATTTAGAAAGGCGACGCAAATAGGATAGACGCAAATCGGAGCTCTAGTGTACTGTGTGGATATTCTCGCAAGGCTTGCATGGAAGCTATGGCCAATTATGAACCAGCTTTCACGAAAGCCAATAGTGTAATTTTACATACTTACTAAACAAAACAAACTGACTTTTTGTTGATCGGATTAAACCATATTTAGAAAGGCGACGCAAATAGGATAGACGCAAATCGGGGCTCTAGTGTACTGTGTGGATATTCTCGCAAGGTGGGGCTTGCATGGAAGCTATGGCCAATTATGAACCAGCTTTCACGAAAGCCAATAGTGTAATTTTACATACTTACTCGTATAACTGATCTGTGTAAAATATCGGTTCAACATGAATGTAGTCCTCATAGGAGAGCTATGACCTATTATGAACCGTTCAGCACAAAATTATGTACGTCTATGATACATGAATGATTTGTGTTGAATTCCAACTTGATAGTGATCTTTATAAGAAATTTATGCGCATTTAAACGATTTTCCGAAGTGGACTTTATAAATGCAAATAGGTACTCGTATTTCTTAATATAAATGTCAAAATATGGACCGATGCAAACAAAATATCGTTTTGAGACTTCTCTCCATGCTGCAGCATTTTCGCTGTATGGGTAGTGCTTTTCTATAGATATTTATGTACCATAAATACATATTCCTGAAAGACATTTGCATGGGGGCTAGAGAAGTCGTGGACTGATCCTTAGCATTTTCAGCAGGACTTGTCCTTCTGGAATAAAAATAAAGTGTGCAAAATTTGATAACGTGTTGATGATGATATAAAATTTTAAAATAATATCTGAAAAATATCGAATTTGTCTGACACATTGGTCTATAACTTGGATCTTATTGGACCGATTTTGACCATTTTCCATACCAAACATTTCAATGGAATAAAGAATGTTTGGTAAAAATTTCATGGTTCTTTTTTTTTTTTGAAGCTCTAACGTACTTTCAACAGATAGACGATCGGACGGGCATGGCTAGATATATAGACTTTTTGGTTCTACTACCAATATTTCGATGTGCTACAAACGAAATGACAAACTTAATATGGGTATAAAAAACGGCTACAATTTATTGAAAATAAACACAATATACTAAATGCAAATACTCGTTTTTCTTAAATCTCCAGAGACAGATTAAAAACAAAACAAAAAAATATTTTGGCCATTTATCACTTTGTATTGATTTTGAATATTTTGAACGTTAAATGTTTGTTGTTTGTTATTTGAAGTTTTTGTGGTTGTAGCTGCTGATTCAATTCCTCATTTGAATTTCTTGTTGTGTTTTTTTTTTGTTCTTCATTGGGCATGTTTTTAAAGACAATAAAACTGTTTAGAAAAATGATAAACAAATAAATCTTTATTTGGCATTAAATATTCATATATACAGTCACAGAAAAGCCTTGATACATATACATACATACATACATACATACATACATAGACTAACAACAATAATTTTGCCTAAAATTGCTAGCAAATAAATAAAAATATAAAACAATACGAATTAATTGTGTACATGGAGAAAAGTTGCTAAGTTTAATAGGAGTTTGATTTCAAATCATTAAATGCAAATTGCTACCAAGTTTTGTATAATTTATTTTCAAATTGACAATTTTTAATGAGTTTATTATCATATAATTACTAGGACAATGTTTGGTATGTTTTTGCGAAGTGTTAAATTATATTTTTTTAAAGATATTCAAATTTATCATTTTGATTTTCTGTATATGCGTAATGGCATCCATGACAATGTAAATCTAACGTTCGATCCATGACAATTTGTTCAATAAAAAGCCCACATCCAAAAATCATTGTACAAATAAAAAATTCTCGTATACGTATATTTCGTATATACAAAAGCCATGCCATTAAATAATTTTTTTTTTATGATCGGTTCATAACTACTTTGATTGCTCAGGAATATTTTGCATTCTAAGCTTGATAATACTCTAGTAACTAGAGTCTAGTTGTTTGCGCTGAAACTTTTGCAGAATTGAAGTATATTCCCGAGCTATAATTTGAATTTATTAAATTTTATTTATATCACATTATATGTCGAAAAATTTAGGTTACATCGTAACTCTTTCCTTTCAGTGTAATACACATTTTCAAAAGTTTTAAATTAATAAATAAATAAACAACCGGCTATTTCGTTTTCGACAGTTTTTGCTTGTTTTTGTGCTCATTTCTCAACACGTGTTAATTTAAGTGATTAAAGCATATTTAAAGCAAACCATCAACACAAATAACGAAAAATTAAACCAAAACATATTTATGTGTGTAATACACTGTGTATGTATTGTAATTCTGTGTGTTTTAATAAAAATATTAAAATGTAGTTTAAACATTTGGTCAATACTGAATTTAATCAAATTTGATTTGCTAAATAAAAATATATGTATGTATGTATATACAACAAGTAAGAAAGTATAGTCGGTCAAGCCCAACCATATAATACCCTACACCTAGTATATGTAAATATAAAAAAACTTTTTCAGAAATAGGCGTTATATGGGAGATGTCACCTGTTTTGGACCAAAATTCAGTGTCATGATTTCTGTGAATATAAATTATTATATGTGTTAAACTTTATGTCGATATAAATAATTTTAAAAGATTTATGGAAGTTAAAGTGAATTACAGAGAGGGTCTTATATGGGAGTTTCGACTAATTATGGGCCGACCATTACAAAATGTCATATAAGAAACTTATTTGTATAGAATTTTATTTGATTACCAACATTTTTAAGAAATTTATGCTCTTTAAAGTGATTTTCGGAAGTGGGTCTTATATGGGAGCTACGAGTAATTATGGACCGATCACCATAAAATTCTACCATTTTATATGTATATACACAAAACATATGTGTGTTCAATATTATTTGGATACCAACATTTTTAAAAGAGTTACGCTCTTTTAAGTGATTTTCGGAAGTGGGCCTTATATGGGAGCTACGACTAATTATTGACCGATCATAATAAAATTGTACCGTATTATTTGTATACATATGAAATATATTTGTGTTCAATATTATTTGGATACCAACATTTTTCAGAGAGTTATGCTCTTTTAAGTGATTTTCGGAAGTGGACCTTATGTGGGAGCTACGACTAATTATGGACCGATCATAATAAAATTGTACCGTATTATTTGTATACATATGAAATATATTTGTGTTCAATATTATTTGGATACCAACATTTTTCAGAGAGTTATGCTCTTTTAAGTGGTTTTTGGAAGTGGGCCTTATATGGGAGCTACGACTAATTATGGGCCGGTCTTTACGAAATTTGTAGATGTGCTCTAGCTTCATTCTGTGGTAACTCATCTTTGGTAAATTTTGTTTGCATACTTGCATAATTCAAAGATTTAGGACTGGTAAATCGCAATTTCGGGAGGGCATTTGTATGGGGGCTAGGTGAAATAATAGACCGATTTCCACCAGTTTCAATCCCATCCATCCTTGGGCCGAAAAACTATCACATACCAAATTTTATCGAAATATCTTCAAAATTGCGATTCATTTTAATTTAGATTAATTTTATTATATCTGGATTAATTTAATGCTATCGTATAATTCATTTAAATCACATAAGACTGAATTTGTGCTAGAAACTCTATAGTTTATATAAATAAATTAAAAAAATCTAACATTAAAACGTGTATTATTTTGTTACTCTATGAAGTAGAAAATATGCCACGCCCATTGACCAAATTTTGTCCATTTGTTGATTGATTGTTTAGATTGATAAAATCTATTAACGTGCAAAGTTTTATGGGTGTGTGGCTTTGCAATAACAAGTTATGACTTACTTCCAGCTAGATTAGGATATTAGACCACTGTGCGTATGCCCCATATAAAGCCCTCTTCCGAAAATCACTTTAATACTCATAAATCTCTTATAAATAAGGGTGCCAATCCAAAATTTTACACGGATCATATACATACATGCCTAAATGAAACTGCTCGATTTTGAGAATATCGGTCGCAAAAGGTACAAAACCCGTTTTTTTAACCGTAAAACCGGATTTTGGAGGTTTCTGGCATATTTCACTGTTGGAATCTTGTTTTACTCGACAAGCCCTACAAGAAAAATAATATCCGGTCCCAGGTTTTTCTAACTCATTCAATTTTGTATCACTGTGTTATTAGTTATTCGAAAATGGTAATTTTTAAATTCATCTAATTGCTGGTCGTAAGAAATTATTACGATTGGAAACCCTAGTTGTAGCTCCCCAATATGCATTGAAAAATTATTTCTCTAACATTGGAGAAAAGCTTAATTCTCAAGTTGATTTCTAATTCTCAACTTAAGTTGAAACATTTTTCTCCTTTTTTGTTTTCAACTTGACCTCAATTTGAGATTTAATATTTTATCCAATCTTTGAGAAAAATTTTAATTCTCAAGTGGATATCTAACACTTCTCCACTTGAGACCAAACATTTTTTGAACTTGAATACGATTTGAGATAAATTTGAGATTTTTGAAGGAAAGACAATTAAAGGTAAGAAAAGTTTAAATATTTAATATAAAAATGAATAAATCAAAGAAAGTTAAAAGTGATGGCTTTGCTGTCGGAGAGCTCATTTGCCGATGAAACTTTGTGTCTTTTGAGGAATTTAGAAGTGAGGGCAATTCATTTGAATGGGAAAGCCAAAGTGAAAAGGAGGAAATAGTAGAGGGATGAGCTTGGCGGAAAATGATAACGTATGAGGTAGCTATCAAATATTCCTGGCAAGGAACTAAGACAAAACAACCTGTACGAGCTCTAAGTGTCACATCGGCATTAAAACGTAATTATGTTTTTATGTTATGATTGAATTTAATATTAACTAAATCTCATTAATCTTTCCAGAAGCTTACAATCAAAAATTTGCAGCTGCATCTTCGGACAGCGAGTTCGAAAGAACTCTCATATCATTTTTCCAACACGCCAATAACCGCCTTAATAAGAAGATAAATTATGTAAATGGAAAAAAGGAAAATATCTCCCAAATTAATTAATGTTTTTTTATTATTAAAAATAACTCAAATGAATTGTTTTTTATGATCTCATTATTTTATGTTTTTGTTTTATATAATAAATAAGTTACAAAACCAAGTAAAAACATTGTTTATAACATAAATTTATATAAATGGGCTTTCTTTAATATGGCAATTCCGTACCATCCATTTGAAACCAATTGGAGAAATTTCTTTGATATCAATATGAGAATCACAAATTTCTCAATTTGATAAATAAGGTGCATTTGAGAATTAACGTTGGAGATTTGAGAATGGTATTTGATATCAAATGCATCTCAAGTTGATATCAAACAATAATGTTTAGTGGGTCATTAAAATAATAGTTCATAGAAAATAAACTAATTTCTTTGTTTAGGTTATATTCATTTTAGAATTAGTGACGTTTTTAACACTAGTGTACGCCAATGTTTGTCATATTATAAATTTTTGGTGTAGTTTTCTAACGAAAAATAACAATTCACATAAATGTATGTACTCGTAAGTCTACTTTAAGCTTGGGAACAATGTTGATTTTCGTATTAATGCAAAATAATACTTGTAGCTTTTGTTTTAGAAAACAAAACAACAAAGTAATTGCATGAACAAATACATATATGTATCAATGCACAAGTACATACCCAGCATACCATTCTAGGAGCGCTCCGAAAAAGGAGTCAGAAAAGAGTCCAACTAAGGAGTCGGCACGCAGTATGACTCATAAATTCCACTTAATTATGTCTGTACCAAAGCGTTGTTGTCCTGTTATTTGTGCTTTGAACATAGCTATACCACACAAGAATGATCAAAACAAGATTACACAGAGCCCAAAAAAAACATTATCTAAGAGCTCTTTTAGAGCCCAAAAACCCCTCATTAAAGACTATTTTCTGACATTATCTAAGAGCTTTTTAAGAGCCCAAAAAACCCTCATAAAACACTCTTTTCTGACATGATGTAAGAGCTCTTACTGACGGACCATTTTCGAATGTAATGACCCTCTTTTCTGAAGGTTTTCGGAGCAATTATGATTGTTTTTTGGGCTCATAAAGAGCGTTAACGCTCCGAAAAAGGTGTCAGAAAAGACTCTTTTCGAACTCATATGGCTTACTGGGTAGTCTTGGGAATACATTTATATGTTGGTTTTTTTCTTATAGACCCGACAGCACTTGGTTACTGACCAACCTACATATAAGGCTTTTAACTAGCGAAGTTGACACGCGTCTCAATTGACGCCTCCTACTTAACCATTAATTAATGCAATTATGCAATTATGAATAGTACATCTACATAATGCAATTGTATGTAACAACACATGGATTTTGTTGGTAAACTAAAGCTAATGCAAAAGAAACTAATTGATACCCCAAACTAATTGGTTTCCAAATATCGAGATGTTTTCTTTTTTCATTCTTCGTTTCTGTATTGAATCTTTCTTTTTAGAAATCCACAATAACATCATCATCGGCCTAAATTATAAATAAAGTAGTTTTTGCCTCTGCATCATCCAAAACAAAAAGTATTCATTAATGAAATGGTCTGGCTAGGTTAACATTCTTCTAAGATGTCAGTAACTTCCAAAGGATAACAATTCCCTAACAAGGGGATTTGGATGATTTAATAATTTTTGTATTTCAAAGTGAATAATTTGATATTCTTGCGTATTGAACATTGAGATCCCTATGAATGTTACGAGATCTAATATGGCATCTTAATTGTTTTGTTTTAGCTTTTCAATATAGGATCTTCATCCCCATAGTTGGACGCCATATAGCCATATAGGTTTTAAAACAGCTTTACACAATATGTCTAGGGCTGACGGTGCATTAATGAGCCAGAGCATACAGCTACACAGTAAATATTTTCAATCATAAATCAGCCAATTAACCCAATGATTGAAATAATAAAATAAAATGAAACAATTTTTTAGTTGATTCAATTAAATTTGTCAATCAAAACTCCAAACTTTTATTGAATCAACTAAAAAATTGTTGAATTTTGTTTTAATATTTCAATCATTGGGTTAATTGGCTGATTTATCCCTAAAAATATTTTCTGTGTAGTGCGATTTAACAATTGTGGCCTTTTAAACTGCAGGTTATATTTGAATTCTAGAAATATTTTGCAAATTACAACAATGTTTTTTTACTACATTTTTCTGTTCTTCTATCCGGAGATGTTTTAAATTGTTTTCAGGTTGAATACATGACGGTAATGACAACAACGAGGGTCGTGGTGGATGATGGGGACGGGATAAATTTTAGCAAAACAATAGAATGCACGTATGTACATGTGTGTCCGTACAAATGTGGTTCATTCATGTCTGCACTATGTAAAATGTTTAATATTTTGAAATTGACAACAGCTGTTGTTGAGTTTAATTAAAGAAACCATAAAAGTAATTTTAAGAAAATTGTCCGAAATTGTCACATATAAATAAATTTTATAACATGGAAAAATATAAAAGATACGTACATGTTTGTCCAACTCTTCTATTCAGGTGTTACAATTTATAGTGTTAATATGTTTACAATTGATACAAATTGTTTTTATGTCTTTGAATTCATAAAAACATTAGATAAAAATAATTTAAAACACGATCTAGACAGTATAAGTATAAGTAGATTGCAATATCTCGAAAATTTTACTTTGTCAGAGGGTGTATTATAATATTGTTTAAGTACGAATCATATCCAATTAATAAAGGATGGCAAACACTGGTTCCTTTCTGCAACTATCTGGTTCTTTTGTAGGTATGTATTTTAAAACTAAGTTCATCCTTTCTTCGAATACCGCGAATATTGCTTCATATAAGTGGCTTGTGACTCAAGAATAAAATCATCATCATATTAATTTTTAAAATTTAATTTTTCAGATTCGTAAACATGATGATAAAAATATCTCCCTAGCAAAAACTTGCTAATGACTTGTAATTACTGAACAAATAACTTTTCAATAACTACTTTATGTAATGCAAATTACTTAAGGTACGGTCACATTTTGCAAATATTTGCAAAAAAGCTATAACCACTAAATAAAATAGTTTTAAAGTAATTTATTTATTGACAAAAAACTTCGTTTATTTAGGACAAGACACAACAAATTTTTAGTCTTATTTTATTTGATGCTGTTTAATCTTGCAAAACTGTTGTAAGAGTAAACAATGTCAAACAAATTTGTGCTTAAAAAGTTGTAAATATTTGACATGTGTGATTATAGCTTTAGAAATAGTTTAGTATTTACATTCTTGGTCCTTACGAAGTTCTAAATCGATTGAGCCATGTCCGTCTGTGTAAAACACTCTCACATCCAAAGAACACAACCGAAATCAACAAAGTTTATAAAAAACCGCTTACAGTTCTCCTTAAAAGTTTGGTACTGAAAATCAGCAAAATCGGTATAGTAGAACCAGAGTTATGGAACAAAATCTAAGACAACCTCCATAAAAAATTCATATTTTTAAAAATTTTTTTTTGTTATATTTTTAAATATATTGCAAATACTACCAGGAAGTTTTGTATACGTTATTTTTATAATAAAAGAAGAAAGTGTGAGTAATATAGTAAGAATAGGTCCATGATACAAAAATCTTCCCGAAATATTGCTCAGTTATACATAAATGCCTATAAAATTAGAATATCAATAAAAAAAATTCAGCAGGAATAAGTTTCATGCAAAAACAAATCGCAAAACGATTTTTTTTTTAGTTCGGTCCATGTTTGCCCATAGATCCCACATAAAGTCCACTTCCTAAATTCACTTAAAATCGTATAAAACTGCTATAAATAATTTTAAACGGCTAAAATTTCACATAAGTAATCCTTAGAGGTAAGGAAATTGTTGAAATATCCTCATATGCATAAAAATCAGTGTTTCAAAATTTAAGAAGATCGGCCCATAATGTGTCATAGCTACCATATAAGAACAATTTCTGAAAATCAAATAAACCCATAAAAATGTCTAATATCGCACTAACTTTTACATAGATCAGTAATTTAAATCCAGAATTCATACTAATATCAGTTATATGGCAATTATGCTACTGAATTTTGTAGTTGTCAGTCAATAATTGGCAATAGCTCCCGAATTAAGTCCACTTCCAAACATAATAAACAACCATATAACTCTTGTAAATGAAATTGGAGATGAAATTCAACCAAAATAAGCCTCAAATATGTGGAAGTCACATTAGTGGATACTGGATTTAGAAGCTATCAGTCCATAACTGGTCCACTTCTACTTGCCACCCACAATTTTTTTGTAAATTTTTTATTATTGAGATCAAATTCAAACAAAAACGCCTCATCTTATATCGTATTATTTTTTATACTTTGTTTCTCTTAACTTGTTGTGAATATGGAAAAATGTTTTTTTTTTTACTTTTATATCTTGTTAAATTACACTCAAGATTATTATGAATATCAAAAAAATTCTCTAAATTATAGTAAGAATCGGTATTACATCACTTATAAATGGTCAAAATTAGATAAAATTTCAAAACATTTAAAATAAAATCCCATTAGCGAATTACGACCAAATGGTAATATTATGTTGCAAACAATATATAAAATACTATTAAAATTTGCACTAAAGCATGGTACTCTGTTCATCATTTCGTGCGAAATACTATCAAAAGCCCATATAAAAAAATTGATGCGAAATAAATGCGAACTAATGATGCTGAAGTTGTACTCTGTTCTTATTGTGAAAAGTTACGAAATGTTTCTGGCAGCATGTTTTTGCAACAAAAAAATGTATATGGCAACATTTTTTTCCAACTGTGAAAAAATGTAAGCGGCACTTATTTTGCAGGAAATTGAAAAAAAACAGCCAAAAACATATGGTTTTTGTTTACACAAAAGAAACAATGTTGCATACCTAAGGGCAATAAAAACGACAATTTTCTTCTAAATCGCGGCATTGTCACCACTTGCTAATTGTCAACATTTTCAAACGAAATAATTAATGTTGCTCAACAAATTTCGCAAATTTGAACAGAGTACCCTGCTAGAGACGTTAAAACTTAATGCTGCCATATTGCTAAGGATGTTATCAACCAAGAATGATAAAATAAAGATTACGCCAACGCGCGTAAAATTTTAAAATGTTCTGCGCATTTTGGAACTGTAACGTCACACGTTCTGTGTTTCTATTGGCTAATTTCTTCTCCCTTGGCCGGGTAGAAAATGCATTCCAATTTGCCAATTGTTCCAATACGTTACAATAGTATTCTTTAAAATTCTCGAACTAATAGCCTGAACAAAAACTTTTCTCTTAAACTAATTTATATTTCGGTTGGTTACAGAACAAAAACAGTGTTAACCATATAACAAAATATGTTAAAAAAATTAGTGCTTAGAAATATTTTCTATTGTAAAATAAAAAAAAGAAAAAAACAAAATTGAAATATTATGATCAGTTATGCAGCAAGAGTTGTTAAATAAATAAAAAAAAAAAGTTGTTAAAAGAAATAAAATCCTGAAGTGAAACCACTGAAATATAAATGAATCGCTATTTGTATTGTTTTGTTTGGTTAAAGTTGGTAAGTGTTTTATTCTTATTATTATTTATGCTTTTATTTCCTTTTTTTTGTTGTATTTTAGTAATAGCTTCTATAAAATCAACAAAATATTCTTCAGCCATTACGTTATTTAAAAATTTCGAAGAATAAATTTATATTTTTATTAATACGTCAGATTTCGCGATCAGCTGCATACTATGTAGCAGACGTTTTCAAAATAATTAAGCAGCTGTCTACATAGCGGCAGTTTGCAGTCATGTAGCCTGCTGTGGCGAATGTGTTTAATGCTTTTGGCTAAACATTCTAGACTTGAACATTCTAGTATTCTAGCTCCGAACCATTCAGGAATTATGATTGGTGTATAAATAGACTAACGGGACCAATCAAATTAGTGAGTTTATTGTGATACGATGTAAACATCAAAGTGCTCTCAAACTGTATTCTAAATGTGTTCTTAAACCGTAAAAGACAGAATAAATAAAGACTTTTTAAACTACTTGACGCTTTTATTTTGCAATTAAAACGGAATCCGGTTTATTCAAAGGAAATAAACCACCGTTTTTAAAAGGTAAAAACGTAACAATATTTTTGTACAGAAACACAAAAGCAATAAAAAATTTTATAATTAAAGAACAAATTTTACAGAACAAAGAGCATTGTATGTGAATTAAATAATTTGCTAAGATAAACTTTTATAACACATCAACACATTTTATGTTTAGCTCATGTTGTGTATTGGTTTTTATTTATTTTTATGACCTTTAGCAATTTGAAATTTGTCAATAAATTGAATTTATGTTGCCAAAACGAATATCGCACACATTTGTACTCGTTTATTTCCAAACCACAATTTAGTAAAGTAAATATACGCACTCAGACATTCATTCATTCAGTCAAACACTCCTTCATACTCGTAATATTTAAACTGCTTTTGTTTAATCTTTGTAAAATACTTGCGTATGAAAATAAAGACTCGGCTCTACTCTACCTACTTGAAGTTATTTTACAAAAGAAATTCATACTCATTCTTAGTAACTCCTGTATATGGATTAGGGTATTCCGTTGAATATTCCAATATTTGCTTCAAAAATGTTTTCAAATAATCTAAATATGGGTGTTTCCATGGTTATGCACGCGACATTTGTACACGTTTAATTGTCTTTGAATATTGTGAAAATGGATTGGAATTTTTGAATGGAATTATAGAATCGTTCATTGTATGTGATGATACTTTTCAAAAAGTATATATATTGGAAAATTGAGCACTGGGTACCCAAGTTCCATGCAATCAAAGTTGACTTACGCACGTGACAAAAAATGTAAGTGCCTTTTAGAGCCGGAAGAAAAAGTGCGAAATTAAGCGAATTGTAGGAAATTTTTATTTCGGAAAAAATGTTTTTATAAAGGTTAATAATGGACCTTTATAATCATGCTTTGTTCAAAAACAACTATGCATAAATTTGCTAAGAAAAAAATTATTTGTTGATTACGCACGTTACATTACGCACGTGACACTTTTTACTTTCATACATATTTTAGTAATTATATATATATATATGTATATATTTTTTACCAAAAATGTAAACTTTTATTCAAAAATGAAAAATAAAAATATACTACAATTAATCTAATTTAATTTTTTCCTTAAAAAAAATTATGCGAGCGTTGTGATTTTTTAAGTCACGGTGGACCATTTCATGGAAATACCCATATAGAAATATCATATAAAACGAATAACATTCTATACAAATCCTTCTATTTGTGTCCGTAGAGATTCGAAGCAGGTTGTTGTATCAAATAAAAATTAAAAAAAAAACATTCTCCAAAACATAACTTTTTGTCATCTCTTTTTCAAATTACCCGCTTAATTCGATCAAAAGATAAAGCGTATAATTTGGATACCCTAATACGAGTATACACACAGCCTTGGAAATGCACAAGTATGTGTGTGTGCCATACAAATAAAAAGTAAATACCACACTTGCACACACAAAGCATTACACACGTCACATTCATATGAATATGGTGGATACCACAAGTGTAACTTGCAAAGCTATTTCGCATAAAACATTAGATATTGTTTTGTTGTTCGAGTATTTCAGGCAATACTACTCAAAAATAGCAAGAAGAAAGAACCATTTTGCCACGTAAAACGTGATGGGAATTTTTAAACCGTAATTTCATATAATAACAATCACACAGACCCTCCCAGTATAAACCTGAACATATTTTCTTAGTGAAACAATGCAAAAAAAGCAAGTGAAAATCTACTAAAAAACCAAACAATAAATAAACCCAAAAACACAAAACTAAACAAAATAAAATAAAGCACAAAACAACACAATCCCATCTAACCAAATAAATGCCAAACCAAGAGCAGACTTTCGTGTGAAGCACCACAGAAGAACAGTAAGCAGCAGCATAAAATCTAAATAGAAATTGGTGGCATGAAATGGAAATTGTTAAACACATGTGTTTTATGTTTTTGATGTGGTATGTGACAGTGCTACAAATCAAATTAAGCATCTAATGTGTCTTAAATTCCACACTGAGAATGAATGAGAAAAAACCTAAGCAAAATATTTCAACTAAATTAAGGAAAACAAATGTGAAAAATCCATGAGTAAGACCTCTCCTACGGCACAAAGGTACATATTGCGCAATACTTTAAACATATTTTTTTGTGTCAGCAAGTATGTAGTTGTTGTTTGTGGAGGTTCTTAAAAACAAATTTACACAGAACTTGTAAAAGGATAAACAAATGTCAACTTGAAGAGTTTCAGCCATGTCACAGAATTTAATTCCATTCGTAAGTGGAATTAATTCTGTATTTTGCTTCTATAGAAAAAGTACAACGAACATTTTTTTCGGAATGGAACCACTTTTAATTTGCTATGTGGAATTGTAATTTTAAGCATTTCTAGGCTTCATTCCGAAAAAATTGTTTGTTATACTTTTTCTATAGAAGCAAAATACGGAATGAATACTCGATTTTTAACAAATATTCAACATATTTCAAAAGTTTAAAGTTAAAGGAACGGTCACATTTGGCAAATATTTGCCAAAAAAAACGTAACCACAAAATAACATAAATTAAAACTATACTTTTCTTATTTAGGCCAAATCACAACAAATATTTAGTTTTGATTTATTTGATGCTGTTTGATCTTGCAAAACTCTTGTAAGAGTAAACACCGTCAAACAAATATTTGCCAAATGTGACCGCACCTTAAGATCACACGTTTGGCAAAATGCACCATAATCATCATTTTTTGTATACCAATCCCAATAACTTGGTACATGTGACAATCGCGGATAATGTTGTGTTTGTTTCATCCAATCAAATGCAACCCTGATGTGGCACAAGTGGGACCACTTTAAATACAACTGCATGGCAATAAAAATGTCAATATTTATTGTGTTCTTTAGTGGCAAGCAAAGTTTACAATACGCGCCAACATTCTAATTTTTTGCAAGCGTTCATTTATTTTCGTGAGTATAAAAGTTTTCGATTTAATCAAATTAACATTTTTATACCCTCCATCACCATAAGTGGTGAAAGAGGGTATATATAAGTTTGTCATTGCGTGTGCAACACTGATAAATATTTATCTGTGACCCAACAAAGAATATACATTATTGATTCTTATGGAATTCTAAGTCGATTGTCGTCTGTCTGTCTGTCTGTATAAAACACCCTCACATCCAAAAGATAATAAATTTCCGTTCAGGGGCCAAATTACCGCATTCGTGATCGAACCGATAGCTCGAAAAATTATTTCGATATCGAAATTATGATAAAATGTACTAAATTTCTTGCTCGATATCGAATGCCATAATCTCAAGTAAGAAAATTACGATCAATTTTACTCGATATCGATGCGGTAATTTGGCCCCAGGTTTGCACAAAGAAAAAGGGGGCACCTTTGAACATGTTAATTTATCAACCGAAGTACCAAACATTGATTCTCTCTTATTTTCTGAAAATGACGAATCCAATGCTGATCATAATGCTTTAAAGGAAAATGTAATGTCACCTGAAATCGCAAGGCCTTTTTCGTCTTAATAATATAAAACTTATTTTTGATCTGAATTTATTTTTTATTTTTTAATTGTCAATGTTTATGTGTTTCTTAATAAATAAATCGAATTTATTATATATATAAAAAATATAACTATTTGTGTTATTTTTGGACATATTGCAACAAGAAAAAATTGCCGTTCAAAGCTGCCCCGTATGGGGGGCACATTTGAACACAATTCGTTCATCCATTAAAAAAATATATAAATCGAACTAAAAATAAGTTATTTGTAGACTTAAACTAAAGTTTATTTCCATACATAGTAGTTAAATTATGTAAAAGTCAATAATTCAAATATATACATTTTTATGTAGCTTGAAAGCAAAAAGTGTTCAAAGGTGCCCCCCTCTCCACTATGTTATCTTAAATCGCATTAGCAAAACTCATGTATTCAGATCATCAGATCAATTAGCTCTACTACCGAAAATAATTTTATAATGCAAACAATTAATTAGACAATTAATGGTCAAAATATAATATTTGATATTTGTTTGAAACTTAAAAACAGGTTGTAAATTTTTTGCACAATATAGATTGGTGTAATTAATTAATATTTGAATTAAACTAGCTAGAATTTGAGTATAAATCATATGGCGTATATGTATTAAATCTTAGATTTGGACATATTATATCCTTGAAGTATATACATATGTATACTTTGAAGTGATTAATTACTGGATGGGTTGCTGAGAAATTATAATTGTTAATTTACAAATATACAATCATGATGCAACTATACAAGGTGAGTGCAGTTGCCCAGCTGACTGACTTTGTTTACAATTTACTTATGTCAAAAGTAATACTTTTTCAAGTATTTTTGACAGTAGTACATTATTTTACACAAACAAAATGCCTGTTGTTTCTGTTTTGTATTGTATTTGTTGTCGATTTGCACTCACCTTGTATAGGTGCACCATGTATACAATGATGTACAATGATGTTAAGTTGGCATTTTATTTTAACTGGCCGCCATTTTGTTCTATACATCTAAACAAACAACCCATATTATAACTTTTATTAAAAGGCTAATTGTGATTTTTAATAATAAATATATAAATATATATAAATAATATTAAGTCAATAAAATACATAATTACATCTTGTACATATTCATGCCATTACATTAGAAATTTATTGAACTGGCACTTAGAATTGACATGGGGAGTCCAAATTACACATAAATTCAATGAAATAGAAATCCGCTGTTTTTATTGTGTCTGTAAATGACATTAATTACTACACGTGCATTATAATTTAATACGGCTTATGACAATAAAAACAATATTAACAAAAGCCAAAAAAAAAGAAAAAGAACTATGTACATAAATAAATTTTGTAATTTATATGAAACATATAAACAAAAAGTTCTAACAATTATGAATATTAAGGCGAACCTTAAATTGGATATTTTTAGATTTTCAGTGTTTTCATCGCTAAATATAGTTCTATTGTTGCTGAATATAAAAACAAATATTTATTCTACAAGAAAAATATTTAGTAATTTAAAATAAATATTTAGAGTGGGTGGATCACAACAAAATCCATTTAACAAATTAAAAGTGGAAATGAATTTTAGCTCTTCTTAAAAACTACTAAATGAGTATAAGTTTGTGGTTCAAATATTTATGTATCAAGTAAGATAATCTGCGATTTAAAATTAAGTACAGCCTTAATGTACATCTGCTTCGCAGTTTGCTTTTTTGAATTAATGGATGAATTTGTTAAATGAAGTTATGAAAAAAGTTTATACTTTTTAGTTTATACTTATACTTTTTTCAAGAAATTACGTTTTCTTTTGTTTCATCGTATTTTTTATAAGTATTAAATCAATATTGATGTTTTTAATGACGGCGCATAAATATGTTGTTGATGATGATGACGTTTATAATTATGGTTGTTTTTATTATGATTATGTTGAGGTTGATACATTAGAATTATGCCAAAACTATAAAACAGCATGCACATTTTGACCAAAAAATGACACACATACACACACACACACACACACACACCAATACCACCAATAAAAACCCAGCAGTTTACCAAGTAGTCAATGTATATCCCCATTACAGACAATAATTTTTAATAATGTGGGATCACACATAATCTAAGAGCAACATGATTGTAGTCAAAACTTATTATGATGAATATAAGTGCCATAAAATATTATATTATGATCAATTATCATCGTAATATTTCTTCATAATAATAATAATATTTTCTTGTTAATCATAATTTGATATTATAACATCATATTATAACCTAACATAATCAAAAAATTGTCATACATGATCATATTATGACCTAATGTAACCATATTATAGTTTAAAATAATCATATTATGATCTAAATTTATCACATTATGATATATAATAATCATATTATGATCTAAAGTAATCATATTATGTTCTAAAGTAATCATATTATGATATAAAGTAACCATATTATGATATATAATAATATTATGATTTAAAGTAATCATATTATGATATATAATTATCATATTATGATCTAAAGCAATTATATTATGATAGTACTTTAGTATTATGACATTATTTTTTTTATAAATAATCTTGCGTATAACAGTATTTTCAATATAAAATTTTGTGTAGAAATTCTTGTGTATAACAATATACTATATATACTAGGAGAGTTTTATAGACTGGTAAATTGGGATTAATTAGCTTCCGCTTAGAGTAAGTAAATGTTAAAATGGTTTGTCAAGTAACCAGCATGTGCATGCAATGCTTTAACTGTTTTAATCGAGCTTTCAGACAATTTAATTTTAATATATCTAATAACTAGCCACGAAACTACCCGTGACAGTCACCCAGAAATGTTGGGTTATGTACATTTGTTGTTGTAACCACCAGTATTTATTGTAATAATGATCGTTCGAATAATCCAATAATTTCTTACAAATAATTATTCGAATAATTTGAAGATTTACTTTTTAGAATTAAGAATAAGCACAATTTTTCGTAACTTTTAATGTAATAATGATATTTTGAAAATGCAGAGCTCTGAGGATGCTATCTAACTTAATGGAAGTAAATTTAAACAAATGTAAACTTATGCGTTTTTCAAGAAGTAATTATATTCCTGCTAATTATACTTTGGGTGATTACCGGTTTGAAATTGTTGAAAATTTTCTTGATCTAAGAATTTTACTAAACTAGAGGTGTACTTGCATTTATAAAGCGATGGGCTAAGGAGTTTGATGATCCCTATGTCACAAAACAACTTTACATTTCCTTAGTAAGACCTATATTGGAATATGGCTCTATTATCTGGGATCCTACAGAAACTATTTTTCCTCTTTGGTCTACATGGGAATCCTGTCAGATGGTTTGTCACTTGAAAATAGAATTCGTTCTAAATAAAAAAATGTCATGTGTATTGCACACAGAGAAATAACACATGATATTGTTTGCAGGTGTTCAGACTATATGTACAAATTTGACATGCGAAAAAGTGACATTCCACATGACAAATACACATAATGTGAACACAGCCTAAGACAGACTAATCGTTGGTCCATTTATAGGGTAGTTGTTGTAGAATATGGCCAACTTTTTAGAATTTGTTTGTTCTCTGCGTTGTTTTGATGTTTTTGTTTAATTTTTTACAAAAAACAAAAAAACAAAGAAAAAAACATGGATGTGTGCGTCAGTGACCAAAGCATTTATGATACAAGTATTTTTCGATTTATTCGCATTGTTTTTATTATGTATTTTTTCAGTTCACAGCTTTGAGGAGGGTAATTTTTACAATAATATGTTGTATGAAAGTTTGTTTGTTTTTCAAATATGTATAAAATGTTGGAAAATCTTCATACAACTTAACGAAGAATAAAAACAACTAAATATGTATGTATATGTGTCTGCATGTATGTATGTATGTATAACAATCTACTTAGTATAAAACAATTTATGCTAATGGCGTGCAACAAATGCGTGCTTTGGCAAAAATCCAAAACAATAAACAGCGCACGCAGCATGAGAGCAAAAAAAAAAATTAGATAAGAGTGCAATATTCGACTGTGCCGAATCTTAAATACCCTCCAATACAAGAACTACACTGGAGCAAATTTCATTATTATATTATATAAACTGTTTGAAAGACAATTTTACGAACAACATAATTTATTTCAAATGTTTTGACATTTTATCTAATTTTTACATTTTTAATTGATGTAATTGCCAATTCTTAGTATAATTTACAGAATTAGACCGATTTTCATAGCAATCTTGTAGTGAATTTATGAAATAAAAAAAAAAAAAAAAAACAATGACGGAGGCTTATTTTGGTTGAATTTCATCTCAATAACGTTATTTGCAAGAGTTGTGTGGTTGGTTGTTATGCTCAGAAGTGGACTTGATTCGAGAGCTGTGGCCAATTGTTAACTGACAACTGGATTTTGTAGTTTTGTAGCATAATTGCCGTATAACCGATATTAGTATGATTAATATTTCTAATCCACATAAAAGTTGGATCGATATCGTTATTTATTAGACATTTTATGGCTTAAATTGTTTTTCTGAAATGGTTTTTATATGGCAGCTATGACAAATCATGGGCCGATCTTCTTAAATATCGGAACAAAGAATTTTATGTATATTAAGATATCTGACGTCGAATTTCAACATAATAATGGTATATTTAGGATGAAGTGAATTGCGCTATTCTGGACCGATATTCTCAAAATCCAGCAGTTTGATTTTGGTATATATGTAAATGATCCGTGCAAAATTTTGGATCGATACCGTTATTTTGAAGAGATTTACGAGTATTAAAGTGATTTTCGGAAGAGGGCTTTATATGGGAAATATGGTCAAATATGGACCTAAGTTCACAAAATTCTGTTGTAGTATTCATGTGCACATGTAAATGATCTATGTCAAGTTTTGAGTCGATACCGATATTTATAAGAATAAATATAAAGATTAATGATTTTTTCGGATGTGGTCCTTATATGGGAGCTATGACTAATTATGGGCCGACCATCATAAAATGTATTACAACAATTTATATATATATAAGGATTATTTCTGTCGGTAACAATATTTAAACTAGATTTATACGTATTTAAGTGAATATTGAAAGTGGACCGAAGTAAACAAAATTTTGTTTTGCGATTTCTTTTTATATGAAACTTATTTTTGCAGAATTTTTTATTGGTATTGGAATTTTATAGGCATTTATGTATAATTGAGCAATATTTCCGAGAGATATTTTTATGGGGGCTTAAAGAAATCCTGGGCCGATTTTTAATATTTTCCACTAAGTTTTTCCTTTTACCATAAAAATAACGTGTACAAAATTGCATGGTATTATCGGCAATATATTAGAAAAATGCAATCAATTATTTAAAAATGAAAATTTTTTTGGAGGTTGTCTGATAGTTTGGTCGCGGACGGACAGACGGACTGACATGGCTCAATCGAGACTTTCATAAGGATCAAGAAAATATATACTTTTTTGGGTATCAGTTGAATGTTAACAAAGTTTCACATGAATTGACGAACGTAATATATGTACCCCAATTTAACACTTGTGGTGGTAAAGGGTATAAAAACAAACCAAATTCAAACACTTACACAAAAACACTAACAATCATTAATAATGTTGCAATTGATATACATATACAGTCGGCCCTCGGTTAACGAACGCCTGGCTTATCGAACATTTTGCACAACGACCACGCTTCTGGAACGAATTGTGTGCGTTAACCGAGGTCCCACTGTACATACAATTATATAGAAATCTACAAACATGTATAGAATCATACAACATGCATTCGCATGCTACATATAAAATTAATTTTTATGCATTCATATGCCATCGTTATTATACATTTTGAATTATTGAACATCAGTATTATTTCAAAATTATAAAAATTTAACATCAACTCATTCATGCCAATTAAATTTGTATTAATTTAGACTTTTTGCTGTTGAATTTGAGACCTACTTATATTGCTGTATTTTCCAAAACACAGCGGTTGAAATAATTATAGGTTCAGATTTTATTGCATTAAAATTTAAATCAACTGCTTATTAGTTATAAAGCTATGTAAGCTTGTAATTTTAAGTATAACATTAAGAAATATTCATCTGACACTCAACAAAGTATAAATTTTCTTGATCCTTATGAAATTCTAATTGAGTTAGGTTCGTCTGTCTGTCTTTCCGGCTGTGTGTATCTGTCTAACTCTCACGTCCAAAATACACAGTAAAACTTAACCGTATTTATTGTTTTCACAAATGTTTTGCTATTTGGTTTAAACATGACTTAAATGTACCTTTACAGTGGCTCTAACTTATAATCAGACAAGACTTTGACTGATTTAAATATGCTCCGAAGGATAAAATATACTTAATGTATTGTTTTTTAGATTTTATTTACACTTTACTATAAAATAAAAAATTTCTAACGATAACTATACTTTTTAAGGGAAAACATTTAAAATAACTCGAACAAAGCGAAGAAGAAATGATTTAATTACAAAAATCTAACATTTAATATTTTGTTGCATATCCTCTGTTGTCCAGAACTCTCTTTAAGCGTTTAAGATTTGAATTCACCAAGTTATAGCAAACTTCCGATTTTATGGCGTTCCAAGATTCTAACAAAGTCCCTTTCGCTGACCTAATGTGTTGAACTTATTTTGATACACTGTTCTGGCCAATTTCTCCCAAAGATGCTCAATTACATTGATGTCTGTGTTCTGTGCAAGGAGCTTCGCAATTTGGTTTACGCCACACAATTTGCTTACAGACTCATGCAAATTAAACTTGCTTTCGTCAGTGAACAAACCCTTCAAATAATGTAAACTTTCAATGGCAACATTTTTTTTACATAATTTACCACCAAATTACCTGTTTCCAAAAATCCTCTTTTTTAAGTAAATTCACTTTACCAAACTTTACTCTACCGTTTTTATTTTTGGGTCTTATAAATAGCTTTTTTCTGACAGTTGTATTCAGACAAATATCGTTTCCAGTGACAGATTTTAATGATTATGTTGAAATACGACATATATAGACATTTAGTAAAGTAGTTTATGAAGATCGGCCTATATTTAGTCATTAGGTTGGTAACGTGGTATCACCGCGAGAAATTTGCGACAATTTTAAAATACTGATGCATCAAAATTTAGTATTCGAGCTGAAATATAGGTAGATGAACACATGATTTAAGTTACCACTCCTGTAATAGTGAAAGCTGAAAAGATGATTTTATTAAATATTATAAACATTTTGGAACTGATATCCATTAGATCTTTTTCAATACATTCTTAAAATAATAAATCTAGTCATTTTGGAAATGCAATCGGAGAATGACAACTATATATGGGGTATTTCAAATTTTTTGAGCACCTGCTGAAACCGACATACTATGGCTCTTATTCCGTTATTGAAAAAAACGTTGTACAGGGTTTGGATGACTATTCCTTAAGGATATGACGTGCAAAGTTTTACGTTGAAAAGTCTTCACCTTAAGAATTTGTGGTCATCTAAAATTCGAAAAATTATAAAAACGAATTGAAACTTGCAAGAGTTTTTTCATTCATTCCGTTTTATTTGTAATAGTTTTTAGCTTTCAGGTCCAAACCAATACAAAATATAGTCACTGGACTTAGAGGATATATCGCTGCTGGGTGAAAAGTTGCATGTGGTTTAATAGTGAAACGAAAATTTTCCGAATTTTGAACTTTTTGAAGATTTTCCATATGGTTTTTCCGCCGTTTAATAAAAATGATTTTTAAGCGCAGAATTAAAAAAACTGCGTAATTTTATAAAGTTTGAGGTATATCAAGTTGGTGTCAGCGCACCAATAACGTATCACGGAGATCACAAACTTAAGAGAAATTAGCGTAAATTTTGTAAAAATGTATCTTTTTTGCGTCTGACAATCTGAATTGCCTTTGAAGTTGGGTAGTGTATTGCGTGCTGTGAGTAACTTCATAAAGGGTACCTCATTTTGAAAATTTTTGCAAAAAAACATTTTTTTAAGCTTGTTTTATATCAAAACATGGCAATGGAACATGTTTAGGTATCTAAATAGATTCTTCGCGACCGACTAAACTGATAAAGTGCAAAAAAAAAGATACGTGCAGCGGCAGTTTTTCCTTTCGCTTTGTGACAACTAAAGCGCTGTATTAATTGCGCTGAAACGTACATCGAATAGAAGACTTTACTGAGCTTGATACTAAAATTGAAAACGCACGAACAAATTTTAAAGATTTAACATTTTAAGCATGGTACTCTGTTCAAATTTGCGAAATTTTTTTGAGCAACATCAATTATTTCGTTTGAAAATTTTGACAATTAGCAAGTGGTGACAATGCCGCGATTTAGAAGAAAATTGTCGTTTTTATTGCCCTTAGGTATGCAACATTGGTTCTTTTATGTTAACAAAAACCATATGTTTTTGGCAGTTTTTTTTCAATTTCGTTACATTACATTATTTCACAGTTGGATAATGTTACATTATTTCACAGTTGGAAAAAAATGTTGCCACAAGCCTAGTACTCTATTCAAAATTTCAAGTGGAATGCTGCAGCATTCTGCATGCTTTCAAAATACAATGTAAAAAAATTCACATGACATTTTCATGAAAAAATGTTGCAGAGGTAGTACTCTGTTTATTTTGTGAAAAACATATAAAATGTATCTGGCAACATTATTTTTTCACAGCGAAATAATTAAAGTAGCAATTGTTTCACGTGGAATTTTTATAAAAAAGCTCTTCTGTCGCAACAACAATATCTATTACTTGTTGTGCTGCTGCACAAGCGGCCAGTAATATTTGTTTATTCATTTTCATTAAAAGATTTCGGTTCAACACAGATTTTTAAATATATTAACTTTTATTTAGTTTCGATCTAAATTTACAAAAAAGCAAAACATATGTGTTTTGTTTACATAAGTAAAACAATGTGGCGTACTTTCAATAAAAAAAAACGTCAAATTATTTAAATTCGCGTGATAGGCAACATTGGCTACACGTCAAATTTTCCGTATGAAATAATTAATGTTGCTCAATATTTTTCCCAAATTTGAACAGAGTTCTAGGCTATATACATTTTTTTTGTTGAAAAAACATGCTGCCAGAAACATTTCGTAACGTTTCACAATAAGAACAGAGTACAACTTCAGCAGCATTAGTTCGCATTTATTTCGCATCAATTTTTTGTAAATATATGGGCTTTTGATAGTATTTCGCACGAAATGATGAACAGAGTATTTCTAAATTTTGGATGGAATTTGCTTTATAAACCTTTTATAAACTTGTTGTAAGTTTTATGAATAAGGCCATTAGTGTTTAAACATAATTTTATTTAAATGTTGGCCTCGACTACGCTGTAAGTGGTTCATTAGCAGGGTCGAATTTTCAATTATTTTATCCTGCTTTGCTAAAGGTATTTCGCGAATTATTGCAATGTTGATATCTGGCAAATTACAAAAGTAATGTTGGCTTCCAAGTCTTGAATCGGAACTGAATTATTTACGTAGACCTTTGACTTAAATATAACAAAAAAAAAAAACAAGTAAGAAAGTATAGACGTTCCAGCGCGACATATAATACCCTACATTGAGTATGGTGAAATATTTATGCATGTTAAAATGATTTTCTGAAAGTATGACTAATAATGTACTCCTCGTTATGATATTTCTATATATGATACACAGAAAAAAATAAAAATGAGTTTCAATTAAAATATTGGTGGAATCAATTAAAAATTTAATTGAAATCGGACCTGTAAACAAAATGATAGCATCAATTAAAAAAAATGTGAGATTTAATTGAAAATATCAGAAAAAGTAATTGAATCAATTAAAATTTTAATTGAAAATTATTTTAAAATCAATTAAAGGTTTAATTGAAAAAGAAACATGATTTTTTTCTGTGTAGACGTTTTTGTTCAATTTTGTTTGGTTACTATTATTTTTAACACATTTATGGTCGTTAAAGTGATTTCGGAAGTGGGTCAATTATTGGCCAATCTGCAAAAAATTGTTGGGTGTGATTTGGTTTTTCATATAAATTATTTGTGAAGGAAATTTGTATGGGGCTACACAGAAAAAAATAAAAATCAGTTTCAATTAAAATATTTGTGGAATCAATTAAAAATTTAATTGAAATCGGACCTGTAAACAAAATGATAGCATCAATTCAAAAAAAATGTGAGATTTAATTGAAAATATCAGAAAAAGTAATTGAATCAATTAAAATTTTAATTGAAAATTATTTTAAAATCAATTAAAGGTTTAATTGAAAAAGAAACATGATTTTTTTTTCTGTGTAGGTGAAAAGGTCAATATGTTGGTGTAGGGCATAAAACAACCAAATGTGTGATTAGCAATGGTGGTTTCGGATGGTCGTGATGCACACCGTATGTTTATCGAAATTGACGAAAAACTTTTGCACAGAACGTAGTGGCCGAAGTAGGACTAATTTCAGTTTGAAAAGGCAAAAAGGTCCCTAGGGACCTTCTCACTCATCGGAGGGTTAATACAAAACTGATTAATAGTTTGGTTACAACGTTTCATTTTGTATAATTAGTAACTATTTTAGTTATTTTAGATAAATTTATTTACTAAGCTAAGACCATGATGACACGATTCGAAACATCTAAAACTCTATTAGTCCAATGTGTTTCCAATAGTTGTTTCCAAACTATTACATTGTATAGGTATTCCGGAAATTATAACGTGCAATTAAAAAGTGTTTGTTATTGTTGGTTGCCATTTCAAAATATGTATTCTGAAATGCAATACAAAGAGTAGTACATATTTATGTATGCATGTACGAGTATGTTTGATTAGATTTAAACATGTTCCATATGCATTCTACTCATATTCGTATTAAACTGTTTCTTTCTATGAATTTAATTTGAATTTATGTTTAACAAAGGAGCATTAATTTTGTTATTGTTGAACCGCAATTTATGAAAACAACATTCAGCATATCAATCCAAAAAATTCATTCATTTATACAGACAGTCAGGGAAACACACTGAGCAGAGTGGGACTTTCATACACAGGAAATTAAACGAATATTGTTCGTTAACACGCACTTGATTAGTAAAAGAAATTATAATTATTGTACAAGTATTGTGCGAGTACATGTACTCGTATATGCATATGTAGAAAGAAAATCTAACTTAAAAACAAAAATATGTACATATGTATGTCTGTATAAATAAATTATAATTCCGTAGAAAAATAAACAGAAACAAAAGTTGGTAGAATAAAGAATGAACATTATGAATGAAACTGTTAAATATCACGCGTTAAAAAGCAATTTATTATATTTATTTGCCATGAATACAGCAGATTTATATTTCTAACCCGGAATAATGTCAAACTAGTTGGAAACTCTTGTTAGTAATTTATAATTCGTTTGTAATTAGATATTAACGGTTTCCTAACGAGTACAACTTCAAAAACTTTCATAAAATAGATTTAGTTTTTAAATATGCGACGCGTTTTATAAACACTGTTTGATTACACGCTGAGCAACGTTAGTTTTTATTATTTTTTTTGTTTGTTTCGAGCATTTGAAAGCCTCAGTGATAGTTGGCTTAAACTACTTTTAAAATAAATAGACAAGTTCAGAAGTAACCAAATAGTTTCAGATTTGCATAGTTATATACGGATTTCAGATAAACTATAATTATACCCTACACCACCAAAGTGGGGATGATGTTTCTAACGCCCAGAAATATTGGTCCAACACCCACCTTAAAGTATACCGATCGACTCAGAATCACTTCCTGAGCCGATCATAAATGGTTGAATTATGCAAATATCCAAACAAATTTCACCACAAATGAGTGGTAAATGAAGCCAAATCACATTTTGTGCAGATCGGTTCATAATTAGTCGTAGCGTTCGTGTAAGCCCCATTTCCGAAAATCACTTTAAAGAGCATAACCCCTTAAAAAAGTTGGTATATAAATAATATTGAACGCAAATATATTCCATATACATACGAATAATACAGTACAATTTTATGATGATCGGTCCATAATTAGTCATAGCTACCATATAAGGCCCACTTCCGAAAATCACTTTAACGACCATAAATTTCTTAAAAATGTTGGTATCTAAATAAAATTCAACACAAATAAGTTGCATATATACAGAAATGATGACATCTAATTTTATATAGGTCGGCCCATAATTAGTCGAAAGTCTTATATAAGAGACCGTAATTTACGTTAACCTCCATAAGTCTTTTAATATTTATTTTCACGGAAATCATAACACTAAATTTTTGGATGATCGGTATATAATAGTTTATAGCGCCCATTTCTGAAAAACTTTTTATACATGTACTAGGTGTAGGGTATTACACGGTCGGGCTTGACCGATTATACTTTCTTAGTTGTTTTCTTTGGACTTTATTTTTTCGGAGATGACAGAACAAACTTATGATCCGTACTTGTGAAAACGATTACTATAGAAATTGGTTAAAATTATATAACCTAGCCCCCATACAAATATCCTCCCGATCGGCAGATCGGTTAATAATTGGCTCACTTGCCATTATCATTTTAACTAGCATAAATCTCTGAAAAATGTTGGTATATAAAACTATGTTAATATCAACACAAATTTTTTAACCAAATATAAAAATTTTTAACCAATATTACGAGTGAATTATTTTGCTATTGAATACAGGAATTCAATGTTATCTCTCATATCAGACCACTTCCGTATTTATTATTCTGTTTCTTATTTCAACTTTCTGTATTATGCTCCTACTGTTATGGCCAACAAATTCCTTCACAGAACATTTATTTTGGGCTTTTTTTTTTTTGATGTTTTTTGTGTGTATGGTGTTTTTTTGGGTTGGTTCATATTCGTTTGTGAAAATTGACCCTTTAATTTAAACCACATATGTAATCGAAAAAATACTGCAGAAAGAAATTCTGAAACAAAAAAACACAACATTTTAAAAACATGTCGATGTAGACAATTTACAGAAAAACAACTAAAGTAGACAGATACAACATTTTCATGCAACATACTCGTACCAGTAATTCACACACACAAACATTGTGTCAGTTGTCTAGATCCCACAGAACCAAAAAAAAAAATAAATAAATAAAAAATTAAATGAAGCAAAGTTGTATTTTTAACTAAGCCCAAAAACAAAATAAGTGTCTAGTAAATCAATGTCACTCTTAAGTGACGAATTTCGTATACGCTACACGTAAAATGTTTTGAACTAATCGCACATATTTATGCTATACTAAAAGCTATTCCGTAAGGTCATAAAAATAACGTCTGATTCAGGAACGCTGAGGGAAATATCGACAAATCTACAGCAAAATACCTATAGATATTGACATTGTTAAAATGACAGGCACGAATTTGGAGTACGCGGTCATATGGGCTGTAGATTTTGCTCTAAAGAGTTTTTGAAATAAAATATCTCGAAACTAAATGGTGTCTTAAATTGTAATTTAGTTTGACAGGCGGCCGGCCGTCAAAAACACAAATCTCTCTTGGATACATTTAGTTGGTGCATTTCTGTTAGCTGAAATGATTTTATATAAGTTATCACGAATAACGAACATTATTATCTGGGGCCAAATTATCGCATTCGTGATCGAATGAGCTATCGCGACGAAAAATGATATCGATATCGAAATTATGATAAAATGTACTAAATTTCTTGCTCGATATCGAATGTCATAATCTCAAATAAGAAAATTATTCTCAATTTTATTCGATATCGAATGCGGTAATTTGGCCCCTGGTCTGAAATTTTTAGAAACACATTAAAAGATTTTTGAAAATAGTTTAGTGGTTGTTGTAAGACAGTCTTATTCTAAGATAAATAGGAATGTAAATCAATATTATTACCAGCAGTCCAACAAGTCCTAATTGTCTATATTTTTTATAGTAGGGTATTTATAAAAAAAGAAATTAAAACATGGTTTCATGCTAAACTACAATGACCACCACCAGTGTTACAGTAAATGGTTAATACATACAAGTTGAAACATTTACACATATTGAGTAGACCCAAAGAAATAAATATGATAAAAGTGTTTCAATGTCTTCAATAATGACAAAACAACTTCTCACAGTTTTCTGGCATTACGATTGTAAATTCATATGGTCATATAAATTTTAGAATACGTTCCAATATTTTGATATCTTTAATAATTAAGTGAAACAAGACATTAACTTCCTTTTTCCCGCATTGCATATTTGGATAGTATCAGAAAGTTTTACTTAATTTCTAAAATGGTTCAATAATGCCATACTGACATATGGATCTTAAGTATGGAGAGCTACAAGTAGGAAATAAGATTTACTTTAACAACAATTTAAGTCGACTTGTTACCTACTAGTCTTATATTTGCTGTCCTTGTTAGTTAACCTACTTTTTGACTACGCAACCCCTTTATCGAACATTAGGAGGTTAAATGTTACTGGCTAGAAATAAGAGAGTGCATTCCTTTAAATGCATGGAACTTTATTCTTCAATATGACATTAAATTATTCGTATTGTATCAAACTCTGAAATAATCAGAGTTGGTTCAAAAGATCTTCAGACGTTTATATTAAGCCCATTTTTGACATAGAAGTTTAATAATGAGAAACAGCAAGGAAAATTAGTATTGATTTTATACACGCAGAGAAAATACAATACAGATTTATGATTGCAGTCAAAATGTATTATGATGAATATAAGTGCCATAAAATATCATATTATGATCAATTATCATCGTGATATTTCATCATAATATTTTCTTGTTAATCATAATTTGATGTTATAACATCATAGTATAACCTAATATAATCATAAAATTGTCATACATTATCATATTATGGACCAAGGTAACCATATTATAGTTTAAAATAATCATATTATGATCCAAAGTAATCATATTATGTTCTAAATTAATCATATTATGATATATAGTAATCATATTATGATCTAAAGTAATCATATTATGTTCTATTATGAAATATAGTAATCATATTATGGTATAAAGTAAAAACAACATAATATGTTTAAATAGTTATCATTTAATAGTTGTGGTAAACAGTTTTTAAAAATAATTATATTTCAGTGAACCATATTCAATTTTATAATTGCGATAAACATAAAAATGTTTATAATAACTAAATTATCGTTAAAATCAAATTAAAATAACCATTATTTGTGTACCACAACAATATATTGTTACCAAAAACACAGTGTAGTTGTCGTAACCATGTCCAACCATGTTTTTTCTCTGCGTGTACAGAGGGGCAAACCCGAAATTCTTAGGACCATGGTGGAAGCATAATGGTATTTAAGAAATGGGAACATTCAGAGGGACATATTCGTAGATGTAGGTAGACATAACTTTAGTCGTAACACAGTGTAGTTGTCGTAATCATGTCCAACCATGTTTTTTCTCTGCGTGTACAGAGGGGCAAACCCGAAATTCTTAGGACCATGGTGGAAGCATAATGGTATTTAAGAAATGGGAACATTCATAGGGACATACTCGTAGATGTAGGTAGACATAACTTTAGTATACAAAAAGTATGAGAGATATATTTCGAAACACCAACACTGCCTTCCAGAACTCATAATGTTCATCTGAGGCCCCTTTGTTTAACATGGCTGAGAGCAAATGGTTTTTAGTTTTATAAGATGTTAATGGCTAGTCTATGGGTTTCTGTATCGATACGGTCCTCCGAACGTCTTCGAGTAACATTTGCTTTAAATATTTTAGGTGCAGTTAAGTAATAATATCGGTTTATATTACTGAAACTGGACGCTTCAGCATCATTCAGAGCCGGCTACAAAAAACTGGTATTAGTATATATTACGCAGGTTTTGTCATTGGTGTATTAAGACACGTCTAAATTGTATCTGTTTTATACCATGCACTAGATAGAATCTCTAAAAGAATGTCTAAATGTTTTGGTATGTTAATTTTCTTTTTTTTTCCTCTCTCTATGTGCAATTCTCTTTGCCGTTTTGTGCTGTGGAATACTTAATCGAAGCTCAACTAAAAAAAAAAAAGAAAAAAAAAATAAACTAACAAAAAATTGAAATATGTACGAAACCATGCAACATTGTTTCCGTTTCCATGTCAGTTTTTAATTCGTCGTATAATATACTCAGCCCCTTTTTTTGTTAGAATTGTTGTTAACATGTTCGCATATCCGCTTTATTATTCTCTTATTTTGTTTTTGCTTCCTAAAATTGTTTGTGTTTCTTATTTTTTGTTACGCATTGTAGAGTTTTGGCATTTTGTTTTTTTTTTTCTTCTCTTTCAGCAGGTTTTTTGTTGTTGTGATTCGTTGTAAATATAAATTTCTACCTAAAACTGGATGTTCTCTGTAAAACCCAGTAACCAAATTATTAGGAATATGAGATATGCTGTTATTTATTAATGTTTATAATTTAAAAAAGCTAAATATGTTACTATCATTTGTGTTGTAAACCCTAGATGTACTTAGCAGTTTTACTGAAAATGGTCGATTCCTAAATGTCTCGCTGGGTTGCATTTTATTATATTTTATTTGCTGTAATATTTCTTTGTTTATTTTTTCCAGCTTTTCCTGCTACTTTTTCACTTGCTTGATTATTGTATTTAATGTTAAATATTTATGTATGTATGTTTATTTTGTTTGTTAATTATGTAGTTGTGTATTTTGCTTAATTAAAACAAGTATGAAATTAAAATCTAAATGAAAATCCAACCATTTGTTAACCAGTATTATGGTCTATTTATATTAGAAACTGATTAAAAACATTTTCTTAATTTTAATTACAATTGTAACTTTGAATTTTAATGCCATTTATACGAGTATAAGTAATAATACGATGATTTGCTTACTGCAAATTTAATGGCAAAAATTAAATAGAATAACATGAAGTAGTTAAAGAATAAAATATTTATTTTGACAAGAAAATTATTTCTGAAATTGTTTTTACATTATCTTTAATCTTAGGGGGTGACTGACACAACTCTTTTTTTTTTTTGTATGGAAGGTGAATCATTTTAGTATACAGTGAATGAATTTAAATTATAGGCCATACATTTTTTTGTACTTAAAACAAAGCTCTAAAAGAATTACCTCATACAGTGGATAAACTCGTATTTTTTTACTTACGAGGGTGGTTCGGAAACTTCTTAGCCTAGCACAGAAAGAGAATAGTTAGTTTTTCAAAAACATTTTTATTTTTCAATGAAATCTTCTGAAACTTCAATTAGTCCAACGATTATCTAGCAATTCTATCCCTTGATTAAAATAGTTTCCCTCAAGGCCTATAAAATAGTGGTTTACAACTGTAAATGTAATTATAAATCAGGAGAATAAGGTGGGTGGTCAAGAAACTCCTTCTTTAATTCGTTGATTTTAGCCATTGTTAAAACACTATTATGCGCTGGTGTGTTGTCTTGATGAAAAAATTATTTTTTCCTGTTGTAAGCCAAGATGTTTTTCTCGAATTTTTACATTTAATTGATCCAAAATGTGGATTTATTGTTTTACCCTTTTGCAGATAGTCAGTTAATAAAATATCCTTGAAGTCCCAAAAACACCGCCGATTGAATTGTTTTGGCCTTCTTTGAGGCAATTTCTCTAGCTTCAGTGCATTGCTTGGATTGCTCTTTCGTGTCTGGAGTATAGCGGTGGATCCATGTATCATCATTAGTTATGAAACGATGCTTAAAATCCATTTTATTATTCTTAAAACGATCCAAACAAGCTTGAGAAATTTTCATTCTTATGCGTTTTTGGTCGACTGTTAACAAATGCGGTACCCATCTTGCAGAAAGCTTTTTCATCTGTAGTTCTTTATGCAAAATTAAATGGACTCGCTCATTTGAGATGCCCATTATATCAGCTATTTTACGCACTTTTATTTGTCGATCATTTACTACCAACCATATCACGCACTTTGGCTACAATATCTGTTGTACGACCATGTTTAAATTCAGCAACCCAATTTTTGCTGTTGCATATGAAGCAGTAGTTTTACCTAACATATTACTTAGAATTTTTTTTTTATTGTCTGACATCGTTTTGCGTGTGTATAAACCGATATTTGGGCATGTGAAATCCGTTCGCGTTAATCATTTTTAAAAGTTAAAAATTAAAAAAAAAATTATAAAAATTACAGTTTTTGAGGTTAGAAACATTTTTTTCCTCCATAAAATTTCAAATCTTTAAAATTTTTTCGTGCGTTTTCAATTTTAGTATCAAGCTCAGTAAAGTCTTCTATTCAATGTACTTTTCAGCGAAATTGATACAGCGCTTTAGTTGTCACAAAGCGAAATGTGTTTGGGAAAAACCGGGTTGAAAAATATCTTTTTTTTTTGCACTTTATCAGTTTAGTCCGTCGCGAAGAATCTATTTAGATACCTAAACATGTTCCCATGCCATGTTTTGATATAAAACAAGCTTCAAAAAATGTTTTTTTTGGAAAAATTTTCAAAATGAGGTACCCTTTATGAAGTTACTCACAGCACGCAATACACTACCCAACTTCAAAGACAATTCAGATTGTCAGACGCAAAAAAGATAAATTTTTACAAAATTCATTTCAATTCTTTCTTTTAAGTTTGTGATCTCCGTGATACATTATTGGTGCGCTGACACCAACTTGATATACCTCAAACTTTATAAAATTACGCAGTTTTTTTAATTCTGCGCTTAAAACTCATTTTTATTAAACGGCGCACAACCCTATGGAAAATCTTCAAAAAGTTCAAAATTCGGAAAATTTTCGTTTCACTATTAAACCACATGCAACTTTTCACCCAGCAGCGATATATCCTCTAAGTCCAGTGACTATATTTTGTATTGGTTTGGATCTGAAAGCTAAAAACTATTACAAAGAAAAGGGAATGGATGAAAAAACTCTTGCAAGTTTCAAGTCGTTTTTTTAATTTTTCGAATTTTAAATGACCACCAATTCTTAAAGTGAAGACTTTGCAACGTAAAACTTTGCACGTCATATCCTTAAAGAATAGTCATCCAAACCCTGTACAACGTTTTTTTCAATTCATAAAACCTAACGGAATAAGAGCCATAGTATGTCTGTTTCAGCAGGTGCTCAAAAAATTTGAAATACCCCATATATAAGTTTGTCATTCCGTGTGTAACACTGAGAAATACTCATCAGAGATCCAACAAAGTATATATATTCTTGGTCCTTACGAAATTCCAAGTCGATTGAGCCATGCCCTTCTGTCTGTCTGTCTCTGCAAAACACTCTCCCGTCCAAAGGACACAACCGAAATCAACAAGGTTTATAAAAAACCGCTTATAGTGCTCCTAAGCAGTTTGGTAGTAAAAATCAGCAAAATCGGAATAGTAGAACAAGAGTTATGGATTAAAATGTAAGACAACCGCCATAAAAATTTGATATTTGTAAAAAATTTTCTTGCTATATTTTTAAATATCTATTTCAGATAATACCATGAAAATTTGCATACGTCCTTTTTATGCTAAAAGCAAAAAGAGTGTTGAAAATAGTAAGATTAGTTCCATGATTTCTCACTGCCCCCATACAAAAATCTTCTCGAAATATTGCTCAATTATACATAAATGCCTATAAAATTGGAATATCAAGACAAAATTCAGCAAAAATAAGTTTTATGCAAAAAGAAATCGTAAAACGAAATTTTTTTTAAATTTTTGGTATTTCTTTAGTCAGGCTCAAGTTCATTAAATTTTAATTTCATTAAATTATTTTTACTGAAGGTAGGAATTGTTTTACAACTTGAAAAAATTTTTTATTTGATAATTTTTCTTGGCTGGGATTTAAACCTGGGTTGAATTTACATGTTTCGAGAACAACCACATTCTGATGAGATAATGTAAAAATAATTTAATGAAAATTAAATTTAATGAACTTGAGCCTGACTAAAGAAATACCATATAGTATTGCTATAGTTATGCTATTTGGCTTGTGTGCAAAAAATCCCCAGAGTTTTTAACGGTAATCGAACTCTATCTGGTCACCCCGAGATTAATAGCGAAACAAATACTCTGATGGACTTGAACAGTATCAAGTATCCTATGAAGGCAAAGAGTTTAACAAAAATTTTAAAATGATTGTATTGAGCATTTTATTCAGTATTTTTGCTGAATTTTACATCAATACTAACAAAATTTATTGAAATTTTTGTGTGAAACATTAACAATATTTATTTAAGACTCAACAAAGTATATTGGAAATAACATATTTATTCTTGATCCCTATGAAATTCTAATTCTTAACTCCAAAAACAAATATTTACTCAAAGAACAAATTTGTTTGATGTCGTTTACTTTTACAAAAGTTTTGCAAAATCAAATAAAATAAAATCAAATATTTGTTGTGTCTTTTCCTAAATAAACGAAGTTTTTTAAATAAATAAACGTCTTTTTCGGCAAACATTTGCCACGTGATAATATACCTTAGAACGATTGTGCTATATCTGACTGTCTGTTCGTCTGTGTAAAACATTGTCACGTTCAAAATACACAACTAAACTTAACGAAATATCCATAAAAATATGTTTTATTTTGTCGGAAAGTTTGGTATTGAAAATTAGCAAAATCGGTATATTAGAACCAGAGTAATGGACCAAATTGTGACAAATTTTCACAAGTTTTTTTTTTTTTTGCTAATTTGTTGAAATATTTTGTAGATAAAGCCATGCAATTTTACACCAGGTTTTTTTTTATGATAAAAAGATAAACTATTATGAAAATAGTAAGAATTTTTTGAAGAAATATGGCTAAATGGAAAATTGATGTCTTTGAAATGACAACATCAGTACAAACTATGTTTGATTCAATCCAGTCCATGTTTGACAATAGCCCATTACAAATTCCAGTTCGAAATCACTTAAATACGTATAAATCTGTAGTAAATTACGGTACCGAATTTTTGAAAGAATTTTTCACAGATAATGTATATATACTATATGTATGTATATGCCAAAATCAAAGTTTTAAATTTTGTGAATATCGGTCCATATTTGAAAATTTGACCACATTTGAACACTTCCGAAATTTACTTAAATACTCATATCTGTCCTAAAAATACCGATATTTTGTTCAAATTCTACATATATTAAATGAAGATCGGTCCATAATTGGTCATAGCTCCCATATAAGTATCACTTTTGAAAAACAAATATTATCTAAGTATAGTTATGTCTAATAAATATCGATATCGAACCAATATTTTATACCGATGAGTAATTTTTATGCAGAAATCATACTAGAAGAAATCACATCGGTGTTACGACAATTATACTACTAAATTTTGTACTTGACAGTCTATAAGTTTTATACTCTTTTCCTTAACATGGTGAATATGTAAATATTTTCAACCAAGTTTTAATTTTATAAATTGCTACGTTATAAATAATATTATTATAAGAAATAGAATTGGTAATCAATTATAAATGGTCAAAATTAGAAAAAAAATTATTTTTTATTTGAACTGTTAATTTTAAAATTTTGTTTTTGATATTTATTTAGTGGGGCTCGAGTTCATTAAATTTAATTTTCATTAAATTATTTTTACTGAAAGAATTGTTTTACAACATGAAATTTATATTAAAATTTATTGAAAATTTTTCTTGGCTGAGCTGGGGTTTGAACCTGGGTTGAATTTAAATGTTTCGAGAATCACCACATTTGGTCAACAGAATTCTTTGCGTTCTTATCTTCTGCACCACTGCGGGTGAATGCTGGCCAACAGACAAACATGAATCTTTTAACCAGTGTTACCGGTGGTTCGAAATTTGCTGTAATTATCATTTTTCAATTTTATTTATTTACATGTTGCCTCCATTTTCTTCAGTTTTTTCGTATTCATTTTGTAAAGACTTTCTTTTAAAATCCTGAATACATTTGTTTTTTTTTTGTTATGTTTGTTGTCCACTTTCGTCGACATTTTTTGTGTACACGAAATACAATTGCAAACATTAGCTGGTGCCCTAGCTATTTTATAATTTAATGAAAATTAAATTTAATGAACTCAAGCCCGACTAAATATCAAAAAAAAAAAAAAAATAGATAAAAATTGTTTGAAAAAAACAATACTCGTATATAAAACACTGAGAGAATTTGCGCTAAGACTGAATAAAAAACACAGAATAAGATTGTTCTGGTCCTATAACCAGTGTAGTTGTTATATTTCTTATTATATATTTAGGTGAAGGGCATTTAAGATTCGGCACAGCCGAATATAGCAGTCTAACTTGTTTTTCTGAATATGAACAACTATTGTTATGATTTTTATCGTATCTTAAATTTTATATAAATATTTTCCTCAAAGTTCAATTTAAGAAACATGCAAATAATGACATTTTCGTTAGTTTAACTTCGTTTATTTAGCCAAAGTACACTTTTTATACAATTTTGTAATTTCATTCAGGCACCAGTTACATTCGTGCTTGTTAATTGTTTTCAATTATTGTTAGTGTTAAAATTATAGTTTACAAAAAGGTGCTGAATTTAATCAAATTTAAAGTTTTACATACATTTTTAATGCCATGGCTTCCAAGAAAACATCTTTATCTATAAAGCAAAAACTTTTATTGATGGCTATTGCAAAAGAAGGGAAGAAATAAAACACCAAATAGCTGCAGACTTAAAATGTAATGTTTCATGGCCCCTAAAATAGGTATTCTGATAATGCATTTATAAGGTAAATAACCGTGAACGCCTAAATACCTTCCCCGGATAAGTACCCAAAAATTTTGGATTTTTTAGTTAGGTATTTAACCGGGGTATACTGTATATGTTAAGCATCTATGAAACACCATAGTTTTTGCCCTTAACCAAGTATTCAAAGAAATAAACAAATCTAGGCAAATCTTTAACAATTTTTGTTATTCTGTCGTATACGACGCATAACAATATTTAATTACCACAATGTATTACGTTTCAGTGATTTATAATGTTGTAAACCAATTAAATATTTATTTCATTATAAACTTGTGCCAAAAATATTTATAAATATTTATTCCACAAAAGAATAACTTAATGTTGGCCTATATCAAAGCAATAATAACACTTTTATACAAAATATCTATATGTCTTCGTATGATAAATAAAAAACTATTAATTCAACTTCAAAATCAATGATCATAAATCTAATAAATAGCTTAATTCATCAATGTTTAAGCTCTGACATATACAAAAAAAAAAAAACATAAATAAAAACAAAGAACCAAAGGGCACAATAAAAGATAAACTTTTGTTAAATATTGAAAAAAGGAACAGAATCGAAATTAAATGAAAGCAAACCAAACCAAACAAATATGTATGTTTGAGTAGCCTGCCGTTTTAATATAAAATGTGCTGTTTGTATTTATAGAAAATAAACACAGGAACAACAGGGGGATGTTTGTTTCTTAACAATACTTCCTTTATTATACCCTTCACCATCATGAGAAGGGTATATGTATATAAGTTTGTCATTCCGTTTGTAATTTCCACAATATAACTTTCCGACCCTATAAAATATATATATTCTGGATCCTTATAGATAGCGGAGTCTATTAAGCCATGTCCGTCTGTCTGGATGTTGAAATCAATTTTCTGAAGTCCCCAGATATCTTCGGGATCCAAATCTTCAATAATTCTGTCAGACATGCTTTCGAGAAGTTTGCCATTTAAAATCAGCAAAATCCGTTCATAAATAACTCAAATATGAGTAAGAATTCGAGACAACCTCTGAAAATGTCATCAAAAAAAACTAATAAACTCATCAACAGATGGCGTTGTACACACAAAGTGTTTTAATATTGTTACTAACAAATTCATCAACAGATGGCGTGTTTAACATCAAAGTGTTCTAAAACTTTAAGTGTGTTCTTAAACCGTAATATAAGTTTGTAAAAAGTCAGTGTGATCATTTTTTTTAATTGTGTTTGTTTACATTTAAATAAATAAAGACTCGTTATATTTTCTTCAAACTACTTGACGCTTTTATTTTGCAATTAAAAAGAGTCCGGTTTATTTAAAGGAAATAAACCACCGTTTTTAAAAGGTAAAACCGTAACAATATTATATATATACACAATATGTATGTATATAATATAATTATGCATCCACAACAAAGGTGAAGGGTATATAAGATTCGGCATAGCCGAATATATCACTCTTACTTGTTTTTATTACATTTATTCGAATATCCCACGCACATTCACCGATACCAATAATTTTGAAAAAAAAAATATATTTTTTGCCACTCATAACTGACATTTATGGTCACAATTTATTTGATAAATTTCACACATCTATAACAAAACAAAAAGAAAAGAAAAAACAAATAAATAAGCAACAAAAAAGTAAAGTAAAAAAGAAAACTAAATAGATGTTGTAAATCTGATACAGATACTACTAGTTTACTAGTAAGTGGAAACTGGGAAAACATTAATAAGTAAAATTATTCTTATACACCAATACCTCTCTTTGCGTCGGGGTTACATTCCAAAAAAACACCACGCAAAGTGAATTAAGATTTTCTATAGCAAACCATGTAAAGATCGAAGATAGGTTCTAGGGTTACGCAAATGCTAAGTCGCCGGCTTTCCTTCACAAAAGCTTGGTCCAATGTTTGCTGAACAGCTTTTTTTAAAAAGCAATTGCTTGTATTACTACCACTAGCATTATCGTTGGATAATGCTTTACTTTTTATGTCATTAAATAAGCTTTTTGCTTTTGTCTGAAATACCAATTTACTTAATGGTATTCTCTGCGCAACTTGATTTTCAATCCCAATAGAAGGCAAGGACTCCATTTCGATCATCAAAGCACTTCTTGTACGGGTTTTCGATGCGAACCCAAAACAACGCCACCTCGAAAATCTAACGACGCACTGTTAAAATTAGTACTAATTAAGCAGCGAAAAAACGCAAAACGAAACTACGCAAAGCGAGGTATTGGTGTACTTCAAAGAATACACACACTTGTAAATATTTATTTATTTAGTGTGTGTGTGTGTGCGTGAGTTTTCTTTCTGCCTTAAAATGGTTCGTATACTCGATATTTTCTATCATTGATTGTAATAAATAATTTTGGATCAGACTAAAAGTCTTTTTTTTGTTCCTTTTTTTTGGGTCTAGAATGTCTTTTCTTACTGGATATTGTCGTATGCCACCCACTTTGTTTTAAAACGATGGCATTGTCCTCCAAATGTATCTGTATCGGCCGCCGCCTCTTCATGTTGCTGTTTATGTGTTGTTGATATAACGGCACAAATGGACCATAATAAGACATATAATCACCAATGGATTTAAAGATTATTACTTAAATCAATTTTAATACATTATTATTAGTTATAGATAGCAAAGATGGTAAATTGTTTATTATACATGGATACTCATATATAGACATTATCAAGTAGTATGTATGCGGAATAATATAAGTTTATATGAAACCATAAAAACATTAGGGTGGCTCTTTTTCTTAGAAGCATTAAAACGTAATCGACGTCTTCATGGAATTGCAATTCAAACTACAGTTTACTGTGCTTTTAAGCAACAATTCTCAAAATGTTTGCCGTACTATTCGTTTTTAAGCTGAATTAAGAGTTAGACAAAACATTTGCATGACCACCACCAAACATCAACAAGTCATTCATTAGTTAAAGTATAGAAGTAAAACAAAAGATACATGTATTCCTTTTCATCCGTTCATATGTTATATAAGGCCTGAAGGCATCAAATTTATACAAATATACTGTGTTGCATTACTACTGGTATAATTAAACTTGGCCTTTGCTATTTGTTGTAAAGTTTGTAATGTAACGATTGATTTTAACGTTGCTGATGGTCTCCCACCATTAGATAATACTTAATACTGTGGTAATTAGTCAGCTTAACGGTAGTCAGAAAAAGAACAGGGGGAGCCATTATATATCCAGCTAACAGTTGTGTGAGGGGAGGGTTCTTTTCCCTTTCTCTCTTTTTTTTATAGACTCCCTTTAACCATTAGATATTATATACACGAATGATTTGGTGAAAGCAGATAGAAATAAACAAGATAATTTTCAATAACCAAACCTGTGAATTGTGCCAAAATATTTTAATCTCTTCAACGAGTTTCGCGCCTCAAAACCCTTATTATCCCTTGTTCAAGTGGCGTTTATATGGTAGCTTCCAGGAAGCCAAAACAAGTACAAAATTTAATCTTTCTTTTATCCCATGTTTATTAAAAATGACACAAATTTCGGAGCTTTACCAATTCATATCAGAATTTTGTAATATAATTCATTTAATAGATCTATATAACTATTGCAATTATTATTAAACTTATTTTATTAAATTTACACTGTCTAATGCATTGAATATATGTACATTGAAATGAAAAAAAAAACTAATAAAAATATTCAATAGATTATAATTATATGTTTTTTAGACAGTAGAAATCTTACTTGCTTTTCACTTATTAAATGCAAATATAACAAACAAAAATAAATTTTGAATTTTAGTTCTTTAATCATAACTTTTTCCTAGAGTCTAGGTAACCAAATCTTTATTTTCTGTGCACAATTGTGCTACAAAAACAATAAAAAAAAAACTTACACCGACGCTTGTTCTCTTCTATTTCAGTTCGATTTCAGTCGTTAATTGAGTGTTAACGAGTGCACATGGGCGGACACAACAATCATCTTTCAAGCCATGTCAAAAAAGTTAAAACTAAATAGAATTTAGTAACAGCGTTTTCGACTTGGTGCGTTTTTCAATGTTTGGTGCAAAAAATTCCTTAGTTGGTGCGCGGTGCGCTTTTTTTAAATTTCGGTGCGTTTTTTAATTTTTCCGAAAATGTGATGAAATCTTTATTTTTAATTGCAGTTTTTTAATAATTCATTATCATGAAATCTATACGATAGAAAACGAACCTCATTAAATTTATTTTAAACACGAATGTAAATTAAATGAACACATACTACCAAATTCGACACATGATGAAAATAGAATTAACATTTTAAACACGAAAAAAAAATTCTTGTGTAGCCTGATTGATTTACTAAACTGTAGACGAACAATCCGAGTTAGAGTCCCAGTGAAGTCGTAAAGTCAACGAAATACTAGAAGTACATACTTAAAATAGAAAACAAAAATATTTAAAAAAGTACCAAATATGTACTGAAATTAGCCCTTTTTTTTACCAATTAGTTCCGAGTAGCATATTGTGAATTAAATTTTGAGTGGTTAAATGCTTATTTTATCTTCATTAACTCGTTAATTAAAAAATAAAGTTTTTAATATTATTACTTTTACTATTAATCGTTGAATTTTTTTTTCAAGTTAAAAAAAAAGAAAAAAATAATTACATATCTAGTAATAGGAATGTTTAGTTTATTTGCATTTTATGTGAAATTAATTCAATAAACATTTTAGATAAAAAAGAAATTCTAAACTTGGTGCGTTTTTTTTTCAAATGGCGTGTTTTTCTCTCCATTTTGGTGCGTTTTGAAATTTCAAAGTTGACAACGCTGTTAAGTAACATTTAAAACTCACTTATTCTCTTGGTTGAAAATAAATATCAAAAATAACGAAATTTTTATAAGAGTGGATTCACATTCTGCGACTTGTCGCCGAGACTCTGCTAAAGTTCTCTTTTGGTTTCCCTTTTAAATTCATGGTCTGTTCACATATATACATGACAAACATTTGTTGTACCATTCTTGCGACATTTCGACATTAAATTGTTCCGTTTTACTATTTCACTCATTCTCAGATGTGTTGCCATATAGGATTTAGTTACATTGCAGGTACATTTTACAGGTATTTATATTTCTGATATTTCACTATTAAATTTTCTATTAAATTTTTTGACCACTTAGTATTTATTTATTTAAAATTAAAACAACATTTTGTTCTCTTATTAATTTACTGCAATTTATTCGCAGTGTTGCCAAAAAATATCTGTAATCACATAAAATGAAATTTCATCGTGGCAATACTGCTCGCAAAGGAAATAAAAAATTTGTCGCTTTGTTTCACAAAACCTGCGATACTAATTACCCCGTATTCTCCACTACGTATTTCATCTACAAACTTGAGTCACAGGAGAAAAGCCGCAAGCAAAAGTCGCAGCGTGTGAACACCCTCTAAGTAACCTTAATATGTTGGATATCATTTCCATTTTGGTTTTTACCTGGAACTTTAGCTACCGTTTTATTGTTATTTCTTATTACTAAATAGAAATGTTCTTCATTGTTTGCTTGTATGTTCAAAAGCAAGAAAAAAGTAAAAGGTGCTCACTTACCCTGAATCGATGAAAGTATCAGTAATAAAATAAAGTTGATGTCTGTTCTTGCAGAAAAAGTTGCCACTAGATCATTGTTGAATGTGTTTAATTTGTCTTCTTATTGTTGGGTTGTTTTTATACCCTACACCACAATAGTGCGGAGGGTATATTGGATTTGTGCTGATGTTAGTAACGCCCAGAAATATTGGTCCAACATCCACCTTAAAGTATACGGATCGGCCCAGAATCACTTTCTGAATCGATTTAACGATGTTCGTCCGTCCGTCTGGCTGGCTGGCTGTCCATGTATAGCTTGTGCGCAGAGTACAGGTCGCAATTTTCAATACATTTCGATATCATTTGGTATGTGGTATTTTTTCGGCCCCAGGATGGATGGGATTGAAACTGGTGGAAATCGGTCCATTAATTCACTGACCCCCATACAAATGTCTTCCCGAAATTGGGGTTTACTGGTCATAAATCTTTGAATTATGCAAGTATGTAAACAACTTTCACCACAAATGAGTAATAAATGAAGCTAAATCACATTTACAAATTTCGTGAAGATCGGTCCATAATTAGTCGTAGCTACCATATAAGGCCCACTTCCGAAAATCACTTAAAAGAGCATAACTCTTTTAAAAATGTCGGTATCCAAATAATATTGAACACAAATATTTTTCTTACATATACATATAATATGGTAGAATTTTATGACAATCGGTCCATAATTAGTCGTATCTCCCATATAAGGCCCACTTCCGAATAAAATTTAACAAAAATGAGTTTCTTATATACAAATAGGATGACACCTAATTCTATAATAGTCAGTTCATAAATAGTCAAAACTCCCATATAAGACCCTCTTCGTAATTCACTTTAACCTTTAACTTTAACCGGTCCATAAGAGGTAATATCTCCCATATAGCGCCCATATGTGTAAAACTGTTTTATTTATATACTGGGTGTAGGGTATTATATGGTGGGGCTTGACCGACTATACTTTCTTACTTGTTTATTATTTATTTTGTTTGTACTTTTTTGCAGGTTGTATTTGAATTGTATTGTATTACTTAAACATACAATTTCGCACTGAACACTTTTACATTGGTAAACAATTGCCCCTATAACATTAATCAATCAAACAAAATGTATCGAAATTGCTTATGTTGGCATTATGACATTCGATATCGACTAAAATGGTATTCGGTCAATCATTTTACAAATTGTTCTGTTTGTAAAGCTCTTCTAGCAACCTTTTTTTCGCGAAATGCCCCCACACAAATGAGTCATGAGCTGCTCCACCGTATTTTAAAAAAATGCTCAAAAATTAATGTTCGTGATCATATACATAGATGAGGATAAACACAACAGCAATATTTGGTACACTTCGTTTTAATACCCTCCACCACCATAAGAGATGAATAAGTTTTTCATTACATGAGCCATACTGAGAAAAATTTATCTGAGACCCAACAAAATATGTACATATATCGTATTCTGGATCGTTATGGAACTCTAAATCTATTAAGCTATGGCTGTCCGTCTGTCTATCTCTCTAAAATACTCTCACGTCCAAAATATGCAACCAAAATAAGCAAAGTTTACAAAATAACCGTCTATAACTCTTTTAAGCAGTTCGGTATTATGCTTGGTTTTCACTAAGTCATTTTTGTTGTCATTTTTGTTGTCAAATTATCCAAATTGTTGGCAATTGTATGAAAACGGGTTGTCATATGGCGTCATCTATGTTTGCAATCTCATTAGACGTCATCGACAACCCGTTTTCATACAATTGCCAACAATTTGACAACAAAAATGACATAGTGAAAACCAAGCATTAGAAATCATCAAAATCGGTTGAGGCGAACCACAGTTAGGACCAAAACGTGTGACAACCTCCATCATGTGTTACAACAAAGCTTTAGCTTTGTAAAATACGATATTTTTTAACAGTTTTTTTTTCTATTTTGTTTAAATACAATCGTATTGCAGATAATACCATGAATTGTGCATGTTATTTTTATGATAAAAGGACAAACTGTGATAAAAATATTAATAATCGGTACATGATTTCTCCTAGATCCTATATAAATTTCTTCCCGAAATACAGCTCACTGTTATATAAATGCCCATAAAATTGCAATTTCAATATAAAATTCAGCAAAAATAAGTTTTATATGAAAATAAACCACCAAACAAAAACTTGATTAGTTCGGTACAAGTTTGACTATTGCTGCAATACAAAGTCCGAAAATTACATAAATACGTATAAATCTGTCCAATGCCAAAAATCAGACTGTTGGATTTTGTATATTTAGGTCCATAATACATAATCCGTAATACTCACATCTCTTTTAAATATACCAATATTTTGTTGAAAATCGACATGATACATTCTCATATATAAAAAATTCTTTGTATCAAATTTTATGCAGATCGGTCTATAATTGGTCATAGCTACCATATAAGACCCAAAAATTTCTAATAAATATCGATATCAAACCAACATTTTATACCGAACTGTAATTTTAATCCAGAAATCAAAATAATATCGGTCATATGGAATTAAATAACTGAATGTTATAGTTGACAGTCCATATTTTCCAATAGCTCCCAATTGTAGTAAACTTCCGAGTATTATTATAACAACCATTAAAGTCTTGTAGAATACGTTATTAAGATGGAGTTCTGCCTAAATAAGCCTTAAATACATAAATATCACAATACTGGATACTGGCTTTTGAAGATATCAGTCCATAATTGGCCCACTTGCACTAAAACGCTTATAAACTCTTGTCAATAGCGTTATTGAGATTGAGATAAGCCTCACCTTATAAACTTACCCTTTTTTGTACTCTTTTCCTTAACCTGGTGAATGTGGTAAAATGTTGAACCTATTTTAAGTTTTATAAATGGGTACATTACATTTGAGATTGTTATATTGTCTGTAAATAATGGTAAGAATTGGAAATTACATCAATTATAGAGGTTAGATAAAATTTAAAAACATTTGAAATAAATTATATTGTGCGTAAACTTGTCTATCAAACCATTTATAAAATACTAATAAAATTTTCGCTAAATTTGAATAAGAAATAGTGAATAATTATATTCTGGTCCTAACAGTGGCGTAGGTTTTTTGTTATTCTCATTATATTTATGTGTAGTGGTATTTAAGATTCGGCACAGCTGAGTATTGCACTCTGACTTGTTTTATTTAAAATTAATTTTTGTCTACCCGACAAATCTTTCAATTCAATAATCTGTTGACATAAAGAAAACATATGTTTATATATCTATTACAATTGCTTTAAACTTACGATGCATTCTTTGAGATTTTTATTATTATTTATGTATGTAAACGAGTATATTTTTTGCGGGTGCTTTCAGAACTTATTTACTGGGTGGTCTAAATTTAATAATGAACCATACTATAGCGGCTGAAACTGATGGCATCATATTGGTATTTTTTAATCAACTAATCTTTAGGAATGCACACATTTGTAGAGTCACTTTTGATCACATTTACACTTCTTACAGAGTCTGTTTATTTTAATTTTATATTGATGTCTAGGCTGTTGTATTAACATAGGGAAAATATTTAGAAACACTTATTTATTCGTATCCTTATACTGTTCCCGAGTAGATTTTCTGAGGCATTCAGTTTTGGCTAGTTGAAATGATATTATGCCTGGCTCTAGTTACCTATTTGTAAAAATTTTAAAATTGTAAAAATATGGTTCACCTTTTAACCAATGTATCCTTTTGCAATTTGAATATACAAACGAAATCGGAAATTTAATCTGCCAGAGTACGAGAGCAACAAAAGGGCACCCCGGTAACAGTGTAGTCACTAGTGTCTTGAAATTATTTTATTTTTTATTTTATTTATTAACAAGTTATGTAATAGGAAAGCCTCCAATGGCCAATTAAATATTACAATTGATGATAGAATAGTAAAAAAAAATAATTTAATTTACCTAATATTAATGTTTTATTTACAACAGCCTCAAATTTGTAACAGAGAGAAACATTCAATTAGTTAAAATGAATATATGCCTAATTTAGCAATTGAATGTCTAATATCAAATTAGTTATGATTCCTATTTAAATATTCGGTTAACTTTCAGCTATTGTGGTATAAGAAAATGAAACTGTCCGTAAATCATTATAATGCTATTTATGAAAATCTTACAGTTTCTTTTTTCCTAACAGCAATGAAAATAAGTTTCACTCAGCAAACTACTCCACTGTAACTTTAGCCTCACCGGTTTACCAATAGCATCAGGAGATAGTTTTTTGTACTTTTATTTATTTATTGTATCTTCACTAAAAGCGAACTAACAATAACCGCCTGGCCAACGATGTCGAACGATAACGTTCGCTTAGATAAGACTTAAGACACAAACTTTTTATCGTATCAATGTTTTACTCAATCAAGTTTGTTTATTCCACAAGCATGTTTCTGTCTTAAGTCTTATCTAAGCGAACGTTATCGTTCGACATCGTGGGCCAGGGGGTAAGTTTTTCAAATCTTATATTTAAAAAATTTCAATTATTAGTCCAGCCAGAGCCGGGCGAAAATTGTTTGAGCATTGTTTATTTTATTTATTAAGTTGGCATTCTTTTTGCTTGTCTTCGGCTCAGGTCCGCTGTTTCCCTTCTTCTTAGTCGAATATAGCCTCTATTATTATGTTGGGGGATTATGGGTTCGGGTGTACTTCAAGCTTTCAGGAAATACGGCAGTCTCATTTTCTGCACAATATGCATGTATACCAAAATCATGTTTTTTTTTCAATTAAACCTTTAATTGATTTTAAAATAATTTTCAATTAAAATTTTAATTGATTCAATTGCTTTTTCTGATATTTTCAATTAAATCTCACATTTTTTTTTAATGATACTATCATTTTGTTTACAGGTCCGATTTCAATTAAATTTTTAATTGATTCCACAAATATTTTAATTGAAACTCATTTTTTTTTTCTTTGTAGTCCGAAGCATATGTAACAATTTATTTTCTATAAAAATTAACTTGGTTGCCATATCTTTAGCTTGTGGATACTTAAGACCAAAATCTATATCAACCTGTAAATATTTAATTCAGTTAAAAATAATCTAATTTATCATGCAAATATTTATTAAAAGATATTTATAAAAAGGTTTAATATATTCAGGCCACAATTTTAAGATCTCGGATGTAGACGTTGATTCTCTGATTTGCTGAAATCTATATTTATAACATTTTCTCCAATATAAATCCATTTCATCATTCCTATTGCTTCCATTTCGAAGAATTTGGATTGCAAAATTGGAATCTATTTCTGGAACTTATAAATAAACAAATTACACCCATGAAGTTTTTGGGAAAATTAATCTTAACTATTTCCTCTCGTAAGTCAGTGGCAGATTCTTCTTCGGACTTGAAAATGGCTTTTGATAGTCGTTTTAAATTAAATATCGTATTGTAAAGTTTGCCTCTTTTGCCAGTATTATAATACATACATACTCGTATATGAAAACAATCAATTTGGTACAGTGGTCTTAAAGGATTAATGAAGGTAATTTGTACAGTAATAATTAGAAGAGAGTTGCTAAATAAATGTAGGAATGGCAGGGTACACGACGAATGACAGGGGTAAGGAAACGACTGTTGACGATCAGCAGAACAGAGATGGCAGATTGGGATTGTTGGTTAGATTAAGAGAGGTCGGAAGAGCAATTGATATTTCGGGACTGGGACTGGGAGTTGGTAGTTAGTAATATAACAGTGTTCATTGGACAATATGGAACTTATATTGTTTGTGAGTTTATGTCTATATATCGACAGTTCAATTCCAAACCATGCTATGTCGACTTAGCATGTTTTTAATTTTTTTGCATTTTTGAATTTAGATTTTCTCAACTTAAATTCTGTCAAATTTAAATATTTGTAGATTATTGTGGTTTATTTGCGAAAAAACGGAAGAGTAAGGCAAAACTCTGCATTATTATAAAGCAAGACTTCTTTTTTCTTTACTTTACACGAGATAGTATAAAACAAATCCTATACTTCTCGGATTCAGAAATATACAAGATTAACATCGTAAGATAAGATAAGATAAGAAGGGTTGTACACCATGTGCACTTCCACTCGGAGACCCTGTGGTCCATTGTGATTCCCTTCAGTTTAAAAAAGAGTAGAAAGATAGAGAGATAGATTTGAAATGAAAGAAGAACCAAAACCGCCTGATAAGGGTAGAAAGAAGAAGAGAAAGAAATATCCCCTTACGGATTTGGAGTCGCCGTAAAATGTCCCTTAATAGTCACCCTATTCCCCTAATGAAAACAAGAATGTTACCCGGTTTGCAGCCAGCAACATTGCTGAGTACGTACAGGAATCTATTTCCTAGCCATTTAAGTCTATGACCCTGTAACCCAGGATAGTTGCACATGATGTGCTCTATTGTCTCTGGCTCCTCTGCGTCTCCACACACCCTACAGAAGTCCTGTGTGTTATTATCCCATTTGCCTCTGAAGGCCCCAATTAATATCGTAAGGTGATTTATTTAGAAATTGTTTTTAATTTTAAATAAAACACTTTCAATATAATAAGATGTCGGAATCTTTACTATTACTCAAAATAATGATCTCTGACGTACGTATAATTTTTTTTAAATAATTACATTCGGAATTACTTCCAGTATCTCGCTAGTAGTGACTTTTTACTTCATATGAACCACAAATAACAAACCCAATAAAAAATGTGCAAAGTTACAACCGGGTTATATCTTTACGTACTTGTAAATTTTGTAACACAAACCTTAAAAACCACTGTACTCGTATAATAATTGAGTATAATAAATAATAAAACTAATGCTTTCTTCTATATGGCAAACAGTGCTTTCTTGTACTGATACTACCGATAAATGTTATTGATACGCACACATAGGCACACTTTAACAAATTGTATTTTAATCATACGTTTAAGTCTTTCTAGTTCATTTCATATATTTTTCAATATTTCACAATAGTTTAATGGGCCACACAGCAATTTTCGTACTCAGCCGAGCAATGACAATAAAGTTTTCCCTGTCAATTTCCCAGTTGAAACAGTTTTCGTTCACATGTGATGCCCTCAAATTATTATTAATACTTTAATATTATTTTTTTTTTGATTTATATTTATAATTAATCATTTGTTATTGTCGTTTCTAAAACGAATGGAATATAATAAAAAGAAATGTACATGAATTAAATTCAATGGAGTAAAATAACATACATATATAATGAAAAATATAATAAAGTTAAACTAGCTAAATAAATGTGTAGGTAAACAAGTTAGAGTGCTATATTCAGCTGTGCCGAATCTTAAATACCACTACATATAAATATAATGAGAATAACAAAAAAACTACGCCACTGTTAGGACCAGAATATAATTATTCAATATTTCTTATTCAAATTTAGCGAAAATTTTATTAGTATTTTATAAATTGTTTGATAGACAAGTTTACGCACAATATAATTTATTTCAAATGTTTTTAAATTTTATCTAATTTTAACCATTTACCTCTATAACTGATGTAATTTCCAATTCTTACCATTATTTACAGACAATATAACAATCTCAAATGTAATGTACCCATTTATAAAACTTAAAATAGGTTCAACATTTTACCACATTCACCAGGTTAAGGAAAAGAGTACAAAAAAGGGTAAGTTTATAAGGTGAGGCTTATCTCAATCTCAATAACGCTATTGACAAGAGTTTATAAGCGTTTTAGTGCAAGTGGGCCAATTATGGACTGATATCTTCAAAAGCCAGTATCCAGTATTGTGATATTTATGTATTTGAGGCTTATTTAGGCAGAACTCCATCTTAATAACGTATTCTACAAGACTTTAATGGTTGTTATAATAATACTCGGAAGTTTACTAAATTTGGGAGCTATTGGAAAAGATGGACTGTCAACTATAAAATTCAGTTATTTAATTCCATATGACCGATATTATTTTGATTTCTGGATTAAAATTACAGTTCGGTATAAAATGTATCGATATTTATTAGAAATTTTTGGGTCTTATATGGTAGCTATGACCAATTATAGACCGGTCTGCATAAAATTTGATACAAAGAATTTTTTATATATGAGAATGTATCACGTCGATTTTCAACAAAATATTGGTATATTTAAAAGAGATGTGAGTATTTAAGTAATTTTGGGAAGTTTACCTTATATGGAGGATATGGCCAAATATGGACCTAAATACACAAAATCCAACAGTTTGATTTTGGCATTGGATCGGTACCATCATTTGTGACAGATTTATGTAATTTTCGGAGTTTGTATTGCAGCAATAGTCAAACTTGTACCGAACTAATCATATATAGGATCTAGGAGAAATTATGTACCGATTATTAATATTTTTATCACAGTTTGTCCTTTTATCATAAAAATAACATGCACAATTCATGGTATTATCTGCAATACGAGTGTATTTAAACAAAATAGAAAACTGTTAAAAAATATCGTATTTTGATGGAGGTTGTTACACATTTTGGTCCATAACTGTGGTTCGCCTCAACCGATTTTGATGATTTCTAATACCAAACAGTTTAGAAGAATTAAAATTTGTTTGCAAACTTTGCTTATTTTGGTAGCATATTTTGGACGTGAGAGTGTTTTACTGAGGCAGACAGACAGACTGGCATAACTCGACTTAGAATTTCATAAGGTTCAAGAATATATTGGGTTGGTTGGGTCTCAGATGAATTTTTCTCAGTGTTACACACGGCATGAGAAACTTATGTATACCCTCATTCACCACTTATTGCGGTGGAGGGTATAACAACATAATTTATATGAATGAAAGCTTTAGCAGATTTTGACACTAAATATCGCTCAGCACCAAATGTGCTGAATGAGAACATATACTCGTACATACATATAAAAATTTGATATTCTGTGTATTATATTGAGAAATATTCATCTAACAAAGTATATGTTTCCTTAAACTTTATGAAGTTCTAACTCGATTGAGCTATATCCGTCTGTGTTTCCCTGTAAAACACTCTCATATCTAAAATTAACATTGTTCTAAGCGGTTCGTTGAAATTGGGTTGTCACAACACAATATGAAACATATTTTTTTTGCAATCTTTTTCCTGTTTTGTTTAAATATAATGTAGATAATATCATTGAATTTTCCATTTATTATTTCACTGGAAAAGGCTAAACATTCCCTGTTCAAACTTTTATAGTTCGATCGATATATTGGTCTATGCTACAAAACTTCAGCAAAAACAAATTTCATCCTAAAAAAATCACATAGCCATCTCTATAGTTGATACAACCTATCAACCGTATAATTACAATCAATAATTGTGGTACCACAGTTACAAATTGGCTAATGCTTGGTTTTCATGATCGCAAACATAGATGACGCCATATGACAACCCGTTTTCATACAATTGCCAACAATTTGGACAATTTGACAACAACAATGACATTGTGCAAACATAGTGAAAACGCGACTTAAGAATCGTTTTCGAAACCGCAATAATTAAAATAGAGTATTCTACACCAGTTTTATTCGATCTAAAGATAAGACATAGATGAAAGAAAACATACAAAAAAAAAAATAATGTAAAAGTTGTTCCGTTACGGGGATTAGTTCTAGATCCAACTCTTTATCAGAAAGGAACCTCATCAACCCAACAGGGAAACATTATATTATCATTTTATCATAAGCGCTTATGGAATGTTGATAAAAAGAGGGTAAAATTCAAAACGGCGTAGAGGCATTATATTTAGAGAATTGTACATGTTTTTTATATTAAAATGATCTTTTAGAAAATTATACATCTGTTATATATTTCGCAATAAAGTTTTTTATTATAAAAAATCTTTTTATATCCTCCACCACCATAAGTGGCGAGTAAGTTTGTCATTCCGTGTGTAATACTGAGAAATATTCAACTGAGATCCAACAAAGTGTATATATTACTGATGCTTATGGAATTTTAAGTTGATTGAGCTTTGTCCGTCTTTCTGGCTGCTTGTGTGTCCAAAAGACACAACAAAAATCTACAGAGTTTGCAAAAAACCGTTTATAATGCTCCGTATAGTAAAACCAGAGTGATGGACCAAAATGTGAGACAACCTCCATAAAAGTTTGATATTTTTAAACATTTTTTCACGTTATTTCTTGGATGAAAGAGGAAAGTGTGAGGAGAATAGTTACTATCAGTTCATGATTTCTCATAGCCCCCATACAAATATCTTCCCGAAATATGACTTAATGATACATGAATGAAGTAAAGTTTTTGCTGGTATCGTACTAATTCTTTTTTTTTCAAGAAGAATAGGCTTAATTTTAATTGTACATTAGTGCAATGTAAAATTATTATTTTTTACCTGCAGCACCAGTTACTTTGAATATAGATAGTCAATCACCTCTTAGTAATCCAATATAATCTAGAATCCTTTTGCTGCAAGACGATGCCCTGAATAGAAGTTTAATTTAAATATTTATTACATTTTCATTTAAAATTTTATATCTTGCAAATATTTATCAATCAATCAAGTAAAGAAAGACACATACATAGTTATTTAAGTATAATTTTTTGTTCATTAAAACACTCTTTCTTCTTAAAGGTGATTGTATGTAATGCCATAATTATGACAAATGAATTTTTTTAAATGTAAAACATGAGCAAACAATAAAAATTAATACTCTTTGTTGATGAATTTCATAAACCAAACGGTCTTTAATGAAGCCCAGTGAAATGGGTTGTACCGTCTTGAATTGTTTGATTGCGTTGCTAATTTCTTAAAGTAAGTAGTTTCATTGTTATTTCGTTGTGTAATTCTAAGTACATACCTATACATACAAACATACATATGTATAAGTTTGATTCCATTCTATGCCGTCGTTTGCTTTATTAAGGCCTAAATCAAAAACACTATCAGCCGCTTATTTACCATGTTCTGAAAAATAATAAGTAAGAGTTTATATTCGGCTGTGCGGAATCTTATACACATGTACCTACATTAGGGCGGCCCAAAATAAAGTTGCGGATGTTTCCGACTAATGTGAAGATTTGACTCATTTTAAGACTACGTTTCTCAATTTTTTTTTTGTCCTGGGGTCAATATTTGGTGAGCTGGATCAAAGGATAAAAAGGTCCTTTTTAGAGGTTTTTCGAAATTTTTTTCACATTTCTTCCAAAGGAACTATATGTAAATTTGGTATCATATGAAAGGTATTTGAGAGGCGCATTCAATGGGTTATCAAAAATTAAAAAAAAGAATTTTAAATTCAAAAATTTTGAAAATTTCAGACAAAATTTTTTTTTTATTATTTCATAGAATTAACTTAAATAAATAGTTGAAATTTATTCATTATAAACATCATGCAATTTAACTCAAAGGTTCTTCCTTTGGAAGAAATGTGAAGAAAAATCAAAAAACCTCTAAAAAGGACATTTTTATCTTTTGATCCAGCACACCAAATATTGATCCCAGGACAAAAAAATTAAGAAACGTAGTCTTAAAAAGAATCAATATTTCATAATAGTCTGGAACATCAATACCTTATTTTTTTCTCCATACAAACGGGGCCACCCTAATGTACACCATTTATGAATACTTGAAACTATTTTTTGTTACATTTTGTATCAGTAAAATAATTATACTGGTTATTTTATTTTGCGGATCCCTCACATCAGTGCTATCGAATTTTATGGGGCGATCGTCATGAAATATTGTACTGTAATTAAAATTTATTTGTAGTAGGTATATTTTGTTTAGATTTCATCTCAATAACAAGGTTTACAAGAATTTTATGCATATTCCAGTTATTCCACAAAGTATACGGAGGTGTCACGAGAAAGATAATAACATTTTATATAAACTATGTCTTTTAGAACTATCCTTTGTTTATATTGTTGTAGCGTCTACCGATTTATTTTGATACACAATAAATTAGGTACCAAGAGTCCCAAAGAAAATGATTTTGGCTATTTGAAACGTCAAAATTGTCCCTTCTGTATACTCTGTGGTTATTCTCGTAAGTGGACATTGTACGGGAGCCCAATATTATTATGGACCAACTTTCACAAAAGAAAATAATACAATTTTTACATACGAGTACTTATAATTGATCTGTGTAAAATTTCGGTTCGATATGAATGTTTATGTAAGAAGTGGACTTTATATGTTGGCTATGTCATGCAAAATTTCATAATATTATCTGCATTATATTTAAAGAAAATTACAAAAAATATGAAGGTTGTCTAAAACTTTGGTCTGTAACTCGGATCCCACTGTGCCGATTTGACCCATTTCCAATAAAAAACATTTCGGTAGATCAAAGAATGTTTGGTAAAATTTCATTGTTCTATGTCGTTTTTCGAAGCTCGATCGTGCCTTCCACACATGGAAAGACGGACAGACATGAGTGGATCGTCTTAGAATCTTTGACTTGGTGCTACGACCAATTTTTCGATGTTTTACAAACGGTATAACAAAGTAATTATAGCCACCATCTTTTTAAGGGTGGGTATAAAAAGCGCAAATATTTTGTTTTGTACAACATGATGATTCTAAAGTAACTAGTTACTTTATTTATAGCAGAAAAATATCCGAATCTAACATCTGATAAAGAGTTTGCCCTATGTTTATACCGTCCGCCACCACGTTTGTCACTCAGTGTGAAACTTTGATAATATTTATCTGAGACCCAACAAAGTAGAAAGAAAGAAAAAATTCGATCTCATATTAATATCATTCAAGGATTCTCTTAAATTCTTATAAATATTGTTACCAGGTTATAATTCGACATAAGTTATCCTCATAGATATATAAATTGTTGTACTAATTTTATGATAGCCGGTCCAAAATTAGTCATAGTTCCCATATAATCTTTATATATATCTACCTACTCAAAACTTTACATAGATCATTTTTATATGCACAAAAATTACACTACAGAATTTTGTGACTTTTCCCTTTTCCAAAAATCATTTCAATACTTATAAATCAGATCATGTTTATATATATGGCAAAATCAAAATTTAGGTCCATATTTTGCTATATCTTCCATATTAGGTACACTTCCGGAAATCACTATAATACTCATATCTCTCTTATATATACCGGTATTTTGTTAAAATTTGACATGATATATCCTCATATATGTATATAAAATTCTCTGTAACGTATAGATCCCATATAAGGACCAATGCCGAAAAACAAGTACACCCACAAAAATGTCTAAAAAAATATCGATATCAAACTAACATTTTATATCGATCAGTAAGTTTACTTCAGAAATCATACTTATATCGTTCATAGGGGAATTATGCTCCTGGATTTTGTAGTTGTCAATCTATATTTGGCAAAAGCACCCGTGTATCATTATAAAAACCATTAAATTTTTATAAACTACATCATTGAGATGAAATTTTACATATATAAGTCTCAAATACATACATATGTACATATAATATGTATTTTTATTCTTAGTCTTTACAACAGCGTAGTTTACAATATATAATATATAATGCGCTAAGACGGAATCAAAAACGCAGAATAAGGATATTATAGTCCTAAAACCAGTGTAGTTTTTGTATATATGTTCGCTGGAGGGTATTTAAGATTCGGCACAGCCATATATTGCACTCTAACTTGTTTTTTTTTTTTCTTATTTTTGGATAAAACTTGTGTTATTATTTCTCACTTTTTTACACACTACTGGGGATTCATCAAAAGATGAATGTTAAAAAATTTGTTTTATTTTTTTTGTTTGTAAATTTGATTAATGTATTGAAAATATAGGTTTTTAATATTTTTTTTTAACAAAAGAAAATTGTTAAATGATTTATTATGGCTTAACTAGGGTTAAAAAATGCTGGCATAAATACGCAATTTCAATTTACATATTTTTAACTAGCGATAAATAGTGTTTGGAAAACAGGAAGAAATACGTTTATGGAAAGAATTTAGAATAGTAAATACAAAAATTCCATACATTTTTCTAATGTTACTAATATTGGGGGGTATATTAGATTTGTGCTGATGTTTGTAACGCCCAGAAATACTGGTCCAACACCGACCTCAAAGTATACCGATCGACTCAGAATCACTTTCTGAATCGATTTAACAATGTCCGTTCATCTGGCTGTCCATGTAAAGCTTGTGCGCAGAGTACAAGTCGCAATTTTGAAGGTATTTCGATAAAATTTGGTACGTGATATTTTTTTCGACCCAAGGATGGATGGGATTGAAACTGCCTGAAATCGGGGCATTATTTCACCTGGCCCCCATACAAATGCCCTCCCACAATTGTTTGAATTATGCAAGTATCCGAATAAATTTGATCACAAAAGAGTGGTAAATGAATCCAAATTACATCTACATATCTAATTTTGTGCAGATCGGTCCATAATTAATCGTAGCCCCCATATAAGGCCCACTTCCGAAAATCACTTTAAAGAGCATAAATGTTTTAAAAATGTTGGTATTGAAATAATATTTAACGCAAATATATTTCAAATGTATACAAATTATACGGTACAATTTCATTGTGATCGGTCTATAATTAGTCGTAGCTACCATATAAGGCCCACTTCCGAAATCCACTTTAAGCTCCATAAATCTTTTAAAAGTATTTATATCGAGATATAAATTAACACATTTAATATTTATATTCATGACACTAAATTTTTAGATGATCGGTCCACAATAGGTTATATCTCCCATATAACGCCCATTTCGGAAAAACTGTTTTATACATATACTGGGTGTAGGGTATTATATGGTCGGGCTTGACCGACTATACTTTCTTACTTGTTATAATTGTATAGGTAGCACTGAAACAAGTATTTTTGATTTAAATTTTTTTCTGGAACTCTTTAATTAACAAAAATCTGAAATTTTGCGTATGTACGAAAACTTAAGTCCCTAACTGTATCTTCATATATCTTATGAAAGAGATACAATAACAATCGGTTTATAAAGTTTACGGTAGATTAGAGGTCGAATCTAAGATTCTTAACTACGGTAAGTCCCAATTTACACGAAGCAATTCTTAAGTTTAGCGATTACCTTTTAAACATCGTGGTGGGGGGAAGATAAGACGATTACAGACTTGATTGCACTAGCAGCTCGTGTTACTCTCTTATTTGTATTACATATTTGTATACAAATGTGTGTATACTCCCAAATAAAAATACGAGTGATTGTGCAGTGTAAAAACCGAAGAAATTTCAAGAAAAAAATTGTATCAATATTTTCAACAAAAATTGCTACGTTTAAATTGGAACTGATCTTGTCATCCATTTATATATTTCCAAAAAACACAAAATATATATTGGGTTGGGCCAAATATTGAATTCCAAACTTTCAGATGTATAAAATGTATTGAGGTAGTGTCACAATTGGTCTGCGAACACAAATTAGGACAAATACTTCTGGACGAGCAAAACGGGTCGATGTTTATGTTCTTAATTTTCTTTGTAGAAATGTCGGTCTTTTTGTTTGCAATTTATATTTGAAGACAGACTTTGTTGTTCTGAAAATCCTTGTTAAACAAGAAAGAAATTTCGTCAAAAGTTACTCGGAATAGCAGTAAAAATAATACTATTTATTCATAGATCCATATAACGTGTAGCATTTTAACTTAATTGATATACAAACCATGCAAAGATCATAATAAAATTTAAAACTATCCTTTGAGATACCTTTGTCTATATTCAGTACATGGATTATATTCAAATATTCGAGTTTGTCGTAGTTTTTTGCTCATATCGGCCGATTTTTCAGATTTTAAATAAAAGTTTTAGAGAATATATTCCAAAATAGAAAATATTGAAAACTATTACGCGTATATAGAATTAAATGCTAAAGGATAGTACGTGGAGTGAGAACTTTGCATTATTTTTTTTATTATTTTTTTGCTGAATTAAATGTACCAAATGGTTTACAATTTAACAAAAATGCTATAAACAAAGTTTATTCTTCATTTTGAGGAAAATCACAAACCTTTAGACTGTCGTTGAAAATTAAAGTAGCTGGACAAGGTCTTAATATTTCGCATTCACACTGACAGACAATGTAACCATTTGAAGAATCATCAGCGAAGAGAGCACCATCCGGTTGATTCTCGCATTTACCATGTTTTTCACATGTGGTACCAGAGGGACCAGCGGAAGGTCCAGTTGGTGCTGAGTGAGAATATGGACAATTAACATTTTCAGGATAGGTACACGAATGGGATGCAAGATCATACAGAAGATTATTAGGACAGGACAACACATTAGCACAACCCAAAATACAAATGGCATATTGACTGCAACTTTCATTTACATAAACACTACTGTAATTGGGTTGTCCAATACAGATTTGAAGGTCATTCATACAAGATGGAGAATTAGTAGTTGATGCTAGAGTTGGCGAAGTAGGTGTTGGTGAGGCTGGTTCAGGTGAAGAAGGAGATGGCGATGTTGAAGTAGGCGAAGCTGGAGTAGACGTATCTGTTGCAGGTGAAGCTGATGTAGGTGAGTCTCGAATCGATGAAGCTGGAGTTGCCGAAGTAGGTGTTGGTGAGGCTGGTTCAGGTGAAGAAGGAGATGGCGATGTTGAAGTAGGCGAAGCTGGAGTTGGTGTATCTGTTGCAGGTGAAGCTGGGGTAGGTGTGTCTGCATTCGTTGAAGCAGGATTTGGTGATGCTGGAGTTGGCGAAGTAGGAGTTGGTGTAGCAGGAGTAGCGAAAGTTGGTGTAGATAAAGCAGGTGTTTGCGAGGTTGAACCAGACGTTGTGCAGTCAGATTCTGACAAACATCCACATGCTGTGCGGCAACTGTCGCATTCTCCGCTTTTAGATATTAAATTCTTTATTACTCCAGCGTCACAAGCAGCTTCGATTGGCTCATCACATTGTGAAGTTAATCGATTAAAATGACTGAATCCATTACACTGTTCAACTGCATAAGTTGTACCAAATTTGCACACAACATATTTTGAACAATCAGTTGGAAAAAGTATTTGAGCGCCATCAATCTGGTCCTCACATATATCTAAACTCCAAGTACAGCTAAAGGAAATAGCCAAAAATACCACTAGTTCTAAAACTAAAAATAATATCTTATAATATCATATTTCACATTTGCAATTAATTATTCTTACCTTTAGCCATAATTTGTTATTTTCTTTATAAATATTATGCTGTCTATAGAAATGTTACGACTGTTTTTGCATCTAAACATGTCTACTACTTTTATAGTACCAGACATTAAAGCATCAGATAAAAATAATTAAACACACAATTCAATTAGATTATTTGTTTAAAAATTTTGTAATTCTTATCAAATGCAAAATGTAAACTCTGTGAGTTTGTAGGAGAGAGACAGGAAAAGGAATAGACGGAATTGCGTGTACTTGAAATTAATTTTTTTTCATTTGTACAAAAAAAAAACAAAGTAATCGAAACAGAAATCGTTTTTATGCAATTTTCCTTCTATGAAGTTTATAGAAAGTATGAAACAGAAAAATTACTAGAAGCAATCTCTTAAATCTAAACAGGCAGCACAATTGTCAGATTTCCCATTTTAATTATAGCCACATCCAAAAAGATGGGGTTCTATTGCGTTTGTTATTCCGTTTGGAAGACATCGAAATAATGGTCATATAACCAAAAAGTCTATATATTCTGGGTCCTTATAGGATTCTAGGACGATTTAGCCATGTCCGTCCGTCTGTCCGTCTGTTGTTGGCACGATAGAGCTTTAAAAAAAAGAAATAGAACAATGAAATTTTTACCAAACATTCTTTGATCCACTGAAATGTTTGGTATTGCAAATGGGCAAAATCGGTCCAGTGGGATCAAAGTTTAAGACTACCTTGATATTTTTCAATAATAATCATAAAATTTAGCACACTTTATTTTTATTATAGAAGGAAAAGTCATGTTGAAAATGGTCGGAATCGGTCGACGGTTTCTCATAGCACCTATACAAATGTGTTCCTAGAATATGGCTTCATGGGATATAAATGTCTATAGAAACAAACTTCTGCAATAATAAATTTCATGCAAAGTGAAATTTTAAAATAATATTTGTTTGCCTCGGTCCATAATTTTGGCATAGCACCATATAAACCCAATTGCAAAAATCACTTAAATGAACATCATTCTTTTTTAAAAATGACTATCAAGTTGAAATTCGACAACCATAATCAAAATATATTGTACTATATTTGATGATGATCGGCCAATATTTGACCGTAGTCCCAAATAAAGTCCAGTTCTGAAAATCACTTAAATGGGCATAAATCTCTTACAAAACCCACTATTAAGTTCAAATTCAACACAAAAAATGACTATCAAGTTGAAATTTAACAAGCATAATCAAAATATACTTTTAAATTGTCGTACCAAATTTCATGATGATCGGTCCATATTTGACCATAGCCTCCATATAAAGTCGAGTTCCGCAAATCTTTTAAATACGCATAAATCCTTTATGAAACCAGTATCAAGTTAGAACTGAACACAAATAGTCCATACATATGTAAAAATCGTCGGTCTCAGATTTAGGATGATCCGTTTATATTTGACCGTAGCCCCCATATAATGTCCGCTTCTAGAAATCACTTAAAGCTCTTATTATCATCAGCAGCAAGTTTAAATTCGATACAAATAGTTAATAGATATGTATATATATATAAGTCGTCATTCATGATCGGTCCATATTCCGGAAATCACTTAAATGCGCATAAATCTCTTATAAACATAGCTATCGAATTGAAATTCGACATAAATAGTATATTTTTCATATTGTACCCGATTTTATTACGATCCGTCTATATTTGAACATAACACCCATATAAAGTAGACTTCCTAAAGTTTCTTAAATGGTCATAAATCTTTTATAAACACTACTTTGAAATTCGCCATAATTTGTTTGTTGAATTTCAGCTTGATAAAAAAGATTTATGACCTTTTAAGTTATATTCGGAAATGGAATTTATATAGGAGCTATGGTAAAATATGGACCGATCGTCACAAGATTCGGTACGTTGATTTGTATTATTATTATTTTCCTTGAATTTAAAAATGATAGTGATTTTCATAAGAAATTTCTGTGCATAAATTTTATTGATTTTCGGATGTGGACGTTTTATGATTTCTTTTATCATAATACTTATTTTTGCTGAATTTTAAAAATTCCGGGAATATATTTGCATGAGGGCAATAGGACATCGTGGACCAGACTTCTCTCTCTATAATAATAATAAAGTGTACAAAACTTCATGATATTATTTTAATTATATGTAAAAAAAAATTGCAAAAAACATCTGAAAATATCGACTCTGTCTGAACTTTGGTCTCTAAAGCTCAGAAATGGCAAAAAAAAAATATTTCCACAAACTAGTTTTGTTATCGAATTTCGGTTTTTTTATGCAAATATGCACCGAACGTCACAAAATTAAATGCAATTATTTGCATATATGTCTATTAGACCTGTGTTGAATTTTATTAGGATACCGTAATGTTTAAAGATTTCTGCTAGTTAAAGTGATTTTCAGAAGTGGGCCTTATATTTCTGTTTTTTTTTTTTTTTTAATAAAACTTATTTGTAGTGAAATTTGTGGGGATAAATCAGACATTTGTGACCGATACACTACTATTTCGAGAAAGCATTTGTAGGGAGGCTTAGTAAATTAATCGCCCCGATCCAACATATCTAAAAAAAAATATACAATTATATACGAATATACATACATCTATATTTTTATCGAAATATCTGTTAAATTGCGACATGTACTTTGCGCTCAAGGATTGCATTGTCAGCCAACAAGCCAGTCGGACGGACGTTACAAACATTAGCAAAAACGCATTATACCCTATTCACTATGATAGTGTAGGGTATAATAATTAATTTTTTACACATATTTAACTATCGCAAATTGTACATTGAAAAACTTCTACAATAAAAAGAAAAAAAAAAAAATAGAAACAATACAAGAAACACTTTAGAAGCGAAAATTTACAAATCAATAACATATGGCTGGAAGTATCAGACCTTTTTTTATTTTTGAATTTATTTTTATTATTGAATCTTTTGTATCGAAATTTACAATAAGTATTCATATGTCCATATTGGTTTTATGATGGACTTGTATAAGAGAATTTTGTTGTCTAACGACAAGTTTGAGTTTCGACAGAGAAGCCAATGTAGTTGAGCTGCTTTAAGTTTCATAGCCATTATTTTCGCTTCAATATGACGAGACCAGGTCAAGCGTCTATCTATATGAATTCCCAAGTACTTAACATGGTTTTCTACCGGAACAGTAATGTTATTTATTTTTACAGCTGGACACATTTAGCCGGGTTAACCTTTATTCTCCATTTTTCTAGCCAGGCCTCTAGTTCATTGTTGTGGGACTGCAGATTTTGCGATGCGACTTTTGCGTCATGGTTAACGCTAATAAATGCTGTGTCATCTGCAAATGTAGAGGTATGCGTGCACAGGTTTGTTGGCATATCCGCTGTGTTTATTATATACAGAAGCGGTCCGAATATGCTGCCTTGGGGGACACCAGCAGTAATTTTCTTGAGGGGGGAGTATTTATCTTGCAACCTTACCATGAATGCTCTGCCTGTTAGATAGCTCTCCAGAAGCCTGTGAGTGTTTTGAGGAAGCATTCGTGTTATTTTGATAAGTAGCCCATCATGCCAAACTTTGTCAAATGCTTGGGAAATGTCTATAAACAGGGCTGAGCAGTATTGCTTTTTCTCAAACGCCGATCTAATTAGGGTGACAATTCTATGCACTTGTTCTATTGTACCATGCTTCGCTCTGGATCCGAACTGGTGATCCGGGATGATATCGTGTTCATTTAGATGAGGAGTTATACTTAAAACGAATATCTTTTTCGAAAAGCTTCGATAGGATTGATAATAAGCTTATCGGTCTCTACGAAGCAACCTGGCAAGCATCTTTTCCGGGCTTGGGAATCATAACAATTATAGATCTCTTCCATGAGGATGGGAACTATCCGACTCTTAAGCCTCAGTTAACCGACTGTAACAGAATGTAGTGTAATGACGTAAAAATGTAAGGAAATTCTATTTCTTACAGATTCATACATTACGGTGTTGCGTTACTCTACATCTCCATAACCATTTGCATTACTTTACACATAACAATATCCATCAGCTGTTTCTTACTGTTGCAGTTACATTCCATTACAGTCGGCTAACTGAGGCGTTAATATCGCGTTAAAAATGAGCAGCAAGATTCTAGAAGCAGACGATGCTAAGTTTCTTATCATTGACCCTGTGATGCGGTCAGGTCCGGGAGATTTTCTAATATTCACTTTTTCTATTGCAGATTTTACTTGATTTATGTTAAATTTTATTAGATGGTTTAGCTTATCAGGAATGATTGGACGACAGTAACATGTATGTGCATCATGTGGCGTGAAAACTTTCTCAAGGTGGCCCGCGAAAGCGTTTAATTCTTCATTTGTGTTTTTGGCCCAAGTGCGGGTTTCCAGTCTTAATGGAGATTTTTGTGTTATAGGGCATTTCATATGTCGTACAGCCTTCCATAAGCTGTAATTGGAGTTGTTTGTGGCATCAGAACGATTGGAGAAATCTAATATATTCGATACTGAAAATAATATAGAATGACTTACTTTAGTAAACCAAAGATAAAACAGGAACATGGGATATGCCAATGTATATAAAATACCTTGTGACGGAATTGAAAATTGTAATAAAGTATAAACTGATGATTTTATTTAAAGGAAAAGTTTTCCCCATTTAATCTTTATTGTATTAAAACAAAAATACAATATACAAAATTTAACAAAAACAAAAAAATCAATATAAAAAATAAAGAAACTCAATTAACTCAGTTTTGCACGTTTTCCAGAATCCATTAAAAACTGTTTTTCTTAGTGGGGTATCCATAACCCCTTGTTATAATTAAGGCTTTTAATGGGCCTCGGCATACTTTCAAGCAAGTTTTCCTTAAATTCACTTGGAATATTTTCTCATTCGACCTTAACACGATTGCGTTATCACAATCGTCTTTTCAATATAGACCACAAATTATCTATAAGGTTGTGATCTGGACTTTGTGCAGGGTATTTCAGTAGCTAAAATTTTTGACCAGACAACCAATTTTTAACAAATTTCGCCGTATGTTTGGGGTATCCGTCTTGTTGGAAAATAATTTCGTTTTCACGAAATTAAATGATGAAGTAGCATTCTTTATAATACCATTTATTCTAACAACCGGTCCTAAATACCACCATGTAAAATAACCCCAAACCATCGTTCATGTCATGTTTGCATGTTTGCTTCAGATGACGTCTTTAAATAGTTTCCTTTCCATCAGATTGGAATCGGTTAATTCTAATCTCGTCCGACCAAATATCTTCTTTCCAATCTTCTACACTTGAATGCTAAAGCTTTTTGCAGAATTCAAGAGGCGCTTTTTTATTTTTCTCAGATAGCTTTTCCGTTTTAAATGCTGCCACATATCGTATTATTTGTAGTGCTCTTCGTGCACTGATCTTGGCTTTTTGAAAAGTCAAAATTGTCACCTCTTTATACTCTGTGGTTATTCCTGGAAGTGTAGCTTGTACGAAAGCTATGCTCAATTATGGACCAACTTTTACAAAAGTCAATAGTATAAGATTTACATACTTATTTCGGATATGTGTAAAATTTCGGTTCAATATGGATGTTTATGTTAATGAGTTTTCGGGAGTAGTCTAATAAGGGAACTAAGACCTACTACGGTCAATCGTCATGAACTTCTGTACGACGGTTTATATGTACATGCGAATTATTTTTCTTGAATTTCAACGTAAAAATGATTTTTATAAGAGATTTATGAGCATTTAAGTGATTTTTCAAAGTGAACTTTATATTACGACTAGGGTCAAATATGTACAGATTATGATTAAATTGGGTGTGAATATTTTTATATATGTATGTATGGAGTATTTTTATCGAATTTAAACTTGCTGCTGATGCTTATAAGAAATTTATACGTATAGTTAAGTTAAGTGATTTCCGGAAGTGGACTTTATGGTGAAATGTAGACCGATCATCATGGAATTTAGTACGAAAACTCAGATGTGTCTACGGATAACTAGTATTAATTTTCAAGTTATTAGTGATTTTTATAAGAGTTTTATGTGTTTTTAAATGATTTCCGAAAGTGGTGTGTGTGGCAAACAAAATGTCGTTTTGAGATTTCACTTTGCATGAAACTTATTATTGCAGAATTTTGTATGGATACGGCTTTTCTATAGACATTTATGTACCATAAAGCCATATTCCGGGAAGACATTTTTATGGGGGCTATGAGAAAATGTGGACCGACTTCTACCATTTTCAATAGGCCTTGTCGTTCTATAAGAAACTTAAAGTGTGCAGCCATATATAGCAAAAAATATCGAGGTAGTCTAAAACTTTAAACTATAACTCGAATCTTACAAGACCGATTTGGCCCATTCTCAATACCAATAATTTCGGTAGATTCACTGTTCTATGTCTCTTTTTGCGAAACTCTATCGTGCCAACAAGAGACGGACAGACGGACGGACATGGCTAAATCGTCTTAGAATCTTATAAGGCCCAAGAATATATAGACTTTTAGGCTCAACGACCATTATTTCGATGTGTTACAAACGGAATGACAAACGGTGGTGGGTATAAAAATACTTCATGCATAATTGAGTCTAAAAGGAAACACTCAATAGTAGTCGCTATACTAATCACAATGATCCATCTATAAGATTGTAATGACTTATGGTCCATAATCTTAATATCAGCCACTCTTCCAAACAAAGAAAGCATTGATGTTACGATATTATAAAAATATTACGTACGGCGTTTCGATTGAATATATCCAAATAATGTTGCACTTAAACTTAGGAATATTGCTAAATAGCCAAACAAAATCAATAAAATATCAAGAAAATTGTGTTTTTGAAATAATGAAATAATTAATTTTGTTTTATACAGCAAATAAAAAAAAACAATTTCCAAAAAATAACACCAATGAACTTAGGGCAAAAAAAACTTGAAAAAAAAAATTAATTATAAGTTATTATGGATATTCTGTAACACAAAAATACAGGAATACATGCCGATATACATATGTACATATGTGTACATTAGACTGATCCAAAATTCTATGTAAGAAATTTCAACAAAGCACCTCAGAAATGCAAATTTTTAAAAATATTTGCGAATTTTCTGTGGTTTGTTTACATACATTCTCAGGAACATTTTATTTTCTACATTTGAGATTTAAAACTCCACTATACCTAGACCAGATTTCTTAACAATTCATTTGCAAAATCAGGGGTTCAAAAATGATGATCGATTTTAGCTACCAAAATTTTTAAATTTCTGTTTTTATATTTTGTTGAAAGTCATCTCAACAAGGAAGCTTTAATATATAAAACACTTAAAATACATAAATTGGGCCCATGCCGAAAATTATGTCTTAAAATCCCAAAGCTGGGGTTTGAAAATGGCCTTAATTTGTTGTTAATTATTTCGGATGTTATGAGAGTTCTGTAGGATTCGTCGCCTATATGAAATTGCATGCCAATCGTACAAGCCAGTTAGAAATGACTCAATTAGAGAACTTTTTTCATTCCAAACTTTTATTTCCATATCCCTTCTTATTTGTATTTTTTTTTTTTTTTTGCTTTCTTTTTGTTTATATTACATCCTTAATGACTAAAATAAAAGTAACAGAAAAGAAGCAAAAAAAAAAACTGTCACATTTACAAGAATGAGGTAAAATTTCTGATGAAAACGTATCAATTACTTGCTTCAGAGCGTCAACACCATCATCATCATCATGATCATCATCACCACCATGCCGAGCGTCATCGTCATCATCATTGTTTATCTTTTATTTGTTTAACACTTGAATAATTTAGTGCACACAGATACACAAAACTCCCAAACACATGCCACTTGTGTATTTTTTTTTTGTCTACTTAAATGGAAGTGATACGAGTCGAATACGAGTATTTGAACAATGTTGTATTTTTTTTTTATCATGTGCTGAATATATGTATTTTGCTTATATTTTCATCATTTTGTCTTCACCTTTCTTTTCCATTTTTTATAGAGTGTCGAGTGTTGAAATAAAACAAAAAACTTGAAAATCGATTATTTTGTTGTCCACTCGAAAATTAAAAGTATCTGCTGTTTCAATTTATAACTATTTGTTTGTCTGTTTGCAAGTATGTATGTATTTACTTCTTTTTCATTTTTCACATTGTTTTTATCACAGTCTAGACGTTAAATTAAAAATCGCCTAAAGTTGAAATTCAACAATCCTTTTTTCTACAATTTTCGCCACGGGATAAAGATTTTGGTATACATCATGCCATAATAACTTGCCTCTATGTTGGGGCTTTGGAAGAGACTAGCGAGTTCCAAAAGATCTAAATTGTATAATGGATATTAAAGCTACCAATGGCAGGAGAATTATACTGATAAAAATTGTAAGTTTTTTAAAGGTTGCAATTAAAAGATATATTCCAAATTTAGAAATGGTTACAGGAATCTTTCAGTTAAAGTAAAGCTACACGAATGGAGGTAAGACATTACAATTTTTTTCTGGGATATTTGATTCTTAAATTTATAAATTCAATTTAAGGTAGTATTTATTTAAAACAGTTTGGTTTATATCTTGTTTTGTTATCATAAAACTAAATGAAAATGTGAAAATTAAATTTGAATAAATTTCATATCATATAAAAAAACACAATAAAAATTATTATTACTTTATATGTAAGAGAATAAAAAGAATCTATAAATGCATGAGATCAGAAGAAACAAAATAAATAAATAAATTAAGATTAGATATTATTTAATGTCATGTATGTATGTACTCGTATGTTGTTACTTTTTATTATTTTAACATTAATAAAATTTGGATTTCAATAAAAATTTTGTTATAAATCACAATTTAATGACGAAACATGTTACAATGTACAACATATAGTTAGTTTAATGTGGAACTACCATTAAATATTGAAAGAAATAAAAAAAAAAATTCACGAAAATACTATTAAATGTAATGCCACAATGGATGAAATTAAAAATGAAAAAGCAAAAGGAAAATGAAAAGGAAATAAAAATTGGCAGAAAACATTAAAAACACAAAAAGGCTGTCGTAAAAAATTATATCCAACGTGGTTTCTTCATATACAAATTTCAAAAAAGAAAATCACTGTTTTTCTATAATACTATAATTCATACATAAATAAATAAATAAATATATATTTCAAATACATATTATTTATGTATGTGTATTTGAATTAGGGATGCCAAAAAAGGGCTTTGCAAACAGGGGACTTATGGCCGAATTCACAGTCTTTAGTTAGCCAATAACAAAGGCTTAACTAATGATTCTTTATTCGCAATGCTTAGTTTGCCATAAGAATAGCAAGTAATAGTTAAACAATAGTTAGTATTTTAGTTTACCAATGGTTAACTAATGACCGAGAATTGAAATTGAATGTACAACACAGTATAAAGAGGGAGTTTATTACCAGCGTTGTCAACTTGGTACCATTTTTTGTGCTTTTTGAAATTTTTTGTACAAAAAATTCCTTAGTTGGTGCGTGGTGAGCTCGCTTTTTCTTTAAATTTCGGTGCGTTTTTTAATTTTTCCGAAAATGTGATGAAATCTTCTTTTTTTTTTTTAGTAATTTTTAATAATTCATTATTATGAAATCTATATGATGAAAAAGGACGCCATTAAATGTATTTTAAATATGAATGTATAATCAGTGTTGGGCAAAATACATGGTTTGTGGTATTTAAAATACAAAATACTTGCTGGTCATGTATTTAAAATACAAAATACTTATACCTCTGCATGTATTCAAAATACAAAATACTTGCATTTATTGTACGTATTTCAAATACAAAATACTTCTACGTCATGTGCATGTATGTACCCTGCAGAAGAAGGTGGAAGTATTGACGCCTGGCGAGTGGTGCTGTACTGCAGTAAAAGTCAGTAGTGGCAATGTATACGACTTATAGACGGGCGGCTAGTACAGGTAGACTACTCGCAAATATTATACTCGTTTTTTTAAGCCGGCAACACTACCAAAATATACATAATTTGGCAACGCTATTAACAGCTGTCAACAATTGTTTGGTTGTGAAATTTATGTTAATTTGTAAAAAAAAAAAATGTGTAGGAAATTTCTTTAATAAGAGAAATATAAAGTACAATGGCCTCAAAAATAAAACTCTTTTCGACAACTGGTGAGTTAATACGACTGTAAACATTTTTTTTAAAGCAAAGTGGCTGTGCAGCGCTTAATAAAAAACTGGACGATATGAAAGGTAAGTTTTTACAACAGATTAATTCTCAAATTATATTCAATCTAAAACCTTTAACAGAAACGCTTGAACAACAACAACAATAACAACAAAATATAAAAATATGCGAGATCCTTGCCGAACATAAATTGCTGCTGAATCAACTTGTGAATAAAAACAAGGCCATCGACACAATTATGCAGATTTTCCCTTTAACTTCAGAGAGCCAACTTCGTGAGCTTGACAATCTACTTACAAGCCAGAAGGATTTGTATGTAAGTAATTATCACATTATAGAGAATATAAACTTTAATATAATTTAAACTCTTGCAGGTTCGCTACATAAAATCGCTGATAAAAGGCGATATATGCAAAAATCTTGGAAAATTCTTGGTCGAGAAATTGTCATGTCCTTTACCGTTGAAGGCGTTCAGGGTAAAAAGATGTTGAAAGACTTTAAAAATGTGTACGATGCTATAACCGGTATGTATATGTTAAAAAATCTTCCAATAGACTTTCATTGACTTCATATTTGTTTTTTAGATGCAATCTCTGATGAACGACCAGAAAAAAATTAAAAAATTCCACCACGGAAAGAATAAAAACCACAAACTAAAGAGCAAGCAAAAGGTCAAAGAAAATCGCTCTCAGTTAAGTGCAAGAATAAATTAAATTTTATTTTATAAGTTTTTTGATTGTGTTAAAAAATCTAATAAAATGCGTTTTTTCCATTTTTTTTATTCATATTTTAATACTATTTTAATAAATAAATAATTGAAAATAAATTTATGCGTTAATACATATTAAAATAAAAATCGGCATTCTTTAATTTTTCACAATACCAATTTACCAACAAACTACCTACTCGTGGATTGCTTCAAAGGCGATTGGTGGAAAGGTCTGCACTCGTAGACTACTCTGAAAGCGATAGAAAGGCGAATGCTGGTTGTCGTATGACAGTACCATGTTAAAATCAGCACTTGAAAGCATTAACTGGGAAATGAAGAGAGAGTAGTCGCTATCGCTTGGCGAGTAGTCGAACAGTAGTCCTGCACTACTAATTTTTTCTGAAGGGTATTTAAAATACGAAATACATCATTTTTATTCAAACCAAAAACTACATTACATAAAACTAATTAACAAAACAATTGTTTCCTTTCATAAATATCAGATTTTTGAATGTAGCATCAGACAAACAGTTTCTAGTTGGAGAATAAATAAAATCTGCTGAAGAAAATAATCTTTCTACAGGTCCTGATGAGCACAAACTTGTATTTAATTGTATGAATACTCTTTTTATATTTGGAAAACTGTCAAGAGTTATTATGTCTTTGCTCTTATCACTGAGGAAACTGACAAATTCCAACTCCAAATATGATGTCCTAGATTCACCAGCATCCCTATCTACGAAAACAACAAAATCATCGTCTTATTTACTGGTGCTTCTATTTCTGATATTTCCAGGTGTCATTTTAAGTTTTTTTTTGGAATTTTCCTCCAGAGTATAAATTGCAAGATTTTGGATTCTTTGCCTTTCTTCTGTCGTGATGTTTTCTGGCAGCCAAAGCATCTTATAACCAGGATGAAAACAGGAGGCCAAAATAGCTCTATTTATTTCTATTTATCGAATCTTTTTTGTCTTAAATTGTTTCAATTCAACCGATTTAATCTTGTTCTAACAGACATTAAAGTCGGCAAATGTTTTCCGTAATAACAGTTGTTACCCTGAAGGTAATCTAAAGCAGTGGCAATTGGTTTCAAATGAATTCCTCTAAGTATTCCAGTTCTATAGCCGAGAAAGTGCTCACCTTACTTAGCTTACCAAATAATTCATTTCATTTGGATTTACTTTTCATAAGTTGAGCTATAGAATCATACAGAGAGTTCCATCTTGTGGGCAAGGATATATTAATTGAATCTTTTATGATTTCTGCCGATTTCGGCCTTCCAGACATATTCCATAATAAAGTTTTTTATATGATTATTCATATCTGTAGTGATCAAAGGACTTAATATGTGGCTGGGCAAATGAGGCTGTCTTATTTCATCATCTGATGAAGTTTTTGGTACAAAAAACCATCAATAAACTGACAAAATATATTTTGAAAACTATGTTTTTAAAAAACAACATACTCCCATTTTTTATGTATGTATTTGAAATACTATAGTATTTATAAATGTATTAATAAATACAAAATACTTGCTTGACATGCATTTAAAATACAAAATACTTGCACAAATACAAAATACGTACATATTTGTATTTTAAATACGTATTTCATCAAAATACGTATCAAATACTGCCCAGCTCTGTGTATAATAAATGAACTCATACTACCAAATTTGTCACATGATGATTTTTGCTAAAGGTGAATAAGGTGAAAATCTTTGTTTGAAAATAATAAAATTAACATTTTAAACATGGAAATGAAAATTCTTGTGTAGCCTGATGGTTTGGTACGAACTGTAACTTTGAACTGTAGACCAACAACCATGGTTAGAGTCCTAGTGGAGCTCTAACAAATTTTATTAAAATAATTCAAATAGAAGTACTTAAAATAGAAAACAAAAGTAATTACAAAAGTACCAAATATATATTGAAATTAGCCCTTTTTACCAATTAGTACTTCAGTTCCGAATATAAATGCTTATTTTATTTCTATTATTTCGTTTATATAAAAAAAGGCTTTTACTATAAATCGTTAAACATTTTTTTAAAAAAGATTTGTATAGAATTTATGAAATTAAAATAATTCATAAAACATTTTAAATAAAAATGAAATTCTAAACTTGGTGCTTTTTTTTAAATGGCGCGTTTTTTCTTCATTTTGGTGCGTTTTAAAATTTCAAAGTAGACAACGCTGCTTATTACAACTGCCGCTAGATGTTCGAACAAAATTGGAATTCAGCCCTAAGCAGATTTTATTTATAGATATCTAATATGACGGACAACAACAAAAAGGACCAACTGTATAGATAGAATTCAAAAGTCTGCTTACATCGCTATCAAAGGTAGCTAATGGCAATTTCTACCTGCAGTGCTATTTATCTCTGAATGCTGGATATCCAGAATATAAAAACATGCACGATATCATTTAGTCTTGTCGCCTTCTTAAAATGGAATCATACACTCTGTTGCATTGCTATAATTACACTTGATGTTTGCTATTTAGTGCGAAGTTGTTTAAAAGTATAGTAAATGTTTTCTTTTTATACAATATTTGGGAGACCACTTCATTATTCTAAAATCGAAATTGTGCATTAATTCATTAATATTTGGTTAGTGTCTTATAACTGTAGCTAAATTTTTTGAGAAGCAAAAAAAAAAAATACTACAAAACTATAAAGTAGAACTCTTATTTATCCTTATTAAGCAAATTTTATATTATTGTTATTTGTGATTTTGAAAAGGATAAATTTCAATTTAGATAAAAAATGGCTTAAGCCTTTTAGCAATTGCCCAAAAAAAAACTGGTCACATATTGTAGTAAGAAATTTTGCAAGTAATTCGGCTTATTATGGTAAAAATAAAAATGGCGGCCCGAAAAAAAACTTTCTTAACAGGACAATCCAATGCCAGCAACACAATGAAGAGTATTGGTCATATTATTAATAAACATGAGGTAAATGTGTCCAAATCAGCCATAAGTAGACTGCTAGAATAATCCCAGACTATTTCTTAACAAAAGAGAATCTTTGTTAATAGTTGCACCTTTTAAACAAACAATAATTAAATTTTATTAATTTTTCTAATTACACAAAATTAGTAGATGAGATATTCGTGTCATTCTTAGAAAATAGTAGTAATGAAAAACAAGTTAGAGCAATTTTACGAACAACATAATTTATTTCAAATGTTTATAATTTTTTATGTTTATAATTTATCAAATTTTAACCATTTAAAATTGATGTAATTAACAATTTGTCTGATTTTCATAAGAATCTTGAATGTAATTTAACAATTTATAAAATTAAAAGAACATTTTCCATATTCACAACAAGTGAAGAAACAGGGTATAAAAAAGGATAAAATATAAGATGAGGCTTTTTTATTTGAATTTGATCTCAATAACATTATTCACAAAAGATTTATGGGTGGCATAGAAGAAATGGACCAATTATACACTGATAGCTTCTCAATCCAGTATCCACTAATGTGGTTTCAACGTATTTGAGGCTTATTGTGGTTAAATTTCGTCTCAATAACGTTAATTACAAGAGTTGTATGGTTGGTTGTTATGCACGGAAGTGGACTTAATTCAGGAGCTATTATTGACTGACCGCTATAAAATCCAGTAGCATAATTGCCGTATAACCGATATTCATCTGATTTCTGGATTTAAATTTCTGACCTACTGTGAGCCTCAAAAGTGAGTAAACACAACAAATTATTTGATTTTTTTAAGATAATGAAAATCCTTAAATCTATCCAACGATAGAAATTTAAAAGTTTCGTTTTGTTGGATATTTGGTTGAATAATAGATTCGGTTATGAAAAAAATATTAAAGTTGAACTTTAATGCTTTTCATAATCTTAAAAAAATCAAAAAATTCACTTTTGAAGCTGTGTGTATATAAAATGTTCATTCGATATCGATATTTATTAGAAATTATTGGGAGTTAAATTGTTTTTCGGAAATGGTTCTTATATGGCAGATATGACAAATCATGCGCCGAAATATTGGAATAGTCGAATTTCAACGTAATAACGGTATATTTAAGCTACTTATTAGTATTAAAAGGAATTTCGGAAGTGGCCCTTGCATGGGGGATTTAGTCAAATATGGGCCGATATTCTCAAAATCCATCAGTTTGATTTTGGCATGCAAATGATCGCTGTACATTTTGGATCGGTACTGTTATTAGTACTGAAATGATTTTCGGAAGAGGTCTTTATATGGGGGATACGGTCAAATATGGAACGAATTTCACAGCTTCCTGTAGTATAATTTTTATGTATATGTAAGTGATCTTTGTAAAGATTTGATTCGATATCGATATTTATAAGATATATATAAAGATTAATGACTTTTTCGGATGTAGTCCTTATATGGTAGCTATGACCAATTATGGACCGAAAATCGTAAAATTTGTATATGCATATTTAAGAATTATTTGTGTCGAATTTTAACCTGCCAACTATATTTGTACCAGACTTATACGTATTTAAGTGATGGACCGAGCAAAACAAAATTTCGTTTTGCGATTTCTTTTTACATGTCACTTATTTTTGCCGAATGTTGTATTAATATTCCAATTTTACAGGCATTTATTTATCATTAAGCCATATTTTGGTAATATATATTTGTATGAGGGCTATGACAAATCATGGGTTTTTACTATTTTCCTAAGACTTCCTTTTTTTATCATAAAGACAACGTGTAGAAAATTTTATGGCAATATCTGTAATAGATTTAATAAATTGGAAGATAAATATTTAAAATAATCAAATTTGTATGGAGATTGTCTCACATTATGGTCAATAACTCTGGTTCTGCTATACCGATTTTCTTGATTTTCAATAGCAAACTGCTTGGGAGAATAATAAACGGGTTTTGTAAACCCTGATGATTTTGATTGAGTGTTTTGGACGTGAGAGGCTTTTATACAGACAGACAAAGAGACAGACAGACGGATGGACAAACAGACGTACATAGCTTAATCGACTTAGAATTCCACAAGAATCAAGAATATACATATATACTTTGTAGAGTCTCAGGTGAATATTTCTCAGTGTTATACACGGAACGACACACTTATATACGTGTATCCCTTATTCGCCACTTATGGTGGTGAAGGGTATAAAAAAAATATATTTTTCAATAAGATAACCCACCTATACATATAAATCGTCAAAAAAAGGGATGGTTATCCTCGAAAAATATTAATGTATATGAATGGCCCGCAAGTCCTCCAGATGGGAACCTCATTGAGAACATTTAGGATATATTAAACCGTCGAATTTATGCTGAGAACCAACAATATGGATGCTTAGAGATATATATCTGAAGATATATATATGAAGGAAAAAATCTGGAATATTATACTTGAAAGTTTTACTTATTCAAAAAAAAAGGAGAGTAATTAATTTCTATATACATTTATAAGAGGTAAAATAAAATATATTATTTTTTGTTAAATAATAACCCCCTTATTCAAAAACGATTATTAAATTTAACAAACGTTTATTAAGCAAATTTTTATATGCAAATCTGTCTTAATAAACGTTTGTTAAATTTAATAATCGTTTTTGAATAAGAGGGTAATAATTTTGTGTATGAATGAAATAAATAAATAATATATGTGTTTTTTTTTGTTCGTTTCACATCTATTGTTATTAAACTCTTTTACTTTTTTCTTTAATTTACAAAATTGAGCAAAAAACCTACAACTGATTGACTTAAATTTAAAAGAAAAACATTAAATTTACTTTCATTTAATAATGTCTATAATACAGATATTTATGTCAGTATGATTGTGTGAATAAATTTTAGTTTCCATATGATTGTTACACACACATCCTTCGTTTTCCCTTTCAGTCGCAACGAACGAAACAGTTTGGCTTTTTTTTTACTGTAATGTAATACAAATTGGCAATTTAACATCATCAGTTGTGTTTTATATGATGCACATTAGGGTGGCACTTATTTCTCACTTTATAATTTGTTCTCCGTCAATTAAATATTAAATGTTAGACTTTGGAAGCATAGAAAATCCAAAAAACAAAAGCCACCCTAATGCACTTACATCTACATATTTAGACATCAACACACACCCAAATATATTGGCATCAGAAAAATACGCCATAAAATTCGTAAACATTTCCAGCCATATGAAGAAACACACTTACTTAAAAAATGGTACAACTGAGAAGATGTGATTAAGTTATAGAGCAGAATTATATTAAGTTTAGAGCATGGCATAAGAGAAAGATCTGAACTTGAATTGTTTGCTGGAGATGGTAACATTTTCATATTGGAATAAATTTTAAACTCTTCCCTCAACATTTTGTTTTTTATTTCATATCATTGCGGAAAATGGAAAGAAACATTACCGCCTTGTATTGATTACAAATTCAAGGCAATAAAATTTGCCTTAAAAACAACTTTAATGCCAATTTAGTGAAACATTTCATTTAGCTGATGTCCTTTAGTTTTTCCTTAAACAAATATTGAAACATGAAAGAAGCATATAAAAATCCAAACAATAAAATGAGCATACGACTTTTTAACGACTGATAGTGGTAAAGTGATAATAGAACAGAAAATGTTTTACTTCCGTTTGCTTGATAACAAAAAAGAAAAATAGAAAGAAGTAAAACAACGGCAAACGTACGTACCCCAGAGAATTAAAAAGTTTAAGAACGAATTTTACATTTGGAGAAAAACTAACAAAACAATTGCCATTTAAGAATAGACAAATACATACATACGTGACTTAAAAAACAACAGAAAATGAGAAACACTTTATAGCGGTTAAGGATGTGTCTCTCACATTGCAACAACATGAAATAATAAAGAAACAACCCAACAAACGAACATAAACGGATGTCCCAGATTGTGTATGGAATAAGGTTTAATAAAAACGCCTTTAACACATAAAGAGGAAGATGGTAATAAACCGTTGCATTTCCCAAAACATTTCCAAGCATTTTTCTACACACACTGAAAAACAAAATATAAATATTGGTGGTATTTTGCTATCCTTCACTAAATGGTGGTGGCGTTTTTTATGCTCATATAAATTTGATATTCCCTTTGTAACATCTGGTCTTGTATTGCTAGAATATTTTTATACCCACCACCAAAAAGATGGGGGCTATATTACGTTTGTCATTCCATTTGTAAAACATCGAAATAATAGTCGTAGGCCAAAAAATCTATATATTTCGAGTCCTTATAAGATGTTCGTCCGTCTTATGTTGGCCCGATAGAGCTTCGAAAAAAGTCATACAAAAATTAAATTTTTACCAAACATTCTCTGACCCACCGAAATGTTTCGTATTGAAAATCGCTCTAGTAAGATCTGAGTTATAGACATGTTTTGACCAAAGATCACTTCCGAAAACCACTTAAATGCGCATAAATCTTTTATAAAAATCACTATTACGTTAAAATTGAACAATAATAATTCGCATATTGGCCTTTATGAGAACTACTCCCGAAAGCGAAAAAAATTTTACACAGATCAGTTATAAATATGTAGAAATATACTATTGTCTGTTGTGAAATTTGGACTATAATTGGACATAGCTCCCATACAAGCTCCACTTCCACCATAGAGTATTAAGAGGTGACAATTTTGACGTATCAAAAAGCCAAAATCAGTTTCCTAGGGTTTTGTGGTATTAAATTTATTGTTTGTTACAGTAAATCGATTTATGTTACACGCTGCAAAAATATAAAAAAATATACAGCCATGTCACAGAATTTAATTCCGTTCGGAAGTGGAATTAATTACGTATTTTGCTTCTATAGAAACATTTTTTTCGGAATGAAACCACTTTTAATTTCCTAAGTGGAATTGTAATTTTAAGCATTTCTAGGTTTCATTCTGAAAAAATTGTTCGTTTTGCTTTTTCTATAGAAGCAAAATACAGAATTTATTCCACTTCCGAACGGAATTAAATTCTGTGACATGACACAGAAAAAAATAAAAATGAGTTTCAATTAAAATATTTGTAGAATCAATTAAAAATTTAATTGAAATCGCCCTGTAAATAAAATGATAGTATCAATTAAAAAAAAATGTGAGATTTAATTGAAAATATCAGAAAAATTAGAAAAATTAATTGAATGAATTAAAATTTTAATTGAAAATTATCTTAAAATCAATTAAAGGTTTAATTGAAGAAAAAACATGATTTTTTTTTCTGTGTGACCGATAAAGAAAGTATTCGCAGAAAAAAATAAAAATGAGTTTCAATTAAAATATTTGTGGAATCAATTAAAAATTTAATTGAAATCGGACCTGTAAACAAAATGATAGTATCAATTAAAAAAAAATGTGAGATTTAATTGAAGATATCAGAAAAAGTAATTGAATCAATTAAAATTTTAATTGAAAATTATTTTAAAATCAATTAAAGGTTTAATTGAAAAAAACCATGATTTTTTTTCTGTGTTGAAAGAAAGAGACAAATATAAATTCTGGATTTTAACTGGAATATGCATAAAATTGAGAGAAATTCAACTAACTAATACATACCTAAAATAAATATAAATTACGGTACAATATTTTATGAAGTTCACCCCTTAATAGGTGATTTGGTGGTGGGTATATAAGAATCGGCACAGGCGAATATAAATTCTTGCTTGTTATACTATAAAATTATATAGTTTAGAAAATACATTTTTTAAAAAAAGTTCTATGCAGTAAAAGATTTATTAAGATCAATATTACTAAACTATAGTAGTATATCTAATATGTTAGAGAACAGTGGACTCTTATCGAAATAAAAAATTTGGAATAATTGCGAGTTTCCACTTTCTTGGGATTTTCAAAAGAAAATCTAATTTTGGCTCAACTTTAATAGAACAAATTTAGGATATATTATTATTAAAAATTCGGTATTTGATGATGTTTCTTTCAAACACTGTTTTGTTCTTAGTTACTTATAGGTCATTTAAATCTTTTATTCATTCTCATTTTGTTATGGAACATTATGGTAAATAATAATATTAATATGCGGGAAGACGATTTTGCGTGTCCGATCGTAAGAGATGGTATGTGAAGGCCGGCCAATCAGCCTAATTAACACCCAAATATCCATGGCGTTAAGGTAATAGTGTGGTGCGACCAAAAGGGTCCTATATATCATGAGCTGCTGGAATTTGGCCAGGCTATAACAGGCAACTTGTACCTAATGCAACCGATACGTTTGATGCGAGCGTTGACCCAAAAACGCCCTGAATATGAGCCCAGACATGAAAGGAAGGAAGTACTTATAGTCCAGAGCTTGCCTATATAGATGCTGTGGGGTATCATATGCTCGGTCTTGCTTGGCTTATTTTATTTTGTAAAATAGAACAAAATTTAATGTTTTGGTTGCAATTTGTATTGTAATGACTCTCGTATAAATTGATACAATTTATGTTTTTGTTTTCAATTTATTCAAAGTGGGTCGTCGTACTAACAATTGTACAATTTTATTACAACATCTATGTACGTCTGCAACCTTTATAGTTTGAATTCAATTGAATTTTAAAATTCTCTAGCATTTTGTCGTTGTATTATTTATTTTGTAGTTTCTCGTTATGTTTAAAAACCCCAAAAAAAAGTCGTGTCCTGTTTGTTTTCCTCTATGCAAGTGCTAATAAATTTTAATGTAATTTCCGAAAAATGTTAACAAATGCAAAAATTTTAAAAATGAAATCTGCTACAGATATCCTAACACTAACATCATAATAATGTAGTATCCTATGTAGGTTGTGTGTATTCGTGTTACCATCAAATCAAACCAACCTCCAATGCTGAATAAAGGAAGTTTTAAAACGAAGAAGGAAAAAGGCATTAGAACTCTTAACAATTTTATAGTACAGCCAGTGATATCGCTGATGCTTCTATGGTGTCATATACATATACATACATAGAAATTTAAATATATACAGTTCACGATAAATAAAAGTCTATGAAGATTTTACAATATATATTTTATGAGTAAAAAGTTGAATTTATATTGATATGCAAATCATCGTTTTCTTACGTAGATTAAAAATATGGTTGTTAATTTTTGTTTTTGGAATATTGCACTGTGTACTTTTTTGTCGAAAGCTGTATACAAACACAAAAAGTACATTGATTTTAAACATATTATAAAAAAACAAGAAACGAAACCATCAATTTAAATCAAGTAGTTTGTAAAACCATCCAATTTAAAATAAAAAACCGATAAAACACAACAAAAAAGCCATTCTTTACGAGTAAATATACAGGCTTAAGCTTACCCATATATTAAGGTATAAGTTTTTGTTTGTGCCTGATGATTAAACTCTAAAGGGAAGTAAACATTTGAGAAATGTTAGATTTGGTAGTAGATCAGTTTCACTGCCATTTATATTTAAATAAGAATATTAAAATATTCTTCGTACTTTCCGCATTTTGATAATATGTATCTAAGATTTGGAAATACTTTTCAAATATTTTCCTGATATAGAGCAAACCTTGTTTGGTAACCTTTTAAATTGTTAAATTGTATAATACGAAATCACAAACAATAATGTTTAGCAAAAATAAAGAAAAACTAAAATAGTACTGCATATAATGAGCACCTAGTTAAACGATTTTTACAGTAAAAACCGTATTCAAAGGTGTTCCGTCAGAAGTCACTATAAGGCCTGTAGAGAAAAACCTAAGATAAGGCAATTTTTCAAAATATTAAATTGAAAATGGAAAACTTCAGTCCAACCAGCAACAATTTTATTCGTATTTTTTTCTTTAATTTTTAACTATTTTTTGAAACTAAATTTTGATTTCTTCGAACTTTTTGGTGTGGAGATAATAATATAATTATAACTCCTTCCTTGATAATGATATCCGATGGATATCGAAATATTGGAAAAAATAATTTAATAAATAATATATATATTTTTTACAAATAATTGGCCTCGAGCTCGAAAAAACTTTTTTATTTTTATTTTTTTAAACATTTTTACAATATAAATTTATTCTAATAATTGGCCATTGTTAACTATGATATTTTTCTATCTTTATGGCAACATATGGATTCCGCGCCAAAGAAACTGCCCATCTATTGAGGCCAAGAACGAATAAAGACAATCTCTGATACCCTGTTTAGAAGTGAAGCTTATCGCAGAGAGAGAGAGAGAGATAGAGCGTTCCGAAACGATCAACAGAAATAGTAGACGGACTAGGTATGGACCATAAGGCCGGTTCAACAACCACGTCATAATGGAATATTTCGGTTTCATGTCTGTACGCATATTCTATTTTTGTTTTGCTCGCAAACATTAGCTGCTTGATTTTGCGAGCTCTTGTTACGTTTGACAACAATATTCAGGGAGTAATGCCTCTAATGTATGGTCTTCAAACTTTTTTGTCTGGCTGGGACGATTCCCACTCTGAATCAACGCACAAGCCATCTCTCGCATATTTAAATCGATGGAATACAGCTTCAATGAGCTTCAGTGGCACTTTTTTCCAAATTAAAGAAGTTAAAAAAAATTACATTTTCGAAACAAAAAAAAAATATGTTTACACTACGAGTACAAATAAATTATTAAATAAATAATTAAGTGAGAATACATGCCACATAAGTTAATAAACACATAATCCTTAAAAAGATACCCCATCTGTTATGAAACCCGCATTTTTAAGTTATACACCCAATAGAAGAGAACATCTATCCGATGTTTTGTAGCAATTTAAGCACTATAGGAGATCAAAATATGGCACAAATAGTTATTGCTAATATAGAGCCAAAAGTTTTGGATCTAAATATATATATAAAAGGACGAAGCCTATCGGAACAAGTGAAAATCGATCAATTATTTCACATAATCACCATACAAATGGCCTCCCGATATACGACTATATAAATATTTAACTTAAATCTTATATAATAAGAAATCAAATTTAACAATTGTGTACAAAAAATATAAAAATACGGGCTTTTTGGGCCCATTCCAGCCCGAGGTTTATTATCTTTTAATCCTGACTGTTGATCATTGCACATTTTATACGAAATAGTAATCGTAGAACCACCAAGTCTATATATTCTGGGTCCTTCTGAAATTTTAAGATGATAGCCATGTCCGTCCGATCTTCGAAAAAAAAGACATAGAACACTAAAATTTTTACCAAATATTCTTTGTTTGGTATTGAAAACGTGAAGAAATGGTCCAGCAGAATTCAATGTTTCAGACAAGCTCGATATTTTTCAAATATTTTTTTTTTATTATCTTCAAATATAATGCAGATAATATAAATAAACTATCTGTACTTAATTTTTATTATCGAATGACAAGACCTGTTGAAAGTGGTAAGAATCGGTCCACGCAACCGTATCCCCTATATAAATTCCATTTTCGGAAATCACTTAAATGCTCATAAATCTTTTATTAGCATCAGAAGCAAGTTTTAATTCTACACAAATTATCAATACATATATTGAAATTTTCATACCCAATTTTATAACGATCGATTTTTGACGGTACTCCCCATTTACAATTATTTGATTATAGCCATCATATAAATGCATAAAACTCTTATACAAATAACTTTTAAGTTGAAATTCACCACAAATACTTCACATATACATATATGTAATTTATCGTGCAGAATTTCATGATGAGGCCCTTCTTTAGGGCCATGTGAGGACTATTCTCGAAAACTCATTAACCTAAATTAAACATCCATATCGAACCGATATTTAAAACTGATGAGTTATAAGTACATATTATACATTTTACAAATTTTATTGACTTTTATGAAAGTTGGCCCAAATTTGGCCATAGCTCCCAAGCCCCTCTTCCATGATTAACCACAGAGTAGACAGAGGTGACAATTATGACATTTTAAAAATCTAAAATCAGTTTCCTAGGGCTCTCTGATACCTAATTTATTGTGTGCTGAAGTAAATCGCTTTATGTTACACTCTGCAAAAATTTTTACAAAGTGCAGTTCTGAAAGAAACTTATGATTTTAGCTGGAATATGCATAAAATACTTGTAAATAAATGAGATGAAATTCAACCAAAATCAACTCAAAATAAATAGAAGTTACGGTACAATATTTTATGACGATCGCCCTATAATAGGTGATTTGTATACAAGATAATCTGCCATGTCACAGAATTTAATTCCGTATTTGGCTTCTATAGAAAAAGTTGAACGAACAATTTTTTCGGAATGAAACCTTGAAATTCTTAAAATTACAATTCCACATCGCAAATTAAAAGAGGGTTCATTCCGAAAACAGTTTTCGTTAAACCGAAACAATTTTTTACGTTTACTATTTTATAAAAAAAAAACTTTCGTTTACTTTTTCGTTTTACTGTACCTTTAAATTTGTCTCATTTTCTCACCAATACATACGCTTTTTAATTTTGAGCACCTCTGATTTACACACATAAGTATGCCCAACATCAGATAATACTATGGCCCCGTTTTCACTATGTCATTTTTGTTGTCAAATTGTCCAAATTGTTGGCAATTTTTTAAAAACGGGTTGTCATATGGCTTCATCTATGGTTGCAATCATGATTGCAATCATGATATGACAAATTGGACAATTTGACAACAAAAATGACATAAGACATTAAGAGGCCTTGGATGGAACTCTCTCGTGCTACAGTCATATGAGAGTAGACTCAATCTAATTAAGTTACCTAGCCCAAGAAGTCGTCGAGTAATGTTGGGTATTTCATTTCTGCTTGGGTTAAGGGTTAATTCATGGTGATGTTAATTCCGAGTTTCTGCTTGGTAAAATTAATTTTAATGTACCAAATAGACCAACACGCAACTTTCAATTATTGAGAATAATGTACTTCAGATCCGTTTATGCTAACAACGACCCTTTTCGCCGTATATGTGAAAACTTCAATAAATGTTACCATATTATAGATATACATATCTGATAGTAATGATATTGTGAAAAGAAAAACTATTTTGTATTTAAATTCTGAAATGTACTGCAGTATTTAAGTTATTTGTGTTAATTCATTTGTCTGAAAGGATTTATATTAATCTATAGACCTAATAAATAAATAAATAAAAAATTATCTTAAATGAACAGATACAAAAGGTACCAAAACACAAATCTTTAACATTTTTTATCCCTTTAGTTTGAATTTCCCAAATGTTTGTTTTTGATAAGTTTTTTTTTTGTCTTTTAATATATCGATATTAACAAATTCAAGTCAGCAGACGTTTATTAAGATTAATCACAAAATTGCCATTTTTACCCCCTTAAAGATAGACTTTCAAGAAAGTACTTTTCTACTACACATTTTTGTGACTACAAAAAGCTAAAATAAAAATAATGGACCTGTACTGAAATGCATCGCTGCTCTGCATTTGATGCGCATATGTGATTAGTTTGCGATGCTGATGCGCAGACGAACAATAAACTTCTTCATTTTTTGAAACACCTTTCCCCAGAGGACAGATTTGTTCTTCCTTCCGGATGAAAATTCTTCCTCCATGTCCAAACATACTCTCACCAACAGTTTGGAGAATTTTGCATAATTTGCTATTCTAAAGAAAGAATACAAAATAAATTAACAAAATAAGAAAATTTATACAAAATTTAATACTTACTTCTTCAATTGCATCAGCCACTTTTGTGATGCTTGTTTGCTGTTTTTTTGCGCATCATCTGCTTAGTGATGCATTTTAGAACACAATGCATTTGCAGTGATGTCACCTTTTGCTTTTCCGAACGTACTCCGCATCAAATGCAATGCAGTGATTCATTTCCGAACAGGCCCAATATTGATTCATTCTACAAATAATTCAAATAATTTTGAAAGAACTAAATTTTAAAAGTTTTCCGCTTGTTCGCTTTTTGTCGCTTCCTGGTAAAAATATATATCGATATATAAATATATATCGGTTTACGTGTTTGGGATTAATTTTTTAGAAAAATTCAATTTTACCGATTGCAAGTTTTGAAACAAATAAAGCCTATTCACGCTTCCAAGCACGGATCTATCTATGTTCCAAATGTCACTCAAATCGGTTTAAACATTTCGGCCTACCTGTTTTCCCCATTTTTATTACGACCTGGCAAAATGTTTGAAAAATTAACCTAAGCCTATTGGATCTATTACAATCCAAATTTTTGTAAAACCGGTTCTGCCGTTTAAGCCTAAAATTGCGAAACAAACAAACTTAAAAACTTGGGGTTTTTTTTAGATGTATATACTTTAAGTTGGCAACAATTGTTTAACTGTCGGCCATTTTGTCAACTATCAAGTGATTGACTACTTGGAAGACAACATGAGCCTTCTTATTGCCTATATACGGCCAGAAATGTTGGAAAAAAGTGATCGCAAATTGGACCTCTAGATTAGAAGACGTCCGAGTCAGTCATATGCCAGAAGTCATATTTAAAGAATTTATGTCAGAAGAATATCTTTTGAATAAAGTAAATTTTATGTTAATTTAAAAAAATCATCCTTTATTATTTCATTTCAAAATTCTATGCATCTAAAAAGAACCATGATTTTCAAAATAAAATTGCACAACTTGGAAGCATTACTCAGGCGTCAGTCTATTCATGTTGAATTGTCAAACCAAACTAAACATGAATCACTTGACAGCTGACAAAATGCCCATCAATTAAAAAAATGGTGCCAACTTAAAGTTATACTATATACATCCAAAAAACACCCAATATAAGGATTAGAATTCAAATAGAATTTAAGACAACATCATCGCATATACGCAGAGATCATATACAGCCCTGTCACAGAATTTAATTCCGTTCGGAAGTGGAATTACAAAATAAAAGTTGTTTCATTCCGAAAAAAATTTCGTTTTACTTTTTCTATAGAAGCAAAAAACGGAATTAATTCCACTTCCGAAAGGAATTAAATTCTATGACATAGCTGATAATTTAATTTCATGACCATATATCCATATTTATTCATAACTCGTATACATGGCCCGAAAGCCATTTTAACCATTTGACCCCCCATCTAATGTAAGGTTCTGCTTATTTTGTAATGAAATAACTCCCAACAAAATTGTATGAAATAAGACAATTACACTGAATTCACATTGGAGATATTTGATATTAAAAATGTTACAATTTATGTATGTATGTCTGTGAAGACTGGTTGGTGGTTAATTAATTTTTCGAATAAGTTGAGTGGAAAAAAAATGTATATTATTTTATATTAGGAAGACTTATTTAAACCATCTTCTAAGGATTTTTGACTTACAGCGAATATAGCTTTTTTAGCAAAGTCCTTGGCTAAAACTATAAATAAATAAAAATATAAATGAAAATGTCCTTACTTCCCTTTGCCAATACTGTAACATTAAGAAATGAGTGAGTGAGAGAATGAACAAGTGAATGAATGTTGATAGTGTAATTTAATGGAATATTACATGTTGGTATGTTCGTTCCTCTTGAAAATTTCATTGAATTCTGTTCATTCATATCCTTCATTCATGCGACTTTTACTTGTGTATAAAATTGCAGATGTGTGTATGTATGGTTTTACTTTAGTCCCTTTTAACTATTGTGTGGATGTTAAGAGTATTAAGAATTTATACCGTTTGTTATATGTATGTATGTATGTATGTATGTATGTATGAATGCACGTAATGTTCTTAACGAATAATATATGAGTTTAAGACACTATTATTTAATGCATTAAATGCCACTTTAATGCTCATTATAGCATCGTTTATATGCCGAAGTGTACAAATATATTTTTATTTTATTTTAATTTCGTTGTTAAAATTTTTGTTTCTCCTCTTTAACATTTCTCTAGGACTCTTGAAGTTTGTTTTTCTTACTTTATTTTTTTCCAGAGATTAACTTAAATGCAAAATAAAATTCCTATAAAACAAGCAGCACAAAAATTTGCATAATTAAATTGAAATTAAAATTTGTACGACAAAACAATAAGAAAATCTTGTAAATGTCTTTCTTATGCATTACAGTGTGTCAAATTGTGCGTTGTGTCTTCACATCAAGTACATACTGTTACTGTTTTAATTTGATTGTTTTTAGAGAGTGTAAAAGTAAAATTAAGTTAATATTCTACATAGTTTATAAATTTACAATTGTAATAAATATTTACTTCTATATCCTAAAAACTGTAACTTTAAAAAAATTCAAATTGAAATTTAACAATTTAATACCCTACACCCAGTTATGTATATAACAAAAATTTAGTGTCATGATATCTGTAAATATAATTATTATATGTATGTGTTGAACTTTATCTCGATATAAATACTTTTAAACGATTTATGGAGCTTAAAGTTAATTACGCAGAGGGTCTTATATGTGAGTTTCGAATAATTATGGACCGATCATAATAAAATTGTAGATGACATGTGTAGATGTGTAGATGTAATCTGGCTTCATTTGCCACTCATATGTGATGAAATTTGTTTGGTTCCTTGCATAATTCAAACATTTATGATCAGTAAATGCCAATTTCGGGAGGACATTTGTATGGGGGCCAGGTGAAATAATGGACTGATTTCCACTATGATGGTGTAGGGTATAATTAATTATTAATTACACATCTATTTTTCGGAGGCATGTATTAGTTGCATTTTATTTCATAACGGTTTGAGTCAAATATTTGCATAATTTGAGTCTTGACTCAGGATTATTGAAGACAGTTTTCTAATTTCACACTTGGCAAATATTTACCGAAAACGACTTAACCACTGAACAACAAGTATTTGAACTCGTTCGTTTATTTAAAAAACCTTTTCTTATTTATGCCAAATCACAGCAAATATTTAGTTTTCATTTATTTGATGCTGTTTGATCTTGTAAAACTCTTGTAAGTGCAAACAACATCCAACAAATTTGTGCTACAATAAGTGGTAAATGATTGCCAAATGTGGCCGTACCTTTAGAATTATTGTGAACTTATGTATAGAACATTGTCCGGTATTATTTGATGCAGTAACATAAATAAAACAAGTAGGAAAGTATAGTCAGTCAAGCCCGACTATATAATACCCTACAGCATATATATGTATAAAACAGTTTTCCAGAAATGGGCGCTATATGGGAAATATGACCTATCATCAAAAAATTTAGTGCCATGACTTCTTTATATAAAAATATTTGCTTTTTCTTCTAATAATTCAAAACTGTGAGCTGAAAATAACAGAATACCAAAATAATACACTTAGGTATAATTTTTTATCAAATTAGCAAAGCTTTTTATACTTTTAATAGATTTTTATGAAATTTTAAATTTGCTTAACTGGGGTTTTTTTTTAAATTTTACGCTTGCCAAACTTCAGAGTGACTTAAGTCAATAGTGACGCCGTAAAGAGCTTATTGCAAATAAAATTTTTAATTATTGTGTTGCCGGTGTTACATGTACTTAAATCAACAAAACGTTGTTATTATTTAATTCGGAGACATTTTTTGGGTTTGTTACAGATATGTCACATTGGGCTATAAAGGGTTAAACTTTATCTCGATATAAATACTTTTAGCAGATTTATGGAGGTTAAAATAAATTACGTACAGACCGGCCATTATAAAATTAGGTGTCCCCATTTCTGTATATACATATAATTTGAATTTTATTTGAATACCAACATTTTGAAGAAAGTTGTGCTCTTCAAAATGATTTTCAGATGTGGGCCTTATATGGGAGCTACGACTAATTGTTGACCGACCATTATAAAATTATACTAAATGGTTTGTATATAAGTATACATACATATATAAAACATATTTTTGTTCAATATTATTTGGATACAGGAATGCAAAATAAGATTTTACAAATTGCACTAAATTTCAAGAAAAAGTTTTTATTATTTTTTTTTTTATATTTTTTGTTAAAAATTAACTAAAAACGTACATAACAATTCATTTGTATATATTGTTATGTTTTTACCTTTTAAAAACGATGGTTTATTTCGCTTAAATAAACCGGATTCTTTTTAATTGTGGGTAAACTTAACAATTAAGGTACATTAAGACTATCAAATAGTGCTAAAAATGGTAAAATTGTACCAACTTTTGCATACCCGTTTGGCTACCAACATTTTTAAAAGATTTATGCTCTTTAAATCACTTTAGAGGTTTTAATGATTTTTACAATTATGAACCAATTGCACAAAATTGGTAGATGTGATTTTGCTTCAATTTGTGTGGATGCTTGCATAATTCAAACATTTATAATTGTTAAACCCTCTATTTCGGGAAGACATTTCAATGGGGGCCAAGTGAATAAATGGACTGATTTCCACCAGTTTCCAACCCAAGCTTCCTTGGACCAATATTATATGCAACATTTTAACGAAATGTCTTTGAAATTGCGATCTGTAGTCTGCGCACAAGGTTTACATGTACAACCAGTTAGACAGACATTGTTAAATCGACTCGGAAAATAATCTAAATAGATCGGTGTACTTTAAGTTGAGTGTTGGACTAATATTTTGGACATTATAAATATCAGCAGCAATCCAATATACACTACAATCTACACTATGGTTGTGTAGGGTATAACATTCACATCTTAACAACTGAAATGTTTTTATATTTCTCATATTCAAATGTAGAATATTCATCCATTCGCTCATAAATATTCCGTACACGCGTTCAGGAACACCTACACACGCCAGCCACACATACTCGTATGTCATGTGAAAACTTAGTTCATTGTTGATTGTCACAAAAAACACAAGATCGCTAATCAGCAGATTTATATATTTTGTTAAAATTAGACAGACGAGTAGAATTTTCGATTTGTTTATGAGAATAGGATGTTGTCTTTTAATATTTGTCTATTTAATATTTGTTTAATTCATGAAAATCGTATAAGAAGAACCATTTGATAATACACAGATTTCAAAATCGTTAAACAAATGTAATTACATTTTTTAAGTTTTTAACACTTGTAGTATTTTAATTTTGATTTTCTTACAAACAAATTGAATACTATCAAATCAAATAATAGCTTTAGGAGTTTGGCTGTTTAGGTTTGCAATTAAGTTCTTAAATTTAAATATATCATTCAGAAAACATTTTCATATACACGCCAATAAAACTCAATATAATCCGACTTTTTAGATCAGTTTTGCTTTAGATATATTTTTAACATCATGATTTTGTTTAGCCTTAACATTTATGTGATTATAATCTTTTGATTTTCTTAAATATAAAAAATATCGTTTTGTTTTTGAAATTATTTTTGTAGTCTTGCATAAACCAACAATTTCCATAAATTTACAAACATGTTATTTGACAATTAGTGGGTTAAATTTAAGTTAATAGCAACAATAACACTAACTTAATTATTATTATTATTATTATTATATGTCGTCTAATGATTCTGGAAAAAAATAGACAGACTGGTTTTTATTGAGGCAGGTTGTTGATGCAACATTAATAACAATAGCATAAAGTTTTCTTGACAAACTGGTTTTGTTACACAAACTACTTTTGCTACATACAACTTTGCTGCATATTCTTGTTGCACATTAGGGTGGCACATATTTTTCGGTGCTATTTTAATAACTTAAGCAGTTTTAAATGTTTTGCTGTAATGCCACTTGTATAAATGTAGCATAGTTTACATAGATTTTACAATACTAATACATACATAATTTGTTTATGCGGCAATATATGATTTTTCTGTAATTTTTAATAGACACTATCATCCTATTAAGTATTTCAACTGGTCTTATTATATTGTTAGATGTTCGCAATAAAGTCTTGGAGCTTTTAATAGTTACTGCTTGAGCAACAACAATAGTAAATACTGCTTAATCGCAGCCAATATTAAACAAGCACTTTACTGTGCTACCTCGCATTATCGACAATATGTACGTAGAAACAGTGTTGCCAGAAAATAAATTTCAAAATATGCTAAAACTTGAAAAACTAAGTGCTAAAATGTTCTACAGAAGAAAAAATAACTGCTAAATTTTTTCAATGTAACAATACAATTTTTAATTTAAATGTTACAAATATAAATTATAGTTTTTTTTTTTAATTTTGTTTATAACAATTGTTGACTTGTTTTAATAGATTACATTTCATATATTACAGTCGGCCCTCGATTATCCGTCATTCCGTTTAATCGGTAACCCCGATTAACCATGATGGAAAAATATCAGTCTATTGTTTTTTGTTTGCAATTTTTTTCAAATTGTTTGCTTCGATTAACCGTGCTTACCTCTATTATCCGTGAATTTATTTTAAAAACTTTAAATTCATACATACAATATAATAAACATGAAAACGGAATTCTCTTGTTTGCATACGATGACTCAGAAGCATTTAAAAGTGATAGAGTAATTTTGAATTTTGGAATCTAAATATATTTAGTATGGCATCGTTACCAGTGGTAACGTTTTAAATATTGAAGATAAAGTTAAAATAATTAACGAGCATTCAAAAAAAAATTGTGAGTGTTAAAATGCTAGCTCAAAAATACGAAGTTTTAAAAAGAAATATTTTTTTTTAATAATAAAAGTATTTAAAAACTTTATAATCAAAATTGTTATTCGTTTAACCGTGAAAATCGATTATCCGTAATGCTTCTGGTCCCGACCATCACGGATAATCGAGGCCCGACTGTAATTGAAAAATTTCCGTGTTCATTTACTTACCACACCGAAAGAAATTTAGTTGAAATATTAATAAAAGTTATTTTTTTATTTCTCCAAAAGTATTTTTTGGAGTAAAATAGTAGAATTTTTTTTGAAAAAAAAAATTGTTTTTTATCAAGCAAATTATGTTAAAAAGCATTTAGCATAATTTTTAAAAATTTCAATGCATTTTCGAGAAATAAATTGCTAAATCTAGCAATAAAAGCGCTAAAATGGCAACACTGCGTAGAAGAGTCATAAAATGTTCTTTAAACACATTTTTAGTTTAGGTGGATTATTAGAGAACTTTACTACACAAAAAATTAATAATAAAACTACCTAAAACCTAAAAATTAATTTAATTAAAAACTCATAAATTAAAAACAGTAATTTTGAGTTTCAGTATTTTATCGGAAACTATAGTCGAATCAGCTAATCATCCAATAATAATATTCTATAAACTTTCCATAACACAAGCATACGATTTTATTTTATTCAACCTAATTTTTATACCCTGATGTTTGCAACGCCCAGAAATATTTTTCCAACACCCACCTTTAAGTATACCGATCGACTCAGAATTACTTCCAGAGTTTATTTAACGATCTCCGTAATTCCGTCCGTCCGTCTCGCTGGTTGGCTGGCTGTCCATATAAAGCAGAGTACAGGTCGCAATTTTGAAGATATTTCGATAAAATTTGGTTCATAATGCTTTTGCGGTCCAAGGACGGATGGGATTAAAACTGGTGAAAATCGATCATTTATTTCACCTGGCCCCCATACAAATGTCCTCCCGAAATTAGGGTTTACCGATCATAAATCTTTGAATTATGCAAGTATCCAAACACCAAAAATTAGTACTAAATGAAGCTGAATCACATCTATAAGTTTTGTCAAAATCGGTCCATAATTAGTCGTAGCCTTTGTATAAGGCCCACTTCCGAAAATCACTTTAAAGATCTAAGCTCTCTCAAAAATGTTGGTATCCAAATAATATTGAACACAAATATATTTCATATATATTTCATACGAATAAGACGGTACAATTTTATGATGATCGGTCCATAGTTTATCATAGCTCCCATATAAGACCCACTTCCGCAAATCACTTTAACGCCAATAAATTTCTTAATAATGTTGGTAACCAAATAAAATTCAACACAAATAAGTTTCATATATACAGAAATGATGACACCTAATGTTATAATGATCGGTCCATAATTAATATTTATTTTATTTTATTTATTTATAATTAGTCGAAACTCCCATATAAGACCATCTACGTAATTAACTTTAACCTCCATAAATCTTTTAAAAGTATTTATATCGAGATAAAGTTTAACACATATATACATATAATATATATATTCACAGATATCATGGCACCAAATTTTTGAATGATCGGTCCATAATAAGTAATATCTCTCATATAGCGCTCGTTTTTGAAAAACTGTTTTATACATATACTGGATGTAGGGTATTATATGGTCGGGCTTGGCCGATTATACTTTCTTACTTGTTTGAATTTAAAAGTAAATTGAATTTATGTGAAGAAGTTTTTAATAAAGAAAAAATATTCCAATAGAGTTAAGAATTCACCCGCAGAGTTTTTAAGTCAAATTTATCTATTTTGTATTTGTTTGTGATGGCTGCTGTTTTGTGCTTTTGCTTTTTTTATTAAATTATTTGTTTTTTGTAAATTGTTTCTTGTATCTATTTTTATCATTGCCAATATTACAAACCCACATAAATTTATCATGATGTTGTTTTTCGTTACACACACAAAAGCTGTCTTGTTTTTTATGTTAAAATTGCTGTTATTTAATTTATATTTTATAAATTTATATATTTCTATAGCAAACACCAAAATGTGTATAAGTTTGCCATGCCGTTTGTAACATATCGAAATATTGGTCGCAGAACTAAAAAGTTTTATATTCAGAGTTCTTATAAGATTCTCAGACGATCTAGTGATGTCCGACCGTCACGAAAGAGCTTCGAAAAAATGCCTCGAACAATTAAATTTTTATTAAACATTCTTTGATTCACCGAAATGTTTGGTGTTGAAGATTAGCACACGGTGAGAAAGCATATCCGAGAAAGTTTAAAGATATTTTTTTGGTATTTTCTTCAAATATAATGCAGATAATATCATGAAATTTGGCACACTTTAATTTTATTATAAAAAGACAAATTCTACTGAAAATGTAGGTATCGGTTTAAGTTTTCTCATATCCCCTATACAAATATCTACCCGAAATATGCCTTTATTGAACATAACATGCTAAGTGAAATCTCAATCTGATATTTTGTTTTCGTCGGTCCATATTTTGACCATAGCCCCATATAAAGTCCACTTCCGAAAATCACTTAAATATGCATAAATATTTTATAAAAATTACTATCACGTTGAAATTCAACAAAAATAATCCAAATAAACATTTAAATTGGCGTTTCGAATTTCATGATGAACGGTCAATAATTGACCATAACCCCCGATAATCGAAAATCACTTAAATGTACATAAATCTTTATGAACATCACTATCAAGTTGGGATTCAACACAAAGAGTCCAAAATTATACTATTGGCTTTTGCGACAGTTGGTCTATAATTGGCCATAGCTCCCATACAAGCTCTACTTCCGAGAATATCCACAGATTATACACAAGTGACAATTTCGATGTTTCAAAAAGCCAAAATCAGTTTCCTAGGACTATTTGTATGCTGAAATAAATCGCTTTACGTTACACGGTATAAAAATATAAACAAAGCGCAGTTCTGAAAGAAAGACATATATGGTCAAGTCACCCAATTTTAAAATCGATGTCTTCCGATTTGGATGAAATTTGCACCAAGGTTAGTACTATTGGACAGTATGCCAGCCTCAAATTTTCAGCTCTATCCTTCAAGAACTACCGGAGTTAGAGGGGGTCAAATTTGGGCATTTTGGTCATACAGGGTTTTTTTTAAATGAGTGTAACTTTTCACCTATTGGCGGTAGCAAAAATTGTCCAAAGGACTTTAGATAGCTATTTCTTCAATCATTCCAAAAATATTTTTTTTTAATTTTTTTTTTTCTTCAAAAGAAAGCTTATACAATTTTCTTTCATGCCTTTAAAGTCGCTTAATGGGATGCGAGTGGGATATCTATCAAAAAAAAATATTTTTTAACTCAAGAATAGGATTTTACAATATTTGGCACATTTTTTTTTTTTTTTTTTAAATGGAGTTTTTTGATTTTTCCTCAAAAGAAACTTTAGACCATTTTCTTTAAGAGCTTTGTGGTCATTTAGTAGCAAGAGGCATATCTATCGCAAAACAACGATTTTAAAAATTGGGTCACTTGATTACAACTGGGATATGCATAAAGTTCTTGTAAATATCGTTATTGAAATGACATTGGCCCCATCATAGGTGATTTTGTTGGTAGGTATATAAGATTCGACCCGGCCAAATATAAACTCGTACTTGTTTTTCTTAATTTATGTATTGGCATAATTATGTGAAAAAATCCAAACCAACAGAAATCATAGAAATTAATTGGCAACTCACTGAAGCACAACATGGTGGGAAAAAAAACTCGTATTGGATGTTGGCTGACTTGACTGGTTGGTTTGCTCATGGTTTTGCCTTTAATTTTCTAAAGATGTTTACAAGATTAACTAACGGATTTCAAAGTTGGTCATTTAAAATCGTTTTGCCATTTTTTTTTCTTAGCAAAATGTGTACGAGTAAATATTTATGTATTTATTTTAAATACCTTTAATTAAATTATTGACATTTAGTAGCGATTTTATGTATTTATGTGCGACTAACTAAATGTATAGAAATCAATAAGCAAAAAAAAAAAATTGGCTCGCTCATGTTTAGAATTGCAAATAGATTTCATAGACACATTACACAGATTTGGTTTTGAAATTGATAAAAAGAAACCAAAAAGTGATATGCCTAACTTTCATGAATATTGATTTACAACTATGTTTTTCATTTGTATTACACCGCATTTAAAGCAGGTGTGTTTTTCAATAATTCCCATCATTACAAAAACACATCAATGTGCGAACATTATAATGAACAGGTAAGAGTTTATATTCGGCTGTGCCGAATCTTATATACCCACCACCAAATCACATATTACGGGGCGAACGTCATAAAATATTGTACCGTAATTTATATTTATTTTTGTTGAATTTCATCTTGTTCTCGGATGTGAAACTTGTTTAGGAGCTATGCCCAATTATGAACCGACTTTCACAAAAGTCAATACTATAATTTTTACATACTTATAATAGATCTGTGTACAATTTTGAATCGATATGAATGTTTATGTAGGTTAATGATTTTTCGGGAGTAGTTATCATAGCTCCGACCTATTATGGGCCGATCATCAGGAAATTATGTATGGCGATTTATATGTACATATATGTGAATTTTTTGTGTTTAATTTTAACTTAATAGTGTTTTTCTTTTGCGTTATTAAGTGATTTTCGAAAGTGGACTTTATATGGCGAGGTTGTCTGAAACTTTGATCTATAACTCGAATCTTTTCAATACCAAACATTTTGGTGGATGAAAAATTTCAATGTTTTATGTCTTATTTTGAATCTCTATCGTGCCAACAACAGAAGGCTAGATCGTCTTAGAATCTTATAAGGACCTAAAATATATAGAAGTTTTGGTTCTATTGCCAATATTTCGATATGCTACAAACGAAATTGTTTTTTGGGAGCAGTGACCAATTTTGTGCCGATTTCTGTAAAGTTTTGGGTCAGTACCGATATTTATAAGATATATATATAACGATTGATATCTTTTTCGTATGTGGTCCTTATATGGGAGATTTTGCAAGCTCTTGTTGAGTTTGACAACAATCTTAATGTAGTAATGGCGATGGAACTCATTTATCACAAGCTTCGGTAAGTAAACGGCGTTTTTCAGTGGAACTTTTTTAAAATCTTTTATATTAAAGAAATAAAGCAAAACTTTCCGCTTATAAAGCTTTGTTAGCACATAATTCGACATTTGCGATAACTAATAAGTTCCTAAGCCAGAATAAATTACTGATATTTCAAAATGACATACATATACATAAGTTACTAAAGAAAAATCTGCGATCAAAAGATACACCATCTGTTATGAATACCGCATTTTTAAGTTCTACACTCAATATATATTTCATCAAACAAGGCACAGACGAATATTGCACTCCATCTAAATAAAATAAATATAATGAGAAATACAAACACTACACTGGTTATAGGACTGGAATAGAACTGACCATTTTAAAATATTTATCCTTAATGAAACGATATAATTTTATAAAATACTTAACCGTTAATTAAATTACCCGTTCCCATTGTTATACCCTCCACCATTATAAGTGGTGAAAGAGGGTATATATAAGTATGTCATTGCGTGTATAACACTGAGAAATATTCATCTGATACCCAACAAAGTATATATATTATTGATCCTTATGGAATTCTAAGTCGATTGAGCTATGTCCGTCCGTCTGCCTGCCCGTCTGTAAAACACTCTCACATCCAAATGACACAACAAGAGTTTACATAAAACGGTTAATAGTTCTCCTAAGCAGTTTGGTATTAAAAATCAGCAAAATCATTATAGTAGAACCAGGGTTATCGACCAACATGTAAGACAACTTCCATACAAAGTTGATATTTTTAAATATTTTTCATGGAATTTTTTTTTTTTTTAATATTCCAGATATTGTCATACAATTTTCTACACGTAATTTTTGTGATAAAAGAAGAAAGTGCGAGGAAAATAGTAAAAATCGGTCCATGATTTCTCATACAAATATCTTCCCGAAATATGGCTTAATGATAAATATATGCCTATAAAAATGGAATATGAAGTTTGGCAAAAATAAGTGTCATGCAAAAGAAAACTCAAAACGAAATTCTGTTTTGTTCGGTATGTTTAACCATAGACCCCATATAAAGTCCATCTAAAATTCACTTAAATACGTATAAATCTGGTAAAAATAAAAATGGTTACCAAGTTAAAATTCAACACGAATAATTCTTATAAATATATTTGATGATGGTCGGTCCATAATTGGTCATAGCTCCCATATAAGGAACCCATCCGAAAAAGCCATTTATCTTTATATACATCGTATAAATATAGGTACCAACTCAAAACTTTACATATCTCATTTAAATATATCCAAAAATTATCCCACACAATTTTGTGAATTTCGGTCCATTTTTAACCGTATCCCCCATATAAAGCGCTCTTCCGAAAATCACTTTAATACTCATAAATCTCTTATAAATAAGAGTACCGGATCATTTACATAGATGCCAAAATCAAACTGCTGGATTTTGAGAATATTGGTCCATATTTGACTCTAACCCCACTTTCAAAATCTACGTTAATTCTAATATATCTTAAATATACCGTCATTGTGTTAAAACTCGACGTGAAATGTCATCATATCCATAAAAATCACTGTTCCAAAATTTAATCGGACCATAATTTGTCATTGCTGCCATATAAGAACCATTTCCGAAAAACAAATAAACCCACAAAAATGTCTAATAAATATCGATATCGAACCAAGTTTTATACTACTCAGAAATTTTAATCCAGAAATCATATTAATATCGGTTATATGGCAATTATGCTACTGGATTTAGTAGCTGTCAGTCAATAATTGGCAATAGCTCCCGAATTAAGTCCAAATTAAATTTAATGAACTCATGCCTAACTAAATAAATATATCAAAAATTAACAGTTCAACTATAACAATTACCCTCATTTTATAAATTGTTAAATTACACTCAAGATTATTATGAAAATCAGACAAACTCTGTAAATTACACGAAGAATCGGTAATTACATCAATTAAAAATGGTCAAAATTAGATAAAATTTCAAAACATTTAAAATAAAATCACATTAGTGAATTACAACCAATAGGTAATATTGTCTTTCAAAAAATATCAGCCCAACCATGAATAAAAATTCCGTGGGAGTTTTTCCCTTTTCCCATTTTTCCTATTCAAATGCAATGTTAAATATATAAAAACTCCCGCGGATTTTTTATTAATGATTGGGGCGTATATAAAATACTAATAAAATTTGCATTTAGACTGAATAGAAAACACAGAATAAGGATATTCTAGTCCAGTGTAGTTTCTGTATTTCTGATTATATTTATTTAAGATTTGGCACAGACGAATATTGCAGTCTAACTTGTTTCACTCCCGTTTCTCGGGATATCCCAAAACTGTTTTGCATGCTTATTAAATTTATACAATATATAAAATTGTAACAAAACTAAATCAATTAAAAGCATTTCTGATACATATGTTTAATAAATAAGTGAAATCGGTTAAGAGTACACGTAAATTTTGAAAATTTACCATAGATTGTTCTCCAGAAATCCTTGATTGCAAGAGAGAGAGAGCGGGAAGACTAACTTAAGGAAAACCGAATAAACCCACATTTATCTGCTCCAGAGATGAACGACAAACTGTGAAAAAAACTATGTATCCCGATTGAGTTTTGGCAATTTGTTACATTCAATAACGAAAACAAACACAACATTTGTGGTTGAGTTGTGCGCTTTATAGCCTGGAAGAAGCCAAAGGAAGCCTTAAATATAAAAAATATTAAACAAATGGTTAAGCACGGTGCCGATTTGGTGATTGTATATTTCTCAATGGAGTCTGATATTTATGTTGGTACGAAAATCGTGACTTCAGTGGCGAAAGATTGCGTCTATTTTTAACATGATAATTACCAGAAACACACTGTTTTAGACGTCAAAATGTGGCTTAAGTTACAGTCACATTTGGCAAATAGTTACTCAAAAAAGCGTAACCACTTGTTTTAGCACAAATTTGTTTGACGTTGTTTACTCTTACAAGAGTTTTGCTGGATCAAACAGCACCAAATAAATTAAAACTAAATATTTGATGTGATTTGGCCTAAATAAGAAAAGTTTTTTTTTTTTAAATAAATAAACGAGTTTAAATATATGTTGTTTAGTGGTCACGTGTTTTTCGGCAAATATTTGCCAAATATGGCCGTACTTTTAGGTACAACACTTACCAACACCTCCTCATAGCTCGGGCCTGAATTCCATAGACGAAAAGATGAGAAAACATTTAATTCCGTAGAAGTCGATATTGAAACAAATTCAACAAGAGGATTATGACAAGATATCGGTCAAAATGTGTCAAAAATTAGTGGAATCAAGTCTTCTGGAAGTTGGTTTGACTAACACTATTTCAGATACTTTTAGAAATACTATTGTAAAACATAAAAAGAATCATAACTTTGTAACCAGTAGAAATTGTGATATGCATTCATATTAAGTAGAAAATATCCTGAACTATTGATTTGTTTAGAAATTTCTAAATCGGGCTTATTAAGGTCATGTATTCTATGCAAATAAAAGATTATTTCATAATTTATTTTTCCGACGTTTCGTTGGAGATTCCCAACATCATCAGGGATATTTTATTAGATATATAATCTTTCGTCAATAGTTTTGCATTTAGAATATTTTATATACATTTTGTTTTACATAAACATAAAACATAAATTTAATTAAACAAAACAAATGCAAAAATATAAATAAAATAATATCACAGTATAATTAAATTGTATTAAACTAAGTATCACAGCAGTAAAATCAAACTAAAATATTGCGATTGTATAAATTGCATTCGTGTTGTTTTTGTCGTCTTTTTCTTTTATTTGCATAGAGTACATGACCTTAATAAGCCCGATTTAGAAATTTCTAAACAAATCAATAATAGAATAAGGAAAAGGTCGATAAAAACCTTAAATATATGAACTATTTAAGTTTAAAGAAAAATCTATATTTAATAAAATTGTATTTATTTGTTTTCGTGTCATCTTTAAACTTTATAAAAGTTTCTCGAGGAAAAATAGTTTTGTGATACACTGTGTTTATAGCAACACATGAACACTTCACAATCCGCATGTAGCGGCATCAGAACAACCGTTTTCAGTAGTTTATCGTTTTCTCTTTAAAATGAGTTCCTGTCTTTGTACTTTTTTTTATTGTTTCTTTGTGTCTCCTTGGTGTTTATTATACGCCTTTTTTAATTTTACAGTGTGAAGATTAAATAATGTTCTTAAGTTTCCCTCATTTACCACAAGCATCCCTTTGATGTTTTCCATTTTTTGTTTGTTTTAGTTTATAGTTTTTTGTTTGTTTTACTAGTCGTGTTGCATGTTGCCAAAGAAGTTCCTTAATTTTATCATTTACATCAGAGATTCACTCAACCATCCATACATACAAACATAGACACGCACTCATCTCTAGCTCTTGTATTTTTATTAAACATAGTGTTTAATTAAAAAAAAATCATAAAATAATAACAAAAAATGCAGGAAACGAAAGACAAAAAAGATCAGGTTCAAACTAAAACAGGATTTAAGTAGTCTCTGTAGTGGCAATTCTGTGTTCTTTCATGTCGTTGAATTTTTATATTTTACGGTTGATTGAATTAAATGCACTTTTAGCGAACATTCATAATCTAAAGGGAGCGACTAATTACACTCGCACTTATAGAATTTAAGCACATTTTAAACTTTAAGAACATCATTTATACATAATAAAAACTATGAAAAGGAATCAAGTAACTTATAAAGATAAAATGCATTTGCAACTTTCGTTATTTTATTTGAATATTCTCTTTAAATAGTTTTTTTATTGCTAAGATGTAATAGATGGATGTAAAATAGACAAGGTAAAATTGTTGCCAATTAAAAATGTTACAGATTTTTGTATTTGTCAGTTGTAAGGTTTTTGATTTTTATACCCTACACCACCATAGTGGATTTGTGCTGATGCTTGTAACGCCCAGAAATATTGATCCAATACTCACCTTAAACAATACCGATCGACTTAGAATCACGTTCTGAGTCTATTTAAGGATGTCTGTCCGTCTAGCTGGCTGTCCATGTAAAAGTTGTGCGCAGAGTACAGGTCGCAATTTTCAAGATATTTCGATAAAATTTGGTGCGTGATATTTTTTCGGCCCAAGGATGTATGGCATTGAAACTGGGGAAAATCGGTCCATTATTTTAGCTATCCCCCATACAAATATCGTCCCGAAATTGGGGTTAACTAATCATAAATGTTTGAATTATGCAAGTATTCAAACAAATTTCATCACAAATTAGTGGTAACTAAAGCCAAATCACATCTACGAATTTTGTACAGATCGATGCATAATTAGTCGTAGCTCTAATATAAGGCCCACTTCCGAAAATCACTTTTAAGAGAATAACTCTCTCAAAAATGTTGGTATCCAAATAATATTTAACGCAAATATATTTCAAATAATACGGTACAATTTCATTATGATCGGTCCATAATTAGTCGAAACTCCCATATACGACCCTCTCCGTAATTCAATTTAAGCTCCATAAATAAAAGTATTTATATCGAGATAAAGTTTAACATACATAATATTTATATTCACTGACATCATTACACTAAATTTGGGGATGATCAGTCCATAATAAGTCATATCTCCCATATAACGCCCATTTCTGAAAAACTTGTTTATTACATATACTGGATGTAGGGTCGGGCTTGACCGACTATACTTTCTTAGTTGTTGTTATTGCAACAGAAAGCGGAATTATGAGATAGATATTTTTGTACGTCGAATGTTTCATAATAATTTAATAAATAAATTTTGCCATTGATATTTGGACTAAACTGTTATACATAACATGGAATGTTAATAATAAAAGATCTGAATTTTTTTGTGATGTTTCATAAGCTGTTACAAAGCCCTACACACAGTATATGTGTAAAATCAGTTTAACAGAAAGGAGCCCTATATGGGAGCTATGGACCGATCATCAAAAAAAATTAGTGACCTAGAAGTATTTTTTGTTGTAAGTTTTATCTCGATATAAACACGTTTAAAATAATTATTCATGTTAAAGTGATTTTCGGAAGTGAACCTTATATGCGAGCTATGACTAATTTTGTACCGCTCAGCATAAAATTGGGCCGAATGATTTACATATGTATATATAAAAAATATTGCTATTGAATATTATTTAGTTACCAACATTTTTAGGAGAGTTATGCTCTTTAAAGTGATATTCGAAAATTGTCCATGGGAGCTATAGTAAATTATGGACCGATCTGCACAAAATTTGTAGACGTGATTAGGCAGAACTTATTTATTGTGAAATTTGGTTGGATACGTTTATGAATCAAACACTTATAACTGAGAAACCCCTATTTCGGAAGGATATTTGTAAAGGGGGCTAGGTGAAAAAATTTCACTCCCAACCTTCCTGGGCGGGAAGAGTATCATGTACCAAATTTGATCATAATATCTTGAAAATTGCGACCTGTACTCTGCGCACAAGCTTTACATGGACAGCCAGCCAGACGTACGGACATCGTTAAGTAGACACAGGAAGTAATTCTGAGTCGATCGGTATACGTTAAGGTGGCTTTTGGACTAATATATACACTCCTCACTATGATGGTGTAGGGTATAAAAAGAATGCACATTTTTGTGGCCACTGAAAGCTAAAAGTTAATAATTACACAGTGCTACAAAATTTCCTTTTTTGCAAGCACTTTAAAAGTGATCTAATGTATGTTATAGGTCTGAAGGTGTGTATTACAAAACCGGTTTTAAAAGTTTCAATATACCTCGAGTGCTGCACAGTGTTATTTATTTGGAAATGTATTGTATTTAGATAAAACAATATTCTTATATATGAACTATCTGAAACGATTAAATGTTTGTCTTGGTTTGTCTTCAAACGTGACCAGTGGTGGGAAATGTTTGTAAAACAAATAATTTTACCAGCAAATTGTATAATACCTAATGGTAACAGATGGAGTTTTTCTAATGATGACATTGAAACTGAATTAATTTATATTTTATTTGCCAACAAAATAATAATTGTATTTGTTCAAAAGTGACTCATTGCAAAGTCCAAAAATTTTAAGATTAATTACTAACAAGCTTATAGTTCCCACTGAGATACAAAATGAATCTGCTTGCGTGCCAAAGTTAGTTTTATTTGAACATGTAAAGCTTGTAAGTTATATCATTTATCACCGAAATTAAATTCATATACATACATATACATAAGTATTTAATGTGTGTATGCGTAAATAAATATTTCTTATGATTTGATTACAATTAATTTACTATCATGTGAAAGCAACAATGGAGTAAAACCAACTACAAAAATAAGATTTTACTTTTTAGCATAAAATGTGTGTTTGTTTCATTTTTCATGCAAATGTCTGTTAAACCATACAAAAACGATTAATTATAGGTAAACACGATTTATAACATTAATGTATGTTTTTTTAATTAATTAACCATATTATGCATACATACATATATGTATGTATGTATTTTTGGTTTTTAATTTACTTTTCTTCATACCTATATATTTGTAACTAACTTACAAGTAACACTTTTGTTTTAGACAAAACCCAAAAAAATGCTAACAGGAAACAACCAAACAAACTAAAATATGAACAATGTGTAACATGTTCACAAAAAAAAAAAAAATGGTAAAAAAATATTTAGAAAATAATAGAAATTCACTAACCGTTAAATTTGTATTTTACATTGTTATTTATTGTGGTCATATACACAATGTTATTTTTTACGATTCAAATATTTTGTTTATCATACATCGTATCGTCTAATGGTTACAATATAAATAAATGACTTTAAAGTTTTTGGAAAAATAAGGCCAGATAGGAAAATATTGTAAATATGCTTCAGTAATTTTTTTAAATAAATTATGTTTAGATGTCAAATGTCAAAGTTAAAATTTATAAAAGTTAGTAACACTGTTGAACTGTCAACAAGGTTCATTCTCCTTAAATCGTATGAAATGCTTGAAGCTTCAGTTCGTATATTTCTGTCATGAAATTTTGAACACTTTCTGTAAACACATTAAAAATTAATTTTAGTTTTTTCTTGTGACAATATGTTATTTGTGTTTTGGAGTATTTTGTTAGGAAAATTTAGTGCCATTATTACAACTTGCCTCTAGTGTTCTTAATAGTAAAAGGTAACTTTAATTAAAGTGAAAAATAAAGTGACCTTTAAAATGTTTCGTTATTACAACTTGCTTGTAAACCGATTACTTTTGAAAAATTACTATCAAGAAACAGTAAATTGTTTCTTGTCATCATAATTCATTATAAAGATTTTCTGGTCTTGTATGTGGATTCTGCAAGGGCGACTATATCCAGAATCACCTAAAATAACGTAATTTTGAAATTGACCGTCTTCCATGCGAAATTTTTATCGACTATTTTTAAACATATTGCTATCGTGTGTTGATTCCGGCCACCTAGCAACCAAATCTTGGAACATTAGTTTATCAATATACACTGATTAAACGTTGAAGGAAAAATAACCTTTTCTGTTGCGGAAAATTTCTCCGGTGTTTCCTCCAGGCGATTGAATACGGATGTGGGTGTAATCGATGGCACCGATAACTTTCGGGAACTTTGCAATTGCAAAGAAATCTTCCACTGTTGGCTGCTTTTATCTTGTATAGGAAGGGGCTTTGATATATTCTTTCGACAAGCCAGCCATGATGTTTCTTTAACTATACGACTGGCTGTAGACACGCTAACACCACAAAAATCACCCACTGTAATCAAGAAATTTCCACTTGCGTAAAACCTTAACGTTATTATTAACTTAGTCTGAGGTGATACGGAATAATGACTGGAATTTATTAATTAGTACACAAATTATAAATATACATATATGTACATAAGTATATATGAACAAACCTCTGGCTACTTGACTGTAAAGAGTGGCAAATTTTCTCTAATATATATTGGAATGTATGCTTCGATAATCGAAATCTTTGCAAAAATTCAGCTATGGTGTAATAGTTGCTCGCGAATTTTTTTTGGAGCCCTACTTTGAGGCTGACTGTATTCAAAAATATTCTCCAGGTTATTAATATAAATCAAACGTCTGCTTTCCATTTTTGTTTATCAAATTATTTATTGGCAAAACAAAATTAAAATTAATTTATTTTTCATGACGTTGACTTTTTTTCCAGAACATATGGCAATTTCAAATATTTACATAAACCTCACTATGTCCCGGTTTACATTATACAATTTTTGTCGCTGCGATTCTTGTTGTATCTTGTTTAAAATAATATTTGCGTCTACATTGTGAGATTTTTGTTGCAGAGATTTTTTGTGGATGTATACATGTTTTTATATATTTTGTATCTACCACATACATACATACATGTATGATAATAAAAAACAACGAATAAGGGAACAAAGCGTCTCACGAGTGCATGCATATGTGTACCCCTTTTAATACGACTCACCGCTCTCGCCTACAAAGCAAAAATCGCAGCGACAAAAATTTCATAATGTAAACCGGGACTATATAATTTAAAGGCAAGATGATCTTATCTTTAACTTAACGGTCGGTTTAAATTAAAATAAACTTATAATAACCAAATACTTCTTATCTGTCCGATAATATCATACTTTTAACTATTGCCAAGTTGTAATAATGGGCCTTAGACTAGTAAATAATAAAAGATTATAAATCATTTCAGCAAAATAATTTAAAATTTAGAACAGGATGCGTAAGAATACTGTATTCAGCTGTGGTAAATTATATTTACGGATACCAATTTGTGTGCATTTTGTATAAAAACATTTATCAGGGTTACTCGATTTGGTAAAATATATAGGTATAGTGAAAAGTTCGAATAAAGTTTTTCATATATTCTGATTCAAAACTACCGCTTCAACATAATAGTAATTTTTGAACATTTACTGCCGTATTTATAAAAAATTAAAGTAGACTTCAAATGTACTTTAAGAAAATTTTATATGAAAATTTTGTCTAAAAGCACACTTCAAGCCTACTTTATTTTTTATAAATATGTACATGAGTGTGCAACTAGTTTTCTTACCTCATTATTCCTTCGATTCTTTGCAGTGTTCCGCAATATTGTATTTCATTGACTAACGAGTTTTAATATGGCTATTTTCAATTGTGTTATCATGCGGACTAGGCATAAGTTAATAGCTTTTTGATGGACCTCTGATTTATGTTTTAGGCAGAATTGAACGCCACGTAGAATAGCTATTCTACATTTTGTCATTGCTAAAATATTATTCTCAATAGCTTTCTTTATTATTTGTTATCATTTAATTGACGATGGATAATTTGCAAAAAGAGTTAACCACATGCAATTAATTTGATGCCAAATTACACAAATCTAATGAAAAATTTCGATATTTTTGTGGACATACGAGTATGTATTTCAAAACCCACAGTTGTGCATTATTTAGTACATACAAGTTTTTTTTCCGAAATTTATTATTTTCAATATTGTATTTGACCTTTTTTATTATTAAGATTTTAGAAATGATTTAAGCTTAAGGTTGGTTTTTTATAAAAAATTTTAAATTTCTGCTTCTCCAATTGTTGCGGATATTGTAATGAACAAGTTATTAGATACATGTATAGAAAAATTACGTATAAAATCAAATATTTAGATGATTTATTTTGTCTTATTTCAGAACATGCCATTGCTAACACATTAAAGACATTTAATGATTTTAATATATAGTATATATTAAATTTACAATAGAAAAAGAAAATGATTCGAAACTTTCATATTTAGATACATTAGTATCAGAAACCAACAGCTTCAGGAAGAATAATTAATTATTATTCTAAACATAGTAAACATATTATTATTTCTACAGCTAAGAATTTAATTGAAAGAATATTAACTATTTATAAGTGACAAGGAATTTCATAACAAGAACAATGAAAAGATAAGGAATATATTAGAAGACAATAATTTCCCAGTTTAGATAATTTATAAATTAATAAGACAATATAAGAACAAAAACAATTAAGAAATTATAGTCGGTCAACCTTCACCATATAATACCCAACACCCAGTATATGTATTAAACAGTTTTTCAGAAATGTGCGCTATATAGGAATTATGACCTATTATGGACCTATCATCCAAAACTTTTAGTGGCATGACTTCTGTGTGTCGAGAGGGTCCTATATGGGAGTTTAGACTAATCATGGACTGAATATTATAAAAATATGTGTCATCAATTCTGTATATATGAAATATTTGTGTTGCATTTTATTTGGATACCAACATTTTTAAAAGATTTATGGTCGTTAAAGTTATTTTTGGAAGTGGGACTTACATGGGAGCAATGACTACTTATGGATCGGTCCAATAAAATTGTACCGTATTGTTTGTATACATATGAGAATATATCTGTGTTAAATATTATTTGGGTGCCTACATTTTTGAGTGAGTTTAAAGTGATTTGCGGAAGTGGGTCTTATATGGGAGCTACGAGTAATTATGAACTGATCTGAACAAAATTTGTATATGCGATTTGGCTTCATTTACCACTCATTTGTGAAGAAATTTGTTAGTTCCTTGCATAATTCAAACATTTATGATCGGTAAACCCCAATTTCGGGAGGACATTTGTATGGGGGCCAGGTGTAATAATGGACCGATTGCCACCAGTTTCAATCGCGAAAAAATATCACTTACCAAATTTTATCAAAATATCTTCAAAATTGCGACCTGTACTCTGCGCACTAGCTTTATATGGACAGCCAGCCAGCCAGACGGACGGATGGACAGACATCGTTAAATCGACTCAAGAAGTGATTCTGAGGCGATCGGTGTACGTTAAGGTAGATGTTTGACCAATATTTATGGGCGTTACAAACATCAGCACAAATCCAATATACCCTCCCCACTATGGTGGTGTAGGGTATAATAAAAACAATACAAGAAACACAATAAAGCCGAAAATTTACAAATCAATAAATTATATTGCGGAAATATCAGAACGATTGAGGAGATGAAAAATTTTTGATACTGATAAATATAGAATGGCTTACAAGACTTATAATACATTAGATAAATTCTTTAGTAAAACAAATGATAAAATAGGAAAATGGAACATGTCGAATGTTGTATATAAAATACCTTGTGACGGAAATGAAAAAGAAAATTGTAATAAAGTATATATAGGTACCACGAAAAATAAACTAAAAACCAGAATTGCTGGACATAAATCAGACCACAATATTTCTTTACAAAAAACTGCGTTATCTTCTCATTGTAGTAAATTAAATCACGATGCAAAGTTTGAAAATGTATCGGTATGAAATACTGAAAATAACTACAAGCATCTTTATATGTTAGAAATGTTACAAATAATTAATGTACTTACAACTAAAAGAATTAACTACAACTGAAAATGTAGCACAGATTTACAAACATTTAATACATAACAAATAACACAACTTACAAATATTATATAATTAACAATATTTTCTACTTGTTATAAATTGTTTTAATATTTTGTTATGTTAAAAGTTTTCATGTCCTTTTTTCCTATGACAAATAATTTTAAAATTTAAAGAATTAAAAACTTTTTTCCTGAAGAAGCTACACAAAGACGTAGCGAATTATTGAAATATAATTTAAAATTTTATAAAAATAGATCTTAAGCTTCAATAATTTCTAAAATCTTAATTTTAAATTTTAAGCCTAAAATAAACTACAAACAAACATTTTTTCATATTGAACTCTTTTAACTGAAATTTGCATGGATACAGGTTTTCTGTAAAGTTTCAAACATAAGTAAAAATTTACTTTTTACATATGTAAAATTTTCAAAGAAAAAATAAAAAAACTTGGTAACTATTGGAGAATATAGACAACATTTTTCTGGATGGAATAGTAGAAATCATGGTGCAAATATACAAGGTGATTGCAAATCCGCAACAAATACAATACAATACAGAAACAACAGGCATTTTGTTTGTGTAAAATAATGTACTACTGTCAAAAATGCTTGAAAAAGTATTACTTTTGACATAAGTAAATTGTTAACAAAGTCAGTCAGCTGGGCTACTGCACTCACCTTGTATAGTTGCATCATGGTAGAAATTTTCTAATATAAAACACAATTAAAAAATATATATACAGTGGTGAACACAAAGCAAGCACATTTGATATCTATTACCAATTAAAGCAAATATTTTCTGTTGTTAGTTATTTCTTGAACCCCTTTATTTTTTAAACATGTTACATTTCACCCTAGAATCACGTCACTACACTTTTTTTTGTTTGTTAATTTGTTGCATTTTGACAATTTGCTTTCCAGAGTACCCAAAAAGGTAAAAAAAACTCAGAGGTTCTCAATTCGATTGAAACTAGACTGGTCATTTCATTACATCAATATTATTCTGCTCCAAGCAACTGTTCACTGTGAGAGAGATGTGTTTTGGATCGTGGTTGTGCATAAAACAGCGTATGTAATCGTAATATACTTTTATACGCATACTGATTAATTCGTGGATAGATTCAACACCATGCCCAGAAAACGCTGCCCACAACATATGACCTAAGGCATTGTAGACCATCTTTCTTGAGCAAATTATAAATACCTACAATTTATCCAATGAAGCTCATCTGGTGAGTAATCTTAACGTTGTTCCTATCTGTACCACTTTGTTTAAGCAATGTCTAAATAGTGTATTATGGCTCCTAATGTTTTAATTCATAAAATATTTTCAGAAGTTATGTATTAATTCCTAAAATCTTACTGTAAAACACTAACAAAATGTATAAATTTACTTCCACGTTCTTAATTATTGTCCAGCTCTGCATTTTAATTGCAATTAACCATAAATAGAAGATAATGTGAAGCAAGAATGCAATAAAAAACAAGTAAGAGACTATATAATACCCTACACCCCGTATATGTATAACTCATCTTTTAGAAAGGAGCGCTATATGGAAGATTTAACCTATTATGGGCCGTTTATCCAAAAATTTTGTGACATGACTTCTGTGAATATAAATATTATGTATCTTAAACTTTATCACGATATAAATACTTTAAAAAGATTTATGGTGGTTAAAGTTGATTACGGGGAGGGCGTTATATGGGAGTTTCGACTAATTACGGACCGACCATTATAAAATTCCTCGTTTCTGTCCTCGTTTCTGTATATATAAAACTTCAATTAACACAAATGAATTTTAAATTTTTACTATATCGTTAAAGAAATTTTCGGAAGTGGGTCTTATATGGGAGCTACAACTAATTATGGACTGCTCATTATAAAATTGTACCAAATGCTTTGTCTATATATACATACACAAAACATATTTCTGTTCAATATTATTTGGATACCAACATTTTTAAGAGAGTTAAGCTCTTTAAAATTATTTTCAAAAGTGGGCCTTATATGGGAGCTATGATCAATTATGGACCAATCTGTACAAAATTTGTAGATGTTTATTTATGATCGTTGAAACCCTACTTCAGGAGCACATTGGTAAAGGGGTTAAGTGAAATACTGGACCGATTTCCACCAGTATACCCCCCCCCCCCCCTCCAATCTTTTTGGGGTGGGTATAATAACGGGGCATACTGCTCACACCAAAGGACAAAAATTACATTTTATATTTATAATCATATGAAAGAAAATCCTTTAAAAAACTGCATACATATATAAGTATATATAGTGTGCAAACCTCATGTCAATTAAAACACTTTAATTTAAATTTTTATTTAACATTTTCACTGAAAGTGTCTTTGTTCCTGCAAGGACTTTTAAAAATTAAAGGCTTTTATGCCCTTTTACACTAAAAAGCTTTAGTTAATTTAGCTTATGTGTGTGTATTTTAGTATGAGCGTAGGTGTATATTTGTTAACATATGCGTCAGTATGTACATATACATATATGTATTTTCTAACACACTCGGAACTTTTATTTGTGTTGTTCAGAATATTGTTTTACCAAAAAAGGAATAAAAAACACAATACAAAAAGTTAAGGCTTTAATGTTTGTTGAACAAAAGAAACATTGTTATAAATAGTCAGTATGAAAATAATGATGAAATTGTTCTAAATAAAGTTTACAATCTGAAAGTTGTGTCTCTATATAGTCATACGGGTACATGTGAAGTAATTTTGACAATGAAGACGAACTTTGGAACCTGTACTTTAATCAAACCTATGAAATAGGCTTTCAAAAACCTTATTTTTATAGTAGCATGTTTTGAAGTCGCTTTTATCCGATAACAGAATTACAGTGTTGTTAAAACAGCGATTTTCAAGCCTTTAACTATAGCTTTATATGTTTATATGTATATAAGAATGCTTTAAGAAACGTTTGCCGACTCTTATTAGACAAATATTCGGTAAAGTTTTGTTCTGATTTAGCTCCCTGTCATTATTTAACCACGCAATAGAAAGGTAAACGAACGACCTACTTAAATAATAAAAGTATGCGATTTGATTCGCAGGTGTATCAGGGAGTTTTTTAATTTTACCTAAGTATTAATAATTGGCTAAAATTTGAAAAATTTGTGATAATTTTTAATCAAACATTTTTGAAAATTAACGAATTTGTTTCAATTTTGATCCATAACTCTGGGTCTGAATCGACTTAGCACATTTCAAATATCAACTATTTCTAATTAACAAATTATTTGTTGAAATTTTCATCCGCCTAAGTCTTTCACTCTGTCTACTTATAGTTGATTTTGACACATTTTCCTCACATTCTTTAATAATCTGACCAGGACTCTTCATTGTGTTGCTGGCACAGTTTATAATTCTGCTATTGTCCTGTTTAGAATTTTTTTTTTGAGCCGCCCCTTTAATTTTACCATAATTATCCTAATTATTTACAAAATTTTTTACGTTTTTTTATACTGAAATTTAAATTTTCTTGAAATCGCTAATAGTGGAAGGCTAATGTAAGCGGCATGCGTCCGCGGGCGGCAACGGTATTACCAGTTAATAAAAGTTTTGTTTGTTTACAAAATGTTTATACAAAAAAGTTTGAAGTATCGCAGATCACATAATCTCGCAATGCTGTGAAAAGCGGTCGCGCGGAAAAGTTGAATTTTGTTCAACTTTTTATCTTTGCCGCTTAAAACGATGTTGCCATACACATGTACATAATATGTAACATATGAGTTCCTTGAATCAAAACAAAATGGAAAACTCGACGAGGTAAAACTACTTACGGAAGGAAAAAAAAAACACAAATCGTTGTACGAAAAATATTCTAGTCAAAATAGAAACACATTTAAAAGGGCAAAGGCTTGGGCTGAAGTAAGTGCAGCACCCATATTCTATTTTTCTTTTTTATTTACTGTTTAAGGTTTATTATAAGATTTTATTTATGTGGGCTGATTGCCGCCCACACCCACGGGTGCACACGCTGCGATTTGTCGCCGCGACTCTGCTGACGTTCTCTTTTATCCTCCCTTCTAAATTCTTCGTCTGTTCACATGATGAAACATTTGCTGCACCATTCTTGCGACATTTTAAAATTAAATTGTTCATTTCTCCTATTGCGACCTTGTTTTTAGTTTTTCGAAATTTAGGAAAAATATGTGTAATATAATATTTTTGCATACAGAAGTTTTTAGTTTGTGGTCTAGGGGTTTGAAAAGGCGAATATGTATTTGAAGTTTTGTTATATGTATTTTATATACATGGTATTCGTAAAGAAGCAACACTAGCAACATTGCTAATAAAAAAAGTGAAAATAATAATAAAAATAAATAATACCTAACTAACTACCCAGTACTCTCCACTACGTGTTTCATCTATAAACTCGAGTTGCAGGAGAAGTGTCGCAGGCAAAAGTCGCAGCGTGTGAACCCACGTACCTCTATAAGGTATATACATATACAACGCGTAATTTTGTAGCAAATTGTTGAATATTGCATAATTAGTTTAAATAACTTTTGATCTTCTAGTGTTCTTCTTTGTTCACCATTAAACAATATTAATGCAAAATTTCTCTGTACCATATGTTATTGTTAAAATTTATAAAATTCGCTTATTATTGTAAAATAGATTGCAAATAAAAATATATATAAAAAAAATTATTGAAGTAGTCTCTTAAATTTTCTATAAAAAGAGTTCATTAACCATATTCTTAGAAAATTCTACACGTTTTAAAAAACTGTTTGTAACTTTACAACATCAAGTGCTATTATAATAATGCAACACAGTGTATATACTTTTTTGTTCTATTAGCTAAATACCACTCATAATTTATAGTGGATGGCCAATGTGGCGGTAATCAGCTGTTCTTTTTGCCTACTTTTTGTAGGTAGACAAATATGCGCGGCATATTTAAAGCGGCAAATGTAAAAAAAATAAATTGATTTGTTCTTTACATAAATAAATTCTTAAATAAACGTTTTTGTTAATGTGTACATGGTGTAAAAAGTATTAAAAAAATTGAAAAAGTATTTTTTTTTATTTTTAACTAAACTCATATGTCACATATTATATACATGCGTATGGCAACATCGTTTTAAGGGGCAAAGTTGAACAAAATTCTACTTTGCCGCGCTGCCGCTTCTCAAAGCATTGCCCGATTAAGTAAAGTGCGATACTTTAAAATTTTTATATGAAGAATTTTGTAAAGAAACTAAACTTTTATGCACTGGTAATACTGCTGCCGCTTACATTGGCCCTCCACTATTAAATTTGAACTATGCGCATTTTGGAAAAGTTACCATTATTGACCATAACATGCACGTTCACAGACTTATAATTTTTACTCGAAGGTTGCCTCAATGCTTTTCGAGATTTAACATTTCTAAGCGTTTTGTTCGCTATGAGTTAGCAACACTGCAGTGCTAAAAGTTATTTCCTGTTAACTACGCACTTATAACGAAAAAAATGTTTGAAAACTCTTTTCCTATGTGTTGTTGTTGTTGTTGTTTTTGTGTGTGGATTGTTTTTGTTTTTTTTTTGTATGTAGGCATATAAATACATAAGTGTTTTGTATATGATATGGCATGGTTAATAAAAAGAAGGCAGAAGACGAAATGAAAGCAGCTTAATTATGCTTCGACACGCATTTAAAAGGATGTTTATGCTTTAAAGAGCAATTTTACCCACCTCAGCCTCCTTCGGTTAAAAAATTTACACACATTATATAAAAAAAAGAAAAATATTTAAGCCAGAGAAATTAATATTTAAAAACCGAAGGAAGAGTGAGTATATGTATGTGATATAGAGTGAGATTGGGTAGCAAGAATCGTACAAGTAGCAACACTTACATACCATGCTGCTAGTGGTGCTACACATTATAATGGCATGAATTATTTATACATCAGTAATTATTTAATTTTATAATATTCCTCTGTTTTTTTTTATATGTATATGAAAACATATAATTAATTTCTTCATTATAAATTATTTCTCAAAAAGCAAGTACCAGTAGAATAAAAAGCTCATTAGGAAAATTCAAGATCCAGTAAAACCAAAAAAAAATTCATGAAAAAGTATCCGCTTTTACACCAAAAACGTATAAAAAACGAACAAAAAAATAAAAGCAAATGTTGAAAGAACTTAAACAAACTTTTGAGCTTCTTTATTTAACACAGAAGCATATCATTTATAGTAAAGCGTACATTTGGCTGTCTGCCTCTCTGTCTTCTGTCTCATTGCCAGTCTTTCATTCAAGTCATTCATCATTTAACCAACAAATCAGCCAAGTTAGTTAGTCAGTCATTATTTTAGCCAACAGCAGCAGTAGTTTCCTTCTTTTGCTGCGTATTATTTATTAGACAGGCAGAGTTTAACGGAATGAAATCGTTTAAGATGAAATGTAAGATATTATAAATTATAACTTGCTTACTAATAAATATATGTATGTATATGTATATATATATGTACCCAGCAAGCCATATGAGTCCGAAAAGATTATTTTCTGACACCTTTTTCGGAGCGTTAACGCTCTTTATGAGCCCACAAAACAATCATAATTGCTCCGAAAATCTTCAGAAAAGAGGGTCATTACGTTCGAAAATGGTCCGTCAGAAAGAGCTCTTAGATAATGTCAGAAAAGAGTCTTTTATGAGGTTTTTTTTGGGCCCTGTGTAATCTTGTTTTGATCATTATTGCGTGGTACAGCTATGTTTTTTTTTGTTCAAAGCACAAATAACAGGACAACAACGCTTTGGTACACACATAATTAAGTGGTATTTATGAGTCATACTGCGTGCCGACTCAGGACAGTAACAAGCAAATTTTTCTTTCGCTCCGAAAATGCTCCTTAGTTGGACTCTTTTCTGACTCCTTTTTCGGAGCGCTCCTAGAATGGTATGCTGGGTATATTTAGTGTTGCAGTTTTTTTTATTTTGTGGGAATTTTAAGAAATTTATATTATATAATTACTTATACTTATTACAAGTTATGTACATTAGGGCGGCCTTATTTTCCATTTTTACGGGTATGTATAAGTTTGTCATTCCGTGTGTAACACTGAGAAATATTCATCTGAGACCCAACAAAGTATCTATATTTTTGCTCCTTATGAAATTCTAAGTCGATTGAGATATGTCCGCCTGTCTGTCTGTATCTGTAAATCACTCTCACGTCCAAACGACACAACTAAAATCAACAAAGTTTACAAAAACCCGTTTGTAGTTCTCCGAAGCAGTTGGGTATTAAAAATCAGCAAAATCGATGTAGTAGAACCAGAGTTATGGGTTTTGTACACGTTATTTTTGTGATAAAAGAAGAAAGTGTGAGGGAAATTGTAAAAATCGGTCTGTGATTTCTCATAGCCCCCATACAAATATCTTCCCAAGATAAATAAATGGCTGTAAAATTAGAATATTAATACAAAAATAAGTGTACACATCTATAATTCACTATAATGTGGTACAAATATAGTTACCAGGTTAAAATTCGACACGAATAATTCTTATAAATATTTAAATTGTTGTTTGAAATTTTATGATGGTCAGTCCATAATTGGTCATAGTTTCCATATAAGGACCACATCCGAAAAAGTCATTAATCTTCATATATATCTTATAGATATCGGTACCGACTCAAAACTTTATATATATATCAATCAAATATATATGTACACAAAAATTATTACACAAAATTTTGTGAAATTCGGTCCATATTTGACCGTATTCCCCATATAAACCCTCTTCCGAAAATCACTTCGTACTCATAAAGAACAATAACGAAATAACAACCTAATAACATTGATTTGACATTATACACTTGTGGATTTTGAAAACGTCTATTGTTAGTTTAACACCGTCCCATTTGAATATGACACCGCCAGTATTTGCTTCGGAAACTTGTAATCCATTTCCTTACTAAATATAAAAAGGTAAAGTAAAAGTTAGTCTTGCCCGACCATATATACCCTACACCGAGTATATGAGCATAAAACTTTTTGAAAAGTGGGAGCTATATCAGAGCTCTGACTTATTATCGACCGTTTAATTTGTTTTAAATTTTAGTTGCATACCAACATTGGTCGTTAAAACAATTCCCAATTATGAGTCGATCATTTTAAAATTATACGAAAAGATTTATTGTTATATGAATCATATTTGTGTTAAATTTTATTTGGATACCAATATTTTTAAGTCAATTATGCTCGATAAAAATTGAATCGAAATATCTTTCAAATTGCGACATCTTCTTTACAAACAAGGTTAATATGGACAACTTTAAGTCGACTAGAAAGTGGTTCTGAATAGATCGGAATATTTTAAGATTGGTTGGATTGGATTTTAAGGTTTTGGGCGTTACAAATCTTAGCACAATCAGCACGCAAATCTCGGTGTTCAGAATTTTAAAAATGTAAATCCCGGGATTAAAACAAATTTGTATTTTATTGATAAAAACTATTCATTTCAAAAGAGTAACTTTTTAACCAAAAAAATTAGCACATGTTTGGACTTTTTTTTAATGAATTGCTGAAAAAAAGTTCTTTAGTTAAGAAAATACTGGTCATGACCTTTCTTATATCTCAAGATGTCTAACTTCCATTTCTATTTTAAGATTCTGCAATCGGTTAAAAATTGCAAATGATACAGGCTGCTAAATATGGAATTTTTAGTGCCTATAAATAGGTGAACCGGATAAGTGAACCTCATGGCTATAATATAATATTGCTTTAAAATATTAGATTGATAAAATAAAATTTGTAATTTCGCCTTTAATTTCTTTATCAATTTAAAAGCAATAAAATATTATTGTTCGATCTTAAAAAAAGCTTTTTAAAAATATTAAGGCATATAATATAAAGTAAGGAGAATCTTGATTTTATTTACTAAATCAAGAGGCTGACAACGTTCATTTAAATATTAAATAAATATTTGTCATGTCTGACCATACCTTTACTTACATATATATTTACGTCTATGAAAACGATACTCAAGAGCGATATTACAATCTATAAATATTTCGGAAATATTCAACACATTCATGTCTCTGACGACATAGTTTTTTGGTTGCACATATACATACATATAAAAACGCAAAAACGTCGGAGACATGATGGTTTGCTTATAGCATCTTATGAATGTTTTTATTTTTTAGTAGTTGCGCGGAGACTCTACCTAGTAACAGTAATTTCAGTGTCTTTTAGTTGTATTTTTTTGTTTCATTTTCTGTTTCTTCAATTTGATGTTGTTGTCGTCGTTGTACAATTCATACGTTTAGTAATAATTACTGCGACAATGGCGTTGAACAACACGCCTTTAATTGCTTCCTTGTGTTACATTTTGCCTTTGAGCTGTCTTTTAATCACAGTCATTATCAAACGCGCACTCACTCATTCATTCACAGTCTCTCCCGTGCTATACGAGTACATACATACATGCATACATACGTCTTTTGTTTCATTTCTTATTTTCATCTTAACAAAAATGTTTATTATACCCTACACCACCATGATGGGGAGGGTATATTGGATTTGTGCATATGTTTGTAACGACCAAAAATATTGGTCCAACACCCACCTTAACGTATACGGATCGGCTCAGAATCGATTTAACGATGCTCGTCCGTCCGTCTGGCTGGCTGGCTGTCCATGTAATTGTTGTATACATATGATGTATATCTCATATGTAGGTATACAAACAATACGGTACAATACAATAAAGAGCATAACCCACTCAAAAATATTGGTATCCAAATAATGTTTAACACAAATATGTATATCTCATATGTATACAAGCAACACGGTACAATTTTATTATGATCGGTCCATAATTAGTCGTAGCTCCCATAAATGGCCCACTTCCAAAAATCACTTTAACGATCATACATTTCTTAAGAATGTTGGTAATCAAATAAAATTCGACACAAATAATATACAGAAATGATGACACCTAATTTTGCTCGGTCCGTAATTAGTCGAAACTCTCATATAAGACCCTCCCCGTAATCGACTTTAACCTCCATAAATCTTTTAAAAGTATTTATATCGAGATAAAGTTTAACATACACAATTTTTATATTCACAGAAATCATGACACTAAATTTTTGGACGATCTGTCCAAATAGGTCATAGTTCCCATATAGAGCACATTTCTAAAAAACTGTTTTATACATATACTGGGTGTAGGATATTATATGGTCGGGCTTGACCGACTATACTTTCTTACTTGTTTTTTTTTCTGTTTCTATATGTATGTAAGTAACTATATAACCAACAATTTTGTGCTCATTATGAAGGAACTTAAACTTCCTTTAGATTTTAGTTGGCATTCAGGGTTTGGATTTTATGTTTCTTTTTTTTTTTTGCTGTTAATTGTGTCAAATACTGTCATTATTTATTTTTTTGTATTGTAAATCGAATGTAGGAAAAGTATGAATAATTGAGAGAGATTTATGGGTTGCTATACCGATATGTAGATATGTAGGTACATACATATGTAGATACCTATTTACAGTTTTCAAGAGAAACTGTAAAAGGCATTTTTAATAATAGCTATGGGGTTTAAATATTAAAGAGTTTTTAACAAAAATATTATTTAGTGGTCAAATATAGTTAATAGATGATTGCTTTCCATATGATCAGCATTTGCTTTTACTATTATTTGTCAATAAAATCCTACACAACAGCCACCAGAGAATTATAGTTAATACGCATAACAAGTATGTATGTATATACGTTGCACCTAAAGTCCTATTCCTCTCATATTATTTAGCCATTTCGTTTCGAAAAGCCGCAGTGCTGTACTTATATTTGCATAAACATACTACATATGTTAATTAAGAATTTTCTACTCAGTTCATTTTTATTCGTTTCGGTCCTTCTACTGCAGTAAGTGTACATTTGTGATCCTATTTTTCAGAAGTTTCTCGATGAAAAATTAAAATATTCCAAAATCAGGTCTTGTTTTGAAATTAATACAGATGTCAACAAACGCCTAGTATTGTTTACTAACTTATAGTTTGCCGCTCTAACTCAGTCATTCTCTAAGAAAGTCGCAAATCTAGGCTTTAGGAATTCATAATTGTGTCTATCAATGTCCCTACGTTCAGATAAGAATTACAGTCAACGTATCAATTATTGATGTGATACACATTCTCGTGCATATTCTCTAGGGATCTAATGACTGCTTTGCAAAGTTTGTGAATATCCCCTGATACAAAATTTTGTTTTAGCCATATTTTCGGCACAACCTTATTTCGGTTGCCTGGTTGCCTTCCATACATCAGTTAATATTTCAATGACATTAAATGGAAGGTAGAGGTAGCATTAATTAAGTATTCTGGCTTAATTTATTTCATTATTCAGTATTAGTTCAGCATATTTGGCATCGTCAGTATATGTTATATTCAGTACTTTCATTCAAAGATTAACAAATTGAGGGTATCAGTTCTACGCTTGTTGGACTGGTAACCTCAATCTGTTAATACTTGGGCGAAAAGACTGACTCTAACATTTACCGACAATTGCAAATATCTTGTTCCTGACACTATTTTAATAATAGTGCCAGCGCAAATTGTTATACTTGCGAGAATAGTTTGGGATCTTTACCCCTAGCGTAATAATTATTAGAATTAATTATGTCCGCTTGCGCAATCATCATGCAATACTTTTTCACTTAAAAAAAATCGAGTTGCCTAGAGAAGATTCACTTGTAGTTTAAGAGTTTGTTATAAATAAAGTTGCGGTAGAATTTGACTGTCAAATTTCCAGTTGTCTCATGAGACAATAACTAATTGAGGGCATTCGCTATATTCAAGTGCAAGTAAAGAGTATTCCTTCAAGATCAAATTTTTTTTTTTTTTTTTTCAAAGTTTTATGTAGAAAATATCATAGCCTCTTTCTGAAATATTTTTCTTGAATACAACAATGTTTATTACAAAGTTTTAGGTTGTAAGTAAGACAGGCTTTCTCTGCATGCGATAAAGTATTAATGTTCTTCTGTAATTACAGAGGAATCATACCATCAGGAAGGAAGTATGCGATGTTATATGACCTAGATTTGTGTTAGCAGAATAGCTGAATATAATATGTTTGTGTGTACTATAATTTTATACCTACATACATATGGATATAGAATTGAAGATATCTATGATGGTGCTGGCTATAAATACTAAGATGGTATTTACAACCTGATAAGATTTGAAGTTGTGTTAACAGCAAACAAACACTAAATAAAAAACATTCAGAATGTGTCTGTTAAGTATGTATGTACAAATGCGTCGTGGGATTAAACTTTAATCATTCAATCAAATTTCAAAAGAATAAATATAAAAACAAGATGACAGAAGAATTAGTGAAGTTCTAATCATTTCTAATCCATGTTTCCAAACACTGCTTAACAACTGACGAACACACAAATATTATTTCTGTTGCTACCATGCATTCATTCTGCATTAAAGTATAACAAACAAAAAGAAAGAAAAGAAATTATATAAAGTTCTTTACAGTTTTATACTTTTATATCGTAATACATATTATATATTTACACCCTTCCAAATCCAAAGACATATTCAACTTACTTACACACATCCAAACATACATGCTCCCATCGCAACCATACACAGATACCCAGTTGGCCAGACAGTCATAGACGAAATTTTCGTCGATGCTGTCTGCAGGACATTTGATAATTTGTCGTCTATATAATGCCTCTGAGGACAAGTATAAGTCAAAGTCGCATATGTTGTCGTGTTTTAAGCTCCATTGTTGATTAGCTAACGACAATTTCATGAACTTGTTTTGAATAAAATGATATTGAGGACAGAGTGAGCGACAAGTGCATGCATTTTGACCTGTGTCAAGCCACATCCACGACAAGATGAGCGACAATGTCTTCACCTTATCTGCTGTGAGGACAAAATTATCGACAATTGCTTGCATTTGACGACAATATGAGCGACGTAGTCTTTAACACTTCTTCATTTAAACTATATTGAGGACAAATAAGACGGCACTGCAATAATTTGTCGTGTTTCTATCAACATAAAACATTACTACTTGTGCTAATTTTTAAATAACAAATCAATATTTCATTTTTGTTTTATAATTTTTTGTTGTCAATTTTCTTAAAAAATAAAATTAGTCTTTTGTAATAATATTAGCTGGCACGTACAAATTATTAAAATAAATTTTATAAAAAAAATAATTTGTGTAATACATATTTAATAATCAATTAAAAAACATAAAATCTCCAAAAAGTTTTACAAAATATTTTACAATTCATACAATTGTTAATTGGTAAGTATATAAAAATTAGTAAAAATGCCAAGATCATTACGCGGGGAAATCACACGAAAAAGTCATCAACGACAATATGGAAAATACAGTCGCTAGACTATCGTCAACGATGACATGAGATAAAAGTCATGTATATAGTCGTCGATGACAACTTTAACCACATTGTCTCCCAAATGTGCATAATAATGTCGCTCACATTGTCGTGTACGATTTAAGTGCCCTTTGTTCGAAAAAGTCGTCAACGATTTGTATGAGCTGTCGCCTACTTGTCGTCTAGGATTTAACATTGTCGTGTACGCATCGTTGACGTTGTCTTAAAGACATGGCCAACTGGGATACTTTATAAAGCATGTATGTATATACAAATATGTGTATGTATGTATTTATGTTTAATATAAGATGTGTAAGTAGTTGATGTTATAGATCCGACGATATTAAATTACACATCATATCAAACTGAAAAGCAGAAAAAAACAAAATAAAAATCATAGGAAAACCGAAACAAACAACAACAACAAAAAAAAAGTCGAAAAATTAAAAGCAAGTAAAAGAAAGAAATTTTCTTTCGAAATTGCCTTCAAAAGTGATTAAGCACATGTCAGATGCAGGGTTTCATATGTTATTATGTGTGGATTTCAACACACGAGTGATTAAGATAAAGATGAAAAGATTGTATAATACAGATATCGTAGTAAGTATATTAGTATATAATATTAATGAATATACAAAAATACATACAGTCAGAGTCAAAATTTAGTATACAGCGAATTCATTTATTTAACTATATAAAATTGTTTCAGGTAGTCTAACTTTTATAAAACAATCATCTTTTCCTGTTATGATCATAAAAAATGCAGTCAATATTTAGTATAAAGACTGTTAAAATAGAATAAAATAAGAATAAATAGATCGCGCATTAAGCACTTTTTTTAATGAAATTCTAAATAAAATTCGTTATAATTTTGTAAGTACAGAGTTAGGAAATTATTTTAGGAACCGAATTACACGTGACAAAGATTTACCAGTGGGGATTAGAGATTTAATAGTGTTCCATCGAATCAACAGAATATCTCTCGCAGATGTTGCTAATATTGAGAACAAAAGCCGATCAACTGTTCAAAAATGAGGTAAGGTGTACAAAATAATCAGATAGGTCAAGAAAACTTCATAATCTAGCCTAGTTTGACTATGACTAGCTGAGGACATTTCCAAGACACGCTGTGATCCAGTAAGAGCATCGACAATCAGAAGACGGTTAAATGACCATGAACTTCATGAAAGAGTGCCTTGAAAAAAACCGTATATTTCTGCAATGAACTTTACAAAAGCCTACTTAACCTCTTCGCAATCTTTTTAAAGTAATGTAATATTTAGTGATGCGAGTAAATTTGAGATTTTCTTGTCGAAATCAAGAGGAAAGGTTCTGGGTAACAAGAATAAGTGAGCTGCTTCCATAGAACCTTAGTACTACAGTAAAATTCGGCAGTGGGTCTTTGACGATTTTGGGTTGTATGTCAGCTGCAGGACTAGGTAATCTTGTGTTCATTGAAAATACCATGAATAGTCGAGGTACTTAGGTCTTGAAATACCGTATGTCTTTCAACAAGACAAAGACGTAAGACACACCGACAGAATTATCAAGGAGTGTTTATTGAACAACGTGCCTAAGCAATTAAATTCAAAATCTCCAGAAATTAACACCATTTCCTTTCCTTAGCTTCGAATCATTTTCTATAGCAAGTAGTGATGCGGTGCAAAAATGTCCTTTTACAGCTTTTACGCAGGACATTCAGAATTGTATTGCAGGGTCTCTTATCTTCAATTTATATGGTATCCAAATTTTACAAGCTCTTCTTAAGTTTAACACCAACCTTCATGCAGTAATGCCTTCAATGATGGTCTTAAAATTTATTTTAGCTGGCCTAGGTGATCTTTGTCATCCGTATAAAAATCTGGTTATGTAGAGCATAAAAAGAGCTAGATCAAAATATCTCAATAGATGACAAAGACATCTCGGAATTCTATCTACTTTGTTAAGTTTTATGAAAAATCCAACAAATTTATGATTTGATCTCACATAAGTCAAATTCTGAAATTGTTGCACTAAAACTAAGAAAGTGTGACGATTAATTTAAATTGAAGATAAGCTAAAAAATTAAAATGTCAGGATAGTAGTACATATTGCATTAAAAATTGCCGCACATCTTTCACCAAAGCTTTAAAGTACATAGTAGTCGTGTTTGCTTAAATATTTTAGCCCTATTTCCTCAATAAAATTATATTTTCGTATATAAAGGGTGGTTAAATTGTAAGGGCCGATGTTGAATGTGAACCACACCTAAACGCCAAGCTTTTTCCGAATTTTATTTGACATTTCTCTATTTCAGACTTACTCAATTTGAACCATTTAGTGAAACACAATCCAACAACGTGTTAAAGTTATCCAGACTTATTATGAAAATGGGCGTTCAAATCAAAATGCATATCGTGCACTTCGTGATTTTTTTGGTCAATTTGATCGTCCAAATGTGCGTACAATCGCAAAAATCGTGGAAAAATTCGAGCAAACCGGGTCTGTAGAAGATGTGAGAACACCAGTGCATGCTCGTACAGCTCGTACTGCAGAAAATATTGCTGCTGTTCACGATAGTGTCGCTGAAGAGCCGTCCACCTCAACTCGTCGTCGTGCCCAACAATTGCACCTCTCACGCTCGTCGTTGATGAACATTATGCATAAAGACTTGCATTTACACGCTTACAAGGTGCAATTGGCTCAAGAACTAAAGCCTGTTGACCATTCCAAACGTCGTGAATGGGCAGAATGGTGGCAAGAAATGGCAACAGTGGATGATCAATTTTCGAAGAAAATCATCTTCAGTGATGAGGCACATTTTCACCTCAGTGGATTCGTCAATAAACAGAATTGCCGCATTTGGGCGAATGAGAATCCAAGAGTGATTGTCGAAAAACCAATGCACCCACAAAGAGTGACTGTTTGGTGCGGTTTATGGGCTGGCGGCATCATCGGGCCGAATTTTTTCCAAAATGAGGCCGGTCAGGCAGTTACTGTGAATGGTGTTCGCTATCGTGAGATGATAACGAACTTTTTATGGCCCGAATTGGAAGATATGGGTGTGGACGATATGTGGTTTCAGCAGGACGATACCACACAGCTAACGAAACAATGGCTCTTTTGCGCAACAAATTCAATGGCCGTGTTATCTCACGTAATGGCGATGTCAATTGGCCGCCAAGATCATGTGATTTGACACCGTTGGCCTTTTTTCTTTGGGGTTATTTGAAAGAAAAGGTGGACGTCGATAAGCCAGCAACAATTCAAGAGCTAAAGGATGAGATAATTCGGCACATTAACGGCATAGAACCTCCATTATGCCTCAGGGTCATCGAAAATTTGGACCATCGGATGGAGGTGTGCCGCCGTGGTCGCGGCGCCCATTTGGCCGATATTTTGTTCCATACATAATTGAGTAATACCAATATATCATAATAAAATAAAATTATAATAATTGCCTAAATAGTTTGTGTTTTATTCAAAATCAACATCGGCCCTTGAAATTTAACCACCCGTTATTATGATTTTATTTCAAGAATATAAATATAATAAATATATAATCATTGTTAATGCATCCAGAGCCATATTTAAGTTTAAGTAATCCAAAATTAAGTTGACAAGATTTGGTTAATTTTCTGGTACTAAAAAATATCAGTGGTAAATTTTAATGCCGAAAATAGTGATAATGCTCTAAGTTATCACCTACAACATTTTCCATGTTACAAAATCAAACATTTGCTATGATTGCATATAACAATAATATTAGAAAATTGTTTTATACCTTCCACCACCAAGAGTGGTGAATGAGGGTATATTACATTTGTCATTCCGTGTGAAACTTGTTAATATTCATCTGAGACCCAACAAGGTATATATTTTCTTGATCCTTCTGAAATTCTAAGTCGATTTAGCCATGTCCGTCTGTCCGACTCTGTAAAACACTCTCACGTCCAAAACATACAACTTAACTAAACGAAATTTCCAGAAAAATATTTCTTATTTTGCAGGTAATTGAAAATCAACAAATTCAGTTTAGGCCAACCATAGTTATGGACCAATATGTGAAAAAAACTTTATAAAAATTTTATATTTTTGTCAATTTTATTGCAATATTTTGAAATATATTGCAGATAATGGCATGAAATTTTGTATACATTGTTTTTATTCTAAAAGAAGAAAGTGTTCGGAAAACAGTAAGAAGCGATCCATGATTTCTCATAGCCCCCATACAAAAATCTTCCCGAAATATTGCTCAATTATACATAAATGCCTATACAATTGGAATATCAAGACAAAATTTAGAAAAAATAAGTTTCATACAAAAAGAAATCGCAAAACGAAATTTTTTTTAGTTCGGTCCATGTTTGACAATAGACCCCATAGAAAATCCACTTCCAAAATTCACTTAAATACGTATAAAACATATATAAATAATGGTAAACGGCTAAAATTTGACACGAATAATCTTTATAGGCAAATAAATTGTTGTACTAAATTTTATGGTGGTCGGTCCATAATTGGGCATAGCTTCCATACAAGGACCACATCTGAAATAGACATTTATCCCTATATATATATTGTATAAATATCGATACCGACTCAAAACTTTGCACAGATCATTTACATATATACAAAAATCATCCCACACAATTTTGTGAATTTCGGTCTATTTTTAGCGGTATGCCCCATATAAAGCCCTTTTCAGAAAATCACTTTAATACTCATAAATCTCTTATAAAGGGAGGTACCAATCTAAAATTTTACACGCATCATTTACATACATACCTAAATCAAACTGCTGGATTTTGAGAATATCGGTCCATATATGACTATATCCCCTACATAAGGACCACTACCGATATCCACGTTAATACTAATATATATCTTAAATATACCGTTATTATGTTGAAATTCGACGTGAAATATCCTCATATGCCTGAAAACCACTGTTCCAAAATTTAAAAAAGTCGGCCCATACTTTGTCATAGCTGCCATATAAGAACCATTTCCCAAAAACAAATAAAGCCACAAAAATGTTTAATAAATGTCGATATCGAACCAACTTTTATATCGATCAAAAATTTTACTCCAGGTATCATATTAGTATCGGTTATACGGCAATTAAGCTACTGGATTTTATAGCGGTCAGTCAATAATAGCTCCTGAATTAAGTCCACTTCCGTGCATAACAACCAATCATACAACTCTTGTAAATAACGTTATTGAGATGAAATTCAACCAATATAATCCTAAAATACATAGAAAACACATTAGCGGCTACTGGATTTAGAAGCTATCAGTGCATAATTGGTCCATTTTTTCTATGCCACCCATAAATCTTTTGTAAATATGTTATTGAGATCAAATTCAAACAAAAAAGCCTCATCTTATATCTCATCCTTTTTTATATCCTGTTTCTTCACTTGTTGTAAATATGGAAAATGTTCTTTTGATTTTATAAATTGTTAAATTACCATCAAGATTATTATGAAAATCAAACAAACTCTGGAAATCTTGATGGGAATTGGCAATTACATCAATTAAAAATGGTCAAAATTAGATAAAATTTCAAAATATTTAACATAATTTATAATGGTCGTAAAATTGTTTTTCAAACAATTTATAAAATACTAATAAAATTTGCACTAAGACTGAATAAAACATACAGAATAAGAATATTCTAGTTCTAAAACCAGTGCAGTTTTTGTATTTCTTTTTGCGTTTAGGTGGAGGGTATTTAACAGTCGGCACAGCCGAATATTGCACTCTAAATTGTTATCTTCTATTATCTAGTATGGTAAAAAATGGTTGATTTTTTAGCGGCCGTTTCAAAACTATATTTTAAAAATTTTAAAAATCTTGTTAAGCAAAATTTAGAATTTTTATAACATTTCTTTGGGATTTATTAAGGAGCGGCACAGGTTAACGTCGTTTATTCGATCTTAAATTTCGGCTATCTCAACATCTGAAAAGAGACAGTGTATATATCATTATTAGATAAGGATACAAAAACTAACATTCTGGAGTTTCTTAGCCGTTGCTCTTGGCTTTGCTATTGTCGTCTACTTGAAGTCTACTTTAATTTTTTATAAATACGGCAGTTAATGTGTGAAGATCTACATTTTCACTTTAAAACAGTACAACAAATAAAATAATAAGTCCTTTAGCATTAAATTTTATAATTTTTTATAATATAAATTTTATATAATAATAAATTAAAGTAGACTTCAAATGTACTTTAAGAAAATTTTGTATGAAAATTTTGTCAAAACACACACTTTATTTTTTATGAATACGGCAGTAAATGTATTTGAAGTTTAAAAAAAATAATATTTTGGAAATATTTTGGTTTGCTTCCTTTTGGCATTTTCTTATATTTTTCGTAAATATTGGCACTAATTCTTAGTAATACGTACTAGTAGAAAATAATATTACATGTTAATTTAATTTAATTTTATTAAAAAGTTCAAATGATAGGTCTTTTAGGCCATAGGAGTTCGAATTTCAAAAAAGAACCAAACAAATGTCTGCTCGTTACTGATTTTAGCTGGATCGGTGTCATTATATCCTACACCGCCATAGTGTGCTGGAATTGTGCTGGGGCCGAATTACCGCATTCGATATTGAGTAAAATTATCGTAATTTTCTTATTTGAAATTATGGCATTCGATATCGAGCAAGAAATTTAGTACATTTTATCATAATTTCGATATCGAAATAATTTATCGATACGATAGCTCATTCGATCACGAATGCGGTAATTTGGCCCCTGATGTTTGTTAAAGTATACCGATTGACTCAGAATCACTTCCTGAGTCGATTTAACGGCGTCCGTCTGACTAGCTGGGTGCTTTTTCGGCCTACAAACTGTCAGGATTGAAATTGTCTGAAATCGGTCCATTATTTCACCTAAGCCCCAAATGTAATAAATATTTGATTTATAAAAGTATCCCAACAAATTTCGCCACAAATAAGCTATATATGAAACCTAATCTCACCTACAAATTTTGTGGAAATCAGACCATAATTGACACTTCCGAAAATCACTTTAACGGGCATAGCTCTCGTAACAAATATAGGTATCCCAATCGGAATCGTGACACCAAATTTTATGGCGGTCGGTCCATAATTTGTCGCAGCTTTAATATAAGATGCCTTTGGCAAATCACTTTAACATATTTAAGTCTCCTAACCCTTTGCCTGTCCGAATACAAAAATAATTGGTTGCTCTACGTTCAAAATTTTAATTTTAAAATCTTAAAAAATGTAATTTGTGAATCATATGTGATTGCCAAACGCATGAAAGCAACTTTCTGGGCATAATATGCACAGACAGGAATAGGGTTAAAAGTGCACAGAATTCGTGCCACTAAGTTGGGTGATCTGTCCATAATAGGTCAAAGTTCGCATATAGCGCCCATTTCTTAAAAACTGTTTGCACATATACTGAGTGTAGAGTATTATATGGTCGGGCTTGACCGACTATACTTTTATATACGTTTTTATTTATATGCTTATTTATTTATTGCAAATACTAAAGGTACCAGGGTTCTACGGATATCATTTTTACCCATTTTGGCTTTTCGAAAATTATTATTGTAATTTTTTGTAAGACCTGTAATTAGAGAATAATATTTTTAGATATTTTTAGTGAGAAAATAGATTTTGACAAAAGACTGCCAAAAAGGTATATACATAATTTGTAGGCCTTAAAAAATCGAATTTAAAAAAAGTGCCGAAAAAATCTGCTCTTCATTGATTTTAGACAGATGAATTTATATTTTATTTATTTAGCAGTTACAAAGGGTAACAGAGGGGTGTCGGGTATCTTTTTACCAGTTTTATTCAGCTAGAATTTCGAAAATGGACCCGACTCTAGCTTTATTAATTTTGTAGATAAACAGTTACCATTTTTACTCGTTTTTGTCCGTTTTATCTACCTTTACGTACGAATTTCCAAAAGTCCCTTACTAAACGGTAACTCACAATAAACTAAACTTGGCCCTGTTAGTCTATTTATGCATTAAAATATACTTTTTGGATTTTGTAGTTAGACTAAGCAATGCAATCTATCGTAAACATCCCGAAATTCTGTGCTTTTATTAAAAAGTTCGTTAAAAAATCTCACGCTAAAAAGGCCAGTCAAATCTATTAATAGATGTATAATAATTGTTTTACTTAAACATATTCTTATTTATAAATATTTGAACTTTTAATAAAGCTTTAAATATTTCATTTCGTTTGTTGTTGTTATTTAAGTTGATGCAATGTTTAATTATAATAAACAAACTGTAATAACAATTTGACCAAATTTTAATTGAAAAATAATTTACATTAAATATCAAATTAAACTCATCCACTCTTATTGTCGCCATCATTCTTCTAATCCCTACCCCAAGAACCTTTTATACACTCAAAAAAGTTTCTGATAAATTGTTGTCGAAACTGTAAGCAGCAGTTTTGTTAACATTTGCACGTCGATCAGAGTAAAATCTGTTATATTAAAAATTTATGTATAATTAATATTGCATAAAGAATTATCTAACAATTACAATCACAGAATTTTTATCTTAATATCCAGTTTTTGGATATGTTTACAAAAAAAAATACTCTATTGGAAAACGTGAGCTGAGATGTAGATTGTGGTACAATTTTTGTTTTTGTTTTGTTTATTATACTTTCAGTCTACTTCAGTATAATTATATTATACTTTTAGCCTATTTACTAACATTTCAATTTTGAGTGTATACAAATAAATGTTTATAATTCCAAAATACTAGACAACAGGGTAAGAGTAAGTGTCAATAGAAATAAGATATTTCGTAATTTTAAGCATAAATTCCTCTCCACATTTGGGCACCCCTTTAAGCATTTTAGTGGAAGAACAGTTTGTCAGTCTTGTTTTCTTCATATTGTGTTCCCATTACCATAGAAATTCTAATGATTTTCTATGGTATGGTTATGGCAATTTAAATTATTTCATGCGTAACAAATAATTTCATTTAGAATGAAGTTGTTAGTATGAACGAATGTATGTATGTATATAGAAATATCCCAGCAAGCCATATGAGTCCGAAAAGAGTCTTTTCTGACAACTTTTCGGAGCGTTAACGCTCTTTATGAGCCCAAAAAAACAATCATAATTGCTCCGAAAACCTTCAGAAAAGAGGGTTATTACATTCGCAAATGGTCCATCAGAAAGAGCTCTTAGAAAGCGTCAGAAAAGAGTCTTTTATGAGAGTTTTTCTTTGGGCTCTGTGTAATCTTGTTTTTATCATTCTTGTGTGGTACAAATAACAGGACAACAACGCTTTGGTACACACATAATTAAGTGGAATTTCTGAGTCATACTGCGTGCCGACTCAGGACAGTAACAAGCAAATTTGTCTTTCGCTCCGAAAATGTTCTTTAGTTGGACTCTTTTCTGACTCCTTTTTTCGGTGCGCTGCTAGAATGGTGTGCTGGGTATGTACGTACGAAAGTGTTTGTATGTTTGAATGAATTGAATATTTATTTGTTTGTTAGTCTATATGTCTGTCTGTCTGCCTATTTGGCAGTTTTAGCTTAAGTCATGTTTTATAAATGAATATGTACATACGTGCAATTGTATGTGCACAATTTATTAAATTTGTTTGCTAAAGTAAACTAAAACTATTCGCAATTACAAGATCACACTTGTAATACCTAGTTGTACTTCTCGTAAATGGTACGACTATGTAAAAATTATTTATTGTTTTCTAGTTTACAAATAAAAAAAAATAAAAGAAAACTCTTTATACATATGTATGTATGTACTCATATAACTGTTAATAGATTTTAAATCCATATACAGGTACATACATATATTGTATATGTATGTATTTGTGTTTTTACATTCACACAGACTTTAACATAGATATACATATTTAGTAAATTCAAATGTTTTCGAAATACAACTAACCAACTATCAAACCTTTTTATCAGTAAATTTACAAGTGCATTTTCATTTTTCGTATTCTAAAGGATGCCAGATTTATAATTATCAAATTATTCCATAAGAAATATGCGGAATTATTTTTCAGGTAATCATTTCAAGCAAGCAAAATGTTAAGTAAACATAAATGTTCGGCGTTGAATTCAGGTCTTAGTCAAATGAATAAACTATAATATTATTTCGGCATTATTCACACTATATAGTATAAGGAAGTATAGTCGATCAATCGTAGGGATGCCAAACGGGCTGGTTTTTCAAATCCCGGGATTCATGATCTCATAAATGAATCCCGGGATCCCGAAATCGGGATTTTCAGGATTTTTGTTTCATATTAAAAAAATTACAATATTAATGAAAAAACTATTTATTTAATTAATAAATTTAAATAAAAATATAACAAAAAAATTAGTTCATTGAATTAAAGTAATAAAGAAACAAAAAAGTAACACATATTTAATACTAATTTTTTTAAAAACAAAAAATTGTTTTTTCATTTATTAAAAGTTTATAAACCTTTAATAATTTTAAAAACAAAATTACATTACATATTTTTTTACACTGTACATACATACATATATGTATAAATTATTAGGTTTAATTCCTATATTTAAAAAGCTTCTTAAAATATTAAGGCATCTAAAGTGTCATCAGATAATCTTGACCTAATTTTTTTACCAATATATGATGCTGACGAAAAACATCGTTCACAAATTGTTGTATGATGATTGCAAAAACAGTCACCTCTCACCCCCGGAAATAAATAATTCAATTTCTTTTTCAATGTCTGATTCCATACCATTACTAACGTTATTAGATGTTTTGTTTGGACTTCTGCAGATTTCAATTGCATGATTTAATTTTTTTATAATTGAAATATTAGAATCATCATTTGTTTCCTCAATCATTGATAAATCCGAATCAGAATCATTTGAAGGTGAGCCACAGATATCATTTCCTTTAAAATAGCAATCAACGTTTATAACTCATTTCTAATGAGTTTTTAAAACAATTAAAGCTTTTTTATTGGAATTTCCAGTTCCAAAAACCATTGACACATATCAAATAGTGTTTTGCAGCGGGTTTGGCAATCCAAAATTAATTTTAATCCCAAAAATATTTATTTATTGAATAGCAACCATTCTGTTCACATTGATTTATGTTAAGTGTAGATGTTTTGTATTTGTGTATGCCAAAAAAGCAAGTAAAAACAATTGTCTGGATCTTTTACACAAATATATTTCCGGGATTTTCGGGATTTATTACAGATTTATTAGGGATTTGTCAAATCCCGAGCCAGTATATGTATATAACAGTTTTTCAGAAATGGGCGTTATATGAGAGATATGACCTATTATGGACCGATCATCCAAAAATTTAGTGTCATGATTTGTGTGAATATAAATGTTATATGTGTTAAACTTTATCTCGATATAAATACTTTTAAAAGATTAATGAAAGTTAAAGTTAATTACGGAGAGGGTCTTATATGGGAGTATCGACTAATTATGCATCGTGTTGTTTGTATACATATGAAATATATTTGTGTTCAATATTATTTGGATGCCAATATTTTTTAGAGAGTTATGCTCTTTAAAATGATTTTCGGTAGTGGGCCTTATATGGGAGCTACGACTAATTACGGACCGATCTGCACAAAATTTGTAGATGTGATTCGGCTTCATTTACCACTTATTTGTGGTGAAATTTGTTTGGATACTTGCATAATTCAAATATTTATGATCGGTAAACCCCAATTTCGGGAGGACATTTGTATTGGGGCCAGGTGAAATAATGGACCGATTTCCACCACTTTCAATTCCATCCGTCCTTGGGCCGAAAAAATATGACGTACCAAATTTTGTGTTCAAAATCTGCGCACAAGCTTTATATCAGTGTCGGGCACACACATACTCACTCATATGTGCTAGTGTTGGAAGCAGCAAAAAACGAACGACCGACAATAATTGTACACTCAAATAATTTTTCAGTTGCTAAAATTAAAGACATTTTTTGGATTTTAGTATTTTTATTTGATTTGATTTTTTTTTTCAAAATTGCAAAATTAAATTATAATTTATTTGATTATACATATTTATGTAAATATATTATTTTATTATTTAATATTATTTGTATGTATTTCCTTTCGTTGTTAATTAGTTTATCATTAAATTTTAATAATAATAATTAAAAAAGAAAGAAAATATATACAAATAATACTTACAATGCGATGACAAATCAAGCATTGTGCATCGCCATTCATGTTTTCTATAAAAAAAATCATTTCCCATTCATTTTGCTTTGAGTGTACTCAAGAAAATGGGCAGTGAGATCATACAGCGAAACAGGTTACGTGTGTCAACATCGCGCACACAGAATTTTGTTCATACACGCGTGTATAGCATTTAAAAAAACGCCCTCCACTGCTTTACATCGACAGCCAGTCACCCAGCCAGACGGACGGACGGACATCGTTAAATCGATTCAGAAAGTGATTCTGAGTCGATCGGTATACTTTAAGGTGGGTGTTTGACCAATATTTATGGGCGTTACAAACATCAGCACAAATCCAATATACCCTCCCCACTATGGTTGTGTAGGGTATAATTAGTCAGAGACTGCGCCGAACGGCTATAAGACGACTGAGCCGAGCCGCCGATAAATTTGAAAAATTTGTTGGGCTTAAATCGGCTTGAAAATAGCCTTTTTTGATATAAGTTCCTAGTAATTTTAATAAATCTTCCGAATTTCAGTTTTAATATCTTTACAATTTGAGCTATTTATCTTATCGATTTGGAGCCGTAGCCACCCAGCATACCATTTTAGGAGTCAGAAAAGAGTCCAACTAAAAAGCATTTTCGGAGCGAAAGAAATATTTGCTTGTTACTGTCCTGAGACGGCACGCAGTATGACACAGAAATTCCACTTAATTATGTGTGTACCAAAGCGTTGTTGTCCTGTTATTTGTAACACACAAGAATGATAAAAATAAGATTACACAGAGCGCAAAAAAAACCTCATAAAAGACTCTTTTCTGATATTATCTAAGAGCCAGTTATTTCATAAATCACTTTCGGAAGACTATCTTCAAAGCTCGTGCAAACACAGAAAAAAATAAAAATGAGTTTCAATTAAAATATTTGTGGAATCAATTAAAAATTTAATTGAAATCGGACCAGTAAACAAAATGATAGTATCGATTAAAAAAAAATGTGAGATTTAATTGAATATACCAGAAAAAGTAATTGAATCAATTAAAATTTTAATTGAAAATTATTTTAAAATCAATTAAAGGTTTAATTAAAAAAAAACATGAATTTTTTTCTGTGAATGGGCTAGAGTTAATCGATGTTGTCATTCACATAATTGTCGATTTTATCTTCAAAATTGGGAAGATAATTTTGAAAACTACGCAGATAGTCTTAATTCCTTATTATTCCTTCAATTCTTTGCAGTAGTCCGAAGTGCCACCATGTAAATCAACCCCATATCTCGAGGTTCCTTCACCGTTCAATGTTCTGTTTACGTGGTGTGTTTGAGTTCTCTGGGCCATTCGGGACCAATAATTGTGTGTTCCTTTGGACGTCAAACCAGTCATCTAATGTCTAACTAATTTCGGTCTTCTCTGGCTAACTTTAACCGTGCGTTAACATTATTTATTGCAAATTCAGATTTTTATTATTTTACTGCTGAGATGTAATGAATGTCGCGAAGGGCTCGTCTTGCTGTCTATTGACTATTCTACTCTATTGCTATAAGAGCATCTTTTGGTGTTAAGCACATGTTTCGTTTCAATTATGTTATCATGAGATGTGCGTTCTCATAAGTTCTTAGCTTTTTGCGACATCTAATTTGTGGTTTGTGAACTGATTTGATTTCTGATTGATTTACTTTCAATGGCTCTTGACAGTTTCTTCATTATTTATTACAATTTTATTTGTGTTGGATAATTTGCAAAAAGTGTTTACCACCTGCAATTAAATTAAAGTCATAAACAAAGCAAATAAATACAAATCAAATGGAAAACTTTTTATACACAGTTGTACAAAATTAAGGAAATTGAGTATTGTTTATTTCCCGATTTTTGTTCTAAATATTGTATTATTTTTAAGTAGCATTAAAGCTGAAATAAATGAAAAAAAAACATGTTTTAATTTTCTTTATTAGTTTACGTTTCCTGTCTGTATAAGACACAACAAGATATGTGAGTAAAATTGTTTTATGTATGGTATTTTTTTATATTTATATATGTACAACACTTTCATAAAAATATTTTCAGATTAGAATTTATTATAAGAAAAACGCAAAAATCCTTCTTGTAAAACTTTTTATAATATTTAAGGAATAATAAATGTAAAACAATAAGTAATTTCCACAAAACCTCAATTCCACATTGTAAAAGCCCAAGTAATCCAGTTTTAATCTGGGAACTTTATTTTGTACTTACTCTACAACACTAACTAAACAAACATTTTGGGATTGTGTGTGTTGGATTTGTATGAATTATATGTATGTATTGGTATATACATATGTATGTATGTATGTTGGCGTATATTTAGAGAGTGGGGTGGGTACTTTGATTTATTGTTTTCCTTTTATAAGAAAAAGGATTTACTTGTAAATTTTTTGCTAAGTTAAGCAATTATAAATTAGGAATTTATTTGGAAAATTCAAAAGGAAACTTATAAAGTTAAGGAAATTTTAAAATAAAATGAATATTTTGCTAAATTTGTTTTACATAGTTATTTATAATTTCTAATATTATTTAATAACTTTTGTTTTGAATGTTGATTTATTAAGTTGAGATATAGATATAGTTAATAATTATCTTACTTACTTATCTTTAACTAATTTACTTCAAGTGTAATTTAAATAAAATTAGAATTTTACATAAGAAGTAATAAGAATATATGGGAGATAATAAAGTGTTACACAGGCTCTAAGAGGTAGAAAACAGCTCGTAAAGAGGACACTTTAATTTACAGAGAATCAGTGGCAGACCCATTTAAGAATTCCAACGCATCTGAATCCAGTGGATAACTCAAGAATACTTAAGAATTTGGCCAACTTTTGGAAGGAAATAAAAAATGCTTGGTACTCAATTTCAAAAAAGCACGGTATGGATCTGGTGGAGAGTATGCCCAGGAAATGTGCAGATATTATTAAAAACAAAGGGTTTCCAACTAAATAATAGGATTTAAATGAAAAATTATATTTTCTTATGAGAATAATATTCTCTTATGAGAATATGATTATATAATAAAATTATTCTCTTATGAGAATAATATTCTCTTATGAGCAGTGATGTCAACTTTTGAGACATAAAACGCGTAAATATTTTTGAAAAAAGGGCTAAATTAAAAAAAAAATCCGTTTAAAGCCACATCTTGTCAAAATTTTCGATAAAGTGCAAAAAGGGGCTAAATTATAAAATGTTTCTTTTTATAAAATAATTTATTAGAAAAAAATTACTACCATGAGATATGTACATATTTAAATTACATTTCATATTACATTTTAATAAATAAGATACATATGTATGTACGTGATTTAAATACATAGTATTAAATAGTACATATGCATTTAAAATTGGTCGTTACTAAACAAAATTTTGATTTCTTGTTCATCATCATTTTCAGTCCTTAAGACACTATCAATAAAATATTTCGATTTTTTATATGTTTCATTCGAATTAATTTTTGAGCACACTGTAATTTATATTTTTAACAACATACATTTTTAGGCCATATTAATGTGTATTAAACTGTTACACATATTTAATTTTTATTTAATAAATTCATGACACTAAAACTCCTCTCAACTTCTGCGTTTGAGTACGGATATGTCAATATGTGTTTCGCAAAACTAGACAGTTTAAGGAATAGCATTATTTCGATATCATTAGATTAAAGGAAAAAAAAGTACAAAAAAACTAAAATGTAGCCATATCAAGCAAAAAGTAATAACGGGCTAAAAAATAATTGTAAAACGTGCTAGATTTACGCGTTGTTTAGTTTAGGGCCAATATTCTTTTTTCGCGTTTTGAGTTACTAAAACGGGCTAAATCTAGCCCGAAAAGGGCTGCTTATGAATATAATATTCTCTTATGAGAATAACATTTTTATTTAGTGACAATTAATGTCCAAATTATTTTTGGGTATTTTGAATAGAAAGCCATCAATATGCAACAAATTAAAAAAAACACAAAAGTAAAGTTTTAAAAAAATAACAACAACAAATGTTTGCTTTAATTTGCAACAGATACCAAGTATGCTAACCTCGTGTACACCACTGTTAATGTTACATACAACACCTAAGACATTTTCTCATATATTTTCCAAAAGTGTTTGTATTAAAAATCCGTCGTTCTTAATTATATACATGATATGCCTGCAACCTAATTGATGCAATCATTCCATTTGAACGATGGCCATCTAAATTTGTTTAACTTTTTATTACATTTCGCATGTTTTGGCAATCCTAAGTGAATATTACGGCTGTTTAACAAGTAAAGAATTCATATTTAAATTTTTTTTCTGAAATTCATCCATCTTCCTCCTGAAGAAAATAGTTTTTTCGTCCTTGTATTATTAATTTTATAAATTAAAGATGCAAAATTGATTCAAATAAAATTGTAATTAATCCAAATTAATTGTCTCATTGGCAGAAACTCTAAGATAAGTTTAGATCATAAACTCCTACTTTACAAATGTAGACATAATTCAAAGACGCCAAAACAAGTTGCTACGAATGATCAGAAATGTCCCCAGGTAATTAAAAAATTCGAATATTCATAAAGACCTAACCCCACTTCCGAAAATCACTTTAAAGAGCATAACACTTTCAAAAATGTTGGTATCCAAATAATATTTAACACATATATATTTTATAATACGGTACAATTTTATTATGATCGGTCCATAATTAGTCGTAGCTCCCATATAAGACCCACTTCCGAAAATCGCTTTAAAGAGGATAACTCTCTCAAAAATGTTGGTATCCAAATAATATTTAACGCAAATATATTTCATATGTATACAAATAATATGGTCAAATTTTGTTATGATCGGTCCATAATTAGTCGAAATTCCATATAAGACCATCTCCGTAATTCACTTTAAGCTCCATAAATCTTTTGAAAGTATTTTTATCGAGATAAAGTTTAACACATATAATACTTATATTCACAGACATCATGACACTAAATTTTTGGATGTTTAATATTCATCTGAGACCCAGCAATATATATATATATATATATATATATTCTTGATCCTTATGAAATTCTAACTCGATTGAGCCATGTCCGTCTTTCTGCCTGTCTGTTTGTGTGTCCGTCTGTCCGTCTCTGCAAAACACTCTCACGTCCAAACTACACAACTTAACGAAATTTCCAGAAAAATATTATTGAAAACCAGTTAAATCGGTTTAGGTTAACCAGAGTTATCGACCAAAATGTTATACAACCTCCATACAAATTTTATATTTTTTATTCATAGAAAATAAAATCGATAGAAAAAGTTGTCAATCGTAGGCATTCAACAATGGACGATGCCTATTGAAGATTTTAGCAATGTGGCAAAATAGAATGTACGCTAAATTAAGATTCCTGTAGGTAAATGTATGTTAACTCACAAATACTCGTCGTATAAAATTGCAAAATCTGTATATTTAATAAAGAATCGGAAGCTCTTGATGTGCTGGACATGAGAATTCAGTGCGATATCCACTGATAGTGTCAAAAAGGAATTCACTTGGCATGAATTTTTTAAATGTAGGAAACTAAAAGTAGTCGCAATGTGGTTTGTGTTTCACTGCTTGAGAAATATTCATTTAATACCCAACAAAGTATATACATATATTCTTGATCAATGTGAAAATCTAGTCGATTGAGGTATTGTCCGCCTAGCAAGATTTACAGAAAAACTTTTTTTTTTTAATTCTCAGTGTGCAGTGTGGCATTGAAAATCAGTAAAGTCGGTCTAGTAGGACCACAGTTATGAATTAGAATGTTGGACACCCCCAATATATGTCTGAAATATAAAATTGAAAATATTGTTAGTTTTATTTTTTCCGAGCAAGGTAATGACGATTAAAGAGATTAATGTCCGAATTCACAGTCTTTAGTTAGCCAATAACAAAGGCTTAACTAATGATTCTTTATTCGCAATGCTTAGTTTGCCATAAGAATAACAAGTAATAGTTAAACAATAGTTAGTATTTTAGTTTACCAATGACTGAGAATTGGGCCATAAAATAAAGATTTTCAGTATAGATTTACATCATCAGTTCATCAGTTGTTTGACAGTAAGAATTAACAAAATGCTACGTTTTAAAGTTTTTCTTTTTAACATCGTTGAATATTAGAAGCCGATCTTATTATTTTTTGCAATGTTGTAAATGGATTCAAGCCTTTAAATTCATATAATTTTAAAAGTATAATCATTTTCATTATTATATATGAGTTTTTTTAAAGCATTCTCAACAATTTACTATATTTTTAACTTTATTTATATCGTAAAAGAAAAATTACTGAATGTCTACGTTGGTTGCCTTGCAAATACGCCAACACACAATTTAATCGGGGTGAATTTATTTATGTAATTGATGTAGCCTTTGTGTATTACTTACTATCTTGTTTGAGTATAACCAATGTTTTATAATTCCCCTTTGTAAATTCAAATCTTCCCCTTGTGCACTAAACAGAAAACGTGCAGCAATTTCAACCCCCCAAAACCGAATTGCACTTGAAATGAAAACACACAAAGAGATTTATTGTTTTGATAAGGAAAAGAAATTGCTTCAAAAGTCTTTGAAATCTATTGATGACATTGAAATTTGAATAAGATTTATTTTATGTTTCTTATTTGTTTAAATATATGTACATATTTGCTTTTTTTGGTTTTGCTTTATATAATTTCAGTTGTTTAATTAATGCAAAAAGAACTGAGAAAGTAAGAGAACAACTTAACGATCGCACAAGTTTCGATACATTTTATTATTTAGAATATACTTTTATGTGCATTAGGGCTATAACCAAATTTTTGGCATAGTACCACGGAGTGGTCAAGAATGTTTTAGTAATGCAAACACCTGTCTCCCGTCATTTTGCGAAAAAAAACTCACGCAGGGGAACAAATTTCTAAAACCTTCCAAGAAATTTTTTTTAGAAAAATTTTATATTTTGTATTTATACAACATTTAAGTTTAATGTTCGACATTGATTTACACAGTGGATAAATACCTTGTACAACGTTTAGTGCTCGCTCTGCACATATATTACACGTTTGTTTCAAAGGAATTGCTGAAGATTATTTTGCCCAGTGTCTTTCAAAACACGCCTTTGCTTTTTGAAATTGGGTCTGTGATTGTTCTAAGCCTTTGTAATTTTCTTAATTGAAGCATTGAGCGGAAAACCAATTATCGTACCATTTTCCAACTATAAATTTATTTTGAAATAAGGATATGATTGCATCAATTATTTTTTTCGTGTAAATCGGGACCAAGTGGCGGTATGCTTTGAAACTTTATTTTGGGAAATTTGTTGTTGTTTTGAAACTACCTGACTGCGGCTGCGAGTTCATATAAGAACTTCAATATCATCACGCCACTTAATGTCTTTACTGTAAGTATTTCATTAGTTTGTCTAAAATTTGTTTGTAGTTCTTCATAGTTATTTATTAATGAAATGGTGTATTTTTAAAAACTCTTTTCAAAGATCATTAGTGATGGTACAATCTGTGAAATTCGGATCATTGCTTATATTTGTATATCGCTTTAAACATAAGGTGTTTTTTCAGGTTTTCACATATAACATACATTTTTAAATCTAAATCAGGGAATAAATTCCAAAATAGCATTCAAGTGATATATATAGGTATACATAGAAATATTAGGTGTATATTTTTTAAAATTTCTTTGAGATAAAAATAGTTGTCTTCGAACATCAACACGACCCCTGCGTGAACTTTTTAACGATTCGAAAAAATTATCATATTTTTATACCCTTCATCTTCATGAGAAGGGTATATGTATATAAGTTTGTCATTCCGTTTGTAATTTCCACAATATAATTTTCCGATCCTATAAAGTATATATATTCTGGATCGTTATAGATAGCGGAGTCTATTAAGCCATGTCCTTCTCTTGTAATCAATTTTCTGAAGTCCCCAGATATCTTCGGGATTCAAATCTTCAATAAATCTATCAGACATGCTTTCCAGAAGTTTGCAAAATCCATTCATAAATAACGGAGATATGAGCAAAAATCCGAGACAACCTCTGAAAATTTCATCAAAAAAACTATCAAACAAAGTGTATTAATATAATATATACATATGTATGTATATAATATAATTATGTATCTACAACAAAGGTGAGGGGTACATAAGATTCGGCATAGCCGAATATAGCACTCTTACTTGTTTATTAATAACTTTCAATGTTCTACTCCACTTTACTATGAAGTTTTTGCTATTTGCAAAAAGTGTTAAAAAGTTATCGCCCTAATGTACATATATGCATATGTCTTGTTTCACACTCTTTAGTTTTAGTTGACCACTTTGTCATTTCATTCACACACGTCAATTTAATTTTCGTACTTTTTCATGCAATTCAATATGCATTAAAGAAAAAACAAAAGGAAATAAGAAAATTGACTAGTACCGTCAAGTTTGTACTCCTTTTATTCTCTTCTCCCTTCTAACACAAAAATACTTGCCTTGATGAGTCAGAATTGAAGAGTGTGAAAGCGGACCATGTACAAATATTTCTGTTTATTTTCTTCTACTGGAAATAAAAATAGATTTGATTGTTTTATCTGTGCTGGTACAAATTGTTTTTTATTTTTATTTTTATTTTTTTTTGTAATATTTTGTTTTTGTTATAATTTAATAAATAATACATTTTACACATACATAGAGATAATAAATTAATTTGTTGTTTAATATATGTTTGTATGTTTATTATTAATAAATTAATTTGTTAATTTTTTTGTTGTTTGTTTTCATTTTTTTTTTTATTGTTTTATTAATATTATTTTGAAATCCTATTAAATACTAATTAATACACACTTAAAGAGTTAAAGATCATTGAATTTTGTTTTTGTTTTTGTTTAAATATAATATGTAATTATTTTGTTTAAGAAACGTTTTGAATTTGAATTTTTTCTGCTGTTGAGATGAGTTTATTTATGGTTTGTGAATTTATTTGAATCAAAATAATTTTCTTTTCTTTTCTTTTAAAGGGATTTTTTTTGTTTATTTATGGTTATTTACATATATTTAATTAATTTGTTTGTTGTAATGTTTTTTTTTTTTTTTTTTTGTTTTTGGTAAATCTACAAGAACATTTAGATAAGAAAAAATTTGAAAATGCTACCATGTAATGATAATTGTTATGTTTAATTTATTAATTAATTAATTAATATCGCAGTTAAAAAATTTGTGGTTTTATATTATTTATGTAATTGCTCATAATGAATATTACATATGTATGTTTTGAAAAATTTTGAATTTTTGTTGTTGTTGTTGTTGTATTAATCATTCACAATATTGAGGAGTTTGCAGTTTTATTGATTTCTTTGCAAAAAAGCTTAGGTTTTTTTAATTTAATTAATTTTTTAAATTTACATTATTTTAACTGGGGTTTCTTTAGTTTTTAAGGGAAGAGGGTGAGGAATTATTAATTGTTTATTTTATTTTTAAAGGGTTATTTTTTTTTTAATTAAAAGCTAGTGCTAACTATTTAACAGCTACAACTACTACTTAATCAGTATCACATTTTAATGAGTTATAGTAGATGGCAAACTCCTAGAGACTTAAATGAGTTTAAATGTTTCTAACTATTACACATTATTATTTGTATAAAGGAGAATACATTCGGTTGCCAGAAAAGTTCTGGAGTTGTAATGCAAACATCTGACCATATTTTTCACAATTTACGTTCCTTTCGAAATCAAAACACAAACGAATAAAACTTAAAAACTATTAAAAAAATCTTACACTTCTAATATGGTGGTGAATTCACAATGAGAGAGATGATGAGACGACGACGTATTTGTTAATGTTTGTTTGATGTTTTGAGATACTTTTTGTTTTTTGTTTATTTGTTTATTTGTTTTTTTTTTTAATATATTAGATACATACATACATTTGTGTATGCAGGTATATTCTGTTTTAGCTTACAAAGCTTAAGAAATTTTACCATGTAAAAAAGATGAAGCAATTGATGTTGGTTGGTTTGTTTTCTATAGTAATATACTTAGTATTAAGATGATGATGACCACGATGAGCGGTTGGTTAATGATGAGTTGGTTTTGTATGCCATAAGGTGGGGTTGTTCGAATTTTAACGGTAATAAGTTAATAGCAGCAGCCATTGGAGCTGGGAATAGGCTGAGGCAAACTAACTGCTTTCATTGGGTGAATACAGTTTGTGTTTGGTTAAATTGAATTCGGGACTTATCGTTATGCTGCGCGATAGGTTCTTCATGAATTGTGGCAGTAAAGACGCCCAGCCGCGTTTGTCCTGCCGCAAGGTGAGATACAGTTCGAATGTCGAAACCATTTCATGGTCCACCTTGAGGGTGGCAATGCGTCTGGAATTTTGTGGTTCTTCTTCGAATTCAATGTACAGGGTGCAACCGCGTACGCCGCAGGGTTCGCGTTCCGAGACACGTATGATTTCTGACGCTATGCGTGTGGTGAGATCACAGGGTATTGAGACTTCGGTGCAGGTTAAATTACGGGATTTTGCTGCACGCAATTCATCGAGCAGACGGTTGGCCAAATCATTAACGACCGCTAATTCGATTTTATCACAGTATAGTAAGAGTTCTTTGTCAGCCAAAAAATTTGGACTGATACTACTAACGCTGTTTAATTTGGTGGTGTTGTTATTTGTTGTATTACCATCTGTTTTTGTTGTAGTTCGAGTGGTCTGCAGCGAAGTGGACCAATCTAAAAAGAAAGCAAACAAAAATAAACAATCAATTTTATTAAATTCGTTTTCATTTACATAAATAAAAATTTAAAAAATCAGGAAAAGTTTACAATTTGTTTTGACGTAATATCTGTCCTTCAGTTGAACACTCAACAGAAGTCTATGTATATGTATATTTTTATGTATTTATTTATTTACACATGTATGTAGCTGTTGTTGTTAAAATATTCTAATACTTTTCAAATACATACACACATAAAGTAATATTTTGTCTATTGTTGTCCGGCTGTTTGTCCCTCGTTTTGAGATGTGTATGTAAGCAACACGTAAAATTTCATCAGATTAATAAAAAATACAAAAAAAAAACGTGAGAATATTGGTTGTTTTTTTTTTATTGTAGTAGTAGTAAAATTGCTGATGAAATTTACACATGTATTTCAAAGACACAACAAGTTACTGAGTATTGTGTGTTTTTATTGTTTTTGTCTAAGAAATGATAAATTTAAATTGAGACAACTATGTACCTACTACACAAATGTTTAGAATAAAAAATGCAGACTTAATTTAATTATTATTATTGTTATTTTAATTTGGTATTTAAATGAGTAATAATAATTGTTTATTTATTATAAAACAACAACCACTTATAGGTAGTAGTTAGATAGAAAGTACATACCTATTCAAATTAAGGAAAATTATTTGAAATTTGGACTTGGATAGGATTAAGAGAACAATGAGTTAAAAAATTTTAAAATTAATTCATTTGATAATTCAGAAAATAATAAAAAATTAAAATATTAATTTTGAACGCATGTGAACTTTTTAAATTTTAAATTTGTAGGGTCTTTAAATTAATAAATTTGGCAACAAATTAAAGTCATTTACCCAAACTTTACAATACTATTACTAATATTGATGTTTGTGTATTGGGCTAGCCCATATTTATTATAATTTTATTTATAAGCTTTTTCAAAACAGAGGGCAGAAAAACGGCAAAAATTTTACCCATTTGCAGGCATAAACGACATAAATCAAAGTTTTCAATTTTGTAAAATTCTTACCACAAATTCTTGAAGAAATTTAACTACTACATATTTGTTTAATATCATACATTTTGAAAATCTTCGCCAATTGCACGAGTTTTATATAGGAACAAATTTCTTTCTAATGGATATCAGAACATTAGCAAATTTCTTGAAATTTTAAATTATTTATTTATGGAAAATAATAGATTAAGAAGCAAAATTTTTCACTCATAACGGCAAAATTGGAAAATGAAAATTTAAATATACAAATTATGTATTTCATATTTTAGAACTTAAATTTATTCAATTAAAATATTATTTATCTAATTTTAATAATTTCTAAATTTCATACATTTAAGTGAAATTATTTGAATAAAATATCTGCAATTGCCTGTAATTTTCAAGTATTATAAAATCACGAAAACACATAGACAAATTTATGGAACTAAATTTGATTTTAAGATAAAATTATAAAGAAGCTTTATTTTTAATTTATTTACTAATGCTTCCCTTTTAAAATGTTTATTACAATAAAGAAAAAATTTCAAATAATAGCTTTGGTGTTTAAGTACTTGTGGCGTTTATAAGTTTTACTAAAAATTTCAATATATTTAGTGGATTCCGAGTATTGTCAAACTTTTTAATTATCCTCATACTTTTGTAAAACGTTAACACTTTGCCTTAAATTTCTATTATCTTAACAATATTTTCAAGAAACTTACCTTTTGTTTTTGTTGTACTACTGATAATACTAAAATGTTCGGGATATTGATTTTGCACAGATAATATTTCCATTTTATCTGGATTAATTTTGCTTTAGTATCAAAATAAAATGTTCAAAAAGTTTTTCTTTTTATTTTTTGTTTTATAAAAAAAAATATAAATGCACGTTTTCTTTATTTTAAAAATTTTGTTAAAAAAATGTTTAGTTTTTTTTTTAACAAAGAAATCACAGTTTCTTTTTGGAAAGCAAATTTTACTTTAACTTTTGTTGCTATTTCAGAAATTTGCAATGACACTTTTTCTTTATATTCTCCGGCATGTACTAAATGTAGTCACGTACGCTTTCTGATATTCTTTTAAATTCAGCCAATTTCTTTTCATTTGTTATTACTTTGTGTAAAAAAATTTTTGTAGCAAAAATTTTATATGCAGGTATGTATATTAAATATACATTTATTTATATGTTTAAAAATCACAATCTTGGCTTTTTTTTAATTTATTTGTATAAAAATTATGTATTATCACCGCAAAGTTGTTGGTTTTTGATTAGAAAATTTGAAACTTTTCTTTGTTTTCTAGTGTTTAAAGCGAATATCAGCAGTGTTTAACAGTAACTGAAGAAAACAGCTGTGTGTTGGGGTTTTTATAGTCCTCAACAGAGTGTTCATTTTGAGTAACTTATTGGAAACGGAGAGGTTTTAACAAAACTACTCACAGCAAGAGTGCGCAAGAGCTGAAAAGAGAGCGGTGATAACATATGGTTTGTTCAGTTTTTCAACAGCTGAGCATTGAAAAATTAATGGACAAGAAAAGTTGAATGCAAAAAAGTGTTAAAATAAATCAATTAAAGAGTGTACTTCTTAATAATTTATTATGAAGAAAGTGCTAAAAGTAAAAAGAAATAGAAATAATATTATGCCTAATTTGCGATATATTAAAAGTTTCATGTTTTAAAAAACTAATTTTAAAAAATTAAATACATTTTATGTCATCAATATTTATTCAAATATATAATTTATACCTTCCATGTTTCACTCTCTTATCCTATCATTCATTCATTTCATCACTCACAAAACTGACTCAATCACATTTTGTGCTCTTTTTTGTTAATTTTTCTTTACTTTTCTCTTCCGGTTTCCTACACCTTCCCCAAAAGTTGTACTTTTAAGCTCTTTTCCATTTCAAGACCCACAAAAACATGAAGAAAATGAGTGAGTTTTTCCTTTTGCACATGTAAATGTGTTTGTTGTTGCAGATTTACAAAAGAAGAGGCAGAATAAGAGAAATAAAATAAATTATTTCTCCAACTGTGTGGTGTACGTGACTTTTTCATTTTCGGTCGTTCGGTTGTTTAGTTGGTTGGTCCGTTCGGTTAGTTGTTTGTTTGCTGGCCCATGTTTTGGTGTTGTATGTTGTACGAATTTTTCTTCTTCATGGTGTTGTACCAGCAACATTTTGACTTGTGCGAGAGTGTGTATGTGTAAGTATTTTCATCATTTACGTTCACTCATGCATTGTGAAAACTGTCATTAGAAGTACCCGTTTTTCCTCCTTCTCCACCTCCTACACCACCATCCAACGTTCTTTTCCAACATCACAAATGTTGCTGTTTTTTTAAACAAACACACTCTTACACACGATCAAAAAATCTTTCATAAGCCCATCTAAAGACCGTCCGTCCGTCTATTGGAGTTTCTGTCGCTTTACTTGCATGCCAGTTGGTCGGTCGGTCGGTCTGTCTGCCAGTCCATTTAGTATGACGTTTTATATGCATATGAAAATTTTCAAAATGTTGTCAGTTTGTGTTTGTTGGTTTGTCTATTACAGTCGGTTTTTTTTCTCTCTAATTCTCTTTAGTTTATTTCTTTTTTTTTCCATATGTTTTTATAGTTTTTTCTTCTTAGTTGTGTTCATTTCTTGTCTATTATTTTTTGCCTTAAGTTTTTTTTTCATTTTGTTTAGTTTAATCATGGTGAAATAACTCTACAAGGTGATGGCAATATTACAACAATACAAAAGCAACAGAAACAACATGGTATTTTTGTTTTTGCTTTCATGTTTGTAATGTCAAAAACAACTGGTTATTGTTTACAAACATTTTTGCAGGAAAAATAAATACATACATACATACATACAATTTTTTTAGTTTCAAGATGAAAATAAAAATAATTTATAAATTTGTTAATTTATGAAACATTTAATTTATGGACAATTGTTTTTTTTCACTTTTTTTGTATAACTTGATACGTTTCCTATTTTTTTAACACAACTTGAGCATACATACATACATATGTATATAAAGTTTGACATAACGAACATGACTAAAAAAACAGCTGGCGTTTCAACACCACCTTGTAGAGTTATTTACCAATGAGTTTAATATGTAAATTTTTTTTCAATTGTTTTTTCTGTAATTGTCAGTGTTCTGTGTGTGTGTGTGTGTGTGTGTGTGTGTGTGTGTATGTTTGTTGTTTTTATACCATTCACCGTAATGAGAAGGGTATATATAAGTTTGTCCTTCCGTTTGTAATTTCCACAATATAATTTTCCGACCCTATAAAGTATATATATTCTGGATCCTTATAGATAGCGAAGTCGATTAAGCCATGTTCGTCTGTCTGTTGAAATCAATTTTCTAAAGTCCCCAGATATCTTCGGGATCTAAATCTTCAATAATTCTGTCAGAAATGCTTTCGAGAAGTTTGCTCTTTATAATCGATTTAGGCCAACCAGAGTTATGGACCAATATGTGAGACAACCTCCATAAAAATTTGATATATTTTGTGCATTTTTTTGCAATATTTTGAAATATATTGCAGATAATACCATGCAATTTTGTGTACATTGTTTTTGTGATAAAAGAAGAAAGTGTGCGGAAAATAGTAAAAATCGGTCCATGATTTCTCATAGCCCCCATACAAAAATCTTCCCGAAATATTGCTCAATTATACATAAATGCCTATAAAATTAGAATATCAATACAAAATTCAGCAGGAATGAGTTTCATGCAAAAAGAAATCGTAAAACGAAATGTTTTTTAGTTCGGACCATGTTTGACTATAGACCACTTCCAAAATTCACTTAAATACGTATAAAACACATATAAATAATGTTAGGCTAAAATTTGACAAATAATATCTATAGGCAAATAAATTTTTGTGCCTAACTCAAACTGCTGGATTTTGAGAATATCGGTCCATATCTTATATATACCGTTGTTATGTTGAAATTCAACGAGGAATATCCACATATGCATGAAAATAACTGTTCAAAAATATAAGAAGATCTGCTCATAATTTGCCATAGCTGCCATATAAGAAATATTTCCAAAAAACAAATAAATTTGGGTCAAAAAATATTCTTTTCGGATTTAACCTATATTCGGTCCATGTATTACAAATTATCAGACACCCAGTTCCCGAGATATATGCCTATATATTTTCAACTTTACGGCCCCGCCTCCTCGAAAATATGCGTGACCGCCAAAAATTTTTTTTGCTGGCATCTCCTCTAAAAGCCCTATTTGTTGAAGTTTTTTTTTTTTTTTTTTTTTTTTTGACCAAAGTCACTAAAACCGAATTGTTCCCCTTTGTTTGTTAAATTACACACAAGATTATTATGAATATCAGACAAACTCTGTAAATTATGGTAAGAATTGCATCCACAACAAAGGTGAAGGGCATATAAAATTCGGCATAGCCAAATATAGCACTCTTACTTGTTTATTGCTGGTTTCATTAAAAATTTCTCATTATTTCCTTTTAAGTTGTTTATTTTAAACTGTTGTTTATTTTACTTTTTATTTATTTAAAAAGTCATAATTTATTATTATTTTCCTGTCTTCTGTTCGTAGTCCGTAACTTTTTTTCGCACTCTAATTTTTCTTGTCCATGTTTATGTATTTTGCTATTTTTGTGATAAAAATACTTAAAACTGTTCGTTCTAAACGATAAAAATGTCTTTTGTTTAGTTAGACTGGCACACGTCAAAATTATTCAAAATTGTACGAAAGCAACGAAAAATTCAATTTAAATTTTGATATTTATATTTGAATCACAAACAAGTGTAGAAGTTAATATGTACTTGCAATTTAATTTATGCATGTTTAAATAACATATTGTACATACATATGTACATACAAACTTTTTGTTAAAACATTTATTTTGTTAATTTTGTGAGCGTTTATAGGTATTTTTTTTTTCAGACTTGTCCCCCTTACTTAGCACGATTCTCACGATTGTGTTTTTCGATTGTTTGTAGCTTACAGAAATATTAAGCATATTGATTTCAATATGTTTTTTATTAGAAAATAATTATATTTTTATAGTAATTTTAAGGCTAATGTAAATTGATGAAACTTAGCAAAATATTTAATTAACAATAAAAATGATTAGATCAACAATATCTAAACAAGTTATTTTCAAATCAACAAAGTTTTGTTTAGTCAAACACACGTACATATGTATGTATTTTATTTAGTTCTATTTTTTTTTTTTGATATTATTGTAAAAATCAAGACAAATTTTCAAATGAATTCATTAACGAAATATTTATTGGATTAAAGCCAAGACTTTAGTTCATCATGCTGCACATACCAATTCATTATTTTTTCAAAATTTTTGCTTACAAAACCAATATATATCCAAACATTTTGTGTGGATCGGTCAATAATAATATAGCTCTCATTTATGGCTCCCTTCCAAAAATCATTTAGACAAATATAAATCTCTTAAAAGTTTTGGTATTGTTAATGTTTTATTTGTGTAAATGGCTTTACTTGTTTAAATATTTTTATTAGAAATTTAGTTTTCTGAATTTATTATGCTTTTTAAAAATTGTTAAATTTGTATTACTTTTGAATTATTTTTTACTGTTGAATTGAAAGGAAGGTTAAACAAATGTAAGCTATTTTTCTTAATATAATCTCAAATATTTCGTTCTTTTTAGTGAATAAACATTATTGTAACGAACAATTACTATTTTTTATTCGAACTGTTACAGTAAAAATAATTTAATGAAAATTAAATTTAATGAACTCGAGCCCGACTAAATAAATATCAAAAAATTCATTATTGTAACGTTTAATGAAAAAAGCCTTCTTTTATTTGGATCGTCAATAGGTATCCCAATAAAATTAAACACAAATAAGTTTCATATACACAGACGCCATGCCACCTAATTTTATAACGATCGATCCATAATTATTCATGGCGCCCATATAAGATCAACTTCCGGAAATCACTTTAACATGCATAAATTGTTTACAAGTGTTTATATCGAGATAAATTTAACATAAATAATACTTATGCACAGAAGTCAAAATTTGTTGAAGACGACCGGTCTAATAGGTCAAAGCTCTCATATAGCTATCATTTCTGAAAACTGTTTTTACTCTTTGTAGAGTATTATATCTATGGCTGGGATTGACCGATATATTTTTATTTGTTTTAGTACAAATTTTGTTTTTTTTATATAATTAACAAATACAAACTGAGAAGCCTTTGCCTTATCTGCAGAAAACACCCAGAGTCTTTGGCGGGAATCGAACCCGCAACCCTCTGACCGATAGTCTGGCACACTACCTACTATCGGCAAAGAGCATCAAATAAAATAAAACTAAATATCTATCGTGATTTCTGCAAAGCAAAAAGTTTAATAAACAGAAAAATTACAATTAAATTAATGTAATAGTTATGTTTTTTTTCCAGCAAATATTTACATTAATTTTTCAAAATCTAATAAAAAATCTAAATCATCGTGAAAATTAGCATAAAAAGCATGACATTTATTAAATTTCAATTTATTAATGCCTACGAAAAGCAACAAGTGAACAAAGGCAAATAAAATCCAATAAAACAATGAACCGGGCAATGAAATATAGAATCTTTATGATATTTAGATTCGAATTCACAACTGGTTAAAATCATTGCCTTGATGAACATAACTTGCTGAGGCAATTGAAATATTCAATAACCAAATGCAATTTTTTTAAAAACAGCTATTTACGAAAAATATTTACTTTAATAAAAAGTTTTTTTCTCTTTCGGCAAAATTTAAAAGAAAACTCTATTTTTCTCATAACAAATAATATATAATTTTATTATTCTACAAGTCTGTAATTTTGAAAGCTTAGCCCTGTTTCACACTCTTCAGTTTTAGCTGACAATCTTTTTGCAATTCTCTTTAGAACTTGCCATTTCATTCACACACGTCAATTAAATTTTCGTACTTTTTAATGTAAATCAACATGCATAAAAAAACCAAAGGAAATAAGAAAATTGACTAGTACTAGTCATGTTTGTATCCCTATTATGCTCTTCTCCCTTCTCAACCAGAAATACTTGCCTTGACGAGTCAAAACTGAATAGCGTGAAAGCGGAAAATAAATTCTTTGCATTAAAATAATTACACACTTTCATAACTATAATTACATTTTATGATAAACAAAGATGAATATAGTACTAGAAAAAGAAAAAAATAACTGTTATTTATTCTTATTATGCAAATTTCAGCAATTTGTATTAAAATGCCGCGTAGGTCGTACCTTAGTCAAATTTCAGTTCATATAAAAAAAGGCTTAAGTTTTCGAGCAATTGACAATCAAATAAACTGGTCACATGTTGTAGTAACAAATTTTGCAAATAATACGGATTATTATGGTAAAAATAAATAAATTGGCTACCCGAAAAAAAGCTTTCTGAAGGGTGCCATTGTTGAAATAGAGTCTTGGTCACATTATTATTGAATGTGTAGTAAATGTAATCAAAAACTGCTAGACTTAAATTAGCTAACAGAAATTTACAAACTAACTGGCACTATTTATAATCTACACCACCGTAGTGGGGCCCAGAAATATTGGTCCAACACCACCTTAAAGTATACCGATCTACTCAGAATCACTTTCTGAGTCGATTTAACGATGTCCGTCCGTCCGTCCGTCCGTCCGTCCGTCTGGCTGGCTGGCTGTCCATGTAAAGCTTGTGCGCAGAGTACAGGTCGCAATTTTGAAGATATTTCGATAAAATTTGGTACGTGATATTTGTTCGGCCCAAGGATAGATGAGATTGAAACTGGTGGAAATCGGTCCATTATTTCACCTGGCCCCCATACAAATGTCCTCCCGAAATTGGGGTTTACCAGTCATAAATCTTTGAATTATGCAAGTATGCAAACAAAGTTTACCACAGATGAGTAGTAAATGAAGATAAAGCACATCTACAAATTTCGTAAAGATCGCTCCATAATTAGTCGTAGCTCCCATAAAAGGCCCACTTTCGAAAATCGCTTAAAAGAGCATAACTCTCTTAAAAATGTTGGTATCCAAATAATATTGAACACAAATATGTTTCGTACATATACATATAACATTATAGAATTTTATGACGATCGGTAAATAATTTGTCGTAGCTCCCATATAAGGCCCACTTCCGAAAACCACTTTAATGACCGTAAATTTCTTAAAAATGTTGGTATCCAAATAAAATTCGACACAAATAAGTTTCTTGTATAAAGAAATAATGAAACCTAATTTTATAATGGTCGGTCCATAATTAGTCGAAACCTATATAAGACCCTCTCCGTAATTCAATTCCATAATTCTTTTAAACGTATTTATATCGAAATAAAGTTTAACACATATAATATTTATATTCACAGACATCATGACACTAAATTTTTGGATGATCGGTCCACAATAGGTTATATCTCCCATATAACGCCCATTTCTGAAGAACTCTTTTATACATATACTTGGTGTAGGGTATTATATGGTCGGGCTTGACCGACTATACTTTCTTACTTGTTAAACATATATTTGTTTAAAGTGATTTTTTCCGATAAGAAAAAGTTTTAATCGTGATGTTGCAAATAGTTTCAGCAGATATTGGAAAGCTACGACAGCAACCATGATATTTGTCAAAAATTTATGTTGAAAACCGACAATATGGAAATATACTATATATCACCTAAAACAGAATATTATAGATGCATGAAGATCTAAAAAATCTGGTGAATAGTATGAATGATCCAATTTTTAATTAAGTGCAAAAAGAAGAGGATTAAAGTATAAATTTTTCGTGAATATCTGCCGTATTTATAAAAAATGAAAGTAGACTTCAAGTGTACTTTAAGAAAATTTTGTATGAAAATTTTGCCTTAAAGCACACTTCAAGTCTACTTTATTTTATATAAATACGGCAGTATATGTTTGTATGTTAAGTTATTTTAATTTCAGTATATTTATAGTTATGAAACACTTTATTTCTTTATTAATTTTTAAAAGCTAAAATAAAAACGTCTGTTTTTTTGTTCAAAAATATTTGTTTTTTTGTTCGTTTCACATACATACATACATACATGTAGGTTTAACTGTCTTACTTTTCTTTAACTCACGAAATTGAGAAAAGCTTTATGTATAATTTTTATGCTTATACAGTGAATATGTACGAGTATGATTGCATGTGGCAAATATGAATAAATGAATATAATAAATTAACAAGTAAGAACGTTTAGTAGCCTGCCATATAATACCCTATACCAAGTATATGTATAAAACAGTTTTTTTTTTTAGAAATGGACGCTATATGAGAGATATGACCTATTATGGACCGATCATCAAAAAATTTATTGTCATGACTTCTGTGAATATAAATATTATATGTGTTAAACTTTTCTCGATGTAAATACTTTTAAAATTATTTTAAGTTAATAAGTGAATTGCGGATTATATGGGAGTTTTGACTAATTATGGATCGACCATTGTAATATTATTATTATTCCTGTATATATGGATACCGACATTTTTAAAAGAGTTATAGCCCTATTTCGGGAGGATATTTGGATTGAGACCAGGTGAAATAATGGAACGATTTCCACCAGTTTCCTTGGGCCGAAAATTAGCATGTAATAAAAATTTTATTGAAATATCTTTAAACTTAAGACCTGTACTCTGTGCACAACCTTTACATGGAGAGCCAGCTAGATTGATGGACGGACAGCGTTAAATCGACTCAGGATTTTGTGATTCTGATTCGATAGGTATACTTTAAGGTGGGTATTTGATCAGTATTTATGGGCGTTACAAACATCAGCACAAATCCAATATAGGGATTTGTGCCCCCCCCCCACTTTGGTGGTGTACGGTATAAAGAAGAAAAATGTCATCTTTATTTTTGCAAATAAATGCCAAAATTACTTTTCAAATTTTATTAAATCATTTGTTTTTTGTCACATTTTCACATTCTAAACATCCAACCAATTGCAAACAAAATAAATTTATTGTAAACTGTTTTGTATATTTCATCAGATTTTTATGTTCTTTTTTGTTCAAATTCCATCGTTGACTGAGTGACACTTGCTACCGTTCATTTACATCATCCATCCATTCAACGAAACAAATAACCAGCCATCTATCCATCCATTTATCCGTCCTTCCACATTATACATATACATACGACTATTCTTCATTCGTTGCTGTTGTTGCTGTTTTGTATCTGAATGTGAATATTTGTTTGCCTTTGATCACATACATATGTATGTACATATGTATATGTAAATATAAAAAGTTTAAATAAGAAAATAAATATATTTTTTGATGCCCTCCAATCATGTAAACGGGTTGGCTAGAAATACTTAGTTGGATGTTAGATTTGTAACAATAATAAAATAAATAAAAAATTGGGTGATTAACATTAAGATACATAGTTGTAATTTGATTTTGTTGATTTTCAACACCAAACTCCTTGGAAGAATGACAAATAAGTAATGTAAATCTTGTTGTCTTTTGAACGTGAAAGCGTGTCTCAGATGAATTTTCAATGTTACACACGGAATTACAAATGTATAAATGTATACCCTCATTCACGACGGTTGATGCTGCAGTGTATAAAAAGGCCTAATACTGCATTTACACCTACGCAAAATCTAGTAGATTTTAATTAAAATATTAAAGAAAAGTTTTGGCGTTTACACTACTACTTTTTGACATATTGTTGGATTTCATTTTCATAATAAAAACAGCTGATTGAAAACGAAAATGAATTATATTGTTAACTTTTAGTAACACAAATGAAGAAACAAAAAGAACTTTTATTATATTTTACATCCAGATCTGAAAAAAAAATCGGAATTAACATTTTTGCGTAAAAAAAACAGCAGCATTTGTTAAATACATATAAGGTTTCACAAACTTCTGCAAATGTATTACACGCAATTATTATATAGGAGGTTGGAATGGACACACGTAAGTATGGGAAATAAGTTGGCGTAATTTAACCCCTTTATTATTTCCACAAATGTTTATTTATTTATTTAGTATACGGTGTAGTATTTTTTTAAATTTATTTTTGTGAAACTGTCAAATTTTTCCCACTATGATGGTGTAGGGTATAATAATTGGTGGCAGCTGCCATATAGGGGCAACTTCCCATAATAACTAAAGTACGCATTAATATCTTATAAACATCGACATCAAGTCAACAATCCTTATATAAGTATGTATATATAAAAATCAACGTATCGAATTTTTTGAAGATCGGCTCAAAACGTGTCCAAAAACGACCTAAACTGGTAAACAATTTTAGATCAAAATTTATATATTTGTTCAAACTTTGTTCACTAAACATAATATTTAAATGAATGTATCTGGAATCTATGTGATATTTACACTATATATTGTTGGTAGGTATATAAGATTCGGCACAGCCGAATATAACACTTTTACTTGTTTGATTTCAGTTTTCCTTTTAGATGTATTATTTCTTTGTACTTTTTATGGCCGAATTTACAGTCTTTAGTTAGCTAATGACAAAGGCTTAACTAATGATTCTTTATTCGCAATGCTTATTTTGCCATAAGAATAACAAGTAATAGTTAAACAATAGTTAGTATTTTAGTTTACCAATGGTTAACTAATGACCGAGAATTCGGCCATTAGTCATGCAAAATTGTAAATTATTTAAATATTTTATTTAAGAATGTGTACATTTATCGATATAATACAATACACACATACATTTATAGATACATATGTAGATATATATTTTTAAATGGATATATAGCGCTCACTTAATGCAATATTGTCAAAACTAGACATTTGTATTTTTAGGGGTAAGCACAGTAAATAATTATTTAACTAAAATCTTTAACAATGATAATAACACTGTGACATATGAAAAGATGAAGTTCAAGTGATTCCATACTTAACAAATCATAAGGTAATTTTAAAAACTATATTAAAAGAAAATCTAGATACAAGTTATTTTATATGAAAAAGTACTTTTTGAGTTGTGACGCTGTTGCATTAAGTAAGGGAAAATTATGAAATACATTTTACGTAGGCACCCAGCAAACATCCTTCTGATTTGTTCTCATATCCAATCAAACGCTTTCTCAAACTTTTTAAAAAAGTTGGGCTTTTCAACGAAACTTATTTTTAGCTTGAAGATTAAAGTGTTTCTTAAATGGAAATAAATACATATTACAAATTTCCACAGGTTTATTGTTTTGGGTTTGCTGGGTTGTTTATACACATAAATATGTATAGTACGTTCGTACTCGTGTATAATTGATTTAAATGAAATGTGTAAAATGTTTTTATAAAATTTTTTTGCAATATTGACGGTGTAACGGTCACGTAGTATCGAAAATTGTTTTTTTTTTTAAATAAGTTTATTGAACAAAAAGGAACAGTTTTGTTCAAGGAATACACGTTTAAACTTTATAGACTTCTTTTTTTATTTTCTACACTAGCTTATTCTTTTGTTATTATAATAAGTTATATATCTAGTTATACATACATATCTATATATCTTTAAAAACGTATATATCTGTGTAAACATAAATTTATGTATACTCGTATGTATCAAGGTATAAATTCAATAGCAGTTTTTTCTTTCACAAAATATGTTTTATGTTTTTTTTTTTATATATAGGAAAATTTTATATTATCTATATTTTAATATTTTTAAAATTTCATACATAAATTCATGAGTGGTTTAAGTAAAATGTGATTATTTCTAATGCTCTTCAATAATTGTTTATGAATTTGAAATCAGCTTGAATTGAAATTGTGTTGCAAATTTATATTCATAAATTCAAGAAAATTCATGAACATTAATATCTACAATGAAAAAGATTTAAGAAATGACATGCAAAGCTGTTGAATTATTTTCTTTAAATTTATGTAATTTTGCAAATAAGTAAAATAATTTTACGCTATGCACTGTGGAACAGTGGGGGTAACACAAATTGGCAATGTCAGTTTAATAAATAAATATATTTAAACTAATACAAATAGGATACCATATGCATTCCTAAACCGATTATTTACATAAAATACTTCAATAAGTATTTATAAATTTGAAATCAGCTTGAATTGAAACGTTTTCTGCTAACATTCTTTAATATATGTACATTAGGGTGGCCCCAAAATAAAGTTGCGAATGTTCGCGACTAATATGAAAATTTGAATTATTTTAAGACTACGTTTCTCAATTTTTTTTTTGTCCTGGGGTCAGTATTTGGTGAGCTGGATCAAAGGATAAAAATGTCCTTTTAGAGGTTTTTTGATTTTTTTCACATTTCTTTCAAAAGAACTGTATCTAAATTTGGTATCATATGAAAGGTCTTTGAGAGGCGCATTCAATGGGTTATCAAAAATTAAAAAATTCAGACAAAATTTTATTTTTTTTATTTTTTCATAGAAATTACTGAAATAAATAGTTGAAATTTCTTGATTATAAACATCATGCAATTTAAACCAAATGGTTTTTCCATTAGTGAAGTGAACTCTCAAATTTTGGATAAAAAGAGATCATTAACCGGAGTATGGTATACTGTACCCTTAAAAAAAAGGTTTGTAACGTTAAAACATTTATCAAACATTAAGTGTAATTACAGTAATGTAACACAGTGTATATTAGCAATTATTAATGTAACTGTTTTTTGATAGATTCAGTTTATGAATTGAATATAGCACACACTAAGATTGTGAAAGAATGATAGGCTTAATGTCTATTGGTTTCACATACACCGCCTTACGACAACTTCCACATATTCAAATTCTTATAAATTTGCATTACATTTTACATTGGCCAATGGTAGAAATAGTTTAATTCCTTGGGCTAAAGCATGTTGTAGGACCCTTCGTTTGAGATATAAGATAGGAAGCACTGCTTAAGACATGCCTATTTGGGCAAGATATTTGCAAAGGAATAGGAAACAACTATCGAATTATTATCTAAATTTCAGTATGTTTGAAAGTCTGTAAAATAAATTTTAAAATTACAAAAACAATAATAAAATGCAAACAAAAATTCATTTATATTTATTATATATGTATATGTAGGTACATATGGATGTATATTCAGTTTATATTTCTAATTTCCATTAGAGCATCAGAGTATACACTCGGTGATTTGATGATATCGTTTATATTCAAATAACCTTACACAAGCATTTCTACGTTATTTAATTTGTAATGCTTATATTTTGTAATTTAAATATTGGAAATAATTTTCTTAAGTAAACATTTGCAAAATTAAAATTGCATGAATTGAAAATGTATTTATGGTCAAGGTTAATAAAATAAAAGTTATATGTAGGTACATGTTAGGGATGCCAATCCCGAACTAGTATTTGTTTAGAAAGTATTCAACAAAACTTTTAATTTTAAAACGTTTGTCGAAGAAATAAAGGTGAAAGAATTAAAATTAATTTTAAATTCCCAAACTGGAACGCACTATTTCATATGTCTACCGTTTTTGGAATTTGGAAATTCCTATACATATAAAAAGCTTTAATTAATTTAACCTTTCTTTGCATGATTTTTTCTTTATTGGTGAAATAAATCAAGGTAATATTAATCAATTTCAAACTTAAAGGAAAAATTACATATTTATATTATAAATTTAGCAAAAAAAAAAAAAAAACAATAGCGCAATTCACAATCTTGTGCAAATGGTATTGCATCATTGCATTTGCAAAAAGGTTTAGCATTATTTTGCTCTACACTAACATAATACATAGCAAGAGCAAGAATATGCTAAACCTCTTTGCAAATGCACTGATGCAATACCATTTGCACAAGATTGTGAATTGCACTAATATAATGGAAATTTCCATCATCATGCAATGTTAGAGATCATAGCTTAGTACTAAATAGAAATAAAAGAGGGTTTTCAATGTTATGATGGAAATTTTCACTATTATGCAAAGAAAGGTTAAGACCGCAAGAAATCAAAAAATAAACGATGATTTACTTAACACTTTTAAATGTTTGAAAAACCCCAAAATTGAAGAGCAAATTCGATAATGAAATGGAAATGTTTGTTACTAGAAATAAATTTAAGAATTAAATTAAATTGAATTAAAATAAAGTTAATACGGAATAAAATATTGAATAACACTTAAATATTTGTTTCGGAGGGTGTGAACGGATTGTTTATGCAATCAGAATACAAAAATTTGCTAACAATTTTGTGTACAAACGATGTTTTTCGTCATGTTCACACGTATATTGGTAACCAAATTAAATCAAGATTCTCTTTACTATATGTAGATTCCTTAATATCTTTGAGGAGCTATATCGATCAATAATATTCTATTGCTTTTGAATTAATATAGGAATTATTTTTGTCAATCTAACATTTCAATATGTAATGTTATTACCATGGTACAACTATACAAGGTGAGTGCAAATCGACAACAAATACAACACAAAACAGAAACAACAGGCATTTTGTTTGTGTAAAATAATGTACTACTGTCAAAAATACTTATTTTTGTCATAAGTAAATTGTGAACAAAGTTAGTCAGCTGGGCTACTGCACTCACCTTGTATAGTTACACCATGGTTATTACGGTTTTTATTTATTAATTGTTTATAAACTTTTAATCAATTTAAATTTTTTTGTTTTCAAACAGATTTATATTTAACATAAGTGAAATAAATTGTTATTTTTCATAAACTAATTTGTTTTAATATGAAACAAAAATCCCGATTCCGGTATCCCGAGATTTGAAAAGCCAGTCCCGTTTGGCATCCCTAGTACATACAGACATATATTTTTTTTTTTTTTTTTTTTTTTTTTTTTTTTATAGCCTTTATTTATTTATTGAATCTTCATATAATGAAATGACAATAAGTATTCAAATCTTAATACTAAAAAGAAAATAATAAGCCCAGCCAGTGCTAGACAAAAATTTTATGATACTAAAAAAATTTCACATCAACTGATCCAGTCATCTATTTTGCGCTTGAGTTAAAGCAAGGGTATCCCTCCTTCTCAACCGATTATGACCACTAAAGTTAAGGATGTCTCGTGCAAGTGGGTTTGGGTGGTGTTCAAGTTTGCTGACATACTTTGACGCGTGTTTTGTAAATTCAACTTTTACTGATGGCACGCATAGATCTTTGTGAATTCGAGAATTTTTAACATACCATGGAGCTGCAGTAATTATACGTAGAATTTTATTTTGACCCCTTTGAATTTTTTCAATGTTTGATGCTGAGGCAGTACCCCATAATTGAATTCCATAGCACCAGATTGGCTTTAGAATTGCATTGTACAACAATAGTTTGCAGTCCAACTTTAGTGAAGAATTTCTGCCAATTAGCCAATTAAGTTGCACTGCTTTTATTCTCATCTGTGTAAGTTTCGCTTCAATATGAGACTTCCAAGTTAAACGGCGGTCGAGGTGAATGCCGAGGTATTTGACTTCATTATGTTGAGGAATAATTTGATTATTTATTTTGATGAACGAGCAAGTTTCTTTTCGCAATGTGAAAGTGATATGAATACATTTCTGTTCATTAACCCTGATTTTCCAAAGCTCTAGCCAATTCTCCAGTTTATAAACATAATTCTGCAAATTCTGTGATGCTACTTGGTGGTCCTTGTGAACGCTGATAAAGGCTGTATCGTCTGCGAAAGTTGACGTGTGGATTTTGGGGTCTGACGGCATGTCGGAGGCATAAATCAAATATAAAGTAGGACCCAGTATGCTACCCTGTGGCACACCTGTTTCAATTGGCTGAGCGGGGCTTAAAAAATTGCCTTCTTTAATTTTAAATTTGCGACCGTATAAATAGCTTTCCATAAGTTTATGGGTGTTAGCAGGCAGAGTTAATTTTATTTTGTGCATTAAACCGTCATGCCAAACTTTGTCGAACGCTTGGGACACATCAATGAAAAGGGCGGAGCAGTATTTTTTGTCTTCAAACGACCCTCTTATCACATTTACCAATCTGTGTGTTTGTTCGATGGTGCTGTGTTTAGCTCTGAAGCCGAATTGATGATTAGGAATGCATTCAGTGTCGTTCAGAATTGGAATCAACTTAGTCATTAACAATTTTTCGAACAGTTTAGAAATTGTCGGCAATAGGCTAATTGGCCTATATGACTCTACTTTGGTGTGATCCTTCCCTGACTTAGGAATCATAGTGATCATAGACACCTTCCAATCTGCAGGATAGTATTCTAGGCGTAAAATAGCGTTGAAGATAAAGAGGATAATTCTTCTAGCTACACGCGGTAACTCCACAAGCATTTTATTGCTGATTTTATCCATACCTGGAGCCTTTCTAAGGTTCAGAGTACCAATAGCGCTTTGTACATCACCAAAGTTTAGTCTTAGAGGTACAGGAGGTCTAATAACGAGTGGTGGCAAATCAGATACGTTATTTGAGTTGTTTTTAGTAAACACATTTCTTAAATGGTTAACAAATAATGTCCCTTTCTCGGAATCATTTCTAGCCCAGTCACCAGTCGGATTTCGCAAAGGAGGTTTTCCTCTCACTGGTCTTTTTAAACCTCTTGCCGCCCTCCATAACGAGTAGTCAGATTGTTGGGTACTATCAAGACCCTCCAAGTAGGATGTAAGTGAAGCCGTTCTTTGGGTTTCTAAGAAATGTCTTAGTATATCTCTGCATACCCGTAGCCTAGCTTTCAGTTCAGGAGACCTGTGAAGTTGCCACTCTCTTCTCATTCTTCTTTTTTCTGATAGGAGATGTTCGAGTTCAGATAAATAAGTTCTGTTTGTCCTATTTCTACATTCAACGTGATAAGTGGAAGCGTGATGCACAGCTCGTCGAAGGTCCTCGGTAAAGTTGCCAATCGACTCATCGATATCGTCGGTAGTTCTCAACACAATATTTTCCGTGCAATGAGAACTTAAATACTTTTTGTATTTTATCCAGCTTACTCGGGTCTTAGTCATGTTTCTAAATGGAGAGCCACACACTTGAGGGAAATGCATTGAAATGATAGTAGGAGAGTGATCTGAGGACAAGTCTAATGAAGGATCCACTTGCATCCATTCTACAGGGATATTTTTCACTACTCCAAAGTCAATAACATCGGGAATCTTCCGTCGGTCCGTCGGCCAGTAGGTGGGATGTCCGCTTGAGAGTACATCTAAGCCCATTTGAGCAATGGTGTTGAAGAGTACGCAACCCTTTGGGGTTACCAGACGTGAACCCCAAAATGTGTGTTTGGCGTTAAAGTCGCCAGCAACTAAAAATCTAGCTCCAAGGGAATTAAAGAAGTTATGGTATTGGTGTTCTTTTATTGAGAATCGAGGCGGAGAATAAATCGATGATAAAACAAATTTGTATTGACAGAATTCAATGCAAATGTTTGTTGCTTGGAGGTAATCCTCACTTATGTTATTCATTAGATAATGTTTTATTCTGTTCTTTATAAGAATTGCCGAACCTCCACAAGCTCTTCCGCGGGGATCTTTAGTATCGTACAACACGTAGCCATTAATTTTGAAGTACCCTGTCGACGTCAAGTGAGTTTCAGCAATCATCATAACATCAATCTGCTTATCCATCAGGAAGTATTCCAGTTCGTTTTTATGTTGGCGGAGGCCGTTCGCGTTCCAAAAACAAATTTTTAAATAAATCATTTCTTTAAAATGGCTTGCAAGATAGTGGATTGCATTTTCAGCATTTCCTGCATCATGGATGTCATGGTGGTCGTAAAAGTGTTCATAGTTTGGACAAGTGTCTGCAATGTTGTCTCTAGATTGTTGATATGTGGCTCAGAGTATTGCGATATAGGTTCCTGCTCCAGACCTGGCATATTAGATTTGACCACGTTTGCGTAAGAAACTTGTCTAGAATTAGGAGCGTTTACGTGAGTAGTTGGTCGTACAATTTGAGGAAAATTCTTACTCGACGTGAAATTAGGTTGTTGAGGATGGTCAGGTAATACTGGCGACTTATTGGTCCTTATGCCCTTCAAATAAGTATAAACTGGACAACCTCTATAATTAGCGGTATGATTTCCTCCACAGTTACTGCATTTTTTTATTTTTAAGTCCGTTTTGGACTTATTACATTGAGCAGTTGCATGTAGTTCCCCACATGCAACACAAACAGACGGCAATTTACAATACGCTTTGGTGTGACCAAATTCTTGACAATTAAGACACTGGACGGGTCCAACACGCTTATGCGGTTCCTCCACGGTAATTCTACGATGCAGAAGATAAATAAGATTGTAAATTGGATGGGACTCGTTTTTCTTTAAGGCAACATCTCCAGGTTCCAATTCTACCCTGAACATGGGCTGAGGAATCTTTTCACGGTTTCTAATATTCACTACGCTCTTGATTTTGAACCCTTTGTCCATTAATCCGTTCTTTATCTCCGCAGGATCAACACATGGGTCTATACCCTTTAGAACGACTTGGAGTCCTTTTGCGCTTTTGAGCTGATAGGTATAGAAATCCCTGGTCTCCCTCTCCAACTGGTTGGACAATTTTCGAAAATCATCTTCCCTATTCACTTGGATCTTTGTCTCGCTGATTTTTCCATGTTTAATTGAGGTTACGCTAAACATGTTCTCACCTATTACAGCAACAATTCCTTGTACCAGTTTATTGGAAGTCGGCTCTCTCAGGTAAATTGGTGGGGGCTTAAACGTCTTTTTCGGTATTTCTGGGTCATCCGTCTGAAGTAGAGCAAATCTGTTTTGATCATTTGGCTTATCACTGCTGACGGTCTTAGGAACTTTATTGGAATTGGAAGACATTTGAGCAGATGTCGGGCTCCTCTGTCGCTTGAGAACGGTGATGTACTTATCCATACCTACTTGTTTTTTGGGTTTGACTGCACTATTTGATGATGATGATGATTTCTCATCGGATGAGATAACTATATTGGGCGAACAGGAACGGCGCCGTATTTCGGCTTTTGTAGTGAGAAGAGACTCCACGGATTTTCTTAAGGATTCTTCCTCAGAGATCCATAAATTTTTCCTACTGTAGCTTAGCTCTTTCTCAGAATTACATCTGAGCGGGACACTCATGCAGTTGTTTTGCGATTTTTAAATTACCGAAAAACCACTATTTTTCCACCTATTACGATATCTTTTTTTTATATATATATATATTTTTTTTTTTTCACCTATTACAAGTTTTTTTTTTTTTTTATTTTTTTTTTTTCACCTATTACGAAAATTCAGCCGCACTAAAAATAACACGTCCGACCAGTTCAAGCAACACTATGTGAAATGACAGACATATATAAAAATTAAATTGCTTTTACAATAATTTAAGAAAAATTTTAACAGAATAAAAAGTACAAGTTTTTTAAATTTTTTAAAATCTGCTACAAATTAATATAAAAAAATTGTTTTATAATTTCTCACTAAAATTTTTTATAGCAAAGTTTTTTATAATTTTAAAATCCAAATACATATTCATTTACATATATTACATGTTTGCCTAACCTTTACATACTTACATACACTTATACATATGTATATGTAGTATATGTATTGACTATAATTACAAAATTTGCCTTTGTTCAAATAAAATGTTTATGAAAAATCAAGATCTGTTTGTTATATTTTTTTTTAATTTTTTTTTGCAAATAAAAAGTATTTTATGGTTTATTATTTCAGTTTTTTGCTTAATTATCTTATCAAATGTTATAAAAAATAAAGGCAACGTAAAAACAGCAACAACAAATTAAAAAGCTTATCTTTCTTTAGTTAATTTAATTTAATAAACAATAAAATAACACACATAAATACAAATGTTGTATATATGTATGTATTTACATACTTTTATACATGTTCTTATATGTATCTGTACATTAGACAGGCTCCTAAAAATAGATTTTCAAATGATTAAAATTTTATATTGCCAAGAATTACAGTACAACTCTAATTTAACTTGGCAGAATCTAAAGACAATTAGGTGGTTTTATGTACATATTTGTATGTCAACGAAATGATTTCCTTGGTATCCATTCATTATACAGTTTGTGTATAATAATAGGGATCTGTACCAAGCCAAAACTTTGCTGAAATGTGGGGACAGCAAACGTTTCCGCAGTTACTCTTTTATATAAGAAACCGAAAATATAATTGATGGGATGACAAGAGGGATGTCACTCAAACCACAACTGCAAATTGCTTTTCAAACCATTGCCTTGTTATGAAATTTATCCATGTCTTGTATTTATATTTTGGGCCCGTTAGTTGTTTGGTATGTTTAATCCATAATAAGTTGCTAAATTTTCTTAAACCTCTGTTGTAAAGAATGTTGCCGGTTTTATAGCAACACCATTATACTTTTCACTAAAATTTGGATATTTTACTTGCGGTACTTACTTCCTGGTTGCTAGATTCTTTAACCCTTATGTGTGCGGCAAAAAAAAACACCTTCTAATGTGCTGCAAGGTACCTGGGTACCTAGATGAGAGTTAAGTAGAGAAAACACATTTTCGCACTAAATACATTGTTGGAGCGTAGTTAAGAGATATTTTATATAATTTTTCTTAACTCCTTAAGGTTTGCAAGCTACTAACAACTTCAAATAATATACTTGCAATGGACGCTTTCTCATATAAAACACGTAGCGGTACCCGGGTACCTTGATGCACATTAAAGGGTGTTAAAAGTAAATTGGTCTCGCAGGCAAAGTACAAAAAAAAAAGTCAAGGCGTACAGCTGCAAAAAAAAACTAAATTATTTGACTCACTGAAAAAACTTTGACTAAAAACGCCAAAGGTAACCGGGTACCTTGGTGCACACATAAGGGTTAAATACAATTTTTGCTTTCTTTGTGTTTACGATCTTCTTTTATCCGGCAATGTTCGATTTCCAAGAATTTTGATAGAAAGCGGTAGTTTTATATAAAAACAAATCACTGAAAAAAAAACGAAAGTTTTGTCATGAGTTTTTTTTTATAAAAAGCTTCTTAGTGTATCCGGATTTTATTTTTAAGGGCATATCTAATTTACATACAAATCTATGTACATATTTATACACATACAGTGTTGTATAAATATTTACACACACTCTGTGTGTAATGTAGTGAAGTGTAGATACTACAGTAGAAATTAGCATCAAATGGTCATTGGACTAAAATGAATTAAAAACCAACATTTGTATGAACATCTGTGTAATTAAAACTAATGTTTAATTTAACGGCCTAATTGTTAAAAATGTTGCTGAAGTTTACTATTTAGTTTTCGCATTGAACAATAGAGCGCTTTTTTGAGGAAAATTTATCCAAAATTTGGGGGGCCACTTCATTAACTCAAGATAGAAATTGTACATTAATATTTTATTAGAGTTTCATAACTATAATTACATTTTATCATAAACAAAGAAGAATACTAGAAAAACAAGTGTACCTTTTATGTATTGTTCCTATGCAATTTTCAATAATTTGCTACAAAATGCCGCGTGGATTTTACCTTAACGATTTTTCAGTTTATATAAAAAGTGGTTAAAGTTTTCGCAAAATTGCCAACAACATAAATCAGTCACATGTTGTAGCAACAAATTTTGCAAATAATCTGGAGTATTTTTATAAAAATTAAAGTGGCGGCCCCGACAAATAACTTTCTGAACAGCACAATCGCTGAATTATAAACTGTGTTGGCAATACAAAGAAGACTTTTGGTCAGATTGTTACTGAATATGTGTCAACCATAAGTAGACTTCGAAAAATCCCTGATTATTACTCCAAAAAACTGTTGACTGTGACAAAGCCATAACACTGCTAGACTTCAAATCGCTAATAGAAACTTACAAACTATTTGAAAACAGGTCAGCCGATAATCTTGGTTAATAAAGCGTGATCCATTTCCCTACTTTTTAAAAGGAAAAAAAACACAGAAAATTCAAATTTAATGGGGACGATTTATTATCATTTGAAAGAACATTATTTGGCATTTATATTTTGAAGATTATGTCTAGCAAAAATTGGCCGTTGCTACGTCGCAGATGGTCTATCCATTGAGTCCAATTTTTGATGACTCGTTTTAGCATTTCGACCATAGGAAAAAGTCTAACGGTGTGATATCACACGATCATGGTGGTCAATCTACCGGCCCAAAACGTAAAATTATGTGCTCACCTAACTGTTCTCTCAATAAATTCATTGATTGGTGCGATGTGTGGGAAGTGGCGTCATCTTGCTGAAACCAAATGTCGCCGAGATCACGATCTTCAATTTCAAGCATAATTTTTAAAGAAATATGGACCGGCCCACAAACCACACCAAACCATTGTTTTTTCTGGATGAAGTGGCAGTTCTTGAATCTCTTCAGGTTGCTCTTCGTCCAAATGCGGCAATTTTGTTTGTTTGCATGCATACCCATTGAGCCAGAAATAGGCCCATTATGTGGACCATAAGTTGAGCGAACTGCACGAAACACATTCCTCAGAGCACGTTAATTTATTTTTAATATTTTCGTAAGATGAACGATTTGTAAACGCTGTTCAGGCATTATGAAATGCCAAACAATGCTAAACAAAAACAAGTAAGAAAGTTTGGTCGGTCAAGCCCGACCATAAATTACCCTACACCCAGTATATCAATCCTTTTTGTACATAAGAAACTCAAGTTTGTTAAATTTTATTCGGATAACAACATTTTTAAGACATTTATAGTCCTTAAGGTGATTTCGGGAAGTGGACCTTATATGGGAGCTACGACCAGTTATGGGCCGATCATCATAAACTTCTGCCATATTATATGTATATGTACGAAACATATTTGTGTTCAATATTATTTGGATACCAACATTTTTAAGAGAGTTATGCTCTTTTAAGTGATTTTTGGAAGTGGGCCTTTTATGGGAGCTACGACTAATTATGGAGCGATCTTTACGAAATTTGTAGATGTGATTTAGCTTCATTTATTACTCATTTGTGTTGAAATTTGTTTGCATACGTGCATAATTAAAAGATTTATGACCGGTAAACCCCAATTTCGGGAGGACATTTGTATCGGGGCCAGGTGAAATAATGGACCGATTTCCACCAGTTTCAATCCCATCCATCCTTGGGCCGAAAAAATATCACGTACCACATTTTATCGAAATATCTTCAAAATTGCGACCTGTACTCTGCGCACACGCTTTACGTGGACAAGCTTTAAGTTAATTTAATTTCAATGTATTTATAGTTATGAAACACGAACCAATTTCGTAATACATTTTTAAGAGGTAAAATTTTTAATTATGTTTTTCTTAATAATATTTAATAAACTACACAGAAAAAAATGATGATATTTTTTCAATTAACCCTTTAATTGAATTTAAAATAATTTTCAATTAAAATTTTAATTGATTCAATTACTTTTTCTGATATTTGCAATTAAATCTCAATTTTTTTTTAATTGATACTATCATTTTGTTTACAGGTCCGATTTCAATTAAATTTTTAATTGATTCCACAAATATTTTAATTGAAACTCATTGTTATTTTTTTTCTGTGTATGTGTTTTACTTTTTCTTTAACTAACAAAAGAGAGAAAAGTTTATGTTATGCAGCTCCGTGTATTTGTAGAGCGCTCTATATTTGGTCATAGCCTCTACACTAGATCCATTTCCGAAAAATCATTTCCGTATGGTATTTTTTTTAACCACTATCCTCTCTTTTATGATTTGACTCCCAAAATAAAATTAAACTACAACATTTTATTTGTTTTTTTTTTTTGAAAATTTAAAAAAAATAAGGTATTGAATTTTATCAGTTTTCGCATACAAACAATGGAGTAAAATTTTCCACTGTTCTCAGCTTTCTGATAAACAAATTCGATATCAAATAATACCAAATGGTAAAATGAAGCTCAGAACATTATTTCGTGTGCATTATTATTCGATATTAATTATAATTTATCATTTCTCAGTATTTATTGAATTATGTAATTAATTGAATTGTTTTCATTACGTACATATGAAAATAATGATTTAAATGTGAAGCACAACTTTCAAATAAATTTGTAAATCAACAATTTAACACAAAGTATACAGAGGTGACAATTTTGACGTTTCTAAAGTGCTACAATCTGCTACTATAAGGCAGTATGTTGGAAAATGTGAAAAAGCAAAAGCTCTATATACAACAAGAATTTTGTGGACAAAACAATTTGAGTTAGAATATTTGAATTGAAATTTTGTTGAAATTTTGTATTTTAATAATTTTTATATGTACTTTGTGGTATGTATTGTGGAGTTTGTGCAATTGTCAGATGATATAGTCGCAGTTTTTTATGATTGTATCAAACAATTCAAAACAAAAGGCAGTTCTCAAAGAAAGAGACAAGTATAAAACTTCATTGTCTTCCTTTTTGTGACACCTCTGTTAACCCTGTGGTAGTAAACAAGTCTATTCTTGAATTCATTTTTAATTAATTTAATTTAATTTAAATTAATATAATTCTTAAAATTTTAATCTAATTATGCGAACTATAAGCAAAGCTTCTTTAATTTTGTTCAGACAAAATTTGTAACCAAACATTAGGAAAATTGAATATAATCCTAAACTTAAACATGCCTTTAAAATTAAATTATGTGGTACCTCTTCATGGCGCGTTAAACGAGTGTCTTGTGTCTAAAGCTTAACTAAGGTTTCATTTTATAAATATAAAACTAAAAACGACTGATAAGGTTTTATTTTTTTTTCTGCTTTTTAAATATTTATTTACACAAGGCTGCTATATTAAAATAAATTTAATCTGAACAATATACTTAAAGCCTATTTGCAGTCTATATTCTCTATGATTGCTTATGCCACACAACTACCGGTAGTAGTATTGTGGCAAACAAACAAACAATTAAAAAAATACACATTTAAGTATGTACATAAAATATAAGTGGCCGGGTACATTTGAGTCTAGTGAAAGTATGTACTTATGGATTATTAATATTTTTTGGTACGTTTTTGAAAAATTTATACTGAGCAGAAATGTGTTAAATTTAATGACATACGAAAAAGTACATTTTCAAATATGACGACAAATTCATTTAGAACCAAGAAGCCAATAGTTTTAAAATCAAATTTGTAGCAGGTCATTTTGACAGTTGATAAATAGTAGGTATTAAATTAAAATTGGCTAATACTCATCTGATACCCAACAAAATATATATGTATAGTTTTGATCCTTAAGAAATTCTAAGCCGATTGAGCTAAGTATAGTAGAATCAGAGTTATGGAACAAAATCGGAGACACCCTCTGTAAATATTTAATATTTTTCACTAATTTTTTGCCATTTTGTTTAAATATATTGCAGATAATACTATGAAATTTTGTACACATTATTTGTATGACAAAAGGAGAAACTATAATGAAAATAGTAGGAATCGGTCAATGATTTCTCATTCCCGAAATATGGCTCAATGGTACAGAAAAGCCTATAAAATTGCAATATCAATACAAAATTCATCAAAAATAAATTTCATATAGTAAAACGAAATTGTAAAACAATATTTTGTTTGATTCGGTCCATGTTTAACCATAGCACCCATATTAAGTTCACTTCCGAAATTCAGTTAAATACATATAAATCTGTTATAAATATTGTTACCAGGTTAAAACTCGACAAAAAAAAAACTTTATATACATGTTGATTACTGTACCGAAATTTATGATTATTGGTTCATATTTGGTCCACATCCGAAAGAGACATTAATCTTTACATATATCTTATAAATGCCATTAACGACTCAAAACTTTACATAGATAATTTTTATATATATACACACAAATCCTACTACAAAATTTTGCGAATTTGGGTCCTTCTTTGATCATAGCCCCCATATAAGGTCTACTTCCGAAAATCACTTAAATACTCTTAAATCTCTTATAGATAACGAAACAGCATTTTATACGGAGCATTTATAGAAATATGTATATATGTATATGCCACAAGAAAACTGCTGGAATTTTAGAATATCGAACCGTATTTGACCATATCTCTCATATAAGGTCTTCTTGCGAAAATCACATATTGCTCCTATGTACATATATACCTTAAATATGGTATTATTATGTGCATAATATTGCGAAAAATATCGATATCGTACCAACTTTTATACAGATCAGTAATTTTAATCCAGAAATTATACCAATATCGATTATACGGCATTATTGTTTTTGGATGTAGTAGCTGTCACACAGTGGTTTAGAAATGTTCTATTTTGGAAATAATTTAGTACCTCGGGAGCTGTTGCAGATATCGTAACGAAATTTCATATGGTTGGAGCTGTTTTACAGTTTTTTGGCATCGTACACGGAAGACGGGCCAGTGGGTGGCCCAATAAAGTTCGTTACCTTGGATATCATATTTAAAATCGCCAAAAATTTATTTTTGGATAAGGCACATTGAAAAATTTGTCTTTGTTATTGTCACTCCATTTGTAATACATTTAAATATTGGTCGTAGACCCACACAATTATCATAATGGGTCTGTTTGTTGAACGAATGGGTTAAATTGCATGTTTGTTAAATATTTTTTGTTGGTCAGTAATGTTTAAAGTGCACAACATTTCTGAAATGAACTAAAATGTAAAACAACCTCGAAAATATATTTGGCACAATTCTCTTGCTATTTTTTTTAACCCTTATGTTAATGGCAAGGTACTCGGGTACCTTTTAGGTTTTGAAATTATTTTTTTTTTTGTGGAAATTGGCAACCATTGTACTTGAAACTTCCTGAGAGCTGAAAACTTTGGATATTTTATTGTATTAAAACTTTTGTAACATTTTAAATTTTGTTTCAAAATGGATTGTTTTTCATAAGATTTGTATGAATGAGGTAACTTATCGTACAAAACATAGAGTTTTTTGTTTTGTCAATCATATAAGGGTTAAATAAATTGCAGATAAAACAATAAAATTTTGCTCAAGTTATTAAAACTTAAAAATGCGGGATGAAGATAATGATTGCTGTTATTACGTTTTTGAGCAGCAGCATTGATCTAAAAGCAGAGACGATTTTAAATGTCCAAGATACTGTCATTTTTGAACCGCATCAATCCGAAGCGTAAGTGATCGTATGTGAAGCCGAAACTATTTAGAGACAAATGGTTGAGTGTGAAAAGTGATCTTTGCCCCGTCCGACTACTATTTGTTTCGATCGATGTAGAAAGTTTAACTTCAGAACAGGGTGTCTGAAATTGGGTTGAAATTTTATTGCTAACAATGATCAATTCTTTCAATAAATTTATATTCTACAAATGTTTTAAACTAAGAAAAGCTAAGAATTTTAAAAATACCGAATTTTTAAGTTATACTCCCAATATAAATTTCCCAAAATTTACTTTATTGATCATAAATGTTTGGTATTGAAAATGGGCAAAATCGGTTAAACTTGTTTGTTTCTATACACTTTTATTTAATTTAATCATGTTTTCATATACTCGTATCTATATACTCGTACATACAATATTTGTATAAATTTGTCCTCATTACTGCATCAAAAGGCTGAAGGTACCTCAAAAAGTACTATTTTACTTTTTGATTGCCCCAAAACTAAATCAGCTAAATACTTATTTTAAAAGTTGCATACAAAACGTTTTTGAGTTTGTTTTTATGTAGCTTTGGTTGGATGTGTCAGTCCAATATTATCTGTATGGAATATGCTTATGAACGCATAGAAAAATATTGTTTGATGTTGTAGCTTACTTTGATGTAGCTGTAGCTTTTTATATAAGTAATAAAATAAAATTAGCACAGTTTAGAGTCATAATATCAATTGAGCTTTTACACACAAGCCATCAAATAATAGCAACAACGACGGCGATTTAGGACATATATAGACTATTTTTAATATACCCAGCAAACACATCGGTTTATAACAATTTAATAGTAAGTAATAAAACGTATAATAATGTTAGCATTTTCAACCATCTCCAAAGTATTTGAAAATTCTAAATGTACGTTCACACTTGGCAAATATTTACCGAAAAATAAAATACATAATCACTAAATAAAATATTATTGAACTCGTTTATTTTCTTTTATTTAGGACAAGACACAACAAATATTTAGTCTTATTTTATTTGATGCTGTTTGATCTTGCAAAACAATTGTAAAAGCAAACAACGTCAAAGAAATTGGTGCTAAAACAAGTGGTTACTCATTTTTGAGTAAATATTTGTCAACATTTGGTCACATACCTTAAAAAAATTTCAAATTGAATTTGATTTCATATGATAAAAGCATAATTTTGTTTGGCTTACATAAGTTTGCTGGCTTTGTAGTTATGTATGTATGTAAAAGATTATCCAATAAAATACAATACAGAAAAAAAAAGAAAAACAAATTAAACTTATGGACAGCCATTTAGTTGTAAATATGTAGAACTGTATAAAGTTCTGTATGTACAAGTTTTTTTTATGTAGATCGTTGCACAAATAGATGAGAGTGGTGCTGGAATAGTATCAGTAGTTGTAGTGGCAGCATATTGTACAGCTGTAGCATATGTGAACCATATGTGGCATATAAGGAGGCCTTCATTGAACCATCTATATGTATGCATGATTGTACATTCTACGTTCATACATACTTACATAAATATACAATGTGTAGTTTTAGTGTATTCGATTAAATAAATTACTATAGATTGAGTATTGTTTTGTATAATTTGCTATTGTATCTGGTTTGGCCTAATAGTTGGTTCCACGGTATATTGTTTTCATAGAATAAAAAAAAACTGAGAATGCTTTAAAACAGATGTTAGTATTATTGTTACTGAATAAGTTTGCGTATGTTTTAAAATGTATTTCATTAGAAAGTTCAACAATTATAGCTTTATTAATATACATAATACATACATACATATGTCTGTAAATAAGAGGGCCCCAACTAATGTTTTCTTTTTTGGGAATCTGTTGTAGAAATACCACTCACATGATGGATATTATATTAAAAAAAAAATTAAATTAATAAAGTATTCTGTTGGTATACACAGTAATACAATTACTTGAAATGGGATCCAAGGCTGGCATTACATTAGTTTTCAAATTGTTAAAATGCTTATAGGGAAATTTGTATTCGAAATAAAAATTAGTGAAATCGCCCGAGATCGTCAAAGCCCACCGTTAATTACTATCAGCTAAGAATCACGGCTTATTAAAGCCAACAGCAATTTCAATTTTCAAAACATATCGGCGTTTTTCAAAAGACAATTTTATTTAATTCTCTTGATTTTTAGAGTTTGTGAACTTTGTGACCCTAAATGCGTTTAAGGGTTAATTTACAGTTTTGTACTGTTATTGTAAGTGTTTGACTTTAAGATATATTTTCCTCACGTTTCATAAAAGTTTACTCAAGTATATATGAAACAATTCGCTATCATTTCATGAGAAATCTCAAATATAGAGAAATTTAAACTTTGACCTCTACGATTTAAGGGTTAACGTTGACCGTTTTTAGTAAAACTGAACAATATTTAAAAGTATCTAAAAGTATCTAAAAAACTTTTATTTAAAATTCTAATACCAAAGCATTTAGCTTGTTTGCCAAAATACTCAGAAAGTGATTCTGAGTCGATTGTTATACGTTAAAGGTGGGTGTAGAACCAATATTTCTGGGCGTTACAAATATCAGCACAAATCCAACCTGCGCTGTTGATCAAAAGTATTAAGCCACTGTTAAAGTTTGCCAGAGATCACAAAAATTGGGGAGTAGATGGTAGGAAACGTATTAGCTGGTCAGAAGATTCCAAATTTAATCATTTTAAATACAACGGTAAACAATATTGCTGGCGTCGAATAGCAAAGACAATTGAAGGACACCATGTTAGGGAAACAAAGAGTAATGAAGAACTTCTTGATATTGGATTGCTTTACATAGTAGCACCTTTGTAAACTAATATTTTCGATTTTGTAGGTAAGAGCGTTTATCATGAGTTTAAAGTTTCTTTTTAGCTGGATGGTGACCAAAAAAAAGCACTCTTCCAAAATCGTAAAAGAATGGCTTAGTGGACAGAATTTTCTTTGATGAAGTGGCCAGCAAAAAGTGCCGAACTCAATCCGGTTAAGAATTCGTGACCAATTATGAAAAGATAGTTGAGACAATACTGATTAACTACAGCCCGTTTGGAGGAGGAGGAGTATTTCAAATTAATTAATTGAAAAATTGTTGGAAAGTATGCCAAATCGTATAAAACGTGTTTTGGACGCGCTTTGGATATAATCAGGCATGTGATCAAAGTCGATATCGAAAACAAATCAGTTTTGGAAATACATACATTTTAATGCATTTATAATCTAATTTTTAAAATTTTGTTTTAAGATTCTCTTTAGTAGCCCAATATCTTTATATTTTATGTGATAAAAATTTTTCAATACAGAAATTTTACGAAAAAATTGACTTCTAAAACTCATTCGTTTGCGTTTTGGATTTCCATCACATGCCTGAATATTAAAAATATTAACATTCCCTAAAGTGTTTATATAGTGCAAATTTGAGGGATTTCTTCGATTGTCTATTTTCTTAGAATTTGATACTTTTAGTTTTGTTTATAAATTATATTGTTAAATATAAAATAAATGACAAAAATATTTTCTTTTTCCATTATATGTTTTATTATTCTACAATAAACAGTGCACAAAGTTCTAACATATACTTCTGTTAAGGGTTAAAAGGGTTAATTTCCTCTCTTCTAACGAATAATGAACGGGGAAAGATTAAACTGTTATAGCAAACCACACCTGTGAAATTGTACCACTTTTTTTTATCTTATATGAATAGATGCAATGTTTATTTTTCACATTTTCATATAAATCCCAGTGGTATGTTGTAAGGTTAAACGTGTATCTATGTTACAACCATGTGTAGCCTCAACCAGTAAAATAAAAATGAAATACATATGTAAATGTAATTAAATAGAAAACTTTATAGTTCAAATTAAATGTGGTTTTAAGTAGTTTTTTTTTTTTAGTTTTTGTGTGTTTATATAAAGTCATTCTCTATCGCCTTCAGCTTATGAGATTTTCTTCATCTGGCTACTGTTTCTAATTAAAATACAAAAAAAAAAAAATAAATACTAAAATACAGAAAATTTAATGAATTTTATCTGAAAAGCAGCACATTGTTTTGCTAGTTAAATTTTTGCTAAAAATTTGTTTCAAGTGGCGCTCTAATAAATTTAAATAAAGTGGTTTAGTTGCTTATTTAAACTTTAAGAAAAATAAATTTTACTTAAAAAAAAAAAATTAAATAATGAAATAAAAAAATAAACAAATAAAAAAATAAAACAAGTAAAATAGTATAGTCGGTCAAGCCCGACCATATAACAACCTACACCCAGTATATGTGTAATAACAGTTTTTCGGAAATGGACGCTATATGTGTGCTGTAACCTATTATGGACCGATTATCAAAAAATTTCATGGCATGACTGGTGTTATTTATATATATATATAAAAGATTTATACTTGTTAAAGTGATATTCGAAGGGAACTCTGACTAATTATGGACCGACCGTTACATAATTAGGTGTCATGATATCTGTATATTAGGATACCAAAATTTGAGATTTATGGTTGTTAAAGTGAATTTCGGAAGTGGGACTTATATTGATGCTATGATCAAATTTGTAGGTGTGATTAGGCTTTATGTACAACTTATTTTTGGAGAAATTTGGTTCAATATGTGCATAAATTAAACATTAATGACCGGTAGACCGCTATTTCGGGAGAATATTTTTATGGGGGCTAGGTAAAATAATGGACTGATTTCAACCAATTGCAATCTGAATCAGTCAGTCCTTGAGCCGGAAAATATCATGTACCTAATTGTATGGAAATATCTTCAAAATTCCGACCTGTACTCTGCGCACAAGTTTTACATGGACAGTAGAGTGGTTCGAAAAAAAGTTGTGTCAGTCAGGATTAAATATAATGTAAAAGCAATTCCAGAAATAAGTTTTTTATTTTTTGCCACGCCCACAAATACTGCCCTTAAAGTATTTTGTTCACTGTGTTGCCATTTTTACTCCGATCAGAACATTTTGTATACCGGTATAAATGGCTATGTAAGGGCTACATTTCTGTCCTTAAACGGTTTTTTACTACCACGTTAAATTCTACTCATAACTTATTAAAAGGTCGTACAAAATATTTAGCATTGTTGTGGGTACGAACGTAGTTTTTTAAAATTATGACTAGAATTTGACCATTATATATTGGCGTTTTAAACATCAGCACATATCCAATATAACCTCTCCACTATGTTGGTGTAGGGTATAAAAATGAAAAAACAAGCATTCTTATCGACATTTATTACAATGAATCAATGAATTCGAAAATGTATTTTAAAATCGTAAACAAGTTCAGCAACACTTTAAAAAATAAATAAAATACTATTCACCACTAAAAACAAAAACGGCAGACAAAATCCATAAAAACTGATTTTTCTTTTTATTAGAAAAAAAAGTACTTATTACAAAAAACTGTTTAAGTTTCATATAAACAAAGTTTAAAAACAACCTACTTTTTGATTTAGTTTTTAGTTTTTTATATACCTGAGGGTATATATAAGTTTGTCATTCCGTGTGTAACACTGAGAAATACTCATCTGAAACCCAACAAAGTACATATGTTAATTCTTGGTCCTTACGAAACTCTAAATCGATTGAGCCATGTCCGTCCATCTGTCTGTGTAAAACACTCTCACGTCCAAACGACACAACCGAAATCAACAAAGTTTACAAAACACCGTTTATAGTTCTCCTCTGCAGTTGGGTATTCAGTAAAATCGGTATAGTGGAACAAGAGTTATGGATCCAAATGTAAGACAACCTCCATAAAAAATTGATATTATTAAACATTTTTCTTGCTATATTTTTCAATATATTCCAGGGGCCAAATAACCGCATTCGTGACCGAATGAGCTATCGTATCGAAAAATTATTTCGATATCGAAATTATGATAAAATTATGATATCGAATGCCATAATCTCAAATAAGAAAACTACGATCAATTTTACTCGATATCGAATGCGGTAATGTGGCCCCAAATAATTTCATGCAATTTTCTATATATTGTTTCTATGATAAAAGAATAAAGTCTTAGGAAAATAGTAAGAATATTTTCATGATTTCCCATAGCCAACATACAAAAATATTATTGCTCAATTATACATAAATGCCTATAAAATTGGAATATCTATACAAAATTCAGCAGGAATAAGTTTCATCCAAAAAGAAATCGCAAAACGAAATTCTTTTTAGTTCTAATGTCTAATAAATATCGATATCGTACCAACTTTTATTTAGATCAGTACTCTTAATCCAGAAATCATATTAGTATCGGTTGTACTGCAATTGAGCTACTGAATTTTGTAGCTGTCAGTCAATAATTGGCAATAGCTCCCGAATTAAGTCCACTTCCGAGCATAACAACCAACCATACAACTCTTGTAAATAACGTTATTGAGACGAAATTCAACCGCAATAAGCCTCAAATAGGTAGAAACAACATTAAGTGGATACTGGATTTAGAAGCTATCAGTGCATAATTGGTATATTTCTTCTATGCCACCCATAAATCTTTTGTAAATAATATTATTGAGATCAAATTCAAACACGAAAGCCTCACCTTATATCCTTTTTTATACTCTGTTTTAACCCTGTTTCTTAAATTGTTGTGAATATGAAAAAATGTTGTTTTAACTTAATAATTACACTCAAGATTATTATGAAAATCAAACAAACTCTTTAAATTACAGTAAGAATCGGTAATTACATCAATTATAAATGGTCGAAATTACATAAAAATTCAAAATATTTAAAATAAAGTCACATTAGTAAATTAAGACCAACAGGTAAATATTATCTTTCAAACAATATATAAAATACTAATAAAATTTGCACTAAGACTGAATAGAATACACAGAACTAGGATATGTATATTAGTTCTATAACCAGTGTAGTTTCTGTATTTCTTATTACGTTTAGGTGGAGGGTATTAAAGATTCGGCACAGCCGAATATAGTACTCTAACTTGTTAGGAATTTAGTTTTGTACAGTCCTTTAAAGTATTACTGCAATGTATTTAAATGCAATTTATGTTTAATTTTTAGTGTTACCACCAGAGATTGGAAAGTGTTTTAAGCGTAGCATAGTCTAAATATACACAAATTATATGTCGGCCCACATTTAGTACAATTCAATGGCACCCATATAAGACCCAAGCCGAAAATCATTTTCAGGGGAAAACCCGAAGAAGAATAAATACCTTAAATGACCTGCTCTTAGAGTATCTGTGTCTGGTAAGTCAGAGTCAGCCGCACCTTAAGTGTTGTAAAGACTTATATTCTGTTTGAAAGCGGGGCTTATCACGACAAAGCACTTAAATATTTATGTATGTCGCTTGAGCAAACAATGATTTAATTTATATTTATAACTATTTTTTAATTTATATTTTTTGCAAACAAATAACAAAAAGCATCTTATAATACAAATGCAACAATAACACATCTGCCAAAATAAATCGTACCGTATATTAATTTCTTTTTTTTTTAACAATAAACCAATCTAGTGTCTGGCGGTGAGGTAGTGGGAACAAGTTCACCATACAATTGATATTCACGCTTCTATGTGATTATAAATAAATACAAGTTAATAAATAGTTTATTTATTTTTATTTTTTTTTTTCGTTGTCATTATTATTTTATTTATATTATAAATAAACATCTGTTTAGTTCTATAACTAACTACGACTTCTATGACTGGTAATAGTTATGACTTATGTATGTATGTATGTATGTACTTAGCTTGTATATCATATTTATCTTTATTTTAGTAATCCAATGCAAAATAGCAAAAATATTTATATAAAAGCAAAAATGTATAAAAAGTAGGCAGCAGCAATTAATCTGATGTTTGCCCTCTAGCCCGCCCTCTAGTTTGCTGGTATATACATACATACATACGTTGGTTTGTGCTTTTGTTGATTTAGTTTGCATACACAAGTTTCTATTAATTTGTGCTAATCAATGCGAATAATGTTCAATTGATTGTTTGTCTGTCCATGTGTCTTGCTGCCTGTCTAAATGTCAGTCAATTTGAGTTTTTTCTTCACTCTTTTTTTGAGATTTAGATATTGAATATTTTATTCAATAGATAGATTCAATATGTACATACATACATACACACATTCATTAATATGCACAATGTATTACATACTGGTGGTTACGAGTTTATACCAGTATCTGTGTATCTAAATTTCTATTCATACATACATACATACATACATACATACATACATACACACATGCTAATGAACATTTGTTATTTAGGGAGATTTGTTATTGTTGTTGTTGTTGTTGTTTTAACTATTTTGCATATTTCTATCAATTACATGCTAAATAATTGTATTATAATAATTTATTCTCTCGCTTCAAAATGTTTTACATATGTCTGTATATCAAAAAAAGAAATGCGTAGTTTCATTGGTAAATTTCAATTCGCATAATTTTTAATTTAATTTTAGTTTAGCTTAATTGTATTAAATTATTTAAACTAAGTTTCATTAAATTTATTAAATGTATATTAATGTGTTAATAGAAGTTTAAATAATTAAATTCATAGTCAGGGTTGCTGGTTATTGATAGACCTATAATATTCCTCAAATATAAAGTTTGATTGTACATGTTAAGGTTAGTTATTTAAAACGCTATGGCACTGTTACCCCTAAACTATCGTTTTAGCTTATCTAGCATTAACGCTAAAATACCGTTACCGTGTCCCACGGTGGGGCATTTCTAAACGGCTAGTCAGATCAAGATAAAATTTGACATTGGCGTTGTTAAGAACTACTTGTCTTCGAATATTGATTCAACAAACATATCAAGGGCGGTGCTGTTGGAGCTCAAATTAAGGCACCATTAATATGTAATTTGTTAAAACGCGCAATTGTTTTTTTATCATTTTATAAACTTCCTAGATTTTTATATTTTCTTTGTCTTTAGTGTTTGGATAGATTTTTATAAAATATGCCTTCGTTAGCTATTTATCTCTTATAGTTCTCAAGTTATATGAATTTCCAAATTAAAATTTGAAAATCTTGCATAACCCTGGAACGGGGTTTTTTTATTTATAACAGGCAAAAGTATCTATTTTTCAATTTGCCTAAAATTTTCTTTAATTACAATAAAAAACTAGTAAGAAAGCAGTCGGTCAAGCCCGATCATATAAATCCCTACATTAGAAAAGGGCGCTATATGGGATCTATGACATATTCTGGACCGATTATGCAAAAATTTCGTGACATGACTTCTGTGCAAATATCAATTACTTTGTGTTAAATTTTATCTCAATGCAAACACTTGTAAAAGATTTTTTTAAGAACCCCTATGACAGCTTTGACTAATTATGGTCCGCCCGTTTTAGAATTAGGTGTCATGATATCTGTATATGTGGAATTTTTTTGTGTTGAATTTTATTTGTATAGCAAAATTTGTAAGAGATTAATGGTCGTTAAAGTGAATTTCGAAAGATGAACTTATATTGGAGCTATAATTGATTATGGACCGATCATCATAAAATAGGGCTGAATGATTTTTGTATATGAAACATATTTTTATTAAATATTACATGGATATCAACATTTTTAAGAGTGTTATGCTCTTCAAAGTTTTTTTCGGCAATGGTCCTTATATGACAGCTAAGGTCAATGGATCTACATAAAATTTGTAGATGTCATTAGGCTTCATGTACAACTTATTTTTTATGACGGCTAGTTGAAATAATGGGCCGATTTCCAATTTCAATTCCAACCGCCCTTGAGCCGAAAAAATATTATGTACCAAATTTTATTGAAATACATATTTTCAAAACTGCACTCTGTGTACAAGAATAGCATGGAAAGCCAGACGGACGGACGGACGCATATCGGTTAATCGACTCAGGATGTGATTCTGAGTAATTGGTATACTTTAAGGTGTGTGTTGGGCTAATATTTATGGGCGTTAAAAACATCAGCACAAATCTCCCCACTTTGCTGGTGTAGGTTATAAATGATTTTTTTTTTCAATAAATAACCAGTTTATATTTTTCTGAAAGGTATATTTCATAGATAATTTTAATATAAAAAACATAATCCATAATTAAATCTAAATATATTGCTCCAGCGCTGATCTGAATTTGACCAAGTTTTTATTAAAATTTTAAATTTAGGCCATATGTTCTATAAATCCAAACGCGGTGATTAGAAAATTTTACCAGTCCCAATAGAAATGTGGATCGTATGAGCAAATTTAAAAAAAAATCCCATTTTTGCGATTTTCGTCCTATTTCTCGGGCACTGTGGGATTCCTTTTGTATTGTTGTTTACATTATGTTAATAAATAACGATTTTATTACACAGTAGCTTTTTAAAGCCGGCGTATCCCGATGATTTCTTATATTTTATTCCTGACCGCTGATCATTGTGAATATTCCTCTATTTGACAGATCAGATTCTTTGAAAATTTGTAAACTCTTAAAATCTTTGAAATTTAAATAGTTTAAATGGTCTAATCTAAACTTCTTACGTCTTTTGATCATAATGTGTAAGATCCTAATTGTCGCTGAAAATTTTGTGCTAATAAAGAAATCGATATTCAAGATTAAACTAAAAGATGTCTACCTCTTACATAAATATGAACAAAGTAAAAAAAAAAATAATATTTTTAGGGCTTAACAAATTTTAGAGATCATAATTTGAGTACAATTTGTCAATAAAAGGTTTCTATTTGTTTGAAACGAAATTTTTTAACAATAGTTAGCATCTATGTATGAAAACTGTAATTAAATATTTATTTCAGATTGGTTTCGTATTCAGTTCATGAATACGCATTGTCTATTAATATACATGTTAATATACATACGTGATTCCCTAATGTAAACAGAAAAAAATACAATTGTTTTAATTGTACAAAGCTTAAAATCCAATTCTATCTCTTTAAAGAAATTTAATAAAAAGGTACCAACAAAAAAAAAAACACCAAAACTATTAAGTATTTTCGCTATTTTTCTTGAATTTTCAAACCCATGTAACATACTATTAAACTTTGATCCCTTAAATAAATCTATAGTTTAAAGCTTAAGCACTTAATAGTCCTTGAAGGTTGACTATCGAAAAAGTACTTTCACTAATAAATAATGAATTAAAAGAATATATTAAACATTTTACGTTAGTTCATTATTTTCTACACGTCGTTATCGTCTACAGTGGGTGGCCAAATTATTAGTTACACTAGTTTTTCTTATTAATTAAGATTCAGCCGCTTTTAATACGTATATAAATTTGTTTCTTGTACCAGATGTTTTAGTATTTTAATTCTGGTAATACTGTTAAATATTTTGTGCAGTGTCAAAAATGATTGGTAACATTAGAGTGCAGTTGTAGATCATTCTGCTCTGAAGTGTGAAATATGCAATTTTGAGGTTATACTGTTATACAAACAAAATCTTATAGAGGCATTGATTAACGTCTGGCATCACGATAAAGAACTAAAAGAAAATGCATTCAGAGCATGCCAAAAAGGGTGCAAGCTGTAATTGATGCCAAAGGAGGTTCTACGAAATATTAAGATTTTTTTTCAAAAAATTTGTTTTCCTCAAATATATGCTTTTAAAACAAAAGAATTTATTTTTAATTGAAATAGAAACACTTAATTTACCTTAAAGAACAAATAAAATGATAAATTGTCTCTATTTTAAAATATTCTACGACTTCAAACTAAACAATTTTGCATGTGTAACTTATAATTTGGCCACCCACTGTAACTGTCGTTTTATAAAAAAGTTACTTTGCAAATGGTACAAAATAATTTTTGTCAATTAAGAACAAAGTATTCTGTTATAGATATCCTTATTTAACATTTTAAGTCTGTATCTTCTTTTTACCCGTTATTTCCTTCTAAAGGTCGTATTATGAACAAATTACTTCTCAAATATTTATTTTTGTGATTGCGTAAATTGTCTCAATATACATATATGATTCTACTGTACGTGTGTTGGGACTGAACTCCTCCTAAACGTTTGGACCGATTTGCATAAATTTTTTTCCATGCGTTTGGGTGGCGCCCCGGGTGGTTTACATTAACAATGCGGTCCAATTGGACAAAGGGACGTGGTACCTCCCATACAAACCACAAATTCAAAATCTATTATTTCTGCTCCTGATAACGGTATTTGAACAAAATTTGGTACGTCGGTTTGGTGTGCATTTTTTAAGTGCTGCTGCAAATATGGGCGGGATTTGATAAAGACGCATGGTACCTCCCCTACAAATCTTCTTTATGTATATAATTCTACTGTACGTGTGTATATTACTGAATAAATATTTCTTTGCATGGGTTTGGGTGCCACCTTGGATGGTTTACATTCACAAACCAGTCCGGCAGATGACGCTGCAGTCGGTATCTAGGTTATTGAAATACGCTGTCCCTTTTCAAAAATGGCACTGGTGGCCTTTCTTATTATAATAGACCGATTGGCATGAAACCTTTCCAATAAAAAATACAATTTAAAGGCAAAGCAACGTTTGCGGGGTCATATATAGTATATCAATATTAAAAATTTCAAGTCTGCAGATCATTTATTAAGATTGAATAGATAACTAAACTAAGTAATACACATTTATGTGACTACAGAAAGCTATAATAGAAATATATTTGCTTCATAACAAGGACCAACATAATTTAAAGCAAAATTTTAAAAGTTTTGCCATTTTTCCCCTTTTTTAGTCTACTGACGCTTCGAGGGATACGAGTATATCTATCTACGTTCAAAGCATAGATACGTTCCAAATTTCAATCCAATCCGTTTGGGATTATCGTTTTCCCTTTTTTTTATCAAGACATGGTCCAAGTTTTTATAAACGATATAACCTATTGACGCTTCAAAGCACAGATACATATATCTACGTTCCAAATTTCATTCAAATTGTTATATTCGTTTGTGATTACCGTTTTTTCCCGACCTGATCCAAGTTTTGAACAAACATCTATATACTCTGTTGAAGCCTTTAAGTAGGAATATATACACGTTTAAAATGTCAATAAAGTAGGTTCAGCCGTTTCGTCTTACCGGTTTTTGCCCTTTATGTCCCGACCTGGTCCAAGTTTTGAAAAAGTTTTTAGCGCGTTGACGATTTTAAGCATGGATATATTTAAGTTTCAATTTTCAATAAAACTGGTGCAGCCGTTTGGTTTTACCGGTTTTCCCTTTTTTGTATAAACCCGTTTTTTACCCCCTTGAAAAATGTACTTCAGAAAGGCACTTTTCTAATATGTACACATTTTTGCTGCTATAGAAAGATAAAATCATAACAAAGTTAATTATTAGAATAATTATTATTTCATAATCGAACTGTTAATTTTTACTTCTTGATAAATTTTAGTTAGGCTCGAGTTCATTAAATTTAATTTTCATTAAATTATTTTTACTGAAGTTAGGAATTACAACTTGAAAAATTTATTATTACAAATTTTTGATAATTTTTCTTGACTGGGGATCGAAACCATGAATACGAAAAAACTGAAGAAAAAAGGAAAAAACAACTATGATTAGAAATTAATAAAAAATGATAATTACAGCAGAAACTTCGAACTACCAGAACTAACACTGGTTAAAGGATTGATGTTTGTCTGTTGGCTGACCGGCACCGCAGTGGTGCATGTGGTAGAACGCAAAGAATTCTGATGAGAGAAAGTGGGATTTCTCGAAACATATGTAAATTCAACAACCCAGGTTCGATCCCCAGTCAAGAAAAATTATCAAACATTTTTTAATAATAAATTGTTCAAGTTGTAATTCCTAACTTCAGTAAAAATAATTTAATGAAAATTAAATTTAATGAACTCGAGCCTAACTAAAATTTATCAAGAAGTTAATTATTATTTAAGAACAATATATTGAAATTTCACACGTTTCCAGCTTTTTAGGCCTACCCGGTTCAAGTCTTTTAAAAAAATATAAAACCTAATGACACTTCATGTAATCGGTTTAGCCGTTTGGTATTGGTTGTTTAAGAAATAATGTACCAATTGTCCAAGTCTGGAAAACAAATATAGCCTATTGACGCATCCCAGCATAGATTTATCTACGTTCCGAGTTTCATTAAAATTGGTTCAGCCGTTTAGGCGTGATTGCGGAACAAACCAACAAACAAACTTACAAAGGCATGGATATATGGATTGCATATACATACATATGTATGTCGAATATGTAAAAACACAATTTTTATCAAAATTTTGATAAATTTGCAAATATTTGGACTACATCTTAAAATGCTAGAATGTTTTTGCGTCACCATGTAGCGATATAGCAGTGACTAAAACATCAGCAGGAGAGTCTTGTCAGACTTGGGACATGGGCATTTGCTTTAAAAATTTGGTTGTTGAGCATTGGATCTAGAAGGTTTCATTATGGCAAACAGCAGTAATGCTAACGAAACACAAGATACTGACAAATAACGGTGACAATTCAGCGCTTTTTATAGTCATTATCCCTACCCAACACACCAAAAATTTCCAAAAATATTAGTTTAACAAGCACCTTAAATTATACCACTTTCTGAGTTGTGCGCAAACTTAAAGATATTTCTAAAGTTTAAAGATATTTCATTAAAATTTGGTACATTAATTTTTGTCTGCCTATTGGAAGGAAGTTTGAAATCGATCCATTATAGCAACTAGCCGCCGCAAAAACGTCTGGTATATGTCCTCACAAATTTCCCAAAAATAAGTCTTATATAAAAATAAATTACATTTGAAAATGGTTTACAGATCGGCAATTTCTAGCCCGTTTTGTAATCCAAGGCACGTTTTAGCATCAAAACCTAATATTGGTATTAAAGAAAAAGCATTTTAGCAAAATTATGGGAAATTGCTGTTTAAATTAAAAAAAGACGGATTATAATACTTGAATTCTGAACTTTTCAAGACTCTCTTCATATGTTACGGCTTAACTTTACAGCATTTTTCAACTTTTCTGTAAGCTAAAATATTGTGAGTAGCTGTAAGAAAGAAAAATAAATGCAACTGTTGCCAAATTCATAATATTTTTTGCTGATTAAATACATAGTATTCCCACGACTCCGATGTCAAAAAATACTTTGTTTTCCGGTAGACTCATTACAAGGAAGCCCCAGACATTCGTGCTGTGACAGGTCCGTAATGTTTTTCAATTCGTTTATTTATTTATTTATTTCTTTAGGTCAATAGATTTTACATCCTTACTGACTACATATATGTAAATGACAAGACAGTAATATATATATATATATAAATAATTATTCAACAATTTAGATATAAAGTAATGTTTTTCTTCAGTACGTCATTATTCTCAGAACGGTAGTATTTTAATGCTAAGAGTTGCGGGTTGGTCTAACAGGAACATTGAAGTTTAGTTGACTAAGCAGAAGCTCCGCATCAACATCACCACGAATTATGCCCAGAACAAATGCATTAGGTTTCATAACATTCTATATAATTTGTGTTGGATGATCTACCATCGAGAAAGTTCACTTAGTTCCAATTTTCTTCCAGTGCACTTTGGTTTTTTTTTTTCGTTTATTTTGGCATAAACTCGAATTTTAAAGCTATTGAAATGAAATTTTGTTTGTGTATATCTTTTATGCTTCCAAAATGACCTACCAAGTTTCATATGATTTGGTGCACTATTTCATATAGCTGCTATATAGCCAATCTGGCCAACATGCAAATAGGTTTTTGACGTTTCCATTAAAAATATTATTTTTAAATTTTCTATTATATTTGATGAAAAGAAAAAAATAATAATTATACAAATTCAAATTCCAGGCAGCATGTATGAGTAAGGGAGCTAAGTTGTTATTCTCCTCCGAGAGTTCCGCGGCTAATTTTCTTTTCAGACGATGACCAGCGCTTTTGTAATCACATTTTGGGCGACCCACTTTATTTTCTAACGCATAATTACCAGTGATTTCTATGAATATGCTTTTGGCAAGCCATTTAGAGTGTTTTTCCTTAAATCTTTCCTGAGTTAAATTACACTTCGGCAAGTGTTTATTTATATAATTTATATTTATTGACTTAATGTTCTCGTTATTTAATTGTTTATTGAGCAATGCTTTCTAATATGTGCTGTTGTACGGCGTCTCCTGAGCGATTGTTGTTGCTCCAAATGTCAACCAGCTCAGCACGACTAAACACATATTGTACTAGAAAAATTTGATTTTTTCGAAAACGTGTGGATTCGGACAAAAAAGATTAGTTTCTTATTAATCTGCACACTTTGGTTAATAACTTCTCATTAACAACTTTTTGCAACGCTTTGCCATGCAAAAGTACTGATCCACGAAACACAACTACACTTGTTAAGCTCATTCTAAAAATACACCTAAACAAAACATTAGTAAACTATAGTTCTATATACCTGGACAATCGTTTTCGATATTAATCCTTTTCACTTTTGTGTAAACTTTCGCCAGAACAAACAATCAAAGTTGCAAAATTTCCCCCCCCCAATTTCACACAAAACGTCTGGTACATAATCAGCTGACTTTAACAGCACGCAAACTGAATAGTGTTGCTCCACATGTTAAAATTAAATATGTTTTTATCTAACCAGAGTGTTTACAAATTAAAAATCAACAAAATTTTAAAATACTTAACAAAAAAAAAAATTGACTTTATGCCAAAAAAATCCAAAAAGAAAACCATAGTGCAGTGTCCCGATCAACTGGATATTGCGTTATGAAATAATAAAGAGTGTAATGCATACGAGTACATATCATATATATTTGTTTAAGTAATTACACTTTAATTTCACTTTTTTTTATCTAAATGGCAAAGTACATACGTTGGTATTTATCAATCAAATGCAGCTCTGAAAATACAAAATATTTTATGATTTGTTATCTATTGGGTCTACACTTAAATTTTCAAATTGATTGTATGTCAATACTCGTAAATCGTGTTGTTTTGCGACAAAACTGACCCTCCTTAACATTATAAAACTTAAAGTATAAAAAATGTTTATAAAAAATCAATGCGCTATTTATGTTCTTTCTAGCCTTTACAAGTATAAAACCAATAATAGGATGTATTTCTTTACACAGTCTTGTAAATAAAAATAGTGTTATCTTTCTTTATTGCTGTTGACATTTCAGTTGAATGAGCTTAATTATAAAACTTACTTAATTAGTTTTTTAAAATGCTTGCATAACAAACAACATTTATGTTATTTAATTAAATATTATACAAATAAATAAATATGTGGTGTTGATAAGTTTTTGTGAAATTTATGTCCCTTTTATAACAAAAACGAGTACAGAAACAGAAATAATAACATTATTAACAATAGTATAAAATGACTCGATGTTATTTAACTTTTTAATTCATTTATTTTTATGTCTCTTAAATAAATATTTATTTAAATTTATTTGAGAAAGATACAAATATATTTATAATTAACTTTAACTGTATAATTTTTTGCGTATATGTAAATGTTTCTTCAATGACTAATCCTAAATATAATAAAATTAATAAGTAAACATGTTCGGATACAAAAACTGGAGCAAACTAGACCCTCATTTTTAAAAAGAATAACAAATCAACAAATTTTTGAATACTTGTGTTTTTTCATACAATAGGTAACAAAATGTTATAAAAAATTTGTATACACACACCACCAAATAGATGGCGGTTATATTGCGTATGTCACTCCGCTTGTAACACATCGTAGAACCAATTCTGAATTCTTATAAGATTCTAAGACGATCTAGCCATATCCATCCGTTTTTCCTTCTGTTATTGGCACGATAGAGCTTCGAAAAACAGACATAGAACATTCTTTGATTCAGCGAAATGTTTGTTATTGAAAATGGGCAAAATCGGTCTAGTAGTATCCGAGTTATATGTAGATCAAAGTTGCTGACTATCTCGATATTTTCAGATATTTTTTGCTTTTTTCTTCAAATGATAATAAATTATTATCATACTTCATTTTTATTACAGAAGGACAAGTGCTGTTGAAAATGAAAGGAATTGCTCCACGATTTTTCATAGCCCTCATACAAATGTCTTCCCGGAATGTGACTTTATGTTACATAAATGCCTATAAAAAAGCCATATCCATTTAAAATTCTGCAATAATAAGTTTCATGCAAAGTAAAATCTCAAAACGATATTTTGTTTACATCGGTCCACATTTTGACCATAGCCCCATACAATGACCACTTCCGAAAATCACTTAAATGCGCATAAATCTATTATAAAATCAATTATTAAGTTGTAATTCCACACAAACAGTCCACACATATACAAAAAATGTCAACCTCAACATAAGAATGATCGGTTCCCACTTCTGGAAATCACTTACATGCAAATAAATCTCTTATAAGCATCAGCAGTGAGTTTAAATTCGACACAAAATAGTCCCCTATAAAGTTCACGAAAAATTACTTAATTACACATAAATCTGTTAATAAAATTAGTATTACGTTGAAATTCAAGACAAATTATTCGCATATAAATATCGTACAGAATTTCATAATGGTTGGCCCGTGATAGATCATAGTTCCCTTATGAGGACTATCCCCGAAAACTCATTAACCTACATAAATATATAACCGGAATTTTACACACATCAGTTATATATACGATATCATATTTCGTAAGTACAAACTATACTATTGACTTTTGTGAAAGTTGGTCCATAATAGATAATAACGAGAATAACCGCAGAGTATACAGAGTTGACAATTTTGACGTTTTTTTTTTTTTTTGAAGCCAAAACCAGTTTAATGTGTGTTAAAGTAAATCGTTTTATGCTACACGCTTCAAAAATAGAAACAGAATGTAAATTCTTGATTATAACTGGAATGCGCATAAAATTCTTAAGAGAATAGAAAAATACGGCACAATATTTTATGAAGTGCGCATTTGGTGGTGGGTATATAAGATTCGGCACTGGCGAATATAAACTCTAACCCCCTTATTCAAAAACTATTATTAAATTTAACAAACGTTTATTAAGCAAATTTTTATATGCAAATCTGTCTTAATAAACGTTTGTTAAATTTAATAATCGTTTTTGAATAAGGGGGTTACTTGTTTATTATATGTTAGATATCATTTCAGTGTGATTGAAATATGTTTTTTTTTTCATCGAAAATATTAATGGAAATTCAATATACATATGTAATATTGAACGTATGTACATACTTACAAACGTTATATAGCATTCCTTAAGAATTCTCGTTAACAAATAAAATAAACATTATTTTCATTTAACACATTTTTAATTTAAATTGGAGAAGTCCAAGTATGATCCTCACAATAGTTACAGCTAAGTATGTTAAAACAACACACAGGGTTTTGAAAAGTTTATTTGTTAAATAATGAGTTAATTTCGTATTGATTTACAGCTTTTCAGATTCTTAGGCGCAAAATAGGCCAGTTGGTGGTCCCTCAAATTTGTCACATCTCGTCTCACATTTTTTAAAAAAAATCGCCAAAAATCCATTTATAATTCAAATAAGTACGAGTACATATTAGTATGTTTTGTGTTCAAGAGATATTGTATAGTTTAGTTTTTTTTAAATTTGCTGGATTTTTTTTTTTTTTGGTTTTTTAAATATGGCGGGCCTACGGAGCAGTGTTGCCAGTTAAGCCTTTTTGAGGCTATATTTAGCCTCTTTATTTAGCTTTTAGCCTCGCAATTTATGTTTTGGCGTCTGGATTTTATAGCTTTATTGAGTTTCATTTTAAGTTGAAATCATGAATACATTTATAAACCATTGCTAGAACAACCAACAGAACCATTTACTATTACCATTGATTCTAAACTGTAACTGCCGTGTTCATAAAAAATTAAAGTAGGCTTGAAGTGTGCTTTTAGACAAAATTTTCATACAAAATTTTCTTAAAGTAGCTACATTTGAAGTCTCCTTTAATTCTTTATGAATTAGACCGTAAGAAATTTAAGAAAGATCGAGCAAATATAAAAAAATAATCTATAGGTGTCTTGCAAGGACTATTTATGTTTTAACTTTCAGCTCATTCGAATTATAAAAAAATTTCTGAAGATTTTTTAATGCGAATGAAACCTAGAAATGCTTAACATTATAATGAAAAATGGTTTAGAACACTTTTTATATGAAAGGAAAAAATGGAATTAATACCGCTTCCGAACGGAATTAAATTCTGTGACATGGATGAATATTAATTTTTTGTATGACACGTTACAATTACATATTCGTGTTTGCATAAATAAATAATCGCTTGTATATCATATAATAAATATAGTAATACTTCTATGTACAGAAGATGGAATATGATAGTATGTATTTGAAAGGTATTTTATTATGTATGTAGTTGTAAATTAATATGCACACAAAATGCTTGTAATGAGTTTTTGGAGAGATATAAATAAGCCTTGCAGCAGATGTTCTTAAAATGTTGGGAGTTTTCATCAGCCATTATTTATGTTCACATCTGAAAAACATATATTCCAATTTGAAATCTGACGATTACAACTGCAGAGCGACAAATGCATTTGACACCAGTTATAACAAATTAGGTCCATTTTTAAAAAATATTAAAAATAAAATAAAATAAAATTATTTTGTGGGACTTCATTTTAGGGTTTTAAATCGCAAATTTTATTTCTTTTAATTTTAATTTAATCTTCCGAAAATATTTATTTTATTTTTTATATTGTTTTTATGTACTTTTTAACAAATGTCTCTATTAAGCTTCAATAGCAAACAAAAACAAAGCCTTCACACAAAAACCATTTTAAATCCCTTAATACTTTAATAAAAATTTAAAAAAAAAAAACAATAATAAACAAGTAAGAGTTTATATTCGGCTGTGCCGAATCTAACATACCCACCACCAAATCACCTATTATGGTGCGAACTTTATAAAATATTGTGCCGTATTTTTCTATTCTCTTAAGAATTTTATGCGTATTCCAGTTAAAATCAAGAATTTACATTCTGTTTCTATTTTTGAAGCGTGTAGCATAAAACGATTTACATTAACACACATTAAATTAAGTACGAAAAAGGCAACTGTTTTTGGCTTCAAAAACACGTCAAAATTGTCAACTCTGTATACTCTGCGGTTATTCTCGCAAGTGGAGCTTGTAAAAGAGCTATGCCCAATTATGGATCAACTTTCACAAAAGTCAATAGTATAATTTTTACTTACGAATAATAATATCGTATATATAATTGATCTATGCAAAATTTCGATTCGTTATGGTAGTTTATGTACGTTAATGATTTTTCGGGAATAGTCCTATGACCTACTATGGGCAAATCATCATGAACTGGTGCACGATGATTTATATGTATATGCGAATTATTTGTCTTGAATTTCAATGTAATAATGAGTTTTATAAGAGGTTTATGCTGATTTAAGTGATTTTTCGAAATGAACTTTATATGAAACGATCATCATAAAATTGGGTAAGAACATATTTAAATATATAAATAGTAGTTAGTTACAAATATATAACTTTAATTGATTTTCGGAAGTAGAATTTATATGGGGACTACGTTCAAATATGGACCGATCATCATCATCACATTGATAGTGACCATTTATATATATGTATGGACTATTTGTGTTGAATTCCAACTTGATAGTGATGCCTATATGAGATTTATTTGCATTTAAGCGATTTCCGGATGTGGAGTATACGTGGAGGCTACAATAATATATAAATCGATCATCATGAAATTTTGTACGACGATATTAATTTGAATTTGGATTATTTTTGTTGAATTTTAACTTGCTTGTGATTTTTATAAAAGATTTATGCTGATATTCGGAAGTGGTCGTTTTATGGGGCTATGTCAAAATATGGCTCGATGCAAACAAAATATTGTTTTGAAATTTCATTTTGCTTGAAAATTATTATTGCGGAATTTTGTCTGGATACATAAAGCCATATTCGTATTGGGGCTATGAGAAATCGTGGACCTAACATTTTCAACTTGACTGGTCTATAATAAAAATAAAGTATGCAGCATTTCATGGTATTATCTGCCTTATATTTGAAGAAAATAGCAAAACTGTGATCTATAACTGTGATCTATAACTCAGATCCTACTGGACCGATTTTGACCACACCAAACATTTCGGTGGATTAAAGAATGTTTGGTAAAAATTGCATTGTTCTATGTCTATTTCGAAGCTCTATCGTGCCAACAACATGCGGACAGACGATCAGACGGACAGACATGGCTTCATCGTCTTAGAAACTTATAAGGACCCAGAATATATAGACTGCTTGGCTCTACAACCATTATTTCGATGTGTTACAAACGGAATGACAAACATAACATATCCCCCATTTTTTTGTTAGTGGATAAAAAAAAAATCAAGAAAATGTAAAACTAATAAATGATATTCTTTCGAAAGATTAAGTTATTGAAAATGTTTCACTTTGCTTGGTAACGGCTTGAAATCCCACAGACGAAAAAAGAAAAAAAATTAAATTGAACCATATTTTTGTGTAGTGTAAAAGAGATAAACATCAAATGTCATAAAATCGACACAAAAGCAAATCCCATTCGAGTAGAAATAAAATTCAGTTTATTCTGTCTTTCATAATTATGTTTGTTCGCTACCAGTGAGTATTAATACCGAAAACCATAGAATAGAAATAGAAAATCCATCTATGCATTTATTTTTCTCAATAACGTAAACAAAAACAAGAAACATTGGACTAAAAATAATCTAATCGCGTGTGCGGTGTGATACTCATCGACCGTAAAGAATAATAAAACTACTCGTACAACATTTACAACAGCCTAAAAAGACAAACCGATATGAACCGAACATAATAGAAACACATCACACGCTACAATGTAAATATACGAAGTCAATCTAAAAGATACTTTTTTATAATTGTACAACTGGAGTTTGTAGTTTAAATGAATGTTGCATTTATCACAAACTGAAGAACAGACTCATTTAAACCATATTCTTTGGCAGGCATTAAAAACTGTAAAAACTGAATACAAAATTTTTGTATGATTCTTTAAAAAGCTTTTTGAAACTGCACTCGTATGTACATGAAAATGCACTTGTGTATTTTTTTTACAAGAAAAAATAAATAAAACAAACAACAACAAATATCTCACAAGCAAAAACGTTGACAAGAACAACAACAACAACGCTATAAGGCAAAACAAAAAACAACAAATTCACATAATCAATCATTGCCCTAGATTAGTGGAGAACACTGTCTCTGAAAACTGAAAAATAATGAAAAGCAAACTCAAACAAACAAAAACAAAAAAAAAAAAATAAATAAAAACGAGGATTTTAATGATGGAGACCATCAATACGATATAGAATATAAGCAACACCAAAATATGGTATAAAAAAGAGAAATCGTTAGAAAATAAATTACATATAAAAAAATAACAATTTCATTATTATCTGCCAATGACAGGCTGGCAAACCTACCAATTGCCCACCATCATGTATCCATACATACATCCATCCATCCATTTATCTAATACGCTCATTAGTCTCTAAGACGGTCTGTTGTCTATGTGACTATTGGTCTGTCTGCCTTTTACTCCACTGTCATTTAAAAAGTATATGATAAATATATGTATATATTTATAAATACATACACATATATTGTATAAAAAACAAAAACAATTTGTTAAAGATAAATGAGAAATAATGTAGAAAATATAGGAGAAAATTTATAAAATGTTTGAATAATAAAAAAGACCACCACTGAGAAAAATACGAGTATATAAAATTTATTAAAATTAAGGAAATGAAATAAGGAAATGGTATGTTGTAAAATGTGTTTAGAGGAAAACAAACCAAATTCACGTAGATACACACATACATACATACCTATACGAGTGCATTGAAATTTACGTGCATACGTGTATGTGCCTTTGTATATATGAATGCTCCAAAATTGTACATATGAAGATACATTGTGTAATGCTTCTCAGAATTCTTCCATTTATTTAAAAAATCGTTTTTGTGTGAAAACTTTACCAAAAAAAAACAAAAAAATAGGATGATTGGTTATATACCCAGCAATTACGTTTTCATCATTGCATTACCGATCAATAAGTTTCGTAAAGTCGTTGGAATACAAATCTCACTCGCGTTGGAACTTTGACAGTAAAAACTTGATACACTTTACAGTATTATGCCTGCCTACAGTATCTTCTAAAATTTCACTTAATAGAAACATATTTTCACACTTTCGTGGTCTTTTTTGAATCTTTTTTATATCCTCCACCGCCATAAGGAGGGAGGATATATACTCGTATATAAGTTTCTTATTACGTGTGTAACACTGAGAAATAATCATTTGAGACACAACAAAGACTATATATTCTTGATCGTAATGGAATTCTAAGTCGATTGAGCTATGTCCGTCTGTCTGTCTGTGTAAAACAAAACCAAAACCAACAGAGTTTACAAAAAAAACCGTTTAAAATTCTCTAAACAGTTTGGTATTGAAAATCAGCAAAATATATATAAATTGTTGTACTAAATTTTATGATGTTTGGTCAATAATTGACCATAGCTCCCATGCATAAAGTTTGCAGATGTAATTAGATTTCATGTTCAACTGATTTGTGGCGAAATTTATTTGGATATATGTAGAAATCAAACATTTCTGACCGATAAACAATATCAATACTAACCCTCCTTGGGCCAAATAATATCATGTAGCAAATTTTATGCAAATACGTATCTTCAAAATTTAGAACTGTAACCCTATTTCGGGATGATATTTGTATGGGGCCAGGTGAAATAATGGACCGATTTTTACAAGTTTAAATCCTATCTGTCCTTGGGCAGAAAAAATATTATTTACTTAATTTTATCGCAATATCTTCAAAATTGCTACCTGTACTATGCGCACAAAGTTTACAAGTTAAAACGTCTCAGAAAGTGATTCTCATTTGATTGGTATACATTAAGATGGGTGTTGGACTAATATTTTTGACCATTATAAACACCCTACTATGGTGGTGTAGGGTATAAAAATAAAACAAATTAAATATATGCATCGATGAAAACAAAATATCGTTTTGAGATTTCTCGTTGCATGAAACTTATTTTTGCCGAATTTTAAATGGATATGGCTTTTTTATAGTCATTTATGTATCATAAAGCCATATTCCCGGAAAATATTTGTATGGGGGCTATGAAAAATCGTGGACCGCTTCCCACAATATTCAACAGGACTTGTCCTTTTTTAATAAAAATAAAGTCTATAACTCGGAATCTACTGGACCGATTTTGCGTATTGTTTATACCAAATATTTCGGTGCAACAAAGCATGTTTGGTAAAAATTGCATCGTTCTATCTCTATTTTCCGAAGCTATCTATTATCTATCTATCTTTGAAGAATCTTAGGACCCAGAATATATAGACTTTTTGGTTCTACGACCAATATTTCGATGTTTTACATACGGAATGACAATATACCCTCCATCTTTTTAGTGGTGGGTGTAAAAAGAAGACAGAAAATTTATATTTTTATTAACATTGCAACTGTCTCCGCATTATGATAAAAGAACAGTTCGGAAATATTTTTGTAAAAAATTTGCATTGCAGACATATCATATATCATTAGAAGAGTTTATTTTTTTTATATATTAATATACATACATATGTATATGAAATAAATCATAAACATAAACCAAATGTGTTTTATTTTAAAAAATAATTCAAGATATTTTCTATACTCAAACTTTCAAGTATCGATTTTTTTATCTTAAACGATTAAAGCTATTTTGATTCTTACTTATTTAAAAAAAAATAAACAAATCAAATTTTCCATATTTTAAATTTATTTCTGCCGCAAGGAAAAATGCGACAATAATTAAAACAAAGAAATTCTAAATAAATTAAATAATCATTATGAGAAGAACGTATTCACATAAATTTAGGGTTGGAGTTTAAATAAGGAAAAAAAATATTCTTAATATTCTTCAGTTTATTATTAAAAATTGTACTAATAAAAAATTTACACAAAACGCTGTGTTTTTTATAGAAACCTTTATCCACATTCTGTAATTTTGTTTTCAATTGTAATATTGCACGACATTAAAATTCTCAATTCAAATGTCATGTTTAAAAGTAGCACCAAACTGTGACATTTAAAATAAAACATTTGCCTTAAATAAGTCTCTGGACGATGACAATAATATTCAAAAACAGACGGCCATTAAGCAGAAGAGTTAAAGAAAAAATCTGAAGGAACAAATATAACACCTTTGATTTAAAGCAATTAATTAAATTGACACAAGCCAGCCAGTCAGTCAGCCAATACAACAGATATTTCCAACGTTTATTTTTGTGACAATAAACAGAACAAACGGCAGCTGAAATTTAATAAATATAAAAATAAAATAAATATGACATCATTAAGCAGACACAAGAGGATACAGAATGAAGTGGCGTAGGGAAATTTATGAGAATACAGGATGTAGAGTTGCCTCAAACGATCAGAACAATTGAAAACACACACATGTAGGCACTCACACTCACGAAACATCAACGAAAACACCCTCAAAAAGTTAAAATTTCCGGTTTTCGCTGAAATTAATAAAACACTCGCTCTCATTCGTACTTCTAGAAATTGTTAGCATGTTCTGTTCTAATCGTTTGAGTGGTATTAGCTGCAAATCCTTTAATATCCTTGCCTCTTTTTGTACTGAACCCTTTTAAAGCAATTTCTCTTTTCTCGTTCATTCACACAGTTTTGTTTTGCCAATTTTTTTTTTTTTTATTTTCGGTTAGTAATATTCCAGTCATCATTGAGGAATTTAGGGTAAGAATGGTCTAATACGAAACAGAATAAAAACCACAAATGCAAGCAAAATTTGCATTCATGTGTTTGTTGTTGCTATTGTGTATGTTGTCTCAGTTTCTCTTTCATTTTCGTTCAAGGATACCCTTAGCAACAGTAGAGTGTATCGCAGTAAAGATCATATTATTACGATAAAAAAAAGGAACGGCTCTCCTGTTTATTTAATACCTTGCACACGTCGAACAATGAAGTGCCAAGGGTAAATACGAGGCCTCTTGAAATTAAAAGTGAGTGAATGAGTGAGAGGATGGTCATATCATCCTTTTTTTTATAAAATATTTTATTTTCTTGTTTTTGTTTTACTTGCGAAGCGTACGGTTTGTGTGTCAATGGTTTTATAGGTTATCATGCCGCATATTTATGAGTACATAGCCGCACTCAAATGTAAAAACACAAATACAAGCACATGCGAGAACATTCTGGATGTTTGAGAACGTATGTTGTCAAGGCCATACCGTGAAGGACATTCATAATGCAGCTGATAGTTTTTTTGTTCCTTTGTTTAGTTTTATTTGTTGATTTCAGAACAAAAGGACTACTTAAATTTATGCAAAGTCATTAAGGGATGGACAACGGCTAGCGCCTTTTACACTGTGTGACATGACAACAGAAGTATTGTTAATATTCTCAATTAATTGCAATTAAGAAAGTGAATGAAAGTAATAAAATAAGTGTTGGATTAGAATTGTGGGATGAAAGTCTACTATGATGCAATAGTAAAGGGATATTTCATAATTTTAGTCGAATTATTTTAGAGTATAAATTTATAGAGGACAAGAAAAATCAATTAAGAGTTTATATTCGGCTATGCCGAATCTTATATACCAATAGTGTGCTCTATGAATACTTGAAACAAATTTTTGTTACATTTTCGATAACGATGTTTAGTGGGAAGTGGACCTTGTATGAGAGTCAATTATGGACTGACCTTCACAAAATCCAATAATATAATTTTTGCTTACATATAACTGATCAGTATAAAATGTCGGTTCGATATCAATATTTGTTTGATACTTACGTGTGCTATGACCAATTAAGGCCAAATCAAATTAAATTTCATTATGATTTATGTATCTACTTTTATTTATGGATTATTTGTCGAATTTCTACTTGAGTATAAAAATTTTATAAGAGATTTAGATTTAGATTTCTAAAGTGGACTTTTTATGGTAGCTATATTGAAATATTAAGCAATCTTCATAAAATTCGGTACGATGATTTATATGGCAATTTGGATTATATGTGTTGAATTTTAATATGTGCCCTTAATAAGCGATTTATGAGCATTTAAGTTATTTTCTGAAGTAGACTATTAGGATTGTTCGTGTTGAATTTCAATTTCATACTGATTTTTACAAGAGACTTAAGATGTCATGATATTATCTGCATTATATAGGTATTTGAAGATAAAATAAAAAAAATATCTGAAAAAGATCAGAGTTATCTGAAACTTTGATCTATAACACGGATCCTACTGGACCGATTTTCCCTATTTTCGATACCAAACATTACGATCAAGCACGGAATGTTTGGAAAAAATTTAATTTTCTAAGACTTTTCGAAGCTCTAACGTGTCTTCAACAGACGTCTTAAAATCCTATAAGGACTCAGAATATACATACTTTTTGGTTCTAAGCCTATCATTTCAATATCTGAAAATTCAATAAATAAATAAAATGTAAAAAAAACGATAATTATAAAGGACGCACACATTTATTTTCTAATTTTTTTTTTTAAAACAAGAAACATGGTGTACAAATTTGTTCGCTTTTTTCGATTCCAAATATTATAATATTTTTTCTAATGATCTTGTTTCTTCATTTATCTCTTTACTAAGTTACTGACATTAACAATCTATATCCAAATCGACTGTGACGAATCTTATTGATTGAGCAGTTTGTATCTAAAAATTTTATGATACACAAGATTCTAAAAAAATATTTAGAGTGGCAAATTGTAATAAAGTTTTTAATTGTTTAATTCACCAGTGATGTTGTATGTTTCTGGTACATTGTATTAGATACACATACAATTATCTGATTTTGAACATTTTAATTTTAAGCAATTTCGTATGTTTATGTTGTCCAACCTTCAAAATGACAAAAGAAAAATATTTTAAAAACAAATATACAAAACATTAAAATAGGAATACTTTCCAAAATTAAAACATATCAAAGTATTTTCAGCAATTTTTAAGTTTATTGTTTTAAATTTGTCAATCAGTTTATGATTTGAGTGTTACCATTTGGTTATTTTTTAAACTAAATTGAGTATTTTTTTGATTGATATACATACATATATATTTGAACTTTTGGTAACACTTAAAGTTTCATACAATATTCGAAAAACATATGTGTGTAAAAATGTCGTACGTGTTGTCTAAAATATTTATGCAGTCCTGTTTCACACTCTTCAGTTTTTGCGGACCAGTTTTTCTTCAATTCTCTTTAAAACTTGCCATTTCATTCACACACGTCAATTCAATTTTTGTACTTTTTCAGGCAAATCAACATGCACGAAAGAAAAAAACTAATGGAAATAAGAAAATTGACTAGTACCGCCAAGTTTGTATCCCTTTTATTCTCTTTCTCCTTCTCATCCAAAAATACTTGCCTTGACGAGTCAGAATTGAAGAGTGTGAAAGCGGACATAAAAACATTTTTACAACTATTGTAAATTCAGCCGACATACAACTCCTACGACACTACAACATCACTTATAAATTAAACAAATATTTATACCCTACACCACAATGTATATTGGATTTGTGCTGATGTTTGTAACGCCCCTAAATATTGGTCCAACAGCCACCTTAAAGTATACCGATCGGCTTGGAATCACTTTCGGAGTCGATTTAACGATGTCCGTCCGTCCGTCCGTCTGGCTGGCTGGCTGTCCATGTAAAGCTTGTGCGCAGAGTACAGGTCGCAATTTTGAAGATCTTTCAATGAAATTTGGTACGTGATATTTTTTCGGCCCACGGATGGATGGGATTGAAACTGGTGGAAATCGGTCCATTATTTTACCTAGCCACCATACAAATGTCCTCCCGAAATTGGGGATTTCCGGTCATAAATCATTGAATTATGCAAGTATGCAAACAAAATTTACCACAAATGAGAAGTAAATGAAGCTAAATCACACTTACAAATTTCGTGAAGATCGGTCCTTAAATAGTCGTAGTTCCCATATAAGGCCCACTTCCAAAAATTACTTAAAAGAGCATAACTTTTTTTAAAACGTTGGTAATCAAATAATATTGAACACAAATATGTTTCGTACATATACATATAATATGGTAGAATTTTATGACGATCGGTCCATAATTAGTCGTAGCTCCCATATAAGGCCCACTTCCGAAAATCACTTTAACGAGCATAACTCTTTTAAAAATGTTGGTATCCAAATAATATTGAACACAAATATGTTTCGTACATATAAATATAATATGGTAAAATTTTATGACGATCGGTCCATAATTAGTCGTAGCTCCCATATAAGGCCCACTTCCGAAAATCACTTTAACGAGCATAACCGGTTTAAAAATTTTGGTATCCAAATAATATTGAACACAAATATGTTTCGTACATATAAATATAATATGGTAAAATTTTATGACGATCGGTCCATAATTAGTCGTAGCTCCCATATAAGACCCTCTCCGTAATTCACTTTAATTTCCATAAATCTTTTAAAAGTATTTATATCGAGATAAAGTTTAACATACACAATATTTATATTCACAGAAATCATGACACTGAATTTTGGTCCAAAATAGGTGATATCTCGCAAATAACGCCCATTTCTGAAAAACTTTTTTATATTTACATATACTAGGTGTAGGGTATTATATGGTCGGGCTTGATCGACTATACTTTCTTACTTGTTTTAATTTTGCCGATTTTCTGATCACAAAAAATGTTTAGGAAAAATTAAGTCTTCCCTCTAGGCATTATCGAGTTTTAAACATATAGAATGTAGACGGACTTACACTGTTAGATCGTCTTAGAATTTTATAAGAACCCTGAATGTATTTATGTATACAAGTATATATTCGAGATGTTGCAAACATAATGATAAAGTCATTATATAAATGTTGGTGGTAGGTATAAAAATAATCGCTTGTAAAACTAAAATAATATGAAATTTTTTCATGAAAAACCAAGATTTTTTGTCATTTTTTTAATATTTTAGAGAGATAGAATATGACAGAGATATTTCTAAAATAATCAAGTAAAGATGTTGTATTCGGCTGTGACAAATCTTATTTACCCACCACCAATATTAAGTGTAAATTTCGCCGAGATTCTAGATTCATACATAGAAATTTGTATGTGCATGAGAAGTATATCTTTCGAATCTTAATCTGATAACGATTTAAAAAAAAATATTTGTGAAGTTTATATAGGGTTATGGTCAAATATGGACCGATTTAAACAACAGACAGACGAATCAAAAATAATTCACTTTCCTTATTTGACTTTCCATATTAAAATGTTTCGACTTAACGTAAAAGCTAAAAATTTTATTTACAATAATAATGTATGTAGGTCAAACCGCAGTAGGTCAAACCGCAGTTCAAAATCAAAGTCGCATAGCTAGTCCCTTAATGAATGGTGATCTATTTACATACATATGTATCGTAAATATTCAAGTTGTTTCATAGTTTCATTATTTGTATCAATCTCTATTTCAACATTATGTAAATATAGGTAATTTTTACTGTAAATCTATGTAGGAAACCTCCAGTTTTAGCCTTGTTACGGCAAAATTCTTTCATTGAAAGCCTCATTATCGCCCAGTAATGCAAAGAATTCTATGAATGTATTCAGTTCTTGATTGTTATCCCTACGATAAGGTATTATATACAAAGACAAAGTAAAATATAAATACGTAATTGTTGCGTTGAAATCAAATCAACATTCTGTATCGACATACATACAAAGAACAAGTTAGAGTGCAATATTCGGCTATGCCGAATCTTAAATACAGTCCACCAAAACATAATGAGAAATACAAAAACTCCCATTATCAGTATAATGGGACTAGAATATCCTTCTTCAGTGGTTTTTATTCAGGCTTAACGCAAATTTCATTAGTATTTTATATATTGTTTGAAAGGCAATTTTGCAACCAACATAATTTATTTCAAATATTTAAAAATTTTATTTAAGTTGACCATTTAAAACTCATGTAATTAGCAATTTTTTCCATAATTTACAAAGTTTGTCTAATATTCATAACAACCTTCAGTGTAATTTAACAATTTATAAAATTAGAAAAACATTTTACCATATTCACCACAAGTTATGAAACAGGGTATAAAAAAGTTTAACACTATAAGGTGAGGCTTCTTTTAGTTGAATTTGATCTCAATATCTTTATTTACAAGAGATTTATGGGTGTCAAAGTAGAAACGGATCAATAATGAACTAATAGCCTCTAAATCCAGTATCCAGTAATGTGATTTCTATGTATTTTGGGCTTATTTTGGTTGACATTCATTTCAATAACGTTATTTGCAAGAGTTATATTGTTGGTTGTTATACTCGTAATAGCTACTGTCAAATATGGATTGACAGCTACAAAATTGAGTAGCACAATTGCCGTATAACCGATTTAAATATTATTTCTGGAATACAATTCCTGAGCTGTATAAAATGTTGATTCGATTAGACATTATTGAGGGTAAACTTTATTTTCAGAAGTGAGCAATGACAAATCAGTGGCCGTTCTACTTAAATTTCATAACAGAGAATTTTATACATATCCTATCTTATGTCGAATATCAACATAATAACGGTATATTTAAGATATATATTAGTATTAACGTAGATTTCGGAAGAGGACCTTATATGGGATATATAGTCAAATATAAACCAATATTCTCAAAATCCAGCAGTTTGATTTTGGCATATATGTAAAATTTAGGATCGGTATTGTTATTTCTAAGAGATTTATGAGTATTGAAGTGATTTTCGGATAAGGGCATTATATGGATGATATGGTCAAATATGGACCAAAATTCACAAATTTCTGTAGTATAATTTATGTGGATATGTAAATGATCTGTATAAAATTTTGAGTCGATACCAATATTTAAAAGTTATATATATAGATAAATGGCTTTTTCGGATGTGGTCCTTATATGGAAGCTATGACCAATTATAAATTTAGTGCAACAATTTATTTACCTATAGGTGTTATTTATGGGATAATAATGATATATTTAAGATACATATTTGTGTTAACGTGAATTTCGGATGTCGACCTTATTTGTGGGAGATTGTTAAATATTCCAAAATCCAGCAGAATATATATATACTTTGTTGGATCTCAGATGAATGTTTCCCAGTGATACTCACGGAATGACAAACTTGTGTATACCCTCATTCACCACTTATGATGGTGGAGGGTATAAAAACTTGGCAGTTGCTTGTCAGTCAGATTTCAAATCGAAAAATCAATAAACAGAGAGATAATTTTCTACTTTATTTATAATAGAATTTATTTCTACACGATTGCACAAATCAAATAACTAAACCAACCAACTATGTACATACACAGGCATAAAAATATATGTATGTACATACCTTTAGAATGTAATACATAATGTATGTATGTGTCTATGTATTTCATAAATAGTTGCCAAAAAAAAAAATGGAGGCAGTAATGTTTACATAATACGGGAATCCTATCAGGTGGGTGGTTTTCAATTCCATTATACTGTACGAGGGGTTCAGTTTTATTATTTAATTTGAAAAACGTGTTAGATATTATAACACTTCTAACGATTAACTGCCATACTGATTACACAGAATGACAATTAATTCTTCGCACATATCCCATTTTTATTTCCAATTATGCATTTCTTACACGTTTGTGAAAGAGAATACATTTATATAAAACGAGACGATCTTTAAATATCCCATATTATTCCAAAACTTTTTCTACCTTGTTTGCATTAAAAAAATATTTAAAAACATAATATAGAAAAAAATAATTTTCACTCTGTAGCTGTGTACATTTTAACTTCATTCATTTGTTAATGTTATTTTGGTGACGTATGTAGATAAAATGCCAGGAATGCAATTTTATGATTTACAGCGTTTTCATATTTATTTTACTTAAGGGTAAAATTATAAACAAATCACTTTCTCCGGTTCATTTTGTTATAGATATTAAGTTTATTTGGGGTTGTTAAATAATTATTAGTACATATATTTTTCTCTCTAGGATTTTAAATATCAAGTTTCTTAAATTTTCTTCAAAGTTTTACAAAATATGACGAATTTGTGGTTGACAATATTAAAAGAATCTTGGCACCCGAAAACTAGTAAAAATAAATACTGCTCAGTCCCAAAAATGTTTACCGCTGAAATATATTGCTTGGAAATATTTCAACTCATCTCAAGGATTTTTTTACAAATGCAAAGAAAGCAAGTACAATACACTTCTAATCTGAAATTTTTAAATTGTAAATTGATGTTTGCAGTTATAAATTGTATAAAAATAATTCATAGTTTTTATCTTTTTCGGAATAGTCAAAGCATATAATGTCATCATTTAGGGCCAAAAGTTTAGGGCCAAAATTGTACTGTTTTTATAAAATAATCTATATACTATCCTATATTTAAATAAGCTGAAAATAAAATTAGATTTAATCTATATACCTATATACAAATGGTGTAAAAAATGTATAGTAATTCATAAAAGAAGAACGGCTGGGCCGATTTCTGTAACATTTTTTGTCAGTTGTTAGTATTATCGAGGAGAAGGTTCCATCCTTGGGCGTACCAAATTTTATCGAAATATCTTCAAAATTGCGACCTGTACTCTGCGCACAAGCTTTACATGGATAGCCAGCCAGCCAGCCAGACGGACGGACATCGTTAAATCGACTCAGAAAGTGATTCTGAGCCGATCGGTATACTTTAAGGTGGGTGTTGGACCAATATTTAGGGGCGTTACAAACATCAGCACAAATCCAATATACCCTCCCCACTATTGTGGTGTAGGGTATAAAAATTATAACAAAAAACAAATTACACCTATTATAGTAATATGTATATGCCCATAATTTGACTAAATGTTGTATAGTAGTAAACAAACATTACGGCCTAAACAATTCATTAAAAATATGTTCTGACTTCGAAACGTAATTTTAAAAATTTTATTTTCCATCAAAATGTAGTAAGTAACAACATGGAAAATTGAATAAAAAGAGCATTAGTTTAAAAAATGCCGATTTCAATGTTAAAGGACACTCTGTAGTTAATATAACAGAGTGGATAAATCTAATTGAATTTTTAGATATGGCCTAACAAATTATATTCTTTATTTCGTAAATATGGCAAACAGCATATGTTCACCATCATTAACTTGACGAAAAATGGTTATTCTCAAATTACTTTAAGCTATGAAAACTATGTAAATGTACCTTGAAGAAACTTTACCAAATTAAATTAACAACAGAAAAATATAAAAAGTTAAGAAGAAAAAATAAATTAAAACAATAAACCCAATTTAATTTAATCCTCTTTTTTCCATTTTCCTGTTTTAAATGGTTTGTTCATCTTCATTTTTTTTTTTGTGTGTTTGCTTCACTTAAATGTTAAGCAAGAAATTTTAGCTCAAATTTACAATTACTTGCAGACAAATGTCACAAAAATACAAAATAGTACTGGTATCTACAAGTAAGTCTAAACAAACGACAGCATTTAAACTAAGAAGAAATGCATACATACTCGTACTTACATATGTATGTATGTATGTACGAAGGCACTACCAACATTTGAGTACTTGTTACCTACCGTATAAGGAAAACAACAAACTGAATAAAATATTCCCCTTAAGATCCAGTCGCTCCACAAATGAGGACAGCATACAACAAAATACCATTAGAAAACAAAGGCCAAAAGAGACAATAAAAACCTAAAAAGACGAAACAACAAAGTTGCTTTAAGTAGACGACAAACACACAAGACATAAAGTAAAAGACACCAAAGTGACAATGTAACATTAAACTACGACAAAAATGTAAAAAAAAAATTTATGAAAAAATACTTAAGACAAGTTCAGTTAGTTGTAGCTTACAACCATAAAGCCCTTATAGCAGGACAAAAGCTATAAAGAATTAATTATGTGGACTCTGGTAAGAGAGAGAGTTTTCTTAAGAATGGGGAAATAGATCAAAATTTTGATTTTATTGAAATAATCACTTCACAGGTTTTTCAAACTGAATTGGTTTACAAATTTGAACTAATTTATTTATATACAAGTAAGAAAGTATAGTCGGCCAAGCCCGGCCATATAATACCCTACACCCAGTATATGTATAAACGGTTTTTCAGAAATGGGCGTTATATGGGAGATATAACCTATCTCAGTCATGATGTCTGTGAATATAATATGTATTATATGCGTTAAACTTTATTTCGATATAAATGCTTTTACACGATTTTTGGAGCTTAAAGTGAATTACGGAGAGGGAGAGGGCTACGAGTAATTATCGACCAAACATAATAAAATTGGAGCGTATTATTTTTAGACATATGAAATATACATATTTTCGTTTAACATTATTTGGATATCAACATATTTGAGAGAGTGATTTTCGGAAGTGGGTCTTATATGTGAGCTACAAGTAATTATTGACCGATCTGCACAAAATTTGTAGATGTGATTTGTCTTCATTTACCACTCATTTGTAATGAAATTTGTTTGGATACTTAAATAAATCAAACATTTATGATCAGTAAACACCAAATTTGGGAGAACAATTGTATGGCGACCAGGTTAAATAATGGAACGATTTCCACCACTTTCAATCCCATTCATCCTTGGGTCGAAAAAATATCACTTACCAAATTTTATCGAAATATCTTCAAAATTGCGGCCTGTACTCTGCGCACAAGCTTTAAATCGATTCAGAAAATGATTCTGAGTCGATCGGTATAATTTAAGGTGAGTGTGGGAGCAATATTTCTGGGCGTTAAAAACATCAGCACAAAGCCAATATACCTTCCCCACTATTGTGATAACAGGGATATGTATTTTACTTCGTGGATACATTATTTAATGTAATAAACTATTTTGAAAAATAGATACGAGTATATACACTGTGTATTATACACACAATGCAAATATTTCTTAGGAAATCTGAATTGTTTATGAAATCAAAACCATCCACCCTCGTAAGGAAACGGGCATAATAAAAAGTATTGTTAAGGATAAATGCGTTTAAATCTACTTACAAGCGACAGTTGAAGAAGACAAAACAGAAGTGGGAAATAGGTTCTACATGAAAAGGAAACTAACAAACAACTACTCGATACGATATGAAACGACACTAAACAACATGTTAAAAGAAATAGGAAGAAGAACACCAACCAACATACCAAAGTCATCCAACCAACCAACCAAACAAAACATTAAAAAAAAAAAATAAGAACCAAATTGTAACAGAACTTGTTAAGAGGAAAAAAATCCTTAAAAATAAATTTGCATTTTTTTTTACCATCTTTTTAGCATATTTTAGTTGACGTTTCTTTTTGCTCATTCGTCTCTATTTATTTTTTATTTTCGTACAAAAAAAAAAAAGCATTAACAAACAAACAACAAACAAGTCATTTGACTTGACTGTTAGAGTTGAAGAGGGAAATGTTGCTCGTAAGTTTGTTGTAAATATATAAATAATACTTACATATATTTCTGCAAGTGACTTGTTACCAAAAGTGATGGTTTGTGAATGTGTCTGTCTATTACACGGCTTCGTATTTTTTTCTTTTCTTATTTGGTGTTTTTTACTTGAATGTCATTTAAATTTATTAAAATAAAACGAAAAATAACAACATCAACAACAATTTCAAAACACATTGTAACCACATGCAACAGTAAGAGCAACAACAGTCAGCATCTTTTGTGGTAAACTTAAAAGTCAGCTGACAAAAAGAGTGAATTCTAATATAGTCGTACGTATATTTATATATTCTGATCCATTTTGCAGTATATTTTAAAATACCTACACAATATTCCCAGCAAAAAACGAGAATGGACCAAGAGTACTCCAAACATAAAAAAAAAACTCGTCCATTTAACATTACGATGTCTTAGTACGGGACCATATAATCCAGCTTTGCATAACATGGGACTAGTTCCAAAACTACTACTTGTAACTACTTCAAATGTTTTAAAATAACGATTACAGTCTTTAAAGCACGAATAATTGTCGTCCATTACATGAATTGAAAATTATCGTGGCATTGCAAAACTTAGTGCAATACTCAAACTCTTTGAAAAATTAATCACTGATAATCTTTCAATCATCAAATTTGAAATCACCGTTCCAGCATGGATTTCAAAAAGGCTGTTCTACTACTACTAATCTTATTCCATTTACTTGTGCTGTATTTTATGGCTTTTCTCAGATGAAACAAACTGATATTGTTTACACCGACTTTAGCAAAGTAGGGTGGGCCAACTTGGACTGACTGATTTGAAATGCTTATAACTTTTTTTAATTTTTTTTTTGCAGATAATACAGAATTTTATAAAATTTCATAATGTCATCATACTCAGTGGAAGAACGTGTAAAAATTGTTGAATTTTATTATGCTTCCGTACGATCAATTGTTACAACACAAAGATTATGAGCGATGAAGCACATTTTCATTTAAATGGATATGTGAATAAACAGAACTGCCGAATTTTGGGTACAGAGAATCCAAGAGCGACAATTACACCCTGTCAGATGCACTGTTTGGTGTGGAATCATGGCTGATAAAGTTATTGGTCCATATTTCTTCGAAAATGAGCTTAATGAACCACAAACCGTCTCTGGGGTGGTATACCGGACCATGTTGGAAAATTTTTTACGTCCGATAGTTCTCAATAATCGTAACATATGGTTCCAGCAAGATGGAGCTACAGCTCATACCGCAAGAGCCACAATGGCACTTCTGCGAGAACTTTTCGAAAATCAGTCAGTCAAACTTGGCCCACCCTGTATTTGATAAAGTACACCATAAACTCCTTATTAAAAAACTGCAATTCATTTTAACACACTGGATATACTCGTATTTTTTAGGCTGGACGCAAAACGTGCTTTTTAGAAGTTATATCTCCAAAAACATACATGTATAATGTGGAGTACCACAGGGCAGCCATCTGGGGCCTCTGTTCGCACTTTTTATTAATGACTTACCGAACATAATAAAATCTTATGAAGTTAATATGAAGTTATTCTTAAGCTACAATCAGTTAATAAATCATACACTTCAGCAAAAGGATTTGAACTTATTTTATGATTGGTGTGCTAAGAACTTAATGGAACTTAATATAAACAAATGTAAACCTGTGAGCTTTGCAAGATGTAAGCCAATAACTGTAAATTACTTTTTGGGAAATCATAAACTGGATTTGGTTGAAAGCTTTCTGGACTTGGATGTATTATATGACCCTAAATTAAACTTCACCTCACATATAAATTCTATAATATATGAAGCCAGGGATATGCTTGGCTATATAAAACGTTGGTCTAAATAATTTAATGATCCGCATATTGCAAAAACATTATACATGTCACTTGTGCCTCCGATTCTTGAGTATGGGTCAGTTATTTGGATACAATCAAATGCTATTGAATCAGTGCAAAAACAATTTCTCTTGTTTTGCCTTCGAGGATTACGTTTTAACCCACTTAACTTACCATCATATCCTGCTCGTCTAGCTCTTATTAAGCTGCCAACACTAAAAAGTTGAAGAATTATGCTGAATGTATAATTTATTTTAAATGTTATTAATGGTGTTACAGGCTTTAATCCATTGTCAATAAGATTTTTGAGATCAAACTATGCTGATGCTGCCGCACTAAGAAGGATGTGCAACACATTTAATCAGTTATATAGATTTATAGATTTTTCATTAGATCCCACTCTTATAAAACTTTATTTAATAATGTATTTAAACTCATACTGCCGTATTTATAAAAAATAAAGTAGGCTTGAAGTGTGCTTTAGGACAAAATTTTCATACAAAAGTACACTTGAAGTCTACTTTAATTTTTTATAAATACGGCAGATAGTGTTCTGGTTTATATGTTTTAAGTTTGTTAATTTTAAATAATAGGAATAACATCCATAGACAATAAATAAATGATGGACCATGATGTAGTTACTACATTTAAGCTACAATGGATCACGTACTCCCGCCTTTACTCTTCTATCTGCTACAGACTTATTGTTGATCTATTCTGGTGAGCTGGACTTATGCACGACATTATAATGTTCGACATGTTCCAACTGGCTGCATTATTAGAAATTGTATTCTATAACATTCAAGTGTTCTTTGGCTGAAGGTAAAGACTTAATGCGTTAAAACGTTGTCTATAATGATTGGATTGCAGTTGGATAAAAGTTTATGAGGGCGAATGACGGCATTGATAATTATTGATCAGTTAAATAGTTTTACTTTGCAAAACTTTTCAGCTGTCTATAGATTCAATTCCTTCAGATGACTCCTTAGAAACTAACAATATTAAAATAATGTTAAAATTGAGGGGGTTGTCAGCTATTTCAGTTCAGTTTGGGTTATTTTTTTTTTCTTTTTGTTTTTGGTACCATTTGATACCTATAATTTGAATATTAGAGTGTGCTGAGAATAAAAGCCTCTATTATAAAATCTGTTGAATTTTTAATAACCGCATTGCCTGGGGAAATTTACAACAAAATTTGGAAAACTTACTAACATTACTTCATTCATAACTACTAAATATTTAGTTGTTCTTACCTATAAAGCCGCCCCCAGGTTTGTGCCGTATGTTACCTTGTTTGTACGAATGTTTACAGAGGTACGGTTTTAAGTCTACTTAATGCAAATATGTCTACAAACACACACTCCACACCGTATAGAATATACATACATACACATATACATACATAGAAATATAGGTGAACAAAATCCTAATACCCACTCGAATATGCAAGTTTTTTGAATATAGATACATACAGACATACACACATACTCGTATATACACACTACATAAGCATGAGCAAACAGAAAAATAAAATAAATAAAAAAGAAAACAATTTCATAAAATAATTTTATTTTATTTCATTTTATATTTTTATGTTTAATATTTTGTTGAGATAATACTAAAAGCCTCTTATCGTGTGCATGCAACAGGATTTTTATTTCATACAATTTGTATACGAATCTCTTGCTGCATGGTTTTATATTATTTCACATTTTTCTGTTTATCTTTTATCCGTATGAACTAGAAACTTTTACCAGGATTTAAATGAAAATATGTTCTGAAAATAAAATTTATTAAAAACAAATGTTGGTGGCAATAATTTAAAAAATAAATAAGGATTTGCAACATTTGTTTGTAAATAAGAGTTGCTTCAAAAACATTTTTGTGCAAAAGTTATTTTTCGGTTTTGCATAAAACATAGTAGTTCAAATTCTATACATTTTTAGTTTTAAAAAGTTAAATAATTTTATGATTTATAAACGAAATGCGGCTTAATGTTAAAAATAAACATTTAAAACATCGATTTAATGGAAACAAAAAATTCTACAAAACAGTATCAAGGACTGTTTTTATGGATTTTGATGGAGTGAAAATTTCAAACATTTTCATACTAACTCTCACTACACATAAATTAAGAAACAAAGTGCTTTCTATACACTCTTTTATTTATATATTTCAACAAAAATAACAAATAACAAAAAAAAAAAAAAAAAAAAACTTTTAACTTTAACCAAAAAACAGTTTTATCTATTGTATGTTAAGAAATCTACACGCATATTTATACTTCCCACATCCAGGCTGCCAGTCAAGTCAGTATTATTTGTACTTTTCCTACGTAAAACTGTTTAGTTACTTTTCCTTATGCCAGAATCAAAAAATAAAATCGTAATATTCTACATAAAATATTGACAATAAGTAACGTTGAAGTACTTCCTCTAAGCAATATTATTTTTCCATTAAAACTTCTGCTTTACGAATGCTGACTAACAAAACACGCTTAACGCACAAATGTAAAAACTTATACTACCCTACGCACACAAATGCATTAATACAGTGTGGAACAAAATAATGCCCAGATTATTCGATTTGCTAAAAATATGAAAAGTGCTTTTCAAATAAACAAATATGCAAAGATTATTTAACTTGGCAACCGCAACACTGAGCCTGCAACCGAACGATCAGATTTCAGTATACTTATCAGAAGCTTGCTTAATGCTTTTTTTTCATTTCTCTGAGATTTTAACCATATTAAAATATAAAACTTTCGGTCAATAAAGTACTCGTTACTTTACTTGTGATATGATAATTGTAACATTCCAAAATATGTACTATTCCTTAAAGTATTTTAAATTGTGATTGATTTACAGTACACTCGCGAAAATATAAACACCCCACTGCCATTGACTACTCCAAAATATGAACTTTTTACAAAAACAAATTTCTGACTATTATTGGTTTTCTTTTATCTATCATAACTAATATTTATCACAGCGCCCTCCTTCGGTGGTATAGCATTCAAACGCCACCGAAGTAAAATAATTAAATAAAAGCTATCAAGCAGGGTTGTAATATAAAAAGCTTTCTTCTTTCACCACCTTTACTTCTTCAACTATCCCCTTCCCACAGAAATATGTATAGGCTTATAATTGCCTGAGTGTTACTTCTCTTGAAAAAAAATATATGCCTAAAAATTAGGGGAAACCCCGAGCTATTAACATTTGAATGCCAAATATCAATGGTCAAACAAACAAGTGCACTTTTTAGGTAGTTTTTACCTAATTAAAATTAATTAATTAAAAGTGAATCATTTGTATAATATGCAGACTAAACAACATAACTGTAGAAAAAAAATATAAAGTTTTGGAGAATTTACAAAAAGGTGCAAGTTTTGCTAATTAAGCGAAGAAATATGGAATGACAAAGTCCACAGTATCTGGAATAAAAAAGAATAAAAATGCAATATTAAAATGTCACAGAACAATTCTGATCCACAATACTTTCATCGGACCTGGAAAAAGAAAAACTATTGGTTTTATAAAAATTTTGTGCCATTTGTAAATATGAACAATCCCAAAAATTTGAACTGGCCTTGTTTTCATTAGTTCATATTATCGAGAGTGCACTGTAATTTAATTTCCCTACATCATACCATCGTACAAGCCATAATACCATACGCCAATTAAAAATTAAGTTTGTATAAGCGTTAATGGTGGTTCCATTATAATAATTATTGGAAATATTTGACCTATACTTACAGTACTAAATATTGCAGTTACTATTCTTCAAATGATTTTCAAAAATACGGCTTATATGAGAAATTATGGAACTATTCTGACAAATTTCGTTGCATGGGAAGCAGAACCGCCAAATAATTTTGATGAACAAATTGTTGTTAGCTAATTAATGTACGAGTATGGTTTAGATCATTCAATCTCTACAGAATGCCTTATTGAATCACTTCGATTTAATTTATATTATATTAAATAAACAAATAGTCATACCAAGTAAACCCGTTTTTTGATGTAAGAGGCCCCAGATCCTTTAAAAATTATCTCCAAATAGTTTTGCAATCTTTCAGCCAAGTCACAGAACAATTCCGATCGAAAGTGGTTTTGATGTCGTAAAAACGAAAAATGATCTTTTCTCGGAATGAAACCACTTTAGATTTCTAAAGTGGAATTGCTATTTTTTATGATTTTATACTGAAAAAAACTCATACTACTAATTTTTAATGACAATTAAATAATTAATTGTATTATTGCATTGTTTTGTTTTTTAATTCTCCCATTGATATTTAAATAAAATGTTAAAAATTTCAAAATTGGTGTCAGCAACAAGAAAACTTTTGTCAAAAAAATTACAAAAATTAAAAATATTTACACAGCACTAGAATATGACAGAGGATCAGATGCATTCCTTAAATTTCTTCTTCGTATATTTTCAAATGCGTTTTGATGTCCTTGTTCATTTAAAACAGCAACAATTGAAATTCCGGGTATTTTTAAAAAATTTTGTTCACTTTTTTTTAATTTCTTTGTTAGCGCTCTTTTTGTTCTTGTTATACCTTTTATTATAAAAATCATATGTGTTTTTTTGTTTTTAAGTTAAAAATTGAGATTTAAAATTTTTTTGGGGAATAAACAAAATCGAAATATAGAGAACGCAAAGTAAAAACAATCGATTTGCAAATACGGAATTGAAACCATTCCGATCGAATTATGTGACATGCCTGTAGGAAATATATTAGTGTTCAATATTATTTGGATACCAACATTTTTAAGAGAGTTATGCTCTTTTAAGTGATTTTTGGAAGTGGGCCTTATTTGGGAGCTACGACTAATTATGGACCGATCTTCACGAAATTTGTAGATGTTATTTACCTTCATTTATTACTTATTTGTGCTAAAATTTGTTTGCATACTTGCATAATTCAAAGATTTATGACCGGTAAACCCCAATTTCGGGAGGACATTTGTATGGAGGCCAGGTGAAATAATGCACCGATTTCCATCCTTGGGCCGAAAAAATATCACGTACCAAATTTTATCGAAATATCTTCAAAATTGCGACCTGTACTCTGCGCACAAGCTTTACATGGACAGCCAGTCAGCCAGACGGACGGACGGACATCGTTAGATTGACTCAGAAAGTGATTCTAAGCCGATCGGTATACTTTAAGGTGGGTGTTGGACCAATATTTATGGGCGTTACAAACAAAAGCACAAATCCAATATACCCTACCCACTATTGTGGTGTAGGGTATAAAAACTGGCAAAATATCAACGAATCGGCAATTCTAGCAAGGCCTTATAGGAGCTGTTGTCAATATGATCTTACATTTACAATATTATATAATGTGATCCGAATTTATATAGATCTTTAAAAAACCTATGAACGTTTCCTAAGAATGTATTCTTCTATATATGTACGATTATATTGTTTTAATTTTCTCCCAACAATAGCAAATTGCTTTGCAAACTAAGATCTAAAGGATCTCCATTAAATATCTACTAAAGTATTGTCCTGTAATTGAGCAAAAGTTTGTAAAGTTAGGGTTCAGTTGGCCTGTATCACATAATTATATTTTGTTAATTGTAGCTAATTATAACCTACAACACCATAGCGGGAAGAATATTATGCATTGGGGCATAATAATAATATTCAAATACTCACTGACTTGTTTATTTATGGATTGAGAATCACTATCGGACTCGATTTAACGCTGTTGGCTGGCTGTCCATGTAAACCTTGTTACATACTTGCAATTAAATTTAATTCGAAACTACACGAATTGTAATAATTGGATCCTGCTGTTCAAATTGTTTTGAACATCACTGCTTATAATCGTGCGTATCCATGAAAAAAGTAAAAATCCACACTAAAAAAATAAACGGAAATAAAATCAATTAAGTACAGGAAAATGTAACATTAAACTTCAACGAGATGTAAATAAATTGGAAAGAACCGTAGGAAGCTTGAAAATATTCACGATTTTCCGAAAAAAAAGAGCACATCTTTAAAAGGATGGGGTGGATTGTTAGTCTTGACTGTTAGAATATTTGGTATTGGCGGTATATTAGATGTTATTGTTACATAAGAAATGCGGTTAATAGCGGTAGAAGTTTTTCTTTTTTTTTTGTTGCTGTAGTAAGTCAATAAATCTTAAATGTAATTGACAAACAAATTTTAGCTGTCTTTCCAGATTTAAAGAAATTTAGAAAAGAAAATTCCACAGAAAGATACATATAACACAATAAACACATAAACGTCTATTGATTGACAATTTAAAATTATTGAGATAAATGTAGTTATGTGTTCATGTTCATGTGTAGTTATGTGTTCACATTATTATCTAACACCATATAACGACGCATGGTTGAAGGCTCGTTACATAAAATTAGATTTGATTTCTTTTAACAAACTTTAAACTTTTTCATAAATTTATTGTTATGTCTTTATTGTGAATTTTATACCCACAAAACTTTTCAAATTAACCATGATATATGACATAATTATGTTTCTTATACTCCCATACTATTAACGAAATAACATAGAAATTATAACAGCTCAATGTAATAGATTTATTCATTTTTCCACCATTTAATTTGAAATATCCCTTTTGCATTTCAAATGTTGAACTTTTTTTTTGTAAATTTATTCAAATGTGCCATTAATTTTCACTTAATGACTTTCGAACAAACTTGTAGAGATTATTGACAAAATCCTTTATGAAATATTATTTACGCCAGTATGTTTTTGTAATAAAGCTTAGCAGTTTAAATCCCTTCGCACATTAACATGTAACATAAAATTAGTACATATGTATATGTATGTTAAATATATTTTCCCAATATATACTGCTAATATAAATGTGGGAAATGAGGCAAACTATACCAAAATTGTATGGAGAGAGAACATATTCCGGATGTCGTTTGCCTCGATTTAAATATAAAACATGGTCCTTCTCGGCCCTGTACCAGTTATGAGTATTAGTAGTAGTTACAGAAGTTCTTATTTAAAATTAATTTTAACGACATCTAATGGGCACTAATAATATTTCAAATGATCTCAGTACGCTAATTACCTACAAGTCTTAGATCGCATATGCTGGATATCAAAAATATACGTTTAACAATCTTGAAATTAAAGTTGAAAACAAATCTTTGACCCCAGTTTCATGGAAATATAATATATCCGTATTAAACTATGTATATATCAAAAGCATACACCAGTAGCCAGGAAATATCGAGTCAAAGACTTGGTTGAAAAATATTTATTCTATAATTTAAAAAATTTTTTATTTCAGCAATTGAGTCAGCACAAGTGCTTATTAGGTGTGCACGAAAAGATTTCGAATGCTGCTCTCACTTTTTAATCAAACCTATGGATGTTGAATGTTCTTATTTCTTCATGACGGGATGTAATGGACATGATATTGGTTATGATTGGAATATTTCTAATTAATGTAGCTGGTTTAAAAGACAATTTGTAGTGAACTTATTTAAGTCCCTATTTATATGCCAACATGGTAATGACTTATTTAAGTCTTTATGGCAAGTACTTACCTCTAATAATAATGTTTTATATGTGTTTAAATAATGATTTAAAATACCAATGTGCTAATTAAATTAGCACTTAACTCATTAAAGGCAAGCTTCTGCTGCGTATATGTCCCAATGCCGCTTGAAATTACTAAAAGTGAAATCTTCAGAAAGCTTTCAAAAGATGGAGCAGCAAATAAACATACTAGCTCTTTGTAGCCGGCAATGTCCGGGGATTAATTGTCTTTTATTCCTGACCGCTGATCATTATATCCTACACCACAATATTGGATTTGTGCTGCTGTTTGTAACGCCCATAAATATTGGTCCAACTTAGAATCACTTCCTGAGTCGATATAACGATGTCCGTTCGTCCGTTCGTCTGGCTGGCTGTCCATGTAAAGCTTGTGCACAGAGTAAACGTCGCAATTTTGAAGATATTTCAATAAAATTTGCTACGTGATATTTTTTCGGCCCAAGGACGGATGGGATTGACACTGGTGGAAATCGGTCCATTATTTCACCTAGCCCCTATATAAATGTCCTCCCGAAATTGGGGTTTACCGGCCAAAAATCTTTCAATTATGCAGGTATGCAAACAAAATTTACCACAGATGAGTACTAAATGAAGCTAAATCACATGTACAAATTTCGTGAAGATCGGTCTATAATTGGTCGTAACTACCATATAAGGCCCACTTCCAAAAATCACTTAAAAGCGCGTAACTCTCTTAAAAATGTTGGTATCAAAATAATATTGAACACAAACATGCTTCGTGTATATAAATAGAATATGGTTGAATTTTATGACGATCGGTCCATAATTAGTCGTAGCTCCCATATAAGGCCCACTTCCAAAAATCACTTAAAAGACCAAAACTCTTTTAAAAATGTTGGTATGGAAATAAAATTTAACAAAAATGAGTTTCTTATGTACAAATAGGATGACACCTAATTTTATAATAGTCATAAATCATAAATCTTTTAAACGTATGTATATTGAGATAAAGTTTAACACACATAATATTTATATTCATAAAAGGTAATCTCTCATATAGCGCCCATATATGAAAAACTGTTTTATTTATATACTGGGTGTAGGGTATTATATGGTCGGGCTTGACCGACTATACTTTATTACTTGTTTTCATTTGGGTACTCAATAAAATAAAGATTACGCCATGCGCATGATTTCCTGTTAAGTGACGTAGAAGTTCCATTCTAAGAGTTACCAAGAATGTTTCATGTGTTAGAATTAAAATTTCTTGCGAAAAATGTATGTTTTATGTGATAGTTGGCAACCTTGCAATTGAAATCTCGCCGAGAGTTCTAAAATAAAAGCTGTTAAAAAAAGAAAAACAAACAAAAAATATAAACATGAAGTGTGCAGTGAGCAAATGCAAGCAAAACGACAGTAAAAAAACAAGTGAGAAAAAATTAGCCAATAGAAACACAGAACGTGTGACGTCACAGTTCCAAAATGTGCAGAACATTTGAAAATTTTACGAGCGTTGCCGTAATCTTTATTTTATTATTCTTGGTTTTCTTTATGAATGTGTATTTGTGTTAAGAAACAAAAAAATATACAAAATGGAAAATATTACTACTTTTTTATGTGCTGAAAAAATGTTGGATGACTTGTTGGATTCATCTTCATCATCTGATGATGGAAAATATTTGATATGATTATGCAAAGAAAAGCTTTGTAGAGAACGTTATTACTGAATAGATACTCTGAAGTTGATGTATGTCAAATTTCAAGCGATCTTACCAGGGAGCTGTCTGCTTCTTTTTTTAACAAAAAAAAAAAAAAAAACAGTTGTATCTACATGAAAAAAAGTGTTACACTGTTGTGATTTTATGTTCTATTCTGACCATTAAAAATGCGACATCTTTTAAATGTGAGGTAAACATTATAAAAATGTACATAATAAAGGTGTAACATTTTATTTCCGAAAATAAAACACCATAAGTTTACAAATCGTAGATTGTTAATCAAATTCTTTGGCAATTTGTTAACTTACATTTAAAATTTGAATAGTCTAATAGTCTATGGTTCCATCTGACATTTTTGCCTTTTTTTTTTAATAATAATATATAAGATCCTTATTGCCATTGAAAATGTTGTGCTCATAATGACGTTCCGATTTGACTACCCTTTACATTATTATAGGCAACATTAGAAAACTTTATGAAAAAATATTTGCTTTAAAATATTTCATATTAAAGTAGTTCCAAAACTATTAAGGATTTACTCTCTTTTGCTCGAATTTCCAAACCTATGTAACAGATTACAAAAGGTTTGATGCCTAAAATAAGTCTTTACTTAAAAGCTTAAGCACTTAATAGGCCTTAATGGTTGACTAACGAAAAAATACTTTCCTAGTTAAAATTTTTTGATTGCAAAGAGCAACAACACAGAATATGTAGGTGACTTTAGCATGAAATATTAAACATTATATAAAAACATTCGCCTTAAAATAATGAAAAAATAAAAAATAAATTGTAATGTAAGTAGTTCATTAGTTTAAAAGGACAACAAAATTCCCTTTTTACCTGTTTATTACCGCCAAACTGTAGTTATATGAAAAAGATACTTTGCAAATAAATATATGAGTGAATCTGCGAAGCCAAAAAATAATTTTTATCGATTTATAACAATATTATTTTTGAATTTTCCAAATATAAGGTATGTATGTAACTTATATTCCCTTACTAGCTTTTTGTACCCGGCGCTGCCCGGGATATTACTAATCTTTTATTCCTGGCCGCTGATCATTTTCATTTTGGTAATCTGTTTTAAGAACATGTAGCACACAAACGAAGCATGTGTCGTGTTGAAAGGGGCAGTTAATTTTGTAGGAGCAAAAAAAAAACATTCATACAACTCAAATTCTTTTATGGGACAGCATTTTTTGACATTCAGATTTTAAAGCTCTGGTGGATGATAATTGTTAAATTGGTTTTCTTGATTTTTTCCTTTCTAAACTAAGCTTGTTAATCGTGCATATTTTTGAAAATGAATAAACTTACATTTAACATTTTAATAGCCTTCTTTATTTTCATGTCTTTGGCCATAAATTAATTGCTATTGAAAATTGTGTGTTAAAAACAGAACAGAACAGGAACAGATGATCCGATTTCCCTTTTCAAGTATTTTTATGTATGTAAGGCTACTGTTTACATAAATAAATATGGATAACATCTAAAAACATTAAGGTCATCAATGCTAGTAGACTATTAAACTTTTGATCCTTTAAATAGAAATATACAAGTACTTAATTCTTATGTACTTAATAATCCTTAAAGGTTGACTATCGCAAAAGACCTTTCCTAACAAATGTTTTTCTGATGGCAGAGAGCGACAAACATTTTTTTTTATCAGTTTAGAACAAAGTATACAAAAAGTACCAACTATACAATTTTTCACTTTTTGGTCCTCTAATTTTAGTTTTAAATTATATTTCTTTGTAAGAATGCATATATAGAACTGTAAGTCTGCGATTCATTTCAAAGAAATGCAAAATTTCCATTTTTAACCATTATTACTATTAAGGTGTCGTATTATGAAAAATTAACTTGTCAAAAATTTCGTTGTCTTAAAACAACAAATACAAATGGTACCAAAAATGTACAAAAACACAAATCTTTACCCTTTTGTACTCTTTCAGTTTGTATGTTTTTAATAAGTTTTTTGTCTTTTAATATATCAATATTTAAAGGTTCGAGTCTGTAGATCAAGCACAAAATTCCGCCTCTTACTCGTTTTTATTCCCTTGAAGATAGACTTACAAAGAACTACTTTTCTAATACACAACTCTGTGACAACAGAAATGCAAAATAAAAATGCTGTTTCTTTATAACAAAGACAATCATTATGTCAGAAACAAATTTTAAAAATTTTCCACTTTTTGTCCCTTCCAGGTATCAACGTTATTTTAAATTTTACCAGTTTTTACTGAATTTATCACTTCCTGATCCTGATCCCTTTTTATACCTTGTAGGTCCAAGTATTGAAAAATAATATAGTCAATTGGCTATATTCCAAGCATAGATCTTCTATCTACGTTCCGAGTTTCATTAAAATCGGTTCAGCCGTTTAGACGTGATTGCGGAACAAACAAACAAACTTACAAAGACATTTATAATATTTTATATAATAACGTCATAACTCAAGATCCGCGTTTTTTTAACTGAGTAATACAAAATATGCGCCGTTATATAGTCTTTCATATAGTTTTATCAGTTTTCAAAAAAGTCACTTATTTTTTGTGTGAGAGTGTTTTTTGTTGTAAACATCAAAATAAAAATGCAAGTTTTCTCGTACAGATGTATATTTGACAAGTAAAAATTTGGTAAATACAGATTCGAAAGATACTAACATCTACTATTTAAATAAGGTTTTATTTCTGAAATCGTATGATTTGTTAAAAATTTATTTAAGAAATAGACTTTTTTTGAATTACTACGTTGTTGCAGCAAATGAGCGATATGTATATGGATAGAAATCTATATTTAAAATTTTAAGTCTGTTTGTGATTTATTTATTTATTATTCTGTAGAAATTAATTCTCAATTTAATTTTTTGTGATTACATAAAGCTACAACACAGGTACAAAAGGTAACAAGAAAATACCAAAACGTAAATCTTTATCTTTTTTTAACCCCATTTAGTTTAATTTATATCGATAGTAAAAATTTCAAGTCAACATTTAATTGCATATGTAATGTACTCACCCTTTTCCTTATTACCCCCTTGAAGACAGACTTTCGAAAAAGTACTTTTGATATATTTGGTCTCATTTTTGTGGCTAAAAAAAGCTAAAATAAAAAAAATGCTGTTGCTTCATAACAAATACAAGAATTATTTAAAAACAACATTTTAAAATGTCTATTAAACATTTGTATTATTCAAGATATACGAACTTGATAACCAATTATATATGGACGTCGCTAAGCGCATACATACAACAGACTATATCGGTTTTAGATGTACTATATGCAATTCTAAGTCCGCTTTCACAATCCTCAATTTTAAAGAGAAAACAAGTTCGAGTGATATATTCGGCTGTGCCAAATCTTAAATACCTTCCAGCTAAATATAATGATATATATATAATGGACTAGAATATCCCTATTCAGTGTTTTTCTTTCAACTAATTGCTTAGCATATATTATTTGAAAGACAATTTTACGACCAACATAATTTATTTGATGTTTTGAAATTTTATCTCATTTTGACCATTTAAAATTGATGTAATTCCCAATTCTCACCATAATTTACAGAGTTTGTGTAATATTCATTACAATCTTGAGTGTAATTTAACAATTTATAAAATTAAAAGAACATTTTTCCCTACTCACAACAAGTTCAGAAACAGAGTGTAAAAAAGGATAAGATGAACTTTGATCTCAATAATATTATTTACAAGAGATTTATGGGTGGCATAGTAGAAGTGGACCAATTAGGGACTGATAGCTTCTAAATCCAGTATCCACTAATGTGAGTTCTTTATTTACCAAAGATGTATGGTTGGTTGCTATACTCGGAAATGGACTTAATTTGGGAGTAGCATTATAATATCTGATATGTTTAAATTGTTGATTCGAAATCGATATTTATTGGATAAAATTGAGGGTTAATTTGTGTTTCGGAATTGGTACATATTTGTGAGCAATTACAAAACATGGGCCGATCTTCTTAAATTTCGGAACAGAGAATTGTATACATATGAGGATATCCCACGTTTAATTTCAATATAATAATAGTTCAATTAATATACCTATTAGTGGACCTTCTATGGGGGATATATTCAGCAGTTTGCTCTATGTAACATTTTGGATCGATATCGTTATTTATACGAGATTTATGAGTACTGAAGAGATTTTCGGAAGATGAATATGGTCAAATATGAACTGAAATTCACAAAATTCTGTACTATTTTTTTTTTTGTGTATATGTTTGTAAATGAGCTATATAAAGTTATAAGTCAGTACCTATATTTATAAGATATATATAAAGATTAATGACTTTTTCAGATCTGATCCTTATATGGAAGCTATAACCGATTATGGGCCGACCACCATAAAATTTAGTACAACAATTTATTTACCCACAATGATCAAATTTAGCCCGGTGGCGATTTTTATACGTATTTAAGTGAATTTTGGAAGTGGACTTTATATGGGAGCTACGCTCAAATATGTACCGAACTAAAAAAAATGTCTTATGTTTTACGATTTCTTTTTACATGAAACTTATTTTTGCTGAATTATGTATTCATACTCCAATTTTCTACGCATTTAAGTGTCATTAAGCCATATTTCGGAAAGATATTTATATGGGGGCTTTTTCCCCACACTTTCTTCTTTTATCATAACGTGTACAAAATTTCATGGCAATATCTGCAATATATTTAAAAAAATTGGAAGAAAAATATTTAAAAACATAAAATTTTTATGAAGATTATCACACATTTTGTACCATAACTTTGGTTGTGATATACCGATTTTGCTGATTTTCTATAGGAAACTGCTTTGGAGAATTATAAACGGGTTTTTGTAAACTCTATTGAATTTGGTTGTGTCTTTTGGACGTGAGAGTGTTTTACAGAGATAGTCAGACGGATAGATAGACAGGCGGGCATGGCTCAATCTATTTAGAAGTTCATAAGGATCAAGAATATATATTCTTTGTTGGGTCTCAGATGAATATTTCTCAGTGTTACACACGGAATGACAAACTTATATCGTATATATGGTCATTCACCACTTATGGTGGTGAAGGGTTAAAAATGGGTACAAACTTGATGTTTTTTTCTTTCATGCATGTTGAGTTGCATTAAAAAGTACGAAAATTGAATTGACGTGTGTGAATTAAATAGCAAGTACAAAAAAAAAAAAAAATTGATCAAAAGCTGGTAAGCTAAATCTATTGTACTTTTTATGATATACGAATTTTAGTACTTGTTTCGCATAGGCGGTACCACACACATACAGATATTTTCCAAAATACAAACATTTATGGTTTGGATACAGCATACATATGTAAGTATTCATACATAAGTACATGGGTATTCATACCAAATTTTAAGATTCTACTACAAGTATTTTTTCGTTAGTTAAATTACATATACGAATTTCAGAATTTATTTTGTTTCGCCCATGTATGATTCAGATATGGTTGTTTATAATATAGTTGCTCGCATAAAATTGTCTACCTATAGTATTTTTAAAGATAGACGACTTTAGTAATTACTTTGTATGGGCGGAAAGACGTCCGTTTTTCAAGCTCAACTTATGCTTGAAATAAAAATTTGTATCATATTGTTATTCATACAAAATTACAAGAGTTTTCCTATTGCATTGAAGATAAACAAATTTTGGTATTTAAAGTACTTTTTTTGTGTGCCTAATTTGACAACTGTTTTCGATCTAAATAATAATACTGAAACTACAATTAAAAGCACAAAATTTGTAGAATTTATAAATACTATAGATACTAAGAAAGTACCAAAGCACAAATCTTTACCCTTTTTTACCCCTTTAATTTAAGTTTTCCAGATATGTGTTTTTGAAGTTTTTTTTTGTTCGATATTAAATATTTTTCAGATTTTTAGCATTTACACTCGCCAGTCTAAATCTGCGTACAAACTATTTAATATATTTTAACGTTAAATTATACTTCGTTTTTTGAAATTGAGCTGAAACTTTTGAAAAATATTTTAGATATTTTCCTATTGAATTTGCAATATTTTGACAATAAGTAGTAACTTAAAAACAATGATATTACTTCAATAATATCATTAATGTGGTTTTGTGATTTTTATTTGCTTCAAATTGCAAGTAATGGCGAATATTAACATTGCTGAACGCAAAATTATAATACACCAATACCTCACTTTGCGCCAGGGTTACGTTCCAAAAAACACGACGCAAAGTGAAATAAGATTTTCTATAACATACCATGCAAAGATCGAAGTTAGATTCTAGGTTACGCAAATATTAAGAACTGCTTTTTTTCAACTTCAAATAAATTTAATCATTCAACTTGATTTTCAATCCAAATAGAAAGCAAGGACTCCATTTCGATCATCAAAGCACTTCTTGTACGGGTCATCGTTTTAGCATCTAATGATATTGCAGATTTGGTAAAAATGTAAAAAAAACTTAAAGACTCGAACGCAAAACAACGCAACCTCGAAAATCTAAGGACGCACAGTGAAAATAAGTACTTATTAATCAGCGACGCAACTTCGAAAAAACCCAAACCGAAACGACACAAAGCGAGGTATTGGTTAACATTTATGGGAAAAACGCAAAATCCTTGCCCGAAATCGGTAAAATAGTTGAACATACGCCCTTTTCTATCTAGGGATTGATAAAAAAAATTTAAAAACAACGTAATTTTTTCCTCAAAGCCTTGTTCAGGTCCTCCAACGATATAAAGTGAACGGGAAAAAATAGTTTTAATACAATCGGTACAGGGAAATTCCAGAATAGCAGCATCAAAGAGAAATGTAGCGCGGAAGAAGCGTCTAGTGTTGTTAGTGAATAGGCGACGAAAACGAATTGTGTTTGTCTAAGGAAAGAAGAACACATAAACAAGTCTGAAGAGTTCTGGAAAAAAGTTTTGTTTACAGATGAAAGCAAGTACTACATTTTTGGTATAAAAGGGCGTCAGCTTATTCGGAGAAAGCTTTGTACAGCGCTGAGTCCAATGGGTAAACATGATGGTGGCGACATTGGTATGGGGCTGTAGTGCTAGCAAAGTTGTGAGTAATTTAGAATTTATTCGATTGACAATGATTCATCAGAAATACTTGATATAATTTGTAGTTAGTGCCGATTCATGACATTTTTTATTGCCTTCATTTAATAACGAACCACCATGACTAGATATTTTCCCTTTTTTTGAGCCTTCATTTTAGAAATCTGGAAATGGCCTGCTATTTCAAATTCCTTTTATTATAATTTCATTTGAATTTTCTGTTTTTTTTTTTTTTTATTCCTCTAACAATTAAAATGGTTGTGTTGTTGCTGTTACCTACATACATACATATGTATGTATGTATGTATGATATTTTGTTTCTCAATAGTTGTATCTATTCTTTTTAAGGTTTTTTTTCCATTGGTTCGTTTGTTATTTGTTATTTTTTCCTCCTTCAGTTTTAGGTTCATTTTTTCATTTTTTGCATTGTCATGTTGTTTTGACCACAAAGTTCTTTCTGTATATCAAGAGTTGGAAATAATTGGCCGCAATTTTTCACTTTGAATGTTTTTTAAACCTTTAGATTTTTTATTCTTTCCTTTTTGGTTTGTTAGATGGTTGGTTGAATTGGATCGTTAGTTTTTTGTTTGTTTGTTGCTTGTTTTTTTTTTTTTTTGGTTTCTTGAACAACTCAACTTCAATTGTAATAAGTTTCCTTTTGTGAGTTTTCCAAGAGGTTTCTTTACCATACAATTAGGGTTTGTTTTTTTTTCGTTATCCCCCAATATGAATTATTAATTGTCTAGACTTGCCAGAGTCAAAAGTAGAAAATACAAACCTATGTACGAATATATACACTTTTATATAGAAAGCTAAAATAAATATCATAGTAAAATAAAACCAAAAACATTTGGCTCTGAAAAATTACTTTCGTTGATTTAAAGAAAAATGTTTATAATTACCACTATCTATGTTACTGATATTCATATATGTAGTATGTAGGTGCATACGTACTTAATACATATAAGTATGAAATATAACGCCCAACACATCTGTCTATATCTATAATTCAAGTGCAATGCAATTAATTAAAATTGGATTTCTTGATTGTCTTTCATTATTTCATTTGAGTGAGGGTAATTAAAGCAAAATATAAGAATATGAAATATTTTTCCTTTTTTTGCCTCAAAAATTGGATTAAATTACAAAAATATGATGGCTGTCATACATTTTCAAATATGTTTTTATACCCTCCACCACCATAAGTGGTGAATGAGGGTATATATGTATAAGTTTGTCATTTCGTGTGTGAGAAATATTCATCTGAGGCCCAACAAAGTATATATGTATATTCTTGGTCCTTACGAAATTCTAAGTCGATTGAGCCATGTCCGTCTGTCTGTCTGTGTAGAACACTCTCACGTCCAAAGGACACAACCGAAATCAACAAAGTTTACAAAAAACCGTTTATAGTATTGAAAATCACAAAATCGGTATAATAAAGACAACCTCCACAAAAAAATTAGTTAAATATATTGCAGATATTCCAATTAAATTTTGTATACGTTGTTTCTATGATAAAAGAAGAAAGTGGGAGGAAAATAGTAAGAATAGGTCTCATAGCCTCCATACAAATATTTTCCCGAAATATTGCTGAATTGTACATTAAAGCCAATAAAATTGGAATATCAATACAAAATTCAGCAAAATGAAATCGTAAAACGAAATTTTTTTTAGTTCGATCCATGTTTGACCATAGATCCTATATAAAATCCACTTCCAAAATTCATTTAAATACGTCTAAAACAGATATAAATAATGTTAAACGGTTGTAAAAAAGAATAATTCTTATAGGTAAAAAAATTGTTGTGCTAAATTTTATGGTGGTCGGCCCACAATTGGTCATAGCTTGCATATAATCCCCTCATCCGAAAAAGCCATTTATCTTTATACATATCATATAAATATCGGTACCGACTCAATACTTTGTACAGATCATTTACATATATGTATATAAAAAGCATTCCAGAAAATTTTGTGAATTTCGGTTCATTTTTAACCGTATCCCCTATATAAAGCCCTCTTTCGAAAATAACTTTAATACTCAAAAATCTCCTATTATTAACGGTACCGATACAAAATTTTACAAGGATCATTTACATACATGCCAAAATCAAACTGCTGGATTTTGAGAATATCGGTCCATATCTGACTATTTCCCCCATATAATGTCCACTTCCGAAATCCGCGTTAATTATGTTGTTATTATTATGTTATTATGTTGAAATTCGACGTGAAATAATCTCATATGCATAAAAATAACTGTTCGAAAATTTAAGAAGATCGGCCCATAATTTGTCATAGCTACCATATAAGAACCATTTTCGAAAAACAAATAAACCCACAAAAATGTCTAATAAATGTCGATATCGAACCAACTTTTATATGGATCAGTAATCTTAATCCAAACATCATACTAATATCGGTTAGACGACAATTATGCTACTGGATTTTGTAGTTGTCAGTCAATAATTGGCAATAGCTTCCGAATTAAGTCCACATCCGAGCATTCTAAACAACCATATAACTCTTGTAAATAACGTTGATTTCTCATAGTTGCCAATAATCTTTATGGAATATCCTTTGAAAGTTTGCTAAAAATTCGCACTCTTATTTTTTTACATAAAATAATCAACTTTCAAATACCTAAAAATATATTCCATAAAATAGGTTTTTTATAATCGCCACGAAACCGAAATAATGTTACTTGTATCTGAATGGCAGTTTTATGTACATGCCGCTCGTCTTTGGAACAATTTTCCACAAAGTCAACAACTAAACAGCAATGCTAATAGTTTGAAAAAAATTTTTTAATAATAATTTATAATTTTTACTTTTGTTTTTTATTTTAATTTTAATTTATATTTTTTTTAACTTTAACTTTATCTCAATATTGTTATATTTACTTGTATCAAGTTTGTTTTGTAACGTAATACGTTCCTGTGCTATAAGTATAAGGCTCAGTCAGTCTTGTTGTACAGGGAGTGAAATCAATAAATAAATAAACAACGTTATTGAGATGAAATTCAACCAAAATAGGCCTCAAATACATAGAAATCACATTAGTGAATACTCGATTTAGAAGCTATCAGCCCATAAATGGTCCACTTCTACTATGCCACCCATAAAACTTTTGTATATAATATTATTGGGATGAAATTCAAATAGAAAAGCCTCACCATACTAGTGCTGGCAATTTCTACTACTTTACATTACTCAATAATCTTCAATACTTTACATTTGGGTACTCAATACTACTCGATACTTTTAACGGATTTTTTTAAAATTTTTTATCTGCAAATTGAAGTAGTTTTTTCAAAAAATAAAAATTGATTCTAAATTATTATTGGTTTTGTATGTCTTTTGTTATTAAATCAAAAATAAATGTAAAGCTAACTTTTAATTCATTGTTAACAACAACTTAAGAAATAATTAAAAAAAAATGTTGTCTCTTTATACAGTGATATATTTTTATGCACCATTTTACCCACTCAACGTGCTTAAAAATACAACTCAGAAAGTATCGAGTAACTACTTTTGAGTATTGAGTATCCAAAGAAAAGAGCAAATACTCGATACTCGGTACCCATTACTCAAAACTTTGCCAGCACTACACCTTACATCTAATCCTTTTTTATACTCTGTTTCTTAACTTGTTGTGAATATGAAAAAAGTTTCTTTTATTTTTATAAATTGTTAAGTTACATTCAAGAGTCTTATGAAAGACAAACTCTGTAAATTATATTGAGAACTGGTAATTACAATCAAATGGTCAAAATCAGATAAAATTTAAAAACATTTCAAATAAATTCTGTTGATCGTAAAATTGTCTTTCAAACAATACAGAAAATACTAATAAAATTTGCACTAAGATTAAATAGAAAACAAAGAATTAGGATACACTGATCCTACAACCAGTGTAGTTTTTGTATTTTTTTTATTACGTTTAAGTGGAGGGTATTTAAGATTCGGCACAGTCGAACATAGCACTGTAACTTGTTAATTGTTCTTTTTTTTTCAGGTAAATTAACTAAAATATGTCCCCGTTTAAATATGAAACAAAGTGATATATTGCTAGATTTATATCTCTCTTTTGAGACACATAAAACATTGTGTGGTAAGTTTCATATACATACTAACAGTTCATGAGTTGTATAAATATATTTTATTTCTGTTGCGATAAATACACTCGATAAGATACTAATTAATTTCCAAATAAATTGTAATTTACAAGCTCAGTGGAATATAAATAATTAAGAGCAAAAAACTAGCATAATTTATGTCTATTTCGGATATTTGTTGTACGATGACAAATGTTGGATTTTTTCTTTGAACAAACGTTTCTTGTTACCATTACATATTTGAAAATATGTAGCTTTTGAAATCTATTTGCCTTGAAAAGTACAACAAAATTAATTCGATAGAGGATTTAAAGAGGCAACACAAAATAAAAGCTTAATAAAATTAATTCGGTTGAAATTTCACTCGATGTACGGAATAAACTTATATTAAAAAGTATTGAGTTGAAGTGTTAATATCTTTAAGTACTATTCAGTTCACTTCAGTTCACGGTGATGTACACAGAAGGACTTAAATGCGTTGGTACAATGAATTATATTACGAAGTATTTCTGAATTTTGTAAAACATTACACATTTTATATCAGCTACTTCTAAGTAATACTGGTGGTATGATGAACTCATTGAAAAGTAAATTGTTCAGTAATTGCAAATCAAGTTTTGTCATTCCGTTTGTAACACATCAAAATAATAGTCTTAGAACCAAAAAGTGTGTATATTCTGGGTCCTTAAAAGATTCTAAGACGATTTAGCCATGCCCGTCTGTCTGTCCGTCTGTTGTTGGCACGATAGAGCTTCGACAAAAACCAATTAAATTTTTACCAAACATTGCATAAGCTGTCCAGTAGGATTTGAGTTATAGGTCAAAGTTTCAGACTACCTCGATATTTTTGAAATATTTTTTTGCTCTTTTCTTCAAATAGTCATAATGCAGATAATATCATGGAATTTTGCACACTTTATTTTTATTATAGAAGGACAAGTTCTATTTTAATCAAGGGATAGAATTGCTAGATAAGCGCTAGACTAAGTATATTGAAGTTTCAGGAATATTGTATTGAAAAATAAAAATGTTTTTGAAAAACTAACTATTCTCTTTTTGTGCTATGCCAAACAGTTTCCGAACCGCCCTCGTAACGACTGTTTAAACAATTTTAAAGAGAATGTCTCAACAAACCGTCGAACTTTTATGGAAATGGAGCTTTACTATTGATTTATCGACAAAATTAAAAACAGTATTTCAATTAATTGAGTTGTTTCAAAAATCAAAGCCATAGAAATACAGTCGGATATTGATGCATTTATTGCAAGTTATAAATAAGTATACGGTGTTTGACTTCTTCAAAGAATCACAATCTAAATTCTGGTGATATACTAAATATGACAAAACTATTCTCTATTGGAAAATGCCATTTTTCATGAGAAGAAAACTTTCAAAGGCTAGAATACAAATTTTATTTTAATGTATTTGAAACAAAGAAAATTACACATTTTCATCGTGGAAAGGCACAGCTCGTTTCATAATAAATGTTTAATGTAAATTATCTTCATTCGGGATTTGCCTGCATTTGTTTAAATATATACATTTACACAGTTACTTCAGAATCTTTCAGAATATTATTTTCGTTTATTATCACGTTTATCTATAACATTCATATTGATGAATTAGTTAACTTTGTTCAATATATTCGTGCATTGACCGATTGCATTTCCACAATTATTTAAAGAATATATTGAAGTAATAGGTTTAACTTCAAACGTGTTTGAAATCCTGATTAACTAAATTAGTTTTTGGATTTGGCCTCAAAATCATTTAATGTGAAATAATATTTCAGATGCCTGATAATTCCACCAACAATTTCTTGTCGTAATAGCCATGAAATTTAATAAAATCATTTCTACGGCTTGCGTTATTGCACAAACGTTAACTTAAATCGTTCTTATCTGGAATATCAAATGCTGTTGAATCATTAGTATTTTGAAATTGTACCAAATGACTCGTGCTAGTATCACGGTACCACTGTGTCTAAAATATATCAAAAAAAGTAATTGTAAACGATGCGATAAGTTACGGTCACACTTGGCAAATATTTGCCGAAAAAGATGCAACCAATGAATAACATATATTTTAACTCGTTTATTTATTTAAAAAAAAATTTCTTATTTAAGCCAAAGTACAATAAATATTTAGTTTTAATTTATTTGATGCTGTTTGATCTTGCAAAACTCTTGTAAGAGTAAACAACATCAAACAAATTTGTGCTCAAACGCATTTTTGAGCAAATATTTGCCAAATGTGACCGTACGTTTACCTTTATATGTAGATGTACACTTGAATAAAATTACTTACAATTTTTAACCTTTATTCAAACACAAATATTGTTAATTTTGATATACAATCAAATGAAGTTTTATTGGTTTAATAATAATAATAATAATAATAATAATAATAATATTCAGTCAAATATGAAATCATCAAGATCAAATGACTTGAAGCATCTCCCTTAAACATTTTAGTTATATTTATGAATTTTGAAGAGAAAATTTTGATGGAAATATTGAACTAAATTTTTAATTTTCTTTAAATAAACAATTTTAATTCACGTCATTAAATATTCAGGATTTATAACAGATGGCGTATCTTTTGAACACTTCTTTTGTCTTTAGTAACTCATATAACATTTTAAGGATATTAATTAGATATCCATTCTAATAATGATCGTTCGAATAATTATTCAAAGAATTTCAATAATTCGTTTAATTTTATGAAGAATAATCGAATAAAATTAATGAATATATTAGTCTTAATTTAAATTTTCTTTTTAAAATTTTTCATAATTTTATAATTAAAACGAGTAAGAAAACATATATTACCTTGCAGCGATAACGTGAGAAAAACAAGTTTTTCAGAAACGGCCATTATATGGGAGTAAGCGTAAGTGAAATGACTTTTATATTTGTTTGTTAAATTTATTTGTATTGAATATGACTAATTATGAACCGATAATCTTAAAATTATTGAATAAGTTACTTCCTTGAGTTAATTTCTTAGGTTTTATGAACCTCTTTAAAAGAAACTGCTCAATTAGGCGATTCAACATAGAATGATTTATTGAATAAAATTACTTAAAATTAAAATTTACAGTAACAAAACAATAGCTGACCAGTCATATAAAAACTTTACAAAATTTTCCATTAATTAGCCAATCAAAGCAATGCAATAATATGAAATATAATCGAAATTCAATCCAATATAGTTCAAAACAAATTTACAAAAAATTGAAACCAAGCATATTATCATTAGTATGAGCATTCATGTCGGCCATCAAAATAACATGGGTATTCATAGCGTTGCTAACTTATAAATATATGTATATGAAACATCAGAAAGTGATTCTGAGTCGATTGGTATACTATTTTTGTGCGTTATAAACATCAGCACAAATCCAATACCACCCCACTGTGATCGTGCAGGGTATAAATAGTAATAATTTAACACGATTCTGTTTCAATTATTAACAAAGAGCATAATTCTTAAAATGTATATAAGTAATAATATACGATTATATGTGATATTATTAAAGATGGCTTTAGACGACACTACTTTATGAACGAGTAATGAAGGAAACCAATTTTAATTTTACTTACTTCGAAAATTTTAAATTATACGAATAATTCGATTAATTTTAAATATGTGATCCAATTATTCGAACAACCTAACATCTCTTATTCGAACAAAAGAAAAATCGAATAATTTGGATACCCTACAACAAATCTATCTGAGTGTAAACAAAAATTTTTTTTTTTTGCTTTGAAAATGTTGAATGTTGTGTCATCAAAGTGAATGTGTTCCATCAATTTAAACATGGGGTTCAAGTGGTCATTTTTGCATGGACAACAATGCACAGAACAACCAAAAAAGTTTAAAGTACAAGAACTGGAGTCATTACTCTGTGAAGATTGTAGTTAAACTCAGCAAGAACTTGCAAATCATTGGGTGCTACTCAACGTTTGTGAATAGCAGGATTTATCAAAAAGCAGGAATATTTGGTACCATATGAACTGAAGCTGAGAGATCTTGTAAACGATTCTGAATGCTGTTCAATAGCTATAAACGAAAAATGGATTCATTATGAAAGCTCGGCCAATCAACCTAATCGACATCAAAGCCAAATATCAATGGTGCTAAGGTAATGCGATGTTTTTGATGGGATCCTATCTATCAGTTCTTTTGACGTGGATTATATATTTTGCCAGAAGATGAAAAAAGGTCATAGCTAACAATGGCCAATACGGAGAATAAATTTCTATTGTCCAAATGTTTTAAAAAAAAAACAAAAATTTTTTAATATCACGCGTTTTAAACTTATACGCCCAATAAAATAACTTTAACGGAGTCGGTGTGAAAGGATTATTTGGAGGTAATTGTAGCCATTCTTCTAGTTCATTTATTATTGAGAATGTAATATATATGGGGACTAGCATCAACTATGGACCAATGCTTATGGAATTTGGTTTCAAGCATTTATGATTTAATATAATTTATTTGTACAAAATCATGTTATGAAACAAAGATTTATAATAAAATCATGAAAGTGACTTAAAGTGACTTACGGGAATATGACTTATATCGGGTCATCTAAGAACCGATGAGACATAAAAGCCTTTTTTAGTCAAATTGTATCTTATAAAATTTACTTTATATAGGCAAAGGTCTTTGACATCTAATAGAGCTCTAAAAACCAATCTAATGATGTGTACGAGTATAATCCCCCGATCTACGGTGTTAATTCTAATCACCTAAACGTGTAAGTACAGGACCAGGATATACATACAGTAATTAATATATACATATATATGACATGCGAAACCACATGACGTCCATACCAATAGCAGTCACGGTTTTACCAGTTTAATTTTTGTAAAAGTGTGCTGACCAAAATGCGGCAATGTTCTTCACAGCTTCCTCCAAAATAACTGTTTTTGGTTGGCAACATTTTATTGCCCAAATGGAACACACTTTATATTAAAATACATATTTAAAGCATTAAGTAAATAAGCATAAATTTTATAAAAACAAAAATTATCACCAATTCCAATACTATTTTTAACCAGCGAAAATTTAATACACGACTATCTGCTCAAGAGTTTTGACTACTTGTACAAAATGCCGCCATATAGCTTTAAGCTTTTCAAGTACAGCCCGATTTTAGTCGGCGGTAAATGTATATGTACTCGTATGTAAGTAAAAATATGCAGCAGAAATGATATTTTTGATTAAACCAAATTTGTTTTAAAGTTAAATAAGGAAACAATTTATTCACTTCAAATATTATGATTATAAGCTGCATATTAAAAGTAAAATATAGTTTTGATTATATATACCGCTCATATTTGCCACCAAATTTATTACAATGAATATTTGTTTCTTCCCATAAATTAAGCTAAATTTTCTAATTCAAGAAGTATGTAAGTATAACTATGTACATATATTGTATTTTTTTTCAAATCTGTTCCATTTCCTTGTTTGCCAGATTAAAATCTGCATGTGAATTCCTACTTCATTTCTAAAATTTATTTAAATCTTATATTTATGTTGTGCCTGATTTTTTTTTTTTGTAACAAAAGTATGTTTTGCTTTATGTAAATCTTTTTGCAAAAACTTTCCATTTTCATAAGAGCATTAATCACATAAATTTTATAAATATGTATACGAGTATGGAAAATGGATTTTTTTTGGCTGCTTTAAATTAGAATTTTAATAATTTAAGGCATCCTCTTAAGGACTTTTGCTACAAAAAGTTTTATATTCAATCCTGCTAAAGGACCAACAAAACTCAACTAAGCAACCAACGATGAAATGAAACCGACAAGAAAAAAAGCTCGCTTTGCAAATAAGCTTTTTTTGTGTGGTATGTATGAATATATGTTAATATGAGTAAATATATATAAATATATGTATATGTGTATATATAAATATATTTATATGTGTGCTTTTGAAATACTGAAATATTATGCTGGTAAAAATTTAAACTTGTAAACCTTAAAAATGTTTAGGCATAATTCCAAAATATAACACAGTTACACACAACTGCATATAAACACACACATCTGTACATGTGTAAATAGAATGTGTAAGGACGAATATATTAACGTAGTGTGAGAATGTCTATATTTCCATATAGGTACATACAAACATGCATACTTACTTAGTTTATTTAGACAAATTTTGTATTCGTATACGAGGACATACAATGACTATTGTTAAGAGAAATATATTAATATCAATGTACCGGTTCGACCTTCACACAGGATAAAGTAGTGTTTTTCTACCCTACACCACCATAGTGGGGAGGGTATATTGGATTTGTGCTAATGTTTGTAACGTCCAGAAATATTGGTCCAACACCCACCTTAAATTATACCGATCGACTCAGAATCATCACCCAAACAAATGTCCTCTCGAAATTGGGGTTTACCGCTCATAAATGTTTTAATTATGCAAGAAACCAAACAAATGAGTAATAAATGAAGCTAAATCACATCTAAAAATTTCGTGAAGATCGGTCCATAATTACACGTAGCTTCCATATAAAGCCTACTTCCGAAAATAACTTTAAAGAGCATAACTCTCTTAAAAATGTTGGTATACAAATAATATTGAACACAAATATGTTTCTTACATATATATATAACATGGTAGACTTTTATGATTGATCAGTCCATAATTAGTAGTAGGGGTCCCATATAAGGCCAACTTCCGAAAATCACTTAAAAGAGCATAAATCTATTAAAAATGTGATTATCCGAATAAAATTTAACAAAAATTAGTTTCTTATATACACATAGGATTACACCTAATTTTATAATGGTCGGTCCATACTTAGTCGAAACTCCCATATAAGACCCTCTTCGTAATTCACTTTAACCTCCATAAATCTTTTAAACGTATTCATATCGCGATAACACACATAATATTTATATTCACGAAACTCATGGCACTAAATTTTTGGCTCATCGGTCCCTAATAGGTAGATAATATCTCCCATATAGCGCCCATTTCTGAAAAACTGTTTTATACATATACTGGGTGTAGGGTATTATATGGTCGGGCTTGACCGACTATACTTTCTTACTTGTTTTGTATCAATTGAAAGATTTGTTGTGTTTTTTTTTGCAATTTGAGACTGTTGCCCGTAAGCTTGATGACGACAGTATTGCCGCTCGTGGTTTTATTGCTGACTGAGAAGCTTTTGAAAATGCGGCCCCAGATATAGAAATTGATATTGATAATATAATAGAAATCCAAGAAAAACTCCCGAACAGGTTTTCTTGTATCTATTGCCAAATAAGCTTATCAATAAAATTGCTGAGGAAACTAACTTATTTCAAGTGCAGAAAGATCCCAATAACACCATTCGGCTAAGTGAAGAGCATGCCAAGCAATTTATAGGTGTCGCATATCTAATGTCTCTAAGCCAACTCCCTAGAGTTACCAACAACTGGAGTCCAGTACTAGGTACTCCTGTAATACAGGAAACCATGAGCCTAAATAAATTCGCCAAACATTGCATTTCAACGACAATAGCAAAGATCTTCCAAAGAGTAATCCGGACTGTGATCGGCTGTACAAATCTCTGGCCGATCGACTTCTTAAATGAGACATTTTTCCTATTAAAATTTAATGTTAAAAAAATAAAAGGGAACAAATTTTATGTGGAATTTTTATTCACGATAGGGGTGAATATTATTAATTATATTCTATGTATGTTGAAGTTAAAACATTTTAAGGTGCCTTTTGTCTTTTACAAAAATGAATTCTTTTCCACTACTGTTTACATCCAGCAGGGAATGTCTTTGTACGAGTATGTATGAAATATGAAAATGCGAAATAATTGAAAAAAATAACATTAGGAAATGTGTTTCTTTGAAACTTGGTTCTATTAAATATTAAATATATTTGGGTTTATTAAGGTAAATTTTAAAAGACTTTATCCATATAAAGTTGGCAACAATTTTGTAACAATGCAAAAAATTTCAAATATTTTCTTTCAGTTTTTTCTTGCAAATCTACGACTTTATGACAATTAAATTATAAACATGTACGAGTATTCTATGTGATAATAACTTTAAAGCAGTAAAATTGTAAAAAGAATGTTTAAATTAGTGAAATGGAAAAAACATTTTAACTTAACGTCTTTTAAAATGGGACAAAATGTGTTAAAAGTATGATAAATCTACTCACTGTTGAAGAACAATGCCCTCGTATGTGTGTTTTGTATTCAAGGTTGTCCTTGTTTTAATTTAAAGTCTAACCATGGAAAATTGATTTTCAATGTTAATTGATGTTATTTTTGGCACAGGTATTTAGTAGAACACCTAATGATTATAAAATTGGCCAAAATGAAAAAAGCAAGACATGACATACTAACACAAATGTCAGTCTTTAAAGGCGTGGGAATGTTTTTTTTTTTTTTTTTTTAAGTTTTGCACAAACAATGCGTGTCTTTACACAAGCAATATTATAAATAAATCCTGAATAGAAAATATCAATGGAAATACAGGCAGGACTTGACAACAGTTCAAACAGTAGTACGAGTAGGGATTAAACCTCAAAAATCTTTTCTTTTTTTTTATTGCTATTTTCTAAAGATTTTCCATTTGGTCTTTGAATGGAATTTATTTTTGTAAATTGGAGTATATTTCCATTTGTTTCCTGACACAATGTACGACAACCTGTATGCCTTTTTTCTTTTTCTTTTCTCATACAAGTGTTTGTTATACTTTTGGTTTTATTGTTGGATTTTGTTTATTTTTATGCCCGAAATTCACAGAGAAAATGCGATTGTTTTGATGAAACCCATCAATGCACGTGCAAACATGTTGAGTTTTCATTTACAATAAGAAATAAGTATCTTAAGAATATATATGTATTTGGGATTTTTCGATTTCTTTCCCATTTTTATTACATATTAAGATATTATATGAAAAGCCTTTTGATTATTAAAAACATTCTTAACATTGTTTTTTTGCGCTTAACCATAAAATAAAACACATTCATATCCACATACATATGTATACATTTTTTCTTTAGCCATCAACCAAAAAAAAAATTAAATATAAAATTAAATAAATAAAACAATAACTGCCGTATTCATAAAAAATAAAGTGTGCTTTTAGACAAAATTTTCATATTAAATTTTCTTAAAGTACATTTCGGCAGCTCAATTCCAAAACATGCTAAGTCGAAAAAGTGAGTTTTGCAGGAAAAGCTCTTAAAGTTTACAGGCGTTATCTAAAAAACCATATGATATAGAACTTTGTTGTTTATAACTATTGATTGGACTAGCCAATCCCAACCAATATTTGACAGAATGTAAGTTGAAAAAATCTAAATTCAAAAACGCAAAAAAATTAAAAACATGCTAAGTCAACATAGCGTGGTTTGGAATTGAACTGTCGATTTGAAGTCTACTTTAATTTTTTTTATTAATAAGGGCATAAGCAGGTAAAAATATTCTTACGAACATTGGCCTTGTTTTCGAAAGCAGGCTAATATTAACAATGAAACAGCGTAGACTTGGTTTTTTATACATGTATCTTTACCATGGTTTGGTGTTTAAACATTTTGGATGACTTCTGTAATGAGATGCCTAGAATAGGATATATTAATCAGAATAAGTAATAATGGAATGTGTATACTTTATTCGTAGACCTAATTGCTGACTACTATGACCATGACAGAAATTAACCATTGTCTCAGCTGCAGAGATCGTTATGTAACCAGACATAGGGAAATCGAGAACTAGGCTAAATGGTCTTATTGTTAGCCGGTGCTTCCAAGTTGGTAATCGGTTTTTAAAACCCCATTCAACTCAGTGTTGCCAGAAAATGAATTTTAAAATAGGCTAAAACTTGAAAAACTAAGTACTAAAATGTTCTACAGAAGAAAAAATAAGTGCTAAATTTTTTCAATGTAACAATACAATTTTTATTTCAAATTTTACAAATATAAATTATAGTTTTTTCTAATTTTGTTGATAACAATTGTTGACTTGTTATAATAGATTACATTTCATATATTAATTCAAAAATTTCCGTGTTCATTTACTTAACACAGCGAAATAAATTTAGTTGAAATATAAATAAAAGTTATTTTTTATTTCTCCAAAAGTACTTTTTGGAGTAAAATAGAAAAAAAATTTGGAGAAAAAAAATTTTTTTTTATTAAGCAAAAAAGCATTTGCATAATTTTTAAAAACTTCAATGCATTTCGAGAAACAAAATGCTAAATCTAGCACTAAAAGTGCTAAAATGACAACACTGATTCAACTTTACATAGATTATTGTACCCTACAACACCATAGTGGGAAAGGTATATTGGATTTGTGCTGATGTTTGTAACGCTCAAAAATATTATTCTGACACCCACTTTAAAGTATACCGACCGACTCGGCTGGCTGTCTATGTAAACTTTATGCCCAGAGTACAGGTCGCAATTTTGCAGATGTTTCTTTAAAATTTAATATGAGAACTTTTTTTCGGCCCAATTCTGAGATTGAATTTAGTTCCAAGCGGTCCATTATTTTCCCTAGCCCCCATACAAATGTCCTCCCGAAATAGGGTTTATCGTTCATAAATGTTTGATTTATGCACGTATTCAATCTAACTTCGCCACAAATAATTTGTGCATGAAGTATAATTATACCTAGAAATATTGTGAAGATCGATCCTTAATTGACCATAGCTCCAATATAAGCTCCACTTCCGAAAATCACTTTAAGAAGCATAGCTCTCTTGAAAATTGTGGTATTCAAATAATATTCAACACAAATAAGTTTCATGAACACAGAAATCATGACACTTAATTTTATAACGGTCGGTCCATAATTAGTCATGATATCGAGATAAAAGTGAATGCAAACAATTTTCCACCCAATGATAGTAACGAAGTAAGTTAAATATACGATAGTAACGGAGGGTTAAAAAGAATCCGGTTTATTTAAAGGAAATAAACCACCGTTTTTACAAGGTAAAAACGTAACAATATAATATATATATGTATGTATGTATATAATATAATTATGCAACCACAACAAAGGTGAAGGGTGTATAAGATGCGGCATAGCCGAATATAGCACTCTTACTTGTTTTTTTGTTTGTTTTTGATTTAAAAAACAATGAAATTTTTTGGTTAATTTGCCAATATTACGTTATTAATATTCTAGTTTATATGCCAAATGGCTTAAAACTCTATTACTTACTTCAGGTTATTATGGGTTAATGATGTTCATGGTTTTCTAGCGAAACACTATCTGTCTTTCTAATCGCATAAATTTCATAAATACTTAATGAATTTTTTAAATCGATTTGTTTTCTACAGAATTCCTTGTCTATCGATAACCTACATTTCCATTATAAACGTTTTTACTCATGAATAATGGGAAAATACAGTGGTGAATCAATAGAAAAAGCTGCATGCCAGAAAAATACACATTTGTTACAGTGAAACCAATATAAATTAATATCTTTATTATAAAATAAAAATAATAAATGAAAGCAAATCTAAACTGTGGTGCATAGTAACACATAATTATTTCATGAGTATTTTTTTTTCGTATTTAGTTCTGAACTGTAAATAAAATTGTGTAATCGCAGTCGAATTATTGTTCAATATTAAAGGCCGTAAAATGTAAAAAAAAAATTAACATTTTCATACGATTGTTTCAGTTGTGGTTGCATGTTTAGCAGACATTTCATCAACTCAACATCTAGTATTTCATTGTTGTAAATATAAATAAATAAATAAAGTTTTTTTTTTTTTTTTTTTGTTCAACAGTTTCATTTAGCCTTTAGGTTGACACTTTGACATTGTTGTAAATTTACGCTAATTGTTTATGTTAGCTGCTATTGTTGTTGTTGTTTAAATATACTAGATCTAGTGAAATTAGTAATACATATTTATATTTTACATGTAACATTGATATATTTCAAATTATTCACGCAGAAAAGGGGTGACCATTCCAAAACATGAATGCAATTATTATATAAAGAAAACGTTTATGATCCTACTTCAATATGGACCTTAAATACCAGTGGATTTAATGCGTTTTTTATGTTAATATTTTCAGCGTTTGTTGGCGATAAATGGACATTTTGCACATTCGGATTTGCATAATATTTCGAACGCATGCAGTACCACCAATATTTATTTAAGATTTACACATTTAAGTTGTTATTATGCTTCTTTTAATATTAAATATGTACTACAATATTAAGAAACAACAATTTATTGGATTTATTTTAATAGGTTTATAAAATAGACGAATAAGAAATTCTAAAGAAAACCAGTATTCTAAGGTATCTAAATTTGTATACCCTCCACCACCACAAACGGTGAATGACACAATATTAACAAGGAAGCCTAAAACAAATAATACGAAAAGTTTTATGTTATTCCAAAAATTTATCGTAGTTTAGTCAATTAAATTTTTACTTCTAAAAAATAACTGCATATTGTGTCAAATTATGTATGAATCTGTTGCAAAGAAGATGGATATCAATCGTTTATATAATTAAGGACATACCACAAATATAAAAATAAATCAATATTTTGTTGCAAATCCAGCAAATCTTGCCTGAGCCCCATACAAATGTCCCCTTGAAATAGGAGTTTAACGATCATAAATGACTGAATTATGCAAGTATCCAAACAAATGTCACCACAAATGAGTAGTAAATAAAACCAAATGACACCCACAAATTTTGTGAAGATCGTTCCATAAATGATAATAGCTCTCATATAAGCCCCACTTCCGAAAATCACTTTAAAGTGCATAGGTGAAATATTGGTCCGATTTCAGCCAATTTCAATCCCAACCATCCTTGCGCCCAAAAAAATATTAAGTAACAAATTTGATTGCAATATTTTGAAAATCAGCCAGTTGAAGGGACATCGTTAAATCGACTTAGGAAGCGATTCTGCGTCGATGGGTACACTTTAAGGTTTGGATTAATATTTATGGTTGTTATAAACATCAGTACAAATCTAACTAATCCAAAAAACTCCACTATGGTGTTGTAGGGTATAAAAATCCAATGGTGTTAAATCTCCTGATCTGTCGGTCAGTTTTATTTACTAAAACAAGAGAGTGTAATGCCTGGAAATGTCTAATACACAAATTGAATCACATTTCATCCACATTAATATCATCCAATTGAGACAATTACTGTTTACCGAGCGTCATTCCAATGATGATCCCCGCTTAAATTAATAATCAAACAGTGACATGTTTTGAATGCATTTTATCCCAAGCAATGTTTCACAAATTCCTTTGGCTTCCTTTGGGAAAGAAAATTTCTTATTCGTAAAAAAGAACGCAAAATCAGTTCAGCAAAAACATGTTAATAAGAATATTTTCTATGTATTACTTATTTTTATACCAGGATTATAATCTGAATACTTATTTATTTCTTGGACGTCTTCATAAATAATTCAAATGTGCCATATAAAGTATACATACATACATATTATTCTCATCAAGTTAAGGTATGTATACGCAGAGAAAAAATATATTTGTGCATGTTTCCACAACTATTTCAACATTTTAATTTATTTTTTCATTGTAATTATTTATATGATTGCGTCAACCATAATATGGTTATGTTACGAATCACATGATTATAGCAATCATATATATGATTATAGTAATTATGTAATATTTGTAATGATCAGCTTTATGATGATCATAAACATGATTGCCATTTACACAGTTACAAAAATCGTATATATGATTGTAGTAATCATATGAATCGTAACTTATCCATATTATGGCCAGCATGTAAATAATTACAGTGACCATAATATTTAAAAAAAACTTGTAAAAATGTTGACATTGTTGTTATTGTAAATATGTACATATATATTTTTTTTCTGTGTGCACGCATATGTAAATTTGATTTAAAAGTTTGTACGCTAAAAACTCAAACTCCACATGTAAAAAATATTCGCCAAATCAATCTCTAAGACCAATGGATTGATCATTATTTCCAAAGATGGGAGGAATACACCCTCTGTACTGCGACTCACTAACTTTTAACGATACGACAATTGTAACATTTGTCGACATAAATATTCGTTTGCAGTAACGATTGTGTGATTCTGTATCTTTTTTTTACCGATAGTATCAGCTATTTTTTTATACTCATTTAATTTAATAAAATGTGTCACTTTTGTGTACAAAGTGCCAAAATAAGGGAAAAGCACAAAAGACAATGAAAAAAAAACAAAATTGTGCATAATTTGGGGTTTTTATTTTTTTTTTTTGTAAAAAGTAAAAAAAACGTGGGATTTAATTATGCTTTTATTTTGTTATTTTATTTACATTTATATATGTACATACATTTTAAGTGCATTTAACAGAATGGCGACCAATTCTAATTCTAAAAGGAGTCGGATTTCAGCAGAACAACTCAGCCATTTAGTTGATTACATGGCAGAAAATTTCATTTTTACTTGAAGCTGGCATGTCTTACCTGCTTTTCTGCCAATATATGTAGATCTTATTCTAGATCCTCTTAGTTGATCATCTAGCTCAAAAATTAAATTTTCAGCCAAGTCCGGAGTTAGTTGGTATAAGTTGTGAAATTCCTTTGCTGTCAACTCAAAAGGATTGACCAAATTCCGAAGAACACGACGATTAACTGATGGAACGTAAAAAATTGGGTCATACCTTGCTAATTCGTATGCCAAATACTCAAAAGCCATTTTAAACACAAAATAAACGTATGTACACACTTTATCGATAAAATAAACACAACTGAAGTTTTTGTCGCTAATATAACGATAGAAAAACTTGTTAGAAATGTTACTGAATTGCAAATTCGATAAATTTTCGTTATATTTATTTTAACGATACGATTATCAATAAAAAAGTTAGTGAATCGCAGTATTGGTTTAGCGCCATATTCCTCATGCTTTAAGTGAGTAAACTTCGTTGATTGCTTTATAATTCTCCGAAGCAGTTTGGTATTGAAAATCAGCAAAATTGGAATGGTAGAACAAGAGTTATGGATCAAAAAGTGTGAAAATCTCCATCAAAATATGATATTTATCAAGAGTTTCATAGGCCGGATCACATATGTCAAAATCAAACTGCTATATATTTGACAATATCCTTCATATAAGGTCTATGAAATATACCATTAATATGTTGAAATTCGAGGTGAGATATTCTTATATGCATAAAACTCTATGTTCCGAAATTTAAGACGACGCTCGTGGATTTTGTAGCTGTCACTTGGTAATTGGCAATAGGAGTATTATAACAACCAAATATAAAATTCTTCTAAATGAAATTTCAACCAAAATAAGCCTAAAATACGTAGAAATCATATTAGCGGGTACTACATCAGTCTATAATTGGTCCACTTCTACTGTGCCATCCATAAAACTCTTCCAAATAAAGTTCTTGAGATCAAATTCAATCAAAGGATGCCTCAACTTATAACCTAACGTTTCTTAATACTCTGTTTCTTAACTTGTGGTAAATATAGAAAAATTTTTTTTTTATTTTATAAACTGTTTCAATTCAAGACTGTTATGATATTCAGACAAACTCTGTAAATAATGGTAAGAATTGGTAATTGCGTCAATTAGAAATGGTCAAAATTGGATAAAATTTCAAAACATTTGAAATAAATTATAATGCTCCTAAAATTATTCCTAAGACTGAATAAAAAACACGGAATAAGGATATTCTAGTTCTATAGCCATTGTAGTTTTTGTATTTCTCGTTATATTTTTGTGTAGGGTATTTAAGATTCGGCACTTGTGTTTAGTTAATTTTTCAGAGCATGTTCATGTCTACCACAGAATCTTTTAATAAAGATTAATATAACTAATAAATATATCTAAACATGGTCAGTCTGTTTACAATTTCAAATGAAATATTGTCACTACACAAATATTTTCAGTTGCGCTTGTCGTAAATTTTTCAAAACATGATTAATACCAACGAACTATCGTTGTTTCTTGTAAATACACATTAAGTAATATTGTTTTTTATTTTGGCCTTATTATTAACAGCAGTACTAACTTATTTAAAAATAAAGTTCATATAAAGTGTGGCAGAGTATTTATTAAAATGACTTACATACTCGTACAATAAAAAAAAAAAAAGAAACATACACATTCATAGAAAGTTACAAATGTATGATTATAATGTTTATTTAACTGAATGTCTGTTAAATATTTATGTTTTTGACTATTTGCCGTAATAATAACGGGTGGTTAAATTTCAAGGGCCGATGTTGATTTTGAATAAAACACAAACTATTTAGGAAATTATTGTAATTTTATTTTATTATGATATATTGGTATTACTCAATTATGTATGAAATAAAATATCGGCCAAATGGGCGCCGCGACTACGGCGGCACACCTCCATCCGATGGTCCAAATTTTCGATGACCCTGAGGCATAATGGAGGTTCTATGCCGTTAATGTGCCGAATTATCTCATCCTTTAGCTCTTGAATTGTTGCTGGCTTATCGACGTATACCTTTTCTTTCAAATAACACCAAAGAAAAAAGTCCAACGGTGTCAAATCACATGATCTTGGCGGCCAATTGACATCGCCATTACGTGAGATAACACGGCCATTGAATTTGTTGCGCAAAAGAGCCATTGTTTCGTTAGCTGTGTGGCAAGTGGCATCGTCCTGCTGAAACCACATATCATATCTTCCAATTCGGGCCATAAAAAGTTCGTTATCATCTCACGATAGCGAACACCATTCACAGTAACTGCCTGACCGGCCTCATTTTGGAAAAAATACGGCCCGATGATGCCGCCAGCCCATAAACCGCACCAAACAGTCAATCTTTGTGGGTGCATTGGTTTTTCGACAATCACTCTTGGATTCTCATTCGCCCAAATGCGGCAATTCTGTTTATTGACGAATCCACTGAGGTGAAAATGTGCCTCATCCCTGAAGATGATTTTCTTCGATATGCACGATATGCATTTTGATTTGAACGCCCATTTTCATAATAAGTCTGGATAACTTTAACACGTTGTTGGATTGTGTATCTCTCCATGGTTCAAATTGAGTAAGTCTGAAATAGAGAAATGTCAAATAAAATTCGGAAAAAAGCTTGGCGTTTAGGTGTGGTTCACATTCAACATCGGCCCTTACAATTTAACCACCCTTTATACTCGTACATACAAAGTTGATGTTACCTTTTCCATGTGATTGTGCGGCATTTATATGATGGAGTACAACGTTGGTCTACAATTAGCTAAAATGCGTTTTTCTTACAAATAAATTTCATAGTATTATGCCACAAATATTTATTTATGTATCTTTTAGTTTTTCTATTTTATTTTCCTTTTATGAAAAAAAAGAAAAAAAAAATAATAATAATAACTAGCAACAAACTCAAACATACTCGTACATGGAAGAGGCCATTATGGTGTTTTAGTAAATAAACAATAAAGTAGTAGCAATAATAATAGTATACAACAATAATGGGACATAAAATGTGGAACCCTGAACAACAGAATAATGAAGTATAATAATATTTGGATATGAAGAAGTTCTTCTAATGTTTTTTAAACACGTAAACTATTTACACACGTTGCATTTACATTTTACATTGGGTTCCATGAGAGAATGTTGCTTTCATACCATTTCATAAAATAAGCTTTGTGTTTGTTAATAATCATAAACACGAAAATGCACTTCATCATCAAAAATAATTCCTAAAAATTTAGTTTTTTTTGTAGAAATCAATTATTAAACATTTCTGTATTACAAAATATGTATAATCAATCAAAAAATGAAATCAAAATATGATACCCATTAAAGACATTTTAATTCTTTTACATTAAATTATAAATGCCTGCTTCAGGATTTCAAGGAGAATTGTAATTTTAACCAACTATCTAAGAAAAAAAAATCATGTTTTTTTTTCAATTAAACCTTTAATTGGTTTTAAAATAATTTTCAATTAAAATTTTAATTGATTCAATTACTTTTTCTGATATTTTCAATTAAATCTCACATTTTTTTTAATTGATACTATCATTTTGTTTACAGGTCCGATTTCAATTAAATTTTTAATTGATTCCACAAATATTTTAATTGAAACTCATTTTAATTTTTTTCTGTGTTCAGGAGACCACTTTCAAAATAATCATTATAATTTGGCGTCAATTTATAACATCATTAACCAGGGCTGGGCAGTATTTGAAATACATGTATTTATTATTATTAAATGAATTGTTTGGTAAGCTAAGTAAGGTGAGCACTTTCGCGGCTATAGAACTGGAATACTTAGAGGAATTCATTGTAGTTTTGAAACCAATTGCCACTGCTTTAGATTACCTTCAGGGTAACAACTGTTATTACGGAAAACTTTTGCCGACTTTAATGTCTGTTAGAACAAGATTAAATGGATTGAATGGAAACAATTTAAGACATTGAAGTCCTATTATACCACTACTAAAAAAGAGCTTGGAAAAAAGAATCGATAAGTTTTTTAAACTATCACCGGAAATAAATAGAGCTATTTTGGCCTCCTGTTAACATCCTGGTTATACATCACGACAGCAGAAAGGTAAAGAATCCAAAATCTCGCAATTTATACTCTGGAGGAAAATTATAAAAAACTTAAAATGACACCTGGAAATATCAGAAGTAGAAGCACCAGTAAAGAAGACGATGATTTTGTTGTTTTCGTAGATAGGGATGATGGTGAATCTAGGACATCAAATATGAAGTTGGAATTTGTCAGTTTCCTCAGTGATAAGAGCAAAGACATTACCACACTTGACAGCTTTCCAAATATATTCATAGAATTTAATACAAGTTTGTGCTCATCAGGACCTGTAGAAAGATTATTTTCTTCAGCAGGTTTTATTTATTCTCAAACTAGAAACTGTTTGTCTGATCCTACATTCAAAAAACTGTTATTTATGAAAGGAAACAATTGTTTTGTTAATTAGTTTTATGTAATGTATTTTTTGGTTTGAATAAAAATGGTGTATTTCGTATTTTAAATACCGCAAACCATGTATTTTACCCAGCACTGTCCATAACATTTTCCATTACTAATTTCTGTCACTGCACAGTGTTTCAAGTGCGTAAGCAAGGCAGTCATACGTAGTTTACTCAGTCATCAACATGTTTACTATATTAATGACCAATTAGGGTAAAATAAGATTAAACAAAGTCTTTAAATATAATATTATAATAATTTATTTACACAAAAATGTTAATTAATAATTAAAGAAAAAATAATAAATTTTATAACATACGTAAAGCCTCTGGTGAGACTTCTTCTTTTGTGGTAACTTACGTAAAGAAGAAATCAACTGGTCAGAATTTAAAAGAAGTTTATGCAAAAGATCAGTGTTACACAGAAAAAAAATCATGTTTTTTTTCAATTAAACCTTTAATTGATTTTAAAATAATTTTCAATTAAAATTTTAATTGATTCAATTACTTTTTCTGATTTTTCTGATATTTTCAATTAAATCTCAATTTTTTTTTTTCAGGTCCGATTTCAATTAAATTTTTAATTGTTTCCACAAATATTTTAATTGAAACTCATTTTTATTTTTTTCTGTGTAGTGACAATACGAGACATTTTTCGCGTGTTGTCTTGTCTGGATTGCTTAAATAATTTTCAGAGAGCTCGCCTATGGAAACTAGACAGTGTTCAGCTACTTTCGATCCATGAATACGTACTAATAAGCTTTCGTGCGGTTCCTAACGAGTAATCTCTAAATTCTACACTATTAATTTCGTATCCCGACGAAAGACATTGCAAGATATGATGCACCGATCAATAACTGATTGATCTAAGCCAGTTATTTCAGCTGATATATGTAACTGAATCCTGACAGTGTTTCCGTAATTGGATGTGCCACTTTGAGCATTGTCGACAATTAAACCTAATCGTGTCCTAAAGTGCTGCTGCACATATAGTTTTTTCTCTGCAAGAAGCTTATTTTCATCTGTTGAACGAGCCTGCCACGTGTTAAAATCTAATCGGTCAGATAAATGAATAATATATTCCAAAAATCTTATCCATGAATGCAGAGGAGATAACCCAAACTGATATGTAGCAGTATCAATAACGGGTTTACTTAAACACATGTTAAACTGCTGAAGAAGATAAGGAAAGTTGTTTTGGTTTGTTCACTTCCGATGCACAAAAGTAAATGTAAAAAACAACTGATTGCAAATCTTTTTGCATGTTTTAGTAGTACCACTAACTGTGAGTATTAGAGCGAACTAACGGTGAAAAAATCGAACAACGTCATTTTACCACTATGCCCTACTACTGAACCACTGTGCACTGGGTCGAATTATTCATTCCGTTCCGCGAATGCGAAATAAATTTTTTGTGCGGAAGCATAATTTAAAATTATTCATTCCGTTGCTGCGGTATTTTCCTTTTTTGCGCATGCCGCAGGAATGCATAATTACATTTTACATATCGATCGATATTTCATTCCTCTTAGTTTTCCTTTCCGTTCGGAATCAATAATACCACCCAATATTATCACATTTTCTATCATTACTAAATCTGCTAAAGTCATCTCTAGAGGAGAGTGTAGAAGAAAGTACACTCCTTGTGTACAAAAAGGTATTTTTTTTTTTAAATACATAAAAATAAAACTAATTTTTTACCGGAATACTATAAAGCTGTGTTCACATTATGTGTTTTTGTCATGTGAAATGTCACTTTTCTACCCACATGTGATTTCATGTGTATGTTAAAATTTGAGTTTTACATACGGTTTCTAATGTTCATATGTTGTTATGTCAAGTACATTTGACATAACCTATCAAAAAAAATCTTAAAACAGCTGAGTGTATTAAAATTAAATTTGTAATTAAATAAAATATTATTTAAAAATGGAACGGGAGGTTGATAAAATAGTCGCGTGCAGCAGTATTATAATTGCAGCTTATATTAAAATAAAAAAAGAAAAGAAGAAAAAAAAGATTGATCCAATGAAAAAGATTGTTGTGGAGCCATAACTGGTTGCTGCGAAGGGACAAGGGATTATATCGATGGTGATGGATGAACTGCGTTTCGAAGATCCCAAGGCGTTTAGAAGTTTCTGCAGAATGTCGTACTCGTCATTTGAAGAATAGGTTGAGAAGCACCTATGATCTCGATTTTGCGAGATCATAGGTGCTTTCCCAATTTTGCGACTTTTAGCTATTGCTGCTGATAGCATAACGTTTTATTGGCTTATGGTACAACTTAAAAGCGAAGTATCGGTTTTTGCTCTTTTACAGAGCTGTGAAGGCGATGAGTCAATCTCCAACAAGGAATCATCCAGTTCTGTTTCTTGCTGTACACTAAAAACTTAAATTAGTTACATATGCACATCTCAAAAGCAATAATTTAAGAAAAACACTCGCATATATGTAGATTACATGTACCTTTTTTAATTTTAAAAATTCTTCCAGGAAACCCATTTCGTTGAACCAAAACACACATGGCACATGCACATCATCTGCATCGGTCCCGCTTCTTTTTTCTTTTGCAATATCCCGGCTATATTGACCGCGCAAGTATGTTATTTTATTCTGGTAATATATTGCGTTACATTTATTAAAAATAACAATTTGATGCTTTAATTAAATTAAATGGTAAAATTTGTTCCGCGGCTTATACAAGCATTCCTTCTCTTGCCACATTTCGATCAACTGTAGAACCGCTTCTTTGCACCAGTCAAACTGGAACAACATAAAAATAACTATAAAAATTGCAATAAAAAAAATACATATGTACTTACTTTTGTTAACTCCTTTTCAATTTTTCCCTCCATTTGCAATAATAAATTTGTGTACATAGTTTTTTTTTTTTATTTTTATTTTACTATTAGGTACAAATTATATTTATTAAAATTTCAATTAATTTTTGCCGCCACAAAATGTTCATTAACAATAATTATTATGATTTTAATGATATTTATTCTCCAAAATTAAAACATTTTGTTTATCAATATTATTTGAAAGAAATTTGTCTACAATCGCTCATAAAACAAACTAAAATTTCAATTATAAATATTATATTATCCACTTTCTATTCATTGGAAAATATACATGGCAACATTATTTTTTTTATTTGACTTTTACTGACATGAGAGTGCCAAACATTCACTCGTATGCAAATGTAGTATTAGTGTATTAGTAAAAAATGTGAGTATATTGAGTTTTTCGAACTGTTACTCGCATATGTAAACGGGGGTGCAAACCAAAAATTAATGACAAAAAACATTTTTCAGTTTTCTTTATTGGTTTGATTTGTATGCAATAAATAGTACATTATGCACAAACATGTAGTTATTTGTGCTCCTCACTGTATATTATCAATCCTTCAATTAATATGTATGATTTACTTCGATTTTAAGATAACGGTGTTTATTGAAATTGCTTTCGAAGTTGCCAGCTATACATGTCAACATGTCTCATGTTTATCTTGGTTCTTTTATATCTCATATACACATACATATATAATCGCCGATTTTGCTGATTTTCAATAACAATGAATATTTAGTAATGTATGGTCACACACAACAAATATTTGCTCAAAAAAGCGTAACCACATTTTTTATCAGACATTTGTTTGACGCTATTCGATTTTACAAGTGTTCATACAGCACGAAATAAAATTAAACTAAATTATCTTGTGTGACTTTAGGACAAAATAAATAGGTTATCAAAAAAGATAATAGAATTTAAATACATTTGAATGCATATTTTTGCCATTTGTGACCTTACCTTTAGACTTTTATTTCTTTTGCTGTGGTCACACCAATTTTTTCCATCTGACAAATGTTCGCCACACATCTGTTTCCATCTTTGTCCCAAATATTTTTATAGCCTAATGAATATGTTTTGTATATACATGTGTACTTTCTTTTGCAACTCAGTGTACACATGTAAACAATTAAATTAATAATAATTAATAGCATGACGTATATATTATTTTTATATGTTTATTTTATACATTTATTTGTATGTTACTCCAGTATAATATTGTAAAAAGTGAAGTCTTGTAGAAATGGGGATTAAGATTTTGTATCGATTCGGCTACTTAGCCGGGCTTCATATACGATATCTTACATTTCGGGTTATCGTTATGGACCCGATTTTTATCACAAGGAATGATTTAGTGCAAAACTAATCTACTTTTTTTTATAGCATTTCGAACATGCAAAATCGTCTTTTAAGATCTCTCAGCTTTAATTAATATGGTACCAAATTTACCAGCTTTTGGATGAAACCTTGCTTGAGTAGCTTCCAATGATTTTGTAAGCTCTTGTTGAGTTTGATAATAATTTTCATGGAGTATGCCTCCAATTCTTAGATTTTGTTGTTTATACTTAATGTTCAATAACTGAGTGAGAATAAATTACAAATATGTAGCCTTCAAAATTAAATATAAGTTACTAAAGCCAAAAACTGTGTTCAAAAGATAGTGTTATGAAGCCCGCATTTTTAAGTTACGAGATATCTACACCTAATAAAAATTTTGATTTTTTGTACATATTTTTCATTTCAAAATTTTACTGGCGACTTTAAAAATGTATAATAAAGTATTGACAGCATTGACTGTATTCTGTTAAATTGTAAATGAAAGAAAAATCATATTGAATAATACAGCTAGAAAAACATTTCAACTGAAACTGCTAACAAATATAAAGATACATATGTACATATGTATGTGTTTGAACTAAAACTGATTTTCCCTCCGCCTATGGTTTATTTGTAATGACGCCCACTGCATTTAGAACATTTCATGTTGGTCACTCAGAGCCAAACACGAAAACTTAAGAGTAGTGATTAAAATTTAAATTTTTTTTAATGTGTATTCATATTTTTTTAATAAAATATTTTAATTTGCTTATTGCTTAAGAAATAATACGCTTTCATGTGTACTTTTCACACGTAATGTTTATGATAGTGTTGGTGTTATTAGTAATAATTTACTTTTATAATAGATTATGTATACAAAAGAAACATGTATTTACAATATGTATGCATGTATGTGTTTCAAACGGTAGAAGGCTATTACAAATTTGCATAAATAATTAACTGATATATATCTGATCCTTTGATTGGGAGCGGTATGGTTGCTAACCTTTTGAACATGCTTGTGTATATGCGATTATTTTATTAAGTAATTCTGTTATAATTGTAAAATTAAGTTATTAAGTTTAGAATTTTACTAAAATTTGTTTTTAAAATTATTGCTAAAATCACACAACAAAGTTACTTACGTACTCCAATTCAGAAGATAGAAAGTTATAAATGGTATTATATTAGGCTTGTAAAATCCAACTCGTTCAAGAAATGAAGCCGCCAGACATGAATTTGCGCTTTCGTTTCAGTCAGTGGTCTCTGCAACAGCACAATGATGCAACTTTAGGTCATATGTTCTAAAAACGTTGAAAAGTTTTGGAAACCTTAGATACCCCTAAAGCATTTTACCAGCCCCATAAAAAACAACCATCATAAGTTAACATTTAAAACAAATTAGAGTGCCATGTTCGGCTGTGCCGAATCTTAAATACCCTCCACCTAAATATAATAAGAGTTACAAAAACTACGCTGTTGTTAGGACAAGAATATCATTATTCAGTTTTAGCACAAATTTCATTAGTATTTTATACTCGTATATTGTTTATTTACCATAACAATATTATATGAAATATAACCATTTATAAAACTAAAAATAGGTTAAACATTTTTCCATATTCACAAAGGTTATAAGGTGAGGCTTATATCATCTCACTAACATTATTTTCATGAGTTTATAACTGGAAATGAACCAACTATAGACTGATATCTTCAAAATCCAGTTTCCAGTAATTCTAAGAATTTGATTTCTAGTGATTGTTATTTCTATGTATTTGAGTCTTATTTAAGTAGAATTTCATCTCATTGACGTAATTTGCAAAAGTTTAATGGTTGTTATAATAATACTTGAAAGTATAGTTTATTTGGGAGCTATTGCCAAATACATACCGACAACTGCAAAATCCATTAGTGTAATTTCTATATGAGCGATATTAGTATAATTTCTAGATTAAAATTACAGATCGATATAAAATGTTAGTTTGATATCGATATTTATTAGATATATTTGTGAGATTACTTGTTCTTGGAATTGGTTCTGATATGGGAGTTATACTACCCAATTATGGATCGATCTTCATAAAATTTGGTACAGAGAATTTTATATATATGAGGATATATGTATCATTACTGTTGGTATATTCAAGGGAGATATGGGTATTTAAGTAATTTTTGGTAGTGGGCCTTATATGGAGGATATGGCCAAATGTGGCCCTAAATACACAATGGTCAAACAGGACAAAATTAATTATAATAATAATTTTCCTTTGCGGAATTTTGTATTGATATTGCATTTTTATAGGCATTTATATACCACTGAGCCATATATCTGGAAGATATTTGTATGGTGACTATGAAAAACAATGGGCCGATTCTTAATTTTTTCCTCACAGTTTCAAAAAACTTCATTGCACTATCTGCAATATTTTTCATAAAATGGTAAGAAAAATGTTTAAAAATATCAAATTTTTATTGAAGTTGTCTCACATTTGTGCCATAACTCTGATTCGACTATTAGAAAAGTTATTAATGGTTTTTTGTAAATTATGTTAATTTTGGTTGTGTCTTTTGGACGTGAGAGTGTTTTTTAGAGACAGACAAACAGACAGACAGACAGACAGACGGACATAGCTCAATCGACTTACAATTCCATAAGGCTCAAGAAAATACTATATAATTTGTTGGGTCTCAGATGAATATTACCCCGTGTTACACACGGAATAACAAACTTATGTGGTGGAGTGTATAAAAATAACAGTTTTTGGTGTTTTCGTTTATTTTTTAGCAATTACATTTTGTTATTAAGAAAGCCAAACTTAAGCTGTGTTCACATTATGTGTATTTGTCATGTGGAATGTCACTTTTCTACCCATATGTGATTTCATGTGTATGTCAAAATTTGAGTTTTACATACGGTTTATAATATATTGGTTATGTCACATACATATGTACTTACTTTTGTTAACTCCTTTTCAAGTTTTCCCTCCATTTTCAATAATAAATTTGTGTACACAGTTTTTTTTTTAAATTAAATTTTTGCCGCCACAAAATTTTGGTTATAAAAATCAGCTGATGTCAGATGGTTGGTCACTTGAAAATAGAAGTCGTTCTAAATACAAAAATGTCATATGTATTGCACACAGAGAAATAACACATGATATTGTTTAAAGGTGTTCAGACTATATGTACAAATTTGACATGCGAAAAAGTGACAGTCCACTTGACAAATACACATAATGTGAACACAGCTTTAACTTATATTATACATTAAATGGCGATATGTCAATAACATGGACACAAAATATTTATTATCAAGATTTTCAGTAGTAATGGAAATGTTATTAATGTTAAATGTTGTTATGTTCTCTTTTACAAAGTTCAGCTTTATATTAAAGTTTCTTATGCTTTTTAAAATAAATATAATATACATTTTGTTTTTAAACAAAGAGGTCCTAAAGGTACCACTTATAACTGCAAAAAGTATCCACTTTCACGAAGTAACCTTTTTATTTCTGTACAGTGTTTTCGACGCACTACTGCGTGAAAAAGTTACAATAAATTTAAATTAAATTTGCAAATACAAGAAAAGTATGATTATTGATGTTAGAATTGTGTGCTTTCTAAGTCTAAAGGTACGGTTACACAACACATGGCAAATATTTACTCAAAAAAGCGTAACAACTTGTTTTAGCACAATTTTATTTGAAGATCAAACAGCATCAAATAAAATTAAACTCAATATTTGTTGTGTCCTGTCCTAAATAAACGAAGTTTGTTTTTAATAAATAAACGAGTTCAAATATATTTTATTTAGTGGTTACGTCTTTTTCGGCAAATATTTGCCAACCTTAAGAACTAAAGTGGTTTTATTTAAAGATTAAAATTTGCTAAATACTTTTTATTTTACTTTATGCTGGTTTCCCGTTTTAAACACTTTAAACCCTCATCCACTCTAGACTAGTTAATAAAACATCGTTGCTTTTATCAACCTACTTACTCGTATACAAGAACATGCATAAATACCCAAAGGGTTTTTTAACTTTTTTCCACTTGTAACATCTTATTGCGTCCCTTTTTCGTTTGTGTATTATTTTCTGACTCTTAAAGATCTTTTTTATATGATAAACTATTTTATTCAATTTGACTTATTTTATTTTTTTACTGTTAGTATTTCAACGACTGTTGTTGTTTTTGTCTTTTATTTCCATGTAAATAAGATTTAAATGGAAAAACAACAAGAAAATAATGACCAAGAAAATATGCACAATTCGTGTAGCTTAAAAACACCTTCAGGATATAAATAACAAATACTATATTAATAGGGAATATTCCTTTATTCTACATAAAAAAGAAACGAAACGAGAAAAGCAAAGACAACAAACAAATTTGTTACATTGCAATGAGTGAGGAGGACTTAGTATGGTCGAATTAAAATTAGGCTGCACACATAGGGCTTAGATTAAGCTTAGCTCAACTGATATGCAATAGTTCTTCATTAAACTTAGGCCTGATGAAAGCTTCGACGAAATCTATCAAGGAGGTTTTTTATGGACAAAAACACTACGAGAGTTAGTTTCGTTAAATTTTTGAAGTCTTCTCAATAGATTTAATTCATAAAGAATGAAATCTTTAAGAACAAACTAAAAACATTTTGTATCCCAGCACAAACAACCTCTTGTAAGAAAATCATTAATTTAATATCACTAAAATAAGCTAGAAGTAATGACTACACTAACTCATTAACAGTTAGATTACACATCACATTACACATTCAGTAAAAATGCAATGAATGCCTAAAAACGAATAGATAGTAAATAATTCTTAAATATTTGACTTCGTTTTTAAGTAACTCAGATGATATGCAATAGATATTGAAAAGTATGTATTCAGTAATAACATGTCATTACTAAGTTTTAGCTGGTTGGCTGTAGGGTACATATGTATTTGAAGGGTACATATCTGTCATTTATCTCATTTAGTTGTTGAACGTTACAGTGTAAACAACAAAGTATTTTTTTTTTTTGCTTCAAAAATTTCGAATTTTGTGCCAACAAAGCATCATAAGCGGGAAGTTTTGCTTTACTTCTTTAATTTAAAACAAGTAAAAAACTATAGTCGGTTTAGCCCGACATATGTGGACCAATCATCCAAAAATTTAGTGTCATGCTGTCTGCGAATATAAATATTATATGTGTTAAACTTTATCTCAATAAAAATACGTTTAAAAGATTTATGGGGGTTAAATTGAATTACGGAGAGGGTCTTATATGGGAGTTTCGACTAATTATGGACCGACCAATATAAAATTCGATGTCATTATTTCTGTATAAGAAACTTATTTGTATCAAATTTTATTTGAATACCAACATTTTGAAGAAATTTATGACCGTTAAAGTGAATTTCGAAAGTGGGCCTTATATGGGAGCTACGCCTAATTATGGACCGATCATAATAAAATTAGACCATATTATTTGTACACATATGAAATATATTTTCGTGCAATATCATTTGGATACCAACATTTTTGAGTGAGTTATGCTCTTTAAAGTGATTTTTGGTATGGGTCTTATATGGGAGCTACGACTAATTATGGACCCATCACCATAAACTTCTACCATATTAAATGTATCTACATAAAACATATTTGTGTAGAATATTATTTGGATACCAACATTTTTAAGTGAGTTATGCTCTTTTAAGTAATTTTCGAAAGTGGGTGTTATATGGGAGCTACGATTAATTATGGACCGATCACAATAAAATTGTTCCGTAAAATTTGTATGTATATTAAATATATTTGTGTTAAATTTTCTTTAGATACCAAAATTTTTTAGTCAATTATGCTCTTTTAAGTGATTTTCGGAAGTGGGCCTTATATGGGAGCTACGCATAATTATGGACCGATCATAATAAAATTAGACCATATTATTTGTACACATATGAAATATATTTTCGTGCAATATGATTTGGATACCAACATTTTTGAGAGAGTTATGTTTTTAAAAGTGATTTTCGAAAGTGGGGCTTATATGAGAGCTACGAGTAATTATGGGACGATCTGCACAAAATTTGCAGATGTGATTTGTCTTCATTTACCATTTTTGATGAAATTTATGATCAGTAAACCCCAATTTCGGGAGGACATTTGTATGGGGGCCAGGTGAAATAGTGGACCGATTTATACCAGTTTCAATCCCATCCATCCTTGGGCCGAAAAAATATCACGTACCAAATTTGATCGAAATATCTTCAAAATTGCGACCTGTACTTGCGCACAAGTTTTACATGAACAGCCAGCCAGCCAGACGGACGGACGGACGGACATCGTTAAATCGACTCAGAGAGTGATTCAGTGACATTGCTCAAAATAAAAAATTGCATCAAATAGGGATTTTTAAAGAAGATAAAAGTTGTTGGTCACGCTTATTTTCGAGTGGGCGGGTCTTCAAAGTTGCAAATATATGAGCCTATATCTCGGAAACTATTCGGTGACTGATAATTTATGATACGTCAAATTAATGATATAAAAAATATCTCGCCATCGAAATATTCCATGATTATAAAATATGGACCAACTATGGATTAAATTCGAGATATTTTTTTTTTACTCAATTTTTTTTTTAATATCTAAAAAATCTTAAAAAAAAAGTCTATATAAGTGTTATTTTAGATTACTAATATAAATAGCCAAGACGTTGAGCTTTAATTTAAGGTAGGATATATGTCTGTATTATAGTTACAGATTTATAAGTTCTGAAAAATTAAAAAAAAGAATTATTTTTAAATACAAGATGTACAGAAGAACACCGGCTTCGTATAGTACAAATTTATTGTAATTTTTATGGTGAAATGCCATCATTTTTTTTTAATATCTCTGGATCTATACTACCTACACGGTTATATTATACCTAGAATTAAAGCCTAGTTTCTTGACTTTTTTTGTAATTTATAAACATACTCATATATGTATTTTTCCGGATTTTTTAGATTTTTAAAAAATATAAGATCATTCGCGACATTGCCCTCTATGTATATGTTCACATAAGTAGATTATGTTATATATTGTTGAAGAGGTCTTTAAAATATCTATCATTTGATATATATATCGTTTTAAAAAACAGCTAAACATATTACAAACTTTAAAGCCCTGCCCACTCTATTTTTCTTTAAGTCTGAATTTAAAACTCACTAAAACCGACTTAAACATTTTTATGTAAAAATTCATACAATTTCAATTATTTTCATTGAATGCTTTCCAAAAACTTTATTTTTACATTAAAAATATATTCATTAAAAAAATATATCCATGTATCCAAGTTTTATGTACAAATCTACACAAAAATTTGTTAAAACAATAAAATATTTTAACTACACTTTAAAGTAGGTATGTAGCTGCTTTAAATTATTTGATGTTATCATTGCTTTACCAGACGTATGTTAAGCTAAAAGTTATTTTTGCATGATAGTTTAAGGAATTTCTCTTAACAGAGGTTTATCAACCTGTTTTAAGTTTTTTTTTTTACATAAGTCTGTAAGTTTCTAAGTTGATTTGTATTTTTATGGATGCATAGTTGAATTTAAGAGATATTTAGATTGAAAACCTATTTCGTTTTAAATTATTCGACTATATAACTAGTTTTTTGATCTGTTTTAAAACAATATAAAGATCAATTATATATCTGGTAAAATTATGAATAAAATAGTGATGGAATAGAGATAGAGACAAATAGAGCACATTATTTTTCTTATGGAAAAATGTCTTTAGGTTAGACAAAATTTTCATACAAAATTTTCTTAAAGGACACTTGAAGTCTACTTTAATTTTTTATAAATACGGCAGTTTGTATGTTGTTGAAAGAAAACTTAAAGTATAAATTAATAATTGGCCGATCGAAGGGAAATGAGACCACATTTTTCTTTTCTTTATTATTAGTTTAAATACTTTAAAAGTTAATAAGATACTCTTTAAATAACGACAAACATATATATTTGCACGTTTTTGATATTTAATTACACAAAAGTTATCTGTCTGTATGCGTTTTATTATGAAATTTTACAGTAATTCGACTTGATCGGAAACATTTGATTCTTTAAAATGTTAATTTCCAAATCAAGTGTAAGAATTTTATATGCAGAATAATAAAATGTTCTGTTACCAACGTTACGCGAAATGTATAATACCATTCATTTTCATATTCATCTGAAATACAGTAACTTTTTTTATACAAATAATACTTATGAAATTTATAATAAAACTAAAAACATAGTAGTAATATAAAATTTAACAGCGAAGCTTGTAAGAGTACGGAATAGAATATAGTACAAGGTGGCGCAAAAGTAAACTTCCAATCAGGCGATCTTGCTGGCCAGTGCAAATCGCCAAAACGGGAGATTAGGCGCCCGGGAAATGCAGCCTTCAGCATATCGGTTGTGGCACGTGCAGTGCGTGCTGTTGCACCGTCCTGTTGGAACCACATGTTTTCCAATCCCAATTCATCAAGTTGCGCAAAATTTATAGCATTTTCTGATAGGAGGATTACTTTTGCGCCACTTTGTACAGTATACGTATCCAAATAACTTTGTATACCTAGCTACAAGTAACAAGTAAGTATTGGCGCTGCTTAAGCAAATGGATAAATGCATTTGACAATTTATGGCTTTACCAATTTAACCCTTTTTAAACTTACGCCTAAAGGAAATGGCATTTGCAAAGATTTCTTTTGCTACTTTTATGTTGTTAGTTCCCAACTTTACGTTGTGCTTTTCGTGCGATTTTATATTAGTTTTTCATACTTGCTTTTATTCCAGTTGCTGTTGTTTTTCCCCCTCCAGATGACTGTCGTTTCCTTTCCTGTTGCTTGAAGAAGCCAGTTCGTGTGCCATTTTATAGCAAAAAGGTTTATGTATATTGTTGTTGATTTTTTACAGTTTCTTTTTGACTGGTTAGAATTTATTCTTATAAATCAATAAAAACCATAAATCAAGATTTTCTAGGTTGTTGTTTTTTTTTTTGTATTTATGTTTGTATGTGTTTTTTTTTTGATAGAGAAAAAAGTAACCATAAACAAACATAATACAGAAACATAATAGAAAATCTTAAATGTATACAATACAAAATAGTGAAAAATAAAGAAAATCCAAGTAAAAATCTCTTATGCATGTCTCTCTACATGATTTATGTACGCATTTCCTTATTTGTAAATATTTTTTCTTTTATTTTAATTTATATTTTACAAATACCACTTTTCTCCATTTTACCATAATATGATGTATGTTTGTACATACAAAAAGTTATCTTCATATGGTTACAATTGTACAAACATTCATATACAGTCAGAGTCAAAATTTTATTATTAGAATAAGAAATATATAATTTAGAATCAACTTAAAATTTAATTTTAGGTTTAACGTTTTCCCGGCTATTCATTGCACTTTCAAAGAATACAAGATCACCTGGTCCTGCAGCTGACATGCAACCCCAAAACATCAAAGACCCACCGCCGTGTTTTATTGTAGCTTAAAGGTTCCTTGGAAACAGCTCACTATTTCTTGTGCTCCACACCAATTATTTTTCACAAAGGTCTTAAATTTACTCTCCCTGCTAAATATTACATTATTCCAGAAAGATTGCGGAGAAGTAAGTTTTTGCAAAGTATTTACGTTTAGTACGGTTTACTGTAGAAATATACCGTTTTTTTTTTACACACACTTCCATGAAGTCCACAGTTATTCAACCGTCTTCTTAATGTCGATGCGCTTAATAGCTCACCGGGTTTAGTAAACATTTTTTCAGCTTGACCTCTCTGACTATTTTGCGCACCTCATAATTAGTTAGAGAGCGTGGTCGACCGGTATGTATAGTAGTTTTGGTGTTTCCTCGAGCTGAACTTTCTTTCAATTAATTATTAACCCTCCGATGAGTGCCAGTTCTGAACTTCACGGCCGTGTGAAAAGCTCCCTACGGACCTTTTTTGTAAATCATGTTTTTTTTCATATAAAAAATATTTTTTTGATTTTTTTTTTTTTTTGTTTTTATTGTTTATAACTAAATTCTACATACAAGAATAATTTTTTAAATTTTTTTAACTCAAAGACATTAGGGAGGCTGATAAAAACAAAAATTCTAAGAACTGGTTTATTGTTAGTAGTATAAAATTAGAATATTGTGCCTTTCCTCGAAAGCAATAAAGTTCATGTCTTCGAATTTTTCTGAGAATTTTTTGTTTTTATCATCATCCCTAATGCCTTAGAGTTTAGGTCTTTGTGTTCAGAACAAGTAAATTCTGTGTTGAAACAATAAAAAAAATTATAATGATGCCCAAAAACATGCATTTATTAGTGAAATTCAGTACAAGGTCCATACGGACCTATTCACACGTCCGCGTACTATTCTCACTAAAACCTCAATAACTCCTAAAGTAATGATCCGAGCGGCTTGATTTTTTTCCAAAAGATGCGCAACAAAATACTCTTGGAATACAGAGTAACTTGGGTTGTAGTGGCCGAAGTAGGAGTTATTTCAGTTTGAAAAGGCAAAAAGGTCCCTAGGGACCTTCTCACTCATCGGAGGGTTAAAGAGTTGACCGGGTTTTGTTCAGAGATTTTCCATTGCTTCGATGCTAGACTATTAAATCTTTAACTTCCACTGGTAAATCTTTGCCACGTGCCATTCTGTTCCCCCAATAATAATTTAATAACTCTGTACTTACAAATTTATTGCTAATTTTATTTATTATTGCATTTAAAATGATTCTGAATGAACAATCTTCACATAACAGTACTTATTTTATTATATTTTAACGTTCTCTATATAAACTGCATTTTTAAGAGTATTTTCTCATTTGCTAGATAAAGCTTATATCTTACAGTAAGACGTAATGACAATATTTACTCAACAAATATTAATCACTTGTTCAAATTAGTCTGACGTTGTTTACTCTTACAAGAGTTTTGCAATACCAACCAGCATCAAATAAATTAAAACTAAATATTGGTTGTCCTGTCCTAAATAAACGATTTTCTTTTTAATAAATAAACGAGGTCAAATATATGTTATTCAGTGGTTACGTCTTTTTTCGGCATATACAAATTTGCCAAGTGTGGCCGTACCTTTAGCCTATCCAAAACATTTTTATACACATAAATTTCAAAGATATTATTCTATAGGGAGATTGTTTTCGCTGTATAAAATTTTTGACTCCGACTGTATATGTATGTACATTAAATTTAAGATTTATTTGATTTTTTATTTAACATTTATCAATACAATTTTCTAAAGAATTTTACATAAAAATAATTTGCCAAAAAACGTATAAAAAAGGTTACAAAATGTATTTCCTTATCTGGTAAATAAAAAATACTTAATAGTATTGAATGCTCATAAATATTTGCGATAACAACAAATAAATTATCAAATTATCTGAAAATAAATAAATAGAAATTTCAATAGTAGGACAATATACATACATATTTTATAAAACAAACTTTAACCATTAACAATTTGATGCGCGATTAACATTTTTGTAAGTAAAATATTGAATCTATTTTAATCTCAAAATAAAGATGTAATCACATAAAAGTCTTGGTAATAAAAGCCTTTTGGGGAAATATGCTCCCCAGAAGGGCAAATGATACATGGCATCAGAATTCAGAAGGTTTCGGGAAAAACATTATGCTTGGTAATCATTTGATCCATAGGTCATCTTTTTTTAATATTACCCTGTTAAACAAGTGCGGATGTAAAATTGGTCAAGCCCAATCGTATAATACACTACGCCAATATATGTATATGTATGTGCATAAACTGTCTTTCAACCAGCCAGCCGGACGGACATCGTTAAATCGACTCAAAAAGTGATTCTGAGTCAATAGCTATTCTTTAAAGTGGGTATTAGACTAATATTTTTACAAACCTCAGATATAATTGCAAATTATTATATAGATAATAGTTCTTAGTTGCACTTTAATTACTTGGTGAATTAAAACATTAGAAAAATATAAGTGAAAAAAAGATAAAAATATCTTAGAAGTACGAGTATGTTCTGTAATTTTGAATTAGGTTCAGCGCTAAATTCTATGTTTGACCATAGGCCATATACCAAGTCCACTTCATGCAATTATCTGCATTATATTTGAAGAAAATACCAAATAAGGCTGTAAGATATCGTGGTGTTGTAAAATTTTGCTCTATAACTCTGATTCTACTGGACCGATATTGATCAATTTCAATAGCAACCATTACGATAAAACAAAGAATATATTGGAATATTTACATAAGAATATTTAAGTTATGTTTTGTTCTTGTAGCTCTATCCCAGAATATATCTGCTTTATGGTTCTAGGTCTAGTATTTGGTCACAATATAGATGTGAACGCAACTTTTCTATTCTAGCTTTCGCTGCGCTTATCCTGTGCCTTACAGAAGACATGAGTTCATAATTTGGAGCCATAGTTTTTGCATACATTTCACTTTTTGCATACAACACAGGATTGTTGTTATGAACAGGAATTCTTTATAACCGAGTTTTACTGAATTTAACAAAAATTGGGCCATTTAATATATTTATGTATTTTTAACAAAAAGATATTCGGTCTTACTGCAGGAACCGACTGTAAAATATATGTACGTAAAGCATTTTCAAAAGAATAATATTAAGTTTTTTTTAAATTTATTAAAGAAAATTAAAAATTTTAAGGATTATTCATTGCAAAAAAAAACTCCGTCTCTCGGTAAGTAGTGGTTGCAATTTGCTACTGACGTTTTGTACGTTACGAGTTAATTTCATCGGTAGTAAACATAACTTTAACGCAGCTCAGGATATATAGATATGCTAAATATTTTGCTAAATTGGAACATCAGTAACTCCATCACTGCCAAACAATTTTTATTTAAAAACTTAACAAGCTCGAAATTTATTTCAATTTTAAAAATTATTAGTCCTTTACGTTACGGTTGAGATACGCTGACTAGACTACGCTAATGCAGTAGAAGAATCTAAATTAATTAATTAATACTTTACTTGTTCAAAGAAATTATAAATGATAATATAATACAAGAGACAATATACATACATACGAGGTCTGATCAAAAAATAACCGTCATATTAAAATTTCGTGAGTTACGTATGTTCGATTTTCGCATTTTTTTTCTGTTATGTTGGTACACATGTCTGTTATATATGTTGGTAATATCAGCCATTTTTTTGGATTGTCTATATGGATATGTCTGTATGGATATGACATTGAAACCAAAACCCAATCATCCCAGGGGAAACGTTCAGAAGAGCCAATACCGAAAAAAGCCCGTCAAGTTCGGTGAAATGAGAAGGTTTTGCTCACTGTTTTCTTCGACTGCAATGGAGTTGTGCATCATGAATTCTTACCACAAGATCGTACGCTCAATAAGGAATACTACCTTGCAACATGATAAGGCACCAGCTCCCACATCGATGCTTGTGCGTGAGTTTTTGGCCCAAAAACATAACCGTTATCATGCCTCAACCACCGTATTCACCGGACTTGGACCCCGCTGACATTGTCCTCTTCCCAAAACTGAAGACACCGATGAAAGAAGCGTTTTGCTACGATTGAGGAGATAAAAGAAAAATCGAAACAGGAGCTGTTGACGATACCAAAAAGCGAGTTTCAGAAGTGTTTCGAGGATTGGAAAAAAAACCCTGGCATAAGTGTATTATCAGCCATGCCACAGTAAACAGTAAAACGAACAATTTTTTCGGATTGAAACCTAGAAATGCTTAAAATTATAATTCCACATTGCAAATTAAAAGTGGTTTCATTTCGAAAAAACTTTTTCGTTTTGCTTTTTCTATAAAAGCAAAATACGGAATTAATTCCACTTCCGAACGGAATTAAATTCTGTGACATTGCTGTATATCTGAGGGGGATTACTTTGAAGGGGGCAAGATAGTTATTGATGAATAAATAAACACTTTTTAAAAAAAAAATGAAAATAACGGCTATTTTTTAATCAGACCTCGTATGTTTGCAATATAACCATAAATAAACAGTGTTATAATATGATTTGATCCTTTAGTAAAACGAACATAAAATAACATACAAAAACACCAACGAAAGTCAAAATAAATTTATCTTTTTCAAAATAAATTAATTTAAAATGCATTTAATTAATTTTTTAGAGACAGTAACGATTATAAGTTTTATTAAAACTTTTATGTTTAATAATTATTTTTCAAGTAAAATTGTTTTCATCAGAAAATACAAATTATTGCTGAGTTTTATTTGATGTTCAAAAACTAAAATTTATTTAAGTTTAATTATTTGTTCAAAAAATAAAAATTAATGTAAATTCACCCAATCGTTCGGAACCAAATACTTGTTCGGATAAAGTTTTTTTCATATGAAGTTTGACGTCTCCCTTTCTGGGGGAGAGAAAATATATGTTACGAACAACTCTCAGCTTAAACTGGTTTCTCTAGAAAAAAAACGAACTGAGTTGCCAATATAATTTCATTTATTCATTAAAAATTTTGTAAATTGTTTTAAAATAATTTAATATTTTTTCTTTTTTTTTTGACACTTAAAACCCCAAGCAAAATATATCAATGGCAGCAGTATTACCTTTTGTAAAACCAATAAATAGATTTTGTTTACATATGGCAGTTTTGATAATCCAGAAAAATCGTTCGAAATGTTTTATTTTTCGCTCAAAAAATAATGATTATTTATGAGTTTCTTTCCCTACACCACAATAGTGGGGAGGATATATTGGGTTTGTGCCCAGAAATATTGATTGGTCCAACACCCACCTTAAAGTATACCGATCGGCTCAGAATCACTTTCTGAATCCAATTTTCTGGACAAGAAAATTATCGAACACATATTTACTATCCCATTTTGGATACTCTGAGCTTACAGTTATCCGAACGTAAAAACGCATATGAAAAGGTTTTTGTAAACTTCAGCTTTTTTGATAATTTATATACAATAGATACAACTGAGTTAAAAAGTCAGGCAAATAAACTCACCAAAAAGTATCCTGGTGATCTAGAAGAGACATTAGCAAATGAATGCATTCATTTACATTATCAACTCGAAGATTCATTGGCAAATACTGAAGATGTGCGTTCTGCACAAATTTTTTGTTTGCAAATTATAAACAAAATTTTATGCATGCATAAAAAAATTTAAATATCTTTGAAAAATAAGACTGATATGACATACATATGTATGTATATTAGGGTGGCCCCAAAATAAAGTTTGCCGATGTTCCCGACTAATATAAAAATTTGATTAATTTTAAGACTACGTTTCTCAATTTTTTTGTCCTGGGGTCAATATTGGGTGAGCTGGATCAAAGGATAAAAATGTCCTTTTTAGAGGTTTTTTGGGTTTTTTCACATTTCTTCCAAAGGAACTATATGTAAATTTGTTATCATATGAAAGGTCTTTGAGAGGAACATTCAATGGATTATCAAAAATTAAAAAAAAATTTTTTTAAATTCAAAAATTTTGAAAATTTCAGACAAAATATTAGTTTTTTTTAATTTTTTTCATAGAATTTACTTAAACAAATAGATGAAATTTCTTGATTATAAACATCATGCAATTTAACCCAATTTTACCTAAATTCTTCCCTATCTGACAATCTCTGTTAACTCAATTCGTTAATGTAATGGGTATTAAAATAACGTAAATTTTATAAGCTAAAAAACGGGAAAACCGATTTGGGTTAAATTGCATGATGTTTATAATTGGCCGGGTAGAAAATGCATTCCAATTTGCCAATTGTTCCAATACGTTACAATAGTATTCTTTAATAGAAATTCTCGAACTACTAGCCTGAATAAAAACTTTTCTCTTAACATCGATACCTTATTTTGTCTGCATACAAACGGGGCCACCCTAATGTATATGTTTAAGTACATGTGAATTGAAAAACGTATGTGTATCTAAATTAATAAAAATTAATACATAATAATTGAAAATTATATGGTTTTTAATTATCACTTTTGTATAATCAAAAAGGGCGGCATGTCAAAAATTGCCTAGGAAGGAAGCAGGCCTAAATCCGCCACTGAGTGTTGAGAATTTTACATAAATTATATACTGTAGTGTGTGGAATTCAGCAATACCTTAATATAACATTTAAATTAAATAAACTGTTTAATGCGATTAACATAAGTTTTACATAATTTATATTGTTTGGGATGTAAAATGTAACATGAAACAAATTTTTATTGAGCACCTACTTAAAGAAACAAAGATATAACTCCCAAAAAAAAAAAAAAAACAACATCTCAGCTCTGCTTATGGGAACTTTAAATTGTGTATCGTACCCTAAAAAATACTTAAAAAAATATAAACAAATATTGCTTAAAAATATTACGTCTTAAATTGTACAAACCCATCTCGTTTGTAAATTTATAAAAATATTTTTATAATCTGATTTATTTTTTTACTTCTATTTATTTATTTTATCTTCCTTAAAAACGAACTAACAATAATTATTTCAAATCTTATACATATCTAATGAACTTTTATTATTAAGTACAGCCAGTGCCGGACGAAAATTGTTTGACCATTGTTGATTTTATGTATTCGTATTATGGGTTTGGGTGTACTTCAAGCTTTTTTAAATATTTTTCTGTATTTTTTTTTTGCAACTCATTTTTTACCAATGAATATTCGAATTTTTTTTATATACCAGTGATGATTCGTAGCAATTTGTTTTGGCGTCTTTGAATTCGGTCTATATTTAAAGCTGAGGCTGTTCCCCATAGCTGTATTCCATAACACCATATAGATTTTATGATTGAGTTGTAAAGCAAGAGTTTGCTTAGATTGTCTGCCAATGAGTCAATTAATTTGGATCAATTTCAATTGAGTCAATTTTGCATCTATATGAGAATTGCATGTAAGGCGACGATCGAGGTGTATACCGAGGTATTTAACTTCGGATTGTTGTGTTATTGCTTGATTATTGATATAAACATATAAGGCAGCATGATTCTCTACGCAATGTAAAGGTTATGTGTTTGCATTTCTGCTCATTAACATCCATCCTCGATTGCTTTAACCATGTTTCGAATTCAATTGTATGATTTTCTAAATAGCGAGATACTTCTTGAGGGTTTTCATGAATGCTTAAAATAGCAGTATCATCTGCAAATGTAGATGTTTGAGTACGATTGTTTGTTGGCATATCAGTTGTATATATCAAGTATAAAAATGGTCCCAGGATACATCCTTCACGTACTTGTCCTTCAATTGGTTGTGCGGAGCTTAAAAAATCTCCTTATTTAAGTTTAAATGTCCGACCAGTTAAGTAGATTTCCAATAGCTTGTGTGTGTTTATGGGTAAGTTTACTTTTTCAAAAGCTTGAGAAATGTCGATAAAAAGATCAGAATAATATGTTTTTTTTTCAAATGACTTTTTTTTACAATATTTACCAGTCTAAAGGTTTTCCGATAATATTGTGTTTTTTTCTAAGTTCAAATTGCTGATTCGGAATACAATTGTTTTTAATTAAAATCAGGTACAACCAGTTCATTAGAATCTTCTCGAATAGCTTTGATATATTCGGCAATAGGCTGATGATTCTACTTTTGTGTGATCTTTTCCCGGCTTTGGTATCATGGTGAAACCTTCCCTTCTGGTGGACTATATTCAAGGCGTAATATAGTGTTAAAAATAAAAAAAAACCATTTTTATTGACATCCGTGGTAGCTCCATAAGCATCTTGTTACTGATTTTTTTAATACCAGGTGCTTTCTTAGAGTTTAATTGAATAATAGCCTTTTCGATCTGTCGATCGCTCCTAAATGGCGTGTGACTGGTGGGAAAACAATTGCTTCATTTGATGTGTTTGGGGTAAATACTTTTTTTAAATGATTTACAAATAGATTCCCTTTTTCAGTGTCATTTCTGGCCCAACCCCCACTTAAATTTCGCAAGGCGGCTTACATAAGATAGGTCTTTTAAGATTTTTAGTGGCTCGCCATAATGAGTAACCCGGATTTCCTAAATATGTCCAGATTTCCTAAATATTTGTTTAGAGGTTCAGCCTTCCGATATTCCAAGAGTTTTTCTTAACTCTTTTTATGCAATCTTTTAGCTTAGAATTGCCACTCTCTTCGAGTTCTTCTTTTGTCACTTAAGAGCTGCCCACAGCTGCAGAATAAATTCCATTATCTCTGATCAGTCGGGGAGTTTGTGTACCGAGTGGAGTAGCCAGTTCAAGATAATTATTTAAATTGATAAGAGAGTAATCGATGATTTCTGGTGTTCTTACCGGTTTGGTTTCTGAACAATGTGTATCTATGTACTTTCTATATTTAATCCAAAGTTTGTGTTTGTTTTGGTTCAAATTTAATTCTAACGAAGATTCAACATGAATCACTTCTCTCGGGATATTTTTTATAATTCCAAAATCAATATCAAATCGGTATCTGCTTAGTACTTGGGTGTTTCGCCATTTAATCCAATTTTAGAAATTGTATGAAATAAAACACGATCTTTCGGAGGAATCAGACTTGATTCGCAAGAAAACGGGGTCCTAGTGATTTAAAATTATGTTTTAAAATTGAACAAAATTTATAAAACTCTGAAATAATTTTTATTTTCTAAGCAAAAAAGTAAAACTTAAGACATAAGTTTTATTTTGTATTTTCAAAATAAAACTCAAACTATTAAAACAAAAAATAAAACTTAGAGGCCATTTACACGATGAAATTAATTACATGCAATTTTTTCCATTCTCTTTTAAAATTTCTACGTAAAATGTTGTGCATTTTTACGATGAAATTTTACGTGCAACAAATCATGAATTTTTTGACGTTTAATTACACATTCCTCACCATTCGCATTCAAACAACGAAAAATTAAATTTTAAAATATAAATATAATATAGAAGAAATATATATATATGTATATATATAAAATAATATACATATATATGTATGTACATAAATACAATATACAAAAATTTTAAAAAATATAAAAAATGGAAGATTTTAATATAGAAAAAGTAATTGAAAATGTTCTTGCGCATTAATTTTTATAACGCATACTTCAAAGTAAGTAAAACACAAACGATGGTAAAAGGAAATTTTAAAAAAATTGCATGAAAAATGAAAGTCGTGCAATTTGTTCTACCCCTCTTGCTTCTCTACCCCGTTCGCAAACAAACATTAATTGCATGCAATTAATTGCATGAAAAATTGCATCGTGTAAATGACCTCTTAAAATACAAATAATAATTATTTTATGAGTAATAAAAAAAACTTAAAAAATTATCATTAAAATTAACCGCCTGGCCCACAATGTCGAACGATAACGTTCGCTTAGATAAGACTTAAGACACAAACTTTTTATCGTATCTATTTTTTACTCAATCAAGTTTGTTTATTCCACAATCAAGTTTGTGTCTTAAGTCTTATCTAAGCGAACGTTATCGTTCGACATTGTGGGTCAGGGGAGGGTAGGGTGGAGGGTATAATTAAGAAATAGAAATATTTTCGTTTTCTGATATTACATCTGCTTAGATTGAAATTGGTATAATTAAATTTATTATGGTGTTGTACTCGTATATATACGATTTTCTTGTTTTAAATTTCAATAATACATAATCATTATTTTCTATCCCTGATTTTTTTCCTTTTAATATGTCTTAAGTTAAGGTGTTTCTTATTGTTGTTTCTAAAATGATGCGACACAAAATACCAATATTTGAAAAAAATTTAAGTTTAATGTTGAAAAACGTATCCTTTTTTTAGGGTTGAAAGGCGAAAAATAATTTTTGGAAGCATTGAAAAACAAAAATGCGCAAATTAAGGGCTACCCTATTTGTCTATACATACATACTCGTACGTATATATATAAATGTTTGCAACAAAAACATATATCTCTGTGGAAATGTGTATTAGAATGAAAAACAAATCAATTCCGGACCTAATAAGACGCAGTACTTTGTTTTCTTTTTATAAAGTTCTAATTCCATTTAAGTTTGTTTGTCGTTGTTGTTTTTTTTTCATTTCAAATACAATTAACCCTTATAACCCGAAAGCTTAAGTATATTTTTCTTTCTTCGAAAATCCATTTGCAAAATAAAATTTAGAAGGAAGGGTAACAAATATATGTAACTGGCATTTCCTATCTTTGTTTTCTGCTTTCAAGTAGGAAAAATGCGTAACAATATGAAAGTGAGATGATTTTGTAAATGTTTATGTAGGACTATGGCTGCATTTATGTGGGAACATTTTAACGTATTGATTGATGGTTTTATGTTCAACTTCGTTTTGTTTACATTTCTTGACAAACATTCATGCTAACACACCAATACCTGGTTGTACTGTATTTATAAAATACGAATACATTTGCAGGCAGGTTATTGTCAACTTGGAAACTGTTAATACGCAAACATTATGACATGTAGTAAATTATATTCTACAAAAATAACTGGTAAAAAATAAATAGGTGACATTTAGACCAATCCTCAAAAAAGCATATTTGGTATCTTAAAATAAAGTAATATTCTAGTAAAGTTTGGAACAAGGTATAAACTGGCTGTTTACAATGGCGCGGTTTTGTCCTTAATAACTTATATGTCATTTTGAAGGCTACATATCTGTCATTTCTTTTCACTTAGTTATTGAACATTATAGTGAAAACAAAAACGTTATTTTTTGCTTCAAAAATGTTTAAATTTAAGCCAATAAAGCGTAATACGAGTAGGTTTTACTTTATTTCTCGCCTAAGTTTATGGTAAATGTGTTCCATTGGTCTCAACGTGCGAGAGATGATTTCTGAGGTACAGAAATGGTGATTTTGACAAGGAAGACAACAATCGCTCAGTGAGACCAAAAGATCATGGCAGGGAACTTGCTTTGAAGCGAGCATTAGCCAAGAAACACATGAAAGAAATATTCTATCCTGAAAAAGTTCATGCTTGCAATACCTGTTACAAACTATTAAACAAAAAGTCGTTGGGAAGTTTTGCCTCAACCGCCCTGTAGTTCAGATCTTGGATCTGGGAAACGTTTTATTTCAAAATAGGGTATATGAATTTGGCTTGATTCGTTCTTGGTCTCATACGTTGCCATGCATCCGGGAAAAAAATCATAGCTAACAGTGGCCAATATTTTGAATAAATAAAAATACAAATTTTTTAAAATAAATGCTGAAAATTTGAAAAAATCTCTTATATTTAATAGTATTTATTTTACTTTCGAGACTCATTGGACACTCTTAAAATTTTTCAGATTTGTTTCAACTGAAATGAGAAATTAACGCATTCTTTTAGTCAGAGTTTATCAATGTTATCAATTTACGTTCATAAGTCACATTTTTGTCCATCAGCACTTATTTGGTAAATCACTATTATTGTGATCCAAAAACCAACAGAATTGTTCTATGGATTGTAGAAGCACATTAACTGGATAGGATAACATTAACAACGGCTCTGAAGTTTGGTGCGGAAAATATGATTTTTTTTTTTTTTGGAAAAAATTTGTCATTAAATAATTAAATATAAAATAATCGAACACATTCTATAATTTGTTTTTTCAAGCAATTAGGTCACTTTTAATATTTATATAAAAATGGTTTATATATTTATATATTTTAATATCCAATATTTCGCTATCACAGTGGATAGCTTCCTCAGGGATAATACAATTTTTGAATTATAATAAATTAATAATTGTGATAGCAAAATATTGGATATTAAAATATATAAAACATTTTTTTTATATAAATATTAAAAGTGACCTAATTGCTTGAAAAAACAAATTACAGAATATTGAAAAAAGGTCGAATAAAAGAACTAAATAATAATCGAACACATTTTAAAAAAATTTTAAGAAACATTCAAATACAAGCATATATATGTATATAATTTTTAAAATGTATTTTTAACAAGGTGGTCTCTTAAATGCTCTTCTCCTGTCCAAACAAGGAGTCGGGGCCCATTTTTTTATTGCTGATTCTTAAAGCAAAAATTATGAGGAATCCAAAAAAAAAATTAGCCGGAAAATTTAGGAGCTTCTGTGGAAAATCGGAAAATTTAATTTTCATGGGAAAATTTAAAGGTAAATTTCTAAGAAAAATTATGAAAATTTTATTTTTCAATTAAAGCCTGATTCAATACCTTTCCAACGAGCTATCAGTCGTTGCGATCGCTTTAGTAGTTTTTTTTTAAAACAACTTTCAATGAGGTCCCTTATGAAGAATTCTTCAATTTTGTCACATGACAGTGGTGTACACCACCACTAAACCAGTCACTATAAAAAAAAAAAAAATATGTAGGTACATTATTTTTTGCTGGGCAATCGATTGAGACTATTTATTTTAAAATCGGAGAGGGGTCGTCCAAAAATTTCCCAATTTTGATCGTTTTCATATGGAATTGCTCTATATGTATATATACGATTACGTATTTACTGGTATATCAGTTTTTTTCTTTGTAGAATAAGATTATCCTTTTATTAAGTAAAGTTAAATTTTTTTAGTTTTTTAATGTTCATTTGAAAACTCGATTTTAAATTTTTAAAAAATTTTGTTAAACAAAATTTAGAATTTTTAGGACATCTCTTTGGAATTTATTTAGGATATATAAGGGCACAAAAGTATGTTAATGCATCCCATAGTTTTTCTGTACCCACGATTTTAAATTGGCGGATTTCGGGGAAAACTATTTTTTTTTGCAATAATTTGAAATAAAACTCAGCCAGAATATTATAATTCAGATACTTTTAAATTTTTTCCGAAAGATTTTTTAGTAAAAACATGTGAGAGTATTTGTGATTTTTAAAAATAGAAGCACGTAGTTCAATTAAATAGTTTTATTCTTCTGAAGATCTCTGATAAACTGTAGTCTAATGTCAATATCCTTAGTACTATGATGCTGTGTAGGAATTCCAATAGAACGAATTGCACCTTGGTTATCGATATTAAGTATTATTGCTATTGTGAAGGTATGCTGCCTTACAATCTGCTTTCTTTGTGGATAAAGCTTAATGTTTTCTAGCGTTGGCTTCTCCAATTAATGACGCTGTCATTGATAAGAAACATATAGCCACTTGTCAATCGTCTTGTGTCCGCATCACGAGCAAAATCAGCATCAGTTTAACCTTCAAACTTGAATGAATTGTTTGTGAGGTCGGTTATATTATTATTAACTTTTGTTTGAAAATATTTTTTTTAACGTTGAACATTTTCATTTATTAATTTTTTTTTATTAGAACTTTGAATTTTATTTGAATTTTGCATACAAAAGTTTACTTTCACCCTAATAACAAATAAAAATTGTGTGAATATTTTTTTGCAAAACATAAGCTTGAAGAGTCATTGTGTAATTTGTTAATCTATTATTTAAGTTTGACTAGCTTACAACATTTCCATATTTAGATTTTTTTTTTAAAGTGAAGTAACACTCAGGCAATTAATATGCCTATATATAATTGCGTTACTTTCTTTGGAAAGGGAATAGATTGAAGAAGTAAAGGTGGTGAAAGTAGAAAGAAGCTTTATATCACAAGTCTGCAATTGCGCATTATGTTTGTTTTAGTGCAGCATTGCAGCGCCTCTGGTGGTGAGTAGGCGCATTATTTTTAAAGTTTGATTTTATAGCCTTTATTTAATTATTTTACTTCGGTGGCGTTTGAATGCTATACCACCGAAGGCGGGAGCGCTGTGATAAATATTAGTTATGATGGATAGAAAGAAACCTAATAATTATTAGAAACTGATGTTGTTTGAGTGGCAGCGACTGGGAATCAAACCCGGGCTACAAATACCAACTCATGCTTAATGATCAAATGCGCTAACCAATTAAGCTACAGCACCCTCATATTCCATATATGTATCAGATTTTAAACGTTGTTATTTTTTGTTTAAAGTTTATTTACTAGGAAATTTAGAGCTTCTCCACAGCCAGGACAATTTAAACAAGGGGACAAACGAGGACAGTACCAAGTTCATCCTTTTACCCAGCAATTTTGAGCAGGAAACGAATGTTTGTTTGCTTGGAAAGAAGAGTTGTCTTTGTAAAAGTATTGTTTAAAAATTTTACATGAAGACTTCTCATAAATTAATGCGAAATTATACCCAAAAAACTACTTAACAAAAATAATAATTCTAAACCTGAACATATTTAATACTTAAAATTTGACACCATAATCTAGATTGTTGTTTTTAGTATTACATTTTTAATAAAAGTGTATAATTTTTTTAAGTTCGTATTAATTTTGATAACATTAATTTAAAATTTCAAATATTTTTAATACTTAATATTATGCACTAATGACATAACCAACTTATAACTAAACAAATTTAAGTGAAACTTTATCACATTTAAAGAAAAGGATTCTCGTAACATCAGGCCTGATCACATTAAAGGATATGCGGTGAGTTTATAAATATATAAATACTATATATACCCTGCAGGAAATTGAACTAGTATCAAACTAGTGTGGTACTAGTACAAAAATCACCAGTACTAGCTCCCAACTGTAACCTTTCCTATACCATCTTGATGCTAAAATTAACATTGAGTGTGTTAGGAAAATTACTAGTACCATTGGTACTAGATGGACACTAGGCGGATACTAGTACTATTAGTATTAGATGAGGACTAGTATAACTGATTCTAGGTGGATACTAGTACAATTAGTCCTAAATTAAGAACTGGTTTACATATAAAAAAAATCCCTAAAATTGTTGATTTTATTAAACCCAATGAAATTTGTTAAGTCTTTGTCTTAACAAGTAATTTTTGGTTCATCAATTCTTTGTTTATAAAAGGAAATGGACAATTCTTTTTCGTTTTGATTTTCATGCATTTCAATCTGAAGTTTGAAAAAAATTAAAGAATTCTAATAAAAATACAAATTTTAAAACGTATGTGATAAAAAATGCGATACGTAAAATAGAATAAAGAGAATAGATGAAGTAAAAGTTGCCTGTCTAGATTAGGACTAATAAAAATATTAATTTTTTGTTTGATTTTTAATTATCAAAGCTTAAATTTACTTTAAGTAATTATATAAATATGTATGCATTTTTTTTGTTATTAAATTAAAACTGCATATAAGGATTGGCCAGAATTGCGTTTTTGAACTTTTAAAATTTAAATAATGGAATACCATCAACAATGATTTGAAGTCCGACAGAGGAATAATTCTTTAAAACATTTTCGACTTTTTTAAGCAGCTTCTCTATTCCTAAATAGTGGAAACTGCCTGGTGAAACACTTCGGATTTCAATTTTGTTCGTTTTTCCAAGCAGCCCTTCTAAAGATAGCGGAACATCCAAGCCTTCCTCAGACAAAATTGACAACAAGTTTTCGGCGCAACTTCTTGTGGGTTTGTTCTGTATAAACCAGTTCTTTGACTTTTTTTTTCAAAGATTGATTTGATAATTCGCAATCTTTCGTCGGTCGGTTATTTTCACCACTTATTTCTTCTTCTATGTCGATTTACAATTTCTTCACCAAAACTAATTTTTTTTGGAGGATTTTCATTACACAGTACTCCATTTTTATACACAGTAATTTGTTTTTTTAATGTTCTCTTAAAATATAAATTTTTGTTACTCATTTTAATATTTTTGTTAATTTATGGCTTTTGGATTAATAAATATAAATATATAAATATCAATATTAAACAAAACCACGTTTAAAAAATTTTAAAATTACTTTTTAATTTTATTTTTTTTTAATGTCACCCCCACTCGGGAGGTTTTGCCTAGAAACCTACATCGTTTCTAGTGATAGGACATAAGCAATGAATTATGGAAGAAACAAGAAAAACGCGGCTCACTTACATAAATGTACATATAAATAAACTGATATGCAGGTGGCAAAGTCATCTAATAATTTTCAGCGGCGGTGCAGCGAAAAAGTACACAGCATACTGTTCTTTGTTATACCCTACACCACAATACTGGGGAGGGTATATTGGATTTGTGCTGATGTTTGTAACGCCCAGAAATACTAGTTCAACACCCACCTTAAAGTATACCGATCGGGATAGAATCACTTCCTGAATCCATTTAACGCTGTCCGTCCGTCCGTCCGTCTGGCTGGCTGGCTGACTGGCTGTCCATGTAAAGCTTGTACGCAGAGTACAGGTCGCAATTTTGAAGATATTTCGATAAAATTTGGTACGTGATATTTTTTCGGCCCAAGGATGGATGGGATTGAAACTGGTGGAAATCGGTCCATTATTTCACCTGGCCCCCATACAAATGTCCTCCCGAAACTGGGGTTTATCGATCATAAATCTTTCAATTATGCAAGTATGCAAACAAATTTCACCAAAAATGAGTAATAAATGAAGCTAAATCACATCTAAAAAAAATTAAAGAAAATAACTCTTTTAAAAATGTTGGCATCCAAATAAAATTGAACACAAATATGTTTTGTATATATACATATAATATGGTAGAAGTTTATGACAGTCGGTCCATAATTAGTCATAGCTGCCATATGAGGCACACTTCCGAAAATCACATAAAGAAAGAGCATAACTCTTTTAAAAATGTTGTTATCCGAAGAAAATTTAATAAAAATGAGTTTCTTATGTACAAATAGGATGACACCTAATTTTATAATAGTCAGTTCATAAATAGTCAAAACTCTCATATAAGACCCTCTTCGTAATTCACTTTAACCTCCATAAATCTTTTAAACGTATTTATATCGAGATAAAGTTTAACGCACATAATATTTATATTCACGAAAGTCGTGGCACTAAATTTTTGGATGATCGGTCCATAATAGATAATATCTCCCATATCGCTCATATCTGAAAAACTGTTTTATTGATATACTGGGTGTAGGGTATTATATGGTCGGGCTTGACCGACTATACTTTCTTACTTGTTTCAAATTTGAATTTGTTTAAAAAGTGTTGTAAATAAAATCATCAAAAAGTAATATGAAATTCTACAAGTCAAATCAATCTACAAATGAACTACTTGAAGTATTAGTCCTGCAGGAAATGTCAATAGTGAAATTGTACTGATTTACTATTGACAAAGTCACCAGTACTAGTGACTTAGTATACCTCAGACAATGCTAATTACTATAGACATTTAACATGTGCGTGTCATTGAAAATCCACTACTGACATAGGTACTCTTGACAAGGTAGTTCTTTTGGGACCACATTGTCTACCTTTTAGTACTTTTCTGAAATAGAAAATAAAAATGCATTTTTTGCTAATTTTTGGAGTTTTATTAAAAAAATATATAAAATACTAAAAAATATTTAATTAAAAATAAATTCGAAAACACCCAGAGCCTTTGGAGGGAATCGAACTCCTAACCCTCTGAATGATAGTCCAGCACACTAACGCCTATTCTAACGGGGCTCACAATTGAAAAAATATATTTGTATAATAACAACCATTGTGACAACCATTTATTGATTAAAAGTTGCAAAGCTGGCCAAGAAGTACCAAAATGTAGTTTTTAATTATTCTATTTATGAATGCAATCTTGTAAAATATAACAATTAAAGCCGTCTAACAAGTGATAAGTGTATTATGTATACAACGGTCTATATAGTTGCAAACGTACATGTGAAAAGATTGAACTACTATTGATAAAAATTATAGTTAAATGTTAACAACTGTTTAAGATAACATCACTTTTAAGGTTTTTCTTTTTCATAGATTGTTTTCTATTGTGAAAATGTTCTTTTGTTGCATTTAAGAAAGAATGTTTGTTTTGTAATCTAAAGATTAATCAATCAAATTTTACAAAAACTACTCTGTTTAATGCTTTTAATATACAACCGGAGCTGGAGGAGTAGGAGTACTTAGATACATGTGGTAAATGAAGGAGGGATTTTTCTAATTGATGTTATTGATGAGTTTGTGTATTTTATGGCAATTCTATGGTGGGGGGGGAGACTCTCAACAATGCTACTTAGCTCTGTGTACACATATAAATAAGTAATTTTAATAGGGTTAATGGTTTGATAAATAATTGAAATGAAAAAAAAAAACAAAAATAAATGAATTTATTAAACAGAAACAGATATAACAAGTAAAAAAGTATAGTCGGTCCAGCCCGACCATATAATACCCCAGTTTTTCAGAAATGGGAGCTATATGGGAGCTATAACCTATTATGCATCAACAATTCAATAACTTTAAACTTTATCTTGATATACACACTTTTAAAAGATTTATTCATGGCAAAGCGATTCTCAGAAATGGGTCTTATATGATGGCTATGACTTGTTATGGAATGATCCTTGTAAAATAAGGTGACATGTCTTTTGTATATACGAAACTTATTATACCCTAGACCACTATAGTGGGAAGGGAATGCAATTTTAGAGATATTTCGATAAAATTTGGTAAATAATATTTGTTAAAATCGGTCGATTATTTCACCTAGCCCTAATAACGAAATAGGGGTTTATTGGTCATAAATGTTTGATTTAAATTTTATATTTAATTTTATTTTGATACAAATGTTTATCTATATTTATGGTGGTTAAAGTGATTTTCAGAAGTGGGCCTTAGTTTGTAGCTATAACTAATAATAGACCAATCATAAAAACATTGGGCTGAATAATTTGTGTATATTTTTGTTGATTATTATTAAGATATTAACATTTATAATAGAGTTATACTCTTTAAAGTGCTTTTCGGCAATGGATCTTATATGAGAGCTATGATCAATTATGAACCGATTTACACAAGAATTGTAGATATCATTAGAGAAACTTGTTTGGATATGTGCATAACTCAAACATTTATGACCGATAAAACCCTATTTCGGGAGGACATTTGTATGAGGGTTAGAAGATATAATGGACCGATTTTAACCAATTCCAATTGCATACGTCCTTGGGCTGAAAAACTATCATGTACAAAATTTTTTGGAACAATCTTCAAAATTGTGAACTGTACACTGCGCACAAAGTATACATGGACAGCGAGGTGGGTGTTGGTCTAATATCTATGGGCGTTACAAACATGAACCCAAATCCAATATACCTTCCCAATTATGGTGGTGTAGGGTATACAAATTAAAACGAACATTACTTTATAGCTTTAAAGGGGATCAGTTAATAAACAGCATATAACACTCAAGTAGAAATGTAAAATAAAATTTATTTACATATAAATATTTCAAGTCATATTTATTTACTGTAAATACAGATGTTTAAAAAAAATTATGTTTAATTGAGTTTGATATGATTTATTTATGTTTCTTTTTAAGGTTTTCCTTGTCTTAGTTTCCTAAAACTGTATAATTAAACTCTTACTTTGTTTCTTAAAGGCACAAGTAAAATATAATTGGGATTCGTATTCCTTGAATTTAAACAACAATAAAAAGACTATTTAAGGCAGTGTAATGTGATGTGTTTTGAAGTGCTGTATTGCGGTTGCACAGGCATGTACGAGTGCAATGAATTGTGTTTGGCACAGAGACCAAACATGATTATTTCGATTGCATGCAATTTGAATGCAATTATCACTTTAACAAAATGAACACAAAGTAACAAAGCAACAAAGCAACAATATGCAGTCGTATCTATACTCAACAATCATACAATTGGGTGTTAAAATAAACATTTGTACATCAAGAAGATTTTAATAATATATAAAGGAAATTTATCATGATCTTGTTGATTAATAAAAACGATTATTGTTTGTATAATAATATAATTATAATTACTTAGTTAAAATTACAATATTTCACTTTACTTAAATAGTCAAAGCAAATAAAAATAAAATAATATCTTTTAGGACCAAACATATATTTAACGCTCTAATATAAGACGTTTTGTTCATAGACTATACCCAGCAAGCCATATGAGTCAGAAAAGACTCATATTCTGACAAATTTTCGGGAGCGTTAACAATCATTATTGCTCCGAAAACCTTCAGAAAAGAGTCTTTTATGAGGTTTTTTTTTTGGGCTCTGAAAGAGCTCTTAGATAATGTCAGAAAAGAGTCTTTTATGAGGGTATTTTTGGGCTCTATGTAATCTTGTTTTTATCATTCTTGTGTGGTACAGCTATGTTCAAAGCACAAATAACAGGACAACAACGCTTTGGTACACACATAATGAAGAGGAATTTCTGAGTCATACTGCGTGCCGACTTAGGACAGTAACAAGCAAATTTTTCTTTCGCTCCGAAAATTATCTTTTGTTGGCCTCTTTTGACTCCTTTTTCGGAGCGCTCCTAGAATGGTATGCTGGGTAGGTACACTCAACTACAATGTTGCATAAATTACTAAGACGATGAAATTATTTAAGAGATAAAAACCTTAATTAACTTAAAAAGAACTTTATAAATATTATGAACATTAGAATGGTTTCTTTAATTGCCAATACAAAAAAGAAGTAACGAAATCAAGAGAATAGTTCTGCTTAAATGACATAATTATTTATCTAAATAACAGCGGTGGTGTGCAATATGATGATATGTTGAAAAGATAATTTTAGTTTTAAAATAAAAATTTAACAAAAGTGACCAACATGCAGTTTACTCGAAAAGCGCAATGTAGCCATTATCGAAGAATAAATGTACATATTCACATACAATGTACAATCTGTCAATTTTTATTCGAATTTTGGCCGAATAATTGAATGCATCATTGGACCATGGAAAATTTCAACCAAATAGAGCCACCTACCAGCAAAGCCGTTTAAATAAAATGGAAAACAGTTTAGAGGTTACAAGTTTTTATTTAAAGTTTCTCATAGTAACTTGCAAAAATAAATTTGCTGCGGCTATGACCAGTAATCAGAGTTCATATAACTGGCCCGTTTCCCTTAAAATTTTCTAGAATGATTTAAGATGATCATGAAACTCATCTTTACAAAATCAAACGATGGTCAACATATAAAACTAAGCTAATATGGGAGCTATCAATTAATAAATCATAATATTAATATATATCTGAAAAATGCAGGATTCATAATAGATTTCGTATCTTTGAAACGCGTAGCTTATATGTAATTTTGAAATGTACATGTCATATTTTCTCATATTATAGGGTAAACATCAAAGTAAGAAGTTATAAAATTTTACTTCTTCAAGTTTTATAAATTAATTTCTGCAATAAAAAAAAATACATGGTAAATGTGTTCCATAGATTTCAAAATGCGAGAGATGGTTTGTGCGGTTCAGAAGTGATGATTTTGACACGGAAGACAGAAAAAAAAGTAAAAGACGAATTTGCATGAAAGATGGGAAGAGATCATAACCAACAATGTCCAATACTTTGAATAAATTTATATTATACAAAAGTTTCAAAGTAAAACCTCAAAACTTAAAAATGACACCAACATTTTTAAGACATTTATGTAGGTGCAAGAGGGTTTCGGTAGTTGTTGAATGTATGATCAGTTATTCATTCACTATGTTGGTTAAAAGGAATTCAAATATAACACATTACAACTTGAAAGCAAATGAAATCATAAAACTGATATGGTGTTATGGGATACAGCAGCCTCAGCTTCAAATTGTAGATAGAATTCAAAGATGACAAAACAAATACGAATAATCACAATTGCCCCCTGGTATATAAAAAATTCGAATATTTATTAAGACTTGAACGTGCATTCAAACCCATTAGCCCGCAACATATTAAATAATAGTGGCTATATTCGACTAAGAAGAAGAGATACAAAGGATCTGTGCGGAAGACAAGAAGCAATAATGTCTACTTAATACTTATAACCAACAATGGTCAAACAAATTTCGTCCGGAACTGGCTGGACTAAATAATAAAAATTCAGTAGATATTAGATGTGAAATATATATTTAGTTCGTTTTTAATGAAGATACACAGCCCAATCATGAATAAAAATTCCGCGGAAGTTTTTTCCCTTTTTATTTTTTTAACATTGAATTATAATAGGAAATATGGAAAAAAGGAAACAACTACCACGGAATTTTTATTCATGATTGGGCTGACAATAAATAAACAGAAGTTAAATAAATAAAATTTCATGAGTATTTTATGAGAAAAAATTTTCTAAACTTTCAATAAAATGTACAACCTCTACACATTTTTCGATTTTGTTCAAATATTCAGCATCTTGTTTTCAGATGACGGATACCTTTGAACCTAGGAAAAACTCTAATGTAATAGCCTCCAAACAGTTTACTTAACTCTTTAATCAAAATATATGATTAAGTTAGGAATAGTCCTAATTATTTTGAAGCTTTGCAAGCGAAATTTGAGAGACCTCTATATTATTTTAGAGAGAAATTGTGCATTATTATTTTGTTAGTGTTTCATAACTATAATTACATTTTATGATAAACAAAAAAGAATACTAGAAAAACAAAATTATATCTGCTATTTATTCTTATTATGCAATTTTTCCAATTTGTTATATATTGCTGCGTGATTCATACAGATATTTTATTTTTCGGATCCCACACATGGGACGATCGTCGCAAAATATTCTGCCGTAATTTCTATGTATGTATTTGAGTTTTATATTGGTTGGATTTCATATCAATTTAGAAGAATTTTACGTGTGTTTCAGTTATTCTCGGAAGTGCATCTATATGCAAAGTAGTATGAGGACATATGGGAGCTTTAACCTATTATGGGTCATAGATATTAATTCAGCACAACAATTGCTACACATGCATACTTATATAAGCATGTAGGTTATTTGAGACGAATTTCAACTTAATAGTGATGTACATATATAAGAGATTAAAGCGCTTGTCTACTTTAAATGCGTGCTATGTCATATATGGACCGATCGTCATGAAATTGGTTTCTGGGATTTTCACATATATATGAATTATTATTACTGAACTCTAATTAGTTTTCGCTAATAGACTTTATATGGTTTCTTAGCATGAAACTTGTGTTTGCTGAGTTTTTCACTGATACATACTGCTCTTCTCTAAATATTTGTGTACCAACTTAACTAAATTCCGGAAATACATTTTTTTGGGGTCCATGAAAAATCGTGAATCGAATCTTACTATTTTCAATAGTACTTGTCCTTCCATAATAAAAATAGAGTGTGCAAAATGTTTTGATATTATCTACATCATATTTGAAGAAAATAGCAAAAAAAAATCTGAAAAATCTCAAGGTTCTTAGAAAATTTTGTGTATAACTCGGATCCTACTACTCCAATTTTGTACATTTCCAATACCAAATATTTCGGTGAAACAAAGAATTTAAAAAGAAAATAAAAATTTCATTGTTCTAAGTCACTTTTTCGAAGCTCTTTAACAGACAAACAGATGGATGGATATGGTTAGGTCATCTTAGAATATTATGAGGATCTATGTTATGTACGACCAATGAAAAAATTAAATGAAAAACTTAAACTTTTTTGGTTGTGGGTCGTTTTACTAAACTGAGAAAAGATTTATGTATTTATAGTTGTGCAACGCATTTTATTTCATTCAGGGTGAATTAAAAATCATATTAGGTATATTATTTTTTTGTTTTCTATATTATGTCTAAACCAATAAACAGGAAATATTATAATGAGTCACAATAGAATTTATTATAAAGACAGCGACTACATACATAGCATATGTATTATATTAATTGTAATTCTAATCCAGATTTAACCAGATATATTTTGTGTGTATTTGCTTATTCATTAAATATTGTCGATAAATTGGCAAATAATGAAATTCATTCAAAACTTAAATTTTTAGTACTTATGAACCAAAACTGGCTGAATGAAATTTTGAGAGCAAAAAAAAAAATGCGTGATACTAAGCCGCGTTTCAGTATGTCATTTTTGTTGTCAAATTGTCCAAATTGTTGGCAATTGTATCAAAACGGGTTGTCATATGGCGTCATCTATGTTCATGATCATACAATTGCCAACAATTTGGACAATCTGACAACAAACATGACATACTGAAAACCAAGCATAACAGTAAAGTCCAAAATAGTTTTCTAGTGTTGAAAATGTTTGCCAACCAAACTGACGGGGAATTTAAAGGGGGTAATAATGTACATGAGACAAGTGACTAGTAAAATCAGCAGTGAAGCCCAAAATTGCAACAAATAGATATCTTCATTAATATTCTTTGAAAACATTAATTTGCTTTATCTAGGTGTTTCTGTACTGTCATTATAAAAATTAAATATTGCCTGTAGCTACGATAGACGCAGTATGAAATAACAAACAACTTTAAAACAATTTTAAACTAAGAAACTAAAACATTTACATTTTCTTTTGTATTTGTATTTGTATATCTATGTATAAAGTTACAAGTTAATATGATGATTAAATATAACCTAGGTGAACTAATACTTTCGAATAGAAGACACTCGTTAGTAAAACAAGGAATTTATTTACTTTCTGTTTATATTTTTTTAAATTCTTTTCTAAATACTTTGTTTTAAACTATGATATTGTTACGTCTAGAAAAACAGAAACGGAAAAATAATTAGCCCATGATGACACTAAATTTACAAATATTTACATATTTATTTCTATTCTTTTCAAGACTTCTTGACAACATGTTTTATTTCCAAGTGAAAGTCCAGTATGAACATAAATCATGAAACCAATTTTTTGGGAGAATCTATCCATAATCTACTACAAAAAAAAAAACATTTTAAGAAATTTCACCCACACATTTCATATAAAAGTTTATAGCCAATAATAAGTTATATATTTCATGGAAATTCTGTATGCAGATTTTACGCATGGGAAATCTTCAAGATGAATAATAAAAATATGCAACAAATTTATGGATATACGTTGGAAATATCAAAATTAGAAGTCTAAATTAATCACATTATAATATAAAAGAATGAAATTTATTTGTTACATGAGAATTTTTTTCTAAAACATTGGTGAAGTTTCCAAAATCATAATTTTCAAATAAAAAGCTTGAAAAAAATTAACCTGCTTATTATTATAATCGCACCTAAGTTTGTTTTCAAGCCAAGGGTATAATGATAATATACATACATATATAATACTTTCAAAGTTTTTTCACGTGACATTTATAGACGCACAGCTGTTTGGATAAATGAAAATTTACATACTCGTATACCCATATTAACATATAATAATGTTACAAGTGAACGATTCTGTTGGTCGTCATAAATACAGTAGTACCTAAAATATTTTTCGAATTGCAAACCTTACATATACACAAGTTTATTAGGGTAGCTCTAAAAATAAAGTTGCTGATGGGTTCAATTGAAAAATAATTTATTTTTATAATTTTAATTGCACGGTTTTGTGTTACGTGTCGATGAAAACTACTCGACAACTACTTTGTAAGCAGCTCACACGCGTCAATCTATATGTGTTTCCAATATGTGACCGTGTTGGCAAACATCAGTTCAATTAATTGCATTTTGCTTGTTGTCTACCAAAATAACTTCGATGAAAAATTCATTCTTGTTACTTACTGGTTGTGACAACTATTGCATCGGAAACATCGTACCCACTGTTAAAGTATGTAACACTTCGATACAATACCTAGTAATACTATATCGTCGCCTAATATGCAAAAGGACGTAACAACACTTTTTATTTTTTTATAAGAGAAGCAAAAAACGTTGTGGAATTAAAGATATTTTAGATTTAAAAGACATATTTTATTGACTTGCTTAAAACACGACTACAGACTTATTTCTTAAGAGTTTTTTTATTTTTTGTTAATATTTTTTAAGTTATGGTTGTTACGCCTTTTAGCATTCGATTTTCTGAAACAAAAAGACGTCACAACATTAAACATGAGAAATGGTAATTTTGTTTTTAGAATACAGGTATTCTTTCCACTTTATTAAGTAATAAACATGTATTGTAGCGAGTTTATTTAAAACAGAATTAATAAATTATGTTCATTGTATTCACACAGTACAGAAATATTTTAAAATATCTATTAATTTGATATTTCAAATGATAAAAAACTAAAAAAATATTAAATTTATTATACAGATCGCCGTGAGTTTTCTACGTAAATACGTTTTCTATTGATGCGTTCAATAAGATTACTTGCTTCCACTTTTTGTTTTGTTCCCATGACATCTTCCAGAAACGATCAAATATTTCCTTGCGCATGTCTTCTGAAAAAAGGTTGCAATGCCGAACTTTTCTTTTACCACAATAAGTTTTAAATCTCTTGGATTTCTTTCACATACTTTTCCCATGGAAAATCCTTCATATGCTTTGCCATTCATCCGTTTTCTTTTATTTTCCACTCTTCAATTTGTTTTTTGGCACTATGTTCAGTTTCATTATTATTATTTTCCATTTTCCTTTTTTTTACAAATATTTTAATATTTATTAATTTTTTCACAATATGTACCACTCACTCAAAATCTTACCGTTAACCATGGTGTAACTATACAAGGTGAGGGCAGTAGCACAGCTGACTGACTTTGTTTATGTCAAACGTGATACTTTTTCAAGTGTTTTTGACAGTAGTACATTATTTTACACAAACAAAATGCCTGTTGTTTCTGTATTGTATTGTATTTGTTGCCGATTTGCAATCACCTTGTATAGTTACACCATGCCGTTAACATTAAACGAAAAAATTATAAACACAAATTGACAAAAAAAATCGTAGGCAACTTAGTTATTCAAAAATAAAAAGAGTCAGTTTTTTCATTCAAGTGTGTTGTTACGCCTTTTTGTTTTTGAAATTTATACACTTGTTGTTACGGCCTTTTGAATTTCGTTTGTAAAATCGTTTTTTCTTGACGTATAAGTTCAAAATTCTGGAGAGACATGTAATTTAGTTTAGTGCATTATAATCAATCAAAAACTCGATTTTGAATTTTTTTTTTGTTGTTATGCCCTTTTGCATATTAGGTGACGATATATGTATATATCAGTATTATTATATATATAAGTATTATTTCCTAATGGAATTCAAGTTACTCAATATAAAACAAGTAAGAAAGAATAGGCGGTCAAGCCCGACCATATATTTAATACACCCATTATATGTATAACAGAATTTTTAAGAAATGGGCGCTATATGCGATATCGATCATCCAAAAATTTAGTACCATGACTTCTGTGAATATAGATATTATATGTGTTAAACTTTATCTCGATATAAATACTTTTAACAGATTTATGGAGGTTAAAGTGAATTACGCAGATAATCTTATATGGGAGTTTCGACTAATTATTGACCGACCAATATAAAATTAAGTGTCACCATTTCTGTATATATGAAACTTATTTGTGTGGCATTTTATTTGAATACCAATATTTTTAAGAGATTTATGGTCGTTAAAGTGATTTTCGGAAGTGGGCCTTATATGGGAGCTACGACTAATTATGGACTGATCTGCACAAAATTTGTAGATTTGATTTGGCTTCACTTACCACTCATTTGTGATGAAATTTGTTTGGATACTTGCATAATTCAATCATTTATGATCGGTAAAACCCCAATTTCGGGAGGACATTTGTATGGGGGCCAGGTGAAATAATGGACCGATTTCCACTACTTTCAATTCCATCCAACCTTGGGCCGAAAAAATATCACATATTAAATGTTATTTAAATATCTTCAAAATTGCGACCTGTACTCTGCGCACGAGCTTTACATGGACAGCCAGCCAGCCCGACGGACCGACGGACATCGTCAAATCGACACAGAAAATGATTCTGAGTCGATTGATATACTTTAAGGTGGGTGTTGGACCAATATTTCTGGGCTTTACAAACATCAGCACAAATCCCACTATTGTGCTGTAGGGTATAAAAACTCATTAAGCTGTATAAATATCTCAAAAAAAATATAGTTATTGAGATGAAATTCTACCAAAATGGGCCTACATTAGATTCAAATTACAGTACAATGATTTGTATGATGATCATCCCATAATAAGTTATAGCCTCTGCAAAATATCGTTTTTGATACAAAATGTAACACAAGTTTGTGCCAAGTGTGCAGTGATCACACTTCTGATATATATTGGTGGTGGATATATTAGATTCTGCACAATCGAATATAACACTCTTACTTGTATTATTAAGTATGTATGTATGTATGTATATATGTCCTTAAGTGAAGGTAATAAATACATATAATTGTTTGTAATTTTCAATAATTTATGTGATCAAAACAGTAATGTCCTACCAAACAAAGCTAACAAAGGGCGACCCTAATATATAATACATATATACTATATTATAGTAATCGTATAAGACCGTTTTGATGATATGTTTGTGTAAGTAACTATGTACACGATATTATGATACGAATAAGTATCTTTTATTATTACGTACATATGTTTGGTAGCTTAAACACCATTTGAATCTTAATTTAAACACATATTTTGTTATGAAAAGAAATAGATGTGAAAGAATATTAAGTTTTGCTTCATAGTTTTTAAAAACATTTCCGTTTTAAGCGATTATAATAACTTAATTATATGAAAGTATTACAATAGAAATTAGTGTATCTATTATAGGTATAATTACTTACGTCTCTATATTAATATTATAATATTAATTGTAATGTGTGTTATTAATAGTGTTGTTTTTACTTTCTACATACATACATTTTTAATTATTTGCCTTAATAGTAACATTATGTTAATTTTTTTGTGTTTGTTTTTCTACAATTTAAAAGAATTTGTATTTTTATTACTAGTGCTTTTTTTATATTTTATTGTTCTTCCCTCTAGACATTTTGTAAATATATATTTATATTTATGTTTTTGTTTTTTACTTAATTTATTTATTTAGTAATAACGGATATAGTTAATCTAAATTATGTTCACAACATTAGATTTATAATATGTTATATAAACAATAACATATGTATACAAAAAAATATGTATCCATATTCGTATATAAAACTAGAATATTTGTGTGGTTTTATACCCAACACCAAAAAGATGTGGAATATATTAAGTTTGTCATGCTGTTTGTAACACATCGTAGAACCAAAAATATATATATATATATGTATGTATATTCTGGTTCCTTATAAGATTCTGTCTGTGGGGCAAATGGGCAAAATCGGTCTTGTATGATACGCCTCTATTTTTAGACAACCTCGATATTTTTCAGATATTTTTTGCTTCAAATATAAAACAGCTAATATCACGAAATTTTGTACACTTTGTTTCTATTATAGATGGAAAAGTCCTGTTGAAAATGCTAAAGCTATGTATACACGATCGTCAGATATTACAAAGTTGTCAGATCTATCAATGTACTGACATTGAAAAATTGTTAGCAAAAGGTAAATTGTCAGTTTAGACGACTGTAAGAAAACTAACAATTTCATTGGCACACAATTGTCATAGAATGAATTTATCTGTCAACCGAAATTGTCAGTTCACACGGTTGTCAGATCGTTGTGTGGCATTGTCAAATTCGTTGTGCAGCGTTGTGTGTGTGTTTAAAAATTTTAAATATTGTCATGTAACAAAAAAGAGCAATTGAAACCATTTTATCTGCCGTATATGAAACAGGATTCATCAAAAGATATGATGCTATCCATTTTTAATTTTCTTTAATATAATTCCTTAATTTTCTTCCATTTTTTTCAAAAATTTTATCAATGTACACTTGTTTGTTTATTTATGTATTTAGAGAGTTGCATTTAGAAATAATTTCTATGACAATGGTGCCATTGGCAGATGCATAAACTTTGCACATATGACAATGTAAAGTGTTTCACAATTGTCTTAAAACAATGACAATGACAAAATTGTGTGTTTACAGGATTGTTAGATGTCTGACAATATATTTGTCTTCCAATGTACTGAAAATGCTTTTCTTACAACGTTGGAAGGCAAAAATTTTAAGTTTACACGATTGTTAGACATTTTCTGAACATTTTTCGGACAACGTTGTCATATCTGATGATCGTGTATACATAGCATACGAATTAGTCCACGATTTCTTATAGCTTTATTGTACATAACTATCTATAGAAAAGCAATATTCGTACAAAAGCTTCATGCTAAGAAAAATCATAAACCGATATTTTGTTTGCATCACTCCATAAATTCCACTTCCAAATATGTATAATAGAAATGCTCATTAATCTTTTATAAAAATCTCTATCAACAGAAATATTCCACATCTATAAATAAATAACTATACACCGATTTTTATGATGATCGGTTCATATTTGACCATAAACTCCACTTTCGAATATCACCTAAATCTTTTCCCTGAGGATGCTACACATTGTTGTAGCGAAATACCGAAAAAAATAAAAAATAAAAACAATATTAAACCTTAATTTCGAAAAATAAAATATAATTGTTTAATAACTAAAAAGATCGAAAAATCAGTTAAATAATTAAAAAATTTACTATTAGATTTTGTGTTAGTGCATAATTGGCTATAGTTCCCATACAAGGTTCATTTTCGAGACTAACTGATATATCCTAAAAAAAAACCTCTAAAATATATCGTCATTGAGGTATGAAATTCAAGATTACACTCAAATACAGTCAAATATTTTATAACTGCTGGCTAGCTGGCTGTCCATGTAAAGCTTGTGCGCAGAGTACAGGTCGCAATTTTGAAGACATTTCAATAAAATTTGGTACGTGATATTTTCGGGATTGAAACTGGTGGAAATCGGTCCTTTATTTCACCTGGCCCCCATACAAATGTCTTCCCGAAATGACGGTTTACCGATCATAAATGTTTGAATTATGCAAGTATCCAAACAAATTTCACCACAAATAAGTATCTAAATAATATTGAACACATATATATTTCATATGTATACAAATAATACGGTACAATTTTTTTATAATCGGTCCATAATTAGTTGTAGCTCCCATATAAGGCCCACTTCCGAAAATCTCTTTAACGATCATAAATTTCTAAAAAATGTTGTTATCCAATTAAAATTTGACACAAATAAGTTTCTTATATACAGAAATAACGACACATAATTTTATAATGGTCGGTCCATAATTACTCGAAACTCCCATATAAGAGCCTCTCCGTAATTCACTTTAACCTTCATAAATCTTTTAAAAGTATTCATATCGATATTAAGTTTAACACATATAATATTTATATTCACAGACATCATGACACTAAATTTTTGGATGATCGGTCCATAATAGGTTATTTCTCCCATGTAACGCCAATTTATGAAAAAGAGTTTAATACATACACTGGGTGTAGGGTATTATATGGTCGGGCTTGACTGACTATACTTTCTTACTTGTTTTGAACTTTTTTCTGTTCATAGAAAGTGAATATAATTTTTCAATATCATACTAAAAGATGAGGTTTAAGTAAGTGTCGTATAAAGACAAATGGGTATAAAAATGGCACCAAATGGACTTTGTTGATTATAAATATTTGGTATTGAAATGGGTAAAATTGTTCTAAACAAAAATGTTAGTGCAAAAATATGGCCTAAAAGTGGTGATCATGAAATAATTTTCCACAAATATTTATTACTACTAGTAATGGCCAAAAATTAATAGTTGCACCGAAGCATAGTGAAATTTACCACTACTGCTGTAATAGAATAAATGTTTTTTTAACCGTAAATCCGGATTTTGGAGGTTTCCGGCATATTTCACTATTGGAATCTTGTTTTACTCGACAAGCCATACGAGAAAAATAATATCCGGTCCCAGGTTTTTTCACTGTCGCACCGTGTTATTGGTGGTGTTTATATAAGATTACATACAACACACTTACTCGCACGGTGGAAAACGTTGAAGAAGAAAGCACATTGCAGGAACATCGAGAAATTATTCAGGATAAAAGGTTCGTTACGTTCAAAGCCATAAATAGCTTTTTTTATGCTGATGTACTGATTTTGACTTGACTTGAAGACTAAGCAATTATTTCTCAACTCGTTCAGACTGAATGTCTGGTTTGTGGCATTTCAACTGTCCCTAAAACTTGGTTGAGGCCGATATTGGTACACTAGGCTGACACTGTGAAGAACGCCATCACCGATTGGGTAGAATTTAATAAAACATTTCCCAACTTTAGAAAACATTTTCACTTTTGTAAAATATATTATGTACTATAGATAGCCCATAGTGAAAGTGAGAGGATACAGAGTAATTTATAAGGTAATTCTGAATAAACCACATATTTTACTGATGGTTATAATTATTTACATTTAGCGCCCCATTGCCCCTATGTGGCTACGACAATTGGCTGTGAAGAACTCTCGCATGTGTTAATGTTTGTGGTAACCTGCCAATACATACAAACCAAGACTTAATATGAAAAACACAACCGTAGATTTGTAGATCGTAGAACAACATAAAGAATTTATAACAGTTGACGTAAGACTTAAAACATTTCAAATCTTCTTACTGATGCAAAATACAAAAAAGAAGAAAAAAAAACAAACTAAATGGCGTACGAGCCAACTAGCTCGTATCTAATGGAACTAACTGTTTTTGTAAACAATCAAATTCTTTTGAAATATGTTTTTGTTTTTCTTTGGTATTTGCAAACTGACTGAAATGAAAAATAGAGCACTCGTAAAAATAACACTTTGATAAGTAAACAAATAATATGCTTTTCGAAGCCATTCCCATTCCTACGTACATATGTATTTCTCCTTTTGCAGCTTTTCTTTCGGTTCAATTGTATGAATGAATGAATGAATAAAAAATATCATTGAATAACAATTACATACATGCAAAATATTCAATCTTAGATATTGTATTTGTGTTCATATGTACGGATTGTATCTATTTAACTTTTCAGTGTACGAAATCTTTCAAAACGATAAGCAAAATAAGTTGTTTGTTTGTTTGTTTGTTTACGGCAGACAGACTATTGTATATACGTACCACTAAATCGGCAAAAATAAACTAGAATAAACTAGAGCGGAGAAAATGAAAACAAATTAAATAAATTCTATTAATACACTCAGAAGGTATTGGCCTTCTTGAAAAAAAATAATATTAATAATAATAAAAAACAAGTAAGAAAGTATAGTCAAGCCCGACCATATAATACCCTATACCTAGTATATGTATAAAATAGTTTTTCAAAAATGTGCGCTATAAGGGAGATTTAACCTATTATGGACCGATCATCCAAAAATTTCATGATTTCCGTTAACAGAAATATTTTATCTCGATATAAATACTTTTAAAAGATTTATGGAGCTTAAATTGAATTACGGGGTGGGTCTTATATGGGAGTTTCAACTAATTAAGGACCGACCATTATAAAATTAGGTGTCATCATTTCTGTATATGATTAAGAAACTTAATTGTGTCAAATTTTATTTGATTACCAACATTCTTAAGAAATTTTTGATCGTTAAAGTGGTTTTCGGAAGTGGGCCTTATATGGGAGCTACGAGTAATTATGGACTGATCTGCACAAAATTTGTAGTTGTGATTTGGCTTCATTTACCACTCATTTGTGAAGAAATTTGTTTGCTTTCCTTGCATAATTCAAACATTTATGATCAGTAAACCCAAATTTCGGTAGGACATTTGTATGGGGGCCAGGTGAAATAATGGACTGATCTCTTACCAAATTTTATCAAAATATCTTTAAAATTGCGACCTGTACTATGCGCACAAGCTTTACATGGACAGGCAGCCAGCTAGCCATCCAGGCAACCAGCCTGCCAGAGTCACGGACGGACGGGCATCGTTAAATCGACTCAGATAGTGATTCTGTGTCGATCGGTATAATTTAAGGTGGGTGTTGGACCAATATTTCTGCTCGTAACAAACATCAGCACAAATCCAATATGAAGGGTATATTGGTGGTGTAGAGTATAAAAACAAACTTAAAAATACTTTTTTCTTACCTGTTACTATCTTTATTTGTGGGAAAAACAACCTACCAATAATCTAATCTGTAGACAATATATTTTTTTAAGTCAACATTTTTCCTAATCTCAGTTGGCAACCAACCATAATTTTTTTTATAATTCCTTTAATATTTATGCCGAAAACATATAAAAACAAATGATTCATGTAATTATGTTTGGGTATTAACAAAATTATAATATGCGTTTGTGCTTAGATGAACATGTGTTGATAATTCTATACTACATATTTAGAAATTACCACTTTTTATTAGAAAAAAGTTTTTCAAATTACGTATTTGACCTATGATCCTGCGAAAGTAACGTGAGTTTTTATATCATTTATTGAAGTAATAAATCCGAAAACAGGAACCTTTTTTAAGCAATATGCTAAAATTAACAATTGTTTTTATGTTTTCTATTTTTTTTTTATTTATTTAAATATAGACTCAGGCGTGTTTTTTGATACTATTAATTTATGCGAGTTCATACTCTTTTTTTTTTGTTTTTTTTCAATTGGAATTTTAGAAAATATGTATTTGTTTTTAAATATTTCCCAATAGAAAATTGTGTGCCAATTACGTTTAAGAAATTTAATTTAGTTAAATATTTTATGTATTACGAAACTAGAGTGTTGCTAATATGTATATTCTAAATATATATATATGTATGTATATGTTATATAACGGGTGGTTAAATTTCAAGGGCCGATGTTGATTTTGAATAAAACACAAACTATTTAGGCAATTATTATAATTTTATTTTATTATGATATATTGGTATTACTCAATTATGTATGGAACAAAATATCGGCCAAATGGGCGCCGCGACCACGGCGGCACACTTCCATCCGATGGTCCAAATTTTCGATGACCCTGAGGCATAATGGAGGTTCTATGCCGTTAATGTGCCGAATTATCTCATCCTTTAGCTCTTGAATTGTTGCTGGCTTATCGACGTCCACCTTTTCTTTCAAATAACCCCAAAGAAAAAAGGCCAACGGTGTCAAATCACATGATCTTGGCGGCCAATTGACATCGCCATTACGTGAGATAACACGGCCATTGAATTTGTTGCGCAAAAGAGCCATTGTTTCGTTAGCTGTGTGGCATCGTCCTGCTGAAACCACATATCGTCCACATCCATATCTTCCAATTCGGGCCATAAAAAGTTCGTTATCATCTCACGATAGCGAACACCATTTACAGTAACTGCCTGACCGGCCTCATTTTGGAAAAAATACGGCCCGATGATGCCGCCAGCCCATAAACCGCACCAAACAGTCACTCTTTGTGGGTGCATTGGTTTTTCGACAATCACTCTTGGATTCTCATTCGCCCAAATGCGGCAATTCTGTTTATTGACGAATCCACTGAGGTGAAAATGTGCCTCATCACTGAAGATGATTTTCTTCGAAAATTGATCATCCACTGTTGCCATTTCTTGCCACGATTCTGCCCATTCACGACGTTTGGAATGGTCAAGAGGCTTTAGTTCTTGAGCCAATTGCACCTTGTAAGCGTGTAAATGCAAGTCTTTATGCATAATGTTCTTCAACGACGAGCGTGAGAGGTGCAATTGTTGGGCACGACGACGAGTTGAGGTGGACGGCTCTTCAGCCACACTATCGCGAACAGCAGCAATATTTTCTGCAGTACGAGCTGTACGAGCATGCACTGGTGTTCTCACATCTTCTACAGACCCAGTTTGCTTGAATTTTTCCAAATTGACCAAAAAAATCACGAAGTGCACGATATGCATTTTGATTTGAACGCCCATTTTCATAATAAGTCTGGATAACTTTAACACGTTGTTGGATTGTGTATCTCTCCATGGTTCAAATTGAGTAAGTCTGAAATAGAGAAATGTCAAATAAAATTCGGAAAAAAGCTTGGCGTTTAGGTGTGGTTCACATTCAACATCGGCCCTTACACTTTAACCACCCTTTAGAAGCGATTATGTGATAATCATGCACTAATACCATGACTAATCTTATCTATATACTAGTATGTTTTTCGTTGGTAGGAGAGCGACAATAACAAAAATACTTTTAGAGTTAGAAAAGCCTGTAAGGGAGATCACTCTACTAGCTTCCTTGTTCAGCTTCCAAGTCCAACATTGCTGTTACACAATTACTTCCCACACATACAGTAGAGCATGTCTCAGCATTTGGCTGTCTGATTTACATAATTCAAAGGGATTCAACATATTGTTGAGAATCTTATAAAAGTAACTTTATACAATTAATTTGGCATATATGATTTGTATTCTCATAAGCAATATTGAGACCACTATCCATACAAAATAGAAATGTAAATGACAAAAACTTTTGTTTCCAAATAATAGCATTAATTATATCACCTATTTTGGACCAAATTTAGTGGCATGATTTCTGTATATAAGAAACTTATTTGTGTCGAATTTTATTTGATTACCAACATTTTTAAGAAATTTATGACCGTTAAAGAGATTTTCGGAAGTGGGCCTTATATGGAAGCTACGACTAATTATGGACTAACTTACATGTCCATGTAAAACTTCTGTGCAGTGTACAGGTCGCAGTTTTAAAGATATTTCAATCAAATACGGTACGCGCTATTTTTAGGACCAAGGATGGATGGGATTGAAACTGGTTTAAATCAGTCCATTATTTCGTCTGGGCCCCATACAAATATCCTCCCGAAATAGGATTTTAACGATCATTAATATTTGAATTATAGAAATATCTAAACAAATTCCACCACAAATGAGTAGTAAATGAAGCCAAATTACGTCTATAAATAATAATAGACAAAAAATATTGAACGTGAATATGTTTCGTGTAGACACAAATAATAATATGTTACAATTGTATGATGATCGGTCCATAATTAGTCGTAGCTCCCATATAAAGCCTACTTCCGAAAACCACTTTAACGACTATAAATCGCTTAAAAATGTTGATATCCAAATAAAATTAAACAGAAATAAGTTTCGTACAAACAGAAATGATGACACCTAATTTTATAACGGTCAGTCCATAACTAGACAACTCCCATATAAGACCCTATTCGTAATTCACTTTAACCTCCAGAAATCATATAAAAGTACTTACATCGACATACAAAATATTTATATTAACGAAAGTCATGGCATTAAATTTTTGTATGATCGATCCATAATAGGTAATATCTCCAATATAGCGCCCATTTCTGAAAAACTGTACTGGGTGTAGGGATTTTATATGGTCGGCCTTGACCGACTATACTTTCTTACTTGTTTTAAGCTGGTATTGCAACATGTGTTTGAGCGTTGTCATGATCGAATAGTACGCTTTTGTGTCTGGTCGCATATTCTGGAGATTTTTCGGCCAATGCTGGCTTCAAACAAATCAGTATAGGCTTCCTGTGATGGTATAGTCAGATTTCAGAAGTTCCACCAAATACTGAGCAATGTATAGTTGGCTTCTATTCAGCAGGTTGGCTGGGCTATACATACGATCTCTTACGCTTTGGGTTATCGTAAGGGATTCATTTGTCATTGCAAAATCATCTTTCAAGATCATATAGTATCCAATTTGCCTGCTTTCGGATGAATACTGCGGCACGCAAACGTTAGGAAATTTTTGGCTGACTTGGGCGATCTTTGTCTTTCCTGTCACAATCACCACTTCTGAAGTGCACCCAACCATCCCTTGCTCGTTTAAACCGATGAAATACATTCACCATATCCTTTAGAGAGCAATCGGTGTGCTTCAGCAAAACTTCCCCCATATGATGCTTTGTCATCACAAAACCATTTTCGAAAAAAAAACTTCGTTGTTTAGACTATAATGTCCAATAATTAAAATAAGTAACAATATATGAAAACTACGTTCACTAGTTACACCATCTGTTATAAATCCCGCATTCTTAAGTTAATCGAAAAGTAAAAATAATGAAAAACCTAAATAATACGACTTAGAATAATACTGTTTTTTTTAATTCACCTTTAAATCCTCAATTCCTACATCATTGTCAAAATAAAACGGAGGCTGTCTAGAAAACTGAAAAAACTGTTTAGAACATAATTGCAGAAATAAATACTACGTAGATAGTTTGAATAGCGTTATTCGGCAACAAAATTATCTTTAAGTAGAAGTAATCCGAGCAGTCCTATTGGAAATAATTTGCTTTTTGGGCTGATTTTTGGTAAATTATCAAACTGATCATAAATGGAAATTTTTGTGATTTTTTTTTGCACCCAAAATTTATTTCCAACACTGCCCCTCGGAATATTCCCAAACACTTTTGACAGGTAAATATCTAAACATACTAGAATTTACATCTTTCAATTCTACTTTAATAAACTTTTATAAATACATGTATAAACTTAAAAAGATATTTAATTGCGGCAAAAACGTTTATAATACGAAAAGCAGTATTTTTATACCCACCACCAAAAAGATGAGAGATATATTACGTTTGTCATTCCGTTTGTAGCGCATCGTAAAGCAAAAAAAAAATGGTCGTAGAGTCTATATATTCTGGCTCCTTATAAGGTCCTAACACGATATTGCCATGTCCATCCGTCTCCCCGTCTGTTGTTGGCACGATAGAGCTTTGAAAAAACAGTCACAAAACAATGAAATTTTTACCAAGCATTCTTTGATCTACCGAAATGTTTGGTATTGAATAGATAAAACTTTAACGTACATACATATTTATAAAAAAATAAAGTAGGCTTGAAGTGTGATTTTAGATAAAAATGTTCATACAAAATTTTCTTAAAGTACGTTTGAAATCTACTTTAATTTTTTATTAATACGGCAGTAAGACTTCCTCGATATTTTTAAGATTTTTTTTATATAAAGCAGATAATATCATGAAATATTGCACACTTCATTTTTATTATAGAAGGACAAGTCCTGTTGATGATGGTACGAGTCGGTCCACGATTTATCATAGCCCCCATACAAATGCCTTCCCATAATATGGCTTTATAATAATTAAATGTCTACAGAAAACCTGTATCCATATTAAATTCTGCAATAATATGTTTAATGCAAAGCGAAAGCTCAAAACGATATTTGTTTACATCGGTCAATATTTTGGCATAGCCCCATACCAGGATCACTCCAAAAATCACTTAAATGCGCCTAAATCTTTTATAAAAATCAGTATCTAGTTGGAATTCAACATGAATAGTCCATACATATATATATAAATCGTCACTTTCAATATGATGATAATGATCGGTCCATATTTGACCTTAGTGCCCATATAAAGTTCACTTCGAAAAATCACTAAAATACGCATAAATCTCTTATAAAAATCATTATTACTTTGAAATTCAACACAAATAATTCGCGTATCCATATATATAAATCGTCAAACAGAATTTCATGATTTTCGGGAAGATTGTTACATGGGGGCTATGAGAAATCATGGACCGATTCATACTATTTTCCGCACACTTTTTTCTTTTATCATAAAAATAATGTATACAAAATTTCATGGTATTATCTGCAATATATTTCAAAATTTTGCAATAAAATGGACAAAATTATCAAATTTGTATGGAGGTTGTTTCACATATTAGTCCATAACTCTGGTTGGCCTAAACCGATTTTGCTGATTTTCAAAACCAAAGTTACACGGAAAATAGAAAATATTTTTCTGGAAATTTCGTTTAGTTAAGTTGTATACTTTGGTCGTGAGAGTGTTTTACAGAGACGGACAGACAGACGGGCATGGCTAAATCGACTTAGAATTTCATAAGGACCAAGAATATATATACTTTGTGGGGCTCAGATTAATATTAAAAAAGTTTCACACGCAATGACAAACGTAATATACCCTCATTCACCACTCTTGATGGTGGAGGGTATAATAAATAGAAATTACGATACAATATTTTATGAAGTTCGCCCAATAAAAGGTGATTTGATGGTGGTTATATAATGGCGTTTTCTTTTTTGGCAAAAATGTTACACTTTTTTCCTTTTTTATATGGGAAATGGGTAAAAATGTAACATAAATGTAACATTTGTGCCAGAAAAGAAAACGCCATAAGATTCGGCACAGGCGAATATAAATTCTTACTTGTTAACAGATAATTTTTATTAGTTATACAATCTGTTTTAAAATCAAGATCTTGAAACGAACAAAAGGAACACTATCAGTCATAAACTAAATGTTTCCAAATAATATTCAGCAGATCTAGAAATAAGCTTTCATTTATTAATATTTTCGTATTTGGTCGTCATCTGTTTATAATTAAGTTGGGATATTTTTATAAATCATTGTTATTATTAAATTTTATTACAAGCTTTCGAAGAACTATTTCTTAAAAAAAAAAAAAGTACTAAAAATAAACTCATTTCGTTTTTGTGTCCAAACATTGTTGGCCTCTTGTGTACCTATACATATATGTAGGTATGTCCGTATGTTTGTCTAATAAGAAAATACAGCCATGATGTCTTTCATGATTAAGTTTCAAAACATGATATTGTGGTGCTACTGTCGAACCATGGCCTTTTATTGCTGTTGAAATTATTATTTTATTATCAAACAGTTATAATTTAATCCCAAAAGCAATGCGTGGAATAAATAATTTATAAGCTCAAAACACATTTATATTACTATTCTTATTACGTGTTTATTTCTGTAACTTAGGGTACGGTCACATATTATACGGTCAAATATTTACTCCAAACAGCGTAACCACTATTTTAAATCAGTTAGAAGACTTTTAATCTTACAAGTGTTTTGTAAAAGGAAACAGCATCAAATAGAATTAAAGTAATTTTGTATGGTCATTTGTCATTAATAAAAGAAGTTGCATAAATTAACACAAGAATGAAAATACATTTTATTTAGTGGTTACGTCTTTTTCGTCAAATATTTGCCATGTCTAACCGTACCTTTAGACATGTCTTTTAATTACCTTTAATTAGTTATCAAGTTTATCGGTATATTTATAGATTATAGTAACAAACATACGATTTTGTAAGAAAGTTACATAAAAGAAAACGACATTAGACAATTAATGTAGTTCACCAAAAAAAAAAAATGTTACCCTCTTTCTAAATTTGATGTGATTTATAAATATTCGAATTTAATTTATACGTTTGACGTAGTTTAAACCACAGTTTGGCCACATAAATGACTTTTAAGCCGCACTGTATTATAAACATATGCATACATACATATATACCATAAGTGTTTGTATGTATGTAAGTAAAAACAAAGTTTTCTTTTTTTTTTATACATATTTTTTTTTTTGTTTATTTTCTTTTGTTATGGGTGCAGCCATAATCTTGATCTCCAACACAACATGATCTTGCCAAACCAAAATAAATAACTAAAACATAAACTAAGAAAATATATAAAACTGGGCTAAACAACTGCCAGTTTAAGAAGCCAAACAATTGTTTGAACGTTTACTACTTTAAAATATTATTTAATACACTCTATATCAGGCAATGGTTCGTATTTAATGCCTTGGACATTGGAAAATGCTAACAAACCATCTATAACTTGTAATTCGGTTGAACCATATTCGATTTATTAGAAATTTCACCGTCCAAAAGTGTCTCCGGACAGTTGAAAAAAAAATCAATTGTTTACCTTTTCAGATGATGGTTAGCTTCTGTTTCCGCTTAAATACCATTCCAATGTGATTGCCATTACATTAATCAACAGTATACCGAAATAAAGAAAAATACAGTTACCTCTATAATACCGATACTTTTATATACTCATACCCATTTCAAATATAAGGACCACTTCTCTTAAAAATAATATCGCTAAGTTTAAATTCGACACAAATTAAAACATATCAGGCATGTGATCAAAATCGATATAGAAAACGAATCAGTTTGGAAATACATTTTAATGCATTTATAATCTAATTTTAAAAATTTTTGTTTTATGATTCTCTTTAGTATCTTTATATTTTATGTGATCAAAGTTTTTCCATACAGAAATATTATTCGATTTCCATCACATGCCTGATAATGCTAGGAACACAACTGGGACGAACGACGAATTTTTGGTCGCGAATATTCGCCTCTAAAAATAAAACACAATTCTGTATATGAAAATACACGCAATAACTGTGTCTGTTCGTTTTAGTTTTTAATGTTTTAGTAAATAATGTTAATTTTTACTTTAATTATTATTTTATTTATTTTTTACTTTTAATAATAAATATAAATATACAAAATAGTTAACAATAAAAATTGTTTTTACCTGTATTTTTGTTAATGTTTATTTTTTTAAATATTTTTTTTTAAATATGGTCACACTACCTATCAGCTGTTATATGAAAACAAAAACATTAAATTATTATAAATTATATATTATTTTTCGTCGTTATTGTTCTTCATACGACGAATTTACACAGCGAATTGTCACCAACTAGTTCGTCGTATTGGGCGAAATTTATCATTCGTCACAGTTGTGTTCTTAGCATAAAGGCTGTTTCATTTAGACTTTTTGTACCCAACACCTCCATAGTGGGGAGGGTATATTGGATTTGTGCTGATGTTTGTAACACCCAGAAATATTGGTCTAACACCCACCCACCCAAACTATATTGATCGACTGGTACGTGACATTTTTTCGGCCCAAGGATGGATGGGATTGAAACTGGTGGAAATCGGCCCATTATTTTACCTGGCCGCCATACAAATGTCCTCTCGAAATTGGGGTTTACCGATCATAAATGTTTTAATTATGCAAGTATCCAAACAAATTTCAAACTTTAAACTTTATATCGAGATAAAGTTTAACACATATAATATTTATATTCACAGACATCATGACACTAAATTTGTGGATGATCGGTCCACAATAGGTTATATCTCCAATATAACGCCCATTTCTAAAAAAAACTGGTTTATACATATACTGGGTGTAGGGTATTATATGGTAGGGCTTGACCTTGGTTTTTTATTATATTTATGTAGCAAAACGACTTTCAGCCACGATTTCGAAGAAATCTGGAGCATATTTTTGAAATTCATACCTTCACTTAATTGTGAATAAAAGCGAAACGCGTCCATCCATATTCATGATTTATGTCTCATTTTGTTTACAGGTTATTTGACTTTACGTGAAAGTAGAGGACTTGAAACTGTTTTTACCGTTTTGGATTTTTTTATGACTTAAAAATAAAAAAATTGAATATTTTAAGCAAAAAAAAATTTTGTCTTCATACATTTATTTATAACTGCGAAACTGTTGCTTATATAGCGAAACGTTGTATGAACAGATTAAAGGAATTATAATTCCTAATTTTTTTTAAATTTGTTTCAGCAAAATCGGACTAGTGGTTCTCGAGTTATGTCAAAAAAAGACCACCAAAGGTGACAATTTCCCCTATATGATAGTTACTAACTTTAAATCGATATATCTCGATTCCTAGACGTGACCCAGCGATACGCCGGGACACGTATAACTTCATTTTTTACCGATATAACACTTCCCGTTGGTTTCATCCCATCCCGATTTTGGCTGTCGCATAGTGTAATCAAAACGTTTCTGACGAATAATTATTCGAAGAACTTAACAATGCCTATTTTCAAAACAAATAATTCGAATATTTTGTGTAGAATAATCAATTAAAACAAATAAATATATTTTCTTTTTTGGTTTCTAAATTAAATAAGTAATAATGTCTTACAATAAACCCATAATGATGGTTTAGGGTTAAAGTCTGATATACATATCTACTTTCGTCTGTTGAAAGCTCAAAAACCTACACAGCTGAGGACCTAAGGGAATGTAGTTTTTCTCTATTGTTCAGAAATGTTTAGTATTAATACCATCCATTAGAAAATCAGTCCAAAGAAAGTTTGGAAAAGCTTTCAAAGCAAATAATTTTGTTTTAAAGTCTTAAGGAAATACAGGAAAATCCCGGTATAACGAATCTGTTTTTAACGAAAATGCATTATATCGCAGCAAAGTTTATAACATTATCTAACTTACATATACATATACCGAACGTTTTATTCGAATAATTGTAAATGTTTTTATCAGAGTTAAAACTCATTCGTGTTAATTGATTTTTTAGTACTGAAATCTTAATGAAGATAATGAAGATTTATTTATTTATTTATTTAATTATTAAGTCAATGGATTAAATCCTTACAGAACTTTATTAATCCTTAATAAACTAATTATTTTATGCTTAATTACATTTGTTGAAAGAGAAAAATCAATTCTTTCATATAGATTGTTAAATTCACAAAATAATCTTCTTAATGGGTCAGCTTGAGCATAATTAGTGCTAACATGTTTGATATACAGTGGCTTAAAATGGCGTGAAAATCGTTGAGGAACATTAAAAGTAACATTATTTACAAGGAACTCGGAGCAGACTTCACCATTAATTATATTGATCATAAATGTTACATTAAGCATAGTCCTTCTACTAGATAGAGTTGGTAATTTAAGTCTATCGATGTATGATGGAAGGTTAATATCAGGATTCCAAGGTAACCCACGTAGACAAAAGAGTAAAAATTGTTTCTGTACAGACTCTATACGCTGAATATGAATATTATAATAAGGATCGCAGATAATAGAGCCATATTCCAATATAGATCTTACTAAGGAAATGTAAAGTTGTTTTGTGACATAGGGATCATCAAATTCCTTAGCCCATCGCTTTATATAAATGCAAGTACACCTCTGGCTTTATTTATCATCATGGTAATGTGCGAAACAAAGTTTAATTTGTTGTCTAGTAAAATTCCTAGATCAAGAAAATTTTCAACAATTTCAAGCCGGTAATCACCCAAAGTATAATTAGCAGGAATATAATTACTTCTTGAAAAACGCATAAGTTTACATTTTTTTAAATTTAATTCCATTAAGTTGAGACTGCATTACAAAAAGAAATTGTTGAGATCGGATTGGAGATATATATGATCCAAAAATTTAGAGAAGCTCAAAAATATTTTAACATCGTCAGCATACATTAGAATGTTACAAAAATTTAAAACATTTGGAAAGTCGTTGATGAACAAGGAGAAAAGAATTGGACCAAGGTGGCTGCCTTGAGGAACACCAGAAGTAACCAAAATATTATAGAGTATTTATTATAAAATTTTACCCATTGAGTTCTATCCAAAAGATACGATTTTATCCAGTTAGACTGCGAGATGTAAAGCCAAGAAGATCCAGTTTAATAAGATGAAGTCTGTGCTTTACTTTATCAAAGGCTTTACTAAAGTCAGTATAAACGGCATCAGTTTGTTTTCATTGTACAAAGCTTTGGTTGACGTGGATAGTAAGTTGAAGGACATTTGATATGTAAGAGCAACTTTTCCGAAATCCATGTTGAGAAGATGACAGAATTGATGACACATGTAATCAGTGATAAAGTGTTCAAAAATCTTCGGTATTACACTAAGCTTAGCAATAACTCTGTAATTTGACACCTCAGATCTATTACCAGATTTAAATAATGGGATTATGAATTATGAATGAGGACCTCCAAATTATCGGAAATTAACAACATTTAATGGATGTGTTGAATAAAATAATTAATGGATATAGCAAGAATTGAGCACAATTGTGTATAATACTGCTAGGAACACCATCAGGACCATAATTATACGATATTTTAAGTTTTTTTAAACTTTCTAATAAATTCTCAGCATCAATATTTGGAAACGATATAGCACGGTTAGTATAAAGTGTGTTGGGATAACTATCGGAGCAATATTGCTTATTCGAATACGTACTGAAAAAGAATCAGCAAACATATTACTAATATTAATATCGTTGGAAGATTCATAATTGTTGAGTTTCATTACTGAAGGAGATCCATTTGTTTTTCTTTTAGAGTTGACAAAGTTGTAAAATGCTTTAGTATTATATTTAAAATCATTTTTTATTTCTTGTAAATATGACTGATATAGGGAATTGTTGAGATTATTATATTCCACAAGTAAGCCAGATCTTTTGAAGTTGTTATAATGTTTATTCTTTAAATTCTTAAGTTTAGATAACAGTTTTGACTTCCAAGGAGGACCAGTGTGATTATAAGAAGAGTGTTTTGGTGTGCATTTATCCATGAAATAATATATTTTATTATAAAAAATACTAGTAATATCATCCAAAGTAGAATTGTTTATGTCAGGGATACACAGTAGATTGTTCCAATAGGTATTTAATATTAAATTATTTAATTTAACGTATTTCTTCTGTTTAAATTTATAAACTTGCTCATTATTAATTTGAGTAGATGATTTACATATGTACAGCAGGTAGAGAGAAAATAAATTCAAATGTTGGATGAAATTTATCTTCAGGCAAAGTAACAGGATCACAACGAGAAATTACACAATTCATGGATCATTTACGAATACCAAATCTATATTTAGTTGATAAAGCCAAACATCGAATACATTGTTTAAAAAATCTTCATCAAACTTTGTAGATTTTGTTGGAATTAAATTTGAAGCATCAGGTAGTTTTGTCACCCCCAATAAGAACAATACGAAAAAACTCTAAAAGATGTACAAATTTGGACGATGTCACCATTTTATTCAAAAATTAAATCTCGATTTTTTTCTATTTAACAAATAGGCCTGACAACATATCGTTCGTTATACCGAGATTTGCCTGTCTTAGGAAAAATAATTAACTAACTAGGTTGAACCACTAAAAAATTATGAGATCAACTGTTGCACATTAAGTTTTGGGTACCCTAAATACATTTTTAACAGTTCTCAAATTACAATAGCGCAATTCACAATCTTGTGCAAATGGTATTCATCATTGCATTTGCAAAAAAGTTTTGCTGTGTATTTTGTTAGTGTAAAGCAAAAGCAATGATGCAATCCCATTTGCACAAGATTGTGAATTGCGCTAATATCTTTAAATTTCTGTTCATATTTCTCTATTAAATAATTGCAACTCGTTCAAATTTTATAACAAAATTTAACTATTTGAGCAACATATTCTTCGTAAGTAGGTATATCAGTTTTAACATGTTTGTTACGATTTCTTTTTTAAATTTTTTGTGAAGTATCAGAAATTTTGTAGGGTACAAAAACTTGGATGTATCACTATTGTTTTTTTTTTTTTTTTTGGTTAGTACAAACATCGAGACAAACATATAATACTCTGCTCATGTAAGGTGGTGAAGGGTACATACACCCAACAAATGCAAAAACCTCTAAAAGTCATTTGAAAAGATGTTGGAAGGTTCGGTGCTTTTTATTGTTGGTTGCTGCCATCTTTAATATCAAGTTTCTAACGGCTTCTTGCTGAAGTTCATCTTGGTGTTATTTTTTATTGTTGTTTCTTTTTGTTTTTTTGTTAAGTTTTTTGTGGAGATTTTAATATAAGTTTTGTTTTGCTATTTTTATTGTTTTGTGGGTCGTTAAGGTACCACTCGTACTGACGACGCTTTTCGTGTATGAACTGATGTTGTACTAATGTGTTGTTTTTGTATATGAAGTACCTCCTCTCCTTTTACCTCTTTAACTGATTTTACGATCATTAAATGTATATAAAGCATGAACAACACACTATATACATATACATATGTATGTATATACAGCAGAAGAAGAAGAAAATAAAAATCGAAAAAGATAGAAACAAGTTACAGTGCAATATTCGACTGTGCCGAATCTGAAATACTGTTCACTGAAATATATGTACTGAGATATACAAAAAGCACACTGGTTATAAGTCTAGAATATCCTTATTCAGTGTTTTTCTATTCAGTCTTAAGGAAAATTTTAGAAGCAACATAATTTATTTCAAATGCTCTGAAATTTTTATACCTACTAGATTTTTACGTATTTAAGTGAATTTTGAAAGTGTACTTTATATGGGATCTGTGGTCAAACATGCACTGAACTAAACACGATTTCGTTTGCGATTTAATTTTACATAAAGCTTATTTTTTTGGAGTTTTGTCATGATATTGCATTTTTATAGGCATTTCAGTACCGCTGAGCCATATTTCAGGAAGAAATTTGTATGGGGGTTTTAAGAAATCATGGACTCATTCTTCCTATTTTCATCACAGTTTGTTCTTCTGTCGTATAAATAACGCTTATTTTTCCAATATATTTAAACAAAATAGAAAAACAACTGTTGATAAATATCATATTTTGATGGAAGACCATAACTCTTGTTCTACCATACCGAGTTTGCTGATATTCAATACCAAACTGCTTAGGAGAATTATAAATAGTTTTTTGTAAACGTTTGCTGATTCGAGTTACATATTTTGGATATGAAAGTGTTTTACAGAGACACACAGAAAGACAGACAGACGGACATAGCTCAATCGTCTTAGAATTCCATTAGGATAAAGATACTATGTTGGGTCTCAAATGAATATTTCTCAGTGTTACAAACGAAATGACAAACTAATATATATTCTCATTCGTATCTTGTGGTGGAGGGTATAAAAAGCCATCCAAAAAACCAACGACCTTTTGAACAGTAGATGTAGTAGAGCTTAATTGTCTCGTGCTGGCTTCGATTGTTACGAGTGATGGAAAATTCAATACAATTGTACTATTTTCAGTACTTTTTCACAACAAAAATACCACAGTACCCCCACATCATATTTAGTACTCCTTGCTTGTTTTGCTTTGTTCCCTGTTTAGAAATCCAGCGTTACTATTTTTATAATCATTGACAACATTGGCTTCAAAATAAGAACATAAGGAATGCACAAATTCGTTATTCATGTTATTTATTTGATCTGCGATGAGCTAACCTAGAAAAGTAAACAGATGCATAAAGAATTAAAGTTGTTTGTGGTACTATATATTTTGATACATTTTTTTAAATTTCTTATGTTACGTACATTTTTGTAATTCTCATTTCTTGTTTGGGATTTTTTGTGTATCATATGAGTTTGAAAACTTCAAACATATTGGTGAAAGATCTATTACTGATATGGCATTAACACTAACAAAATGCAGGCATGCTCATATGTTTATTATCTTAACCCACAACAAATAAAAATTTTTAAAACATATATTTCTAGATAAAAATTAATTAATTTTTAGTTTGTTGTTATAATAATTTTTTTTTTATTAAACTGAATTAATTTTATTTTTGAATATTTTTAAATGGATTTTTAATTTTATTTTTTATTAAAAATATATGTTTCCTAAAAAGTACCAAAATGTTGAAAAAGTACTATTTTTGTTGACGGTCAGTACCATTTAAATTTTTCATTTTTCCATCACTGATTGTTACCGTTGTGTTGTAAGTGTTTGCTGTTGGTACAAGTTTTGCATTGAATATGTTGTTGGATTTAAAATTTTCTTTTTTGTGGGAGATGTTGTAGTTTATTAAACACGCTTTTCACCTTAGCCCCAAAATGACATTAAAAATTTGTGTTTCAGTCTCTGATGTTGGTTGCTGTTTCTTATTTTCTTCTTATTTTATTTGTGTATAATTGATACCTTGACGTATGTATGTGTGTATATTAGGGTTGTTGTTGGTATCAGAATTTGTGTTACATATCGATAAAATTAATGTCAGGCTTTTTGGTATTGTAGTTTATCTTTTCTACTTTGGTAATAAATGTCACTTTAACTTCCAAAAATCTTTCGGAACGTATTCTGATTACCGACTACCCCTAAAATAATTAAATGACGTCGATATCAATATTTGTAATAACACTGTTTTTATGCCATCCGGCCGTGAGTATCTTAAGACATCCCACTACCCACATAATTTTCGCTTAACTCACTATGGAACCTAGCTTATTTATGTGTCTAAAATAGAATTTTTTATCATCACCTCTACAACCCGGAAAGCATACTACTTTCCATGAAATTACCATTTGGGTTCATTAAGAATCCTTCCGTACTAATTTCTTTAGATAATACATCAGTATAAGTGGTAATTTATAAATCTCTGTAGAACCGCTCCCATGATTCCCTTTTAACCAGCGTTACCATGACCAAAAAAAATTTGTAATCAATATGTAAAAAAAAGTAACCAAAAGCAAAAAAAAGTAGCCAAAATTTTCATATATTTAAAATTTTATTTTATGTATATATAAATTAACCATTGCATTTCAGTTTGTAGATGGTTTTTGACGTTTGAAGAACCTTAATCGTTCAACAATACAATGATTGTGTTTGTTATGTTTGGAGACAGGCATGTATTTTTTGTAAAGCTATATATACACGATCGTCAAATATTACAACGTTGTCAGATTTATCAATGTACTGACATCGAAAAATTGTTAGCAAAAGGTAAATTGTCAGTTTAGACGACTGTAAGAAAACTAACAATTTTATTGGCACACAATTGTCACACAATGAATTTATCTGTCAACCGAAATTGTCAGTTCACACAGTTGTCAGATTGGTGTGTGGCATTGTCAAATTCGTTTTTTAAAAATTTTAAATATTGTCATTGAACAAAAACGTGCAATTGAAACCATTTTATCTGCACTCTATGAAACAGGATTCATCAAAAGATATGTCAGTATCCATTTTTTATTTTCTTTAATTTAACTCTTTAATTTTCTTCCACTTTGTTTGTTTATTTATGTATATACAGAGTTTAGAAATAATTTCTATGACAATGCTGCCAATGAAAAGTGTTTGACAATTGTCTTAAAACAATGACAATGACAAAATTGTGTGTTCACACGATTGTTAGATGTCTGACAATATTTTTATTTTCCAATGTACTGAAAATGCTTTTTCTTACAAAGTTGGAAGACAAAAATTTTAAGTTCACACGGTTGTTACAGTGTTGTATTATAACATTATAAAAACGTTTAAATTGTGGTGGTTTAGTTTATCACCAAAATTAGAGGTGTTAAGTCAAAGTGAAAACAATGTAAAAAATGGTTACTTTTGTATTCAAAAAAAGTAACCAATTTTGATTAAAAGTAACCAAAACGGCAACGCTGTTTTAACCCTTCTGGCAACTATAAATTTAGATTCACATGGAGAAAATGCTCTGCATCATCTACATCTCTTATGTTGTCCAATCTTCTCATTGCGGGAATTTGTGTGCTAATAAGTTTTAAAAATTAGTGTGATCCGAAAAAGAGTATTCAAGAATATCAATCGATCCTAATGCAAAAACCTTTAACTTTTACTACTATTGCAATCAAGGGTTTTCGGATTAAGTTCACTTTGAGAAGTTATTTCCCAAATTCACCAAGTTTGTCAATTTACCCTCAGGTTGGCTAAGATGTTTTTAGCTCAAATACCTGCGTCTCAATTTAAATTTGCTGTTATGTGGGTTTGTCAGTTGAGGAATACGCAGGCACTACATTGGAATTTTGCTTACAGACTTCTTCTTATCGCATTGATTATCACACCTATTTGGTCCTCATGTGGCTCCTCAGATGTGTCGTAGATCACGAGTCTTCGAAACGGTAATCTATACAGTGCTAACATGAGGCATGGGTTTAGTTGTATGTATTTATATTCCTACCTCTGTCTATAGGAAAACAATATACTGCCGCTCATCAGGAGACAGACGCAAACCAGTATGTCCCAGACACAAAACTACAAATAAAAAGTGCAAACATTTTCCGATTTTATTAAATTTATTTAGATGGCTGAGAAAATTTCCAGTTTAAGAACCACCTTATTGTACATGGATGTGCTTTGTATGAATATTATTTCAAACTATTATTTTGTAAGTTTTACAGCAACAACAACGTTATCAGTAACAATAAGAATAACAAAAGTATATAAAAAGAGATTTAGGTAAGATAAACTATTAACAAGATATACAAAAAGTGATAAACCTAGATTATTATGGGAGTATCTTTCTCGAACTACTACTGTATTGTTTTGTGTTTTACAGATTTACAAATGTATGTACGATAATACGTATAAAACAACAGCGACATGAAACAAATCTCATTTCATTTGCATTTACGATTACAAAAACAATAAAAACTAATGAGGATGGTTTTTTCATTGTAAAAAGGAAAGATACAAACACAGTTTTACATTTTCTTGTACATTTTGACTACATCTTGACCAGAAAGAAAATACAAAGTTTGATTTACATTAAACTAAATCTTGTAGGTAATATTATTAATATTAGAAAATAAAATAAAAACGTTTTCATACCTATAAAAAGTACTTTTATTCAACTCAACACAAGTTTTATTTTTTGAGTAGTGACGAAAAAAAAAATTGTTAAATAAATCGGATTTTTATTGAACTCCAAAACAAATTAGTTCAAATACCAGATAACGAAAAAAAATTCAATAGAAATTGTTAAATAAACAGTATTTTTGTTGCATTCTACAAAACGTTTTGTTGATTTTTTTGTTTTATCTTAAATAAAAAAACAATAAATTATTATGAAATTAAAACGCTAAGGAAGGTTAAATTGAACAACATTTTTGTTATTTTACTAAATTTTGTTATTTAATTCAATGAAATGAAGAAAAGTTACTAAATTAAAGAACATTTCGTTAAAATGAGAAAAATTCTTTAATTGAAACAATTGAATTTGTTTTAGCAACTAATTTTATAACGAAAGAGAAGAATAAAATTTAATTCAAAAGCATGCATTTTCCCTACCCTGGTTATTATTATCTATTTTTTTTAGAATTAAAAAAATGTAGAGAATACTGTTTCTTCATAGTGAAAAATGGTTGAACTTTTATATTAATTATTAGAGAAGATTTCTTATTATTTTGGCTTGAGTTCATTTTTAATTAATAACTCACTATGAAAAAACAGTAGGCTCTACAATTTAACAAAACACACAAGGCATGGTGTAAAAAAAGTTGTCATCCCATCTCCGGTGTTTTCATAGTAAAAAAAAAAACAGAAATCTACCTTAAAGGAGAAATGACAACAACAACATACTTCACTGATATTGTCAACCAACGGTAGACGCAGCAAAGTAACAACAAATTTGTAGTAATACAAAATTTTTTAAAAATAATAATAAAGAAGACTACGCACACATTGTAAATTTCGTTCTAAAGCTATGTGTCCACGATCGTCAGATATTATAACGTTGTCAGAAAAATGTGCAGAAATTGTCTAACAACCGTGTAAACTTAAAATTTTTGTCTTCCAACGTTGTAAGAAAAAGCATTTTCAGTACTTTGGAAGACAAAAATATTGTCACACATCTAACAATCGTGTAATCACACAATTTTGTCATTGTCATTGTTTTAAGACAACTGTCAAACACTTTACATTGTCATGTGTGCAAAGTTTATGCATCTGCCAATGGCAGAAATTAGAAATTATTTCTAAATGCAACTCTGTATATACATAAATAAACAAACAAGCATTGATAAAATTTTTGAAAAAAGTAGAAGAAAATTAAAGAATTAAATTAAAGTGTGCAATAGGACATAAGCAGATAGAATTGTTCCAATTGCTCTTTTTTGTTCCATGACAATATTTAAAAATTTTAAACACACACACAGAGCTGCAAAACGAATTTGACAATGCCACACAACAATCTGACAACCGTGTGAACTGACAATTTCGGTTGACAGCTAAATTCATTGTGTTACAATTGTGTGCAAATGAAATGGTTAGTTTTCTTACAGTCGTGTAAACTGACAATTTACCTTTTGCAAAAATTTTTCAATGTCAGTACATTGCTAGCACATTGGTAGATATGACAACGTTGTAATATCTGACGATCGTGGACATATAGCTTAACTCACAACACGTAAAAAGAAATATAATAATTCTCGTATTCTATTTCTGAAAAAACGGTGAGTTAAATAGATGATGTTTAGAGATTGATCGTGGACAATGAAAATTGCTGATGACACCCTTGGCTGGATAGAAAATGCATTCCAGTTTGCCAATTGTTTGGAAAAATATTACTTTACAATGGAATTCTTTGAGTTATTAATTAAAAATGAACTCAAGCCAAAATAATAAGAAATCTTCTCTAATAATTAAAAAAATGTTTATAATTTAAACTTCTGATGTTAATATATAACCTATTGTTCAAGATGTCATACTATTGGGCCAAAATGGGTCGGGAGCCAACTTGCAATACATACAAACTGTGGTAAATAATATTGAAATCGTAATGTAATACAATTTTGAATTCGTCCTAAAAAAAATGCGCAGCTTGACTTACCTGAAATTTTCAACATACGATCATGTCGAATCTGCTCGAAAACGTTAAAATATTTGAATTTTAATTTCAAGTCAATAAGTTTTATATTTACTGATGTACATACTATATTCTTAATAGCTCAATGTCGTTCAAGATCCATTTCATTTCAGAAAAACCAAAGAGCAATCTCAATGGCAGACAGTAAAGTAAGTACTATACAGGCATGTTCTGAAATCACGGTGATTTTAAATCACGAACGATTTTGAAATCACGGGAGGAATATTTTGGTGTTTTGAAAATCACAAGATTTTTAATTTTTAGTAGTGATTTTGATTGTTCTAAATCACGAGCTAACAGCTATTAGATGGCCGGTTTTAAATCACGAGTTTTCAATCATTTTTGTGCACAGAACACCTTTTCAGTGATTAAAAATCACTTTACGAAAAAGTGATTTTCAGAATTATTAATTGAAAACCTTTGACTTTTTATTTTAACAACATGTTTGAAACTCCAAAAACGTTTTTTTATATGTAAAGTCAGATTTGTTTTCGTTTATTTGCTGGTTGATGTCGTTCAATCAATGATGATGATATATTTTCTGGCTTTTAAACAGGAAGTCAATATTGTATGTACTCGTATATGGTTGGTTCGAATATGTATTGTATGTACATATAAACATTTTCGTCATTACCTGATAATTTTGTTCTTAGGTTTGTTGTTGTATTTTATTTATATTTATAAATATCTTTTTATTGTTTTCGAAGTAAAGTCTTGACATTGATTTTAATCGTATTTCAGTTGGTTACATTATCTTCCTTTTCAGACGGTGTTCTCAATAAAAAATTATATGTATATGTATGTACATACATATATGTATGTATAGTTTTTTATTTTTTTATTTACTATAAATATAAAATCGAATTGAAATTTTATATCTGTAAATTTTTATATCTCTACATGTGATTGTATAGATGTATTGTATAATGGTTTTTAGTATGTATTTGAGTTTCATTTTAATAACGCAACAGACGTACATTTGTGTGAATCGTATGAAACAAACAATTTGTTTTTTAAGTTTATTTATTTAGTTTTTTTCTTTCAACTCATTGTAGTGTTTTGTACTTGAATATTTTTGAATTTGTATGGCTTGTTACCAAGTGCCTCATTTTCATTATTTTATTTCATTTCGTTTCATTATTACTATTTTTTATTTGTTTAAATTGTATGTTTTAAGCATCCAAAGATTGTGCACGAAGACTGTTATTATTTATTATTCACAAAAACATATTTTTAACTGAACTTTCTTTCACCGTAAAAATTTGTGATAAAAACTTATTTGATTTGAATTAAAATATTTTGATTAAAAAAAACTCCTTTTAATTAATTTGTTTTTGTGACCAATGTTTATAATTATTATAATTTTTAAGGAGTTTCCTTCAAGCTAATTTGGTCGAATGTTTGTTTCCAAACGTAACAGCAAACAAACATTTGACCAAATTAGCCTGAAGGAAACTCCTTAAAAATTATAAAACTCCTTTTAATTTATTAATATTTTTGATATCAAATAATGTAATCGTGAAAGATAATATTGTGAAGAATACTATGGCACAAAGTGTCATTATTGAATAACACTTTCTGTTTAAATTCTAATTAAGATCAATTTAATCTATGTCTACATATCTACATATATTAACATATTTTACCATTCTTGGGCATCGGTAAATATTATCCTAATACGGCAAAATGAAATTTATGAGACAAGTATTCAGAGAGTACATTCATAAATATGTCCATAATATATATATAGTGCAAAATTTGATATCTAAATGGAACCAATATTTTGGCAAAAAGTAATAGGTACCTAGTAATAAAACTTAAATACTGGATCATCTGATATCAGACTTTTTTACATCCGATATACTGCGACGATGATGCAATATTATGTTGTGCTTTTTATAAATCCAAATGTGGCCCAGAAATATTAGTCCAACACCTTAAGTATACTGATCGACTCAGAATCACTTTCTGAGTCGATTTAACGATGTCCGTCCGTCCGTCTGGCTGGCTGGCTGTCCATGTAAAGCTTGTGCGCAGAGTATAGGTCGCAATTTTGAATATATTTCGTTAAAATTTGGTACGTGATATTTTTCGGTACGTGATATCCGTGATTGAAACTGGAGGAAATCGGTCCATTTTTTCACCTGTCCTCCCGAAATCGGGGTTTACCATTATAAATGTTTGAATTATGCAAGTATCCAAACAAATTTCATCATAAATTAGTGGTAGATGAAGCTAAATTACATCTACAAATTCTGTGCAGATCGGTTCATAATTACTCGTAGCTCCCATATAAGGCCCACTTCCAAAAATCACTTTAAAGAGCATAACTCTCTCAAAAATGTTGGTATCCAAATAATATTGAATGCAAATATATTTCGTATGTCTATAAATAATACAGTATAATTTTATTATGATCGGTTCATAATTAGTCGTAGCTCCCATATAACCCCCCCCCCCCCCCCTTTCAAAATTCACTTTAACGATCATAAATTTCTAAAAAAATTTGACACAAATAAGTTTCTTATATACAGAAATAACTTAATTTTATAATGGTCGGTCCATAATTAATCTAAACTCCCATATAAGATCCTCTCCGTAATTCACTTTAACCTCCATAAATATTTTAAAAGTATTCATATCGAGATTAAGTTTAACACATATAATATTTATTTATTTCATTTCTGAAAAATTTTTTTATACATATACTGGGTGTAGGGTATTATATGGTCGGGCTTGACCGACTATGCTGTCTTACTTGTTTCTTAATATAAATATGGTATTGCTATAATTGCCATAAAAATTAGGTACAATTTTTCCGTGTACAGTCTTTGCAATTCATTTATACAGTGTTTAAATTCATTTGTGCACTCTGCACACAAAGTAACAAACGTACATTTTTATTATATATTTTTTTTTTATTATTTTTTTCATTTTCTTACTGTTGTTGAATGTTGCGGCCAAGTTGTTGCCAAGTAGGGTTTTGCTTTATTTAAGTTTTATTCAGTTTCTTTTTTTTTTGTATAATTTCTCTTGTTGTTGCTTTTTATTGTGATATTTTCAAATTTCCAGAGTAAACCTTAAATAAATTTTCTGTAGGTCACGTTTTTTTGTTTTCTTCTCGTTTAATACGGGCATATCGTCTCATGTTTCATCATAAGTTTTGAGTTTAAAATAAAACCAGAGATTTGCATACACAAAAATAACTACCAACACCAACAATAAAATTAGTTTGTATTAAATTTAGATGCAAATTTATATTTATAATTTTATAAAAAAGATAATTTTTAACTACCTATAGGTAGTGTCATTATTTTATACTAATAAATGTTTATTTTAAATGAAAAATAACTGCGCAGAGGTATATGTAAATACTTTTATACCCACCACCATAAACATGGGGGGTATATTCCGTTTGTAAAACATCGAAATAATAGTCTTAGAGCCAAAAAGTCTATATATTGTGGGTCCTTATAAGATTTTAAGCCATGTCCGTCCGTCTGTTGAAATCACGATAGAGCTTTAAAAAAGAGACATAGCACAATGAAATTTAGATGAATATTTCTCATTGTTACACACGGAATGACAAACTTATATATTCCCTCATCCACCAGTTATGGCAGTTAAGGGTATAAAAATGAACACCTGGCGTGTAGTTAAAGCCAACGCGCTCCAGCAGATGTGAAAAAAATCTGGGAAGATTTAGCACTGACTAAATCGTTTCGGCCTGCCTCTAAAAGATGTCGGTGGTTGGAGAAAAGTAATTGAGTTTTAACTGTAGTATCTCTTAATATACCAAACGCAATCTCTGTACTGTGGTCAAATGAATCCAGTGACGTACCAAGTCAATAGACTTAAAGGATATTATTACTTTTACTTTTAAGGGTACAAGAAAGTTATTGATGAAAAAATAAATACTTTTTGAAAAAATAGAAAATATCGGTTATTTTTTGATTAGACCTCGTAGTGTATTATGGCTAAAGGTATGACATGACTAAAAAGCTTGCCATTATAACTAGTTTTAAGAAATTCAAGCGATTAATTTCTAAATATATTTCTAAATTTCTATACATAATTCTTTTACTTGGGAATACGTAAAATAATAATAATAGTATAAAGATACATGAAATAATATAAATTTGTATGTATAGAGAAGCAAAAACCAAAATATTAAAAGAACGTTGTATTACATATGTTTGATTTCACTTGTTTTAGTTGTTGCTTTTGTTAAGAAAATAAAATACATTCCCTTCTAAATTCATCGTCTGTTCACATGATGAAACATTTGTTGCACCATTCTGTCAACATTTTGACATTAAATTGTTAATTTCTCTTATTTCGCTCATTCGCAGATGTGTTGGATAGGATGGAATAATAGGATAGGATTTAGTTACATTGCAGGTACATTATACAGGTATTCATATTTCTGATATTTCACTACTAAATTTTCTATTAAAATTTTTGACCACATAGTATTTATTTATTTATTTAAAATTAAAACAAAAACAATTTGTATTTATTCGCAGTTATTTATTCGCAGTGTTGCTAAAATTTTTTTGAAATTTCATCGTGGCAATACGGCCAATAAAGGAAATAAAACTAATACAAGAGAAAAGAAAAAATGTAAAATTTGTCGCTTCGTTTCACAAAACCTGCGATACTAGCTACCCCGTACTCTACACTACGTATTGCAGCTATAAATTCGAGTCGCAGAAAAAAAGTCGCAGGTAAAAGTCGCAACGTGTGAACTCCGTCTTACTTAAATGAAGAAAAATGTTTTGGATGTTGCTTTTGATGACGTAGAGTCCTCTCCGAACATCTGTATTTGTTTGTTGTTCTCTTGGTTTACTTTTTACAGAAAATTAAATGGATTTTATGGATTTTATGACTAAATTATAATGAAAGTATAACTAGATCAAAATTTCATTATTTATACATACCATATTCTATACTTATACTAAATATATTTCTAAATAAAATAAAAAGTTTTTTCGAGCTTTCAAAAGAAAGGTTTTAAAAGTTTTAAAATTTTCAACATTTTTAGTTTTGTTTATTATCAAATTTAAATAAATAGTTTCTGATTTTATGCATGTTATAGATCTTTAGATTTTTAAAACAATATTTTTGACAGCATTTTAAATTTTCAACAATTTTAACCAAATTTTGAAAAAGAAACAACACTGGATTAGTTTTCAAACTTTAGATTTGTAAGATTGTCTAACTGTAATCACGTGGAATTTGCATTTTAAAAAAATAACAATATCGGTTTGTCATTCCGTGTGTAACACTGAGAAATACTCATCTGAGACCCAACAAGTAGACTGACCCACGTCCGTCTGTCTGTCTGTGTAGCCCACTCTCACGTCCAAAGAACAGAACCGAACATATATACACAAAAATCATCCACAAAATTTTGTAAATTATGTTCCATTTTTAACCATATCCCTCAAATAAAGCCCTCTTACGAAAATCATTTTAATACTCATACATCTCTTATACATAACGGTACCGATCCAAAATTCTTCACGTATCATGCCAAAATCAAACTGCTGGTGAACTTTGAGAATATCGGTCCATATTTGACTATATACCCCATATAAAGTCACCTTCCTAAATCTACGTTAATACCGTATTATGTTGAAATTCGACGTGAAATATCCTCATTTACATAAAAATCACTGTTCTAAAATTTAAGAAGATCGGCTCATAATTTTCATAGCTACCATAAAAGAACCATTTCCGAAAAACAAATAAACTCACAAAAATGTCTAATAAATATCGATATCGAACCAACTCTTACATATAGTACATCAGTAATTTTAATCCAGATCGGTTTTCGGCAATTATGCTACAGGATTTTGTAGCTGTATGTCAATAATTGGCAATAGCTCCCGAATTAAGTCCACTTCCGAGTATATTAAACAATCATACAACTCTTGACAATAACGTTATTGAGATGAAATTCAACCAAAATAAGCCTCAAATACTTAGAAACCATATATACTTTTTTATACTCTGTTTCTTAACTTGTTGTGAATATGGAAAAATTTTCTTTTAATTTTATAAATTGTTAAATTACAATCAAGATTATTATGAAAATCAGACAAACTTTGGAAATCTTGATGGGAATTGGTAATTACGTCAATTATAAATGGTCACATTAGTGAATTACGACCAACAGGTCTTTCAAACAATATATAAAATAATAATAAATTTGCACTAAAACTGAAAAGAAAACACAGAATAAGGATATTCTAGTCCTGTGTAATTGTTTATTATTTTGTTACTAGGAAGCAACTGCATGTGCTTAAAGTACTGACTAAATTGTCATTTATAAATAATTGGATATGATTGTATATGTCAAAACAAACATTTTAGAATATCATAATATTTTCTCCAATCATATTTTGATCATTTTATAAATGAGAACAACCATATTATGGGTGAACTAAAACACCAAACATAATATGCTTGAATCTCATTATACTGCCAACCATATAGCGACAGTCATGCGACAAACATTTATTTCTTCTGCGTAGAACATTTATTGTGTAGAATTTATTATATAGAACATTGCACAGTTGTCGCAACCATGTCTACCATAATATTTTCTCCAACCATATTTTGATTCCACTACAACCATTTAAAAAACAAGAAGTTTGTCGCATAATCATTTTATAAATGAGAACAACCATATTATGGGTGAACTAAAACACCAAACATAATATGCTTGAATCCCATTATACTGCCAATCATATAGCGAAAGTCATGAGACAAACATTTATTTCTTCCGCGTAGAACATTTATTGTGTAGAATTTATTATGTAGAACATTGCACAGTTGTCGCAACCATGTCTACCATAATATTTTCTCCAACCATATTTTGATTCCACTACAACCATTTAAAAAACAAGAAGTTTGTCGCATAATCATTTTATAAATGAGAACAACCATATTATGGGTGAACTAAAACACCAAACATAATATGCTTGAATCCCATTATACTGCCAATCATATAGCGAAAGTCATGAGACAAACATTTATTTCTTCCGCGTAGAACATTTATTGTGTAGAATTTATTATGTAGAACATTGCACAGTTGTCGCAACCATGTCTACCATAATATTTTCTCCAACCATATTTTGATTCCACTACAACCATTTAAAAAACAAGAAGTTTGTCGCATAATCATTTTATAAATGAGAACAACCATATTATGGGTGAACTAAAACACCAAACATAATATGCTTGAATCCCATTATACTGCCAACCATATAGCGAAAGTCATGCGACAAACATTTATTTCTTCCGAGTAGAACATTTATTGTGTAGAATTTATTATATAGAACATTGCACAGTTGTTGCAACCATGTCTACCCTGGACGTGTAGTGAAAATATAACTTGATTGTATTATGTTTCAAGGCTATGAACTGTGTTTAATAAATGAACACCCATGACATGTTTGGGAAAACTTTTGTTTTCGTTTTGTGCTACATATTTCTTTATAAGTATGTTATTATGTAGTTCCTTTAAAATAAAAAAAAAAAACCAAATTACCCTTATTTAAAAATTACACAGAGCATACATTAATGATGATCATACCTTATACTTTTACAAAGTGATTATTAAATAAAAGACAACCTGATAATTATGATAATAATGGCAATATGTTTTTGACTTTAAATAAATGACATCACAAACACACCTTTTTAATAAAACACACCAATTTAAGGGTAATTTTCCACAAAACAAAACAAATTTTCAACATTAAAATTCTAGGGGAAAACGAACAGGAACGAACAGGAAAAGTGTGTCTATATTTAATACATTTCTAATTATTTTTGTGTACACACTTTTTGGACAACTTAATAATATGTCTAATTCCTTGATGTTTATTATAATGTTTGTAATGACAGTAATCACGGCATGTCACAACGATTTTATGTGCGTACGAGTTGCTCCGTGTGGCAGCACGTGTACCTAGTCAAGTCATAAATACAGGTACACAACTGAATACACTCAATACGAATGCAACACTGGACGCATCTATTTCGTATTGATTGACATTTATTTTTTATTGTGACGTAAAAAGTTATTGAAATTAATTGTTTACAATCGTGGAATGGTGCGAAATCGAAAATAGTATTGTTGTACGTACGAGACCGTCAAAGATCCGTCCGTCTGTCCGCGCACTATGTGAACTTCGAAAGCGGTCAAAGCCGTAAAGAGACGAGTAGACAGAAAACCACTGCGAAAACAGAAAATCTTTTCGCGGGAAATGCAAATTTCGCAAAATTTCGCAAATTTGCATTTCCATGTCTCGCATTATCAAAGGAGATTTGGGACTTAACGCGTTCAAGCGACACACTGGACACCTGCTCACGGCCGCATTGAAAAAAAAAACGGAAGCAAAAATCGAATGCGTTACTCAGCCGGTACGCGAAGAACGCTCGCAGACAAATTCTGTTTACTGACAAGAAAATCTTCACCGTAGAAGAATCGCTCAATAAACGAAATGATCGTCTTTATGCTCGGTTATCCAGAGAAATATTGCAACTCATCCAGAGGGTTCAAAGAGTCCACCATCCCGCGTCTCTAATGGTATGGTGGGCAGTGAGCTACGATGACATTACTAAGCTCCATTTTTGCGAGAAAGGAGTGAAAACATTGGCTATAGTCTATCAATCGACCGTCTTAGAACCCTCTCAACCAATCAATATTCGTCAACAAGCCATGAACTTTCCAGCAAGACTCTGCTCTAGCTCACAAAGCAAAAACTAATCAACGGTGTCTCAAAAACAACGTTTTGGACTTTATATCCACGGATGATTGACCAGCTGTTAATACAGACCTCAACCTGTCCGAGAATAATATGGTACTGGAGAAGCAGAACTGCCTCTGCGGTTTTAGTTTCATAATTGCTTAGCCAGTTGTTTTGTAGAGAAGAACAACTTGTCGTTGTTTTGTTTGATTAATTTGTTTTTTGAGTTGCTTTAGTTGCATTTTGTGTAAAAAAATTTGTGATGCATTTATATCACTTAGAAAGTGATTCTGAGTCGATCGGTATAATTTAAGGTGGGTGTTGGACCAATATTTCTGGGCGTTACAAACATCAGCACAAATCCAATATACCCTCCCCACTATGGTGGTGTAGGGTATAAAAACACCAACTGATATTGAAAACAGTGTGATAAATTCGTTGCAAATTAATTATTCATGTCGTAAAATTGCTGAAAAATGAAATTTAATTAAATCCACGGTAAATGATATAAAAAACGGCGTAATGTGGCTTGCAATACTAACCAAATTGAACATTTGCTACATAATAAGGATATCAAGACCCCGAAAAATGCTGCAAAAAAGTATTGGTAAAGATGTCAGTTCCTGGACGGTTAGACGCGCATTAATTAAAATTGGTTTAGTAGCCAGTGTGAAAAAGATAGAAATGTAAAAAAACCCCTTAATTTCTGTGAAAAATACAAAAATTGCGCAGTAGATGTCTGAAAACAGGTTATTTGGAGCGACGAAACGAAAGTCAATCGATTCCAGTCTGATTGGCATAGGCCGCATGAGCGCATCTAAAAGCATCATCCTTAATGCAAAACATCCGGACAGTTTTCAGTTTAACCAAAAAACATAGATATAACTTGTGATTAAAATAAGAAATATACATAAATAGTTTTCATATTGTTTTAGAGTTTATTTCAAATTATAAATATTAATTTCTCAAACTACTTTAGAGTTAAATAAAATATTTTACTAATTTATAAATATTATTTTTTAAACCCGGTTTAAATAAATTATATGGAGATTATTTAAAAAATATTAAAATTTTATATATTCAAATACCACAAAGCTGAATAAAATTTTAATTTATTTAATTTCAATAAAATCAAATAAATTTTTTGGTATATTCACTTAAATTGTATTTAAACAAAAAAAAATAATAGAATAAATTCTAATAAATGTTTAAATTACATAAATTAAGTTTCTATAAATTACTTGAATGAAAAAAATGCGATTAAAAACGTAAAAAACATATGAATAGAAATTGAGGAATGATAATTACAGCAAATTTCGAACCACCAGGTACCTACACTGGTTAAAGGATTGATGTTTGTTTGTTGGCTAGCGGGCACCGCAGTGGTGCAGAGGGTTAGAACGCAAAGAATTCTAATGAGAGATTGTGGTTGTTCTCGAAGCATGTAAATTCAACCCAGGTTCGAATCCCACCCAAGAAAAATTATGAAATAAAAAAATTTTTTCAAGTTGTAAAACAATTCCTACCTTCAGTAAAAATAATTTAATGAAACATAAATTTAATGAACTTGAGCTTGACTAAAGAAATACCAACGAATTTTAAAAATTAACGGTTCAACTAAAAATAATAATTCTTCTAAAAAAATTAAATAAAAAAATTAAAGTTAAACGTTCTTTATTTCCTATTTAAAAAATGAATTTATGTACATATTCTTATAAGGAATATTGTAGATATCAGCGGAACCCTTTTCTTTCCCACTATACAATCTACAACCAAGACAAATACTAATTTATCGTCGATTATCATATATTCGGACATCCAAAATTGTTAGCCATTTAATATGAGCGCAATTTACAATCTTGTGTAAATGGTATTGCATCATTGCATTTCCAAAAAGGTTTTGCATATATTTGCTCTCGCTGTGTATTGTGTTAGTGTAGAGCAAAGGTATGCTAAAGCTATGTGTTCACGATCGTCAGATATTACAACGTTGTCATATCTAGCAATGTGCTAGCAATGTACTGACATTGAATAAATGCATAAATGACTATAAAAACAGGGGCCAAATTACCGCATTCGATATCGAGTCAAATTGATCGTAATTTTCTTATTTGAGATTATGGCATTCGATATCGAGCAAGAAATTTAGTACATTTTATCATAATTTCGATATCGAAATCATTTTTCGATACGATAGCTCATTCTATCACGAATGCGGTAATTTGGCCCCTGATTTACCACCACGATTTTTTTAATAGTGGTATGAATTTGTTAACTTAATGTACATATTATCAAAGAATGTAAATATTTTGAAAATATTTTGTTAATTAAAAATATATGTGCTGGTTTTGAGAAATAAATGTATTTAAAGAAAACTTGTTAGAATAAAGTTATTATATAATTTTTTTTTTTTTTAATAAAATCGAACAATTTTCAGGCAAGTATAATAAAATTAAATTTTAACTTAAATAAAACTATTTTAAAACATTTACATGTTTGATAAGATTATTCAAAAGTATATTCGATACAGAAAATTAGTCGGCATTGCATTCAAAAACGTTTAAGTAAAACTTTCATACTCCTAAAATGTTCGAATCCTCTTAGTGTTTATTATTATAAAATTTTTAATAATATGAACTGATTTCAATTTGTCATTTGTTATAGGTTACACCACAATTTAATGTTTATATAAAATCTAATCTTCTTCGGAATGCAATAAATTATACAATGAAAAAAATATAATCACAATAAAGAACTACTAGACAAAAATGTAACCAAATCAAATGAAATATAGCGATAATAAAAACCAAAAAAAAAAAATCATCTGCATTATTTGTATTGTCGAGAAAATGCATCTTCTATATTACATATTAATTTAAATAAAATAATTATAACACACAAATAACATACAATAGCACACAAAAGCAATTATAAAAAACTAAAAATGTTCGTCTGCATTATTTAAATTTTTGAGAAAATTCATCTTCTCTATAACAAATTAGTTAAAATAAAAAAAGTTTCTCTACTAATACTCAAAGTTTGCACAAAATTGTATTCCTCCTAATGCAGACTAAATAAAATAAATTAACTTCCCTATTATAACTGCATTACAATTTACTACACAAAAATGCAACTAAAGCAAATGAAAAAAAAAACAAACAAAACAATGAAGAATTATTCTTCTCTACATAATAACTGGGTGAGCAATTATGAAACTAAAAATTTTCATCTTCATTAAGCAAATGGCACGAAAACACCTGGGGAGACAGTTGTTATTACTTCCGTGCAGTGCACAATTTTCCATGCGTGAAGTCCGTCTTGTGATCAATTAGTCGTGCTGGAAGTCAAACGGAAGTCATTTCGAATAATTTGTTCTTAGATTTGTAGCCATTGTATAACCTAATAAAACCAAATACAAAATGTTTTGAAATATTAATTCGATTTTTCTGTGTACTAGCATTTACGACTTGATTAGGTAGTTAAGAACAGCCCATAAAGAAATGCCCTTGATGTACATACATATGGCTATGTATGTATGTATGTATGTATGTATGTATGTATGTAATCATAAATGAAAAGAAAATTAAACACAATTGCTATTCTATTGACTAACAAGCTTTTAATACAATATGTAAATATATACATATGTATGTAATAATAAATTACACACTTTTACACACGCACATACATACATACATATATCTGTGCAGTATGTAAACTGAAGCCGAAAAATTATGCCTAAACAATAGAGTTTATTCTCTATTCTTATAGGCTTTGACATTGCGTGTCCAGTTAAAGAAACATAAAATTGGTAAAGTTTTAACAAATAACACCAAGTTATTATCTAATATGCTACAGCGAGTACGCGTTAGTCTAAGTGGGTGAGACATGACAAATTAAGGTGGTCAGATGTAAATTTTAATTATCGAAATACTCGTATACTTACATATGTTTGTATATCAAAGTATACTGTCTATTTTCGATTTCTTTAAGAGTGTTTTAACAGCACTAAAATATATTTATCTTATGGAAATCTATATAATGCAGTTGTGCTGATTATTATAGCGCCTGCTACTAATGGTGTCACTCTCATTTTAATTGATCTGTCAATGAAATGGCTGGTAAAATGTAAAGTATTAATTTGAAATTCTGTTAATTTTATTAAAATAAAAAACTCTAAATAATTTTAAATGAGTTTTTGGTTTAATTTTTTTACTTTTACTTACATTTACTTTATTTTACTTACTTTAATGTATTAGAATTGTTAATGTAACACTTTTCTACATATATCTACATGGGTGTTTCCAAAGTAACGGTCGTTACCGATTTTCGTTGATTTTTAAAATAAAATTGCAACCTAAGCAAATATGCCACGAGGATTGCTTAATTTTGGACCTACAAAAGTTCAAGCATCGGTAGCACTCGAAAGAATTCATAAAAAATGTAATTTCAATACTTTTTTTGACCATTAAAAAGGTAACGGTCGTTTTATTTTAAAAATCACCCAAAAACGGTAACGATCGTTACTTTGGAAATACCCACTTATAGGTAAAACTTGCATTAAATTTAGGAATTTTTTTAACAATCTTTTTCAGACACGATTCATTTTCCAATGACCACAAATTCAAAGACTTATAAAGCTTTTAAACCCTTTCTACTTAAGCTACGATCACACTTGGCAAATATTTGCCGAAAAAGACGTAACCACTACATAAATTATATTTAAACTCGTTTATTTACTTAAAAAAAAAAACTTCGTTTATTTACGACAGGACACAACAAATATTTAGTTATATTTTATTTGATGTTGTTTAATCTTGCAAAACTTTTGTAAGAGTAAACAACGTCAAACACACTTGCGTACCTTTAGATGTTAATAAACGATTTTCTATATACATTAAATTTAATGGTAAGGACAAAATTTTAAAAAAAACCTTTATGAATTTTTTTATAATTTTTGGGGGTTTTTATCTAAAAATAGCTTAATAAAATGAAGATGAGACAATCTCATTAATGTGGTTTATCCCAGAGGTCAGACATCTTGAGTTCAAGTTCAATTTGAGGCGATTTAACTTAAGGTACGGTCACACTTGGCAAATATTTGCCGAAAAAGACATAACCACTAAATAAGTTATATTTAAACTCGTTTATTTACTTAAAAAACTGGGTTTATTTAGGACAAGACACATACATATTTATTTTTATATTATTTGATGCTGTTTGATCTTGCAAAACTCTTGTAAGAATAAACAACATCCAACAAATTTGTGCTAAAACAAGTGGTTACGCTTTTGTGAGTAATTATTTGCCAAGTGTTACCGTACGTTTATCATTTACAAGTTCGACGTTTGCTAAAGTATGATGACGCTGCGTGGTTAAGTACCAAAGCAAATTGTAAATCATTTTTAATATTTTATTTTGTGTAATTTGCAGTTTAGTTTTATGACAATTTGCTGTTGTAGACCAAGCTGTAGCAACATAAAATATTATAACGTGGAAAATTACTTTTAATATAATGATTTTATTCTATATGTTAAATTTAGAGTTTCTTTTAACAAGCGGATACAGTAGTCTTATTAGATTGTTTAATTTGTTGATAACATATAGAATATGAGAGTTGAATTTAAGTTTAGATATTTCAATTCTCCGATATTAATTAATTAAGATCTGTTGCAAACTTTTATTCACCTGGAGAAATATATAGACTGAATTTTTTGAGGATTTATGATCACAAATTAATTTATTTAAGAAAACCATAATACACATTTCATTTTAGTGTTAGATACCCTACTGGCACAGGTCGAGTAATGCCGAATGCTTCTTTTGAAACTTGAAAATGCAATTTGTATAACACTGAATTTCCATGCATAATATTTACACCGCCCATTAAAACAGGTAAATCGACATGATGTTCAGGTATTCATTGGTCCAATCTTCTACAGGCTTGGTGTGTAGTTGAATGTATAGGAACCTACAAAATAATATATATGTGATCTCTGAAAACTCGATATAAATCTACACACATTATCGCCAATAGCAAAAGCTATAATTTGCGATAAAACTACATCATGACAAACTAATCGAACGGCCTTGGAAATATTTAGGGCCACATCATATCTATTGCCAAAATGTTAGGTGAGCAAAAGCGTCTCCGATTATATAAATCACACTTATTTTAAAACAAAAGTCGAAACTAAAATACCACTAATTTGGTCACCCTTTTTTATGTATTATAGTATAAATAGATATCACTACTCGTAGACTGTTTGCACCATATATGTTGTCCATGAATATGTGCGCCCATATTATTTTTTATTAAGGTACGGTCGCTAATCTTTCTGGGTAGCATTGTCTATTTGCAAGCAACTATGAGTAAAATAATCTAATTATATATGCCGTCCACAAACTTTGACATCAGTTACATTGTTGAACAACTCAAAACCACAAATTCGAAATAAACAAGTATTTATGTACGCACTACTCCATGTGACATCATTTATGCATGACATGAACAATTGGTCAGACACTATAAATCATAGTTTCTTAGAAACATACAAAATAAATATTAAAAATTGTCTTTTTCTAAGGAAAAAAAAATATTAGAAGGCCTACTTATAGCTTTTAAAATGCCATTCATATATAGACAGAGACTCCCCAATGATTGACTTACCCTTAAGCGGTATTTAAAGAAAGCAAAAACATTTGAAGATTGCAAATCAAATGAAGCAACACAATCGCACCCACATCAGTCAGCATTTCCCAAAAACGCTTTTGGCCACTAAACATTTTGTGTATAAAGTTCCTTTTTGTGTTTGACCGTTAAATGTTCTTTTTTATGTTTTAGTACATGTTAACAGCACTCTAAAATACTAACAATAAAAACAGCAAAATACTAACTTTAACTAACAACAACTGTGACCATTACCATCCATCCCCACTTACTGCCAAAAATTATTGGGTTGGCAGAACAAATCATTTCGATTTTAAAGTAGAAATTTTACAAAATGATTTTACAAATTGATATAAAAACATAAATATTATAATCCTTGGCATTTTAAAATGCGATGTAAATCAATTTATATGTATTAGAAGTAAATCTTCTGATATAGATCTGATAAGAAAGCTAGATGCCTTTATAAGAAGATGTTACTCTGTACCAATAACACAGTCTGATTTAATCGGCCGTCAAACAAGGTCAAAGTCATGCAGATATTGAAAGAAAACCAAATGTTTTGACAGATTTTAAATAATCGAAATTACCTTTTAACAAACCTAAATTATACAACAACACATACATATGTATATGTACATATGTATATGTACATATGTATGTACAAACAAATGTGTATTAACATACATTTCAGTACAAGAAGAAAAGCAAACAACAGGAACAGTGCCAGTTGGGAAATAAAACCAAGAAAGAATATACTCATGCTCTTAGTCACAAGTTCGTGGTTTACATATCAATCAAATGTTTGGCGCCAGGAGTAGCACTGCAATACTTTGTATTTTATACATCATGTTGTTTGGCTGACCTTGTTATCAGTAGGAAAATTTATTATTGTTTTTTATATACATACATATGTATGTATTTTTCGCCTGTTTTTGGCTGTAAATACATAAAAACGTTGTCAATTTTTTATGACCGGATTAATGCACAGTGGTTTCTAAACGTTTAAATTTGAAAATAATTCGGCATCTTAAAGAATTGTTCCACACACTTTCTGCAACCTAAACGTTCTGAAAACTATTACGATCATATAATAACATTAACTGGCGCCGCATCGGCTATGAAGATTGGATTTTCATTTACAAAGGAAAATCTGATTTTGTTTCCGTTTTTGGAAAAAATTTCCCAATAAATAATTATTTTAGGATTTTAATGTAAAAGAATCGAAATGTGTACGAAATTAGCCTTCTAACGAAATATACAAGATAAAAATCGATTAACAAATTTTAAAGTTATTATCCCCAGACCAATAACGTGTTTCAGGCCACTTATAAAGGTATGGTCACAATTGGCAAATATTTGCCGAAAAAGACGTAACCACTAAATAAAATATATTTGGAGTCGTTTATTTAGGATAAGTCACAACAAAAACTGAGTTTTATTATATATGGTGCTGTTTGATCTTGCAAAACTCTTGTAAGAAACAACAACAACGGCAAACAATTTTGTGCTCTTTTGAGTAAATATTTTCCATGTGTGACCATACCTTAAGAAATGTAGAAAAACATAACAAATTTTGAGATTCACATAGTGTTGCTTGAACTGGTCGGACGTGTTATTTTTAGTGCGGCTGAATTTTCGTAATAGGTGAAAAAAAAAATAAAAAAAAAAAAAAAACTTGTAATAAGTGAAAAAAAAAAAATATATATATATATATAAAAAAAGATATCGTAATAGGTGGAAAAATAGTGGTTTTTCGGTAATTTAAAAATCGCAAAACAACTGCATGAGTGTCCCGCTCAGATGTAATTCTGAGAAAGAGCTAAGCTACAGTAGAAAAAACTTATGGATCTCTGAGGAAGAATCCTTAAGAAAATCCGTGGAGTCTCTTCTCACTACAAAAGCCGAAATACGGCGCCGTTCCTGTTCGCCCAATATAGTTATCTCATCCGATGAGAAATCATCATCTTCATCAAATAGTGCAGTCAAACCCAAAAAACAAGTAGGTATGGATAAGTACATCACCGTTCTCAAGCGACAGAGGAGCCCGACATCTGCTCAAATGTCTTCCAATTCCAATAAAGTTCCTAAGACCGTCAGCAGTGATAAGCCAAATGATCAAAACAGATTTGCTCTACTTCAGACGGATGACCCAGAAATACCGAAAAAGACGTTTAAGCCCCCACCAATTTACCTGAGAGAGCCCACTTCCAATAAACTGGTACAAGGAATTGTTGCTGTAATAGGTGAGAACATGTTTAGCGTAACCTCAATTAAACATGGAAAAATCAGCGAGACAAAGATCCAAGTGAATAGGGAAGATGATTTTCGAAAATTGTCCAACCAGTTGGAGAGGGAGACCAGGGATTTCTATACCTATCAGCTCAAAAGCGCAAAAGGACTCCAAGTCGTTCTAAAGGGTATAGACCCATGTGTTGATCCTGCGGAGATAAAGAACGGATTAATGGACAAAGGGTTCAAAATCAAGAGCGTAGTGAATATTAGAAACCGTGAAAAGATTCCTCAGCCCATGTTCAGGGTAGAATTGGAACCTGGAGATGTTGCCTTAAAGAAAAACGAGTCCCATCCAATTTACAATCTTATTTATCTTCTGCATCGTAGAATTACCGTTGAGGAACCGCATAAGCGTGTTGGACCCGTCCAGTGTCTTAATTGTCAAGAATTTGGTCACACCAAAGCGTATTGTAAATTGCCGTCTGTTTGTGTTGCATGTGGGGAACTACATGCAACTGCTCAATGTAATAAGTCCAAAACGGACTTAAAAATAAAAAAATGCAGTAACTGTGGAGGAAATCATACCGCTAATTATAGAGGTTGTCCAGTTTATACTTATTTGAAGGGCATAAGGACCAATAAGTCGCCAGTATTACCTGATCATCCTCAACAACCTAATTTCACGTCGAGTAAGAATTTTCCTCAAATTGTACGACCAACTACTCACGTAAACGCTCCTAATTCTAGACAAGTTTCTTACGCAAACGTGGTCAAATCTAATATGCCAGGTCTGGAGCAGGAACCTATATCGCAATATTCTGAGCCACATATCAACAATCTAGAGACAACATTGCAGACACTTGTCCAAACTATGAACACTTTTACGACCACCATGACATCCATGATGCAGGAAATGCTGAAAATGCAATCCACTATCTTGCAAGCCATTTTAAAGAAATGATTTATTTAAAAATTTGTTTTTGGAACGCGAACGGCCTCCGCCAACATAAAAACGAACTGGAATACTTCCTGATGGATAAGCAGATTGATGTTATGATGATTGCTGAAACTCACTTGACGTCGACAGGGTACTTCAAAATTAATGGCTACGTGTTGTACGATACTAAAGATCCCCGCGGAAGAGCTTGTGGAGGTTCGGCAATTCTTATAAAGAACAGAATAAAACATTATCTAATGAATAACATAAGTGAGGATTACCTCCAAGCAACATACATTTGCATTGAATTCTGTCAATACAAATTTGTTTTATCATCGATTTATTCTCCGCCTCGATTCTCAATAAAAGAACACCAATACCATAACTTCTTTAATTCCCTTGGAGCTAGATTTTTAGTTGCTGGCGACTTTAACGCCAAACACACATTTTGGGGTTCACGTCTGGTAACCCCAAAGGGTCGCGTACTCTTCAACACCATTGCTCAAATGGGCTTAGATGTACTCTCAAGCGGACATCCCACCTACTGGCCGACGGACCGACGGAAGATTCCCGATGTTATTGACTTTGGAGTAGTGAAAAATATCCCTGTAGAATGGATGCAAGTGGATCCTTCATTAGACTTGTCCTCAGATCACTCTCCTACTATCATTTCAATGCATTTCCCTCAAGTGTGTGGCTCTCCATTTAGAAACATGACTAAGACCCGAGTAAGCTGGATAAAATACAAAAAGTATTTAAGTTCTCATTGCACGGAAAATATTGTGTTGAGAACTACCGACGATATCGATGAGTCGATTGGCAACTTTACCGAGGACCTTCGACGAGCTGTGCATCACGCTTCCACTTATCACGTTGAATGTAGAAATAGGACAAACAGAACTTATTTATCTGAACTCGAACATCTCCTATCAGAAAAAAGAAGAATGAGAAGAGAGTGGCAACTTCACAGGTCTCCTGAACTGAAAGCTAGGCTACGGGTATGCAGAGATATACTAAGACATTTCTTAGAAACCCAAAGAACGGCTTCACTTACATCCTACTTGGAGGGTCTTGATAGTACCCCACAATCTGACTACTCGTTATGGAGGGCGGCAAGAGGTTTAAAAAGACCAGTGAGAGGAAAACCTCCTTTGCGAAATCCGACTGGTGACTGGGCTAGAAATGATTCCGAGAAAGGGACATTATTTGTTAACCATTTAAGAAATGTGTTTACTAAAAACAACTCAAATAACGTATCTGATTTGCCACCACTCGTTATTAGACCTCCTGTACCTCTAAGACTAAACTTTGGTGATGTCCAAAGCGCTATTGGTACTCTGAACCTTAGAAAGGCTCCAGGTATGGATAAAATCAGCAATAAAATGCTTGTGGAGTTACCTCGTGTAGCTAGAAGAATTATCCTCTTTATCTTCAACGCTATTTTACGCCTAGAATACTATCCTGCAGATTGGAAGGTGTCTATGATCACTATGATTCCTAAGTCAGGGAAGGATCACACCAAAGTAGAGTCATATAGGCCAATTAGTTTACTGCCGACAATTTCTAAACTGTTCGAAAAATTGTTAATGACTAAGTTGATTCCAATTCTGAACGACACTGAATGCATTCCTAATCATCAATTCGGCTTCAGAGCTAAACACAGCACCATCGAACAAACACACAGATTGGTAAATGTGATAAGAGGGTCGTTTGAAGACAAAAAATACTGCTCCGCCCTTTTCATTGATGTGTCCCAAGCGTTCGACAAAGTTTGGCATGACGGTTTAATGCACAAAATAAAATTAACTCTGCCTGCTAACACCCATAAACTTATGGAAAGCTATTTATACGGTCGCAAATTTAAAATCAAAGAAGGCAATTTTTTAAGCCCCGCTCAGCCAATTGAAACAGGTGTGCCACAGGGTAGCATACTGGGCCCTACTTTATATTTGATTTATGCCTCCGACATGCCGTCAGACCCCAAAATCCACACGTCAACTTTCGCAGACGATACAGCCTTTATCAGCGTTCACAAGGACCACCAAGTAGCATCACAGAATTTGCAGAATTATGTTTATAAACTAGAGAATTGGCTAGAGCTTTGGAAAATCAGGGTTAATGAACAGAAATGTATTCATATCACTTTCACATTGCGAAAAGAAACTTGCTCGTTCATCAAAATAAATAATCAAATTATTCCTCAACATAATGAAGTCAAATACCTCGGCATTCACCTCGACCGCCGTTTAACTTGGAAGTCTCATATTGAAGCGAAACTTACACAGATGAGATTAAAAGCAGTGCAGCTTAATTGGCTAATTGGCAGAAATTCTTCACTAAAGTTGGACTGCAAACTATTGTTGTACAATGCAATTCTAAAGCCAATCTGGTGCTATGGAATTCAATTATGGGGTACTGCCTCAGCATCAAACATTGAAAAAATTCAAAGGGGTCAAAATAAAATTCTACGTATAATTACTGCAGCTCCATGGTATGTTAAAAATTCTCGAATTCACAAAGATCTATGCGTGCCATCAGTAAAAGTTGAATTTACAAAACACGCGTCAAAGTATGTCAGCAAACTTGAACACCACCCAAACCCACTTGCACGAGACATCCTTAACTTTAGTGGCCATAATCGGTTGAGAAGGAGGGATACCCTTGCTTTAACTCAAGCGCAAAATAGATGACTGGATCAGTTGATGTGAAATTTTTTTAGTATCATAAAATTTTTGTCTAGCACTGGCTGGGCTTATTATTTTCTTTTTAGTATTAAGATTTGAATACTTATTGTCATTTCATTATATGAAGATTCAATAAATAAATAAAGGCTATAATAAAAAAAAAAAAAAAAAAAAATTTTGAGAAATATTCGAACAAACCCATATTTTTAATTTAAATGTATGCGTGTTTATTTGTATATAAGTTTTTATTTTATAACGTTAACATATTATCTGGTATGGTCAGAAATTGTTGATTTTTTTAAGGCCGTTTTAAAACTCAATTTTTAAAAATTTTGTTAAACAAAGTTTAGAATTTTTGGAAAATCTCTTGGGGATTTATTAAAGATATGTGAGGGAAAAAATAAAAAAAAAACTATGTCCATACATCCCATAGTTTTTGCTGAACCCGCGAAAATTGTGAATTTTGGACTTTATTTATAATATTTCGCTATCTTTCCATTAGAAGTCCCAAATATAGCAAAATTTTACTTTTGACAGTTGTTGTCCGTTTTTAGTAAAAGTTTCGGAAAGTTTTTAAGAGTCTCTGATCAATATTATTCTGGATGGCTTTTAGTTAAAATTTATAATACTAAAGAAATTATTATTTATTCTCCAATATCTGGCAAATAAATTTGTTTTTCCTGAAATCCGCTAAATTCAAATCGCGGGTGCTAAAAAACAATGGGAGATATTGACAATTTTTCGGATGTCATTTATCTTAAAAACTAGAAAATTTATATTATGCTAATTTTCCTTGAATAAAAAAATTAAATTTGATTTAATTTAAAATTTTAATGGTTAAAGATCTTATAAAAAAATTTAAAGCTAATATAGATCCAAATGTCCTTTAATCAGCGACATTATAATTTTTGCCTTTTTTTGATTTTGAAATTCATAGAACGGGGAAAATGTATTCCAAAATTTTAAGTTTTTTATTAAAGTGCCCACTGTGACATTATTTCTGCATATTTAAGTAACGTGTAGGACTATACAAATATGGAACTTTTAAGTGGATCGGCGTTTTTAAAATGTTTCACTTAATTTCACATAATTTATTGTTCAAAATTGGTCAAGTTTAGATATGGCTGACTTAAATGAGTCAAATTTTATTTTACACACTTATGCATTAAATTCTTCTTCCGAATCCTATAAAAATTATTTATAATCTCAAAGATTTTTTTTATATAAAAGAAGAAATATATGGACTTTTTCGGGGAACAAAACGTAAATACTAGTATATGGACCCTTTTACATGTTCTAACTTTCGATGCTTGTAACTTTTTATATGAAAGAGATAACTGCTTGCAAGTTTTTTTAATTTTATCACAAATATTTTTTGACCCCTCATAGGCTCGCCATATTTAAAAACCCCAACAAAAATCGAGCAAAATTAAAAAAAAGTAATAAAAATAAAAGAGGTCCCCGTTTACACAGTCGAAGATTTGGAAGAAAAACATCTGGAATTCTATTTTGTTTTTACATTCGCGGTCACACTGTCGAACAATGTTGTCAGACACATTTCATTATTATTTGCTTTTTTGACTTTTCTCTTATTCGTGCCAAGGCATATTGATTATAAGGTAATAGCAACATTACAACAAGTACAAACATACATATTTATTTTTGCTTTTTACTCTTTCATTGTCAAAAACAGCTGACTGAAAATTGTTTGTAATGGTACAATTTTACTTTTTTTGATACATTTTAAACTTGGTACCGTTATACTACCACGAGTCGTATGGTACAATTTCAATAGTGTTGCATAAAAATGTGGTATTTCAGATGAAACAGATAAATATCAGCCATGTCACAGAATTTAATTCTATTCGGAAGTGGACTTATTTCCGTATTTTGCTTCTAAAGAAAAAGTAAAACGAAAAAATGTAATTAATTCCACTTCCGAACGAAATGAAATTAATTGACATCGCTGTATATCATATAAGTTACTATTTGTGTAATAGTGCAAGCAAAAAAGATTTTTTTAAATTTCATGAACATTGTGGAACTGATATCATTTTGATCTTTAAATATGCATCTATAAGATGATTATTACGACAATAAATTTTTGGTTGAATTATCGAACAATATGAGTCTTTGACATATTCATTTACATTAAATGATTTTGAGGCTGAATTCAAAAACTTAAGCTTAAAATATAGTTAATCAGGATTTCAAAATCGTTAGAAGTTAACTCTTCTATTTCTTTTATTCTTACAATAATAATTCTAGTTATTTTGGAAAATGGTACCATGGAGGTCTAAAAAGTATAAACCCCATTTTCCATCACTGATTCAAGTATATTATGGAAATCGAAAACGAAAACAATAATAATAAACAAATTTTGACACTTAAGCATTTTGACAATTAGAAATTTGTAAACATAAACAACGTTTGACATAACAAAAGTAACAAAAAAAAATCAGCTGTGTCTTCAACACTACCTTATAATCAATATGCCTCAATATTCGTGCTGTGTAATAATTTGTAGTAAATTCCAGCAAAGAAAATGTCAACAAAGCATCAGTGTTGCCGTTTTGGTTATTTTTAACCAAAAATGGTTATTTTTTTCTTCAATGTGGAGATGTGAACTTTTTCTTCATTTTGTTACCTTTATGGGGAATCAAAAATCTAATTTGATAAATTTGATTATTTTTTTTTGCTTTTTAATATTATTTAAAAATAAACGTTGCGAAAGGATGTAGTTACTTAATAATCAACTCTGAGTTACCAAAACATGCATTTCTGTCTTGATTGGCGGCATTCAAATATTGTAAAAATTTCTTTGAATTGTCAAACACGAAAAAAAACGCGCATTACATTATTTTAAAGAAGTATTTTTATTTTTTCATGTTTGAATCTACATATTTAAATTCAATAATATTTTTTAACTTCAGTTTAGGTTTTTATTGAATAAGATGAAACCGAAGAATTATCATCTGAAAAACAAAAGGTCAAAAAAACAAACTAAATAATTATAAAAAAATGTTGGTTATTTTTTTTCTCATTTGGTAACTTTTTGGTTACAAAATGTTTTTGGAAGTGGCAACACTGCAAAGCATGTTCACCGAGTACCGAACACAACATTGATTCTCTCTTCCACACTCGTAATTTTGTACCAAGCTAAAAGTTTTTCTTCCAAATGTTCGACTGTGTAAACGGGGACATACAAATGTAAGCATATTTTATATTTTTATATTTTTATTTTTCAACTCATTCGAATCTCAAATAAATTTTTTGCCAAAAAAAAAACTCAGCTGCAGCCATGTGCAATTTTTTTACGATATCTATAATAGCCCGCGAGATACCAAATTATTTCCAAAATAAACCACTGTACATTGTAAGATAATATTTGCTGCTATTGTTATGAAGAATTCAATAAACATTAACTTCATTTTCTTGTTCCTTCTTTTTTTTTTTGCTTGTTAAGACCTTATTGAAATTTATTTGGGTGGTTTTTCGTGTTCCCTTTGGAGCCCAAAGTCTTGATGTAATGACTCAAGGAGGGGGTATCTTATAGTGTTTTATAGAGTAAATAGAATGTACTCGTACTGATGTCGTGTATACGAGTATGTATGTACAATGTACATATGTATATTAAAGTGGAGATGTTTATGTTAACGATTAAACAACAATCTAGAGAATTTCTTTATTTTACACATTTTTTTAAAGGGGTTTATTATATAAGTTTTTGAAACAGTTTGGTACAAATAGTTTAACATAATGTTGTTGACCATTATCACCAAAACATTAAATGGTCATTATGAATGAAGGAGTCAGATTAGAAATAAGTATGTTTCCAATTTTGTAAATTAACACTGTTGATTTGCATTAAATTATAATTGAATGCCAGCACCAGTAAAAAAAGTAAGTACATATACATATGTACACACTTATTTTGCGTTGAATTTTATTTTTATACCAAATTTTTGTAGAGATGAATGAGAAATTTTCAAAGTGACCGATCTGCTCAAAATTAATGGGATTGGATTTGGTTTTATATATTGTACAAACTATTTGTGGCACAATTGGTGTATAAATACAAAAAAATTATTACCACTAAAGCTGTGTTCACATTATGTGTATTTGTCATGTGGAATGTCACTTTTCTACCCATATGTGATTTCATGTGTATGTCAAAAATTGAGTTCTACATACGGTTTAAAAATTACATGTTCATATGTTGGTTATGTCACATACATATGTACTTACTTTTGTTAACTCCTTTTCAATTTTTCCCTCCATTTTCAATAATAAATTTGTGTAGTGTTTTTTTTTTATTTTTGTTTTACTATATATATAATTTATACCTATATTTATTAAAGTTTCAATTAATTTTTGCCGCCACAAAATTTTGGTTATACAAAACAGCTGATGTCAGATGGTCACTTGAAAATAGAACTCATTCTAAATACAAAAATGTCATATGTATTGCACACAGAGAAACAACACATGATATTGTTTGAAGGTGTTCAGACTATATGTACAAATTTGACATGCGAAAAAATGACAGTCCACATGACAAATACACATAATGTGAATACAGCTTAAAGTTGGTTTGAATGGAACAATTTCAATATCCACCGTCCTTGGGTTAAAAAAGATTAACATTCATAATTTCATCGAAATATCTTCAAAATTATAAACAGACGGACGTACGAACGGTCACCGTTAAATAGACTTAGAAAGTGATACCGAGTCCGTCGGTGGGTGGTAGGCCAATATATTTGGGCGTTACAAACATCAGAGCAAATCTAACTATTGGGAAGGTATAAAAACCAGCAAATGTATTAAACAAATATAAATAATATAAATTAGGAAGTACATGAGTCGGGAATGTCTTTGCAGGAAGTTTATGCCACATACTGAAATTTTTTAATTATTTGGTAAATACTTCATTTAATGAAATTTAATTCAATATATTATTAGTAATTCCATAGCAAATATACATACAATGTGAAGATTTTACTGAAATCGGGAAACGTTGACCTTTCGAAAAGCGAAGTCAAACTCAATATATTTGAAACTCCAGCAAAAATGTCGAAATAGTGGTGAACTCATATAAACTTATAGTATATGTATAGTTGGTTAATTAAAAGAACAAAAATCTTTGAACGCATTTCATTAAAAAATTATTCTATTTTAAATATTGTAAGTACAAACACACATATGTTTGCACCTATATTAGGGTGGCCCCGTTTGTATGGAGAAAAAATAAGGTATCGATGTTCCCGACTAATATGAAAATTTGATTCATTTTAAGACTACGTTTCTCAATTTTTTTGTCCTGGGGTCAATATTTGGTGAAAAACCATTTGGGTTAAATTGCATGACAAAAAAATTGAGAAACGTAGTCGTAAAATGAATCAAATTTTCATATTAGTCGGGAATATCCGCAACTTTATTTTGGGGCCACCCTAATGTATATATATAAATATTAATGCAAGCCAACATCAATTACAGGAAATTAACACACATTTTATCATTTTCACACTGAAAACAAAAGAAATTTAAAATATGTAAAAGAAAATTATGGAAAATTTAAATTATGTTGGAACAAACAGCGGATGTACATTATATTGCACATATATACATACATACATAGATATATTTCAAACGCTACAACTGAAAGATAAAAAAAAAAGTATTTACAACACCCTTCAAAAGTAAAATATTTTGTAAAATCATTGAATTATAATGAAACCAATTACACAAATGAAATGGCCAAGAATACAACTGACACATTCAGACACAGCAAATACATAAATGTACAACGCACACACAAAAGAAAAGCTTAATAAATAAACTTCATACAATTAAAATACAAATATAAAAAACCGTATCCATTCATTAAATTATCAAAAAAAACATCAACAAGAAAAATATCATCATCATCTCAGGACTGTACAATATTTAAGTAGAATAAAAAAGACTTGATTTTATTAAAATTGTGTGATGATTTTTGGGTTTCGGTTGGTCAACACCAAGGACTTATAAAAACAATTTCCAAGCCTGTTCATTTTACTCCCAATTCTACTTACTTATTAAATTTTTTTTTTTTTGACTTGTCAACCTGTCAGTTAGTTCGTCATTAACTCACAAAAGTTTTTTTTTTGTAATGTCTGGGTATGATGACTGACAGTTTCTAATTCTAACGAATTAGAAATGTAAAATACATACATATATACATATTTAAAATTAAACCACTAAATTAAATATACTCACGCATACAATTAAAACATGAATGGGACAGACTATACCAGCTCAATTTAAAAGGTTTTCTGGTGAACTATTTTGCTGTCCTAAAAGTACGTAGAATACCATTAAAATCCGTAAAAGTTGTAGGAAATCATTTTAATGGAACTGCAACCTGATTTGTTCGGTTACTTATGGATCAGGGTACTCAAAAATCGAATCTTTTTAGAAAATCAATAGATTGTATTTTTTAAAGAGACAAATTCTAATACGGTTTCAGATGCAAAATAATCGTTTTATAGTTATGTATAGATATTGTTACGTTTTTACCTTTTAAAAACGGTGTTTTATTTCCTGTAAATAAACCGGATTAAAAGCGTCTAGTAGTTTGAAGAAAATATATATAATCAGGGCTGATTGATATTGAAACTAGGCCAAACCGGTTTCATTGAAGTTCGTATTGGACCATACCCCCAAGTCATTTCAGAAAATAGTTATCAGATTAAATTTTATGACGGTCGGGCCATAATTGGTCATAGGAAATAACTTAAATACGTTTCTTAGTACCATCTTTATTAAATGGAAATTCAACATCACTATTCCTCATATACATAAAAAATGATCAACTAGGCCACAGTTTCCTTATAACGGCCACTTATGAAAAACATATTAACCTTTATATCTATCTTATAAATATCGACATCGAAGCAAAATTTTACGCAATTATTAGCTAAATCAGTCTAACCCAAAAATTTAATACAAAGTGTCCGAACGTCTGTCATTTAAAAATAATTAAAACACAATAGAACTTAAATGAGGAGACCTTGAAAGAATTTGCAACAAAACCACTGAATTGATAAAAAGTCTTAAGGTACGGTCACACTTGGCAAATATTTGCCGAAAAAGACGTAACCACTAAATAAAATATATTTTAACTGGTTTGTTTATTTAGAAAAACTTCGTTTATTTAGGACAAGACACAACAAATATTTAGTTTTATTTTATTTGATGCTGTTTGATCTTGCAAAACTCTTTTAAGAGTAAGCAACGTCAAATAAATTTGTGCTACAATATGTGGTTACGCTTTTTTTATTAAATATTTTCCAAGTTTGTTGTGTCCAAAAACATGATCAAAATTTTAAAACTAATCTAAAATTCTAATTTAATTTATTTAAATTTACTTACCACATACAAAAATTAAAATGCCTAATTAGCTATTTAACACTTATACTTATAAAACTATATACTAACATTGGCAAAAATGCAAGAATAATTTAAACATCATTTTCATCATCTACAATACCTACATCATCAAGTTCCAGTTGTAGGACTTCATCGGACACGTATGATGCGGTAAGTTTGATCACAACTTTTATTCATACCTAATTCTTGCATCTTCATTTTCAATTATAAAAGAAGCAACAACCAAATAAAAAAAATTAAATGACCAACATGTTGAATCATTTACAATGATAAGTTAACAGCACATGTTAATGGTTCTCCTATTTAACATGATAAGTAATAATATATAGATATTGCTAATTGGCTCTTAAATATTTGTTTCACATTGATTTTCTCTTATCTCAGTTATCAGTACAAAAAAAAAAAATAACAAATTTATGATATTTAACATTATAGTAATTAAAGAGAGATAATGTACTGGTCTTGTTCTTTTACCTAAAGTTTTTTGTATTTTTATGAAACTTGTAAGGAAATATGCTTTGTTAAATATTTCTCTAGTTTTTGCTTCTCTTATAAACAATTTAAATTGTTTTTTTATTGCCATATAGCGTACCGACCACAATTATTGGCACCCATAAGGAATTTTCGACTTGTTTCATGGGATATACCGTCTGGTTTTATGAGAGCCTATCTTGTGTTAAATTTGTTTAATTTTTTGATATGTTTCTATTAGATACAGTTTTTGACATAATGATATAAACTCTGTGCGATTTTTAGTAATTAAAATAAAAATAACCTTTAAAAAATATAGTTATTGGCACTCAAGTACAACGATTGGCACATTAAATTATATAGTCATTGGAACTTGACTACAATTATTGGCCCTTTAAAAACTATAATTCTTGGCACATTACCATAATTATTAACACCACTAAAAGTTGAATTATTGGCACCATGGTAACTCAAAAAACTTAAAAAACGTAATTAGTTAGCTAGGTAGAGCATTGTAATAATTCTTTCTCTGTTTAACAGGAGAAATAGGGAAAAAACATTTTATTTACGCATTAATTCATATTATATAAAAAATATACATATTTTTAGCTCCCTTTGCTGCTAGTACACTTTTAGCCTTAGGACATAGCATGACCAACTTCATCTCCATTAAAAATTCTGGTAGGGTCGGATAGTATAGCAAAGTAGTTGTTTTCAACCAAGTAGTTTTCTATCTTGTCAAACCAGCCAAAAATGTCAGAAGCAGCTACATTGGCGCTGGCGGATGAGACGGCATCGGTGGCTCTACAGGCTAATGTTGGATGCCGCTTTAAAAATGAAGTAAACCATCCTTTGCCCGGCAAATTTTCTTCACCAAAAGGGTGTTGCCGCGTATTTACATCGAGAAAGCCTTTACCGGCATGGGAAAACCTTTCCGCTGAAACACTTTCACCCAATCGACAATGGCTTCTTCTTCTGCTTCTGTTAAAATGGTTGGTGGACCTGGTCGAATTTTAGAAAATTTAGGGTCTAAACGAAATTGTAGCGTGGACCGTGGTATCCCATAAGTTTTTGATGCAGCTTTTTTTGAAATTTTTCCATCCTTAATTTCAGACAGAGCTTTCTGGAGAAGACTTTCTTCATATAAATTGTTTATCTAGTGTTTGTTATAAACTTGTTTCTATATTATTTGATATTATGGTATTATTTTCACTTCGTGTCGCAAAAGAATGGTTAAGATATTTAGCGAATAATGAATATCTTTACGATTTTACCCCAAAATTATTATAAATTTTTAATATTGTTAAATAAATTTATTTGTTAAGCATTATGAATTGCTGATTAGAAAATTATAAGGATGTTTTCCTTCGACATGAATAAGGGAATTGACTAGATTGGGGTAACATAATATATAAAGATTCTAGTCATTCTGGCCCTAACACCGTAACATTTAAATAGGGAGTCTAAAATAAAGATTTTGTAACATATCTGTGAGTATATAGGTTAGGACCGAACCAACACCCCCCCCCCCTCCACACCACTGAAGCTAGCATTCAAAGGCTCCCGCAGTCCTATCCCTGTTACTTCATTGCTAATACGAACTACTACGAGACTTTTGAGTTTCGTATACCAGTTCCAACAGAATCGAGTTCTTCTAGCACTCGAGTGTGTATTTTACACTGTGTACGTTACATAATAAATAATACCGTGCCTTTAGATTAAAATTGTATATGAAAAACTTTACACTGCACTATACATATTTTGCTCCCGTGGTTAAATTTACACAAAATATTGCTTTTACTTGTTCTAATTAAACCAAAAAAAAAAACTAACGAAAATAAAGAAAGAAAATGCTAAGAAGTAGACAATGTTCACTAATGAGACCAGCACCAAAAATAAATATCAATTAGTTTGTTAAAATGTCCAGAATAATAGTAATGAGAGAAACAAGTACCTCAACTACAACCCAAACAAACAAAAAAAAAAAAGACAAACGAAAATTACAAAGGGTTAGTTGATAAATTATAATAATTCCTCTTTAAATATATTAAGCTACATAAAATAAAGTAAAAAAATCTTTAAAAGCGGAAGTTTTTAAGAGCTCAAATCTGTTTCCAGTATATGACCACTTTAATGTACATTTTCCGTTTATACACAGTTTAATTTTGGGTTTTTATACCCACCACCAAAACAAGTGGTAAATGAAGGTATATATAAATTTGTCATTCCGTGTGTAACACTAAGAAATATTCAATTGAGACACAACAAAGTATATACATATATATATATAATTGATTCTTATAGAATTCTTAGTCGATTGAGCTATGTCCATCTGTCTATCTGTCTGTATGTGTAAAACACTCTCAAGTCCAAAATGCGTAACTAAAATCAGCAAAGTTTACAAAAACCCGTTTATAATTCTCCTAAGCAGTTTGGTACTGAAAATCTGCAAAATCCATAATGTATGACAACCTCCATCAAAATATGATATTTATCAACAGTTTTTTTTTTATTTTGTTTAAATATATTGCAGATAATACCAATATATACGACAGAAAGACAAACTGTGATGAAAATAGGAAGAATCGGTCCATGATTTATCATAACCCGCATACAAATTTCTTCCTGAAATATGGTTTAGTGTGATGTACCACTGCATATAAAAATTCAATATTTTTTTAATACAAAATTCAGTGAAAATAAGTTTTATGTAAAAAGAAATCGCTAAACGAAATTTAGTTTAGATCGATTTTTGTTTAACCATAGATCCCATATTAAGTTCACTTCCAAAATTACGTATTTAAGTGAAAACCGGTATAAATATTGCTACTAGGTTAAAATTCGACACAAACCATCCTTATAAAAATATAAATTGCTGTACTAAATTTTATGATGGTGGGCCTATAATTGGTCATAGCCCCCATATCAGGACCACATTCGAAAAAGCCTTAATCTGTATATATATCTTATAAAATCGGTACCGACTCTAAACTTTACATAAATCATTTACGTATACATAACATGACCATACGTCCCGTTTTTAGCTACTTAGTCCCGTTGTCCCCGACAACAACTCGGGGACGCAAAAATGTCACGTTTTTAGAAATTCAAAAAAAGAAATAGTTGATTTGTTCAAAAATGTAAGAACAAATCTTCAAATTCGTCAAAGATAGTTTTTTTTTTAATATATGTATATACAAACATACATATGCATGTATGTATGTACAAAGATCTAGAAAAACTTAATTGGGCAAATTTAACAGAAGTACCACAGTGGTAAGATGTTGCAAAAGTTCTAGATATATTGAATGAAAAAGAACATATCGATTGCAATAAAGATACGAAAGTATTCGATGAATATTCACTCGTATCTAAATATGTAACATTGCAGAAAATTGATGAATGGAATCAACAAAATATTTCTACGGATAATCGTTGGGTGAAAGTATTTAAACATTTTAAAAGCAATTACCAAAACCATGCAAATTTTCAAATTATCGTTGAATATATTTTAAGCTTGCCAGGAACAAATGCGCTGGTTGAACGTGTATTTTCTTTGATGAACAAGTTGTGGACCGCAGACAAAACTCAATAAATGGTATCAGTGCTTAAGGCTATGTTAATTGTTAAAGCTAATTTTAAAAAATCTTGCCAAGAGTTCCACACATATTTGAAATCGTCACCTAAAATTTTGAAACAAATTTGTACCTCTGTAAACTTTTTTTGTAGTGTAACGTAAAATAAATAATGCCATTCACTACGGACAAATTATATATTATTATATTATCTATGCATTTTTATTTCATATAACTGAACCCATCAGAATCATTCGATGTCCCGTTTTCAGATAAAAAAAAATTTGGACACTTTACGTATACACAAAAATCGTAGTACAGAATTTTGTGAATTTAGGTCCCTATTTGACCATACATCCATATCCAGTTTCGAAAATCACTTCAATACTCATAAATATATTAAAAAAGCAGTACCGATATAAAATTTTACACGAAGCATTTACATACATGCCAAAATCAAACTCCTGGATTTTGAGAATACTTCCAAAATTTACGCTAATACTAATATGTATCTTAAATATATCATTATTATGCCATATGCATAAAATTCTCTGTTCCGAAATTTAAAAAGATTGGCCCATAATTGGTAGTAGCTGTCATATAAGAGCCATTTCCGAAAAAAAATGTCTAGCAAATATCGATATCAAAGCAACATTTTATATCGATAATTGGTCTACTTTTACTATGCCACCCATAACACTCTTGTAAATAAAGTTATTGACATCAAATTCAACCAAAGAATGCCCCACCTTATAACCTTACTCGTTTTAAAACTCTGCTTTTTAACTTATGGTGAATATGAAAAAATTATTTTTTTGTAAATTGTTATGATAACACTGTGGATCAAATTCAGATTGCACTCAAATGCCGATTTTTAGCATATTGTTTATATGGTTTTTTGGCTATAACTCGTCGACTAATTGATATTTTTTTAAATCTGTTGGCAAATTATTGCTAGAGACCTATGCAACATTTTGGCAATAATTTGGCTTTTACAGATTAAAACAATATCAATTAGTCGACGAGTTATAGCCAAAAAAATATATATGCTGAATATGCTGAAAGTTTGAAGGTCGATTAAAAAAAATTCGAACTAACATAAACAAACGCCGCGGTTTTCTAATTTAGCCTCTATTTTCACCCCTCACTCTCAGAATCGGCCTGACTTTTGCTAACCTGAATTTGTTCCAGATTGTAATCAAACAAACTCTGTGAGAATTAGTAATTACATAAATTTTAAATGGTCAAAATAAAATAAAATTTCAAATTATTGTTCGACTTAGAATCACACAGAAAGTGATCGATATACTTTAAGGTGGGTGTTGGACCAATATTTCTGGGCGTTACAAACATCAGCACAAATCCAATATACCCTCCCCTTTGGGTGGTGTAGGGTATAAAAAAACTAAACGGTAACACTCAAATCATAAACTGATTGCAAATTTAAAACAAGAAAATAAAATTAATAAACAGAAAATTTTAATAATGGATATTGTTGAAAATTCTATGGCATTTTAATTTTGGAAAATATTCATATTTTACGTTTTGTATTTTTGTGTTTAAAATAATTTTCTTTATTTTTCATTTTGAAGGTTTGACAACATAAACCTACGACTTTGCTCAAAATTTTGTTCACAAACAAATAGTTGTATCATACAATGTACAACATACAACATCACTAGTAATTTGAACAATTGTATTATGTTGTTAAATTGTTTCCAAAATCAAATGATTAGAGATAAATGCAGAAAAATAAATCCAAAATCTGGTTCAAAACTGATCATGATTAGAGAATTTTTACAATTAATTTATGGCAATCTTGGGTCAAAATAACACGGGTAGCTTTCTCTGTTAGAGTCATTTTAAATTTGAACATGAGATTTAAGCGTTAGCAACCAGTTGAAAATAACTCTAGTCGTACATTTAATTCTAATGGCCGTAGTTTGTAGTGGTTTATCTTGAACCAAACAAACATAGAATTTGTTATTTATAGTTTGTATTATAGTTTTTTTGTATTTATAGTTTAAATGCTGGGCTTTATTGCGCATTCAATGTTGCACTATTTGCTGTTATTGCTACTTTTGTTGTAGCTATTAAATTGTTTTTTTTTTTTGTTCTTGGGAAACCAAGGTGGCCAGTTGTTTTAAGCATCTACATTTATCGAAAACAAAAAGCTTGACCTCTTATAATTTGTTTATGTTTGTTTTTAAATCGAAATTTATTAACATATATATAACTAATCTTGAAGTCAAAAAAATTATTTCTAGTCTCAAATTGCCTAATTTGAAATATTTAGTACTTTTAAGAAAAAAGGTCACCCCAGTTTTTTTTAAAAATAATTTGTTGTTTTCACGTTTAACTTTTTTTCGCAAGCCTAATATAGAAAAACTATAAGAAAAAAATTGTTTACAACTTTGTGGCAAAGATTGTGGTTAAAAAAAAAACAACACTACAAAAAATACAAAAAAAAAATAAGCAAACAACGATATAAAATAAGACTCTAAATCAAAACAATCTAAAGCCGGTTTTTGAAATAAGTTGGTGTTAAATTTAGGCATACTCGCGCATACATACATAGTATGTACATATGTATGTATGTACATTCATATATGCCAGCCAACTTCTCAAGTCACTACTAAGTTATGCTGGATATGTAGCACGAATATACAACCGATAAAGGGCACATACTTTGAAGGAATCTATTGATTAGTGATTTCAGAAAATTTAAGTTAAATGAAATGTGAAGCAAAAAGTAAAAAAAAAATACCCAACAAATGGTAGAGATCGATTCCAGTTCTAACACGTTCTTTAGTTAATGATCTCTACACTGAATAACTTGTTAACCAAATTTATTATAAATATGAAATTTTATTTTCGGGAGTATAACTTATATGGAAGCTGCTGTCAAATTGACATATAATATACATACATTTGTTATGTGGATTAAAATGTTGAGAAGTCACAATCAAAACAATAATTGATTCTGATAAAATATAGGTAATAGGTCTGTAGTCGGTGATATAACGAATAATTACTTAAATGAATTGCATAAGCGTTACATGAAAGATTCTTCAACTTTATGTCAAGGAGAATGATTTTGTAATTCTAAAGAATGAAACAGTAAGAGATGAGTTACCGAACTCCAATTTATACTTATGTCGTACAAAATTCTCTATATACTCGTATATAGTACACAATCTTCAAAAGGAACGGTTCATTTTGGATGGCAAGAAAGCAAGTAGACAGACTTGAACTAACCTTCAAAAGTTCCTGCCGCAGCTGCCTAGACCGTGAATTTTTTGCAACCTCTTTGTAAATACCCGGTTCTTCATTTATTGATTTCTAAACATATATAGGGTGATTAATTTAGATATTTTTTCGCAGATCACGCGTAAATGTTGACATACTGTGATCTCATTTGTATTCATTATTGTTTGACAATTCGTTATGGAAAGACTCTATTACTTATTCAGCCGTATTGAGAAAATCAGCATTATGCATTACACTTTGAACAACATATTGCCAATACCATCAGTGATCTAATCACATCTTCATCGACTTCCAAGACTTGGAAATCAACCTTACTCGCCGTGCAAATAGACCACCTACAGCGTTGTCAAGGCCAACATTTGAATGAAATTATTTGTAAAAAGTAAATGTTAAAGATTGTTCTTGCCAGCAAAAATAAAGATTCCGATATCCAGTTCTTATTTCAAGAGTTTTATTTAAAATAAAATAAAATATGTCATCCTGTCATCTAATTGAACGCCAATATATAGCAAAATGAATCTAGTAGTATTTTACTTGCAATCTGGACTTGAACTAATTTTTCATCGATCTCATTGTGTGACATGAACTTACAAAAGCCTACTAAACTAAAAATTAAACAATATGGACAAATTACCATACATGTTATGATTGCATTATTTTAAAAATCTGCAACAAGTTCTTTAAGACAACAACAGAAGAAGGGATAAAAACAAAGTTTACGTTAAAAAATAAAAAAACACAAAATTAAATATAATAATAACAATAATGGCAACAGCAAAACAACAGCAACAATAATAATAACGATGGACAAACACATTATTTTTTTATCCACCATCAAGAAGAATTGGGGTATATTGCGTTTGTCATTCCGACTGTAACACATCGAAATAATGGTCGTAGAGCCAAAAAGTCTATATATTCTGGGCCCTTATAAGATTCTAAGGCGATCTAGACATGTCAGTCCGTCTGTTGTTGGCACATAGACATAGAACAGTGAAATTTTTACCAAACATTCCTTGATCCACCAAAATGTTTGATATTCAGCATGGACAAAATCCGTCCAGTTACACGTCAAAGTTTCAGACTACCTCGATATTTTTCAGATAGTTTTTGTTATATCCTTCAAATATAATGCAGATAATATCATGAAATTTTAAACACGTTATTATAACCTACATCACCATTTGACTTGTGCTGATGTTTGTAACGCCCAGAAATATTGGTCCAACACCCACCTTGAAGTATATCTATCGACTAATAATCACTTTCTGAGCCGATTTAACGATGTCCGTCCGTCTGGCTGGCTGTCCTTGTAAAGCTTGCGCGCAGAATACAGGTCGCATTTTTTTAAATATTTTGATAAAATTTGGTACGTGATATTTCAAGGATGGATTGAAATTGATTTCCACAGTCCATTATTTCACCTGGCCCCCATACAAATGTCCTCCCGAAATTGGTGTTTACCGATCATAAATGTTTGGATTATGCACGTATCCAAACAAATTTCATCACAAATAAGTGGTAAATAAAGCTAAATCACAAATTTTGTGCAGATCGGTCCATAATTACTCGTAGCTTTCATATAAGGTCCACTTCCGAAAATCACTTTAAAGAGAATAACTCTCTCAAAGATGTTGGTATCCAAATAACATTTAACGCAAATATATTTCATATGTCTAAAAATAATACGGTCCAATTTTATTATGATCGGTCCATAATTAGTCGTAGCTCATAAGGCCCACTTCCGAAAATCACCTTAAGCTCCATAAATCGTTTAAAAGTATTTATATAGTGATGAAGTTTAACACATACTATAATACTTATATTCACAGGCATCATGACACTAAATTTTTGGACGATCGGTCCACAATAGGTTATAGCTCTCATATAACGCGCATTTCTGAAAAACTGTTTTATATATATATACTGGGTGCAGGGTATTATATGGTCGGGCTTAACCGAATATAGTTTCTTTTTTACTTGTTTTTATTATGGAAGGACAAGGTTCACGATTTCTCACAGCCCTTATACAAATGTCTTTCCGGAATATTGCTTTAAGGTACATAAATGTCTATACATAGATATCCATACTGCAATAATAAGTTTCATGCTAAGTGACATCTCAAAACAATATTGTGTTTGTATCCGTCCATAATTTTGACATAGCCCCATATAAAATCTATGTACTTCCGAAATCACTAAAATTTGCATAAATCTCTTATTAAAATGGCTATCAAGTTAAAATTCGACAAGCATAATCAGAATATACATTTAAATTGTCGTACTAAATTTGAGCGTTCCATAGTTTACTATAGACCCCATAGATGCAAATCCGCAAATCACTTAAATGTCCATAAATCCCTTATACATATATAGAAATATTTGTACCCAATTTTATGATGATCGGTCCATATTTGACCGTAGTCCCCATATAAAGTTCACTTCGAAAAATCACTTAAATGCGCATAAATTTCTTATAACAACTATTACAACGGTGACATTTAACCAAAATAATTCGCATGTATGTATATCACTCATTAACTTACACAGAAAAAAAAAATCATGTTAATTTTTTCAATTAAACCTTTAATTGATTTTAAAAGAATTTTCAATTAAAATTTTAATTGATTCAATTACTTTTTCTGATATTTTCAATTAAATATCAAATTTTTTTTTAATTGATACTATCATTTTGTTTACAGGTCCGATTTCAATTAAATTTTTAATTGATTCCACAAATATTTTAATTGAAACTCATTTTTATTTTTTTCTGTGTTGTTGGTACTTAATTAATTGTGTGTTAAAGAAACTCGCTTTATGTTACATGCTGCAAATATATTAACAAAGTGTAAATTCTTGATTATAACTGGAATATGCATAAAATTCTTATAAATATCGTCATTGAGATGAAATTCTACTGAAATAAACCTAAAATAAATAGAAATAACGGTCAATATTTTATGAAGTTCGCCTAATAATAGGTAAATTGATGGTGGGTATATAAGATTCGGCACAGCCGAATATAAACTACATATTACTTATTTTTGTTCTCTTCTTTCAACTCGTTTGTTTATTTTGAATTTTTTTCTACATGATCGCGTACAATTTATAAGACAGAAAATAGTCTGTGACAGCTCCTTATATTCTTTTGTTGTGGATTCCAGCTCATATTGTTGTTGCTCTTATTAAGCTAGATTTACACGATTGAAATTTTCTTCAAAATTGCTCTTCAAAATTATTCAAACTCGTGTAAACAGCAAAATTTATTGATTTAATATCTATTAATAGGTATTAAATAAATAAACGTTTAAGAATTTCTGCTGTTTACAGGAGTTTGAAGCATTTTGAAGAGCAATTTTGAAGAGAATTTCAATCGTGTAAATCTAGCTTTAGTTAACGTCACTGTTGCAGGGATGGCAAAATTTTAATCTCTTTGGGTTAGAAAAGTCCTTACAGCCATCAAGAACTACATTATACCTATATTTAAGTATTATTTCAGTCCTTAAAGTCTACGACTTAAACTATTTTATATATTTAAATGTAGTTTGGAAATTTTAATTTCCTCAAAATATACAAAAAAAACGGTAATCTGAACTAAAACTTTGTTAGGAATAATTTCAATTAAAAGATACTTAGCAATTTATTTGGCCTAGATGCATAATGAATTTTCTCAATTTTCCATTTCTGTTATTTTTATTTTGTTGCCATTTCTAATGAGTTGTTTTGTAAACAATGTTTTTACAAAAGAGGGGCTTAAAACTTAATTTTTTTTGGGGACACCTTTTCGAACGATTAAATTGTTGTGCATCGCATTTTGCATTTTCTTATTTTGTTAATACATTCTTATACGCTCCAGCAGCGCAAAGTGGACAGTGAGGGTATACACATATAAGTTTGGCATTCCGTGCGTAAAACTGTGAAATATTCATCTGAGACCCAACAAAGTATATACATACATATATTCATACATATATTCACCCCTATCGTGAATAAAATTCCACATGAAATTTGTTCCCTTTTCACATTTTTCCTATTAGAATGCAATGTTAAAAATAAAAGGAAACAAATTTCATGTGGAATTTTTATTCACGATAGGGGTGATTATTGATATTGAAAATCAAGAAAATTGGTTTAGGCGAACTAGAGTTATGAACGAAAATGTGTAACAACAAAATGGTAAGAATCGGTCCATGATTTATCATAGCCGCTGTACAAATATCTTCCGGAAATATGACTCTATGTTATATAAAATAGCAACATCGATAAAAAAAATTCAGTAAAAATAAGTTTCATATGAATATAAATCACAAACCAACAATCTTTTAAGATCTGTCCATAATTGGTCATAGCTCTCATATAAGAACCGATTACGAAAAACAAAAATGTCTAATAAATACCGGTATCGAATCAACTTTTTATACAGATTCAGCATCATACCAATATCAGTCATATGGCAATTATCCTACTGAATTTTGTAGTTGTCAGTCAATATTTGGCAATATCTCCCAAACAAACTAAACACTAATTTTTTGAGTATCAAATACATAGAAAACACTTTACTGGATTTTGAAGATATCAGTCTATAATTGGTGCACTTCCACCTATAAACTCTTATAAATAACGTTATTGAGATGATATAAGCCTCACCTTATAACCTCATGCTTATCCCTTAACCTGGTGAATATGGAACAAAGTTGAACATGTTTTTAATGTTATGAATGGTTACAATAAGATTATTGTAATAAATACAACCTCTATTTATTCATTTTAAATGGTCAAAATTAGATAAAATTTCTAAACATTTGAAATAAATTTATTGTTCGTAAAATTGCCTTTCAAACAATATCAGCCCAATCATGAATAAAAATTCCATGGGAGTTTTTTTACCTTTTCCCATTTTTCCTATTCAAATTCAATGTTAAAAAAATAAAAACGGAAAAAACTCCCGCGGAATTTTTATTCATGATTGGGCTGTATATAAAATGATAAGCTATTAGTTGAAAAAAATAACACTGAATAAGGATGTTCTAGTCCTATAACCAGTGTAGTTTTTAAATTTCTCATTATATTTAGGTGGAGGATATTTAAGGTTCGGCACAGCCGAATATTGTACTCTAATTTGTTTATGTTTTTAAGTCTTTTAATGAAATTTAAAACGTTGATAGTTCTATGCTTGGAAGCGTCAATAGGCAATATTGTTTTTCAAGACTTGGACGAGGAGGGAATAAAATGTATAAAAACCGGTAAAACTGGTACCTTTGTTTCTTAAAAGGTACATATATAATAGATCCATACTTGGGAAATCGGATAAAATTTTAATATTTTGTTCTTAAGTAATGATTAACTTTGTTATGAAGCCACTGCATTTTTATTTTAGCTCTACAGTATGAAAATGTGACAAAAGTCACGTGTGATCTGCAAAAAAACGAATAATAAACAACCTCTAAATTATATATACATATATAAATATCACTCGACGATGATTATTAATGAACTGAACACTAAAAACTTCTGGAAAATATTTAAATTATGTCTCCAGAGACGATATTTTTAAATATTTTTAACAGAGATTCGTTTGCACTGGAATTCCGATCTCTAACCGTAGGTAAGCATTGATGAACTTAATGTTTTTTAGTGTTACCCATATTTATTTATAGTCTTATATACAAAACTACTTAATCGGAGCATTTGTTCCTTTAATGTTGAAAGAAGAACACAAAATTTCAATAGCAATTAGGATCTTATACATACATTGCAGACAAAGACATGAAAATTTTACTAATTTTAAATTAAGTCATATAAGCAGGCTCAAATGTACGTTTGAAAAGGGAAAATAAGGAAAACAAATTTAAAATCTATCAACAGCAATCTTTCAGAGATTTAAGATCTGAATGTCAACATCACTTTGTCTAAAAAATTTGGTTTTGAAGAAACGCTGCCCATATAAGAATTTCAGTTGCATCAATGTTTTTTTCTCCTACAGAATGAACTGCCATTTTACACACCAAATATGCTTCGTTTGTTTGCTTTCCTAAACCAGATTCCTCATCTACTGATAATCTTGCAATTTTGGGACCAGAAACAAATGTAAAATTTAAGGAATCAATAACGGGCCTAATAAGGTAAAGTCTATCACGTTCCGGGTCGTCGTGTGATCGCTTTTTCTCTTTATCATTAAAGATATTGTCTTATTTTCTCGAATTGGCTCACTGTCATTTGATGTTTTATTATTTCTACTGAGCGATCATTACTACTTGACCAATAATCTCTGGTTTTTGGTTATTTAAATTGGGCCACGTAAAAGATAATGCCATTAAACTTTCGAAATTCCATAGTGTTAAAAGAAGACTTTTAATCTAAACCATTTTACTGCAGGATTTCTTGAACTATAAGGTTTTCTAAACTTTCAGGAAATAAATAAAGCAATACAGTTAGTGCACTTCCCAGTTAGTGCGGTAATTCGTTCCAGGAAACCCTGTGTATAAAAGAACCATGTAAAAAAGACATTGATCGTAAAGCAACAAGATATCATGATGTTCTCTTACCGCACTTCATTGCTTCCTTTACATGGTGTCTTTGAATTCGCTGGGCTGTTCGGCGCCAACAATATTTTTTACATTCTTGTGCTCTTTTGCAAACTTTAACAATTTTTATCGACAATACAGCTTTAAGTTTTTACAGATGTCTACATCTACGGGTCGGTTTCTTCATTATTCATTATAATTTGATTTGTGTTGGATAATTTGCAAAAAGTGTTTACCACATGGAATTAAATTAATAACGAACCAATATTTTTTAAGGCATAAAACAAAGCCCACACATACATACAAAGCTAATAGTAAACTTTAATATTTTTGTGCAAATAATTCTAGTTTTAGCTATTTTTGTTTAAAGCAATTGCTTATTTCGCGAAAATTATTATTTTCAAATTGGTATTGTAAATTATTTTGCTTAATATTAAACCTAAAAATATAAAAAAAAATCAGTTTTCTTTATAAATTTTATTTTTATGCAATTAAAAGTGTACAAGGCACAAACATGTATCTATTTGTGCTCCCCACTGTAAGTTACAGATATTGGTATATAAAATTCGAGGACTACTTTAAATATTATCAAGAAGATCCCGAAAAAAATATTAAAACAATCAACTTTGGAGACAATTTCCACTATTAGTATGAAATTGTCGAAATGTTTTCAATATTGAGATTAGCTAGCATGTAGTCGATATTTACCAGCAATTTCTATACCCTCAGTATTCAGCAAAAATAAGTTGCATATGAAAATAAATCATAAAATGAAAATTTGATTAGTTCGGTCCATGATTGACCATTGCTTCTATACAAAGTCCAGTTCCGAAATCGCTGAAACATCTTTATATCTGTTCCAGATGATATATATCTGCTAAAATCAAAATGTTAGATTTTGTGAACTTAGGTCCATATTGTCTATATACTCGATACAAGGTCCACTTTCAAAAATTACTTGAATACTCATATCCCTCTTAACTATTACAATGTTTTGTTGAAATTCAACATGATACATGCTCATTGGTCAAATGTCGAAGATATTTTGATAAAATTTGGTACTTGATATTTTTTCGGCCAAAGTATTGATGGGATTGAAACTGGTGTAAATCGTTCCATTATTTCACCTGGCCCCCATACAAATGTCCTCCTGAAATTAGGGTTACTGATCATTAATGCTTGAATTATGCAAGTATCCAAACAAATTTCATCAAAAATAGTAAATGAAGACAATTCACATTTGCGAATTTTATGCAGATCGGTCCATAATTACTCGTAGCTATATTTTATATGTATACAAATAATATGGTCTAATTTTATAATGATCGGTCCATAATTAGTCGAAATTCCATATAAGACCCTCACCGTAATTTACTTTAAGCTCCATATATCCTTTAAAAGTATTTATATCGAGATAAAGTTTAACACATATAATATTTATATTCACAGACACCATGACACAAACTTTTTGGATGATCGGTTCACAATAGGTTATATCTCCCATATAACGCCCACTTCTGAAAAACTGTTTTATACATATACTGGGTGTAGGATATTATATGGTCGGGTTTGACCGGCTATACTTTCTTACATGTTTTAACTATGTTATTCAGATGAAATTCTACCTAATTAAGTTTCAAATACACAGAAATCACGATGCTGGATTTTGAAAATATCAATCTATAATTGGCCCTCTTTCTCTTTTAAATAACTTTATTGAAATAACATAAGCCAAGCCTCACCTTAACCTGATGAATACGGAATAATGTTGTAAATGGTTAAAATTAAATAAAATTTAAAAACATTTGAAATAAATTATATTGTGCGTAAATTTGTCTATTAAACAATTTATGCTGAGTAATGATATTATGGTTCTAACAACAGAGTAGCCTTTGTAATGCTTATTATATTTATGTGGAGGGTATTTACGATTCGGCACAGCCGAATATACAAAAATGAAATGAATGAATAAAACACTCTAACTTGTTTATTTTAATATTAGCTATTGTTGTTATTATTATTATTGTTGTTAGTATTTAATATCTAATCAATATTCTACGTGCCCCAGACAGATTTTAAATTGGAACTAATTACGAATCAAAGATATTTATTATTAACTTAAAAATACTTTTGTTATAAAGAAGCAAGTAAGAGTTTATATTCGGCTGTGCCGAATTTTATATACCCACTACCATATCACCTGTTTTGGGGCCAACTTCATAAAATATTGTATCGTAATTTCTTTTTATTTAATTTCTATTTATTTATCAGAATTTTATGCATTTTCCAGTTATAATCAAGAATTTATATTTGTCGCTTTCAAAACTGTACTTTGTTTATATTTTTGTAGCGTATACCATAAAGCGATTTACTTCACACAATTAATTCAGTACCACAAAGCCCTAGGAAACTGATTTTACCTTTTTGAAACGTTAAAATTGTCACCTCTTTATGCTCTGTGGTTATTCTCGGGAGTGGAGTTTCTACGGAAGCTATGCCCAATTATAAATCAACTTTTACAAAAGTCATTAGTACAATTTTTACATACTTATAACTGGGGCCAAATTACCGCATTCGATATCGAGTAAAATTGATCGTAATTTTCTTATTTGAGATTATGGCATTCGATATCGAGCAAGAAATTTAGTACATTTTATCATAATTTCGATACCGAAATCATTTTTCGATACGATAGCTAATTCGATCACGAATGCGGTAATTTGGCCCCTGATCTTTGTAAATATTCGGTTCGATATGGATGTTTATGCAGTCCTCATAAGGGAACTTTGACCTATTACGAGACACTCATCATGAAATTCTGTGCGACGATTTATATATACGCCTATGTATGTATATACGAATTATTTTTGTTGAATTTTAATAATACAGTCAAATATGGATCGATAGTCACAAAATTGGGTATGAATATTTTTATATATGTATGGAAAATGTGTGTATAATTTAAACTTGCTGCTGATGCTTATAAGAGATTTATGCCCATTTAAATGACTGGTTTTCGGAACTAGTTATGATCAAATATGAACCGATGATCATGAAATTTGGAGCGACGATTTAAATGTGTGTTTGGTTTATTTTTGTTGAATTTTTACTTGATTGTGATTTTGATAAAAGATTTATGGGCATTTAAGGGATTTTTTTACATTTTTGTATGGGACTATGTAAAATATGGACTGATGCAAACAAAATATCATTTTAAGATTTCACTTTGCATGAAACTTTTTATTGCAGTACTTGTCCTTCTATAATAAAAATAAAGTATGCAATATTATCATTATATTTAAAGAAAATAGCAAAAAATATCAAGTAGCCTGAAACATTGATCTATAGCTCAGATCCTACTGGACCGATTTTGCCCATTTGCAATGGCAAACATTTCGGTTTGATAAAATGTTTTTTGTATTTTTTCTAATCTCTATCGTGCCTTCAACAGCCGGACGGACATTGCTAGATGTTATAAGAACCCAGAATATATAGACTTCTTGGTTCTACGACCATTATTTCGATGTGTTACAAACGGAATGACAATCGTAATATACTCCCCATATTTTTGGTGGTGGGTGTAAAAACAAAATGTAACTGCATGTATGGTGTGTAATACACTGTGTACGTACATTAGACCAGCTAACGATAAAGAAAAGTCCTGCAGTAAACACAGACCGCCCTTGATTTTTTGGTTCCCAAGTTGAAAGAGTGTAACTCTTAATATAGACCAAATAACTGTATGCAACTCATGCCCCTTCTGTTTGAAAATTTCAACTAAAACAAATAAACAATATACTTTTGAAAATGTTTCTGACTTTGAGGTGCTGTCCACTTGCAGCTATTCCAGCTAAGGAATCTTGCAAATTTAAAATTTCGTTAATTTTTCTGACAATTTTCAAGAGCAATTTCAAATTTAAAAAAAATTGTATCTAAACTATTGTGCAACTTTAAGTTCTACAACAAACATTTTTGAAATACATACATATGTATGTATGTATGTATGTTCAATTTACAAGTGATGTTGTATGATACAACTATCGTGAATACAATTTTGAGCAAAGTAGTATGTTTATGTTGTCAAAGCTTCAACATGATAAAAAAAATATTAAAAAAAAATATATACAAAACATAAAATATGAATATTTTCCTAAATTAAAAACTACCGTAGTATTTTCAGTAATATTCATTATTAAAATTTATTTTTTTATTTTCTTGTTTTAAATTTGTCAATCAGTTTATGATTTGAGTGTTACAGATTGGTTATTTTTTTAAACTAAAATGATTAATTTTTATGTTGTTGTTGTACAAAATATTTATATAGAAATTAGCAACAACATTTGTACAACTATTGTAAATTCAGACGACGTACAACTCCTACGACACTACAACATCACTTGTGAATTGAACTCAAAAAAATTAGTCCAACTTTTTTAGCACTACACAACTTAAAGTATACCGATCGCCGCAGAATAACTTCCTGAGTCGATTTAACAATGTCCGTCCGTCTGGTTAACTGGTTTTCCTTTGTAAACCTTGTGCGTAGAGTCCTCCCGAAATAGGAGTTTATCGGTCATAAATATTTAAAATGTTAGCATCCAAATTATATTTAACATAATCCTGTTTCATATCTCGTATACAAAAATCATTTAACCAATTTTGTGATTATTTTTTTTTTTTGTGATAATTAGTCATAAAGGCATCAATCAGTTTTGGAAATACATTTTAAACTAATACTACTAGTATAAATTCATTTATAATCTAATTTTTAAAATTTTTGTTTTAAGATTCTCTTAGTAGCCCAATATCTTTATATTTTATGTGATAAAAGTCTTGCAATACAGAAATATTACGAAAAAATTGACTTCTAAAACTCATTCGTTTTCGTTTTCGATCACATGCCTGATAGTTGCCATATAAGTTCCACTTCCCAAAATCACTTTAACAACCATAAATCTCTCAATAATGTTTGTATTTAAATAAAATTGAACACAAATAAGTTTCACAGTATATACAAAAATCATGATAACTAATTTTATAACGGTCGGTCCATAATTAGTCAAAGCTCCCATATAAGAAGAACTTTATATCGATATAAAATTTAATATGTCATTACTTTTTTGAATGATCGGTCCATAATAAGTCATAGCTCCTATATAGAGAGAATTTCTGAAAATCTGTTTTTACACATACATACATATGTATTCTGGGTGTATATGGTATTATATGGTCGGGCTTAACCGACTATACTTCCTTACTTGTTTTGTTTGCAGATCGAACCAGTCTAATATAAATACCTATACATTTACACATACATACATACATAAGTACATGTATTAGTGTTTATTTATTCAAATTCATTCAAAGTATAAAAGTTTAATTATAATTATAGATCTTTATCTGTCACAGTTGTATTAAAATATTTTTGCACCTCTGTTGTGTTATGATTGATTGTCTTTAAATTTATTCGTTACTTTGTATACTCAACTACCTGTATAAAGGCAATAATTATGTATAATGTATTATTACACATTATACATAATCATTAAGATTACTAATATATCGTATAACAAGTAAGAAACTATAGTCGGTCAAGCCCGACCATATAATACCCTACACACATAATAAAACAGTTTTTTAGAAATGGGCGTTATATGGGAGATATAACCTATTGTGAACCGATCAACCAAAAATTTTGTGTCATGGTGTCTGTGAATATAAATATTATATGTGTTTAACTTTATCTCGATATAAATACTTTTAAAAGATTTATGGAGCTTCAAGTGAATTACGGAGAGGGTCTTATATGGAATTTCGACTAATTAGACCATATTATTTGCATATATATGAAATATGTTTGCGTTAAATATTATTTGGATACCAAAATTTTTGAGAGAGTTATGCTCTTTAAAGTGATTTTCGGAAGTGGGGCTTATATGGCAGCTACGAGTAATTATGGACCGATCTGCACAAAATTTGCAGATGTGATTTGTCTTCATTTACTATTTTTGATGAAATTTGTTGGGATACTTGCATAATTCAAGCATTTATGATCAGTACATTTGTATGGGGGCCAGGTGAAATAATGGAACGATTTACACCAGTTTCAATCCCATCAATCCTTGGGCCGAAAAAATATCACGAACCAAATTTTATCGAAATATCTTCAAAATTGCGACCTGTACTCTGCGCACAAGCTTTACATGGACAGACAGCCAGACGAACTGACGGACGGACATCGTTAAATCGATTCAGAAAATGATTCTGAGTCGATTGGTATACTTTAAGGTGGGTGTTTCTGGGCGTTACAAACATCAGCACAAATCCAATATACCCTCCCCACTATGGTGGTGTTGGGTATAATTATTCAGCCGAATCTTGCTAACTGATAAGCTACATAAATATTTCGATTCTCGCCAAAGAATCTGGCTGTTTCTACACTGTAGAATCTACACAGAAAACTTTTGGTTTCGCATTTTGTATTTGTTTAAAATACACTAACTATAGGCAAATTACGTATCTAATACATTAAACTTTAATTTAAAATATAATACAACTATAGATGTGCAAATTACAGATAATGCTATTTTCCAAAAAAGAAAAAAAAAGAGATGTCTGGCTTTCACATAAAATATGCGTAAAAAATGTATAACTGATTTTTACGAAATATGTCCACTATGTTTACAAAATAAAAATTTTATAAATGACATTTATAGAAGAATCTCAGCACATTTGAGGGGTCAAAATTGTTTGTTAAATGTGGAGAAAACATACTCTTTAATATTGACAATTTTTTAAGTTACGCACATTTAAGGATGCGTGGGAAAAATATATGTCGTATTTGCGGAGAAAATATCCTTTCGAACATTTATGTTAAATTAAATAAATTTTAATTAAGATTTTTTGTAAACTAAAAATGTAATTAGTTAATTGTGCTTTAAATCAAATTTATTGTAACTGATGTACGCTGGGTGGGTGACCTTGTATGAGATCTATGGTCAATTATAAACCAACATTCACAAAAGTCAATAGTATAGTTTTTACATACTTATAACTGATATGTGTAAAATTTTGATTCGATATGCATATTTATGTAGGTTAATGAGTTTTTCGGAAGTCGTCCTCATAAAAGAGTTGTATAAGTATGAGAGTATGCTATATGATAGTGTATTTAAGTGATTTTCGGAAGTGGACATTATATGGGGTTATGTCAAAATATTATCCGATGCATACAAAATATTTTATTGAGATTTATTTTATCTAAATTTTGTTTGGATACTGCATTTCTATAGACATTTGTATGGGGGCTATGATAAATCATGGATGGACCTATTCTTGCCATTTTTAACCACCATTTTTTTTTTTTTGAAGAATGTTGTAAAAAATATCTGATTAATATTGAGGTTGTCGTAAACTTTGATACTTGACCAATGTTGAAGATTTTCAATACCAAATATTTCGGTGAAACAAGGAATGGTTTGGAGAATTTTCATTGTTCTAAGTCTCTTTTTCGAAATTTTGGCGTGCCTTCAACAGACGAACAGGAGGACAGACTTGGTTAGATCGTCATAGAATCTTATAAGGACCCATAATACATATAATACTTTCTGGTTCTACGACTAATATTTCGATGTGTTAAAAACGGAATGACAAAATTAACATACCCCCATCAACGACGTACAACTTATAGGTTAATAGCTCATTTCCCATATAAAAAAGTAAAAAAGTGTAACATTTTTGCCAAAAAAGAAAACGCCATTAATGTTCCTCATTTAGATTTTAAGTCGTTTTTTCTTAGATTTCCAATAGCTATTTTGTTTTAAGTCTATCGAATCAGTCGTACTTTACATACATATGTATGTATAGAATACCAGACCAAGAGGTCAACTAACGCATAAAAACGTATCGTCAATCCAAGGGTTAAAGATGATCTAAATTATTCTGATTCAATCTTAACTTTACGAAAAAAAACTCGAATAAATACCAAATATCTTGGTTTATTTCTGAGAGAAAATACGAATATTGTCGCCGCCATGCGACAATAATTGTTACTTGTCATAATAATTATTATCAATAATAGCAATTTAAATATGAACGCTTACAGAAACTAATGGTGTTTTCTCTTCTGAAATAAAACGTTACACCTTTATTATGTACGTTTTTATAATGTTTACCCCATATTATAAAGATGTCGCATTTTTAATGGTCAGAATAGAACATAAAATCAAAACGGTGTAACACTTTTTTCATGGACAGCTGTTTTTGTTTTTTTGTTAAAAAAGAAGAAGCAGATATCTTCCTGGTAAGATCGCTTGGAATAAAACAATGAATATCTCTCAAAAAGACCAATGACACCTTTCCGACTAATACGCAAATTCTTCTTAAACTATAAAAAATATGTATGTATGTAAACATACATTACATATATGTGTAAGAAGTAGTAGATATTATCCTATGAAATTTGACATACGTTCTCTACAAAGCCTTTCACTCGCGGTTGTGGATTTCTTTCCATAATCATATCAAATATTTCATCATCATCAGATAATGAAGATGAATCCAAGTCATCCAAAATTTTTTCAGCACATAAAAAAGTAGTATGTAATATTTTCCATTTTGTATATTTTTTTTTTGTTTGTTAACACAAATACACATTCATAAACAAAACAAATATCAGCTGTTTTATCGTGCGATTCTCCCCCTCTAAAAATACAGAGTGTGAAAGGTGCAGCATTTTTTAAGTTTATAGTGTGACATTTATAGAAAAGAACACACTACACTTTAGCAGTGTTGACATTTTTTCAGAAAAGAACACAAAAAAAATTAAAAAAAAGGTGCGAAATGGGAAAAACGTGTAACATTTTTACCAGAAAAGAAAACGCCATAATTGTCGCATCAACAATAAATTGACAGCTATTATTACCCTTTATTGACATAAAAATCCAGTTACTGAATAGATAACTAAAAATAACTAACAGAATTTAGTTTTACTACTTATAACTACTACTTACCCATATATTTCCCATAAGGGCCATACATCGACAGCTCAATTCCAAAACATGCTAAGTCGAAAAAGTGAGTTTTGCAGGAAAAGCTCCTAAAGTTTACAGGCGATATCTAAAAAAAACATATGAGGTAGAACTTTGTTGTTTATAACTATTGATTGGACTAGCCAATCAAAACCAAAATTTGACAGAATTTAAGTTGAAAAAATCTAAATTCAAAAACGCAAAAAAATTAAAAACATGCTAAGTCGACATAGCATGGTTTGGAATTGAACTGTCGACAAACATATGTATTTTCAATGATCAAATTATAAAACATATCAAAACAAATATATTTACATATAAATGGTTACTTACCTTAAAATAAGAAATAACTAAACAAAGCTGTAGATTTAAGTTAAAATTAAAAAAATATAATATTTATTTTAAGAATTCCATTAGAATTTAGTATTAATAACACAAGCAAATAACTTGCTTCAATGTTATTTATCGTCGTCAAATTCCGATTTTACAATTATATCCGCTATAATACCTGAACCACCAGCTGAAGATGATGGCCGCAAAGTCTTGGTGTTTATAGTCGACAAACTAACACTGTTTTCCTCAAATACTTCGGTTAAGTCATTATCGGATGAATCGTATTCTATAAACGTTCTGAAAAGTCCCAGTTTCTGTATAGCATTATCTAAAAGATGTTGATTTAAACGAATAAATGCCAAATTTCCTTTGACATAAGATGAAGCATTTGAAGTCTGATTAAAATGAGAGTAACTAATTTTGTTGTAAATCTGTAATTATAAAATGAAAAAAAAATCGAAATAATGTGAATAACAACTCAAAAATTTTGGATATTCAAAGTGTTTTTAATGAGATAAGATAACATAGAATGTGCAAACTTACTTGGGTAGCTGGCATAGCAAAACATATTGTGCTTAAAGTATAAATTTCAGGTTCACACATTTGTTGGTCCCTCCAAAACTGCAAAATGTTAGTCTCCACATTATGAAATGGTAATTTTAATTCTTCAAGTTTTTTATAAATTCCCGAGGATTCTGCATTTTGAACACCCTGGCATAGGAACTCATTGAGGCAGGCGTCTTCATCGTCATCATCAGCCTGTTGTGTTGATGGGAATATTTGGGCTCTGAACTCAGGGACAGGATCAACAAGTTCAGCATTATATATCTTAGAACGATCCCATAATTGCTTTAAATATTCTATGGCAAACATTTTCTCCGGCAAATTTAAAATGTGCTTGAAACGAGGATCCAAATATAAACAAGCTTTAAAATAATCTTCATTCAAAAGTTCATCCGATCTGATTTCGATACTTTTATAAAGTTCCGACAGAATGATTTTTAAATAATTCTCTTGTTTGTTGTTAGCATTTAAAAGTTTTTCTGTAACCAGTTTACACTTCAACCATTGGGCGTAGAAGTTACCAAAAATCATTTCTTCATTGTAAAACTTTACTAAAGATTTTTGCACAAAATTCAATGATTTGCAAAATGCATCAATGAAATTCCAGAGATTATCGTTAAGACTAAATTGGTCTTCGGCTTGTTCATACGTTATATTTTCTAGAATAGAGCGAGCTTCATTCAAATCGTTCATCATTGCGTAAGTTGAACCCCATTTCCAGGGTGAGTCCAATTGAGGAATTTTTAAATTGTTTTGTTCAAATTTTCCATGGAATATATTTGAGTTTTCGTTAATAATTTTGGTTAAATTTCGGCACTGCAGAAATAATGCAGATATAATGGGGTTTCTGAGAACATCCAAAACACATAGTTGACCAATGACACCAACATAACGTTCTATCTTTAGATCACCCACGTATATATCAGGACTTTTATAAAATTTCTCTATTTCTTTAAAATATTCGGAGTTTTCAACGAATCGGTTAAAATTTTCTTTTGTATTATCCCAACAAGCGCTCACAATCTGTTTCGAATCAATATTAAATTGTTGTAAAATCTCCATAACGTATTGCCCAGATAGATTTTCGTGTTCCTTTAGAGTTATTACACCCAGGTTACGTGTTTCCACTTGGACATCATTGATAAATTGCACACTTAGGCAAAACGTGTTTGTAATAGCATTTAGATCCATGTCGATTTTTAAAGACAATAAACGCCAGTGAAAATCATTACAAAATTCATTGCGTATATGATTTGCTACTGAAGCTATAACTCTTTCGCTTTGAATTTTATCTATATGAAACCTTGTGACTTCCTGTTTAGATATGGCATCGCAGACTGGACTTAATAGATCCTGCATATTTTTCGAAGAAAATATTTGGGATGCTAGTCCTTCTTCAACCATGAGACCCATTACGGCTCCAACTAAGGTTTTTTCCTCCATTTCAACGTATAAGTTACCTTTGACAGTTGCAGCATTTAGATTATTATTAATGTTACTTAGTTTTCTAGAAGTTGACTGATTTTCTTTATCGGTCGTGTCCACAATAATGTCGTGTTGTTTCAAATGCAGCGATAAGTTAAAGTGTCGATTGTTTCTTACACGTTTATGGCATATTTTACAAACCGCCACACACTCATCCACAATGTTATCAAAATGTTTCCATATCTCACTATTAGGATTGTGCAGTTTATCGATATGTTTTTTCAAACTGAAGCTTCGATCATTTTTTAAGCGCTGTTTACACAACTTGCACACCGCCACCCCTTCATCAATAATATTATCGAAATACTTCCATATGGCACATCTCGGATTGAGCACCATTTTGACACAGCAACACAAATATAAACTAAACCAAATATACTCGTACTTATAAATAACTAACTCGCAAAATATATAACCTCCTCATACACACGTCATGTTCTCAACAAAGATTCAAACTGTACTAAAATTATCAATGTCTACCCTCTTGTGCTCTCGTGTTGTTTGAGTTTTTTATAATCGTTCTCCGTCTGTGGCATAGAGATTTTATACTCGAGATACCTTTTTATTTTGTGTTAAATGCTCTCTGTATTGTTGTATGCCAAACAACTAGTTTTCTCAACTAATACATTCTCAACTTATTTAATTATATATTTTTTTTTAAATAGACTTGGTTGCTAATCGAGTTGCGTTCTTATTTATTCTTTTAGATACCGTTAAACAATGATATGTTCCATTGTTGTTGTTGTAAATATGTATAGATATGTATGTATATATAAAATTAAGTGTTCAGACCCTGGGTTGTTACTGCGTTGCTGTTAAATCCTGAAAACCGTTTGAGTCAAACGAGTATGTGCATTCAGCATTAAACACATTCACCACAGCAGACTACCGACTACAATATGTCAAAAATAAAATACACACGCTTATATGTGAATGATTATTTTGACGACAACAGCGCAATTTATACATACATACATACATATGTCATGATAATTCGTGTCACGTTCTAACCTGATGATGTTGAAAACAAAATGTCTTTCAAAGATTTCTTTTCATGAAACATATTTTATAGGCATTTATGTACCCTAATATGTATGTATATGTACATATGAATGTACATATGTATGTACATACATACATATGTACATATATTGGTTTTTAGATTTCCATAAATCTAAAATTTCTAAAAGTCTTTCTATTTTAATAAAGCGCCGTACCTCTCTAAGAAGTATAGTCGAGTTAAAATTTTCAGTTTCCAGTATATTTTGTGTAAAAAACAAATTTAAAAGTTTTTAGTTTTTATATTTAATATAAAAAAAATAATTCGTCGCCGAGCATGCAAAAAGTGTTATGTAAGAATTTTATAAAAAAAATTGTTGCGATTAAAAGAAATGTTTAGTTTTAATGTAAATTATCCATGAAAATTGATAATAACTATTAAACCAAAAAAGCTTTCAAAAAGAGTAAAAAATATTTTTAAAAATTTGCAAATTTGTTACTCATTAGCTGGTACATCGACTAATGAAATTACAGTAGATGATACAACTCCGATCGATGAAGACACAACTCCAGAATGTGCCGTTAATGATGATGCCGTATTACTGTTTTCATCGTCAGATATATCATAAAATTCGGCATCACCTTCCGAAAAAGTTGATGTATTTGATCGGTCATCATTAGACAGTTGTACTTGTGTAAGAGCTTCATCTAACAGGTGTGCATTTAATCGAATATTTAGGAGATTTTCTTTGGTAAAAGCTGACAAATTTGAATTGGTATCTAGCCGAAAAATATGAGAATAACGTAGTTTACTGTAAATCTGAAAATAAAGTCATAAAATATTTGATTAGAAAATGTAATTGCTTCTAAAACAATCCTCTTTCACACTCTTCAGTTCTGACTCGTCAAAGCAAATATTTTTGGATGAGAAGGAACAAGAGAATAAATGGGGTACAAACTTGACGGTACTAATCAATTTTCTTATTTCCTTTTGTTTTTTTCTTTAATGCATGTTCATTTGCATTAAAGAGTACGAAAATTAAATTGACGTGTGTGAATTAAATGGCAAGTTCAAAAGAGAATTGAAGAAAAACTGGTCAGCTAAAACTGAAGAGTGTGAAACAAGACAAAGTTTCCAAACGGATATTTTTTACAAGAGTTATTCAAAAACACTAAATTTTTAAAGTGTTTTCATGTAATTTTTATACGAACTTAGAGCCTGATTCAGAACTCCTACCGGAAATATAGAATTATTTGAAAACTCCGTGATTTTCATATACAGTACTTTTCGCTTATAGTCACATCGCTAATGTGATTATAAGACTAATTTTTTATATGCCAGGATATGTCATATATACACAAATACGGATATAAACAATTTATGTGATTATCAAAAAGAAAACAGATTTATTTCATTTATGTACATATATACAAATATATGTATAGTATGTATGCATATGTATTGTATACGTTATAAAGAAAATCATTAATACTTTGTGCGTTAAAAGGCAGTACTTATATATATATGGATTAAATATCGTTAAAAAACAAAAATGTCAAAATAAACACACAGTTGTATTTTACCATTTGATTTGTAGTGTATTTTATTGGTTTGTAGCTTAAATTGCTATGAAATATTACCTAAATGTATGTGACAATATCCTCAATAATTTGCATGTAAGTAAGCTTTAAATAACCACGCAACTATGCATGTATGTATGTACATACATATGTATGTATGTCAAATATGACTATATCGCTCATGGACTATATCGTTAATATTTTGTATGAATTTGACTTATAGATGGCTGTAAAAACGTGTATTTTGGACTACATCGCTAAATGGACTATAAGCGACTTGAGTATAAACAAAAAGTACTGTATAACTTTTAAAAATGTTCTCCTTAAAATTGTGTTTCTGAATCAGATGCTTACAAGAACTATTTCTTATATTTCCCTAAAAACAAATTTACCTCTGTTGCTGGGATAGCAAAACATATTGTGCTTAAAGCATACACTTCGGGTTGATTGTCTTTCTGACTACGCCAAAATGATAAAATATTTGTATCGACCATTTGAAATGACAGCTGTAGACCCTCAATTTTTTGATAAACATTACTGGTTCTGGTATCCTTTACGGAAATATCATGACTTAAAAATTCATTCAAGAATGCATCCTCATCATCATCAAACAACTGAGCTGACACTTCCATAGATTCCGAATCATCAACAATATACAGCTTGGCGCGACACCATAACTTCTTCAGATATTCCGCAGCAATCGATTTTTGCTCCGAGTCAAGAGTACGCTGAAATCTTGGATCCAAAAATATGCATGACGTAAAACGATCGTGACTCAACAATTCTTTCGATCTATTCTCAATTACTTTTAGCACTTCCGACAAAAGCGTTGATAAGAGTTTATTTTGTTTATTGTTAGCTGTTATCAGTTTTTCCGTTAATAGTTTACATTTTAACCATTGGGCGTAGAAGTCACCAATATGTAATTCCTCGGTGTAGTACTTAAGAATGGATTTTTGCAAATAAATTGTTGATTTGATGAAGGCTTCAATGAATGACAACAACTCATCGTTCGCTTTAAACTGATCATCGGGGTGTTCGAATTTTTCAAATTTAACATTTTCCAAAATGCTGTGAGATTCATGCAAATCGTACATCATTTTGTAGGTGGAACCCCATTTCCAGGGCGAATCCAGTTGAGGTATACTTAATTTATTTTGTTCAAATAACTCATGATAGCCATTTAATTCATTGCTAATAAATTTAACCAAATTACGGCACTCTAAAAATTGTTGAAATATCTTGGCGTTTTTAAACAGATCCAATAGACAGAGCTGGGCTGTAGCACCCATATAACGTTCTAACTTAATATCCCCCAAGTAAATTTCAGGGTATGACTCAAACTGTTCAATTTCATTTAAATATTCCGAATTTTTAACGAGCTTATTGTACTTATGCTTCGTATGGTCCCAGAATGCACTAATAATTTGATTTGAATCAATGTTGAATTTGTGTAAAACTTGTTTTATATGTTCCTCTCTCAGATGATCATCATTCTCTAGAGCAATTATGCCCAAAAAATGGCTCTGTATCACTCCGTTATTGATGAATCGGGCACTGACGCAAAATGTTTTTTGCGCAGCATTTAAATCCGTATCGATTTTAATAGAAAGTAAACGCCAGTTTAAATCATTTGAGAAATCATTGCGTACGTAATTCGCTATTAAACTTATGATTCTTTCGATCTCAGCCTCGTCTACTTTAAAATCTCGGCCCTCCCTATCGGAGATCGCTTCGCACATGGGACGTAGAAGTGCTTTAAAATTCTTGGAACTAAACACATGGGGTGCTACACCGTCTTCAACTATTAAGCCAATTACGCTACGTATAATTGTGTTTTTGTCCATCTTAATACATAGTCGACGTTTTGGTTTTTTCTCCACATTGCCAACTTGTTCCATCATTTTGCGCTTGGCAACTTCAAGCACAGCTTTTATTTGATCTTCATCGTATGGTTGAGGCGAAGGTGGTTGTTCTGTGTGACGATCATCCGGAAGCTTTACTTCGATGTCGTGTGATCTTCGCATATGCAATCTTAAATTGCAAAGACGATTCTTTAGTCGGCGTTTGCATGTTTTACAAACTGCAAGATTGTCCTGCGTAAAGACGTCAAAGTACTTATTAATTTCGCCTCTATTATTGTGGACCTTTTTCAAATGCAGTTTCAAGTTATAACTGCGATTATTCCTCAAACGCTGTTTGCACAATTTACACTCTGCCATACCCTTCTCAGCAATATTCGTGAAATAATTCCACAACTCACTGCTGGGTTTCAACGCCATTTTTTGTTTGTTTTATTATAAATTTAACTTTGTTTTCAATAAGCAAATTGCAAATCTCAAACACAAAACTGTGTAGCTTAACACACACTACACGTTACACTGTTCACAAAGACTCGCCATATACTAAAATCAAATCGCTCTGCCATGTGTTTTTTACGCTCTTATTGCTCTTGAGTAGTGTTTTGTTTCTACAATCTTGTACATATTTAGTTTACGACGTACATATTTTGTTTATCATCTGCTTTGAGTTGCTCTTCTGTTCGTGTGTAGTTAGCATGAGTGCTTTGCTATTGTGTAAATGCAACAACAACACTAGAAGAAAAACTTGTTTTTAGTGTAAAATACAACTCAATATTTTTTTATTTTCAACACTGTTGTTTACCACATACAGTAGGTAGACATGCATTTCTGACGTTCATATGTAGTCGAAACAAAAAAAATTGTTTTAATAAACCTACTACATATGTATGTATTAGTTTCAATACTTTGATGCACTTTTACTTGCAGTTCAATATAATTCATCGTATATGCAAACAAGGGAGAGTAACTGTGATAAAATGTCATTAATTACTTCCAAAACAAAAATAATTTCAATTCTTTAAAATTATGTTTTGCATATTTATGAATTTTATTTATTTATGTACAATTGTTTTATAGCAGAGATGATCATTATTTCATAGTGCAATTGCTTATTTGCCCAATTCACTACTTTGTTATGCTCTTTTAATTCTGTTGTCTTTCACATGGCAAATTGTTTTTGTTTTTAATATAGGTAGGTACAGTAGTTAAAAAAGTTATGGTACCAAAATTAATAAAAAAAAGCATTTGGTAATTCTCAATGCCTTTTGTATTATAAAACATTTAGAGGTCACTGGGATTCAGTTATCGGAAGGCATTATGATGTTTTTCATAACGATATTCAGAAATATAATGAAGATGATAAAAAGGAGGTTTTAGCCGAAATGAAAAATATATGTACATATGTAGGTATATTTGAAAAAAATTTAATGGATGGATAGAGTAGGAAGAAAATATTGATGAAAATTTGATTGAGACTTGTTTTAGAAGTCAATTTTTTCATAATATTTCTGTATTGAAAAACTTTTATCACATGAAATATAAAGATATTGGGTTACTAAAGAGAATCTTAAAACAAAAATTTTAAAAATTAGATTATAAATGCATTCAAATGTATATCCAAAACTAATTCATTTTCGATTTCCATCACATGCCTGTATGTAAATATAATAAAAAAGTAAAACGACTAATTTTTAATTTTTTAACTGTAAAGTAGGTATAAGGTAACATTTTCTGTTTTACCAAGTAACAAAATTATTATGAACTCAATTATTAAACATATTTTTTAAACCGAAACATTTTTTTACGTTTACTATTTTATAAAAATCTTTAGTTTACTTCTTCGTTTTACTGTACCTTTAAATTTGTCTTATTTTCTCACCAATACATAAGGTTTTTAATTTTGATCACCTCTGTTTTATAGTTATTATAATAACGCTTTGTCGTCTTTTTCTGCGTTTTTCGGTCTCTCTTTTTTAAAAGTATCGATTTTTCTTTATCTCTTAGTTTAGCAGTGTTGTCTATAATGCATTTATTTAAGCTACATTTGTATATATTTTTACATTGGTATTTAAACAAGTTGAAATAGTTTATGATATTCAAACTGTTTACATTTAGGGCGCTAGATTTATTAATTTCTTTTTTTAATCGTATTTAAACAATTTTTGTAATTAATTCAAAACGTAAAATGAACATAAAAAACTACTGAAAGTTTCGCAGTTTTTATGGAGGTAGATAGGAATTTAAATTTATCAACCTTGAATTATTTTTTTACACATTTAAGGTAGATTCACCCATAAGTTCTTAACAAAAAAATTTGTTCGAACAATTTTTTTATATGAAGTTTGACATCTCTCTTTTTGAGAGAGAAAAAATATTTTTTACGAACTTGAATTGGTTTAATTTTATATTTTTTTCTGTACAAAAATGCATTGAGTTGCCAATAGGTTGCATTTTTTCACACAAATAACAAGGCGTTATGTATTTTCATGGCCATCAGCAAAAGCAACTTTCTTTTTTCATTAATTTTGAATTTATATCTGTGATTTTGAATACACAATACTTTAAAATAATTTAATATGTAATCGTATTTTGACACTTAAAACCCAAAGCAAAATAAATCAATGTAAAACAAATAGATTTCTTTGATTTTTCAGAAAAATTGTTCGAAATGGGTGAATCTTGCTGCAAAAACTCTCAGTAAAAACATGTTTCTCTGTAAAAAATTTTTGTTAAGAACAAATGAGTGAATCCACCTTTACGCTTCATTTGCTTGGGTGTATATATACACACCAGTGTTGCCAGAAAATGAATTTCAAAATATGCTAAAACTTGAAAAACTAAGTGCTAAAATGTTTTACAGAAGGAAAAAAAGTGTCAAAATTTTTCAATGTAACTATACAATTTTTATTTCAAATGTTACAAATATAAATTATAGTTTTTTCTAATTTTGTTCGTAACAATTGTTGACTTGTTTTAATATATTACATTTCACATATTAATTCAAAAATTTCCGTGTTCATTTAATTACCACATCAAAATAAATTTAGTTGAAATATTAATAAAAGTTATTTTTTATTTCTCCAAAAGTATTTTTTGGAGTAAAATAGTAAAAAAAATTCAAGAAAAAAATTGTTTTTTATCAAGCAAATTATGCTAAAAAGCATTTGGCATAATTTTTAAAAATTTCTAGCACTGAAAGTGCTAAAATGGCAACACTGATACACACCTAAGCAAATACTATAGAGAACATAAATACTTGCCAGAACACTTGGCTGCAGTGTTGCCAGAAATTTTTGGTAAAAAATCGTCATTTTACAAAAAAAAAAAAAAATCATCATTTTTTGAATTTTTAGTTTTTATTTGTAAACAATTCAAAATTTAAGTTGATTGGTTATCGAGTTTTGTTGCTATATTTTTATTCAATGTACTATTTTTATTCTTAATAATCAACCAAATTTGAACAAACTACATGTTTTATCAATAATATTGTATATATATTCGTATCTATAAGGTGCAGTAAAATACAAATGTTTAAATAACTCATGCTTTGTGTTATTGCTCTACAAATATCAGAGAAATTTAAGAATTTATGTTTCTTTTTTTATATAATTAATAAAAGCAAAGTTTTTAATATTTTTTTATAATTTAATTATAATATAATAATTTTTATAATATCTTCATCAATTTTTCATAAATAATCCTGTGTAAACAAAATACCACTTTCTAGTTGCGCTTGCAAGTCTGTTACTTAGATTTATTTAAATTAACTTTGGAAAAATTTTGTTCAGCGTTTGCTGATGAACTGGAAAGACATATTATATTGGAAACAATTTTCTTCAATGTTGGAAAAGCTAAGTCGTTATTTGCACGAGCAATTTTAGAAATTGTGGCCCGAAAATCTTCACAGTTAACATTTTCTAAGATTTAAAAATCAAGAGAAGAAATTTCTTTTAAAGAAGTGTCGCTAAAATCAAAACCTTTGGCTAATTGCTTACAAAAATTAAGCACTTTATAAAATAAACGGAACGTTTAAAGTTTGCAAAAATTAATTCAAAGAAACAATGAAAACATTGCTGTAACTAGGAGTTCTAAAACACAACATGTATTTATAAAACTTTAGTACACAAAATGCAACTAATCTAAATTATGTTGTATTTGTATGTAGTATATCCACCAAATTTAATATGTTGTTGTTGTACGTAAATCAAATTGCTACGGATTTATAATGCGTAACTGCCATTTGAAAAGAATGAGTATTGCATTTTTGTGCAGTCTATGTGGATCACTCTATATAATACATAAAACGTAAGAGCAACTAGCAATAATTATAAAAAAATATTCCAACTTTTTAATTAAAAGAAAAAAGGCTTAATTAAAAAAATCATATTGCTGGAAGAAAAAAAATCATCAAAAATATGATAAAATCATCATTCTGGCAACGCTGCTTGGCTGCAAAATTATGTACACACATATGGGTAGTTCCATGAAAATGTCAACCACGACCAAAACAATACGAGTATGTACTTGAAAAATGTTTCTAATATGATTTAATAGAGAAAAATATTCGATTTTTCATAATATCGAAGCATTTACAGGTTATTGGAATTTTAAAACTCAAAAAAGGAAGACTCAGTTTTTGCAAATAAAATAAATTATTTTCTCCATGCTATTAACTAAATTAATAAATTTGAAACATTACAATTACATCTTAAAAATAAATTTGCAATAACAAACAACTATAATAATGAGAAAAACGAGAAGTTAGAGTCGAATAAGAGTATTTTTTTGATGTACTTTCTCTGGTATTCTAATATCACGTATGTTATGCAAAAACATTGTTTAACTATGTCATTTGTATTGTCGCAGGTAAAGAAGATTACAATTCTAAAATAAGAATTTTTCCAATTCAACCGAAATAAAAAAAAAAAAATAATTACCTTTTAAAATTTGTCGCATACGTTATTGTAAGTACAATAATTTAAAATAAATGCATCAAAATCAATGTTAAATGCAAATTTTCTATTTAGAACAAGTTTATTTTAACGAGCATTCTTTATTTTGTAAGCAGTGGATGGAATAGGTGCTGTTGTAAATAGGAAGGTTTGGCAAATAGTAAAAGCAAATAATATAATTTTACCAGACGCTTTTTCATTTTATGAATGCGCTTGTGAATATGTTGAGGGCATTCATTTGATGTATGCACGTGCAGAAAAAATTGAAGATACTTCTTCTAATTTAAATGAAAAAGTGTGCAGCCTATTCCACAAATAAAAAAGCAACATTTTTTCATTCATCGACAGTCAATATGTAATAAGTATGTAATGAATTAATATTAATAAACATTTTATAAATTTGATATTATTTTGATTATCATACCGTTTTTTTAATAAGTAAACACTTTTATTTTCTTTCCCCAAATTTATGTCTAAAATCATCTACAAAATACATTTCATTATTTATATATGAGAAAAATTGTCACGAACGTTATTATATTTTTCTTTTATATAAAAAGAACTAGCGATGATTTCTCTTTAAATATTAAAGGATTGTAAGGGTACATTATTTAGCTTATTTTAGGAATTTTTAAAGAAAAGAAAAACTCCCATGATTCGCAGACTTTCGCATGTACGTGAATATGCCTTAAAAGCACTTCCGTTTTTGTCACGTACCTTATCACCTTATTTTGATCGGATATTTTCGACACCAAAGTTTCGAGGCTGCCCATTTTTTTCTCAAAAATAGAAGCTTTTGATTGCAACATAACTGTAATATTTCATTAACTTTTATTTTCTAGTAATTGTGCTTATTATACTAGTCAGTCGTAATTCAGCTCTGGGTGGAGAAAGAACTCGCGCGTCATTGTCATTATCGCCTAAGGGCAATCAGGCCGTCCTTTTTTCGCTGCCTTCGAGAGATTTGCGTCCAACTTTTGCATTGGTTAATGCTTGGCGTCGTCTAACTGTACCGCATTACGGTTTTTCGGAATTGTGTAGTAGTAACATGCTATATTTTTTTTTAATACAAGATTTAAGCGTTCCACTTCCTATATGAAGGTATAGGTCGACTTGGGACTTACTTAAATCGATCGTGGGATAACCTGCCAACCTAATTTATATTAAAAACAAAATTATACTAGTAGTAGTTACATACATACATATATATATAGTCTCTAGGTATATTTTGTTTTTTCTGACAATTCTTTGAACTTCAATATTAGAAGTGTGAATTAATACTGTCTCGATTATTATTGTAGATTATTGTCATTGTAATAAGATAATGCCTCTGTAAATATGATAGGCACACAGATTTATGTATATAAATTACATTTTGTGTGGATATTTGAGCATATATCCCATAAAAATCAAACTAGCAGATTTTTTCGGTCATTATTTGTTTATATTCCCCATATAAAGTCAATTTTCGAAAATCGCCTCACCGAATTTTATGACGATCGGTTAATCGAAGAACAAAGCTCCCATATAATCCCTATCTTACAAATACCGAAACTGAATTAGCTGTATGTACGCAAACATCACACCACTGGATTTTATGATGAGCAATTTATAATTAAGATGCAAGAAATTCAACCAAAACAAGCCTTCAAAATAGAAAAGCCAGCACAATATTTTATGACAATCCCCCCTTAATAGGCCAAAACTCCCACATAAGACTCACATACGAAATTACATTAACGTGTTACAATTATGCATAAATCTTACTATTGGATTTTGTGACTATTGATAAATAATTGTGAGCTTCATTGCTTTGCTATAAAAAATCTCTGAAGGCCTTCTGAAACGTACTTTTTCTTACCCAACTTCTTTCAATCAAAAAGTAGAGAAAACAAATATACATACATATATATGTATGTATACATATATATGTATGTATACATATATATGTATGTATACATATATATGTATATATATGTATATGTAGTTAACTTTTTAAATTTATTTTTAATGCTTTTTTATTATTTAATTCAATACAAATTCATTTGAGTAATAAAATTCTGTTGTAGTTATTAATATATTGTTTCTTGAACTTTTAATTTAACAGTTTTTTAAAAACTTATGGTGGTTGTTTCATTACTGTCGACTATTTGAACTTCTTCTTCGTCGGAAGACATGCTTTCATGGAAAATTCCAAATTTCTCTAAATTGCCTTTTAGCAATTGAGAATTTAAGCGAATGCTTACCAGATTGTCTCTTGTAAATACTGATAGTTTTGAAAGGGTCTCCGTTTGGTAAATATGTGCGTAGCGATTTTTATTATAATTCTGCAAAATTAAAAAAAATATGTGTAAGTATGTCGATTCAAATCCAAATAGTTTAAATTATTAACTAATTATTAATTAAGTTTGTGTTTGCCTCTCACATGAACAAATTTGTTCAGATTAATGCTGCCATTGCAAGGTTAATTTATACAAGAAGTCTAGTGATGGCAAAAAAAGAATAATCGATTAATGGATTATATGATTAATCGAAAAGAAAAATAATTGATTGCAATTAATTGGAATGATTTAATCAGTATTTTTAGGTAGAAATTAAATTTTTAGAGAAAACAATTTTTGAATTCTAAACGGGCAAATTCTACAAAAACTTATTCTATTTTAACAAAACGTAGAAAGAATGTTCAGCCAAATAAATTTAAATAACAAAAATACGGAATTCTAAAAAATAAGTACCTGTACTCGTATATGATGGATCAATTGGATTCTATACTTAAAATGTTATTTAAAACTTAATAAACTAAATTGTTTTGACACTGTAATTTAACCTGAATTAATAAAATATGCTAAATTTAGATATTTATTTATAAAATACTGTAAGTCTTGTTTCACACTCGTCAGTTTTAGTTCACTAGTTTTTGTTCAATTCTCGTTTGAACTTGCCATTTCATTTACATACATACGTCAAATCAATTTTCGTACTTTTTAATGCAAATCAATATGCATGAAAAAAAAAACAAAAGAAAATTGACTAGTACCCCTTTAGTTCTCTTTTCCCCTCCAAAAATACTTGCTTTGACGAGTCAGAATTGAACAGTGTAAAAGCAGACTAATGGCCCGATTATCGTTCATAACACTAAAATGTTGTGTTGTCTCGACTAAAACACAACATGATTTTTCATACTATTAACCCGGTAAGTGTTGTGAAGCGTAATCGCAATTTACAACATACAACATCAAAACACTTAGTGTTGTGAACTGTAATCGGGGCCTAAGATAATTACACAAGTTGTGTTTATAACATTATATTTTTTGTGATTTCGTATTTCGTTAAATAAAATATAAAATATTATTAGAGATTTTTTAAATTCGAAATGACGATTTTTTTTCTTTTTTATCGGGATTTTAACGATTTTTTTCGAAATTCATCTGGGTGCCCTGGTCACAAATTGTGACTCGCAATAATGAATGCACAATTGTTTGTTTTAATTAGTAGACTTTGTTATATTTAATAACACTGTGCTAGAATTTGACACTTTTTTTGTGCGTTTTCCAATTTTTTATGCCCTTTTAAAAAACAAAGTTTTTGAAATTTTGCTAAAAAACCATTCTGTTTCTACAACGACTGCGCATATTGGAAATTTGTTTTGTTTTTTTAGCTTGTTCATTAAACTAAACCGTTTTTGAGTTACGCGAATATATGTTGTGCAACCTCTTCCAATTTCGAAATAACGGTATATTTCGAAAACCAGAGCTAACCTCAAAAACGGTTAGCACCACTGGATTTAGCGTATCCGAATTAGGTTAACCCGCCAGGTGTCCCACTTGTCACTTTTTCCAACTAGCACAGTGTAATTAACGATACACGACTGTTCAGCACACGAAAAACGCTCAACCATGCGTTTGTTCCTCTTCTCTATTTCTGTTCCTGGATGTCTATCGATTATTTTTTGGAATAATCGATTAATAACTTAGTTAATCGAAAGAGAATTCACGATACAATTAAATCGTTAATTGAAGAAAAATAATCGATTACATAATTTTATCTACGAATCATTCAGAAAGGTGTCATCGGGAGCAGAGGTAATTGTGGAATTTGTAAGCTGGAATGTCAAAGTCCACTTTCTATATCTCATTGAGAATGTTTACTCCCTACAAACAAATTAATGAATTTCTTTGTATTTGTATGAAATGGTTACTTTGTATAAATTCGCTTTACACGCCTGATTATTTTCTACCGAATTTAGGAGGTTGGCATTCTCAAAAGTCAGATAATTATTTGCGAATATGAAACACCACATAAAATTCGGTCGTATATACAGTCTTTAAAATTCCACACAAAGTAAAAATCGATCGGCAGCGGCAGCTCTGGCCGTATTTGTAAATAAAAATTTTGAATGAAAATTCTTTATGCCCTCTTATTAGATATCGTTAACTAAAGTTTTGCGTGATCCTATGTTGGAAACATAAATGTTTTTTTTTTTTTTTAATTATTAAAAACGTATGTATATGCTGCCTATCAAGCATTTTATAATTTACCTGAGTAGTTGGTATGGCAAAACAAATTGCACTTAAGGAATACAATTCGGGATTAACTGATTTCTGTTTATTCCAAAACGCTAAAATATTCGTATCGACAGGTTTAAAAGGCATTTTAAGACCTTCGATTTTCTTATAAACATCTGTAGTTCTAATATCTGGTTCTGGTGCATCTTGAGAAAGGAATTCATTTAAGAAGGCGTCTTCAGCATCATCAAATCGTGGAGATGTCACGATTTCCTCAGCGGCGGCATTTATAACATCAATATTGTAGATTTTATAACGACTCCATATGTCTTTTAAATATTCCAATGCTTTTGACTTCTCTTCAGCACCTAATGTATGGTGAAAGCGAGGATCCAAATATAAACATGCTTCGAAGCAATCCTTACTCAAGACTTCTTTCGATCTGGTCTCAATGCATTTCAATAATTCAGCTGAAATAGTAGAGATGTAAGTATTTTGCATGTTACTGGCTGTAGCTAGTTTTGCTGTTAGCAGTTTGGTTTTTAGCCATTGGGGATAGAAATCACCAAAGTGCATTTCCTCGCTGTAGTATCTAATTATGGATTTTTGCATAAAAACAGTCGTTTCGCAGAAGGCATCAATAAATAGCCACATATTATCATTGACATTAAATTGATCTTCGGAATGTTCGAATTTCGGAATATTTACATCTTGCAGAACGCTGTGAGCTTTCTGCAAATCGTTTATCATTTTGTAAGTAGAACCCCATTTCCAGGGAGAATCCAATTGAGGAATATTTAAATTATTTTCCTCAAAAATCCCATAATAGCCATTCAGTTCATCCTGAATAAACTTGGCGAGATTGCGGCATTCTAAAAACGTTTTAAATATCTGAGAGTTTTTTAAAACATCAAACAAACAGAGCTGGGCTATAACACCTACATAACGCTCAACCTTTATATTAGCGAATTGTATATCCGGAAATGTTTCGAACTTTTCTAATTCCTTCATATATTCAGAGTTTTTCACCGGTCTATTATAATTGGGTTTGGAGTTGTCACAAAAAATACTTATAATTTGATTTGAATCAATATTAAATTTGTGTAAAACTTCTTTGATGTGTTGCTCAGTTAGCTGACGATCATCCTTAAGATCTATTACACCCAATGTGCGTGTTTGTATCTGTTCACCATCTACAAATAAAGTACTAACACAAAATGTGTTTTTTGGACCGTTTATATCCATATCAAGTTTCAAAGAAAGCAACCGACAGTCTAGGTCATTGGAAAAACTACTGCGCATATGATTGGCAACCAAACAAACAAGTCTTTCGCTTTCAGTTTCATCTATCTTAAGTTCTTTCTCCTGCTGTTCAAAGATGGCATCGCAAATCGGCTGTATTAGGGCCTGCATGTTTTTAGAACCAAACAATAAAGGCGTAGCACCATCCTCTATCATAAGGCCCCATATAGCTGATATTAAGGTTTTTTCATCCATTTTAATGCACAAACTTGTTTTAGGTCGCTTATATGCAAGTTCATTTGCTCCGAGAGCTCTAGGCATTCCACGTTTAGAAATGTTTACATCACTTAGCGGTATATCTTTAGCCAGAATTTTTTCGGGTTCATAATTGTTGGAGTTTACAATAGGCTCAATATTCTTAGCAATAGACGTTGTATTCTCTACAATGGATATGTATTGACTTGTTTGAGCAGGCGCCTCTTCCTTAGATTCGTCATCGGTAATATATACTATTGCATTGTTAACTCTTGTCCTCATATCTCTATTGCTAGCTTCAGCAGCCAGCTCCTTCCTCTGGATTTCTTTCTCGATGTTAGCTACAGTTATATTATGTGCTCTCTCCAAGTGCTGTGTTAAATTAAAACTGCGATTGTTCCTTACACGCTGTTTGCATTGTTTGCACACCGCCATACCCTCACCAACAATATTATCGAAATAGTTCCATATTTCACTCTTGGTGTTGTGTAGTTTTTTTAAGTGCTTCCTCAAACTCCAACTGCGATCGTTTTTCAATCGCTGCTTGCAGAGCTTACACACCGCAACGCCCTCTTCAACAATATTATCAAAATACTTCCATACATCACATCTGGGATTGGATACCATTGTGTGTTTGTTTGGCAGTTTTACTTCAATTCAACTGACTGTTGCTTTTTATTTGTTGTACACAATTAACATAAACTTGCTTTGCTTATGACACGTTGCAAAAACACACACTCAACAAAACAAACCGGTACTAAAACCATTCGGCTCAAAACAGTCACGATACGTTCAGAACAACGATTCTTTTTATACTAAAAGCAAAGAGCTTGAATAACGATTGTGCTCTTGTGCTCTCTTATTGCTTGAGACTAATTTACTTTTTCGAGTCATTTGTTCGTCACTGCTGTTCTTTACAAAACAGAGGGAAGTAAACAAGAACACAGTGAACGCTAAACAAGGTAGAGCCACTGCGATAACACCAGCAACTAATAGGTTTGTGTTGTAAAAGTTTGTTTGTTCTTTTTCTTGCTTTTAGGTTAGTTGTGTATTTTCAACAACAAATACAAGTGCATTTGACAGCTCAAACACCCAACAAGTGAAGAAAAACTAAACAGCTGGGTTATCGTCACCACCATATACATACATACATACATACATATGTATAAATGCGCTGTGTAACTTATAAACATGTGCATGTTTGTAGGACTAGTTGTTCACAATTTTTTTGTTCAACTTTTAAATTTCATAGATGCTTGTGCACTGTTTATTGCACGAACAGCAAATATGACTTGTTTGTGTGTAGTCAAAATGAAATTTAAAAATTAAACCAATCGGCATTCGAAATTCTACTTTTTCGAAACTTATTTTTGGAAAATTAACTAAAAGATAACAAATTTAATGTTTTCTTAACATAAAACTGAAGATATTTTTGTTACATTTTGTTCTAACATTATTGAATAACAACAAATCGGAAGAGCAACGAAGAATATTTGGGGAAATTTTTATTCCCTTAAGTTCTTACTACAAATAGTAAGGACCCAGAATATATACAGAATATAAACCTTTGTGTTCTTACGATCATTAGAATCGATGTGTTACATTCGGAATGCATACTTAGATTTGATGATCATTTTTGTAAAATTTCGCCTCAATAACGATATCTATTAGAGTTTTATACCAAATGGCCAAAATCTAGTTGTTTGCATAAAAAATTGTTCAGACCTACAATGTCTACATGATAGACTTATATTCTGGGACGAAATTTGTATGGGGCTAGGGCGAATCATGGACTGATTCTTACCATTTGTAGCAGAGCTTGTTTTTTTTAATAATATATGTATGTACATACATATGTATGTATACATATGTACATATAACATGTCCGTAATTTCTGCTTACGTAATTTTTTCAAATATTTGCCATGTTTTCAGACAAAATACATGCATACTTATGTACGTTACATACTTGTTTGTCTCAGACAAAGCGCTTTCTAGAAACAACTTATAACAATTCATGACTAGTGCAAAAACAGAAAATGTGAAAAATGTACATAAGCATGGAAAACGTACATACATATATGTATGTATGTATATGGATGTTATTCAATTGAGTTGTTGAAACATTTCGCTCTTATACTTTTGGCGCATGTTGATTTTTAGTATTCAAAGGATAAAGCATAAATAAAAAGATATTAGGGGTATTTTTATACTTACACGAAAATGTCTGATACGATATTGATACCAAAATTTCCCAAATACTGACGCCAGGACAAATATTTTCGGAATTGTTTTCTCCCACAAACTTAATTTTAATTTACTTGGTAACATCAACATCTTTAATTCTTTCATACAAACGAATCGATGACTGTTGCAATTAAGAAATATTTCAAAATCTTTAAGTTTATATGCAAATATTGCTGAAAAGAGATATTTTTGTATCTACCTTACACTGCAATTTTTGTGCTGCTCTAAAATACTAGTACCGCACAACTCCATATATACATACATATGTAATTTAAGTAATCAGTGTTTAGTTTTTGAATTAAATAAATTTTGATTTGTTATTTGAAACTTAGGCCCGGTTTACATTATGATTTTTACAACGTCGTTTTTTATTAATTCTCTTCTGAAGATACTACGAAAATTCGTTTGCATTTATACGGCATTGCGGCCCTATGTTCCACTGGGAATTAAAGGACTAAATATATACGGCGTTGTTTTTTAGACGTCGTTTTTTTTTACAAATTTTAATTTTTGTTGTAGTCTTTAGTTTATTGTTCGTATTAAAAATTTTTCTTTGTCTTTTAATAAATAATTTTAATTTTATGAACACAATGTACGCACTAAAAAAATCACACATATAAATAAATAATTACAGAAATCCAAACAAAATAATTATTTTTCTTGTTTACAAAAATATTCACCTTATTTAGTTATTTTATTTTTACATGTTGAATTTCTAAACGAACCTTTCAATTCAATTCAAGCAACGTCTAAAAAACGACGTCGTAAAAATCATAATGTAAACCAGGCCTTAAACAATTTCAGATATCCGATACAATTTATTTTGGAAGGTATATTGGATTTGTGCTAATGTTAGTTCATCAGCCACCTTAATGTGTACCGATCGACTCAGAATCACTTTCTCAGTCAATTTAACGACGTCCGTCCGTCTGTTTGGCTGGCTGTCCATTTGAATCTTGCGCGCAGAGTATAGGTCGAAATTTTGAAAATATTTTGATAAAATTTGGTAAATAATAATTTTTTGGTCCAAGGATGCTTTGGGTTAAAACTTGTTGAAATCGGTATCTATATATTTCACCTTGGCCCCATACCAATGTCCTCCCGAAATCTGGGTTTAACGGTTATAAATATTTGATTTATGCACGTATCCCAACAAATTTCTCCAGAAATAAGTTGTACATGAAATCTGTTCTCATCAAACATTTTTGTGCAGATCAATTGATAATTGACCATAGCTCCCATATAAGGCCTGTTGCCGAAAATCACTGTAAATAGCATAACTCTCTTAAAAATATTGGTATCCAAGTCATACATACATAGTATTCTGTTTCATACATACAACAACCGCTTGACCCAATTTTGTGATAATCGGTCCATAATTAGTCATAGCTCCCATATAAGGCCAACTTCCCAAAATCAATTTAACAACCATAAATCTGTTATGGCCGAATTCTCGGTAATAAGTTAACTATTGGTAAACTAAAATACTAACTATTGTTTAACTATTACTTTTTATTCTTATGGCAAACTAAGCATTGCGAATAAAGAATCATTAGTTAAGCCTGTGTCATTAGCTAACTAAAGACTGTGAATTCGGCGATTAATAATGTTGGATACTAACTAATAAAATTGAACACAAATAAGTTTCATATATTCAGAAATCATGACAACTATTTTTATAACGGTCGTTCCAAACTTAGTCATAGCTTCCATATAAGATATCCTTCGAAAATCAGTTTAACATCTATAAATATTTTATAAGTGCTTATATCGAATAATATTTAACACAAAGAATATTTATATGCACAGAAGTCGTGCCACTATATTTCTGGACGATCGGTACATACTATATTAGGTCATAGCTTCTATATAGAGGTCATTTCTGAAAACCTGTTTTTACACAAATAACGGGGGGTAGGGTATTATATGGTCGGGCTCGACCGACTATACTTTCTTACTTTTTATTTATGTATGTATGTATCTATGAATACAAAGAAAATTTATATAATCATTATTCGTATTTACTTAATTTCAAAGAACTAAAGCTGCAATATTCAATATTTAAATTTAAATATTTTAATAGTTCAAGGGAAATGTTTTCCAACTTTTATTAAAATAAAAATTTGGTTCAGCATTGTTCTAAATATGTAAATGTTTGTTGGAGTTTATTTTGGTGATGACTACAAATGAAATCGTTTGTATTGATGATAAATCACAAGTGAACTAATGTTTTCTTTGAACATATCAATTCAGCTCTCTACGGCATTAAATAATTCGAAATCATAAAAACATAAATTAATATTTGTTTTCTCGTGGTTTTTTCTCTACATTTAGTTCCTTCATAGATTTTTCCAGGTTGTGGTTTTCTTTAGAATTTCGCTTTCGAATAAGTAATTTTTATAGATCGTCTGCCAAAACAAAGTTCACGTAAACAATCAGAATATTCTATCATATCCATTTGATCATATGACAACAAGAACAAATCAACAAGTATGTAGTAACAGTTCCCAAACTTATATTCGATTGTCATATCCACCACAAAAAAGTTGGTTGTATTTATATTGATTTTGTTTTTCCTTTAGTAATATTAAAATAATCGTGTGATGATTTTAATGAATCTCAACGTGGATCAACCGAAAGTCTATTAATCAGCTGCGGTGCTTGGCTTGTGAAAGAGAAACCAAAATTACACTTTTATTTTACAATAAATTTAAACGACAAAAGTAAATTTAAAATTTGCACAAATTAAGAACGGAATATGTAACTATAATGCACATAAGTTGTGTGCTCTAACATAGAAACCGGAAATCCTTAAACCTGGCAGCTTAGGACAGTACATTTGTATGTATATTTTAAAATGGGGAAACGTTTTGAAGCTTTAAAGTGGTATTTTTTTTTTTACCGAAATACAATGAATGAAAGGTAATCCTGCAATTCCCAAAAGAGGAGACGAAAATCCCAGAAATGGTATTTTTTACAATTATGCTAATGTTCGGGGCTGGTAAACTACTTTAAGGAATACGTTGGGCATTTACAAACAGTTTTCCATTTTGATATCTCAGCTTTGGAATTATAGAACATATATAAACTTAAAAATTTTGATCCAAAATAAGTCAAATTCTGAAGAAACTCAACTGCAGAAGTCCTCACATAGAGGCAAGTAAATTATTTAAAATAATACCAATTAAGATATTTGGTCCCGTCTCTTGATTTAAGGGTTTTGCCATGTTTGATAAAGGGTCGTCAATTTCCCTGATGGATGAAAATATTTCTAAACAGCTGGGCCTCAAAGGTCAGCCATCTAAATTAACTCTTCAATGGTATGGAGACAATGTTATAACTGAGAAATCGTATTAAGTCAGTTGTGAAATTGAAGGTGTTTCGAATCCTAAAAATCGTTTTGTCCTGAAGAATATATACACCGTGGGCAAGTTGAATTTACCCATGCAGTCATTCAGGAAGAGTTCCTGTCCTCATTTAAAAGAAATTCCTATAGATAATTATGATAACGCCATCCCTGTTCTATTATTGGTTTAGATAATATTCATTTGGCTATTCCTACAGCTGTAAAATAATCTGGGGAAGCAAATCCAATTGCCGTTAAAACAAAACTTGGTTGGGTTGCATATGGTCCTGCAAGCACGACATCATCTCCCAATCCAACAGTTCTACATATACACCAAACAGAAGAGTTGGAAGAAATTCATGATATAGTTGGAGAATGTTTTGCTACAGAAAATTTTGGTATCAATGCTAATACTAAACTTCTACTTTCTGACGAAGATCAAATCGGTCGTAATATTATGGAAAATATAATTAAGCGTGACGGTGAACGATTTGAGATTGGTTTACTGTGGAAAAAATATCCACCTGAACTTCCACCAAGTTACACTATGGCCCAGAAGAGATTATACACTATTGAGAAGAAAATTCAGCAAGATCCAAAGTTCGCTCAAAGATGAAATACCTTCAAAAAGGTTATGCCCGTATGTTAACAGCTGAAGAGATTGCTAATAAAGAGTACCCAATTTGGTATTTACCGCACTTTGGCGTAGTCAACCCCTACAAACATGAAAAACTTCGGGTTGTATTCGATGCAGCAGCTAAAACTGCAGATATATCTTAAAATTCCTCATTAGTAAAAGGACCTGAACAAGCAAAGCCATTGCTTAACATTCTTCTCAAGTTTCGTGGAGGAGTCATTGCCGTTGCAGCTGATTTTAGAGAGATGTTTTCGCAAGTCCAAATTCGTGAAGAAGATCAACATGCTCAACGATTTCTTTGGCGAAATGGAGATGTTAGTAAACCAATTCAACAATACGTAATGGTCTCAATGACGTTTGGAGCTGTTTGTTCACCTTGTTGTGCTGAATTTGTGAAAAATCAAAACGCCAAAGAATTTGCACATATGTTTCCTGAAGCTGTAGATACCATCATTAATAAACATTATGTAGATGATTTCGTATGCAGTTTTGATAATGAAGATTATGCTATACGTTTCTGTAAAAAAGTGGTTCAAATTCACTCAAAAAGCTGGGTTTGAATTACGTGGCTTTGTAGCCAACAGCAAAAACTCAGAAACTGCAATGAATCCTGTTACATATAATGAACTAAATGCCTCTGCAGCTGTGTGTTATTTGAGAATTGTCCATGGATCTGTAATTAATGTTTCTTTCATAATTGGAAAAAATTGATGCGCTCCCAAAAAGTTGATGAGTATTCCTCGGTTGGAATTGCAAGCTGCCGTGTTAGGAGTACGTTTAAGCAAAATCGTAACAGAATGTCATGAATACAAAATTTCGTCAATACACTATTGGTCGGATTCTCAAACTGTTATTAGTTGGATCTATTATACAGAGCGCCGCTTTAAAGCATTTGTAAGCCACAGAATTGCTGAAATTCTAGAGAATTCCTTACCCACACAATGGAAATGAATCCCAACAAAGGTTAATGCTGCAGATGCGACCGACGTATCCTCCAAAATTAATTCAAAATAGTTTGTGGATAACAGGACCTACATTTTTATATGAAGAAGAATCTTTTTAGCCTAATAAAGAAGTCGATAGTGCAGATTGGTTACAAGATGAAGTAAAGGCGTGTTTATTTGCTACAAATAATAATAATTCACTTATTCAGTTCTCTCGATTTTCATCATATACTAATTTAAAGAGATGTGTAGCTTGGGTTCTTCGTTTTATAAAAAGAATTCACTCGACGGATGATTTAAGAGTTGATGAAATAACATCCGCAGATATTATTATATGCCGTTTAGTACAAAGCGAGTGTTATCAAAACGAGTTAAAGTATCTCCAAAAGTTGCAGGCTGTGCCTAAATCCAGTACGATATATTTCTTGGTTCCTTACTTGGATGAAAATTCGTTACTCAAAATTAATGGGCGTTTGGATGAAGCACTATTTTTACCTTTGAATGCAAGAAGATCAATTATTTACCTCAAAAGCATTATATTTCGGAACTTATAATGAAGCACTATCATATAAAAAATAATCACCAAAATATGTCGGTAACTATTAACGAGATACGTGAAAGATATTGGATACCTCATATAAAATCTGTATTTAAAAATGTTGTTAAGAAATGTTTCGTTTGTAAATATAATCATGCCAAACCCACGCAGCCATTAATGGGAACTTTGCCACCAGATCGTGTTACTCCATTCATACGACCATTTTCTTATACTGGAGTTGATTTATTTGGTCCATTTAATGTTGCTATTGGCCGACGTAAAGAAAAACGGTGGGCCGTAAAAGCAGAACATCTTTCCGTAGATGCATTTATTTTGTGCTTTAGGAACTTTGTAAATCGACGTGGAACGCCTGTTAGAATTCGAAGCGATAATGGCACAAATTTTATTGCATCTCAGAAGCTTTTAAAAAAAGAAGTGAGACTCCTAAATATTGATGAACCAAACATAATATTAATTGGATTTTCGATTGTCCAGCTAATCCAAGTTCTAGTAGTTGTTGGGAAAGGCTTCTAAGGATAGTAAAACGCTTATTAATGAAAACGTTGAGGGATGCCACGCCACGTCTTGAGACACTACGAAGTATTCTTATTGAAGCCGAAAACATTATAAATTCCCGTCCATTGACAGAAATTCCAGTTTCATCTGAAGATGCTGAGCCTATTACGCCTAACCACTTCTTACTAGGTTGCCTTAACATAACGCAAACTCTAATTACTAATGAAGAAAACGTATGTCTAAGAAAACAATTGAGAATTGCTCAAAACTTGAAGGACCGATTGTGGAAAAGATGGATTATTGAATTCCTTCCTCAACTTATGCAAAGACCAAAGTGGAAAAATGTTATTAGTCCTATACAGATAGATGATATTGTTTTAATATTTGTTTCCAGGCAGCCAAGACACCAGTGGCTCAAGGGCCGTGTATTAAAAACATATCCTTTCAAAGATGGTCAAGTACGCTTTGCCGACATCAAAACCAAAAATGAAGTTACTCGTCGACCAGCCTCAAAATTAGATGTTTTGAATTTGTCAAGTGGTGTGAACCAATAGCTGGTTCACGAAGGGGGGAATGTTAGAGTTAGATTAAAAACACTTTATTTTCAACCCCTCTACAAATACGAAAATTAATCATAGTCACTTTTGTAATTATATTTTGGTTTCTGAAAAATTTGTCAAGAACTGGAGAATATTTGGATATAATTAAAAAGGTTTTTACGGAATAAAGACATCAACAACAGGTTTATAAAGCAAATTTTGTATAGAAAGTTTTATGAATAAGGGAATTAGTCTTTATAAATTACATTTAGTCATTATTTTTGTTTTTCTTACCACAAAGTACAAATTTTGTGTAACAAATGCTATTTTTTAAGTTATTTTTGTTGTTTTTTAAATTAAAATTAATTGCTTTTTACGTTTAATTTATTTTGTTATTTAATGGGCGGTTAACCCATTAACCGGGTTTTTCGAGTTCGGGTAACCGAAAAACCGGTTTTCAAAAAAGTCGTTTTTTTAAAACACTATGCTGATGCTTATAAGAGATTTATGCGTATTTGAGTGATTTCCGGAAGTGAACTTTATATGGGGACTATGGTCAAAAATGGACCGATCATCATGAAATTTAGTACGACAATTAAGATGTGTCTACGAATTACTTGAGTTAAATTTCGACTTGTTAGTGATTTTTATAAAAGATTTATGCTCATTGAAGTGATTTTCGGAAATGGTCTTTGTATGGGTCTATGGTCAATATATGGAACGATGCAAATAAAATATCGTTTTGAGATTTCACTTTGCATGAAACGTATTATTGCAGAATTTTGTATGGATACGGCTTTTCGATAGACATTTATGTACCATAAAGCCATATTCCGGGCAGACATTTGAATGGTGGCTATGAGAAATCGTGGGCCGATTCTTACCATTTTCAACATGACTTGTCGTTCTACAATAAAAGTAAAGTCGGCAGAATTTAATGGTATTATATGCATTATATTTGAAGCAAATAGCAAAAAATATTTGAAAAATATCGAGGTAGTCTGAAACTTTGATCTATAACTAGGATCCTACTGGACCGATTTTGCCCATTTTCAATATCAAACATTTCGGTAGATCAAAGAATGTTGGGTAAGAATTTCATTGTTCTATGTCTTTTTGTCGAAGCTCTATCGTGATTTCAAGAGACAGAAGCACATGGTTAGGTTGTCTTTGAATCTTATAAGGACCCAGAATATATGGACTTTTTGGCTCTACGACCATTATTTCGAGGTGTTACAAACTTGCTGGTGATGGTGGTGTGTATAAAAACGGACAATTGTGTGGCAAATTTTTAAAACTCCAATTAGCAATAACTCGAAACCTATAAATAGATCTAGTCGAGGACTTTTCAATATAAAAATATTAAAGTTTGGATGATTAACAAAGTACAGTTTATAGAAATTTCAAAGCAATTTTAGCACACACAGGCCTGGGAAGGTTTGTGGGATCCATCTTCAAAACTTAAACTTGTATACTCCTTGACTACGTCCAAAGTCAATTTTGTCTCGAGATTTATTTCAAAAAAAAAAAAATTTCGATTCTGCACGCTGTGCATATATGGAAGATTCGGTTTGTAATGTTTACAATATTATTTTGCAACCATACTTAATAGGGCATATATGTACCTATTCTAGATTCATTAAGATTGGAAAATTATTATAACGAAATCTATAACGGTTGTATGTTGTATATATACATATGTATATGTATGTTCTAAAATTTGGTTATTGAAAATCAGGTTAGTTAGGATCTTATAAAAATCCAAGACTATCCAAGACTATTTTGGTAAATATACGAGTATTCAGATTTATCTCGGATACTTTTGCTAACAAAAAATTTTTTTTTCACCAAAAACCTGAAACGATGATGAATAAAGCGCTACGAGTATTGGTATGATTCATTAAAAGAAAAACAGTATGTATTAATTTTTATTATTTTGTTAACAAGTTTTTGCAAAATATTTGCAAAAAGTGTAATATTTTTTATTTTGCTTATTTTTTTTTTAAATTTATTTTTTTAAATATAAAAAACACTTATAAATAACATTTATACACACATGTTTACAGTTAATATTTTGATTATAATTAAAATTATTAATTATTTGTTTGATATACATTAAGACAAAAAAAGAAAGAAAACAACTATAGATTTCTGTAAATATCTTAAAGATTTGAATATATAGATACTAATTTATACATTACTACAGTAATAATTTATTATTTAATCAGCAAGCAATTTAAATAGTTAAGAATAATTAAGAAAAAATACCATTTTGTTTTAAAATTTAAGGCTGTTTGTGTGTGTGTGTGTTTAATTTATTATACAATAATGAGAACATTTAGAAATTTTGTTTGATATTTTTACGGTAATTTAATTAATTTTTTTTTTTGTATTTAATTGGATATTAAAACAAAACATAATTTAACTGCAGTTTAACCAGCAACGCAGTTTTGATTATAATTATAATTATTTGAATAAATCATTCACTGTTGTTGTTTTTTTTCTTGTTTTTGTTTAATAGTTCATTAGTACTTAAATACTAAAAACTTAATCAGTATCACATTTTTCATGAGTTTTATTTTTTTTCTTTATTTATAATATCGCTTTATTTCAAACGATTTTTATTTGTTGGTTTTTTATTTATTTTAGGCCGAAAATATTTTTATATTTTTTTGTTTGTTTTTTTTTTTTTTTTATTGTTGCTTGTGTGCTGTAGGAGGCTGAGAACACGAATGTGTTTTTTATAGGTTTTTTTTTATTTGTTTCAGTTTAAGTGTTTTCGATTATTCGATTTTAAAGGTTTGACGCTGTAAAGTTAAAAAGGAAAAATCATGAATTACATTTTTTTAAATAATATTTATTATTTCTTAATGTTTTAAAATTTTAAAGATTTAAATGCTTTTTATTGGCCTTTTGAAATCGGTGCCAAAATTTGTCCCAATCATGCCTGAGATCCTTAAACAGTTACTTGTTTATAATTTCTTTATGTACTCGTATGTAATGTTTTTTTTTTATTTGTTTCAAATATTCAACAACACCACGTGCTTAACAAATAACACGAATATCCGATTGATTAGTAATGAAACACTTGAACTCAAAAACACTGTTCTGACCAGTTGCCCCAAACATTTAATTGAATTTAAATTTAAATATACAAATTTTCAAATTAAATCACTTTTGAACAAATACTTACTAAGAGCACTGAAAATAATGAGTACACACAGCAATTACATAAAAAAAAAACGAAATATTTTTAAAAAACAAACGAACATAAAAACACAATTTTCGAATTTATGATTTTTATAACAGTGGTGAGTATAGGTGGGATGAATTTAAAATACTTTAATGTATTTTGTTTTATTAGTAAAATTGAATTTGTTTTTCTTAATCTAAATATTTTACTCTTTAACATATTGAACTCATTTGATGAGTTTAATTATCTTCTCTTTGTCTTGCTTTCAATTTTAAATGTTGGGTGTATTTAAGGAGCGTTTCTATATCACAAAGACTCCTAGTAATTTGTTTTCAAAAAAAAAAAAAAAAATACTTAACGCTTCATAAATAGAAGCTTTTTATAATATTACAAAAAAATATAATTAAAACAAAGACCTTTAATCTCTTTCTCTCTCTGTACGGGTCTAGCCAACTCATTTTAGCTCTATTGCTTTTCTCTTTCTTGCTACAATACATATGTATTTCTTTGAGCTCTGGTGCTCAATTGCTGTCGTGAGAGTAGAGTTTACGCTTATTAATGGTATAGTCGGGACTTATGGTTATGGTCCGTGACAGACCCTTTATGAACTGGGGCAACAGTGAGGTCCAACCACGTTTGTCTTGGCGTAAAGTTAAATACACCTCAAAGGTAGGCACCATTTCTGGATTTATTTTTAACTTAGCAATACGCTTAACATTATTTATTTCCTCCTCGTATTCGACAAACACGGTACAGCCACGTATGCCGCAGGGTTCACGTTCCGAGACACGCACTATATCGGTGGCTATGCGTTGGGTGAGATCACTGGGTAATGAGACTTCGGTACAGGTGAGATTGCGCGTTTTGGCAGCACGCAATTCGGCCAGCAAAAGCAATGAAAGTTCATTTACTGCTGCCGCATCAATACTATCACAGTCAATTTGTTGCTCATCTTCTGTGGCATAATGGTACTGTGGTGGTATTTGTTGTTGTTGTTGACGCTTTAGTTGCTGTTGTGGTTGTTGCTGTTGTTTTTGCCGAGGGTGACGACGTTGATGATGATGATGGGGATGGTGTGCGTCTTGTGTGTTATTGCTTAAAGATCTTGACCAATCTAAAAATAGAGTAAGAAAACAAACCAACACAAATAAATAGAGGAACTTGTATTTAACAAAAATAAAGAATAAAACAATAAAAAATAGTTTGTTTTTTTTAATTGGGTTCTAAATTGTCATTAAAAACAATTATGCCGCCAATAATGTATAAATACATACATATGTATGTACATATATGCTAAACTACATATGTATAGTGGAGAAGATTGCAAAACATTTAATCAACTTGAATTTGAAATAATTACCATATCATAAAATTCACTCTGAACATTATATACATATATATATATACCTATACAAAGGATAGTAGAGTGCGCGTTATTTTTTAACTCTACTCGAAACAATACAGTTTGATAAACGTAAAACTTAGTATTTTTGAAGTGATTATAATGCTGAAAAGGATAATAGGGGCTGTTAGCGCCGCTGACATTCAATTTATGATCGGTTACTTTATGTAATCATAATCTGTCAAAAATCATGCAAAAATCCCAAGCTTGAAAATCGCATATTTTTAATTGTAAAAAAAGTCATTTCGAGTTTGAAATCAAAATTTAAGTAACTTTGTAAAAAAAAAACTGAATTGGTTTAAAAATCGATTTATTAAAAAGTTTAGATTACGGATTTCGCGATTTGTTGCACACTAAAAAGTACGTATGTAATTATTAACATAAATAATTTGTAAATATTACTGTAGATTTCTAATATAAATACTTATGTAATTTTATTTAGGAATTTCAACATACAAATACAATAAACAGAATTGTGAAAAAACTATGTTGTTTATAATCTTGTGAAACTGTGTCCTCGGACAAACTCCCGCAACAGGGACTAATTCTTAAACTTGATATATTTTTTGTGATTTCATGATCTGTTTATATTTTTATAATTATTTTAGGAATAAATAATATTGACACATTTTTCGAACTTTTCACATTTTTCCGGATTATTTGTCATTTACATACATAAAATTCTTATAAATAGAGGAAAAGATATAGCGATGTCTGCCTGCCTGTTGAAATCGAAATTTAAATTTAAGATTCCAATTTAAATACTACATATTAAAAATCAGGACAAACGTTCCTTAAAATACTTATGTAAGTAATAACCAAACACGCTCTGCTCTGCATTAAAGTTTATTAAAATTTTACACCATTGTTTAAAAGATTTATTGCACAAAGTCATTCATTCATACACACTTTTGTACATAAACTCGTGTATTTCCTTTTCCTAAATAAATTCCTCAAAGTGTTACTCATTTTGAATCATCAAAAATATCTACTATGCACATCTCTATATTTAAATTTATATAAACATGTCAAAGTCTTAAAATTTTCAATAGATAGTCTATGTTTAGAATCTTCATATTAAAAATATTTGAAAAGTTTTTAGTAAACAACAGTACAAAAACATTCCAGAATTAGATATAGAATATATGTACATATATATATGTATATGCACTATAAAAAAATGATTGGGAAATTAACGATACAAATATGTAAATAAGAGTATTTGTAAATATTTCTAAAACTATAAAAAAAATATATTAAAATAGTTTTTCAAATTGATCATATTTAAATATAAAACAGGAAAAGAGTATGAGAAAGTAAAATAATTTATAATTACTTTTTATTTATAAAATTCTATTAATAATTAAATTGTTGTTTTTCTATTATATACCCAATTTATTTGACTGACATTGTAATGCCGTTAGCATGCCAGTAAATCATTAAACAAAGTCAAGAAAATAATTGCATTATTGACATTTCTATAATGCTAATGAAAAATATACATCAACTGTTGGCTTCTAATTCTAAGCTCATGCTAATGAACTCAAATTAATTCACGTCTAACTAATTTTAAATATAATATGTAATAAATATTTGTGTGAGCAATCAAACCTAGTTATGTATATGTTTAACTAGTTGTATCTTTGTTGCAAGAACATTCAAAATAATAGCTTTATTTTATTCAGTGACTAGTCTATAAGTCTAAACATACCAAAGAGACTCTACGATTAGTAATGGTAACTAAACTTAAACTTTCTTTGTGTGTGAGGAGCTTCAGAAAGCAGTTTTCGTCTTTCTTAGTTTTAATATAATTTTCGCTATTCTGAAAAAACTTCGAGGGAATTCCCGGGAGTATTTGGCAGTTTTTGGCGATATCTTTATAACTTTTCTTGTTAAAGCTACAGTATTATTTTAGCACTGATTACTACATTTGTTGTGATTACCAAATTTCGATACTCGCTTGAAAGGCGCTGTGAAAAATGACCCCAGGAAAAATGGCAAAAAAAAACAAAAATGAAAATAATCCCAAAAAATTACACTGATTACAAAAATGCGAAATTTTTGGGCCTTTTTTTTCATTTTGTTGGGGTTATAATGCACTTTTTCTTTGTGGTAATTTTGCATTTTAAGAAAAATGAAAAGTAACACCAAAATCGTAGAATGGAAAAAGACCCCAAGAAACTTCATTTTTGTAGTTTTAAGCTAAATTTCATTTTAATATTGTAAAATATACTAAAAATATAAAAATGAAAAATTACCCCAAAAATCACATGCAACATTTTAGGAGTTTCATTAATGCAATTTAGATATACATATATATATATATATAAATTACAAACTTTGGGCTGAAGATTAATTTACCTATTTGGGGCAATGAAAAAGGATCCCAACATATGGGGCCACCTTCCATTTTAACCTTGTGGTATTTTATAGCCTTTGGGGTGATTTTTCCTAAACAAATTAGGACTAAATTTAATAATAAAATTTATCCTTTTTTCGTTTTTTTTTTTTGAGCCATTTTGCCTGAGTTTGTTGACAAAGAAGAATACGATTGAAATATATCAGCCATGTCACAGAGCTTAATTCCGTTCGGAAGTGGAATTAATTCTGTATTTTGCATCTGTAGAAAAAGTAAAACGTAAAAGTAAAAAAGTAATTTAATTTAAAGTGAATGTTTCGTTATACTTTTTCTAGAAAAGTCAAATACGGAAATAATTCCACTTCCGAATTGAATTAAACTCTGTGACATGGCTGATATATTGGATTTTTTTCACCCCAACTAAATTTTTCAGTCACAACAAATATAAATCATTCTATAAGTAACAAAATCGGTTATCTCAACCAAGTAGGGCCAACTTAGGACAACCAATAACATTGTATAATTATTTTAAAACCCAGGCAAATGTTTATATTTATATAGAATAATTATTATTTCATAATTGAACTGTTAATTTTACTTTGAATTCAACAACCCAGGTTCGAATCCCAGTCAAGAAAAATTATCAAAAATTTTTAAAAATAAAATTTTTCAAGTTGTAATTCCTAACTTCAGTAAAAATAATTTAATGAAAATTAAATTTAATGAACTCAAGCCTGACTAAAATTATCAAGAAAGTTTATATTTATATTTACAAAATTGTAGGGAATTTCAGGAAATAAAAAGATTTGTTGTATTAGTGAAAAATTAAATGAAAACTAATTTTTACCAAGTTTCTAGAATGCCATTATACATATGTTTTGTGTTTTAAATGTTAAGAATAAAGTTTGAATAGATATTCAAAAGAACGTCTTCATAGCTGTTTTATTGAGACCAAGAGAATTATCTTGCCATTATTAATGACAGGCGTAAAATGATAAAGATATTAATATTATTCAGGAGAAATTTCTGTAAAAAATTAATAAATATTTTATTTTATACAGAGAATAAGAAATCATATTAACAACATTATTTAGGTCCAGTTCAATTTGTGTTACAAATTGTCAGATTTGGTAAGTTTTTCTTTTTTATTGGTATTTAAACCAACAAAAGAAAATGTATTTAAAATTCAAATGTATAAAGTGTCGTTAACATTTATTTGTCACCCATTCAAATTTAAAAAATTAAAATATTTTTTCAAAACTAACAAAAAAAAAAAGCTTTAAGTGGGTTTCAAAATTATGTATTAAAACGGCACTTAAATACAGGGTGGGCCAACTTGGACTGACTGATTTGAAATGCTTATAACTTTTGCATTTTTAATTTTTTTTTAATTTTTTTTTTTTTTGCAGATAATACAGAATTTTATAAAATTTCATAATGTCATCATACTCAGTGGAAGAACGTGTAAAAAAAAATATGCCAATGGATTGATTTTGCTAGCTACAGAAAATGACAATTTTTTGGATAATCTGATTATGAGCGATAAAGCACATTTTCATTTAAATGGATATGTGAATAAACAGAACTGCCGAATTTAGGGTACAGAGAATCCAAGAGCATTGCATCAGCGACAATTACACCCTGTCAGATGCACTGTTTGGTGTGGAATCATGGCTGATAAAGTTATTGGTCCATATTTCTTCGAAAATGAGCTTAATGAACCACAAACCGTCTCTGGGGTGGTATACCGGACCATGTTGGAAAATTTTTTACGTCCGATAGTTCTCAATAATCGTAACATATGGTTCCAGCAAGATGGAGCTACAGCTCATACCGCAAGAGCCACAAAAGTTATAAGCAGTTCAAATCAGTCAGTCAAACTTGGCCCACCCTGTATATGTTTGAATAGATCGAAAAACGTGTAAAAGTTATGAAAACACTTTTTTTTTTTTTTTTTTTTTTTTAAAACTGATAAGATTTGACTAAAAACTATAAACTAAATTATGTCAAATAATTAGGTTCTTGATAAAAAGTATAAATTAATATATGAAATTTATAGGTATTTACTTTAATTAGAAATATGCATATGTATGTATGTATGTCAAGGCCTAATTTAGACGCCTAACAAACATAATATGTATATTTAAAATCCAAATTTCCATAAGCACTGTCAATTATTTTAATAAGGGTTTGTTTTGTTAATTAAGTTATAATTTGTACTTACCCTTAATTCTCGTTGCAGAAATTTCATTGTAATGTTGATCATTGTACTGATTTTGTACTGTCAAAACTTCCATGTTGTTGATTGAAAAATGTTTTATTATTAATTTTATAAATTTTTAAATTCTTTAAATGTTTATTGTTTTTATTTTATTACAATTCTATTTATATCACAACTGTCAGGCAGGCAGGCTTATTTTTTAATTAAGCTGAGTTTATAATAAATTGAATAAATTTATTTTGTTTTTAAACTGTTTAAGGTTTGTTCATTTTCAATGTATGCATGTAGCTGTTGTTTGTAAAAATAAATTAAATGGCCACTTTATTCATTTAGATGGGTTTATTAATTTTATTATTTTTTGTTTTTTGTTTTTTGTTTTTTTTTTTTTTTTGAAAACATAAAACTTTTTTGCTATTAGTTGAACTTTGAGTTGTTTCAATTTAGACACGCTCTCTGATATTCGTGCTGTTTTTCAAAAGATTTAAAAATTTTGTAGATGAAAATTCAAAAGTTCTTTCGGTTACAGCGGCACAGTGGTACTAGTAAATAAAATTTTATATTTTGTAAATATGTAGTTAAAGAACACAATTTTGTATTTCACGTTTTGGTTGATTGGATTTTATTGCTATTATTTTTTATATTGGGTGAAGAAAAGCGAAAAGTATCTGAAAGGGGTTTTTTTTTTTTTATTTTGGTTTTGATGTGTTGTGAATATCAGCAGTGTTTCAAAGCAACTAACTAGTTAACAGCTGTGTGCTGAGACTTTTATACTCGCCAATACTGCTCAGCTTAACACCATCCAACACAAAACCACTTCAGTTGTATTCTGCTCCGATTGAGTAAATTAGTCTGCTTGTAGTTTGTAGCATTGTGTAAATTTGTATGTGCGTAAGATTGTGTATTTAAGCAGTTGAAGCAAGTAGAAATACAAAAAAAAAAAAGAAAAAAAACAAAAACAAAAACAAAAACAAAAACACAAAAAAATAAAGAAAATAAATGTAAAAAGCAAAAACAAAAACACACCAAATAAGAAAAACAAAATAATCATAAGTTTGTCTGCTCCTCCATATGGAGGAACTTAGTATGAGCAAATCAAAATATGGCAAGAGTTTATAATCGGCTGTGTCGAATCTTATATACCCACCACCAGTATGCCAGTAGTGTGATTTTGTACATATCCAGTTATACTCGAAAATGGAGCTTATATGGGAGCTATGGCCAATTACAAAATCCAATAGTAGATATAGCTTTTACATACCTATGTATACGTACATATATAAGTGATATGTGTAAAATTTCGGCTCGATATTTTTACGTAGGTTATTAAGTTTTGTAGACCTATGACTTGACCTATTATGGGCAGATCACCATGAGATTCGGTATGACGATTTACATATGTATACGAATATGTGAGTTATTTTTGGCGAATTTCAACTTGGTAATGTTGTTTATAAGAGATTTACACGCGCTTAATACATTTTTGGAAATCTATGGCTGCTATGTTCAAATACGGACCCATGCAAACACAATATCGATTTGAGATTTTTCTCAGCCTGCACTAATCATTTAACTAAATTCCAAGAAGACATTTGTATGGATGCTATGATAAATCGTGAACCGATTCTTATAATTTTCAACAGGACTTGACCTTCTACATTAAAAATAAAGTATGCAAAATTTGATGTTTTTATCTGCATTATATTTGAAGAAAATAGCAAAAAATATCTGAAAAATAATGGGACTGTCTGAAACTTTTGTCTATAACTTAGATCCTCCTGGACCGATTTTTTCCATTGTCAATACCAAACATTTCGATAGAAATTTTATTGTTTAAAATCTTTTTTTTAAGCTCTATCATGTCTTCAACAGACGTACAGATGGACGGACCCAGAATGTACATACATATATACTATTTTGTTCTATGGCCAATATTTTGATGTGTTACAAACGGCATGATAAACTTAATTTGATGGTGGGTACAAAAACCAAACAAGAAAGCTTTTAGCGGTAAATAACGAAATTTTTGCACTCGATATTGAGTTTGATCCTAGATTAATAAGAATATTTTTATCTCTTATTAATCCTTTTTCAAAATTCTGTCAATGACTAGATTATATTACAACTTTCCGTAGTGATGCCTCTTGCTGAGATGTTCATTCGTTAATGTCTAAGTGATCTGGTGATCTTCCATTTGAAGTGTTTTGACTTTGCACTTCCTTTTCAGATAATAGATACTTAAGCCAGAATTGTTTGTGTGCCGAATTTCGGATTAAAATCCATTTCAATCCGACTGCTCTTGTAGAGAAAGTTCATATTCTCAGCATTTCCTGTCTAATTCACAATTTGATAATCTGCAATTCACATATAAAATTTATTATTTTTCGGTTTAACGGAATTTAACTCAATACTGGATATTTTGATCCCTTCATCTTATTCGTGTCGCAATCTATGATATTGTTATTGAACAGAAAACCCCTACCCTAGCCCGTTGCATTTAAAAACTCTGAATTTCAGACGCGATATTTGATTAGACCGCATTTATTCTTTAATGAAAATACTGTTATATTTTGCCAAAATTTTGTAATTAAAGGATCTGCCTGCCTATGTATGTATATACAATAGGAATCTGATAAAATATCACTTTTATTATAAAATGCCTATTATACTCTTAAATTACGTAAAATTTTATATGAAATATTTTATCTATGAATTTTTTTAATAAAAAACCTACAAATTCGATCCTAGATTGTAGTTGTGCGAGCTTAAAATTACCAGGAATTCTTAATTTCATAAAAATTTTGAATTCTCGTATAACATATGACTATTTCAAGATATAGAACCACCACTGTACAACTTTATCGTAGAAAATAAGATAGAGTCTTTAGGTATAACGATCGATGAAGATCGCAACTATTAGATTTCATATATTGTACACAAACATTATCAAGAGAGCATACTGTGAGCGTCAATATAGAGTAAACACCTAATATTATTAAAACAAATGTTTTATTGTATATATTACACGTACAAGTTTAAAACAAAATATATTTAATAGTTCATAAGCAAAAAAAAATAAGGTCCAAAAAAATAATTAAATTTTAACGGAAAAGTACCAGAGTTTTCGCGTCACAGAATTTAATTCCTTTCGGTAGTGGAATTAATTCCGTATTTTGCTTTTATAGAAAAAGTAAAACAAAAAATTTTTTCGAAATTCTTAAAATTACAATTCCTCATAACAAATTAAAAGTGGTTTCTATAGAAGTAAAATATGGAATTAATTCCACTTCCGAACGGAATTAAATTCTGTGACATGGCTGAAAGTAAATAGGTATTTTAAAATTATGTAAAACATTGTATATAATATGTTGTTTCTACTCCTTTTGCCTTCATCAAAGCTGACAATCTTCTACACATAGAATCAACGAGTTTTTAGTGAAATCAGGAGGAATTGTGTTCCATTCGTCCTATTTTACTGTCTTTGCATAAATTGTTTTGTCCATATATTCCCACAGGTGCTCAATTGGATTGAGGTCTGGGGATGATCTGAAGTTTTTGGACAATGATTAAGCAACCACTTTTTCACTATTTTGGAGGTATGCTTATGATCATTGTCTTGTTGGAAGATCCAATTCTGCGCTAAATCTTATTTTTACACTAGATGCTACATTGTTTTTTTTTCTAACTGTCAAGTTAATCTTTCTTCTTCATTCTATAAATGTGAAATTAACAACCCCTGATGCCGCCATTCAACCCCAAACCATTACTGAGCTGCTGCCATACATATTTATTACTAAAGGCTTCCTTCATGATTCGCCATATTTTTTTTTAGGATGGGGGGGGGGGGGTTTGTATCCAAATATCTCAAACCTACTTTCATCGGTGAAAAGATTATTATTCAAAAAAAAAAAAAAAGATATGGCTCGTTTGTATATTTTTTTTGCGTAACTCCAACGTTTGCTTTGACCGTTCTTTGATATAAAGGGATTCTTACGTGGCACTCTACCATGTAGGCCATTTTGCTGCAAAGATCTTCTAATCGTACTCGCCAGAAGTGTTCGTAACATTTTTAGCTACAGCACTAGATGATGGTCTTACTCTTACTTCTCTTACTTTAGCTCTTACTTGTGTTTGGTACACTTTTGTTTATTATACAGTGATGCTTTCCAACGATGTTACTCATTTCACACAGGGTTTTACCTTTTCTATTATAATTTGCCGAGACACAATTGATGTTTGTTTTCCCATTGTAAGTTTTTCACTACTTGACGTCACAAATTAATCTCTTTTAATAATAAATTATGAATCTAGCAATTATTTTGAAGGCAGAAATATTTAACAAGTTGAGTGTAATATTCGGCTTGCTGAATTTTAAACACCCTCCACTAAAATATGTATAATAAGAAATACAAACAACTACACTGGTTTTAGGACTAGAATATCCTTATTCTGTGTTTTTATTCAGTCTTAGCCTAATTTTTTTTTAAATGTTTGGAATTTTGGATCGGTGCTATTATTTATAAAAGATTTATTAGTATTGAGATAATTTTCGGACGAGGGCTTTATAAGGTCAAATATGTACCGAAATTCGCAAAATTCCGAAGTATGATTTATGTGTATATGTAAAGATCTGCGTAAAGTTTTGAGTCGGTACCAATATTTATAAGATAACTAGAAATATTACTGACTTTTGTCCTTTTATGGGAGATATGACCAATTATGGTCCGACCACCATACAATTTTGTATGTACAATAATTTATATATGTATAACGATTATTTGTGTTAAAATTTAACCTAGTAACGATATTTGTATCATATTTATACGTATTTAAGTGCATTTTAAAAGACTTTATATGGGGTCTATGATCAAACATGGAAAAAACTACATAAAATTTCGTTTTGCAATTATCTTTACATAAGACTTCTTTTTTGCTGAATTTTGTATAGATATTGCATTTATCAATATTTCAGGAAGAAATTTATATGTGAGCCATGAGAAATCATGGACCGATTCTTAGTATTTTCATCACAATGTCTTCTTTATAATAGAAATAACGTGTAGAAAATTTCATGGTAATATCTGATATATATTTAAAAAAATTGCAAAAGTTGTTTAAAAAATATCAGATTTTTATGAAGGTGGTCTGACATTCGGGTATATATGATTTTTGCTGATTTTCAATACCAAACTGTCTAACAAAATTAAAAAATTTTCCTGGAAATTCTGTGAAGTTTAGTTGTGTAGTTTTGGACGTGAGAGTGAGACTCAAGAATATATTGGGTCTCAGATGAATATTATCAAAATTTCACAGGGAATGACAAACATTGTATACCCTTAGTCATCACTTGAAAACTTCCAACACTTATGGAATGACAGAGGTTGTTTTTCATAAGGATGTTGCCACTGTTTACTTTATTTTGACGCGTAAAAGTTAGTATATTTTTACAAAAAGTAAATAAAATTTGTATACGCTTTTGTTTCTCTTTTTTGTGAATGCAATACTACTTAAATAACTATACAAAAATTGTATTATATGTAATTTAGCTTTTATTATAATAATATGTAGTGTTTTCTTTATTTTGACGCTCACAGTATATCCAAAACTTTGCATTATAAGTTCTAAATTCTCTCCGGAAAAACAGTAAGTTGTTGACTTGGGCTTAACCAAGTATCTAATTCCATAAATATGAAAGGCAGGTCGAATGGACACTATTTGGATAATAAGTTATCAATTGACCACTTAAAACTTATGGACAATAAGGTATCCATTGACCACACCATAGCTGAATTTGTAGAATTCATGCGGCTGATATCTTGAAAAAGGTACTGGAACATACGTATTAATTGCTTTATGCTGAACTGCCGAGATTATAGGGTATTCACGTATACATACAAGCTGTCATACGCGCTTACATAGTTATGTATGAATGTTTTTGTAGAAAACTATAGTTTGTAATTGAATGTGTGGTACTTGTTTTGATTTTGTTTCTTTGCTTTTTAACGATGGATCACAACTACTTCCACTGCTAATGCAACAACTATTCTGTTTAACACATCTGACTGGCTGGCTGGCTGGCAGTCAGAATGAATGGCGGTCTGATGTAATGACGATATGACCGCTTGTCTTAATGTTGGTTTGTTTTCATATTCCTCCATTTACATAATTGTACACAGAGATGTGTTTTTATTTTTACTAAAAATGAAAATAAATTAAAAAGAGAAAAAAGAAAAATTACAAAAAGAGCGTACCAAAAAATATATTGATATGCATGAGTGTATGTACGAATGTTCACAAAAAAAAATTAAAAAACATCTAAAAACCAGTAGTTGTTTTTCTGCATTTGAATAACAAATAAATAAAAAACAGAATACGAAAACAAAAAATGAAAAGTACAAAAACAACCACAGTCAACGAATACAAACAAATCTTTAGAAAAAGAGTTTTTTATGGTAAAAGTAATAAAAAAAACAAGTTAAGTGCTATATTCGACTGTGCCGAACCTTAAATACCCTCCACCTAAATCTAATATTAAGATATACAACAACTACACTGGTTATAGGACTAGAATAACCTTATTCTGTATTTTTTATTCAGTCTTCATTCAAATTATATTAGTATATTATACACACATACATACATACGTACAGACATACATAGATACATTGTTAAAAAAACAATTTTCCATATCCACCACAAATTAAGAAACAGTGGATAAACAAGTTAGAATGCAATATTCGGCTATGCCGCATCTTCCACCTTATAAATATTAAGATATACCTACAAAAACTACACTGGTTGTGGGACTAGAATATTCTTATTCTGAGTTTCCTATTCAGTCTTAGTGCAAATTTTATTATTATTTTATAATATATTTTTTTATAATGGGCAATTTCGTGTCAACTTTTAAAATCGATGTCTTCCGATTTGGATGAAATTTGCACCTGGCACAATTTTTAGTCAATTTGTTGCGATTTCAGGTGTAATGTCACGATATATATATATTTTGACTGACAGTAGTTTTTTTTAGTAGTAAATTTTTCTTAAAATTTTTTTTTTTAGTAGTAAATTTTTAGGCATGGTAGCATAAGCCTATATATTGCAAAATAAGCATAATGCCTGGATTAGTCTACGACTGAAAGTTGGCGCAACAATTACTGAAACCATTAAACAATTTAAGTATGTACTGAAAGCATGGCGTTGAACAATTTAAAATTATTTGAACTGTTTAGAAAGTCAACCACACCAAAGTTTTTCACGGAAGCTGCTTTAGAAGAACTTGATAGTTCTTCTATATATTGAGAGAAGCGAAATTATAAAAAATATTTTTTATCTGATATATGCAAATATTAAGGCAAAATGGGTGAAATCTAATCGAACCATTCAGAACTGCAACTCCAAATACGAGGACTGGCTTAATGAAGATACCATCCTGGATATATTGGAAGTAGATAAACCCACCACATCCACTTATTTCTTCCCTGCGGCATGTAAAGTCACGAATAGAGTTAGAACATAATTATAGTTTAGAAATGGTTAGTCTTTTAGATATACCTACTCTTACGAATTCTGATGAATATTTTACAGAAAATTTAAAAAAAAATTATTATTTTTTTTAATTTGTTGGGTAATAATTTAAAACATAAAACCCTAAAGAATAAAATAAAAACAATCTAAAAATGGAAAAATGATTTTTTTTTAGTTACCATAAAATTGATTTTTCTATTAATTTTAACTTTGATAACCCATAAGTAGGCCCCTACAAAGCGTAGCACCCTTTCCAAAGGCTCATTTCATAGGCTATCATATGCTGTTTAAACTGTTCAATTATCTTATGCGGTTCAAAAGATATAATTTTTGCAACGAAAAAATTCAAATGGCGCCACTGTGCGCTGGTTAGAATTGGAGGTATCTTAATCAAATTGTGCAAAGTCATAGCTGGTATATTCGAGTTGACTTGTATTTACATGGGTTCATACTTGGCATGACGGCTATTAGGCGACCTCTTAAGTTGATCACATCGGGCTGAATATGAAACATGAAATCCATCAGATAAATATACACAAAAATCGGTGCCAGTATTATATAATGTAAGCTATTTTTTTACACTACATGCCATATATACAGATTTTTTAAATAATTGATATATTAATGATAAAACTTGATATAATATGAAGCTATCAAGAAATCATTGATCTCTAAAGAATGGTTAGTATCCACAGATGGAACGAGAGCTTTATTATTGGTTTCTCGATCCATTCCAGTTAATTGAGTGGCTTTAAAAACCAAAGGTAGATGTTTGTCAAAACAAGGTATTAAGTAAGAAATGAAAAAAAAAAATATAGTTGAACACAATCTAACTCCTGATTTTAATCTCAATTATGGTTTTTATTATATGCAGACAAACTAGAGCAACAGGAAAAAAGTTATCTCTTTGTTTCGTAACAAAATGTTGCCTGAAAAATATCTTAATTTAAAAAACTCATATCTGGAATCATTTTTAGAGCCCTCCAAATGAGAACTTTCTTTATCCTTGATAATATCCCAAGTCACACTTACGAAGAACAATTCGCTAAAAAATACAAAAGATTGATAAATCTAGATACTTAATCAAAAAATAAATTTTCATCTAACGAATTCTTTGATTTAACGAATGGGCCTGCCAACCAGTGTGGCCTGTTTAGCCTTTTTGGGACTAGATTCAGCCTTTTTATTTTCCTTTTAGTTTGAATGTTTTAGCGTCTGGATTTTTTTAACCTTTTTTATACCCTCCACCGCCGCATGTGGTGAATGAGGTAATATATAAGTTTGTCTTTCCGTGTGTAATACACTTTGAAACCCGAAAATTATTAAAATAAACATTTCTTAGTCTTAAAAATCAGATTTGTTGAATGGATCTTACTTAATTCTTTAGCATCTGGAACTAACCAGTGCTAGCTTTTAAGCTTACAGATGACGAAACCGATTGAAAATTATTAAATTACAAACGTTTTTTTGACATTTTTAAAAGGATCTACATATTTAAAACATTTTAAAATATTAATTTAAAAAACAATTAAGAAAGTATAGTCGGTCAAGCCTGACCAACCCTACACCCAATATATGAGCGAAGACAGTTTTTCAGATATTGGAGCTATATGAGAGCAACGACCTATTCCAAAAATTTAGTGGCATCATTTCTGTCCATATAAATATTTTGTGTGTTACATTTTATATCGATATAAACACTTTTTAAATATTTATGGTAGTGAATGTTAAAAGGGGTCTTATATGGCAGCTTCGACAAATTATGGACCGAGCGTTGTAAAATTTGATGTCATGATTTCTGCATATATGAAACTTAGTTGTGTTGAATTTTATTCGGATACAAACGTGTTTTAAGAGATTTATGGTCGTTAAAGTGACTTTCGCTTTGGTCAATTATAGACCGATCTACACAAAATTTGTGGGTGTGATTGGGCTTCACGTAAAACTTATTTGTGGCGAAATTTGTTTGGATACGTGCATAAAGCAAACATTTCTGACTGATAGCTTCGTATTTCGGGAGGACATGTGTCTAGGGCGAAGTGAAATAATGGATCGATTTAAAGCAAATGCAATTCCAACCGTCTTTGGGCTTAACAAAGGTCTCATTCTAAATTTTATAGAAATATCTTCAAAATTGAAACCTGCACTCTGCACACAAGGTTCACATGGACAGTAGGGGTGGGATAGTGAACGACTTTTTGACTTGACATGCATTATGCATGAGACCAAAAGTAAGGTGGATGGGATGGGGGTAAATGGTCCCTCATCGGGGTCAAAAGTAGGAGAAAACGAGACCAAATCCATTTAAAGCTTCATAACTATCCCTGAGTAGCACTTACAGGGTTAAAATGTGAGACAGACCCTCACTAATATTTCCCCTCCTACATTTTTTATGGACACACCAACCTCTTATCTTCCCTCCTTAAAAGGGTTCCCATGCAAAATATTATTTTTTATAAAATTAGCTCTCACCGCCCTAACTAGCCCCAGATTGCTCCTAGAGGAGTAAAATGTATGACCGACTTTAATATTTTTGTTACCTCAACATTTTTTCAGAGCGGTATGGGTACCACTCTTTTTATATATTTTTGTAATTGTATAATGTTTACGAGTATTATAATGATAATTAAATTAAATCATTTTTATTATGCGAAGGATATTTTTTTCCTCGTTACGGCACAATATGTTGTTATATTGTAATTGACAACATGTAATTTACGCAATATTTCTTGCTGCTAATCTTTGTGGATCGACTTCCTGTTATCGTCACATATGATGGAAAGGAGGAGCTCCTGGGCGTACTAAAGATACCGTCGGGTAAAGGGAAATGTTATAGCCATACACCCATGATTTGTCACTAGGTATGACCTTTTTGCGGAAATCCGGATCGTCGTTGACGATGTTCAACAGCTCCTGAACGATGTCCATGCGACGTTGTTTTTGCTCAAAATTTAGCAATTTTGGAACAATCTTCGCTGCCGGAAGTTTCATGCCTAAAACATTCGTAAAAATTGCTTGGCATGAGCAACCTTTCTGATAATGATTCGACGATTATCCGAAATCATTTTCTTCACTGCTTCAATGTTTTCATCGGTTGTTGTCGTGCTCGGGCGACCAGGACGAGCATCTTCATTAACATCTTCTCGGCCTTCCTTAAACCGTTTATAACACAATTGAACTTGTGTTCTGCTCATAGTAGACTCAACAAGCGCCACAGTCAACATTTCATATGTCCTTTCGCATTTAATTTCGTTTTTTACACAAAACTTAATACAGTTTCTTTGATCCATTTTTTCGAATAGTAAAAAATCGAAGAGCACACCAAAACACGACTAACCTTTTTATCTGTCAAAAACAAACAAACTGACAATCCAAAAAAATGGCTGATATTACCAACATATAGGTATAACAGACATGTGTACCAACATAAAATTCCTTTCATTACTTTCTCGATTGAAGTTGACAATTTTGAGTGCTGCTATATGTGCAAAAGAAATCTATTAGATTCTAAAATAATTTATTCTGCAAATGTCGACCGGCGTTTGTTATACATATTGGATTATTTAATAGGTACTTTCATCAATTTGTAACCTGCTCCATTTGTTAGTTTTAATATGGAAATAAACACCCTGCAAAAAAAGCGAGTACTCCATACACGCAAGTATGGACTACTCCAAAATGGACCAGGAGTACTCCAAACATAATCCATTTGTTTGAAAAAAACTAGTCCATTTAACATTACGATGTCCTAGGACTGGACCATATAATCCAGCTTTGCATAACACTAGGCCCAAAACTATATCAAATGTTTTGAAATAACGATTACGGTCGTTAAAGCACGAATAATTGTCTTGTAACAAGAAGTTCTGCTTTGAAAATGAAATGGTCCATAAGTGCATTACATAGGACCATGATGTAGTCACTACATTTTAGCTACAATGGACCACGTACTCCATAGATTTTTGCAGGGCAATGGCACACGTACACCAAGTTACAGATGGTACGGCTATTCTAAGCACTTATCAAGAATCGCCTCGATACTTATAATATCATATATATTTTAGAAAGATGTTAAAAATACTCGCAAAAATATACTGCGATGCAAAGTTGACACAAATTAAAATTAAATCAATTAAAATTAATTGGCTTATTGGCAGAAACTTTGCACAAAATTGTATACACTTTGGGAAATAAAACATTTACATTTATAAATAATATGTGTTACAATTAAGATTTCCCCTATATTTTTTTGACGTAAACAAATTTAAATGTTGACAACACTGCTCAACCACCGCCTGTTGTAGTAAATTGAAATTGTATATTTAAATATTTACATGTTCATACATTCGTACGACTTTTGTTTTATTAAATATGTATGTCTGTATGTAGAGTATGTAGCAATGGGACATTGCCCCTTTATCAATTGTGCACTTACATAGAAGAAAATAATCATACTTTTCATATAAGAATTCATATTAAAAAAATTGCAACGATTCAAATTATGCACTTAGAAATTTGTTAATTGAAAATCATTAAAAATAAATTAATTTTTTATTTAATTTACAACATTTTATTTACCTACAACTACTACCTACTTGAGAATTTATGATAATTTTAATTAAATTTTATTTAAAAATAAATAATTAAATTTTATTTAATTGCAATGCAAACACAACTTACTATGTAGCAGCACTTAAACCAAGTTGTTAATGTATGTATTCAATTGTATTGGAGAGCAAAATGCAAAAGAATCTGTTTATCATATTTAAGTATTTATTTGTTGCAATTTAAGTTGTAAATATTGTATAAATATGGGTGGATATCAAAATGTCGTTAGCATTATGAGTCCAAAATAAATACATATTGCAAACAGACTTGTGGTGATTATGATAATGAGGATTTTCTCTACGTCAGTCTTTATTATCTTTTTGTTTGCGTTTATTAGTTATTAATTTATTTTCATTAGTATTTAGTTAGACTTTTAACATATGCTAAACAATTAAGTATCAGGTAAATTACACATCCTACCTGCAGCTTTCCATTTCGATACTGGTTGATTGTTTTTGTTATTAAACTGCTGCATTAACTGTTGCAATTAGATGTTTCTTATCTTGTAAATTTAGAAAACTTACACCTAGTTATCGGACACACACATTCAATAATTTATATCTATTACTATTTATAATTTTCTCAAATTATCGATAATTTATTTTGTCAGAAAGATGTAGAAAGTGTTTGATCTATACAAATCATTTATTGATTAGTCAGATGGTAAATATTTACGAAAAACTACATATTTTGATTTGAGTTCTTTGCATTAATATTAAATTTATTCATTCAAATTATAAACTTATTAATTTAATCATACAAATTATAAACTTAGTTATTAAAAAAATTATTTAAGATATGTTTGTATACAATTTGATTTAAACTATTTCAAACAAACTACTGTAGTTGCGATTTTTAATATAAATCTAAAACAGATGTCGATTTATTAATTGTTAGAAAAAAAGTCTAATTGATAACAATTTAACTATTTTAAAATAATTATACAAAAAAAAAAAAATTAAAACATAAAATACTATCAATATTAACCTTAAGACCTCCAATGGCATTATGAATTTTGCGATGATCTAATTGCAAGTCTCGTAATTATACATACATACAATATTTATGTACCTACATTTTCATGTAATAAAAGTATACACACATGTAACTATGTATATAATTATATAAAATTCATTTGTAAATAAGCACAATTAATAAAATAACTCTATACATGTACATTTACATACAGACTTCCAATAAAGTGATTTGCCATAGAGCAATTCCATATGAAAGCGATCACCTTTTGGACGACCCCTCTCCGATTTTAAAATAAATAGTCTCAATCGATTGCCCAGCAAAAAATAATGTACCTACATATTTTTTTTTTTTTATAGTGACTGGTTTAGTGGTGGTGTACACCACTGTCATGTGACAAAATTGAAGAATTCTTCATAAGCGACCTCATTGAAAGTTGTTTTAAAAAAAAACTACTAAAGCGATCGCAACGAGTGATAGCTCGTTGGAAAGGTATTGAATCAGGCTTTAATTGAAAAATAAAATTTTCCTAATTTTTCTTAGAAATTTACCTTTAAATTTTCCCATGAAAATTAAATTTTCCGGTTTTCCACAGAAGCTCCTAAATTTTCCGGAGCTTTTCATATGGAATTTCTCCATAGAAGTCCTTTAAGATTAATTTCAAAAACTTTACCGGTGAATTATTCACCCCTATCGTGAATGAAAATTCCACATGAAATTTGTTCCCTTTTATTTTTTTAACATTGAATTTTAATAGGAAAAATTCACGATAGGGGTGATAATAATGTAAATAATTTAGGCAAATAGGGGGAATTCATTTTATAGCGCAAAGCTATTGAATCTCCGATTTCCATGCTTGCATTGTAAGTATATATCAAATGAAACACATTTTAAAGACATTTACGGTCTTGTTGAAAATATAAATAAATATTTAGAAAATCACATTCCTATTAATAACAACAAATTGCAATTAAGTAATCCAAATTAATATTGGAATTTAAAATTATTATTGAGCATGATTTACATATATCCAATTTTAACTTTACAACGATGTTTGTATGAGGTTTATGCGTATTTTAGCGATTTTCGGAAGTAGCCCTTATATGGAAACTATGACCAATTATGGGCCAATCGTCATAAATTTTGGTGCCTATATTTCTATGTACATGATAATTTTTTTTCTTTACATTTTATCGTAATAACAATTTTTATAACATATTTATGCGTATTTAATTGATCTTCGGAAGTCGACTTCATATGGATGCTATGATCAAATATGAACCTATTCAAACAAAATACCGTTTTCTGATGTCTCTTTACATTGCACTTATTTTGGTTGAATTTTGTATGGATACTGTTTTTCTCTAGACATTTATGTACCATATAATCATATTCCGGAAAATTATTTCTATGGACCGATTCCTACTGTTTTTAACAACACTTGTGCACTAACCCTAGCTAGCCCTTTTTGCAAATGCAATGATGCAATACCATATATAGTAAAACATTTTGGAAATATATCGAGATTGTCTGTAATTTGGGTCTATAACTCGATTTTGGAAAAAACAAAGTATGTTTGGGAAACATTTTATTCCTCTAAGTCCAGAATACCCAGAACCCAGAATATATATACATACTTTTGCTTCTAAAAGAAATACATACATACATATGCATTTCTATGTATTACAAACGGAATGACAAACTTATAATCCCCATCTATTGGCGATGGATATATGTACATACATAATAATATAAATTAGGCTATAAATATAAAATTATGCTAATAGGAGTTAAATTCCAAAACTATTTTACTAATATATAGTACGTATTAGCAATTATATTATATTATTTAGCACTTATTAAAATCGACTTTTGGAAAATTCGGAAAAGCTTACTATATTTGGAATCAAGTTTTCAAATTAAGCCTTTAAACCAATATTTGACATATTATTGGTGCATTCTGCAATTCAGTACTATTTGAATATTTTCAAATTTAATGAGAATATAATCAGTAAATTCAAAAGATTTTAGGTGTTGTAAATTTTTTTTTTTAATTTTTAGAGAATACTATTATTTTTCTTTTTATTATATTAGTTCTCTATTTTTAATTTGGCTTGAGTTCATTTTTTAATTAATAACTCGAAGAATACCATTGTGAAAACTATATTTTTCTAGACAAATGTCACATTGAAATGCATTTTCTGCCCTGCCAAGTGCGTCATCAGCAATGTTTATTATCAAAGATCTACTTGTAAACATCATCTATTTAACTCACCATTTATTGAGAAATAGAATTTGGGAATTAAACATAAACATTTTCTATAATATAATAAAAATAGCTGTAAAAACTTAGTCTCATAAATGATTTATATTCAACTTGTATTCAGCATAAGCAGACAATTAAAAATAAATCTCTTAAATGAACCATGATGTACACACAGCTTCAAAAGTGTGTAAGCACCAGTGAATTTTTTTAATTTTTTTAAGATTATGAAAAGCATCATACTTCAACTTAAATTTTTTTTTCATAACCGAATCTATTATTCAACCAAATATCCAACAAAACTTAACTTTTAAATTTCAATCGATGGATAGATTTTAGGATTTTCATTATCTTAAAAAAATCAAATAATTTGTTGTGTTTACTCACTTTTGAGGCTCATAGTATATGTCGGAGTTATGAGCTAAATACTAAATACTAGAAAACATAATAGACAAGAAATGCATGTAGAACATAAACAGCATTTTGTATATTAAAAATATTTCTTTTATTGTCCAAAGAGTTTCTATACAAACTGTAAACATACTATAGAATCTATAGTATAGATACATACAAATTAATTTGTATGCAGTATGAAAACAAACAAAACAAAAGCAAACTAATAATTACCAGATAGGCACGAGATTTGTAATTTGCATAAAAAAACAACAACAAAAAACCAGACCTGATAGTAAACTATAATTATTGCTTATTATTACAGTAACAGCAACAACATCCCAAATAAAATGAACACAAATTAAAATTACTGATTAAATGTTTTATAGGAGGAGGCAGCGTCATTTTTTTTGCAATGCAAAACTTTATCAGTAGAAGTAATAGTGTATTTAACAAAAGCACATTAAATACACACATACTAGCTCGCTAGAGTTTTACCTATCTCAGATATTCTTTAATTTCCCCTTATCCGGGGAAATGAAAATATTTTAACAAGTGAGTTATGCTATGTCATTTTTGCTGTCAAATTGTTGGCAATTGTATGAAAACGGGTTGCCATATCATGATTTTCATGATTGCAAACATAGATGACGCCATATGACAACCCGTTTTCCTACAATTGCCAACAATTTGGACAATTTGACAACAAAAATGACATAGTGAAACCGCGGCCTTATACATATTTGGATTCGCTGAATCTTATGTACTAACCACCAATATAATACGGTCAGCGATTTATGCTATTTGTAATTGTGTATGAATCCAGTAGTGTGACTACAAATTTGGTTATTTTTCTTTTTTATCAATATTGATATTTATACTAATTATTGCATTTTATGCATTTATGTACCTAAAGCCATATTCCGGGAAGGTAGTTTACCATTTTCAAAAGGACATGCCCTCTTATAGGAAACATTAGGGTATGAAAAATTGCATACTATTATCAGCATTATATTTGTTTTTATTAAGTTTAACAAATTTAAAAATTGTTTTACATGTTTGACTTAGGACTACTTCCGCGAAGCCATTATCTGCCACTATCGGATTATCTGCAGGATTTTTATCAAATATATAGACTCAAATATGCAGTTTTTAGAACAACAACTTTATTTGACAATTTGAGAGGATAGTAGGTTACCAATATATTCTATAGATTCCAAAATAAATATTTGAGTTCTAGGTATAAGATATTGGAATTGCTTTGTATAAAATAGGAAATACAAACAAAAGCTTAAAGAACTTATGTGGCAGAAAACGTAAGACCACGAAACTAGACGATGATCATATTGCAATTCTAGTAAAAATAAATTCTTTTACGACAGCCAGATATACATATAAAGGAGGTACTAGAATATTTCAACTCAAACTGTCCAAAGAAGACTTAACGAAACCAGAAATCGGTCTAAAAAGTACGTTCGCTAAGAAAAAGCGTCTTTTACGAACTGCAAAGAAGTACATAAATATTAGATAAAATAGTAACTGAATTAAAAATTAAGCTATAATTTATAATTATTAGAAAATAATAAATACATGTTTTAATAAAAAAAACAGAAAATATTTAAAACCGCACTTTATTTTGTCCGACAGTTTATGTTTCGAATTGATCTTCAAATTTGCATAATTTTGATCAAAACAATGATATGTAATATGAAAAATATTCCGTATAAAATTCGCGGGATATCGGGAAATTTTCCATATGAAAACCTCTATTACTTACACACACATGTATTTATAGTAATTGTTTGTTATTGTTGTACTGGGAGGACAAAATGACATGTTGTGGACCAACCGTCAATCGAGAGAGAGTCGATAGTGTGAGTTATTTGAATTGAATGTAAAATATAAAAAATAATAAGAGCAAGCATGTAAGTTAAGTCGAGCCATTTAGACTACTGGATACTGTGTAATTATTGTGGTTGTTCGCTATACATTTGTTTATTAGAATTTAAAGAAATTTTTATACCCTACACCACCATGTATTTGTGCTGATGTTTGTAACGCCCATAAATATTGGTCCAACACCAGCCTTAAAGTATACCGAACGACCCCAAATCACTTCCTGAGTCGATTTAACGATGTCCGTCCGTCCGGCCGTCTGGCTGGCTGGCTCTCCATGTAAAGCTTGTGCGCAGAGTACAGGTCGCAATTTTGAATATATTTCGTTAAAATTCGGTACGTGAAATTTTTTCGGCCCAAGGATGGATGGAATTGAAAATGGTGGAAATCGGTCAATTATTTCACCTAGTCCCCATACAAATTTCCTCCTGAAATTAGGGTTTAAAGATCATAAATGTTTGACTTATGCAAGTATCCAAACAAATTTCACCACAAATGAGTGATAAATGAAGCCAAATTAGATTTAACAATTTTATGCGGATCGGTCTATAATTTATCATAGCTCCAATTTAAGGCCCACTCCCAAAAATCACTTTAAAGAGCATAACTCTTTTAAAAATGTCGGTATCCAAATAATATTGAACACAAATATATTTCATATGTATACAAATAATACGGTACAATTTAATGATGATCGGTCCATAATTAGTCATAGCTTCCATATACGGCCCACTTCCGAAAATCAATTTAACGACCATAAACTTCTTAAAAATGTTGGTATTCAACACAAATAAGTTTCATATATACAGAAATGATGACGCCTTATTTTATAATGATCGGTCCATAATTGGTCGAAACTCCCATTTACTTTAACTTCCATAAATCTTTTAAAAGTATTTACATCGAGATAATGTATAATATACATAATATTTATTTTCACAGAAATCATGACACTAAATTTTTGGCTGATAATAATAGGTTATATCTGCCATATAGCGCCGGGCTTGACCGACTATACTTTCTTACTTGTTTTGATTTGTAAACATTTACAAATTATGCCTGCATTACAGATTTCTATATGTATATTTAAAAACTATCTTTAACTGAAAGCATTTTTTCATGTTTGGAAAAAAAAATTAGTGAGAACTTTATCTGGAAAGTGCGAGGTAAACGAAATTTTTATTATTTTTAATTTTATGTAGTATATCGAAAATCATTAATCATTATTATTTAAATTAATGAAAGAAAAGACATAGGTTAATTACAAATGCAACTTTAAAAATTATTTTATGTAATGTTAAATGCTTTCAATTTGTACACTCAGCGAACAATTTATTGTCCGCACCTGAAATCTATCTTGTGTGAACAACACTTGTCAATGTTATGTTCTTGTTTGAACAACGTTGTCAGTACATTTGCTCGCACTTCGATGTCTGCCAACAAATGTCATATTCACGCAAATTAGCGCCTTTTTAAAAAATTCCAAAAATAAAAACTGTAAACATAAATATCGAAACGTTTTTTCTCACACAGATGAACATAAACTGCCGTATTTATAAAAAATAAAGTAGGCTTGAAGTGTGCTTTAAGACAAAATTTTCATACAAAATTTTCTTAAAGTACACTTGAAGTCTACTTTAATTTTTTATAAAGACGGCAGAAAGAAATTTGTGTCGGTAATTCGGATGACGTTTTATTCTTGTGCGAACAAAAAGATGACTCCTCAAGATGTTGAGTAAAGTTTATAGAAGAAGAAAAATGTGTTAACCTTGAAATACATATATATTTTTTGGAAAAAAAATCATTTTTATAAACATTAGCAGTCGTTAGAGCAAACGACATCAAGGATGGCTAAGTGTAAAATCAAATTTATATTTTTGCAGCGTGTAACGATTTATTTTGACTCACAATAAATTAGATAGCAAAAAGCCTTAGAAAACAGATTTTGGCTTCTCGGAAGTTAACGTTGTTGTATGGGAGTCCATGGCCAATTATGGGCCAAATATCACAAAAGCCAATAATATAATTTTTACATACTTATAACAGAGTTGTGTAAAATTTCGTTTCGATATAGATATTTATGTAGAATAATGAGTTCTTCGGAAGTAGTACTCATAAAAGAGCTATGACCTATTATGAACCGTTCAATATGAAATTATGTACGGCGATTTATTTGCATAAGTGTGTGTGTGAATGATGATGATATTTGAATTTTAACTTGATGGTAATGTTTGTAAGATATTTATGCGCATTAAGTGATTTTCGGAAGTGCAGTTAATATAACGACGATTTTTGTGTACATATATGCGGGTTATTTTAAGTGATTCTCGGAAAAACACTTTGTATGAGGCAATGCCAAAATATGGACCAATGCAAACAAATTATCGTTTTAAGATTTCTCGTTGCATGAAATTTAATTGTGCTGAATTTTGTACATGAAAGATATTTGTATGATGGCTATGAGAAGTCATAGATCGATTCTTACCATTTTCAACAGGACGTGTTTTCTATAATAAAAATAAAGTGTGCAGAATTTCATAATATTATCTGCATTATATTTGAAAAAAAAAAATTGAAAAAAGATCTAAAAAATATATCGAGCCTCTCTGAGACTGTAGTCTATGACACTAATCTTACTGGACCGATTTTGTACAGACGGACGGGCTTGGCTAGATTGTCTTAGAATTTTATAAGGACCCGGAATATATAGATTTTTTGGTTCTACGACCAACATTTCGATGTGTTACAAACGGAATGACAAATGTTGGGTATACAAATATTTTCGTCAATACATTACACGCTGCTGGTTTTGTTCCTATTCCACATGGCAAGACCTAAATTAAAATCAAATTAAGGGTAACAATAACAATAGTGGGATGTTATACTATTTCGGGCATTAGTAGAGAATAAATTTAAACTTGAATGTAATTTGAATGTCAGTGGGGCACAGCTATGAACTCTTCTGCAAAACATCTTCTCACAATTTTTAGCTTCCAAAAATGGTTAAAAATACCGTAAAGTAAGTAAGTTGAGACTATGCCTACCACAGAAAAACAAATCATGTTTTTTTTTTCAATTAAACCTTTAATTGATTTTAAAATAATTTTCAATTAAAATTTTAATTGATTCAATTACTTTTTCTGATATTTTCAATTAAATCTCACATTTTTCTTAATTGATACTATCATTTTGTTTTCAATTAAATTTTTAATTGATTCCACAAATATTTTAATTGAAACTCATTTTTATTTTTTTCTGTGTACTGCTTCCTGGAATAGAAGAAAAAAGCGGCCGCTTAAGTACAAACTAAGTTATACCCGTTATTGTAAAACCTGTTTCAAAATATTTTTAATTAATTATAAGACCCAACATTTCTGAAACTATTCCAGTCAAAAGTTCAAGACTTACTTACGCATTATTTATGTTTTATAAGCTCTAACAATTATTGTAAGGAGTTTCATTAGATTCAAAGGTAGTGAAGAAGACAACTTCCCTGATTTTTAAAAGTTTTTATGTTTAATATTAAATTCATTATATTTGCTGATAAATACAATTTCGAAGCAACATTGAATGAAGCAAATAAAAAACAAAAATTGATTATAAATTCTCAACATTATATCAATTATTTTTTATTGATAAGATAATATGTATTGGAAAAACAAAACAAAACAGAAATACGAATATGATTATTAACAGAAATTAATTGTTAATGTGATATGGCTGTTGCTGCTTTTTTTTCGTTTTTTCTATTGTTGTGGTTGTAATGGTATAACAAAAGAAAGCACTATATTACATACAATACAAAACAATTGTATACGTACACACACGCATACATATGTATGTACATAGAGTGAAGCAATTAAATAAATACAATATTACGAGTACTTATTATCGTTACAATTGCAAATTCTATATTTAGCAAATAATTATAAAAAAAAAAAACAAGAAAAAACAAACAATAATGACTGGAACAGAGGCTGATTTGTTAGGGGTAGGTCTTGAGCAATTACACAATGCTACAGTGAAACAAGCAATACATACAATCAATTCAATTATTGCATTATACAAATATTTAAGTCAAGATTTCGAAATATTTATTGAAATCATTTTCGTTTTGAACAAATTTTATGGTTAATTATCGCTTAAGATGCAATTACATACTCAATAGCTTACTTTTCAATGACTATTTCATTCCATCTGCTTTTGTTAGCAGATGTTGTAAATATGGTAAATGGGTTATTCAATATCTTTTGCTTTTGCTGATAATGATTTTTTGACACCTAATTAAAAATGTATTATTGAAGTCATTAACGAAACTAATTTTGATGTTATTATTGTCTTATGCCACATTTATAAGCGGTTGTGGTAAGTGCTTACCTTCAATGACATCACCGTGTTCTGTAGGTAATTAACTCATTACCTGAAAATTAAGTATGGATATGTTAAATTTTCACATAAATATTTTTTTCTGAACTAATTAGCTTGGCGAGTATATGCATTATTTTTTCTTATTTTGTTCCACAGTATTATTATACAGTGGGTGATAATGCAATGGAATCTTTTTTATAAAAATATATGTACATATGTACATATATCGATTTTTTTTAATATTATTGATCGTCAAATAAGCATTATGAGTCTTGTAATTTATTACTTTGTTTATTTATTTTCGTAATTTGTAGATGACATCAAAAACAACACAATGTCGATAAATATAAATTATGGAAATACTAATAAATAAATAAACAAGAGTTTTTATATTTTTAATAAAAGAGACCTCAAGCCAACAATTTTAAAAATTTGTTATTGTTTTGATCGAAAATGAAATGTATGTATAGGAAAATATAAGCGCACAGGAATATGAAAAAGATTGCTGCATTACACAACTTGAAACAAGAATTATTAATTTTATTGAACATTGTTTAATGTTATTAGTTTAACTTAAAAAAAAAACACTTTTTAGTTAGGATCCGCTGACTTAAAATTGTGGATTTGTTGCAAGTGGTGACTTTCTACAATATCTATAAAATATAGCCCTTTAAATTCTAGCAGATAAAACGTCAGTTCATGCTGGAGAAACTAATGCTCCAAAAAGTTCTCGAAGTATAGAATACAAATTTTACAAAATTAAAAAATCTTTTCGGAAAACGAAAATAAATCTTAATAGTCAGGAATTTTTTGATTTATCGAATGGGCTAGACAACAACCGTTTGTTATACGAGATTTACCTGTATATTTAAATTTCAAAATTTATTATGTCAAGGTTAAAAATAAAATTTCAAAATTGAAACTTAAATAGTTTTCAAAAACTAAAAAAATACGATGATCTTTTACTTATAGAAATTAAATTTTCTTTATTTTCATACCTAATATTTCAACAGATGACGTATCTTTTGAACGTCTTTTTTTTTGTCTTTAGCAACTTGTATTTAATTTTCAACGTTATATTAGTACATATGTGGCGATTTTGAATGTTTATCTAAAATGCTGCTTAAAAGCTATAAAAGGAAATCATTTTTGCAACGAACCATTAGTGTTTGGGCTACTGGAATTCCCGCTCGAGAAATACTGGGAATTCCCGGAAAATGATGGGCGGTAATTCCCGGGAGAATAAAAATTATTTCCCGGGAAAAACGTTTAATTTAAAATTAACATAATTTTAGGTAGGGATGCCAAACGGGACTGGTTTCTCATATCCCGGGATTCGGAACTTTTTAAATAAATCCCGGGATTTCGGGATTTTTGTTTCATATTAAAACAAATCGGTTTATAACAATTTATTTCAAAAAAGTTACTTATGTTAAATATAAATATGTTTGAAAAAAACATAATAACATTATATTGAAATTTTAGATTGACCAAAATAATATGTCATTTCGCCTTTAGTTTTTATATTAATTTAAAAGCAACAGAATATTATCGATCGATCGGGTGCTGTAGCTTAATTTATTAGCGCGTTTGATCATTAACATCAGTTTCTGATAATTATTAGTTTTTCTATCTTATCATAACTAATATTTATCACACCGCCCTCCTTCTGTGGTATAGTATTTAAACGTCAGCGAAGTAAAATAACTAAAATAATGGCTATAAATCAAGCTTTGATCAATGCGCCTACTCACCACCAGAGGCGCTGAAATACTGTACTATTAACGAACATAACGCGCAATTACAGTGTCGCCATATGAAAAAGCTTTTCTCTACTTTCACCACCTATTCTTCTTCTACCTATACCTTTCCAAAGAAAGTAACACAATTAATTCATTAATATTTCACCACATCATTTTTTGATATAACTTTGAGCATAAATAAAAGTGCAACAGCAGTAGAGATTCATATCACTGTGACAAAGAGCTTTGTCTGTTACTTTAACCGGATTTTAAATGACAACTACTTGTTTAATTAAAACAAATTCTTTAACTCCTGAGGTTTTAATCCTTATTTCTATTTGGTACCAACCTAATTATCTAGCATTGCATGATGATGGACATTTTTATCATATTGGTTTTTGCTAAATTTATAATATAAATATATACTATGTACTAAGATTTATTCAACCATGTTTCCTTTAATTTTGAACATGGTTTATATCAGCCTGATTTATTTCACAAAAATTCAAATCCAAATTCCAAAAACCGAAGTCACATCAAATAGTGCGTTCGAGTTTGGCAATCCAAAATTTATTTCAATTCGTTCACTTTCATTTCTTCGACATACTTTTTAAATTTAAAATTTTGTTTATGACTTTGTATCCCGGGGATTTCGGGATGATAAATAATTGAAATTCATCAAACACAACTAAACTTAAAAAACAATAAAAAATATTATTTAATTTTTTAAATTAATTTGCAAATTGAAACTTGAACGCAATAAATGTCATTGACAATCGTTTGTCTTGAGAAATATATAAAGAAGAATTAAACAAAGTGTAGTGTAGAAGTCTGTACTAGATGGAACAGTATAATTAAGATGATCTAGTTCATTTCGTAAACAAGTAAAAAATTATAGTCGGTCAATCCAACCATATAATGCCCTACTCCCAGTATATGTATAAAAAGTTTTTCATTATATAGGAGTTTCGACTAATTATGGACCGACCATTATAAAATTAGGTGTCATCATTTCTGTATAGAAGAGACTTTTATTGTGTCGCATTTTATTTGGATGTCAACAGTTTTAAGAAATTTATGATTGTTAATGTGATTTTCGGAAGTGGGCCTTATATGGGAGCTACGACTACTTATGCACCGATCATAATAAAATTGTACCGTATTATTTATATACATATGAAATATATTTGGGTTCAATATTATTTGGATACCAACATTTTTATGTGAGTTCCGCTCATTAAAATGATTTTCGGGAGTGGGCCTTATATGGTAGCTATGATAAATTATGTAGATCTGATTTGGCTTCATTTACCACTTATTTGTGGTAAAATTTGTTTGGATACTTGCATTATTTGAACATTTATGATCTTTAAACCCTAATTTCGGGAGGATATTTATATGGGGGCCAGATGAAATAATGGACCGATTTCCACCAGTTTCAATCCCACCTGTCCTTGGGCCGAAAAAATTTCACGTACCATATTTTATCGAAATATCTTCAAAATTGCGACCTGTACTCTGCTAGGGTAGCCAGATTTGAAATACGGAAAAACAGTACATCTTATACAAAAAAACAGTACATTTCAAAAAAAAACAGTACATTTTATTTTTTAACGAAAACATAACTCTTTTTTCATGTAATAACATTTTTGTAATATTAATTTAATAAGCAACAAAAACATTGTTAAAAATACTTAAAAATATGAGATTATAACATATATTATGAACGTTTTTGAAGAAGGTAAATAGAAAATACAATTTAAATGACATATTGTATCTTTTATATCATCAAAGTCCTTTTAGATTACAATATTTTTGCTTTGCTTGTAATACAAAGTTTTAAATTTATTAGTTTTTGTAAATCAATCTGTATATGTATTAATTTACATTACAAAAGTGAACTTTAAATTTAATGTCAACTCGATTTTACTTCTTTTTCAATATTTTTTAGTAAGAATAATGCTGTTCCAATTTACATGGTGTAGAAATGTATTATTTAAAAATCAAGAAGTATCATTTATTGAAAAAAATCCAAGTAACATTTTATCTTAACCCCCTATAACATGACTACTTTAAAATTAAATGTGCCATCAGCTTTTCGAAAAATGTATTTAAATACTTTGTATAAACAGCGATATATTTATGAAGTCCAATTTGTTTTTTTTAATATTCTTCATGTTAATCTACAATGTTTTATGGTTAGAAATGCCTTTAGAGCAATGATGTTCATTTCATGAAACAATTGTTGTTGTATTCATTTCATATGAACAAACAAATTTTTTTATCAATATTTTTTTAAATTTTAATATAAATAAGCTTTTAACGAAAAAACAGTACAACGTGTAAAAAGCAGTACATTTGCGTACTGTTTTGAGTCTTGTGTATAAAACAGTACATTTGAAAAAAAAACAGTACGCGTACTGCTAAAAACTGTACGTCTGGCACCCCTATACTCTGCGCACAAGCTTTACATGGACAGCCAGACGGACGGACATCGTTAAAAGAAGGTGATTTTAAGTCGATACTTTAAATATTTCTGGGCGTTACAAACATCAGCAAAAATCCAATATACCCACTATGGTGGTGTAGGATATAAAAACTAACGCAGTAAAGAGGAGCTAATGAAGACCATGTTTCGCATTTAAATATATTCACCCCTATCGTGAATAAAAATTCCACGTGAAATTTGTTCACTTTTATTTTTTAACATCGAATTTAAATAGGAAAAATGTGAAAAGTGAACAAATTTCACGTGGAATTTTTATTCACGATAGGGGTGATTAAGTATATATTTTAAACCTTGTTATGTACAGGTAAGATGACTATGTAAATGCAATAGTTATTTTAAAATAAACAAGTAGGAGTTTTTATTTGGCTGTGCAACAAATTTGTGTAACGTTTTGTATTCATAACGATATGTGGGATCTATTACATATTATGGGACGATCTTCATAAAATATTATATTGTATTTGAGTCTTTTGGTGATTTTCATATCACAATACATAACTATATTTTGACCTGAATAACGAAATATTTTAGAGTCCTTTTGGGTATTCCGATCATCATAAAGTTCGCTACGATGATTTATTTACATATATTCATATGTATGTGGATTATTTATATCGAATTTCAACTTGATAGTGATATTTATAACAGGTTTATGAGCACTTAAGTTGGGTTGGGAAGTGTACTTTATATCGGGTCTATATCAATATATAGAAACATGCAAACAAAATATAATTTTTTTTATATTAACATTGCTTTTCTACATCACTTATGTATCATATAGCCATAATCCGGGAGGAAATTTTTATGGTGGCCATGAGAAATCCTTACCATTTTCAACAGAAGTTGTCCTTCTATAATAAAAATAAAGTGTGCAAAATTTCATGATATTATCTCCATTATATTTAACGAAATCGCAAAAAATATCTGAAAAATATTGATTTAGTCTGCAACTTTTTTACATATTCAATACCAAGCATTTCGGTGAAATAAAGAATGTCTGGGGAAAATTTCATTGCTCTCAGTCTTTTTTGCGAAGCTCAATCGTGATTTCAACAGACGGACATACGAAAGGATATTTCGATGTATTACGAACGGAATGATAAACTTAATATGGCCCCATCTTTTTGGTGGTGGGTATAAAAATGTTCTATGACGAACTTAGAATACTTCTTTTGTTTCTATAAAATATAATTTATTTTTTAGTATCAAATGATCTCAAAATGTGTATCCCTGAATTTTGCAACATACTTAACATACATACTTATTTCTTTGAGCTTTAATGATATTCCGGTTTCCGTGAAAAAATAGTCTGGGAAATTTCAAACACTACTTGCGATGAAAAAACGATATCCCAAAGCAAGGCGATCGTATCTGAAGACCTGCCAACCAACCAAATCGATAGCAAAGTCAAATATCCATGGTACTAAGGTAATGTATTTGGGGTTGTATCTGTAATGAGCTGCTGAAATCTAGCTAGACCATCACAGGTAATCTGTACCGACTGCAAATGGTTCGTATGAAGCGAGCATTGGCCGAAAAATTCACAGTATATAACAATGCTCGGCCGAGTGTTAAATACTATTCAGACATTGACTTGTCCGAGTACTATTTGTTTTGTTCGATGCAGAACTCTCTCCTTAGGATACACTTCACTTCACAGCCGGGTGTTCGAAATTCGAAATTTATACATATGTTGCCAGAAAGGTGGGAAAAGGCCATAGTTAACAATATGTTTCAAAATGTCAGCATTAACAAAGTAATATTAATTGAGATCTCTTCATATTTGTATATGTTACGTGCTCTAGAAAGTTTTGCAGACGTGTTCGACTTTGACACGCTATATCTCATCTTGTGTTCCAACTTTCTGAAAGCTCCATGTTTTGTGGTTACATCAGAAATTACATATTTGTTACCACTTTATTTCCGATCTACCATGCTGTGTAACAGCAGATCTTCATAATTGGAACATGTTTATCGTATACATCAGTCACCATAGAATGGAATAATGCTTACATACATATTTTCTTACAAAAGCTCATAAATTGAAATTCCTACAATCCCAAAAGGTATTCTTATGTCCAACCATCTAAATGCGGTGTGCTTTTAAGGCAAGAATTTTTAACTGTCTGCTTCTGTAGAACTAGAAATAAAGAAAGACATGAGAAATATGTAAGCCAATCAGCTTCCTTGCTGCGGAATATTACAAAAATTTCTAATTGTATTTCAGAGTTATTTAACTGAATGCAAATGTTACATAGACATGCTTTCTGACATACAAAATATCTTGCCCTTGGACTTGTCATAACCTTGCTTTTAACTTAACCTAATCTTTCAGTATTACTATATAACTTTCCCACCACTTGTGGTTTATTAAATAGTCAATCGTTAATCATCATGAAAAGTTGAGTACATACTAATGCAGAGAAATTTATGTGTTTCTCTTTTTCAAGCTATAGTCATTTTTACACGTGGCTGCACATTTTTAGGTCATAAATATTTGTTTTTTCAACTTAATAATATTTGTAAATTCATAATAAATTTTAATTCCGGTGAAAAGTACATGTTTGAAAACACAAAAAAAAAAAAAAAAACATTATCACCCAAAATAAATATCACATCTTTCAGGGTCACTTAACGAGTATTTTCTTATTTTTGGGCAAATGACGATGACGATATTATAGCGCGCTGTTCTTACGTACGCATTGCACGCCGGTTGTCAGTGACTGCTTCTCTAAAATTATAAATTTAACAAGAAGAGAAAAATCCATTAGTCGACAAGCGTGTCTGTCTATGGTTCATTTACATTTGCTGATAAATGGTGAAAATACAGATGAAAAAAAAAAGTGAAAAAGATTACACGTTTGAGATTATCTATTTACATTGAGATTTTCATAATAAATACTAGTATGCTTTTAATACCCTTCACCTTCATGAGAAGGGTATATATGTACATATAAGTTTGTCATTCCGTTTGTAATTTCCATAATATAATTTTCCGACCGTTATAGATAGCGGAGTCGATTAAGCCATGTCCGTCTGTCTGACTGTTGAAATCAATTTTCTGAAATCCCCAGATATCTTCGGGATCCAAATCTTCAATAATTCTGTCAGACATGCTTTCGAAAAGTTTGCTATTTAAAATCAGCAAAATCCGTCCACAAAGATATGAGCAAAAATCCGAGACAACCTCTGAAAATTTCATAAAAACCTAATAAACTCATCAACAGATGGCGTTGATCACACAAAGTGTTTTAATATTTTTACTAACAAATTCATCAACAGATCATCAAAGTGTTCGAAAACTTTAAGTGTGTTCTTAAACCGTAATATAAGTGTGTAAAAAGACAGTGTGTTCATTTTTTTAATTGTGTTTGTGTACATTTAAATAAATAAAGACTCGTTATATTTTCTTTAAACTACTTGACGCTTTTATTTTGCAATTAAAAAGAGTCCGGTTTATTTAAAAGAACTAAACCACCGTTTTTAAAATGTAAAAACGTAACAATATAATATATATACATATGTATGCATATAATATAATTATGCATCCACAACAAAGGTGAAGGGTATATAAGATTCGGCATAGCCGAATATAGCACTCTTACTTGTTTAATTTCATATATACATGTACATACATATATTTATTTATGTATGTAAATATGTATGTATATAGAAACACTTTAAATATAAGTTCAAAGTTGTTTATTCCCATCATGACAATGTTGTCTGTTTTTAAAAATTTTCACGTAAATAAATTGTTACGGCTAATTGAAAATAATTAATACGATTTACGTATGTATGTATGTAGTTCATTAGTATCAACAAAAATACTATAATGCAAATAACTAATAGCAATAAATTTTATGTGTGAAAATTTGTTTTGTGCTTTTGGTTTCAATTAATTAACAAATTTAGTTTTGTTTTTTCTTTTACTTATGTTCAAAATGAATGAAAAGTATTGAAATTTCTAAATTTAGTTGCATGTGAATTTTGATTTATTAAATGCTATTAATTTTATCTTATATACCTACATATTTAAATTTTGTTATTGTCTGTACATACATACAGCTGCGTGCAACTAATTAAGGAGACTAGTATGCAATATCTAAATCGTTATGTTAAAGGAAATATTTATTTAAAATTAAGATTTTTATAAATTTTTTCTTTAATTTTTATTGACAACACTATGTTTACCATTATTTTTATACCCACCACCAAAAAGATATTGTATTTGTTATTCCGTTTGCAACACATTTCTTCACATCTCAAATTCCTGTACTATAATTATTTGTTTTTTTATTTATTTATTGAATCTTCAGATGTTGAAATGACAATAAGTTTTCGAATCTTAATACTAAAAGAAAATAATAAGTCCAGCCAGTGCTAGCCAAAATATTATGATACTACAAAAAATTTACATCCACTGATCCAGTCATCTGTTTTGCGCTTGAGTTAAAGCAACGGTATCCCTCCTTCTCAACCGAACATGGCCACTAAAGTTAAGGATGTCTCGTGCAAGTGGGTTTGGATGGTGTCCAAGTTTGCTGACATATTTTGAGGCATATTTTGTAAATTCGACTTTCATCAAAGGAATGCCTAGATCTTTGTGAATTCGAGAATTTTTAACGTACCATGGAGCTGCAGTTATTATACGTAGAATTTTATTTTGACCCCTTTGAATTTTTTCAATGTTGGATGCTGAGGCAGTACCCCATAATTGAATTCCATAACACCATATTGGCTTTAGAATTGCATTGTACAACAAAAGTTTGCAATCCAACTTTAATGTAGAATTTCTGCCGATTAGCCAATTAAGTTGCACTGCTTTTAATCTCATCTGTGTAAGTTTTGCGTCGATATGAGACTTCCAGGTTAAACGACGATCGAGGTGGATTCCGAGGTATTTGATTTTCCAAAGTTCAAGCCAATTCTCTAATTTATAAACATATTTCTGCAAATTCTGTAATGCTATTTGATGGTTCTTATGAACGCTAATAAAGGCTGTATCGTCTGCAAAACTTGAAGTATGTATTATGGGGTCTGACGGCATGTCGGATGCATAAATCAAATATAAAGTAAGACCCAGTATGCTACCCTGGGGTACTCCTGCTTCAATTGGCTGAGCGGGGCTTAAAAAATCGCCTTCTTTGATTGTAAATTTGCGACCACATAAATTAACTTTTCATAAGTTTGTGGGTGTTAGCAGGTAGAGCTATTTTTATTTTATGCATTAAACCTTCTGGCATCTTTGTCGAACGCTTGGGAAACATCAATGAAAAGCGCGGATCAGTATTTTTTCTCTTCAAACGACCGTCTTATCACATTTGCTAATTTGTGTGTTTGTTCGATGGTACTGTGTTTAGCTCTGAACCCGAATTGATGATTTGGAATACATTAAGTGTCGTTCAGAATTGGAATCAACTCAGTCATTAAAAATTTTTGAAACAGTTTTGAAATTGTCGGCGGTAGGCAAATTGGCCTATATGACTCTACTTTGGTGGGGTCCTTCCCTGGCTTAGGAATCATGGTCATCATAGATACCTTCCAATCTGCAGGATAGTATTCTAGGCGTAAAATAGCATTGAAGATAAAGAGGATAATTCTTCTAGCTACACGAGGTAACTCCACAAGCATTTTGTTGCTGATTTTATCCATACCTGGAGCTTTTTTGAGGTTCAGAGTAACAATAGCGCTTTGAGCATCATTAAAGCTAAGTCTTAGAGGTACAGGAGGCCTAATAACGAGTGGTGGCAAATCAGATGCATTATTTGAGTTGTTTATAGTAAACACATTTCTCAAATGGTTAACAAATAAAGTCCCCTTCTCGGAATCATTTCTAGCCCAGTCACCAGTCGGATTTCGCAGAGGAGGCTTTCCTCTAACTGGTATTTTTAAACCTCGTGCCGCCTTCCTTAACGAATAGTCAGATTGTGGGGAACTATCAATACCCTCCAAGTATGATTTACGTGAATCAGGATAATCACATTAAATAAATAAATAAATAAAACATATATCCAAATTAATAAATAAACATATATCCAAACATCGAAATAATGGTCGTGAAACCAAAAAGTCTATATATTCTGGATCCTTATAAGATTCTAAGACGATTTATCCAAGTCCGTCCCTTTTTCCGTCTGTTGTTGGCACGATGGATCTTCGAAAAAAAGAAAAGAATTTTTACCAAACATTCTTTGATCCACATAAATGTTTGGTATTGCAAACGGGCAAAATTGGTCCAATAGGATCTGAGTTATAGATCAAAGTTTGAGACTGCCTAGAAATTTTTAATATATATTTTTGCCATTTTCTTAAAATATTATACAGATAATATAATGAAATTTAGCACGTTTCATTTTTATTACAGAAGGAAAAGTCCTTTTGAAAATGTTAGGAATAGGTCCAAGATTTCTCATAGCCTTCATACAAATGTCTTCCCGGAATATGGCTTAATGGTACATAAATGTGTGTAGAAAAGCCGGATCTGAACTGAATTCTGCAATAGTAAATTTAATGCAATAATAAGTATAGTGAAATCTCAAAACAATATTATGTTTGCATTGGTTTATATTTTGACCATAGCCCCCATACAAAGACTAATTCCGATAATCACTTAAATGAACATAAATCTTTTGTCAAAATGACTATCAAGTTGAAATTCGACAAGCATAATCAAAATATACATTTAAATTGTCTTTCAAAATTTCATGGTGACCTGTCCATATCTGACCGTAGCCCCCATTTAAAGTCCAGTTCCGAAAAGCACTTAAATGCGCATAAATCCCTTATAACACCCACTATCAAGTCCAAATTCAACACAAATAGTCTATACATATATAAAAATCGTCGATCTCAGATTTATGATAATCGGTCCATATTTGACCGTAGCTCCCATATTAAATCTACTTCCAGAAATCACTTAAATGCGTATAATGTTTCATAATAGTTGATTTGGTGGTGGCTATATAAGATTCTTCACGGCCAAATATAAACTCTTACTTGTTTTCTTTATGGTGTTTTTTATAATTTGTGAAAAAAAATAATTATGTACTAAATTAAGGACCGGTAAATTTTAATAGTTAGATTAAATTAATTATGATTATACAGAGTGTTTTTCAATGTATAAAAAATTCTTAATACTTGCTTAACATAAGTAAAAGCAAATCTTGTGACGTCAGTACTGGAAAGCTTATTGTACAAATGCATGAGGATGGGAATACTTATCGGGAAATCGCAACAGCTTTGAATGTTTCAAAAACAATAGTTTTTCCAGCGGTGAAATATTTTAGAAAGCATTCGTCTACAGAAAAGCTGGCACGTAAAAAAAGAAGCCGTACTACAACAGTTCGTGAAAATGCACTGATTGTGCGCGAGTCGAAAAAAATCCCCATAAATCAGCAAATGAGATTCGGATTGCAGTCTTTAGCCAAAATGAGGCAAAAACGTCTGTAGATACATACAGTAAAATGTGCATTGAGAAAAGTTGCACTTTTTGGAAGAATTTAACGAAAAAAGTTATTATTGTCTGAAGGTAACCGAAAGAAGTGATTGGAATTCGGAAAGAAGTACCTTCATTGGACGAATGTAGAATGAAAAAGAGCATGGAGGAGGTTCTATAATGCTTTGGGGTGCTGCACAAAATTAAGGGAAATATCGATAAGTTTCAGTATGCAAGAATTCTAAGCGAATATCCATGTTACACGCTGATGAAAACATGCCAGTAACATGAATATTCCAACAAGATAATGAGAACTTTTGGCAAGTTGTAAAAACTGAAGTAAGCTCTGTAAAAATAATTTTAACAATCTCTTTGGCGAAACATATTAAGCTTGGGAAGCCTTTCCAAGTAGTGTATGTAAAAATTTGGTGACCTCAAAGCCTGGCAGATGTCAAGTTGTTATCGATAGCAATAAATACTTGTGTTTGTAAAATTTGTGGTACATATGTCCACAGTAAGAGTAAGAGTTAAATTGACAAAACTACGACATAGTTTTAGAATTTTATCTTTCGTACTATTTGCTTCGACATCACATGTTAGTATCATGTCCTTAATTACTTGCACGTGGCTGTATGTATTTCAGTTGTTAGTTTTTTTTTGCTTTTTGCAATTCCCTTCAATTTAAACACATTTAAATAGACAAATTGTGTTGAAGCAATTTTGCAGTTGATAAGATAGAACAAAACAGAGCAATAAAAATTGTGTGGAACTGGTGTGGAAACCTTGTTTAAAAATTATGAACGAGTTCAAACCAGTTTGATGATCTGTTATAACTTATTCAAAGTAATGAAATACATATGTACATATTCAGTACGCACAATTGTTTTGGTATGATTTGTCTACAATTGGTGTTATCATTCGAATAAAAATTATTCGAATAATTGATGAGAAAATATATTTTGTTTAAATGTTTTTTATTTCAGCTAGAAATAAAAAATTATTGAATAATCTTATAAATTTATACAAACCAAATTTAATAATAGACAATTTTAATATAAATAAAATATTCTTACAAAATCACCAGAGAATTAAAAGGCTTAAAATAAACATTGCAAACTTTATTATAAAAAAAATCTACGTTTATTCTATCAGTTATTAGATTTCAAACCATATTGTGCAACTAAAGACCTAGGAAACGATTAAGAATATTTATAGAACCATATAAATAAACTTATAGCTTATTTATGAAATACTTTGGCATTATAATTCTAGAAATAATAAATTCAGTAATTATTTTTAAACTATAAAGTAACAAATACTTGTAATCCAAATGTATTGATTCTATTCATAACATTTATTTCTGATACTCAAATATCTACCAAACCAATATATAATATTAATCCTTCTGAACTTATTCATACATTTTATTTCTTATTTTCCTAATGAATAATAATATGCCAATGGAATATGCAGAGTTTTTGAACGACTTTAACCGCCTGGCCCACGATGTCGAACGATAACGTTCGCTTAGATAAGACTTAAGACACAAATTTTTTATCGTATCTATTTTTTAATCAATCAAGTTTGTTTATTCCACAATCAAGTTTGTGTCTTAAGTCTTAAGCTGGAGGTCCATTCCAAGCGTCGACGCGTTTCACACGTTCTAAGCAACTGTCAAAAAATTAGAATCAATGTAGTTGTATGAGTTAAGTTACACACTCAAAAGCGAAGGACGCGCTGACGCCTGAAACGCGAAAAGTTCGTTTACTTTCTACTTTTGAACGCGGTGCACGCGGCACAGCTGACTTTGACAAATGCAAAGCATTTATTTTAAAGATGATGTCATCAGAAAAAATGACAGTTGAAATAACATTTTTTATATGAGTTTGACAAACAAACCGATAAAAAACTCCATATAAAAAAAATCAGCTGGGCATACGGCATCACCTCCAAAAGTACATACATATAAAAAAAAAATATTGACGCGAAAAATCTTCTCATGTAACTTGAAATGCCTGACGTTTAAAACGTTTAGAAAGCTTAAAACGCGTTGACGCCAAAACGCGAGTTGTGGACCTCCAGCTTTATATAAGCGAAAGTTATCGTTCGATATCGTGGGCCAGGGGGTAAGATTTAGAAGTGATTTTCCATCATATGTAGATCTATTTAGGGCGTTCGTTCCGGTTTTATACGAATAATCAGAATTTGAGGTTCGTATTAAGACTTGCAATAACTATTCGGAGCTTTATCGACATTTTTCTGTTTTTTTTTTTATATTAGGAATACAAAAACTTAAATATTCCAATGTTTGCCTCTATAAAGGAAGCATTTCAGCATAATTTTTATTTATTTAACACAAGGGATGGAAAAGTTGATACAATCGTACTTTTTGGATTACAGTGACTCATTTGATACTTTTAAAGAATTACCAATAAACGGATGTTAATAAAAAATTTAAATTTTTAAGATAAATTTTTACCCGTGATATCACTTTTCGTCCCCGTGTGCATTTTCTGAATTCATTTCAATAAAGTTCAAAATCAAAATTATGGATTACAGAAATAATATTTATTAGCGCCAATATATTTTCTATGTTTGGAATTGCAAATAGACAAAATCGGTACAGTAGGATTCGAGTTATAGAACTAAGTTTCAGACAACCACGATTTTTTCAGATAACTTTTGGTATTTTTTTTAAATATAATGCAGATTATGTCATGAAATTTAGCACATTTTATTTTTATTATAGAAGGTCCTGTTAAAAAGCCGTATCCATAGAAAATTCTGCAATAATTAGTTTCAGGAAAAGTTAAATCTCAAAACGATATTTTGTTTGCATCGGTCCATATTTTGACCAAAGCCCCATACAAAGATCACTTCCGAAAATCACTTAATGCGCATAAATCTTTTATAAAATCACTATCAAGTTGGAATTTAACATACATATATAAAAATCGTCGATCTCTATTTTATGATTATCGGTCCATATTTAACCGTAGCACCCATATAAAGTCCACTTCTGGAAATCACTTTAATGCGCATAAAGCTTCTATAAGAAAGTTAAAATTTTATGACGATCGGTCCATATTTGAGCGTAGCCCCCCTATAATTTAACTTTCGGAAATATCTTAAATATCCTTATTGAGATTGAATTCTGCTAAAGTAAACCTAAAATAAATAGAAATAACGGTACAAAATTTTACCCTATAATAGGTGATTTCGTGGTGGGTTACTTGAAACATATAGATTTAAAAAGTTATTATATGATCATAATTATCACTTCATATCATTTTGCAACAAGTTTCCTTAATATTTGTTAAGTTTGTTTATTTATTCTATAACATTTTGTTGTATCAGTCTACAACATCTATATATTTTTATAAAGCTTTTAAAAAGTTAAAAATAAACTATTATTTTTTTGGTTAAAAGCTGAAAACTTATAACGGATTACTATTGGGATATCGCGAACAAAAATAAATGCTTATTCTAGTAGATTTGTAAATCGACAATTTCCTATTACTTTTTAACTTAATTTGTAGTGAAGTTTTTGCTGGGTTTTTCACACAACGCTGATTTTTGTAATACAGACTTTCCTTTAAAAAAGTCTACATGGATCCTTTATGGAGTCGCAAATGAAATTTATGTAAATAGACACAGAAAGACTAACAAATATGTAATTCAGTTTTCGATATTAGCCCAGGATCTTTATAATTTAGTATGTACGAAATTTAAATTACAAATTGTTCGCTTTTACTACAGAACCAAATAAAATTTTGTGGTTTTGAATTTTATTTTTGTTAAGACAAAATACGTACAGCTTTCAGCGTTGTCAACTTTGAAATTTCAAAACGCACTAAAATGGAGAAAAAAACGCGCCATTTAAAAAAAAAAAAACGCACCAAGTTTAGTATTTCTTTTTTATTAAAAATGTTTATTGAATTATTTTTTTTAAAAAAAAGTAACGGTTAATAGTAAAAGTAATAATAGTAAAAGCCTTTTTTTAATAAACGAGCTAATAAAGATAAAGATAAGCATTTAACCACTCAAAATTTAACTGACCGTATGCTATTCGGAACTTCTTTGGTAAAGAAGGGTAAATTTCAGTACATATTTGGCACTTTTTTTTTAATTATTTTTCTTTTCTATTTTAAGTATTTCTATATGAATTTTTTTAATAAAATTTGTTAGGCCTCCACTGGGCCTCTAACCCTGGTTGTTCGTCTACAGTTTAGTGGACCAACCCATCAGGCTACACAAGAATCTTTAATTTCCATATTTAAAATGTTAATTTTATTTTCAAACAAAGATTTTTACGCTATTCACCTTTAGCAATAACGTTCATGTAACGAATTTGATTGAATTGGATTAAAATACATTTAATGTGGTCATTTTTCATCGTATAGAATGAATTATTAAAAAAGAAAGATTTCGTCACATATTCCAAAAAAATTAAAAAACGCACCGAAATTAAGAAAAAAGCGCACCGCGCACTAACTAAGAAATTTTACGCACAAAAAATTAAAAGATGGTGCGAAACGCACTAAGTTGACAACACTGACAGCTTTAGTACTTAAAGTACGATCACACTTGGCAAATAACCACTAAATAAAATATTTTTGAAGTCGTTTATTTATTAAAAAAAAAACTTCTTTTATTTTGGACAAGACACAAGAAATATTTATTTTTACTTTATTTGTTGCTATTTGATCCTACAAAGCTCTTGTAAGAGTAAACAGACAACAAGTGGTTACGCTTTTTTGAGTAAACATTTGTCATGTGTGACCATACCCTTAGTTGTTCAAAATAATTTTGAAGAGTATTTGCTCTATTCAATTACACTTATCTGTCAAGTTTTGTTTTACGTATACAATGATCATTTCAAACTTAAATCGCTTCGGTTTTATATTATGCTGTTAACATTTTTAAAACCCATGTCATTCAATAGCTAGGCGCAGGGGCTTGTTTCGTCTTTCCTAAGATTATTTGTAATTATGTTCTCGCTGTCAATGACAGAAGGCAGAAAGAAATGACAATGATTTAATCTTTTAACTCATTCTCTGTTCCTTAAAATTCTTCAACTATATTACGCATTTATTGTGCGCTCATGTAGAAGGCTTCTTTCTACTTTCTTCATTACTGGCGCAATATTATTATTGTCTTGTTGTTTTGAATTGAAAAGTGCTTTTAATAATCATCGCTGATGAGCTGTTGGCCGGTATATTGGATGTTACTGACTTTGCAATTTCTATTCGATTTTCACGGTAACAAATTCAATATTTCGCATGAAAATTGAAGTTAATTCGTGTACATGGCTTTAAATAGTTGCACATATTTTCACTTCAATATCATAACAATACATACATTTTAAGAATTTATGTAAATGGAACTGGTTTCCAGCAGCAATTGACCTATTAATGGATTTGTTAAATTTAAATAGCAAAAGTTTGAATACAATATATTACAGATATCATATTTTTCGATGTTTTCAAGCAAACGTTGTTTTCTTTATTACTAAGTATACAATCATTAAGTCTACTACTATCTATACATTGTATGTCTGAATGTCTGTCTGTTGTAGACACAATTGCTTTACACTATATATTTTTATAGATGTATGTAAGTATGTACATACGTACAATAATATATTTATATCTGTATTATACTGCATTATCAGTTATAAGTACATATATATTTATACATATATAAAGTCTATATAAATATCAAGTACCAGTTGTGTAAAAAAGAAAATAAGTTGAGAAAAAAAAAAATATAATAATAAAAAACTTGTCTGTTAAATTAATGAAACTTGGGAAAAACGTGCACAACCCAACGTATAAAGCGTTGAGACTCTAATTGGCTGACAAACAGTCTTCTACAATTGAGGCCTTCTTTTTATTCATTTATTGTTTATTATTTAAAATGTTTTTCATATACATACATTATTTTTCATTATTTTTTTTTGCAAAATGACAAAAGTAAATATTTGTATGCATACACACTTGATATTTATATTAACAATTAGATGAAACGTCTTCCATATTTAAGTCAGAATCTCTACATACAGACACTTACATTCGTATACATACTTACATACAATACTGTTGTATACACTCAGCTGATTAAATATACACACACTTTTCAACAAATTGTTTTCATATTCAAAGTTGCCATCAATTAGTTTTATTAAGTCAATTATAATTACAGAATGAACATATTGGGTTTAACAATTGCTGAAGAATCGTATGAATTTAGCTAAAAAAATTATTGTTTTTTTTTTATAAAATTTAAGGCAAAACATAAAATATTTACCTATATTTAAAACTTTTGGAGACACTAAATGCCTTATTCGTAGTAAGTTTTTGGAATTTAAAAGAGGTTTTGGGAGACATAATATAAATGAATACATACATATAAATAATTAATAATTAACAACATTTTTTGGAAATCTGTTTCGAGCATTGGATTCGACCCCGCTTCTAAATACATGATATCGTACATTAATTACACAGCCCGACAAATTGAAAACTTTTTTTGGTGCCTTAGATTTCTTAGTCGTTTTGCATGATTCTAGTATTAGACTTCACTTTTTACATATCAGCTCAGTAATATATACTTAAGGAATTCACATTAAAAGCATGGTTGTATTTATCGTATGTGCTAAAGCCTTACCACAGTTGTAAATATGTTGTTGGTATATTTCATGTTTAAATATTTTACGACAATACCCAGCAAGCCATATGAGTCCGAAAAGAGTCTTTTCTGGCACCTTTTCGGAGCGTTAATGCTCTTTATGAGCCCAAAAAACAATCATAATTGCTCCACAGAAAAAAATAAAAATGAGTTTCAATTAAAATATTTGTGGAATCAATTAAAAATTTAATTGAAATCGCACCTGTAAACAAAATGATAGTGTCAATTTAAAAAAAATGTGAGATTTAATTGAAAATATCAGAAAAAGTAATTGAATCAATTAAAATTTTAATTGAAAATTATTTTAAAATCAATTAAAGGTTTAATTGAAAAAAAACATGATTTTTTTTTCTGTGTCCGAAAACCTTCAGAAAATAGGGTCATTACGTTCGAAAATGGTCCGTCAGAAAGAGCTCTTAGATAATGCCAGAAAAGAGTCTTTTATGAGGTTTTTTTTTGGGCTCTGTGTAATCTTGTTTTGATCATGCTTGTGTGGTACAGCTATGTTGTTTTTCTGTTCAAAGCACAAATAACAGGACAACAACGCTTTGGTACACACATAATTGAGTGGAATTTATGAGTCATACTGCGTGCCGACTCAGGACAGTAAAAAGCAAATTTTTCTTTCGCTCCGAAAATACTCCTTAGTTAGACTCTTTTCTGACTCCTTTTTCAGAGCGCTCCGAAAATGCTCCTTAGTTGGACTCTTTTCTGACTCCTTTTTCGGAGCGCTCCTAGAATGGTATGCTGGGTATAAACTGAGGTTGTCTGTTTTTCATGTGTACTATGTAGTATGTTCAGTGTCAGCTGTTTTTTGTTAACCGTTTTGTATTTTTTTATTCCTCTGTTTTGAAATAATTTTGCACACTTCTAAACCATTAATATTAATTTAATTAGTAAATACTAAAAAAAAGCAGGGAAGTTATACAAATTTATAAAATGGAAGTAAAAGAATCTATTTCGGTAAGTTTTTGTGCACAAAAAAAAAAGAAAGAAAAACTTTAATTAACTGCTGTTGCAGATAAAGCCAAAATGGGTTAGAAAAAATCCCACAAGGAAGTGGTCTGTTGCCGAAGAAAATGCGCTTGTTGACTTTTTAATGGGCAATCTTGATGTAACCTCTACATCATGTGTAAGAATTTAGAAAAAAACATATTAAAAGTATTAAAATTATAAACTATTTAGAGACCAACGGCACAATCATATCTGACGTTAATTTGACGTTTTTATGACTTATGATTTAGAAAATACAAAATGCTACTCACATATGTACTATTTTTTTCAAATATGACTTTACGACTTATGACTCAAAGCCACCATGTGAATTCCCTAACTATATATATATGTATGATGTAATAATATCAGTCAATAATTATTAACTAAACTATGGCCTCTGGTAACTCACTTTTAAATTTTTTTGCAATTTAACCAGTTCTTGGAAATATTTAGTATTTCTTGTTTTTCTTTCTTACATGTTTTTTAGGTAAATTATATAATTTAAAAATACTGCACTCATAACAGATGGCGTATATTTTGAACACGGTTTTTGTCTTTAGTAACTTATGTATATATCATTTTGAAGGGTACATATCTGTCAGTTATTCACCCTTAGTTTTCAATATTATAGTGTAAACAAAAAAGTTTTTTTTTTTGCTTCGAAAATATCGAATTTTGTGAAAAGAAAGCGGCATGCGGCCGCGAACGGCAGAAGTAGAATTTTTTCAACTTTGCCGCTTAAAACGATGTTGCCATACACATGTATATAATATGTGACATATGAGTTTAAATTAAAATTTATTTCCATTTTCCTAATTCTTTTTATACAATGTACACACTAATAAACGTTTATTTAAGATGATTGCCGCCGCGGCTGCATGCCGCTTATATTGGCCTTGCACTATTATGCGGGAAGTTTAGCTGAATTTATAAATGCTCTGTATGTTCATAAATACAGTAGAATTAGTTTTTAAGCGATACAGCAAGTTCAATGCGCAACATTTGTTAAATTTATACATTGTTTTCATATGTGATTCTGTTGAGCTTGCCTAAAGTTTACCCCCTGGCCCACGATGTCAAACGATAACGTTCGCTTAAATAAGACTTAAGACACAAAATTTTTATCGTATATATTTTTTACTCAATCAAGTTTGTTTATTCCACAATCAAGTTTGTGTCTTAAGTCTTATCTAAGCGAACGTTATCGTTCGACGTCGTCGGCCAGGGGGTTATTTTTACATTTTCTTGACGGCAAAACTAAAAATACGAGTATGTACATATTTAAAAAAATTAGAAATGGCGAATTTAATTAAATTTTGCAAAAAGTTATATTTAATGACACAAGGGAAAAAACAAAGTTTGCGCGTTCATAAATGCATTGAAATGTCATTTTGTTATTTTTGAGTGTTGCCATTTAATTTAAATGTTGCCTTGAAAATAAATGTCTTTGCATTGTTGCATTTCAAACTGCTTTTATGAAGTCAGCCATTTGCTTTACTGCTTTAATTTCAAAAAATCTTATGTTGAATGTGTACAATCGGTTTCAACTTGCGAGTGACGATTTGTAAAGTTCAGATGTGGTGATTTGGTTTAATTCATCATATATGAGGATTGTTGTCAAACTCTACAAGAGCTTTCAAAATCATTGGGAGCCATTTCAAATAAGATTCGTACAAAAACAAAAAATGAAAATAATTTTTGCACCGAATCATTACTTGCGACGAAAAGCCGAATTTTAATAGATTATATGTGAAGCCCGGCTAACCAGCCAAATATCCATGTCGCTAAGGTAATGTTCTGTATTTGTTAGAACCAAAATGGTTGTATTTATTATGAGCTGTAGAAAACTGGCCAGACCATCACAGGGAATCTCTACCGAATACAACTAATGCGTATGAAGAGAGCTTCTTGGCCTCGAAAGATGAGCAGTTCTTTTGGCGCGGAATCCATATATTGCTAGGAATTGGGTAAACGCCATAGTTAACAATGGAAAATACTTTGAATAGATTTATATTTACATATATAAAATATTCCTAAATTAACAAAAATATTGTTAAATAGAAGCTATCTTAGTATGAGTTACTATTCCTAGAGGGAACCTACACAGCACCAATCCCTATCTAGTTCAAACACATGATATAAAGTAAACCCTAGTAGGAATAAATTTGTCATTCCTACATAGGTAACGGAATTAACCCTACAGCATTAGTTTTGTTTTAAATATTGGTCACAAAATTTGTGTCCAGATACTTACCCTTTTAATGGCTTTTATAATTTTAGCATTGGAATAGTGTGTGCAACAATATAAGTACTCGTACATACATATGTATGTATCTAACAACTTATTATTCATATAATAAATTACCTTATGATGTCAACATTTTTTAAATTGAACTAATTTGTGTTGAATTTTTTCTCGATATCGATGCTTTTCTATGAATTTCTAAAGAGAGTCTTATGTGGGAGCTATTTATAATTATGGACCAATATTTATAAAATCATGCAGTATACTGTGAACGTCAAAATAAGCCAACACAACATAATATTAAAAGAAAAATTTAATTATATTAACATAAATAATATTATATTAGAAATTTATATTGCTTTTGTATATAGTTGTTTAACCCTCCGCTGAGTGAGAAGGTCCCTAGGGACCTTTTTGCCTTTTCAAACTGAAATTACTCATACTTCGGGCATCATTATAATTTTTTTATTGTTTCAACACATAATTTACTTGTTCTGAACACAAAGACCTAAACTCAAAGATATTAGGGATGACGATAAAAACAAAAAAATCTAAGAAAAATTCGAAGACATGAACTTTATTGGTTTCCAGGAAAGGCACAATATTCTAATTTTATACTACTAGCAATAAACCAGTTCTTAGAATTTTTTGTTTTTATCATCATCCCTAATGTCTTTCAGTTAAAAAAAATTTAAAAAATTATTTTTGTATGTAGAATTTAGTTATAAACATTAAAAACAAAACAAATCAAAAAAAAATTTTTATATGAAAAAAAACATGATTTACAAAAAAGGTCCGTAGGGACCTTTTTACACGGCCGTGAAGTTCAGAACTGTCACTCATCGGAGGGTTAAGTAGAATTGAATTCTCAGAAGAAAAAAAAAACAAAAACAAAAGAGCATACAAATTTAATTTATTTCTAATTTTTGTGTGTAATTTTGATATGAGGGTGTTTTACACAGACATACGGACAGACCGTCATAGCTCTGTCGACTTAAAATTGCATTATGCTTAAGAATATGTATCTTCGTTTACCCTCAAATTAATATTTCTCAATGTGACGCACGGAATGTGTCGCCTAAAAAACATTCAACAAATAAATAAACAAAAATACATTATAAATAATTAAATAATAGAAATTAATTGAAGGGATTAAATTAATTTCTTCGTACATTAACTGATCAAATGACAATACTGTCTTCACTTATAATTGTAAGTGTATGTACTAACTAGGGTATCCATTCGAACAATGATCGTTCGAATATTCGAACAATTCCTTACGAATAATTATTCGAAGAATTAAAAATTACCATTTTAGAGTGACGAATAATTCGATTAATGTTATGAAAAATAATCGAATAAATTTTATGTGTTAATTTATCGTTTCTTTTGAGAATTTTTCATGATTTGATGATAATTAAAAACAGTAGTAATTTCCGTTTCAATTTTATTTACAAGATAAGACATGTTTAATAAACAGATATTTGTGTAAATATGTAAATAACATTATTACTGTTCAAACCTTATTTTTGATGGTCAAATTTTTGAATCTAAAAATCGGTTTAGTGAAAAACTACAATATGCAATTATTAAAATATTCAGCTGCTGATTTCGCTGCTGCTGTATTTTTTGGATTTGGAAAGAAATCGCATTGAGTAGAATGATTGAAGAAGTAGCTATCTAAAGTCCTTTGGACAATTTGTGCTACGACCAATAGGTGAAGAGTTACACTAATTTAAAAAAAACCCTGTAAGACCAAAATGTCCAAATTTAACCCCCTCTAACTCCGGCACTTCTTGACTAATAGAGCCCTAAATATCTGCCCTACTATCCAATAGCACTAACCATGGTGCAAATTTCATCCAAATCGGAAGACATTGATTTTAAAAGCTGGGTCACTTGACGCTAAATTGCCCATATGGAAAAATATCTATTTTGAAATTTTGGCTCCAAATCCGACTTAGATTACGTTTTCATCAAAAACAAAAAAATTAACCCGCCCTAATGTAGATCTAGAAAAAACACACAACCATGATTTTCAAAATAAATTTGCACAATTTGGAAGCGTTGTTTAGGCGTCAGTCTATTCATGTTGAAATGCCAAACTAAACATAAATCACTTGACAGCTGATGGCCGCCAGATAAAAAAGTGTTGCCAACTTAAAGCTCTATACATCAAAAAAACATCCAAGGCAATGCCCTAAAAAGGAAAGTTAAGTAAAGTTTGCCAATCAGTATGAATAAGTGTTTTGATGGTTCCTTTTATAAATATATAAATGTACTAATTCCAAAAAGAAATGTTTAATATTTAGTAAAAAGAGTAAACAAGTTTGGAAATGGTAGAGTCCAGAATAACAAAATATTAACAAAAAATTTCAAATATCATAAGAGACTTTTGGAAACGCGATGATAAAACGTAATTATTTATCGAATTGAAAGAACTAGAATAAACCACACTTTGGTCTCTTTATATCCCGGTTCTTAATTGCACCAGTATCATCCTTTTGACATAACCTAAAATGGTGGTGAGTGAGATTTTAGATATGTTGAAGAAAGTGATACTGCGATAAAATTGATAATGATAACGTTAAAATAGGCAAAGAATATAAATAATAATAATGTATTAAAGATGGCTTTCGACAATATAACTTTATGTACGACTTGATGAAGGAAGAACTTTTTTAAACATTATATTTGAACATTATAAATTATTATTCGAATAATTCGATTAATTTTAAATATGTGATCAAATTTTTCGAACAATGAAAAAGTCGATTTATTTGGATACCCTAGTACATACTTAAAGTAGTCGTTATTTTTTTAGCTACTTAAAGTAATGAATACATAGACGTATTTCTGTTAGTGTAAATATTTGTTGTTCTTTTCATATGTGCTATAGGATTGTTATTGTTGTATTTATACCCTCCACCAACACAAGTGGTGAATGAGTTTAATTATAAGTTTGTCGTTCCGTGTGCTACTTTGAGAAATATTCATTTAAGACCGAACAACATATATTTCTGTTCCTTTTGGAATTTTAGGTCGATTGAGCGCTGTCCGTCTGTCTGTCTGTTTGTCTGTCTGTGTAAAACACTCTCAAGTCTAAACTACGTAAACAAAAACAGCAAAGTTTACAAAACAGCATTTATAATTCTCTCTTAAGCAGTTTGGTACTAAACACAAGTTTTAGCTAATTTGCTAATTTGCTAATTGCCATGCAATTTTACACAATATATTTGTATGATAAAATTTTTTTTTTTTTTTTTTTTTTTATAGATAAAGCCATGCAATTTTACACAATATATTTGTATGATAAAATTTTTTTTTTTTTTTTTTTTTATAGCCTTTATTTATTTATTGAATCTTCATATAATGAAATGACAATAAGTATTCAAATCTTAATACTAGAAAGAAAATAATAAGCCCAGCCAGTGCTAGACAAAAATTTTATGATACTAAAAAAATTTCACATCAACTGATCCAGTCATCTATTTTGCGCTTGAGTTAAAGCAAGGGTATCCCTCCTTCTCAACCGATTATGGCCACTAAAGTTAAGGATGTCTCGTGCAAATGGGTTTGGGTGGTGTTCAAGTTTGCTGACATACTTTGACGCGTGTTTTGTAAATTCAACTTTTACTGATGGCACGCATAGATCTTTGTGAATTCGAGAATTTTTAACATACCATGGAGCTGCAGTAATTATACGTAGAATGTTATTTTGACCCCTTTGAATTTTTTCAATGTTTGATGCTGAGGCAGTACCCCATAATTGAATTCCATAGCACCAGATTGGCTTTAGAATTGCATTGTACAACAATAGTTTGCAGTCCAACTTTAGTGAAGAATTTCTGCCAATTAGCCAATTAAGCTGCACTGCTTTTAATCTCATCTGTGTAAGTTTCGCTTCAATATGAGACTTCCAAGTTAAACGGCGGTCGAGGTGAATGCCGAGGTATTTGACTTCATTATGTTGAGGAATAATTTGATTATTTATTTTGATGAACGAGCAAGTTTCTTTTCGCAATGTGAAAGTGATATGAATACATTTCTGTTCATTAACCCTGATTTTCCAAAGCTCTAGCCAATTCTCTAGTTTATAAACATAATTCTGCAAATTCTGTGATGCTACTTGGTGGTCCTTGTGAACGCTGATAAAGGATGTATCGTCTGCGAAAGTTGACGTGTGGATTTTGGGGTCTGACGGCATGTCGGAGGCATAAATCAAATATAAAGTAGGACCCAGTATGCTACCCTGTGGCACACCTGTTTCAATTGGCTGAGCGGGGCTTAAAAAATTGCCTTCTTTGATTTTAAATTTGCGACCGTATAAATAGCTTTCCATAAGTTTATGGGTGTTAGCAGGCAGAGTTAATTTTATTTTGTGCATTAAACCGTCATGCCAAACTTTGTCGAACGCTTGGGACACATCAATGACAAACTAAGATGAAAATAGTAAGAACCGGTCCATGATTTCTCATAGGCCCCATACAAATTACATTCCGAAATGTGTTTAAATGGTATATAAATGCATTTAAATTTTAAAACGACAATATCAATAAAAAATTCAACAGAAATAAGTTTCATATCAAATGTTTGATCATAGCAGCCATACAAAGTCCCCTTTCGGAAATCATTAAAATACGTATAAATTTGTTATAAATAACGGTACCGATACAAAATTTTGCACATATCATATTTAACCATATCCTCTATATAATGTCCACTACCAAAATATAAAATATTCACATCTGTCTTAAGGTGCTGTAGCTTAATTGGTTAGCGCATTTGATCATTAAGCACGAGTTGGTATTTGTAGTCCGGGTTCGATTCCCAGCCGCTACAACTCAAACAACATTAGTTTCTGATAATTATTAGTTTTCTTTCTATCCATCATAACTAATATTTATCACAGCGCCCTCCTTCGGTGGTATAGTATTGAAACGCCATAGAAGTAAAATAATTAAATAAAGGCTATAAAATCAAGCTTTTAAACAAATATTGCGCCTACTCACCACCAGAGGCGCTGCAATGCTGCACTAAAACAAACATAATGCGCAATTCACCACCTTTCTTTCTTCAATCTATTCCCTTTGAAGGAAAGTAACGCAATTATATATAGGCATATTAATTGCCTAAGTGTTACTTCTCGTATATACCGCTATTTGGTTGATATTCGTCAGATACTTATGTCCTCTTATATATACAATTTTCTATGCCACATTTTATAAAGATCGGTCCATAATTGGTCAACTCCGAAAAACAAGAAAACCCACAAAATTGTCCAACAAATATCGATATCAAACCAAATTTTTATCAGCAATTGTTATCAAAAAATAATACTAATATCGGTCAAAATCCAGTAGGACTCTGTAGTTGTCAGTCCATATATGGTAATACCTCCCAAATAAATTAAACTTGCAAGTATCATTATAGATATCAGTCCATAATTGGTCCACATCCACTATTACACCTATAAACTCTTGTAAATAACGCTATTGAGATGACTTTCAGCTAGAATAAGCCTCACCTTATATTATTAGAATAATAGAATTTGCGCTAGAACTGAATAAAAAATAATGAATAATGATATTCACATGGAGGGTATTTAAGATTCGGCACAGCCGAATATGCCACTCTAGCATGTTTTTTTGTAGAACTTAATTATACTTGTAGTTTATTTTTATAGTTACAGATACAGATACTCCCGGTGACTTACTGATAAGACCAGTAGTTACCAGTTAGATAGAGCGACAAACGTGTGTAGTAAGACTGTCTAGTTTTATTTTTTTTATACCCGTATTATTAGGAGTATTAAATATGCACAATATACGAGTACATACATTTGTACGTATTCACAAATTAATGATAATTATTTTTGGACATAGATATGTATGTGTGAACTATTTTAATACGTACTACCAAAACACTTAAGATTGTTTTTCATTCCGTTTGCAGTACATATATTCTATATACTCTGGGTCCTTATAAGATTTTAAGACGATCTAGCGATATCCGTCCCTCTGTATAAGAACAATGAAATTTTTATCAATCATACGCTGTTCCATGTCATCTGGATGAAATAAAAAACTCTATTTACTTCGAATAGCCGTGTAAAAAAAATTGAAAACTATAATATTTCAGATATGCATACAAATTGTATGTTCATATGGAATTTTGTTGAGCATTAAAACCTATAATACATAATTCATACAGGTGAAAAATTGGTAGAGCAATTTAATCCAGAATTAAGAACAGACAAATTAGAATAGAATAAAATATACAAACAAAATGTGTAGGTAAGAGTTATCGAATAAGAGGATTTCCCAGTTACTACTATGTATGTCCATTTCAGCAATGGTGCCAATTGTGATAAAAACAAACATAATTACAAGACAGTGATTTTGAAAGCGCCTAGATTAAAAATTTTTTGTTTCAACCGTGTAACTTCAAATCCGTATAAAAAGAAAGCGTGTAAAGAAAGAGTTGAGTGTATGCATAAAATTCTTCTAAATGTTGTTTTTGAGCCGAAATTTAAACAAAATAAACTTTAAATAAATAGAAATTACGATACAATAATTTATGACGATCGCTCAATAATAGTTGATAGCAGTCATGTAAGGGATCAAATAACCAGTATAATTATCGTTGCCGATACAAAATGTAACAAAATTTAGTTTCAAGTATTCAGTAGATCACACTACTGGTATTTGGTAGTGGGTATATAAGACTCGGCATAGCCGAATATAAATTCTTACTTGTTTTGTTTGCTATTTAATATATTGGGATTTAAAAAAATTTAAATTAGACGGAATATATACTTGGTGCGGTACGTCTAATATATAGCCAAGCCTATTATGTAGATAGCCATAGGCATAGTACATAGATTAATCACAGTATGTCTATAACAATATATGAGTACAAGTTTAAAATACGACCCAACGAGTGGTGTCGTCTTTACTATGTTAATTTGTTTGCTTTGATCCGAGTCATTTTTATGCAACGATTGTACTACGTTGCGTTCAAAATAATAGGAGTAATAGTTTGCCATATTTAAATGAAGTTATTTTGCTAGTCTGGCAACTTTAAAATCATATAAAAAGCTAACGGTTGTTTCAATGGAACGCAAGAAAACAAAATATAAAGAAATGATCGTGATTGCTTTTATTTCTGGGATTTTTTTCGAGTGATATCCTAATTTATCCATTAAATCCGTGAATCAAAAAAATAGTAGTAATTGCGATTTAAGCACAATGGCCACGTATCAAACTGATTTGACAAATAATATGTATGTATTGGTAATATTTAGTTTGAAGTAGCGGCGGCAGTGAAATCTAACTTGTTTTGATTTTCGTCAAACTCACATCAACATATACGTGTGAGAATTTTTTCACTAACACAATCAAAAAAAAACTGAGCTTGTCAAATCAGTTTGATACGTGGCCATTGTGCTTTATAAAAAATTAAAATGGTGAAGTGTATAAATTGTATATGAAATAAAAAGTAAATATGAAAACCATATGCGAAAATGTTGTAACTTAATGTATTTATATAAAATAATGTTTTATTTTCAAATAGTGGGTCGTGGTAAACACTGTAACGAAGAAACGAGCAAACTTATTAAAAATATTCGAAATCAAGGGAAAAACTACAAAGAAATTAGAGAAATGCTATCGTGCTCTGATCAGATGATTGCAAATGCCTTATCCTACGAAAATAAAGCTGAAACTCGAGGTCGAAAGCGTAAAACATCGAGTCTAGATGACCGGCGTATAGCACACATAAGTAAATAAAATACAAAAAAAACTTGAACTTCCTGTGAGTGTTGTAACTATTCGTAGGCGATTGCTGGAGTACAAATTATTCGCTAGAAGTCCGCGTAAAGTGCCCCTACTAACAAAGAAACATGCTGCAGCAAGATTGAAATACGCCCAGGAACACATCAATTGGCCGAAGCATAAATGGCGAAAGCCAAATTGTTTTGTTTGTGTCCTCCGAACACAGCAAATGCAGTCCAGTATACAAGAAAGACTGTTAAAATGCAGCTGAGTTGTGGTCTGTTGTGCAAGATGGGTGGAATCCAATTCCACTAAAACGATGTCAGGATCTAATTGACTCCATGCATCGCAGATGTGCTGCTGTAATAAAAAGTAAAGGCTATTCTAACAATCTAAATTTTTTATCTGTCGACATAAACCAAGGAGTGCGATTTGCTTATGATGCTTACTTAATATTATATTAAAATTTATATAAAAAACAACACTTCTCTCAGTACAATACAATACAATATTCATACAATGCTAAAAAAAAACAAAATAATTCACGTCATGTAAACAATTTTCAAAATTTGTATGTCTGCTAAAAGTATAAGAATTCAGAAGATAATTTTGAAATCATTAAACAAATACTCGTTGAGAACACATACATACATATGTACATATGTATGTATTATTAAAAATAAAATTTTAAAATAACAACCATCCGCTGATAACTAACAACTCTGAATATCTCGCCAATACTTACTACTCAGACAAACAGACGGACTGACTGATAAGTTCCAAATACAAAAATATTCTCTAGTATGTAGCTAGACAATACAGTACGAATGCATAATGTATAAAAAATAAAAGTTTTATTTTATTGTCTAAGTGTGTGAAAACGTTTTAAGAAAACGTGCCATTTTTGGATGTGTGTTTTAAAAATAAACGAAGGTCTCTAATTGCGAATATTATTATTTCTTCATATAATAAATGTTGATGGTAATCGCAAATTATTATTCGAGCAAGACATTTTGGCTGATAATTGTATTTGCAATAAATATTAATAAATGTTTAGAATAAAATTAGCCACAGTGCACATACATAACACACTCTTACATTTAAAATCAGTTTTTAGATGTTTTTTGTTTAATAAAGCATTGTTCACGTAAAAACCCGTGCCACTACATAAGTTTTTTTTTTATAGAATAATTATTATTTCATAATCGAAATTTATTATTTTTACTGAAGTTAGGAATTACAACTTGAAAAATTTTTTATTATTAAAAATTTTGATAATTTTTTTCTCGACTGGGGATCGAACCTGGGTTGTTTTTTGTTTTCAATCGGGAGACAGCACTTTCTGAAGGTCCAAGGGCAATATTGTATGTTCCTTGTAAGTCATACAACGTGTTAGTCAGCCCGGTATGAATAACACCATGTGGTTATGCGATAACGCTTTTAAAATCCCGTACTCCTATTTTTTGGGTGGTTTCAAACATCAGCTCAAAGTCAATATACCTTCGGGGTATAGAAATGTTTTTGTTCAAGTCTCTTTTGAACATGCCATTTCATTCATACAATTCAATTGAATTTTCGTTGTTTTTAATGCAAATCAACATGCATGAAAGCAAAAGAAAAAAAAACAAAAGGAATTAAGAAAATTGACTAGTACCGTCAAGTTTGTACCCCTTTTATTCTCTTTTCCCTTCTCAACCAAAAATATTTGCCTTGATGAGTCAGAATACAAGAATGTGTTCGGACTTTCAAAATAAAAACACGGATTTTTATAAGAGGAAGTAAATTTAAGTTGTTCTTTTAGCTTTTCTAAAATATTAACAAAAGATTATTAATTTTTGGTTCAATCGTTACATAAATATAAAAATATTTAAGCAATCGAATTTTATGTGAATAATTTATAGGGAATTTATAATTGACAATAATCCAACCAGACCAGTTTGTGAGCAAAGTTTTGGGTACGATATAAGCATTGGTTTACTACTACAAAAATTCGTTATAAAGTCCACTTTCCACATCAGCATCAAATTAAAATTGGACACAAATAGCCCATACATATGTATATAAAGCCAAAATCTGTTTACTACACTCCGGTTCACTTATTTAAAGGCAATAAAAATTTCATATTCAGCAGCCTGTATCTTCTACAATTTTTAACCAATTGCAGAATTTTAAAAATGGAAATGGAAGCCAGACATCTTGAGATATAAAAAAATCATGACAGTAGTGGTTTCTTAACTAAAGAACTATTTTTGTGCAATTTATAAAAAAAAGTAAAAAAAATTGCTGTTTTTAAAAATTTGCTATAAAGGCACTTTTTCTTGTTTTTTTTTTTAATTTATTTCACTTTATTTAAGAAATTAGTAATGGGTACAACCGCCTTTGTTTTTAATAACTTCAAATGTATGGGTTTTCATTGACAGATAAAGAGAATGTGTGTAATCCAACGATATTTGATTCCAAGCATCCTTAATGGCCTGAATTAATGACTGCTTGTCATCAAATTATAAATGTTCGATTGTTTAGTCAGGTGGGATGTCAGAATTGTTTTATATATGCATTATTATATATTTCATTAATACGTACTAAGAATTATCATAAAGTCCATGGCCAAATGTCACTGTCATACATTTTTTGGATTTACTTTATTGAAGAAATTACAGTCAATGTACGACTTTGCGAAACTCTTTGGGGTGTCTAATGTCCAATTATTCTGAAATAAAACTTTGGATAATGTAAATTTTTATGGTGTAATGGTTTGCTAAGCATGGGGGTAAGTACACAATATATATTTCGATACATCCAGAGTGTATTGGATTGTTGTCATAAGGATTATGCTACACGCAGAGCAAAAATATAGTTATACATGATCACAAAAATAAGTTCAACATACATGCAAGTTCATATTTTTACAATGATTGTAGTTATAATTATTTACAATGATTATGGTAACCATAGTAAATTTGTACTAATTGAGTATATGTTTACTCATACCGAGTACACGTTTAAATATCTTATTATGCATAAATTCCCACAAATATTTGGTTTGTATACAATAATTATTTTCCAGTTTATATATCCTAGTTAGTCTGAATTTATCACTAATCATATGTATTGGAAACAGAGTCCAGGCACTGCAATTCATCAGCAGTTTCATTACTTGCAATAATTAATGTAGCCTGGTACATACCTGAATATTATGGTTGACGCAATCATATAAATAATTACAGTGACCAAAATATTGTTAAAAAAGTTTTAATAATGTTAAAATAATTGCTGTGATCATGTACAACTATATTATTTTCTGGCTGCATGGATATTTTGAAAGTATGTTATAAGTAGTAGATTATGCGCGTCAATAAAAGGAATTAATTCTCAAAAACAGTCTTTCTTGCCACTAATGATTTTGGAAAGTTTAAAAGTAGTACAATTTTTATACTTCTTCCCATCATAAGTGATTGTTATTCGAAAAAGTCTAGATCAGAAAATAGTCCAAGTCTTCGAATTTTATTCTTGAAATACATATATAATTATAATTACATATTAGATTATTTACATAAGCCTATATAAAGTTTTCTTTACATTTTCATGAAATTGTATTAACAGCTCAAATTTTACGTACGAATTTCTGGATTGTTGCTTGAACATACCTATAATCAGTTTAAATTTTAAAGGTGTGAATTAACTTAAACAATTAATAAAATCACCTAATAATAAGCTGATCAAACTATGTATAAAATAAGGCGACTCTTAGACAACATTCCGCAATTATTATCAACGATTAGCAATAGATTTTACTTTGTTAAATATAAAATGATGCTAAATTTTAATTAGCACCTTTTTTGTTGAAAATACCTCACCCCCTACCCATGCCTCTTTCATGTTGCCAGATTACCGCAGATAATGTTTACACCCGAATTATTTGCATGCACTTATATTTCTCTTAAGTTCACTGTGAAATAGTTTTGCCTATTTTAATTTTTTATTAACACATTTATGCGAATATTTTCGAGAACAAGTATGTTCATTAGAGTGCTTTAAAATTGTATAAACGAAAAAAAAATTTCAAGCTACAAACTAAGCTAAAAAACGCCTTCTGAAAATATTAGGGTGATAGGAGAAAGTTAAATGGCGCCGCATCAGCTCTGAAGTTTGGATGTGCATTTCCAAGAGAAAAATTTTACCAGTAAATAATTAGTTTTGCATTTTAATGTAAAATAATCGAAAAGTGTAAGAATATAATAATAAAATATACCACATAAAAATCGATTAAAAAATGTTTAAGTATTTCCCAGATCATGAAAGGGTTTCTGACCACTTGAATAAAAAATGTACGAACAACATTGACAAATTTTGAGATATATTCGCATAAAATCATTATAAAATCAATTTACTTGTAGATATATGAGTTTTTATCTAAGATGCCTATTATGAGCAACTGTGGTCGAAAATGCTTATCGAACGAATTTTCATTTGGTATTATGGTGCACATTCGATGAAAAAAAACGCTATTGTGAAAATCACTCTTTTTGGGTTATTCACAATAGTACATTTCTATCAGCTGGCGCCATATTTGTTTACAAATTCTTAAAGAAAAATAAATTAAATTTGAAATGACCACCACGGAATTATGGTTTAATCATTCGTCTGATGAATAGAATTAAGCTTCTGTGTAATGCCCTTCCATTTTTTGGCTGCCTGAACTTTAGAGCAAATACATTTTGCCAACAGTGGATCTTCTTCCACGAGAGAAACGAGCTTTTCCAATTGCTGTTTTCTACTTACGACCTGCAGGATATTTACAAAAGTAATTTACAAGTAGTATTTGGTTGGCCAAAACCAAAAAACAAACAAATTCTTACATTTTAAATAACTTTTTCACAGTTTTATACAGCGTCGATAAAAAAAATTCGTTGAACATCGAAATTTTCGACAGCGATGCCAACTCATAATACAAATTTTATATTCGATAGTCGATTTTCGATAGCCAGCGAATATCGATTGTCGAATGCAGCTCATAATAGGGGCCTTAGTCTCATAACGGTAACCTATTATCTAGTGTTGTAAAATTGTCGATTTTTTACGGACGTTTCAAAACTTCATTTTAATTTTTTCAACATTTTTTAAACAAAATTTTGAATTTCTAGTACATCTCTTTTGGATTTATTAAGGATATAGGAGCGTAAAAAAATAAAAAAGGTATGCCAATACCTCTCATAGTTTTTCTTTAATTTTGCGGATTTCGAAAAAAGATTTCTTTAGTGTTATGAATTTTAAATAAATTAATGTATAGAACTTTAAGTTGCCAGCACTTTTTTAACTGGCAGCCATTTTTCAGCTACCAAGTGGTTTATGTTTGAAGTCGCTAGTCTTTGCCGATAAGCCCGAAACAATTCACCACTTATGGCCGAATTCACAGTCTTTAGTTAGCTAATAACAAAGGCTTAACTAATGATTCTTTATTCGCAATGCTTAGTTTGCCATAAGAATAAAAAGTAATAGTTAAACAATAGTTAGTATTTTAGTTTACCAATGGTTAACTAATGACCGAGAATTCGTCCATTAGAGGACAACATTCGCCGCATTATTATACGGCAGCAAATGTTGGAAAAAGTCATCGAAAATTGGATCTCCAGATTAGACTACGTCCGAGCCAGTCATATCCCGGAAGTCATATTTAAATTATAATGCCGGAAGATTATCTTTCGAATAAAGTAAATTTCGTGTCAATTTAAAAAATTTCTCTTTCAAAATAAATTTGCACAATTTGCAAGCCTTGTCCAAGCGTCAGTTTATTCATATTGAAACGCCAAATCAATTTTAACATAAATCTCTGGAAAAAATGGAGGACAATTAAAAAAAGTGTTGCCAACTTAAAGTTCTATATATCTAACAAAAATACGCTATATTTTCCAGAACTTATGTTTACCATACATGGAACAATTCCATGGGTGGGAACGTTCAAAATTCGCATCTTTTGGAGCACTCTAATGTACATTGTACATATATATTATATCTGCGTATTCATAAAAAAAAAATAAAGTAGGTTTGAAGTGTGCTTTTAGACAAAATTTTCTTAAAGTACATTTGAAGTCTACTTTAATTTTTTCTGAATAAGACTGTATGTATGTAAATATTTATTTAAATTATTGTGAGTTTAATTTTTTGTAATTGAGTAAGTCAATTTATTCAAATACGTAGTTGTTATTTATGTTACTTTTAGATTTCGTTTGTCTGTGCATGATAGGGATGCCAATCTCGAAATCCCTATACGGAAAAATCCGGGATTATAAAATCGCGAGATATTTCGGATTAACAAATTCCGAAAACTAGTATTTGTTTACAAATGCATCAACAAAAATTTTAATTTTAAAATGTTTATCGAATAAATAAAGGCGAAAGGATTATAATGAATTGTGGATTGTCATACTCGAATGCACTAATTGACGTGACTACGGTTTTTGGAATTTAGAAATTCTTATGTATATAAAAAGTTTTAATTGATTTAACCCTTCTTTGCATGGACATTTCCACCATTATGCAAAGAAGGGTTAAAAACTCAAAAGGTGAAGATTTTGTTTTACTTAAACAAGTGGTTGTCATTTTAAATCCGGTTAAAGTAACAGACAAAGCTCTTTGTCACAGTGATATGAATCTCTGTTCATGTTGCACTTTTATTAATGCTCAAAGAGGTATCAAAAAGTGATCTGGTGAAATCTCTCCTTAAAAGAAAACAAAGAAGAAAAATGATTTACTCAACACTTTTCAATTTGAGAAAAAATCCAAAATTGAAGACTGAATTTGATAATGAGATGTTTGTATAAGAAATTAATGCAAAACGTTGGTTGCGCAACGGATGAAATAATAAATGTAATTGAAATATGTAAAAGCCCCTCAGAACACCTGATAATGGCTGTAATAATATGGAATAAAATATTTAATTTAAGAATTACTTGTTGCGGAGGGTGAGAAAGGATTGTTTATGCAATCAGAATACAAGAATTTGCTTATAATTTTGTCTACAAACGATGTAAACGATGACGAATATTTAGGACATGTTAGTTAAATTTATTAAAAATGAAAAAAAGTGATAATTAATTTTTATTTGTATGTGGGCGAAAGCATAAGAACAATTCTCAAGATGATGTCTTGATCGAATTCATGAAAAAACCATCCAGATATAGCCCGGGGTTTTACCGAAGGAGATAGAATTGATGTTGTTAAGTTTTATCCATCCCGAAGAACATTTTCTTTCCAACATTCACAACATTTTCGAAAAAACATTTTGAAACAGCCAATATTTACATTATTTCCAACAGATCGTTGAAAACTCCCTTTTGCAAAAAATCTTAAAGCAGCTGTCAATTGTATTGTAAGAGGAATGGATGAGCCTGTACACCTATTTCCAATCTTATTTAGAACCATTATGAAACCTCCCTTGCTTAATCGAAAGTATTCCATGAATCTAAATATTAACTGCCGTATTTATAAATAATAAAGTAGTGTGCGTTAAGACAAAATGTTCTTAAAGTACACTTGAAGTCTACTTTAATTTTTCATAAATACGGCAGTAAATTTGTACATATACATTTGTAAAAAAAACAACAATTAAAAATTTTTTCCTCGGGTAAACTTAAGGGGTCAGATTTATCTCGTAAGCGTATCCTACGTACATATTCGGCTTCATCGTTGGAATTATTTGCATTAAGAAGTAAATAAACTCCAACAGCATCAGCCATTTTGTTTATTTTCATTATAAATATTTTCAAATGTAATTCACAAAAATACAGTTTGCAGATGTATTATAAGTTTTTGCAAAGTTGTATTTATTAAAGACAATTGGAAATGAAACAAAAGTGGAAAATGAAATTGATCGAAATCAGTCACATAGTTAACGAGATTTACTTTTTAAATCGAACGATTTTCAGCACATACCTGATTATGTTTTGTTAAAATTTTTGTTTTCAAACATATTTATATTTAACACAAGTAACTTTTTTGAAATAAATTGTTATAAACTATGGGGCTGATAGTGGGGAGGGTATATTGGATTTGTGCTGATTTTTGTAACGTCCAGAAATATTGGTCCAACACCCACCTTAAAGTATACCGTTCGACTCAGAATCACTTTCTGGGTCGATTTAACGATGTCCTTCCATCCGTCCATCTGGCTGGCTGGCTGGCTGTCCATGTAAAGTTTGTGCGCAGAGTACAGGTCGCAATTTTGAAAATATTTCTATAAAATTTGGTACGTGATAATTTTTTCGGCCCAAGGATGGACGGGACTGAAACTGGTAGAAATCGGGTTATTATTTCACCAGGCCCCCATGCAAATGTCCTCCCGAAATTGGGGTTTACCGATTATAAATGTTTGAATTATGCACGTATGCAAAATAATTTCATCAAAAATGCGTGGTAAATAAAGCCAAATCACATCTACATATTTTGTGCAGATTGGTCATAATTACTCGTAGTTCCCATATAAGGTCCACTTCCAAAAATCACTTAAAAGAGCATAACTCTCTTAGAAATGTTGGTATCAAAATAATATTTAACGGAGATATAATTCATATGTATACAAATAATACGGTACAATTTTATTATGATCGTTCCATAATTACTCGTAGCTCCCATATAAGGCCCACATACGAAAATCACTTTAAAAGCCGTAACTCTCTCAAAAATGTTGGTATCCAAATAATATGCGACACAAATAAGTTTCTTACATACAGATATAATGGCACGTAATTTTATAAGTGTCGGTCCATAATTAGTCGAAACTCCCATATAAGACCCTCTCCGTAATTCAATTTAAGCTCCATAAATGTTTTAATAGTATTCATATCGAGATTAAGTTTAACACATATAATATTTATGTTCGCAGACATCATGACACACAATTTTTAGATGATCGGTCCATAATAGGTTATATGTCGCATATAGCGTCCATTTCTGAAAAACTATTTTTTACATATACTGGGTGTAGGGTACTATGTGGCCGGGCTTGACCGACTATACTTTCTTACTTGTTATTATTTATAAACCGATTTGTTTTGATCTGAAACAAAAATCCCGAAATCCCGGAATTCATTTAAAAGTCCCGAATACCGGGATTTTAAAGCCAGTCCCGTTTGGCATCCCTAGTACATGACTATATGAGCATCTGTATGTACCCCTTTTCATAAGTTTATTTACAATCATGTCTGTCTGAACGTACAAACGTCTATCTCCCCGTGTTATAAAATAATTTATAAATAATTTTCACAAATATTTAAATAAATATCTAAGAACATGTATGTATGAATGTTATAAATTGCACATGTGTTTATAAAATGTTTAAATGTTGATTTATAATATGATAAATACATATTCGTACATACAATTTTGTTTTGTCACCTGTTCTGTGTTGAATTAATAAATATGAATTTCAGGAGTAACTTACTTTGTTGTGTAACAATAATAAAAGTGTGAAAGCTGTATTTAATTATAAAAAATTGAGGTGGTCCATAGAAAAACGCTTTTCAGAAGCATTTTTTTCGACAAGCAATTAAGTTTAATAAAGGTCTGTAGGATATGTATTGGAAATGTTTGTTTTTGGTCTGAATCATTAAATTTTGTATTGAATTACAGTAACATTATTAAGTTGAGGCAAGGTTTTACTCAATGGTTACATATATACATTAAGTTTGATCTAAAGAATGTGATTCTGTCAATAAAACTAAAAATGTGGAATTATTGCTTTTTTTATTGACCACCTCAATTAAATTTACTGTCATTTACGCCACATGAATTCGGCTTTGCCGACTATTCATATTTCAAATTGTAAATTGTTGCCTTATCTGATATCATTATCGATCGTAGATAGAAACACACGTTGGTTTACCATTATTGAAATAATCAATTTAGTGGAGATAACAATTTGTTAAAAGCTACATATGTACATTAGGATGGCCCCGTTTGTATGGAGAAAAAATAAGGTATCGATGTTCCCGACTAATATCAAAATTTGAATAATTTTAAGACTACGTTTCTCAATTTTTTTTATCTTGGAGTCAACATTTGGTGAGCTGGATCAAAGGATAAAAATGTCCTTTTTAGAAGGTTTTTGATTTTTTTCACATTTCTTCCAAAGGAAAAAAAAAACCATTTGGGTTAAATTGCATGATGTTTATAATCAAGAAATTCCAACTATTTATTTAAGTAAATTCTATAAAAAAATAAAAAAAAAATAAAATTTTGTCTGAAATTTTGAAAATTTTTGAATTAAAATTCTTTTTTTAATTTTTGATAACCCTCGCGTCTCAAAGACCTTTCATATGATACCAAATTTGCATAAAGTTCCTTTGGAAGAAATGTGAAAAAAATCAAAAAATCTCTAAAAAGGACCTTTTTATCCTTTGATCCAGATCATCAGATATTGACCCCAGGACAAAAACATTGAGAAACATAGTCTTAAAATGAATTAAATTTTCATATTAGTCGAGAACATCCGCAACTTTATTTTGGGTCCACCCTAATGTACATATGTATGTATATTTAATTATGTTATCAGTAATTGACCTAAACGTCTGCTTGAATTGAATTATTGAACAAACAAATTTACCTTTATCACTTAATTTATCAGTTGGGGGTAAATGGAACGATGACAACTGTTTGGCGTAGTTAGTACAACAAAAAATAATTTAAACAATATAAATTCTTAATACAAATATATTAGTAAGACTTTGACTTTATAATAAATATGCCACAATATTACGATTTCTTGGCAAAATGAAAATACTTGCACACTTGCCAAAGACATACAATATTTATATGCAAATAAAAGAATTTGTCAAATTGATTTATACAGATATGTATGCCAGTATACAAATGCAGGTTGTTGTACTTAGATAAAAAATTTAATATTTTTAAAAATTATTTAAATTAAAGGTAGCAAATACAAAGAACTACTTATTTTGTTGGCAGAATTGTGAAAGATTTATCTGTATTACAAATAAAAATTAAATCTTTATATATACATACATATGTATGTATATGAGGGAAAGGTTTCGAATGTGATTTTCTACTGAAATTGTCATCAAATTAAACCACTGGGTTTAACATCATTAACAGGAAGGGCTGTATCTCCTATGCTTGGATGTATTTATTATGTTCTTCGTACTCCCAGAGAAATAATAACCATATCAGTGAGGGAAATTACCACATCGGTGTTAATAGAGTGTATCAATTATGTAGGGTGCTCTTTCTCACCACAACATCTGACACCGCAAAGTGTCGTGCCTTCAGTAGGAAATATCTAATATCATTATTATCATCAATTCAGTTTTATTCACGCATAGTATTCTCTTTGCTATCATGTTACCTATAAACTCCAACAAGGATTTCTTTTATATATAGTATGATATGTATGTGAATTATTTTACACTGCATCTACTTCGAGTTAAAATTTATTGCTTATCGTATTCGGCCTTATCGCGGTTGGCATAGGCGTTTCTCGACTACAGTCGTAGTCGAATTTAAAATTGAATGATATCACTATATTTTAAATGATTTTAAAGCAGCCTGTTATAAAAGCTAACAAAACAGCTGATTATAAAAAAATAAATCTTTTCGCAACAATTTTAAGTATTAAATTATCTTTCGTTTGGGGGGTTTTTTTTAACAATAATTTTAAGTCTTCTTTAATATCTCAAAATGCATTTGTTTTTGTTTAATTTCAAGTACAGCTTTTTTTCCTTTTAAAAGTTCTTTTCAGTATTTGTCTTTTTTCTCCAACTCATGAATTATGCAACTTCAACTTTTCTTCTGTTTTCTTCTTTTATTTTAAAAAATTTTCTTTATCATATTCCTTATTTTGGCATGATTTTTTTGGAATGTTAGGTTCTTTGTTTTGGTGAGTAGCCCAAGTTGTTCTAAATCCTTTAGAAATACAAGGTTCTTTGTTTTTTGCATACAAATTTATTTCCGTCAAATTTGCATCGGTCCCTTTGTTAGCTGTGGCATAAGGCCTTAGAGAAACACATCGATATCGATATTTCCTAGACATTTTTGTGGGTTAAATTGTTTTTCGGAAATGCTCCTATGTCAAATCATGGACAGATCTTCTTAAATTTCGGAACATATATTTTTATACATATAAGGATATTCCACGTTGAATTTCAATATACACTTAAGATATATAGTAGTACTAATGTGTATTTAGGAAGTCATCCTTATATGAGCGATATGGTTATATATGGACCGATATTCTCAAAATCCAGCATTTTGCTTTTGGCATGTATTTAAATGATTCGTGTAAAGTTTTAGATCGGCACCGCTACTTATAAGAGATTTATGAGTATTGAAGTGATTTTCGTAAAAGGGCTTAATATGGGGAATATGGTTAAAAATGTATCGAAATTCACAATATTCTATAGAATGATTTTTATGTATATGTAAATAATGTATATAAAGTTTTGAGTCGGTACCGATATAAATGATATAAATGACTTTTTTGGGCTGTGGGCCTCATATGGGAGCTATGTATGACCAATTATAGGCCGATTACCATAAAATGTAGATCGGTCAATAATTGGTCATAGCTGCCATTTAAGGACCAACTCCGAAAAACAAGTAAACCCACAAAAATGTCTAATAAATATCGATATCAAACTAACATTTTATTCCGATCAGTAATTTTAATCCAGAAATCATACTAATATCGGTCATATGGCAATTATAGTACTGAATTTTGAAGTTGTCTGTCCATATTTGGCAATAGCTCCCAAAGAAAGTAGACTTCCGAGTATTATTATAACAATCCTTGCATATCGTCATATTTCCAAAAATTGATTGTTCCTATTTCGATCTTAATGGCAATCATACTGACACTCAGGGATACCTCATTTTAGGGAGGAGACTATAAGTGGAGTGATGGAAATTAAAGGAGTAAAGGAAAGTGAAGAAGCTTTGGACTGGAATATATATGCGATTTTCCTATTTTTAAATCTGTTATCAAAAATAAGACTGAATAGTACTTAATTTGTCATTAAAATTTGAAAACATCATTGTTATTCGCACTAGTTTTCTAGATAAGTTTTACGTTTTGAATATATAAACCGTCCCTTATAACATTTGAAACTGGTTCTACCTGTGTTACAATTTCTCAATATTCTGATCAAACTATATAGTTAAATATCTGTCGCCGTTTTGGGCTTTTCCCATCAAACTTTGCAATATTTTTTTTTATTTTGGTGGTATGGTAGACATACTTTAATTTTGATAGGTTTGATTAGGACTACGTTCTTAGAAATAAGTGTTTTGTTTTTATTTTACTGTGTTGAAAAACTAAAAAATGATAAGAGTAATAAATTTAATAATTTGATTAATTGAAGTCACAATGAAAAAGTAATTAAGAGTTGTTGTGAGAAATCGTTTAATTTGGAAAAACTTACAGAAGCGGTTGCTGTTTTTAAATTGCACTTCAATATTTCGTTATTAAATATTTTGTAGTCTAATATTTTTTATTATTTTAATATACCGATGACTTCATTATCTAATTTTTATATAGACTTTTCATTGTTTGGCTGTTGAATATGTGAGGCAGACACAATGTAGTCTATTTTATTTAAATAATGTTATGCCTCAATTTTTTTTTTGAAAAGTAAAAATCGTTACGATATTCTGTATTCTAAAAGAATTCATTGTTATTTGTTAGTTTTTGTTGCGTATGAAATAGAATAGTGTTGGAGGCGTGAGAGTAAAGGAGGACAGGCAGACAGACAGACAACCATGCCGCTGACAGATAATGATAATATGGTTTGTATACATGCGATTGTACTACGAACGAAATTTTATTTATTCAATATATTAATTGTAGTTCCATATTATGTACATACATATATTAGCGTGCGAGGGTTGTATAGAGACTCGGATGCAATATTACATTCAATATTAAAATTTTTAAATTACACGGCCATCAGAGTAGTGATTGTTAAACATTAGGCAATATAATTTGTTACAGTAAGAAGTTAATAAAACAATTATATATACATATGTATATATAAACAGATTTGAATCTTAGTATCATATCGTGCAAGTTCCAGCACTTTTTACAAAAACTAACCCATTGTATATAATTTCAACTACCCTCGTGGGTCCTCTTTTTATATGTTATATAGTAGATACATACATATATTTATACATATGAACATTTATACACACGTTTATTAAGTATTATTATTTTGGCGTTGTTTTTATAACCACCACCAAAACGGTATATTAGGTATATTAAGTTTGTCATTCCGTTTGTAATACATCGAAATAATGGTCGTAGAGCCATTCTATATATTCTGGGTCCTTATAAGATTCACAATAGAGCTTCGAAAAAAAGACATCGAACAACGAATTTTTTACAAAACATTCCTTGATCTACCGAAATGTTTGGTATTGAAAATGGGCAAAAGCGGTCCAGTAGAACCCGAGTTATAGATCAAAGTTTCAGCCTACCTCGATATTTTTCAAATATTTGTTGCTATTTTCTTCAAATATATTGCAGATAATATCATGCAGTTTTGCACATTTTATGCTTAAAATAGAAAGACAAGTATGAATCGGTCCACGATTTATCATAGACCTCATACCAATGTCTTCCCGAAATATGGCTTTGTGGTACATACATTTTTGTAGAAAAGTCGTATTCATACTTATTATTATACAATAAAAAGTTTAACGCAAAGTAAAATCTCAAAACAATATTTTGTTAACATAGGTCCATATTCCGGAAATCATTTAAATGCTCAGAGATCTCTTATAAGCATCAGCAGCAAGTTTAAATTCGATACCAATAGTCCATACATACATGGAAATATTCATACCCATAACCTTATATAAAGTTCACTTTGAAAAAATACTTAAATGCGCATAAATCTCTTATAAAAATCATTAATACGCTGAAATTCAACAAAAATAATTCGCAAATCATCGTGATTACTCCCGAAAACTCATTAACGTACATAAACATCCGTATCGAACTGAAAATTTACACGGATCAGTTATAAGTACCTAAAAATAATAATTAACTATAATTAAACTTTTGTGAAAATTGGTCCATAATTGGGCATATGTCCCGTATAAGCTCCACCTCAGAAAATAACCACATTGTGTGAAGTAAATCGCTTTATGTTACACGCTACAAAAATATAAACAAAGTACAGTTTTGTAAGAAAGAGACCAATATAAATTCCTGATTTTAACTGGAATATGCATAAAATTCTGATAAATATCGTTATTGGGATGAAATTCAACTAAAACAAACCTACAATAAATAAAAATTACGGTACAATATTTTATGAAGTTCTACCCATAATAAGTTTAAAATTAAGATTCGATACAGCCGAATATAAACTCTTACTTGTTATATTGGTCTCAATACAATTTTATATCTCAGTTGTTGTTTTTTTCAAGATTTTATACCCTACGCCACCATAGTGGGGAAGGTATATTGGATTTGAACAGATGTTTGTAAAGCCCCAAAGTAAACTGTTTGATTCACAATCACTTTCTGAGATCGACTCTGAATCAATTTCTGGGTCGATTAAACGATGTCCGTCCGTCCGTCTAGCTGGCTGGCTGTTCATGTAAACCTTCTGCATAGAGTGCAGGTCGCAGTTTTGAAGGTATTTCGATAAAATTCAGCATGAGACCTTTTTTCAGCCCATTTGGTTTAAATCGGTCTCAGCTAGCCAAATGCAAATGTCCTCCCTAAATAGGGGTTTATTGTTCAGAAATGTTTGATTTATGCAAATGTCCAAACAAATTTCACCACAAATAAGTGCTATAAGAAGCCTTTTCAAACCTATAAATTTTGTGCAGATCGGTGTAGAATGGGCCATTGCTCTCATAACGACCCATTTCCAAAAGCCACTTTAATGACTATAAATCTCTTGAAAATGTTAGTATCCACAGAAAATTCAACACAAATAAGTTTCATATATGCGGAAATAATGACATCAAATTTTACATCGGTCTGTCCGTAATTAGTCGAAGCTGCCATATAAAACCCCTCTAAAATTCACTTTAACCACCATTAATCTCTTAAAAGCGTTTATATCTACATATATAAAAATTAACACAAAATATTTATATACACAGAAGTTATGTCACTAAATTTTTGGATGATCGGTTCATAACCATATAGTCAATTTCAGAAGAACTGCTTTTGCACATATATTAATTGTAGGGTATTATAAGGTCGTATTTGACCGACTATACTTTCTTACTTGTTTTTTATTATTTTTTTTCATTATTTTCATTTATTTCTTTAAAAATTAGGCCAATGATTGATTAGCTGAGACCACAGTACAATTGTATGAGTACAAAACGTTGTTACTGCTGCTGATTTATGGAACGAGTGCAAGAGTACTATAAATCTAGCGTTTGTTTGTGGTGTTTGTAGCAGGTTTGGGAAACTGAGGTTTCAAAATGCTATTTGTCACAATGACAGATCCTTTTTTGAGTTTAATTGGGGCTTAACCTTAGTGGTTATTAAAAATACATGCTTTAAGAAAATACATAATAATTGTATTAGGCAACTCAAATACAGATCAAAAGTTTTTTTTTCAGGTTGAACATTATTACACCCACACTGAACCAGTGTGTTTGAAATTTCAAAACAAAATTAATTATAATTTACAAAAAATACATAGAAAATTACAAAAGCTGTAGTTTTGTTTGCTGGTGATAGATTAGTATCCTTGGATTGCAACACTGCAAGTAGTTCACTTTGATACATTCAAAATTGATTACACTGTAATACTGAGGGTTACAGCATCTTCAATCCACACGCGTTGTTTCCATATGGAATCAGATAAACTTTAATTATTTCAAAACGAAATTATATCGATTCTTAAATAAAATATAATACATCTATAGGCTAATTTTAACAGTTTTGGATGTCTAATTTAAAATTTTTAAAGACATAGATTTCTTTATCTATAAATCTATATAAGGTATCTTCTGGGTTGGGTTGGAGCTAGTTATAATGACGCATATTCAGAAATGATATCTAAGTTTAAACTTTCTTAAGTACCAACTTAAGTTATTCTTAGTTGATTACTTTCAGCACGAAAAGTTACAACTTAAATATCGGTAAAGCTGTAACTAAATGTCAACTAAAAAATACATTTAAAGAACAGCTGTTTGATTTAATTTCTTGTCGTCGATGATGTTAACATATTTGGCCACCAATTCTTTAAATGTAGTTTTTTCATCTGACATCCAATTCGAGTCTCTCTAAAATACACAAAGCAATAAATACATATTTTTATCTAACAATAATAATAGTTTTACCTTATTTTCTTTGCTAATTGTGTACTTTTTGACCAAAAACAAATCACAAAAAATAAAATAAACTAGAGATGTGTTTTTTGTCGACAAAAATCTACTAAATGCAGTGTTGCATTTCCTTTAACAGCTGAAAGCAGTTGCTAAGTTAGTTATGATTTGTGAATAAGATCTTTTACTATTTATGAACTATTTTTTAGTTTCTGTTTAATAAGTTTCGACTTTAGTTACGATTTCTAAATGCCATATTGCCAATGTCACTAGCATCTAGTTTCTTAATCTAATTGAGTGAGCTGAAATAATCGAAATAACGATAAAATTGTATATTAGAGACCTTCATCATAGTGATGGCTCTAATTTGATAACAGGTTAAATTTGAACAAACCATCATATAAATGACTGACACTATATAAGAAAATTTGTCATCATATTCCCGAAATTTCCCTACAAATTTTTCCGCCGAAACTGATCAATACTCGCTAACTCATGCAAACGCACAAGTCAATACTTGGGTAATCTACATGCAAAGAAGACTTCTGAAAACGGCAGCCCTGCTATCAGTTTATCTATAAATATCCATAGATATTTGATAATACTTACTAACTCTGATAGCTGTACGTTTTGCAGCAGAACACTGGGGCCTTCATCGTGTAACCTCAACGCAGAGTTGAGCGACAGCCAATTCTATCAAAATAAAATCCACCAGTAATCGCCTAAACTTAGTATTTTTGATGACGTGTACTTTACCCCTCACCAGAATAACAATGTTCACAAAAACCTCCATACAAACTCCAAAAACAAATTTGGTAACACTGATAACCAATTGATACCCCTCGGACCAATTATATCATTTTGCCATGTGGAATTAATATATGGACACATTGGCATAATTTCTATAATTTGTTTGTAACTCCCAAAAATATTAATTTCGGTCCAAGGACGGTCAATTATTTCTCCTAGCTTCCATTGAGAAGGCCTCCAAAAATATGACTTTAAAGATTCACAACTACAAATTTTATGTAGATCGGCTCACAATTAACCATATTAGGCCCACTTTCTAAAACACTTCAATAAGCATAATGCTTGATTTTCACTATGTCATTTTTGTTGTCAAATTATCCAAATTGTTGGCAATTGTATGAAAATGGGTTGTCATATGTCATATTGCAATCATGATGGCAAACGCCATATGACAACCCGTTTTCATACAATTGCAAATAATTTGGACAATTTGACAACAAAAATGACATAGTGAAAACGCATCCAAAGTCTCTTAAAAAATGGTATTCAATGTTGGTCTCTTGTATACACAAATTATTTGACCTAATTTTATGATTTTCGGTCCATATTTTTTATAATTATATATTATATATATTATGTACAAATCTGTTCAAGTGTTGCTATCGAGATAAAATTAAATAAAAAGTCCCAGTTTCGTCTTTTGGTTTATTCTTTGAGAAATTTCAACTTTTGGAACCCTAATCTTACCTAGAAGCATGTACAATATTTTTTAATAAACCTTCTTGTATGAAATAAATCCCTATAAGTTCTATAACTTTTTATATTTTGAAAGTTTTTTTAATTTCTAGGAAATACTTAAATTTTTTATTCTTGATTGCTGCCTCCTAAACTTAACTGATTAGGAGCATTCATCACAAAGCCACAAGAAATCAGCCCTTTTAGAATTTGCCTCTGACGTTAATGAAATGTATCGCAATTATTATGTGTTGTAGGTGTTTATCAAATCATACTACCTTTTGGTGAATAGCTTCTAAACGAAAAGGGTGCCTAAAAGTACGGTAACACTTGGCAAATATTTACTCAAAAAAGCGTAACCACTTGTTTTAGCACAAATTTGTTTGGCGTTGTTTACTCTTACAAGAGTTTTGCAAAATAAACAGCATGACATAAAAGAAAACTAAATATTTGTTGTGTCTTGGCCTAACTAAACGAAGTTTTTTTTAATAAATAAACGACTTCAAATATATTTTATTTAGTGGTTACGTCTTGTTGATGTATAGTTCCTAAACAAAAAGAGTGTCCATATGAAAAATCCCACGGTCGTCAACATATAAAGGGTGGTTAAATTGTAAGGGCCGATGTTGAATGTGAACCACACCTAAACGCCAAGCTTTTTTCCGAATTTTATTTGACATTTCTCTATTTCAGACCTACTCAATTTGAACCATGGAGAGATACACAATCCAACAACGTGTTAAAGTTATCCAGACTTATTATGAAAATGGGCGTTGAAATCAAAATGCATATTTTAATTGATGGCGTAGCAACGCGCGCAACTGCCATCTAGTATATATATAAAAATAGAAAAATAAATCGCATTCCCTTCAAGAGTTCAAATATCAATTGTTCAAATACAAAATTCAAATTAATATATTCTGAAACAAAAATTTTATTTTGTTTTAAATAACGGGTGGTTAAATTTCAAGGGCCGATGTTGATTTTGAATAAAACACAAACTGTTTAGGAAATTATTGTAATTTTATTTTATTATGATATTATGATATATTGGTATTACTCAATTATGTATGGAATAAAATATCGGCCAAATGAGCGCCGCGACCACGGCGGCACACCTCCATCCGATGGTCCAAATTTTCGATGACCCTGAGACATAATGAAGGTTCTATGCCGTTAATGTGCCGAATTATCTCATCCTTTAGCTCTTGAATTGTTGCTGGCTTATCGACGTACACCTTTTCTTTCAAATAACCCCAAAGAAAAAAGTCCAACGGTGTCAAATCACATGATCTTGGCGGCCAATTGACATCGCCATTACGTGAGATAACATGGCCATTGAATTTGTTGCGCAAAAGAGCCATTGTTTCGTTAGCTGTGTGGCAAGTGGCACCGTCCTGCTGAAACCACATATCGTCCACATCCATATCTTCCAATTCGGGCCATAAAAAGTTCGTTATCATCTCACGATAGCGAACACCATTCACAGTAACTGCCTGACCGGCCTCATTTTGGAAAAAATACGGCCCGATGATGCCGCCAGCCCATAAACCGCACCAAACAGTCACTCTTTGTGGGTGCATTGGTTTTTCGACAATCACTCTTGGATTCTCATTCACCCAAATGCGGCAATTCTGTTTATTGACGAATCCACTGAGGTGAAAATGCTGAAGATGATTTTCTTCGAAAATTGATCATCCACTGTTGCCATTTCTTGCCACCATTCTGCCCATTCACGACGTTTGGAATGGTCAAGAGGCTTTAGTTTTTGAGCCAATTGCACCTTGTAAGCGTGTAAATGCAAGTCTTTAAGCATAATGTTCATCAACGACGAGCGTGAGAGGTGCAATTGTTGGGCACGACGACGAGTTGAGGTGGACGGCTCTTCAGCCACACTATCGCGAACAGCAGCAATATTTTCTGCAGTACGAGCTGTACGAGCATGCACTGGTGTTCTCACATCTTCTACAGACCCGGTTTGCTCGAATTTTTCCACGATTTTTGCAATTGTACGCACATTTGGACGATCAAATTGACCAAAAACATCACGAAGTGCACGATATGAATTTTGATTTGAACGCCCATTTTCATAATAAGTCTGGATAACTTTAACACGTTGTTGAATTGTGTATCTCTCCATGGTTCAAATTGAGTAAGTCTGAAATAGAGAAATGTCAAATAAAATTCGGAAAAAAGCTTGGCGTTTAGGTGTGGTTCACATTCAACATCGGCCCTTACAATTTAACCACCCTTTACATACATCCCGATTGTGGAAAAAGTTAAGGTTATGTGTTAAAATTACTAAAGACACAATTATAAAATTAAATAAAAAATAAAACCTATGAGTTAGCAAATTACTATAAATAAATACTACTGACAATTGCAATATCACAAAATTTCCATCGCTGGTATCTACTGGCTGCGGTTGGTATCTTGTCATTCATTGATACACAACTTGAATGTTTTAAATTAGTTGGCTTTTTTTTTTATTTTTTTTTATATATATGTATGTACGCATGTATGTGTATACGAGTATGTACATGTTTTGTTCAGGTGCAGTTCAATTCAGGTTAGACTTGAATCTAGATATAATGTGTCAACACATTATCAATTATAAATTTTCACTTTAGTATGTTTCGTTTTTATTTCTTGGCCTACAGACGAAAGATATACCAAGATGTTTTTTATAAACATGGATAAACTATAAAGGTAAATATGTATGTATGTATGTGTTTCTATGTGTGAATACAGTGAAGTCTTGAAATACTACTCAGCCGTGTTTAGCTGAATAATACAATGTTATATTTCAATAATTATTAAAAACCTCTACTTGTGAGTCCATTTCTCCTGAATTTCACTGTACAAACGTAGATATACTTAAATACGTTTTGTGTTTTACTTAATTAATAAAATCTCAAATACAGGATTTCCTTTTAATTTTCAATCATATTTATGATATTAATATACAATTTGTTTAATGATAAATAATTTTTACCAATTCAATTTTTATCTGTAAATTTTCTTCATAATTTTTTCTTGACTTACTATTTTTTGGTATATTCCCTGCAAGCATTTTATGAAAAAGTTGATCATATTCGAGTCATTTATGACTCCTTGAGCGTTTAAAATAGGCATATATGAGCTCATTTTCTGATTATAAATGATTGTTTTCTCGGTAGAAAATGGTACCCTACCCGCGACTCTACTTGAGGATCAGCTTCGACACATTTGTGACTCATATTTTTAATGATTTGCAAGTTTTTTTCGACTCATTTTTCAGTCGTATTTTTGATCGTCTAAGAGTTTTTTTCTACTCATTTTCAGCCCTATTTCTAATCATTTGCGAGTCTTTTTTGACTATTTTTTCAGTCATATCATATCGGTCATATCACTTCTGTCATCATTAAAAAAAACTTCTATTGTTTGTTTGATTGTCGTAAAAATTTGTTTTCTTGTGTTTTGGCGATATTAATTTTTCGGCTTCTTTATTGACCAATATTTTTATTTTATACTTTTTGTTGTTGATCGTTTACACAGAAAAAAATCATGTTTTTTTTCAATTAAACGTTTAATTGATTTTAAAATAATTTTCAATTAAAATTTTAATTGATTTAATTACTTTTTCTGATTTTTCTGATATTTTCAATTAAATCTCAATTTTTTTTAAAATTAATTTCAATTAAATTTTTAATTGATTCCACAAATATTTTAATTGAAACTCATTTTTATTTTTTTCTGTGTATTTATTTTCGAATCAATGAAAAAATATAACAAACAAATTATATTTCTAAAGATATGTTATAACATGTTTCAAATTTAGATTTTAAACAAAGTATTTTTATGTAAAGTGAATTCAAAAGCCTAACATTCTTCCCCCTTCAAATCAACCTGATTAAAATTTTTCTAATGTTAAACTTGCTAATTTAGAGATACGTCGATGTATAATGCCTTTGTAAGTTTGGATTTCAGCAAAACGAATCGAACCATGTTTTGCAGGAAAAGCTTTCACTATACGTCCTTTCAGCCATTGATTTATGTGTGCATATGGGCAACTTCAAAAATTTACGGCATTAGAATTTTTTTTTTAATTTTTTTAAGTTAAAAATTAAAAAAAAAATATAAAAATTACAGTTTTTGAGGTTAGAAACATTTTTTTTCCTCCATAAAATTGTAAATCTTTCGTTACCAATTTTAGTATCAAGCTCAGTAAAGTCTTCTATTCGATGTACGTTTCAGCGCTATTGATACAGCGCTTTAGTTGTCACAAAGCGAAATGTGTTTGGGAAAAACTACCGCTGTACGCGGCCGGTTTGAAAACAATTCTTTTTTTTGCACTTTATCAGTTTAGTCCGTCGCGAAGAATCTATTTAGATACCATGTTTTCACATAAAAAAGTCTTAAAAAAATGTTTTTTTTTTTTGCAAAAATGTTCAAAAGTTCATAAAATGTTTGCGTTTAAAAATTTTAAAGTGCGTTTTCGACTCGGAGGTACCCTTTCTGAAGTTACTCACATCACGCAATACACTACTCAACTTAAAAGACAATTCAGATTGTCAGACGCAAAAAGATACAATTTTACAAAATTTGCGCTAATTTCTTTTAAGTTTGTGATCTCCGTGATACGTTATTGGTGCGCTGACACCAACTTGATATACCTTAAACTTTATAAAATTAAACTTTACTGCGCTTAAAATTCATTTTTATTTAACGGGGCAAAAACCCTATGTAAAATCTTCAAAAAGTTCAAAATTCGGAAAATTTTCGTTTCACTTTTAAACCACATGCAACTTTTCACCCAGCAGCGATATAAAATTTATTTTTTTTGTGGATATATCCTCCAAGTCTAGGGACTATATTTTGTATTGGTTTGTATCTGAAAGCTAAAAACTATTACAAAGAAAACGGAATGAATGAAAAAAAAGTTTCAAGTCGTTTTTTTTAAATTTTCGAATTTTGGATGACCACAATTCTTAAGGTGAAGACTTTTCAACGTAAAACTTTGCATGTAATATCCTTCAAGTATAGTCATCCAAACCCTGTAAAACTTTTTTTTTTCAATTCATAAAACTTAACGGAATAAGAACCATAGTATGTCGGTTTCAGCAGGTGCTCAAAAAATTTGAAATACCCCATATGTCTTTATCAAAAATTAGCACAATGTCATCAATCTTCGAAGGAATATGTTTGTAGGTTAGGGTAGGGTAGGTTAGAAATAAAAATAACAGAATTAAAATCAGTATTTCATCATCTAGATGAGCAAAATATTATTCATAAATAACTTCAAAACAGTCATATTTCAAACACTTACATAAGCACGAATCATTTTCGAGTCTTTTTTCAAGCGCGCAAGTGATTAATCAGTTTTTGATCGTCAAAAGTACTCGAGGAAGACTTAGTTAAAACAATCTTCCAAATGCTAGTAGGGTTGGTTTATTTAAAAGGTGACTTTGTTTCAATGTTAGTGGAAATGTCTGTCATTTATCTTTATCCATATAAATGTCTGACATATTTTTCATTTGTGAAATAATAGTTAATTGTTTTGTTCATTTGTAGCAACCAACGGCAATTTCGTTAAGTACTTGATTAATTGAAATTAATTCGCTTCTAAAGACAGGATAATAACAGATGACATGGTTTGTATTGACGTGGCTAATATTTAAATTTGGTTTGATAGAAAATTTTTATTGAATTCCACCATAGGCGGTAATTTCTGTAATTGTTACTAATTGTGCCCATTTAACCTTAAAGTTAAACATTGTTTCAAATAAATATTTTCAATTTATGTATGTATATGAATTTATAGAGACAAGTCCGCTAAATATTTTCACAAACACAAACAATTTACTGTTTCTTGTCAGTAATTTGTCAAAAGTAATCGATTTTTCACTGGTATTGCCATATTTTAGAAAAAAAAAAATATTTTATTTTACAAGGAAGTTGTAATAACGAAACATTTTAAAGGTCACACTATTCCTCACTTTGAATAAAGTTATCTTTTACTATTAAGAACATTAGAGGCAAGTTGTAATAATGGCCCTAAATGATATAGATCACAAAATTGCATTAAAATAAATTAAATAATATTTTAATTTTAACAAATTCGTTTCAAATTCATTGATAAATTTTAAGCTTTTTGTGGAAATGTCACAGGACTAGTCCGACATTGGGAAACATATTTTTCTTTGCACGAATTACTACATAAAGTCTCTAATAATAATAAAGTCTAATAATGTTTTTTAATATTAGCTGAAATGTAATGTGTTATACGAGATATGTACGAAAAGCAATCGTACCAGTAGTAACTAACCTGACATATAATTTTTACTGATAACAGCTTCTAGAAGACCTTATATGGATAAGTAATATCAAAGCATTAACTCCAACTTGCCTCCAATGATATCACCCTGTGAAAACACTCATTAAAATTTGTGCTTATTAAATATTAAGAAGTCACTATAAAATGTTTCTCAACAAGAACTTTGTTTTCCAACAGCGGCATATTGCAATAATATCAAGGTTTTTACTTTTCACTTGCTGATACATACATATGTATATCTGAAGTAGAAACTGTTACAGTTGTTTCGGGATTCTGAAAATCCAAGAGCATTGTGGAGAAACCACTGAAGCAATGAATTTATTAGAAAACAAATTCCCGATCGCATAATTTTACGCAAATTATATGTGAATTGGAAACTACAGGGTGGGCCAAGTTTGATTGACTGATTTGAACTGCTTATAACTTTTGTGTTTTTAAGTGCCATTGTGGCTCTTGCGGTATGAGCTGTAGCTCCATCTTGCTGGAACCATATGTTACGATTATTGAGAACTATCGGACGTAAAAAATTTTCCAACATGGTCCGGTATACCACCCCAGAGACGGTTTGTGGTTCATTAAGCTCATTTTCGAAGAAATATGGACCAATAACTTTATCAGCCATGATTCCACACCAAACAGTGCATCTGACAGGGTGTAATTGTCGCTGATGCAATGCTCTTGGATTCTCTGTACCTCAAATTCGGCTGTTCTGTTTATTCACATATCCATTTAAATGAAAATGTGCTTCATCGCTCATAATCAGATTATCCAAAAAATTGTCATTTTCTGTAGCTAGCAAAATCAATCTATTGGCATATTGTAGCCGTTGTGGTGCATCCCTCGGCAATAATTCTTGGGCCAATTGAATTTTATATGGAAACATCTTCAGATCAACTTTTAGAATACGTCGTAGCGGTGTTCTGGAGATGTTCAATTGAGTAGCTCGTCGACGAGTAGACACAGTTGCATCCGTGTGAACACTTTCTCGTACAGCTCGTATAGCTTGTTCAGTGCGAACAGGACGAACAACGTTTCTTCGTGGTTCATTACCCACTGCATCCAAATTCTCAAAACGGGTCATTAAGCTTCTTATCATGTTTACACTGGGAGCCTCTGCAGTATTAAAATGCTGACGGTATTTTCTTTGTGTTGTAATAATTGATCGTCCGGAAGCATAATAAAATTCAACAATTTTTACACGTTCTTCCACTGAGTATGATGACATTATGAAATTTTATAAAATTCTGTATTATCTGCAAAAAAAAAAAAAAATTAAAAAAAATCAATCATGCAATTTAAAACCACTGGATTCTTTAGATATATATCTATCTAACTATCTATCTGTGTAGGTATACTACACATAGAAATTGTATCTAATTTTAAACATGTATAATTAATGTGATTACCATTATTCACAAAATTTGTGCATTTATCTTAAGTATGTGTTATTTAAACAATTTATAAAATTAAGAAGTGGTTTACAAAAACTACACTGGCTATACGACTAGAATATCCTTATTCTATGTTTTCTATTCAGTCTGAGTGCAAATTTTATTAGTATTTTATATTTATATATTGTTTGAAAGACAATTTAACGACCAACATAATGTATTTTAAAATGTTTTGAAATGAAGGTAATTGCTATATAGTTGAACTGTTAATTCTTGATATACATATTTATTTAGTTAGGCATGAGTTCAATTTAATTTTCATTAAATTAACTGAAGGTAAGAATTGTTTTTACAACATGAAAAAATGTTTATTAAAATTTTTATTGATAATTTTCTTGGCTGAGCTGGGGATCGAGCCTGGGTTGAATTTACATGTTTCGAGAATCGCCACATTCTCTCATCAGAATTCTTTGTGTTCTAACCTCTGCACTACTGCGGTGTCTGCTAGCCAACAGTCAAACATCAATCTTTAACCAGTGGTACTGGTGGTTCGAAATTTTCTCTGTAATTATCATTTTTCTTTTTCAATTTATTTTACAGCCAAGAAAATTATCAATAACAATTTTAATAAACATTTTTTCATATTGTAAAAACAATTTTTACCTTCAGTTAATTTAATGAACTCATGCCTAACAAAATAAATATGTATATCAAGAACTAACAGTTCAACTATAACAATTACCTTCAAACTAAAGCTACGGCACAAGCCCTAATGTTTGCATTTGTATTTGTTGTTACACATAAAATATCGACAAAAAGTGCACAAAACAAACATAAGAAATAAAATGTATTCAGGTTTTCAAGACAAGGACTTGACGAAAGAATACGAACTGAAGAAAAAGGAGACAACATGTAAAATAAATTGAAAAAGAAAAATGATAATAAAAAAAAAAAATCTTTTTGAAAAATTATTTTTAAATGAATTTTATACTTATTATACTTTTTATTTATTAATATTTGAAGGAAAGCTAAAGCAAGAAATTAAATTGATTTTCCTCTAATAAAATATATACCTATAGGTTTTGTGTTAATTGAGCGCATTAACTGTTCCTCAAGATTTTCATTAACTTGTCATCCATAATTAGACCAAAACGCTAAAAATTTTTCTGTTGTCATGAACTGCAGTATTGTTCAATTGATTTTTGCTGACGTTGAAGAGGTGAAAAAGAAGTGTTCTTCACAACACAACTGCAAATTGCTTGACAAGTCATTGTCTTTTTATTAAATTTAAAAATGTTAATATTTTTATATTTGAAATCGGCATCCTCGTTTCGCTGCAATATTCGATTAAGGTCGCGGTAGCTGTTTGTGGAAAATTATTACATGTGTTATATTCATAACAAGTAATTTCACAAGGTCTGGATTTTCTGTGAACAATGTTTAAATGGTTAAACAATGACCACTTTAACTCATTCGTTGTTAGAAAACCCACAATGCTGGCATAATAATAAATCAAAATTACAATGTCCATTTATTCTGTAACTTTTTGTTTGTTGGAAAGAGGTCGATTCTGATTTGTTGTAAGTTGTAAAATAATAAAATAATATTATTTATTAAAGTAGCAAGGCCAATAATTGGCCTTAACAAAACAACCAATAATGTAGTTACCTAAGTAAATATGTATGTGTTTAGAACAAAATTAAACCAAATACCAATTAACATTAAGGGTAGTTCTAATATATGATATTATTTATTAATTTATTATAAATAAACTTTTGCTTTATGTATTCATATACATATGTAGATAACGTATATGTTTCTTTGAGAATGTTAGTATGTTTGTGCGTAGTATATTTACAATATTTAAGCTCCTAAGTGTGCCCTATATGTACATGTATGTATATATATGTACATGCATACATTACAATCTGATGTATTGTATCTTTTTTAATATTTCTATCTATTAACTGTTATACCTATCTACACAAATAATATACATACTCTTAAATTTATGTATATCCGAAGTTTCATTTTACGGCGCTTTTATTTGTGTGCAGATGCTTATATACATACATTCATACATATAAACATTTTATATACATAAGCCGCATTTATGGATTTTAGTAATAAATTACGCACGTGTGCCAAATAAAAGACTGTATGTACATATATTTATCATCAAAACTACAAATATCATATTTTACCAGTTCCTGATATGATTTAGTGTTTAAACAAGAGGTAAAAATAATTATCTATGAATATAAATTGTATATAAGTAGATTCAACGGTATAGGTTTATAAGCTCGTATATTTGTATAATAATACATATTATAGTATGTTACTACTTATCTATAATCGTGTCCCCAACCTACGGTGATATTTACATAATATATTGTGATCAATAACCCTACTGTCAAACAAACTCCAAAAACATACTACATACAGATATAAAATTATATATAAAGAAATATGTATATACATATTTATGTAAATATATAGATGTGTATAAATATGTATACAGTTACATACAAAAATTGAATACTTATAAGGGCTATAAATAAGTCTACAACTCTATTAGTCACATGCAATAATGAAACCTAAAATTTGAATTATTTATATTCAAATAGATAAAGTCATTTTTAATACATGTATAGGAATATATGTATGTATGTGTGTATGGCTTTTTGTAAATTGTATTACATAATAAGTTTACTTTCACCACAGAACAATTTGCATTCGATTTTCTAATTGTAGTATTAAAAAATTAAAAAATATAAACATTTTCATACATTTATATAATAAGGACCACCATTTTGCATTTTTTTATATGCGATTATACCAAGAACTAAAAATTTTTACAAATTCCATAATGTTTTGGAGATTTTACATTTTATGCAAAGTTTCGAGTCTTGATTGAAAGTAGCAATAGCAGCGAAATAAATGTTGAACAAGTAAGAGTTTATATCGAATCTTATATACCCACCACTAATGTACCTCTACTCTGGTTAATTGATACTTGAACTAGTTTGTGTATCGATGACGACATTTATATGCACGAGTTATATAATTTTTCGGAACACTCACCTGAGCTATCACCTATTTTATTTTGTTTGAATTTCATTCCAATAATTTTATACACAAAAATGTTATAGGTATACCAATTATTCTCGGAAATATATCTTAGTCCCCGTTTACACAGGGAAACATTTGGAAGGGAAACATTTTGTTTGGTAGAGAGGGACGGGTGGGGAAGAGAATATGAAATTTGTTTCCCGTTCTCGGATACATGCTTTGTGCTTTCATTCTTATTGTTTACATTTGCTTTGCTTTTTGACATTTGCTTTATTTCTTTTCGGCGTGCTTTGTTGTCTATGTTTTATATTTGACTTTGTTTGAATAAAAAAAATAAATAATGTAAAATAAAATAAAATAAATGTTTGTATAAATTTTAAATTTTATAACTTATTTATTTATTTCACAAATCAAATATACATACATACTTACATTAGCAAATCAAAAACAGTAGAAATTAAAAAAAAAGCAACACTGCAATAAGATGTTTCCCTGTATGACCGCGAAAGAAAATACAAAAGAGAATTCCACATGTTTCCCATCCAAATGTTTCCCTGTGTAAACGGGGACTTACTCACAAAATCCAAGAGTATAGTTTTTACATACATATAATTGATATTTGTAAAATTTTGGTTCGATATCGCTATTTATGATTTTTTCGAAAGTGTCGTCCTATTATGGGCCGTTTCAACTTGATAGTGATATTTATAAGAGATTTATGCGTATTTTTATGTGGTACGACGATTTTAATATATACATATGTATATGGATTCTTTCTGTCGAATTTCAACTTGATAGCAATGTTTATAAGAGATTTGTGTGCTTGTAAGTGTTTTTCGGAAGTGTTGGGATATGGTAAAATATTAACCGATCATCTTAAAAATCAGTACGACGATTTTCACATATATATGAATTCTTGATAGTGATCGAAAGTGGACTTTATTTGGAGCTATGTCAATATGTAGACTGATACAAACAAAATGTCGCTACGCAAACGAGCGAGGTCTTCGTCTCCCAAAGTGCTGAGGCGTGAAAAAGCTCTACACGAGCAAAAGTTCTTACTGCTCCCCGGGGCAGCAAAAGCTTTTGGTCATTCGTTAAAAGAATAAAGGATAATGCTAGTTCTTCAATTCCTACTCTTTTAAAGAATGACCAACCATTCACTGAACCAATCACTGCACGTGCTCGAAAGAGTATCAGTAAATATGCCAAATATATTCTTTCGCACGCGCGCAGTTAAAAGGGTTTTAGCGGGTCTTAAAACAAATAAGTCTCCTGGGCCAGATGGTATACCAGCACTGGTTTTGTAGCAGTGTTCTTCGACACTAGCTCGTCCATTAGCTAACCTTTTCAGCACCTTATACCGTGCCGGTGTATTTCCCATGAAAGGTTGCTAATGTAACACCGATTCCAAAAAAGGGAGAGGTTACAAACCCTGAAAATTACAGCCCAATAGCAATCTGTTCTGCACTTTCAAAAGTTATGGAAAGTATGGTAAATTATCATCTAGAGTCCAACAATTTACTTATCGACCGCCAGTATGGCTTCCGTAGAGGACGCTTTACGAGTGACATACTAGCCTTCCTATCGGAAAAATGGTGTCGTTCTAAAGTGGTGGCTCTAAATATTTCTAAGGCGTTCTACAGGGTTATCGAAACCCATTGCTTTTGGTGATAACTTTAACTCGAGTTTTCTCAGAAATCGCAGTATACGAGTTGTTATAGATGGGATCTCATCAGACGAGTTCATGACTAATTCAGGGGTACCGCAAGGCTCCGTTCTTTCTTTCACTTTATTTCTCATTTTTATTAATGACCTTCTATGTCAAATTCCAACTCTATCTATTCGTTTGAAGATAATAGCAACATTTGCCATTCATACTTATTCAACCATAGACCAAATCCTTTGGAAATTGAGGAAATGAGACAAAAAATTAATAACACACTTAACCAAGATCTTAAGACAATCTTAGAATGACATTGTGCGAACAGAGTCGATTTTAACGCACGTAAGACTCAATGTTGTATATTATCGCACAAACAGATCATGTTGCTTCATCTGTTCTTCTGGGCGGTGTAAATATTAAGGAATCAGAAGATCTTGACGTTCTACGCATGAGAATCCATTGTGATGTACGCTGGACCAAACACATTTTTCAAGTGTAAAAACAAGCGGTCAAGTGCCTTGGTTTTTTAAAACGGTGTAGAAGGTACTTCACTCCATCTGATCTCCTTACTATTTACACCACCGCGTACAGGAAAGGGCGAAGATGCTTATCGGTGACAGTAGGGTATCCAACTCTATTGTTTCATTGGAGCATCGTCGCAATGTGGGTTGTGTTTCACTGTTCTATCGATACTATAATGGAATGTATTCTGCTAAAATCAGGGAACTTGTTCCTGACACACCTAGTTTTTACGTAATACACGTTCTTCAGTCAGGGCTCACCCATTTGTTGTCGACTGGTCAATGGATCGCTCAACACACTACAGGGAAAATTATTTCTTTAGCCGTCTGTCCATATGTAGAATAAACTACGAGCAGAATTATTCCTTGCCACTTTCAATATGGGAAAATTCAAGTCAAATGTTCATAAACACTCCTCCCTCCCATAACCTATTTTCCTAGTTCCAACGCAATGCATTGCATAAGTAGGGATCGACACCTGAATGCTACTTCAGGAAAAGAAATGCCATATTCCAGGAATAAATTTGTATGGGGGCTATGAGATGTCGTAGACCGATTCTTTCGATTTTTAACAGGATTTGTCCTTATATAAAACAATGTGTACATAAGTTCATGATTCTGAAAAATATCGAGGTTGTCTGAAACTATGGACTATAACTCGGTTGCTGTTTCGCCATTGAGCTTCAATCGTGGTTATTATATCAGCGGTATAGCTAAATTTTTAATTACTGAATTATCAATGGATAAAAATAAATTTTTCGCTGGAAAATTTTGACTCAATTGTTCTATTAGTTTCATTAAAAAAACATCTCATATATTGTTCAAATTTACATGAATTACGATGACATTGATGAAGAACAATTTCAAGTGGGGATGATAGTGACAGTTGACAGTTTAGTATCAATGGTAAAAGTAGGCAGGTTAAAGCTGAAACTCCACACCACGCTTTTACGCGTTTCTCGCGTTCTAAACAACTGTCAAAAACGTAAAATCAATGTAGTCGTATGTTTTAAGTTACACACTTTTAAAAGTTTTTTTACTTTCTACTTTTCAAAGCGTCGAACAGCTGATCAAACCAAATGAAAAGCAATTTTCTTTTAAAAGTGATGTGACTAGAAAAAATGACAGCTGATAAATCTTTTTTTTATATTAAATTGACAAACAAATCGATAAAAAAACTTCATATAAAAAAATCAGCAGAGCTTACGACATTGCCTCCGAAAGTAAGAAAGTATAGTCGGTCAAGCCCGACCATATAATACCCTACACCCAGTATATGTATAAAACAGTTTTTCAGAAATGTACGCTATATGGAAGATATGACCTATTATGGACCGATCATCCAAAAATTTAGTGTCATAATTTCTGTGAGTATAAATATTGTGTATGTTAAACTTTATCTCAATATAAATACTTTCAACAGATTTATGGAGGTTAAAGTTTATTACGGGGAGGGTCTTATATGGGAGTTTCGACTAATTACCGACCGTCCATTATAAAATTAGGTGTCATCATTTCTGTATATTATTTGTATCGAATTTTATTTGATTACCAACATTCTTAAGAAATTTATAATCGTTAAAGTGATTTTCGGAAGTGGGCCTTATATGGGAGCTACGACTAATTATGCACCGATCTGCATAAAATTTGTATATCCGCGAAAAATCTTCACATGTAACTTGAAATACTTGACGTTTTACAAAACGTTTTAGAAAACTATAAAGGTGTTGACGCTAAAAAGCGAGTTGTTCTAGAAATAGCTTATTATTTTAACAATATAACGATGGCATATTAATGAGAGCATATATAATTGTGAGTATAAATTTGTTAACTTAAAATAAAAATTGCGTTTAAAAGGCAATTTTAAAAATGAAAAAATGTTAAAAAGCCAGAACATAAATTTCGAGTCTAAAAGTTAAATAACAAGGCTAAATCTAGCCTCAGAAAGGCTAAGCTGGCAACACTGATAAATATGTACATATTCCTTTGTATAATAATATTTTATTTGCTGAAATGTTAAATCATAAATAAATTTATCATATAATTATACCAAATTGAGTGTAGTATTAACAACGTCACCATGGATGGCGTGATGCACATATTTTTTACGACTCTATAATAAATACAGTCTATTCATATAAACTTGAATAGTTGCCACATAAAACTGAGCCAGCCAAACCCAACTTAATATGTAATGCCTCAAAGTCGTGAGTGTGATTATAATTCAAACTAAAAACGGAAACAATAAAAAGAAAATATAAAAGCAAATCGTTTAAGTAAAGCAACTCAGTTACTATTTAAAAATATATTTATGTTAGAAATGCATTAAATTTATAAATTATATTTTAATACAATAAAAACAGAGTTCAACCCATCAATTTAATTTCCCCAACCTTTCTCCATATAAAATGTTAATAACTCTTCCTTTCAAATCGTGTTAACAAATCTGTAATTTTCCTCTGTATTTTTTTCTCTCCCATTTCAAGCGTCTTTCATCTTTATGGCCATAAAAGTAATGATGGCTAAAGAAAAGGGAAGAGTGGGAAAAAGAAATTAAATTATAGAAAATAATATGTACTTAATACAATACAAAATCAATAACGAAAAAATAAGGTGCGTAGTTTGTGTATGTGCGTGTGTATATGTATCTAGTATATAACAATTGTTCAATTGGATGTTTGTTTTTCATGTTTTATTGTTTATGCCACAAAAACAATATTAACAGGCACCTCAGTCACTACTGTATAACAACAGCAGCAACAGTAACTATAAGAATAACAAGTACTGTGTAGACTCTTGGAGGTAAAGTGAACAGATTCACACATACACTCTTATTCTAAGAAGGCAATCTGAAAATTATTTTTAATATCGCAGACCGTCCTGAAATTTTAGTTAATGCATGATTACAATATGAGTATACAAATACATATAATATATTAATCTAACGCCGTCGATTTAACGATGTTTATTAAGTTCAGTATAAAAAAAAATCACACCTTAAAATTTACAACTGATGTCGTGATGTCGTACTGTCGTAAAAGTTGCAAGTAGTCTGAATTTACAATAGTTGTACAAATGTTGTGTGCAGTTTCTGTATACATGTTTTGCACAACACTTACAACATTTTTATATATGTTTTACAATTGTAAAATATTAACAGTCAAATAATTTCCAGAATTTCGTTATTTTCATACATGGTCCAATGATGCCTGCACCTCCAAAACTGGCAAATTCAAATCATGCTAGATTTTTAGGACACCATTTAAGTACTTTAAACACAAGAATAATTATACAAATAATCAATATACATAATTATCATATATACGGTTTTTGGATGAGAACTTTGTTTTTTTTTTTTACACAAAATAACGATTTTAATGTTCATTGTTTTGTTTTGACAATCATAAATGAAAAATTTTTAATCATATTTTGGCAATGTCTATTTCGGTAATCACGTCACAGATTTTAGGTTCTAATGATGTACTCAATTGATTGGATCTATCTAGCTCCCAAAAAATAATCCAGTGATTTGAAATCGCATGCTCGATGCCAATTAACAGCTGAATATTTTTGAAATTATGCGTTCGGGAGATTTGGTTTGTAATCTATTTTTCGTTTCATTTTAGAAAATATGTATATAGGCCAAAATTGTGTTGTTATCTACAGACCACATAGCTCCCATACAGTGAAAAGTTCTTCATGCAAAGAATTCTTTATAATTGCTCTATGATTTCAGAAGTTCAAATGCCAAAATTTTATTAATCAAATTCTTAGTGGTGGTCTCTGAATGGCGATTATGTTTACTGAAAATATTATGAATTCTAAGAAATGTATCTTTTACAGATCCATGAATTTCCGAGCGAAATTTAATTCATTGTTACAATTGTTAAAGCTTTTACTACAAGAAAAATGTCAAACTATAATGTTATAGCCCTGTTCGAAAACAAAGTTCTTGATAAAAACCCCGTTAGTTAAGAATATTTTGCATAAAAGCATTAAAACTGATCGTCATAAACTTCACTATATCTTTTCGAGGTATAAAATAAGCTGTCAATGAGTTGCACTATCGTAAAGCCCGAAAGATCAGGATGTCTGCTTCTGAATGTCATTAAAATAGATTTGCTGTAATCGATACATGTGAAATTTGATATCAATCGAAACAGAGGGTGAAGTTGTTGCTCAAAAGAGCGCTTACATTGGTGAAACCTTACACAAAGTGTTAATGGTGTATAAAGTTGAAACTCTGGAAATATATGTCCCAGCAAATTTCGCTATACTAAACTGCACCTTTCTTTTACCTTTTATATTTTAATATCTAGTGTCACCCAATAAAGTTTGCAGTGTTATCTGTGGTGTAATTATAAACAACTGTGTTAAATTATATTATGATATTTATGATATTTATGTGTATTTTTTTTTATGCAAGTTGTAAATTGTTAAGGTCAGACTTGGCAAATATTTACTCAAAAAAGCGTAAGCACTTGTTTTAGAACAAAGTTGTTTGACGTAGTTTACTCTTATAAGAGATTTGCAAGATCAAACAGCATCAAATAAAATAAGACTAAATATTTGTTGTGTCCTGTCCTAAATAAACGAAGCTTTTTTTTTTTAAATAAATAAACGAGTTCAAAAATATTTTATTTACTGGTTCTGTCTTTTTCGGCAAATATTTTCCAAGTGTACCTGTACCTTTAGAAAACTTATTTTTATTGAAACATATTATCGCAATAAGATTTTCAAGTGGGATATATAATTCCAATATTGTATATAAATAATATAAATTGTTCAATTTTTATACAGCTTAGTTTTATTGGGACTATATATTCCAGATTAATGGTAAGGATTCTAGGCTTCTCCTGTATCACAAACATCTTATATTTTTGCTTTATAGCTGAATTGTTTGTCAAAATTTAAAAATAAGCACTAGACTTTAAGAAAAAACTCCGGGGTGAAAGGGTTAAAATATTTTTCCAGCCTCTACTCGTTAACTTATCGAATAAGGTAAAATACAAGACATACAAATAAATGGACGAGCACTCTTACAGCCATCCCTAAATACCGACGTTAAGCGTTTTTTAAATGTCAAAATTTCTCATGCTCATACATTTTGTATGGAGCATTCCGAAACAACGGCTATGCTTTGCTATTGGAAAATCCGATTTTGACAAGGCGTTTCACAGTGCAGTTAGTTGCAAAAGTAAACAAAACAAAAAAAAAAAACAAGTAAGAGTGCTATATTCGGCTATGCCGAATCTTATATACCCTTCACCTTTGTTGTGGATGCATAATTATATTATATGCATACATATTGCATATATTATATTGTTACGTTTTTACCTTTTAAAAACGGTAGTTTATTTCCTTTAAATAAACCGGCTTCTTTTTAAATGCAAAATAAAAGCCTCAAGTACTTTGAAGAAAATATAACGAGTCTTTATTTATTTAAATGTACACAAACACAATTAAAAAAAACACTTATACAAACTTATATTACGGTTTAAGAACACAGTGAAAGTTTTCGAAAACTTTTTACACATTAATATTACAGTTTAAGAACACACTTAAACACTTTGTTTGATTAGCGCCATCTATATATGAAAAAAAAATTATTTGTAACAATTAGCGCCATTTGTTTATGAAAAAAATTATTTGTAACAATATTAATACACTTGGTTTTTTTGATAAAATTTTCAAAGGTTGTCTCGGATTTTTGCTCATATCTCCCTTATTTGTGGACGGATTTTTCTGATTTTAAATAGCAAACTTCTCGAAAGCATGTCTGACAGAATTATTAAAGATATCTGAGGACTTCAAAAAATTGATTTCAACATCCAGACAGACAGACAGACGGACATGGCTTAATCGACTCCGCTATCTATAAGGATATATACTTTATAGGGTCGGAAAATTATATTATGGAAATTACAAACGGAATGACAAACTTATATATACCCTTCTCATGAAGGTGAAGGTTATAAAAAGGAGAAATTAAACAACAATGCCCAGCTTTTATAATAAACAGGGTCGTTTTATTTATTTGTTTGATAACCCTGCTTTTATCGTTTAGACATAACGTTGACGCTTTTGTTTAGGAACACAACAAATATCAGCGTTAATGCTCAACGTAAGAAAACGTTCCGCTTTCCATCGGTATTTAGGGATGGCTGTTATCTATGTTTTTCTTTATGGATAGTATATATTAAGTATCTATGTATATGTCTCTACATTTAGAAAATTTTGTATTCTATTCTATATTCGAATGATTTTATTGTGGTTAGATGGTTGAAGACGTTTGTCAGCTCCTATGTTAGTTATGGTACTCCAATGTTGAGTATGGTACGGTACGTTACGGTAAGCTAGAGTAGAGATAATGTTGGCGATGATTGCCATTAGTGTGGCAAGTTACAGTAAGGTGCAATAATGGTTATTGAGACAAAAGAATAAGAAAAATTACCTGACTTTTGCGGTTATGATAATGTTATGTTGTCAGCTAAACTATTGTCTAGATTTTGTTTTGTTTTTTCTTTAACTTATTATTTTTTTTTTTTTGTTCGTTTCTTGATGCCATTGTTGTTATTCTGGATGTTGGTGGTGCTGCTGTAGTTGTTATTATGATTTTGTTTCTTGTCTGTATGTATGTATGTATGTATATATGCGAGACACAGGCGTACATACATACATTAAAATGTACATACATTGTATTTTATTTTGTGACTTTATTTTTATTTTTTGCTTTATCATGCTGTTTGACCACGACTTGACTATTAAATATATTAGCAGCTATTATTGTTGTTTTTACTATGCTGTTTTTAATAGTGTTCACGTGAATAGTGGAGACTATCTAAATAGCACACCCAAATTTAGTTGATGGTTTAAACAAATCTAGAGGTTAATCTACATTCAAATGTATGTACATATATGTATGTATGTATTAAAACTACGATCGTATCAACTTTGCCATTACTGATGCATTCATGCTACATTTGCAAAAATAGCCACAAATATTAGCTATGCTACAGAATTTTATATAAAAAAAAATACTAAATACTAATGGCTAATATTTATTTAGATATGGTTTCAAATATATTAATGGATACGAACAAATGCCTTCATCATGTGGACATTATAGAGATTATTTCCCTATTTTTTTTTTTACTATTTATTTACCGAATTAATCGAAATTTAGCAATACGCGTTATATTTAACCTACATTTGCAAGAAAGACCTAATTTTTTTGTTTTCTGAAAGTCCTTATGACAGAGTTATGTAGTCTAAATTATAGATAGCTTAATTATATGTAGCTCCTTAACCTTGTCCACCAAAACCTTTTAATAATTGGCGGTTTTAGACAAATCTCAACTTTTACAATATTAGCCCCAACTATGCATGTAAAATAAGCATTATAATTATACAGCTTTCAAACTTATACTTCCTTTAACTACAAACCAGTACCTATGGTGGTTTTTGATGGAGTATAACTAAATACGGCATATTGTGTATGGGTAGGGCTTGATGTGTTTTTTTTTTTATTGTTTTTAATAGTAGATGAAATCTTTTTCTATTTTTGTCTTTATGAATACCGAGTACAAACGAGTATTTCTTATAGAACGTAGATTTTTTATTTATTTTATTTGTTCCTTTAAGTCTTTACAGAAAGTAGATGAAGTATGAAAGATTTCTTATCAGTGGAAATAGTCATGAAAGCAGCCAGTCAGCTAGTTTAAAGCCATCACAAGACAAGGAAGAACAAGTCTGAGTGCTATATTCGGCTGTGCCGAACCTTAAATACCCTCCACCTAAACGTACTAAGAAATAGAATAACTATACTGGGTATAGGACTGTGTTTTCTATTCAGTCTTAGTGCAAATTTTATTAGTATCTATTTGATATATTGTTTGAAAGACAATTTTACGACCAACATAATTTATGTTAAATAATTTGAAATTTTATCTAATTTCGACCATTTATAATCGATGTAATTACCGATACTTACTGTAATTTACAGAGTTTGTTTGATTTTCCTATAATCTTGATTGTTATTTAACAATTTATAAAATTAAAAGAACATTTTTCCATATTCACAACAAGTTGAAAAACAGAGTATAAAACAGAGTACAAAAAAATGATAAGATGTAAGGCGAGGCTTTTTTGTTTGAATTTGATCTCAATAACATTATTTACAAACGATTTATGGGTGGCATAGAAGAAATGAACCAATTACGGACTGATAGCTTCTAAATCCAGTATCCACTAATGTGATTTCTACGTTATTTACAAGAGTTGTATGGTTGGTTGTTATGCTCGGAAGGGGACTCAATTCAAGAGCTATTATTGACTGACAGCTACAAAATCCAGTAGCTTAATTGCCGTATATCCGATACTAATATGATTTCTGGATTAAAATTTCTGATCCATATAAAAGTTGGTTCGATATCGATATTTATTAGACATTTTTGTGGGTTTAGTTGTTTTTTGGAAATGGTTCTTATATGGCAGCTATGACAAATTATGGGTCGATCTTCTTAAATTTTGGAACAGTGATTTTCATGCATATGAGGATATCTCACGTCGAATTTCAACATAATAACGGTATATTTAAGATATATATTAGTATTAACGTGGATTTCGGAAGTGGACCTTATATGGGGCACATAGTCAAATATGGACCGATATTCTCAAAATCAAGCAGTTTGATTTAGGCATGTATGTAAATCATCCGTGTAAAATTTTGGATTGGTACCCTTATTTATAAGAGATTTAAGAGTATTCAAGTGATTTTCAGAAGAGGGCTTTATATGGGGCAAACGGTTAAAAATAGACTGAAATTCACAAAATTTTGTGGGATGATTTTTGTATATATGTAAATGATCTGTGCAAAGTTTTGAGTCAGTACCGATATTTAGACAGGATATATAGGGACAAATGGGAGCTATGACCAATTCTGGGCTGACACCAATAAAATTTAGAACAACAATTTATTTGCCTATAAAGATTATTCTTGTCAAAGTTTAGCCGTTTACCATTATTTATATCTGTTTTATACGTATTTAAATGAATTTTGGAAGTCGACTTTATATGGAGTCTATGGTCAAACATGGACCGAACTAAAAAAAATTTCGTTTTGCGATTTCTTTTTGCAAAAAACTTATTTTTGCTGAATTTTGTCTTGATATTCCAATTTTATACGCATTTATGTATAATTGAGCAATATTTCGGAAAGATTTTTGTATGGGGGCTTTGAGAAATCATGTACCGATTCTATTTGACGCACACTTTCTTATTTTATCATAAAAACAACGCATACAAAATTTCGTGGTATTATCTACAATATATTTTAAAATGGACAAAAAATATCAAATGTTTATGGAGGTTGTCTCACATATTGGTCCATAACTCTGGTTGGCCTAAACTGATTTTGCTGATTTTCAACACGAAAGTTACCCGGAAAATAAAAAATATATTTCGTTTAGTTAAGTTGTATAGTTTGGACGTGAGAGTGTTTTACACAGATGGACAGACAGACGAACATGGCTAAATCGACTTAGAATTTCATAGGGATCAAGAAAGTGTTTACTTTGTTGGGTCTCAGATGAATATTAAAAAAGTTTCACACGGAATGACAAACGTAATATACCCTCATTCAACACTCTTGGTGGTGGAGGGTATAAAAACTAGCTACGAAAATCAAGCACCAGTAACAACAAACATTTAAAAACAAAGTTACGAACACTCACTAATACATAAATACATTTTAAATATTTAGATATTTACATCTTTAAAGTAGAGTTAGTTGGTTGGTGCTGAAGGCAACTGGATGGATTGATGGATGAAGTGTAACAAATTAATTTTTATGATTACATTTATCTGTTGCTAGAATACTCCTTTGTAGCACTGGAAAACTGTAACTAAACAGTCTTAAAAAACACGATTTCTTATCAACATCAACTGCAACAACCGATGGCAGGTGTTAAGTTTATTACTGAGATTTGCTGTATATTAATTTGATATTTTTGATTTTTATCCGTTTATTGTATGTACTTGTATGTGTACATTAGAGTAAGACTAAAGTTTTTCAAACATTTTGATTTTAAATAATGGGGGTTTCACAAGAACTTTCGTTTCTAACAAGGATATATTGGAACATGGACGTTTTAAGATTCTACTTGTTATCATATCAGTAATAAAAGTCTCGTAAATTATTGCATTGAATCGACATTCTGGGGTAAACTTGCTGAATACGTTCAAAAACAACCCGCTTGTTTTCTTTTTTATGAAAATCGTTTTCTCAGACCTAGTCCTAATAATCCATTTTTTCGAAAATTCAACAGGACGTCAAATTCAGAGAAAATCAGAATGTTTCTTTTTCGTTTATTTATTGGTAAACCAATATAATATTTTTGGGTACTACAATGTGGCCCCGTCCAATGTCATACTAGATCATATTGTAAGTCGCCACCAGTTTGCGTTGCATGTGGTAAACTCAATTGTTCATTTCAGTGTGGGTGCTGTAGCTTAATTGGTTAGCGGATTTGATCATTAAGCATGAGTTGGTTTTTGTAGCCCGGGTTCGATGCCCGGCCGCTGCCACTCAAACAACATCAGTTTCTAATAATTATTAGTTTTCTTCTATCTATCATAACTAATATTTATCACAGCGCCCTCCTTCGGTGGTATTGCATTGAAACGCCATAGAAGTAAAATAATTAAAGAAAGGCTATAAAAACAAGCTTTAAACAATGATGCTCCTACTCGCCACCAGAGGCGCTGCAATTCTGCACTAAAAACAAACATAATGCGCAATTGCAGAGTTGTGATATTAAAAGCTTTCTTCTTTCACCACCTATACTTCTTCAACTATCCCCTTTCCAAAGAAAGTAACGCAAGTATATATAGGCATATTAATTGCCTGATAATTGATTCGAACTTGAAAAAATGTAGTAATTGTGGTGGAAATCATACTGCTAACTATAGATGTTGCCCAGTATATTCTATTGTAATGATCTCTCTACCACTTAGAAATAAAGTACCCAGAGAACGTAAATAGCCCACTATATGAGGAGTCGACAACCAAACAAAAATCCTACGTTAATGTTCTAAAAACCAATCAAATTCTTTAGATCCCATTACCCAATAATAATATCAACATGGAACCAATCATTTAGCCGGCTAGAGACTACAGTGGAAACCCTTGTTCAATCGGTTAATAATATTACGAATTCTATGATGCAGGAAATGTTGCAGGAAATGTTTAAATTGCAATCCATGCTATTGCAAGCTTTCTTAATAGGCCATGACCTGTTTTAAAATACATTTATGGAACGCAATCGGCATTTACCAACATAAAGGAATACCGTTTTCGTTTTAAACTTTTTGAATTCTAAACATTGTCGGCATCTGATTAATTGAGTTATAAAATTATCTATACGTATTATGTTACTATAATTATAAAGTTTTCTGCTAGATATGTATTTTGTAAAATTATTTTGAGGAGATCTATGTACATATATATCTAAGATTTATTAAACCAAATTGGAGAGCTATAAGTAAGAATTGGCCTGATTATAGGCTGGTATACAATTAATTTAATTTTAGATTTTATAAATTTTGAATGGAATGGAATACTGATGATAAAAGGGACTTTTTCCAATTGTTTCTTATATTGTAATAACATTTATTTACAGGTGGTCTGAAAAGTACTGTTTCGCATTTTTAACTATTTATTCTTATATTCCAAGTTTTGTGTTTTATTCTACTTTATTGTAAATACATAATTTTGAAGATTCGAATTTATAATTTCTATTTTATCATCAAGATCATATATTATTATATCATATTTAAATTAATTTAAGGGATTTGTCGCTTTTAATATTTTAATGGAATATAACATATATTTTCTCACTTTGAAAGGAAACTAAAGTTGAATTACTTTAAATTAAACAAGTAAGAGTGCTATATTCGGTTATGCCGAATCTTATATACCCTTCACCTTTGTTGTGGATGCAATTCTTACCATAATTTACAGAGTTTGTCTGATATTTATAATAATCTTGAGTGTAATTTAACAGAGTATAAAACAAGTAAGAAAGTATAGTCGGTCAATCCCGACAATATAATACCCTACACTCAGTATATGTATAAAACAGTTTTTCAGAACAGTGCTCTATATGGGAGATATGACTTATTATGGACCGATCATCCAAAAATTTAGTGTCATGATTTTTGTGAATGCATATAAATATTGCGTATGTTAAACTTTATCTCGATATAAATACTTTTAAACGACTTATGGAGGCTAAAGTTGTTTAGGGGCAGGGTCTTATATGGGAGTTTCGACTAATTACGGACCGAACATTATAAAATTAGGTGTCATCATTTCTGTATATTATTTGTGTCGAATTTTATTTGATTACCAACATTCTTAAGAAATTTATGATCGTTAAAGTGATTTTCGGAAGTGGGCCATTTATGGGAGCTACGACTAATTATGGACCGATCACAAGAAAATTATACCGTGTTGTTGGTATACGTATTGGATATATTTGTATTAAATATTATTTGGATAATAACATTTTTGATGGAGTAATGCTCTTTAAAGTGATTTTCGGAAGTGGGCCACTTATGGGAGCTACGACTAATTATGGACCGATCTTAATAAAATTGTATAGTATTATTTGTATACATATTAAATATATTTGTGTTAAATGTTATTTGGATACCAACATTTTTGAGAGAGCTATGCTCTTTAAAGTGATTTTCGGAAGTGGGCCTTATATAGGAGCTACAACTAATTACGGACCGATCTGCACAATATTTGTAGATGTGATTTGGCTTCATTTACCACTCATTTGTGATGAAATTTGTTTGGTTTCTTGCATAATTCAAACATTTATGATCGGTAAACCCCAATTTCGGGATGACTTTTGTATGGGGGCCAGGTGAAATAATGGACCGATTTCCACCAGTTTCAATCCCGTCGGTCATTGCGCCGAAAAATATCACTTACCAAATTTTATCAAAATATCTTCAAAATTGCGACCTGTACTCTGCGCACAAGCTTTTCATGGACAGCCAGCCAGCCAGACGGACGGACGGACATCGTTAAATCGACTCAGAAAGTGATTCTGAGTCGATCGGTATACTTTAAGGTCGGTACTGGACCAATATTTCTGAGAGTTACAAACATCAGCACAAATCCAATATACCCTCACCACTATGGTGGTGTAGGGTATAAAAGGGGACATTCCTAAAAAAAAAAAAACTTCATCAAATAGGGCTTTTAGAGGAGATGCCAGCAAAAAAAAATTTGTTGGAGATCACGCCTATTTTCGAGGGGGCGGACCCGTAAAGTTGAAAATATATAGGCCTATATCTCGGGAACTACTAGGTGTTTGATAATTTGTGATACATTAAATGAAAGGTAGTAAAAATACCTCTCCAACGATATATATCATGATTATAAAATATGGACCGAATATGGGTTTAATCCGAAAAGAATATTTTTTGACCCGAATTTATTTGTTTTTTTGGAAATTTTTATATGGCAGCTATGACAAATTATGGGCCGATCTTCTTAAATTTTCGAACAGTGATTTTCATGCATATGAAGATATTTCACGTCGAATTTTAACATAATAACGGTGTATTTAAGATATATATTAGTATTAACGTGGATTTCGGAAGTGGACCTTATATGGGGGATGTAGTCAAATACGGCCCGATATTCTCAAAATCCTGCAGTTTGATTTTGGCATGTATGTAAATGATCCGTGTAGAATTATTTATAAGAGATTTATGAGTATTAAAATGATTTTCGGAAGAGGGCTTTATATGGGGCATACGGTTAAAAATAGACCGAAATTTTGTGGGATGATTTTTGTGTATATGTAAATGATCTGTGCAAAGTTTTGAGTCGATACCGATATTTATACAATATATAGGGATAAATTTCTTTTTCAGATGTGGTCCTTGTATGGGAGCTATGACCAATTCTGGGCCGACATTATTTATATCTGTTTTATACGTATTTAAATGAATTTTGGAAGTGGACTTTAAATGGGGTCTATGGTCAAACATGGACCGAACTAAAAAAAATTCTTATTTTTGCTAAATTTTATTTTGATATTCCAATTTTATAGGCATTTATGTATTATTGAGCTATATTTCGGGAAGATTTTTGTATGGGGGCTATGAGAAATCATGAAGGTGAAGGGTATAAAAAGCTCATATGCAATAGTTTTTGTTCAAATTCAAGATAATATCAGAAGTTAATTTATGTTAATTTACAAATGTTTTTACTAATACATATTTCGAATATTTTGGTAATATTAGCTTATAAAATTCTAAGGATTGTTTTTGTTATTAATTTATTATTAGTAATTTTTAATACTCACCCACTAAAATCTGGGGAATATGTTTATACCCTCCACCACAACAAGTGGTGAATGAGGTCCTTATGAAATTCTAAGTGTATTAAGCTATATCCGTCTGTCTGTACGTACGTCCAAAATACACAAACTAACTTAGCGAAGAGTTATTGTCAAAAATGTGAGCAACCTCCATGAACATTTGATATTTTTTAGAAATATTTTTGCAAGTTTTTAAATATATTGCAAATAATACCGTGAAATTTGGTACACGTTATTTCTATGATAAACGCAGAAACTGTGATTAAAATAATAAGAGGCGCTCCATGATTTCTCATAGCCCTTATACAAATATCTTCCCGAAATATGGCATAATGATATAAAATTAAAATATAGAAAAGAATATACAAAAATTCCCAATATAAAATTTTGTTTTTTTTTCGGTCCATGTTTGACCATAAACCCCATATAAAGTCCTTTTGAAAAATTCATTTAAATAATTCAAAGTCGACATAAGTAAACCTTATAGATATATAAATTGTTGTACTAAATTTTGTGATGGTCGGCCCATAATTGGTCATAGCTCCCATATAGGGGCCACATCCGAAAAAGACATTAATCTTTATATATATGTATTTTATAAATATTGGTATCGACTCAAAACTTTATATAGATCATTTACATACGAGTATATATAGAAAAATCATCCCACAAAATTTCGGTCTATTTTTAACCGTATCCAAATATAAAGCTCTTTTCCGAAAATCATTTTAATACTAATATAAATAACGGTACAGATCCAAAATTTTACACGTATCTTTTACGTACATGCCAAAATCAAACTGCTGGATTTGGAGAATATCGGTCCATATTTGACAATATCCACCATAGCTATATAAGGTCCACTTCCGAAGTTCACTTTAATACTAATATGTATCATAAATATACCGTCATTATGTTGAAATTCGACGTGAAATATCCTCATTGGCATAAAAATCAGTGTTCTAAAATTTAAGAAGATCGGCCCATAATTTGTCATAGCTGCCATATGAGAACCATTTCCGAAAAACAAATACACCCACAAAAATGTCTAATAATAGTGAATTACGACCAATTTTATTAGTTTGAAAGACAATATTACCCGTCTTTCAAACTAATAAAATTTGCACTAAGACTGAATAGAAAACACAGAATAAGGATATACTAGTCCTATAACCAGTGTAGTTTCTGTATTTCTTATTACTTTTAGGTGGAGGGCATTAAAGATTCGGTACAGCTGAATATAGCACTCTAACTTGTTTATATTCTTTTCCTTCACCTGGAGAATATGGAAAAATGTTGAACATCTGTTTATTTTTATAAATTGTTGCATTGTGTTGAATATAGCGCATAAAATTATAAATACATCAAACTTTTCTCAGTTTTAAAAGTTAAAGATAATGTTAAACACTTACTGCCGTATTTATAAAAAATAAAGTATGATTGAAGTGTGCTTTAAGACAACATTTTCATATAAAATTTTCTTAAAGTAGACTTGAAGTCTACTTTAATTTTTTATAAATACGGCAGATAAACATACATGTAAGTGAAACGAACAAAAATCAAAAATGTTTTACCAAAAAAAACATTATACTTCTTGTGTATAATTATAATATATGTAAAATGTAAATGTATTAATAAATTAATTAGTGTTTCAAAGCTATAAATACACTGAAAGTAAAATAACTTCAAATAACAATATTCACAAAAAATATTTATTTTATTAATGGCCTAACACATTGTATCAACTCAGGGATACTATTCACCTGATTTATTCTTATATCTTCAGATATATATCTCCAAGCATTTATGACAGCTTATTAAAGGTTGTATATGCTTGTATATCGCCAGTTTGCAGCATAAATTAGACAGCTTAGTTCACAAATGTTTTAATGGGGTTCTGATTTGGAGAACATCCGGGCTATTCAAGTACATAAATATTTTTCAAAAACAACCATCCCTTTAGTTGAAATGTAAGTCATTTATATGTAAGTGAAAAAATAAATTGTTTATCATTAGTTTTTTCTAAAAATGGCGCTAATTTCTTATTAAATTTTGTTCTTTGAAACCTCAAATCAAGCATACTATGTTGACAAAATTCCCCAAACTATCAAGACCGCCTATGAAAGTAATTATTGAGAAATATTGTGGTGTCTTCCATAGGTCTCTCCAATAACTGTTGAATCCATCTAAACCATCAAGATTGCATTGTTTCCAATGGAAAATATCACCTTAAACAAATATATGTTTAAATAGTGCAAATGTCAACCAACATTATCAGCTTACTTGTTTTCCGTTAGGGCCTGTTCGGAAATGCATCACTGCACTGCATTTGATGCGCATATGTGATTAGTTTGTGATGCTGATGCGCAGACGAACACCAAATGAATTGTTTACAATTACGAACGCGGGAATATTACAAATGGAGAAATTAATAATAAATTTATTTCTTGACTTGGATGAAACCAAAAATGTTTTAAAAAGTTATTAAAACTTTTAGTTCCAAAAGCAGACAAATCCCGAACGTAATTAAATATGTTAATATTATAAAGCAATATCCTCCATGTCCAAACGGACTCTCACCAATAGTTTGGAGAATTTTGCATCAATTTCTATTCAAAAAAAAAAGTATAAAAAATCAATTAAAATAAATTTATTAAAAAAATTATACAATGCATCAGCCATTTTTGTGATGCTTGTTTGCTGTTTTTTTGCGCATCATCTGCTTCAGTGATGCAGTTTAGAACACAATGCATTTGCAGTGATGCAGCCTTTTGCTTTCCGAACGTACTGCGCATCAAATGCAGAGCAGTGATGCATTTTCGAACAGGCCCTTAGTTTTTAAGTTTCTTTTAGCGAATTGAAGTCTAGCAGTTGTGGCGGACACCAGATTTTGGCAAGTAATAATGTGGGATTATTTAGCTGTCTACTTATGGCTGATTTGGAGGTCACATTTACCTCACATTCATTAATAATCTGACCAAGACCGTTCATTGTGTTGCTGGCACTTTTCCGTCCAGAAATTCTTTTTCAGACCGCCGCTTTAATTTTTTTTTATACATTATAATCCAGATTATTTGCAAGATTCGTCACTACAACATATGACTTTTTAAATAAACTGAAATTGCCGAAAATTGCGTAAAAGGAATAAATGACATTTATACTTTTGTTTTTGTAGTATTCTTCTTTGTTTATAATAAAATATAATTATAGTTATGAACTACTAACCATATATTAATACAGGTGCCAAATCACCGCATTCGTGATCGAATGAGCTATCGTATCGAAAAATTATTTCGATATCGAAATTATGATAAAATGTACTAAATTTCGTGCTCGATATCGAATGCCATAATCTCAAATAGAAAAATTATTTGATTATCGAATGCGGTGTTTTTGCCCCAGAATTTCTCTCTTAAATTAATGAAGTGGTCTTCCACTTTGCTGGTACTTTACAACAAATAGCAAAGGGAAAATGTAATTATGCATCACTTTGACGAATGGTCATAAAAGTTGTCGTGATTTTAATTGGTGGTTTATGTCATCAGAAACAATGATACAGTCTTCTTCAGGATTTTGAGATTTGTTTAAAGGATTATAATAACATTTCACTTTTAGCCTTTTAATAAACCTAGAGTATATTACCGGCCAATCCTAATAGTCCTCAATAACATGCATTAAGAGAGCGGTTCGGAAACTTCTTAGCGTAGCACAGAAAGAGAATAGATAGTTTTTCAAAAACATAAACTTCAATACACTTTGTTCAACACTTATCTATTATCCAGCAATTCTATCCCTTGATTAAAATAGTTTTCCTCAAGGTCTTTAAAATAGTGGTTTACAAATGTAATTGCATCTTTATTTGAGGTAAAACGCTTGCCAGCTTGGAATTTTTTTAGATTTGGGAACAGGTAAAAGTCACTGGGAGCTAAATCAGGAGAATAAGGTGGGGATGGTCAAGCAACTCGTACTTTAATTCGTTGATTTTAGCCATTGTAAAAACACTCTTGTACGCTAGTGTGTTGTCTTGATGAAAAATAACATTTAACGATTATGAAACCCATCTGAACCCATTTATTGTCATTAATAGACATTTTGAATACGCCACCAAAAAAAGATCGGTGAAGAGTTAACATTTCCAGATTTGATTTTAAAATGTTCTGTATATTTCCTATGGTTCTGTGTTATTAAAATGAGTACAAAATAATGGCATATTGTGCAAATGATTTTCAAAGTCTTTATTTTTCCCGAAATCCTTTAAGTTGAAATCGCAGGATCTTTAAAATTATGAGAGGTGATATTTGAATTAATCTAATAAAATCGTAAAAAGTATTTTTAAACCATTTAGAAGACTATTAAAATAAAAAAAAAATAATTTTAAATTGGAGTTTTAAAAGAGGCAAACAAAGTTTGGAAATGCTTACAAAAAATTGCTCTGCGTTGAAGTGTTACTTTATTGTGTCAGAACTGTATTACTGCTCTTCCCGTTAAATCTGAACTTATTCCCAACTAATTATTTTTTTGTATTTATGAAAGTATGGACTTAATATAATATAAATAATGTACATAATTAATGTTATATATATAATAAATGTTTCTCGCTTTTATAGTTTTTCGACTTTAATTATTTCATTTACATATTTTTATTTCAGTTGAATTAATTTTTCTTCATTTTATAGGTACATATGGGTGTGCTTACAATTGTGTATTTGTGTTTAATGCCTGTATCTCTTAAGAGATATTTTAGAGTTTAATTTGCTTCAAGGACTAATAAAGGATATCACAAATATGCTCTCGTTCTCTCAATTTTTTAGGAAGTTGTAATAGGATTGGTAAATATATATGTACTGATATGTATATGTAAGTATTTGCCTAAGGGGGTTTATATCAGTTTAGTAAAATAAAAGTGAAAGCAGAAAATAAAAAATAAAGTACAAACGACTGAGTATCTGCAAATTAAAGTGTATGCATGTGTGTAAAGGTATTTTAGCATCACAAGTATCATAAAATTAAGCAAAATATAAATTTGTATGTTTATACTTGTATGTATATAACCTAAACTTTTGTCTTTCAAGCCATTAAGTTTTTCTCTTTACTTTATCAAAACACACAGAAAACAAAGGGAACATAAAACAAGTAAGAAAGTATAGTCGGGCAAGCCCGACCATATAATACCCCACACCTAGTATATGTAAATATAAAAAAGTTGTTCAGAAATGGGCGTTATATGGGAGATATCACCTATTTTGGACCAAAATTCTGTGTATGATTTCTGAGAATATAAATATTATATGTGTTAAACTTTATCACGATATAAATACTTTTAAAAGATTAATGGAAGCTAAAGTGAGTTACGGAGAGGGTCTTATATGGGAGCTACGACAAATTCGGACCGACCATAATAAAATTGTACCATATTATATGTATATGTACGAAACATATCGGTGTTCAATATTAATTGGATACCAACCTTTTTAAAAGAGTTAAGCTCTTTAAAGTAATTTTCGGAAGTGGACCTTATATGGGAGCTACGACTAATTATAGACCGATTGTCATAAAATTTTACCATATTTTATGTATATGTACGAAACATATTTGTGTTCAATATTATTTGGATACCAACGTTTTTAAGAGAGTTATGCTCTTTTAAGTGATATTTGGAAGTGGGTCTTATATGAGAGCTACAACTAATTATGGACCGATCTGCACGAAATTTGTAGATGTGCTTTAGCTTCTTTTACTACTCATTTGTGGTAAATTTTGTTTGCATACTTGCATAATTCAAAGATTCGGGAGGACATTTGTATGGGGGCTAGGTGAAATAATTGATCGATTTCCACCACTTTCAACCCCATCCGTCCTTGGCCCGAAAAAATATCACGTACCAAATTTGATCGAAATAGCTGCAAAATTGCGACCTGTACTATGCGCAGAAGCTTTACATGGACAGCCAGCCAGACGGACGGGCATCGTTAAGTCGACTCAGGAAGTGATTCTAAGCCGACCGGTATACTTTAACATCACCGGTATACTTTTGTACAAACATCAGCACAAATCCAATATACCCTCCCCACTATGGTGGTGTAGGGTATAAATACATTATTTTCTTATCACCAAATTTAAAAAAACATGCAGCCTTTAGTTAAGTGCGTTACAGCTTCTGTTTAGTTTGGAACAATACAAAGGAATAGGTCCTTGCGGTCGAATTAGAGAAATCATAAAAAGCCATTAACCATGATTATAACATAAATGTATGTAATGTGGAAACTGGACCCACTGGTGATTCAGTTTTCGTCAACCACAAAATATATGAAAAATATTTAAAAACATATTTTAAATTCACAAGAAATCAAAAGTGAAAGTGAAATGGTTTAATCTTTTACGATTTTGAAATAAATTAATTCTAATGCCACTGGGCAAGGCAGAGTTAAAATATTTTGAAAATATTATTGGAGTTAAATTTTTAACCAATTTAAAGTCCTCTATTAAGTTTATAAAAAACATGCTTATATGTCCTACTTATATTTAATAGCAAGTAGGAACGTATAGTCGGACATTCCCGACCATATAATATAAAGTGTAAACACAGTTTTTTAGAAATGGGCGCTATATAAGAGGTATACCTTATTATGGGCCGATCATCCAAGAATTTAGTGCCACGATTAAACATCCAAATTTATACCATTTATAACGTGGTATATTTTGAACATGCCATGCACAAATTTTTTTTTAGGGAATTACGAAATATTTATACCCTACACCACAATAGTGGGGAGGGTATATTGGATTTGTGCTGATGTTTGTAACGCCCATAAATATTGGTCCAACACCCACCTTAAAGTATACCGTTCGGCTCAGAATGACTTTCTGAGTCGATTTAACTATGTCCGTCCATCCGTCCCTCCGTCTGGCTGGCTGGCTGTCCATGTAAAGCTTGTGCGCAGAGTACATGTCGCAATTTTGAAGATATTTCGATAAACTTTACTACGTGATATTTTTTCGACCCAAGAATGGATGGTATTGAAACTGGTGGAAATCGGTAACTTATTTCACCTAGCCTCCATACAAATGTCCTTCCGAAATTGGGGTTTACCGGTCATAAATCTTTGAATTTTGCCAGTATGCAAACAAAATTTACCACAGATGAGTAGTAAATCAAGCTAAAGCACACCTACATATCTTGTGAAGATTGGTCCATAATTAATCGTAGCTCCCATATAAGGACCACTTCTAAAAATCACTTAAAAGAGCATAACTCTTTTAAAAATGTTGTTAGCCGAATAAAATTGAACACAAATATGTTTTGTGTATATAAATATTATATGGTAGAAGTTTATGACGATCGGTCCATAATTAGTCGTAGCTCCCATATAAGGCCCTCTCCGAAAATCACTTTAAAGAGCATTAATTTCTTAAAAATGTTGGTAATCACATAAAATTAGACACAAATAAGTTTCTTATATACAAAAATAATGACAGCTAATTTTGTAATGGTCGGTCCATAATTAGTCGAAACTTCCATATAAGACCAGCTACGTGATTCACTTTAACTTCCATAAATATATTAAAAGTAGTTATATCGAGATAACGTTTAACAAATATAATATTTATATTACAGAAATCATGACACTGAATTTTGGTCCAAAATAGATGATATCTCCCATATAACGCCCATTCTCTGAAAAACAGTTTTATATTTACATATACTAGGTGTAGGGTATCATATGGTCGGGCTTGACCGACTATACTTTCTTTCTTTTTTTCTCTATTTTTGTCTGATATGACAAATGACAAATACTTGTTTAACATAGAGTTTGCCAAATTAATTTTAAAACGATGTTACTTTTAGAGTCAATATTAATAAATATCCTGGTTAAGATGTCACTCACCGATTCTTTAGCCTGACAGGTAATGACAGCTATTTTCTTAGTAGCAACACAAACCACAGTATTAGTAGGAGTCATTCTTTAAGGGCTGCACACAGAAAATTGTTTTTATTAATTTAGATTCAATTTATAATTTACTTTCCATATGTTTAAACTGTACAATTATGATACCACAATATACGAGTACAAAACATTTTCAGCATGTAACCATGACATGGCAATATTATATTACACCTAAAGAAGAAAATATTTGTGAAACTAAAATATCATTGTGAGAAACTACACGGAAGGAAACCTCTGAAAATAGACGTAACATAAACAAATAAACCTTGCTACATTATTAAAAGCGACGAAAATTGTTAAACACAATGACAAAATAAAATAAATTTAAATCAAATGTGATTTAGACATGCAACATAAAGTAAGTATGTAGTTGCTATTGTTGTTGATATTGTAGTGGTACAATAATGTTCAAACACTAACAAAAAACCGGAAAATGTTGTTAAACAAATATATATACATACATATATACATAAAATAGTTGTATATTTAATTGCACATTAGTGTGGCCTCATTTAAAAAGAGTCAAACATTATGTTTTAGTTCTCAACTCAAATGTTAGCTTACTTTGTTTCCTTAAATACTTTACTAAATTTTAAGCTCATCTTGTCAAAATTGTAGGAAATATTGCAAGAAATGGTTATTATATGAATTAATTTTTATAAATATGTATTCTAAAAATATAAATGCTTTAGGCTTCACATGCATAAATTCGAACTAGAATAATAATATTTTGAGAAATGCATTTAATTTCAAATGATTTTCATTTCGGTAGAATCGTGAATATCCTTTTTATATTAAAAAAAATATAAAATGTTTGTATTAAGTCAGGTTATGGACACTCAACTCTAACACAATAATGATGATACTAGAAAAAATTTAACATAAAGTGTCTGAAAGAACGAACAAGGATCGACATTTTTATGGGCTTCCCTATTACACTAACATACACATAAGAAAGTAAACAATTATTTTTAGTGAAAATCAGATATCAGGTAATTTATAAAATTTTTTGTTAGTAAACTACGCCATACACATGCCCTTTTGTATGTACGAGGTCTGATCAAAATATAACCGTTATTTTCAAATTTCGTGAACAACGTATGTTCGATTTTCGCATTTTTTTCTGTTATGTTGGTACACATGTCTATTATATATGTTGGTAATATCAGTCATTTTTAATTGTCAGTTTGTTTTTAATAGATACAAAGGTCAGTCGTGTTTTGGTGTGCTCTTAGATTTTTTACTATTCGAAAAACTGGACCAAAGAAACTGTATTAAGTTTTGTGTAAAATATGAAATTAAATGCGCAAGAACATTTAAAATGTTGACTGTGGCGAGTGGCGAGTCTACTATGAGCAGAACACAAGTTCAATTGTGGTATAAACGGTTTAAGGAAGGCCGAGAAGATGTCAATGACGGTGGCCGCCCGAGCACGTTCACAACCAATGAAAATATTGAAGCAAAGACGAATATGATTTTGGATAATCGTCGAATCACGATCGGAAAGGTTGCTGATGATGTTGGCATATCGTTCGGCTCATGCCAAGCAATTTTTACTGATGTTTTAGGCATGAAACGTGCGGCAGCGAAGACTGTTCCAAAATTGCAAAATTTTGAGCAAAAACAACGTCGCATGGACATCGCTCAGAAGCTGTTGAACATCGTCAACGACGATCCAGATTTCCTCAAAAAGGTCATATCTGGTGACGAATCATGGGTGTATGGATATGACATTGAAACCAAAGCCCAATTATCCTAATGGAAACTTTCAGAAGTGCCATGACCGAAGAAAGCACGTCAAGTTTGTTCAAATGTGAAGTGTTTTCTCACTGTTTCTTTCGACTGCAATGGCGTGGTGCATCATGAATTATTGCAGCAAGTTATGCGCCGTTTGCGCGAAGCAATTCGTTAGAAATGCACAGAATTGTGGAAAAACCAATCATGGATTTTGCACCATGACAACGCACCAGCTCACACATCGATGCTTGTGTGTGAGTTTTTGGTTAAAAACAAAACCGTTATCATGCCTCAACCACCGTATTCACCGGACTTGGCCCAAGTTGACTTTTTCCTCTTTCCAAAACTGAAGACACCTATGAAAAGAAAGCGTTTTGCTACGATTGAGGAGATAAAAGGAACATCGAAACAGGAGCTGTTGGTGATACCCAACAGCGCGTTTCAGAAGTGTTTCGAGGATTGGAAAAAACGCTGGCATAAGTGTAGATGAATAAATAAAAAAATAAATACTTTTTTTAAAGAAATTGAAAATAATGGTTATTTTTTGATCAGACCTCGTCTGTTGGTTATTGTAGATACTCGTATAATAACAGCATTACAGTGTTTAAATTGAAAATTAGGAAAGTTAATGTATGTAATAATTATAAAATCTTTTATTAAAATTAATTTCTATATACGTATATTAGGTTAACACGCGGTAATACAAATACTCGAAATTTTATTTAAATGTGTTTTTAACCAATAAATGTCAAATACATACCTACATATTTATATATAGAAATTGTTCTCATGTTGGATTTTGTGCTGATCCCAAAGTCAAAAATAATTCACCGTCATCTAAAACGGAACGGATAGCGGATTTTAAGAAAACTTGTAATTAAATAAATTATCAATAAATTTTCTTTGACATTGTGAACACTTTTATGTGCGGCACAGTGCTTTATTCGGCTGTGCCGAATCTTAAACACCCTCCACCTACATATAAAAAGAAATACAAAAATTACGGTGTTGTTAGGACCATAATATTATACTTCAGTATTTCTGAATCATTTCAAGCGCAAATTTGATTAGTATTTTTTATATTAATTGACAAGTTCACGCACTATTTGTTGAGGTTAAACAGATAGTGCGATTTAATAATCCAAAATTAATTTTTATTCTTTCTCCTTTATTTGTTCAACATATATTTCACATTTTAATTTTTATTCTTTCCCCTTCATTTGTTCAACATATATTTCACATTTTAATTGATGTAGTAACCAATTATTACCATAGCATTGTAGAATTGGACCAATTATGGACGGATAGCTTCTAAATCCAGTAAAGCGATTTCTTTGTATTTTAGACTTTTTTATTTTGGTTGAATTTTATCTCAATAACGTTATTTACAAGTGTTGTATGGTTGGTTGTTATATTTGGAAATGGACTTAATTCGGGAGACATTTACAATTATTGACTGACAGCCAGTAGCATTATTGCCGTATAGCCGATATTAGTATGAGTTCCGGACTAAAATTTCTGATCTATATAAAAGTTGGTTCGATATCGATATTTGTTAGACATTTTTGTGGGTTAAATTGTTTGCCTCTTATATGGCGCATATGACAAATCACGGGCCGATTGTCTTAAATTTTGGAACAAAGAATTTTATGCGAATGAGAATATAATAATATTGATTGTTTAAGATACATATTAGTATTAATGTGAATTTCGGAAGTGGACCTTATATGGGAGATTTGGTCCAATATGGATCGAAATTCGCAAAATTCTGTAGTATGATTTTTCTGCATATGATAATGATCAATGTAAAGTTTTAAGTGGGTAGCGATATATATATATATATATATATTATAATGACTTTTTCCGATATGGTCCATATATGGGAGCTAAGACCAATTATGGCCCGACCATTATAAAATTAGATATAACTAAGGATTATTTTAACCTGATAACAATAAACGTACGAGTATTTAAGTGAATTTTAGATATAAACTTTATATGGAAGCAATGGTCAAACAGGGACCGAACTAATCAAATTTTTGTTTTGTGATTTATTTTCATATTTTTGCTGAAATTTGTTTCGATATTATTATTTTGTAGACATTTATGTAACATTGAGCCATATTTATGGAAGAAATTTGTATGGGAGCTATGGTAAATCATCGACCGATTCTTAGCATTTTCTTCAGAGTTTGTCCTTCCGTAGTAGAAATAACGTGTACAAAATTTAATGGTATTATCTTCAATATAATTTACCAAAATAGCAATAAATTGTTTAAAAATATCGTATTTTGATGGAGGTGTTACACATTTTGGTCTATAACTCTGGTTCGCCTGAACCAATTTTTATGATTTTTAATACCAAACTGCTAAGGTGGTTTAAACGGTATACACTGTTCTTTGTAAGCTTTGCTGACTGTGGTTACATATATATTTTGGACATGAGAGTGTTTTACAGAGACAGACAGACGGATATAGTTCATTCGACTTAGAGTTCCATAAGGATCAATAATATATATATTGTGTTGGGTCTAAAATGAATATTTCTAAGTGTTACACACGGAATGACAAACTTATACTTACATACATATGTATAGAGGGTACCATCTTTCACCAATTGTAGTGGTAGAGGGTATAAAAAGGAGGAAATATTGCACTGACTTTAAAGACCAACAAGAAAAGCAACCAATAAGTTTTCGTTGTTAGGTTTTTCCATTTACATTTGCTTTATTGTTGTTGTTGTGGTTGTGGTTGTCACTGCTGTGTGTTTGTGAAAGTGTCATTGTTGGTTGATTCTTCTTTGCTTAGTGTGTTTGTATATTTCCCCTTCGAGAGTTGAGAATGTGACATTTTTGTGTATGACATTGCGTGTCATATAGCAATCCAAGTGTCAAATTTTAATTAACAAATGTTCTGAAATATTATCTAAAATTAACAATATTGTAATATTGTTTATTGTCAAAGATTGTTTTCCAAAGCTGTGTTCACATTATGTGTATTTGTCAAGTGGACTGTCTGAACACCTGCAAACAATATCATGTGTTATTTCTCTGTGTGCAATACATATGACATTTTTGTATTTAGAACGTGTTCTATTTTCAAGTGACAAACCATCTGACATCAGCTGTTTTTTATAACCAAAATTTTGTGGCGGCAAAAATTAATTGAAATTTTAATAAATATAATTTATACCTAATATTAAAACAAAAATACAAAAAAAAACTACACAAATTTATTATTGAAAATGGAGGGAAAATTGAAAAGGAGTTACCTCAGGGCAGTCACCTTGGTCCTGTTCTATTTACACTTTTTATAAATGATCTTTCCAATGTCATCCTCCATTCTAAAGTACTAATGTATGCCGATGATCTTAAGATTTTTAAAAACTTAGAGAATTCTAAATACGTCTTCTACAGAAATATTTAGACATGTTTTCTCAATGGTGCAGAATCTATTTAATGGAACTTAATATTAAAAAATGCATACATATGTCGTTTTACAGAAATAACAAAACTAATTCGAAATATAACATAAATAATACAACTCTGGAAGAAGTTAACACTATTGTTGATCTTGGAATTTTGCTAGATCACAGACTAAACTTCTGTGATGATATTGCGCTAATAGTTAATAAAGCTTTCGGTGTGCTTGGCTTCATGAAACGCTGGTCTAAGGAGTTTTCTGACCCATATATTACCAAACATCTATATACTGCCTTGGTTCGCCCCATTCTAGAATATGGTTGTATCATTTGGGATCCTTGCTACACTATACATATTAACAGCATTGAATCTGTTCAAAAACAGTTTTTGATATTTTGTTTACGTCACCTCGGATGGAACTATTTTGTGCTGCCACCATACGAGAACAGACTCAACCTTATAAAGCTTCCAACTTTAAAAAGTCGCAGTATAATGCTGGGCATTACATTTCTGCTTGGATTAATTCGTGGTGAAGTAAATTCCCAGTTCCTGCTTGGCCAAATAAAGTTTAATATTCCAGCTAGAACAACTCGTAATTTTCAACTTCTGAGACTATCGCATAACAGATCTGTCTATGCTAATAATGATTCGTTCCGCCGCATTTGCAAAACTTTTAATGATTGTTATAATGTTATTGATATAAAACATCCTATTAATGTTTCAAAGAGAAATATTATTCTATTTTTAAATATGTAAATCTTTAGTCAATAAGGATTTTGTAAATCTATAGACCAAATAAATAAATAAATAAAAAAAAAGTACACAGAAAAAATTATTGCCCGACAAATTTTTAATTAAACTTTTAATTGAGTCTTAATTGATTTTTAATTAAACTTTTAATCATATCAATTAAATTCTTAATTGAAAAACAATTATCAATTAAATAATGTAATATTTCTTTTTAATTAAAAGTACTTTTAAATAAATTTTTACAAAATATTTTAATTGATACTACAAATTGCTTCATCGGTCCACATTCAATTAAATGTTTAATTATATATACGAATATTTTAATTGAAAATCAATTTTTTCTGTGTAAGTACATATGTATTTTGTTATTGCAATTTTAATAGTTATTTTTATGTTGTTCCAGTTTGAGTGGTGGAAAGAAGCGGTTCTACAGTTGATCGAAATGTGGCAAAAGAAGGAATGCTGGTATAACCCGCGGAACAAGTTTTACCATTATTGATATGACTGACAAATTAAAAATTTTCAATTCATGTTTTGGCCCTAATGAAGTTAAGGTAAAGCATTTAATTTAATTAAAGCAGTTAATTTAAAGCATTTGGCAGTTGTTATTTGTAATAAATGTAACGCAATATATTTCCAGAATAAAATAACATACTTGCGCGGTCAATATAGCCGGGAAATTGCAGGATGATGTGCATGTGCCATGTGTGTTTTGGTTCAACGAAATGGGTTTCCTGGAAGAATTTATTAAAATAAAAAAGGTGCATGTAAACTATATGCAACTATTTTATCAATCTCTCGTTCCATTTTTAAATAAAATTTTATTTAATTACAAATTTAATTTTTATAGGTTATATGAACATGTAAATTATAAAGCGTATGCAAAACTCAAATTTTGACATATACATGAAATTACATATGGATAGAAATGAGACATTCCATGTGACAAATACTCATAATGTGAACACAGCTTAAGTCGTGTCAAGTAGTGTAAGCAGACATTAAATTCATAATTTAAGGAAAACAGTTTTCGTTTGATTTTGAAAACATTTTTCATGCTGTATTTAAGTCAAATGTATTGTATTTTGAGAGTTGTGCGAGCACTTTGCGAGGCCAAAAGAACTATACTTAAATGGGTAAATTTACACATTACACATTTGATAGCTACATCTATACATACATACATATGTATGTATAAAAAGTGCTTAAACGATTAGTTATCGTTGCGTGCTTTGCATATACTATATGTACATATGTATGTACCACTATGAAAAATATATAGTCTGGTGGTTTTAAACATTTTGCTAATTAAATAAAACATTCTTGCAGAAAATTTACATGAAAATGTCTCAGTTTTTGAAAAAATTTTTAATATTATCAATGCTAGATACAAAAGGCCAGTTTTTTAAACATAATATTAATTTAGTCATAGAGGAAGTGGAGCAAAGAAAAGGTTGTTGCATTAAAAGTTTTTCAAATATGAAGCACACAAACATCAAGCAAACTTCGCTGACCTTTGAAGTAATGTACTATTTCAAACTAAAGTCTCAAGTATTAGTTTGTACTGGCGAAATCACTTGTACGAACATTATAAAGGATAATCTTATCATAAAAATAATATTAATAAAATACAATCCATGACTGAAACATGTCACATCTTTTGATCCCAACTTACTCGTATATACCGGTCGAACCTGTTCATTTTTAAAAATTAATATTACCAATTAAATGAGAATTATTCCTCTTGCGAGTATTTGAAAATTTTAAAAAATTCTCATTTAATATATAAAAAAAGTTAAATATACAAGGTTTGAAAATAAACACTATTAGACACAAAGAATGCTGATGACGGCTTTAGCAGGCCAGAAAATGCATTACATTTTGCTAGTGTATCTTTGTATATTATTGTATGATTTTACATTTATGTTTTCCAACGGAAAGCTATGTGAAACATATAACAGAAATATACAAAAATAAATTGTAGTGTATACAATTGTTCTCAAACAATTTTGTATTTGTATTTAACTTGAAGTAAAACTTCGAATAAAAATTTTTTAAAATTAATATTACCTTTAAAAACTTTTTGTAGCATCGTGTTTTAATTGTTTTTTTTTTTTTTTTTGATCAACACAGAATATTTTAGCAAATTTGTATCCTTTTAATTTCTACAATCGAGGCCTTCAACAGACAGAATACAGTGATTTCCAAAACTGTTCATAATAAATGTATATTCTAATGTTTTTAAATAGAAAGTATTTAAACAGCATAAGATTTATATTCTATAATTAATAATATAATAAGTAATTAAATAACAAATTAAAAACAAGTTAGAGTGCTATATTTGGCTATGCCGAATCTTTAATACCCTTCACCTAAACGTATAAAGAAATACAGAAACTACACTGGTTATAGGACTAAAACATCCTAATTCTGAGTTTTCTTAGTGCAAATCTTATTATTATTTTATATATTGTTTGAAAGACAATATTACCCGTTGCTTGTAATTCACTATATGTGATTTTATTTTAAATGTTTTGAAATTTTATCTAATTTGGACCATTTATAATAGATGTAATTACAATTTCTTATTGCAATTTACAGAGTTTGTCTGATTTTCATAATAATCTTGATTAAAATTTAACACTTTATAAAATTAAAAGAATATTTTTCCATATTCAAAACAAGTTAAGAAAGAGAGTATAAAAGAATAAGATATAAGATGAGGCGTTTTTGTTGGGATTTGATCTCAATAAAATTATTTACAAAAGATTTATGGGTGGCATAGTAGAAGTGGACCAATTATGGACTGATAGCTTTTAAATCCAGTATCCACATATTTGAGTCTTATTTTGGTTGAATTTCATCTCAATAACATTATTTACAAGAGTAGTATGGTTGTTTAGTATGCTCGGAAGTGGACTTAATTCGGGAGCTAATCCCCATTATTGACTGACAGCTACAAAATCCAGCAGCATAGATTAAAATTACTGATAAAAGTTGGTTCGATATCAATAGTTATTAGACATTTTTGTGGGATTATTTGTTTTTTCGGAAATGGTTCTTAAATTTTGGAACAGTGAGTTGTATGCATATGAGGATATTTCACGTCGAATTGCAACATAATAGCGGTATATTTATTAGCGTGGAGCGATTTGAACATCTTAATGGGCGAATTGCGTTTCTGATTCTTGGGATTGTACTGAGCAGAAAAGTCCACTAGCTTGCCAATTTTGACTTGAAATTTTTTCTCAGACTTTATATTTTTTGGGAAAATTTGCAAATTTGGGCTCATATTTCGTAAACTATTTAAAATTTTGACTTATTTAAAGTAAAGTATAAGTAAAGTTGTAGCTATTGTCTCTGGCAACAATTTCTCTGAACATATTACTTAGAAAAAAGTTGGTTTTCATGGTCAAAAAGTCAAAAATGTAGAAAATTTACCACTGTCGCAAACGTGTGGGGTGAATGTGTCATATGAAAACATTTTATTTGCGTTTTTGCAACGACCGGCAAAGAAAAAATAATATTTCAAAATGTCGCTCGTAGTTGGAAGCAAAATATCGTCTAATTCAGTCTCTAAACCGAATGCCAATACGTTTTGCGAAGGCATCTGTTCTAGATTTGATGATGACGCTGATGATTCTGGCTGCGTCTCGATCTCCACATTCTCTGTATTATCAGAATCCACTGGATTATCCATATTTTTATATCTTAAATTAAAAAAATGTGTTTTATTAGCAATTTATACATGAAACAATTATTGTATTGTCTCTACCAATACAATTACTTTGTACTTTAAATGAATTTCTCATAATTTGCAAAATAAATATTTAACAAAAGAAAAACAACATTACATTTTTGGATAAAAAAGTGGAAAAAAATAAGAAATAGAAAATTTTTATGATTTTGCGCTATGAACAACTGAAAATGGTAATTTATGAATATTTTCACGAAAAATTTGCATTTTCACAAGGCCAAAACCGCCTGATGGAGCGTTCCAATGCTTTTGCGATGTACTGGAGAGTTCTTAACTACTGTCTTGGCTACAATTTTTGTATTGGATCGATAATCTCAATGGTTTGGCTGTTATAGGCTAAAATATTCAAAAAAAACGTGACAAAAAGTGGTAAATTTTTTAAATTTTTTTACTTTTTGACCATGAAAATGAAGTTTTTTCTAAGTAATATGTTCAGAGAAATTGTAGCCCCAGACAGTAGCTACAACTTTACTTTCAAAAATAAGTAAAAATTTCAAATAGTTTACGAAATATGAGCCCAAGAAAATTTGCAAAGTGGTGAATGAAGGTATATATAAGTTTGTCAATCCGTGTGTAACAAAAAAATATTCATCTGAAACCCAACAAAGTTATATATACTTTATATATACTTTTTGATTCTTTTGGAATTCTAATTCGATTTTTAGCTATGTCCGTCTGTCTGTCTGTGTAAAACACTCTTACGTCCAAAATATGTAACCAAAGTCAGCATAGTTTCAAAAGAACCGTTCTTAATTCTCCTAAGCAGTTTGTTTATGAAATCATTTAAATCGGTTCAGAAGAACCAGAATTATAGACCAAAATGTGTAACAACATTTTTCAAAATACAATATTTTTAAAAAGTTTTTTGATATTTTGTTAAAATATATTGCAGATAATACCATACAATTTTGTACACGTTATTTCAACGATGGAAGGACAGACCATGATGAAAAAAGTAAGAATCGGGGTATTATTTCTAATTGCTCCCATACAATTTTCTTCCCGAAATATAGTTTAATATTACGTATTTATAAAATGGAAACATCGATAAAAAATTCAGCAGTAATAAGTTTTATATGAAAATAAATCACAAAACGAACATTTGATTTGTCCAGTTTCGAAAATCATGCTATCGATCCCAAATTTGTTAGAATAAAGCTGTTGGATTTTGTGAATATAGGTCCATATTTGACAAATTCCTCCATATAAAGTCGGCTCTGAAAATTACTTAAATATTCATATCTGTCTTAAATATACCTATATTTAGTTGAAATTCGACATGATATAACCCATGATGTATTATTATTCTCTATACGGAATTTTATGAAGATCGGTCCATAATTGGTCATAACTCCCATATGTATAAAAACCAATTCCGAAAATCAAGTAAACCTACAAAAATATCTAATAAATATCGATATCAAACCAACATTTTATACCTATCTGTAATTTTTGGTCATATGGCAATTATACTACTGAATTTTTTAGTTGGCAATAGCGCCCAAATAGAGTAAACTTCCGAGTATTGCTACAACTATTAAACTTTTGTAAACTATGTTATCGTAAATACATAAGCCTCAAATACATAGAAGTCACATTGTTGGATACAATATTTTTGAAATGTTCATAGCATTTAACTGGGACTCTGGTATGATTAATAGAGTATTTTTTTTTGACCACGCCCACTTTTTTAAAATTATGTAATTTCTCCCATATAGTTTTTAACAGATTTACTTTAAATTGTATACACATTATATACTCCAGGCGAGGTAGAAATAAACATTTCTTACGCCACGCCCCCTTTCACGACCCTTGCCACGCCAAATTATGTTTGAAAGTTTTAAACTTTTTGTTCTCTATACAACGTATTTTTTATTTATTTGGTAGTACGTTGCTCTTAATACTGTTAACGTCGCCATATAACTATGAACCACGCCAACTTCACCGCCCCCTTTTTTTAATCCAGATACTTTTTTTGTAATATGTATTTACGTAAAGTTTTATATACTTTTTATCTATCATACAATTTTTTTATTACCAATTCCCCCTTTGATCTGCTTTTAATCTATATATGTATATAAAAATGAATGTGTGTCTATATGTTTGTGCTTAATAGGAGGCCAAGCCCTTGTACCGATCTGCCTGAAATTTTTACAGCATGTTACTGTGACTCTGAAGGAATAATAGGCTATATGAAGTTTTGATTGTACAAACGGGGGTGTCACCGCCCATATAACCCAAAAATTTAAATCACCATATTTTGGGCATTTTTTGACCTACGTTAATGATATGTGGTACATATGGTGTAGGCATAATTAGGAATACGTACCAGGAGAAAAAAAATTTGTAGGAAAATTAAAAATCGTAATATAGTCTTAACTACTGGACCGATCGTCATTAAATTTTCACAATAGGATATTCTTACGAAATAATAAATTCTTGACTATGTAAGTGGACAAAGGGGCATGGCCTCTCGCCCACTGAAATGCATCGCTCATATGACGCGCTTCAGTATCCAATTATTTTTCCATATAGAACAGATGGATATCACTTTGAAATGCGTCAGATCAATCAAGCAACCCGTAAGACCGTTAATTATCCTGTTGAGTTCTTAAATTCACTCGATGTGCCAGGCTTTACACCACATGTGCTACAACTTGAAATTGGTGTGTCAATTATTTTACTGCGTAATATCGATCACCACGGCTTTGCAATGGCACTCGACTTGCAGTAAAAAAACTGAGAAATAATTTAATAGAAGCGACAATTATAACAGGAAAATATAAAGGTACAGATGTACTTTTGCTACGCATTCCAATGCTACCAACAGATTTACCATTCGATTTTAAACAATTTTTTCCTTTTCGGTTAGCGTTTGCGATGACTGTTAATAAAGCTCAAGGTTAATATCCCGTGTATGCTCCTGATGGGCAAACTAAAAATATTCTATATCCTAAAGCATTGCAATAAATACATTCAAATTAAATAAATAAATGTTTGTAAATATATATATACGTTTTATTTTATAACGAGGGGGGTAGCGAAGCACACCAAGTTTAGCGACATATTTATAATGAATTTAAATACATGTAAAATATTTGTGAAAAGTATCAACTTTTTACGAGATTGTCTCACATCTACCTAAGTCCCTTTCAGTTCATATCGTGTTTGCAACAGACGGAAAGGCATACATAGCGTTATCGCTTTGAAATTTTATAAGCACCATGAACATATACTTTTTGGTTCTACGACCAATATTTCGATATGTTACGAATGGAATGTCAAACTTTTGGTGATGCGGGAAAATATACTGTTTGGCTATATTTATAGATTTGGCCATACATAAGTTTAAATATTTGCTGTCTCCTAGTTCTCATAGATCATATAAAATTCGGTCGAATAAATGTTTTAATATTTATTTAAGAAAACAATTAAGAAAGTATAGTCGGTTAAGCCCGTCCATATAATACCATACACCCAGAATATATGTAAAAACAGGTTTTGAGAAATGGGCTATATATAGTAGCTGTGACCTATTATACACCGATCATTCAAAAATGTAGTGACATGACTCTTGTGCATATACACACATATTATTTGTGTTAAATTTTGTCTTGATATAAACACTTACAAACGATTTATAGATGTTAAAGTGATTTTCAAGGGGGATCTTATATGGCAGCTATGACTAATTATGGAACGACCGTTACAAAATTAGTTGTCATGATTTCTGAATATATGAAACTTATTTGTGTTCAATTTTATTAGTTAGTATCCAACATTATTAAGAGATTTATGGTTGTTAAAGTGATTTTGGGAAGTGGGCCTTACATGGGTCAAATTATTTCCGTATTTATGAAACAGGCTTATGTTGAATATGATTTGAATACCAACATTTTTAAGAGAAATTTTTAAGAAAATGTTTCTGAGTCGATCGGATACTTTAAGGTGGGTGTTGGCCTAATATTTTTAGGCGTTACAAACATCAGCACAAATTCAAATGGTGCTGGGCATATAAAGCGATTGAATATTTTTGAACCACACATTTATTCTCATTAATTAATATTTAAGAAAAGCTAAAAAAGGAACTTTATTCTTATAAAAATACGAGTTTTTATGTTGATGGATCGCATTTCATGTTCCTTAACAACGTGAACATTCCACAGTCTGGATATGTCACTTACATTTGATATATGTCTTTATGTGATTGCTACATAAAAGCCAAGTGGGCTAAATAGACTACATTAGCTTTAGGCAACCAATTGAAGTTAGGCCTTATAATTAATTAAGACATTTTTAACAATTTTAATGCACGGACTATAATTATTGGAAATTGCAAAATGACGGGAGCTCCACTGGTAAAATACGAGTTTAAACAAATTTATGAGAGATACATCTTGAAATTGCAAAATCTTCTAAACTCGCTAACAAGATTATTTAAAAGAACCCAAAATCTAACAAGATTTCGTAGAGTTAAAATACCTCCCTGCTAATTTGAGGCCCATTTGGCCTCATAACACATTTTGCCATAATATATGACCTCAAATGAAAGCAAGTAGTCCTTAGTTTTAGTTATAGGATTTGAAATTTGTATGTAACACAAGTATTTATCAAAGGCCTAAAACACTTTCAATTTCTTCAACATCAGATACTTGTATAACAATATAAATAAATAAATATGTAAATGTTCGATGTTTGACTTCATTAATTGTATAAATTAAATTGATAAGGGATAATACATGTATCTATACAAAAAAAAAACAAAACTACGTACCATGTTTTTTACGACCAGTTTTTTTTAAAGAAAAAAGAAAACAGAAAATAATAAAAGACACACTTTAAGTTAATATATTTTTATTAATTTTGCACCTTTTTCATACTTGATTGACATACATAAATAAAGAAAAACCCGCAATTATGTGGCGCAATACATTTTCATAGAACAATGGCCAGAGAATGGAAACGTAGTTATAAAAAGGGTGTTGATTTGTGGTCTTTGAAAATAATCCTTTTTTCAAATTGTGTGACTAAGCAAATCCTGTTTGACATTTAACAGAAAACGTCACGAAATAACAAAAAACTAGGCGGCGGCACCTTTTAAAAATAAATAAAATGAAATATAAAACTGACACCACACCGAACACATTAACAAAGACATACATACATACAGACGAGTAAATAGATATACATATTTAATGCATATTTGTACATGTATCTATTTATAAACGTATTCGTAAAAACACATCACATTAACATCATCCAAAACGAACAGCTGACTAGAGTCCTTGAAATTTGCTTACACTCAAAGAAAACTTAAACTTGTATTTTAGAGGAATCTACTTCAAATACTTGACAGCTGACATAATGGTTCAAAATGTGTCCAACTTAAAGTTCTTTACATCGAAAAAAAACCCTATAATTTAAATTGTAACAAACAAATCTACTAGATGATAAACTATATAGCGTTTAAAATTTAATTAATTTTCTCAAACCGTTAAGGCTATTTTCCTTTATTGTAGATGTTGATTACTTTTTGGTATTTGTCGTTCAACTAGATTTTCTAAAAATAATGTTGTATTGCAGAATACAAAAGGACTACAAAAAAGCAGAGACTTATTAAAATCATTTATATAAAAGGCCATATGCCTGCGGAATTTGATTAAGAACAATCTCATTATGTTAAATCTTTTTTCCACAAAATTTCACTCACTTTCTAGATACCTTCGAGTAGCAACTTTACTCATATAAATGTTTTCAGTGTAATTAATAACATGCATTTTTGATGTCATAATTTAAATTTAAAACACACCTTGTGTCCTTGCGGTTTAAATATTATTAAAAAAATAAATTACAATACACACTAGAAAAAACGAACATAATACAACTTCTCTAATGTCATCCAGTTTGAAAAGAAGCAGACATTGGAAAAGAGCATAAAACGTGCACGGGATAAATTTATGACGAATAAAAAAAAAAAACAACAACATAAAAATTAAACATTCGATCATGTGTTAAAGATTTTATTATCATTTTTTATTTTTTGGGCATTTCATGTACATGTACATATTAATTTATATTCAGCCAACATTTTCAAATGAAGCCCTTAAAATCAACAAAAAGAACAAAACAAAGGAATAAAAAGGAATCATTGTTATGTACGTCTTTTGTATATTTGAGTAAGTACGTGTTTAAAACAAATATATGTAGAACCAACAAAATTTCAGAAAAAAAAAATATGTTTTTTGGTTGTAAACAAAAGAAAATAGAATAATAAATGTAGTATGTTAAAAATTCCCTTAAAAAAAAATGTATGTTTTAATTTATGTACGAAACAATGTATGGGTAGTTCAAGCAGTGTATGAAATATATAAAATACCCACTTATGTTGTTGTATTTATTTAAAAACTAACTTCCTTACATTCATAACTAGTTCCGGTTGCTAGTTCCGGTTTTGTATTATTTAGATGTTTTTACTTTTCGTTTTTTTTTTTAGAATAAAATAATAAATTTCAGCTGTTTTTATACCCTACACCGGCACAAGTGGTAAACGTGGGTATATCGCACCTGTTCAACAAAAGGGTATTAACTCAAAACTTTGAAATATTCACTTTTTATTAAAAAACGATACATAATGATCTACTCTACCAACTGTAAAAATCTCCCATTATTTTGTCTACTCTTTCGTCAAAAAATACCGTTATGTCACTCCTCATATCTTTAGAGTTACTATTTATAGGTATAAAACAGTTTTTTGCCTCTACTGAAAAATAGAAAATTTTGAGTTACTACCCTTTTGTTGAACAGGAGCGATATAGACGTTTATCATTCCTTGTAAAACTTTGATATTATTCATCATATATATATATATATTCTTGATCCTTATGAAATTCTAAGTTGATTGAGCTATGTCCGCTTGTCATACACAGGAAAATATTTTTTATTTTGTAGGAAAGTTTGACATTGAAAATCAGCAAAATCGGTATAGTAGAACCAGAGTTATGGACCAAAATGCGAGGTAACCACTAAACAAATTTGATATTTTTATAAATTTCTTTTGTACGTTTTTTTACATACTTATATGGCAGATCATACCATTAAATTTTTACACACTATTTCTATGATAATGGCAGAAACTGTGATGAAAATAGTAAGAATCGGTCCATGATTTCTCATAGTCCCATACAAATATCTTCCGTTACTGACTCAAAACTTCATATATATAATTTTTTTTTTTTTTTTTTCAAAATAATATAAATTATCACATTTAAGTAAGAGCCTCAGTGCCAATATTGGCATTAGAGAGGCATACAGGCAACTAGAGCAATATATACATTTAATTATTCAATATTTTAAAGAATTTATAATTAATTATTTAACATATTCATTTTCATTAAGAAATAATAATTTATTAATAACAAAAAAAAAAAAAAAGATAATAATACAAAATCTAAAGAAGAGTTAAAAGTTACATAAGTAGTGTTTCGATGTCGTTTAATAAATAAATTTTAAGTTCTTTTTTTAAATGTAGATAGAGTCATAATATTCTGCAGTGATTCAGGTAGATTATTAAATTCAGTTGCTCCAGCAAAACAACTACATTGCTTAGATAATTCTAGTCGACATCTTGTCGTTGACAACAGTTGACTCTGTCTTATCTGGCGATTCGCTATTTGTACGTTCCGCTGTAACTCGACTCCTCGGATCGATTTAAAAACAAACTTTAATATTTGAGTTATGTATAATCCCCCGATTGGTAGAATAGTGGTAGCATATATCCAAGGTATGATAAGTAAATGGTAGATTAAATATTATCTCAAGTGCTTTATTCTGTACCGGCTGGAGACTTTTTAATAAAGCATTGTTTTCATATCCATAGATTAATGGAAGATATGTCAAATGGCTGTGAACCAGACTTTGGTATATCAACATTTTTGTATTTCTATTGAATTTATTTTTAAATTTATATAAAACGCCTATAGCCGAGGATATTTTGGTTTTTATTGCGCTAATGTGATAGATATTCCCATTGCAAATTACTAGAAAAATGCATACCTAAATATTTAACAGAATCTGACTCCTTTATCGGAACTCCATCGATATGAATAGTCATAGCTGAGTCGTTTCTTAATATATAAGGCCTAAAACGAATGAACTTAGTTTTATTAGCATTTAACCTTATTGATTCAGCCAATATTGAAGCGTCGTACTCGACTTCAGCTTGTAACACCTGTGTATATTTATAACGATAAAGAAGACAGATATCGTCCGCAAACATTAACAGTTTTCTGTTAAAAGTAATATTTTTGACATCATCTATATATGTATATTTTAAATAAAAGTGGTCCTAGTACACTACCTTGAGGTACTCCGCCTTTTACCGGTAGCAATGTACTTTTAGCATCTCCAATTTGAACAAATTGCTTTCGATCTCTCAAGAAGTCATTTAATAATACAAGTGTGTTATTTGGCACACCTATTGATTTAAGTTTTTTATCCAAAAATTCGTGATCAACTAAGTCAAAAGCTTTCGATAAGTTAAAAAAATAAACTGCAGCAACACCACTAAAACTATCATCAAATCCTACACAAATATAATCTACAACGTTTACAACAGCATCTTCAGTTCCTGAACCCTTGCAAAATCCAAATTGATGTTCAAACAGTATTTTATTACTATTCAAATATTCCGATAACTGATTGAATATAATTTTTTTCGATCACTTTATCAATAACTGACAGAATAGAAACTGGACGAAATGTATCAATTTTATTGGAACCAACACCTTTAGGTATAGGAATAGTCTTATGCATTTTTAAAGCATTTGGGTAGTTTCCATTGTCAACCATGCTATCATTTGTATACACAAAAATCATACTACAGAATTTTGTTAATTTCGGTCCATATTTGACCATGTCTCCCATATAAAGCCCTCTTTCGAAAATCACTACAATACTCATAAATTCTCTGTTCCGAAATCTAAGAAGATCGGCCTATGTTTTGTAATTGCTCAAATATACGTAACACTTTCGAAAAACAAGTTAACCCTCAATAATGTCTTATAAATATTGATTAGGAATCAACATTTTATACAGATCAGAAATTGTAAATCAGAAATCACATTAATAATGGTTCTACGGCATTTATACTACTGAATTTTGTAGCTGTCAGTCCATATTTGGCAATAGCTCTTAACTTAAGACCACTTCCGGTTATAACCACCAGCCATACAACTCGTGTAAATAACGTTATTGGGATGACTTATGAATTATGTTATTCGTAATATTGTCGTTCAAACAATATATGTATAAAATGCTAAGATATTAGTATTGAAAACACTGAATGAGGATATTGTAGCCAGTGTAGTGTTTGTCATTTTATTTAGGTGGAGGGTATTTAAGATTCGGCATTGCACTAACATGTTTCGTAACTTAAGATGAATATGGAAAAATGTGTTTTTTTTTTTTTAATTTTATACCTTGTTAAATTCACTCAAGATTGTTATGAAAATTTAGACAAACTGTAGTAAAATTGTCTTTCAAACAATATATAAAACACTAATACAATTTGAACTAAGACTGAATGAAAAACACAGAATAAGGATATTCTAGTCCTCTAACCAGTGCAGTTTCTGTTTTTCTTATTATGTTTGGGTGGAGGGTATTTAAGATTCGGCACAGCCGAATATTTCACTCCATCTTTTGGAAGTTATTTTTGGAACAAGTGCAAAGAGGCTGTGTCTACAATTTGATTAAAAATAAATACTTACTTGTATATGAGCAGGCAGCATTCAATTACACTATACTTGTATGAAGAAGGACACGACATGTGATAAATTTTCAAATGGAAAATTTTGTAGAAAATAAAATCATAATAAAACATGTTACATATGCCTACAGATCCAAATTAACCCTCCAATAACTGTAATGCCTTCGAGTACGATGAAAGTAATTGAACTCAAAATCATATGGTTTATTTCCTTCTTCACAAGAACATCAGCTGAAAAACACTCCATCCAGTATTTTCATTCAATCATATGTACATATTTGCTTAATGAAGGATCGATAAAACATACATGCATATAAACATACTTGAAGTCAACTTGAACAGTTCTGTGTACATAAAAGTACAGAAGTGAGCAAACTTGATAGCAGTGCCAGCAATTCAGGAAGAATTATAATAAATGTTATTAAACTAAATTGGGGGGAAGCAAAACTTCCCAACCACTTTTCTTAACAGTTGTCATGATGGATTATTACACTTTCATGATTGTATTGTGTTCGTTTTTCTGCAAATGCAAGCGTTTAAGCGACATTTCAAACATGCAACATCTTATTTCAGTGTCTTTTAGCTTTAATGCATATGGTGCTCAATTTCCCTGCTTTTGAATGAATCCTGGTGCTCGAAAACTTTTTGAAACTTCTGATAGAGTACCTCTCAATGATTTTGCAAGCTCTGGTTGAGTTTAGAACCAATCTTCATGAAAGAATGCATTCTATTCTTGGTCTTGAAACTTTGGCTGGTATGAGCGATCTTTGTCTTCCGTGTCAAAATCCCCGCTTCTGGATCCCACAAACCATCTCTCGCACGTTGAATCCGAAGGCACACATTCACCATAAGCAGCTCTAAACTTTATCGTAACAGTTTCAGTCTATGTTTGAAGCCAATTATCATACTGTTAGACGAAGGAACAAAACATCACTCTTTGAAAACAAGTAAGAAAGTATAGTCGGTCAAGCCCGACCATATAGTACCCTACACTACATATGGGAGTTTCGACTAATTATGGACCGATCATAACAAAATTAGACCATATTATTTTTAGACATATGAAATATATTTTCGTTCAATATTATTTGGATACCAACATTTTTAAGAGAGTTATGCTCTTTAAAGTGATTTTCGGATATGGGAGCTACAACTAATTATGGGCTGATCTGCACAAACTTTGCAGATGTGATTTTTCTTCATTTACCACTCATTTGTGATGAAATTTGTTTGGATACTTGCATAATTGAAGCATTTATGATCAGTAGACCCCAATTTTGGGAGGAAATTTGTATGGGGGCCAGGTAAAATAATGGACCGATTTACACTACTTTCAATCCCATCCATCCTTGGGCCGAAAAAGTGATTCTGAGCCGAGACTTTAAGGTGGGTGTTGGACCAATATTTCTGGGCGTTACAAACATATGCACAAACCCAATATACCCTCCCCACTATGGTGGTGTAGGGTATAATTAAGCCCATAACTTCTGGTTCCAATTGTGGCTACCAAACAATATTTTACTTGGTTAATGAAAGCAACAATTTATTTTCTAAAAGGACAATTTAGCTCGTATTTGATTGCAATATCAGTATGAAATAAAATTGATTACATTTATTAAAATTCTTTAATTTCTCAACTTATGCTATTTATGTTGTCTCTTCTGTATGTATACATACGAATTAAATTAAATCCTGATACTAGACCGTAGAATATGAATTTTTTAAAAAAAAAACCTATAACACTGTATGTTTCGTTTCATTTTTATCATCAGCTGCCAAGTAAATTATTTTAGTAAAGATTTTTCTACTTCTACTTGGTTTAACGCCTTATTTACGACAACTACTTGTATTAAAACATCTGTTTGAGGGGTTACTTTCCAGTTGTTCAAATGTCGCATACATTCATTTATACAAATACTCATTTTTTGTTATAGTTCTTAGTTACACACATGAACGAAAAACCAACCCACCACCACCACTATATAAATAATCAGTGTATCACCGCCATAAACAATGAAATAAAATCATAAAATCGATAGTTTGTTGCAAATGTTCCTGGTAAAAGAGTAATATTTATGTTTTGGAATACATTACAGTATCTCTCCACTTATTTCACATTTTGAAGTAGCATCGATTAGAAATAGATTGAACTTTTCTCTTTAAGAAGCTTTTCTTCTAGGATGCAAATACTATTCTTAACATAAAGGGACATGTCCTATGGAAATGGTAAGCATCAGTCAATGATATCTCCTCCTACCCGAATAGAAATATATTCCCCAAATATGGCTCTATGGTACATAAATACATTTTGATAAGCAGGTGATTAGACCACCGCATTCGATATCGGAATTTTTTATTTTGGCCTCATGATATTAGATATCGAATGAAAAGTATCGTAATTTCAGATGATAGCATTCGATATCTATTAACCAACTAAGTAACATCATTCGATCTGTCAATCGATACGCTGGAACAAAATATAAAATTTCAAGACCCAAATTTTAGTCAAGTATTTTTTAATGAGAAGGAAAAAGATAAAAGATAATTTTCTCTTTTCTTCTCATTGAAAAATAACTTGACTTGACAGTCAGAACTGATGAGTGTGAAACAGGACTTACAAATTTTGTGCAAATAAAAAAATATAAGTTAATTTAACTTTTGTATATATGTAGTACATATCGTCACCTGATATGCCCAAAGACGTAACCCTCAAAAAATCAAAATTCGTTTTTTGATTGAATCTGGAACACAAGGCTAAAATAAAATGCTCCTAAAAATGTTAAGCTTCTACTTTCCAAAATAACGATTTTATTTAAGAAATGGAAAAAGACTTAACATCATTTAAACGTTTTCATAAAACACAAAAGACTTAACCCACATTTTTTTTTACAGAAATAAGTTTGTCGTCTATATACATATATAATATATTAAGACAAGATGTGAAGAAATTGCGATTTTCAATTAAACAGTTTTCATTTTATAACACTTTTATAATGTTTTTTGCTTCTCCTGTAAAATTATGATAATGAGGGTTACGTCTTTAGGCATTTTAGTTAACGATATGTATGTATGTAATAAAAAAAAAACTATCTTTTGTTTTGACAGGACAAACAGAAACAAAATAAATGCACACCAAAAGAAATTATGGCAGAATTTATGGCCGCGTACGCTCAGTTAGCTAAAAATATTTTACCCAATTGTGGCCAAGGAATAATAGTGTCAACTAGGAAAGTAAGTAACCATTATTTTTGTTTCTTTGTTTGTAGTTTTATTATTATGTATGTAAGTATGTAATTTTTTCCGTAGGTTTTTACTGTCCAGAAGCATCATGTAAAAAAGAAGATATCATTCAATACGACTTCAAAAAAGAAGACTGGAGGAGGTCCGCACGAGGAAATGCTTTTGACGCCAGCTGAGGAGCAAATTGTTCAGTCCGCTGGTATAAGTGCATCTGTAGAGGGTATTTCTTCAATTACAGTTTTTGGATCTTCCCAAGAAATTGATGGTTTTATCGCCCAAGAAGTCGAAAAGCTTTTATCGACGTCAAGTGAGAGTGACTTTGAAAATACAAATAAGGAAACTACAATAAATAAAAATTGTGACACTAAATCTGAAGGTGTAAGAAAAAAAAACAAGTGCTAATAAAAAAGTGTCAAAGGTGAATCCAAATTAAGTCTTCTTAAAAAAAAAAAAAATTTGTAACAATTTGAAGAGTCACAAAACATGTTAAGCACAAAGTTTGATCAGTTGCTGAAACTAATGGAAAGATCAAATGTACCTACTTAAAGAAAAATTGTATGAAATTGAAAACATTGCAAACTTCTCAGTAAAAAATAAAGATCTCGAAATAAAAACCATAGAATTGGAATTATTAAAAAAACAAATTTAGTACGTACATATACAAAAAAAAAGTACAAAAAAATATATTAAATAAGTTTTTTCAAATAAATACCAAAATAGTTTTATTTGTTTCGCCATAGAGAAAATTTAAAGTGATCTCTTACTCTTTGCCCAATTTTGTCACATTCGTCTAATTCGAAATATCAGGTTCACAATGAATTGTGTAATTCGGAACCTTAAAATGCAAACACACGTTGTGTGGGGTAACACATACATACGTTAATGAAACGCCTTATTTTTTCTGGACTGTATTGGCTTCTTTTATCATTCCTTTGAGTATATCTATAGACCTATCTACTATACATCGGACTTTAAAGTGTATTTCATTAAAATATGTTTCTGGCGAACCCTCCTCAGGATTTCTGCAGTGAGTTATGAGCCATGGTTCAAGGGGGTACGCAGAGTCTCCTTATTAGAACAAAAAGAAAAACAAATGAAAATAGTAAAATAAAGTAATAGGTACAACCAAACAATATCGTATGCCTTACCTAGAAGCCAAACGTTTTTTAAAACGTTGTTACTAATATGTTTTTTTGGGAAAAATGCCTCCATACCAATGAGTCATGAGCTGCCCCACCCTATTTCGCGTTTACACTCAAAATTTTATACACGTGGTTGCTGATCTGAAAACAATATTTTTAAGAGTTATCTCTAATTTGTTTGTCAAGATGCTAAATATTAATTGAGACTGTGACATCCCTTTCTATTAAAGAACATATGTTAATTTTTGCTTGCTCTTTGTAGTTCTATGTGTGGTACAATACATCCTATAACTTTGAAATGTAAAGAAATATTAAAACAAATAAATTTACAGTAATTTTTTATTTCTTTAAACTTGCCTCCAGGATGACATATTATCTGTAAAAGTAATCTTGATAAACTCCGGGCAAAGTTTTGTTTCAATATTATTTAAATCGTGGGTAACTGTGCTTTGTCCTAATCCTACTAAATAAACATTCCCCACCGTGTATTGAAAACTTTCATGTGCCAAAAGTAAAAGTGCGGCCGCTAATTGTAGCTTTGGTGGCACTGCTGTAGACATATCGCACTCTAAATACAAAAGGGTCACAACTCGAAATTTTCCAAAACTGACTTTTTTCCATAAATTAAGATGTGTACTCTACATCTCTAACTTTAAGTTGTGACCCTTTTGTATTTAGGGTGCGAACAAATGTACATTAAATATTATGAAATTTTGGCACGTGTATAAAACGCCTACGAACATTCTATGATTCGATAGTGAAACAAAAAAAATATTCAATAAGCGACAGCAACAAGAACAACAACAACAAAAAGTCAACATGAGAAATTAGTTATTTTCGCAAGAGCTATTAATTGAAACTTTTGGACAATTGACAAATGCGATGTGACATGACAAAACACGAAAAATAGATTTAAATAGAGCAATTAGTTTCTCATCTGCATTCGTGTTCATGTCCACTGTTGCCAGATAATTTTTGCGTAAAACCGTCAAAACTAGATATAAAAATCGACAATATATATTACTTTTTGATGATACATACTTTCGATTTTTATTAGAAAAAATTGTATGCAATACTACATAAGTAATAGTTGAATTCACAACTGATATTGTACATTGTATGATTGTGAATACAATTTTGCGCAAAGTCGTAGGATTAAAATGCCAAAAGCAAAATACCAATAAATATTTACATATATCAAATTAATAAGACAAGTGAAAAATCTAAAGAATTAGAGCATGTTTTGCAAAATAACATTTTCGAATTAGTAGATATGCTTTACTTGTTTTTTATTAAACCGCCGGATTGCCAAGATTTGAGAAATATAATAAAAAAAAAAGTTTTAAACAATTTAGATGATCAACGATTGCATCTATTAGAATGCAGCCATATCGTGTACATGAACGATAAGGAAGCTTTTAATACAATAGGCTTTATGGCGCAACTCTCAACTCAGCTGCAATTCAAAATAGACCCGTTGCACATCCGGCGATTGAGTATAAGTTAATTTTGGGATAATATACACATATGTACTTTATGACAAAACTTGTAAAAAAACCTATTTAAAAATTGCTTAGGTGTTGTACAAATCATTTATATAAAAATTACCTACAACATGTGTACTGTGTACTATTGTACATTCAGACAATTTACAACTCCTACGACACTACAACACCCATTGTGAATTGAACAATAGTACAAATAGGTGTTAAATAATTAAAATTATATTGTATATATATATATATATATATTGTACAAACTTAAAAAAATAATATTTACATATAAAATACATATATATTTACACTTTGATTTAATAAATATAATATATTTATTCATACATATTGGAATTTAATTGTTGTAATATACTAATCAGCTTTTATGAAGCTATTAAATATAGTAAATCAAATTGACTTAATTTTAAATGGTACAAATTTCCTGCAATTGTTTCTTATCCTTGTTGGGATCCTTAGGCAGCGTTTTCACTATGTTTTCACTATGTCATTTTTGTTGTCAAATTGTCCAAATTGTTGGCAATTGTATGAAAACGGGTTGTCATATGGCAGCATCTATGTTTACAATCATGATATACAATCTCATATTGACATACAGAAAAAGATAAAATAGTCTTCTTAAACTATACCGATCGACTCAGAATAATTTTTTGTGCAATTTTTAAGATATTTCAATAAAATTTGGTACACGATATTTTTTGACCCATGGATGCTTGGGATTGAAACAGGTTAAAAACGGTCAATTATTTCACCTAGCCCCCATACAGATCGGTCAGAAATGTTTGATTTATGCACGTATTCCAACAAATTTCTCCATAAATAAGTTGTACATGAGTCCTAATAACATAAACAAATTTTGTACAGATCGGTCCATAATTGACCATAGCTCCCATATAAAACCCACTTCCCAGTTTCAGTTTTATTCAAATCAAACTGAACACAAATAATTATTATATATAAAGAAATCACTAATTTTATAACGGCCAATCGACCGTTATAGCTCCCATATAAGATCCTTTTCGAAAATAACTTTATAAGTATTTATATCAAGATCAAATTTAATACAAAGGATACATATTTATATACACAGAAGTCATGCCACTACATTGTTGGTTGATCGGTCATAGCTCCCACATTTCTCAAACTCTGTTTTACACATGGGTATTATATGGTCGGACTTAACCGACTATACTTTCTTACTTGTTATTCATTAACAAAGTGATATTAACACCATTATATAAAAATAGTGTTGTACACATATATTTTAGTAAAATCGTCACTTTAAGATCAAAACTCGACAAATCTGGCAACACTGTTCTTGTCGCTACAGATGTTTCATATTTATTTTCACTCGTATTTATTGCCAAACAATATTTATGAATGTTTGATTTATTTCGCTTTTAGTTTGCAAATTGTTGCTTTTGAAATAGACATTTTTCTAATTTATGTTGAAAAGAAATGAAAGTTTTCTATTTGTCCTCTGAAAGGTATTAGTTTATTATTTATTTATTTTGTGCTGAAGTTAGTTAGCCTGTAGGGAATGCCAATAGTGAAATTGTAGTGATTAACTATTGACATTGTCACTAGTAATACTGACCAGGTGTACCCAGCCAATGTAATCTACGTACGATTGACATTTAACATTAGCTTGTCATTGAAAATCTACCAGTAGACTGCGTCAATACTGACTAAGTAGTTCTTTTGGGACCACTTTTGTCTACACTATGAAATAGTAAATGAAATTGCATTTTTTGCTAACTTTTGGAGTTTTATTAAAAAAAAAAAAAATAAAATACTAAAAGGCTTTCCCTAGTAAATTAGAAAACACCCAGACTCTATGCCGGGAATCGAACCCGCAACATTCTGAATGATAGACAATGTCACCAAAATTGTAGACAAAGTGTTGACTTGGAGACACTTGTAGACAGGTTTCCTTCAGGGTAGATATTTGCGGTGTCAAGTATGGTTAATTTGAAATTCAATTATAATGACTATGATTGTGATGATTTAAAATTAATTTGCATCCACCTGAGTTGTTATGTGCCCAAATGTAAACCTGGTTATTTTTATAGTGCTTTAAATATTTGTCATGTGTGACCATACTTATAAAAACTCCCCTATCAATTCTGTCGAACTAAGATAATTCCCAACTGCTGCCAAAAAAGAACGTCCTTTTTAAAACTCAAATTTCAAACATTTTAAAATATTGTTATTTATTTTATTAAAATTATGAAGCATTTCATTTACAGTATATAAAAAGTTGGTCAAATGCCATGCCACATTTTTTAATACGTAGTCAGTTCACAATTTTGCTGTACAATACCCTTCACACTATAACAAATTATGAACGTCGCTTTTATGCCCAATCAACCACAAATGGATGGAGCTCTTAAGAATGTATATAAGTAAAAATCTGCAATTATATCATGTTCCTAAATACAGAGGTGGACACAAGGTTAACACACTTATTATATGTTGCCAATTTAATGAAATATTTTTTGTTTATATATCGATTTTTTTTTAATTAACAAACAAAAACTGCGAAGGTCTCAAGGTCTTTGGCGGAAATCGAACCCACAACCCTCTAACTGATAGTCCGGCATACTACCTCCTAGTCTATCGGGACACCCAATGTCGTCTACGATCAAGACTCTTTTTGTTTTATTACATTGTTGTTTTTTAGTGTTTTTTTTTTCAGAATACAACTACCCAAAAAAAACTCTGGACAGTAATTTAGCACTAAATAAGAATTTTATTCTTAAAGGAGAAACAAAAAATACCTTCATTTAAATCTTAGTATTTAGTAGGATATTTTTTGTTTTTGATAACACCAATCTTTTTTAGCCATTTGTAAATAGTGTTTCATGATTCTTACTGCCGTATTCAGAAAAAATAAAGTAGGCTTGAAGTGTGCTTTAAGACAAAATTTTCATACAAAATTTTCTTAAAGTACATATGAAGTCTACTTTAATTTTTTTTGAATAAGGGGGTTAGTCCTCAAGTCCTCAAAACTAACGAAATATATAAATTTATTTTAACATTATAAATTTTAAATTATAAATTCCAGCATAAATTGCCTATTAATTGCAATTAACAACAAATAGAAAAAAGTATTAGTAAATAATGTCATAAAAAATAATGAAACATACTAATCCATATTATAGTTTACAGCAATGGACAAAAATTGCAGTTAATAATTATAATCATTTAAGAGCAGCATATTTAGTAAAGTGTGCTAACCTCATGTCCACCACTGTATCTGCAGATTCTATTTTAATAAATATAGAATAGTAAAATACAATGCACATTGCAAAGTTACCCTAGTGTATCATCATTAGAGCTGAATTGCCTACTGTATCTTCTTATTTATTTCTTATATATAGTAGAGTTAAAGAGTAACCCCCTTATTCAAAAACGATTATTAAATTTAACAAACGTCTATTAAGCAACTTTTTATATGCAAATCTGTCTTAATAAACGTTTGTTAAATTTAATAATCGTTTTTGAATAAGGGGGTAAATCGTAATAAGATCTTTAACATTTTAACAATCCAAGAAAAATTCCTTTGTTGGTGCGCGTTGCGGTTTTTTTTGTTAATTACGTTGCGCTTTTGAACTTTTCCGAAAATGTGATGAAATCTTTATTTTTACTAATGTTTAATTGGAGGTTTTTAATAATTTATTATCATGAAATCTATACGATGAAAAAGGACCCCATTAAATGTATTTTCAATATTATGGGGCAAACTTCATAAAATATTGCACCGTATTTTCTATTTATTTAAGGATTATTTTAGTTGAATTTCATCTCAATGACGATATTTATAAGAATTTTATGCATATTCCAGTTATAATCAAACTTTTACACTTGGTTTTTTTTATTGAATCGTTAATATAAATCGATTTATATTAACAGACAACAAATTTAGTACCAAAAAGTCCTAGGAAACTGATTTTGGCTTTTTGAAACGTCGAAATTGTCATACTCTGCGGTTATTCTCGTAAGTGCAGCTATGGTCTAACTTTTACAACTTTTACAAAATTGTTTACATACTTATAACTGATCTGTGTAAAATTTCGGTTCGATATGGATGTTAATGTAGGTGAATGAGTTTTTGGGAATAGTCCTCATCATTGAATTATGACCTATTACGGGCCAATCATCATGAAATTCTGTACGACTATTTATATGTACATTTATGCAAATTATTTGTGTTGAATTTCAACGTAACCATGATTTTTATAAGAGATTTATACGCATTTAAGTGATTTTTCGAAGTAAATTTATATGGGTACTAAGGTCAAATATGGACCGATCATCATCATCATATTGAAAGTTATATGTTGAATTCCAACTTAATAGTTGTTTTTATAAAATATTTATACGCATTTAAGACTTTATATGTGGGCTATGGTCAATTATGGATCCATTGTCAAAAAATTTAGTGTTAATATTTAATATGTTAAATTTAAACTTGCTGCTGATGCTAATAAGGGAATTATGTGCATTTGAGTGATTTCCGGAACTAGACTTAATATGGGTACTATGTCAAAATATGGACCGATACAAACAAAATATAGTTTTGAGTTTTCACTTTGCATGAAACTTATTATTGCAGAATATTGTATGGATATGACCTTTCTATAGACCATAAAGCCATATTCCGAGAAGACATTTTGTATGGGGGCTATGAGAAATCGTGGACCGATTCCTACCATTTTTAATAGAACTTGTCGTTTTATAATTAAAATAAAGTGTGCAAAATTCATGATATTATCTGTATCATATTTGAAGTTAATAGCAAAAAATATCTGAAAAATATCGAGGTAGTCTGAAATTTTTATCTACAACTTGGTTTCTGCTGCACCGATTTTACCCATTTTCAATACTAAATATTTTGGTTGATCAGAGAATATTTGGTAAAAATTTCATTGTTCTATAACTTTTTTCGAAGCTCGATTGTGCCATCAACAGACGGACAGACGAACGGACAGGGCTAGATCGTCTTAGAATCTTATAAGGACCCAGAATATATAGACTTTTTGGCTCTAGGACTATTATATCAATGTGTTACAAACGAAATGACAAACGCAATATACCCCCCATTTTTTTTGGTGGTGGTTATAAAACCATAAAAGACATATTAATTAAAACTAATTTAGCAATTAAGCGGTTCGAAAAAAGAATGTTGGATATATGTACAACATCAGTCTTGGATCCGAAAACTTTTTTTTTACAAACTGGCGAACAGTTTTTGAAACATATCAGATTGAGATTTTCAATACCAAGATAAGAAAATATTGTCAAAAAGTGTAAAAAACTGGCAACACAAGTACAAAAAGTTAGACAAACTTGATATTTATTTACAAAATGGGAAAAGTTCATAATTAAAAAAATCGGTTAACCGATACAAAAAACCGATTTATCAAATAATTCGACAATGTAAAATTTTCGAAACCGTTTGGTTTTTAAATAGAAAAAAATCGTTTTACCGGTAACCGGTTTCGGTTATTGAACGCTCTAATAATAAATATAGATACGTATGTATGTACATATGCATTATATTCTAACAAAAAGTTGTCTAATTTCTTGAACAGAATACAAGCATTATTTAGACCAATTTCAGTTCTGCTTGAATTTAATACATGAATTTTTTAGTTTTCCCCTAATAAAAACTTATAAATATAAATTCAATTCTACTCAATATTTACCTACAACTAAATGAACTTAACATGACATCAAAAAACTGATATCTATGTAGTTCGATTTTGTTCGTTTTGGTAAGTGTTAAACTGACTTTTAACTACTTAATCTTAACTCATGCCAGTTTAATACTAACATAGTTGCTATAATAACAGAATTAAGAAAGGTTTTCTAAAACAGCCTAAATGTCAGTTTGTTTTGTATTTTAACAAAAAGAGAAAAACAAGGTAATATTCAGTCATGCAACTCGAGTTTTGAGAAAAGGTTAGACAAGCCGGCTTTATGATTTGCATGCACATGAATACACACCCACTTTGGTTGTTGGTTAAAGCAACAACGGAAAATTTATTTTTGTTTTTTTTTTCGCTTTGCTGTTGTTTGTAACCATAATGCAACAGACTTTTCAGTCAATTCATATAAAATAAACACACAAATACGTATAAATATAAATGTGTATGGAGATCTTGGATTCACATACACGAACATTAACGTAGAGCTACACCCCTTTACTTACTGACTGACTGTTAGGTATACATACATACGAGGTCTGATCAAAAAATAACCATTATTTTAAAATTTCGTGAGTTTCGTATGTTCGATTTTCGCATTTTTTGTCAGTTATGTTGGTACACAGTCTATTATATATGTTGGTAATATCAGTCATTTTTAATTGTCAGTTTGTTTTTAATAGATACAAAGGTCAGTCGTGTTTTGGTGTGCTCTTAGATTTTTTACTATTCGAAAAACTGGACCAAAGAAACTGTATTAAGTTTTGTGTAAAATATGAAATTAAATGCGCAAGAACATTTAAAATGTTGACTGTGGCGAGTGGCGAGTCTACTATGAGCAGAACACAAGTTCAATTGTGGTATAAACGGTTTAAGGAAGGCCGAGAAGATGTCAATGACGGTGGCCGCCCGAGCACGTTCACAACCAATGAAAATATTGAAGCAAAGACGAATATGATTTTGGATAATCGTCGAATCACGATCGGAAAGATTGCTGATGATGTTGGCATATCGTTCGGCTCATGCCAAGCAATTTTTACTGATGTTTTAGGCATGAAACGTGCGGCAGCGAAGACTGTTCCAAAATTGCAAAATTTTGAGCAAAAACAACGTCGCATGGACATCGCTCAGAAGCTGTTGAACATCGTCAACGACGATCCAGATTTCCTCAAAAAGGTCATATCTGGTGACGAATCATGGGTGTATGGATATGACATTGAAACCAAAGCCCAATTATCCTAATGGAAACGTCCAGAAGAGACATGACCGAAGAAAGCACGTCAAGTTTGCTCAAATGTGAAGTGTTTTCTCACTGTTTCTTTCGACTGCAATGGCGTGGTGCATCATGAATTATTGCAGCAAATTATGCGCCGTTTGCGCGAAGCAATTCGTTAGAAACGCACAGAATTGTGGAAAAACCAATCATGGATTTTGCACACTGACAACGCACCAGTTCACACATCGATGCTTGTGCGTGAGTTTTTGGTTAAAAACAAAACCGTTATCATGCCTCAACCACCGTATTCACCGGACTTGGCCCAAGTTGACTTTTTCCTCTTTCCAAAACTGAAGACACCTATGAAAAGAAAGCGTTTTGCTACGATTGAGGAGATAAAAGAAAAATCGAAACAGGAGCTGTTGGTGATACCTAACAGCGCGTTTCAGAATTGTTTCGAGGATTGGAAAAAACGTTGGCATAAGTGTAGATTATCTGATTACTTTGAAGGGGGCAAGATAGTTATTGATGAATAAATAAATACTTTGTGAAAAAACTTAAAATATCGGTTATTTTTTTATCAGACCTCGTACATAGATATGTAAAGCAATTTTTAGCAACGATTACAAACGACTATTCAGCCATCTTTGCGTTAGGTTACTTTCAGTGTTACCAATTTACCATTTTAAAGGCTACATTTTGCCTTTTTATTGGGATTTATGGCAAGCATATAATGATTTACTTTGGCGGCTTTTTTCTAGTCTAGTAAAACTCAAGCATTTTAAATAATGCCTCCAATAAGTAGCGCTAATGTTTGTGAAAAAAATTTTAGATTTTATTCATTTGTTAACTTTTGCACCAGATCAATTTATTTTAAAGAGAATCAGTTTATTATTATTGTTATTTAGTTCCGAAATAAATATTTCTAAGGAGAAAGATCCAATTATACTACCAGGAGAAAGCTGCCAGATATGACAATTTGGCGATTTTTTGTTTCACAAATAGCAAAGTGACGATTTGACGATTTTTTCATTAAAAGTCATGATTATCTGAATTATTAAATTTGTCTATCATTTGTTTCTTATCAATATTTTTGGTACCGACTTTTTCTCATTTAATCATAAATATTAAGAAGAACATGAAATACCTTCATATGTTTTCTTAATTATTGACAATCGGGATAGGATATTTATTGGTAAACATGAAAAGCACTTTTTAATGCTAAATTTCATGAAATAAAAATTTTAGAGGAAACAATTTCTTTCAACGGGGAAATTCAATAGAAACTTCTCTTATTTTAATATAACGCCGAAAGAATATTCAGCCAAATGAATTTAAATACACCCAACTCTTTTTTTTACACGGTAGATAGAGGCGTATATATATAGTAAAATGTCATCTGAAAACAGTGTAAGATGAAATAAAGAATTATATTTACTTCGAAAAACCGTGTAAAAGAAGTTGAAAACTATAAAATTTCAGATATGCATACAAATTGTATGTTCATTTTATTGAGCATTAAAACTTAAAATACATAATTCATACCGGTGAACAATTGGTAGAGCAAGCAAAAAACAAAATAAATCTGTTAATCCAGAATTAAGAACAGAAAAATTAGAATAGAATAAAACATGGGAACAAAATGTGTAGGTAAGAGTTATCGAATAAGGGGATTTCCCAGTTACTACTATGTATGTTCATTTCAGCAATGGTGTCAATTGTGATAAAAACAAACATAATTACAAGGCAGTGATTTTGAAACCGTACTAATATCAATATAAAAATCAATACAAAATTCAGCAGCAATAAGTTTCATTAAAACGATTTTTTTTAGTTCAGTCCATGTTTGAAAGTCCACTTCAAAAATTCACTTAAATACGTATAAAACTGGTATAAATAATGTTAAACGGTTAAAATTTGACATAAATAATCTTTATAGGTAAATAAATTGTTGTAATAAATTTTGTGGTGGTCGGCCCATAATTGGTCATAGCTCCCATATAAGAACCACATCCGAAAAAGCCATTTATCTTTATATATCTATATATATAAAAATGGTGTAAAAAATGTATAGTAATTCATAAAATGAGAACGGCTGGACCGATTTCTGTAAAACTTTTTGTCGTATTTTCGAGGAGAAGGTTTTTAGGAAAGAAAATTTTGGAAAATCCCTACGTAAAAGTCGGAAAATTAAAAAAATCGAAAATCGAGTTTTTGTATGAAATTTTGTGTGAAATTATTCCTGTTGTATTATATTATTACTCTAAAGTTTGTCTGAAGGTTTAAAATTAGGGCGAGGCGAAGTTCGCTGGGTCCGCTAGTGTCGTATAAATATCGGTACCGATTAAAGACTTTGCACATATCTTTTACATATATACAAAAATCATCCCACAAAATTTTGTGAATTTTCCTCCATTTTTAATCGTATCCCCCATATAAAGCCTACTTCCGAAAATCACTTTAATACTCATAAATCTCTTATAAATAACGGTACCGATCCAATATTTTACACGGATCATTTACATATATATATGCCAAAATCAAATTGCTAGATAATTGGCAATAGCTGCCGAATTAAGCCCACTTCCGAGCATACTAAACAACCATATAACTCTTGTAAATAACGCTATTGAGATGAAATTCAACCACAATAAGCCTCAAATATGTAGAAACTACATTAGTGGCTACTGGATTAAGAAGCTATCAGTCTATAATTTGTCCACTTCTACTATGCCACCCATAAATCTTTTGTAAATAATATTATTGAGTTCAAATTTCTTAACTTGGTGTGAATATGGAAAAATGTTCTTTCAATTTTATACATTGTTAAATTAAATTTAAAATAATGGTGAGAATTAGTAATGACATCAATTAAAAATGGTCAAAATTAGATAAAATTTCGAAATATTTAAAATAAATTATGTTGGTCGTAAAATTTTCTTTCAAACAATCTATAAAATTCTAATAAAATTTGCACTAAGACTGAATAGGAGACACAGAATAAGGATATACTAGTCCTATAACCAGTGTAGTTTTTGTATTTCTTATTACGTTTAGGTGGAGGGTATAAAAGATTCGGCACAGCCGAATATAACACTCTAACTTGTATAATTATGTAATTTTTTTTATTTATAAGATTTTTTGTAAACTTCAAATCTTTTTGTAAAATTTTCAATTTTTTTGGGAAATTTTACATACACAGAAAAAAAATAATGTTTCTTTTTCAATTAAACCTTTAATTGATTTTAAAATAATTTTCAATTAAAATTTTAATTGATTCAATTACTTTTTCTGATATTTTCAATTAAATCTCACATTTTTTTTTAACTGATACTATCATTTTGTTTACAGGTCCGATTTCAATTAAATTTTTAATTGATTCCACAAATATTTTAATTGAAACTCATTTTTATTTTTTTCTGTGTACGAGTACAATTACTTATATTTTTTTATTTATCTATTATTGATTTGCATCAAATGAACTTTTGCCATTAATTTTTAAAGTTCGAAAATAAAAGTTATAACCGGACCATTACGGTTTTTTTCTGTTTCTCTCAACCACTAACTTAAAATATTCTCTTATAAATCACTCTCTCAGTGATATAACACAAAAAACAATTTACAAATGGTGCCAATTCACCACTAAAATTAAAGTGGACCTGTTATTTTTGGTATCTGATTCAGAAGTAACTGATATTTGTGCTACAACTATTATTAAGATACGGTCGCATTTGACAAATATTTACTCAAAAAAGCGTAACCACTTGTTTTCGCACAAGTTTGTTGGACATTGTTTACTCTTACAAAAGTTTAGCAAGATCAAACAGCATCAAATAAATTAAAATGCTGAATATGTGTATTTTAGTTTTTACTTATACTAGTGTAGTGTCTGTAATTTTCCTAATACTTTAAGGTGGAGGGTATTTAGGATTTAACACAGGCCTCATACAGCACTCTTACGTTTTTAAGCCGCATTTTATCAAATTTGTTCATAGCAGTTGACAACACTTGCTATTTTGGTTATTTCAAATACACACATTCACAAACTGAATTAATGATGTCTAACTAGCAGCAAAAATAAAAAACTGTCAGATAGTCAGCTAGTCAGTCCGAACGTTTATTCGTTCTATCGACTCTTAGCCAGCCTTTCTGTCTAACTGTGTAACAAACAAAGTAATAAGCGAACAATCAAATAAAACACAACTGACGTGCAACTTTATAAAAACAACATGAACAAAAATAAAAAAAATCAATGCTATTGTTGCGGCGGTGCCGTGCAACGGAGTCATAAAAAAGTTGCTCTACACACAGCTAGTTAGTTACAATTTATGAGTAACTTACGAATAAACACAAAAGAAATGGGTAAAATCTAGCGTAGAGGAGCTGGGAGAGCTCTATGCTGTATGTGAGTGTATTTATACCATACACCACCAGGGTATATTGGAATTGTGCTGATGTTTGTGACGCCCAGAAATATTGGTCCAACAACCACCTTAAAGTATACCGATCGGCTCAGAATCACTTTCTGAGTCGATTTAACGATGTCCGTCCGTCTGGCTGGCTGTCCATGTAAAGCTTGTACGCAGAGTACCGGTCGCAATTCTGAATATATGTATTTCAATAAAATTTGGTATTTCAGCCCAAGGATGGATGGGATTGAAACTGGTAGAAATCGGTCCATTATTTCACCTGGCCCCCATACAAACGAAATAGGAGTTTAACGATCATAAATGTTTGAATTATGCAAGTATCCAAACAAATATCACCACAAATGAGTGGCAAATGCAGCCAAATCACACCAACAAAATTTGTGCAGATCGGTCCGTAATTTATCATAGCTTCCATATAAGGCCCACTTCCGAAAATCTCTTTAACGGTCATAAATTTCTTTAAAATGTTTGTAATCAAATAAAATTCGACACAAATAAGTTTCTTATATACAGAAATAATGACACTTAATTTTATAATGGTCGGTCCATAATTAGCTGAAACTCTCATATAAGACCCTCTCCGTAATTCACTTTAACCTCCATAAATCTTTTAAAAGTATTTTTATCGAGATAAAGTTTAACACATATAATATTTATATTTACAGAAATCATGACACTAAATTTTTGGATGATCGGTCCAAAATAGGTGATATAATAGGATATATAATATGTATGTACACATACTGGGTGTAGGGTATTATATGGTCGGGCTTGACCGACTAATACTTTTTTACTTGTTATGTTTGAGTGGATGTGTGTATGTTGTTACTTATAGCTTTTTGTCATACGATAAAAAGTTCGCTGGCCGTTCATGAACTACAAAAAGCCGCTTTTTTGCGGTTGTTGGCTTATACCACTATTTGCTCCAACATCCACAGTTACATACACAAATTAACTTACATGCATATGTACACTTACACAATGTACAACAATAACTTAAATTCAGTTATATGACTGTTGCAATATGCCACAACACCTTAAGTCGACTGAAATTATTGTTTATAACTATAATTTTATAAAAATTAATATATGTATGTACATATGTAGGTAATAAAATACCTATAGAAAGTCTTTAATATAGCATCTGAAATTAAATTTCTAACAAAAGCAATCACGTTATATTTCAAATTACTATAAATGTAATTTATATACTTAAGTCGTTTTATAATTGCAGAGATTTTTAATATTTTACTTAATCCGCAAATAACATCGACATAAACTCGTTTATATCTCAAAACTTTTATTTTAGACTTAAGTTGTTTTAATGCATTGCCACGGCATTATATTCGTACATACATATATATTTATTTAAGCAAAAACTAGTACAAACCCATAGTATTTAGTTGTTGTTATTTCGAGACTTTGGGGCGTTTTAGTACCATTGGCGTAGCAAATAATTTTTCAAGTAGTCCGAAGGACCAGTTTTTGGTTGAACAATTTACAATATTAATTACATATGTACTAGGAACATTACAAATGCGTAAATTCAACGCCAACAGGACTTAATATAAATCAGCAAAAGTAGAATTTTCAAATACATATTTTGCTTTGTTATTCAAGGGTTGGCCATTGTAAGCTATAAGCTTTTCCCACCTTTTTGTTGGAAAGTTCTGGGACCAAATTACCGCATTCGATATCGCATAAAATTGATCGTAATTTTATTATTTGAGATTATGGCATTCGTTATCGAGCAAGAAATTTAGTATATTTTATCATAATTTCGATATCAAAATCATTTTTCGATACGATAGCTCATTCGAACACGAATGCGGTAATAATGATCTAAACAAATATTAGTTGGACGGGGCAAGGTCAGGGCTGTAACGATGCCGGTCCATCCGTGTGGCTGTATGTCCATGTAAACCTTGTGCGCAGAGCACTGGTCGCAATTTTTAAGATATTTATATATAATTTATTACAAGACTTTTGTTCGGCTAAAAGAGGTTGGATTTGAATTTGCTTAAAATTGGTCCATTATTTCTCCTAGCTTTCATACAAATGTACTCCCGAAATAGGGGTTTATCGGTTATATGTTTGATTTATATACGTACCTAAATTATATAAATTCGCAATATGAATTCGCTTTTCTAAATTTCAATTTGTTTTTTCTCATTAATCTGAATTTCAAATCGTATTTTCTCAGTTTCAACTTCAAAAGGTGAAGAGTCACACCAAAAACTCACTGAACATAATAATCGGCCATAAAAGCTATATATGGCCTAATCCCAAAGAAACCACAACTTTTCAAATGCACAATTAATTTCAGAGTATGTTTCAGCTCAGTTTTAAATGGCCAACTCCAATGTGGATTGTAATATACTTGTCTTTAATTTTGAACTGAAATTTTTTTGAGGGAACTGATTTTACTGGATGCTTTACACTTAAAATACGTTTTTATATTTTATTAATTAATTATAAACGTGCTGAAGTATTGTTTCATGAAAAAGTAAAGAATTTTTCAACGCCTGACATTTTACGAAAGTATGAAAAATGCAAGTGATTTTGTTTGTTTGTTTTTATATGGGAATAAGTAAGTATGAATCTTTAATTTATTTCTGGGAACAAAAATATAAAACCTCTAATATCCCCTATTTATTTTTGTGACAAAACTAAGCTAAGCAGTAATCGACTGTGATGGCTGAAATGTTTATAGGCGTAGTTTTTCTTTATGTTATAACTGGCTATTGTTCGATTGTTGTTTTCTGCAACGTTGCCTGCCACTGTCAATTTGTGTTAAACTTTTTAAATCTATACGAGTATACCGACCACTATTAGTTACATATATCTATAAAAGTGCAACACCACATTGTACTAAAATAGCACAAATTCTCATAGATCAGCATGAATTCATGTTGCTTGTACTACTACTGTTAACTGTGCAACAAGCTTTAAACTGAACTCGTATTATTAGACAAAGAAACTAAATCTTTAACATTAAACAAATAAAACAGTCAACGTTATATGAATGTTTTCTGGTAAAATGATACTTTAAGTTAAAAAAAAACTGCAAAGTAATAATTTTTATTTTGTTTTAAATTAAGTTTTTTTTTATTCACTGCGACTTGTTTCCAACTCTTAACTTGGGTTGTGGTTTTATTTGTCATGTAGTTTTTGTTGAGTATGAGTGTACTCGCGTATATTTATACCCTACACCACAATAGTGGGGAGGGTATATTGGTGTTGTGCTGATGTTTGTGACGCCCAAAAATATTGGTCCAACACCCACCTTAAAGTATACCGATCGACTCAATATCATTTTCTGAGTCGATTTAACGATGTCCGTGCGCAGATAAAATTTGATACGTGATATTTTTTCAGCCCAAGGACAGATGCTTCGTTTTCACTATGTCATTTTTGTTGTCAAATTGCCCAAATTGTTGGCAATTATATGAAAATTGTCCAAATTGTTGGCAATGACGCCATATGACAACCCGTTTTTATACAATTGCCAACAATTTGGAAAATTTGACAACAAAAGTGACATAGTAAAAACATAGTGAAAACGCGGCCTATGTCACTCAAACATGTTGGTATCCAAATAATATTTAACGCAAATATATTTTATATGTCTAAAAATAATACGGTATACCTATATTGTGATTGGTCTATAATTAGTCGTAACTCCCATATAAGGCCCACTTCAAAAAATCTCTTTAACGGTCATAAATTTCTTAAAAATGTTTGTAATCAAATAAAATTCGACGAAAATAAGTTTCTTATATACAGAAATAATGACACCTAATTTTATAACGGTCGGTAAATAATTAGTCGAAACTCCCATATAAGACCCTCTCCGTAATTCACTTTAACCTTCTTAAATCTTTTAAAAGTATATATGTATATATATAAAATATATATATCGAGATAAAGTTTAACACATATAATACTATTTATATTCACGGAAATCATGACACTAAATTTTTATCCAAAATAGCTTATATCTCCCATATAACGCCCATTGCTGAAAAACTTTTTTTATACATATACTAGGTGTAGGGTAGTATATGGTCGGGCTTGACCGACTATACTTTTTTACTTGTTTTATAGTGGAGCACAGTGGGCGACATATAAAAAATATTTTAAATTAAATTTTTAAGAAAAACTTACATGATTAAAGCAAACTGGGCCATTTGTGGAGCCTTTTTACTTCCTAAGTGTGTGTGTATAAATAAGCCTTCTTTTCCTAGTATGTGAACATAAGGCATACTTTTTTTCACAACCGATCTGCACAAAATTTGTAGATGTGATTTGGCTTCATTTACCACTCATTTGTGATGAAATTTGTTTGTTTCCTTGGATAATTCAAACATTTATGAGCGGTAAACCCCAATTTCGGGTGGACTTTTGTATGGGGGCCAGGTGAAATAATGGACCGATTTCCACCAGTTTCAACCCCATCCATGCTTGGGCCGAAAAAGTATCACTTACCAAATTTTTTCAAAATATCTTCTAAATTGCGACCTGTACTCTGCGCACAAGCTTTACAAGGACAGCCAGCCAGACGGACGGACGGACGGACATCTTTAAGTCGACTCAGAAAGTGGTTCTGAGTCGATCGGTAAACTTTAAGGTGGGTGATGGATCCACATGTGAACATAAGGCATACTGTTTTTCAACTTTAAATAAAGCTAGCTATTTAATTAAAGAATTTTAGAGAGAGAGAGTTTCACAATCATGGGATGTGAGGGCAACCCTTTCTTGGAAAATGTACAGACCGCATTGTCTCTTAAAAAAATATTTTTCTTAATTTAAATTTTTTTTTTCGTTTCTAAACCTTGCCACTGTTCAGGGTACAATTGTACCTACAACGTTTCGTGTACTGTTTGTTGCACACCGCCTAAAGAAAATTACATTTAAAAGTATGACGGACGGACAAACGGGTGTACAGACAAACAAATCACACCAACTATTATTGAAGGAATAAACGAATGAGCGAGCGAGCGACCAAAATAAATTAATGTATTTGAGTTTTATGTGCAATTAACACACCTTTTGCTTTTTTGGTTTTATTTGCCTCAATTAAATTTAATTAAAGTCGAAAAAAAAAACGAAAACCAAAACAAAATACTCATACAGTCAAGTAAAGTAAACAGAAAATTGGATAAACTTTGATTTTGATGGCGTAAATTTTTAACTGGGCACGGATGATTTAACTCAGAGGGTTTTAATATTGCATTGTTTAAATACGGATGCGTTTCAACATTGTTGTTTTGTGTATAATACCTACGACTTTAATTCTGTGTTTTTTCCTTTGCGTGGTTGTGTAAAACAATCTATAAGAGAGTAACGTGACTGGTTGCCTGATTCATTCATCATTCCACAGCCCAAACCGCTAAAGCTAGGAACATCAAATTTGGAAATCGGATTCCTTTTACATCAAATAGATCTCCTAACAAGGGTTTTTTCGAAATTCGGACATTAAGAGGAATAAAACGGCAAAAAATGGGAAAATGCTAACTTTATATCTCCAAAACTAACAAAACTAGAACAAAATTAAAAATAAATTTGCCTTTAATCAAAAAATGAGACAACAGGTGTGTGGTACATTTTGAAAATACGAAATTCTAGATGGTCAGAGCGGGTCCCCAAGTACCCTTTGTTATTTTTCGTATCTTCTAAATAGAAATAAAATTTAAAAATTTAAAATAAAATAAATTCAATGGAGAGCAGATATATTTTCGGTACTTTTTTGAAATTCGAATTTTTAAGGCAAACAATTGTATTTCTTTTTGGTACTTTTTTGTTAAAATCGATTTTCTCAATTAAAAAATATAGAAATATTATTTGCTAATTGCAGGTCTTGCAAATAATTAAAATGACAATATTTCTGCCTTTGTATCTGTTAATTAAATAAACATACAAATGCAAATTAACGCTTAAACGGCTTAAAGGGCAAATGTGTTTTTGGTACTTTATTAAAATTCAAATTCTTAATTCCTTAAAAAACTTATCCTTGGTACTTTTTTTTTATAAAATTAATTTTCTCAATAAATATTACATGAAATATTATTTTATAATAGTACGTACTATTACGAATTAATACAAACAATTTCAAAATTATTTCTACACGGTGTCCTTTTTAAAATATTGAAAGTAAAAAGGGGTCAACTTTTACGTCATAGAAATCAGATTGCTAGTTGCTAAATTATTGTTTATTTGTACTTCATTTATAAATATTACTGTTGGATGAATTTGAATGTTGTATTTAAAAACACAAACATTAACTATCGAACATTGCCCCATATGAAATTCTTTGAATGTTTAAATTTTGCAGAGCTGTTGTTGGTTTTCCTTAAGCTAGATTTACACGATTGAAATTTTCTTCAAAATTGCTCTTCAAAATGCTTCAAACTCGTGTAAGCAGCAAAAGTTCTTCAAAATTTATTTAACAACTATAAATAACTATTAAATAACTAAATTTTCTAGAATTTTTGCTGTTTACACGAGTTTGAAGCATTTTGAAGAGCAATTTTGAAGAAAATTTCAATCGTGTAAATCTAGCTTTATAAACATAATTATGTATGCATTTTGTTGTTGTTGCATTTTGTATTTCTTTTCCCAGCGAGAAAAATTCGTAGGTCTTATAGAAGACATGTTTACACATTCTATATGATTTGATACTCATTCCTCTATGGCTTAATTAAAATGTAAAATTAACAGATCTTTAATTGCGCCTTCTATGAGCCATTACTTGGCATGCCTGCTAATTGTCCTTCTCAAGTATGCCTAACCAGTAGCCAAGGCATTAACACGACGTGTAAAATTCAAACAATTTTACAATGCGGCTAGAAGTCCTAGTGTCTGCAAAGTATAGCATATTTTTCCCGCTGGGTTAGAACACTGTCTATGTATGTATGTATGTATGTATGTATGTATGTAAAGAGAAACATTTTCTTATTTAAAAATATTCATTTGAACGAATTTATGGGTGAAAATTGAGCGGAATATCATACAAATTAAATACTAAAACTATTATATATTGAGGAATATATGTCGGTACGTAACAAAATGATGAATTTGATGATTAAGTTTTTGAGTCTTTAAAAATGAACGTTGATCTGCTTATACGAATTAAGTAATAAATTAGTTGGTATATTTTAAAAAATAGGTAGAATATTCAAATATCGTGTCAATAACTAACTAATATCTGAATCTAATTGGTTCAGTTTCGAAATATAGGCAATGCATAATAAATTCTGTAATTCGTATATCTTGAAAATTTAAAGATTAGAGTCGAATTGGATATGAATACCTATATTATCAACATCCACATCTGAATCATAAAGGGTTGAGTTTGGAAAAATAGACGTGGTGGCGCCTATATGAACTAAGTTCTAAAATTCGTATATCATATAAAATACAATAGTTAGAATCTTAAGCTGTGTTCACATTATGTGTATTTGTCATGTGGAATGTCACTTTTCTGCCCATATATGATTTCATGTGTATGTCAAAATTTGAGTTTTACATACGGTTTATAAATTACATGTTCATATGTTAGTTATGTCACATACATATGTACTTACTTTTGTTAACTCCTTTTCAAGTTTTCCCTCCATTTACAATAATAAATTTGTGTACACAGTTTCTTTTTTTTTTGTATTTTTATTTTACTATTAGCTATAAATTATATTTATTAAAATTTCAATAAATTTTTGCCGCCAAAAAATTTTGGTTATAAAAAACAGCTGATCTCAGATGGTTTGTCACTTGAAAATAGAACTCGTTCTAAATACAAAAATGTCATATGTATTGCACACAGAGAAATAACACATGATATTGTTTGAAGGTGTTCAGACTATATGTACAAATTTGACATGCGAAAAAGTGACACTCCACTTGACAAATACACATAATGTGAACACAGCTTTAAAATGTTATATAGTACATTTAAACCTGACATGTATTGTATTTGCACATTTAGTTAATGAAATGTTGTAGCTAGGATAGCTCGCTATACTGTATTTAAATATTGAAACTTTGAGCTTATTAACAATGTGATTCATAACACTTTCTTGAATGGCAAGTACATAATTAACATAATTAACAAAACAGAAAATTTCTATTTCTTCATACTGTTATCAGAAACAAACATTGTTTGTATTATTTAGCAATGCTCGTTCTTTACCTTGTACTACTTAAAAAATATTGACTACATTTTATTTAAATAAAAAAAAAACAAGTAAGAAAGTATAGTCGGTCAAGCCCGACCATATAATACCCTACACCCAGTATATGTATAAAACAGTTTTTCAGAAATGTGATATGATATGAGATATGACTTATTATGGACCGATCATTCAAAAATTTAGTGTCATGATTTCTGTGAATATAAATATTGTGTATATTAAACTTTATCTCGATATGAATACTTTTAAAAGATTTATAAAATTAGGTGTCATCATTTCTGTATATTATTTGTGTCGAATTTTATTTGATTACCAACATTCGTAAGATATTTATGATCGTTAAAGTGATTTTCGGAAGTGGGCCATTTATGGGAGCTGCGAAAAATTATGGATCGATCACAATAAAATTGTATCGTATTGTTTGTATACATATAAGATATATTTGTGTTAAACATTATTTGGATACCAACATTTTTGAGTGAGTTATGCTCTTTAAAATGATTTTCGGTAGTGGGCCTTATATGAGAGCTACGGCAAATTATGGACTGATCTTGACTAAATTTTTAGATTTGATTTGGCTTCATTTACCACTCATTTGTGATGAAATTTGTTTGTTTCCTTGCATAATTCAAACATTTATGAGCGGTAAACCCCAATTTCGGGTGGACTTTTGTATGGGGGCCAGGTGAAATAATCGACCGATTTCCACCAGTTTCAACCCCATCCATGCTTGGGCCGAAAAAGTATCACTTACCAAATTTTATCAAAATATCTTTTAAATTGCCACCTGTACTATGCGCACAAGCTTTACAAGGACAGCCAGGCACACGGACGGACGGACGGACATCGTTAAGTCGACTCAGAAAGTGGTTCTGAGTCGGTCGGTAAACTTTAAGGTGGGTGATGGATCCACATTTCTGGGCGTTACAAACATATGCAGAAATCCATATATTTGTGTAGGGTATAGCAAATATACACAAATGCAATCGTACTTATTTTTTTTTTTATTTAGAGAAATCAGTGGTTAAAATTTGCATAAATTCTAATTAAAATTAAAATAAAAATAATTCTGCTCTTTTCAATAAATGTATACAATATTTAAAAATAGTACACAACAATAAAAATAACAAAGTTTTCAAACTTAAACAATCACAATTTGCTGTAAAAAAAAAATTAAAACAAAATATCAAATCAACAGGAAGCACTTTTAAGTCCAAAGTTTCAGCGTGTGTTTATATTTGAATATTAAATATTTTTATTGTTTTCAATTGTGTGGTTTAGAAGTAGAGAGTAGAGCAGCGAATGTAAAGTGAGGTAGTTAATGAACTGACAGGTAAACTAACATGTGAATGTGATTGTATATAGCTGTCACAATTTGCATGAGTCACTCGCTAAACTAATGCATATGCATAGTAACCAACCAACCGATCCGATGCGTTCAACCATCCCAGTCCTCAGACAGGTTGAACAAAAGACACAAGCTTGTAGATATAATTTTAATGACAACAACAATAAACATTTATAAAATTTAAATTTAGCGTTGTTTTATTGTCAAACACGAGCGTTACAAAACAAAACCAACAACAATGTGTAAAAACGTGTAGACCTGGTACGTGGGTCAATTTGGATTTGTAAAGTAATTATTTAAAAGATGACTGGTATTTAAATATTTATTGTATTGCGAAATTGTGTCAGAAAATTGTTACTAATAAATACTTACTTATGTATCGGAAATTTTGTTTCAACCTGGAAAAGAATCAAACACAAAGGATAGGAATTCATTATTTTCAGTTTTTATCTAAATGATCATCCCTCTGCTATAAAATTTTCAAGAATGTGAAAACGTACGCTAATGATGTGATATTATTTTTGTATCTTAATAAAGATTGTATGATCCTTATCTGACCATGATGGAGCATGTCTGTGTAGTTGGGTTCCAAATTATGATTATTATATATATATACACTGCATGTCACAACTATAAACGCCACATTAGTATAGCTCATATTTAAATGTGCAAAAATATATTTCCAATAAAAACCTTATAAGCTTCAAATAGATTAGATATACATACATTTACATTCAATTAAAATATTCGATTTATTGAACAAAGATATCTTTATATTAAGAAAAATTGTTATATATAACCAATAGTTAATGTTTCATAATAATAAATGCAAGGAAGAAAATCATTGACAAAATTCGTGTAAAACCGAAAGATTAAATAAATTTATTTTAAATGGAATCTTGCTTATTTTTAACAAGATTTAAAACAATATCTGGGCATGCTTAATTTCTAATAATTTTGCTTTTAATTTGTTAATTTATTTATCACCAATTATGGATACCATCTTCATTTAAGTAAAATAATCGTTGTCAATATTGTAAAAAACTTTTAAATAACTATTTGATATTGAATATATAGATGAATTTATGCATTTTGTTGCTGAAATATTAGTTCTAAGTTTTCTTGATTTGCCAAAAAAAAATAATAACTTGCGACTAGAACATATGTCGACGTCTTGGCGCAATACATCTCACATAGTTTATTGACCGACTATTAAATATACTCCTAAAACAATCTAGATTTAAATCTAATTAAAATCATTGGCTCCATCAATAATAAATTTATTTTCATCAAAAATATCACATTAAAATACAAAAAATATGATAATAAATAGTTAATGAAAATAATCGAGTATTTTGACTTACATCTTTCCGACGAGCATGATTGAAGTGAAGAAGTAATTATGCAATTATCATGAACTTTTTTTTAATCTGTACTGTAATAACAGAATCAGTAATTTGTTTAATAAACATTTGTTTAGTAAATATCTTGCAGCATTAAAAATCCACACGATATGCGTTTATATCAGAGGTGATCAAAATTAAAAAGCTTATGTATTGGTGAGAAAATGAGACAAATTTAAAGGTACAGTAAAACGAAAAAGTAAACGAAATATTTTTATAAAATAGTAAACGTAAAAAATTGTTTCGGTTTCAAAAATATGTTTAATAATTCAGTTCATAATTATTTTCTTACATATACATATACTTTACAGTTAAAAAATTAAAAATTATTCTTTTTACTTTTTTATTATATTTACAAAGGACTTTTGTTCAAGTCTCTATCAAATTTTTCATCATTATTTTCTTCCTCTTTTATCCATCCTTTCAATTTTTTCAAATATATATTTTCCATTTCGGCGAAAAGCTAATTTTTATCATCTTATCATCATTGAGAATTACCAAATGCATTTAATAATGGTACCATAATTTTGTTACGTGCTGTATTTTAAAAACAATCAAAGCATCCGCTAAGCATGTGTCCAATTTGCCATGTGAAAGACAACTGAAGAGCATGACAAAGTTGGGCAAATAAGCAATTGTACTAAGAAATGATCATCTCTGGTTTAAATTTAGATACTAGACTTGTTCTCTCGTTATAAATATTGACTCTATAAAATTTTTTAAAAAATAATTTTTTTACTCACCACCATAGTGATGTAAACATTAGTTCAGTAAATGATTCGACTCAGAATAATTTTCTCGGTTTTAAATGTACGTCCGTCCGTCTGGCTGGCTGTAAATGTAAGTCTTGTGTAAATTTTGAAGATATTTTGGTACAATTTGGTGCATGATATAGTTTGCCCTAAGGACGGTTGGGATTGAAATCGGTCCATTATTTCACCTAGCCCCCATATAACTGCCCTCCCGAAACAGTGGTTTATCGGTCAGACATGTTTGATTTAAGCACATATCCCAACAAATTTCTCCAGAAATAAGTTGTATATGAAGTCTAATCTCATCAAAAAATGTTGTGCAGATCGGTGCATAATTGATCATACCTCAAATATAAGGCCCGCTCTTTTAAAAATGTTGGTAGCTAAACCATATTAAACATAAGCCTTTTTCATTTATACGAAAATCATTTTGTGATGGTTGGTAAATAATTCGACATAGCTCCCATATAAGGCTCACTTCCCACAATCACTTTAAACATAAATCTTTTACTAATGTTAGTATCTAAATAAAATTGAACACAAATAAGTTTCATATATACAGAAATCATGACAACAAATTTTATAACGGTCGGTCCATAATTAGTCATAGATCCGATATAAGATACCCTTCGAAAATCATTTTAAGATCTATAAATCTTTTATAAATGTTTATTATATCGAGATGAACTTTAACATAAAGAATATTTATATGCACAGAAGTTATGCCACTACATTTTTAGATGATCGGTCCATAATAGGTCATAGCTCGTATATAGAACCCATTTCTGAAAATCTAATATTACACATATACTGGGTGTAGGGCTTGACCGACTATGCTTTCTTACTTGTTATCTTAAAATTTGTGCTAAATATGTCAATATTTTATATATTTCAATGTCTGTATTAATTAACAAAATAATGAAATTAAAATGGCAATTACAAATTTGAACACGCTACAGAACAATATTGTTTAAAAAAACTATATTAAAACACATTCATATTCTATAAAAAGTTTGATCAAAACTTGCTTATAGAAATGTTAACTATATAAAATGATAAATAGGATTACTTTACAGTTGTGGCACGCAGTGTAGTATAGAGTCTAACCAACATCGATAAGGTTTCAGTTCAACAGATTTGTTATTACTGAACATCGCTTGCAACTTATCCATCTTCCTGCATATCGAAATAAGGAATAAATAACGGTGATAAATAAAACAGTTAAGAGTGTATTATTCGGCTTTGCCGAATCTTATATATGTATATACGCACCACAAATATTTAGTGTAAATTTCAACCAGATTCTAAAATCCGACTTTTGTCATCGAGAGAAAAATATGAATAACGAAGTTAATAAAGTTATTCATATATTTTGATCTAAAACTTTTTACCTATCCAGCCTATGTGGTCGGTTTTTGGACTTTAATACTAGCAATAACAAATTGCTACAAATTCTTTCAAGTTCACCGCGTTTAGGTATATCGTGTTTTAATTGTTTTTACATGATAGTGAATTTAGAAAATATTAATGTGTAAAATATGTTGGTTAATGTGCTGATTTTTATAAAATTCGGTATCACGATTTATATATGTACGTATGTATTAGGATTATCTATATCGAATTGACGATGTTTATTTGAGATTTATATTTACTTTAGTGATTTTTCGAAGTAGTATCTACATATATGAGAGCAATTATGAAGCGATTGTCATAAAATTTGGTAGGTCGATTTTCCTGTACATTAGGTCAGCAGGCAGTCATATTTAGTACAGCTCACTTAGGTCCATTTGTTGGTTATTTTGTGTTGGAGAATTACCTTAACCTGATAACGATTTTCATAGCAGATTTATGCGTATTTAAGTGATGTTCGAAAGTGATATTTATATGGGAGCTATGAGCAAATATGGACCGATATTTACAAAATCTATTAGTTTGATTTTAACATATATGAGGATTATTAATGTTGAATTTAATTCAAATTAATGCGTGTTTAAATAATTTTCGGAAGTGGACTTTATATAGAGGCTATGGATAGAACCATAATTCGGTAAAAAATTTGTGTGAGAGCTATGAGAAATCATAGACCAATTCTTACTATTTTAAATAATATAAATGTAACCCTGCTACTCAAAAATATTATTCCTGAGATTTTAATATGGTGATATCCCTGGACTACTTACCACAAACGCTTTTGAATAGGCAGTAAAATATGTAATTCATAACTTAGATTATAAGGATTTCCAATTAGTGGCTACGATAGATAAGACAACGTCTTAGGTCACTGACAGCTGGTTCTATTGTAGTCAAGAAGATATATACTTAATGAAGTTTAAAACTACGAGAAAAAATCATAAACCGCTTCCTATTTATTGGCGGAAACAGAATTACTTAAACGTAAAATATTTATAACTAAATAAAAATTATACTTATTTCTTAAAATACATGTTAATTAATGGTGTGTAAATAAGACATAATTATATCTACTATGCCAAAACAAAAAAGTATCCATTAATACAATGGAGCTTCTGAGCTTCTACCATTATATTCCAAATTTCTGAAAAGCCTGCTGATTTCCATGGAATCGAGGGATACATATGTATGTACAATGTACATAAATTAAAAAATAGATTTTTTGCTATTTTTGCAAAAAGGCAATTGCACTCTTTTGAAGTCATAAAAATCAATAAACTATTTTAGTTTCCATAACACAATCAACACAAAAGCAATTACTAAATATTAATTTCCAAATCGAAAAACCTCTGCATGTAATTTATTGCTTTAATTTGTTTAAAGTATATTTAAAAGTAAAAAAATATATTGTACATAAAAAAAAAAACAAAATAACATAAACAAGCATGACTTATTTGAAATTGTTTGTAAATAATTTTAATTAAAATATTCAATTATATATACAATTATATATGTAATATACAACATGTGTATGATTGTTTAGTTATTAAATCGTTCCGTTCTGTATTGATTTGTTCCAATAAACACAAACTTACATATACATACGTATGTATGTATAAGAGCGTGTGCATGTGTGTGATCCAGCGGGAAAAATATTAAGTAAAGAGGCCTGTCTTAAGGCCTTATTGTGTAGTCACAAGGACACACAACCGCATTGCAAAATCGTTTCAATTTTACACGGCACAGTGTCTCAGGGTCGAGGCAAGTAGGTAGTAGGTTAATTTTTACATGGCTGATATACTTAAAGAAATTTGAATTTGTTTCGATTAAGACCTGTAAAGGCTCCTCTCAAGTAATGTCGCATAGAATGACTTCAAATATACTCAATTTATAGAAGATTTTGTAATTAGAGAAAATTTTTCATTCAGTTTGAGTTCATTTTTTTTTAATAATAACTCGAAGAATACCATTGTGAAATGGCACACTGCACTATGGTTTTTTTTTCGTTTATTTTGGCATAAACTCTAATTTTTAAGCTAATGAATTGAAGTTTTGTTTGTTTACATTTTTTATGCTTCCAAAATGACCTACCAAGTTTCACTTTTAGAAGGCCTACAAAGTGAAGTCCTCAGAATTTTTGCTGCTTGGCAATATCCATGTTTGTTTGTTTGGTTGTATGTGTGTACATATTTATTGTTTGTTTTTATTTTTACAAAATATTTCAACTTGTTTTACTATTTAGCGTATTTAATTACACAATTAACCTTAGTATTTTTATATGTATTATTAAACAATGAGTCATTCAACTTGTTTATTCTTTAATATATGTATGTATACATTCATACATATGTATCTATAGTATATACTATATGTATGTATATTTAAGTAAGTATATTATTATACGTACTATTTATTTAAGTACTAAACTTGTATGTCGGTCGGTCTTATGTAAGTCGTTCGAGTACTTATAAACATTTTTTTATTGCTGCTGTTGTTGTTGGTTTTTGTTTCTAATGCCACATTGTTTTCTCAATAAATGTTACAACTACAAATTTACTTACAACAAGCATTTAACTGGATGACAACAGTCGCCAGTTTGTCTAATGGATTTTATCGCATCGTAAGTAAGTTCCAGTACTTAAGGATTGAAATAAAAGTACTTTTCTATTGAAATGCCTCTACAAGCAATGTGAGTATGAACTCATACAAATCTAAAGACAAAACAAATCATTATTTCGCATATGGTCATTTCAGTATTTCAAAGAACAATAAGTAAGTAAGAACGTACAAAAATAGTGACTAACCTTCTTATAGGTTTTTGAAAGTAAAAAAAAACAGAACTTAAAGTACCAAATGGTTTGCAGTGGTACTCCTAAGAACAGTGAATTGTAATCCACTCAGCACATACTTACTTGACTTATTTAAATACTATTTAAGTACTAAAGCAAAAGACCTTCTATTTGTCATACAGGGTGATAAAATGTATTCTTTGTATCAGTCAGAAATATAAGAGTTTAAAAAGGTCGGCGAAATATTTTTGAGTATGAGAAAAGTACTATGCTATTGAAAAAAATAAAATCAGGAGTGTCATAGAAACCAATTTTGTCAGAATTGGTTTTAAAACCGACAAGAAAAAATGCCTTGGTGTCATAGAAACCAATGTTATTGGTTTTATGTTCGAACTAGAATTAATATCTTAAATGAATTCTTAGAGTCCAACAAAAGCAACTACGATTGATTTCGCCATGAAAACTTAGAAAGATTGAAGTACGAAAGAAGGGTTGAAATTTATCTCAACATCGATTAAATAAGATATATCATATATACATAGCGTTAACTTTCAGTAGTCTCAGTAATATTTTTATAAGAGTAGGAAATATCGTATGTAGACAATATTACTGCAGCTTCGTAAGGACTACGAATGCCCAACTGGACTAGATTTTTCAATCCCGGGATTATTGTTGCACACTTAAAACACATTAAATTTAATAATGAAGCTAACTTATTTCATAAGTATGTTTATCTGTGTTCAATTTTGTTCCAAGTCGATATTTCTGAGTCACTTGGTCATATATGGACTGATCGAAACAAAATATTGTTTTGTAATTTTTGACATGAAACTTATTTTTGCATAATTTCGCTTTAAATAAGAATCAATGTACCATACAGCCATAATCAGTTAAGAAATTTATATGGTGCTAGGAGAAATCACGGTCCGATTCTTACAAATTTTTGACAAAATTTGTAATTTTTTTGTCTTTTGTCTTTAGTGTTTTTTTATGCCATTTAGAAGGGTATGCATTAGGTTGGGGTGAAATTTAGTTTTTTCTTAGATCGTCTTCTAATAGCAAAATTTTGTTGTGTTATTGAAATATTTCAAATGTAGGAGCCCGCGCATTGACTACAAAGTAGGGTGGATCGCTTGTGTATGGGAAAAATAAAAGTTAATTAATAAAGTTCTAATAGTAATATTTTGCTGTCTTAGACTTAAAAAGGTAATACTTGAAAAAAAATATTCAATTAAGTGATATCTTTACCCCCACATGAGTCTTAAAATTGTTGGAACTTTCATAAAAACACTTTTCATTTAAACTTCAATATTATCGCAGTTGTTGTAGAGTCTATGTAGTGTTTTATGTAAATGTATTACATTTTAGTAACAAAATAAAAAAATATTTAAAAACTTGGGGTTTACCGATCATAAATATTTGAATTATGCAAGTATCCACACAAATTTAATTAAAAATGAGTGCTAAATAAAGCCAAATCACATGTACAAATTTTGTGCAGAATGCTCTCCCAAAAATGTAGGTATCCAAATAATATTGAACGCAAATATTTTAATATGTATTCTAATAATATGTTACAATTTTATTATGATCAGTCCACAATTACTCGTAACGATCATAAATTTCTTAACAATGTTGGTATTCAAATAAAATATGCCACAAATAAGTTTCTTATATACAGAAATAATGACGCCTGATTTTATAATGGTAGGTCCATAATTAGTCGAAACTCTAATATAGGACCATCTCCGTAATTCAATTTAAGCTCGTATTTTCCTATTAAAATTCAATGTTAAAAAAATAAAAGGGAACAAATTTCATGTGGAATTTTTATTCACGATAGAGGTGAATATTTATATTCATAGAAATCATGGCACTAAATTTTTGGATGATCGGTCCATAATAGGCCATATAGCGCTCGTTTTTGAAAAACCTGGTGTAGGGTATTAAATGGTCGGGCTTGACCATTTTTGTTTGGTTTTCACGTTTTTAACATAGCAATGTTGTAAACCTTAAAAATAATATTAAACAGCTAATTTAGTATCCAGTTTAGTATATTTTCGTATGAAAATTTAAAAACGTTCTTAAATTAGCGTTTTATATTTGTTGTATTTTAAGTTGTATGCAACATTATTTCGTTTACGAATAAAACAATACAGTATAAAAAACATTGAGTCTTACAATTTACTCAATTATAAAAGAAACTATTAATTTCATACATAGAATTTACCAACATTTTTTTCAGGAATGAGTCTATTTCATACTGTAGACCAGGAGTGCCCATAAGTTGCTTATGGAAGAGCAAACACCAATACATTTAAATAAATAAAATCGCAATTTTAAAATTGTAATTGACGCCACAGACGAAATTTGTCTTACGCTTGACACTATCAATGTTAATGTTTTAAAGTCTGTAGTCAGCGTCGTTCATTGTGATCATAATTTTGTTTTCTCTCGAATAGAGAAATATATAACGGTAATAAATTCTGTATCATTTAAAGTATGCAAAGAAATCATTTAAAGTGTGGAAAAATTCATTTAAAGTGTGGGCACAGAGTATAACAGAGGTGACAGAAGAGTAGTGGGAGTAGTATTAAAAAGACAGGTTTTTAAAAAATTAAGATATTGATAAAAAAAAAAAAAGTGTTTTAAAGTGAACTATTCTATTTTAAAATTCTGGGGATGACATTTTTTTACGAAACATTAATGGAATAATTTTTTAATAAATAGTTGTGTTAATATTATGTAAGTAAAATTTTTTACAAAGTTCTCTTCTTTGATGAATTATAATATTTTATTTCTGTAGTTTTACAAAGGTAAATGGTAACGAAGATTCGGCCTAGTCGGATATACACATACTTGTTTTTTATAACCCTTTAATACCAACTAAATTTGTTACTTATTTTCAGGAATATACTCATCTTTTGTAATCATATCAATATAGCAAATATTAATAATAAACGCAATTGCATCAAATTAAATTTCAGTTGCATCAAATTACAAAAAATTGTTGCGGTATTTTAAGAGCTAAAATGGAATTAAATTGTTTTTTATGTGGAGACTCATACGACTGCCCGCATAAAACAACAAATATCATTTGCAAATCTTCTTATTGAAAGAGATACTAAATATAATACTAATTTTAAGAAGCAAATCACAAAAAAAAAAAAATTAGAATCAACAAAAGGTTCTACATTTTTTAAATTAAAAGAATTTTACAAGAACATATACAATTAAAAATGGAAAATTTCATTGATGTCGACCTATATGATCTATTAAATAGGTACATGGAATTTAAGTCATTTGTATGATAAGTTAAAAGGCAAGTAGAAAAAGAAATACATTTCATACAAATACATATCTAATTGTTATTTTTTTTTAGATGAAGGCTTAACCATCGACGATCTCCACATGTTAAAGACTCATCACATCGAAAAATTATTGACAAACTATTATTTCATAATCGAACTGAAGTTAGGAATTACAACTTGAAAAATTTTATTATTAAAAATGTGCAGTGGTGCAGTGGTGCAGGTGGTAGAACGCAAAGAATTCTGATGAGAGAAAGTGGGATTTCTCGAAACATATGTAAATTCAACAACCCAGGTTCGATCCCCAGTCAAGAAAAATTATCAAAAATTTTTAATAATAAAATTTTTCAAGTTGTAATTCCTAACTTCAGTAAAAATAATTTAATGAAAATTAAATTTAATGAACTCGAGCCTAACTAAAATTATCAAAAAGTAAAAAAAAAAAAAAAATTATGGACAAACTTTTCAATTTTAGATCAGGCAAAATTTTAATAAAATATCCAGAAGAATCGGAAATATTTTATAGTTTTGTACAGTCATTTTTTTACGAAATACCTACATCCACAAAATATGCTAGAGTGTCGACCATCAAGCACGATATTTTAAATTCTAATTTTTAATATTATAAATAATGATCTCATGTATAGATTTTTTTTACACCCTTTACCCTCCCTTCATCCTTTTCATGTAAAAATTAATAAAAAAAAATTATAGAACTGAATAATACATTTGTTTGATATTGGGACAACATTTTTATAGAATTAAATAATATTTTATTTGAAGTGTGGACAAATTTTTATAGAATTGAATAATATTTTATTTGACATTTGGACAAAATTTTTATAGAATTGGATAATATATTTGTTTGAAATATTTACAATATTTTTATTGAATTGAATAAGTTTTTGGCTAAAATTTGGACAACATTTTTATAGATTTAATAATATATTTGTTTGAAGTTTGGACAACAGTTTTATAGTATTGAATGACATTTTTAATAGAATTTATTTTTCATTTTAAATTGCAAAACACTTTACCAAATTTACGAATTTCGTTATAGGTCCCTTTTTAAGCAAAAATGTGTTTGTTTGTGCGAATTTCGTTATTGAAATCGACTTTCAGTTTTTTCTGTGTACCTTTTTATGAACATTAGAGTACATATCGTGGTTAAGACTTTAGGTTTTCAATATTTTTGATGGATTCGATTTCAAAATAAAAATTTAAATTTCTTTTTATAGGGAATAACTTCTTGCTATCTTTACTGCCATAAATATATAATATTTAAATTATAATATATAAAATATATTCCCGACTTACAGAAAATACAACCCAGCGAGAAATATTTAATACTGTTAGCATTTTTAAGTACATAGGACATACAAAGTTTATTTGCCTTCATGCTCTAAATTAACTAATATTTGATTTTCGATAATGTGTGCTTCTTTTAAATAAATTATAATGTTGAACTACACTGTTGCATGTTTTTATAACATACAACGTTTTTTTTATTACCTCCTTTGTTCTCAAAATTTCTGCCAATTCAAGGTTGTTATTGATACTTTTCGCTAAGTATACTCGCACTCGTATTATAGTGGCTGAAACTGAATGGTGTTTGCTTGTTGTTCACAAAAGAACACGCAAATAATCATTAACAGGAAACAAACACGTACAATATCTATAATGAACTTAAAATACCACTGCAACAACTAACTACTTACACTTAGGCTTCCTAGCCATGAACAGGAGAAATGGTATAACGACCAAATATGCATAAGTTTTTTACACTAAAACAAATATTTTCAAAATATGAGGGATTATTTTTTAATAATAATATTTCAGTAATCAAGGTTCAAGGTGTGTTTTTTTTTTAAATAAAATTTTTTTTTTTATTTATTTATTTTTAATATTTCGCTACTTATTTGTGTAGCATCTTTAAGAATTTTTTTTATTTCATAAATTTCAAATTATTTGTCATAAAATCAATAATAAAAAAATCAACAATTCTACAATTACTTAAATATTAATGAAAAAGGTCAAACAAACAATAATAAGAAATTTTAAATATGTAATAATATTTATAACAAGTAAGAGTTAATATTCGGCGGTGCCGAATCTTATATACCCGCCACCAAATCACCTTTTATGAAGATTTATAAAAGATTTATGCGAATTTGAGTGATTTTCGGAAGTATACTTTATATGGGGGCGGTACCGAATCTTATATACCCGCCACCAAATCTCCTTTTATGAAGATTTATAAAAGATTTATGCGAATTTAAGTGATTCTCGGAAGTATACTTTATATGGGGGCTACGGTCAAGTATGGATCGATCATCATCATATTGAGAGTGACAATTTTTGTATGCGAGTATTTATGGATTATTTGTGTTGAATTTAAACTTAATATTGGGTTTTGTAAGGGATCAATGCCAATTTAAGTGATTTCCGGAACTGAACTTTAAGGACCGTTCATCATGAAATTTAATATGACGATTTAATTTTTCCAGGATTCCAGGAAGACACTATTATGAGGCCTATAAGAAATCGTTGACCGATTCCGACCATTTTCAACGTGACTTGACCTTCTAGAGTAAAAATAAAGTGTGCAAAATTTCATGATATTAGCTGCATTATATTTGAAGAACACAGCAAAAAATATCTGAAATATATCGAGGTAGTCTGAAACTTTAATATATACCTCAGATCCTACTGAATTGATTTTGCCCATTTTCAATACCAAACATTCCGGTAGAGTAAAGAATATTTGGTAAAAATTGCATTGTTTTAGTCTTTTTTTCGAAGCTCTATCGTGCCAATGGACAGACAGACAGACAGAGCTAAATCGTCTTAGAATTTTATAAGGATCCAGAATATATAGACTTTGTATTATAAACGAAATGACAAACACAATATACCACCCCATCTTCTTGGTGGTGAGTATCAAAATTATTTAATATCTAATACAAATTCGGCCGGCCTATCACTGCAATGAAGTTTTGTTCTTACCAATTTAAAATGTGTGTTCAAAGACTAACTGTTGATTAGTTACTTTACTGATATTAAATTAGATATCATATTAATTCAATCATTCATCATATGAATTTAAGTAAAGGCCTTTTTCTTAATTTTCCTGAGTGTATAAATGTGTAATTTCTTATACATAAATTTCATATTTATTTTAAGAAAAGGTGTTAAAGTGAAAAAACTGGGTGAAACATTTATTAAATTATTCAAACATGATTTGACAATTAAAAACACAGCAAGAAGACTTTTAGTAGTAAACACGTCGCTTTGGGAGGAGAAAAAATATTACTGGGTTAAAATTCATTGTATCACGACTTCAAAGTACGTGCTTTAATTAAAAAAATTATGGCAACAAATAAACAAACAAAATTTATAATTGATGAGAGAGCTGCCATAAGATTATAGACAAAAATCTAACGCTAAGGATGGAGTCACAAACAATAACTGTAAATTGGCTGTATGATACAAATACAACTAACATCAGTTAGCTGCTTTCAGTTGACATTTTTAACCAGTACAATTTCTGCCGTTATATTCATAAATTTTCCTTGATTTATTCATAAAACGACTGTCGATGAATCTATTTTTTTTTTGCCAGTCAAGGTAAAAACTTTATAATTTCTTTGGTAATGGTAAATGTTATGGACTTTAAAACTAAACTCATTTTTCATTTGGCGAAAAATAAAATATGGCAGTAATTTGTAGCGTTCACTGGCATAGTTAGTTAATTTTTAGAATACTCCAATTGTTTTGTAAAACGACATTAAATATTACGATTATAGAAAATATAAAAAGATGGTTGTCTAGGTAAACATATTTTTATATTGTAATAATCTTGATGATTGTTACAATTATCCTCTTGGGAGTAGTAAATTGTAAGATATATTTTTTACACACACTCCACTACCACAAGTAGTGAATGAAGGTTTATATAAGTTTGTCATTTCGTGTATAACTCTTAGAAATATTCATCGATTGAGCAATGTCTGTTTGTGTAAAACACTCTCACGTCCAAAATATGTATCCAAAGTCAGCAAAGTTTACAAATAATAATTTATAATTCCCCTAAGCAGTTTGGTATTAAAAATCATTAAAATCGGTTCAGGCCAACCAGAGTTATGAACCAAAATATGTAACAACAACCTCCATAAAAATACAGTTTTTGCTATTTCGTTTAAATATATTGCAAATAATACCATGAAATTATTTTATTTCTACGATGGAGGGACAAACCGTGATGAAAATGGTAAGAATCGGTTCATTAGTTCCAATAGCTCCCATATGAATTTCTTCTTGAAATATAATATGGCTTAATGTTACAGAAATGTCTGAAAATAGCAACATCGATACAAAATTCAGTAGAAATAAGTTTTATATGAAAATAAATCACAAAATAAAAAACTGATTAGTTCCGACCATGTTTGACCATTGCTACCATTGAAAGTCCACTTCCGAAAATCACTTAAATATGTATAAATCTTTTAAAATAACGGTACCGATTCAAAATTTTTCACAGATCATGTATATATGTATATTCCAAAATCAAACTGTTGGATTTTGTGAATATAGGCCCATATTTGGCCATATCCTCCATATATCGGATTCATTTATCATCATTTAGTTTTTATGGGGAATTTTCAGTACCAAATTTTATGAAGATCGGTCCATAATTGGTCATAGCAATCCTGAAAAACATGTAAACCCACAAAAATATCTACTAAATATCGGTATCAAACTAACATTTATACCAATTTGTAATTTTTAGTCATATGGCAATTATACTACTGAATTTTTTAGTTCTCGGTCCATATTTGGCAATAGCGCCCCAATAAAGCAAACTTACAAGTATTATTACAACAACCGTTAAACTTTTGTAAACTACGTTATTGAAATGAAATTGTACATATACAAGCCTCAAATAAATATAAATTACATTGCTGGATACTGGATTTTAAAGATATCAGTCCATAATTGGTCTAAATTTACTATAACACCCATAAGCTCTTGTAAATAGTGTCATTGAGATGATATATGGTATAACTTTACCATATTTTATGCACTTTTCCTTAACCTGGTGAACATGGAAAAATGTTGAACCTATTTTTATTTTTATAAATTTTTAGCTCATTCGATCACAAATGCGCTGATTTGGCCCCTGATGATCGTCTGAGTTCGACTATACCTTTTATTTATTTTTATCAATACATTTTATTAAAAATACAAATTTTTTATACGGAAATATTGGGTGTATAATTTAAAAATGCGGAAAATTTTTAAATTTGTAGCTTTTGTTTTGAAACATAAATATGCATTCAATTGCATTCAAGAGTTGGCTATTGTTAGCATATTCGGTAGGTATCAGCTTCATTTATTTTTTTATTTTTTTCATATATGTGGAGGTATAAAATTTTTAGAAACGCTGTATTATCAATCTAAACTAAAATAAAAAGCGAACGAAACGTTGGGTAAAACAAATATATAAAAAACCATAAATGTTTTTTATTTATATTTGTTGAAAAAGGAAGAGAAAGAATTATTGATCAGAATAGCCCGTGAGGAAAAACAAAAACCTTAATAATAATACTAAACTAAAATATTTTTAGGAAATGTGGTATTTTTAGCTTACGGTTGTGTTTTTGTTTCCACAATATTGTACCGGTGTATAATTGGAAGTAACATAATTATATATGTACTTAGTTACAGCATTATAGTGGTGTAGAGTATTTGCAAGAGTTGTCAGGATTTATTGTTAATTGTTTGGACAAATGGTTGTTAAAGCATTTAATATATTCTATACTATTTAGGAAGATCTTCCCTGATTTGGGGCTTAACTTAAAACTTTATTTAAAAGTAAAAAACAATTCATTTCATTTTTAGAATCTCTTAAAATATCGAATTGTGGAAGCATAACTGTTATATGTAAATACCAATAATGTAAAAACGTCAACTACTCTTTTTACTTACTTATTTTTCGTATACTTACAGATGTAGATATCATTTAACCCGCTACTTCGTTAGCGAATTATATTTAAATATACGATATATTCAAAACATGTGTGATGTATATATACATGGTTGGTTTACGTGTTAATTCACTACGTGCGAACACTTAAGTAGAGTCGAAGGGACCACGTTTTAAAAGACCACACCACTCGTCAGATTTAATGTCGTATACAACATACTGTAGCTAATATGTGTACAGAAAGTCGCGTTTTGCTAGACCCAACCTGTAGCTGTGAGATATCTCAGTAGGTCATTGAGTTTTGACCCGGCTACCTCACCAAGGTTGTTCAATGTATAGTTTCCCATGAATGTATGTCTTTTGACACTCAGGGCTGGGCATTCGCAGAGAAGGTGGAAAATCGTTTCCTCTTTTTCCCTATCCTTACAACTACGACAGTGGTCGTTAAATGGGAGTCCCAGGCGATTTACGTGCTTGCCTAACGTCCACTGTCCCGTTAATACTGCCAGCAACCTTGATATATCCTTCCTATTTCGGATTATCAGTTGCGTAGTGCGTTTCTCATTAAAAGATGGCCACATACATACATACGTCTTATTTCTCAAAGTACCACTTTGTAAATTTTCTAGAAGTTTCAAAAAACACAATATGTTGTCAATTTATTAAAGGTTTTTAAAGCTGCCATCAAAATACCCTTACGTCTTCATACACTTTTCCCACAAAAAAATATGTATAACGTTTTTAAATTTATAAATATTGAAAACATAAAATTTAGGGAAAGAAAAATGTATTAATATTCAAGTTTTGTAAAATTTTATGTTTTTATGTTAAAAAGTTTCAAATAAATATATGTACATATGTGCAAAAACTAGCACCATTAGAATAAATTCCATTGCTCGATTTGTATATATATACATATGTATATACAAATTTCATAGTAACTGATTTCATAGCGTGTCAAATGAATAAACCAATTAAGCCTTTCAGGTGTCGAGAAGTCAAAGGCGAAATTTGTAAACTTAATTCAAAAAAATCTGCCAGTTATGACAACATACATAGATGCCAAGGCTCTTAAAAACTAGACTATGATTTTTCTAACAGTTGTTCTTAATGCCATTTTCCAACGTAATGGAAACACGCCAAAATTATAATGATTTTAAAGCCAAACAAACCAGAAAATTCAATTGAATCTTACAGACCCACCAGCTTACTGCCAGTTCTATCGAAATTATTCGAACGACTATTTCAAAATAGGTTAATGCTGGTGTTGGAATCTCGAAGGATAATACCAGACCATCAATTCGGTTTTCGAAGCAAACATGGGACTCCGGAACAATGCCATAGGATTGTAAAAATAATAAGAGACTCTCTTGAAAACAAATACTACTGTTCATCAGTATTTCTTAATGTCAAACAAGCATTTGAAAGAGTATGACATAATGGCTTACTATACTGCTCAAGTCCTATCTCAGTAATAGAAGTTTTCATGTCAATATCAACGACGAAAATTATGAAATCGGAGTCATAACAGCTGGTGTACCACAAGGAAGCGTATTGGGTCCAACTCTTTACACATTATTAACTCTGATATGCCAACTGATGACGACATAGTAGTAGCAACGTACGCCGATGATACCGCTATACTACCCGCTTACGAATCAGCAGTCATGGCATCAAATGCCATTCAGACCCAGCTTAACTTACTGGTAATTGGTTAAAAAAGGGGAACATTAAAGTGAATACAGATACACTTAGATATGGTGACTGCCCTATCGTTAATCTAAATGGAGATGAAATACCGAAATCAAACGACGTCAAATATTTAGGTCTTAACATTGATCGTCGCTTAGACATGGTATCTCAGAAAATAGTATCACATTGATAACAAGTAAGAGTTTATATTCAACTGTGCCGAATCTTATATACCCACTACCAAATCACCTTTTATGGGGCGAACTACATAATACATTGTACCATAATTTCTATCTATCTTTAGGTTTATTTTAGTTTTAGCGTTTTTTCGTGGAACAGGTTCCTTGAAATTTTAAAAAAAGTCCCATTAAATAAAGCTTTAAAAACAAAAGAAAACCGTTAAATTTTCTTTTTGTCGTTCACGCTTATAACATAATAGAAATATAATAACATAATATAATAATAAAAATTTCTAAGCACTAATTTGTTTCACATAAGTACATATTTTGTTATATGGTCAACACTGTTTATATTTTGTCGCTAACAAAAATAGATATTCACCCCTATCGTGAATAAAAATTCCACATGAAATTTGTTCCCTTTTATTTTTCTAACATTGAATTTAAATAGGAAAAATGTGAAAAGGGAACAAATTTCATGTGGAATTTTTATTCACGATGGGGGTGATTAGTTTAATTTGACAGCGACGAAAAAATCAGCATGGGCAACAGTGTTGCCATTTTAGCACTTTCAGTGCTAGATTTAGCATTTTGTTTCTTGAAAATGCATTGAAATTTTGAAAAATTATGCTAAATGCTTTTTAGCATAATTTGTTTGGTAATAACCAACTTTTTTCTCGAACAAATTTTTACTCTTTTAATTCAAAAAATACTTTTGGAGAAATAAAAAATAACTTTTATTAATATTTCAAAAAACAAGTCAACAATTGTTATGAACAAAATTAGAAAAAACTATAATTTATATTTGTAACATTTGAAATAAAAATTGTATTGTTACATTGCAAAAATTTAGCACTTATTTTTTCTTCTGTAGAACATTTTAGCACTTAGTTTTTCATGTTTTAGCATATTTTGAAATTCATTTTCTGGCAACACTGATGGGCAACAACCTGCAGTTGTGTTGCCTGCTGTCGGCAATATAGTCACTCACATATAAACGTGTGTATTTTATTTTTGACATATTGTAGTCGGTAGCCTGCTGTCTCGAATGTGTTTAATGCTTTATGAATAAGAATTTATATATGTCTCTTTCTTTCAGAACTGCAGCGATTTACTGTAAAACACAATAAATTAAGTACCAAAAAGGAATAGAAAACTTTATTAGACGTCAAAATTGTCACCTCTATATACTCTGTTATTCTCGGAAGTGGAACTTGAACGAGAGTTATGCCTAATTATGAACCAACTTTCACAATAGTTAATAGTATAATTTTGACATACTTATAACTAATCTGTGTAAAATTTCGGTTCGATATGGATGTTTATTTAGGTTAATGAGTTTTCGGAAATAGTCCTCATTTGGGACCTACTATGGGACGATCGTCATGAAATTCGGTAAGACGATTTATATGTATAAGCATGTGAATGATTTGTGTTGACTTTCAACTTGATAAGGGATTTATCTGTATTCAAGTGATTTTCGTGGAGCAGTGTTTATATAGGGGCTACGATCAGCATGAAATTTAGTACGACGATTTGTATGTATACATGAATTATGTATGTTAAATTTCAATATGAAAGTCACTTTTAAGAGAGATTTTTTGCGCATTTAAATCGTTTTCAGAAGTGGACTTTGTATGAAGCTATGTCAGAATATGGGCCGTTGCATACAAAATATTGTTTAGAGATATCTCGTGCCATAAAACTTATTTTTGCTGAATTTTGTATGGCTACTACTTTTATATAGACATTTATGTATCATAAAGCCACATTTCTGGATGACATTTCTATGGGGGGCTATGAGAAGTCGGAGACCGATTCATACCATTTTCACTAGGAAAAAATTTTATGATGTTAACTTTGATGTTATATTTAAAGTAAATTGCAAAAAAACATCTGAAAAATATAAAGATTGTCTCAAACTTTGGTCTATAACTCGGATCCTACTAAACCGATTTGGCCCATTTTCCATAACAAACATTTCGTTGGATCAAGGAATGTTGGGTAACAATTTCATTGTTCTATGTATTTTTTTTGACGCTCTATCTTGCCTTTAACAGACGGACAGACATTTTTGATTCTACGGCCAATATTTCGATTTATTACAACGGAATGCTTGTCTAAAATACCCCCCATATTTTTGGTGGTGGATGTTATAAGGGCCCTTTTAGATTATGCAACTTTATTTGCGCAAGTCTTGTGTTTGTGAGTGTGAGAGGAAAGGTCGGTTGGAATTGAAAAGAATTGCCAAATTGCTGAGTACAGGCTTGTTTGTACTTGACAATTCTGTAGCTGCTGTCATTCTAGCCTGGGGATATTTATTTGTTTTTGACGTTCAAAATAAAATAAATAAAAAGGAAAATTATACTTGCGCAATTAAAGGCGCCTAAGGAATAGAAACAAAACTCATAACCAGTGATGACAAGTATTTATAACCGGTGCAATATAACTTCTCTCAAGTTCGTTTTACAGCTAAAGATTCTCAATATTTTATTAAATTTTGACATTTTGTCTAAATTAAGGACAATATGTTTTCGCATTTCGAAGTTTCACAATTAATGGTAGTGAACAAGCTGATCTCTTGAGAAACGAGATCGGGTGCCCCGATACACTAGGCGATAGTGTGCCGGACTAGCAGTCAGAGGGTTACGGGTTCGATTCCCGCCAAAGACTATGAGTGTTTTCTGCAGACAAGCCAAAAAGCTTAGCTGTTTGTGTTTGTTAATTATCAAAAAAAAAAAAAAAAATTTATATATTGAAAGATATATTTGGAAAACAAATTTAAATTGGAAGCCAAATTGTCTCGGTCAGCATAATTTTGGTTTACTAATTTAAATTTAACCAAAATTTCTATTGATTTGATTGCCCCAAATTATTATTAAACATAAATCAAGTTATGTATATCGTATCTGTCCTCTATATTATAGAAGAAAAATACAATTCAGGGCACCAGTTCGGCGACAGAATCGAGTATGTAATTTAAAACATGTTAAAATTTATTTTTAATATATAAATATATTATGGTACATAAATACGTCTCGGTTCTTATTTATATCTCTTGATGTAAGATTGTTTTCCTCTACAAATAAAGTATGTGCACTGAGTTTCAACAAAACTTCCGACTTAAATACATACATTTGTTTTAATTAAAAACATAAATTAACAATTACTTAAAAGTGTCTCCGTACTTGAGAAAAAATTAAAAAAAAAAACTTTGTAAATTATGTCCCAATACTTTCGCCTTATATTCTTACTTAAAGCTTTTTTTACATTGCACTCAAACAACTAGAAGATGTCACATGAATATCAATTTCTTTTAATTACAAATTTTAATTATGTACATACATACTATATTTAAACAAAAGCTGTTTGTTTTCTATTTTGTAGTTTTTTTTTCTGTTTTGTTTTGATAATTACTTCGTAAATAAAGTAACCAAATGTTGAGAAAAAAAAAACTAATACAAATAAAATTATTTTTTATGGACAATTAGTAAATGGCACACCACAAAACGTGACTTCTACACTTAATCGTTGTTGTTAACAATTTTCGTTGTTGTTGCTGTTGATATTGTATTTATATACATATACATGCATATAAACAATTCATACTTAACTTGCCACATATAAACAGTATTGTATTTGTTTCAACTGTGCAATTACAAGTAGGTGAATTTATAATTAACACAAACAATGTCGATCTATAATATTGAGTCTATATTGCCGAAAGCAAAGAAAATCAATTTATAAATTGGAAATATAACGAATATAACTTATCGTATATTTATCTAACAAATTATAGAAATGCACCAAAAATGTTTATCTACTTTGGAAGTTTTGATGAAATGCGATATTTGATTTACCCTTTTCAGCTTCATAAATAATCTGATAAGAACTTTTGCCTTTGCTATGGTTAATAACCCATTACGTGTTAATTTTAATAAAACTAATATAGATTTGTATGACCCAGTTGGAATTAAATACCATCTGTTGGCAAAGATGAAATTGTTAAATATGTACTTGTATTTTTAATATAACAATTTAATGAAAACTATACCTTTGACGTTTTTATACGTTTTTACCTTTTTAAAACGGTGGTTTATTTTCCTTAAATAAACCGGATTCTTTTTAATTGCAAAATAAAAGCGTCCAGTAGTTTGAAGAAAATACAACGAGACTTTATTTATTTAAATCTACACAAAAACAATTAAAAACATGTAAGAAAGTATAGCCGGTTAAGCCCGACCATATAATACCCTACACCCAGTATATGTATAAAACAGCTTTTTAGAAATGAGCGCTATATGTGAGATATAACCTATTATGGTCCGATCATCCTAAAATTTACTGTCATGATTTCTGTGAACATAAATATTTTATATCGACATCTCAATTCCAAAACATGCCAAGTCGAAAAAGTGAGTTTTGCCGGAAAAGCTACTAAAGTTTACAGGCGATATCTAAAAAACCATATGAGGTAGAACTTTGTTGTTTATAACTATTGATTGAACTAGCCAATCACAACCAAAATTTGACAGAATTTAATTTAAAAAAAATCTAAATTCAAAAACGCAAAAAATTAAAAACATGCTAAGTCGACATAGCATGGTTTGGAATTGAACTGTCGATATGTTAAACTTTATCTCGATATAAATACTTTTAAAAAATATATGAAAGGTAAAGGGATTTACGAAGAGGGGTTTATATGCGTGTTTCGACTAATTATGGAACTTATTTATGTCGAATTTTATTTAGATAACAAAATTTTTTAAGAAATTTATGATCGTTAAAGTGATTTTCAGAAATGGGCCTTATATGTTGGCTATGATAAATTTTTAGATGTAGTTTGGTTGCATTTACCACTCATTTGTGATAAAATTTGTTTGGAAATTGCATAATTTAAACATTTATGATCGGTAAACTCTAATTTCGAGAGGACATTTGTATGGGGGCCAGGTGAAATAATAGACCGATTACCGAACAAGCTTTACATAGACACCTAGCCAGGCAGACGGACGGACGGACATCGTTAAATCGACTCAGAAAGTTATTCTTAAAAAAATCTATATTGTACAAAAAATCAGCATTTATATGTTTTACATAAAACTTAAAATGCAAATAGAAAACTTTTTCGCCTAGTTTTAGCAAAAAGTCGTTTTATAATTAGTCTTATATTTTTGAAACAGTTAAATTAATTAAAGATAAGTATCTAAATAAACATTTAAAATTCCAAGAAAATTTATTTTTAACTGAATCTAACATTTATTCAAAAAACTAAGGGCAAATTAATACGGATTTTCAGTTGCATTTGATATTGACAGTTGTTTACATTAAAGTATTTTGTATGTAAAATTAAATAACTGAAAATTTACTTAAAAACCGATCTACTTATTTTTCATTTCATTTTAACAAAAAGTTCATTTAATTTTAAATGTTATAATTCTCAAACAGTCAAGGTGAATTTTAATATAAGATATGTATATGTAGATATTATACGGAAGCTATCACTATGTATAGACCGACCCTTAAAAAATTATTTCTAGTTATTTTCAGTTATTTTATTTTAGTTAATAACTAAAATACATACAATTTTATATTTGTTAATAACTGAAAATACATAAAATAACTGAAGATTCTGTTGATTTTACGGAATTTGTGGTTAATTTTTTGATAGTTAAAATACATAAAATAACTGAAAATTCTGCTGATTTTACGGAATTCGGAGTTGAATTTTTGACATTTAAAATTAAATGAACTTTTCGTTAAAATTAAATGAATAATAAGTAGACCGGTTTTTAACTGAATATTCATTTATTTTATATTACAATTTCAGTTAATTTTACGTACAAAATTTTTTGAGTGCATATGTACATATACGAGTATCAAAAAGCTATATTTGTTTACAATAATAGATTTTTGTAGCAAATTAGAGATGAATTCAAATATTATTATTGATCTAGAAATCTTTGCAGATAGTTTTTCAAAAAATGTAAATTATGAAATGTACCTCGCTACTTTATCTATACGTAGTACATATATGTATGTATACATATGTTCTATATACTTTTATGAATATATACAGAATATCTACTTATAAGATTCATTATGAGCAGACATTGTTTGCAAACTCATTATGAATTTTAATAATTTCTATACGAATTTATATACTAATATAACTACCTATATAGACATCATGAATAAATGAATAATCTATTGATATGTATACCATCAGGTTTTTATTGAAAGCCTCAAAAATAACACTCCTACTACTCTTCCAATTTGGTGAAAATTATACATATATTTTTGTCATACCCAACCTTATAGATCGACTTAGGCAAGCATACAAACGTATAACGCCAAGTGATCGTATGTATGTATGTATTCCTTTGAAAACGTGATCTTGCTCGTGCTATTACCAAAGGTAAAACAAAAAGCTTTAAAAAATAAAATAAAAAAAACTTCAAGTGATAAGCAGTAAATTAAAAAGAAAAAACTTGTTTTCCACTTTTGTCAAATCTTTGGGTCTCACTACCAATATACATACATTCATACATACATACCTACATATATGAACATAATATTAAAACCACAAAAAAACAGTGTTGAACAGAAGTGCGTAAAACTTACGAATCTTTCTTTGGAAAAGAAAACAAAATGAATAGTATATACATTAATATTAGGGCCCATAATTTGGAAAAGTGGATATAACTATTGGGTGTATTCTTTAAAAATGCGATTTTTTTTAAATTTTTGCATTTGTACAATATAAATTTGTTCAAATACGGCTATTGTTAGCTATGACCTATGCCCATCTTTTCTGCAACACATGGATTCTACGCCAAAACGAACGCTAATTTCTTGAGGCCAAGAACGAATCTAGTAAATTTCGGATAACTTATTCTGAAGTGAAGCGTATCTCTAAGAGAAAGCGTGCTACATCGCCGGATGGGGTAAGGTCCCGACCATATCTTTGGGTTATCGTTAAGGGTAAATTTTTCATCGTAGGCAATTTCAGATTCAGTACAAAATTTATACTCTTTTATAGGGTTTAAGCAGCATTTCGGACATGAAAAATCGTCTTTCACTATCTCTGGGATTCAATTCATATGGTTTCCAGTTTCCCTGCTTTTGAACAAATCCTGCTCCTCGCAAATGATTTGAAATTGCTGCTTGAGTAGCTCCCAATGATTTTGTAAGCAGATTGTTGAGCTTGACAACAATCTTCATGAAGTAATTTTTGGTCATCAAACTTGTTTTTCTAGCCTAAGCAATATTTGTCTTTAATGTAAAAATCACCACTTCAGACCTCTCCCGCACATTGAAACCAAAGGTGAGTAATCCGTGTGCTTCAACGGCACTTTTTTCAAATTTAAAAAACATCAAAATCAAAAACAGGTTTTGCTCATATACTCGGTGTTATTTACTGAGCCGACTTAACGATGTCCGTCCTTCCGTCTGTCTGGTTGGCTGGCTGTTTATGTAAACCTTTTGCGCAGAGTACAGGTCGCAATTTTGAAAATATTTCGATAAAATTTTGTACATGATATTTTTGGGCCCAAGGACGCTTGGGATTGAAAGCGGTCCCAATCGATCCATTATTTCACCTAGCCCTCATACAAATTTTCTCCCGAAATAGGGGTTTATCGGTCATAAATGTTTGATTTATGCACGTATACCAACAAATGTCTCTAGAAATAAGTTGCATATAAAGCCTAATATCAGCAACAAATTTGTGCAAATCGGTCCATAATTGACCATAGCGCCCAAATCAAAATGTTAATATCCAAATTATGTTCAACATAAGCTTGTTTCATATATACAAAAAACATTTAGCACAATTTTGTGCTGATCGGCCCATAACTTACGATAGCTCCCATATAAGGCCCACTTCCCAAAATCAATATAACCATAAATCAATGTTAGTATATAAATAAAATTGAACACAAATATGTTTCATGACAACTAATTTCATAACGGTCGGTCCATAATTAGTTATAGCTCCCTTAGAAAATCATCTACGAAAATCACTTTAGCAACTATAAAATTTAACACAAAGAATATTTATATGCAGAAAATTCATGCCAATACATGTTTCGATGATCCGCCCATAATAGATCATAGCCCATTTCTGAAAATCTGTTTTATACATACATATACTGGGTGTAGGACATTATGTGGTCGGGCTTGACTGACTATACTTTCTTACTTGTTTTTATTTGTTTTTCTTAAAATTAAACCGCATTTAATGAAAACCATTTTGTATCCGTATTCGAAACCGTTTTTTTTAAGATGCAATTTATCGAATAAACCGAAATCCTATTTTATAAAAGTTCGGCCTCTTTAATACTCTACACTCTATTTAATGTGCTGTGCAGTTTAGTTTGCCACTGTATGTATGTTCGAGTAATACATACGATTACAGTACACAGAAAAAAAAATCATGTTTTTTTTTTAATTAAACCTTTAATTGATTTTAAAATAATTTTCAATTAAAATTTTAATTGATTCAATTACTTTTTCTGATATTTTCAATTAAATCTCATATTTTTTTTTAACTGATACTATCATTTTGTTTACAGGTCCGATTTCAATTAAATTTTTAATTGATTCCACAAATATTTTAATTGAAACTCATTTTTATTTTTTTCTGTGTATATGAAAACGTATCTTGATAAAAAAGCAATACGTACAATACGTACAGGTATATTGCATATATCTGTATGTTTGCAGCACGTTGTTTTTTATACCGTACACCACCATAGTGGGGAGGGTATATTGGATTTGGGCTGATGTTTGTGACGCTCATAAATATTGGTCCAAATACCCACCTTGACTTAGAATCACTTCCTGAGTCGATTTAAAGAAGTCCGTAAGTCCATCTGGCTGTACTTGTACAGCTTGTGCGCAGAGTACAGGTTGCCATTTTATAGACATTTCAACAAAATTTGGCAGATGGATTTTTTCAGCTCAGTAACGGACAACGTTGAAAGTAGTAGAAATCGGTCAATTATTTTGCCTGGGCCTTATAGCAATGTCCAATGTTTATCGGTCATACATGTTTAACTAATGCATGTATCCCAACAAATTTCTCCAGGAATAAATTGTACATGAAGCATAATCTCGTCAACAAATTTTGTAGAGATTGGTCCATAACTGAACATAGCTTCCATATAAGGCTCGCTACCGTAAATTATTTTAAAGAATAAAACTCTCTTAAAAATTTCGGTATCCAAATAGTATTGAACACAATTTTGTTTCATATATATATACAAATCATTTGGTACAATTTTATGATTATCGGTACATAATTAGTCGTAACTCCCATAAAAGGCCCACTTCCGAAAAATACTTAACGACTCTAAGTCTCTTAAATTATTTGGTATCCAAATAAAATCCAACACAAATAAGTTTTATATATACAGAAATGATGACACCTAATTATGTAATGGTCGGTCCATAATTAGTCGAAACCCTCTCTGTAATTCTCTTTTTCAAAAGTATTTATATCGAGATAAAGTTTTACATACATAATATTTATATTCATAGACGTCATGACACTAAATTTTTGGATAATCGGTCCACAATAGGTTATATCTCTTATATAAAGCCCATTTCTGAAAAACTGTTTTATACATATACTGGATGTAGGGTATTATATGGCCGGGCTTGACCGACTATACTTTCTTACTCGTTTTTGTGTTATTAACTGGTTTTTTTTTTGCCTTTTTTTTTGTTGCTCTTAACAATATCTTGTTATACAGTAGTTGTGTTTGTTGTGAAATGCTACCGTATTACCCTTCATTTTTTTTAAAGATTATTTTGTTTTTTTATAAAGATTTCTTATACATAATTATGTTTGTATATAAGTATGTATGTTTGTGTTTTTGTGTGTGACTTGTTACCTCTATTTGGGCACATCATTTGAAATGGAAACGCGTTGCTTGTATTTTGGTTAATAATGCAGAAAGCCGATTATAGATATTTTTCAATATTATCGAAGATACATTAAATGCATCAATAATTTTAGAGCAGTGTCTGAAAAAGACATACAATGTTGCAATGATGGTTCAGGGGACTGTATTCGCCTTATTTTTATTGTTGTTTTTTTTTTTTGTTGACTTTCAAAAGTAGGAGAGACATACGTGCAAAAGTCTTATTAGTAACAAAGTAATACAGTAAAAGTTAATGCCAAATAGAGTGTTTTATTTGCTTAAACTTTTTATTGACATTTTGGAGTTTAATAAATGATCAATGTTGCAAATGTTTTGAAACTACACATGACGTTTCCGGGTACATAAGAAAATGTAATTGCATTTTAAAATACAATTTTATAAAACAAATTATTGTTTAATATAATTAACAAACACAAACTGCGAAGATTTTTGGCTTATCTGCAGAAAGCACCCAGAGTCTTTGGTGGGAATCGAACCCGCAACCCTCTGACTGATAGTCGCCTAGTCTATCGGGGCACCAATTTGGTTAATAATGCAGTTATTTCAAGACAATAATTACATATGCATGTATATATTTTATAACGCTGAAAATGCTTTATAAATCAGTTCTAAATTAGTTTGATCAAAAAATCATACATTTTCTATTTCCAGCATTCAACAAATATTTTGTTTTTAAAACCTCTTAATCTATTCATCCCTATAAGCGTCTTGGTTGGAATTTCAAGTTGAATGTAGGTGTAATTTCAACATTGAGCTCAGTATCAATCAAATATTTTTTAATTGTAAATATTATAAAAGAAAATATACAAATTCAAATCAAATGTTTTTTGTTTGAAAATGTTTTCGTATTTTAAAACTGAATTTTATACGAATTGAAGTCAAATTACAATAATATTATCAAGTGCTCGATTTTATTGAGATTTGTTGAAGTATTTATTTTCTATACAAATATTTTATTCACTTAAAAAGACCATATAAAACAAGTTAGAGTGTAATATTCGGCTGGGCCAAATCTTAAATACCCTCTACCTAAATATAACGAGAAATGCAAACATTACACAATTATTCTAGTCCTATAACCAGGACTAGAATATCCTCATTCAGTGTTTTTAATACTAATATCTTAGCATTTTCTACATACATATATTGTTTGAACGACAATTTCATTTATTTCAATAAGTAAAGTAAAGTAAACCAAGAATGATAAAATATCATTCTTGAAATAAACATACTATATACTATAGTATATAGCATATTATTTTCAAAGGTTCTTATTTTACAATATGGGTATTTTAAGAACTAAATGCAAGCAATGGTTATGGTTGTTTAATTTGTCTTTTTGCATCCATTTTTTAAATCGTTGTGATCTCTCCCATGAAGTAAATGAATTGCAAGATCAATGGATAGATAATGGACATTAAACAATTGAATTTAGAAGTTATTTTTATTTTGTTTAATAAAATTTAATTTTTTATTTTTATATTTTTTTTATTTTTAACAAGCATATCGTTAGTGGAAATTCCAAAAAATGTAAATAATATTTAAAACAAGTAAGAAACTATAGTCGGTCAAGCCCGACCATATAATACCCTACACCCATTATATGTATAAAACAGATTTTCAGAAATGGCCGCTATATGGGAGATATTACCTATTGTGGACCTATTATCCAAAAATTTAGTGTCATGACGTCTATGAATATAAATATTATGTATGTTAAATTTTATCTCGATATAAATACTTTTAAAAGATTAATGGAGGTTAAATTGAATTACGAAGAGGGTCTTATATGGGAGTTTCGGCTAATTATGGACCGACCATTTTAAAATTAGGTGTCATCATTTCTTTATACAAGAAACTTATGTGTGTCGAATTTTATTTGGATACCAACATTTTTAAGAAATGTATGGTCGTTAAAGTAGTTTTCGAAAGTGGACCTTATATGGGAGCTACGACAAATTATGGACCGATCGTCATAAAATTCTACCATGTTATATGTATATATACGAAACATATGTGTGTTCAATATTATTTGATTACCAACATTTTTAAGAGAGTTATGCTCTTTTAAGTGATTTTCGGAAGTGGGCCTTATATGAGAGCTACGACTAATTATGGACCGATCATCATAAACTTCTGCCATATTATATGTATATGGACGAAACATATGTGTGTTCAATATTATTTGATTACCAACATTTTTAAGAGAGTTATGCTCTTTTAAGTGATATTTGGAAGTGGTCCTTATATGGGAGCTACGACTAATTATGGACCGATCATCATAAACTTCTGCCATATTATATGTATATGGACGAAACATATTTGTGTTCAATATTATTGGGATACCAACATTTTTAAGAGAGTTATGCTCTTTTAAGTGATTTTTGAAAGTGGTCCTTATATGGGAGCTACGACTAATTATAGACCGATCTTTACGAAATTTGTAGATGTATTTAGCTTCATTTACTACTCATCTGTGGTAATTTTGTTTGCAGACTTGCATAATTCAAAGATTTATGACCGGTAAACCCCAATTTCTGGAGGACATTTGTATGGGGGCTAGGTGAAATAATGGACCGATTTCCACCAGTTTCTATCCCATCCATCATTGGCCGAAAAAATATGATGTACCGTTAAATCGACTCAGAAAGTGATTCTGAGTCGATGGGTATACTTTAAGGTGAGTGTTGGACCAATATTTCTGGGCGTTACAAACATCAGCACAAATCCAATATACCCTCCCCACTATGGTGGTGTAGGGTATCAAAATGCCTAACTTAAGGCAAAAATGCTTAGTAGAAAAATGTTGTTGTTTTTATTATTTCCGATAAAAATACAAAGACATTTTAATTAATAAAAATATTGGGATTTAATTCTATAATTCTTCTTTAATATGCAACATTACATATTTTGCATTTCAACTAACGATATGCTTTTTGTTTTTAGTCTTTTTCTTCTCCTGTAATATTTTTCCAATTTCATACAATCAAAAGAAAACTTGCAAAATACTCGAGTATTTCAATAAGTAGTTTAAGAACTGTCTCTCCAAACACGTGAATATTCGTATTCTTAAACATTTATTGTAGTTATTTATTACATAGACAATATTTATTGTGTATTTTATAAGAGAACGAGTATTTTACTTTATAAAGAGAAGATCGAATAAAGCAAGTAAACGAAAAAAAGTAAATGTAGATATGTATTTGTTTGTTGTACTTTTGCAGCAGCCTAGTATTAACATAAATTGCGGAAGTGGACATTATATGGTGTATATGGTTAAGTATGGACCGATATTTTCAAAATCCAGCAGTTTGATTTTGTCATATATATAAATGCTCCGTATAAAATTTTGCATTGGTATAATATGATTTTGTAAATGATCTATGTAAAGTTCTGGATTCGTACCATTATTTATAAGAGATTTATGAGTATTGAAGTGATTTTCGGATGGACCGAAATTCACAAAATTCTGTAGAATGATTTTTGTGTATATGCAAATGATCTATGTAAAATTTTGCTGCGATAACGATATTTATAAGATATGTATAAAGATGTGGTATTATATGGGAGCTATGACTAATTATGGACCGACCATCATAAAATTTAGAGCAACAATTTATATATCTATAAGAATTATTTGTGTAGAACAGATTGGTAACTATATTTCTGCTAGATTTATACGTATATAAGTAAATTTTAGATGTGTACTTTATATGGGGTCTATTGTCAAACATAGACCAAACAAAACATAGTTTCGTTTTTCAATTTCTTTTTACATGATACTTATTCCTGCTAAATTTTGTATAGATATTCCAATTTTATTGACATTTATGTATAAATGAGCAATATTTCGAGAAAATTTTTGTATGTGGGGCTAAGAGAAATCATGGACCTATTCTTACTATTTTCCTCACAATTTCTTTTTTTATCATAAAAATAACGTGTATAAAATTTCATGGCAATATCTGATATATATTTAAAAAAAATGCAAAAGTTGTTTAAAAATATCAAATTTTCATGGCGGTTGTCTTACATTTTGGTTCATAGGTCTGGTTCTACAATACCGATTTTGTTGATTTTCAATATCTAACTGCTTAGGAGCATTGTAAACGGTTTTTTGCAAACTCTGTAGATTTTGGTTGACAGACAGACAAACAGACGGACGGACATAGCTCAATCGGCAAAGAATTCCATAAGGATCAAGAATATACATACATATATACTTTGTTAGGTCTCAGATGAATATTTCTTAGTGTTACACACGGAACGACAAACTTATATATACCCTCATTCACTACTTATGGTGGTGAAGGGTATAAAAACTATTTTAAATTCTAGAAATTAAATCACAATAATTTGCATTCGTTCATAATCTGGTGAGTAATAAATGTTTAATTGAAAATAAAAATAAGGTGAGCACTCTTTATGAATAGCTTTTATCTAAACATTGAACGCATTTTCAAAACATGGTTTATCCAATAATATATAAAGTTAATGAATAATGATGTCATTGATAAATTTCTTAAAAACTTTATAAATTTTCCAAAAACTTATGCAAAGTAAATGTATGAACGCTTTTTTTTCAATAATAATATCTTATCGGTTCATAGCAATGATGATACAATTTTTAACAATTTTAGACAATTTTTTTCTTATTTTTTAAGCTTTAATTAAATTCCTGGTAAATTTAATTTTCATTCCCATTTCCCAGGAAAAATAGTCGGGAATTTCCCAACTTTTATAGGAGCTTTCACGAATTATGGAACAATTTTAAAATAAGGCGACATTAATTTTATATATGTATATGAAACTTATTTGTGCAGAGTTCTATTTGGACTCCAAATTGAGTTTGTGAAAATGATTTTCGGATATGGGCCTTGTATTGCACCTATGTTCAATTATTGATCAATTTGTCCAACCTTTATATGTGTGATTTGGTTTTACATATAATTTATTTGTGGCAAACTACGTATGCAATGAATCCTGTAAAAGAATCATTTCAAAATTATTGACAAAGTCACCAACAAAATTTAAATATAATAAAAGTATGTCGAAGAAATAAAAGTGAAAGAATTGAAATAAATTTTAATTCTGTATGTGTTTCGATGGAAACACAGTATTTGATGTGTCCACGATTTTTGGAATTGTAAATTTCTATAAAAAAGCTTTAATTGATTTAAAAGCTCAGCACATGACAGATAACGAATTTGCCTTACAGAAAGTAACAGTCGAAACCCTTTGTCACAGTGATATGAATGCCTGTAAAATACATGCAAAAAGTGGTTGGAAATTAGGCGATGAGCTTGGGAAATCTCTTCTTATAGAAAGACAGATGATTTACGAAAAATTTAAATTTTTATTTAATGAGATAGAAATGTTTGTTATTAGAAATGAATTAAAAAAGTTGATTGCACATTTTATATGAAATAAGGAATCCTGTGAGTCTCCTGCAAATGATTCTGATTCTGACCTAGCAATTATCAATGATTCTAAAGGTACGGTCACACTTGGCAAATATTTGCCGAAAAAGACGTAACCACTAAATAAAATATATTCGAACTCCTTTATTTATTTAAAAACTTGGTTTATTTAGAACAAGACACCACAAATATTTCGTTTTATTATATTTGATGCTGTTTGATCTTGCAAAACACTTGTAAGAGTAAATAACGTCAAACAAATTTGTGTTAAAACAAATGGTTAAGCTTTTTTGAGTAAATATTTGCCATGTGTGACCATACCTTAAGAATAATAATACGACACATTTTCGATAAATTAAATAAATTCCATGTACGGTATGTATTTCAATTCATTACTAAAGGTGGATTCACCCATTTGTTCTTGACAAAAATTTTTTTCCAGAGAAAAAAGAGTTTTTTGCAGCGCAATTCACCCATTTCGAACGATTTTTCTGAAAAATCAAAGATGCCATCTATTAGTTTTACATTGATTTATTTTGCTTTGGGTTTTAAGTGTCAAAATACAAATATTAAATTATTTTAAAGTATTGTCACAGATATAAATTCAAAATTAATGAAAAAAGAAAGTTGCTTTTGCTGATGGCCATGGAAATACATAAGGCATTGTTATTTGTATGAAAAAATGCAACCTATTGGCAACTCAATTCATTTTAGTCCAGAAAAATTATAAAATTGAGCCAATCCAAGTTCGTAAAAAATATTTTCTCTCTCTCAAAAAGAGAGACGTCAAACTTCATATACAAAAAATATTGTTCGAAAAAATTGTTTGTTAAGAACGAATGGGTGAATCCACCTTAAGTTTTTGCTGGCTATTTACTCTTAATATTATGTATTCAAATTTAATAAATCTCTGTAATGAAATATGATTTTATAAATAAATGATTTTGCCTCAAATTTAAAGTATTTAATTTTTTCAATTTCCAAGATTATATCTGTAAGATTTCCATGCTTATAAATATATATATATATATATATATATATATATATATATATATATATATGTATATGTATGTACATTATTCTACATGTTGCTATATATTCTACATTTTTATAATTTTTCATAATTTTCCTAAGCATCTAAATTACATTATTGTTTTATATTAATACCAACGATACGTATTTTATTGAAACTTATAAAGAAATATGATAGCTTTTAATTTCCTCAATTATTTATCAATTTCGTTATTAATATTGAAAATAGCAGTTTGCTGTTGAACACGTCTAAACCGTTGTTATAGAGTTAGAAATGAAAAAAGTTGATAAATGTTCAGACAAATAAATGTCAACGTTTTATATATTACACTTATTTTTCATATTTGTACACACATTTTGTTTAATATTTGTAAAATGTCAACCAATTTAAATTTTTATTTAGTACAGGGAGGGGTGTAAGGAGTGGTGGGTAGGTCACATGATACTAGAAATAGTAGGGTTAGACAGGTCATAGAAAACTTTCGGAATTTAAAAAGTCATAAAAAATTAAAACAATAAAAATTGCATTAAATTACCACAGACAGTGTGGAAAAGTCTCAACTCTGTGATGAGGTAACATTAATTTGCACCCCTGTTTCTTTTCTTCCTTTTATTTTTTTTTTTTTTGCTGTTGTATTTAATATATTGTTGCTGTCATTTATACATAAATATTATTTCTGTATATTGTATATGCTAGTGTTTGTGTATTTCAAATCCGCATTTGTACATTTACCACCTAAATAATGTGTCATCACGCAGTACATCTATCATTGTCACTAACAGCTTTTTTCCCAACTAAACAAAACTAGACAAATGAAATAAAACACAAGATACACGAGTACGAGTAGGCAAACAGACGCATCCAGAGGCGAACCGTACAAAAAAGAAAGTAAGTACAAAAGTACGAATACTTACATATGTATGTACCTAAAACTGAACATTTATAAATGTATAACAAGTAAGAAAAAATAGTCGGTCAATCCCGACCATATAATACCCTACACTCAGTATATGTATAAAACAGTTTTTCAGAAATGTGTGCTATATGGAAGATATGACTTATTATGGACCGATCATCCAAAAATTTAGTGTCATGATTTTTGTGAATGCATATAAATATTGCGTATGTTAAACTTTATCTCGATATAAATGCTTTTAAACGATTTATGGATGTTAAAGTTGATTAGGGGGAGGGTCTTATATGGGAGTTTCGACTAATTACGGACCGACCATTATAAAATTAGGTGTCATCATTTCTGTATATTATTTGTGTCGAATTTTATTTGATTACCAACATTCTTAAGAAATTTATGATCGTTAAAGTGATTTTCGGAAGTGGGCCATTTATGGGAGCTACGACTAATTATGGACCGATCACAAGAAAATTATACCGTGTTGTTGGTATACGTATTAGATATATTTGTATTAAATATTATTTGGATAATAACATTTTTGATTGAGTTATGCTCTTTAAAGTGATTTTCGAAAGTGGGCCTTATATGGGAGCTACGACTAATTATGGACCGCTCTGCACAAAATTTGTAGATGTGAGTTGACTTCATTTACCAATCATTTGTGATGAAATTTGTTTGGTTCCTTGCATAATTCAAACATTTATGAGCGGTAAACCCCAATTTCGGGAGGACTTTTGTATGGTGGCCAGGTGAAATAATGGGCCGATTTCCACCAGTTTCAATCGCATCCATCCTTGGGCCGAAAAAATATCACGTACTAAATTTTATTGAAATATTTATCTTCAAAATTGCGACCTGTACTCTGCGCACAAGCTTTACATGGACAGCCAGCCAGCCAGACGGACGGACATCGTTAAATCGACTCAGAAAGTGATTCTGAGTCGATCGGTATAATTTAAGGTGGGTGGGTGGAGCAATATTTCTGGGCGTTACAAACGTCAGCACAAATCCAATATACCCTCCCCACTATGGTGGTGTAGGGTATAAAAACTTGTATGTATGTATGTATTTGTTTGATTGTAACAATCATTCCTAGTTATGTACGTAAGTATAAAAAACGACACAATTACATACAGGGTGACAAATATTGAATAATACAGATTGGAATTGATTTTATTAAGTAAAATAGAATGGTAGCAGTTAAAACTTAACTTACTATGGAACAAAAATTATAAAATATCGCTACTATTACCCCTATATTCCAAATAAAAATGTTATGCTAATATAGGAACATGAACATTTGATAATAGAGAAAAATTGTATAAATTTTGAGTTTAAAATTGGGTTCATAGTATGCTACTACTCCTTTAGCAATTATTCTAGTTATTAAAATATGAGTTTATAACTAAGATTTTTCAATTATGAATATTTTTTCTTGTATTCTTCTAAATCTTAGATCTGTGTCTCATATACTATTATTTGTTTTAAAAAAGAATGATATCGAATGCAACTGTAATTCAGACTACACCGTGCCCGACTAGTCTGTAAGTTAGTTATACTCCCCCCAGCACTTATCTCTGAAATTAAGCATGCTTAAGCTAACTGCAGAAACAGTTCTACAATCGCTAGTAAGCGTATTGAGAAATCGCTAAAACAAAAGGAATATTCACTTGTTGCTTTCCTAGATATTGAAGGTTCCTTTAACAATGTCAGGCCTGTCACTATTTCTGTAGGGACTGTGGTTTGTCGATAAGACACTGTCTGATAGTACCATTTGTGCCACACTAAGGCTCTACCATCATGGAAACAACGCTATCGGCCGTGCTTAAGGAAATTGGACTGGTTCTTGTTGCCAAACCGAAGGTTGCAGTTCGTTACATAGGATTTAAAAAATACAGGAGCCAAATTACCGCATTCGTGATCGAATGAGCTATCGTATCCAAAAATGATTTCGATATCGAAATTATGATAAAATGTACTAAATTTTTTGCTCGATATCGAATGCCATAATCTCAAATAAGAAAATTACAATCAATTTTACTCAATATCGAATGCGGTAATTTGGGCCCAGGTAGCTACTACTGTCAAACAAAACCAAAACAAAACAATAAAAACACAAAAAGAAACGTTGAAATAAATTATACGTATTTAAAGTAACTGATAGAAAAGGATCCGATGATATCGCCTTCCCAGTATTCTATACCCATCTGCCATACTACATTCTAAAAAATCTGCACGTTGCCCTAATTTAAACCTAATCTCTTATCCTAAACTTTTCGTAGAATTAAAACAAAATTATCCAATATCTCATATTAAAATGTTAACATTTATTGAAGGAATTTAACGTTAATAGAAATCATTTTTTTATATACCGTCCCCTCAATATAACAATAGCGTATAATTTTTTTAAGATTTTAAGAAAATAGAGTTTAAAGTTTTTGTCAAATCGGACGTCTATTAAAACCTCAACATCGCGGTAAATAAATATTCTTCATATTGGATTTTACTGTTTCTTGTCTTTAAATTGACCATTTGTTTTTATTCTACGCATCCTTTAAGACCATAATTATGTCATTCAAAGCTATTTTATTTTTTAAGGAATTGAATTCGTATGATGTATCTGATACGCTATTTTATTCAATAATTTTACGGTATTTTTATTAAAATATTTGATCTCAAAAATATCAATTTGTAACATTATAAAACAGTGATTAATTTATAGTTTTGTTAGTAAAGTGCCACATATTCATTATTTTCCAATTTGGGTTATTATAAACAAAAAATTATCACAAATTAACACAGAAAAAAATTAAAATTGATTTTCAATTAAAATATTCGTATATTTAATTAAACATTTAATTGAAAGTGGACCGATGAAGGAATTTGTAGTATCAATTAAAATATTTTGTAAACATTTAATTAAAAGTAGTTTTAATTAAAAAAAAATATATTATTTAATTGAAAATTGTTTTTCAATTGAAAATTTAATTGATATGATTAAAAGTTTAATTAAAAATCAATTAAGACTCAATTAAAAGTTTAATTAAAATTTGTCGGGCAATAATTTTTTCTGTGTAAGGTATACATTGCGTAAATCAAAAATAACTAGAAATTCATTCATCTTCTTTCTCTTCCTCTGCTACATCTGGCTCGTCTAAACAATTTCGCTTCTTTCCACCTTGTAAGTTAAAAAAAAAATGACTGCGAGCCACGAGGAATTACATCCTTTTTGTACAAATTTTGGAGATCATGCAGCTTTCAATTGCAAATTGGCTGCTCTTTATTGCATTTTCCAGTAAACGAAAAGTTGATCACCTCTTTTGTTGTTCGCCTTCCTCCAATATCAATTACTTTCAAGTCTCCATCCCATTCCTCCTGGTATAATATGTAATTGTTTTCGTTGTATGTGGGGTATAGAAATGGTCGGAATGAAACTATTTCTCAAACAATAGTGTATATTATTATAAGCTATTTTATGAGTTATAGTTTTCATAAATTGTATTTTTTTCTACAGGCTAAAATGGTGTATAATGCGAAATGAGAATGGAGTATAATGACACTGTTATTCTTTTAACAACTTTGGAGTGGCAATTTCAAGTAAAATAGCGCATATGAGCTTACACACTTATTGAAGGAAATTTTGAATAAGAAATTATTTCTTCCAACGACATTTTGACCCACTTTTTTGAAGTAGAATTGAACGAAATTTTGACCAGACATGGAGATGGATGGAGATTGCAAAAAAATAATAGCGTATGAGTACATACCCTATGTTATATTGAGGGGACAATATATATTTATGTATATTTTTCAACAGTAAAATAGAAATGATTAAGATTAGTAAATTCAAAAGTAATCTCTAAATCCATTTTGTTAAGTGTAGTAATTTAAAAATTTTAATAAGCTACTATCACTTATATGTACGTACATTAGTGCTATAACTTTTAAACACTTTTTGGGAATATTAAAACCGGCATAGTAGAGTCGAGTAGAACATTAAAAGTTATTAATAAAAATATGATAATTTTTTCCGATCGCTAAAATGTTGACTCAGGGATCGGGTTGAAATTCGATAAGAACCATTTTTATTTCAAGCAAATTATAAAAAATATACACCTGATATTTCTAAGCATTTCTATACGTATCACTTATATATTATTTTAAAATTTATTCACTGCTTTAGATTTAAAAGTTTTCCTATGGTTTACAATTCACCGCGGTTCAAAATTCGTTATACGAACGTAAAAACCTAAGTAACGTAAAAACCTAAGTTTAAAGCGATATAGAAATATAAGCAATGATTCGAATTTCATAGATTTTACCATCACTAAATGCCAAGATTATTATATTTTATAGGAGTTTTCAAAAATACACCATTTCCAATCAAAATTCAAGCAAAATTAAAAAAAAAATACAAAATAAACGAATAAGTTGTAAAACTTTTTATTTTAAAAACTTTTATTGAAGTTAGAAAGCATGAAAATTGTTGTATATTTATAAATTATTAAAATTAGTTGTTTATTTAAATTAAAAAAGTTGTCTTTCAAGAAAAGTGGTTCAAATGTCCAAAAAAATTCTAATTCCAAAAATCAAAAAAATTTATAATTTGAAATGAATTAAAAAATTAAGCGAAATGTCTGTAGTGAAAAAAGTGGAAGACCTTATAAAATTGTATGAAGACAGCCTTAAGTATTATGATAATACTAATTTGAGAAGAAGATTCACTATAACTAAAGAAAATATAGCCTCAGGTAGACAACCGCTGTGCCGAACCTTAAATAACCTCCGCATACGAGGGTGGTTCGGAAACTTCTTAGCCTGGCACAGAAAGAGAATAGTTAGTTTAAAAAAAAAAAACATTTTTATCTCCTGAAACTTTAATACATTTAGTCCAACGCTTATCTAGTAATTCTATCGCTTGATTGAAATAGTTTTCCTCAAGGCCTTCAAAATAGTGGTTTACAACTGTAATTGCATCATGATTTGAGGTAAAACGCTTGCCAGCTAGGAATTTTTTTTAGATTTAGGAACAGGTTAAAGTCACTGGGAGCTAAATCAAGAGAATAAGGTGTGTAGTCAAGCAACTCGTACCTTAACTCGTTGATTTTAGCCATGGTTAAAACACTCTTGTGTGCTGGTGCCTTGTCTTGATGAAAAATTATTTTTTTGTGTTGTAAGCCAGAACGTTTTTCTCAAATTTTTAAATTTAATTTATCCAATTTATCCAATGTTGCAATAGTACTCTTAATTTATTGTTATTATTATTGTTTATTGTTTCTTCAGTCCATTATTTGGATTATTCTTTTGTCTCTGTACACATGTAAGTTTCTAAAACACTTAATTTTTTGCTGTTTCACTGCGTTTTCTGTTCTAGGCAAGAAGTTTCTTCACCGTCCTCGTAAATGTAATGCAAAATACAAAAACTAATATTTATTAGACTTTATTGAGGGTTAACTTGATTTTCGAAAGTGGTACGTACATATGTTTGAGCAATTACAAAACATAGGCCGATGTTCTAAAATTTCGGAACAGAGAATTTTATACATGCTCGTATGAGGATATTCCACGTTGAATTTAAATATAATAATAGTACATTTAAGATACATATTAGCAATAACGTGAATTTTGGTAGTGGACCTTATATGGGGGATTTACTCATATATGGACCGATATTTTCAAAATCCAGCAGTTTGATTTTGGCATATATGTAAATGCTCCGTGTAAAATTTTGAGTCGATACCGATATGTATAAGATTTACATATATGTATATAAAGATAAATGACTTTTTCGGATGTGGTCCTTATATGGGAGCTATGACCAATTATGGACCGACCATCATAAACTTTAGTACAACAATTTACACATTTATAAGAATTATTTGTGTCGATTTTTAAACTGATAACTGTCTATTGAACCAGTTTTATACGTATTTAATTATATTTTAGATGTGCACTTTATATGGGGTCTATTGTCAAACAAGGACCGAACAAAACTAAATTTAGTTTTGCGATTTATTTTTGCATAACACTTATTTTTGTCGAATTTTGTATTAATATTCTAATTTTATAGGCATTTTTTTATCATTAAGCCATATTTCGGGAAGATATTTGCATGAGAGCTATGAGAAATCATGGACCGATTTTTACTATTTGCCTCACACTTTCTTCTCTTCTCATAGAAACAACGTGCACAAAATTTCATGGCAATATCTGCATATATTTTAAAAAATTTCAAATTATTAAAAATATACTATTTTTATGAAAGTTTTCTCACATTTTGGTCCGTAAATCTGGTTATACTCTATCGATTTTGCTGATTTTCAATACCAAACTGCTTAGGAGAATTATAAATGGGCGTCTGTAAACTATGTTGATTTTGTTTGTGACTTGTTGACGTGATAGTGTTTTACACAGACAGACAGATAGACGGGCATAGCTCAATCGACAAAGAATTCATAAGGATCAATAATATATGTACTCGTATATATACTTTGTTGGGTTTCAGATGATCATTTCTCAAACTTATATATACCCTCTATTTACCACTTATGGAGGTGGAGGGTATAAAACTAATTTCATCTGAAACTTGTGTGAATTAATATCGCACATCCTGTATGTGCGTTTAAACATAATCATAAAATGAACTGCAATTGCGTGAGACAAAACCAATTTGTTGAGTGGTGTGAGAATTAAAAGGGTCCCTTGATACACAATTACATGGTGTTGCATACGAGGCAAAAAAGTACAAAAAACAAAAGAAAACGATAAATGGGAAAATGAAACAAATGAAAAGGTCGCGTGTTAAATTTTATATAAGAGTCTACACTACACTCCACTCCAGGTGTGGTTGTTGTTACTATCTTTAGGTTTATTTTTACATTTCAAGTGGTTTGTTTTTGTTGCAGATACATGTTCTATTTTGATTTCTTGCCAAAAAAAAACAACAATAATTATAATTACTACAAACAAACAATCAAACAAAGTAACATGTTTAACCTAAAAACAAAATTGTACTGGACTACTAAGTACTAGAAGTTTGTTAACAACTTGAAACTTCTCGACGACGAGAGGGTGGATACATTTTATTAAAATGCTTATTATTCTGTCATCAATGACAGCGATGTGCAGACAAATTAGAGAAATGTATGATAGATGTGTCACGTATAAACTTGGAATAGATGGAAACACGATAATGTTGGATGTTAAAATTAATTGAAAATTTTAGGATTTTTGTGCATTTACATGTGTATGTAAATATTTACATATGTATGTACCTGCTTATTTATAAATAAATGCATACAATTATTTGTTTGAGCTATATTTTTTTTATACCAGTAAAATTTTAAACTCTTTTTGTAAAGAGACAAGTAAACGTGTTTTTTTCGGCAATGCCGAATCATATGCTCCCACACCACCAATATTTAGTTAGAGTTATATGTACATGAGAATTATTTTTCTAGAGGTTTAGCCTAATAACAATTTTAATCAAATATAGACTGATATTCAAAAACAAATCATTCAGGCATGTGATGGAAATCGATATCGAAAACGAATTAGTTTTGGAAATACATTTTAATGCATTTATAATTACAACAAAAAAAAAATTTTGTTATAAGATTCTTTTTAGCAGCCCAATATATTTATATTTTATGTGATAAAAGTTTTTCAATACATTATCAATAACGTGAATTTCGGTAGTGGACCTTACATGGGGGATATACTCATATATGGACCGATATTTTCAAAATCCAGCAGTTTGATTTTGCCATATATGTAAATGCTCCGTGACTTCTAAAACTCATTCGTTTTCGATTTCCATCACATTCCTGATTATTTCATTAGTGTCAAATTCAACTTACGACAACGATGTTTGTATGGAATTTTTGCGTACTTCTGTAAGTGATTTTCGGCAGAAGTATTTATCAGTGTGTAATTAGGTGCATAATCTTATCTTGGATGTGTAGCCCGTGTGTAATTAAAGACATGTGTACTTAGTGTAACTTTAAATTACAATTTATGTATATTAAACACAAATATTTGAGGAGGTGAGAAGCAAAACTCTTTCGTTCCATGTTTACAATATGTTGGTAAAAAACTAAAAACTTGCTACAGCTTAGTAAATGAGCCAAATATGTTGAAAGCTACTAATTCTTTCTTTCTAATAGTTAATTAGGATATTTTTTTATTGAAACCTTAAAATGTACAAAATCAATACTCCTTAACAAAAGAAAAAATAATTTTGAAGTTTGGAGCGAACAAGTTTTGCTACGAATTTTCGAGTTTTGCTACATTCCATATTGGAACGAACGAGTTTTGTAACTTACAATAAGCCACCAGTAAAATAAATTATTTAACTTCACTATATTTTAAAAGTTTTAAAACTAAGGAAACTTGTTAAAAAATCAAAATAAAATATGTATGTATATGAATTTTTAAACAGACAAAGAAGTACTTCATCTTCAGTATACTCCTCGTTGTTTTCGTCCACGTCATGACCAGCATTGTCGTTGTCCAAAATCGAAACATAAAATTCCAATTCTCTCCAAAGTGCTTCGACAAAAGAGCTCCAACATCTTTTTTCTTTTCAGGTTTAATCGCCACATTTATGAGAAGTAATTTTGGTATAATATTTTTGATTTTCTTTTTTTGCCCTTGCAAAGTTATCTGACTATTTTAATGATTGTTGTATTTCTAACAAATCACCATAATGGTCTTAATAATTGCGAGTAATAATCTTAACAATTACAGTATGTAATATGTATAGGAAAAATTTATACATAAAAATATTCAAAATTTCACCACACAAACAGGGACCAACGACATACGAAATATGCAACGAGACAGTTTTGACAATGTTTGTTAATTGGAACGAAATAATTTTGCTACGAACTGCAATTTTGTTGTAGTGATGGAACGAGCTTGCTTTCACTTATAGAGTATTTTCGTCCGATACTAACAAGTGGCGGGTGCTGTAGCTTAATTGATTAGCGCGTTTGATCATTAAGCCTGAATTGGTATTTGTGGCCTGGGTTCGATTCCCAGCCGCTGCCACTCGGAAAAAGTCAACATCAGTTTCTGATAATTATTAGTTTTTCTATCCTATCATAACTAATATTTATCACAGCGCCCTCCTTCGGTGGTATAGCATTTAAATGCCAGCGAAGTAAAATAACTAAAATAATGGCTATAAATCAAGCTTTGCCAATGCGCCTACTCACCACCAGAGGCGCTGCAATACTGTACCATTAACTAACATAACGCGCAATTACAGTGCTGTCATATGAAAAGCTTTTCTCTACTTTCACCACCTATTCTTCTTCTACATATGCCTTTCCAAAGAAAGTAACACAATTAATTAATTCATATACAGGCATATTAATTGCCTAAGTGATACTTCTCTTTAAAAAAAAAAAAAAAAAAAAAGTTGTACCTCCGTGTCAGCGATGCCACCTTAGCCCTTGTCGGGCTAGGTTGAGCCCGATTTTTGTCACTCAAAACGTCAAAAAAGAAAATTGTACCTAAACTAAAAAACGCGTAAATCTAGCACGTTTTACAAATATCTTTTAGCCCGTTATTACTTTTTGCTCGATATGGCTACATTTTAGTTTTTTCATACTTTTTCTTTCTTTAATCTAATAATTTAGAAATAATGTTACTGGTAATAACCCATTCCTTAAACTGTCCAGTTTTGCCATATTGACATATCCGTACTCAAACGCAGAAGTTGAGAGGAGTTTTAAGGTATGTGTCCACGATCGTCAGATATTACAACGTTGTCAGAAAAATGTGCAGAAATTGTTTAACAATCGTGTAAACTTAAAATTTTTGTCTTCCAACATTGTAAGAAAAATCATTTTCAGTACATTGGAAGACAAAAATATTGTCACACACCTAACAATAGTGTAAACACACAATTTTGGCATTGTCATTGTTTTAAGACAATTGTCAAACACTTTTCATTGCCATATGTGCAAAGTTTATGCATCTGCCAATGGCAGGATTGTCATAGAAATTATTTCTAAATGCAACTCTGTATATACATAAATAAACAAACAAGTGTGCATTAATAAAATTTTTGAAAAAAGTGGAAGAAAATTAAAGAAAATAAAAAATGGATTACGACATATTTTTTGATGAATCCTGTTCAATAGAGTGCAGATAAAATGGTTCCAATTGCTCTTTTTTGTTCCATGACAATATTTAAAATTTTTAAACACACACACAGAGCTGCAAAACGAATTTGACAATGTCAGACAACAATCTCACAACCATGTAAACTGACAATTTCGGTTGACAGATAAATTCATTATGTGACAATTGTGTGCAAATGAAATTGTTAGTTTTCTTACAGTCGTGTAAACTGACAATTTACCTTTTGTTAAAAATTTTTCGATGTCCCTACATTGGTAGCACATTGGTAGATATGACAACGTTGTAATATCTGACGACCGTGTCATGAATTTATTCAAAATAAAATTAGAAACAAAATGTCATTAAATGCGTGTAACAGTTTAATACACATTAAATATAAATATATAAAAAGAGATAAATAATGTATGTTGTTCAGAATATAAATTACAGAGTGCTCAAAAATTAATTCGAATGAAACATATAAAAAATCTAAATATTTTATTGATAGTGTTTTATGGACTGAAAATGATGATGAACAAGAAATCGAAATTTTATTCAGTAACGACCAATTTTATTAAAATGTAATATGAAATGTAATTGAAATACGTATGTATCTCATGGTAGTAATTTTTTTATAATAAATTATTTTATAAAAATGTGTTTGTTGTTTTGATTTTTAAAAGAAACATTTTATAATTTAGCCCCTTTTCGCACTTTATCGAAAAGTTAGAAAGGATGTGGCTTTAAATGGATTTTTTTTCAATTTAGCGCTTTTTTCAAAAATGTGTACGCGTTTTTAATCTCAAAAGTTGGCACCACTGCTCCGTGTGGACGGAAAATTCCTCAATGATGTGGACTTGTAAGCCGCATGGCCCTATATGGTTAGAGTGAACACTAACTATTTAATATACAAATCGTTAATGTACTCAATTTTGAACAAGGCTGTCTTTTGCACCAAAATATATAAGTTTACCTTTCGATTTGAATGTGTTTGCTTTGTTAATGATAAAAAAAACATTAGTTATCAATTTCAGGTGGTAAACACTCTCTGCCAATTATCCAACACAAATAGGATAAAAATAAATAATGATGATACTGTCAACAACCCTTGGGGACAATATTTTAGCAATGAATAAAAGTAGCTATTCTACGCTTGTAATAGCTAAACAGTTTGTGAATGCACCAAAAGATGTTCTATAGCAAAAGGCAAATCCGTTAGTCGATGGACAGCAAGACGAACTCTTCGCAATATCGAAAAAGATATTCAGTCTTATGGTTGTTTTGTTTTTATACCCTACACCAGCATATATTAGATTTGTGCATATGTTTGTAACGCCGAGAAAAATTGATCCAACACCCACCTTAAATTATACTGATCGACTCAGAATCACTTTCAGAGACGATTTAACGATGTCCGTCCGTCCGTCCGTCTGGCTGGCTGGCTGTCCATGTAAAGCTTGTGCGCAAAGTACAGGTCGCAATTTTCAAGATACATATTTCAATAAAATTTAGCACATGATATTTTTTCGGCCCAAGGATGGATGGGATTGAAACTTGTGGAAATCGGTCCATTATTTCACCTGGCCACCATACAAAAGTCCTCCCGAAATTGGGGTTTACCGGTCATAAATATTTGAATTATGCAAGGAACAAAACAAATTTCATCACAAATGAGTGGTAAATGAAGCCAAATCACATCTACACATTTGGTGCAGATCGGCCCGTAATTACTCATAGCTCCCATATAAGGCCCACTTCCGAAAATCACTTTACAGAGCATAACTCCCTCAAAAATTTTGGTATCCAAATAATATTGAACGCAAATATATATGTTTCATATGCATATAAATAATACGGTACAATATTATTATGATCGGTTCCGAAAATCACTTTAAAAACCGTAACTCTCTCAAAAATGTTGGTATCCAAATAATATTCGACACAAATAAGTTTCTTATATACAGAAATAAGGGAACCTAATTTTATAAGGGACGGTCCATAATTAGTCGAAGCTCCCATATAAGACCCACTCCGTAATTCAATTTAAGCTCCATAATTCTTTTTAAAGTATTTATATCGCGATAAAGTCGGGCTTGACCGACTATACTTTCTTACTTGTTCTCGTTATATTTAGTTGGAGGGTATTTAAGATTCGGCATAGCCGAATATTGCACTCTAACTTGTTTTTATTCAAATAATACAGATTTATAAAATACTTAACGTTAATACTTCTTTGTTGAGTATTAATTAAATTCCCGAGAAAACAATAGTCCGGGAAATCCCACACCCTAGTCAATATCCAAACGAGAACTTTCATTTAAAAATTTGATTACTATAACAAAAAGAAAACAATTTTTAAATTTTAAAAGCACTTGCTAGTGATAAAAAAACCACATAAGAAATGTATTATAATTTGTCAAAATACAAATGAACACATTTCTTAAATTCTCATCACTACGACTCCATCTAGGACACTTTAATAATTAATAAATACATAATGTTAATTCTTGTGTGTATTTTAAGCAGAAACATAATCATACTATTCCATCAGCACAAAATCGTGTCGATATGAATACCTATGTATGGATATATGAATGGATGGATACATATGTAAAATTATATCAATTTCTCATTTCTTTTATGCTCTAAAAGCACTTTTTATATTTTATGTTATTTTTACGTTTTGTCGAATACAATATGTTTATATCACAATAGCGCAATTCACAATCGTGTGCAAATGGTAGTGCATCATTGCATTTGCAAAAAAGTTTAGCAAAGTTTTGCTTTACACTAACAAAATACACAGCAAGAGCAAAAATATGTTTAACCGTTTTGCAAACGCAATGATGCAATACCATTTGCACACGATTGTGAATTGCGCTAATATTTTCCTCTTCATTTTCACTGCATAAACAAACACAAGACATTTTATTTTCAGTATACAATTTTCCATAATTTGTTTGTGTTTTGGTAAAATTTTCTACATGTTGTAATTATAATTTAAAAGCTCATAAAATCCACTTGTGTTAAAGCAGAAAACTAACAAAAAGATTCAATAGCAAATGCTTTGAAAACGGATTGATGTCGCTGTGCTGGTGCAGAGACCTTGCTGCATGATGCACTTGGCAACAGCAAAAGCAGCTAAGAAATTATCTTTATAGTTTACACACCACATGCTGTTAGTGAAACACAAACAACATTGTTTGTTTCGATTTTCCTTTAAAATTTCACTTTAACTTATCTTTCTACGTTCATATTTTTGTTTTTATTTGCTGTTATAAATTAACAAAATTATACATTTAAATACACATGCACACTCTCGACAGATCCATACATAACATATACGATATTTTGAATATACAAAATTTACATGCCACATGAACTAAACATACGAACGAGTATGTTACGATGTGTATTGGAAGAAAAACAAACTTTCATAAATTATAGATTTTAGTGTGATAATGCGTCAAAAGATGTAAAATGTATGTTTCTTAATTTATATTTTTATAAGTTTTAAATCTTTTTAAATGTTCCTTTGAACTATCATTATAAATTGGGTAGCCTTCGTGAATTGAAAAAGAAATGAGGCATTGATAAGAGCTGAGTACTTAATACATCATATGATTATAATATTGCTGTAGAGCAAATGAAACTAAAACAACCAGAAGAAGGAAAAAATTATCTGTGAAAAATTTGATTATATTTTCTTAGAATATATTGACGCACTCCAAAAAAATATAAATACATATGTTTAAAACTCAAAGCCAAAGTTTATATCATGGAGACGAGGTATTGCCGCATTTCAAATATATTTAATAAATTGATTTTAAAATAATCGTACTATCAAGGTTGTCAGTATAATTGTATAATTTGCCTAGATTTTATAGTGGTCTATAAAACCGACAATGTCCAAGTCTTCGTATGTTTTGTCCAGCTTATACTTCATAAATTTTACTCTCTATTGTTCTCTTACGCTTCAGGTTTTTGTAATGGATTCATGTTTCATTGCAAGTAATGACTTGGCTCAAAAATAATGGCAGTATTTCATCGTAACTTAGTTTCAATTCATATGGTTCGGTATACTTATATCGCTGTATTTCAGCGGCCTTTTTTAAGATTTTTAAATAAAAAAAATTAGCAAAATTTCTCACATATGACGCTTTGTTAGCACAAAATTAGGCATTTTCGAAGCAAAGAAAAAACTTTATTATTTGTTATTTTCACTATAATTGAATATTATAAAAAATTATAGTGGATTTATTCTCAACTAAGTGAGAATAAATACAACGTTAAGGTAAGTTTAGACGATATGTTGAATCAGCATATATATGCTGACAGCCATATGATAAAAATATGTGATATGTTAGACGTTTACACGATATGTCGAAAGTAGCAAATTTTTTGATGTCAGCATATGTCAGCAAATGAAATGTCAACATAAGAGTTAGCATACGATTTTTATGTTTATACGATATGTTGAATTTTATGTGGTGCTATAGATGCAGAGTGGTATAAACATTTGTTTGGAAAATTTGTCAGTCTTACAACATTTTTTAATTATTATTCAACTTCTGTATTTTATGTGTAATTTTTAAAATTAAATTAAATAATAAAAATAATAGCAATAAAAAAAACATAAATGATGACGTGGGAGGAAATTGGTCTAGCTATTGCTTGACGATGAAGTGGAATTAAAAGCAAAAAGACGCATTAATTTATTGTTTATTTCCAGAGACCTATGTTGCTTAATTTGAACAATGCAGCCGGCCACTATATTGCGTTTTGTGCGCTTGTGTGTGTTTGTGTGTTTGTAGGTACATATGCAACAACAAGTGTATTTACATAAAAAAAAAACTACCAGCGGCTGGGCTTAAGCATGCGGCGCATATGCATACGAATTAGCCATATGTTGAAAAGCTTGCATACGCTTTTCAACAAATAACATATTTGTCAAAATACGCAGGAAATTTGTCAAACACTAATAATATGCTGTTTACACGATATGCCAAAATTACCAACATACGTTTGTTGGCATTGTTAACAAAGTGTTAGCAAATGTTGTTAAACATACGTATGCTGAAAAAATTTTGTGTTTACACGATATGTAAGCACTTGTAACAACTTTTTCGGTATAAATATGCTGATTCAACATATCGTCTATACTTAGCTTAATATAAGTTATTAAATACATAAACCGCGTTCAAAAGAAAACTGTGATTAAATATCCAAATCGTAGGAAAAATCTGAAAGTTTTAACAACATTTAACAACTGCAGCTTTATGGATTGGAATATACAAAAAAAATTGACTTCAATCTGATACAGATTACAGAAATACTAAAGAATGTCGACCCAAAATATAACATTACAAAAAATTTGTCATCTCTTTAGCTTCAACTTTGGATATTTATATAAAAAATGTCTGAAGAAATTTTTGAGACGTTTTCTTGTTACTGTGTTCCAATATAAAAGCGACCGGATTTTGTTTAAAGAATTATTATATAAATTATTCCTCACCACATCCAATGAATGACTCGAGATATTTTTGAATTGACAACTGACAATTTTTATTAACGTATGGGAGTGATGTTTATGGAAAATTTCTGCAGGGTATGCTCCAGCGAAGCAATAATGTTGGATATCCTACAGTCACCAAGAGCACCTTAGCGCTCTCCTAAACACAGTCGAGTAATTCTAAAATACACTTCGAAGCTGCGGCCCATACATAACAGTTGTATTCCTTTTCCAGTCGAATTTAGGTGGTGTATATAATAAAGAGCTCAGATTGGGTGAAGAAATTCCTACACCGTTTAAAAAAACCAAGGCACTTGAATGTTTCTTTTGACACCAGACAAATGACAGCATTTTTTTTTTTAGATGACTAATGACAAATTTAGACCAAAAATTCAATATAAGCGTCTCCCTAGTGTTGTCCCAAAGTTAAGAAAATGTTGTTTATTCAAATACGTTGAAATGACTTAAAATAGAATTGGTTGTCTCAATCTTATTTATTCTCTGAAAGCACAATAAAGGTAATTTCATTTAACGACCTATTTTAGAACGTGTTAGAATTTGATAAAGATCCATCTATAGATTATATGTAATTATAGTTAAGAAAAATAAAACAAAATTGGTATTTTTTTTTTAATTTCACAGAAATATGTTCTTACACAGCAACGTATAAGATAAAACATTTAGTTGTCGGATTCTAAAAATGTTCAGTAAAAGTACCCAATACCAGTAAAATCAATTATGGTTACAATTAAAGGCACAGTCATGAAGCCGAATACTTTATTAATCTCATTTTTAATCTTTCAATAATTTCATAGTTTCTTTTTTTTTTTCGTTTTTATAAAAAATTTTGTAAAATCTTTTAGACATTAATTTAAAGTATATTTAATTCCTGCACGTGCATACAATCTATACAATAAAATGTGTATAAACTCGTACATTTATCCATAAGTAATAATTATTCTAATTTAATTTTTCGTTCCATAAAATTTCAATTATAATATTTTTTTTACATTTTCCATCACAACCGCATAACTAATTACAATGCGTGGTAAAATAATAATTCGTTTTATTGAACATACACATATGCGTACAGTGAAGATCATTAGAGAAATGGTTTTCAAAAAAAAAATAAAACAAAAATTATTTAACGCCTTACAATTAATTTTAAAATGATACTGTCATGTCTCCTTTTTCTGCAGTTTTGTAGAGAAACATTTGCGAAAGTTATCGAATATAAAAAGTGTCTGTAGAGTTCTCTGAAAGGTTTCGTTTTCGTTTTTTTAAATCAACAGTCAAGTCCCCGAAAATTTTTGTATCGTATGCTCATATTAGTAAAAGTTATCATACATTTTTGCCTAGAAAATATCAAGAAATGTTTCATCTACTGTGAAAAAAGTTTCAAACTCAGAACCACTTTCTTGGTCGATTTATTGATGTTTTTCCGCTTGACTGTCTGACTCTTAATGTACAACTTTTGACTTTAGTACATCTTACAATTTTTGGTAGAATTTTTAAATCCCCAATCAAATCTAGTTCTAGCAGTCATAAATGTCCTAAATAGTTCGGTATCTAAGTCTCTTGCAAGTGGAAATCCCAGCAACAAATTTTGATAGTGATCAAATTATCTTTATGCAAAATCTGAACTGTAAAAGGTACTAAATTGGAACTATATTTCAAGCAACTCATCTCATTTCTAATCTTATTAAGTAATCATATTGGGTGCATAACATAAAATTGCGATGGCGTATCTTTTGAACGCGGTTTTTGTCTTTAGTAACTTATACTCGTATGAAATTTTGATATTATGATATTCTCATTCTCATGGAGACCACAAAGTTTTTTTTTTTTTTTGTTTAGAAAATTTCGAATTTTGGGAAGTTTTGGTTTACTACTTTACTACTTTTAAAAAAAGTGACGCTGCAGCACATCGATAGCTCAACGAAGCATATGGTTTCAACGTGCGAGATATGGTTTGTGCAATACAGAAGTGGTGATTTTGACACGAAAGACAAGGGTATGTCCAAAATGCTGCTTAAACGCTATAAAAGCAATCATGGAATCATTACTTGCGATGAAATATGAATCCCTTAGTATAACCCGAAGCGTAAGAGGTGGTATGTTGTTGGAAAGTTTTGCCTCAACCGACTTATATATAATCTAGACCTGGCTCCATCCAATAGCACTAGGCATATTCTATGTAGGTATCTGCAGTTTCAGGCGTTAAGTTTAGCATAAGAGTTATAATTATAGTTGGATGTTACAGACTTTTAAACAATTTTACAGTCAAAATGTTCAGCTGTAACTCACCTTGTGTTTTATTTTCTAAATAACTGGATTATCTTATATTTTCATAAACTATTATCTTATATTTTCATATGCTATCTGTATTTCTTACAGATTATTACAGATATAAGTGACTTAGACCAGTGAACACTACTAGACTACAACAATACATCACAGTATATTATTATATTCTATGAAAGTACTTTTTATCTCCTCTTACTTCTGAAGATAGAAGTAGAAGAATAAAATACTTTGGGCATTATTAACTTCTAGAGATTTAACAAACGTTTATTAAGCAAATTTTTATATGCAAATCTGTCTTAATAAACGTTTGTTAAATTTAATATTCGTTTTTGAATAAGTTGTCTAATGCTATTCAAAATCCGCACATTCTTGCTAACTGAAATTAAAGTTGCTGCACTTATTTGAATAATATGCAGAGTGTTATGTTGAACATATAAACGTAACATATGTTTCTGATGTTTATTAACTTTGCGTGTAATAATTATTATAATGATGAGGATTTTGCCAATGGCCATTAAAACAATTTAATACAAACTCGCACTCTCATCGTATACGTTCGAAACATGTCTATGAAACAGACATACGTGCATATGCAGAAAATATGTACAACATTGAAAATGCATATTTTGTATGGTTTAAGTTGCAAGAGTGCCAAGTTGTGTGCGTATATTGCAATTGTAGAATGCATATAATTTGTAGCGAAACAAAACGGAAAAATCATCCATCTTGTTACACGATCATGAGTATGCATTTCTATTTTAATTTGTAGGTTAGAGAAATATTTTGTTTACAAATGCAATAATTTATATCGAAATATAAAAGTCATTCATTAAACATCTTTTTTGTTACTCCTACTGTGTTATTTACAATTGAATTACAGGTGTAAATGTTTGTGTTTATTAAAACCCATTTTAATTATGATTAAGGCATAATGTATAACACCTTAATGGATGTTTTCGAATGCTTTTCATTCATTCATAACGATTATGATGCATAATGAAGATAACAATGGGCCTAATATTCCCATACTAACATGTAACGAATTGCATGTAACTCAAACATTTTGCAAAGTAACGTTTGTTTTTCAATTTATCAAAATGGGTACAGTTACTGCAAATAGCAATGAAATTGAATTAGCTGAATTTTATTGTACTTGCCCCCCCCCCCTAGCTGTTTAATCTGTAACAAAGTGTTTGTGGAATGTATACCACACCGGTCCTCTAAAGTATTTTACAGCATCAGTCTTGCATTTGGTTACGAGACCTCAAGTTCTTATGCCACAATTGGTGGTAGATACTGAAATGTCATTAAGAGATATTGATGGCCTAAGTTCCTTCTCACCATGAATAAGTTAATTTCAAATTTAGACACTTTTGATTAATACTGATTCAAATTAAACTACTATTAAAATCAAACTTCATGCTCTAATGTAAACATGATAAATTAAAAACAAACAAATTAAAATTTTGTTAAAAACACATCAATCAATTATGTTATAAATAATAAATTTTTAAACATTTTTACTCTTTTCTCTCCACATTTCTTTCTAAATACATACATACATACTCGTACATAAAAAACTCAATATTAAGATTCGAAGACCTTTGCTGAGTGCAAGCACTCACTCACTCTTAGGGGTGCGATATATGCGGGATGATGCAATCGTTACTATTGATTACAAGATTCATATTGTAACCATAATTCTTTGAGAGCAGCAAAACGTTTAAAGAAATTTTTGCATTAAGTATAGAAAAACACATAAATTATTTAAAATGAAGCTTTGAAAATGATAAAGTTCTGAAATTATTTTATAACTGCATCCATTAAAAAAATGAAAAACAAATAAATTTATAGTTTATAAACATCCATTATTATCATGCATGTATTTAATAATATACATACATACATAGGTATACTTAAACAAATCATAGACATTTTAGCAGATGTATCATTTCTGATAATGAATGATATACTTTTTAAAATAAGATCGGCATTGTAATTTGGAAATGCATTGACAAGATAATATTATAATTCAAATAAGTTACTTACTTTGTATTTTGTTTTAATTAATTCGTATATTAAAACAACAATGATTACTGCAAATTTAAAACAAATAATTATAAAATGATTGTAATATGTTATCAGAGCATCGAAATAATTAATTCAATTTCAGCTGAATTCAATAAAATCTTAATTCAGAGTTAAATAATGTAAAACAATACATCCTTTAGCTTCATTCTTAAATAAAAGACTTATAAAATAAAACAAGTAAGAAAGAATAGTCGGTAAAGCCCGACCATATAATATCCTACACCCAGTATATGTGTAAACACAGATTTTCAGAAATGAGCTTTTATGGTTGTTAAAGTAATTTTGGGAACTGGGCCTTTTCATTAAAAAATTGGGGCAAATGATTTTTGTATATATAAAACAGGCTTATTTGGATGTCAATATTGCTAAAGTGATTTTCGGCACCGGGCCTATGGGTGCTATGTCAATTATGGACCAACCTGCACAAAATTTGTTATACAATATTTAATATACAACTTATTTCTGGAGAATTTTTTTGGAATACGTGCATAACTCAAAAATTTATGAACGAAAAACCCTTTGCCGTGAGGACATTTATACTGGGACTAGATGAAATAATGTACAGATTTCAATCCCAAGTGTCCTTGGGCCAAGAAAATATCATGTACCAAATTATATTGATCTGTACATGGACATCGTAAAATCGACTCAGATAATGATACTTTAAGGGTGGATGTTGGAATAATATTTTTGGACGTTAAAATATCAGTACAAATCCAATAGATCCTCATATGGTGATGTAGGGTATAAAAACAGCCTTTCAAAGGTGCCCTATTCGCTCATTATAAAAATTTAAATTTTATCGTGATGGTATTAGAGGTAATGTGCAATGTAAGTTGTATTCTTGAGGTCAAGAACGAATCAAGTCAATTTCGGATACCCTGTTCTAAAGTGTATCCCATAAAGAGCATTCTGAATAGCTCGAAACAAAAAAGAACATAAACAGTTCAATTCCGAAAATCACCTTAACATGCATAAATTTTTTATCATAATAAGTCATAGTCCCATAGTATAGTCGGTCAAGCCCGACAATATAATTCCCTATCCCATGTATGCGAGTAAAAATAGTTTTTCAGAAATAGGATCCCCATAGCGGAGTGACTTCTGTGCATATACAAATTAATTTGCATTAAATTTTATCTCGATATCAACACTTGTAAAGGATTTATGCATGTTAAAGTGATTTTCAGAAGAGGGTCTTATATGGGAGTTATGACTTATTATATGTAGACAGATCGTTAAAAAGTTGGCTGTCATGATTTCTGTATATATGAAACTTATTTGTGATGAATTTTACCAAAATGATTAAATGATTTATGGCCCTTAAAGCGATTTTCGGAAGTGGCACTTATATGGTAGCTATACCTAGTTATGGAGCTATTCTCATAAAAATAAACCGAATGATTTGTATATATATATAACAAACTTATTTATGTGAACATTATTTAAATACTAATATTTTCAAGAGAGCTTAAAGTGATTTTCGAAAATAGGGATATATAGGAGTTATGGTCAAAATTAGTACACAATATTTAGACGTGATTAGGCTTCATGCACAACTTATGTGTGACGAAATTTGTTTGGATTCGTGAATAAATCAAGCATTTATGAGATATAAACCCTATTTCGGAAGTACATTTGTATGGGCACCAGGTGAAATAATGGACAAATTGCAACTAAATTCAATCCCAGCCGTCTTTCGACCGAACAAAAGTTTTCATACTAAATTTTATCAAAATTTCTTAAAAGTTGCGTCCTGTACTCTGCGCCCAAGATTGATATGAACAGCCAGTCAGACAGACGGACAGGCTCAATCGACTTAAGTTTTCATAAAGATCAAGAAAATATATACCTTTTTGGGTGTCAGATGAATATTAAAAAAATTTCACACGGAATGACAAACGTCATTCAACACTCTTGATGGTGGAGGGTATAAAAATGCCGTACAGTGACTCTTCAGAGATGAATGCGCAAAACAGTTTCTGTTGTTAATCAAAAACGGTCAAAATAAAAGATGCAGTATTTGTAATTTACCTGTTATAGGCGGTATTTTTCACATTAAATAAATTAAAATTAAACAAATGAATTGTTATGTACGTTTTTAGTTAGTTTTTAATAAAAAATATTTAAAAAAAGAAGAAAAAGAAAAGAAAAAAAAAGTTTAGTACAATTTTCAAAATCTTATTTTGCAGCCCTGGTCAAGATATACATACATACATACATACATATATATTCGATAGTTGACATTTCTTTATAACTTTTAAAATTTAAACATACATATATATTCGATAGTTGACATTTCTTTATAACTTTTAAAATTTAAACATCTTTTTTCTTCGAATGGGTCAATTTCAAAAAAAAAAAACGTACACAACGTGTTTTGTTTTGCCTATTTTTAAAGTTTTTTCAATTCGCCTGTAAGAGTGGCCAATTTATGTAGAAATTGATGAAGAATCCGGCGGTACTTTTAGGCTCTCAAAAATCTCAATATTTTTGGATTGTTTTTAGGTTTTCTATGATTTCTATCTTGAGCGACACACACCAAATATGTATAAAAAATAGTTAAAAATGCAAAAATATTTGAAATTAAAGCTTCCTACGATGTTCTTTTGTTTCTCAAGATTGACTTTTGCGGAAATCATCTTTTCGATTATAAACAAAAAATCACGATTCAACATAATTTTTATTTTTTTTTAAAGTGACTAGTTATTTTAAAATTTTAGGATGAAAATATGTAAATTTTTGTTAAAAAAAGACTTGGACTTAGAGGCTACTTGCTTGTAACAATGTATTTAAAAAACTGCAATTATAAGCGTTTTAAGGAAAACAAAACTAAGTGTGACGCTCAAGATATTTTGTGACGATTAAGAGATTTTGTTGCACGTAAACAGGAAACAATACCGAATTTCAAGTTTAACGAAAAAAATTTTATTCTTTTAGAAAAAGTAAATACGAAAAAAAAAAAAATTTCATTCAAAACTAAACATGTACATATTCTTTGATGTCTTTAACAAAAATGGAAAAAGGAAGTAATTCTTGAAGAAACTTATACACATATGTAAATATTTGACGCAAAACGATAACTTAACTTAATTTAATTTATAAATTTTCATTCGAATTCTTATTCTGAATCTATATAAACTTCATGAAATGACAAGCGGCTTTGTTTTTTTTTTATTCTCATTCATTTTTACCACTTTCGAATTAAGTTTGTGGCAAAAACAGTATCAGTCAGTAACAATAAAAATAAAACTCAAATATACCACGATTATACATTTATTTCTTCTTTCTTTTATATTCGTCATGGTGTTCACAAAAACTACGCAAATGCACACTTTTTTTTAATAATTTTTTTTTTCGCTTTTTCACTTTTGTAATAATTAAAGTTTGTACTTTCCTTACGTTATTTACTTTATTTAAACTTGAAATTGAAAACTATTAGTGACGCTCAATGCAAATTGTGGGGACAACCTTTCTTTGCAACGCCAAATTCGCACTAATTAAATTTTGACGACTATAAAAAATCAAAACACAAGAAAGAAACACAATATTTTTTATTAAATTTTGCATATTTACTTTTTTTTCTTGATTTTATCTTATTTTGTTTACTAAAAATTCTAACGGGGGACACATGCTTTTGTATGGAAGCAGTCAGAGAGAGAAACAAAACACCATTCTGAATAAACAACAAAACAAACATACAAATTTGAGAATTATTCTTTTTGTTACATATTCCTCACTGATCACTCTCATATTTTTGTTTTCTTTACCTAAAATAGTAGTGTAAAGTGCGGGGACACAAAAATTGCGTTTTTTTTAAATTGACCCACATACATACATATATTCATATGTATGTAGTAACATGTATTTCCAATTAAAACTCCTTAAAAATAAATTTCCGCTAATAAATCATAAATGTTTGGTTAACACATCACACTGTAAGATGTTACAAAACATTCAAACATTAAAACACATTGACTCCGTCAATGATAGAGCATGAGAAGCCACCGACAACAGACTACAGCTACAACAACAAGAGAAACATAATTGATTTATAACCAAAAAGAACTAAATTTAAAACATATTATGCCATTATTTCTGTGGTCTGACCAGGAAACTGTGTCTGAGTTAATGTAAATAAAAGAAATGAAAACAACAGCAAAAACAACAAAATTAAAGTCAAACTCTAAACGCAGATGCGAATGAAAAACTCCCCCCACTTGCTTGCAAGTCAAACTGCTAAATACTCTTTATACGTCGATGTACTTGAGAGAAAATTCAATTTTTAGGTATTGGGCATTGTTACGAGTTTATCTATTTATCTGCAGAGAGTTTTATATGGCTGGTGTGTTCAATACCATATGGTGTTATGCTGTATCGTATCATATTGTAGTTTATGTACGTACAGTGGGAAGCAAAACTGTCCGGATGTTTTATATTAAGGAGGTAAGGTAATGACAATAATACAAATATATATACATACATATGTATTTTTTTCATTTAATTGAACTTTATTCTAAATTATAAAGCACAAAAACTGCCTTCAAAAAAATAAAATAAAAAATTCACTATTTGGACACTTTTGCACAGTACAAGAAATAAACATTATCACCATATTGCTCTGTTAAAACGTAACGATATTTGACCCGATGTTTTTTTTGTTTGTTGCGATCTCGTTATCAAGCTTTTATTGCTCTATTTGGGCATTAGTGTTTGACATGTGAAATGCTTAACTTGATTTTTAAATAAAAAACTAAAAGATCTTTACGAATGAGAAAAACGTCAACTGATATTGAAAAAAAAATTAATAAATTTGTTGCAAAATAATTATTCATGCCGTAAAATTGCTGAAAAATTAAATTTAAGAAAATCCACGTTAAATGATATAAAAAAAACGGTGTAATGTAGCTGGCAATAATAACCAAGGGGTCCACTGCTTTTTGATGGTGATGCCCGGCAGATTGAACGTTTGCTGCATAATAAGGACATCAAGACCCTAAAAAATGCTGCAAAAAGTATTGGTAAGGATGTCAGTTCCTGGACGGTTAGACGCCCATTAAATAGAATTGGTTTAGTAGCCAGTATGAAAAGGAAAAAGCCAGCACTTTCCGATAGAAATGCGAAAAAACGCCTTCATTTTTGTAAAACCCACCAAAATTGGACAGTAGATGACTGGAAACGGGTTATTTGGAGCGAGGAAACGAAATCCAACTGATACCAGTCTGATTTAAAAGAATACTATTGGCATGGGCCGCATGAGGGCATCCATGGAGCACCACCTTAATGCAAAACATCCGGACAGTTTTGTTTTCCACTGTATGTATGAAAATTCTGTTATTTGTAAAGCGTATAAAGTTTTTATAGTAATCTTTCGTCTTTAAGTTAAAAAGAGGTTAAACTATGAACAAGATGAAGTGTTTAGATAGATGATTTAGTTGAAAATTTAATAAGAAGAAAATGCTCTCTCGCTGTATCGTAGGACTTGTATGCAGTCTGAATTTACTATAGTTGTAAAAATGTTTCATATTTTGTACAACACCTACTACATTTGTACATATGCTTTCCGAATGTTGAGTGAAAGTGTAATTGTTGCCAAAATTTTAAATATGTATCTCAATCAAAAAATTACCCATTTTAGTTTAAAAAATAACGAAACGGTAACACTCAGTCATAAACTAATTGACAACTTAAAAAAAAAGAAAATAAAATTAATAAGCAACAAATTTAAAGAATGTTATGCAATTGTATTTTATTTATGAAAAACGATCATTCATTTTACTTGAATTGTTAAAATGTCACGCAATGCAGAAATTATTTTCTTTTTATCACTTTTATTATTATTTTTTAATATTTTACTTTTGCCTTGACAACATAAACATACGACTTTGCTCAAAATTGTGTTCACAATCAGATAGTTGTATTATACAATGTACAACATCACTTGTGAATTGTACAAATGTGTTGCGTTTTGGCTGGTGTTTATGTAAAAAAGGGAAAATTTCTTAACAAGCTCATCAAATGATTTATGTGATTTTTCAATATTTGTCGAGTGTATTAGATGGTGTTTAATATTAAGTAATCCTATTTTATCTATTCTTCCGCTTTGTTATTCCAAATAACTATAATTATACAACTAGTCAAGAAAAAAGTGCATAGATGGCAAATTTGGCAGACAAAATGTATACAAACTTGAACGTGAAGAACTATCATTAAGGGCTAGTTATTTACACGCTAATTATGTATTTCGAATATCAAAGCGATCTAATTTTAGGCAATTATTAAGTATTTATCAAATCATAAACATTTGAACTGCATACTTATTCTGTCCCAAAAATATAGCCTCTTGAAAATAAATAAATAAGTAAGAATGGTATATTCGGCTGTGTCGAAGTTTATATACCCTTTAGCAAAGATTAAAAAACAATTGTTGTTGATGAAAGTTTTTCGAAATTGACCTATTATGGATCTTTTGGAACTTTTAATCTGTAATATATATTCATGGTCTATGTACAAGACTTTGTATACAAATTTGATTACAAAATCTTTTTCCCGAAATTGATCCATTATAACTCCGAATTTCATATACGCCCATAGAATAGCTTTATAATCAATTTTAGTTGATATCCATATTGTCTATGTGCATGACATAAAATATATAAATATTCGCATCTAAACCAGAGGTATTTAAAGACGCACAACATCTATTTCAGTGTATTAGACTCTAATGGAAAACATCAGAATCGCTGCGAAAACGACCTGTACTCTGCGCACAAGCTTTAAATGGACAGCCAGCCAGACGGAGGGACGGACGGACATCGTTAAAGCGACCCAGAAAGTGATTTTGAGTCGATCGGTATACTTTAAGGTGGGTGTTGGACCAATATATCTAGGCGTTACAAGCATCAGCACAAAATCCAATATACCCTCCCCACTATGGTGGTGTAGGGTATAAGGACACTTATCGTGAAAACTATAGTTAAAGGAAATTCATGCAGAGGAATGGGAAAAGTAGGTCACCAATATTCGTAAATTACATGTTAATGCATTAGTTTTAAGTTAATTGGCAATTTGATTTCAATAAAGTATTTGTTTAGCTTTAATCCTACGAATAAACTTTATAGGTAGATGTATCTGTTGAAATTATCCAACTAAATAAGAGATATAGAAAAAATCTTGCTGCACAAATTTCGCTTGAAGCTACTGTAATCGTCCTTCTAAGACAACTATTGTAAATAGCAACGCGTGTTCGATTAAAAATATCGTGAGCCACAGTGTTGAGAAAAATCAGAATTTGCCAATTCCTCTGCGGTCTTAAACATTATTGGCTTTTAAGCCTTACAACGTGCAACTTGTACATGAATTGACGCCATTTTTTTCAGACAGAGCCCACAGTGGTTTCACATGTTCACAGTCATCGAAACAAAGAAATTATTGCAAATAAAATTTTCACGAAATGAAGCTGCTATAGTTAGATAGACTCCATTCAAAGCTAATCGAATAAATTATAGCCTTTAAATTTGATGTGATTGAAATTTCGATAAAATAATTGACATGTACACGTACACCTAATTATGTAATTGGTTCCAGGAAATTCCGTGTAATAAAGACATTGATCGTATGCAAAATAGGTGATTGGTTCCTTATGTCTAATTAGTCAAAAACAAGTAGTTTTTAAGAGCAATTATTCAGATTTATAATATTAAATCATATGTATGTATATACAATGTGTTTTTACACAAGTTATTAAAGAAAAAAAAGATATGCACTCGAAGCTTAAAAGTAATATAAAAAATGTATGACAACTTGTCATTGGCATATTCATTGGATTGTATGCACTAAGAGTATTTTCCCTAAATTTGTGCTATTTACAATTGCCCTAACCAATAATTTTTCTTGTATCCCCAATAAGGTAATTCGCATAAATTTGTGATATAAACATATTTGGCAAAAATTATATTTAACCAAAAAAAAAAAATTAAGCCTTATGCTAAATGGAATAAAATTATGTAAAAAAATAAAAATTTGTTTATTTTCAAACCGTGTTAAATCAAAGCCGCGTAAAAACAGAATTAGGTGTACATGTATGCGAGGTCGTGGTGAATATCTGCTCTTTATTATGTTTAATTTATAATTGTCAAACCTAACTCTTTACAATACAATAAAAATATGATTTAGTAGATATTTCCATATAAATGCTTTGCATCATGTTTCCAGTTGGCCCAGTAAAACTATGAAAATTACAAGGAATAGCATGCATGGAAGGGTATAAAAAACGATACAAAAGTTCATAACTTTTAAACCATACAAAGTTTAAAATATTAATTTAAAAGATGTAGTAACCTTAGGCCTTTCAAAGGTCTATATTATTTTGACAATATAATATTCAGTGGAAATATATAAGTAAATGAATTCGAAAATAGTAGCTATTCTTTGGATGCTTCCAATACTTACATATATTTAATATTTTGTGAAACTTTGTGATTTATTATTTAATCAAGCTAGAGTTCGTAGAAATGTATAAAATATGAAATGTGACATTTTTCGGTCGATGAGTGTAAAATTTTTTTTGGTGCTCTATGGTTAAGTTAGTTTTGCAGATCTATGATTGTTGTTCATATAAATGTTTTTGTAACATTTCATTTGTTTTTAATTTAGAAATTCCTTATTTTCACAAACATTTATTTGAACAGTTCTTGGTTCTACAATATAATGTCACATACCATGAACAAAACACATAAATCTATCAATGATTCTAAATTGAAAATATGCGACAATTTCATTTCGATGAAAAACAATCTAGATATGTACATCCATACATATGTATCTATGTATGAATGTATGTATATATTCATCTGTATTTACGAATGTACTTGTATCTGTAAGTTTAGTTTTAGTTTATGTCATGCTAATAAACTTAAAGCAATATTTTAATTAAGTTTTCAGATGCTTGAGATTAAATTAAATTAATTTTGATTTTATAAACATTGTTGTTGTTGTTGCTGTTTGTTCCTTCAAGTTTTTTTTTATTAATGACTTTGTGGCGCTGTTTGATTGCCTTCTCTAGTTTAGAATATGAAAATTTTTTCATTTTAAAATTAATGACTTCTTTTGCTCATCGACTAATAAAGTATTTATGTACATACATACATATGTATGTATGAATGTTTGTACGTACAACAAAAACAAATAAGTATTTAACACCATTATTGTTGTTGTGGTTGCTGTTGTTGTTTGTTCTTCTCTTTTTTTTGTTTTGTCGTTGTTAAACAAAATCCTACATAATAGAAAACAAGTAAGAAACGAAGATCTGTGCGCAGAATGAAGTGCAGTGCTACAGCATAAATAAATCTATCAGACGTCATTATATTCACTCCCATAGAATATTATTAGAGACACTCCTTGTCTACTGCATGTTTTTTATTTTGGTGTATTTCTATGGATATGTGAGTTAATTCTTGTGTGTGATGAGTTTGAGCAGCACTTGTGTTTTAAAATGCAAGCAAACATTGCATTGTATTTAACTCAAGTAAAAAAAAAAAATTGACATGCATTTATACTTATTCACTTTGAATTGTTCTTCTATTCACTTATTCGTTTCTATTTATGAACAAAGTGACAAGTTAGAAGTGAAACATACAGATAAATCTAAGATAAACTTACCATATTTGCATGTTTCTCTTCCTACAGAGGGTGGAAAACATGTAGGGGTCCTAACACGCGGGATCATCGACCACAACACAAGTGATGACAGTGATGACACTATCGTTCAGGAAACTAGTTGTCATGGCTTTTTCAGGAGTAATTCAGAACTTTGCTCGAGAGCATCTCGAACCAACAACTGTTAACTGGTACATCAGTTTTATAGCTCGCGAATAAGACCCTGGTATAGAGTTCCTCGTCGAAGTTTTTGCTGAAGTTCCAAAGAGACCACAGTGCTGAGAATACTCTGTTATAATAAGTAGTGACATTATACTGCAATCAGGGATGATAAATGAGAAAACGAATATCGTACCAACGAACTTTAAAATCGTACTTTTTCGACCCAAATAGTACTAAATAATTTTTTTAAAATTTTTTTTTAAAAGATAACAAAAAATAAATAAATACATGTTCATTAATTATACATATGTACATAGATAATTATGGTCATATATAATATTAGTAAGGTACATTCAAATAAATGAGATAAAATCTATACATTTTTTTGATAACAAACCAGTTGCCATGTTAAAGTTGTAACAAGAGTTTTATTTTAGTACCACTTGCAAAAAACCGCATTGAAGTTTTTTCTAGTCGTTTAAGAAAATTAAGCGCGTGTCATGTATTTTACCAAGATTATTGCTACTCTACAACAAAGCATTTCGTTTCCTTTTTTTTATCAAACTGTATAAACTTCTCAATTGTTCTCTTTATTTTATATATAAAATTTAACAACAACAAGAAAACAGCTGAATTCTAAAAATCACCTGCTACTTATTCTCAATGAACAAGTGCAACAATCTATTCACAATATTTATTCAGTAACTAAGTGTTGCCATTTAATATTAATTAAAAATATGTTTGGGTTTGAAAAATTTGGAAATAGTACCAAATGAGCCACAGGGGTACCATCGTACTTTTTAGTTTTGAATTGTACCAAAAAAGTACAATTGTACCAACTTTAGCAACCATGACTGCAATTAAGAGAATGACCAGATCTAGAGATCAACTGTAGTAAGGGTTTCTCATATTTTTAATTTAATTTAATTCTCAGATTTATCGGTAAAAAGTCTGTAATGAATACACACACTTAAGTTTATTTCCTGTAGCTCGTTTCTGTATCCCTGCAAACATTTTTGAGATTTTCTGGCGATGGTTTTTTTTTGGCGATGATTACGCGATCCTTACGAATCGCTAACTATCGCCTACGCGAGCATAATAAGTAAGTCAATTTTTTTTTCTAAAAACACTTTATGCTGACAATAATTTTGATGACTTTTACGATGTGAATCGCGCGCCAAAGAGCAGCTACTAAAAATAAAATAATAAAAAATATAATTTACGCGATTCTCCTAATGATCGCCCGCGAATCGCCGTTGAGTTGTGTATAATCGTGGCTATTGATCGCGTGCGATCATTAATCTATGGTCAGGCGATTCGCCAAAACGATCGTATGTGTGATTGTCGCGATTCGCCGGTGATTCGCGAATGGTGATTCGCCAGAGATTCGCGAATGATGATTCGCCAGCGATTCGCGAATGGTGATTCGCTGGCGAATCGCGACAGGCACACAGGCGATCGTTTTGACGAACGCACCTTCGTTTATTTTGTAGTCATTTTATTTTTCAAAAAACTCTTAAACTAGATACCTGTTGTGGCTGCTTCGTATATACCACTGCATTATTTACTTAACACCAACACTCTGCTATAAGCTTTGGCGAAATGTTTAGAGTCATATTAATGCCAATTGTGGAAGCTACCACCAAAGATGGTAAAGTGTTCACGGAAATGTCAGAGATATGGGAAGTAAACAGGCTTTACTAAATCCCTAAATTTGTTACTCCTCGGATCAAGGGTGCAAAACTGCAATTATCTGTCAATATATCGGAATAATTTAGAATAATAAACTAAACTCGTACCAGAATACACAATCCAGGACCACTTGGTGGTCAACCCTAAAATTTTATACGATATTGTCATCAATAGAAAAAATTATTATATAGAAAAATTGCTAAAGTAAGTTTTAACATAATAATTGGCTATTTCGAATATGAATGCGTAATTCAACCATTAATTATGGTAATTTTGGCCCATTATATACCAAGAAAACGTTTATAACATATATGAATATAGACCAGAAAAATCTGGCTTAATATGGATATGAGGAAGTTTCGAAAAATCATGTACGTTACTGCATAGCTGTCATTACTAATTACTTGCCCCCTAGGTGCACATGCTCTAAGCGACGCAGCAGAAAAAGCATTTATGAATGTTTGATCAAAAAATATTTTTTTTTTTGCAATATTTGACTTTCGAAGTGTGATTTAGGTAGAATCTTCATCTTCATTATTAAAAGAACAGCAAAACCATACTCTAATTGTGCAAATAACAAATAGAGTAGTGTTATTGATTCGTAATGAATTTTGGATTTAACCGAATTATTTTATTATTTAACGTGTTCCTCTTCATATATTCCACCCTGTATATTAGTCTGTACGTGCTGTGTCTTTGCTTGAATGTCAGGTTGTCTAAGCATCTCTAATTCGTATTTCAAACAACTGTCATAATTGCTAACAAGTAAAACAATTAGTCTGTAGAAAAATCTTTTCTTACTTATTATATTGTACTTTTTATATCCTACACCACCACAGTGGGGAGGGTATATTGGATTTGTGCTGATGTTTGTAACGCCCAGAAATATTGGTCGAACATCTACCTTAAAGTATACCGATCGACTCAGAATCACTTTCGATTTAACGATGTCCGTCCGTCCGTCCGTCTGGTTGGCTGGCTGTCCATGTAAAGCTTGTGCGCATAGTACAGGTCTCAATTTTGAAGATATTTCGATAAAATTTGGTACGTGACATTTTTTCGGCCCAAAGATGGATGGGATTGAAACTGGTGTAAATCGGTGTGAGGTTGTCCCCACACCATCACCTAGAGACCAATACGGTCCATTGTGAGGTGCTTTAAAGAGCATAACACTCTCAAAAATTTTAGTATCCAAATAATATGTAACACAATTATATTTTATATGTATGAAAATAATACGGTACAATTTTACTATGATCGGTCCATAATTAGTCGTAGCTCCTATATAAGGCCCACTTCCGAAAATCACTTTAAAGAGCATAAGTCTCACAAAAATGTTGGTATCCAAAAAATATTTAACGCAAATATATTTCATATGTATGCAAATAATATGGTATAATTTTATTATAATCGGTCCATAATTAGTCGAAATTCCATATGAGACCCTCTCCGTAATTTACTTTAAGCTCCATAAATCTTTTGAAACTATTTATTTATATCGAGATAAAGTTTAACACATATACATACATAATACATATATTCACAGACATCACGACACTAAATTGTTGGATGATTGGTCCACAATAGGTTATATCTCTCATATAACGCCCATTTCTGAAAAACTGTTTTATAGATATACTGGGTGTAGGGTATTATATGGTCGGGCTTGACCGACTATACTTTCCTATTTGTTTTATTACTATCTTTTGCTCAAGTAATTGTTAATTTCTCAACTTTACACCAGTTTATATTGTATTGTACTTGTATTCTGTTTTACAACTATTGTGCTGGTACGTGAAGTAAACAATGTAAAATTCACATGCTGGATTTTACAGGTGAAAGTAAGAACATGTACACAATTGTATTTGTAACTTGCACCAGAAGTAAATGATTTGGCGCATTAGTAAAAAATCCATATTATAAATAAAATACCTCAACAAACTAACATACAAACGGACGGACAGACATTCGTACCTATGTGCATGCAACGTAGGATATAAGTACATACATAAGTATACGTTGTCGTACAGATTTATAATCAATAGACTACTTAAATACTTTAGAATAGTTGTAGTAAATTTCTATCTTTAGAGCCGTAAATAATAATGAAGTAGTAGTTGAGCTAAAATTATTATGTATAGAAAAGAGTCAATAGTCTTGTATTGTTGTTATTATTGGTTTTTCTTGATTACGAGAACGTGGGAATTTTACTTAAATGCGTTATTAGTATTTTGTTTCTTCTGTTTGTGCCCCAATATACAACAAAAACAGATTTATGAGAAAAACAACAGGATGCACAAATTTATATTTATATTTTGTTCTTTTTATATGCACGTGTCAATTCAGACATACATACATATAATTGTCGATATGAAATTAAAATATTTAAAATGACAATTGTATTTTTGCAGGAAGTAATTACCAAGACGACTATTAAGAGATTTATATGTAGTCTGTTGTAGGAGACTGAGGGCTTAGTAATAGTATGAGTATTATCATATTTAAAGGTCAATAAGGATAATTTGTTCTTAATGTATCAAAGCCTAGATTTTTAAAGACTTTTATATATGTGCATATTTACTTTTATTGATAATGGATTGGTAAAATTGAAATCGGTGTTTTAAATAATTCCTAAGGAAAAGGACCGACACAAAACTAGGCATATGATTTGTTCCTCGAGGTTTAAGGACTAGGGTACTATTAATTGATTCTTTGAATTTTTGGTGGAACAATTGATTATACAAGGTGGCGCAAAAGTAATCCTCCTATCAGAAAATGTTATAAATTTTGCGTAACTTGATGAATTGGGATTGGAAAACATGTGGTTCCAACAGGACGGGTGCAAAGGCACACATTGCACGTGCCACATCCGATATGCTGAAGGATGCATTTTCCGGGCGCCTAATATCCCGTTTTGGCGATTTGCACTGGCCAGCAAGATCGCCTGATTGGAAGTTTACTTTTGCGCCAACTTGTATTATCCCTAAATAGCCGATTAACAAAAAATCCGACGAAAAGTTAAAATATTTTTACGTTTTTTTCAGTTGTAGCTGTTATCAAAATGTTCCTTCTATTAAGTCATTTTAAGTCTTGCCTCTTTATACCGATTTTATTTTTTTAATTGTCAATAAATATTACCAAAACAAATTTTGTTAAAAACAGAAACACTTGACAAAATATTACTTTTGACATAAGTAAATTGTAAACAAAGTCTGTCAGCTGTGCTACTGTACTTGCCTTGTATGGTTGCACCATGACTCTTAACTTATTTGAGATCTCAAGGTTTCTATTCCACTATTCCATTATAATGTAATTTATTAAATCAAAATGTTTCTATTCATTTTAAAAGTATACTCGTAAATATAATATTGTATGTTTTAAAAAAGTAATTTTTAAATCATGTGTATATATGTAAATATTTAAATCTGGCCAGCCCAACATACATTTATGTCATTTTAAAAAAAGTTTGCTTTACAGAATAAACCAACAGAATATATTTAGATGTGAACGAGTATAACATTTGACAAATCAACAAATGACCTCAATTTTTTGACACACAAATGAAACATGACTGGAATAATTTTCTAACAATTTAGTACACCACACAAATCAGACCGAAATGCAAAAAAAAAAAACTAAGCAAAAAAAAAAAAAGGAATTTTAAACACTTAGAAATGTGTCACGTTTTGATTTTGTTTCGGTTGTTACAGTTGGCAAGTTAAACAATATCAACCCTTCCTTGGCTTCGAGTACCACTACTACCATATCCAGCAAGGCATATGGCAAGTAAGAGAATTTATGGTAGAAAGAGTGTTCAAGGGTCTTTTTCACAAAAAAAAAAAAAAAAATTAAAAATAAAATTCTAATATATTAATATTCCAAACGAGTCCTTTGGTACTTTTGATACAATTTTATTCCATTAACTTTCAACATTTTGTTGAAGAAACTAAAAAATACTGTAAATTTTTTAAATATAAGTTAAACGGGAAAAAAACGAAATACTGCAGTTAATGGCTTTTGTAGACTAAGTGTGATTAATGTTTTTCAACCCCCTTTTATGGAAAAATAAGGTTGCAAAAAATTGGACAACATTTTATTACAAATTTGTGATTTGATTTTCATTTTCCTTTTCATTCATTTAACATTTTTGTACATAATTTCAAATTCATCTAGTTTGTTAGTGCCTATTTATGCAGATTGTCTATTGAAATTTAAGACATAGTTGGGGTAATTTATTTTCAATTTATTTGCTTTTTATATCGACACATATCAATTAATTTTCAGTTAATTTTTCAAGATATTTATAAGGGTGATCTGGCCTGGTCAACTTCAATATTCAATTCCAATTAAAAACGGAAATTAAAAATACATACAATTATGCAAAATGTACTTTCTCTAATTAAATATTAATATTTGAGAAAATATTCATAGTCACATTTAGTACTACAACCACTACCAACACCACATAGATACATACATGCGCGTCATAGAACAATTGTGTATCGTTTTGGATATTTTTATTCCCTCCACCACCAAGAGTGGGGTGAATGAGGGTATATTACTTTTGTCATTCCGTGTGAAACTTTTTTTAAATTCATCTGAGACCCACAAAGTATATATTTTCTTGCTCCTTATGAAATTCTAAGTCGATTTAGCCATGTCCGTCCAAACTATACAATTTAACTAAACGAAATTTCCAGAAAAATATTTTTTATTTTGCAGGTAACTTTGTATTGAAAATCAGCGCAATTGGTTTAGGTAAATCTGAGTTATGGGCCAATATGTGAGACAACCTCCATAAAAATTTGATATTTTTTGTCCATTTTATTGCAATATTTTAAAATATATTGCAGATAATAAACTGAGATTTTCTATACGTTATTTTTATGATAAAAGAAGAAAGTGTGCGGAAAATAGTAACAATCGGTATATGATTTCTCATCGCCCCCATACAAAAATCTTCCCGAAATATTGCTCAATTATAAATAAATGTCTATAAAATTGGAATGTCAATACAGAATTCAGCAGGAATAAGTTTCATGCAAAAGGAAATCACAAAACGAATTTTTTTTAGTTCGGTCCATGTTTGACCATAGACCCCATTTAAAGTCCACTTCCTAAATTCACTTAAATATGTATATAAATAATGTTAAACGGCTAAAATTTGACATAAATAATCTTTATAGGCAAATAAATTGTTGTACTTAATTTTATGGTGGTCGGCCCAGAATTAGTAATAGCTCCCATACAAGGACCACATCTGAAATAGACATTTATCCCTATATATATTCTATAAATATCGGTACCGACTCAAAACGTTGCACAGATCTTTTAGATATGTACGAAAATCATATAAAGCCCTCTTCCGAAAATCACTTTATACTCATAATCTCTTATAAATAATGGTACCGATCCAAAATTTTACATGGATCATTTACATACTTGCCAAAATCAAAATGCTGGATTTTGAGAATATCGCTTCATTATTGACTATATCCCCCATATAAGTTCCACTTCCGAAATTCAGTTTATTACTAATATGTATCTTAAATATACCGCAATTACATTGAAATTCGACGTGAGATATCCGCAAGGACCATTTGCGAAAAGCATTTCTAATATCAAACCAACTTTTATATGGATCAGAAATTTTAATCCAGAAATCATATTAATATCGGTTATACGGCAATTATGCTACTGCATTTTGTAGCTATCAATCAATAATAGCTCCTGAATTTAGTCCCCTTCCGATCATAATAACCAACCATACAACTCTTGTAAATAACACTATTGAGATGAAATTCATCCAAAATAAGAACAAAATACATAAATATTACATTAGTGGATACTGGATTTAGAAGCTATCAGCCCATAAAAGGTCCACTTCTATTATGCCACCCATAAATGTCTTATAAATAATGTTATTGAGATCAAATTAAACCAAAAGAAGCCGTACTTTAGAATCTTACTCTTTTTTTTATATTCTGTTTTTTAACTTGTTGTGAATATGGCAAAATGTGCTTTTAATTTTATAAACTGTTAAATTACACTCAAGAGTCTTATGAAAATCAGACAAACTCTGTAAATTATGGTGAGAATTGGTAATTACCAATAAATTATAAATGGTCAAAATTAGAGAAAATTTCCAAACATTAATGGCGTTTTCTTTTCTGGCAAAAATGTTACATTTTTTTCCTTTTTTATATGGGAAATGGGTAAAAAGTGTAACATATATGTAACATTTTTGCCAGAAAAGAAAACGCCATAAAATAAATTATGTTGGTCATTAAATTGAAAGACAATCTATAAAATAATAATGAAATTTGCCCTAAGACTGAATACGAAACACAGAATAAGAATATTCTAGTTCTAAAACTAGTGCAGTTTTTGTATTTCTTATTGCGTTTAGGTGGAGGGTATTTAAGATTCGGCAGAGCCGAATATTGCACTCTAACTTGTTTTTGTTTTGTTTTCTAAACATTTCTGTCAAAATGTCAAACATTATGTTGTTAAAATACGAACTCTATTAAGATATTACGCATAAGAAACTTGATAGTACAAAACAATGTTTCGAAAATCAGCAATTTCAGAGAATTTTCTAGTTATAATTGTGTTTTATGTATGTATTTTAACAAAATGTGGAGATTATTTCATAAAACTTGGTATATATATGTACATATGGGTATGTATGTATGTATATGCATAAGTAAGAGTTGCTAGTACTTGTATATAATTTTCTCAAATATACAAGTTGCAACATTACACTAATGTAATTAGTATAACCAAAACGCCAATTATATGTATTAGGAACTGCTGTTATTTCTCGAAGAATTAATTAAAATCGCTAAAAAGCAAAACAAACTGTCATAAATCGTATGATTAACGAGGACTTGCCAAGTGGGAACATTTTCTTATTCTGCACTGTAGGGCAGAAAATATTTTTAAATTTAATGTGACATTTTTAAACAGCTGGTACTGCCGGCATAAAAGGTATCTCATACGACACCTAAAATATACCAATTCCAGTTCCTCTAGGAACTACCGAATTTTACCAATTTTTAATCGAAATTTTTAAATTAAAAATAGGAAAACAACTTTAATTGAATATTATAGATACATATACTTATGTATTCATTCATAAATTTCAAAATTTTTATCAAATAGAACTTTCACTAAAATTAACTTTTTTGTTCAGCAAAATCGCTTTCTGAGCACACGAAAAAAATCAAATAAATATTATGTACGAGTCTAAATATAGGTGACTTCAATGTTGTATATTACCGATGTTTTGAATTTATTAGATTTTTAGTCAAAAAACGCATAAAAATCTTTACCACTTACGCATTGTGCAATAATTCATTTTATCGTATTTTATCCATCTTATCGTAATGGATCCATTTTTCATCGAAAGTAATGATTCGATGAATAAATGATTTCCTTTTTAAGCATTTAATCAGCTTTTCTTACATACAAAATAGTCTATCAAGGTCTCTAGGCTTCAATTCATATTAATCCAAGTTCCCTGCTTTTGCAGGAATCTGGAAATTGCAGTTGAGAAGCTCCCAATGACTTTGCGAGCTCTTGTTAGGTTTGACAAAACTCTTCATGGTGTAATGCAAATAATTGATAAGAAGTTACGCACATACTTTGTTGGCACAAAATTCAACATTTTCGAAGCAAAAAAAAAAAACTGTTGTCAACACTATAATGTTCAATAACTAAAGCATGGTACTCTGTTCATCATTTCGTGCGAAATACTATCAAAAGCCCATATAAAAAAAAATTGATGCGAAATAAATGCGAACTAATGCTGCTGAAGTTGTACTCTGTTCTTATTGTGAAAAGTTACGAAATATTTCTGGCAGCATGTTTTTTCAACAAAAAACTGTTATGGCAACATTTTTTTCCAACTGTGAAATAATGTAAGCGGCACTTATTGCGCACGAAATTGAAAAAAACAGCCAAAAACATATGTTTTTTGTTTACATAAAAGAAACAATGTTGCACACCTAAGGGCAATAAAAACGACAATTTTCTTCTAAATCGCGGCATTGTCACCACTTGCTAATTGTCAAAATTTTCAAACGAAATAATTGATGTTGCTCAACAAATTTCGCAAATTTGAACAGAGTACCATGCTTAAGTGAGAATAAATGACAGAAATGTTCCAAACACAATGACTTAAAATACTAAAGACAAAAACCGCGCTCAAAAATTACGCTATCGGTTATTAATCCTGCTATTTTAAGCTAAAAAAAATAGAATCTTTCATTTCAGTCGAACCACAAGAAATACCCAAGAATTATTTTACATCATTTATTTCCAAATTATATGAATTGTGTCCCAATGTGTACTGGTACAATATTCGTTATAAGGTACTTGCATGTGAAACATTTTCTAGCAGTGTATTTATTTGAAAATTCACTTGAAGTGCGTGAGTTTGTACGATTAAGAAAATATTTTTCTATTTTACAAAAAGATAAATATTTAGTAACACAATGACTGATAGTTAGTATATAAAGTATCCTTATAATACAGGTACATTAATAAAAGTCCAGTCAACGCATACACACTTTTTTATGAACTGACATATTTATACTCGTATACAAGTATTGGGTAAATGTTACACAAAGGCAAAGAATATAATATTGAATATTAAATTTAGGAAAATTTACATAACATTCATGACGTGCATACAAATACTCACACAGTCAATTTTCCATTTTCTTTATAGTTTAGAGGTGTAACTAACAAGAAAAAACTTTTCACCGTGGGTTTAAATTTTATCAGCAATTTTTCCTATTTTGTTTTAAATATGTTCCTAAAAATTTGAATGCTTTGACAAGAACACGCAATATTCTTTGCTTTTATTAAATTATAAAAATGTCTGTTAGTAGTAAATGATTGTTTGTTCTATTGGCTACTTGACCTTTAAAACTGCAGCTGGTAAATATAGTTTGCCATAGTGGAAATGGGCAAATAGCCATTGAACTTATATTTGTATTAATATTATTAAAGCCAAAATGTATCTGTGACTTTCATACATACTCGTACATACATACAAAATATTTAAATATGATAAAAATAATGATAAAAATATGTAAATATGGTAATATACATATTTTTAAGCAATTAACAACCTAATGAATTATTTATATGAAAATAAGTCAGATTAGCTGTTTGTTATTTAAATTAAATGGTTGGAAATTTAGTTTTGCTATTGTATTGTATTGATAAATTTATAAATACTTTTGTCTAGATGTCATTTATCAAATCAACGGAATCGGAAATAATTATTCAGAATACATTTATTTTAGAGTACAAGGACCAGTTACAAGGTATTATTGTCTATGAAATAACACCATGACATTTTTACACCTGAAAAAATCAATAAACAGTGCTAGATAATAATGAGAACGACTTCTTAATTTGCAATGATCCGAAGAAGAAAAACTTATAAACTAATAACTATGTTAATCGTTAATTATGTTAATCTACACTGCTTAGGTTTCTATAAATATCTTTAATGACAATAGTTAACAGCCTCAATTGTATGGAAAATGTAAACTGGCTACAGATACAACACAAAACAGAAACAGCAGGCATTTTGTTTGTATAAAATACACTAGAGCCCCGATATGTGTCGTGTTTATGGACCGGCGAAATGCGATGCAAACAAAAACGACACAAATCGAATCAGATTTTTCTATACAAATGTATTGACTTTTTGTTGAGTGGGTCCAAAATTTAAAAATTTAGGAAGTAAAATCAGAAACAACACGTATTTTGTTTGTATAAAATACACTAGAGCCCCGATTTGCGTCGTGATAATGGACCGGGAAAATGCGATGCAAACAAAAACGACACAAATCGAATCAGATTTTTCTATACAAATTGTTGGATGGGTCCAAAATTTAAAAATTTAGCAAGCAAAATCATATTTTTATTCAAAAACGTGTTATTTTACGTCTGATTATATTTATTTCAGCAGATCTTTATTATCATTAAAATGTAATAAATGAAAATATATTTTTAAACAAGGAATACAAAATATTTAAGGAGAAAAAAATCTATTTACATACATACATACATACATACATACATAAAAGCATAACTAAAATTAATAGCACGTAACTTCATATGATAAGTATGAATAAAATGGGAATTCCCTTTTTTATAGGCAAGTAGGCAAAATATTCACATGTAATTATGGTATATAGCAACGCAAATCGGAAGCAAAACGATGCAAAGCGGATTATAGCCCATTTAGAAAAGCGACGCAAATAGGATATACGCAAATCGGGGCACTACTAATGCACTACTGTCAAAAACACTTGAAAAAATATTACTTTTGACATAAGTAAATTGTAAACAAAGTCAGTCAGCTGTGCTACTGCACTCGCCTTGTATAGTTACACTTTGATAAGAAATATATTTTCAATTTTGTATTGGGTTTTGTATTTGTATATGTATGTATAATATTGAAGGGCACATACTCGTCATTTTTGCTCTATTAGTGATTGCACAATAACGTTTTTTTTTTTCTTCGAAAATATTGATTTTTGTACCAGCAAAGAGTCGTAGATGCTTCTTTAATTTAAAAAAAGTGCAGCTTAAGCACAACAATTGCTCACCGAAACTTAAGATGACTGTGTTCCAGAAGTGATGACTCAGATTCAAAGTTCATTTAGGGCAGCCCGACAAGTTTGAACACAAGAATTGGAGGCATTATTACACATTATCCAACTCAACAAGAGCTTGTAATATCATTGAAATACTCAAGCAGCAATTTCAAAACGTTTGTGAGCAGCAGTATTCATCCAAAAGCAGAGAAATTTTGAACCATATGAATTGAATCCAAGCGACCTTGAAAGACATTTCAGCATGTCCGAAATGCTGCTTAAATAAAAATGGAAAGAACGGTCAACAAGCTAAATATCTATGGTGCTAAGGTATTGATCTGTATTTGGTAGCACCAAAATAGTGCTATGGGCTGTAGAAATCTGGACAGACCATCACAACGAACCCTGTATATGTGGCCAGACATGCGCATTTAAGTGATTTTTGGAAGTGGACTATATATGGGGGCTGCGGGGGCTATATGAAATTAGCAAGTTTGTTACTATTTTAATAAACAAAAGTCACAACAAACAATAAAAATAGAAAATTAAAAAAAATTTGTGCGATTAATAAGAAGAAATAATAAAAATAAAATAATACAAAAGACTTGTGAATTAATAATAATAAAAAGGTAATCATTTTTTTAAGAGAAAAGTTTTTGTTCAGGCTAGTAGTTCGAGAATTTTAAAGAATACTATTGTAACGTATTGGAACAATTGGCAAATTGGAATGCATTTTCTACCCTGCCAAAGCCGTCATCACCAATCTTCATTGCCCATGATCAATCTGTAAACATCATCTATTTAACTCACCGGTAATCATTTTTGTTTGCAAAATATTTAAGTGCTAAGAATCCTGTCAATTTTTTTTAATTTTTGTATATGAAGGAGAAATGAAATCCAGTGGCAGTGGCTTTATTGGTGGAAGAGGAGATCAATGTGACTCACAAAACAGAGGTAAGGCTTGAAAAGCTTTAAAAGAAAATACATCTGAATTTTCTCCTTGGAGCGTTTATGGTAGCCGAAAGCAATATCTGGTTTTGTTGACATTAAACTTGACAGCTTTTCGTATTGCTCTGTTGTCGTTGTTTTTTGACCTGAAAAAATAAATAAATAGGCTGCTTTCCTGTTTGTAGTGACAGTAATTCAAAACTCTTTCGTTTTACCACATTTGTTTAACCATGTTCTTTGTTGCTGCATATCACCTCTTGATTGGTCGTACAACAAAAATTTATATAAATCACTTTTTAAACATTTTATACTTACATTTTATAAATTAAACACTTTTTAAGTTTATAAAAAGAATAATCGATAAAATTCCATTGCTAAAATATAAGCGTTGAAAAACGTAACTACGATCGTAATACAGAATACCTACAATCGAAAGAAACGGAGAGGAATCGAAACTCTGAATACCAAATTTGCCAAACGGAGAAAATTTCGATTCGAATCAAAAGTCAGAATAGGGGTGATTTGTTTCATCGATTTCATTTTATTTCTTTTTTATTTTATTTATTTGAAATATAGTTTAATTTCTTAAAAACTATAATGAATAGTGCAATTTTTACCGTGCACATTTTGATAATTCACCTGAAATTGATATTCGTTTCAATAAAAAGTCAATTGTGTATTTTACACAAATCTTTTTTACGTCGAATAAATTATGAACATATTTCAATTATCTATGTTGCACGGTAATAACTAGGGAACTAAATCGAAGAAAAACTCATATGTACAGTCGAATCCTGCCTTCAGTGTTATTGTTTTACCACAGCTGTTTTTTTTCTCGAATGATTTCCGTATAAAGGTTCGATAATACTGTGTTTCCTTGTTCAAAATCTATGACCATTGAAAAGCCTCTTGACTACCGTTATTTCCGGTTCCGGGCCAGGTTATTTTTACCCATATAATGTAATTTTCCAGGTTTTAGAGTTCTAATTGCAGAATTCACATTAGAAAACAGAAATTTTATTGGCCGTGCACTGCATTATTTATAATTGTATCAGAAATACAGGAATTTATTCCTTTTCAGATGTATTTTGAACCCATGAAGCAAACTGAGTACGCAGTGTAACTAAGTATGATATCAAATTTCATCCATGTATACATATATTGATTTTTCCCTATACATACATACATACATATATGGTGATCTATTTTGATATTTCTTTTCATCTTATTTTTATTCAGTATTATTTGACAATTCATCACGGAAAGGCTAACAGCGCAACAACGTCTTCATATTATTTTGCTGTATTTTGAAAATCAGCGTTCTGTGAGAAATATTTTTTTTGAACATGGTTTTATTGTGAAAGCATTTTGGTTGGCAGCTAATTTTGCGTTCCAAACCTGTGCCCATATGGTATGCTATCACACTTCTACAGTTTTCCTTTGGGGTTGTGTGCATTCAAAGTTGTAGTTCGCGAAAATTCAATCTTAAGAATGGACAACAATAATTCAATTTATTTGATATTATTTTTAAAAAGTAAATCACCCCTATCGTGAATAAAAATTCCACATGAAATTTGTTCCCTTTTATTTTTTTAACATTGAATTTTAATAGGAAAACTGTGAAAAGGGAACAAACTTCTTGTGGAGTTTTTATTTACGATAGTGGTTATTCTCAAAGATTGTTCTTTCGGGAAATAATAAAGATTCCGACATCCACTTCCATTTTAAGTTTTCAATTAAAATCAAATTAGTAATGCATACATTAGATTGATTTGCTTTAAAAGTATTTGTTTATTTAACTATTTCAATAGTTTTGTTTTATGGTAAGAGGGTGTAAGAACCCCTTTTCTCTTTTTTACTAATTTCATACACAATAATTCAAAATGTTCATATGTTCATGAATTTTGTAAGGGATATTAATGAATTTATGAGCATGAAAAGTGCCTTAAAATTTCCTGTAACTGAAAAGCACAAATATAATAAATGGAGTCTGTAAATCAACTCAACATAATTACAAGTGTAACTATCACAAATCCTTAAGATTTTCTGAAATGTGTAATCATAGTTTAATGCTAGCCAGCATACTACCACTAACCAAGAGACTTCATAAATGAAACACCAAGTAAATGATTAAGGGTAAAATGGATAAAATATAAGTTGTGCCTAATATTACTTTTCTAACCAACTAAATGCCAGGATTACTGGTTGGCCAGTCGGTTGGTATTGTTTCGATTGTAGAGTTACCAGAAGGAAAATTACAACTTTCTCCCCCAAAGTTAGTTGAACAAATTGTCTGCCTGCAATCATGAGAAAAACTAACTATTTAAGTGTTCGTGTAATGCATGTATAATATTTTCCGTCAATATCAGTAAGATGCCATCTATATAACTCCCATAGAATTCGCTCCACTTTTTGCAGTTTTTTGTCACTTATTTTGTAGAGTAGTAGAGCGTCACTAGAACGTCTTTAAATACCAAAGCAAACATTGGCACAACGTAAAATTATAGTCCGCAGAAACATTTCTTTACCAATTAACCAATTCCGTATCCGATATTTATATGAGTGGTTGAGAAAAAATCAAAATTAATCGTCAAAGGAAATTGAGCAAACTATTTACACTTGCCATATTGTCCGACGAAAGAATTGACGATTTTCTTGACAATCGGATTCTCGGTTAGTTTGTATTAAATAATTTTACTTCACTCCATTATTTCATACCATTGGTGTTTCCACAGAAAAGTTTATATTACTGTGTCATGTTAAAAATGTATAAGGATCTCATAGCTCATTGCCACAAATTTTCCAATTAAATCTAAAGCCATTACATTCCTTGGTGAATAGTAAAACAAAACGCACTCGTTGGTTTCAATCACTATAAAAACCATATCTCATTAATGAAAAGCTATGCTAAAAGGTTCTTTTGATATCCTGAACAGCAGCACTGGGAGCCCCTTTCGGTTGTCTAGAAAAGTAAATGAATAAACAGATCTGCTAGTAAACAGTAAGTGAGTGAGTGGGTTAAATAATGGATGGAAAAAAGGAATGAATGGCTATTGAACAATACAGCTTTATACAGCGGCTGCTGACTTTGATGCTACCAGTCTTCTTCTGTGCTTAATTACGGAAAGTTATTTTTTTCCGAGAAAAAAAAAACAAACACGAACTACTTGAGCGATATTCTTAACATTCAATGCATTAGAGCAGAGTAAGCTCATAATTGAAATGAAGTAATTTTCCCTGTTATACCCGCCACAAAATAGATGGGAAGTATATGGAGTTTGTCATTCCGTTTGTAACACAAACCAAAAAGTCTTTATATTCTGAATCCTGATAAGAATCTAAGACGCTCTAGCCATGTCCGTCCGACTGTCAATCAGTTAAAGGCACGATAGAGCTTCGAAAAAAAGATATAGAACAATGAAAACTTTTTACCAAACATTCTTTGAGCCACAGAAATGTTTGGTATTGGAAATGGGAGAGATCGGTGCAGTAGGATCTGAGTTATAGATCAAAGTTTCAGACCACCTCGATATTTTTCAGATATTTTCAACTATTATTTTTAAATATAATGTAGATAATATCATGAAATATTGCACACTTTATTTTTATTATAAAAGGAAAAGTCATGTTGAAAATAGTAAGAATCGGTGCACGATTTCTTATAGCCCCCATACAAAATGTCTACTCGGAATATGGCTTTATGGTACATAAATGTCTATAGAAAAGCCGTATTCATACAAAATTCTGCAATACTAAGTTTCATGCAATGTGAAAACTCAAAACTATATTTTGTTTGCATCGCATACATTTTTTATAAAAATCGAATACATATTTAAGTGGTCGTACCAAATGTCATGATAATCGATTCATATTTGATCGTCATCCAAATATAAAGTTCACTTCCGAAAATCACTTAAAAGCGCATAAATCTTTTACAACAAGTTGAAATTCAACAAAAAAATCGAAATATAGATATAAATCTTCGTACTAAATTTCATGATAATCGGTCCTAGCCCTAATGTAAAGTCTACTTTCGGCAATCTCTTAAATGCGCATAAATCTCTTATGACCATTACAATATACCACGGCTAAATACCCGACGTTTAATTGCCTTTTTCCCTTATTTACCTCGCACTGTAAATCCCCATAAATTTTTCATACTTTTTCAAACAAAACTATGAGCTTTAATACCTTTCGCTTAAATACCCAATTCTGCTAATTACCTCAAAATAATTCCCAACACTGATATATTCCTTGATTCATCTTCGTTTATTTACCTCAATACAATATCTTTTTTACACAACTTTTTAAATTTCGTATAAATACCCAATTTGGGTAATTAAATAAAAAAATCCCAACACTGATATATTCCTGGATTTTTCTCAAAGTGTCTTTTTTCGACAACTTTACCAGAACTTTTAATACGCACCTGGTAACTTCATACCTAATTGTTTTCATTCAGTGTTGGTGGTAAAAATATTAAATTTAAAAATAAGTGAGCAAGTCTAGTGAATTGAATAAAATTTAAAAAAGGATTTAACGAAATGGCTCCCAAGAAAACGTCCCTATCTATGAAGCAAAAACTTTTATTGATCTCTCTTGGAAAAACCAAGAAAAAACAAAACATCAACTAGCTGCACAATTATTATCCCTTAAATAAAAAAATTAAGTGTATTCGCATAAGTGCCTCTGAGAGGTAAATAAACGTGGACGTTTAAATACCTTCCCCGGATATATACCCAACAAATTTGGACATTTTTGGTGAGGTATTTATCCGTGGAATACTGTATCAGCAAGTTTAAATTCGACATAAATAGTTTATTCATGTGATCGGTTTATATTTGACCGTAGTCCCCATATAAAGTTCACTTCAAAAAATCACTTAAATGCACATTTTTATAGAAATCATTGTTACGTTGAAACTCAACACAAATAATTTGCATATTATACATATAAATCGTCGTAGTTATGAGCGCTACTCCCGAAAACTGATTAGCCTACATAAACATCCATATCGAACCGATATTTTGCATAGATTAGTTATAAGTATGTATAAATTATCATATTGACTTTTGTGAGAGTTGGTTCATAATTGGGCATAGCTTTCGTACAAGCTACACTTCCAAGAATATCCACAGAGGTGACAATTTTGACATTTCAAGAAGCCAAAATCAGTTTCTGATTTTTGGCTTTTTGGAACTTAATTTATTGTGTGAAAGTAAATCGTTATAAAAATATAAACAAAGTGCAGTCCTGAGAGAAAGCGAAATATAAATTCTTGATTATAACTGGAATGTGCATAAAATTCTTATAAATATCGTTATTGAGATGAAATTAAACTAAAATCAACCTAAAATAAATTGAAGTTATGATACAATATTTCATGAATTTCGCCCCATAATAGTTGGTGGGTATATAAGATTCGGCACAGCCGAATTAAACCCTTTCTTACTTGTTATTTTTTATGACGTTTAATATTCATTTCACCCAAAAACCAAACAAAGCAAAACAAACGAATGTTCACAAAAAAAAAAAAAATAAGGAAAAACAAGAAAGACCATATAATACCCTACACCCAGTATATGAATAAAACGGTTTTTCAGAAATGAGCGCTATATGGAAGCTATGAGCTATTATGAACCGATCATCCAAAAATTTAGTGTCATGATGTCTGTGAATATAAATATTATATGTGTTCAAGTTTATTTCGATATAAAAACTTTTAAAAGATTTATGGAGGTTAAATTGAATTACGGAGAGGGGCTTATACAGGAGTTTCGACTAATTATGAAGCGACCATTATAAAATTAGTTGTAATAATTTCTTAATACAAGAATTTTATTTGTGTAGAATTTTATTTGGATATCAACATTTTTTGAAAATTTATGGTCGTTAAAGTTGTTTTCGGAAGTGGGCCTTATATGGGAGCTACGACAAATTATGGACCGATCGTCATAAAATTCTACCATGTTATATGTATATGTACGAAACATATTTGTGTTCAATATTATTTGGATACCAACATTTCTAAGAGAGTTATGCTCTTTTAAGTGATTTTTAGAAGTGGGCCGTAAATGGGAGCTACGACAAATTATGGACTGATCATCACGAAATTTGTAGATGTGCTTTAGCTTCATTTACTACTCATCTGTGGTAAATTTTGTTTGCATACTTGCATAATTCAAAGATTTATGACCGGTAAACCCCAATTTCGAGAGGACATTTGTATGGGGGCCAGGTGAAATAATGGACCGATTTCCACCAGTTTCAATCCCATCCATCCTTGGGCCGAAAAAATATCATGTACTAAATTGCGCACAAATTTTACATGGACAGCCTGCCAGACGGACGGACGGACATCGTTAAATCGACTCAGAAAGTGATTTTGAGTCGATCGGTATACTTTAAGGTGGGTGTTGGACCAATATTTCTGGGCGTTACAAACATCAGCACAAATCCAATATACCCTCCCCACTATGATGGTGTAGGGTATAATAACTTGAAAGAATAAAATAAATTTTCTAATTGAAACACTCACACACACTCCCCGTTAAAATAAACGAAAAGTCGTAATTTAATGGAAAAAGGAATAGTTAAAATTCTAACAATTTTATTATGAATGGCTTTTACGATCAGCTGGAATTTATGGGAAAAACGCGACAGGCGACCTTTTTGCTGCTTTATGTCTCTGAAAGTATTTTATGGTATTGTACAGTATTTTTTCTATTTGTTTGGTATTTGGTAAAGAAATAAGTATTTGGTGGTAATGGCAGTCAGCCCAGTCGGTTGTTCTTAAAATTTAAATCACAAATACTTTTTATGAGTTTTTGTAACTGCCATGTGTATAAAATACATTTGAAAAGGACACACAAACACAACACTACACTCTTCTACCACCTCTAAATGCATGTATACACAGACAAGTGTTGCCTTTTTCTAAACTCTGGGGAAAAAATTTTAAATGCTAATTGATAATCATAAAATTTTCACTCCCTGCAAAACGGCTGAATGCCAAACAAAAGAACAAAAAAAAAAAAAAGAGTTAAATGTTTGGTAATTCTTTTTACGTTATTATATCTAACCGTATGTGTTACTGTGTAACTTTTCATTACAAAAGTATTGTTGACATTCATTGTGCAAGGATGAATGAATTCTGGATAAAACAGGAAGAACGAAAAGGTAAATTTATGGTCGGTTTTTGTAAACTTTTCAATGAACTACTAAAACTCATTGTTATATATATGGGAAAACACATCCTGGTTGAAATTATTACGCACACATTTAGTTATACAGGTATATTTAAAAATACCTTAAAAGTAGAAATTTAGATTGAAACATTTGCTTTGTGAACTTTTATGGCCGAATTCTCAGTCATTAGTTAACCATTGGTAAGCTAAAATACTAACTATTGTTTAACTATTGCTTGTTATTCTTATGGCAAACTAAGCATTGCGAATAAAGAATCATTAGTTAAGTCTTTGTCATTAGCTAACTAAAGACTGTGAATTCGGCCATTAGAGTTACATGTAACTGCAGTTAGAGGCATACATACTTTCAAGATATTTCCATGTATTTTAGTTAATCTCTTTTAAACCTGAAAATTAGTTCAAGTATTGATAATAGATAAACGTATTAATTAGTATACGTATGTATACTCGTATACATTCAATTATATGCATTTGGGTGGTAACAAAAATAAATGTTGTATTTTTGAACATCTTTGAGTGTGTTACCATAAAATTTTAGCCACATCTGATAATTTAAGCAGAACTTGGTTAGAATCTATCCAAGCTAGTATTTTTAAAGCAGTCACCAGTAATATACCGAAACATATAATAGCTATTATCCAGGAAATGCAAACTGCGTATAAATATATTTCATGAAAATTCTATAAGCGATTTAACATAGTGATAAACATAAGGTAGAAATCCTCAAAATGAAAGGTACAGATGGTCCAAAGACAGGTCTGGTTAAAATCAAAACATCAATCATTCGGCCAATTTTGATAAATATTTATGAGTTTTTAGGTTCACTGTAGAACAAGAGGGTTAAATTAAGAAAATACTAATTCGAAAACCTTTTAAAGAAATGTACTTGACGTATCTGAGTTTATTACTTAAATAAAGTAAATCATAGCAAGCTTGCAAAAAATAAAATAAAAAACCGACAATTTTAGTTCGAATATGGTCCTTGACTCAATTGTTTTAAATGTGAACTGCAGTAGGCTTAGTAGTACAATAACCTGCTAGAATATCGTTCAAAATAAAAAAATAAAAAAATCATCAAAGAAATCATAAATTTAAAAGGTTTTCCTTATTTCATGAATAAGGAATTAAAAAGAAATACAGCTTTTAAAGTTGAAATTGAGAAAACCCAAATTTATTTTAAGAAAATACAAATTGAAATTCAATGCTACTCGCATGGTGTAACTATACAAGGTGAATGCAGTAGCACAGCTGGCTGACTTTGTTTACAATTTACTTATGTCAAAAGTAATACTTTTTCAAGTGACAGCAGCACATTATTTTACACAAACATTGTGCCTGTTGTTTCTGTATCGTGTTGTATTTGTTGCCGATTTGCACTCACCTTGTATAGTTACACCATGGTTACTAGTATGTGCATACAATTTACAACATTTTAAACTGTAATACATAGTAGGACATTTGAAATAATATAAGAATAATCATAAATAGACATTAATGTAAATATCAAACAATGTTATTATTCTGGTAAAAAAAAATCTTAAAAAAAATTTGCAAAATCGAATTTAACTTTGCATATGCCAAATAGCAATGATATGATAAGATATAATCATGATTATGGCATGTAATCATTTGCTTCATTATTAATGTTTAGTTGCAATTAGAGAAAAAAATATGCCTCCTATATCATACATACACATGCCGTACTCTGAAGAAAAAAAGGCACCAGGGCCGGACGGGATCCCGAATGAAATCATTGCCTTAGTCTGTGAGCATTGGCCGGTTGTATGTACGGATACATACAACATTGGCCTAAAAAAGGAGTCTTTCCAAAGCTATGGAAAAAACAGTTTCTTGTATTGCTGCGCATAGGCAACAAACCATTGGAGAACCCATCTTCATACACAGACCCTTGTGCCTTTTGGACACTTGTGGAAAGCTTTTGAAGAAATTAATTCTAAATAGACTCGAAATAGAAATAAGCATAACAGGAGGCTTTTCACACCCTACATATTAAAAACGCTTTTAACTGTGCAAACTGGAATGTAATACATACATATGTACATACGTCAAACAAAGCGAGAACGAAACTTCTCAGGATATAGAATACTTGAATATGAAACAGAAGATAAGGTAAAACAATATGAAGTGTCAGCCGGCGTTCTTCAAGGTTCTATACTGGGTCCCTTTCTATGGAATCTAATATACGACGGACTATTAAAACTGAATTTACCAGACGGTTCAAAACTTTTTGGATATACAGATGATGTAGCCCTAGTTGTAGATCAGAAATAGTAATAGTAAATAGTAAATAGTAACAAACGACTGTCTAAGGAGAGTTTATATATGGCTAAGAAAAAAGAACTAAACACTTGCAGCGAACAAGACCGAAGCGATTCTGGTGACCAAACGAAGATCTTTTGTATTCCCAAAATGAAAGTGGACGGATATCAGATTACTATGGGTAAGACTTTAAAACACCTAGGTGTAGTTTTAGATAGCAGACTGTCTTTTGAGTCACATATAGGGATGATAACTGAGAAAGCCTTAGAAACAGCATCGAAACTAGCTAGAATAATGCCACATATAAAAGGGACAAACTATCAGACGACTTATAGCTACAGTAGCGTACTCGCAAGTGATATATGCAGTCACTGTGTTCAGTACGGCTGTCTCAAATAGTAAAAAGCTTACAAACGTACTACTACGTACACTACGAATAACATCTGCATACCGCATAATATCTACTGCAGCTGTGTCCGTTCTCACTGCTGTGCCATCGATTAACTTACAATTAATCGAAAGACAGGAAATATATGATTAACGGTTGTCCACTACACATAACCATATGGGCAAAAAATAAAAAAGCTGCTAGAGAAAGGTTACTTCAAACGTGGCAAACACTGTGGGATGAATCAACAAAAGGAAGATGGACTCACATTCTTTTTCCCAATGTTAAAACGTGGATAAACCGAATGCATGGTGAACTTAATTTTTATCTGACCCAGATTTTAAGCGGACATGGTAACTTTGGTAGCTACTCACAAAGAATCCATATAAAACAAACAACAATATGCGAAACGTGCAATGAATGCGAGCATAACGTTGAGCATACACTCATAAAATGTAACTTCTGGAACAGCAGGCGAAACGTATTACAGGATATATTTGAGAAGATGACCGTGAAGCAATTGGTTAACTCAATGTTAGCCAAAAAGGAGAACTGGTGCAAATACTCCCATTTCATACAGGAGATAATGATGGAGAAATCTAAATACCAGCAAAGACATGGGCCGAACCCCTAATATCATACAAATGTATGTAGGACGGAGGATTAGGACAAGGATGCCAACTGCTTAGCAGTAAACGAACTCCACCTGGGGTGGTGGTTCCTGTGTAGGACCACTAGATGATAGTGCGCTATCACGACGTCCTTTAAGATAAATAAAAAAAAACATATGTACATAGATTTTCAACAAACTTTATTTTTTTTCAGACACTTTAAAGTTAGAAAGAAAACCATACAAGAAACACAACAACTAGTACAGAAAACAAGTGACAGAGGCAGTATCAAGGTGATGATTGAAAGATGATGATTGAATGACTTTAACAGAAAACAATTATAAGACTGCTCGCTGATGGATAAGGGATGTTCGCCCGCTTTAAAGGAACCCAAAGTACTTACGGAACAAGAACTTAATCGGATGTTAGAATGCGTCACAGAAAACTCTTCATTACGCTAGAGAAGTTACAATTAAAAGCGCAAAGGCAGTTTCAAAAATGGGAGACAACAACAATTTCAACTAATCTAAGACGGAAAATGTACAGTGTCACAGAAAACTATTTTCTATTTATAACTGTCGGATTTTTCTTTATCTCGTTGAATATCTACCGTTTTGCACGTTTAGTCTCTTTTAACGGACGGCCACTTCTAACCCTATTAGTAACACTTTTAGTTTTCTTATACATAATTCCTTAAAACAGTTTGTACACTAGACTTGGAATGTCTAACAATTTTTTATGCTGAACTATAAGATTTCAACCAATCAACCACCAGGGGGTATGTATAGTTTTTTGTGACACTGTATACAATGAAATACTTACTTTACGAGCCAGTTACGATAGCATGGGAAATAAGCACAAGAGACCCAAGTATGGGGAGGATCTGAAGTGGTAAATAAATATTTTTGATTGATGAGACGTATTTTAACTTCTGCTGCAGAAGAACAGAAGAGACCGGTATTCAAGTACCGACTTTAAGAGGTCCTAAAGTTTAACAGAAATATTATCCTCTGGTGTAATTTGAATGACCAGGAGACGTGAATGTTTTAAAATGCTGGACGCAAAGAAGTGGTTAACCAATTTGATGAACCGTTGGGAACAATTGCGAAAACGCTTACAAGATTTAAGCATTAAACACATTCGTGACAGCAGGCTACCGACTACAATATGTCAAAAATAAAATACACACGTTTATATGAGACAGCAGGCAACAACGACTGCAGGTTGTTGTCCATGCTGATTTTTTCTTTGCTGTCAAATTAAACTAATTACTATTTTTGTTAGCGACAAAACATAAACAGTGTTGACCATATAACAAAATATAAAATAAAATTATTATACTATGTGTTATAATTCTATGATGTTATAAGCGTGAACAACAAAAAGAAAATTTAACGCTTTTCTTAATCTTAAAACATTATTTAATGGGATTTTTTTTTTTTAAATTTCAAGGAACCTGTTCCACGAAAAGACGCTACTTATAAAAATAAAACCCCTAAGTGGCACCACTGAAATATAAATGTCTGCGTCAACAGCTGTTTGTATTTTCATTGTTTTGTTGTTTTGTTTGATTAAAGTTTGTAAGTGTTTTATTGTTTAAGATTTATTATTTTTTATGTTTTCATTTACTTTTTTGTTGTATTTTAGTAATAGCTTCTATAAAATCAACAAAATTCTCTTCAGCCATTATGTTATTTAAAAAATTCGAAGAACAAATTTATTTTTTATTAAAACGCCAGATGTCGGTATCAGCTGCTGACTATGTTGCTGTCGATTTCAAAATAATTAAGTAGCTGGCTACAGGGCGGTATAAGTACCCAGCGGCATTTGCACTCGTGTAGCCTGCTGTCTCGAATGTGTTTAATGATTTAGTTGTAGTGGGCCTCACAAGGCCCAATGCTGAATCTAATTGCATAAAATGGTCTAAAATAAAAACACACACAAATCCTCCTGAATATAGCCGACATAAATAAATCTGGTGTTTGCGAACAGTGTCTTATTTACTTGGAAAGTCTAATCGACAAACCACTATTAAAGGGTGGTTAAATTGTAAGATCCGATGTTGAATGTGAACCACACCTAAACGCCAAGCTTTTTTCCGAATTTTATTTGACATTTCTCTATTTCTGACTTACTCAATTTGAACCATGGAGAGATACACAATCCAACAACGTGTTAAGGTTATCCAGACTTATTATGAAAATGGGCGTTCAAATCAAAATGCATTTCGTGCACTTCGTGATTTTTTTGGTCAATTTGATCGTCCAAATGTGCGTACAATCGCAAAAATCGTGGAAAAATTCGAGCAAACTGGGTCTGTAGAAGATGTGCGAACACCAGTGCATGCTCGTACAGCTCGTACTGCAGAAAATATTGCTGCTGTTCGCGATAGTGTGGCTGAAGAGCCGTCCACCTCAACTCGTCGTCGTGCCCAACAATTGCACCTCTCACGCTCGTCGTTGATGAACATTATGCATAAAGACTTGCATTTACACGCTTACAAGGTGCAATTGGCTCAAGAACTAAAGCCTCTTGACCATTCCAAATGTCGTGAATGGGCAGAATGGTGGCAAGAAATGGCAACAGTGGATGATCAATTTTCGAAGAAAATCATCTTCAGTGATGAGGCACATTTTCACCTCAGTGGATTCGTCAATAAACAGAATTGCCGCATTTGGGCGAATGAGAATCCAAGAGTGATTGTCGAAAAACCAATGCACCCACAGAGAGTGACTGTTTGGTGCGGTTTATGGGCTGGCGGCATCATCGGGCCGTATTTTTTCCAAAATGAGGCCGGTCAGGCAGTTACTGTGAATGGTGTGCGCTATCGTGAGATGATAACGAACTTTTTATGGCCCGAATTGGAAGATATGGATGTGGACGATATGTGGTTTCAGCAGGACGGTGCCACTTGCCACACAGCTAACGAAACAATGGCTCTTTTGCGCAACAAATTCAATGGCCGTGTTATCTCACGTAATGGCGATGTCAATTGGCCGCCAAGATCATGTGATTTGACACCGTTGGACTTTTTTCTTTGGGGTTATTTGAAAGAAAAGGTGTACGTCGATAAGCCAGCAACAATTCAAGAGCTAAAGGATGAGATAATTCGACACATTAACGGCATAAAACCTCCATTATGCCTCAGGGTCATCGAAAATTTGGACCATCGGATGGAGGTGTGCCGCCGTGGTCGCGGCGCCCATTTGGCCGATATTTTGTTCCATGCATAATTGAGTACTACCAATATATCATAATAAAATAAAATTACAATAATTTCCTAAATAGTTTGTGTTTTATTCAAAATCAACATCGGCCCTTGAAATTTAACCAACAAGTGATTGTTCACGAATAGTGCAGCATTCAACTACATTTTACCAGGGCAATATAATTAGACGATAGGACTATTTTTGTAATTTTCTTCAAAATTCATAAAAAATTTTAATATACATTTGTTTTGATTTTATTGTTTATTTGTATTTTCTCATTGTAAAATTTAATTTCTGAATTGCAATTTGTTTTTACTCAATATCAAGTTATATTTTCTCAATAATAATTTGAATATCTCAATTTTAATTTGTATTTTCTCAATATTACTTTGGATTTCTAAATTTCAATATGTATTTTCTTAACTTAAACTATAAATGGTATCGCCTGTCAAGTGGAGGAAGAGCACGTATTTAGTCATTCATTTATGAACATTTAGTATCGGTGATTTACATCAAGGGGATAATAACTGAAAATAGCACAGTTTTATGACAAAGCAATTTGTTATAGTTTGATTTTAAAAATAACTACTTTTAGACGATTTAACTTGATATGACATCTCCGATTCATTAAAATTTACAGCAGTTATTATATTTTTTTATTCAAAATTTTTTATCAAATTACAAATATTTGAACTAAAAAAAACTGTCCATTCTCCCCTTGCATCTACAAATGCAATGCCCTTCCAAACTTCACAGCCGATGCGGCGCCAGTTAACGTTATCCTATCATCCTAATAGAACATTTCTAGGGTCGGTCCAAATTCGCAATTTAATTTTTTTGGAGCACTCTAATGTACAACGTGCCGTCCTTCAGGTCACAGAAGGAATCGCATATTTGTATTTATTTTGAAACGTATGTGCTCTATAATTTATAAAATAATATTTTATGTTTATTCAGGAAAATTTTATAGAGAGCCTTATAGAGAGATGTTGAATTTATAGAAAGATTTAAATCTTTTAGTTATTTATCACTGAATCTGTTAATGACTTTTTGTTGCTATATGTAACTATCCTCTATGCTATTTGATCTTGTATCCACCTTGTTAAAATAATGAATAATTTTCTATTGCATTTTAATGTCAGCTATGTAATTGACATTACCTGGTTTCTACATTACTTCGGTTTCGCAATATTTTAAAACGGCGCAGAAAACAAAAATATTTTAATGAAGGTCGATAATCTTATTGATGTTCTTGTAAAAATTTTATCATTTCAGCAGATATTGGTAAAAAGGCATCTTCCAAAATATTCCGGCTTTAAAATGTTGTGCAGCGTGCATACAAAACCGTAGCTTTAAGTTATTAAAGAATAATATATATTAAAAAAAATTAAATTATCAGCAAACAAGTAGGAAAATGTTATCGATCAAACGCGACCACGGGTATATGAGCAAAGACGATTTTAAAGAAATTGACGCTATATCCAAGGTGTGTGACGCTCAAGATAGAAATCATAGAAAACATAAAAAAAAAATCCAAAAATATTGATTTTTTTGAGAGCCTAAAAGTACCACCAGATTATTTATCAATATCTACATAAATTGGCCACTTTTACAGGCGAATTGAAAGAAAACTTTAAAAATAAGCAAAACAAAACTCGTTGTGTAGGTTTTTTTTTTTGAAATTGACCCATGCATTTGTAAGCGACTTATGCATGTTAAAGTATCATCGTAAAATTCGGATGACTGCTGAAGTTTATTTGTATGAGATATATGGTCGTTAAAATGCTTTTCTGATTGACTGATCTGTCTTTTGTATTGGGGCTAGGTCTAGTAATGAACCAATTTCTAACAATAATTTTTGGACCGACAAAAATTCACATAAATAAGGTGGTATTAGACTAAAAACATTTGCACATATCAAAAATACGCTGTTCACTTAGGTGGTGTAGGGTATAATAAACAGGTTAAATTTTAATATTTTTAATAACTTTAAAATTGTTAATAACTTCAAGTCTGTATTTTTGCTTTTTGGCCAGGCCCACAGCTTGAATAGAATAATAAAGTAACATCTAACTGCTTCCACAAACAAATGTACTCGTATGCTACAAAAAATTCTTTTTTCGAAAGGTTTTCAAATCCAAAAGCCAAAAATAGTATATATCTTTTTCATTACAACTCATATCTCTTAAAGTTCGGTCACATTTGGCAAATATTTCCTCAAAAAAGCGTAAACACTTGTTTTAGCGTTGTTTACTCTAACAAAAGTATTGCAAGACCAAACAGCATCAAATAAATTAAAGTTAAATATTTGTTGTGCTTTTGCCTAAATAAAATTTTTTTTGTAAAGAAATAAACAAGTTCAAATATATGTTATTCAGTGGATATGTCTTTTTCGGCAAATATTTGCCAAGTGTGACCGTACATTTACGCTAAGACGCAGTTCAAAAAACGTTAATTTCCTCTGTCACAAATGAGCGATATATGTACATATATGAAGGAATATGAATTAATGTTTGTGTATTTTTAAAAATTTATCTCCAGGACTCCTGGTTTTTATTTTGCTGTGGAAATGTGGTTTTGTTTGTATGTATGTATGAGTAGATTATTTGTCTTTAGTCTTAATTAAAAATTTCATTCCAGAATTTGAGTTATTACAGCAATGCTGTTGTTTTAACCCTTTTAATATAAATATTTTTTTAGCTTTTTTTTTATTCTGTGTTCACTGTTAATAATGATGTAGATATGCCCTGTTGAATGTATGAGTTTGTTTGCAAGTTTGTGTTTCCAAATTATTTCATTTACATACATAGATATATGGTTTTATTTGCCATAAGAGAGTTATTATTTCTTTGTTGTTGTTACCTGTATTTGTTCTCGTATTAAATCTTAAAAATAAAACAGGAACAACACAAAACATCCTTAATTATAAAATGTGTAATTATTTATAAAATTTATAATGTGTGAAAGGTTGTTTGTTTGTGTATATGTACCTGGGATAGAAATATAAAATTGTACCATCAACATTCAAAATGGTACTTTGTAAATTTTTAAAATCTGTTCATTGGTATGACCTGGGCAACATTTACTGTTGCTTTATTTTATTTAATTTACTAATAATAAACCACTTAGGCAGATATTGTTATATGACGTGGTATAAAGTAAAACCAAATAAAATTTTTCATTTAAACCTATATGAGAGCTGTATAAAAATCTAATTTAAGATTTATTATAAAAAACGTTTGAATTTCTAATTTATTTTTTTCATATTAAATTGTCCAGTAAATACAATAGTATTTACGCCAAATCCATCTAATGAATCAGTAGACTTGCCACCAGTCACACACCATTTAGGACCAGCTGTACTCCTACGTTTTCAGATTCGAGAGCTCGAAAAGGCTATTATTGATTTAAACTCTAAGAAAGCATCTGGTACATATTGACAAAATCAGTAACAAGATGCTTATGGAGCTACCCAGGATAGCAATAAAAATAATACTTCTTATTTTTAACGCTATATTACGCCTTGAATATTATCCACCATAATGGAAGGTTTCACTGATCAACATGATACCAAAGCCGGGAAAGGATCACACAAAAGTATAATCATATACACCCATCAGCCTATTGTCGAATATATCAAAGTTATTCGAGAAGATACTCATGAAAAGTTATACCCGCTTTTAATTGAAAATAATTATATTCCGAATCTCAATTTGGATTTAGAAGAAAACACAGTACTATCGAACAAACTCATAGATTTGTCAATATCGCAAAAAAACATTTGAAGAAAAAAAAATATTGGTCTGCTGTTTTTATTGAAATTTCTCAAACGTTTGGTAAAGTGTGGCATGATGGTCTAATATACAAGTTGAATCTAAATTTACCCATAAACACACATAAGCCATTGGAAAGCTACTTAACTAGTAGAACATTTAAGCTTTCCACAACCTACTGAAGCAGGAGTACCTCAAGGAACCATCCTGGAACCCTTCTTATACTTGATACACACATCTTATATGCCAACAAACAATCGTACTTACACATCTACATTTGCTGATGATACTGCTATCCTAAGCATTCATGAAAACCCTCAAGAAGCATTTCGCTACCTACAATATCATATATCTTAATTAGAAAACTAGTTAAAGCAATGGAGGATAAAAGCTAATCAGCAGAAATGCACACACATAACTTTTAAATTGTGTAAAGAATCCTGCTCTTCTATTTATATCAATAATCAAGCAACAATCCGAAGTTAAATAACTCAGTATACACCTCGACCGTCGCCTTACATATAGAATTGACTCAAATGAAATTGAAATGAATCCAAATTAATTGGCTCATTGGCAGAAACTCTAAGCTAAGTTTAGATTGCAAACTCTTACTTTACAACTCTATCATAAAAACTATATGGTGTTATGGAAAACAGCTATGGGGAACAGCCTCAGCTTCAAATGTAGACCGAATTCAAAGGCGCCAAAACAAATTGCTACGAATGATCACTGGTATATAAAAAAATCGAATATCCATAAAGACCTAAACGTGCCCTTGGTATAAATTGAGATCCAAAAAAAAAAACTGAAAAACGCTTAAAAAATTTTAAAGTACACCCAAGCCTATTAGCCCGCAACATATTTAATAAGAGTTTCTATATTCGACTAAGAATAAGGGATACAGCCGATCTGAGCCAAAGACAAGAAGGAAGAATGCCAACTTAATAAATAAAATAAACAATGGTAAAACCATTTTCGTCCGGCAATGGCTGTATACGAGTACACTTATTGTTAGTTAATTTTTAATGAAGATACAATAAATAAACAATTGAAAAAATACATTCCTGGTATGTCTGTATCGTTCTATATGTTCTGACTAAAACCTCAATTCAGCCTAAAAAGGTACCGTATCTGTATGTAAATATATCACTACTCAAACAGAGCCTTATAAATTGACAATCTATCCTTTAAGTGTAGAAAAATAGGTCTGCGGCTTTGAATGCAGTGAATTTGCATTAAATGAAGCGGTGCGTTTTTTACTGTAATTTTTATATAACTGATATTGTCCTTCATTGTTCATACTGACTTTGTTTTAAAATAATATTATACCCTCCATAAATTTGTCATTCCGTGTGTAGCACTGAAAAATATTCATCTGAGACCCAACAAAGTACATATACTGGTCCACTTCTGTTATTCAACCCAGAAATCTCTTGTAAATATATGGAAAAATGTTCTTTTACATCTTTATAAATGGTCAAAATTAGATAAAATTTAAAAAATATTTAAAATCACATTAGTGAATTACGATCAACAGGTAATATTGTCTTTCAAACTAATAAAATTTGCACTAAGACTGCATAGAAAACACAGAATAAGGATATTCTAGTCCTATAACCAGTGTAGTTTCTTATTACGTTTCTTATTGCACTCTAATTTGTCTTATTATTCTAATATGATGCGGCTATCTTTTGTGATTTAAGATGTAAAAATTCATACAAAAAAAAAAAACAATATATTTAAGAGTCAATTGTCAATTAGTGTCACTGCGCAATATGAATTGTAAAATGTTTATTGATAGGTATCATTAACTGTTGCACAACAATTCGATCATGGTGCAACTATACAAGGTGAGTGCAGTAGCCCAGCTGACTGACTTTGTTTACAATTTACTTATGTCAAAAGTAATATTTTGTCAAGTATTTTTGACAGTAGTACATTATTTTACACAAACAAAATGCCTGTTGTTTCTGTTTTGTGTTGTATTTGTTGTCGATTTGCACTCACCTTGTATAGGTGCACCATGAATTCGATCTACCTGCGCTGCGTACTTATTCCAAATCGCTTATAGCTTGACATTGTCAAGAACTACAGTAAAACTGCGCTTTTCCTTTTCCTTGACAATAACCAAATACTGTTCAGTTTGTAAAAGCCGGGTACTAGATTTCTACGATACCAATCCATTGTAGCTTTTTCGTAATGACAGGAAGCTAAATCGGTCTAAAACTTAACGGAAGTTTTAAGAGGTTTAAAAAGAGACAGCAATAGTTGCTGCAGGCATTCTTTTATACACATCAATATCCAAAGTCGTAGTTGTATAGGTGCCTAGGTGTGCTCTATAGACCACAACTATATCAAATATATCCGAAGTAGGCCTTATATGATTATATGATAAGAACTTTCAGACTCGTAATTGTGATGCCAATAAAGTGATCAATCGTCTCATCAGTCAACTTTGAGCCCTTCCTGGCCAAATCATCAGCAATATAGTTGCCCTATACTGAACTATGTCCAGGGACCCATATTAGCGTTATCCTTGAATGTTTCACTATCTCATTCAGAGATACCCGGCATTCTGTGGTTTACCTAGACGTCGAGTAGAGAACTGCTATACTTTTTATGGCCGCTTTGCCGTCAGTAAATATACATATATCTCCCGATATTCGATAATACCTCAACCAGTAAGCAGCCCCCTTTATGGCAGAGATCTTGAAGAACAGAGCAGAAATCCGAAAGCCTAAAATAGGATTTGCTACCAAATTTTTCATCGAAGAATCTACCATATTTCAATAATTGACCGACGTACATCATTAAATCGACTTTAAGGTTGGTGTTAGACTAATATTTTTGGGTCTCACAAACATCAGCACAAATCCAATATAGCCGATCACTATGATGGTGCCGGTTATAAAAAATGGTTACTTAGCTAATATTGAACCTAAATAATGGTTAAAAACACTACTCCGGGTCGATGTCCCAGAACTATTGGGTCATTTTACATAATCATATTGAATTTTTTGAGTGTAATGTTTGTAAATGTGTAAAATTGTATGGGTCGATTTTGATGTTCATTTGTGATGAGGCAGATGGTTTGTAATTATTTTACGGTTGTGATTTTACTTTAACATTCACAAGGAAATCCAATTAATTTCATTTTTACTTAACTTTTTTGAGAAGTTATTATGACAAACATTTTAGCATAAATACATATGTGTGTGTATGTAAATAATGTATGCAGGTTCATTAATTCTTTTCCAACAAATTGATTGTATATTTGACATTCTGTCTGTCTGTATTTGTACATATGAAAGGACAATCAAATTCTTATTTTTGAAGATGGCACTCTATTAAAAATGTGTGTACAACCAGATTGAAAGTATATTTACAACCAGATGTAAAAAGTAATATGTATAAAGCTTAAATGGCTTTGTTATTTGGTTAAAAATTGTGTAAGAATATTTATCATGAAATGTGTGTTTGCATTTTATTTGCCATTAAAATAACCCTTGACTAATTCCGTCAATTCTAGAGAGTTTTACAATTGTTGCACTAAACATACTATGACAATTTAGTTTGACACATTCTACAATTGTTTAAAATGTTTGCAGAACTTACAATGCAAGCGAATTTGAATGAAATAGTTTAAAAATTAATGTTTGTTAAATGGCAATCTTATTAAAACGCGTTGACGTAATGGAGGCCATAAAATTATTGATTCCCAATGGATTACCAAAATTGGTAAATTGCTCTCTTGCTAATAAACTAGTATAAACATGTATGTATGTATGTATGTATGTATGTATGTATGTATGTATGTATGTATGTATGTATAAAACAATAAAAAGATTTAACAAAAACTTTTCACTGAAAATGTGTTTGTTAGTTTAATTGCTTTCTATTCAAATTTGTAGTTCACTTAAATACGTCGCGAGCAAAAAAATAAAATAAAAACATAAAAAACAAAAGAGAATCTTCAGAAATTAGTATTCTTTAAAACTAACATTAACAGTTTTTCAACATAAACAAAACAAGCAAAAACTTTTCAATCTAAAAACTTGAAAATATTTACGAAAATTATCGAGTAAAGTTTTATTAAGTGCTTAATTATTTTGTTGATGGTGTTTCAGTTTGCTCCTTCTGTGCTCGTTCTAATTTGTCTTTAAAACACTTACAGGCATAGAGAAACACACTACATCCATTCACCCATTTAGCCAGCCATGCTTTTATTGTATTGCAAAATAAAGTAAGAACAGCAAAAACAAAGAGAAAAACTTAGAAAACCAACTATAACAGAAACAAATTGATTAAAATATAGAAAAGTTTTTCAAGCACAAACTAAATAAAAACATGTTTCTTTTTTCTAATAGTTTTAGTTTTGCAACAACAACAGAAGCAAGAACAGTATTAAAGTAGTTTTAGTGCGTAAACATAAAATGTATCTGTAGTTGATGGTCGAGCGAGCACTCACACAAACTGTATTCAAATAGTTATACATACACACAAACTAAATTAACTTTTAGCAAGTTTAGAGAATCTACAAAAAATAAATAAAAAATCTTGAAAAAAATTAAGCAAAAACAGATGCTCTGATATGTATAGATGCGAAGGAGAACAATAATGCGCATTGTTCACATAAAATACGGCCATCTTTTCTTAAAGCCTACTTGCTGTCTACATTTTAGTTTTGTTTTTTAATTACCGCTATTCTGTCAAAATATTTGTACGAATGCTGTCCAAAGGTAATCCTTAAATCATTCACTCCTTGTTGTGGTTAAGGGTATAAAAATTGGTTTGGAATACGATTTTATCTGAAAAAATATTGTATGCGTTCAAGATATACATATTTTTACAAATTATGAACAACTTAAAGAAGAATACACAAATACCTACATATATAGAAAAATACATACAAAATATATATATAAATACAGTGCACTCGGGAAAACGTCAACGCTCGTTTACGTCAACATCCCAAAACGTCAACCCTTTTTTTACATTACCTACTCTAAAATTGTATGAAATAAATAGAGAGAAGGCTCTCTTCCAAGTGTTGGAAAGAAAAAAAACAGCAGAAAAAAATAACAGATTTTTTTAAATGCATATGATATAAAAATATGATCTCATTTAAAATATATTCTTTTGGTTCTAGTTGTCTTCTATGTTTCTAGTCAGGTTGAGTGCCTTTTTGGTTTCCTCTTTGAAATTGTTTGTGTTTGATTTTAGTTTATAATCAATAAAAAACGTTTAAAAGCACATTATCGATATGTTTTTTATTTAAAAATTTTACATTCGTAAACGTCAACAATTTGTTAAACGTCAACACCCGCCGTTTTAATTAGTGGACGTTTTCCCGAGTGCACTGTACATACTAAAATCATATTAATTAAATTTCGTTATTTCTATTCAAGATTAAGAAAACTTGTTAAAATTATTTCCAAACATGAATATTTAAAAATATTTTAAATAAAATTGATTGATTGACAAAATAAAATATTTTATATGGAATCGATTTTGGTGATTTCCAATACAAAAATAAGAAAATATTGCCATAAAAGTATAACAAGCGGCAAATAAATTACAAATATTTGAAGATCGTCAGATATTACAACGTTGTCAGATCTAGCAATGTACTGACATTGAAAAATTGTTAGCAAAAGGTAAATTGTCAGTTTAGACGACTGTAAGAAAACTAACAATTTCATTTGCACACATTGTCACATAATGAATTTATATGTCAACCGAAATTGTCAGTTCACACGGTTGTCAGATTGTTGTGTGGCAATGTCAAATTTGTTTTGCAGCTCTGTGTGTGTGTTTAAAAATTTTCAATATTGTAATGGAACAAAAAAGAGCAATTGGAACCATTTTATCTGCTAATATCCTAAAAAGTAGCGAGGATGAAGACAAAATAACAAAAGAACGCCGCAAAAGTTTGGGTGCCTCAGCGACAACAGGAGGGTTTTTATGCAAAATTACTCATTTAACTGCGAACTTTCTTTAATTTTCTTCCACTTTTTTCAAAAATTTTATTAATGCACACTTGTTTGTTTATTTATATATATACAGAGTTGCATTTAGAAATAATTGCTATGACAATCCTGCCATTGGCAGATGCATAAACTTTTCACATATGACAATGAAAAGTGTTTGACAATTGTCTTAAAACAATGACAATGACAAAATTGTGTGTACACGATTGTTAGATGTCTGACAATATCTTTGTCTTCCAATGTACTGGATACTTTTGGAAGGCAACATTTTTTGGACAACGTTGTAATATCGTGGACACATAGCTTTAGTTATAAAAACCAGTTACAATTTTCTTGAAAATCCGACATTTTCGTTTTCAATGCTTGCTTTTATAAAACGATACAAGAAAACCTTAAGCACAAGTCGTAAACAAAATGAAAGCAACAATTTTATTAAAAAAAACCCCAGGAACTTACAAAAAAATACTACAAAATTTCGGTCCTATCGCAAAAATTACAATAACAGTATAAGTACCGCAAGAAGAATACGTGTGGATGCTGATCATGCAATTAAATATCTAAATCATAATAAAAGCAGAATGGCACATAATTCAAAAACTGATATATGATAAAACATATGTAAAAATGGAAGTCAAACAGCTGCCGGAAACAAAATGTGCAAAATGTGTCACGAAGGCAATGGTTTGGCAAGTACCTTTTGACACCTCTTCGAAAATGTCTGGTAAAGAAAGCATAATTGTAGAGCTGCTAAATCAAGTCTTTCTAGAGGGCTGTTAGGGCTAATATATCAAGAATTAAACGTTAAAGGTTTTTATTTACATAAATAAAAAATTAGCAAAATATTTTTAAACTAATAAATTTGTACAAGATTTTGTACTTTCTTCTTGTTTCATTCAAACAGATTATTTATTATTTTTTTATACCCTTCACCAACATAAGTGGTAATTGACGGTCGATATAAGTTTGTCATTCCGTGTGTAACCCCGAGAAATATATATCTGAGACCCAACAAAGTACATATATTCTTGCTCCTTATGAAATTCTTAGTCGATTGAGCTATGTCCGTCTATCTGTCTGTCTGTCCGTAAGTCTGTCTGTCTGTGTAAAACACTCTCACGTCCAAACGATACAACTAAAATCAAGAAAGTTTACAAAAAACCATTTCTAGGCAGTTTGGTATTAAAATCTTTCAAACAATATATAAAATAATAATAAAATTTGCACTAAGACTGAATAGGAAACACGGAATAAGAATATCCTAGTTCTAAAACCAGTGCAGTTTTTGTATTTCTTATTGCGTTTTGGGTGGAGGGTATTTATGATTCAGCACAGCCGAGAGAAAAATAAATAGTATTTTACAATATAGAGACACATATTGAAATAATTGCAAAAGCATTGTTTTATTTTTAAATAGTAGTATCATAATATTCATTTGATTTTTTAGTTGAATTTGTGCCACTGGATTTTATGTGAACAATGCTTTAAGTGGAAGTATAAATATTTGCGTCTACTGCTTATTAAAATATTTGCGTCTCTAGTTACTTCTTCTAACCGAAAGTAAGGTGTTACTAAATTGGTCTACTTATACACAGTAAAGTGCATAGGATACACTAATTCGACGAAGAAATAGAAAAGTAAAAGGATTATCACATACGAGTAAATGCTTTAGAAAATTAAATTGACTTTTGTCATAATGTCATCATATTTTTATTCAGTAGTGCTTGACAATTGCTTATGGAAAGACTCACTCACACCGCAACAACTCTACGAATTATTAGGCTATATTACGAAAATAAACATTAGTAATGTGGTTCGTGCCTTTTGAGCATCAGATGGATTATGGTTTGGAAGTTAAGTCCACTAAAAAATATTAAATAATTAATGGAAAATGGACTAATACTTATTTTAAACTGTATCATTATAAATCATACCAAATAAGTAAAACACCTTTAATAGTTTTAAAAAATATTTAAACTTAAAGATTTTAGAACATTTTTTGTAACTGCCTTTAAAATTCTAAAATATGGACCTAACACATTGTCACCCTAAGCTATGTTTGTGCGAATGCAAAAATTAAATATAATACAAATAAATTGTTTATATGTTCATTGTAAATAAAATACTAAAGTTTGAAATTTTTATTTAAAACAAAATAGTATATGAGACATAAAAAGACAAATAATAATACTAGTACAAACACAAACACATGGGCATGTATTAGTGTAGTCCTTAAAATTCATTAGTATTTATTATTCTACGGCTTCTGAAAACAAGAGGTAAATTTTACAACTTTTCTTAATTATAGGCAATTTATGTCTCAATTACAATTTCTTTTTACTTTATATTGTTAATCCGTTCGCGCTGTTTAGAATGGACGTTAACCCTTATATGTGCGGAAAAAACACCTTCTAATGTGCTGCAAGGTACCTGGGTACCTATGTATATATATGAAGAAGCATTGTTGGAGCTTAGTTAAGAGATATTTTATATAATTTTTCTTAACGCCTTAAGGTTTGCAAGCTACTAACAACTTCAAATAATTACCCCTATCGTGAATAAAAATTCCACATGAAATTTGTTCCCTTTTATTTTTTTAACATTGAATATTAATAGGGAAAATGTGAAAAGGGAACAAATTTCATGTGGAATTTTTATTCACGATAGTGGTGAATATACTTGCAATAGCCGCTTTCTCATATAAAACACGTACAGGTACCCGGGTACCTTGATGCGCATTAAAGACTGTTAGAAGTAAATTGGTCTCTCAGGCAAATTACAAAAAAAAAGTCAAGGCGTACGGCTGCAAAAAAACTAAATTATTTGAAAGTTAGTAGTTCTCAAAAAGTTTCAGATTTACAAGTTATCAATTTCAATGAAAAAACTTTGACTGAAAACGCCAAAGGTACCCGGGTACCTTGGTGCACACATAAGGGTTAAAGTTCAACAATATAATACCCTTCACCAAGTATTTGAGCACAAACAGTTTGCTTTTACATTTATTTCTAATATGGGAGCTATGACGGATCGATCATCATGATTTATATATGTACCTATAACTTATAAATTATAATATACATACAACGAAATATCTAACGAAATATATATTTCGTTCTAAAAATATTTTGCCAAATAAAGTATTTCAAGCAGCAACCAGAACTTAAACATATGAAAACAAAAGGTTTTGATATTGCGTGTGTACAATATAAAGCTGTGTTCACATTATGTGTATTTGTCATGTGGAATGTCACTTTTCTACCCATATGTGATTTCATGTGTATGTCAAAATTTGAGTTTTACATACGGTTTATAAATTACATGTTCATATGTTGGTTATGTCACATACATATGTACTTACTTTTGTTAACTCCTTTTCAAGTTTTCCCTCCATTTTCAATAATAAATTTATGTAGTTTTTTTTTGTATTTTTGTTTTACTATTAGGTATAAATTATATTTATTAAAATTTTAATTAATTTTTGCCGCCAGAAAATTTTGGTTATAATAGAGCGCTTCGATAAAAGCGGTCTTTTGAAGCAGTAAATGCTTACGATTAAAATATACAAAAAGATGCTTTTTTAGTGCTGACAACGAAGAAGGTTTTAAAGCGCAAAAACAAAAATGAAATTATAACCTACAGATTTACGTATGACAACGAAAGTCAATTACAAAACGAATATCGCGCTTCTCAGTTACTATGAATTTTTCTTAAGCAAAAATATTCAGATAGAATTTGTTCTTTGATTGGTGTGCGCGAAGTGACGTAAGACACTTTAGGAAAGTGCTTTATTTGCATGTTTGATTAGGTTAAAAGAAGCGCTTATTGTCAGCAGAAAGTAGTCCTCCAAGCCGGGAACTCCTCATCATGCATCCCATCAGCAGGTTTGAAGCGATTTGAGGTATGAATTCCTACATAACTCCTGCTCCTTTTGGAGCACATTTTTTACTGAGTACGGCTTTTCTATAGACATTTATGTACCATAAATTCTTTGTATGGGTGCTATAAAAAATCGTGGACCGATTCCTACCATTTTCAACAGAATTTGTCGTTGTATAATAAAAATAAAGTGTACAAAATTTCATGATATTATCTGCATTATATTTGAAGAAAACAGCAAAAAATATCTGATATTTCGGTACCAAAGAATCCAAGAATGTTTGGTAAAAATTTCATTGTTTTATGTCTTTTTTCGAAGCTATATCGTGGTTTCAACAGACGGACATGGCTAGATCTTCTTAGAATCTTATAAGGACCCAGAATATATAGACTTGAATGACAAACGCAATACACTCCCCATCTTTTTGGTGGTGGGTATAAAATTAAGGGCCACCCTAATAGAGTACATTCATATGTATGGCTATGAGTTGGTCGACATGTACACTTTATGTTATTTGTTTTAACTTTAGGGGATTCTTTAATTTATTTATTATTTCATTCATGATCCTAAAAGTGTTTATACATGAATGCATCTATGAGTGTATGAGTGTTGTATATGTACATATGTAAATGTGTGTATGTACGTATACATATGTATGTAGAAGCTGTTTTATATCTTCAAGTCCTTTCGTAAGTATACGAGTAAATAGTTTGAGGCAACACATTCAAACATGAAATAGTTTAAAGCTTTTAAAAGTAATGTATATAACGCCATTTGTTTTGTACTTTGACGTCACTCAGTTAGTCCATCCAAATACATTTTTTCTCGCATTTATATTTTTTCCTCTTACGAGTGTCAGTAGGACTATTGTACAAGTTATTCCAAATTAAACATTAGATTTTTTTAATCTTTTTGTAATGAGCACAAGAGTAAGTTTTGCAGTGAAAATTAAACATTTTTAAATTCTTTACAAATATAAGAGAGAAGGAGCTTTTGTTACAAACATTGTATGTTTTACTTTTATCTTTATTATTTTATCCTGAATATCGTTTGTCCTCCTCAAAAGTGGGATGTTAAAGCAAATAAAGTTAATTGCACGCACTCGTAAAGTTTGCTGTTTAAGTAGTTTTCAAAACTGTAAGGAAACCAATTATTTTTGTTTAAATTATGTTATTTTTATACCATACACCACTACAGTGGGAAGGGTATTATGCGATTATGTTGATGTATGTAACACCCATATATATGTATATTAGTAATACAACCAACTTATGTGAGTAGATTTACCGATGTCGGTCTACCCATCTGGTTGGTTACCAACGTAAAGTTTGTGCACATAGTACAGGTTACAAATTTCAAGATATTCCGAAAAAATTGGTATATTCGATTTTTTCGTTCCAAGAACGAAGCCCAATAAAATTGAAATAAGACACCACATTTAAGTTTTATGTGCAGGTCAGTTAGTAGTTGACCACAGTTTTTATACACTGCTTGCCACTTAAATAAGGAATCACATTTTTTTTTAACTTTAAGTAGATCTCTTAAACTAAAGTTCTGAAAAAAATAAGTTTTTGCAAAACCAAATTTCAAGGTGTTGGTTTTATTTTCCTGAAGAAATCAAATATATACACATTTTGTTATACTAAAACAAGTAAAAAAGTATAGTCGGTCGAGTCCGACAATATAATATCCTACACCCATAAAACAGTTTTTCAGAAATGGGAGATATATCCTATTGTAGACCGATCATCCAAAAAGTTAGTGTCATCATGTCTGTGAATTATGTGTGTTAAACTTCATCTGGATATAAATACTTTTAAACGATTTATGGAGCTTAAAGTGAATTACGGAGAGCGTCTTATATGGGAGTTTCGATTAATTATGGACCGATGATAATAAATTGTACCGTATTATTATTAGACATATGAAATATATTTTCTTTCAATATTATTGGAGACCAAGATTTTTGAGAGAGTTATGCTCTTTAAAGTGATTTTCGGAAGTGGGCTTTATATGGGAGCTTCGAGTAATTATGAACCGATCTGCACAAAATTCGTAGGTGTGATTTGGCTTTAGTTACAATTCATTTGTGATGAAATTTGTTTGGATACTTGCATAATTCAAGTAAATTCAGTAAACCCCAATTTCGGGAGGACATTTGTATGGGGGCCAGATGAAATAATGGACCGATTTCCACCAGTTCTTGGGGCAAAAAAATATCACGTACCAAATTTTATCGTAATATCTTCCAAATTGCGACCTGTACTCTGCGCAAAAGCTTTACATGGACAGCCAGCCATGCGGCCGGACGGACGGACATCGTCATAAATTTCTTAAAATTTTGGTATTCAAATAAAATTTGACACAAAAAAATGTCTTATGTACCGAAATAATGACCACTAATTGTATAATGGTCGATCCATAATTAGTCGAAACTCCCATGTAACTCAATTTAAGCTCCATAAATCTTCTAAAAGTATTTATATCGAGATAAAGTTTAATACATATAATATTTATATTTATAGACATCATGACATTAAATTTTTGATGATCGGTCCACAATAGGTTATATATCCCACATAACACCCATTTCTGAAAAACTGTTTTATACATATACTGGGTGTAGATTATTATATGGTCGAGCTTGACCGATTATACTTTCTTACTTGTTTATTTTTAAATTTTAGGTAATAAAAATAAAAGTTATTATCTTCTAGTATTCAATTAGTAATGAGTACTGCCACCATTTTGAGAAATAACTTCAAAAATACGATATGGCATCGACTTGTAAAATGACTCTAAAGCTGCGGTCACATTTGTGAAACATTTGCCCAAAAGTTGCAAATATTTCTTTGATGTAATGTGCCCAAGAAACGTTTGTTTAGTGCAAACATGTTTTTGAGTAAATACATTGGTTTGGTAGCAAATAAAAATGTTTCTAATGTGAACATAATGTGACCACACTCAGTCAAATATTTTCCACTTATTCGAGCAAATAATTATTTGATCTTACAGAGTTTTTGAGAGAAAAACAAGGGAAAATAACAGCTGTTTCAACAGTGTAATAACTTTTAATTTCAATAAAATCACCAAAATGTAGAAATGTAATATGTGTGCATAGAATTCAGATAGTCAAGAATTAAATAACCTAAATTATATTTTCTGGCACATATGTATGTTTCATTTCTTGCAGAGCGATGTTTTGTTAATCTTTGCAATGGCACTAGTTTCAATTTTTAAATTTTTGGACTATTGAATATCAACGCCTAAAAAAATAAATTTAAGAGCCAAATTTATGTTTATGGGCTATATATGGACCGATAAGTTTTTTTTTTTTTTTATTTTTTTGATAACCTATTTTTATTGCTAAAACTACTTTTTGACACCAAAAATTGTATAAGTTCAATTTTGGGGTGAATTTCTTGAAAATCGGTTTGCGCTATATTTTAGCTATACATACATACATATATGAATTGATAGTTGAAATTATAATAATAACAAAAACATGTATGTGATAAAATAAAGTGTATTTGATTGTTAAATGTATTATACTTGTGTATGTATGGTCGTTACAAAAACCGCCATAATAGTCAACACTGAGAAACAAACAAAGGTACTCAAACAACAGCTGTGCGTTTGATTTTTTTTTTATTTTTAAAGAATATGGAGGTAAGTATATTTATAAAAATCTTTGCTAGGTACCGAAGGGTAACTATCAAACGTTGCGAGTGGGATATTGGCTTACGAAACTTTGTTTCTTTTTTTTTATTATAAGAGGTGCCACCAAACTTATGCTTGGTTTTCACCATGTCATTTTGCAATCATGATTGCAAACAGATGAAATCCGTTTTCATACAATAGCCAACAATTTGGACAATTTGACAACAAAAATGACATAGTAAAAACATAGTGAAAACGCGGCCTAACCGTGTAATACTAAGTAAATAATCAAAATCAGCTGCGTTCATTGGTAAAAAGTCCTTGTAAAGATCTGGAGTTTCAGATCGTAGTTCCATCAGTAACTCTGCACAGCAGACTTCCTCTTTCCGACGTTGAACCCATTTACGTACCCATTGCCTTTTGGCTTCCTCTTGTTCTAAAATTGGTAGAGAAGCTGCTCCACAACTTAACACAAATAATGTTTCACAATCTTCCATATCGAATTTATTTATGAGAAAATAAATTTATATTGTTTGACAGTTTGATGAAATAAATTACTAAAGCAAATATTTGTTCAAATGTGACCACAAGAAAAACATGTTTGCCACAATTTAATTTGAAGTTATTTCACTGCTGTTTTTGAAAACAAATTTTGTAAAATAGTTGATCTTAGTGTGACCATTAAACAAATTTTGAAAATATTTAAGCCAAATGCGGGCAAACATGTTCGAAGCTAATATTTGCCATATGTGACCGTAGCTTAAGTAATTTAGCGAAATTGGACTCCATGGTTCCGTTGTTGCATCCTTTAAGGATTCTATCAAATTGTTTTCCTTCTCATAAACTTTTCTTGTAAGCTAGCCCCAGATATTTTCTATTGGATTCAGGTCTGGTGAATATGCGGGCCAATCCAAAAGGTGTTCTATTGTTTTACTGCTCTGGCGGTATGAATCGGAACGTTGTCGTATTGGTACGTCCAAGGTATGGAGCCAAATAAATTACTAGTAGTTAACATTTCTCGATATCGTGATCCATTCATAGTAACCGCATTTCCATTAAAATGGATTTTTTAAAAACACAAATACAGAAATATTCGCATCCAGACAAGTGAAAATGGGCTAGGCCTGAAAATGAAAAAAATGTAGCTTTAACAGACAGACTATTTTTCATAGTGAATTTTTTATATTTTAATAAGATATTGTCAAAGTTTCTACTACTGATATGTCAAACCTTTCATGCTACTTCAAAACATTGTTATTTTTTTGTAAGTTCCAAGTTTCTTTTAAAAAACTTTTACAAAATTTGTAATCATTGAAGCCGACACTGATGGATTTTCTAGAATAACTACCGAAAGTATTGCCACCAGATTTTAAAACAAAACAAAAGCCTGATTTTACGTGAACAATGCTTTATTTATTCGTTCTTTTCAAATATGATCTGAAGTAAGATAATACCTGAACAAACTCATATGTTTATTTCCTTAACACATTTTCATATTCATATTTAAGAAATCATATTATTTTGTTGATTGCAACTTTTAAATTTCTTTTCAAACTTTTTCGCATGTAATTTTTTGTTTGTTTTATTTGTCTCATATTGTTATTTTTCTGTTTTCTACAAGATTTTCAGTTTATAGTAGTATTCATTTTAGTATATTAATATCTGTATCTGTATGTTTATATGAGTTAATGGCAAAAAGTTGTTAAGAGTTTTAAAACAACTTTGAATATTTTATTAACTATTCAAACAAAACTAACGCAACTCTTCACACATTTACATTTCTATTGTTTTGTGTACTGATGTAGCTGCTCCCTACTACGAATTTAGTTAAATTTTTTGTTTAGAAAAAGTATTAATTTTTATTTTGTTTACTTCAATTTTATTCAGCTCAGTTTAGTTCTGGTCTGTGTGTTGTGTTGAATTCCGTTCAAATATTCTGTGTTCCATTTAAGAAGTACTCGTAGCAATCTCTACCAGTATTGGAACAAGTGGCAGTATTCTTATACCCTACACCACCATTTATATATATATATATATGTATATGTAGTATATTGGTATATTGAATTTCTGCTGATGTTTGTAACGGCCCAAAATATTAGTCTAATACTCTAAACCGATCGACTCAGAATCTCTTTCTGAGTCAATTAAACGATGTCCATCCGCCCGTCCGTCTGTCTGGATGGCTGTCCATGTAAACATTGTGCGCAGAGTACAAATCGCAATTTTAAAGATATTTTGATAAAATTTAAAATGTTACTTTTGTTCAGACCAGAGACGGTGGGAATTGAAATTGTTTTAAATCGGTGCAGTATTTCACCAGCCCCCAAATAGGGTTTTATCGATCAGAAATGTTTGGTTTATATACGTATCCAAACAAATTTAGCCGAAAATAAGTTGTACCTGAAGCTAAATCACACCTACAAATTTCGTACAGATTGGTCTATAATGGACCATTGATGTCATTTAAAGCCCACTTCCGAAAGTCATTTTAATGATCTGTTGTAAAAGTTGGTATTCAAATAGAATTTAACACAAATAAATTTTGCAGCGGTCATTCCATATTTTCATATTAGTCGAAGCCCCATATAAGACCGCCTCTAAAATTCACTTTAACCTCAAAAAAAAAAATTGAAAGTGTTTATATCCATATAAACTTTAACACACAAAATATTTTTATGATCAGAAGTTATACCACTAAATTTTTGGATGATGATTTTTGCACATACATACATATATTGCGTGTAGGGTATTATATGGTCGGGCTTGGCCGACTATACTTTCTTAGTTGTTATTGTTTTGTCGTTTGAGATGTTTTTTTTTGTTTGTTGTTTTTATTTCTCATCTAATGGCAGAGCAACGACAACAAGATTTGAACATTAAAGTATTTAACAACATAAAATAACAACAGAAGCAGCAGCAGCAGCAACAACGACAACGACAATATTTTGTTTAAGAAGCAAAAATAAAATTATATTATTGTTGTTCACTATTCTATTTATGTATATGAAGCCTTCTGATGCTGATGCTGGTACTGGTACCGATGCTGGCATTAAAGCTGGTACTTGAACGAGTACAAACAGATACTTGTACACTGTTTAACATTCAAAGCACGTCTTTATTATTAACAATCAAATAATGTTCTCATTATGTAAGTTGAGTTTATAAAAATTAAAAAAAAAAAAAAAAAACATAACAAAAATATTATACACAAATAAAAGCAAAATTCAAATATTTATTTTATAAACACACAAAAAAAAATTAAAAATTAATAATAAGAAAAAATAGGGCAAAGTATTATGTGTCTTAATGGCAAGACGCAATACATCGCATTTTACTTTAAGTATCGAGTTTCATTTTAGTTATTAGAGAAATTCATGAAATTTTTAACAAGGATCGATTCATGTCAAGTAAATTTAAAAATAATCTGTTCATCAATTGTTTTGCTGTAGTATTGATATGCATTTGTTTGAATAATTTACATAAGTTGTCAATCATGACCTTTAATCAAACAACTAAATTTTTAATACTATTCAGAACATATTGTATTTCTTTATTATCTTAAATAAATTAATAAAAATAAAAAGGCAGCATAAATAACAAGAATATGATTAATTTTCTCCGCGTTTTCCTTGTCATTACAAGTTATACTGCAGTCATTTGAGTGTGTGTATGGGGTATCCATCGAATACTGTTCGCTCAAATAATCAAACATTTTTATATTACTTATTATGTGTTCTTGTATATTATAGGCATGTCAGTAATACCTTGTCATCTCTACTTGTAATTTGATTCATCCCATATTGTACAGTATTTTGTATGCAATCGCCTTTAATATTACTTTCTTTGAAGCTATCAATAAAAGGCAAATATGTACATACTAATATAGAGTATTTATCCGATAATAAAATGATAAAATTTTATCGTCAAAACTAGTACAGTATTTTTTTATACCCCTCCACCACCACAAGTGGTGAATGAAGGTACTCATAAATTTGTCATGCCGTGTGTTACACTTCATCTTAGACCCAACAAAGTATATATATCCTTGATACTTATGGAATTCTAAGTCGTTTAAGCTATGTCCGTCTGCCGTCTGTATCTATGTTATTGAACATCATCAAAGCAGAGTTATGGACCAAAATGTGTAACAAGCTTCATAAAAATACGATATTATTTAATAGTTTTTTGCTATTTTGTTTAAATATATTGCACCACTAAATTTTGTACTCGCTATTTTTAGGATGGATAAAAAATGTAATAAAAAATTGTAAGTATCGGTCCATAATTTCTTAAAGCCCCCATACATATTTCTTCTCGAACTATGGCTCAATGTTACATAAATGACTATAAAATTGCAATATCAATACAAAATTCAGCAAAAAAAAGTTGCATATGAAAACAAATCATAAAACGAAAATTCGATTAGTCGGTCATGTTTCCCATACAAAGTCCACTTCCGAAAATCACTTAAATATGTATAAATCTGTTATAAATAACGGTATCGATGTGTTAAAATCAAACTATTGGATTTTGTAAATTTAGGTCCATATTTGGCCATAGCCTCCATATAAGGTTCACTTCCGAAAATCACTTAAATAGTCATACCTCTCTTATATATACCAATATTTTGTTGAAAGTCGAGAAGATACATCCTCATATAAAATTCCCTGTACCGAATTTTTTGAAGATCCGTTCATAATTGGCCATAGCTTTCATATAAGAACCAATTCCGAAAAACAGGTAAACCCACAAAAATATCTAGTTAATATCGATATCAAACCAACATTTTATACCTATGTGTAATAATAATCCAGAAATCATACTAATATTGGTCATATGGTAAATATACTACTGAATTTTGTAGTTGTCAGTCCATGTTAGTCAATAGCTCCCAAATAAAGTGAACTTCCAAGAATTATTATCTATAACAGCCATTAAACTTTTGTAAACTACGTTATTGAGATGAAATTGTACTTATACAAGCCTCAAATACATAGAAATCACATTACTGGATACTGGATTTTGAAGATATCAGTCCATAATTGGTCCACTTCCACTATAACACCTATAAGTTCTTGCAAATAGCGTTATTCAGATTATAAGTCTCACCTTATAACCCTATCTTTTGTATACTCTTTTCCTTAACCTTGTTAATATGGAAAAATGTTAAACCAATTTTTAGTTTTATAAATACACAGAAAAAAATCATGTTTTTTTTCAATTAAACCTTTAATTTAGTTTAAAATAATTTTTAATTAAAATTTTAATTGATTCAATTACTTTTTCTGATTTTTCTGATATTTTCAATTAAATCTTACATTTTTTTTAATTGATACTATCATTTTGTTTACAGGTCCGATTTCAATTAAATTTTTAATTGATTCCACAAATATTTTAATTGAAACTCATTTTTATTTTTTTCTGTGTAGTTATGATAAATATTACAATTACATCAATTTTATCGCACTTGTTCCACAAAAGAGTAATAACTCAAAATTTTGAAATTTTTGTTTTTTGCAAAAAACCAAACCACAGAGGTCATATCTACCCACTGCAAAAATTTCCCTTTGATTTGTCTTCTCTTCGCTAAAAAAAAACCCGTTATGGCCCTCTTTGTGTTTTTAGAATAACTAATTTAGTCTCAATTACATTTGACATTTTTAGTTGTTTGCAACAGCTTGAGCAAAACAGATCAAAGTTTTTTCATGCAAAGAGCGATATTTTGAGTTGTCGTTGTTTTTGACTGTCAACGTTTTGCATAAGTTGTGTTTTAATTTTGAGTCATTACTCGTTAGTTGATATAGCTAAGTTTAGTTCAGTGTTTAAATTCGTGATGAAAATATTTTTCAGAAAAAGAATAACAACTAAAAAAGTAGTTTTTTTTTTGGAAATCACTTAAGCAATAAAAAGAAACAAAACGTTATATTCTTTTTTAATGATATTTTCTTACAATGACATCATATTTTGCTGTAATATATCGTTGTATTGGCCGACGAATATGCCACAGCAGTCAAACACGTTTAAATAGATCTAATTAGGATGAACCAGAGCGATTAGAAGCTCATGAATTAGCAAGGCAACAAATGGCTCGATCAAGATCAAATCAAAATCAAGAACAAAAAGAAGAACATACTGAATGTGTGAGAGTTAGAGACAGAAGAGATCGTGTAAGTAACACTGAACGTGACAATCATAAAGCCTCAGTTAGCAGACTGTAACGGAATGTAATGTAATGACGTAAAAACGTAAGGAAATTCTATTTCATACAGATTAATACATTACGGTGTTGCGTTACCTTTATATCTCCATAACCATTTGCATTACTTTACGCATAACAATATCCATCAGCTGTTTCTTACTGTTGCAGTTACATTCCGTTACAGTCGGCTAACTGAGGCTTAATAGGCAACAACGGAGGGAGACGTAGCCATTTAATTGGAAATTTTGATCGTGCAGGTTTTAATTATGATCATAACATTGATTACGCTTCGCGTCCATCTATTCAAATTGGAGAAATGGATAAAGTTTGTACTAAATGCAATGCATTTAAATTTAAAAATGATACCGATGGCATGTGTTGTGCTGGCGGAAAAGTTAAATTAACACCATTACTCGTAAGTTTACCACCTGAGCCATTCTTCTCTTTGTATTATTTTGGAATTTTTTTTTTTGGAAAATGTCTATTTTGTCTAGAAAATTAAAAAACGTATGTATGTCATTGTATTGTCCAGCAACGCAGGCAGGGTTACTATAGTAACGTATATATATACATATATATATATATATATGAGTGTAGACGAGTATTCTTCATGGTTATCGTGTTTATTGTTTTGGGTTATTGCGTGGTTATTGTCAGAGAGACCCAAATTTTGTTTTTTTTTAACTTAATATTTTTTGATAAGTTCCTGGTTTCTTTTTTGCTTTATTTTTATCTGGGATTTGTGCCTAAGTTTTGCTTGTATAATTTTATAACATAATTTTAAAGCTTTCGCTTTGTTGCAGTCATTGGTTTTTCAAGAGAAATTGTACACAATTTCCTTAACCACTGTACGATAGCTATTAAAAAAAAAAGAAAAGAAAAAATTTTCTCCTTTTGGTAGATATTTTTTAATATCTAAAAATAACAGAAATTTTGTTTAGATTACCACTAATATAACCCCTGAAATGGCTCAGTCTTAAAATTCTACGAAAACTCTTATACAATTAAATAATTAAATTAAATTACACTACTTCATACAATTAATTATAACTATTGTTAAGAACTTTAATACGTTATGGTTTTTTTTTTTAAATAATAAATATATATGTATGAAGGTTTTACAATATTGTTTACTTGTGTAAAAAGATAAATTAGTGTCATTTATCTTGCTTTTCGTAGAGAAACGCTTGTTTAATTAATGAGCTAAATAGAAGTACCTATAAATAAATATTTAACTGCAAATAAATTATGAAATCCTGAAAAGGTTTTAATTTTTAAGAGGATTTACATACATACATACTTTGATAAATAGTATTTTTTATATATATTAATCAATTTGTTTATTCACAGGGGGAAGGTTTTAATGATTCAAATACCCGTGACTAACTGAAGTAAATGTACATACATATACCTATACATTTTGTAAAAATAACGATTCCAAATATTTTATTTAATTATAAATGTAGCGCAGAATACTTTTAGAATATTTGACACTACACTTTCCGGAATAATATTATAATTAATTGAACTTACAGCTTTTCTATAGGTGCAGATATGAATGTGTATATGGAAGACGTTATATAATTATACTTTTTAACAATTGTCATTTTCCTTAAAAATTATTTTTTATTCGATGTTTTCAATGAGTTTTATTTATGAAATGTACCATATGTGTGCCAATTCACAACAGATGTACAGTATGAATAACGTGATCATGCATCCGGCTTTTGGCGGGATTATCCCGTTTGTTTAAAGCTCATTCCGCCTAGATTTTATAACCCGTTTTTTAAACCAAAATCCCGCTTTTTACTCTTTCAGTTTTTTTTTTGCTAATTTTAAAGGAAATATAAAAACAAGTAAGAAAGTGTAGTCGGTCAAGTCCGACCATATAATACCCTACACCCAGTATATGTATAAAACAGTTTTTCAGAAATGTACGTAATATGCGATATATAACCTATTGTGGACCGATCATCCAAAAATTTAGTGTCATGATGTCTGTGAATATAAATATTATATGTGTTCAAGTTTATTTCGATATAAATACGTTTAAAAAATTTATGGAGGTTAAATTGAATTACGAAGAGGGTCTTATATAGGAGTTTCGACTAATTATGGACCGACCATTATAAAATTAGGTGTCATCATTTCTTTATACAAGAAACCTATTTGTGTCGAATTTTTTTTTGGATACCAACATTTTTAAGAAATTTATGGTCATTAAAGTGGTTTTCGGAAGTTGGCCTTATATGAAAGCTGCGACAAATTATGGAGCGATCGTCATAAAATTCTACTATATTATATGTATGTCTACGAAACATATTTGCGTTCAATATTATTTGGATACCAACATTTTTTAGAGAGTTATGCTCTTTTAAGTGATTTTTGAAAGTGGGCCTTATATGGTAGCTACGACTAATTATAGACCGATCACAATAAAATTGCACCGCATTATTTGTATGTATATGAAATATATTTGTGTTCAATATTATTTGGATACCGACATTTTTGAGAGAGTTATGCTCTTTAAAGTTATTTTTGGAAGTGGGCCTTATGTGGGAGCTACGACTAATTATGGACCGATCTTCACGAAATTTGTAGATACGCTTTACCTTCATTTATTACTTATCTGCGGTAAATTTTGTTTGCATACTTGCATAATTCAAAGATTTATGACCGGTAAACCCCAATTTCTGGAGGACATTTGTATGGGGGCTAGGTGAAATAATGGACCGATTTGCACCAGTTTAAATCCCATCCATCCTTGGGCCGAAAAAATATTATGCACCAAATTTTATCGAAATATCTTCAAAATTGCGACCTGTACTCTGCGCACAAACTTTACATGGACAGCCAGCCAGCCAGACGGACGGACGGACGGATATCGTTAAATCGACTCAGAAAGTGATTCTAAGTCGATCGGTATACTTTAAGGTGGGTATTGGACCAATATTTCTGGGCGTTACAAACATCAGCACAAATCCAATATACCCTTCCCACTATGGTGGTGTAGGGTATAATTAAAAACTATGATAACATTTGAATCCAGTAATTCTCAACAAATGAGACGAAATTCATAAAAATGTTTTTTTTTTTTTTTGCAAATACATTAAGGTCGTCAAAACAGTTTGACGTTTTGTTTACCCAGGTTTGGCATTTTAGAACATATATGTCTTTGTATAATTTTGCTGTTAAAATAATGAAGTAAATCAAATGCATTTAAATTCAAAATTATAAGAGCACACGCTACAAGGCCTCAAGCGTGGCCCATGTTCAAAACATAAACTCTAATGCTTGGGTACGCCCATGCAAAATTTTGTCCGGACGTTTGCAAAAGGCAGATTTTTTTAAAAATATATAGATTCTGCTATTGATTTCCGGTTTATTTAATGTTAAATTTTTTAAGTGCTTCAGATCAAAAACTTTGAATGTTTTTTTTAAGGTTTTTTCGAATTTTGGTGATTTTTAAACCGCTAAAATATAAATGTACATTTTAAATATTTAATTTGAAAAATTCTTTTATTTTTAGTTCAATCATGTATCCGAATGATTTATGGCCAGCTTTTAACTTAAAAATTAAAATGTTTTTAAACTTAAGTTCGGTTTAAATACCAAATTCATTTTAATAGATCATACATGCCATATGATTTTGACACTTTTGCAAATTATGAAAATTGCGCATTTAAGTTTTTTTTTATTATTTGATAAAAATATTCGAAAAATAAAGAAGGCGCGAATAAAAACATTGTGCTATTGTGTCATTAACAAATTAACTAATTTCGTCTTTAAATATCAAGTTAAAAAATGGCCATTAAACTATGTATTGGTTTACTTAAACCTTCAATAAAGTTTCAATTTTTAATAGAATTCCAGTCGAAATCCAAATTTTGGTTTAATCTGAACAATTTGTTTTTAATCACTAGTTTGTTTGGCACATTTTTGCTAAAACGCTGTCATTAAATATTCTGCAGCTAGTTGTAGAATTAATGATTTTACAATAAAAAAAAAACGTTTAATTTTTAATTATAAATATGCGATTAATTTAAAGCACCCACTTTTTCATATCATAATTTCAAAATCCCGCTTTTTTATTTTTAAAATCCTGCTTTTTGATAAAAAAAAAACCCCCGTCTGGTCATGTTAAGTATGACGTATAATTGTCCAAAAACAAACATTGCTCATACGCACGAGTGCCAATCATTGAAAGACAAACAATTTCTCATAATTGAATTTTATTTTAAGCTGCTAGAGATAAATTGTATATTCATATTAGCTTATACAAAAAAAAAAAAAAAACATTTAAATACTATTCGGAAGATAATTATTAAAAAGAAATAAATTACCTACATTTGTGTCTGTAAATGTCTTGTTCGGTTGACTTTTGTCCACACATAAATAACACATTCATGAAGTGAATTATTGATGTAATTCTTTTGTTGCTTTAACTTGAACAGAACCGCTTACCACACTGGTTTTCAGAGGTAATATGAACAATAACTGCAAACAAAATGAAATAATGTGTTAAAAATAAAATTGTTCATAAAATGAAATATTATTTAATAAACTTAATTTAGATAAAAATAAAAATCTAGCTGTACACTGAACGCAATTATATTATGGTAATGACAATATTGTTGAAAAATATAATATAATTTTTAATGTAGCGAAGAAGTAAAACTTAAATTCGAAAATTTTGAAGTTAATTTGTATTTTCTCAGTATTAGCTTTGGTTTCTCTAAGTCAATTTGTTTCTTCTCAATATTAATTTGCTTTTATAAATTCAAATTTGTATTTTCTTAATTTCAACTGGAAATGGTGTAGTGGCAGCTAAAATACAATCTTACTAAGTAGACTAGACGATAAAAATTTTATCAATGTTGAAAATTTTTTCTTATTTAAAATCTTACCCTTCTATTGGTTATTTGTTAACATTAGCGTAAAAAAAACATATCTCTAATAGAATTTCTTTGACTGTATGCAATATTTTGTTTAAAATATACGATTATAATGTCATTTGTGGATGAGTACAAGTAGTTAGCAATCTTCAAACAAACTATGTATAGCGCGTATAGAAATAATAGCAATTAGATAAATGAAATTTAAAAATAAATGCAAATGAAATAAAATATTATTAGCTAATTAATAACAATATTGTATGTTATTATTAACCCATAAATACCTGAAATTGAAAATACGTTGAAATTGTAGAAATAAATTTCTGTTCTAGCATATATTTCATCTGCAAATTATGAATTTCAGTTTCAATTCAGAAAAAAAAAATACTCCTCGAAAGCTCCAGGACAAAAATAAGGCTGTCTTCCTTATTTTGTAAACGGTCTTAGTAGCTAAACGAAAAAAACTGTTTTTTTAATACTCAAGTGATGACCGTCTATACATGGTCTTAGGCGTTAAAGGGTTAATGTAGTTTTTGTTGTCAACATCAAAGTGTAAGATTATAATTAAATGATTTCATTGTATAATTACTTTTAACAAACAAACAAAAAACACAAGAAGAAAACAAATATAACAACACTAAACTACTCAAATAAAAATAATTAAAAGTAAAATGTTTATATCTATAACTAAGTATGTATATTGTACATATAGAAATTTATTCACGTACAAGATACACATCATGTATTTGAACAAACATGATGACATACAGCATAGTCTGTTTGTCTTTAGATACCTTTTGCTTGTAGATTTATGTGGTTATCTTTTGAGATGTATTTGGATGCTGTTCATACACACTCGTATGCATGTTTGAAATTTTTAACGAAATTCTCATATTTGCCAAGAAATTTCGCAAATATACATATCTGTGGCCAAAATACAAAATTACAAAATAAAACAAAAAAAAAAAAAAAATATAAAGAAATAAAAAAGATCTGGTTTTTGTCAGCAGACTTGTTGGCGACAGATATTTGAACAAATTCTAAGAAATACAAACAAATTATAAATTGTTATGATAAACAAGTGTGGCATACGTACGTTTTCGTATGAGGTAAATAAGAATTTTGCTGTTCTATGACAGGCTACCACCCTACATTCCAATAGCGAAATATTTGTTTTACAATTGCCCGAACATGATCTTGAAATGATCTTGCAAATCTGAAGGCGAGTCGGAATAATGTCACACTTGGTATAGAAGACGACTAATGAAAATAGAGTTTCGTGTTCGGTTTTAACCGAAACAGTGCATTTTTGTATTTTAAAACCGACAATTGTTTTTAATTTTAAAAAAACTTCTAATTGTACTCTAGCATATTTTAAAAATTTTCCAAAGAGTAATGATATATTTATAAGACACAGACTAGATACTTAAAGGGATATACTCGTAAGAAAGAAATATGGATAATTCTAAAAAGTCTAAAATTTAATCGATTAAAACGTTATATTGCATGGATTACGTTAACTTATCCCATTCGTTTGAGAGGCAAGAAGCCTTCCAATAATGAATATTACCAATTCTCCTAAAACTTCAACTTTAAAATGAGTTATGAGCTAAGCTTTTGAAGCATCTTTCTTGTTTCTATAAAAAAACATAATATTTAGTAAAATAAACCAATACCAAATAATCCGAATACGATCAGTTTTATTTTTTATAAATTGAAACCGCGGTTCTAAAATTTGTTGATTTTTGAAAAAGAGTAACCTGGGAAAAATTCATGGTCATATTTAACTGAAAAACTAAAGTGTGCTTTAGTGTCTTGTAGAGTCTACTAGTATCGTCTATGATTTGCATATAAATATTTCTAAATGTATTTTATGTTTGTACTATATATAAATACTACAATTTGTTTGTACTACAACACTTGGATACAAAATGTAAAGTATAAGAAGCGAATAAATAAAACAAAAACCAAAAAAAAAAAAACGTGACATTAAACAAAAATGCTGAAATCATTTCTAAAATAAAAACAGAATAATTTCCTCAGTTTCAAAGACTTTTCTATGGTGTTTTTTTTCTGTACGTGTATCTTTTTAATTGTATCTTTTATTTAAGTTTATTTCTAGTGTAGAGTCATACCTTTGTAATGCTGTTTTTATTGTAAATTATTAATGTTTATTTGCTGGCGATGTGGTCATGTTAAATGTTTAATTTTCCTTAATTAACCTTGAAGAAATGTTCGCTGCACGAATAAATAAATTGTTTTATAACAGAAATGAGACATTTGTTTACTGAGTCTATATCTTTAAAATTCATTATACCAATAGAATAGAAAACCATTACAATTTATTTATTTAGATTTCATTTGAATATTTAATATTTTGAATCATATTTACACATTGTAATTAACGATTTGCTAGTTTGTGTTTAATTTAGGATTTGATTAAATCTTAAAGATCTTTGTGAGCAATTGCGGCAATGTTTTTATAGATTTAAGTTCTCATCTATGATTTTCAAACCAATAGTTTCGATATGTAAGTTTCTATATATTTTGCAATCGATACCACTGTGTGGTGGTCTAAAATACAGAAGAATGAGTTTATTTGTTTAAAACCAACATGAATCAAGCAAGTATTAAAGTATTTTTATGCAAACAATACTGTCAATCTAATGGTGAGACTATACTGATTTCTGATCATGTTTCCATTCCATATATTGCAGTTAATTGTATTGTGTTTAAAAACTTTATTGATGTATTCATACTTATAGTATCTGATTAGCGATAACTGTTTACTTGTGCTTATTCTGTCTAATCTTGGGCCAGCACTCTGGGGATGACCCCTACTCCTGCAATGCATTGTGTTAGAACTAGGAAAATAGGTTATGCTTGTCAACATTTCATTTTAATCTTATATTGAAATTGAGAGGAATTATTTTGCAAGAAGTTTATTCCACATACGGACAGCACGGCTAAAGAACGAATTTTTCCTGTTATATGTTGGGCACCTCACTATCCAGTCCATCACGATATATTATTTTACAGATGAAGCGATTTAATTTCAAGTACCTTGCAAATGTTTGACTAGCAGTTTATATCATTGATATCCTTAAGATATTCAACGCCACCATTACAATTATACTTTCCTTAAATAAATCACGTACACGCTTGTGGATTATAGGTCTATTACTTTAATAATCTATTATAGATCATCTACGTATATATCAGAGTTGGTCTCATTGTTTTATATTTATGAATTTTTCAGTTGTTTTACCAAAATGTTCTGCATAATTGAAATACAAATAGAAAATTCTAAAATTCAAATGCAAATTTGTTACATAAAATTATAAATAAATGCTAGACAATTTGCAAATTTTCAAATACAACTGAAAACAAGTAAAAACCTATAGTTAGTTAGTAAAGCCCGACCATATAATACCCTACATCGAGTATGTAAGCAAAAACTGGAAAATATTTATGCATGTTAATGTGATTTTCAGAAGATGCTTTTATATGCGAACTATGAATAATTATGGACCGATCGTTATACAATTAGGTGATATGACTTTTGTATTTATGAAACTTATTTGTGTTAAATTTTGTTTGGAACGCGAACGGCCTCCGCCAACATAAAAACGAACTGGAACACTTCCTGATGGATAAGCAGATTGATGTCATGATGATTGCTGAAACTCACTTGACGGCGACAGGGTACTTCAAAATTAATGGCTACGTGTTGTATGATACTAAAGATCCCCGCGGAAGAGCATGTGGAGGTTCGGCAATTCTTATAAAGAACAGAATAAAATTATTTAATGAACAACATATGTAAGGATTACCTACAAGCAACAAACATTTGTATTGAATTCTGTCAATACAACTTTGTTTTATCATCAATTTATTCGCCGCCTCGATTTTCAATAAAAGAACATCAATACTACAGCTTCTTCAATTCCCTTGGAGCTAGATTTTTGGTTGCTGGTGACTTTAACGCCAAACACACATTTTGGGGTTCACGTCTAGTGACCCCGAAGGGTCGTGAACTCTTCAACACCATTGCCAAAATGGGCTTAGATGTACTCTCAAGCGGGCATCCCACCTACTGGCCGACGGACCGACGGAAGATTCCCGATATTATTGACTTCGGAGTAGTGAAAAATATCCCTGTAGAATCGATACAAGTGGAGCCTTCATTAGACTTGTTTTCAGATCACTCTCCTTCTATTATTTCAATGCGTTTCCTTCAAGGGTATGGCTCTCCATTTCGGGACATGTCTAAATCCAGAGTAAGTTGGATAAAGTATAAAAAGTATTTAAGTTCCCACTGCACGGAAAATGTAGTGTTGAAAACTACCGACGATATCGATCAGTCGATTGGCAACTTTACCGAGGACCTTCGACGAGCTGTGCATCACGCTTCCACTTATCACGTTGAATGTAGAAATAGGACAAACAGAACTTATATATCTGAACTCGAACATCTCCTATTAGAAAAAAGAAGAATGAGAAGAGAGTGGCAACTTCACAGGTCTCCTGAACTGAAAGCTAGGCTACGGGTATGCAGAGATATACTAAGACATTTCTTAGAAACCCAAAGAATGGCTTCACTTAAATCATACTTGGAGGGAATTGACAGTTCCTCACAATCTGACTATTCGTTATGGAAGGCGGCACGAGGTTCAAAAAGACCAGTTAGAGGAAAGCCTCCCTTGCGAAATCCGATTGGTGACTGGGCTAGAAACAATTCCGAGAAAGGGACTTTATTTGTTAACCATTTGAGAAATGTGTTTACTATAAACAACTCAAATAATGCAACTGAATTGCCACCACTCGTTATTAGACCTCCTGTACCTCTAAGACTTAGCTTTAATGATATTCAAAGCGCTATTGGTACTCTGAACCTTAAAATTAAATTAGCTCTGCCTGCTAACACCCACAAACTTATGAAAAGTTATTTATATGGTCGCAAATTTACAATCAAAGAAGGCGATTTTTTAAGCCCCGCTCAGCCAATTGAAGCAGGAGTACCCCAGGGTAGCATACTGGGTCCTACTTTATATTTGATTTATGCATCCGATATGCCGTCAGACCCCAATATACATACTTCAACTTTTGCTGACTATACAGCCTTTATTAGCGTTCATAAGGACCATCAAATAGCATCACAGAATTTGCAGAATTATATTTATAAACTAGAGAATTGGCTTGAGCTTTGGAACATCAGGGTTAACGAACAGAAATGTATTCATATAACTTTCACATTGCGAAAAGATACCTGCTCGTCCATCAGAATAAATAACCAAATTATTCCGCAACACAATGAAGTCAAATACCTCGGAATCCACCTCGATCGTCGTTTAACCTGGAAGTCTCATATTGACGCAAAACTTACACAGATGAGATTAAAAGCAGTGCAACTTAATTGGCTAATCGGCAGAAATTCTACATTAAAGTTGGATTGTAAACTTTTGTTGTACAATGCAATTCTAAAGCCAATATGGTGTTATGGAATTCAATTATGGGGTACTGCCTCAGCATCCAACATTGAAAAAATTCAAAGAGGTCAAAATAAAATTCTACGTATAATTACTGCAGCTCCATGGTATGTTAAAAATTCTCGAATTCACAAAGATACAAAATACGCCTCAAAATATGTCAGCAAACTTGAACACCATCCAAACCCACTTGCACGAGACATCCTTAACTTTAGTGGCCATGTTCGGTTGAGAAGGAGGGATACCCTTGCTTTAACTCAAACGCAAAACAGATGACTGGATCAGTGGATGTAAATTTTTTTGTAGTATCATAATATTTTGTCTAGCACTGGCTGGACTTATTATTTTCTTTTAGTATTAAGATTCGAAAACTTATTGTCATTTCAATATCTGAAGATTCAATAAATAAATATAATGTATTATAAAAAAAAAAAAAAATTTTGTTTGGATACCAAAATTTGTTAGTGAGTTATGCTCGTTAAAGTAATTTTCGAAAGTGGGCGTTTTAATGAGAGCTATGTTTAATTATGGACCGATCTGCACAAAATTTGTGGGTGTGATTAGGTTCTATATAGAACTTATTTGTGGAGAAATTCGTTTGGATGCGTTTATAAATGAAAATGTCTTCAAAATTGCAATTTGTACTTTGCGCACAAGGTATACAGCCAGTATAACAGCCAGGCAGCCAACCAGCCAGAGAGACGGACGGACGGACATAGTTAAATCGACTTTAGAAAGATTTTGAGTGTTGTAATAATATTTTTGGACGTTACAAACATCAGCGCAAATCGTATCCGACTATGGTGCTGTAGGGTATAAAAATGCAATTTGAGAACTATAAAAAATAGAATAATGTCTCTTCATCACTATTTTCTACAAATTCTGTAACCACTTCAATGAATGATTAAATATTGCTCCTAAAAATTATATTTTCTTCCAGATATCTGCTCATATTTTTAGGTAATTATTGTTATCGTATAAAAAATATAATTTTTATTTTTTTGACGTTTAACAATCACTTCCTCAATAATAGTTTTAAACAGCCATTCCATTACCTAAAGTCTATTTTGGAAATCTATTTGTAAATTAAATTAGTTCATAAATTAGACATTTATAGAATAATAAAATAGCATTGAAAATTATTTGTCTTCAAACTGTGGGTTTCTAGTTATGACGGTCTTGCAAAAAAAATGTATATAAAATGCCCTACTTATATTTGTACAATAACATATTTAAACAAATATATTGTTGCATAGCAGATGAATCTTTCTTTTACATTATTTATAAATTATATAATAATGTATTGCGGTTTATTTTACACTTTGAAAATGTATGGATGGCGTTAATGTAGTTGTGGCAGTGGGTCTGTGTAAGGAGTAAAGCAAATGTATGAAGGTATGAATGAATGATTTTATCTACACGTGCCGCTTTATAAATTACTATGTATTTAAGTATGTGCATATGTATTAATATGACTTTAGTTTTTATGTCCTTATATTTGTGCGTAAATGTGGATCTGTGTGTGTGTGTGTGTGTTCACATATGAAAAGAACCCAAAATCATTATTTTTAAAATATGTATCAAGGGACCAATTTTTTAAGTCATACAGTTGTACGAAAATGTAAAACAAAAATTGTATAAATATTTCACAAATTCACATTTTAAACATATTATACGATGTTCATGCCAATGTGTCACTAAAAAAATTTTTATATTTTTATAGCTCACAAGGCTTAAAAACTTTACAGAAATATTTAACTTTTCAAAAGTTATTTTAGTTAATGTTCGAATATTATTATACCCTACACAACCATAGTGAGGAGGGTATATTGGATTTGTGCTGAAGTTTAGTAACGCCCAAAAATATTAGTACAACACTCAATTTAAAGTATACCGATCGACTCAGAATCATTTTCTGATTATCTGGAGTCAAGGTCACAAATTTGAAGATATTTCAACAAAAAATTGGTAAATAATATATTTTGACCCAAGAACGCTTGGGATTGAAACTATTTCAGCTAGCCCCCAAACATATATACATATGTCCTTCCAAAATACGGGGCATATTGGTAATAAATATTTGATTTATGCACGTATCCCAACAAATTTCTCCCTAAATAAGTTTAACACTAGTTTTACATCATATTCAATATAAGTCTGTTTCATATACAAAAATCATATAGCCGAATTTTGTAAATATCGGTCCATAATTAGTCAAAACTACCATATAAGGACCGCTTCCCCAAATCACTTTAACAACCATAAATCTCTTAATAGTATTAGTATCCAAATAAAATTAATCACAAATAAGTTTTATATATACAGAAATTATGCCAACTAATTTTTTAACGGTGGGTCCTTAAGCTCCTATAAGGTTTTATATCGAGATAAAAATTAACACAAAGAATATGTACCTATATGCACAAAAGTCATGCCATTGCATTTTTGGATGATCGGTTCATATTAGGTGATAGCTTCTATATAACTAAAACACATTTCTGAAAATCTGTTTTTACTCATATACTGGGTGTAGGATTTTATATGTTTGGACTTGACCGACTACATATTCTTACTTGTTTTGTTGTTTTCTTGCCATAGTTTTTATATTTGCCATAATTCAAATGCCAAAAACTGAAGAAATAACTTGGAATCATCTTTAATAAAATTAATTGAAACTAAGAGAAACATTTGAATTTGTTCAATTGAAATTGTAATTAAGTAATAAAACTAATTGCTAAAACTAAAGTTTGGCAGTAAAATTACTTGTATTGGAATATTAAACATATTTATATAATGGGCTGAACAATATTGTTTAATAAATTAATATAATTAAAATACAAATTATTCTATATCAACATGGTTTGGTTAATTTTAAACGAAAGCCTTGAAAATTTAATGCAATAACTTTAAAGTAAATCTTCACAATTAGCATCTTGTCGGTTCCTACTAGGGTATTGAGTGCTCCTATTTTTTATGTAATAACAAGTTGGACAGTAAATTCGGTCAAGCCCAAAAACCCGTTTTTCAGAAATGGGCGTTATATGGGAGATATAACCTATTGTGGACCGATCATCCAAAAATTTAGTGTCATGATATCTGTAAATATAAATATTATATGTGTTAAACTTTATCTCGATATAAATACTTTTAAAAGATTTATGTAGCTTAAATAGCTTTACGGAGACGGTCTTATGTGAGAGTTGCGAATAATTATGGACCGACCATTATAAAATTAGGTGTCGTTATTTCTGTGTATTATTTGTGTCGAATTTTATTTGATTACCAACATTCTTAAGAAATTTATGGTCGTTAATGTGATTTTCGCTACGACTAATTATGGGCCGATCTGCACAAAATGTGATGTGATTTGGCTTCATTTGCCATTTACCAAATTTGTTTGTTTTCTTGCATAATTCAAACATTTATGAGCGGTAAACCCCAATTTCGGGAGGACATTTGTATGGGGGGTGAAATAATTGACCGATTTCCACCAGTTTCAATCCCATCCGTCCTTGGGCCAAAAAAATATCACGTACCAAATTTTATCGATATATCTTCAAAATTGCGACCTGTACTCTGCGCACAAGATTTACATGGACAGCCAGCCCGCTAGCCAGACGACGGACGGGCGGACATCGTTAAATCGACTCAGAAAGTGATTCTAAGCCGATCGGTATACATTAAGGTGGGTGTTGGACCAATTTTTCTGGGCGTTACAAACATTAGCACAAATCCAATATACCCTCCCCACTATGGTGGTGTAGGTAGGGTATAAAAATAGATGGTAATCGACCGAAATTCACCGAATAACAGTGAGCCCTACAATGTACTAATGGCATTAGGTGTAAATATGGAACACCTGACCAACTTTATTTATTGTTTATGAATATATTGTTACATACATATTTTAATTATTGCTAAAAACTAAGAAAAAGAAGCAAAAGAAAAGAAACCTACATACTTTGATTTATAAACCAAAGCCATTACAGTTTAATTGAAATTGAATAAATAACTTCTATAAAATGTACAAAATAATTGAAATTGTAGGTATTCTAATGCAAACTGACAATAAAAATTATAATATAAGATATTAGTTTGGTTAGGAAAAACCACTTTTCATCAAAGATTTCTTATGTTACTTCTTGGGGTGATGCATTAAAAAGTGTTTTTTCAGAGCTCACGCTTATTTTTATTCAGTAAAGTTTTACATTTCGTTAAGGAACATTAGGCAAATCAGCAATAGCAATTTGTTTCGTGCACTGCAAGAAACTTAAGGTATGCAAATTTTAGTCAGGTTTATATATATAATATTTAGAATTATTGTGGGTATGAACCCAGTTTTTTAAAGTCTAGAATTTGGCGTGATAGTAAAAAATTATTAAGGGCAGAAATGCAGCCCTTACAGAGCCATGAACATCGGTATACAAAATGTTATGATCAGACTAAATATAGCGACACAGTGAACAAAATAATAAAAGGGCGGTATTTATAAGTCAAGCCCAACCATATAATACCCTACACCCAGTATATGTATAAAACAGTTTTTCAGAATGTACGTAATATGCGAGATATAACCTATTGTGGACCGATCATCCAAAAATTTAGTGTCCTGATGTCTGTGAATATAAATATTATGTATGTAAAACTTTATCTCGATATAAATACTTTTAAAAGATTAATGGACGTTAAATTGAATTACGAAGAGGGTCTTATATGGGAGTTACGACTAATTATGGACCGACCATTATAAGATTAGGTGTGATCATTTCTTTATACAAGAAACTTATTTGTGTCGAATTTTATTTGGATACCAACATTTTTAAGAAATTTATGGTCGGTAAAGTGGTTTTCGGATATTATATGTCGGTCTACGAAACATATTTGCGTTCAATATTATTTGGATACCAACATTTTTAAGAGAGTTATGCTCTTTTAAGTGATTTTTGGAAGTGGGCCTTATATGGGAGCTACGACTAATAATGCACCGATCATCATAAACTTCAGCCATATTATACGCATATAGACGAAACATATTTATGTTCAATATTATTTGGATACCGACATTTTTAAGAGAGTTATGCTCTTTTAAGTGATTTTTGAAAGTGGGCCTTATATGGGAGCTTCGACTAATTATGGGCCGATCGTCATAAAATTCTACCATATTATATCTCGGTCTACGAAACATATTTGCGTTCAATATTATTTGGATACCAACATTTTTAAGAGAGTTATGCTCTTTTAAGTGATTTTTGGAAGTGGGCCTTATATGGGAGCTACGACTAATTATGAACCGATCTTCACGAAATTTATAGATGCGCTTTAGCTTTATTTATTACTCATCTGCGAAAATTTTCTTAGCATACTTGCATAATTCAAAGATTTATGACCGGTAAACTCCAATTTCGGGAGGACATTTGTATGGGGGCTAGGTAAATAATGGACCGATTTCCACCAGTTTCAATCCCATCCATCGTTGTGTCGAAAAAATATCATGCACCAAATTTGATCGAAATATCTTCAAAATTGCGACCTGTACTCTGCGCACAAGCTTTACATGGACAGCCAGCCAGCCAGACGGACGGACGGACGGACGGACGGACGGACGAACATAGTTGAATCGATTCAGAAAGTGATTCTAAGCCGATCGGTATACTTTAAGGTGGGTGTTGGACCAATATTTAGGGGCGTTACAAACATCAGCACAAATATAAAAATTCATGTATACGAGTAGCCTGATGGTTTGGTCTATTGAACTGTAGACGATCAACCAGGGTTGGAGTCCCAGTGGAGCCCTAACAAATTTTATTGAAAAATATTCGAGTAGAAGTAATTAAAATAGAAAACAAATATAATTAAAAAAGTACCAAATATGTGCTGAAATTAGCCCTATTTTACCAATTAGTACATCAGTTCCGAATAGATTATTATGAGTTAAATTTTGAGTGATTAAATGCTTATTTTATATATATTAGCTCGTTTATTAAAAAGAAGGCTTTTACTATTAATCGTTGATCTCTTTTTAAAAATGTTTATATATATAAAATTTATGATGTAAACCTAATTCAATTAATATTCTAAATAACAACGAAATTCTAAACTTGGTGCGTTTTTTTTTTCTTAAATGGTGCGTTTTTCATCATTTTGGTGCGTTTTTAATTTCAAAGTTGACAACGCTGTTGCTGATTATTCTGTGAAGTCTTTTTGATTTTTCAATTTGATATTCAGTATATTCTGTGGGCCAGTATATTTACATTTAAGAGCAAAAAGTTTCATATGTTCTTCCTTTTTAAGAACTGCGATTTACTTTACCTCTTGTGTTGCATGAACTATTTGTTTAAAAATACTATTGAGATTTGTTTATGTTGTGTTCTTTTTTTAAATTAAATAAAATTTTTGTTCCCTGTAGCTATTTGAGGACGATTTTTACATATGTGGTCATTGTCGGAGAGACCCATACTTTGCTTTGGTGCACGTAGTACTTTCTTTGAATCCGATAATGTCTTATCTTTAACCCTAACCATACTAAAACGGGTACCCTGGTACCAGAACGTACTTTAAAATCAAATTTTTCTTAAACTAAATAAAATACAAATTTGAGGCTCCACAAGTTCCTTCAGATAACCATTTTCTAAAGTTTTTTCCCATCTAAAGCACTCTTGATTCTTTTAGATTGACTCTGGAACCACCCAAAGTCGAATAGTCCTTTCCCTCCTGATAAGGGTCAAAAGTTATATAGGGGTACCCGGGCCCCTATATAACTTTTGACATGTTGCACTCAAAAAATATTTTACATCAAACTTTGTACATGTATAAAAAATAAATAAAACTGTTTACTAATATTGTTGCAGAAAAGAAAAAATAAAAAAAATTAACATCTAGTGCACCGTGGAGCAATAGTTTTGCTATGCGTATTGCACAGTGGTCACTTACAGCCATCGCATATTTTGCTTGTTTTTCGATCAGATTTTGGATCAGTAGTCACGCAAAGGTAGCAGAAACCCTTTATTGGCAACCGTCCAGTTTTATCTCGTTTGGTTGTATTTGATGGGACCGCAGCATCCTGGAAAACTTCTTTAGGGATGGTTTTATTTGTCATAAGCTCTAGAGCTGCCCGGTTGTTATAGTGTCGTATTATTTGATTATCATTAGCTCTTTTGTTCATATTTTTAGTTGCCAACTGCACACCAAGTGATGTTAAAAATCCTCGACGAGAGCTTCGTTTTATTTTTGCGCTTGGATCGAGGCTGGAGTATACACAAAATGCAGCCAATGCAGCCACGTCAATCATGCTGAAAAAAACTGCCAATGACCATCTATTTGTTTTGGGTATATTTAGACACCATCTAGTCGATAACATCTACTCCGCCTTTTGTTTTGTTATAGAAGTCATTAATCTTCTCTTTTCCATTAATAGCTGGCTCCCCTCGAGTATAATACATTGTTGACAAAAGGAAAACACCCTTCTTCTTTTTGGTCACAACAGACAAAAGTGCTTCGTTTTTGTTGAAACCGTATCGGGGTGTACCTATATCGTCCGTTGGGTTTAGACGTAGCTCTTTTGGAATATAGGCTTTGGTTTGTCGAAGGGTACCGATGAGACTTATTCCTCTAACTTGTAGCCGATTGGCCAAAGGAAGTGAAGTAAGAAAATTGTCGATTGTTACATTTATTCCAGATTGAAATCCACCAGATCTAGTACGATGTTTTCTCCTACATTTACCTGTCGTTGGCCACCAGATGGCTTGCCTGTGTAAATGATTCCATTCAAAGGATAGCTATTGACTGTGTTACGCAACCAAAATATTTTTATTCCGTATTTAGCTGGCTTTGAGGGAATATATTGAGTGAAACTGGTTCTACCTCTAAATGGAAATAACTGTTTGTCTTTTGTCACATTTTCACCTGGAAAATAATTTAAACGTAGATTTTGCATCAACATATTCCAGATATCGGAGCTGCTCCAACTGCGAAAGTGTAGTACTGCAGTAGTTTTTAAAATGGCCGCATTTTATGTAAAAAAATGAGTCACATTAATTAATAAAAATTGTAAATTGGCTTACGGCAATTAAAAATGTCCTTTTTCTTTCTTATAGGTAGAGTTTGTAAAATTGATTTTACTGAAGCTTCAAAATATGTGTATGTACTTGTTTTAAAAACATTTACATTAAAACAAAAGTTAACTTTCAGGCAAATTTAACATGTAACTACAGGACGGGCTACAAGGTCTCAGCTTATGGAGAAATTCCGATGATTTCTTTTAATCGTTGAACATTACTACATATTATGCGAGTTTTTCCCTCAACCAATACATATAATATGGTCTAAATAAAGGAAAACTAAAAATGTGGGACAGCGATGATGGTGGCATGGCAACAAAGAACCAAATATAATGACAAGTAAGTAAATGTTGCAAGCTTTGTAAGTTTTTGTGAGTGTTAGTTTGTGTTTAATGTGTTTCATGCTCAATGAAAGTCAAGAAAATAACTTTAATAATAGAAAATACAACGTGTGGTTTTTGTCTTGCAAATGCTTTTGTGTGTTCTATCCATTTATTATTATTTCAATTAATTAAAATACGACCAAATATAACTACATATATTGTTGGTAGGTTGATAATGGCAACATTTTGCTTTTATATTTTGTTACTTTTTTTAAAGTAAAATATAGTAAAAATATATTCAAACAAAATTACAAACATCGATTCAAGACTTTAAAGACAAGATTATTTATGTGTATTTTAGTGTGCAGTGTGAAAATTTTAGCATTTATGCGGCTAAATTCAGCTTATTTTATTTTAATTTGCCATTTTATATAGCATTTCTTAATAATTTTAGCATTTGAAAATTAAGGAATACTAATTTATTTTCTGTTAAAAAAAGCTTGAAAATAAAAAAAGGAATTTGAATGAACATTTTAAAGAATAAATGACAAATTTATTAACAGATCGAATTACAACTCTTGAACTAAAATGGCAAAAATTAACTTTATATGAGCGCGAAAATCAAAACTCAACCGTTTTATGAAAACTCCCTTTCATCTTGTTTTTTGAAGATTTTAGTTTTGCCATTTAGCAGTTCAGAAGTTAAACGTATATTTAGTGAAATTAATTCTATAAAAACCCAAATAAGATCAAGCCTGATTATAATGCATGTTGAAGTGATTTTCCGAAGTGGTTTTTATATAAAAGCTACGATTAATTATCTACCCACCGTTATGAAATTAGATGTCATGATTTCTAATTCGTAATTGCATTTGGAAACGAACATTTTTAGGAGATTAATGGTCGTTTCGGAATTTAGCTTTATATGGCAGCAATAACTAATTATGGACCAATCTTTATAAAATTAGGTATCATGATTTCTATTCTCGTATATGAATATTATTAATTTTAAGAGAGCTAAGCCCGTTAAATGATTTTCGGAAGTCAACCTTATATGGCAGCATTGACTAATTATTAATCACACAATTAAGATAGATAAATCCCTATTTCGAGAGGACATTTTAATTAAGGCTACGTAAAATAATGGACCAATTTCAACAAGCAAAATATCTTCAAAATTGCGACCAGTACTTGGGTTGGACAGCCAATAAATCGAATCAGAAACTGATTCTGAGTTCATTGGTGGATGTTAGACTAATATTTTTGGACGTTACAAACATAAGTACAAAGCCTTCCTACTTAGTGATGTAGGCACTGTTGCCATATTTGACGATTTTTGGTATCAAAAATGACGCTTTGACGATTTGACGATCTTTGCCCCTATTTTGACGATTTTTCAGTATAACTGATTTGCAACACTTTTTGCTCATATAAAATTTATAATTTGATTTCGGAAAAAGAAAAGATTTATTGGAATTTTGGAAACACATTTCTGAAATTCAAAGAAAAGATTCAAATCTCTTGTTTCCCATCCTAACCAAATTTATACAAAAAATTTTAGTTTTACCTCATTCTTCGGCAAATGTCAGGTAAATTTAAACAAAACAAAAATTAGGAATAGGTTAGGAACGTCTTCTTTGGAAGGGATTTTATTTACTAAAGACTTTTTAAAACTAAATAAATGTTGTTGTTTTAATATGAATGTTGTAGCTGAGCTTATTAAAAAGTTTAATAGGGAAATGTACCTACAAAATTAAATGTACTAAACTTCACAATTTCCAATTTCAAAAATTTTCAATTATATTTTAGAAATTTCTAATAATATTATAGAATTTTCAAATTGTATTTCAGAAATTTTCAAATCCAGTTGAGAAATTTTTAATTGTATCTCAGAATCTAAACATATTTTTAACTTAACTTTTATGAAATACGATAAGAATATTCTGAAAACCAACTACAAACTATAGAAAATCAATTGAAATTTTTTTAAATATGAAATTAAATAGAAAATTCTGAAATATAATTGAAAAATTCTAAAACGCATATTGTTGTAAAAAGGTGTAATTTTGTATTTCAAAGAAGAATTTTTTATGTTTTACATTGTTAAATTATTTTTTACTGAAGTTAGGAATTACAACTTGTTTTGTTTATTTTATATAAAAAATTATCTACATTTTTTAAAAAACATTGATAAAAATTTCTTAAAAAATTGTTTTAAAAAACTATATTGTGAAAAGTAATTTATTATTAATTTTTGTGTTCCTTTTACATTAATTTTTGTGTTTTATTATTGTTATTACTTTTATCTTTTATTTTACTTTTATCGATCTTTTAAACATATTTAATTATTTTTTGTTTTTTTTTCTACTTTTTGTTTATATATTAAAAAAATTAATTTGAAAAATATATAAAATATTGAATTGATAAAAAGTTTTATTTTATTTGACGATTTTGAAAAATGCATTTTGACGATTTGACGATTTTTTATTCAAGATTTGACGATTTGAACCCTTATTTATCTGCCAACTATGGATGTAGGGTAGAATAAAATAAGAAACATTCTGATTTTTAATACCATGAACTATATCCCTTATATTAGATGTGGATTAAAAAGATTAAACAAATGTTTTCAAATTACAGAAGGCCTAATACAATAAAAAAAAAATTATGAAAATTTGTATGAAAATTATTCAACAAATATTTAACAACTGATTTATATTTAAGGTTAGACTCCTGATTATGGACCGATCTTTACTAAATTTTATATACATGAGGTTGTATCATGTCGCATTTCAACAAAATATTGGTATATTTAAAAGACATATGAGTAGTTAAGTAATTTTTGGAAGCGGACCTTATATGGAATATATGGCCATTTATGGATCTGTATTCACAAAATCCAAAAGTTTGATTTTGGCAAATATACATGATCTGTGAAAATTTTTGGATCAATACCGTTACTTATAACAGATTTATACGTATTTAAGTGATTTTTATACTCCAATATAATTTTTCGACCCTATCCTTATATATAGCGGAGTAGATTAAGCCATGTCCGTCTGTCTGTCTGGATGTTGAAAGTCCCCAGATATCTTCGGGATCCAAATCTTCAATAATTCTGTCATAAGTGCTTTCGAGAAGTTTGGTATTTAAAATCAGCAAAATCGGGGTAGGCCAACCAGAGTTATGGACCAATATGTTGGTCCATAACCATAACCAATGGTTGTCTCACCTCCATAAAAATTTTATATTTTTTGTCTATTTTATTGCAATATTTTGAAATATATTGCAGATAATATCATGAAATTTTGTATACATTGCTTTTATGATAAAAGAAGAAAGTGTGCAGAAAATAGTAAGAATCGGTCCATGGTTTCTCATATCCCCCATACAGAAATTTTCCCGAAATATTTTCTCAATTATACATAAATGCCTATAAAACTGAAATATCAATACAAAATTCAGCAGGAAATCGTAAAACGAAATTTTTTTTAGTTCGGTCCATGTTTGACCATAGACCTCATATATAGTCCACTTCCAAAATTCACTTAAATACGTATAAAACAGATATAAATAATGTTAAACGGCTGAAGTTTGACATAAATAATCTCTATAGGTAAATAAATTGTTGTACTAAATTTTATGGTAGTCGGCAAAGAATTGGTCATAGCTCCCATACAAGGACCACATCTGAAATACACATTTATCCCTATGTATATTGTATAAATATCGGTACCGACTCAAAACGTTGCACAGATCATTTAAATATACACAAAAATCATCCCACAAAATTTTGTGAATTTCGGTCTATTTTTAACCGTATGCTCCATATAAAGCCCTCTTCCGAAAATCACTGTAATACTCATAAATCTCTTATAAATAAGGCTATCAATCCAAAATTTTACACGGTTCATTTACATACATGCCTAAATCAAACTGATGGATTTTAAGAATATCGGTCCATATATGACTATATCCCCGAAATAAGGTCCACTCCCGAAATTCACGTTAATACTAATACCGTTATTATGTTGAAATTCTACGTGAAATATCCTTATATGCATGAAAATCACTGTTCCAAAATTTAAGAAGATCGGACCATAATTTGTCATAGCTGTCATATAAGAACCATTTCCAAATCAAATAAATTAGGGTTAAAAAATATTCTTTTCGGATTTAACCCATATTCGGTCCATATTTTATATTTTTATTTAATGTATTACAAATTATCAGACACCCAGTAATTCCCGAGATATAGGCCTATATATTTTCAACTTTACGGGCCCGTCCCCTCTAAAATAGGCGTGACCGCCAACAAAATTTTTTTTGCTGGCATATTTGATGAAGTTTTTTTTTTTTTTGAGCAAAGTCACTAAAACAGAATTGTTCCCCTTTTTTATACTCTGTTTCTTAAATTACACTTAAGATTATTATGAACATCAGACAAACTCTGTAAATTATGGTAAGAATTGGTAATTAAATCAATTTCAAAATATTTGACATAAATTATGATGGTCGCAAAATTGTCTTTCAAACAATATATAAAATAATAATAAAATTTGCACTAAGACTGAATAGAAAACACAGAATAACGATATTCTAGTCCTATAACCAGTGTAGTTTTTGTATTTCTTATAACGTTTAGGTGGAGGGTATTTAAGATTCGGCACAGCCGAATATAGCACTCTTACTTATTGGCAGTGGACTTTGTATGGGAGCAATGGTCAAACATGGATCGACTAATCAATTTTTCGTTTTGTAATTTAATCAATGGACCGTATTGGTCTTTGGGTGATGGTGTGGGGACAACCTCACACCGGCCTTCTAACCTAACCTAATTTATTTTCATATGAAATTTATTTTTCCTGAATTTTTTTATCGATATTGGTTTTTTATAGGCACATATGTAACATTAGTACACAAAATTGCAAAAACCTGTTAAAAAAAATATGGTATTTTGATGGAGGCTGTTACACATTTTGGTCCATAACTCTGGTTCGCCTTACCCGCTTTTGAGCAATATCAAACTACTTAGAGGAATTATTTGTAAACTTTGCTGACTGTGGTTACATATTTTGGACGTGAGAGTGTTTTACACAGACAGACTGTCAGACAGACAGACAGACATAGCTCAATCAACTTAGAATTCCATAAATATCAATCATACTTTGTTAGGTCTCAGATGAATATTTCTCAGTGTTAGACACGGAGTGACAAGCTTATATACGAGTATACCCTCATTCAAAATTTGTGGTGGGGGAGGGTATAAAAACACTGATTATTGAAAATAATGCAAAATTAACATGCCACCCTTGAAATTCAATTTCACTATTCAACAGTGTAGATATTAGGGTATCCATTCCAATAATGATCGTTCGATCGTTGGAATAATCGAACAATTTCTTACGCATAATTATGCGAAGAATTTCAAAATGACAATTTTCTATACAAAGAACAATCCAATAAAACGAATTAATACGTTTTAACAAAATTGATTGCACAGAAAATACTTTTAGATGTATAGAACTTTAGGTTGTCAACACTTTTTTAACTGACAGCCATTTTGTCTAGTGTCAAGTGATTTATGTTTGGTTTGGTTTGGCATTTCAACATGAATAGACTGCCACCTGAACAACGCTTTCAAATTGTGCAAATTTATCTTGCAAATCATGGTGCTGTGTTTTCTTTTTAGATGTAAAAAACTTTGAAAGGGAATAAAACAAAGATGTTTTTTTTTAAATTGACATGAAATTGACTTTATTCTGGTATTATAATTTAAACATGAGTTCTGACATAAGACCGCCACGCCACGTATGGCTCGGCCATAGTCTAATCTGGAGGTCCACTTTTCAGTGAGTTTTTCCAACATTTGTGGCCGTATATCTTCAAAACCGCGGCGAATGTTGTCCGCCAAGTGGTCAATCGTTTCGGGCTTATCGGCGTAGTCTAGCGACTTCAAACATTATTCACTCAAAAATCACAGCTGACAAAATAGCCGACAATTAAAAATGTTTTGCCAATTTAATGTTCTATGCCTTTAAATAACACCCATAATATGGAAAGAATCAAATGTCAAAAACAGTAAGCGGCTTTTTTAAACACGAGGAACCTACTAAAATACAAAGAATACATCAAATCGAAATACCAATAATAAACAAGAACACATGCTGAATAATATAAATGGAATCATAATGAACCAGTTTGGTTTCAATATAAAAACATACACTGAGTTTTAATTGAACCAATGTTATCATTACAACTTTAGATGGTGATGAATGAAGTATATTTCATACATTTATTTCACAGTTTAATCCATTTGTGTAATTTGTTGTGCTTTAAATTAAAAAGTATTTGTACTTTTCAGGAAAATGTTTTCTTGAAATTTGCGTTTTTTATTCATTGTTGAAATGAAGAAACAAAATTCGTTCTACATTTTCAGAACTTAAAAGAGAAAACGTGTTCGCTAGGAACTGATGTTGCCACAATTGGAAGATATTTCTTTGCAATTATCGATAGCCCAGGGTATAGGGTATATTGTCCCCCGTGCCTTCCACCACTCTAAAAGGTCACCTTTTCTGTCCAAAATTTGTTCATGGCTAAAGTTATATAGTTCAGTGATGCATTTAGACGTTGTTGTTTTTGTAAAAGAAAAGAAAACGAAGCTTTTGGACAGTGCACACAGAAAATGTTTTTGTGGAATTATGGGAGGAAAAAATGGACGAGTTAAGAGGAAAAAGGAAGAACTCCCATATATATAATGAAATGGCTGCTGATCTGGCCAAGAATGAACCCGTTTTCGTTTTTTATATAGAACAATTTCATTTCCAAATATTTCATTTCGTCTAAGAAGTTCCATAATTTTAAAATATTCACTAACAAAATAAAAAGTAATTTCTATTTTGGAACACATTGCCAAATTTTTTTAATTTTTCATACAAAGAAAAACTGTAAAATATTGCTTTCAAAAATGCACTTATTTCTTCAAAAAATAAACTTTATTGCCAGTGAGTTAAAATCTGATTTTATTAAAATTGTAGTGTGAACGCAAATCAGCTGTTAATAGTTGTAATGTTAAAACCAGGTTTTAACTTTAGGTTTAAAAACACTATAAAGTTGTGTATTTTTTACTAAAAAATGCAACTCTAAGAGTATTGAGTAGTATTTGAGTACTGAGTACTCAATACCGACTATTTTTTCCGGTACTCAGTACTCAGTACTTAAATACTCAATACTTTTATGAAACCGATATTTAAGATGACATTGATGATGATATCGTTGAAATATTAATTAATTTTGTTTAATTTGTTCAATTAAATTGAATAATTTTAAATTTGTGATCGAATTATTCGAATAAGTTAAAATGTCTTATTCGAATTACTCGCATTATTCGAACAAAAGAAAAATCGAATAATTTGGATACCCTAGTATACATACATATATACATATACTCGTATATTGTATGTATATATATCTTTAGAGAAATACCTTTATACATATGTATGTGTGTTGTTGTGCATGTTTGATGAATCCACCCCCTCATCTCATTCAAACTCCTTTTTTTGCTAGCTTTTCTGGGATCAACTTCTTTTACTTATTATTTTTTCTGTTGAAGGCATTTAAAAAGGTTAAAGAGCCACAAATAGATTGACAGTAACAAAACAAGCGTTTTCTGGCAACAGTTACAAACCGTAAATTTTTAGATTTTTTTTTTCCTTAACAAAAATGGAAAATGTCAGGATACGCTTGGTTGGTTCGTTGGATAGATAGATGGATGGATGCATGGCAGCCAGCTTGTTATTACTAAAACGTGCCAAATAAATTGAAAACCTCTAAATAATGTTCCAACAGAAATAGCGAAAAAACAAACAACATCGAAAATATCAACCACGGAAATAGGGGGTAAATAAGAAGATAGGATAAAAATTTACAAAAAGATTGAAATTTTCGTAATATTTAAATACAATTAACTATGGCTAAAATGAATTGAAGCTAAGATTGCATAATATTAATTGTTTTAATGATTCACAAAGTATATTAGTAACAAACTATAGTTAAGCAGTTTTTTATGTTCATCGCAACGAGGAGAAAAACATAGACAGACATTTATAGGAATGAATCAATAAAACGATTCCGAAATGGATTCTGTCAGTTGTTATATGAGTACTTAAAGTAGGGCCAATAATTTTGTATGCTACACCAGCACATGTTCATAGTAACCTGCTGTAAGCTATAGAAATTTCCAAGATCTTTGATTTACCAAGAAAGCAAATTTGAAACTTTAAATGAAATTGAACTGGTTAACTAATTCATTAAAGCTGTGCTGCACAGTAAAACTGCGTAAAAAGATATAAGATTCGCCTTTTTTTAACCAATATGAATTTATGGAATTTAAAAAACTCTAAAGGTGTTTAGACTGTCAAACCCAAAACCACCCTCTAAATGTTGGTTTCAATATTCTTTGAGGATTTTTTTATTTTCGGATAACAATTTAATGGTTTATTTTAAAATGAAAGTATTTGTCTTTTTGCATTAGCGTGTATGTTAAATAATTTATCTAAATCATTATACATCTGCATGTATCTAAACACACACGTATCAATTTATTTACCTACAAATTTCCTACTTACTCGTGCATACATATGAGAAATACTCGTATGCGTGCTCTGACATTTGAGTTTCTTTCCATGTTTGTTAATGCGGTTAACATTCTATTTGTATTTAAATCTTCAATTTGTTAAATTTATTTACAACCTTTGTGTAAAGAAATATATTTTTTTAGCATTTCATAAATGGTAAACACGGGCTTCCTTTATTAAGTACGAGTATGTGCAAATCCATAAATGGAAGGTGTAAGAATATGATAAGCCACAAAATCAATATATTTAAATAAACGAAGATTGTGGCAAAATCTTAAAATAAATGATATACCTCTACATTAAATTTTACTCCAAAGTTCTATGCATCAATATAGATGAAGAATCTTCTACATCTATTGTTGAGCTGTCTAGATTTGCCGATCACCACTAGTTTTGTCGATGTAAACATTTTTTATAATATATTTTTGTTCCGTTGTAGCAATTCTTATCCGACATATTGTCTAGTTTGAATTGATTTAAGGGAATTAAATGATTATCGATGCAGGTATTTAAGGTGTAATTTGCATATTCTTGTTCCTCTTTCATGCAGACTCCACCTAATTTGATTTAACACAATTCTGCTGCACCACCGGAGTTCGCAATTCATATTTACCTGAAGAAATAATTTGGAGTTCATTTTATATGGATATGGGACCTCTGAATGCAAGATATTTGTCAACATACTTGTGGATCTACATTGTAATGTGTGCACTGCACCTTATTAAATTCCCTACCGGCGTTTTGTAACGCCACTGGCGTCTAAATTATTTTTGCCGGCACTAAAAAGCGCCGAGGCAAAGCACTTTTAAAGCGCTGATGTTTGATGTTTTAAATAAAAACAAGAGCCAATTACTCGGCTGAGTTGTAATTCTGAACTTATCTTTATTTCAAATTTCGTCCTCTTATAAACTAAAATAACGGTACTTACATCTAACTTATTCTATGTTCTATGTTTACTTCTTCTATGTTTACAATTCAGCTGTTGTAATTCACAATAAGAAAATATACTATTAGAGATGTGAGTAGTTCAAATTAATAAATCCTTGTTAATCTACGTTTAAATAACAATGTCTTGGAGATGATTTTTTTAAAATCCATGTTGATTTCTATGATGATGTAAAGATGTGCGTGCTTGAAATTTTGATCTCTTTCTACCTATAACACAATTCAAAAAGTAGATTGGATGAAGTCTTAGGATAAAATATATGTACCATCACTGTAAGATATTGCTTACAAATTATATATTACAGATCCCTTCACTTTCAAATGGAAAATATTGTAATATTCAGCTGTGTCGAATCTTTATTACCCTCCACCTAAACTTAATAGAATATCCTTATTCTGTGTTTTCTATTCAGTCTTAGTGCAAATTTTATTAGTATTTTATAGATTGTTTGAAAGACAATTTAACGAACACCATAATTTATGTTAAATATTTTGAAATTTTATCTAATTTTGACCATTTATAATTGATGTCATTACCGATTCTTACTGTAATTTACAGAGTCTGTCTGATGATATTCGAAATAATCTTGAGTGTAATTTAAAACTTTATAAAATTAAAAGAACATTTTGCCATATTCACAACAAGTTAAGTTAAAAAGTTTAAGATTGCAAGATGATTTACAAGAGATTTTTGAGTGGCATAGTAGAAGTGGAACAATTATGGACTGATAGCTTCTAAATCCAGTATCCACTAATGTGGTTTCTACGTATTTGAGGCTTAGTTTGGTTGAATTTCATCTCAATAACTTTATTTACAGGAGTTATATGGTTGTTTACTATGCTCGGAAGTGGACTTAATTTGGGAGCTATTGCCAATTATTGTCTGACAAAATCCAGTAGCATAATTGCCGTATAACCGATTTCTGGATTAAAATTACTGATCTATACAAAAGTTGGTTCGATATCGGTATTTATTAGACATTTTTGTGGGTTTATTTGTTTTTCGGAAATGGTTCTAATATGGCAGCTATGACAAATTATGGGCTGATCTTCTTAAATGTTGGAACAGTAAATTTAATGTATATTAGGATATCTCACGTCGAAGTTTAACATAATAACGTAATAATAACAACATAATTATATCTTATTTTTAACGTAGATTTCGGAAGTGGACCTTATATTAGGGATATAGTCAAATATGCACCGATATTCTCAAAATCCAGCAGTTTGATTTTGGCATGTATGTAAATGATCCGTGTAAAATTTTGGATCCGTACCTTTATTTATAAGAGATTTATGAGTATTAAAATGATTTTCAGAAGAGGACTTTATCCCCCATGGATACGGTTAAAAATGGACCGAAATTGACAAAAATTTTGTGCGATGATTTTTGTATATATATTCATATGTGAATGATCTATGCAAAGTTTTGAGTCGGTACCAATATTTATACGATATATATAAAGATAAATGGCTTTTTTGGATTGGTCCTTATCTGGCAGCTATGACCAATTATGGGCCTACCACCATTAAATTTAGTACAACAATTTATTTACCAATAAGGATCATTTACTTGAAATTTTAACCGTTTAGCATTATTTATACGTATTTAAGTGAATTTTGGAAGTGGACTTTATATGGGGTCTATGGTCCGAACTAAAAAAAATTTCGCTTTACAATTTCATTTTGCATGAAACTTATGCCTGCTGAATTTCGTATTGAAATTCCAATTTTATAGCCATTTATGTATAATTGAGCAATATTTCGGGAAGATTGTTGTATGGGGGCTATGAGAAATCATGGACCTATTCTTACTATTTTCTGCACACTTTCTTCTTTTATCATAAAAATAACATGTACAAAACTTCATTGTATTATCTGCAATATATTTCAAAATATTGCAATAAAATGGACAAAAAATATAAAATTTTTATGGAGGTTGTCTCACATATTGGTCCATAACTCTGGTTGGCCTAAACCGATTTTGCTGATTTTAAATACCAAATTGCTTATGAGAACTACTATATAAGCGGTTTTTGTAAACTCTGTTGATTTAGGTTGTGTCCTTTGGACGTGAGAGTGTTTTACAGAGACAGACAGACATCGACTTAGAACTTCGTAAGGACCAAGAATATATATACTTTGTTGGGTCTCAGATGAGAATTTCTCAGTGTTACACACGGAATGACTCATTCTCCACTTATATAAAGAGGGGTATTTTGATTTAATGGTAAAAAATATGTGGAACCGTTTAAGTGTGCAAGTTCTGATAATGTTAACTCAACTTGTGGGGAATTAGTTGAAATCACGATACGGATGAAATATTTGAAGCTTTGCACATTGATAGAAATCATAGTAGACTTTCAATTAGATATATTTATTGATTAATATGGCGCCAGTTCTACTAAAAGCATTCAAAGGCAAAAATATATAAATCTCAAATTGGTAGTTATAATTATTGGCTTCAAATATGCCATATGTAATTACAGTCTGGTTCTGAATATTTTTTGATTTTTGTCTACTTAAAAATGACATTATTATTATTTAAAATTGCATTGTGATATAATAGAACAGATGAAGTTTCAAACCATGCCTCAACATATTATAAATATTTAAATTCCAAAGCAAAAACTTTCCGCAGTTTTTTGAAAATTATAATTTAAACGGTACCCAACATGGTCTTGTTAAAAATGGCAACGATAAAAACTGAGGTATACAAACCTCAAACCTCATAAATCTGAATTATTTATCTACATATAATCCATAGGTTATCAAATTTGTATTATTTACTACTAAACTTTTGCGAAAATCCCATTAAGAAATCTAAAATAATCATTAGTTTTATGTAAATGTCATACAGAGTTTACCAAAAAAAAAAAAAAAAAAAAAACATTCAAAACATTTAGCCTCATTTCATGGATACGTGAGTTTTTCAATACATTTAATACACAAATTGTACAAATTCAAGTAAATACACCATCAGAAACAAACACAGTGGTAATCAGTATTGTATATACATACATCTATACATACGAGTATGTATGTATGTATGTTGAGGTACATTGCGTTCAGGTGAATTCATTTGCAAGGCAAATAGAAATAAATATTATTTTATGTTTTTACTCGTACAATATTTTTAGATACGTTTTTATATGTTATTTTTTTATAATTTAAAAATTTCACTTAATAACCTCTAAAAGTTTTTAGTTGTTTTTTTTTTGTTCGTTCACATGCAACAAATGTAAGTTGTGTTAGATCTCGTCATATATATAAAATGATGACCGAGGCACATTAAAGGCGCACATGATGAATAAGTACGTGACACTTTAAAACACGCGATGTTGATTTTCTTAAACCTTTTTTAAGTTGGAGAAGAAATTACGTGATGATGATACGATTATTATGATGACGATATTTATTTATAAATATTTTAACGTTTGTGAGAGGTGTTGGGTCGTTAAAAAACGAATTTAAAAATGTTATAAAAATAATTATGTATTTTAAATTGACCTGGTGGTCTGAATGTCAGTTTTAAGACCGTAATTTAATATTATTTCCAAAGCGAACTAGCACAGTCCGCTTGCCTAAGATGGTGTAGTGACCACACAACTTTCTATTTAGTAGAATTCTGGCATTAATTTTTAAAGAATAACAGCAAATCCAATATATTTTTAAGATAGCTTAGTTGCAAGTTCAAATTAATATTTATATAATGTTTAGAAAAAAATCTTTACAGACTTGATAGAGAAGCTTACAATATGAGGATATCTCACGTCGAATTTCAACATAATAACGGTATATTTAAGATACATATTAGTATTAACGTGAATTTCGGAAGTGAACCATATTTAGCGGATGTGGTCAAACATGGACCGATATTCTCAAAATCCAGCAGTTTAATTTTGGCATGTATTTAAATGATCCGTGCAAAATGTTGGTTCGGTACGGATAATTATAAAAGATTTATAAGTATTGAAGTGGTTTTGGGAAGAGGACTTTATATGGGGATACGGTCAAATATGTACCGAAATTCACAAAATTTTGTGGAATGATTGTTGTGTATATTTAAATGATATATATAAAGTTTTGACTCGGCACCGATATTAATAAGATATATATAAAGATTAATGATTTGTTCATATGTGGTCCTTATATGGGAGCTATCAATTATGGACGAACCATTATAAAATTTAGTAGAACAATTTATATATATGTATGTATATGTATATAACAATTATTTGTGTCGAATTTTAACCTGCTAACTATATTTGTACCAGATTTATACGTTTATTTTAGATGTGGACTTTATATGGGGTCTGCGGTCAAACATGGACCGAACATAACAAAATTTCGGTTTGCGATATATTTTTACATGTATGAATATACTAATTTTACAGGCATTTATTTATCATTAAGTCATATTTCGGGAAGATATTTGTATTGGAGCTATGATAAATCATTAAACGATTTTTACTGTTTTCCTCACAATTTCTTCTGTTATCATAAAAATAACGTGAACAAAATTTCAGTTCAATATCTGCTAAATATTTCAAGAAATTGGAAGAAAAATGTTTAAAAATATCAAATTTGTATGTAGGTTGTGTCACATTTTTGTTAATAACTCTGGTTCTACTATACCGATTTTTCTGATTTTCAATAGCAAACTGCCTAGCAGACTTATAAACGGGTTTTTGTAAACTCTGTAGATTTTTGGTGTGTCTTTTGGATGTGAGAGTGTTTTACACAGGCAGACAGACTGACATAGCTCAATCGACTTAGAATTCCATAAGGATCAAGAATATACATATATACTTTGTTGGGTCTCAGATGAGTGTTGCTCAGTGTTACACACGAATGACAAACCTATGTATATATACCCTCATTTACCACTAGGGTATACAAATTCTAAAATATCAATCAGCATACATTTCAGATCATCATGATAATGGCTGATTTTCATATAATTTTTTTGATGTGATTCAGCCAGTACTGTGACGATTTTTTTTTGTTATTTCAATAAAATTTTAAAATTGATTTGTAAAATACATACAAATAGTAAAAATCGTAAATAACGTTAATGTCAATAACATTGTTTGTCAATGAACTCAATCGTTGCCATTTTCCTAGTTCAAAAGCCCAATTTTTATTTTTATTTTTTGTTTTTGTATTTTTTTTACTATGCCACCACTGTGATATGTTCATGCAGCTACAAATAATATAAACTACAGCAACGTTTTTAAGGTGTTGCTAAGCGGTTTTTTGTCGCTGTATTTTTCAGTTTATTTTATAAAATTTGTTGTGTTTCTCTTGCTGTGTTGCTAAGCAATCATCATCAACAACATCGTCATCATCATCATCAGCGAAAACATATTTTTTTTCCTTTGGTTACTGGCATCGTATCTGATTGTTTCTACAATGCGTTGAAATTTACATCGAAATTGCCGCCAGAGAGAGATTTATTTTGTTTTACAAACTAAAAAATAAATGCAAAACGCAAAAATATCAAAATTTTTATTGTAAATCCAATTACCAACTTTAAAATTTTTGTTGCTAGTGTAAACACATGTTTTAGTTTCCGTTTATTTGTATATTTTTGCTATGTGGTTGTCATATGCAAATACTGAAACACAAACAATCAAGTAAACCGACCAAACAAATATTCAATCTTAAAAGGCAACAAAATCTACTAATGAATCAACGTTATAAACTTCACAACCATGGTCTGTCTTCTGCTTCTACATCATCTTCATTTTTATACCCTACACCACCATAGTGGGGAGGGTATATTGGATTTGTGCTAATGTTTGTAACATTCCGAAATATTGGTCCAACACCCACCTTAAAGTATACAATCGACTCAGAATCACTTTCTGAGTCGTTTTAACGATGTACGTCCGTCCGTCTGGCTGGCTGTCCATGTAAAGCTTGTGCGCAGAGTACAGGTCGCAATTTTAAAGATATTTTGATAAAATTTGGTAAGTAATATTTTTTCGGCCCAAGGACGGATGGGATTGAAACTGGTGGAAATTGGTCCATTATTTCACCTGGCCCCCATACAAAAGTCATTCCGAAATTGGGGTTTACCGATCATAAATGTTTGAATTATACAAGGAACCAAACAAATTTTATCACAAATGAGTGGTAATTGAAGCCAAATCACATCTACAATTTTTGTGCAGTTGGGTCCATAATTAGTCGTAGCTCCCATATAAGGCCCACTTCCGAAAATCACTTAAAGAGCATAATTCACTCAAAAATGTTGTTATCCAAATAATATTTAACACAAATATATTTCATATGTATACAAATATTACGATACAATTTTATTATGATCGGTGCATAATTAGTCGTAGCTCCCATAAATGACCCACTTCCGAAAATCACTTTAACGATCATAAATTTCTTAAGAATGTTGGTAATCAAATAAAATTCGACACAATTAATTTACAGAAATGATGACACCTAATTTTATAATGGTCCGTCTGTAATTAGTCGAAACTCCCGTATAAGAGCCTCCCCGTAATCAACTTTAACCTCCATAAATCTTTTAAAAGTATTTATATCGAGATAAAGTTTAACATACATAATATTTATATTCACAGAAATCATGACACTAAATTTTTGGATGACCGGTCCACAATAGGTCATACCTCCCATATAGCGCACATTTCTGAAAAAACTGTTTTATGCATATACTGAGCGTAGGGTATTATATGGTCGGGCATGACCGACTATACTTTCTTACTTGTTTGTTGTTTTAGTTGTCTGTCTGTCTGCCACAGAACCCATCATCATTTGTCACGTTTACCTATTGTGGGTTGTCGTCACATTAATTCATATGTATAGAGTTACAACACATACTAAATAACAACCCAACCAAATTTGTTACATGCGGTAGCCAACCTCATGCAATATTTATTTTTATTTTATTTAAGTTGGTTCTTATTCCACTTGAATTATTTTTCAAGAAGAAACATCCTACATTTTTGTTTTTTCTAGTGCCCAAGAATTATACTCGTAGTATCACATTATCCGCATTAACTACATTCGGCAGTGGTGACTTCTAATACGAAACAGCAAACGATCCTTTGCTTTTTACAAAACTGATCAATTTTTGTGTATTTGCACATATTTTGAGTGGGCATCTATAAAAAGGCAGTTGTTAATAGCATTATTTTTATTCTAGCAGGACAAGGCGTGTAGAAAACGGTAAGAATCGGTCCACGATTTGTCATAGCCATCATACAAATAATGATCGGCTCATAATATAACATAGCTCGCAAATGAGGACAACTTCTGAAAAACTCAATAACCTACAAAGTATTGATTACAAACTGAAATTTTACCGGGATCAGTTATATGTGTGTAAAAATTATACTATTCGATTTTGTGACGATTAATCTATAATTGGCCATATTTCCCATATTAGATCCACTACCGAGAATAACTGGAATAGTCATAAAATTGCTTTAAATAGCGTTATTGGGATCAAATTAAAGCTTCAAATACATAAAAATTACGCTACAATGTTTTATAACGATCGCTCCATAATAGGTTTAGCTCCCATGTAAAGAATCCGAAACATAAAATAACCAGTATAAATACCCTTGTCGGTGCAAAATGTAATAGAAATTAGTTTCAAGTATGCATAGTTAAATTAAAAAGTTTAAATTAAATTTCAGATGGATTACAGCTAAACTTAAAATGTTGTTACAAAATTCATTGAAATTACAGTTACCTCTAAAATTTCGTTACCCAAATAAATCAAATTAACGTTAAAAATACCTTCTAGAAAATTTTAATCGATAGCAAACTTGAAAAACCCGCATAGCATCGACTAAAAAAAAATGGCCATATACAGTGGGGAGTACATATTAGTACTTTGTGCACTTGTAATTGTATAAAAATAAAATTAATTAATTAAATTAAAAAAAAAAAGTTTTTTAACATTAATTTTATATTTAATATTTAACAAAATAATTTATAATGCAAAACTAACAGCATCACGTTCTAGGATTAAATACAAACGAAACGAAAACAACCCAATTTTACACTACACAAAAACTTGACTGAGTTGTAATATTTTTAATATTATAAAATATTTAAAATTATAAAACACTTTTTACACGTTTTAATATGTTCTCCAACAATTTTTCAATTAATTCCTTTGGAATACTCAGTCGTGCGTTGGTTTACCATACAGCTGTTAAATAACATAAATCATGTGCATAATAAAATCTGTAACATGAGTTTGTAAAATATGCAGATAGTCTTCTTTCCCCATTATTCCGTCGATTCTTTTCAGTCGAGGTGCCACCTTGTAAATCAACACCATATCATAATGTCCCTCCTACCGTGGTTCAATGTTTCCCTAAAAATATGTCTTTAAATATTGATTAGCTTCGGTTTGAAAACTATTAAATTTGGTTTCGTCTGATCAGATTACACGATTCCTGCCATCTACACTCTAATTTCAGTACACTCTTTCTAACTTTAACCAAACGTTTACTGATGAGATTTAGCCAAGATTGCGAAGCGCTCGTCTCGCTATCTATCGACAAACGGGTTTACCAATTGCTACAGAACCATCATTTTGTGTTAAGCGGTTGTTTATTTCCATTTGTGTTATCTTGAGACGTGCTTTCTCATACGTTACTAGCTGTTTGCGACATCTGATTGTGGTTGGGGAACAAAAGAACGATTTTTTGGACTCTTATGACTAGTTATTCACTTAAGATACGGTCACACTGGCAAATATTTGCCAAAAAAGACGTAAACACTAAATAACATATATTTGAACTCGTTGATTTATTTAAAAAAACTTTTCTTATTTGGGCCAAAGCACAACAAATATGTATTTAGCTTTCAAATATTTGACGCTGTTTGATCTTGCAAAACTTTTGCAAGAGTAAACTAGTTAGAATGCAATATTCGGCTGTGCCGAATCTTTAATACCTTGAACCTAAACTTAATAAGAATACAGAAATAGGTCTAGAATATCCTAACTCTGTGTTTTCTATTCAGTCTTAGTGCAAATTTTATTAATATTTTATATATTGTTTGAAAGACAATTTAACGACCAACATAATTTATGTTAAATATTTTGAAATTTTGACCATTTATAATTGATGGCATTACCGATTCTTACTGCAATTTACAGAGTTTGTCTGATTTTCATAATAATCTTGAGTGTAATTTAACAATTTATAAAATTAAAAGAACATTTTTCCATATTCACAACAAGTTGAAAAACAGAGTATAAAACAGAGTACAAAAAAATTGTAAGATGTAAGGCGAGGCTTTTTTGTTTGAATTTGATCACAATAACATTATTTACAAAGATTTATGGGTATCATAGTAGCAGTGGACCAGTTGTGTACTGATAGCTTCTAAATCCAGTATCCACTAATGTGGTTTCTACGCATTTGAGGCTTAGTTTGGTTGAATTTCATCTCAATAACGTTATTTACAAGAGTTGTATGGTTGGTTGTTATGATCGGTATAACCGATATGAATATGATTTCTGGATTAAAATTTCTGATCCATATAAAAGTTGGTTTGATATTGGAAATACTTTTCGCAAATGGTCCTTGAGGATATCCCACTTCGAATTTTAACGTAATAACGGTATATTTAAGATACATATTAGTAATAAACTGAATTTCGGTAGTGGAACCATATAGTCAAATATGGACCGATATTCTCAAAATCCAGCAGTTTGATTTTGGCATGTATGAAAATGATCCGTTTAAAATTTTGGATGGGTACCGTTATTTATAAGAGATTTATGAGTATCAAAGTGATTTTCGGAAGAGGGCTTTATACGGGGCATACGGTTAAAAATAGACCGAAATTCACAAAATTTTATGGGATGATTTTTGTATATATGTTAATGATCTGTGCAAAGTTTTGTGTCGGTACCGATATTTATAAGAAAAATATAGTGTAAATGACTTTTTCGGATGTGGTCCTTGTATGAGATCTATGAGCAATTCTGGGCCGACCACCATAAAATTTAGTACAACAATTTATTTGCCTATAAAGATTATTTATGTCAAATTTTAACCGTTTAACATTATTTATATCAGTTTTATACGTATTTAAGTGAATTTTTGAAGTGGACTTTATAGGGGGGCTATGGTCAAACATGGACCGAACTAAAAAAAAATTCATTTTACAATTTCCTTTGGACGTGAGAGTGTTTTTCACAGACAGACATACAGACTTAGAATTTCGTAAGTAGAATATATATACTTTGATGGGTCTCAGATGAATATTTGTCAGTGTTACATACGAAATGACAAACTTATATATACCCTCAGTTACCACTTATGACGATGGAGGGTATAATAAAACTTTTCTAAACCACTGTGCAATGGCTGCATACAAAACCAAATACATATGTACATATATTTTTTTAGACTATTAATGTGCATATGTATGTACATCTACATTCCTCTTCTACAAACATAAATAATAAACTCACTCTTACTATTCCAGATCTATCAAAATTAATATGTTCGAGGTAACAGCCAGCCAAGCGTAAGTACGACACGTTATACAATGTCCAACCTTGTGAAAAAAAACTTAATTATACATATAATAAAATATAGTTCTAGTTGTTTAGCGGAAGACAAACAAATATTTGCTAATAAGAAGACAGTGATATGGTAAATTCAATTAGCAAACTTTATAACCAAAATCAGTTGGAAAATTTAAGTGCCCAATTTTGGCCACAACGGAATACGTTATGCAGAAAATAAATATTTTTACATCTTGTGTATCATGGCTTTCACAAAACTACTCGTGCGAATATGTACCTAAATCGATTAAACAAAAAAAGCACACAAAACAAAACCAAAAACATAAATTTGCATGAAAGGTTGTTACACCTTTTGAAGAGCGGAAATGTATTTTTACTGTTCACTGTAAAAAAATATAAACTCCAAAACTAATTTTTTTACACTATATACTTTGCATCCGTACTCTACATGTATGTATAATATACATAGGTTAACAAAAAGTGTAAATGCGAATGAACTGTTTCAATTTTGCTTTAAAAAGGTAAGTGAAATTTTTTAAAATATGTATTCAATTTTCCGATACATATTTTGAAAAGTTTCATGTACTTATTTTAATATATTTTAATTAAACAAAATTGTATTTATAAAACTTTCATTGCACTATTATAATAAAAACTTACATTAAATTCAAATAAATATTCATTTGATTCAATATCAAAATAATATATTTTTATAACATTGATAAAAATTATTGTTTTTCTACAATCGATTTTTCCCATTTTTAATTCTGAACATTTCGGCTTAGCAAATAATATTAATTCGAAATTGAACTATTATTACGCTTTCAACTCGCGAAGATTTTTGCAACTAATTTCTTTGGTCTAAATAAACTTTTTAATAAAATTATAAAACTATAATAATGGAAGATCTTTATACATAAATGCCTATAAATTGGAATATCAATACAAAATTCAGCAGGAAGGAACTCTTTTCATGCAAAACCATACCCCCCAAAAAAAAGTCCACTTTCAAAATTCACTTAAATACGTATAAAACTGATATAAATAATGTTAAACGGTTAAAATTTGACATAAATAATCTTTAGAGGCAAATAAATTGTTGTACTACATTTTATGGTCGTCGGCCCATAATTGGTCATAGCTTCCATATAAGGATCACATCCCAAAAAGTCATTTATCCTTATATTTATCTTATAGATATCGGTACCGACTCAAAACTTTGCACAGATCATTCACTTATATACAAAAATCATACCACAAAATTTTGTGAATTTCAGTCCATTTTTGACTATATACCACATATAAGGTCTACTTCCGAAGTCTACATTAAAAATAATTTATTATTATGAGATATCCTCATATACATTAAATTTACTGTACCAATATGTAAGAAGATCGGCCCATAATTTGTCAAAGCTGCCATATAAGAAGCATTTCCGAAAAACAAATAAACCCACAAAAATGTCTAATAAATACCGATATCGAACCAACTTTTGTATAGATCAGTAATTTTAATCCAAAAATCGGTTATACGGCAATTATGCTACTGGATTTTGTAGCTGTCAGTCAATAATTGGCAATAGCTCCAGAATTAAGTCCACTTCCGAGCATACCAACCAACCATAAAACTCTTGTAAATAACGTTATTGAGATGAAATTGAACTAAACTAAGCCTCAGATACGTAGAAACCACATTAGTGGAAACTAGATTTAGAAGCTATCAGTCCATAACTGGTTCACTTCTACTATGTCATTTATATATTTTATTTATCCTTATATTTATTTTATAAATATCGGCATTGACTCAAAACTTTACACAGATCATTTACATATACATCAAAATCATACTAATGAAATTTGTGCATTGCGGTAAAGAAAATCGCGGATGCATCTTTTTTGAACACCTGCAGTAGTACACACCTCGTACTTTGAATTAATTTATGGAAAAAAGTCAGTTTTGGAAAATTTTGTGTTGTGACCCTTTTGTATTTAGGGTGCGATATGGTAGAGCAGATCTCTCCTCGACATTCACATGTAACCCATCATGGAAAAAGCTGAATGATATATTGATGCAAAGACCAAATACCTACGGATAGGCATGATCTCATCGCTCGAGTTTTTAAACAAATGGTTCAAAAATTTGTGGCAATTTTAACCAAAAGAAATATTTTTGGAGGATTAACGCATATGAATTTGTTACTTTGACTGAAGAATAAAATACGTGCTAACCAAATCGACCAAATAATTTGCGCAGAAATTCCAGATCACCAAACAGATAATGAGCTACATGAATTTATCGTAAAAAATATTTATTAGCGATGAAGCTCACTTTTGGTTGAATAGATACGTCAATAAACCAAACTGCCATATTTGGAGTGATGATAATCCTAAACTGTATGATGAGACACCGTTTTTTTTTTTTTTACAGAGAAGGCAATTAATATGCCTATATATTAATTAATTAAATGTGTTACTTTCTTTGGAAAGGAAGAGGTAGAAGAAGAATAGGTGGTGAAAGTAGAGAAAAGTTTTTCATATTACAACACTGTAATTGCGCGTAATAGTACTGTATTGCAGCGCCTCTGGTGGTGAGTAGGTGCATTTATCAAAGCTTGATTTATAGCCATTATTTTAATTATTTAACTTCGGTGGCGTTTAAATGCTATACAAAATAGTGCGATTTGCTACTGCACTTCAGATTATAAATGACATGAGAAAACTGACTCACCAATAGATGACAGTACAAAATGAAAATTTAAATTGACTTCACCCTTTATGACTTAGATACACCAATATTACAAAGACTTATTTGTACTAAAAAATTCATATATATACTCGTACGTGCTGAATGACCTAAAAATAAGTATATAAGTTGGTTTCAGCAAAGTGATCAGACATTGCAGTACATTGGTGAAAATTAGTTTGCATTGACTACTTGTTAAGCTGCTGGAATATTAATCAAAATATTGTGTAAATTCATATTCAACCTAATCTAAAGTAGCAATTAAATCAAAATTCCCCAACTTCAAGTAAATGGCATCAACTAAGTACATCTAGTGTGCAATCAGTTCAAGTGGTTTTGGAAGAATATGTTAAAGAATTACTCGGAATGAAAACAACATTTTAATAAGTAATAACGAAAAGACAACAAATTGAAAGCCTAAAAATGTTGAAGTATTTTGTTGATAAATATGTAAATACATAATTGATGAAACAACAATTAAGATTAAGAAAAAGATACAACCAAACACACACATTAAAATTATATGTCCGTATATACACATCCCAGCATACCATTCTAGGAGCGCTCCGAAAAAGGAGTCAGAAAAGAGTTGAACTAAGGAGCATTTTTGGAGCGAAAGAAAAATTTTCTTGTTACTGTCCTGAGTCGGCACGCAATATGACTTATAAATTCCACTTAATTATGTGTGTACCAAAGCGTTGTTGTCCTGTTATTTGTGCTTTGAACATAGCTGTACCACACAAGAATGATCAAAACAAGATTACATAGAGCCCAAAAAAAACCTCATAAAAGACTCTTTTTTGACATTATTTAAGAGCTCTTTTAGAGCCCATTTGGAAGCTATTGCCAAATGTGAACTGACAACTACAAAATACAGTAGGATAATTGCCAGATAGCCACTATTAATATGATTTCTGTATTAAAATTTCGGTGGGTTTATTTGTTTTTCGAAATTGGTTCTTATATGGGAGCTATGACCAATTATGGACCTAAATTCACAAAAATTGACAGTTTAATTTTGGCATATAAATATACATGATATATACATGATCTGTAAAACCCTGTTCTTTATAACAGATCTATACGTATTTAAGTGATTTTCGGAAGTGGACTTTGTATGAGAGCAATGATCAAGCATAGACCAAACTAATCAGATTTTCGTTTTGTAATTTATTTCCATATTTTTGGTATTGATATTTATTTATTTTATAGACATGTATCTAATATTGACAGAAAGGTTTACTTTAACATCGGGAATAAACTTTTATGGGGGCTATGAAATATCCCGGACCGATGCTTATTATTTTCATCACAGTTTATTCTTCCATCCTAGAAATAACGTGTGCCAAATTTTGTGGTATTTAAATAAAATAGCAAAAAAAAACTGTTTAAAAATATCGTATTTTGATGGAGGCTGTTATACATTTGGGTCCATAACTTTGGTTAGCCTGCATCGATTTTGATGATTTAAAATACTGCTTACAAGAATTATAAACGGTTTTTTAAAACTTTGCTTACTTTGTTTTAAAGAGACTTACAGACGGACTAGCTTAGTCGGCTTAGAGTTCCAGAATGATCAATAATGTAAATACGTTACTGGGTCCCAGTTGAATAGTTCTTCTCAGTGTTACACACGGAATGGTTAAAATATATAGATGTATATTTTGCAATACATACCATAGTCCATAGTTTGAAAATAAATCTGCCATTTCAACAGACATATACGTAGCAGAGAAGTAATGAAGTTTAAGTTTTGACGAGAGACCCCTCCGGAACTAAAAATCATTCTAATTCATTGTGGTTTTCTGAAATCAAAAAATTTATTATATTTTTTAAGCCCATGATTCGGGCATCTTATAGGTATCTGGTACATATGAAAATACAAACTTAAAATTGGGAATAAATAAATAATTTCGTGCAGCTGATATTTGACAATAGTATCACAAAAGAAATTAAACAAATTTAAAGGCTAAATGGGGCGAACGTCATGAAATATTGTACCGTCATTTCTATTTATTTTTGGTTTTTTATGTCAATAACGATATTTATACGAATTGTATGCATATTCTAGTTACAATTAAGAATTTAAACTCGGTTTATATTTTTGCAGCGTGTAACAAAAACCGACTTTCTTTAACACAGCCTTAGGACACTGATTTTGGCAATCAATAAATACAAAAAAAAAATAATTCACATATACTACATATAAATCATCGTACAGAACTTTATAATGATTTGCCCGTAATAAGTCATAGTTGGCTTATGAGGACTACTCCCGAAAACTCTTTAACCTAAATAAACATCCATATCGGACCAAAATATGGTCCATAATTAAGCATAGCTCCCGTAGAAGCTTCACTTCCGAGAATAAACACAGTGCATACAGAGATGACAATATTGACGTTTCAAAAAGCCAAAATTAGTTTCCTAGCTCTTTTTGGTTCTTAATTTATTGTGTGTTAAAATGAATTACACGCTGCAAAACTTTAAACAAAGTACAGTGAGAGAAAGAAAAATAAGTAAGAAAGTATAGTCGGTCAAGCCCCACCAGAGCTACGAGTAATTATGGCCCGATCACAATAAAATTGTACCGTAAAATTTGTGTGTATATGAAATATATTTGTGTTCAATATTATTTGGATACCAACATTTTTAAGAGAGTTATGCTCTTTTAAGTGATTTTCGGAAGAGGGCCCTATATGGGAGCTACGACTATTTATAGACCGATCGTCATAAACTTCTACCATATAATATTTATATATACAAAACATATTTGTGTTCAATTTTATTCGGATAACAAAATTTTTAAAAGAGTTATGCTCTTTTAAGTGATTTTAGGAAGTGGGCCTTATATGGGAGCTACGACTAATTATGGACCGATCATCATAAAATTCTACCATATTATATGTATATGTACGAAACATATTTGTGTTCAATCTTATTTGGATACCAACGTTTTTAAGAGAGTTATGCTTTTTTAAGTGATTTTCGGAAGAGGGCCCTATGTGGGAGCTACGACTAATTATAGACCGATCATCATAAACTTCTGCCATATAATATTTATATATACAAAACATATTTGCGTGGAATATTATTTGGATACCAACATTTTTAAGAGAGTTATGCTCTTTTAAGTGATTTTTGGAAGTGGTCCTTATATGGGAGCTACGACTAATTATCGACCGATCTTCACGAAATTTGTAGGTGTGCTTTAGCTTCATTCACTACTCATCTGTGGTAAATTTTGTTTACATACTGGCAAAATTCAAAGATTTATGACCAATATCGGGAGGACATTTGTATGGGGGCTAGGTGAAATAATGACCGATTTTCACCAGTTTCAATCCAATCCATCCTTGGGGGGGGGAAAAATATCACATACAAAGCGTGATAGCCGTGACAGCCAGCCAGCCAGACGGTCGGACGGACATCGTTAAATCGACTCAGAAAGTGATTCTGAGCCGATCGTTATACTTTAAGGTGGGTGTTGGACCAATATTTATGGGCGGTACAAACATCAGCACAAATACAATATATCCTCCCCACTATTGTGGTGTAGGGTATAAAAAAATAAATTCTTTTTTTGAGAAAGTGAATTCTTGTAACTGAAATATGCATAAAAGTCATATAAATATAGTTACTGAGATGAAATTTAACTTTAAGAATAATAAATATAATGTTGTATACAATGGTATTGAATATGGCAAAATTGATCCAATCCAAAAAATGTTTAAGAAAAAATCCCGTCCGTTTAAACAATTAAAACCCTATAAGACTTATGCCAGGAAACCTAGAAAGTCAAAATTGGGTACAAATAGCAATTCGTATTGTCCAAAAATGTAAAATACGCTTGGTTCTATACAGTTGGTCACTTTGTGTTGCCTGAAGAGTTAAAGTATTAGAAGGGACGGTAGAGATGAGTGATAGAGGTGCAAGAAAGTCTTGGTTCAGAAAAAGAGAGTTATGGGAGAATAAAAAAAAAATTGGAGCAAATTTCTTCCAATCAGCTGAAGGGATTGGCCGCGGTAACCAGTTACTGGGCAGTGGCAAAGAAGGTGAGAAATAGTTTTCTACTCTGCTTCATTTGACTACTTCTGCAGAAGTCATCAAAGGCTAAGCCCATTATTTCACATGATTGCCAATATTTACAGTATCCAGTGATCATTGACGCCAAGTCGCTTAGTTATTAGCATTGTAATCTTAGCATTTATGGTGTATGTTCACGATTCAAGATAGGCCATATCAATATTGTGTCTGTGCAAGTTGGTTATTGTTCTCATCTTGCTCGTAGTAAAAATCACTAAAATCACTTGGCAAATTTGTTGGATGTTGTGTACTCTGACAAGAGTTTTGCAAGATCAAACAGCATCAAATAAATTAAAACTAAATAACTGTTGTGCTTTGACCTAAATAAGAAAAGTTTTTTTTTAATTAATAAACGAGTTCAAATATATTTTATTTAGTAGCTACGTCTTTTCGGCATATATTTGCAGTACTTTAAGCAGCTGATTACGTGTTGATAACGGGATGCAGCACAAGTCCATGGCCCTGTCTGGTAGTATGGCCCCTTTTTTCACCAGTTCATCAGCAACACAATTGCACATACTGTCTCCAGTTCACGCACCCAATAATCCTTAGTGTTGAATGTCGCGCCATCCTATTTAAGGATGTCCAGCGGTCCTGGATCAGGGTCGACGTGGTGGACGCAAATTTTGGAGACTTTATAGCAGCTTGATTGTCATCTCTTCCCGATATTCTCTTATATCTGAGCTAATTCGCTGCTCTTTTAATAGCTAATATTTAAGATTGAATAATGCTACATCTATTTAGAATTCTGAAGGACATTTTTATTCCAAATTCATGGATGAAGACTTCTCAGCCATCGTATCAAGGGAAAAGCTCTCCAGTAATTCCGTTCGTTTGAAATAGAGAAACTTAAGTTTTTCTAGAAGAAGGGTTTATAATAAATAAGTTTCGATAACACTTGCATGAAAACCATCCTATCCCGATTTATTCATTAAATCACACTTAATTTAAATTTAAGTATTTAGTTTCATGATATTTTTATACACTACACCATCATATTGGATTTGTGTTGCTGTTTGCAACGCCTTGAAATATTGATCCAACACCCACCCGTCCGTCCGTCCGTCAGGCTGGCTGTCCATGTAAAGCTTGTGCGCAGAGTACGTCTTTTTTTAAATTTTATAAAGATATTTGGATAAAATTTAGTACATGCTATCTTTTCGGCCCAAGGACGGATGGGATTGAAACTGGTGGAAATCGGTCCATTATTTCACCTGGCCCCCATACAAATGTCCTCCCGAAATTAGTACCCAAACAAATTTCAAAACAATTGAGTGGTAAATTAAGCCAAATGACTTCTGCAAATTTTGTGCAGATCCCTCCATAATTAGTCGTAGCTCCCATATAAGGCCCACTTCCGAAAATCACTTTAAAGAGCATAACTCTCTCAAAAATGTTGGTAGCCAAATAATATTAAATGCAAATATATTTCATATGTCTACAAATAATAATTATTCGTAGCTCCCATATAAGACCCTCTCCGTGATTCAATTTAAGTACATAAATCGTTTAAAAGTATTTATATCGAGATAAAGTTCAACATATACAAGCTGTCGCAAAAGAAAACTTCCAATCAGGCGATCTTGCTGGCCAGTGCAAATCGCCAAAACGAGAGATTAGGCGCCCGGGAAATGCATCCTTCAGCACATCGGTTGTGGCACGTGCAGTGTGTGCTGTTGCACCGTCCTGTTGGAACCACATGTTTTGCAATCCCAATTCATCAAGTTGCGCAAAATTTATAGCATTTTCTGATAGGAGGATTACTTTTGCGCCACCTTGTATGTATAATATTTATATTCATAGACATCATGGCACAACATTTTTGGATGTTCGGTCCACAATATAACGCCCATTTCTGAAAGACTGTTTTATACATATAATGGGTGTAGGACTTGACTTGACTTGACTATACTTTCTTACTTGTTTTATTTAACATATGAACCTGACACTCCTGAAGACAAAAGGAATTCAAAGATGGAAAAACTATTGTAAATAGACAATTGAAATATTTAGCATTGTTATGTGAAACTTCAAAATAGGACATTTATTTTTTTTAACTTTTTCGGTGCAACTACTTTGCAAATTTTTGGTCCTTTGAAATATAGTTGTTTTGGGAAGATCCTTGCACGATAGCAACATGGATCTATGTTTCCTTCTATTGTTATGAGAGGTAATAAAATTTATACATTCATATGTATTCATGTATTTTACAAATATTGTATTCAAATACATAATCTATGTAATTTATTTGTAGCATTTGTTTAAAAAGACCTTATGTTGCACAGCTTATAATTAAGCAAATTGTAGGGGTTTCTTAACATGTGACTATATTATTTTATTTTTTTACATTGTTTTATAAATGTAAATTGTATAATAATGAGAAAAACGCCATGTGTTAAATATTTTATTGTTTTGTTGATATATTTAATATTTTATTTGTTTGAAATGTTTATTTAAATATTTAATGTTCAGACACTTAGTAATATTAAAAACAGTACGAGTACATATAAATAATGTGTAAACATACGACATGTGACTATTCATTATTCAATTTAACATTTTTTAACTTGCGATATGTGTTTAAATAAGTGTTGTGAAGCTTAAATATGTTTGGCTACTCAAATATTGAGTGGGAGTTTCATAATTTTAAAAAAATATACGCAAAGCTCATTTTCAGTCGATAAGTCGCAAGAATCTCGATGACCTCCAAGAGAGGTCAATCCGCAAAAAGTGACCCCATGTGGATTTCGTGATCGGACTGTGATTTTTTTTTTTTTTAAATTATAGTCTTGTAGAAAGACTACATTTGTGAAGAATTAGGAAGAATTGGGAATTGTGACATATACAAACATGTGTTAGTTAAAAAATTAGTTAAACATTATTTGATCATATATTAACCCTTATGTGATTGACAAAAAAAAACTACGTATTTTGTACTACAAGGTACCCGGGTACCTTCATACAAATCTCATAGAAAACTACATTTTTTCCAAACAAATTTATTAAAGTTACATATATTTATATACTGTTATATGTATTTGGGGAGTAGGTGATTCCCCGTACTAGCAAAAATACATACATATGTAAATTCGTTGGCAAAATATTTCTCACTATTTTCATTTTACTTTTTTATTCACACAGTGAAGTTTATTTGTTATGAAAGTTTTCAAATAAATTATAAAATGAGTTGAAGTGCAAGAGTCCGTAATAAAAGATTTGGATCTACAGATATATGTAAATATATTATTGTGTGAAAGTGATTGCAGTGAGGATAATTTTATATGTTCAGATTATGAGGATGAGTACACTCCAGCAGAGAGTGAAATGGTAATAGAAGCTTCAGACAGGAATTATAGAAACAGATGAGGATTCCTACGCCTAAAATGAAACCAACGGAAGTATAAAAATAGCAACAGGAAATAAATTGTTGGGCAAAGATGATAATTGTTGGCTACTAGAGCCCTTTCCTCAAACACAGACTAAGAATAAAATTGTTTTAAGACAACGCGGAGGAGTTCCCCAAATATATATATATTGTGCACACCAAAACAAATATTTGAAATTATAACGTCAAATGAAATTTGTGACATTATATAGCGAGAAATAAATAGAAAAATTAAAAAAATTGCTATAAACAACAATGCACACATGGGTAGAAAAATCGTAACCGCTAAAACAATATTTTGTGGTATTTTGATATATGCTGGTGTTTATTCCACTGACCACCGTAGAAAATATTTGAAAGATCTGAGTTTGCAATTGTGTATTGAAAACATAAAGCAGCCTTCCCAAAATTCTAAGGTGATGGCAAAAGCAAACACTCAAATAGCAATAGAGATGATACTGAGAAAATAGTATGAAGCCCGGGTAAAGTACAAAGAGATAAAAGTGGCCGTATTGCAGTAGCAGGAACTTGTAGCAATTGTTCTACGCCAATTTCCATTCGGTCAATCGACCAATATGGACAAATTATTTACATGACGATCAATAAAAGTAAATTTATAATCATACAAACATATTTATAATACATCTACAAATATGAATGTCAATATGTATTTGTATACTTTCATGTTTTTGTTATATACTTGCAAATATGTAAATAAATTTCGGTTTTTAATTTTAGTTTTGTAAACATAAGAATATATAAATATATTTTTATTATTTTTTTTACCAACATTATTTATAATAAAAAAAAAACCAATTTATTGCATGAGAAACGCATTAAGATACCCGGGTACCTTGTATTATAGTTAAGGGTGTTGGAAGAAAGTCGGCATATTACGCCGGTATGAATTTATTAATTTTTTTCAAAGATGTGAAAATGAATAAAGTATCAAAAGGTAGGAGCTCTCAAGAAGTTTCATGTACGATGGTTATTAACTTCTACAAAAAAAAAAAAAAAATCAAATTAAAAACGCAATAGGTACCCGGGTACCTTGTCAGTCACATAAGGGTTAATTCAATGGAATATTTAAAACTTTATGACACAATTGAACATTCTATTTTAAATGTCATGGAATTAGTGCATTCAACACATACATATGTTTAAATTGCATCATTAATTTACAAGATATGAACAACATTAACTGCGAGTGCTATAAAATTCCAAAAAAAAAGAAATGCTTGCAACTTCTTTGTCTCATACAAATTGGAAATACATAATTTAAAAATCTTGTGTTTTTTTTATAAAAATTCGTGAATCTGGTAGTTATTTTATTTATTATTTTTTCGCATCTGTACATTATTAGTGAACTAACAATAAAGATTTATAATATTTCAATTCTAAAAAAGGTTACCCCCAGTCCAGCCATTTTCTAACATTTTTATGCATAGTTCTTCTGATTATATTGGCATTATTTCATCTTGTATTCGGCTTAAGTCTGATGTGTTCGATCTTTCTAATCTGATGGGGACAAATGTATTAAAGTTAAGATGTTTGTATATCCATTTTGCATCGTTGAGTTTTATCTACATTTGTAAATGTTTATGGTCTTGTAAGCACCGAAATGCTTCTTAAGAGTAGGAATGCCTAAAATCAGTAATCAGTCAGTATTGATGTGATGTTATTAGAAGACTGTGGGAAACTTAAAAGGACTCCTTGTTAAAGCTTTTGATTTCAAATGTTCTTGATAAATTTTGTTCCATTTTATATGTATATTGCTATTTCCATAAGTATTTTGTTACTAATTTTGTCAATACTATGTGTTTTTTTTTTTTTTTTTTTTTTTGGAGTTTAAATCAACAATAATCTTTTCAATAGGTGACATTACAAATCTTTAACAAAATGCGTTTCAGTATATTTCTTGGTCGATTCTGTTTTGTACGTGTATTTACTGGAAGCTCTTAATATATAAATGTGTATAAATCAAAATTCTAAAAATACATTAACTTACACAATTAGTTTTTATCCAACATTAGTTAAAACTTGAAGAGAATTTCCCTCTCAATTCAACTGCCATTTTGTTTTTACTTATTATTAGTTCGAATAGAGAAAAAGTTGTCAAATTTTATTATCTGTCGTAGCAAAACGTGCCTTAATTGAAATCCAATTAAAACTTATTTTTGTGCCACAAGGTCATTTCTTTGGGGAAATTCGAAATGACAGGAGAAAAAATTATTGACAATACAAAAAAAAAAAAAACTAAACACAATAACAATAACGACTAAAAAAACTGCCACAAAAGCCTATTATTATCACAATGAAAGCTGTTTATTTTAATTATAATACCCAAAGCAGATATTCACGAAAAAGATAAATAAATCATTTGAATAGAGTAAGAAGAATGAACAAATTTACTCTGAATTTTGTTGGTCGAAAATTTTTGAATAACAACAGGCAATCAACCTCCCCCTCCTTCTTTTCCTGGTTGGTATACGAGTATATCCAGTGACAAACTTGTTTAGTCGTGCAAATGCGACTACTATGAATAAATATTACTGTTGGCACGAGTTTGCTGTATAATTGTGACCAAAAAGGAAATTATTTATTGTATCGCACTAAGCCCATTTTTTGTGCAAACGAGAAGAGAAATGGGGAATAGACATTCATAAACTTTGTGAATTGTGAATACTTGTGCAAGTGGTTGGTTGTAACCATAAAACCAGGAATTGTAGTATAATTTTCATTTTAATAACATAAATCAATTTCTCTTAACATAATTTACTTATGTATTACATGTATTCGTGAATTTGGACTGACGTACATACATACATATATTTATGTCTAAATTTAAGTAAGTTGGGTATGTATTGTAAATATGTAAGAGCGCATACATATTTAAGGTATACATATATGTATGTATGTCTTGTAATAGTATTTGTATTGTTTATTTTCATATTCTCCGTTATTGTGATAAGTTTATCTTTTCAACAAGTTGTGCGATGGTCTAGTAACTACCAATTGAATGTTCAAATGCCACATGTACTACTGTGGTTTAAAAGTTATGTTTTGGGAATAAAATTACGCATTGGTGTTTTTTCAAAGTCCATCTAACTAAATATATCTGTCTTTATATAACTTCCTGAACAATAGTTAATTCTAAATGAACACACAAAAAGCGGATGGTATATTAAGTTTGTCATTCCGTTTGTCACAAATCGAAATAATGGTCGTAGAACCAAAAAATATCTGTGTGTCTGTTGAATAAATGATTCAGCCTCTTGGGAAAGACTTCGGAGGATAAAATTTGTCCCCAATATTTACTGTTAGGATATTAATCAGGGCTGTTTGCTGTTGAATATGGTTAACAATCGGTTCAGTAGAACTAAAATAATGAACCACAATTTGAGACAACGTTGAAATTTTTCAAAAATGTTTACGCAATTATATTATTATAAAATGACAAGTTTTGTTAAAAATTTTAAGATTCAGTCCATAATTTCTCATAGCCTCCCTACAAATGTGTTACCGGAATATGGCTTTATGGTACATTAACACCTATAGATAAAAAATACTCTTTAAATCTGTCCATATTTTACCATAACCCCATATATAGTCCACTTCCGAAAATCGCCAGGTTAAGATTTGAAACAAATACGTATATGTATATAAAAATCGGCATACCGAATTTTATAAAGATATTATACGCCATAGCTCTCATATAAGGTCCACTTCCGAAAAACACATTAACCATTAACATATCTATCTAGTAAATATCGAAATTGAAAGAACATTTTTTCATTGCAATATTTGCAAAATTTGTTCAACCTAAAAATGTAGAACTGAAATGTCTGACCGACCGTGATTAAAACTCAGAACTTGAAAAAATTTGCCACAAATAGTTGTTACTAATATCAACACTCATTATGAAATCGCTTCATGATAACAAAATTATTGACAGATAGTTCGATTTTACTAGAAGAAGTATATAAAAATTTAAAATTATTGCAATTTTCCCAGACTGTAGTATATATCAAATCTAATAGCCAAGGCCTACGAAAAACGTAATTATATTTATATATTAAATCTTGTAGTTTGCGAGATTTCTGGAAACATCCTAAAACTCAGCAACGTTTACTTTAAGAGGAGTAATGGAGTTTGAAATTTTCTCCACCTTCTAAAACTTTCAATTTGAGTTCTTAAACTATCTGCTACGTCTTAAATTTCCTAACTTTTCATATCTACTACTCTCTCCATTTCCAAATATTGTTGATCTGCCATGGTTCCTAGCAACCACGAAAATCTCTTGTAAATGTTGGTATCTAGATATCGAGTTTAAATACGTTACAAACTGTATAGTCTCAGGATTCTAGTAAGAGTGATGGCCGGTCATTGTTCGATTGGGGCCTTCAGAGGCAAATGGGATAATAACACACAGGACTTCTTTAGGGTGAGTGGGGATGAAGAGGAGCCAGAGACAATAGAGCACATCATGTGCAACTGTCCTAGGTTGCAGGGTCATAGACCTAAGTGGCTAGGAAATAGATTCCTGGACGAACTCAGTAATATTGCTGGCTGCAAACCGAGTAACATTCTGGGTTACATTAGGGGAATAGGGTGGCTATTTAAGGGACATTCTAGGGCGACTCCAAATCCATAAGGGAATATTTCATTCTTTCCTTCTTTCTCCCCTTATCAGGCGGTTTTGGTTCTTCTTTCATTTTAAATCTATCTTTCTATATTTCTACTCTTTTTCTACTGAAGGGAATCACAATGGACCACAGGGTCTCCGAGTGGAAGTGCACATGGTGTACAACCCTTCCTATCCTATCCTACCATGATAATTAAATATTAATCTGAACAGAAAGTTAATTCCATATAGGCTACGATTCCATTTTCACTAAATACAAAAATAAATATATACAATAATACTTGTTCAATTCACTAGTGATGTTGTATGTTGTACATTGTATTATACAACTATTTGATTGTAAACACAATTTTTTCAAACCTTCAAAATGACAAAGAAAAATGTTTTTAAAACAAATATACAAAATATAAAATACGGCTCATGGTGCATTAGCACAGCTGACTGACTTTGTTTAAAATTTACTTAAGTTACTTCACCCAGGGTCATGTCAAGATACTGGGTGAGATTGAGGCTAATGGCTACCATCTGGGAACAACCGGCTCCACGGATTACGCGGGGACTATGGTTGATTTTGGACGTATGCCGGAGGTAATAACGCCACCTAGAGAGAGCTGGTGAAATAAAAGCAGATTGTACACAGGATTTGCTATATTTACTGATGGCTCGAAGATGAGTGGTACAGGGGGTCTACATTGAGGATCTTGACATCAGAAGATCATATAGGCTTCCCGGCGACTGTAGTGTTTTCCAAGCTGAGGTTCTAGGGATCTTAAAGACCGTGGAACTGATAAGAGACAACAGTGACAAGGGGCTGGAGGTCACTATATATGAGTACAGCCAAGCGGCTCTTAGAGCGGTAGGGGGCTGTTATGTGACCTCCAGGTTGGTCGATGATTGTAGGAGAGCTCTATGAGAAATCTCAGTAGAATCAGTGGAAATGAATTGGCTGATGAGTTGGCGAGACTCACCTGAGATTCGGAGGATCCTGATTGCCAGGCAGCGGTCAGGCCTCCAATAGGTTTCTATTATGGGAGAATCAGGGAATGGGTTCTAAGGGAGACAAATAGGGTCTGGGGAAACCGAACGGACTGCCGAGTGTCAAGGACTATATGGCCGGCGCTTAGGAAGTCCGACTCGGAATCGTAACTGGGCAAGAGCAAGGTGTGCGTGAGAACCATGATAGGCGTTATCACGGGCCATTATATGATAGGTAGAATGGCAAGGATAATGAGATCTAACTTGTCAGACATGTGCAGGTTATGCGAGGACCCAGAGGAACTAAAGACGAACGAGCACATTCTGTGCCATTGTCCCAGGTTACAAGTTAGCAGGTTGAGGTGTCTAGGCAGTAGATACATAAGCGAATTAAGGGATGTCTCGGGTAGTAGGCTCGGGGATCTCAAAGAATTCGTAATGAATATGACCTGGCTGCGCAACAGGGGAAGGGGATCTGTGAGGGCTTAGGCGTTTCGCTCTTGGAACGCACTAAGTGTCTCAAATCATTTCCGAAAGGTATCACAATGGACCGTATTGGTCTCTGGATGATGGTGTGGGGACAACTTCACACCGGCCTTCTAACCTAACCTAACCTACTTATGTCAAAAGTATTACTTTTGCAAGTGTTTCTGACAGTACATAGTGCATTATTTTACACAAACCAAATGCCTGTTTATTTTTCCAATTCAAACTCTGTATATAAAAAATATATAAAAAACACTGTAGCAAATATTTGTATTATGGCTATTAACGACAGTACGTAGACCTTCCTATTGTTTTCATAATTAATTTTCAATTTATGCAAAATCCAAACGAACAAGCATATCTTATCAACAGACAGATAAACAGCAGCAAAGGCACATTAGAAGAATGTTATTAACAGAGTATTAACAAAAAATAACGGAAAGAATACAATTTAACGAATATCGACAATTTCCCTTGGGACCTTCACGATAAACTTTAGCAAAACTGTTGACGTACGCGAAAATTATAATTACGCACGACTTTGTTTAAATAAAAATGAAAAATTACTTACAAACATATACTATTTAAGATGCTCTAAACATTTATATTTTATATTGTTTATCATTTATGCTGTATTTAGTGAGTGGTTTAAACATCATCAATGAAAAGCCAGCGAGCGAAATTTCCATAACAAATGCTTCGTACATACTTCCATAAGTTTCAATTTCGTACTACATATTTATTTATTGTTATGAGTACAATAATGATTTCGAATTGCTGATGACTGACAAATACATACTCACTTGAACGTGCAAACACTGTGACGTGGGTTGTTTTAAAATAATCGAACAAAATTATAAAGTGTGAAAACTGTCTAGTAATTCGAGTAATATGGATTATCAGAACATTACTAATGTAATCTGATATTTTACGTGGGCGCTGCCAAGATGTTTAGACATCCTCCTAGGACGGCGCTAAGGTGATTTAAAGTTGGGGCGTATATATTTTTGTAATCACATACTATTTCTAGTTTTCAAAAATGTTTATATTTTCGTAAAGTCCTCGGCTTTCGAGTTACGCATGCAATTTAAAATTATAATATTTCCACGTACTTTGGTCTGTTTGATTTTTAAATGGATTTAGATTTTCCTCAAAATTTAAAGTTTATTTCCAAAATAAATTCGATTCTGGAGTGCTGTGCAGTGTAATATATTTAGATTCTTATGAAGTTTAAAAAACTCCAGAATTATTTTAAACTAACATCGAAATTTATTGTACCTAGATAAGATTTCATTATTTTTTTAAACGTACATCGGAAAAGATGAAAAAACGACAACGAATTATTTAATATGGATTATTTAAATATTCTATCCTGCACATGCATGAATTTATCTAATATCAATATTTCTCAAACACCCTACGTAACGTCATAAATTCAATTTCATACTTATTTTTTGATTAATTTTAATAGAGAAAGTCTCTGGGCTGCCGTCAACCCCCCTTTTTGCATTTCTCATCCATATTTCATTTTCCAATTTATTTTGTTAATCGCAGCACATGACCCAATAATTTTGTTTCAGCGCTCAAGTACTTCACTCAGCACTTGAATTTGCTCATTGCCTGTATCTGTGTGTATGTTTTTGTGCAATCAAAATATCAATTTTTCCAAATTATTAACATAATTTCAATTTAAAAAAATGCAAAATAAAAAAATAAGAAAAACTAAAGGAAACTGGCACAAGTATCAATGTGAAAATTATTACATTTGCATATGCTGTGTTTCTTCGTTTTCCTCATCTCATCGGAAAATTGTAACAAATTCTAATAAAACTCATAGTGTGGAAATGATTTATTGATATTTAATTTTATATATTTTTTCCTCGCATTTCCTGTTAATAAACCAAAACGTTTTTTGCGCTGTTTTATGTGTCGTTACGTTCATGTTGTTTATAATGCCTGGGGGTATGAAGAAATACAACGGCTGAGTACTCGTAGTTTGCATAAAGTTAATTTAAACGAATGCCATTAAATACTTACATTTGGTAACTGGTTGTCTGTTTTTAAGGGTACTTGCAATAAAAAAGAGAAAAACATTGATTGTTATTTTATGTTTATAGCGGAAAATTCGTTTCTCCTCACTATAAAGCAGTTTAGTATTTGTAATGGTTTTCATCAACAGGAGTCCGTTTAAAATGCAACTTCTATGTTTATTTTTTTGCCAATAAAAAACAAACTAAATTCACAAATTTTTATTGTACTCTTTTATGGATTCTACATAAATATAGGGTGTTTTTTTAAGATGTTTAGAACTTTAATTCAACAACACTTTGTTAACTGGAGGCCATTTTGTGGGCTGTCAAGTGCTTTATGTTTAGTTTGGTTTAGCATTTCAATACAAGTATGAATAGACTGACTCCTGGAACGGCTTTCAAATTGTGGAAATTTAGTTTGAAAATCATGGTTCTGTGTTTTTTTTAGATGTATAGAACTTCGAAATGGAATAAACAAAGATTTCTTTAAATGGGCATGTAATTTACTTTATTCGAAAGATAATCTTGGATATGACCGCTACGGCTGGTTCGGACGTGTAGCTTAATTGGTTAGCGCATTTGATCATTAAGCATGAGTTGGTATTTGTAGCCCAAGTTCGTTTCCCAGCCGCTACCACTCAAACAACATCAGTTTCTGATAATTATTAGTTTTCTTTCTATCCATCATAACTAATATTTATCACAGCGCGCCCGCCTTCGGTGGTGTAGCATTCAAACGCCACCGAAGTAATATAATTAAATAAAGGCTATAAAATCAAGTTTTAACATTAATGCGCCTACTCACCACCAGAGGCGCTGCAATTCTGCACTAAAAACAAACATAATGCGCAATAACAGATTTGTGATATAAAAAGCTTTCTTCTTTCACCACCTTTACTTCTTCAACTATCCCCTTTCCAAAGGCATATTAATTGTCTGAGTGTTACTTCTCTTTAAACAAAAAAAAAAAAGAAAAAAAAAATCTAATAATGTTGTCCTCCAAGTGGTCAATCACTTCAGGCTTATCGGCACAAACTAGCGACTTCACATATTCCCACAGAAAATAGTCGAGCGGCGTTAAATCGCAAGATCTTGGAGGCCAACTCACGGGTCGTAAAGCCAGCGTTTCCTTTAATAAATCTGAATAGATGAAATCTATTAGGAACGGGACTACCTATTAATTCGGCTGGGCTCATCGTATGGGTGGATGTGATATGTTACCGAATATAAATGTTGATGGAATTGAATCATTAACATAGGATTTGAAATATAGAAAATGTTAAAGTAGCCGCCCACCATGCTGACGAATTATACTATTTATTGTCTGCCCAAATATAATTTGAATAAAACTTCCTATCTACCCCATAACTTCACCTTTCGTAATAATTAATACAAAATATAGGTTTTCATAATTAACTCATTATAATAAATTGAACATATGTACGAGTACATATATTTATAACTTTTTTTTTAATTAACTAAATATAATTGAAATATTCTAATAGTTTATCTAACACGTTGGCTGCCACGTCGTTTTCATACGAAACCCAGATGTTACCCTGAGGCCATGTCGCACATTTTAATATGGAATGTTACATGGAATTTGGATGATCTGGGTTTTTTCGTGTCACACATTTTTGTGCGAAGTGGCCCAACATCATGTTTTATGTTTTTCCAGGCACGAAAATGTGCTGTGGGACCAAAATAAAGTTGGGGGTAATCAAAACTTATTTTTAGACAATAAGAAACAAAAAAGAACAAAAATAAGTAGTTCGCCTCAGGTGACCAAAATTGTTATATCACACGATCAAAATTCTAAAAAGGCTTTGGCGGCCAACGTGCTAAAATAATTTGAGATTTCTCAATATATAAAATGAACGGTTATTCTAAATTATCAAGTTAAGTTATAGAAGAATCAAAGCTGTTCAAATTTAAGAATTTAATAAAAAGAATATTGTAAAACTTCAAATAGAAAATTTTAAACAATTAACGAGTTATTATGAAATATGATGACTTTTTAGGATATTTTAATATGTTTTTGCCATTTCAAGAGTGTGCAGTATATGGAGGATATTTATAGAATAAAAACAAGTAAGAAAGTATAGTCGGTCAAGCCCGACTATATAATACCCTATACCTAGTATATGTAAATATAAAAAAGTTTTTCAGAAATGGGCGTTATATGGGAGATATCACCTATTTTGGACCAAAAGTCAGTGTCATGATTTCTGTGAATATAAATATTATATGTGTTAAACTTTATGTCGATATAAATACTTTTAAAAGATTTATGGAAGTTAAAGTGAATTACGGAGAGGGTCTTATATGTGAGTTTCGACTAATTATGGACCGACCATTACAACATGTCATTATTTCTGTATATAAGAAACTTATTTGTGTCGAATTTTATTTGATTACCAACATTTTTAAGAGCATTATGCTCTTTAAAGTAATTTTTGGAAGTGGGTCTTATATGGGAGCTACGACTAATTATGGACCGATCACAATTAAATTGTACCGTATTATTTGTATACATATGAGATATATTTGCGTTAAATTTTATTTGGATATCAAATATTTTTAAAAGAGTTATGCTCGTTTAAGTGATTTTCGGAAGTGGGGGTGGAAATTTGTGGAAGCTACGACTAATTATGGACCGATCGTCATAAAATTCTACCATATTATATGTATATATACGAAACATATTTGTGTTCAACATTATTTGGATACCAATATTTTTAAAAGAGTTATGCTCGTTTAAGTGATTTTCGGAAGTGGGCCTTATATGGGAGCTACGACTAATTATGGACCGATCGTCATAAAATTGTACCATATTTTATGTATATGTACGAAACATATTTGTGGTCACTATTATTTGGATACCAACATTTTTAAAAGAGTTATGCTCGTTTAAGTGATTTTTGGAAGTGGGCCTTATATGGGAGCTACGGCTAATTATGGACCGATCGTCATAAACTTCTACCATATAATATTTATATACACAAAACATATTTGTGTTCAATTTTATTTGGGTAACAACATTTTTAAAAGAGTTATGCTCTTTTAAGTGATTTTTAGAAGTGGCCCTTATATGGGAGCTACGATTAATTATGGACCAATCTTCACAAAATATGTAGGTGTGCTTTAGCTTGATTTACTACTCATCTGTGGTAAATTTTGTTTGCATACTGGCAAAATTCAAAGATTTATGACCGGTAAACCCCAATTTCGGGAGGACATTTGTATGGGGGCTAGGTGAAATAATGGACCGATTTCCACTAGTTTCAATCCCATCCATCCTTGGGCCAAAAAAATATCACGTACCAAATTTTATTGAAATATCTTCAAAATTGCGACCTGTAGTTTGCGCACAAGCTTTACATGGACAGCCAGCCAGACGGACGGACGAACGAACATCGTTAAATCGACTCAGAAAGTGATTCTATGCCGATCGGTATACTTTAAGGTAGGTGTTGGACCAATATTTAGGGGCACCACTATTGTGGTGTAGGGTATAAAAAGTTTATATCCGCGACTGTTCTAGTCTATTAAAATTTTTGAATAATGAATGTGTTTTTCCTAAAACTTATTCGAAGCCAATTTTGATCAAACCAAATTTTAATAAAATAAAAATAGATTTCTTAAGTTAATTTGTCTTATACTCAAAGAAAAAAATTTCGTAGAAATTATAAAAGAAATGTTTGCCATCACATCACGAGCATGTGACTTGTTGCGGTGTCTTGTTGAAACCACAACTCCTGCTCAGCATGATTCATTTGAAGAACGAAAAATTAATCCACCAGCCCATAAAGCACATCAAACAGACAGTTTTTCTAGATGTAACGGTGTCTTAACATACATACACTTGAGGATTAGCATCACTGCAAATATGACAGTTCTGTTTAGTGACGTATCCATTTAATCAAAAGTGAGCTTCTTCGCTAAACAAAATACGCTTATGGAAATCGGGATCAACGGCAAGCTTGTTTTGGGCCCATTCACCGAATCTGCGCCTTGCTAGGTGATCGTGTGGTTTCAATTCTTGCATAAAGTGGATGGATACATATCCAATTCCTGTGCATGATATCGGATAGACTAATTCGGGTCTTCCTCTACACTACGCTCTACAGCAGCAATGACTTCCTCTGTACGCACTGTACGACGTGAAAACTTTCCAAAGTTAATCGAATTAGTTGCTCTGATGGACGCTTATGCTGACCGTAAAATGGACGTAGTGCGCGATACTAATTTTGAACATAACTATGGTTTTCAAAATAAATTTGCACAATTTGGAAGCGTTGAAATGCCAAACCAAACTAAACATAAATCACTTAACAGCTGACAAAATGGCCGCCAGTTAACAAGTGTTGCCTACTTAAAGTTCTATACATCTAAAGAAACACGATATACTTCAATAGACAAAAAAATTATATATGTATACCATGGCTTAAATTTTCAAAAGCAGTAGATTTCCAAAACTTAGTATTGGATGATATAGGCAATCATGTCGTTTTTTATCAATTTAATCTAAATATAATCGAAAACATTGTTAATATAAAATCCGTCCTCTACAAAGTAATCTTTTAAAAATGATTTGTTTTTATTATTTTAATTACTGTTGTCATGTGTCACAAAATGTAATTAGTCTATATCTGTATCTATATTTTACGAGTGCTGAGCAACGGAAATTCAAAATAGAAAAAAAATCGTGTAAGATCCGACAATGTCGGATTCATTGATCCCAAAAAAGCTATCAAACAACTCTATAAAACGATCCAAGCAAGCAACAAAAATTTTATTAAAAAAACCAGGCTTTAAAGAAAAGACTACGTTCAATAGAGCAAAATCCGTGTCAGTACAACAACGACTGCACAAAAAAATTAAACTCCAGTGTAAGAACCGCAAGAAGAATATGTTTTTAAACCTATTGTGTTTGTATAAAACACGATCTATCACATTGTAATTATGCAAATGTTGCAATAATTATCGAAGAATTCAGGTCGACATAATGGAAATAATTGTCACTTGCTTCGCCCATTATTTTTTTGTTACGTAAGTATTAAATGTGACCAATGTTTTAAATCTAAAGTTTCGATTTAGAATCTAAATTTTAGATTCTAAACCAGAAGTAATCAATATTAAAAAGCTTATGTATTGGTGAGAAAATGAGACCAGTTTAAGGGTACAGTAAAACGAAAAAGTAAACGAAAGATTTTTATAAAACAGTAAACGTAAAAAATTGTTTCGGTTTAAAAAATAATACAAAAATATTTCGCTTCGCAAAATAATGAGTTCCGTTTGTATTTTTAACTCAGATTTTGTAACTCCAATTTTGAAGGGGGCTTTAAAAAGATCAAGAAAGGGTTCAAGGGCATCAAAATCTTTAAACCTATCTGGAAAATTAAAAAAAGGGTTTCCTAGTTTTTTTTTTTTTTTTTTTTTTTTTTTTATTATAGCCTTTATTTATTTATTGAATCTTCATATAATGAAATGACAATAAGTATTCAAATCTTAATACTAAAAAGAAAATAATAAGCCCAGCCAGTGCTAGACAAAAATTTTATGATACTAAAAAAATTTCACATCAACTGATCCAGTCATCTATTTTGCGCTTGAGTTAAAGCAAGGGTATCGCTCCTTCTCAACCGATTATGGCCACTAAAGTTAAGGATGTCTCGTGCAAGTGGGTTTGGGTGGTGTTCAAGTTTGCTGACATACTTTGACGCGTGTTTTGTAAATTCAACTTTTACTGATGGCACGCATAGATCTTTGTGAATTCGAGAATTTTTAACATACCATGGAGCTGCAGTAATTATACGTAGAATTTTATTTTGACCCCTTTGAATTTTTTCAATGTTTGATGCTGAGGCAGTACCCCATAATTGAATTCCATAGCACCAGATTGGCTTTAGAATTGCATTGTACAACAATAGTTTGCAGTCCAACTTTAGTGAAGAATTTCTGCCAATTAGCCAATTAAGCTGCACTGCTTTTAATCTCATCTGTGTAAGTTTCGCTTCAATATGAGACTTCCAAGTTAAACGGCGGTCGAGGTGAATGCCGAGGTATTTGACTTCATTATGTTGAGGAATAATTTGATTATTTATTTTGATGAACGAGCAAGTTTCTTTTCGCAATGTGAAAGTGATATGAATACATTTCTGTTCATTAACCCTGATTTTCCAAAGCTCTAGCCAATTCTCTAGTTTATAAACATAATTCTGCAAATTCTGTGATGCTACTTGGTGGTCCTTGTGAACGCTGATAAAGGCTGTATCGTCTGCGAAAGTTGACGTGTGGATTTTGGGGTCTGACGGCATGTCGGAGGCATAAATCAAATATAAAGTAGGACCCAGTATGCTACCCTGTGGCACACCTGTTTCAATTGGCTGAGCGGGGCTTAAAAAATTGCCTTCTTTGATTTTAAATTTGCGACCGTATAAATAGCTTTCCATAAGTTTATGGGTGTTAGCAGGCAGAGTTAATTTTATTTTGTGCATTAAACCGTCATGCCAAACTTTGTCGAACGCTTGGGACACATCAATGAAAAGGGCGGAGCAGTATTTTTTGTCTTCAAACGACCCTCTTATCACATTTACCAATCTGTGAGTTTGTTCGATGGTGCTGTGTTTAGCTCTGAAGCCGAATTGATGATTAGGAATGCATTCAGTGTCGTTCAGAATTGGAATCAACTTAGTCATTAACAATTTTTCGAACAGTTTAGAAATTGTCGGCAGTAAACTAATTGGCCTATATGACTCTACTTTGGTGTGATCCTTCCCTGACTTAGGAATCATAGTGATCATAGACACCTTCCAATCTGCAGGATAGTATTCTAGGCGTAAAATAGCGTTGAATATAAAGAGGATAATTCTTCTAGCTACACGAGGTAACTCCACAAGCATTTTATTGCTGATTTTATCCATACCTGGAGCCTTTCTAAGGTTCAGAGTACCAATAGCGCTTTGGACATCACCAAAGTTTAGTCTTAGAGGTACAGGAGGTCTAATAACGAGTGGTGGCAAATCAGATACGTTGTTTGAGTTGTTTTTAGTAAACACATTTCTTAAATGGTTAACAAATAATGTCCCTTTCTCGGAATCATTTCTAGCCCAGTCACCAGTCGGATTTCGCAAAGGAGGTTTTCCTCTCACTGGTCTTTTTAAACCTCTTGCCGCCCTCCATAACGAGTAGTCAGATTGTGGGGTACTATCAAGACCCTCCAAGTAGGATGTAAGTGAAGCCGTTCTTTGGGTTTCTAAGAAATGTCTTAGTATATCTCTGCATACCCGTAGCCTAGCTTTCAGTTCAGGAGACCTGTGAAGTTGCCACTCTCTTCTCATTCTTCTTTTTTCTGATAGGAGATGTTCGAGTTCAGATAAATAAGTTCTGTTTGTCCTATTTCTACATTCAACGTGATAAGTGGAAGCGTGATGCACAGCTCGTCGAAGGTCCTCGGTAAAGTTGCCAATCGACTCATCGATATCGTCGGTAGTTCTCAACACAATATTTTCCGTGCAATGAGAACTTAAATACTTTTTGTATTTTATCCAGCTTACTCGGGTCTTAGTCATGTTTCTAAATGGAGAGCCACACACTTGAGGGAAATGCATTGAAATGATAGTAGGAGAGTGATCTGAGGACAAGTCTAATGAAGGATCCACTTGCATCCATTCTACAGGGATATTTTTCACTACTCCAAAGTCAATAACATCGGGAATCTTCCGTCGGTCCGTCGGCCAGTAGGTGGGATGTCCGCTTGAGAGTACATCTAAGCCCATTTGAGCAATGGTGTTGAAGAGTACGCGACCCTTTGGGGTTACCAGACGTGAACCCCAAAATGTGTGTTTGGCGTTAAAGTCGCCAGCAACTAAAAATCTAGCTCCAAGGGAATTAAAGAAGTTATGGTATTGGTGTTCTTTTATTGAGAATCGAGGCGGAGAATAAATCGATGATAAAACAAATTTGTATTGACAGAATTCAATGCAAATGTTTGTTGCTTGGAGGTAATCCTCACTTATGTTATTCATTAGATAATGTTTTATTCTGTTCTTTATAAGAATTGCCGAACCTCCACAAGCTCTTCCGCGGGGATCTTTAGTATCGTACAACACGTAGCCATTAATTTTGAAGTACCCTGTCGACGTCAAGTGAGTTTCAGCAATCATCATAACATCAATCTGCTTATCCATCAGGAAGTATTCCAGTTCGTTTTTATGTTGGCGGAGGCCGTTCGCGTTCCAAAAACAAATTTTTAAATAAATCATTTCTTTAAAATGGCTTGCAAGATAGTGGATTGCATTTTCAGCATTTCCTGCATCATGGATGTCATGGTGGTCGTAAAAGTGTTCATAGTTTGGACAAGTGTCTGCAATGTTGTCTCTAGATTGTTGATATGTGGCTCAGAATATTGCGATATAGGTTCCTGCTCCAGACCTGGCTTATTAGATTTGACCACGTTTGCGTAAGAAACTTGTCTAGAATTAGGAGCGTTTACGTGAGTAGTTGGTCGTACAATTTGAGGAAAATTCTTACTCGACGTGAAATTAGGTTGTTGAGGATGATCAGGTAATACTGGCGACTTATTGGTCCTTATGCCCTTCAAATAAGTATAAACTGGACAACCTCTATAATTAGCGGTATGATTTCCTCCACAGTTACTGCATTTTTTTATTTTTAAGTCCGTTTTGGACTTATTACATTGAGCAGTTGCATGTAGTTCCCCACATGCAACACAAACAGACGGCAATTTACAATACGCTTTGGTATGACCAAATTCTTGACAATTAAGACACTGGACGGGTCCAACACGCTTATGCGGTTCCTCCACGGTAATTCTACGATGCAGAAGATAAATAAGACTGTAAATTGGATGGGACTCGTTTTTCTTTAAGGCAACATCTCCAGGTTCCAATTCTACCCTGAACATGGGCTGAGGAATCTTTTCACGGTTTCTAATATTCACTACGCTCTTGATTTTGAACCCTTTGTCCATTAATCCGTTCTTTATCTCCGCAGGATCAACACATGGGTCTATACCCTTTAGAACGACTTGGAGTCCTTTTGCGCTTTTGAGCTGATAGGTATAGAAATCCCTGGTCTCCCTCTCCAACTGGTTGGACAATTTTCGAAAATCATCTTCCCTATTCACTTGGATCTTTGTCTCGCTGATTTTTCCATGTTTAATTGAGGTTACGCTAAACATGTTCTCACCTATTACAGCAACAATTCCTTGTACCAGTTTATTGGAAGTGGGCTCTCTCAGGTAAATTGGTGGGGGCTTAAACGTCTTTTTCGGTATTTCTGGGTCATCCGTCTGAAGTAGAGCAAATCTGTTTTGATCATTTGGCTTATCACTGCTGACGGTCTTAGGAACTTTATTGGAATTGGAAGACATTTGAGCAGATGTCGGGCTCCTCTGTCGCTTGAGAACGGTGATGTACTTATCCATACCTACTTGTTTTTTGGGTTTGACTGCACTATTTGATGAAGATGATGATTTCTCATCGGATGAGATAACTATATTGGGCGAACAGGAACGGCGCCGTATTTCGGCTTTTGTAGTGAGAAGAGACTCCACGGATTTTCTTAAGGATTCTTCCTCAGAGATCCATAAGTTTTTTCTACTGTAGCTTAGCTCTTTCTCAGAATTACATCTGAGCGGGACACTCATGCAGTTGTTTTGCGATTTTTAAATTACCGAAAAACCACTATTTTTCCACCTATTACGATATCTTTTTTTATATATATATATATATTTTTTTTTTTTTTTTTCACTTATTACAAGTTTTTTTTTTTTTATTTTTTTTTTTTTTCACCTATTACGAAAATTCAGCCGCACTAAAAATAACACGTCCGACCAGTTCAAGCAACACTATGTGAATCCTAGTGACCTTTAAATGTTTTATAACACAAAAGGCATTGAGAATTAACAAATGCATTTTTTATTACGAAAAATAATTTTTTTTACGTACTGTATTTTAAAAACATTTAAAGCATCCGCTAAGCATGTGTACCATTTGCCATGTGAAAGACAACTGAATTGAAAGAGCACAACAAAGTAGTGGGTTGGGCAAATAAGCAATTGCACTTAAAATGATCATCTCTGTTCTAAACTTACTTTTTTTAAGATTTGTATAAAGTTTATAAACCATTAATTCTTTCATTTTGTTTTTTTCTCTTTCTTGACCTAAAAGATTTTAGATGTACACAGAAAAAAAATCATGTTTTTTTTCAATTAAACCTTTAATTGATTTTAAAAAAATTTTCAATTAAAATTTTAATTAATTGAATTGTTTTTTCTGATATTTTCAATTAAATCTCCCATTTTTTTTTAATTGATACTATCATTTTGTTTACAGGTCCAATTTCAATTAAGTTTTTAATTGATTCCACAAATATTTTAATTGAAACTCATTTTTATTTTTTTCTGTGTACGTTTGAAATATTTGCAGACTAAATAAAAATTCGTCTACAATTCCAAATTTTAATGTATGGCATCAGACATTTTTCTTAAAAAGTCTCCCAAACAGACTCATAGTAACGAGTTTTGCTTTAGACTCTATTTTTCTATTTTTAACTCTGTATTTTGGACTTGAAAGTGTTTTAGAAATACATACAGAATTTTAATGTATGGCATCAGACATTTTTCTTAAAAAGTCGCCCAAACAGACTCATATTAACGAGTTTTGCTTTAGACTCTATTTTTCTATTTTTAATTCTGTATTTTGGACTTGAAAGTGTTTTAAAAATACATACAGACAGATGGACGTAGCGCAATCAACTTACGATCAATATTTCTAACTAAACTTACTTCCATATTAGTGGTTGTGGGTGTAAAAGAGCTCCAAATAAATCAACATATTCTCCATGGGGCCATAAATGAATATTGAAGAAACAAAATGACAAAGTTATACCTACCTATACCACTGACTGTGAAAGGAACACGGTAAAAAAAAAACGAAAAATGCATACAACATTACATTTTATTATTACTCAAACCAAAGGCAACAAACAAAGAAAACGTATGTCAAAAAAAGCTTTAATAATTTCATACATATGTAGTGATGTTTCTTTTGGACACAGATTTTTATTTCGCCAATGTACCATATTATACAAAAATTAAACGTACATTATTTATTATTATATTAAATGCTCATATTTCACTTGACTAATGGTCTCTAGTGAGTTCTAAGAACTTAACAATCTTAAAAATAAAGCTCTTGGTGACATGATTTAAGAGAAAACTTTTGAAGTCTATTTTAAAATTTTACATACATAACTGCGGTAACAAAGAATAATCTTGGTTTCTAAGAAGGGCTCATAACGGACACATATAACTTAATGTAATCCAGCATAAATTGTTTCGAAAATCAAAACAAAGAATTTGCAACAAACTTCAAACAGAAAACTTTTAATAGAAATTTAATTTTCTCAAGCATTCCACATTCGCTGAGGAACAAAAATTGTTTAACACAACGCGCAACAAAAATTAAGGAAATACTTAAACAGTCGGTGTACTGTAATAAAGTGCAAAATAGCGGCTGAATAGCGGACGGTGGTGGGTGACAACATTTAAATAAACATGTTGCATGTTGCTGCAGCATTAAAATTACAAGTTGGGTTTAGAAAATACATATTGTAAATTGTGCGTAAAAGGGGTTGTTGGTTCTTGATTGTTTTCTTACATTGAATACAAATGCAGCTGGCTTGTGGTGGAAGACGTTGTTACATACTTACGTTTACATTGCGCTCTGTTCTGGTGCATTAAATATGTATGAATACAATCAGTCTATATGTGTATGTTAGTGTCTGTGTGTCTCTCTCTCTGTGTGTATAGGGATATGAGGAATATTATTATCCAGGGACCATTAATGTTAAGTTTTGATTACTGTTTCTGCTGCTGATATTCTTGTTGTTATCGTTATTATTGTTATGGTAAATTGTTGTCTATTTCCTGAATTTAGAAGAAACGTTGAAAACACTTTACATGCCATAAAAGCCGCTGGTGTTGTAATCAATGTTAATGGGTATCTACAATATACATAATAATAAAGTAGTCTCTAACGCTTGCACCATAGAGGAGGGGGAGCTCCAGAATAAATGATGTGAATACGAAAAACAAAGTGAGATTTTATTATGGGAAATTCTCACCATTTGAAAACAGTTGATATCGAAATTCAAATAGAAAAAAAACTTAAATCCCGATCCATATACACGTAAAGCCAATAGATGATACAAGTGTTTATATTTAACAATAATGGGGTAAATATTACATTGCTTGCATATATTTTCGTAACTAAATATACGTACAATTTGTATCATGTTTTACAAATCATATTCAATTAACTTAAAATTCTACAATGTAAGCAAAATGATACTCGTATTCTACTATGTAGCTATCTGTTGGTCTTTTTAGTAACCAATGTCTGTAATATTATAACAGATTTTCTTACGATACTTTGTTTCCCTAGATCGCTGCAACAGCATTGCAAAGTACATTCTACATCTACATATGTATGTATGTACTTATATCTAATCGAAAGGGAAGAGTAATTGAAAAATTTATATTAGAGAAAAGTTTTTCCTATTTTCCCTTTTAATTTTGTTTCTATTAAAAATAAAGAAACATATAACAATGTGAAACTTTTTATATTTGCAAAATCTTTTCTATTACTTCAATTGTTATTCCCTTTACCAGCAAATGGAATGCAAACAATCTAAAACCCTTTTTAATATCATTTCGAACTTAGTCAACCCAACAATATTCTTAAGTAATACATTCATTCATACATACTTCGAGTAAATGACTATTGCTTGTAATTTATTTCAAGTAAAATTTCCAATTACTTAAAATGCAAATTTTCCTCTTTAATGGAGCCATTTGCACCCAAAAACATTAAAACCAACAACAACTTTTAAAACAAATGATACATTTAGTGAAAATAAATGAAAACTTTGGAAAAACCCAATAAGCACTTAGTAACATTGTATTGTTTTTATTTTTCTTGTACACTTCGCCAATATGTCAGCAATAATTTGGATTTGTCGTAAGACTTGCGACATTTTATTAAACTTAAAAGCAGTCAATCAGCAAGAGGCGATTATTCATCAAAACCACTCTAAATTAAAGTTTTCATACTGACTATTTGGGTGCTCCAGTACACAAGTTTTTCTCAAATACTTGATCTTTTTTAATATGCATTTGCCTATCAGATAACGTTCTCACAAACTTATTAATTTTACATTTTCACTTATCAGTAATTTTTCTCAAAAAGTCTTCCAGCCAAACATATTGACGACTTTTGCTTTAGACTTTATAACTAAAAATTAAGGAACCAGTTTTTTGTGAAAAATCGGTTCATATCTTCGTAATCCACTATAACCAAGCACAAAGATGTGCATTCTTTTACCAAAATTTCAATCACATTTTGGTAAAATGGAGGGTCTATTTCTTTAATTGGCACGGATTGGCTCTGTGTAGACGAGATAACGATTTATGTCAAAATTGTAAACTGAGATTTCTTTTAAATCAGATTGTATTTTCAAAATTATTATCATCTTCTTAAAGGTACGGTCACATTGAGCAAATATTTGGCGAAAAAGCCGTAACCACTAAATAAAATATATTTAAACTCGTTTTTTTATTTTTTTATATAATTAACAAACACAAACTGTGAAGCTTTTCGGCTTATCTGCAGTCTTTGGGGAAATTGAACTCAAAAAAAAAACTTCGTTGATTTAGGACAATACATAACAAATATTTAGTTTTATTTTATTTGATGCTGTTTAATCTTGTAAAACTTTTGGAAGAGTAAACAACGTCAAACAAATTTGTGCTAAAATAAGGTGGTCACGCTTTTTTGAGTAAATATTTGCCAAGTACGGTCACAGTACTTTAAGATTTGTAAAAGTGAATAAAAATTTCACATGAAATTTGTTCCCTTTTCACATTTTTTCTATTAAAATTCAATGTTAAAAAATAAAATAAAAACAAATTTCATGTGGAATTTTTATTCACGATAGGGGTGAATATGAATTTATGTCTTACTAGGATAAAGTTAACCATTTCCAACTTAGGCTTAAAATAAAACTTTTAAATAACATTTTATAAATTGTAAGGATTTATGAAATTCTCTATAAAATTTTATTAAGAAAATATACGAAATAAAGAGCAAAAAGAATTTTCCAATATTTTTTTTTTTTTAATTTTGAAGTAGTTGTGATTAAAAACTTTAAGTATTTTGCAAAAACACATTTCTGTCAATAATATGAATAAATTGAATTAATGACATTATCACTCTGTCCAAAGGAACGATGTCGTATAATATGACGTTAACGTTAGCACTGTAGTAAAAATAAAATTTTTTAATATTTAAATTTTTCTGTAAAATTCAGAAAATTAATTAAAATTTAAATCTTATAATTGTAACTACTATCTCACTATTTCGAGTGGCACTTCTCATTTCATATACATATACTATGGAACTGACGTAATAGTTCTAAGAATTTCAGATTCACTCCTCTGTATAAGATCAAAACTTGTATTGATTGCAATATGCGCAAACTCTTATAACAGAATGACTTTCTTAGATAGGTTATCGGATTTTCTTAAGGACTTTGCTTCTCTAACTGTGGGTAAATGCTTTCCGCTGGCTTCCAAAAGAAGAAGCCAGTATGCTTGCGATCAACTTTGAAAGAAGCACACTGCTATGTGGGAAGATATCGGCTTTGTTATCACTGTCTTGTAAGTTTCCTAGTTTCGTTTAGAATTATTTCAATATCTAAGTTAGAAATTAGGCTGAAGGAAGTAATTTTCAAAAATTATTTTGCATAACTAAAAAAGGATCTTTGTTTATTTAATTTTATATTCCGACGCCTCTTAGGGAAATTTCGAATTTCAAATTCGAATTACAAAACTGAAGTGTATTTAGCAATTCGCAACAGCTGACCATAAAATATCTCACCTAGTTTTTATGTGTTAGGATGTGGTTCTACCAAAATTTTCTTAGACTCGAAAAAAAAGAAGAAAACCAAAACATGAAAGAAAGACAAAAATATTGTAATTGTTGTAAGTCTCCGAGATTTGTAACAAGAACTTATTTTTCAGTACTTTTAATTTACAATGCCTTGTTCATGTGCTTGCACTTAACAATGTTCAATTTTTGTTGCTGCTTCTGGAAAGTCTACTTACAATGATACTTCTACATTCATTCAAATTCTATTGCAAAACAAGACAATAGAAAACATTTACCATAAATCTTGGGGTATTACTCTAAGGTATCAAGTTAAAGTTATGTATTTTCCATCTTGTTTCTTATTTATTTTTGCATTCTATATTTACATGTAAATTCATACTACGTCGTCTTTTGCGTTTTTCCTCCGTAGCCGAAGAATGAAATACGAATAATAATAAGGACAAAAGGCAACGGATACCTGTGCAAATGAGCAGGAATAAAAGCAGTAGAATAAAATGGCTTTGGCGAAACCCATAAAATTAAATTCATTCACAAAATTTCAACCATAAATACCAACAAACACACATTCATTCATATTAACAAAGTGACTCTGGTTGTGCGATAGAAATAAAAAGGACTTTGCTGCAGAGAGTGTGTCTTATGTTTTGCTTTATGTGTGTGTGTGTGTGTGTGTGTTATTTGGCAGTAATTGTTGTGTATATGTTTGGATGTAGACTATTACGTAGTTATTGTTGTATGTAATTTTTTTGGTGTAAATTACTTAGAAGTTTCTTATACTCTTAATGGCCATAGCAATACAAAATGAACAATAATTCTTTTATTATTTGTCTTTTCTTCCTTTTCTAGTTTTTGTTCCTGTTTCCTCTACTTAAATTCTATAGTCACCAACTTTTATTACAACTTGTTTTTTATTTTACTTCTTACGTAAGGCTAAATCATAAAAATTCTTTTATTATTTATTTGCTCTATTCTATTTACATGTTCAAGGAACTCTAGTACCCTCTGTCATTCATTCTGCTATTCAAAAACTTCCTCTGTATGTGACTATTATGTGTTTAGAAAGTGTTTTTCTTCTATGTATATGTATGTATATGTACGACATGTAAATTTTCTAATCCTTGAAGATTCTTATTTGTATGTTTTGCTTTGCTTTGTTTTATTTTTTTTTTTAGTTTTATTAAAGCGAGATTTAAATCAATGTCATTGTTTTGAACAAATTTAGACGAACAGGGGTTGTTTCTCTAGTGTTTTCTTCATCAACTTCTTAAGAAACTTGTTGAGATGTGTCAAATCTGAAGTCGAGCGATTTTTTTAGTTTAACTAGTCGAAAGTAAACCGGAAGTAAACACATACGACTTGTATATATTTAAAGAAACGTAGTTTACGAAACATTACCCCGATATAAATATGTTCGATGCGACAATGTTCGAAGGGTTAAAATTAATTTGAAACTAAAGAAATAAATTAGTGGACATTTTAGGACAAATTATATTAAAATTGTACTGTACCGAGATAGTTATTACATGAATTAGACATATATTACGACATTTGTTCACTCATACAAATCAAATTCCAACAAATAGCTAAGTGTTTCCTGGTTCTCCTCCTTGCCAGTAGGTCCAAATCATATTGAATATTCTACAAGTATACCACCATCTGTTCTAAGGTCTAGCGCTGATTGATGATCCACAAACCAGTTCCTAATACCTTCTTTAAACTGTCAGTGAAGTTTGAAATTGTGTCGACTAAATACAGAGATTGTGACATATTCTATTGTAATCAAAATACGGTGTATGTGGTATTTAGTACGTTTGTTCTCCCCTGATTGGGCTACATATCTTCTGAAGGATGAGGCAGTGACCAATAGTTCAAAATGTAATTGCCTCAAGACAATTAACGAACGCAGGTATAGCATGTAAATATTTTTATAAACATCTATTATTTATTTGCATTAGTCTCTACATAAATTAGTTCTACAAAAATACAGTCATAGTTAGTGGGTGGTTTAAAAGTATTACTACATGCATTTACAATAGAGCACATAAGAGCTGGATTTTAAAGAACAGAAAAAGTTAAAAAGGCTACCAAACCAACACAATTTTCATTCGAATTTTCTGGTTTTTCGAATTAATAGTAAAAGTAACATAAAGTAATAAAATTAAAACTTACTTCATTTATAAAACATACTAAATAAATATTTTTATGTGCATATAATATATACATATGTATAACTAGATATATAAAGAACCCAACCAATTGTCATTCGTTGGGTCTTATTTTAACTCATCCCATCTGATAACGCAATATTTCATAAAACAGGAAAATAATTTACTTGATCTGAATTCCTTATAAATATTGTTATTTTTTAAATTAATCTTTTAAAATTATTTAAATAACAAATTTTGAGGATGTACTAAAAAGTTTGTTGCTTGGCATACTATTTTTCAGAAATTTAACATATTGTTTCGTTTTTTATTTATTTAACTTTTCATATATTTTTCAAATTTACATACACACGAGTATATATATCATTTTCAAGTGGGAATGATAATGAGTTAAAATTTAATGACCGAATTCTCGGTCTTTAGTTAACAATTGGTAAACTAAAATACTAACTATTGTTTAACCATTACTTGTTATTTTTATGGCAAACTAAGCATTGCGAATAAAGAATCATTAGTTAATCCTTTGCCATTAGCTAACTACCCAGTAAAAAATTTGCTGTATGAATTCATACCTCAAATCGCTTCAAACCTGCTGATGGGATGCATGATTTTTGTATGAGGTGCTCCCGGTTTGAAGGACTACTTTCTGCTGACAATAAGCGCTTCCTTTAACCTAATCAAACATGCAAATAAAGCACTTTCCTAAAGTGTTTTACGTCACTTCTATCTGAATGTTTTTGCTTAAGAGAAATTCATAGTAACTGAGAAGCGCGATATTCGTTTTGTAATTGACTTTCGTTGTCATACGTAAATCTGTAGGTTATAATTTCATTTTAAAAACTTCTTCGTTGTCAGCACTAAAAAAGCATCTGTCTTGTATATTTTATTCGTAAGCATTTATTGCTTCAAAAGAGCGCTTTTATTGAAGCGCTCTCTTAAGTGCTTCAAAAAACACGAATTTTTTTTACTGGGTAAAGACTGTGAATTTAGCCATAAGTTGACAATAGTTTACCAGATTAATGAGATGTAAAATATCTTTTAACTTAAAATAAAAACAAGTAAGAAAGTATAGTCGATCAAACCCGAACATATAATACCCTATACCCAGAATATGTATAAAACAGTTTTCAGAAATGAGCGCTATATGGAAGCTATGACGTATTATGAACCGATCATCCAAAAATTTATTTATTTATTTATTTATTGAATTTTTTCATTTCCTGTACAACAAGACTAAGTCTTATATTTATAGTACAGGAACGCATTACGTTATAAACAATTTTATCATGAGCATGAACAAATTAGTTACAGAAAAACCTATATTGATAACATCTTACGTGTAAAAGTTATATAAAAAATTTCTGAAACTATTAGCATTACTATTTATTTGTTGATTTCGTGGAAGATTGTTCCAAAGACGAGCGGCATGTACATAAAACTGCCATTCAGACACTAGATATTGATGTCGAGGTATTATAATATTTCGATTTCGAGACGATTGGAAGAAACGTATTTTTTCAAATATATATTTGGGAGTTTGAGTATTTATTATTTTGTGCAAGAAGACAAGAATACGAATTTTTAATAGGCTATCAAGTGAAACTCCGTAAAGTTTATTGGAAACAGCAGAAACATGATCAAACCTTCTCAATCCATACACATATCTTATAATGTTGTTAAACAATATATTAAGCTTACTTTTACTACTTGAATCACAGCTTCCAAATAACTCGCACCCATAAATTAGAGAAGGAATCAGATACGTCTTGGCTAGTAAGGTTCGTATTCTTATTGGTGTAAAATATTGTGTAGACCAGAGAGCTCGTAACTTTATATAAGTTTGACCAACCAGTGAGTTTATATGATCAGTCCATGTCAGATTGCTATTAAAAATTACACCAAGATTTTTCGCTGAATTAACAATTTTAATTTTTTCGCCATTTAAAACAATATCTTCTGGAATGTAACGATTTAAGCTCCTTTTACATATCACAATGCATTTAGATTTGTGTGGATTCAAACAGAGTCCATTTGCACAAGCCCAGAGGTAAATTTTGTTCAAATCCTCATTTAGAGATGATATTCCTGAAACTATATTTTGAAAAGAGCTACTTAGCGTAAGTTGCACGTCATCTGCGTATAAATGGATGTTGCATTTAGAGAGTTGGTTTGGCAAATCGTTTATATATAAAGAAAATAAGAGTGGTCCTAAAATAGAACCTTGAGGTACTCCTCTATTAAGGGATACGCTATCTGACCATGTATTGTTCACAAACACCGATTGTGTGCGGTTCGTAAGATACGAAGATATAAGTTTAGTAGAAGTGTCGTTAAACTGAAAAAAGTGGTCCAGTTTTAGTGTCATTATTTCTGTGAATATAAATATTATGTATGTTATGCTTTATGGGGAGGGTATATTGGATTTGTGCTGATGTTTATAACGCCCAGAAATATTGGTTTAACATCCACCTTAAAGTGTACCGATCGACTTAGAATCACGTCCTGAGTTAATTTAACAATGTCCGTCCGTTTGTCTGGCTGGCTGCCTATGTAAAGCTTGTGCGCAGAGTACATATTTTTTGGCCCAACCAGGATGGGATTTCACCACAAATAAGTGGTAAATGAAGCCAAATCAGACTTACAAATTTTGTGAAGATCGGTCCATAATTAGTCGTAGCTGCCATATAGGCCCGCTTCCGAAAATCACTTTAACGACCATAAACTGCCTAAAAATATTGCTATTGAAATAAAATTGAACACAAATAAGTTTCATATGTACAGAAATGATGACACCTAATTTTATAATGGTCGGTCCATAATTAGTCGAAACTCCCATATAAGACCCTCTTCGTAATTCATTTTAAGCTCCATAAATCTTTTAAAAGTATTTATATCGAGATAAAGTTTAACACACATAATATTTATATTCACGGAAGTCATGGCACTAAATTTTTGGATGATCGGTACATAATAGGTCATATCTCTCACATAGCGCACATTTCTAAAAAAAACTGTTTTATACATATACTGGGTGTAGGGTATTGACCGACTATACTTTTTTACTTGTTTTTATTTATCTTTTAGCCTCAGAAAGGCAAAACTAGCAATACTGCATAAGAGTAAGGAATGTATGTTCATATATTTAGAATTTCTATTTGTAACCTGCTTCAAAAATAGATTATTTTAGTAATAATTTAAGACGAACAAATCTTGTTTTATCAGTTACGCGAATTCTTCAGAAATGTTTGTTTCAAAATCATGTTTTTAATAAAAACAATATTCATCGTCTCCTTCCAAGTTATGTGTAGGAGAACTTTTTCATTAAATTCTACTTTAATGCTAATGTCCAATTCCCAGTGATAAGAAATGTTTATATATATTTATAACTAAATATTATTCTGGTGCGGAAAATAAAAAAAAATTATGGTACGTGATTGGGCTTACCAAAAATTATTTATATGTTCTGTGGAATTGTTGGTTATACGAACTGCTTACAATGTGAAATGTAGAATCTTAATAGTGCACTTAAGTAGTAGTATATCGAAAGATTAACTGCGGTATTTATAAAAAATTAAAGTAGACTTCAAATGTACTTTAAGAAAATTTTGTATGAAAATTTTCTCTAAAAGCATACTTCAAGTTTACTTTATTTTTTTTTATAAATACGGCAGTAAGTGTAAAGGTGATTATGAAAATGTTCATGCTGATGTTGAAGAAATAAGTAGAAAAACGTTTAAACCGAATTTGTAGTATATCTCTACTTCGTTATGAAATCAATATTTTTTTTAATTGTTGGCCCAGAAAATTAAAAGAAATTGTTTGTAATTTATTTTTAATATTTATTAATATTTAACAAAATAATTTTAAAAGTATCTAATTCCAAGAAAAAACTAGAAACGAAACGCCATATAAAAACTTTAGGGTTTTCAATATTTAGTCCAAAGCCCGTCATAGCGTAAAACTCTTTTTGCAAGTTTTAGCTTATTTTCCACCAATTTTTCAATTAACATATTTGAATAGTCGTCTAAAGCTCGGCAAAATGGGTTGTAGTTAATCGGTATTGTCCCAACTGTCTCTTCACGATTGACCACAAATTGTCAATCGGATTGGGTTTGGAACTTCTTGCGCGCTGGTCAGAATATAAATGTGAACTACAAAGAAAATTCAGAAAGAATTAGGTTTTAGAACAAAAAATTTATTTTACGAAAGACTATCGATTTTTGAATTTGCTACCGTTTTTATACCCTTCACCTTCATGAGAAGGGTATATATAAGTTTGTCATTCCATTTGTACCATAAAGTAATTCTGGATCCTTATAGATAGCGGAGTCTATTAAGCCATGTCCGTCTGTCTGTCTGTCTGTCTGGATGTTGAAATCAATTTTCTGAAGTTCCCAGATATCTTCGGGATCCAAATCTTCAATAATTCTGTCAGACATGCTTTCGAAAAGTTTTCTATCCCTTCACAAATAACGGAGATATGAGCAAAAATTCGAGACAACCTCTGAAAATTTCATCAAAAAAACTTAGTGTATTAATATTGTTCATCAACAGATGTGTTCGAAAACTTTCAGTGTTCTTAAATCATAATATAAGTGTGTAAAAAGACAGTGTGTTCATTTTTAATTGTGTTTTTGCACATTTAAATAAATAAATATTTTCTTCAAACTACTTGACGCTTTTATTTTGCAATTAAAAAGAATCCGGTTTATTTAAAGGAAATAAACCACCGTTTTTAAAAGGTAAAAACGTAACAATATAATATATATACATATGTATGCATATAATATAATTATGCATCCACAACAAAGGTGAAGGGTATATAAGATTCGGCATAGCCGAATATAGCACTCTTACTTGTTTTTAATTTAGGAATTTTTTTTAAATTCTTAGCATTTCTTTGAAACATTTGTACATTATAAATTTATTGAAAGTGTTGGCCATTGTTAGCAGTATTGGATTCCCCGCCAAAAGAACTGCTCATCTTTTGAGGCCTCGTTCTCAAGTCTAGACTATAAGTCGGATGAGGTAAAACCAGTTTTTAACATGTCTGGCTGCATAGTCTGAATATTTTGAATGAATAAACATTTTGAAATGATTTTGCAAGCTTGGTGAGTTTGAAACCAATTTTTGTGTAGTAATACCAATGGATCTCTTTCACCACAAACTCTGGTGAGCAATCGCTGTGTTTGAGCAGAACTTTTTTTATTGGCACAGAATTCTACATTTTCGCTGCAAAAAGAATTTTTTTTGATATGGATATAAATGGATTACATCTAACACAACTAATCTTAAAAAATAATTAAACATTTGAAATATTTTTGATAAAATTTATCGAGATTTATATAAAGAAAGAAATGGCAAAGTGTGCGTACTAGGTGAAAAAGAATGCAATAAAAAATAGCAGCTTGTTTCACATTTAAAAATATTAGTAGACGTAGAAAAGTTTGCAGTAGGTAAATGAACATTCTTTATCGGGCAAAAAATGGACCAAAGACTGGACACTTAGCCAGTGAAATAACAAATCGGGTGTAAGATGACTTATCAAATGCATTAGTTTTTTTTTGTGTTATAATGAGACGTGCATCCGCATAAGTTAATGGCTTTTTGTGATCTCTGATTTGTGGTTTGTGAACAATAGAACTGTAGTTTTACGACTTTTATGACCACTGATTGACTTACTTGTTGCTGTTCAGCTACTTATTACTTGCGTGGAATAGGTACTTTCTCTCAATGCTAGAATATTTTCCTCATTGGCTCTTGACAGTTTTTCATTATTTAATATAATTTATATTATAATTTGATTTGTGTTCGATAATGTGCAGAAGGTGTTTACCGCATGCAATTAAATTAATATGAAACTAATGTTTTTTGTTTAAGTCAGCGAACACCTACAAATCTTTGATATTTTTGTGCAAATACTTGTGTAAAATGTTTACTATTTGTTTGTGCTAATTGTTTATTAAACGAAATTATTATTTTCCATTTTGTATTGTAAATTATTAAATAAAATACAAAAAGGCTTTTTCAATTTTCTCAATTAGTTTTTTTTTATAAATACAATAAAATACAATATTTTACACATTGAATTATTACTAACCGCAAACAGTTATTGGGATCAAACATGTACAATAATTTCTACTTTCTTAGTCCTAATTTACACGAAGCAATTCTTTGGGCTAAGTTTATTACATTTTACAGACTTGATTGCACTTGCTATTCGTTTTACTCTTTTACTAGTATTACATATACATATATGTGTATTTAAATTGTGTGTAGTTACCCTATGAAATAAAAATACGAACGACTTAAGCAATAAAAATTGTGCTGTGTGAACACCGAAGAGATTTCAAGCAAATCAACCTTTTCAATAAGAATTGCTTCCTGTAAATTGGAACTTACACAAAGTGTATAAGAGAAGTAATATGATTATGCACGTACAGTTTTGTTTGTCTAATACGTATTTTTCGGCTATATGACTTTCGTAAGTGTAGGCAATAATAGTGATCGAACATACACAGTCCTGCTTAGGTAAACACTTATATACACTCAAATCGTATGTATGTGATTGTTTTTGAACAATTTTGATTTGTATACCTGTTGCCAACTGTCTGCGTAGTTTTATTTTGTTTCTTTATAACAAAATATTTTGTTATGATCGGTGGTTTCTAAATTGTCTATTGCTGTTTTCACATTTTTAATTATAAATAAGCATGACCATTTAATACCTTTCAACCAGTATATGTATAAAACAGTTTTTCAGAAATGAGCGTTATACAAAGTGGCGCAAAAGTAATCCTCCTATCAGAAAATGCTATGAATTTTGCGCAACTTGATGAATTGCAATGAATCGCATGCGATTGGAAAACATGTGGTTCCACCAAGACGGTGCAACGGCACACACTGCACGTGCCACAACCGATATGCTGAAGGATGCATTTCCCGGGCGCTTAATCTCCCGTTTTGGCGATTTGCACTGGCCAGCAAGATCGCCTGATTGTAAGTTTACTTTTGCACCACCTTGTATGTCAGATATTGCCTATTATGGCCCGATCATCCAATGTGATAAAATTTATTTGCATACTTGCATAATTACGGCATGTTTAACACAAAGATCTTCACAACCGAGTGCAATAAGGAAAAATTAATACTAATAAAAACTTGAAACAATTACTTGTTTTTTACAATTTTATGTATGAATGAAAACAAATTCCTCCTAAAAATAAGTAGGCAAAATAGTTTTGTGATGCACTGTATGTGTATGTGTATTGTTGTTATCGTTGTTTATGTGGTTTGTGCTTATACCTTCAATATTTATTTAGATAAAATTATTTATGCGAAACAGCAGGAAAATGGAACTACATCATTTCTTAAAAATAAATGCTACTGAATCTTCCGCTTTTGTTCATATCAGTATTTATGTTTACTTGAATGTGTATGTACCCATGTGTATTTGAATGAGTGCTTCCTTATCCTTGAGAACCCTTAAAGAAATTTGACACTTTTTTCATTGTGTGCTTGTGCTGTTGTCGTCCAAATTTCAAATGAATAAAAATTGAGAAATTGTATAGAAAACCCAATTCAATAAAAAATGATGATTGATGATAAATGATAAATTCGAAATGAAACGATAAGAAATTTCTGAAAAGATGAAGAAATAAAAACATTTATTTCGAACTAAAATACATCCTCTCCCATCCGTTTGTCCGTAACAGTTAAATTGATGATTACAACAGAAATGTTTAACAATATTTTGAAAAATTTAAAGATTTTCAAATAATTTTGCGACGAAAAAAACTTTTAAGTTTATTAATGACAGAAACTTTTTTTAACAAAGAAAATGGAAGAAAACAGCCCAAAAAAGGAAAACAATAACAACAGCTCTGCCTACTAAGCAAGATTAATGGAAATTGCTTGCAGCAAATAACTGCAACATGTTGTAAATTCAATAGTATACATTGCAACCATAATTCATTTTTAGTTTCTCATTTGAAGTTAAACATTTGCCCCAGCATTACAAAGGCTGGTAGTATTTTGCTCAAATGGCAAAAGATTACTTTTTAATTAATTAAATTACTTTTTAATGGACAAACTTTTTGTTGTGAAAACGAATGTCCTGTTTAACGACTGTCTTAATCCTTTTTAAAACGAAGATACACCATCTGTGCGCTAAACAGTAAGTAAACAGAGTATAATAATTTCAATTAATTAAGAACAATTAATCCCTTTTAATGTTCTTTTTAGTTTTACGAACCATTTGAGTCTACAAAAGCCCAGTAGGTGGCGGATATTAAGAATTTCATATCTTAACTTAACTAGTAGTTTCTTTTTAAGTTTTTTTTTTATACATTTTATGAATATAATTTTTATGGGATTTTTTACTCTTGTAGTAGTGAGCACATTTGGCTAAAGATTTGCACATTCACAGTTTATAAAAAATAATAAAAACAAACATCGCACAGTGGTTTAGAAACATTTTAATTTGGAAATAATATGGTATCTCCGGAGGTATTACAGATATCGTAACTTAATTTGAGTTGGGGTGTTTTCGAGTTGCTTTACAGTTTTTTTTTTTTTGCATTGTAGGCGAAAAGGACAGTGGGTAGCAAAATCGCAAAAAATCCATTTATGATTTGAATGAGCTGGAATTTAAAATATAAACAGTCTTTAAGAGGATCTACAAAAGCTTAAGACTTGAAGATTGATAATTTTGATGAAATTAAAGAATATGCTGATTTTTATTGAAGAAAAATATAAAATTTGATTTAATAAAAAATTTTAAAAGTTAAAGATATCAGAATAAATTTTAAAACTAATATAGATCTAAATGTCTATAAATCAATGGCATTATAATGTTTTTTTTTTCTTTTCAAATACAGAAATTCCTAGAACGGGGAAAATGTGTCCACTGTGACGTTATTTACCATGTGATAGTAAATAGAACTATATTTGTAATATTTAAGTTACATATAGAGCTATACGAATACGAAACCTTTTAGAGGAACTGTGATTTGCGTTTTTAGAATTTTATACTTTAACCCAAATTTTTTTTTATAAAACTTTGCCAATTTTGGGGACGGCTATGTCTGCTTAAAGGAGTCAAATTCCACAACCTGTTAACATTTTTCAACATTTTTTTCAAAATATTGTGGTTTAAGGTACATACATAATTACTACAATTATACATATAATCAACATACAACTACATATTTTTATAAATCTTTTAAGTATAAAAATGAGTTATTAATGTTTTGGTTGAAAGTGGCCAAATTATAACGTATTACATTTTGGGTCATCTCGAACCTTTTCAAGTAGATTTGTAAGTAGTCTGATCGACAAGTTCCTATTACTTTTTAACTTAGTTTGTAAGTGAAGTTATTGCTGGGTTTAAAACTTGAGTTTTAACATTTTAAACTAAAATTGTTGACGATCACTCACAGAATAACATTTACCATAATAACATGAACAATTTTAACTTTAAATTAGTGTAAAATTTGAACGGATTAACATATTGTCATTCAATTGTGAACGTACAATGTACGTATATATGTACATACATACATCAAAAAATATTTTAATTGAGGGTGCTGTAGGTTAATTGGTTAGCGCATTTGATCATTAAGCATGAATTGGTATTTGTAGCCCAAGTTCGATTCCCAGTCGCTACCATTCAAACAACATCAGTTTCTGATAATTATTAGTTTTCTTTCTATCCATCATAACTAATATTTATCACAGCCATACAAGTAAAATAATTAAATAAAGGCTATAAAATCAAGTTTTAACATTAATGCGCCTACTCACCACCAGAGGCGCTGCAATTCTGCACTAAAAACATACATAATGCGCAATTTCAGAGTTGTGATATAAAAAGCTTTCTTCTTTCACCACCTTTACTTCTTTAACTATTCCCTTTCGATTGCCTGAGTGTTAACTACTGTTAAAAAAAATAATGGAGTGATAACTTTCATCATTATCTCTACTTTAATAACAAAATTGCTAAAAAGAAGAATACATATATGTTTCAAAAATTATTTTTTTGCCTAAATAAAACAATTTTTATTTTACAAAGATAGTGACATTTTTTGACATTCTGATTATAAATGCATATTTAGTCAACACTCCCACTGCGAACCCATTTAAATACAAATCAACTCAGAAAAAACTGTTTCATTAAGATTTCTCTAATCGTTTACGAGCTACTAATTTTTTTTTAAATGCTTTTAAACCACCGATCTCCGTTAAATATGAAATAAATTGTATGATTGTTCTTTTAATATTTTTATTAAAACTTTATTTAAATTAAAATTTATTATGATTGTAAAACAATTGAGCAATTTTCAATTCGAATGCATTGACGTTATCCATTATTAGATAAAAGTAGTTATCTGACAAAAAATATGTATCCACTAAATAAAATTTGTTATACCCTATACCACCATACTGGGGAGGGCATATTGGATTTGTGCTTTTGTTTTTAACGACCAAAGATATTTGTCTAACTCCCATTGTGTGCAAAGTACATGTCTAAATATTGAAAATATTTCGAAAAAATTTAGTAAGTGAGCGATTGAGTTGAAATCGGCAATATGTTTCATTTATACACAAATCATTCAGCCCAATTTTATGATAATCGGTCCATAATTAGTCATTGCTGCCATATAAAGCCCAATTCCGGAAATCATTTCAAAGACCATTGATATTTTAAAAATAAAATTCAACGTAATTAAGTTTCATAGATACAGAAATCATGACATTTAATTTTATAACGGCCGGTCCATAATTAGTCAAAGCTCGACTATAAGCCCAAAGTGTTTATATCAAGTATATGCTCAGAACTCATGTCACTAACTTTTTGGATGAATGGCCTTTCCTCACTGGCCTTCACGCAGTCCTATTCCAAGTAGTGTATGTATAAATTTGGTGACCTTAATGCCTCGCAGATGTCAAGCTGTTATCGATAACAATGAATTTGCAACAAAATATTGATTGAGTTTTAAATAAATACTTTTTTTTTTTTGTAAAATTTGTCGTATGTCCTTAATTATATGCACAACTCATTTATGACTCCCAGATTCACAAATTATAATTAATCTGACACAATATGCAGTTATTTTCTAGTAGTTAGAGTTAAATTGCCTAAACTATGACAAATTTTGAGAATATCATAAAACCTTTCTTTGCTTCAAGCTCACATGTTAGTATGGTGTCCTTAATTAGTTGCACGTAGCTGTATATGGCAAAAATAAATTGTTTATACTTCGAGTACAAAATATAAATAAATCAGAACTTAAAAATAATTGTGGTTTAAAAAGCTAATCGTGTTTGCGGTAGTTTTCTTTGTTTAAAAATCAAACTTTTTCAATATAATTTGTTGTTTTTATAGAAAAAACAAGTAAGAAAGTATAGTCGGTCAAGTCCACAATATAATACCCTAAACCCAGTATATGTATAAAACAATTTTTCAGAAATGTGCGTAATGTGGGAGATATGACGTATTATGGACCGATCATCCAAACATTTGGTGTCATGATGTCTGTAAATATTAGTATTATATGGGTTAAACTTTTAAACGATTTATGGAGCTTAAAGTGATTTTCGGCAGTGGGCCTTATATGGAAGCTACGACTAATTATGTACCGATCACAATAAAATTGTACCGTATTATTTTTATACATATAAAAAATATTTGGGTTCAATATTATTTGGATACCAACATTTTTTATGCTCTTTAAAGTGATTTTCGGAAGTGGGCCTTATATGAGAAGTACGAGTAATTATAGACGGATCTGCACAAAATTAGTAGATGTGATTTGGCTTCATTTACCACTGAAGAAATTTGTGTGGATACTTACATAATTGAAACATTTATGATCAGTAAGCCCCCATTTCGGGAGGACATTTGTATGGGGGCCAGGTGAAATCATTGACCGATTTCCACCAGTTTCAATCCCATCCAACCTTGGGCCGAAAACATATAACGTGCCAAATTTTATCATAATATCTGTAAAATTGCGACCTGTACTCTGCACACAAACTTTACAGGGACAGCCAGCCAGCCAGACGGACAAACGGATGGACATCGTTAAATCGACTCAGGAAGTAATTCTGAGTCGATCGGTATACTTAAAGGTGGGTGTTGGACTAATAATTCTGGGCGTTACAAAAATCAGCACAAATTCAATATACCCTTCCCACTATTGTGGTGTAGGGTATAATTAAATAGACAAATACCGATAATGATTCGGTGGGAACCTGCTCTTTGTTTCAAAACAGAACCGTGGGCGTTAAATATTTTTTTTTTTGTTTTTTTTTGTGAAATCTGAGATAAGTTTTTAACACTTGGTTTAGCGATTTAAAGTGTTTTTTTTTTTTTGTTGTTTTTGTTTAACTAATTGCAATTCTAAATGCATCTGCTGCTAGAAAACGCTATTGAATATCTATGGAAAACCGATTGTGTGTTTAACAATTTACAACAATACAAAGACTTACATTTATTTTGAATAATTAACATGAAATCAACTGAAAATAAATGAAGCTAAAACCTTAAATGAATTAATGTTTGTGAGTGTTAATATTTGTGTTTATATAAATGTTTAGTGTGTGCTGTTAAATACTTTTTTAATATTAATTGTCTAATATTGGTAATTATAAGTAATACGTACATGACACATGAGATACTAGTACCTGCCGTAGTCGTACTCAATAAATGGGTTATAAATTTGGTAATTTTCCATTAAAAATTAAATGTTTAGAATACAAATTAAGTGGAATTGTAGACATGTCTACTAAAAATAAACACACCTACTTGTTTGTAACTTAAGGTTTTTAATTTTCGAACAACAAGTTTTAAATTACAATCAATCAAATGGTTACCAGGTACAATGAACATTTAGGGTGAATATAAAATCGGATGTAATTGGAGCCATTACTTTGTATTGAATAAAATAAAATAAATATTTCGTTTAAAAAAGTATAATTTTCAGTCCTGAGAAAAACCTCAATAATGCTCAAAAATAATTTCGGAATAGCAAAATAGCAGAAGTCATAGAAAAGTAAGTACAAAATCAAAATAATGTAATAAGTTTTCACTTCATTGTGATCTTTACAATCCTTATGTATATGATAATCCTTGGTAATTGTAATTGTAATTGTAATCTTTACTAGTCTGGAAATTCGTGTAACGTGAATAAAATTTCTGTGATAAACATTTTTAACCAAAAGCTGAATTGTAATTTAATTTGATCGTTTAAAAGTTGGCGTTCCTAAATTTGGTAAAATTCTCCGTATTAAAGTTGGTAAAATAGTGACACAGTGAAATAGTGAAAGAAATAAAAATTTATTTCAGTTTTCTAAATCATGTCCAATTTTATATTGCATCATAAACAAATCTGAAAACTTATTTTCTAGGTATCTTAAACAGAATTTTTGGTTTCTTGTGAAAGTGGAGCTTCCTACATTAGCTCTTCATGTGTATTTTCTGACTCTCGTGGAGCTCTTCCTAGTTCTTACGCAGCATTTTCTGGTTGTTAATTTGGCAAGAGAAAGCCAAATTAACAAAATCAAAACGATAGTGTCAAATTTACCCCTCCTCCCGTAGTTAAAGGTTAATAAGTTTTTCTGCTTTCATGGATCATTGTAATGATGAGCTGGCTTAAGTGCCTGCAGTAAATTTTTTATCATTCAACCAAACTGTTGATGTTGTTTGAGTGGCATCGAACCAGGGCTACAAATACCAACTCATGGCTTAATGATCAAATGCGCTAAACAATTAAGCTACAGCACCCTCTTTATACGGCTTGTAGGCATAGCTGCCAGATTTGATGATATTTTCTTTCAAAAATAACAAGGTGACGATTTGATGATCTTTTTTTTATTGAAAGTAACGATTTTCTGACTTATTAAAATCTTCTATCATTTGTTTGTTTTATTCTTATGTTTTTGTTACCAAATTCTCTCTATTTTTAAGACAGCAACTATTATTCTCATTTAATATCATAAATATTAAGAAGAACATGACATATTTCAAAAACAAAACTAAGTAATAGTAATGATTTCTTAATTATTGACAATTGTAGAATAATTCCAAATAATATTGAGTCAGGATAGTAGAAATTACTTATTTATCTATAAACATAAAAAGCAATTTTAAATGCTGAATTCTATGAACTAAAATTTGTTAGCGGAAACAATTTCTGAATTTCAACGGCGAAATTCAACAAAAACTTCTATTTTAACAAAACGTTGAAGGAATATTCAGCCAAATGAATGTAAATAACAAAAACACGGAATTCTTTGAGAACAAGTACCTGTATATGATGGATGAATTGGATTCTATACTCAAAATGTTATTTAAAACTTAATAAACTACATTGTTTTGATATTGTAATTTAACATGAATATTTATTATATTTATTTATAAAACACTGTGAGTCTTGTTTCACACTATTCAGTTTTAGCTGACCAGTTTTTGTTCAATGCTTTTGTTCAATTTTCGTAGTTTTGAATGCAAATCAAAATGCATGAAAAAAAAACAAAAGGAAATAAGAAAATTGACTAGTACAAGGTGGAGCAAAAGTAAACTTCCGATGTTTTTTGGCTGTAATTAAAAAAAATGAAAAACTTTGATTCTTTTGTGGATTATTTTTATTTGGTCTTTTAATTTTTTTTACATCAAGTCGAGAATATGATGTCATGTAAATGGCCGCCGCCACAGTTGATTGTCATTTGAGCCCTTTTTATGGTATTTTCCATCACTTTGGCCAAAACTTCCGGCGCTAGGTCCTCACATTCTTGACGGATATTGTCTTTAAGAGCTGCAAGAGTTTGAGGCTTGTTGACATAAACCCGCGACTTCAAAAAGCCCCACAAAAAGAAGTCTGGAGTGGTCAAATCAGGCGATCTTGCTGGCCAGTGCAAATCGCCAAAACGGGAGATTAGGCGCCTGGGAAATGCATCCTTCAGCATATCGGTTGTCGCACGTGCAGTGTGTGCCGTTGCACCGTCGTTGATTATTGCGCCGTAGCGCTCAACATTCACAGTAACCGATTGGCCCGCGACGTCCGATGACTCCTCCAGCGAAAACAGCACACCATACAGTGACTTTGAACGGGTGTAATGGCTCTTCGTGGGTTACACGCGGATTTTCAGTGCCCCAGAAGCGTAAATTTTGCTTATTTACGTACCCGCTAAAAATGGGCCTCATCACTCATGATTATTTTTGATGAAAAATCATCTTCCTCTTGGTGGTGATTAAGGATGGCTTGAGCGTATGTTAGACGCGATTGGCGATCAGCAGCCAACAGCTGATGCACCGTCTGGACTTTGTACGGAAATATCTTCAAATCTTGTACCAAAATTCGCTGTAAAGACTGATACCCATTAGCGTGGCACGTCGTCTGGTCGATGTCGACGGCGATTCCATGAAATCCTCGTTGTGCCAAAGTCAGCGACCGATTATTGGTCAAATAAATAGTCAGCAATATTCCGCGTTCTGGAGCAGTGTAGCGTAATATTGTTTATTAACGTGTATTTCGCATGTGTTTACTACACAAATGTCAAAACAGAACTGACATTATGCATTTTCTGATAGGAGGATTACTTTTGCGCCACCAAGTTTGTACCCCTTGGTCTCTTTTCTCTTTTCAACCAAAAATACTTGCCTTGAAAAGTGTGAAAGCGGACTAAGATTTTATAAAAATAGAATAATTATTATTTCATAATCGAACTATTAATTTTTACTTCTTGATAATTTTTTAGTTAGGCTCGAGTTCATTAAATTTAATTTTCATTAAATTATTTTTACTGAAGTACTGAAGAATTACAACTTGAAAAATTTATTATTAAAAATTTTGATAATTTTTCTTGACTGGGGATCGAACCTAAGTTGTTGAATTTACATATGTTTCGAGAGATCCCACTTTCTCTCAGCAGAATTCTTTGCGTTCTACCATATGCACCACTGCGGTGCCGGTCAGCCAACAGACAAACATCAATCCTTTAACCAGTGTTAGTTCTTTTAAAGAGCATAAATCTCTTTAAAATGTCGGTATCCAAATAATATTCAACAAAAATATGTTTCATATACACGCAAATCTTTCGGCTCAATTTTATGATGATCGCTCTATGATTAGTAATAGCTCCTATATAAGTGCCACTTTCGAAAATCTCTTGAACGACCATATATCTCTTTAAAATTTTGGTATTCGAATAGAATTCAACACAAATTAGTTTCATATATACAGAAATCGTGATACGTATTTTTGTAAAGGTCATTCCATAATTGGTCATAGTCCCATATCTGTAAAACCGTTTTTAAACATATACTAGGTGTAGGGTAGTATATGGTCGAGCTTGAATTACTATACTTTCTGACTTGTATTTTAAAGTGCAAATAAAAATAATGAAAATAATACTACCCAGTTAATCGTTTTTCAGCTAAAACCGTATGAAAATGCACTCGAGTAACCCGAGAAAATATTTACTTGATTATAGATTTCTACTTCATAAGGCATCATATGGTGGTGATGTCCGATTATAATTCCCTACTTTTCTCTTATTCAGTATATTTTATTTATTAATTTTTTTTCCTTTCCCTTTTTCATTAATTCCGTAACAGATTTGTATTGTGGTGGTATTATTTAGTAGTTGTTATTTTTATACGATCCATTTCATGAAAGTAGTACCATTAAATCTCGTTTATTTCATAATTCATTATTCCTCTATTAACTCACATAATAACTTTAAATTACCACTTTTGAAAAATATCGTTATTAAACACATTAAACATATTTTTGTTGCTCTTATTTGGAATCTAAATTGCCAAGAAAAGCAACGAATACAAACAACTAAAATGGCCAAAACATCTTTAAGATACATAAACAATGTTGCATGATTTATATACGTGTTATTATTTTGTTGCCGGTATTATTGCTAATACTGCTGCTGCTTTTGTTGTTGATGTTGTTTATGTTTTCGTTATAAATTTAATAGCTCACACAGGCCCATTTTGAAGGCATTAAAAAAAGTATACAATATAAATGATTCCTGTCAGAATGAAACTAAAATTAACAACAACAAAAAAAAAACTAAAGAACAATATACAATAAAGTAAACAAACAAATAAATCTGTAACAATTTAAAAAAATATACTCTGTTACAAAGGGGTCAGTTCAAATTGTACAATTCTTTAGGGAAACCAGAATAATAATATTAAAGACCTACATATTTTGAAACTCAAATCCGTTAACAAAAATATACTGGGCGTTTCTAAATGTTAAATGTAAAATTGAAAACAGAGTAGACTTTTGGAAGATATTGATATTGTTAAGTTAATTGCACTATGATCACTTTTACATATGTATGTACTACTACATACTTGGGTTTCAAGTACGCATCCATCCGTAGATTGATATTGTTGCTGATATAAATGCACAAAACGTGACGTGACGTATCTTTGGGCAAGTTTCAACAATCAAACTAAATATTAAAGCGTTATGAAGATAAAACCTATTATTAAGTTATGTTTAATGGCTGTGTAGAACAATAAAGTATAAAAGAATAAAGTAATAAATAAAAAATAGCAATTGGTTTCGAATTATGGAGTGAGTAAACCCATGATGATAGAAAGCATAATGTTGATGTTCTCCATTACTGTGGCATTGAAAGAATTGAAACTAAGTGTAGTTTTACTTGGAATTAAGCTCATTTTATTTCAGGCTTATTGCTAATTTTTATATATGAGTTGATTCACGTTGAATTTCTACTTGATATTAATTTGTATAATGTTTAGGCGTATTTAAGTGAATTTCGGTAGTAGTCCTTTTTTTTAGAAACAATGACAATTATGGTGCGATGGTCAATTTTATAAAGTCCAATAGTTTGTACATACATATATAACTTTTCAGGAAGAAATTTGATTGAGGGCGAAACATTTTAGAAAAATATCAACTTTTGTGATTTGTCTCACATTCACATTTTGGTTTAGAACTCTGTTTCAATTTAATAGATTTTTGCATTTTCAATACCAACAAACATTTCTAATCTACAAAGAATATTAAGGTCCTTCTCTCAAAGCTCTAATATGTTTACAATAGGCGGACCGATCGATCGTCTTAGAATTTTAGAAGGACCCAAAATAAATACACTGTTGAAAAAAATATTTTTTCATGATTAATTCTTACTGCCAAATCAAATCATCACTAGATCTTTTGGTGTATATATACTGAGAAGTTTTCTATGAATTTGATTTTTTGGTCATAAGTTAATTGTAGTTTTCAAATTATTGTCTAAAAAGCCAACATCGGTGTTTCTATGTAACCAGAATTTAGGCAAAAGGGTGTTTGTTAATCAGCATATTATTTTACATTTAAGACCCAAAGTTGTCAATTCAATATAACACCATTCTTCGGTGTTGAGGCTCTCGCAAATTATTATAATAAACGTTAGAAAAAAAACCCAACAACAACTAAAAATATTATAGTGATTTTATTTTACGCTACTTTTATAATTAGCACGTTTCAAAATAACAAACAAATACAAAACCACATATCTTAAATTGTTTATACTCACGCACGTACATACGAGTACATACCGATGTAAGTAATACACAAATATATAGGGTGATCCATTTAGACCTTTTTTCAATTGTTGTGTATATCTGTCATCTTATTGTTGTTCAGTATTGTTTGACAATTCATCATGGATATGTTTTCTATGCTCAATGGCTTTCTTTATTGAGAAATCATTTTGGTAAACTGTTAATGTTCTCGTATGTATGATTTTAAGATGTTAATAAAAAAATGTATGACTATATGACTTCTTTCTATTTCTTATAACTTTGTTCTGTTTGATTTTCTTATTATTTGTTATTAGTAGTTAATTTTCGGTTAATAGGTTACAGCTCATTACCAAACACGTATGTAAGTGGAATTCAAACAGTTTTTTTTTTTTTTTTTTTGTTGCACGTTCTTGCCCTAATAATACACACCTTTCGTGGTTTGGTAAACTGAAATTAGAAATATTAAAAGAACATGTTAAAAATAAATGAAAGTGTGCACTAGTGTGTGCTCCTAATATTAACATGATTATATATGTAGTGTTGCACGTGCAAATACTCGTATTAAAACTAATTCACGAACTCAAACGCTCTCACATTGAATAAAATTACTTTACTTGACTTTGTAAATATTAACACAAATATATTAGGGTACTCACCCTGTATGAAATTTTCTTTATATTTCCACTATTTAATAAAAATATTCACTCTATTAACAACCTTATTAGAAGAGAGACCGATTTCCACCATCCGTCCTCGAGCGAAAAAAATTTCACGTACCACATTTTATCGATATATTTTCAAAATTGCGACCTGTAAAAACAAGTAAGTAAGTCTAGTCGGTCAAGCCCGACCATATAATACCCTACACCCAGTATATGTATAAAACAGTTTTTCAAAAACGAGCTCTATATGGGAGATATTACTTATTACGGACCGATCATCCAAAAATTTAGTTCCATGATTTCTGTGAATATAAATAGTATATGTATTAAACTTTATCTCAATATAAATACTTTTAAAAGATTTATGGAGGTTAAATTGAATTACGAAGAGGGTCTTATATGGGAGTTTCGACTAATTATGGACCGACCATTATAAAATTAGGTGTCCACATTTCTGTATGAAATCTGTTGAATTTTATTTGAATACCAACATTTTTAAGAAATTTATGGCAGTTAAAGTGATTTTCGAAAGTGGGCCTTATATGGGAGCTATGACTAGTTATGGACCGATCATCAAAAAATTCTACCATATTATATGTGTGTATACGAAACATATTTATATTCAATATTATTTCGATACCAACAGTTTTAAAAGAGTTATGCTCTTTAAAGTGATTTTCGGATATGGGGGGGTTATATACAGGCTACGGCAAATTATGGACTGATCTTGACAAAATTTATAGATGTGATTTAGTTTCATTTATTACTCATTTGCGGTGAAATTTGTTTGCATACTTTCATAATTCAAACATTTATGATCGTTAAACACCTATTTCGGAAGGACATTTGTATCACAGAGTATAACAGAGGCGACAATTTTGGCGTTTCAAAATCGCTACAATCAGCTAAAAAGGCAGGTATGTTAAAAAGAGAAAGAAAATATTTTCTGGTAGTAAATTTGTAATGTAAAAAAGCAAAGCACTTTTATACAACAATAATTTTATGGACAAAACAAAATAAACAAAACAATTTGAATTAGAATATTTGAATTGAAATTTTGTTTATATGTTTGTGATTTTAATAACTAACTAAATTGTATTTTAATAATTGTTATACTTTGTGGTATGCATTGTGGAGTTTGTGCATTCGTTAGATGATATAAATGCATTTTTTATGGTTGTATCAAACAATACAAAAAATACTCTGTGCCAAAAATTAATTTTATTGCGTCAGAAAAATAGTAACATAAAGAAAACAAAAAGGCAGGTTTCAAAGAAAGAGACAAGAAAAAAACTACACTATCTTTGCTCTTCTGTCACCTCTGTTATACTCTGTGATTTGTATGGGGGCTAGATGAAATAATGGACCGATTTGCACCAGATTCAATCTCATCCGTTCCTGAGCTGAAAAAATATCACGTACCAAATTGTATTGAAATATCTTCAAAATTGCGACCTGCACTCTGCGCAAAAGCTTTACATGGACAGCCAGCCAGCCAGACGAAAGGACATCGTTAAATCGACTCAGGAAGTGATTCTGAGTCGAAATAAGGTGGCTGTTTCCTGGGCGTTATAATTTATAAATATCAGCACCAATCCAATATTACCTCCCCACTATGGTGGTGTAGGGTATAACAAATATGTTTCTCTAAATATCCGTAGACGTGAATGTGCCTAAAATCGGTTTATATAGTAGAAATATATTATTAAGAAGAGAAACTGTGGCTTTACAAATTTATTACAAATTTATGTTTGAACGATATAAATTCAGTGTAGGAAATTGCTCAACTACTTTCAAGGACTACTTAACTTCAACTAAGAAAAAATTCAAAGCAAAAGCAGAGCACAAAGTCGAAAAACAAAAATAAATCTATTGGCTATTTTACTAAGTGATGTTATTTACTATTGCTATTGCTGTCGAAACATTCACAGTGAAAAAGAAAAATCAAAAACTGTATGCTGTAAAGGTCGTGATACACTATCCAACACAATCGTATGATTCATTCACTGGAAAATCTGACCGATTTCTTTCACACTCAAAAAAACAAAAAAAAAATCGCAACAAAGTTTGTCATAGGTGCCACGCATTATTACACAAAAAAGATGCAAAAATATATGCTTTAAATCAATGAAGCCGACATTATTGTTTTCTTATCAGCTGTATTGGAAAATACAACTCTGATCGCATAGAAACTATCATTTTATGAAAATTTTTAAAAACTTTTAGACTTGTCAAAAAACACACTATCATACTTTATGAACACACATGATTTTTTGACATACCGTACGACTAAATAGGATAGTGGCCTTAAGCCGCATCTAATTTTTAAATTAATTGCAGCGACAACGAATATAAAACCTGCTTAACTTCAGCATAGCAACATTTTCAACATTTAACTAAAACTATTATTATTATTATTGTGCTGGAAGAAATGCAAGCTAAGCAGAAATTTGTGTGCTAATTTATAGTCAGCAATTCTAACCCAGTATATTATTAACTAGTTATCAGAATAAATTGTTTTTTTTTGCAAAGTAATTAAAATGTTTACTGGGTATCATAAATTCTTCTTTTTCACTTCATCTCATATTTTCGTTATTTTTTAATTTTTTCAGCAAATAAAAAAAAAATATTATCGACCTTGCTTTGATTGATATTTACATAGAAACGAGCATAATGGTCTTAAATTTAAAAATCATATATGATTTTTTAGGGAAACCTTAAAACTCCTTTCTATTTATTATGTATGTATGTATGTATATGTCACTTTTGACAATAAATACAAGTATATATTGTTACATACATGCTTACTTACACGCACTCATGTGTTTATAAATTGTTTCGTACACGTGTTGTTCCCTTTACTTCTTACTTTTTGTTGAGTTGTTACGAAGGATGTAAGTTTGAATATGGTTTTCAACACGAACTTTGTTTTGTGTTTTCAATAGGACACTCACACAGCAACCAAAATACTAAATTTATTGCGAACCAAATTTCTCGATAGCAGAATTTCAGGAAATTTAGCTGAAATTTGACTGCCCTGATCATGTGGTTTAACACCATCATATGATTTCTTGAGGATTTAAATGTGGAGTATATACAAAGTCAATCGAATCGATTACAGCTTGCAAACTTAAAATATGTGACGTAATGATTGAACATGTTGTTAAAAGAATCGATATCTGTAAGTGTGATCGTGCCGATCATCTGTCCTTTATCATTTCCCATTTATACTCTGTCCAATACAGTACAAATTTGAACGATTTTCATTAATTTTTTTATTTTATCTCATTTTGTTTTGGAAAACAAGGTTCTTGTTGGAAATCCCTTTACATGTATGTGTACATAATTTGAGTATGTAGGACAGTGTGTGTATCAGTAGCACACAAACAGTTTGTAGTACATTGTATTGAGATGTTTGTACATTAAGGAGGCGGTTATTTTCACAAAAATATTTGTTAGTTATTTAGTAAACAGGTTTTAAGGCTCCCTGGACACTATTGTATGCATACAATACATAACCTTTCGAATATAATATGTATATACTTTGGATAACCTGCAGGAGCACAAAAAAAAAATCTTTGAATTCATGGCTAAAAATTATCCACTGGAACTATTCATTATTGTTCCCTCAAATTCTTATAAATAGAATTTTAAAAGCTTTTTTAAGGACAATCTTAACTCCATACAACTTTGTACCATTCTATTTTGTATATATTATATTGCAGATACATGATATGATACATGAGATTTTAGTTTCTTTTTGTTTTTGTTTTACTAATTCATTCTTAGATTATTAGTAAGAATTTGAAATTGGCTTTAAGTCTCTTTATTCTTTTGTGTGTCTTGATTAGTATCCACACTTAAAATAACAGGTCGAAGGATTATATCCCTCTTTTAAACATATTTAGATGTATAGAACAACACTTGTTGGCAACACTTTTTCAACTGGCGGCCATTTTGTGATTTATTGCACTCGTAGACCCTCTTTCTTGCGAAGCTTCGCCTTCTTTATTCATGATAACATGGAATTGATAGAAGGTCTACCCCTGGATACTACGAGTCTATCTATATACACGGATGGCTCCAAAAAAGGGGAGAGAATTGGCGGTGGGGTCTATATCCAAAAGTTTGGAATAAAAATGTCGTTTAGAATTCCAAACGGATGTAGTATCCTTCAGTCTGAAATATCGGCTATAAAGCGAGCGACTAAATGGATCAGTTATTACAGAATATCGGGAAGAGATATACTGACAGCCAAGCTGCAATAAAATCTCTGACAGGTGTACACACTACATCAATTTTGGTCCAGGAATGCCGGACATCCTTAAACAGGATGGCGAGAGATTCAACAGTTTCACTCATATGGCTGCGTGGACATAGAGACATAATAAACAAGTGTATCGCAGATGACTTCGCAAGGAAACGTGCCATGTTACCTGACGATGACAGTGACCATCTTTGCGGTATTCCGCTATCGAAATATAAGTAAATAGTCAGCAACTTTTACTATGAGCTAGTTTAAACCAGGTGGGTAAATGAACATACCTGTGCAGTCACACGACTGATTTGGCCTATAATAAATAGGAAACGTACGTTGTATTTACTAAAATTACAGCGAGCACAACTCAGTAACTTGGTGTCGTTGATTACAGGACACTTGCAAATTCGGCAATCATGAAAAACGACTGGGTTCCCCCTTTAATGATTTTTGCAGGTGTTGCAATAATGAAGCAGAGAAGGAAACAGTCTCTCATCTTTTATGTCAATGCCCAGCAATGAGTAGATCTTGTAGCATCTTTCTGGGGCAACCATCCCTCGACGACTTATCCGAGCGCTCAGATTTGAAGTTGGAGAATATTGATGCTTTCATCAGAAGCAGTAATTGGCTGCAGTAATTAAATACTGGTTATCTACGCTCTTTTAAATATTGGTCTTCACACTTTTCACTCTTCTCTTACTTCAAACATCTCTTTTACTATCCTTCGTATTCTTCTATTCTATATACTTCTTCATATATATTTTTCTTCTTCTCTATCCAGAAAGTCAGGTAACACAATAGGACCTAAGTGGGCTGTACTACATGGCCACCTGCTGGTTTGGCATTTCTTGCTTCCAAATTGTTCAAATTTATTTTGAAAATCATGGTTCTGTTCGTAATACGTATCGAGGGTGTATTTTGAAATTGAATAAAACAAAGATGATTTTTTTAAATTAACATGAAACAAAAATTTATCTTTGTTTTATTCAATTTCAAAGTTATATACATCTAAAAAAAACATAGGGTGTTCTTTTTAACAGTATTTTCCAAGTTTTATTAAAAGTAAGTAAAATGCCATTGTTTATAAGAAAAAAAAAACAAAAAGAAATATAATTGTAAAGTACGAGTATTGTTTAAAAGTTTGTTTAATGTGGCTAAAAACAGATTTAATGTTTACATTAAATTTAAAATTAACATGGATTTAAAACTAAACACAAAAGTTGAAAGTTTGTTCAAAGTATAATTGCCTTAAGACCCCAGCTAACGAGTTCTAAAATATTCTTAGGGGTGTACAAAATCATATAAGAGTTTGTGTCATATTTATGGCTTTGTTTTTAAGCCTAAAATTCGTGTTTTTCTGGAAAAATAAAAACTTTATTTAAATTATTCATTAGGTTGTTCTAATGTCGTATACCCGTTTATACCAACTCAAATAGTATTAAACAAGTGCCTTAAACTCTCTAATGTATATAAGCCCTTTAAATTTTGTATGTTGTTACATGTAGACTTTTATAAAGTAAAACAAGTAAGAAAGTATAGTCGGTCAAGCCCGACCATATAATACCCTACACCCACTATATGTATAAAACTTTTTTCACAAATATGTGCGCTATATTGGAGATATGACCTATTATGTACCGATCATCCAAAAATTTAGTGTCATGATTTCTGTGAATATAAATATTGTGTACATACACACATATGTTAAACTTTATCTCGAAATAAATAATTTTAAAAGATTTATGGAGGTTAAAGTTGATTGGGGGGAGGGTCATATATGGGAGTTTCGACTAATTACGGACCGCCCATTATAAAATTAGATGTCATCATTTCTGTATGAATTCTGTGGAATTTTATTTGAATACCTTTTGAATACATTTTTAAGAAAATTATGGCAGTTAAAGTGATTTTCGAAAGTGGGTATACGACTAATTATGGACCGATCACAATAAAATTGTATCGTATTGTTCGTAGACATATGAAATATATTTGCGTTTAATATTATTTGGATACTAACATTTTTGAATGAGTTATGCTTTTTAACGTGATTTTCGGAAGTGGGCCTTATATGGGAGCTACGACTAATTATAGACCGAACTGCACAAAAATAGCAGATGTAATTTGGCTTCATTTACCACTCATTTGTGATAAAATTTGTTTGGTTCCTTGCATAATTCCAACATTTATGATCGGGAAACCCCAATTTCGGGAAACTGATTTCCATCAGTTTCAATCCCATCCATTCTTGGAACGAAAAATATCACTTACCAAATTTTATCAAGATATCTTCAAACTTAAATTTTCATTAAACCGAATAACGAAAATCTAAGTGAAACTCATAAAAGAAAAGAAAATTCAAAAACATTTATAAAATGTTAATTTGCCAAAATAGCAATAAGTATGCGCACCACTAACAATAGCCACAGAGGCATTTACTCGTATATAGACAGTTAAACTTATTACCAACCAACTAAACCCTGTTGGTACTTTTTTGTAACTAAAAACACACACAGGAACACTTCCAAAACTTGACAGTCATGCGTAGCCCAGACCAAAATTATTCTGGTCTAAAATAAAATAATGCACACAGTCACACACCCATAGTGCAATTAGTTTCTGTTGGACTAACTACACTTAGAGGGCCGATTTAGTCGTTAATACTAAGAAACTAATTTAAATTTATTTGTTACGCTCATTAGCAGTAATTGTGTAAAATGTAAAGCCAAGAAAACCACACTAAACATAAATGCAAATGATTATTAAAAATGTACAAAGAGAAAATGGGGGAGGAAATGTTTAAAAAAAAATAAACATAGAAAAACACAGTGCGTAAATAATGGTCACTTGAACCCTACGATAAAACACCATACATTAAGTACTTATGGTGGGATTAAGTAGGAGAGACAAAAGGTTTAGTCTTTAAGATTGCATTTCGTATGGATTTGCTGCTGAGCGGAAATAATTGTTTTGTAGAGCGATTCGAGACAAAACAAAACATTTATATTAAGATCAATTAACTAAACGTAAAATGCGTAAAATAGGTGAATTACATTTCAGATACAACTGCTTTATTTACAAATTAGAAAATAAGAACAAATTTATCGATCATATGACAAATATGTACGTGTATTTAATAAATAGTTACTTAACCCATTTTGTTAAGAGAATATGATATCGTTCACAGGAAGTAGTACTTTTCCAACTCTTCGTACGATTTAGTTTGGAGCCGGGTCTTTGGTGTTGTGTGCTTTACACAATATATCAGTAAAGTTGGCTTGCTACATACTTATTTTCTGCAAGATAAATGACATTGTTTAACCAACAACGAGGACTCTAGCTTATTGCAGAGAGCTAATTTCTTTTTCCTTGGTCTGATCTATTTCATCTGGGTCTTTTTTTTTATCGATTTATTGATATTTAAATAGCACGCAGAGTTGTAAGTCGCCTTTTGAAATGATTTTGGTAAGGTTCATTCCAAACGCTTAGGTAAACGCCACTAGGCCTTCGGAATGAACAGTACCACTGAGGAAACTAGTTCGGTGTTAGATGTGATCTGGACGACGTTGTCAATACCTGAAACAGAGATTTAAAGAGTTTTGGATAATGTTAGGAACTTAGGCACAGTATGGTAGCAACGCCAGACTGTTTGATAGTCTTTTTAAACGCATTAGTACTTAGTAGAGCTTCCAACCCATTGTTAGAGGTCTCAATGGCTAATAAATTACATTAACCCCAAACTAACGTTGTAGTAGCCACCTACACAGAAAAAAAAATCATGTTTTTTTTCAATTAAACCTTTAATTGATTTTAAGATAATTTTTAATTAAAATTTTAATTGATTCAATTACTTTTTCTGATTTTTCTGATATTTTCAATTAAATCTTACATTTTTTTTAATTGATACTATCATTTTGTTTACAGGTCCGATTTCAATTAAATTTTTACTTGATTCCACAAATATTTTAATTGAAACTCATTTTTATTTTTTTCTGTTTAGCATGAAGTTTATAATCATCCTTATGCAGTTTGATATTGAAAATCAGTAAATTTCGACCAGTACCACCAGATTTATGAATAAAAATGTAAGACAACCCTAAATTTGTTTGTTTAAATGTATTGCATATAATACAATGAAATTTGTCATGTTTGAATATTGTTAAAATCGGTCAATGTGCAATATTTAACCAAAGACCACATATACGAATCTCTCCTGAGAATAACTTATATCTCTTATAAATTTCATTATTTCGTTGAAAAATAATCCTAATATATAAAGAAAAATACTGTGGCGAATTTCATGAAGACCGGCCGACAATTCGTAACAGCTTCCGTAAAAATAAATACACCCATTAATACATAAAAATCCAATGAATATCGAAATCGATTGAAATCTTACTTAGATCACAAATTTTTATTAAAAATTCATACCACTAGATTCAATAATTCCATAACTGGCCATATATCACTATGAAGAAGAAATTCAACCAAAATAAGTCTCAAATATGTACCTAGAAACCTCGTTACAATATTTTATGATGATAAGCCCAATATTTTAACAGACATTAGTTTCAGGTACGCTGAGCTTGTACTGCTGGATTTTGCGACTATCGTTCCATAATTACAAATACTCTGAAATTAAAATCACTTAAAATATCAATATTCACAAAAAAAAAAAAAATTGAAAATGTGTAAGGCCTCGTTTTATTTAAAACTAGCTGGCCCCGGCTTCGCTCGGTATTTACTAATGATTTGTGTTTCAAAAAATTTCAGTTATTAAGAACAATGAGAAGTGAAAAGGAGGCAGTAAAATTTAGTTCATTTAGTTTTGCTAAAATATTCTCGTACTTAAAAAAAATGAGAAGTGAAAAGGAGGCTTTGGTGCCAGTTCTTCAAGTTTCTTCAAAAAATATGTATCTAATTAAGAGAAATGAGAAGTTAAAAGGAGGCAATATATTAAAAACTTAAAATTTCCGAGTTTTACCAGGAATTTTTGAATTTTTTTTCACAAATCATCTCCTGAAATTTTTTAATAGAATAAAAAAATCAGCCAAATCACTTCAGCCGTGTTCACGTGATGTCATTACATACATGGACCATTTCATTTTTATATATATAGACAACTGAAGAATTCAATCAAACATACCATCTTCAGATATATCAGTAGATCTCCAAGCATCTTTAACATCTTCTTTTAGGTGATATGTGCTTTCCTATTGCTAGTTTTTTGCATAAATTCGACGGCTTAATATTCCCTAAATGTTATCACAAATATTCTTAGTTTTGTGGCAGAGTAATAGCCTTAGCCCAGAGAATAGCATTTCTCGTGTATTAGTCTGGAATAGTTAGTAGTCTAGTAGTCTACTTATGATTGGTTTGAATACATATAATCTGACCAATACTCGTCATTATGTTGCTGAAACGTTTTATGTAAACTGAAATTTGACAATAAATATAAAAAATCACGTGAAATTATAGTAATGCAACACAATTTATAAATCCCTCAAGATACAAAATGCTGTAATATAACTGTGATATGGAGTAATTCCAAAATCCGGTCTGGATTTTTAGCAACACTAATTTTATTGAAATTCGCATTTTATGACGTATAAATCGAGCGCATTTCACATATAGTTCATATTTTATAGCACTCTAAATTTAGAGACATTGGATGTTTTTGAGAAATTTAGCAATATTTTGAAGAGAATATCTTTGTAACGCTTCAATCGATTTTAACAATATTGCTGTCATTTGAAAGGATTCCGCTTTATCTTCACAAATATTTACAAAAAAAATATATGTCTTAAATATTCTGAAAAATGGGAAAACAACAAGAGATCTATAATTATTGTAAACAAATTACAATATGGGATCCCAATGAGTTCTACACAGTGATGCCAAACGGGACTGGTTTTCAAATCCCGAAATACTGGAAATGTAATATTTTTGAGATTTCACGATTTTCATTTCATACTAAAACAAATTGGTTTATTATGAATAAAAACTATTTATTTCAAAAATGTAACTTATGTTAAATATACGAATAAATATGTTTAAAAAGAAACATATTCCGTCCTCATAACTATAATTTTTAAATTTATTAAAAGTTTATACATAAATCTTTAAACCATTTAAAAACATAATAATATTACATTAGCGCAATTCACAATCTTGTGCAAATGGTATTGCATCATTGCATTTGCAAAAAGGTTTAGCATTTTTTTTGCTCTTGCTGTATTGTATTTTGTTATTGTAGAGCAAAAATTTGCTAAACCTTTTTGCAAATGCAATGATGCAATACCATTTGCACAAGATTGTGAATTGCGCTAATATGAAATTTTGGATGCCTTACTTAGAACTATTAACTAAATTAATGTTATTCAATTTTGTTGCAACTCATTTGTATCTACACAAAATATCTTAAAAATATTTAATGCTAATATAATGTACAATGATGAAAATGATTTATAACAAAAGAGGTTTAAGACCTTATAAATATATGTATGGCTGTAACTAAAAGCACATATATACATATATATACATACATACATAGATATCAGAACTATATTGATCTCAATTTTATTTTTACTATATGTTCTTAAACCGACAAATTTTATTTATAATCTTCATAATTGGAAAATAAAATATGAATTTTAATTATTTGACTCTGGCGACATTTTTGCGTTTTTTTTTTGCAACTGTTTTGGCGACGTAGGTGAAAAAAAAATTTGACAACCCTGATGATAAGTATTAAATTTTAGTGAAACAAGTCTTATCATTTTTAATACCGTGGTAAAAGCTTTAATAAATACTGTAGGTCAATGGTAACAAAAATCGATTTTTGACTTGTTATTTGAAATACTAGGCATCTTGTTTGTTTCGCATTACACGAGTTTAGAAGTTATAATGTAACTTACCTAAAATCTAATTTTCTACATTTCGGTTAAATATAATTTTTAGATATCATCATTCGTTAAAAGCAATTTTTGGTTCTCTGAAATGTATTTTTCTAACCTCAATATATAAAAGCTTCTTGGAAATTTTTTTTTCTCAACCATTAGTTTTAAAAACCTTAAAATATTTTATAATCTCTTTCGTCTCAAAATTACTTTCTATATCATATTGCAATGTTCATTAATGTAAGTTTTATAGTGAGGCTACATGTTGTTGTGCTGCCAGTATTTTTTTTAGAGCTTATCCCCAATTTTTGATTTGTCATACCCAAAAAACCCCAAACTGATTTTTTTGAATAAAAATTTTTTTTTGTAAAATTTTTATTTTATTAAGATGGTTCACAGAAGAAATAGAGGTATGTTTTGCTGTGAAAATGGCAATCTAAAAATACATTAACATACTTTTATGACTGTAAATGAAAAAAAATATTTCTTACAATAATTGTCTTGCAATAATTTCCTTGCCAAAAGAGATTTGAAATTATTTTTGTGTTTGATCGTTTCAACGATCAAACTCTTGAGATCCTTTTTTTTGTGATTATAAAGATGTCCTGCATGCAACACACCAAAAATAATTTGTTGGATTACTATTGTCTTGAAACAATTTTGGTGCACAAGAATCACATTTTAGCCACCATAAAAGAAAACATGTTAATACCCTTAAAAAATATACTCGTACATATGTGTATATTTAAAACATTTTACCCAATCTTCGCGTTGCTAACAAGCATTATGATTTTTTTTAATAAAATTAGTATTTGCAGCCATTTCAAACGGTAAAAAAATATACTTCTTTATTAGAAACCATCCACTATAAATAATAACACACATATTTAGACTTGCCAGACGCACATTTTTTAGCACAAAAATCATTTTTGTTACCATCAGTTATAAAAAAAATCTACAAAAAATCCCCTAAAACTGTGTTGTCATCCCCAACAAATCCCCGGATAGCAAGATGAAATTTGTATCCCTAATCACGAAAAAAATCTCAAATTTGGGGATAAATCCCCTAAACTGGCAACTTTGTTGTAATCTGATGCAACTTAGTAAAGGTAATATAATTGGGTAATGCCAAATTTCGTTATTATTTTATAGGCGAAATCCTCTCAGAGGACACCAACATTGCTAAAATCGCATGACTAGTTATTCTATCCTAAAAATTGCTAATTTTGCACAAAAATGTCCTTTTTATGGATATAAAATATAAACCGTATATAATATGAGATTGATTTAAAAGTCTTTAATTCGAGACTATGTGTACGATTTAACACCTGTTTATGTTATACGTTTAAAGTTAGACGAAACTGGACGAAACGTCAACGATAACGTAACAATTTACTTTTATGTAACGCGCTCTCTATTGTTCGTCTTCATTTGCGTTATGGACGTATAAATTAACAAAGTGTCAAATCACAGTATTGCCTGTATAAAAATATATTTGTTTTGTTTACTTTTGTTCATATTGAATATCTTAATTTACTATAAACAATGGCTACCCTACTAAGAGCAAAAAAATAAACAGTTGGATATACATTATAAACAAATCAAATTATTTACAAATTTGTGTAATTTTGAAAAATTATTAAATTAATAAAAAAAAAAATATGTTTTCATCATTATTATATATTGCTTTTACACAAATAAGCACATCATTGTTTGTGTATATTTAGCTTTTTTTAGTTTCAATTTCAAAATTTTTAAAATTTTTCTGTTACTTATATGTATATTTCTGTAGGACGAATAAATAATATTTTATTTGTCTTTCTTTCGTTTGTTTGACATTTAAAAACGCGATACACAACCCAAAAAAATGTATCAATTGTTACGTTAGTCGTCAAAAAATTTTACTTTCGTGTTACATAGCCCCAAATAGGAAAAACGTTAATTATTTTTTAGGTTTGTTTAGTTATTCATCTTACATAAACAGGCTGTTAAATTTTAACAAAATCAAAAAGCAGAAAACTTAAATTCTATTTCTGGAGTCAAAACACTTTGGAATTACACTACACAAAATTGATTAGAACAAAATCGTATGATAAAATTTCCGATAAGTTTTGAAGTATTTGTGGGGAGGGTGTATAAGATTTGACATAGCCGAATATATCACCCTTGTCAATATTTTTTTACTATCCATTTTTTTCTATTCATTTTACATTCCCTTTGATATCTTTAAGATGTTAACATTCTTAGGAATTTTTGTCATCAAAAATATTTCGCGTTTCGGACCTGTCAACTAGCCATTTAAAAGATGTGACATGTGTGGATTCTTTAGAGGTCTAAAGACTTTATTCGTGAGAAACCGGTAGTTCTGTTACATACTATCTAAAGTACCTATAGCGTAGTCGCGGTCAATATTTAAATTGAATGATCTTAATATTTTATAAAATTGCTTTGACTCTGTGTAAGAAGTCTTTTAAGCGGGCAGATTTGCTTTGTGGTTTTAGGATTCAGTTTTAGGAATTAGAGATTTATATCCGTTAAAGTGATTTTCAAAAAGGGGACATATATTATAAATCAATAATTTTTTAATAACTCATGTACTGTAACCGACGGCATTAAGTTATGCATTAAATTAGATTATTAGGTGAAAAGAGAAATACTCGTTCACAACACGTATGTTTAAATATCATTATAATATTAGTTTTAACGTTTTTATTTGGTTGATAAACTAAGGAAATATTTAAAACTAATTTCTCAGTTGCAGAGCGAGTCGTGGAGTGCTGAAATGTGAAAAGAAAAGCAAACTATAAATAAAATTGTGCTATAATGTTAATGTTAATTTTAACGCACATTAAAATTAAATTATGCAAAGTCATTTAAAAAGTGGTTGAGCCTAATAAGCCACCTGAATTAACTGCAAGAAACGTTGAGAAAGGCAAATGAAAATAAATAATTATAATGGTCAAGACATTTCCATATCTTACGCACTGATAATGCACGTATGTAAGTACGTATACACCAAATAAATTAAAACTAGGGTGCTATAGCTCACTATGTTTCCTATCTATTCATCTTTCAACTACCAGTCTTATCTCAGAAAGAAAATCATTTAATTAACACTTTTTCACCGCTTGCTATAATTATTGAACCTCCCCCTAGCATAGTTTTTCATAGTTTAGTTAATTTTTTTTTGTTAATTTACGCATATGTATGTAGTTTACTGCTTGAGCAACAATTTATTTTTTTTTTTCATTTTAGTTTACTTTTCGAAAAACAAATTTCTTTTTGAGATTTTTTTTAATTACATATTTTGAAGTCAGGTAGAGTGAGTATTTTTTGCTGTTTCTATATTCCTGGCATAATCATAAATATGTATGTATGTTTTCTTTTGTATAAAAAGTATTGAATGTAAGAACGTACGTTTGGATGTTGTAAATACTTAGTATGTGTGTATTTGACCTTTACGTAAATTACAAATTCGAACGGAAATGAAGGTACTACAAGAATTCATTTTAGGTCTGACGTCTAGTCATAGTTACTTACTGTTTTTTTTTTTCTTTAATTTGTTTGTTGAAATGATTGGTAGAGTTTTATATAATTTTGCTGTATGTATATGAATGATATTGTGTATATTTTAGTTGAAAATAACCCTATGTATTTGTTTAGGCCATTTTTTTCTTCCGCAACACATGTAACAGGTGTAACCAACCTTGTATCAACAAAGCTGGGTCATATTTTTTCTGATTTTTGTTTGAGTATGACTCTTGTAAAATGATTTAATAAATTTAACAATATATATTTGATTTTAGCTTTCTGCCCGGGATATTATTGCTCTTCTATTCCGGGCCGCTGATCATTTAACATTTTTCTAATCTGTTTTAAGAATGACTTAGAATACAAACCAAGCATGTTTCGTGTGTAAAGTGGCAGTTTATTCTGTAGAAGAAAAAAAAAAACATTCATACAACTCAAATTCTTTTATGGGACAGCATTTTTTCGAAACAAATTCATTAACTATTTCGAAAAATTAATTTTTGAACAACACATTGTTGACATTCAGATTTTAAATCTCTGGTTGGTGATAATTGTTAAATTGGTTTTCTTGATTTTCCCTTTCTAAACGTATATTTGAGCTTGTTAATCGTACATATTTTTGAAAATGAATAAACTTACATTTAAAATTTGAATAATAATGTATTGTGTGCTAATAAATGTTTTCATCATTAAAGGAACAGATACCCGATTCCCCTTTTTAAGTATTTTATGTATGTAAGACTACTGTTTATATCAATAAATATGGGTAACATCAAAAAACATTAAGGCCATCAATGCTACACAGAAAAAAAAAATCATGTTTTTATTTCAATTAAACCTTTAATTGATTTTAAAATAATTTTCAATTAAAATTTTAATTGATTCAATTACTTTTTCTGATATTTTCAATTAAATCTCACTTTTTTTTTTAATTGATACTATCATTTTGTTTACAGGTCCGATTTCAATTAAATTTGTAATTGATTTCACAAATAAAATTGGCCTCGAGCTCGAAAAAACTTTTTATTTTATCAAAAGAAAGGTCGAACAAAATCAAAATTTAATTTAATGATTCCACAAATATTTTAATTGAAACTTATTTTTATTTTTTTCTGTGTAGTAGACTATTAAACTTTTGATCCCTTAAATAGAAATATGTATACTTAATTCTTATGTACTTATTAATTTTTAAAGGTTGACTACCGAAAAAGACCTTTCCTAATAAATATTTTTCTGATTGCAGAGAGCGAGAAAAATTTTTTTTTATCAGTTTACCAACTATACCAACTATACAATTTTTCACTTTTTAATGCTCTAATTTTAGGTTTAACTTATATTTAATTGTCAGAATCCCTATTTGGAACTGTTAGTCTGTTAGTGATTCATTTCAAAGAAATGCAAAATTCCCATTTTTAACCATTATTACTATTTAGGTGTCGTATTATGTAAAGTTAACTTCTCAAAAATTTCGATGTCTTAAAACAACAGATACAAATGGTACCAAAAAAGTACAAAAACACAAATCTTTACCCTTTTGTACTCTTTCAGTTTGTATGTTTTTAATAAGTTGTTTGTCCTTTAATATATCAATAATTAAAGGTTCGAGTCTGTAGATCACTTATTAAGATTAAGCACAAAATTTCACTTCTCACTCGTTTTTATTTCCTTGAAGATAGACTTACAAAGAACTACTCTAGTAATACACAACTTTGTAACAACAGAAATGTAAAATAAAAATTCAGTTTCTTCATAACAAAGACAGACCATCATTATTTCAGAGACAAATTTTAAAAAGTTTTCCACTTTTTGTCCCTTCCCGGTATCTATATACCGGTTTTTACCCAATTTATCACTTCCTAATCCAAGTCTTGCAAATAGATTTATCTGCGTTAAGTTTTAGTTTAGCCGTTTGGCTCTAACGGGTTTCCAATATTTCTCCCGACCTGGTCCAAGTTTTTAAAAGATATATATAGCCTGTTGACACTTTGAGGTATGAATATATTTACATTTTAATAAAATCATTTGGTCTTACCGGTTTTCCCCCTTTTTATCCCTTCCAGGTCCAAGTATTGAAAAAGCATAGATCTACCCAGTAAAAAAAATCGTGTTTTTTGAAGCACTTAAGAGAAAAAGCGCATAATCGAGCGCTTCAATAAATTCGCTCTTTTGAAGCAGTAAATGCTTACGAATAAAATATACGAAAAACAACGAACGCTGACAACGAAGAAGGTTTTAAAGCGAAAAAACGAAAATGAAATTATATGACAACGAAAGTCATTTACAAAACGAATATCGCGCTTCTCAGTTACTATGAATATTTCTTAAGCAAAAACATTCAGATAGAAGTGACGTAAAACACTTTAGAAAAGTGTTTGTTTGCATGTTTTATTAGGTTAAAAGAAGCGCTTATTGTCAGCAGAAAGGTTTTAAGCGATTTGCGGTATAAATTTATACATAAAACCTGCTCCTTTTGGAGCACATTTTTTACTGGGTACCTACGTCATAAATTTCATTAAAATCAGTTCAGCCGTTTAGGCGTGATGGTGGAACAAACAATCTTACAAAGACTCGTATATATGGATATATATGGATTTATCTCTAGCAGATGTTATTACAAAGTATATACATATATTTATACTGAGCTTGTATGTTGAAAGGAGATACTGGGTTTAGTGACGAGCTATTAATGTAACATTTTTGTTGCATTCTTTATGAAGCACCAAAAGATTCATAAACATGAAAGCAGTCCTTACATCCAGAAAACTTGGTAAAAAAAAAAATTTACCACAGTTGAAAACCTAAGCAAGGGCCCTTATTTGGTCACACCGGTTAAATGCAAAGTTGATTTTGTGTGTGCTATTGTGTGTTTTAGTATTTTTATTTCAAATATATTTTATTGCCAACAATTGACGACCTAATGGTCGGAAATTTACTCATGCGTGTTGAAAATGCTCGCACCTACATCCTTTCGACAATGTTTTCAAAATTAATTTATTTTATTTTCAGTTTTCGTTTACATACGAATACATTTAATTTTCAGCATTATTTATTCATAGATTTTACAGCACACAATGACGCTTTATAATGAATAGAACAACAAATGATTGAAACAAGAATTACAACTAAAAAAATAAAAAACGCTTCACTTCAATCCATTTGTAAGAGGTAAAATACTCAAGCATTCATGTAAGTTTAAAAATCAAATAAAACACAAAAAATTATGTTAAAACAAGTTAGAGGGCTGTATTCGGCTGTGCCGAATCTTAAATACCCTCCAATTATTACCATTCTTTACAGAGTTTGCACATATTTATCATAACAATCTAAGGTTATAACCCTTTCAGACCCATCACGAAAATATGCTCTCAATTTCACAAAAGTAAAGATTTGAAATTTTTCTTTTTACAGACGTTTAAAATTTAATTTTTAAAATTTTTTCACAATCATGAATTTTTGAAAAAGGACCTGACACGTTTGTGTATTTCGGCCATTTACATGTAAAATAATTATTATTTTTCGAAAAGAACCAAGCACAATTGTGTACTTTGGTCGTTTAGTGGTAAGATAAATTTCATATTTTAATAAAAACGATTTATTGTATTTCAATTTTATTCAACTTAAAAATCAAAAATAAATTAGTTTAATAACAACACAAAATTCAAGTAAATAAATTATACATTAAAAAATTAACGCGTATAAATTGGTATAAAAGAAAAAAAATTCAATAAAACTTGAAAAGTATAATTATTTAATGAGATATGTTTTATAAACTTAAGACTAAAATATAGGAACTTTGTGATTCATTCAAAACTGGAATTAACGTTTGGTATGGTATTCCTTAAAGCAGTCCTTGTCTTTCGCAACACACAAACTTACTTTGCACTTTTGACATATTGCCCTTGTTCTGCTTTCACAGGAAGTGTTCCGACATCTTTTTGCGGTCCCATCCACAAATTGGGGCCAATGGTCATAACGATCGTATCTGATGTCATCTGGAGCATTGTGGGGACGAAATTTTGTTCCGTGAAACTCATAAGGTAACTCAAAAGGTTCAGCTATTTCTGAAGGAGCTTCTTTGTACTTAGCTAGCACTTCTCCTATTTCTAATTTGAAAGTGAGTCATGTTTTTATGTTTTTCTTCGGAACACCAACTATTCTTGCATCATTTCTATATTCCATCCAGCTGTTGTATATCGCCATGTCAAGATAATGAAAAAAAACTTTGACTGGCCATTTCTTAGTCTTCATGCTGATACGGTAGTATTCCATCATTTGATCTGCTGTATCCACGCCACCCATTTTCGAATTGTACAATTGAATTACCGCAGGTATTGGGACTGGCAAACGACGCTTTTTAGCTTTTATCCAACGTTCTACTTCGCCAACCGGGTCCTTTCCACATGCAGTTGACGCAATCGTTACACACTTTGTGTCACACCACTTTACAACAGCAACTTTGTCGTCATTAACGAATTGAGTCATACTACCACGTTCCATTTGCTTGTCTGACGTAAAGTTAACTCTTTTTCCTATCCGATTTCCCATAATAGTACCAGTTGCTTTAAAACCATTCTCTTCAAGTTTTACCATTAGAGGTATTGTTGTGAAAAATCGATCAAAATAAAGAAAACTGCCTTTGGGTAGGAACTTGGTTAATCTCAACACAATTGATGGTCCATGACCCAGTCCACTATCAGGAAATGTACCAGCCCCTCGAAACATTTCGAAGTCAACGATTAATCCTTCGGAAGTTGCACAAACAAGATTTTTTAAACCCACTAGTCGTGGCTTTGATCTTATGACTTGTCTTGCTGGACATCTGCCAGTAAATGGCACCATTTGCTCATCAATTGAATAAGATGTAACATCGGTAGCTAATTGATTGCAACGATTCCTTACTAAATCAATTACTGGTTGAACTCTCCAAAGCTTGTTCGTTGCATTGGGCATTTGATTATGAACAAAGTGAATCATATTTCTAAGCCTAAAGAATTTGTTTCTCGACATTGCGCTAGATATAAGCTCATTTCTAAAGTGCTTTGACCAGTACATATATACCTGTGGATAATTTAGGCATCCCATGATTATAGCGCAGCCGTAAAAATTCTTAATATCGGCTTTGGTGAGATTCATCTCTTCCCCGGAAGTTGCAAGAGCATATATTTTTGTATATTGTACAGTTTCTTCATAGTGGCTTTCCACAAAATATCTTGAAAAATACTCGTAAGGCGATCGTAGTTGAACAACATTTTGACAGCTATATACCGTTGGAATGGTATGAACTGGAAACTCCTTTTGTTTCCATATGTCTGCTCGTGCCTTATTTAAAGTGGTATTAATATTTGAAACAGCGACTGGTTCTAAAAAATGTAAATTGATGTTCAAATAAATTTAAGCATAGTTGCATAAGAAGCGATTACCTCCTTCAGATCCGCCTATGAATGTTTTTGAGGCAGATGGAACGCTCAACACTGGTACATCCTCAGCAATATTAGCAAGATTTCCTAAGAGCAATAACAAATAATATCAGATACGGAATGTTACATGAAATAAGCGGTTACCATCTTCAACTTCGTCCTCGGATGAGCTATCATCGCTATGTGCACTGTTTAGAAGATAATTACTAGCTTTACAAGTAGCATCGCGGTACTCATCATCAGAGGAAAAATCATCTTCTGCATTTTCGAGAATACTCAGGACTCTTTGCAGGTCTGCATCAGTAGATAAGTCCAATTTCTTACCTATAAAATTTAGATAACACAATTGTGAGTTTGCAAAGAAATGTCAATTAGTGACCGTGAAACACGATTGTGTTATCTGAGTTTTAGCTCCATTTAACTATTGATAAAACTTTATATTTTAATTAAATCACTTTCGAACACTATTTTATACACTATTGGCTACTCAAAATCACTCTCATCAGAAACAAAACACTTTTGCTCTCTCTTGTTTTTTTTACTTACCACGCGACATACTTCTTCTCACTTCGAATGCGCCGAGGAAACTGGTTTTTATTTTTTTTTTTGCAAAAAGTTTGCACTTGTTCTATTTTTTTATAATTGAAAAAGAACATAACACAGCTACTGCTTTTGGAAGTTTATTCAAAAAATAAAAAATTTGCTTCCTAGAATTTTTTCAATCCACATCGCACAATTGTGTATGCTGGGTCCGAAAGGGATAAGGTGAGGAAATTTTCATCTCAATAACGCTATTTACAAGAGTTAATATGTGTTATAGTGAAAGTGGAACAATAATGGACTGACATCTTCAAAATCCAGACTTATTTAGGTAGAACTTCATCTCAATAACATAGTTTACAAAATTGTAATGGTTGTAATAATAATAATACTCGGAAGTTTACTTTATTTGGGAGCTATTGCGAAATATGTATTGACAACTACAAAATCCAGTAGCATAATTGCCAGATAGCCACTATTAATATGATTTCTGGATTACAATTAGTGGTCGGTATAAAATTTTGATATCGTATCATATCGATTTTTTTAAACAGTTTTGTGTGTTTACACATAATAAAAGTCGCCACAAAGAATTTTATATATATGAAGATATATCATGTCGAATGTCAACAAAATCCGGGTATATTTAAGACATACCTGAATATTTAAGTATTTTTTGCAAATGGATTTTATTAGAAGGATATGATCAAATATGGATCTATAGTCATAAACCACTACAGTTTGATTTGGCATATACGATCGCTATGCCGTTATTTATAAAAGATTTACTCGTATTTAAGTAATTTTGGGAAACGTACTTTGTAGGGGGTTAATTTTCAAACCAAAATGGGAGCCAATCAAGCAATATATTGCTTTGAAATTTACTTTTATATGTAACTTATTTGTGCTGAATTTTGTATTGATATTATCATTTTAAAGGCATTTATATACCATTTAGCCATATTTCGGGAAGAAATTTGTATGGGGTCTATGAGAAATCATGCCCCAATTCTTACTATTTTCATCATAGTTTGGCATTTTATCATAAAAATATCTTATTTAAAATTGCATGGCTTTAGCTACAAAATATTTAAACAAATTAGCAAAAAATATTTCTTATTATTGTTTATTTGACCTTTTATTTTATTAAGATTTTGGTAATTATTTAAGCTTTAGGTCTTTTTTTTTATACATTTTATTACAATATTTCGCTACTCTTGGAGTAGCTTCTTCAGGATAAAAATTAAATTTTTTTTGTTTTACCAAAATCTTAATTAGCAAAAAATATGTGCAAAATGTAATTTTTTTTTTGATGTTGTCCTTAATTTTGATTCATAACTCCGGTTCTACTATTTTCAATGCCACACTGCTTAGGAGAATTATAAATGCTTTTTAGTGAACTTTGCCTATTTTGGTTACTTATTTTAGTGAGAGTGTGTTACAGAGACAGACGGACATAGCTAAATCGACTTAAAATTCCAAAACGATCAGGAATATATATACTTTGATGGGTCTTAAATAAATATTTCTCAATGTTACACACGCAATGACAAACTTATACTCGTATATACTCTAATTCTGCTTTATTTTTTGTTTTTGCTTACAGTCATACCTACGAATGTACGAATGAATAACTGACTGACTGTTCATGGTGTTTGGCAGTTTGAATAATTAATGAAATTTGTAACACTTAACTAAAGAGTTCAGTTAATATTCAACTACATACTCGTATATGTACATATGTACAATATCATATCAATTACAACAACCACTTAACAACTATAACAAAAACATGAAAATAATATTAAAACAATAAGTTTAATTTTCACTTAAATTGTTGGAAAACCGAGAACAGAAAAAGCGTTAATGAATTTATAATAACTTTATTATTCATATGGAATAAATTGCTATTTAAAAAAAACTGTGTAAAATGCTTGTTTTTGTTCAAAGTTCTTAATACAAAAAATTAATTATTAATTCGTTTTATAAGTTGAAATATTAAAAGAAAAGAAATAACTTGCACATTCATGTTTGTTTGACAAAAAATTAATGTGAAAAATCGTTGAAATAACCTAGCGGTAAAAATAGCTAGGACTTCTCTTTGTAGGCCTTCAAAAATACTTGTTTATAAATTCTAAAATATTTTATCATAATTCAATTCTGTCTGCTCTCAGAAGAGCACTTTACGATACTTCACTTTCTAAAAGATTTCCTACAGATTCGAAATTGCATTACAAAATAAGCTTTAACAAGCTTTTATTAAAAATCAATTATGAATGGATTGTAAGTATTTCCATATGCAAGAACATTTAATTTGATTTCTTTATCTAACGGACACTAGTAGAAAGTAAAAAATACCATAAATTTAATCTTTTACAAAATGTTTTATTGTAAATTGGCGTATTGGAGCTTTCCAAATTTAACAAATGCACAAGTGATTTAATGTCTTTTTTAATATATTTCATTGTTTGAGCAGAACATCAATTGCAATTTCTTTTTCGGGCCCTTAATGGAAGTATCTGTGTATACATCGTCTGGGTTATCGCTTGGCTGGTCACCCTACAGATATTCAGAAGAAGGCCTACTACTTGTAGGCATTCTAGCAAGTCCTTTACAAAACGTAAGTGGGCAAGGCCATGACTACCCATCACACTCCATGTAACATTTAAACGATTTTGCAAGGATGTTTGTATCTGCAAATATGTAAATTTGCCTTACTGCATATTTTTCAGCTGGGACATATGTATGTCGTTAAATTAAAAATTTAACTAAAAATAATTCATAACTTTTAAACTATAAAAAAAAAACATAGCAATCGACAATTTGATTTAACTATTTCAGTGCTAAAAATAATGCATTTCATTAGAGAAAATGCATAATGCTAATGCCAAATAAATAATTCATTTATTGTGTTTTGAATTACTCTAATCGGTTTAACGTTTTCGATTTTTGAATACTCTTCTAATTGAATGATAATGAATATTATTTGTTTCGTTGGTAATAGAATTTCCAGTACAAATCTACCTTATGAATTTAATGATTACCAACAAATTTGGTCATCACATCGCTTATGTTTGTTTCTCTGTTCAATTCCATTGTTCAAAAATCATTAAATCTGTTGATAAAAATCAGACTTTGTTCAAATTCTTAAAAAAATATATAAAGATAACTCATGAAAAACCTTAACAAGTAAAGCTAGATTTACACGATTGAAATTTTCTTCAAAATTGCTCTTAAAAAAACTTCAAACTCGTGTAAATAGCAAAACTTCTTCAAAATTAATTTATTTAATAGTTATTAAATAAATCTCTTTTTAAGAAATATTGCTGTTTTCACTATCGTGTAAATCTAGCTTAAAAATGTATAGTCGGTCAAGCCCGACCATATGATACCCTACACCCAGTATATGTATAAAACAGTTTTTCAGAATATGGGAGATAACATCTATTTTGGACCAAAATTTAGTGTCAGGATTTCTGTGAATATAAATATTATATGTGTTAAACTTTATCTCGATATAAATACTTTTAAAAGATTAATGCAAGTTAAAGTTAATTACGGAGAGGGTCTTATATGGGAGCTACGACTAGTTATGGACCGCTCACAATAAAATTGTACCGTATTATTTGTGTATATATTAAATATATTTGTGTTAAATATTATTTATATACCAACATTTTTGAGTGAGTTATGCGCTTTAAAATGATTTTCGGAAGTGGGCCTTAGATGGGAGCTACGACTAATTATAGACCAATCTTTACAAAAGTGTTTAGACGTGATTTAGCTCCATTTAATACTCATTTGTGGTGAAATTTGTTTGGATTCTTGCATAATTCAAAGATTTATGATCGGTAAACCCCAATTTCGTGAGGACATTTGTATGGGGGCCAGGTGAAATAATGGCTCGATTTCCACCAGTTTCAATTACATCCGTCCCGGGGCCGAAAAAATATCACTTACCAAATGTTATTGAAATATCTTTAAAATTGCGACCTGTACTCTCCGCACAAGCTTTATATGGACAGCCAGCCAGCCAGACGGACGGACGGACATCGTTAAATAGACTTAGAAAGTGATTCTGATCCAATAAGGTTGGACCAATATTTCTGGGCGTTACAAACATCAGCACAAATCCAATATACCCTCTCCACTATAGTGATGTAGGGTATAAAAATCGATATATACAGAATATCCCTGCTAAACTAGAAAATATTTGAACTATGACATATACGGGCCAATCATCATGAAATTCTGTACGACGATTTATGTACATATATGAAATTTCGTTCGACTATTTAGATATGTATTTTTTTAGTTTTGGTGAATTTCAATTTGATAATGATTTTTTTGAGTTTTTTGCGCACTTAAGTGATTTTCAGAAGTGGATGTTGTATGGGGGCTACGTTCAAATATGGACCGATCATCATGAATATATAAATGTGTATTTAGATTAGTTTTGTTAAATTTCAACTTGATTGTGATTTTTATTAAAGATTTATGCCTATTTAAGTAAATTTTAGAAGTGGACTTTGTATGGAGGCTACTGTCATATATGGACCGATGATCAATAAATTTGGTACGACGATATAAATCTCTATTTGGATTATTTTTGTTGAATTTTAACTTGATTGTGAATTTCATAAAAGATTTATGCGGATTTAAGGGATTTTCGGAAGTGGGGTTTATATGGGGCTATGTCAAAATATGCACCGATGCAAAGTTTTGGGATTTCACTTTGCATAACACATATTATTGCAGAATTTTGTATGAAAACGACTTTTCTATATACATTTATGTAGCATAAAGCCATATTGCGAGAAAACATTTGTATAAGGGCTATGAGAAATAGTGGACTTATTCCTACCATTTTCAACAGGAATTCTATAAAAAAAATAAAGTGTGAAAAATGTCATGTTATTATCTGCATTATTTTTGAAGAAAATAGCGAAAAATACCTGAAAAATATCGAAGTAGTCTAAACTTTAATCTATAACTCGGATAATACAAGATCGATTTTGCCCATTTTCAATACTAAACATTTCGGTATCAAAGAATGTTTAGTAAAAATTTCATTGTTCTAGGTCTTTTTTTCGAAGATCTATCGTGATTTTAACAGACGGACGAACGGACATGGCTAGATCGTCTTAGAATCTTATAAGTATCCAGAATAGACTTTTTGGTTCTACGAATATTATTTCGATGTGTTACAAACGGATTGCCAAACGTAATATACCCCCATCTTTTTTGTGGTGCGTATAAAAATAGAATTTCTAAACTATTTTAATACAATAATAATATCTGCATGTTTACCTAATTAAATTGATTTCTGTAAGCTCCTTTTTGATTTTTTCAAAATCATATCAAAGAAAATTTAAAAAGACCGCCATAAAATTACAAATAAAATCACCCCAATTTTTCTATTGTTGTGTACTTTGCATTTTCTTTTTCATTTCTCTCAGTGGACTAAATTGTTAATTATTTCTAAATAGTAAGTGCGAGGTCCAGCAGTGTTGTAATATTTTGATATCATTAACAGGAGTCTCATTAAGTGGCAAACGTTTTTAAATTAGTAACATAAGCGCTAACAAAAACACAATCACCCATATCGTGAATAAAACAGCCCAATAATGAATAAAAATTCCGCGGGAGTTTTTTTCCTTTTTATTTTTTTAACATTGAATTTGAGTAGGAAAATGGGAAAAGGGAAAAAAACTCCCACGGAATTTTTATGCATGCTTTGGCTGAAAATTCCACATGAAATTTGTTCGCGTTGCACATTTTTCCTATTAAAATTCAATGTTCAAAAAATAAAAGGGAACAAATTTCATGTGAAATTTTTATACACGATAGGGGCGAATAACTTACTTTTGAATTACTACTACATACATTTTGTGTTACTTAAAAGTTGTCTAATAATTTATTAACTGTTATTTATTTGTTTACATTCTAGTCATTTGAATAAACACATTAAGGTTTTACTGATAACGCCCAGCAAGCCATACGAGTCCGAAAAGAGTCTTTTCTGACACCTTTTTCGGAGCGTTAACGGTCTTTATGAGCCCAAAAAAACAATCATAATTGCTCCGAAAACCTTAAGAAAAGAGGGTCATTACATTCGAAAATGGTCCGTCAGAAAGAGCTCTTAGATAATGTCAGAAAAGAGTTTTTTTATTAGGGTTTTTTGGGCTCTTAAAGAGCTCTTAGATAATGTCGAAAAAGAGTCTTTTATGAGGTTTTTTTTGGGCCCTGTGTTTGTTTTGATCATTCTTGTGTGGTACAGCTATGTTTTTTTTTTTGTTCAAAGCACAAATAACAGGACAACAACGCGTTGGTACACACATAATTAAGTGGAATTTCTGAGTCATACTGCATGCCGACTCAGGACAGTAACAAGCAAATTTTTCTATCGCTCCTAAAAAGCTGCTTAGTTGGACTCTTTTCTTAGTCATTTTTCGGAGCGCTCCGAAAATGCTCCTTAGTTGGACTCTTTTCTGACTCATTTTTCGGAGCGCTCCTAGAATGGTATGCTGGGCGGCTTCTGTCATAACTTTATTAACTACCTTCATTGATATTAAAGTAATAACAAATTTATAAGCAAATGTGGTAAGTACATGTTCCCAATGGCAGCTAAAAGGCTATTGGGGGTTAGTAATGAAGTGCCGGAATTTAGCATTTCAAGTCATTCCTGGCAGGGCAAAGTTTTACAATCTCAAAACCCCTTTTATCCCAGCAATTGAAATAAAAACACATTTTGTAGTTTTATTTTTGAATAATACTTTTCCCCACTAGACAAACATTTCATTTTGACTGGCGTCATTCTTCATCAAAACGAAAGTTGCGTAGAGAAATACAAAAAATTTATTTGTTTATTTTTCAGTTTTTTTTTTTTGTTTTGTTTTGTTTTTCTTCTTGCAAATTTGTTGGTTGGTCTAATAATTTTTAATAATTCATACAAAAATGATGATTAATTTTTAAATTTGTTATCCTAGAGAATTTATTATGCATTAATAATTAATTTTGTTTTTATGCCTTAAAATTTATTAATTCATTAACGAATATTTAAGATGTCACAGTATTCCATAAAAAAAAAAAACAAAGTTAATTTATTAATTGGAAATTACTAATTTAAAGGCCATAAAAAAAACATAATTATCGGGTTTTCCAATAGCTACTTGACAACTCTGAATTTAAATTGTGAACGCACTATTTCACTGATCATCTAATTGTTGCTTTCTTTTTTTTCAGTAAACTTAACATTTTCGTTATGGTAAAGTACACGAAGGAACAACGTTTGGAAATTATAAAAATGTACTACCGAAATTCGGAGTCGGTGACCGCAACTTTACATATTTAAATAAGAGTTGATTGATAATAGTAATAATAAGAATAATTAATACATTTCGTTAATACGAATAAAAACTTAACTGCATAAGTACAATAATAATAATTGTAATAATAATAAAAAAAATTTTATAAATTTGTATTTAAGCGATCTATCAATGATCGCTTTTCATTTTAATTTATAAAAATTCACAAACAAATTTAATTGATTCTTTTTTTTTTTTTTTTTTTTTTTTTTTGCAGAGAAAAGAATCAGAAAATACACAAAATGAAATGGGAAAATTATTTGCTTTTTTTTGTTAAAGATATTTTGTTTTGTGTAATATTTATTGTTGTAGTAATAATAAGTTGATATAGATTTGACATAAATTTGGTTGTTGTTTGTTTGTTTGTTGGTTGGTTTGATAACTAACACATTTATAATAAATACTTGTTGTAGTTTTAATTTAAATTTATTCGTTTTTTGTTTGTGTGTTTTTTTTTTTTTGTTTTTTTTTTTTTTTTTGAAATGGGGAGGACAAGTATGTTTTTCTTTTTGTATTTTTGAAACTTACAGACTAAGAGATATTCATTTCATATGGTTTTTTTATTTTATTTCAATTTGTTTTTTATTTGTTGTTTTATTTTGTTTACAAATTATAAAAAAAATTTATAATTTCTTTTTCTTTTGTGTTCGTTTTAAATTTGAAATTTGATATCAAGACGTTTTCATATATCGCAGTTTTCTTTATTTGTTATTTGTTTTGTAATTAAATATTTGTTGTTGTTTTAAAAAAGTTCACAATTATTAATTGATTAATTTTTAATGTTTAAGGTCCTAAACATTAAGCCAGTAATGCAGCCTTGAGTTGTTTGTTTTCGTTTTATTTTTATTTTTATAAAAATTTTGTAATTTTGAATTTTGTTTTTCATCTTAAAGTTAAAATGGATGTGTTTTGAATTTGTTATTTTTGTGTATTTTTATTTGTTTGTTTTGTTTAATTATTAATTATTTTGTATTTGATTTCTTAACCTAAGCAACTTAATCAGTATCACATTTTTATGAGTTGGAGATCTTGGCAAATACTTCATATCGTTTCATGAAAGTTTTCTTCTTTTTGTTTAAAAAAAATTTTTTTCTTGTTTTTTTTTCATTGTTTTTTTAGTTGTATAAGTGCTGCCATTTTTTTAAAAAATATAATACTTATACCACAAACAAATTTAGATAAAAACGAATCTTTCCTTTTTAAAAATTAATATGTATTGTATCGTATGTATAAAAAAAAATAATAAATAATTTTTTAAAACCTAATTTGAACAAATGTATCAATGAGATTTGTTAAAAGCCTAAAATCCTATAAAAACTTATAATTTTTCTTTTGAGAGAAATTTAAATAAAAAATTTTAGAAATTTTCTTTTTTAAAAACAGGTTGGTATTTTAGTGGGTTTTGTTGAGTTGTTTTTTAAGTTTTTTCTGCTTTTACTAATAAAAGTAGAAATCTAAAAAGGTGGGTGGTTCTTTTTTGTTTTGTTGTTTTCTTTAATAATTTTACTTTAACATTTTGGTCTTTAGAGTGTGTAAGTGTGTTTGTGTGTGTATGTAAGAATGTTAGTGTATGAGAAAAAATATTTATTTCTATATCCAGAAGTATCTATGAATGTGAGTTTGTTTATATTTTTATGATATTTTATATTGTTTTTTAGTTGTGTTATTTGCTTTTAAATTTCTTTTTTTGTTTTGTTACCAATTTTTGTTGTTTCCATTTAACACAAACTCTTGGAGTATGGCCTATGTTTGGTTATATTGAACTCGGGACTTATGGTTATGGTACGCGATAGATGCTTCATAAATTGTGGCAATAATGCAGTCCAGCCGCGATGATCCTGGCTAAGGGTGACATATATTTCATAGCCAGTGTTGCCATATCGTTGATTGTTCAAGTCGAGAGTTGCAATGCGACGGGAATTGTTGGGTTCATCCTCGAATTCGATATAGATGGTGCAGTCGCGCAAACCATTGGCTTCTTCACGGGCTAAACGTAAAATATCCAACGCTATGCGTGGTGTGAGATCACAGGGTAGCGATACTTCGGTGCAGGCCAAATGTCTAGATTTGGCTGCACGCAGTTCATCCAATAAACGCAGCGACAACTTTTGGACAGCTTGAGTTTGTAGCGATTTGGCGTTTATTAATGATTTTGTTGACGCACTTGTTGATGTTGTGTTTCTTGTAGTTTTTGTTGTTATTGTATCACAGTTGAATTTGTTTGAGGAGTTGGAGGTGTATTTAACACTGTTAGATGTTTTAAGATTCTGTTGTTTCCGTTGATGATGGTGATGTGGATGATTGATGTGATGATGTGGTTTGAATGGGGTATTTGTAAATTTATACGACGGCTGAGATTTCAACAAACCGCCGCTTGTGGGTATGGATAATGTAAGTTGACTCTTCCAATCTAAAATTCACAAAAAATAATACAAAAAGCAAATTAGAAAAAAATTTATAATTTTCTAAAGAATACTTGTAAATTTGTTAAGAAAGAATTCCAAAATGTTGAATTTAAATCAAATGTAAATTTTTAGCTTTTTACTTTAAAATTAAATAGTGAAATTTTCATTTTCTATTTATAATTATTATTTTTTAATCATCGAATAATTTTTTTTTTCTACGAATTCCCAAAATTATTCTAACTTAATAACAATTTTCTTACAACAAATTTAACAGGAATCATTACTTGTTAATGTGTTTGCAGACATTAAGGATTTCATTTTCAAAAGCTTTTAACTATTTACTATTAAATAAAATCTAAATCTAAATATCAAAGTTGCTTTTCTTTTTTTGTAATTTTTCCGGAATTAACAAATAATTCTAAAGCTAAATTGAGCAGAAATTATTATTTTTTCCTTACTTTTGCAGATTTTAAGGACTTCCTTTTAAATCAAACAACCCTTATTATTAAAAAAAACATACATTTCGTTTGAAAAGCACTAGATTAAATATTTGATTTTGAACAAAATTTAAATCTGTTTACCCCACAAATCAAAAAAATCAAATAAAATTCTCTTAAAACTCATTTGCATGCTCTAGGGAAAACTCAAGAGCATTTCAAGTAAAATAAAGAGTAATTTTCCACTCAATATGCAAGAGAGAAAATCAGAAAATGACTCAAATTTTAAACAGAGACAACTCAGATACAAAACTATATACATATGTAATATAAAAGATACAATACATATCTATAAAATTAATAGGGGCCGGTTTGGCTAGGTTACAAAAAAAGCAAAACATACACACAAACTCCAATACAGATGCAGAGTTTTGTGAGAACTATATGTGTAAGTGAGTATTTGTGAACATGTGTACTTGTATGTGGGGGAAAAATTGAAGTAAAACAGCAAAGTGGAAGAACTTGTTTCCAGCTGATAGCACAGCTGGAAATCAGTTGTTTTTTGTGTACAAGCAACTCGTCGGCCGTATGAGCCCTAACAGATACACACCATAAATACAACGACGAGTGCCAATAGATACACAAAACAAAACCTATTACTAGGGATACAATTTTCATTTTCATGTACACATGTATGTATATGTATAAGCAAAAGATACACTTGAACATTAATTTTAACTCTTTAACTTCACATTAACTTTCAGGAAACAAACCACAAAAAATTAAACAGGAAGCCTTTGAAATATTTGATTGTTTGCTTAATAATTGTTTTTTACCTCTTCCTTTTAAGTAATTTCTAAAATTATTAAATTGAAAAAAAAAAAAATTAAAAGGATTTTGATATTTACCTGTAGCTAGAGCGAAATGAGCTGGATATTGATTTTGTACGGATAACACCTCCATGTTCATTTATTCAAATTAAGACAATTAATTAAGTGAATAAGATTTAGTAATAGTAGTCGTAGTAGTAATAATAATGATGTTGATGTTGATGATGATAAAAAACGCAAAGCAAGTATTTAAATTATAAAATATCACAATTGATTTGGGGGGAAACAATTTCTGTTGCTGCTGCTTGTTTTCCTCAAATTTCTCTCGCTGGCTTCGTTATACGGCACTTTTTTTTTAATAATTAAATTATTAATTTCTTTTCATTTATTTTCCATATAAATATTTTCTTGTTGCAAATAAACTTTAAAGTTTATTTTGTTATTTTCCCTGTGCTCATCGATTTTTCTTGATTTTTTTTTTTTTAAATCATCAACATTTAATTTTGCTCGTATATTTTTTAGAAATTGAGATTTAGCACTTTTTTAGCATAATTTATTTTAAAAAATTTCCTTGTTTTCTTTGCTGTTGTTGAGTGATTTTTATGAGGTAAGGAATTTTTTTTTTTCAGCAAAAATTTTTTGTATTTATAAGGAAACAAGAATCTAATAAGAACAAAATATTTAACAAATTTTTTACGGCTGCTGCTGTTAATTTTGTGGTCGGTCGGTCTTAATTATTTAGTAAAAATAACAATAATGATTTGTGTTTTGCCTTTTTGGTTAGTGAATTTAAAGGCTATAAATAATTTTTATTATTATTCTTATTATTGTTGTTGCTTTTAAAGTGTTGTCAACAGCAGTACTACGAAGCTACTATTCCGGCCGGTTAGTTGCTGCAGCCTTTTATAGCTCTCGACAGTCCTGTACTGTAGCAAACTGACTCACTCACTGTCGTACAGGTCGATCGTTTGGTATTGTTCTATGCATATACTGCTTACACTTACATACTATACACAATTTGTATATGCCCCACCACCTTACTCGCCATCACCATCAGCCCTCATCATCATCAACAGCACCACCACCATCCACAATAGCAAAAATATATATTCATACATGCATACATACATACATACACTCATGCGATACATCTATATATCACACAATTACTCAGATTTTGCTTCAGTCAAGCTACTCATTGAGCTCAATTGTCAATTTGTATCCAACAACATACTGAGCATAACATGCAGAGAGAAAGAGAGAAAGAAATAGTGAGAAAAAAAAAGAACCATAGTAAATATTGTAATTTTGTTTTCTGTTTTCTGTTTGTTGGATATATTTATGCATTTTGTATTTTTCTTAGAGGCCTGTTAAATACAAGTACTACCATCCAAATCATCCCAAAAGTAACCAACCATTTATATTCACACAGCATACATACATATGTATATGTATGTATATCCAGATACAAATTTAGTTTACGCTGATATTTGCAAGAGTCAATTCATTTGTGGCTACAAATAATAATATTTACCTTCACTAATCCCATTTAAATTAAGAATTTTAAATGTCCAAGAGTTTGCAATTACATTTATCCATAGTACATATTTGCATTTTAAAGCCAGTTTCTGAAAACTCCCTAATAATTTCTCCCAGTTGCACTTTCATATCAGTAACTTTATTTACAAGAGTTGTATGGCTGGTTGTTATAATCGGAAGTGGACTTAATTCAGGAGCTATTGCGAATTATTGACTGGCAGCTACAAAATCCAGTAGCATAATTGACGTATAACCGATATTAGTATGAATTCTGAATTAAAATGTTTGATCTGTATAAAAGCAGTTTCGATATCCATATTTATTAGACATATTTTTGTTGGGTTAAGTTGTTTTTCAGAAATGGTCCATATATGACATAATAACGATATATTTAAGGTACATATTAGTATTAACGTGAATTTTCGAAGTGGACCTTATAGAGGGGATATAGTCAAATATGGACCGATATTCTTAAAATCCTGCAGTTTGATTTTTGCATGTATGTAAATGATTCGTGCAAAATTTTGGAGCGGTACCATTATTTATAAGCGATTTCAAGTGATTTTCAGAAGAGGCCTTTATATGGGAGTTGTGGTCAAATATGAACCGAAATATGTATATGTAAATAATCTGTGTACAGTTTTGTATCGATACGATAAAATAAATTACTTTTTCGGATATGGTCCTTATATGGGAGCTATGACCAATTATGGGCCGACCATCACCATAGATTATTTATGTCCAATTTTAACCTGGTAACAATATTTATGCTAGTTCTATACGTATTTAAATGAATTCTTGAAGTGGACTTTATGTGGGATCTATGGTCCAACATGGACCGAACTAAACAGAATTTATTTTTGCATGAAGCTTATTTTGTACAGATATTCCAATTTTATAGGCATTTATGTATAATTGAGCCTTTTTTCAGAAAGAAATTTGTATGGGGGCTATGAAAAATCATGGACCGATTCTTAATATTTTCATTTTAGTTTCTCCTTTTATCATAGCAATAACGTGCGCAAAAATGTTATGGTATTATCTGCAGTATATTTAAAAATATTGCAAAAATTGTTTAAACAATATCAGGGGCCAAATCACCGCATTCGACATCGAGTAAAAATTATAGTAATTTTCTTATTTGAGATTATGGCATTCGATATCGAGCAAGAAATTTAGTACATTTTATCATAATTTCGATATCGAAATAATTTTTCGATACGATAGCTCATTCGATCACGAATGCGGTGATTTGGCCCCAGATTTTTATGAAGATTGTCTCATATTTTGGTGTATAACTCTACTTCTACTATACCGATTTTGCTGATTTCCATACCAAACTGTCTAACAAAACAAAAAACAGTTTGCAGGAAAGTTGTGTATTTTCGACGTGAGCGTTTTTTACACAGATGAACAGACGGACATAGCTCAATCGACTTATAATTCCATAAGGATCAAAAATATAAACTTTGTTAAGTTCCATATTAATATTATATTGAATATTATCAAAGTTTTCAAATGGAACAAACGTAGTATAATCTCATTCACAACTTGTGGTAGTGGATGTATGATCACACTCTTTTATTCGCGCATTTCAATATTTTCCTAAACATATTTTGATGTGCATATTCTAAATTATATAGTAGTAGTAGCAAAAGAGAAAGGATTATTAATACATCTCACAGAGAACACTTTTTGTTGTCACAGGCAAATTTGTTTAGATTTATGCGAAATGTAGTAAATTTTACAAACTATAATTCTGTTGGATGAAGCAAATATACTCAATTGGAAAAAATGTATGTCTCATAAAGTAACAAAATGTTTCTATTTATTGTATTCTGAAGCTGTTTAAATTAATTCGGATTTTAATATTTTTGATACTAAAGAATCAATTTCTTGATTTCGCTGTATTGCACATATTATTGTAGTTGTTGTGTTGTATTGTAATATGTGTTTTTGCTTTTGTGTTTGTTTAAACCAAACAAAACGAGAGGCATATTGACATTATTATTCCGTTGGTAACACATCGAAATTGTCGTGGAACTCAATATAGGTATATACATACGTATGCTAATATTCTGGATCCTATATGTTTGTTAATCTTGAGTTATTCAGAAATGAAAGGTATTAAAGGAACTAGATACTATCAGAAATCTAATAAGCTGATAACAACTCAAATATCCATATACAACATATGTATATGTATTTTTAAAAGCAACATCTTAATTTGCGTGAATATGATATTGTAAACGATGAAATTTCAGTTTTACAGAAAATAAATTAAAGGTTGCTCGTACTAAATACATAAATATTGAATCCATGGAAATCATGCATATATTGGTAGTGGGTATGTAAAATTCGGCACAGCCGTATGTAACACTCTTATTGGTTTTTTTTTCGTATGATTTTCTTTTCACAGAGAGTAACCGTGTGTAACATTTTGGTTATTTATTTTCAGTGTTTTTTGTTGTTCATACTCGATACATATACATATATTGTACCTATTATATATGTACATATATAATATATATGAATGTACAATGTAATGCATGTATATATATATAATAGCGTATGTGTGAAATATGTATGTATGTATGAATATTTATGTAAGCATGTGTGTCTATATGGATATAAGTGGACTTGTTTGTAAAGAACAATGAGTGTTTTTGTATTGTTATTGTACTCGTTTTGTTTTTGTGTTTTCCTCCACTTTTACAGTCACCTTATTGTACCCTCCACCACCACAAGTGTCGAATGAGGGTATATTACGTTTGTCATTCCATGTAAAATTTTGTTGATATTCATCTGACACCCAACAAAGTATATATATTCTTGATCCTTATAAAATCCCAAGACGATTGAACTATGTCCGTCTATCTGTCCGTCAATGTAAAACACTCTGACGTCAAAAATAGACAACTTAACGTCACAGAATTTCAAGAGAATTTCGTATTTCGTCCGACAGTTTGGTATTGAAAATCAGCAAAATTGGTTAAATAGAACCAGAGTTATGGACCAAAATTTCAGACAACCTCCATAAATTTTTTAAATATATTATCTACGAATAATACCATGTAATTTTGAACACGTTTTATCTACATATAATAAAAGAAGAAACTTTGACGAATGATTTCTCATAGTACCCATACAAATATCTTGCCGAAATATGGCTCAGTAAATGCGTATAAAATTGGAATACATATCAATACAAAATTCCGCAAAAATAAGTTTCATGTAAAAGGAAATCGCAAACCGAAATTTTGGGATAACTACCCCATATAAAGCCCTCTTCCGAAAATCACTTCAATGCTCATAAATCTGCTAAAAAATAATGGTACTGATCCAAAATTTTACATATGTACATATATGCCAAAATCAAACTGGTGAATTTTTTGAATATCGATCCATATTAGACAATATTCTCTATATAAGATATCTTTTCCGAAATTTACGTTAATAATTATATGTGCCTTAAATATATCTACCATTATTATGTTGAAATTCGATGTGAGATATCCTCGTATGCCTAAAATTCTCTGTTCCAAAATTTAGGAGATCGGCCCTTAATTGATCATTGCCGCCATTTAAGAAAAACAATATACAGATCAGAAATTTTAATTCAGAACTCATACTAATATCGGTTATATGGCAATTATGCTACTGGATTGTGTAGCTGTCAGTCAACACAAATTAAGTGCGCTTCCGAGTATAACCAATCATACAACTCTTTTAAATAACATCATTGAAATAAAATTCAACCAAAATAAACCTAAAATACATAGAAATCAGGCTACTGGATTTAGTAGCTATCAGTCTACAATTGGTCCACTTATACTAAGCCACCAATGAAACTCTTGTAAATAAAGTTATTGAGATTAAAATCAACCAAAAGAAGCCTCACTTTATAATCTTATCCTTTTTATACTCTGTTTCTTAACTTGTGGTGAATACGTATATTTTTTTTCGTTAGACCTATAACCAGTGTGGTTTTTGTATATCTCATTTTATATTTAGGTGGAGGGTATTTAAGATTCGGTACTCTAACTGGTTATTACGAGTATTATTATTGTAAGAGAGTGGTGTGCGTGGTTGTGTTTATGTATTGAGTATATTTTTGCTGTTTATTTATTCAGTTTTTGTTGTTGTTTTTATTCTAGTCGTCGGCTCCTAACCCCATGTGTCCCTCTGTATCTATGTGACCGATTCTCTGTTTCGGTGTGTGTATTTTAAAAACAAGCAGAAGAAAGTAAATAACACAAAACATATGTTTTCTATATGGATTTTTCATTTAGAGGTATATACTTATCAGCTGTTTTCTTTTTTGCATTTCTCCTATAAAACGACAACACCACCACGACAGCGACAGCGACAGCATAAAAACAGGCCTCTTCTTCTAATTCTGCTTTTGTTTTTTACTTCCTCTTGCTTGTGAGTTCCCTGTTCCACTCGTCGTCGTCAGGTTTTATGTTAAAATTGAGGTTTCTTTTTTTTATGGCTGTTTTTTTTTTCTTTTTTTTTAGTTTACTGGTAGAGAAAGAAGGTTCTTTTGCAAATTTATCTTGCTTGAGAAATCATGTTTGTACGTGTCTTGTCTTGTCTTTTATTTTTCAGTTTGAGTTTTGTTTATGGTGTTTGTATCTTATGGATTTATTGTTTATTATTTTGTTGTCTTTATTCTGTTCTGTTCTGTTCGGTTTGTTTTTTTTTCTTATTTTGCAGTTTTTGTCTTATTTCTTGCCAATTAAGCTTTCCTAAGGGAATATAAATACAATTTTATATCTGTTGGGTTTTATACGAGTACATATCTTCGTTATAAATTTCTACTGGCTATAGATACAAACACACATATTATACTTATATTATGTATTTACCTACATACATATTAAGTGTAACACGTAAAAGTTAAATTAAAAATGACATACATACATACATACATACGTATGAAGAAGAGAATAAAATTTTCACTAACTTATTGTTGCACTTTTTCCAGATATACATATGTATATTAAGAGTGTTGTGTATCATTTAAGATGTTAATTAATCATTTATTATGATTTTTATACCCTACAACACCATTTTGGAAATATTATATTGGATTTGTGCTAATATTTGTAACGTGCGAAATCGCAACACTTTCTGAGTATATTTAACGATGTTCCTCCGTCTGGCTGGTTATCTTTGTGTTCCAAGTACATATCGTAATTTTGAAAATACTTATTTCTATAGAATTTAGCATGTGAAATTTTTTCGACTTAAGGACTATTGATATTGAAATTGGTTTAAAATTTCCCATACAAATTTTCTTCCCGTCACCCAATTTTATAATGATCGGTCAATAATTGCTCACAGCTAACATATACACTTGCGATAATAAATTAAACATGCGTAAATCTATTACAAGTATTTATATAAAGATCAAATTTAACAAAAATAATTATAAGTTTTATGTTTTAGAAATGTAAGACATATTTTTTAAAGGCAACCTTTAGTATATATGTATGTAAATCTGAGTTTATTGTGGCCAGAATAGAGATATTTTGCTTTAGCTACAATTGCCTCGTGAATGAAGCAACTGTTTGTGAACCTGCTAAGACATACGAGTACTTCATGTCAAATGGAGACCAAAATATATTTTATTATTTGAAAGTAGGCATTTTGTTTTGAAAAAATATCGAAGTTCCCAAATATTTAATTTTTAAATTTCTATCATTCCTAACATTTGTATTATGAAAATAATCATTGGCGTGCCCGAACAAAAGACATGAGAAACTTTTATTTGAGTTGAGAACAGCAACCACTTTTTTACACATACGACTATAAACAGGGTAACTATAATGTAAATATGTACACAAATAAATATATACAAAGTAAATATAAATATTATGTACATTACATCCGCCCTTAAAAATTGATTTGCGCATGATGGGTCTTATTTTGTTCTTAAGTAGCTAACGTCCAACGGGTAACAGTGTCGGGAATCGTTTGAAAGTTGATAATCAATGTTACTTTTTTTAAGAATTTGGACTTCTGAAAATCCAAGATCAGTTGTTGTTGCTGTTCGTGAGACTGTATAGTGCGCTATGTGCTGTCAGGAGGCATGACTGGGCCATATTCTGAGCAAAAATTCAGCAGGAAATAAGATGAAAGATGTTCAAAATTAAATTTGTGACTGACTTTTAGTTTTAATAATACGTTTTATAAAGTCACCGAAGCAATGAATTCATTGGAAAACAAATTTCCGATCGCATAATTTCACAAAATTTAGCTGCTGTTCCGTGACTTGATTGACGAAGTAGACACGTCATTTTGTTAAAATTTGAAATAATCAACATATGTATGAGTGTTAGTCCTGAGCATCTGTCCGATATAACTTTTCAATTATAATTTTAAAACCTTAAGCTAGATGCACACGATTGAAATTTTCTTCAAAACTGCTCTTCAAAATGCTTCAAACTCGCGTAAACAGCAAAAATTCTTCAAAATTGATTTTGCTGTTTACACAAGTTTGAAGCATTTTGAAGAGCAATTTTGAAGAAAATTTCAATCGTGTAAATCTAGCTTTATACTTTGCAAAACAATAAAAATTTTAATGTGTTTCATACAAATTCTTTATTTTGTTTCGAAAAATTAAAATAGAATTTAAAATTCCATAATCTATGTTTTTCTTTACAAAAGTTCTGGAAAACTGGTCTTAGTCCGATTTTAAACTTATAAGACTTATAAATTAAATAGTACTAAAAAGAACTAATATTTTGTTTGAAACATCTTTTTGCGCCAATAACATGTCACAGGTGAATTTGAAATTTTCAGAAGTAACTTTCAACGAAGTGATTTAAAGTCTTTAACAACTGTAAATAGTAAAAATATAAAATTATTTAATTAAAATACCAATAAAGTTAATTTTTTTTTTTTAATTTCTAACGCTACAAATTTCGACTAAACATGAGATGATCTACTCAATACAGCAGCAGTCACTGAACTCTGATTGTGAAATTTATTTTACTGCAGACAGTGGAATTGAATTATTGCTTAAATCTATCTTAATTTCTGTGCATATTGCTGGGCAATTGATTTTGAAAAACAAATTACATGGTTTCTGGTGTTTTAGTTTTCAGTTTACTTTTGCAAACTATTTATTGTGTTTACTGGTATTTGTGTCTTTATCGGAATACTTTTACATGTTTCACTAATTATTTTCTTCAATCCAATTGGAATTATTATTTGAAAATTGATTTTTATAGTGTTTGCTGTAAATAGTGAATGTGTGTTTTTGTTTGTAATAAAATTGAATTTTAATTTTAGTTTTTTTCTTTTTTTTCCAAAAAGAAAATATTATTTTATGATTTTTGAACATATGTGTGTATGTAATACATTACTACATATTATATACATATGTACGTATGTATGTATGTATGTACAGATTTATGTGTGTATGTACGTATATATGGTTGTGTCCGTGTGTTTTTGTTTACATACATTTTGTGAATATATAATGAAGCCGTTATTGTACAATCTGTAAACAAATGTTATTTTAGTGTGTTTTTAGTGTACAAGTGTAGATCATGATGAATAATATTTTTTCTATACCGTTGGTCGTTGTTCCCTTCTTTGCATTGGCAAAAGTTGTAAAACATCCATCCCTCTTCAGACGTGACTGAGTTTGTTTTATTTTTAATTTTAGTCTTTCACTGCACCGAGTTGTTCAGTTTCCAATATGTATCAAATTCGATATTTAAATAATTTCCTATAAAGCATATATGTATGTATGTAGGTACTACAAATTAATTCATAGTCCCAATTCCTTCGCAGTTCAAATGTATTGAATATATTCTTTCAAGGATTCATTCTTTTTATATATTTTATTATTTCGCATCCATTCCAATTTAATATAAAATACACATATACGAGTATACATACGTATATACCATACATATGTATGTATTTAGTCATACAAATTTTCCTCAATTTATATCTATTACAAATGGTGATTAAAATAATTCAAAACAAGATTTTTAGGAATAAATAATTTTATATTTTACAATTTTCAACAAATACGATTAACCCTAGAAGGGTACTGTGAATAAGGAATAGATTTGTTCGTAAATCAGCAGGTTAGCCACTAGCAGTGCTTGACCCACTCTGCCGATAGTCGGCTGCCGCAAGCATAGAATGGTGTTATTGGATTGATCGTCCACAATTTAAAAAAAGTTAGTGAGTAAAATTTACTTATCGGTACCCTTTAGGTACTAAATTGTGTGAGTCAAATTTACTCATCAGTACCCTTTTCGTGAGTCATATTTACTTATCAGTAACTTCCCTACAAGAACAATGACAGTCATTTGATGCATCATCTGATGGGTATTGCTGATGGGTTTATACATCAGTAGTTCCCATCATTTTATTAAGGGCAATGTGAAAAACCTGATGTAAACATTCGTGTACATATGATTCTTTTTCTCTTTCCAACTTGTGAACTTGTTAATCAGCGTTACCCTTGCGTAACATTTTTTATTAACAAGGTCTTGTTTCAAAAATCCCCACAATTCCATAATATATAAAATCAAAATATTACCATGAAATTTATTTAAAAAAAGTACAAAAAACTAAAATTTTTGAAAAGAGTATCTCTATGATCAAATACGTATATAAAAATGATGCTGAAGCAAAATTAGGTATAAGAGAAAATTTAACAAGTATTTATTAAAATTTTGTATGAAAACCCCCACTGTGGCAACGCCGACAGCAACAATTTAATATAAAATTGCTGCAAGTGTGTTAGTTTATAAGTTTTGTATGTGTTAGTTTCCATCAGCAATTTCTTGTAGGGTTACTACGTGTGTAAAAAATATATTTTGTGCTGAATTAGGACATTTATGGTTTTGTTTGGTATTATGTTGCCGTAAAGAAAACTATAGAGCATAACAATGGCAGGAAGTGGGCTATCAGAACAAAATATTTTGGATGCAATACTTGAACTAGAATCTGAGGAAGAAGACAATTTGTAGTTGGAGCTTTGTAACTTAGATGAGGATTCTTGGGACAGTGTTGCAGATCAACCAGAAACGGAAGAATTAAATGATGTCGAAGAAAATTTGATACACGGAGTCATAAATGCAGAAGAAGCTGAAAAGAAAGAAAAGAAGGAAACACCTGGCAAACGTAAAAAACAGAAACTTAGTGAGTGAAGAAGCAATGAAAGCAATTCGTGAAATAGAAGAGGTAATTACAATTATTACAGTACCAACAATCTCATCGGAAAAGATGCAAATTTTATATGAAGTAAGGAACCTGTTGCTGCGCTAGTTCAAAAAAACTCCCTCAAAAAATATTGTTCACATTCGCCCTGGCCCAACAGCAAATCCAAAAAATTATTTGTGTCCTGCCAGCTGCTTCAAACTGTTTTTTACCGCAGACATATTGGAAGAGCTTTTGGTTTATACAAATAAAGAAATAAACATTTAAAGGGAGAACTATAACGATAAATCTCACGCGGCTTTGTCAAATTTGGAAATGGACGAACTTGAAGTATTTCTTGATTTGTTAGTCTTGTCCGCTGCTCTCAAAGATAATCAGTTGGCAACACATATGATGTCTGACACTATCTACTGTGGGGAAAGGTACAAGGCAACCATGCCTGAGAGAAGTTTCAAATTTATCCTATTTGCGGTGAACATGCACAAAAAAAGTGCCTTGACTGTGCTTGAAAAAAAAAATTTTATGTATTCACAATCGTCAAAAATCAATAATAAATTATTATTTTTGCTTATTTTATATATTGTAATAGAAAATGACACTTATATTATATGCTGGCTTTCAATTTTTTCATTTAAAACTACTACTTTACAAAATAAATCAGATAATAACGTAAAAATTCTGAAGTGCGTAAAATTTACTCATCGGTACCTATAAGCGCCTACAATTTAACCGTATCTTTCTAGGGTTAAAGAATATAAAATTAAAGAGTATGTATCAGAATAAAAATACATAAAGTTCCATTTCTTGATTTTATTGGTCTAGAGTTTTAATCTTACCTTTCTATGTACATTACTATGTTCATTACATTACGAAATGTGATATTAGGAGAAAAAATACTATTTGGTTTATCATCTAGAGTTTCGGTATTCGGCAAGTTTAAGAAAAACTTTTCATAATTCAACAAGCTTTTAAAACAAATATAATACTATATGATTTAATTTTATTTTGTTTACAAATGATATCATCACTTATAATGATTGTTTTTTTTTTATTAAAATCCTATAAAATTCTTCATTAAACTTTTTAATTTTTTTAAACTTTAATTAAATACCAGGAATCCCAGGAAATTAAACGTTCCAGGGGAAAAATAGTGAGGGAAATCGAAAACCCTACAGGCAGTAAGGGAATATAATATTAAACGATTATTTAAATTAAGATGAATTTTGAATATATTTTGTATCTTTATTAGTTTAGAAGATTAAAAAAATTTCCAAAATCCAATTTTGATACAGACGTAAAATGGATGATAAGTCCCTCAATTTGTCAAATTAATGTACATATATGTATATTGTTAAAATTTTCAATACTCAATTGAGATTTTATAGAATTAATTTCAAAATGAATTTAATACAAATTAAAATTCTATCTTTAAAACAATTTTTCACTTACCGTACTACTTTGCACTATAATATTTCTAATTGTATTTCAGAAATTTCCCTCTATATTTCAGAAACTTTCAATTCAATTTCAAAAATTTCCCTTTATATTTCAGGGACTTGCAATTGTATTTCAGAATTCTCTAATTGTATTACAGAAATTTCTTATAGCAATGCAGATTAAATTTTCTGAAATACAAATTAAAAAATCTGAAATACAATTAGAAAGTTCTGAAATACATACATATATTAAGAAACTTTTGAAATATACACACGTAATTATAAATTTATCAAATATACATAAATGCAAATTTCTAAAATTCAATTAGAAGTTTCTGAAATAGAATTGGAATATTTTGAGATACAATTACAAAATTGAACATTTCTCAAATTTCCAAGAAAAAACTCCTAATTATACGCTCCGTATAACAAGGCTTTGTGGTATATTTTTATTTTTTTAGTTATTTTTTTTTTCTTCGTTAAATTTTCAATTTGTTTAAGTAAATTGTTCAAGGCGCGTCTTGACTTGAAATGTTTACAAAATTTGGTACGAAAATAAAATATAATTTTTTCCACTTTTTTTTGTAATTTTTTTTTTTTTGCTTTTCAGTTTGTTGTTGTATTTATTTGTTCGTTCGTTTGCTTGTCTGTCTGCTCGTCCGTCCGTCTATCTGTTTGTTTGTTTGTTTGTTGTGATAACTTTTTTATGGGTTGTTTAAAAAATATTTAAATTTACACTACATACTCGTAAATGGCCTGTTACCTCCACCTTGGTGGAGACAAAACATATATACGTACTATGTACGTACGTATACGTACGTATATACATATATACATATGTATATTTTTTATTATTACATATTATTATTATGAATTTTTTTCATATTTTTACTTCTTCGTTTATTTAACTCTGCTGTTTTCTGTATGTATGGGTACCTAGTTTAATATGTATTTATTTTATTTAGGTTTTAATATTAATAATTGTATGCAAATAATAAATTGTTGTTTGCAGTTGGTAATAAGTATGTAATAAGATAAAGTCTTAAAATTTTAGTTTAACAAAAAACATAAATCCATAAATAAATACATATGTACATACATACATATGTACATATGTATATGTATGTACATACAGACAATTTGATTCCATTTTATGTCAAAAAAAACCATTTCTTTATTTATTTGCATATTTGTTCTATGTTTTCTATTTTTGTTTTTTGAAAAAATAAATATTTCCAAATTTGCATAAAATATACTGTATGTTTACACAAACAAATTATGTTTACACAAACAAATTATGCAAATTTAATATATATCGATTCTAAAATGTATTTAGTTGTTTTTCCTCAACATTATTTTGTATTTATTTTTACAAAGTTTTATTACTTAAATTGTTTTTTATTTAAATTAAGGTATTGCTCACATAAAATCAGGTGGCAAAAAAAAATTGTATTCTCTTTCATTTGACAATACCCCAATATTTTTCAATTGACCGATGCTGGAGAGAAATTAGGCGATTTCATATGTACATACATACATATATATTTTTCTATTACGTTATTCTGATTTCTACGTTACTAATCCATTGAAGCTTTTGAATAATGACAAGAAAATTAAATCAGGTGATGTCTAATAAGAGAGTGCAAACATTTCTGCAGGAATTCTTTCATATTTGAAGTTGCAGTCATTGAACGCAACAATGTCGGATTCTCAAGAAACGTATGCACGATTTTCTTCTACTTAAATTTTCCATTGCTTAGCATTCGCACAAATATATTTCGATGTAAATTGTTGAAAATTTGTTGCCATAACAACTATATAATGTTTCAAGGTTTTCAAACAAATTGTGTGTATTATGGCTGGATTTTATGTGGACCATGTTTTACAGTTAGACTTTAAACAATGAAATTTCATTGTTTTCCAAATGTATAGATGCAGTATATGTACGTTTGTTTTATTTTTGTTTACACTAATGTTTTGGTGTTACAATATTTATTTGTTTTTTTTTTTTTGATAGAAAGTTGCATCAATTTATTATTGATAGTGTTGGCATTTTAAAGAATTAATTAATTATACAAAAAAAAAAAAATTAACATAATTTTAACAAGATTGTTAATGAATTGGCGCCTAGCTTCTTTAAAATCAGTTCGTTTTAAAATCAACAGAAAGAAAGATAGCAGGCATATTTATTTCAATACAACGTTTGTAACACAACATGAGTAATTAAGGAACGATTATGAAGCATAATGTTTTTTATTTCACAAATCTGTGATTTCAAAGTGGCTGTTCGAAGCCATAAGTCTAAAATTCATCTGTAGTACAGAATACAGATAATACTATATAATCCATGTAATGGGTAATTTAAGCAGATATACTTTTTTCAATAGGCTTTTTTTTTTGGACAAATTACTAGAGTTGCACCCGGTCGTTCATTTCAGTGACCGGTCATATTCGTTCATTTATGCAAGACTGATTCGTTCATTCAATTCGTTCAATCGTTCACTTTGAACGAATGTATACAACCATTATTGAATATGATTTTCTTCTTGTCTTTTGATAAACAGCAGCTAAACGAAATTGATCCGTACACTATTGAACGAAAACCGTTCAGTTAAATGGCCGGCTCATTCCGTTCAGTGAAGTGAACCGTTTATTTTAACCCGTTCGTTCATGAACGACACAGCTCTAATCTAATATTTCTGATTATGTGTCTTTTTGCTGTGATGCAATAATTTGTTATTGTTTATTTATACGAATATTAATTTGATCGATTTTCGCAAATGTGTGAATAAAAAATTTGTTTATTACAAACAACATTACGAGTATGATACTTATCTTTTTTTTTAATTTAATTTTTCTCTTTTTTTTATACATATGTACACATGTATTGTTTTAAGGATTTATTTGTTTATTATTCGTAGATAATTATTATTAATATAACGGGTGGATAAATTTCAAGGGCCGATGTTGATTTTGAATAAAACACAAACTATTAGGAAATTATTGTAATTTTATTTTATTATGATATATTGGTATTACTCAATTATGTATAGAACAAAATATCGGCCAAATGGGTGCCGCGACCACGGCGGCACACCTCCATCCGATGGTCCAAATTTTCGATGACCCTGAGGCATAATGGAGGTTCTATGCCGTTAATGTGCCGAATTATCTCATCCTTTAGCTCTTGAATTATTGCTGGCTTATCGACGTACACCTTTTCTTTCAAATAACCCCAAAGAAAAAAGTCCAACGGCGTCAAATCACATGATCTTGGCGGCCAATTGACATCGCCATTACGTGAGATAACACGGCCATTGAATTTGTTGCGCAACAGAGCCATTGTTTCGTTAGCTGTGTGGCAAGTGGCAACGTCCTGCTGAAACCACATATCGTCCACATCCATATCTTCCAATTCGGGCCATAAAAAGTTCGTTATCATCTCACGATAGCGAACACCATTCATAGTAACTGCCTGACCGGCCTCATTTTGGAAAAAATACGGCCCGATGATGCCGCCAGCCCATAAACCGCACCAAACAGTCACTCTCTGTGGGTGCATTGGTTTTTCGACAATCACTCTTGGATTCTCATTCGCCCAAATGCGGCAATTCTGTTTATTGACGAATCCACTGAGGTGAAAATGTGCCTCATCACTGAAGATGATTTTCTTCGAAAATTAATCATCCACTGTTGCCATTTCTTGCCACCATTCTTCCCATTCACGACGTTTGGAATGGTCAAGAGGCTTTAGTTTTTGAGCCAATTGCACCTTGTAAGCGTGTAAATGCAAGTCTTTAAGCATAATGTTCATCAACGACGAGCGTGAGAGGTGCAATCGTTGGGCACGACGACGAGTTGAGGTGGACGGCTCTTCAGCCACACTATCGCGAACAGCAGCAATATTTTCTGCAGTACGAGCTGTACGAGCATGCACTGGTGTTCGCACATCTTCTACAGACCCGGTTTGCTCGAATTTTTCCACGATTTTTGCGATTGTACGCACATTTGGACGATCAAATTGACCAAAAAAATCACGAAGTGCACGATATGCATTTTGACTTGAACGGCCATTTTCATAATAAGTCTGGATAACTTTAGCACGTTGTTGGATTGTGTATCTCTCCATGGTTCAAATTGAGTAAGTCCGAAATAGAGAAATGTCAAATAAAATTCGGAAAAAAGCTTGGCGCTTACAATTTAACCACCCTTTATAATAAATATTTATTCTTTAAATTGATAAATATTATTGTGACTGTTGTTTGTTTATAAAAAAAGTATTTATTTGTTTTTCTTATTTATGTGTACAAGTATTTATTGCTGGTGAATAAATATAATTGTGCTTAAAATAATATCAAGTGCGCATTATTTTAACTCTTCGCCACATTGTAATTGCTAAGCAGTCTACTAGTGTTTGCCACCAAAAAATAATGAATTCAAAATTGTTTTAAATTAGCAATTTTAAAATGAAATTATTATTGGATCTTAACGAAATGTGTGCGTTAAGTAGCACATGAGATTTAAAACAAATTGTAAAAATGTACTGGTCATAAAAAGTAGGCTGTCTGTATGAACCTGGTACTGACCTTATACTCGTACATTAGGTAAATACAATATAATAAAATTTAAAACCTGTTGTAGGTAAAATTTGTAGATTTTTAACTCTGTTATTTGTGCTATTTTAGATTTCTTTAAATAAATTACATTAAAACACATTTAAGACCATTCATTGTAAACTATTAAGAATTTCGAAACCACAATTAGTTGTAAATAAATATAAACAAGTATATATGTATATACTCGTATGTTGGCACTTTACAAAAGGCACAAATTAATAATAGAGATATAAATATGGTATCTTAACAATTTTTCGAATTCTGTGTTGTAAAGTAGTTCACATCTGTAGGCCATATGTTTGTTTGCGTACAACATCATTCATTTCAGATTTCAGATTTATTCTAACTTGTACACACAAATTTTATATTTAAAACTTGTGCATTTCGAATAGGAATACAAATAAATTAATAACTTATTACACACACGATTAAAGAACAAGCAAGAAAAATATTTTGAAATTGTAGCAAGATAAAGACAGGCACTTTAAATAGTTGCTGATCGCAAGATATACATATATATGTATATATATATATATATATATATCAAGACGGTCATAAGAATGGCAGTGGAATCCAGTTAAGCACATAATTTCCATGTTGAAAATAAAGTCTTCCTAGCGTCCCTGCAATTTGAATTGACATACAGAAATCACCTACTAAAATGTCTATCTCATTCTATTCAATATTAATTTTTATAGCATTATGGATCTTATGTTTACATTGTCATGCCATTTGTAACACCTCAAAATATTGGTCATAGAATCTAAAATATACTATGAGCAGCGTTGCCATTTTAGCGGTTTTTCGGCCAGATATGGTGTTTTTATTTTGTCAATTCCGGGAAGGTTTGTGAAAAAATAGCTGAACTATTTTTTTTAGCTACTTTTTTTATTTCTGCGTTTTTCTAGTGGGCAGCACTCTAATTTTGCGATGTTTTTTACTAATACAGCCCAATCATGAATAAAAATTCCGTGGGAGTTTTTTTCCCTTTTTATTTTTTTAACATTGAATTTGAATAGGAAAAATGGGAAAAGGGGAAAAAACTCTTAATCTTAAAAAATGCCACTCATTTGTACATAGAATTAAAGCTCAAAAGTTTAGACAGGAGTGGAAGACTAAGCCAATGCTTAAAGACTGCATTCAAGAAACTGATGCTTTTAATTAACTAATTATGGACCGACCATCATCATCATTTTTGTATATGTGAAACTTATTTGTGTTGAATTTTATATATGTAGATACCAACATTTTTAAGAAATTTTTATAGTAATTTTCGGAAGTGAGCCTTATATGGGACTTATGACTAATTATGGATCGATCATCATACAATTGTACCATATTATTCGTATATATATGAAATATATTTGCGTTCAATATTATTTAGATACCAACATTTTTGAGGGAGTTATGCTATTTAAAGCGATTTTCGGTAGTGGGCCTTATATGGGATTTATGATAAATAATGGACCGATCTGCACAAAATTTGTAGATCTGATTTGGCTTTATTTACCACTCATTTGTGATGAAATCTGTTGCATACTTGCATAATTCAACCATTCATAAAAAATTTCACGTACCAAATTTTTTCGAAATATCTTCAAAATTGCGACCTGTGCTTTGCGCACAAGCTTTACATGGACAGCCAGCCAGACGGACGGGCATCGTTAAATAGAGTCAGGAAGTGATTATGAGTCGATCGGTATAATTTAAGGGTGTTGGACCAATATTTCTGGGCGTTACAAACATCAACACAAATCCAATATACCCTCTTTACTATGGTGGTGTAGGGTATAAAAACCGCATGTAATTAAAGCATTTAAATCATATACATATGTAGAAGTTAAGGTTTATACATGGTAGTATTTAGCCGAATTTCAGCTGGTTCATTTTGAACGTTTAGCGGTTTCTGGCGTTTTTTTATCCATTCTGGCTATTTTTTGCTGGCATGTTTTGGCAACACTGACTATGAGCCTCAAACACAACAAATTATTTGATTTTTTTAAGATAATGAAAATCCTAAAATCTATTTATCGATTGAAATTTAAAAGTTTCGTTTTGTTGGATATTTGGTTGAATAATAGATTCGGTTATGAAAAAAAATTGAAGTTGAACTATAATGAATGATTTTCATAATCTTAAAAAATTCACTGGTGCTTACACACTTTATAAAACTTTAATACGATCAACCTAAGTCTGTTCATTTACTTAAAACTTGACATAGACGGGTGCAATTGGATTTAATCGTTCATATAAAAAACAATCCGAAAGCAAATTCGATGCGTAAGAGTATCAATTTGTACGCTTATCGCATCGCAATAGAGAGTAACCCCCCTAGTTTTACTAAATTCTATTCAACAAAATTAGTTTTCCAACAAAAAAGTTGTCTTATGTTAAAGTGACCGAATGGTGAAAGCAAAGGTCGATACAGCCGAATATATTTTTTTTTTTATTATAACTTTTTTATTGTTTATTGAATCTGCCTTATTTCCTTAGACCTAACAATAAGTATTCAAATCTTAAAACTAAAATAAATCTAATTACTCTCTAACAGAGCATTAATTTCTTATTGGCTGTTAAGCTCTACGAAGCCTCGACTCCGGCTGACTCTGAGCCAGGGGATTCGAGTGGGTTTGTAGCTTTTGGATGTAGTTCTCGCCGAATATACGACTATGCTTATTTTATAATTAATAGTTTATTTAATTTTTATTAATTGTGGTAAAGTTGTAAAAATAGTCTTATATTAAGATCATATAAATATTCAATTCGTAACATGAAGTTAGGCTTGTCAGCTGATCTGCATTGAAATTATTGATTCTGAAATTTCGTATTGTTATTTTGTAAAACTATTTTCATTTGACTGTTTTCGAAACTGACTGAACTAGTTTTACTGCCGAACTATAATGAACTGAGTTTAAAATTTTATATAACATACATTCATATCATAAAAGTATCTATATCTGAAAATTTGATCGATATACTCTTAGTTTCAATTCGTCTGATACATCACTACATGAATTATATTTAATTATTTACATATGTATGTATGTATATGTAGCCGATATCAAGTAATCAAATGTTCTGTATACAACACACCTAAATAATCACATAATCATTTATGTGTATTAGACTGCTACAAAAAAATAATTTCAAGTTTTGACCGTCAAATACCCTAGTGTTGTTGTTTAGAATTGAGTTTAGTTTTGAGAGCTCTATAAATGAAAGATCTAATATTAAAAAATTTCGCAAACCACAAACAAATATTTGTTGCAAATCTTACCAAAATGGTCAGTGGAATTTGCAATATTTTAAATATTCTTCAGCCAATTTTCAGTTTCCATACCATAGACAGCCAGTTCATTCAAAGAAATTTCATAAAACAAATATTTTAATCCAAATTATTTTTTTCGTTTTACAGAAGGGGTTTGTATAATCTAGAAGAAAATGACTTATTCATCAAACTATTCCGATTGGTCCTAGGAACCACACTCCTTCTTGAGGAGAGTAGTGCGAGAGAACGATGCACACCAGGCGACGCTTGGTCGAGAAAATAAAGAGGATAATATTACTTATGCCAACAATCTCAGTAAAATGCCAATTGCAAGAGATCAAAATGTATGAAATTTATGCTAGAAAATTCTATTAGAAAGTCAAGCAACAACCCAAACTGATACCGAATGTGCCTAAATAATTCCGACTGAACTGTACAAGAGCAGAGGGAGGAGATTAATAATCATACCACTTCATTCATTTAAGAGAGAAACTGTGTGCACAGAAAAAAAATCATGTTTTTTTTTCAATTAAACTTTTAATTGATTTTAAAATAATTTTCAATTTAAATTTTAATTGATTCAATTAAATCTCCCATTTTTTTTTAATTGAAACTATCATTTTGTTTACAGGTCCGATTTTAATTAAATTTTTAATTGATTCCACAAATATTTTAATTGAAACTCATTTTTATTTGTTTCTGTGTACTACTGTTATTTGTTCTTATTATGCTTTGTTCGACAATTTGGTATAAAATGTCGCGAGTGTTTCGTACCTTAGTGATTTTGAAAATGGTAAAATTTCTGATTATATAAAAAGTGGCTTAAGTTTTCGAGCAATTGCCAAAAAAAAAAAAAACCGGTCACATGTTGTAGTAAAAAATTTTGCAAAAAATCCGAATTTTATTTATTAAAAATAAAAGTGGAGGCCCGAAAAAAATCACCAAATTATAAACTGTGACAACAACACAATGAAAAATCTTGTTCAGATTTTCAATGAATGTGTCCAAATAAACTATAAGTCTTATTTTTCAACAAGACAATATTACATTACTAATGTACTTGAATGGCCTGCATATGCTCCAGATTAGAACCCAATTGAGAGAACATTTGGAATATATAACGCCATTGAATTTATGCTGAAACCCGACAATAAGAATGCTTATATCGACAGCTCAATTCCAAAACATGCCAAGTCGAAAAAGTGACTTTTGCAGGAAAAGCTCCTAAAGTTTGCAGGCGATATCTAAAAAACCATATGAGGTAGAACTTTGTTGTTTATAGCGGTTGAATGAACTAGCGCATCACAACCAAAATTTGACAGAATTTAAGTTGAAAAAATCTAAATTCAAAAACGCAAAAAAATTAAAAGCATGCTAAGTCGACATAGCATGGTTTGGAATTGAACTATAGATATCATCTAAAAGCAGCAGCTGGTGTTGCTTATATCTTAAGATATAATAATAAATCTGCTGAATAGTAAACCTGATCGAACTTTTGAGTTGATTCAAATAAAAGGAGGCCAAAAGCATTATTAAAGTTTTTTGTGAATATGTATTGGTATTTTAAATTATTTTAATTTCAGTGTATTAATAGTTATGAAACACTAATTAATTTATTTAAAGGTTAAATAAAGAGCAAGTTGGAGTGCTATATTCGGCTGTTCCGATTCTTAAATACCCTCCAGCTGAATATAATGAGAATTACAAAAACTATGCTGTTGTCAAGGCCCGGATATCATTATTCAGTATTTCTTATTTAATTTCTGTGCAAATTGTATTAGTATTTTGTTTTGGAATTTAATTTTATATGAATCTTATTGTTGCTAAATTTTGTATTGATATTGTCATTCTAAAGATTTCGGAAAGAAATTTGTATGGGGGCTATGAGAAATCATGGACCGATTCTTACTACTTTCATCAGAGTTTGCATGGTTGGATCTTCAAAACATTTAAACAAATTAACAAAAAATATAATTTTTTTGGAGGTTATCTCAGATTTTGATTCATAACTTTCGGTTATTTTGATTTTCAATACCAAACTTATAAATGGTTTTTTGTAAACTTTGCTGATTTTGGTTACATATTTTAGAAGTAATAGTGTTTTAAACGGACAGACAGATGGACATACTTATCTGAATCGACTTGGAATTTCATAAGGATCAAGAATATATATACTTTGTTGGGTCTTAGATGAAGATTTCTCAATGTTACACATGGAATAACAAACTTATATATACTTATATAAATGAGGGGGAGTGGTGGCTCACTCTAATGTGTATGAATGTATCTGCGTAAAAACGAGTCTTTTAATTTATTTAAATGTATGCCGTAAATTTGTTTATCTGTATAAATCTTTATGTATGTATCACTGTTAAAGTCTGGCAGTATACCATAGTACATACAATATGTATGTATGTTTGTTATGTTATGTATGTTTGTAAGTTAAGTATAAACCTTAATTTAAATTTGGTATAAATAAATTAACACCATAACAACTGACAACAACCGTCCATTCGTTGTGTTGTTGCGTCTTGTCTTATTGTATTGTATTGTTTTTATTTTTATGTGTGAGTGTGTTTTTGTTGTTTGGAGATAAATTAATAAATGATTCATTCAAAACTTAATGATGTTTAAAGATTTTCTTCTTCGTTTGTTTCTTATTCTGCCACATTTAGTACTGCTGCAAACAAACGTCTTCTTGCCTCAAGTTGTTTTTGTTACATTTAGTGCTACTGTCTTGTTTTTCTCTCAGTTATCGTTTTTATTTTAAATTTATTTAATTTTTTTTCTTGACCATCATTAAGAATCAGATTGTGAAATTGTTGTAGACAATATTAAGAACTGGAACGTTTGCTCTGTTAGATGGTTGTTTGGTCGTAGCATTATGGACACTACAACAAAACTTGTTTGTGCTTTTTGTATCTTTGGAAGTAGGTTTAATGAAATGTACGTAGTGTAGTGTGTCGTTTCATTTAAACATAATAAATGGTTTTTCAAAATGAAAAGATTCTGTAAGAAGACCATGTCAGAAGAAGATGAAGAAGGATGATAAACATAAATGTTACTGTTTATATTGTTGCTATTGTTGTTGCTGTTTTGGTTATTACTGTAGAAAAGAAAAATACAGATAGTTGCAATTTTATTTACAAAAAAAAAAAAATACTTTTTAGCATTTAACCTTTAAGGGACCAAAGTTTTTACAAATTCGTATTATGTACGCCTAAAGGTGCGGTCATATTTGGCAAATATTTGCCGAAAAAGACGTTTATTTATTTAAAAACAAAACTTTTCTTATTTAGGCCAAAGCACAACAAATATTTTGTTTTAATTTATTTGATGATGTTTGATATTGCAAAAATCTGGTAAGAGTAAACAACGTCAAAAAAATGTTTGCTAAAACAAATGTTTACGCTTTTTTGAGTAAATATTTGTCAAATGTGACCGTACCTTAAGTTAAGTATTAAAACCAATATTCAATTGTTAAAACAAATATTTAAAAGAAATTATGCAACTGTTTTTTATTGATTCTTAAACATATTTGTGTAACTCTGAAATTATCAAATTTTCAAAACATGCAAGTTGATTCTTTGGTGAAATTCATCTCATAATAACCAGTGAAAACATAATTTTCAATGACAACTACAAACCGTAAACATTTCAAAGAAGTAGTTACATAATGACTGAAAGAAAACTTTAAAGTACATCTTTGCTGGTACCATTAGAGGGAATAAAGTACAATTACACGCCAACTGTCTTCTGTTTTGTTAAGTTCACTAATTTAAATTTAAAAAAAAGTAAGACAATGTAGATGGTCAAGCCCGACCACATAATATGTGAGTGAGTGTGTAAGCAAAAAGGGCTTTTTAGAAATGGGTACTAAAATCGAGCTATGACTAATTATGGATCGTTATATGTTGGTTAAAAATTAGATGAAACGACTTTTATATGCATTTTGAAATTTAATTGTGTTGCATTTTATTTTTAAGAGATTTATATCCATTAAATTAATTTTCGAAAGGGGGCCTTAAAATTTATACATACATAATTTTCATTATCGTAAGTTTATTTCTATTTTAAAAGGATAAGCACAAAAAAAGGAACAAAAGCAGGTGATGCTAAAATTCACGGAAAAAAAGATTAGGGATTTTATAAATATGATAGAAAGGTAAGCGATGAGCTGTGGAAGTACCTAGCAAGTCCTCCAGGAAAAGATCCATCTGATTGGAAAAAGACTTGCGCTGAGAACATGGCGAAAAAAAACTACAACTGGTTGAGTTCCTAACAATATGCAGCACATATTCTCCAAGGTTGTGCAATTGCTAAGCTTTGCGGTCTCTACACAGCTGTCGAAGGTATAAAAATTGTAAAACCTTTCAGTGTTTCTGGAAAAGAGACAAATGAATGCATTGAACTGATAAACTTAAATGTAAAAGATAAGAAAAAAATATCCTACAAAATGAGAAGAGCTGTGGAAACTTTTACAAGGGTTATAAAATTAAAAAAGAGAAATAATATATTTACCATAATGAAACAAGTTAGAGTGCAATATTCGGCTGTGCCGAATATTTAATACCCTCTACCTAAACTTAATAAGAATACAGAAACTACACTGGTTATAGGGCTAGAATATCCCCATTTTGTGTGTTTCTATTCAGTCTTAGTGCAAATTTTATTAGTATTTGATATATTGTTTGAAATACAATTTTACGACCACCATAATTTATGTTAAATATTTTGAAATTTTATCTAATTTTGACCATTTATAATTGATGTCATTACCGATTCTTACTGTAATTTACAGAGTCTGTCTGATGATATTCGAAATAATCTTGAGTGTAATTTAAAAATTTATAAAATTAAAAGAACATTTTGCCATATTCACACCAAGTTAAGAAACAGAGTACAAAAAAGGATGAGGCGAGGCTTTTTTGTTTGATCTCAATAATATTATTTACAAAAGATTTATGATTGGACCAATTATGGACTGATAGCTTCTAAATCTAGAATCCACTAATATGGTTTCTACGTATTTGAGGCTTATTTTGGTTGAATTTATTCTCAATAACGTTATTTGCAAGAGTTATATGGTTGTTTAGTATGCTCGAAAGTGGACTTAATTCGGGAGCTATTGCCAATTATTGACTAACAGCTACAAAATCCAGTAGCATAATTGCCGTATAACCGATATTAGTATGATTTCTGGATTAAAATTTCTGATCCAGAAGTTCTTCCTAAATTTTGCTACAGTAAATTTAATGTATAGGAGGATATCTAACGTCATCAGTGGATTGTCGCCATGCATTAGTTATAATTTTCAGTGTGTGAAGGTAGCGTAAGGTACAAGAAATTTTAATAACAAAATGTAGGGGTTCCGAAAGGATTAATATTTTAAAAATATATATAAGGGGGCATAAAACCAAATGACATTATGACTGTCAATCTGACATAGTGACAATTATTATTATTTTTATTATAGTTGGTAATAATGTATGTAATGAAAAAGACGGTTTATTCGATGATATTTTTTCTGTTGGTGTTGTAGTAGTTGTGTTGTTTTTTTTTTTTTTTTTTTTTGCCATCTAGTAGTAGTCGCAACTGGCCATCTGTTGATAATCGATTTAATGCTGGCTGCTGGCCCATAAAAAATAATAACAAAATAGAAAAAAAATAAACTGAATTTTAACTCTCTACAAAATGAAAACGTGAAACCAACAGCAACAACGTTGAAGCTGGCCCTATGTCACTGTTTTTTGTGGTCATACAAACAAAGAAACAAACATACATCCATACAAACAGCATAAATGTCTGCACATACATAAATTTGTATATAAAATTGCCTTAGTGACTGTTTGTCCGTATTTCTGACTGTTTGTTTGACGGTAAGACTATATTTATGAACGTGTTTAAGTTTGTATATGTTTGCTTTGTTCTTTGGCAAATATGGGCAATCAAGTGTCAAGTCGAACTGAAGCATACGAACGAGTGAGTCTGATTTAAACTCAGCTGCACTTTCGTCTCCATTTGCTTTAGTGTAAGATGCTTCATGTCCAGTATCCATCCATGATGTACAGACATACATACATACATACATATGTAGGTACATCATTGTCTTAAGACCAGTTCAGCTTTTCTGTTGTTGTTGTTGTTGTTGCTATTGCTATTCCTTTATTATTGTATATATCTGTCTGTCGGTCTGTCTGTCTTGTTTTATTTGTGATTTCTAAAAAAAAGCGAAGATTAATTTGATTTATTTTTTTACAATAAATGTTAGTGCCATTTACTCTTTTTTCTGCTTTTGGTCTTTCTTCTTTAGTTCGATATTGTTTTTTACTGCTGTTTTTGTTACTGTTGTTTTTTATAAATATCATCATGTTGAAGATTTATGATCATAATTATTGTTTTTGAACTATTGTATATGATTAATAATTTGTTTTTTCTTTTTAATTTCTTATGGTCTGTTTGCACAACCATATGGAGAGTTGGCTTTTTATAAAGGGAACACACGGATAAATATGGTCATCTTGTAAAGTTATATTTAACAACATTTACAAAAATTAGTGTAGGTACTGAAAAGTAATGCATTACAACATCTAAGATATAAAAGCTCTTATTCGTAAACAAAATATGAATTTCATCAATAGTATATGAAACATACATACAATGTAGGGGAGAAGGGGACACCTTAAACACTTTTTCCTTTCAAGCCACTTAAAAATTTATATTTTTGAATTATTGACTTTTTACATAATTTAACTAATATATATGGAAATAAACTTTAGTTTAAGTCTACAAGTAACTTCTTTTTAGTTCGATTTATATTTTTATACTCTACACCACAATAGTGGATTTGTGCTGATGTTTGTAACGCCCAGAAATATTGCTCCAACACCCACCTTAAAGTATACCGATCGACTCAGAATCACTTTCTGAATCGATTTAACGATGTCCGTCCGACCGTCTGTCTGGCTGGCTGTCCATGTAAAGCTTGTGCGCAGAGTACAGGTCGCAATTTTGAATATATTTCGATAAAATTTGGTATGTGATATTTTTTCGGCCCAAGGATGGATTGGATTGAAACTGGTGGAAGTCGGTCCATTATTTCACCTGGCCCCCATACAAATGTCCTCCCGAAATTGGGGTTTACTGGTCATAAATCTTTGAATTATGCAAGTATGTAAACAAATTTCACCACAAATGAGTAATAAATGAAGCTAAATCACATCTACAAATTTCGGGAAGATCGGTTCATAATTAGTCGTAGCTCCCATATAAGGCCCACTTCCGAAAATCACTTAAAAGAGCACAACTCTTTTAAAAATGTTGGTATCCAAATAATATTGAAAACAAATATGTTTCGTCTATATACATATAATATGGTGCACTTTTATGACGATCGGTCCATAATTAGTCGTAGCTCCCATATAAGACCCACTTCCGAATAAAATTTAACAAAAATGATTTTCTTATGTACAAATAGGATGACACCTAATCTTATAATAGCCAGTTCATATATATAAGACCTACGAAGAGGTCACTTTAACCTCCATAAATCTTTTAAACGTATTTATATCGAGATAAAGGTTAACACACATAATATTTATATTCACGGAAGTCATGGCACTAAATTTTTGATGATCGGTCCATAAGAGGTAATATCTCCCATATAGCGCATATATCAGAAAAACTGTTTTATTGATATACTGGGTGTAGGGTATTATATGGTCGGGCTTGACCGACTATACTTTCTTACTTGTTTTTAGTTTTTTAATGCATGAAGTTATTGTGTTCAAATGTGCCCCCCGTACGGGTCAGCTTTGAACTAGGCGGGGGCAGCTTTGACAGGCAATTTTTTCTTGTAGCGCTTATGTCCAAAAATAACATAAACAGTTATATTTTTTATATATATAATAAATTCGATTTATTTATTAAGAAAAACATAAACATAAATATTAACATTATTTAGTTGTTTTATTCGACCTCTTTTCTAATATTCTATAATTTGTTTTTTCAAACAATTAGGTCACTTTTAATATTTTTCTCTCATCAGAATTCTTTGCGTTCTAACCCTCTGCACCACTTGCGGTGCCTGTTAGCCAACAGACAAACATCAATCTTTTAAGCAGTGTTACCTGGTGGTTCGAAATTTGCTGTAATTATCATATTTATTTATTAATTTCTATTTACATGTTGCCTCCTTTTCTTAAGTTTTTTCGTATAAGTGATGTTTCTCGAAACATATTTAAATTCAACAACCCAGGTTCGAATCCCAGCCAAGAAAATTATCAATAAAAATTTTAATAAAAAAAATTTTTCAAGTTGTAAAACAATTCCTACCTTCAGTAAAAATAACTTAATGAAAATTAAATTTAATGAACTCGAGCCCGACTAAATAAATATCAAAAATTTAAAATTAACAGTTCGAATAAAAAATAATAAATTGTTCTTAATTGTTTATAGAATAAACATTAACAATTAAAAAATAAAAAAAATTCAGATCAAAAATAAGTTTTATATTATTAACACGGAACAGGCCTTGCGATTGCAGGTGACATTACATTTTCCTTTAAAGCATCATGATCAGCATTGGATTCGGCATTTTCAGAAAATAAGAGAGAATCATCAATGTTTGGTACTTCGGTTGATAAATTAACATGTTCAAAGGTTTCTTTGTTCAAAACTGAACTGGCTTGCAATTTCACGGAAATTTATAATAAATAATTTTTTTACATAAATATCAAATAACTCAAGTTAATTTTGTTTGAAATGAATTTTGGACTGCAATAAATTTCTTTCACAAAAGAAAACGATCACTGAATACTTCTTACACTCTTACAATAAACAAATTAAAAAAATTTACAATGGCACTGCGAAAACTTGTTCACCCAACTACATTCGGTCGACGATTGAAAAAACTAGCAAAAGTTGTTGACGTTGCTAGGAAACAAAGTTGTCATATGAAAAACTTGGTTAAGGATCGGAAAAAATGTTAAACTGAGATTTTATCAAAATTGTTCAAAGGTGCCCCGTGTTCAAACGTGTCCCCCTCACCCCTATGTATTTCTTATTCCAAATACCTTGACAAATAATTTTCTGTGAAATGTTTTATTTTTAATTTTTAATATGTTACGGCGATTTAAAGTTAAAAAAAATATTTTTATTTTATTTCATAAAAAACAAAAACAAAATATAATTTAAACTTCATAGAAAATATTTAGTATACATACATACATATGTACATATGAATGTGCATAAAATAATATTAACTGTTATTAATACAAAATATTTCGTCTTTAAAATATATTTATAATATTAATACGTTATGATATTCCCCTTTTGTATTAAAACTTGGTGCTGCCTTCGAGGCATTGATCCTGCCAAGTTTGTTTGGGTTGATATATTAATTTTATCCCACTCTGTCAATATTGCATTTTTTGTTTTGCCTTTGATAACACTTTGGCGGTAAGAATTCCCCAAAGGTCTTCTAATGGATTGAGATCGGAACTTAATGCTGGCCACTCTAAAGGTACGGTCACATTTTGAAAATATTTACTCAAAAAAGCGTAACCACTTGTTTTAGCACAAATTTGTTTGACGTTGTTTACTTTTACAAGAGTTTTGCAAGATCAAACAGCATCAAATAAATTAAAACTAAATATTTGTTGTGCTTTGGCCTAATAAGAAAAGTTTTTTTTTAATAAATAAATGATTTCTAATATATGTTATTTAGTGGTTACGTCTTTTTCGGCAAATATGTGCCAAATGTGGCCGTACCTTAATACTGGTATACTACGTGTGTTAAAAAAAAATTCTTTGTCTTACGTGCGACATTAATCGGAGCGTTATCTTGCTGAATGTCCTATTATAACCATATAACTTAGCTGCAAAGTCTACTACATTACTTTCTATAAGATCTACATATATTTCAGCATTAATTTTGCTTGGCACTATACATATTCGGCACTTTCCTCGTGCTCCAAATGCAGCCCACACCATCAGAGATCCACCAACGTGGTTTCGCTGAAAACACGTCTAACGTAGGCGTCTTGTATGTTTGTGGTGACCGTCAGGACCATCCAAATTAAACTTTTTTCCGTAGCTGAATATAACCGTTTCAAATTCTTCATTACAAAATACTAATTTTTCAGCAAACGCAATACGCGCTGAGATAGTTACGGTTTCGCTATTTTGTTTTTATATTTAAGACCAATATCGTCTTCTCGAACTCTACTTTTATTTGCCTGTAGGTCATGTTTTCATCTGCTGCTAATCGTCGAATTCGCCGTTTTATCCTGGTGTCAAAAATTTGAATTTTCAACTGTCGCTTTTTGAAAAAAAAAAAAAAAATAAAGATTCAATTACTAACTCTGGCACAAAGGCAACATAATTTGAATATAAACAGCTGTGTATGTTTACATTTTTTTTCTTTAAAGTTTTCAACTGTCGAGTGACAAAAAAATTGTAAGAAGGCAAAACTGATTCTTTCCAAAAGATAGGTGTAATTAAAATTTTACCAAAATGGATTACAATTCTGCAGGTATGTACTTAATGAAAAGATGAAAATATTTTACTAAATGTTGGTATTATATGTCAAATTTCGCGTTTTTATTAGTTCATGTTTTTTGTGAAGTTGCGAAAAATTTTTTTTGTCATCTGTGGTATAGAACTTACATTGTATGCAGCCGCTTATGGATAAGCAAATGCTTTCAATTAGTGAAATTTTTGAATTGTTGAACAAGAAGAGAGATATAGAAGCTTTATGTAGTTTTGAAGCAATTTAAATTTAACAAATATATGTACAAGGTGGCGCAAAAGTAAACTTCCAATCAGGCGATCTTGCTGGCTAGTGCAAATCGCCAAAACGGGAGAATAGGCGCCCGGGAAATGCATCCTTCAGCATATCGGTGTGGCACGTGCAGTGTGTGCCGTTGCACCGTCCTATTGGAACCACATGTTTTCCAATCCCAATTCATCAAGTTGCGCAAAATTTATATCATTTCCTGATAGGAGGATTACTTTTGCGCCACCTTGTATATGGTTAGAAAGAGAGATTAAGTTTATAAAGAGAGTAATCGAAAAAATTCCGTTGCTAAAATATAAGCGTAGAAAAACGTAACTACGATCGTAATACAGAATACCTACAATCGAAAGAAACGTAGAGGAATCGAAACTCTGAATACAAAATTTGCCAAACGGAGAAAATTTTGATTCGAATAGAAAGTCAGAATAGGGGTGAATATCTGCTGTATCAGTAACAATGCCTTCAGATAGATATAAACAATTTAGAGTTAGAGAAGCAATTCTTCAGAAATTAAAAAAAAAACAAATTTTAATTAATTATTGAAACTGTGGCACCGAAACTTTGGTAAACATATAAATAATATTGTAATAACTCTGAAAAAAAAGACTTATCAGATGTGACAGTAAGTCCGATGTTAGTATTATTAGTGAATAAAAAGTGGACAGCCTTGTGGTTTCAATGATTTGAGCCTGGAATTATGTGCTAAGTTACACCAGAGAATGAATTATTGAATTTGGATATCAAAAGACTACGATCCTGCTATATTATATTTTATATATAGTTAATTTGTTTTTTTTTTTAAGCGAAATGCAACCCTGAGTTTTCCAAAGATTCGATTATAAGATTTGCTATAAAGTTTTACTCGATAATTATTATATTATATATATTATAATTATTATTATAATAAAAGGCTTTTTTGCGGCTTTCCAGGTTACTCTCTCTGATATGTTGACCACTAATGATGAAGTGTATTTTCATTTAAAATCCCTGGCTAAAGTCTCTAACAATAAAATGCGCTCACATATGGAGGAATATTTCAGTGTTTGTCGAAATCTGTTATGTCAATAAGTGTACAGCCTGTATAAGGTCTTTACAATACAAACATTTTAAAACTCTGAGGGGAAAATCGGAGTCATTTTGAGACTCATTTTTCGACACCGTTCGTTTACAACTTGTGTTTTATTATTAGTTTTTTTTAAGTTTTTGTACTTAAATAAATTCGTGCCAATTCTTCGTTGTTATTGACTCTTCCTTACACGATTAACCATAAGTTGAGCATATACGGGCCCGATATACTAATCTTAGTGTGGTACTTTATTGCATGGATGTGGCAAAATTTTTTCTAGGTATTAGAATGCAAATATTATCTATATATAAAGTGTGATCCATTTCGAGGTTCCCTACTTTAAAAAAAAAAATTTTCGATGGCTCGTTCGCACATTTCGACTGGTCATTGGCGAATGACACGCGTGATATTTTCCTCCCAGGCCTGAATCGAAGCGGGTTTGTCGGCAAAAAATTTAGACTTTACATATCCCCACAGAAAAAAGTCTAACGGTGTGATATCACACGATCTTGGTGGCCAATCGACCGGCCCAAAACGTGAAATTATGTGCTCACCGAAGTGTTCTCTCAATAGATCCATTGATTGATGCGATGTCGCCGTCTTGCTGAAACCAAATGTCACCGAGATCATGAGCTTCAATTTCAGGCATTAAATAGTCGGCTAGCATGGCACGACAATGGTCGCACCGGCATCATTTTTAAAGAAATATGGACCGATGATTTCACGTCTTCACAGCGTGCTGGACGTGGTCTCAAAAGCATTCAAAGTTGGCCGATTATTTTGACCATAAGTTGAGCGAAGTGCACGAAACACATTCCTCGCAGAACGTGAATTTTCGTAATAAATTTGAACGATTTGTAAACGTTGTTCAGGCGTACGTCTTTCCATTATGAAATGACAAACAATACTAAACCAAAATAACATGACAGCATGACACGACTCATACGTGATTTGTCAAAAAAAGTCTATTGAAAAAAGTATATCTGCTTAAATCACCCATTACATGGATTATATAGTATTATCTGTATTCTGCTTAAGTAAATTGTCAACTTTTGCTCGTGATCACACTGTAACTACTACATTATCTGTATACACTATGAGTTGCTATTACTATATTTATGTGATCATAGTTGTAGTAGCTGAATATCTGTATATAGTGTGTGCTGTTGCCAAGATGACAGTTTTTGTGATTATCACTTAAAACCGTTAACATGACCCCTTAAGTCATTAAAAAAAATAAATTTTTTGTTATATGTTGAAAAACTGTTCAAAATAAAAAATAACATTGTGTTAATTAGTGGCTTGATAACCTCTCTTTGTATGTTTCAAAGACACAAACGTTCATTCTATTATTATTTACAGTTTATATATCAAACCAGTTGTTGTTATACTTAAGTTTTCTAATTCATTATCAAACTAAGTAAATATATGAAACTAAAATACCAATTAGTAGAAATTATTAAAGAAATAAGTAAAACATAAAAAACATATTAAATTACATTAATGTTCGTTTATTACGACCCCGTTTAAAGCGAACTTCCGGTTACAATGAACTTTATTTGCACGTAAAACTTGTTTATTTTTCGGTTAAAACGAACCAAAATGTGGTGCTATGAACAAAAAATTATATTTTTGCACTGGCACCACTAACACGCTGTGTTTTTTGTTTGTCCTATGTTCTCGATTCAGGGAATTTCCCTAAGTTTAATGTTGAAAATTGCAAAGTTACAAGATGAACGTAGTACCTACCAACAAAGAAAATGTTTTTCTTTAAAAGAGAAATATAAAATAATAAAACGCTTGCAACAAGGTGTAAAACAAAAGCAAATATGCCAAGAATTGGGCTTTAGCAAGTCAACAATTGCTTCAATTTGGAAAAATAAGGACTTGGTGGTAACTAATTTTGAACAAAACTCCTCAAACATAAAAAAGGTCAAAACCCCTTGTTTCATAGAACTTGATCATTGCCTATTAAAATGGTTTACTCAGAAAAGAGACAGTAATTTGACTATAACCAATGCCGTTTTACAGGCGAAAGCACAAGAATTTGGAGAAAAGCTTAACTAATTCGAATTTAAGTGCAGCGAAAGTTGGATTGTTAAATTTAAAAGACGCCACAACATCAGTAGCGGAAAAATAGTTGGAGAGGCGGCTGAAGTCAATGTGGATGTGGTCAGTGATTGGTAATAAGCAAACTAAAATGACTGATTTTTTTAAAAACTAATTTTTTGTATTAAAATATCCTAATGTTTTAATAAATAGACTTATATAAATGTTTCAAGTCTTCATTTAAAGCGAACTTCGTTTAAAACGAACCATTTTGCCCAGTCCCTTCAAGTTCGCAATAAGTGAAAAGTACAGGGGCCAAATCACCGCATTCGTGATCGAATGAGCTATCGTATCGAAAAATTATTTCGATATCGAAATTATGATAAAATGTACTAAATTTCTTGCTCGATATCGAATGCCATAATCTCAAATAAGAAAATTACGATAATTTTTACTCGATATCGAATGCGGTGATTTGGCCCCTGTATATTAAATTATCATTATTGAACTAAATAGTTATTTTCATCATGCTTTACTATGAGTTAAGACTATTTTAGTTATACATATGTATGTATGTATGTATGTAAATGTACATCGTCATTGGCTATTGACTAGACTAGATTATAAATTTTCTTCTAAATTATCTAATGAATATTAGAAGTTGTAAATTCAGCAGCCAGTCGTTGTTAAGTCAAGCATTTAGTAGATTCATTTGAAATACAGATACATAGAAGATGTCTTTCTTTGCCCACAACATATGGGCATATGTATACATACATATATGTATGTATAAATACATATGTATGTATGTATGCACATATTTTACATTGAAAGTTCATAACAAAGATTGACGTTATATACAACTATAAGTAAACGATGATATGTAGTATGTATAAATTTTATAGAAATGTTTCGTATGACATTTCTGACATTTTCTTAATTTTTAAACATTTCTGTTTGTATGTTTGTGGGTGCTACTATTGTGACATCAAACACAAATGCTATTTTGCTATAAATCGTAGTTGTAAATAATTTCTGTTTATACCATTTTATATTTTGGGCTTTAATACTTAATACTTTTACCCTCCTCCTTCAATGTTTTACTGTGTGATGATAACACAATGCCGCAAACGAAACTACACTTTCCATTACAAACATTTTCCTTTTGCATAAATACGAAGCGTGTGTACAGTGTGAAAAACAAGTAATGTAACAAATTAAATATTTCTTGGATTTTTAATTGGAAAAATACGTTTTCTTCGATTTTTTTGAAAATATTCAAAGATTTTCTTTATATACAATTGCATAGCACATACATACTTAGTACTGTGTATCGTTATTTCTGTGGTCCGCATTATGTTCCCTTGCATCTTTATTATTATCATATATATTAATATTTATTAAAATTTGCTGGTTGTAAGTATGTGTGTATTTGTTTTAGAATTTAACTTTATTTGCACACATGGCTGAAAATTGTTCAACTTATCGTTATAGCCACAAAGTACTTCCCAGCAAGCCATATGAGTCCGAAAAGAGTCTTTGCTGACACCTTTTTCGGAGCGTTAACGCTCTTTATGAACCCAAAAAACAATCATAATTGCTGCGAAAACCTTCAGAAATGAGGGCCATTACATTCGAAAATGGTCCGTCAGAAAGAGCTCTTAGATAATGTCAGAAAAGAGTCTTTTATGAGGAGTTTTTTGGGATCTGAAAGAGCTCTGACATCATGTCAGAAAAGAGTCATTTTAAATACAAAAAAATTAAAAGTTCACATTTTTTTTTAAATTGTTTTTACTTAAACAAAAAGGGAATTAATTCATTTACAAATAAACTAAATTGGAAATGGAAAAAATTAAATAAATTGTATTTACAGTAAAACAAAATAAAATGGGATTTCGAAAATTCTCTTTAGTTGGACTCTTTTCTGACTCCTTTTTCGGACTGGTATGCTTGGTTAATATCAAATAAAAACAAGTAAGAAAGTATAGTCGGTCAAGCCCGACCATATAATACCCTACACCTAGTATGTATATGTAAATATAAAACAGTTTTTCAGAAATGGGCGTTATATGGGAGATATCACCTATTTTGGAACAAAAGTCAGTGTCATGATTTCTGTGAATATAAATATTATATGTATTAAACTTTATCTCGATATAAATACTTTTAAAAGATTTATGGAAGTTAAAGTGAATTACGGAGAGGGTCTTATATGGGAGTTTCGACTAATTATGGACCGACCATTATAAAATTAGGTGTCATCATTTCTGTATATTATTTGTGTCGAATATTATTTGATTACCAACATTTTTAAGAAATTTATGCTTTTGAAAGTGATTATCGGAAGTGGGCCTTATATAGGAGCTATGACTAATTATGGACCGATCATCATAAAATTCTACCATGTTATATGTATATGCACGAAACATATTTATCTTCAATATTTTTTGGATACCAAAATTTTTAAGAGAGTTATGTTCTTTTAAGTGATTTTTGGAAGTGTGTCTATATGGGATCTACAACTAATTATGGACCGATCATCATAAAATTCTACCATGTTATATGTATATGCACGAAACATATTTATGTTCAATATTTTTTGGATACCAAAATTTTTAGAGAGTTTTGTTCTTTTAAGTGATTTTTGGAAGTGGTCCTTATATGGGAGCTACGACTAATTATGGGCCGATCATCATAACCTTCGACCATGTTCTATGTATATGTACGAAACATATTTGTGTTCAATTTTATTTGGATGCCAACATTTTTAAAAGAGTTATGTTCTTTTAAGTGATTTTTGAAAGTGGTCCTTATATGGGAGCTACGACTAATTATGAACCGATCTTTACGAAATTTGTAGATGTGTTTTAGCTTCATTTACTACTCATCTGTGGCGAATGGTGTTTGCATACTTGCATAATTCAAAGATTTAAGACCGGTAAACCATAATTTCGGGATGATATTTGTATGGGGACAAGGTGAAATAATGGACCGATTTCCACCAGTTTCAATCCCATCCATCCTTAGGCCAAAAAAATACCACGCACCAAATTTTATCGAAATATCTTCAAAATTGCGACCTGTACTCTGCGCACAAGCTTTACATGGACAGCCAGCCAGCCAGCCGGACGGACGGACATCGTTAAATGGACTCAGAAAGTGATTCTAAGTCGATCGGTATACTTTAAGGTGGGTGTTGGACCAATATTTCTGGACGTTACAAACATCAGCACAAATCCAATATACCCTCCCCACTATGGTGGTGTAGGGTATAAAAACTGAAAACTGTTAGGACAAATAAGCAGAAAAAAATCAAAAACAAAATCATAGATTAACTATGATACGACAAAGGTTTTATTTAATCTACAACTGGTATGAATTCATTTTATTGTAGAGACGACTATTACTTTTATTATAAGCAGACTGACTGACGTTTAAATGTATATTAAGGTGGTGGACACAGTTGATGTTGCACGAATAGCGTTAAGTTTCGTGTTTAGTTTCAATTAATAATAGTTTTTGTTTTCGAATCTAATGAATTATAAAGAAAAAAAATTTGTTACTTTGTATCAAATCAGGAAACTTTATATAGAGTGTACAACCTTTAAATCTTATTCGGTTGTGCTTAAATATTGAGCATTTAGTTTTTAGATGTTACAGAAGAATTTTAGACCTGGGAGCATCGAAAATCAAAAATTTGCAAAACAAAGGCACCCTAATATACATATGTACATATTTCAAATGGGAGAACGATTTAAAAATGCTACTTTAATGGCCGAATTCTCGGTCATTAGTTAAGCATTGGTAAACTAAAATACTAACTATTGTTTAACTATTACTTGTTATTCTTATGGCAAACTAAGCATTGCGAATAAAGAATCATTAGTTAAGTCTTTGTCATTAGTTAACTAAAGACTGTGAATGCGGCCATACGACAAACATTCTTACTTACAAACAAATTGGGCTGATAAAAATGATTTGTTGATTTAGTTTTATACACACGAGTAAATATCTATATTAAATAATTATATAATTGATATATTTCTAAAAAGGGTTGCAAACTAAAACCATTATACAAAATTACACACAGAGATTCTAGTCCTGACATCAATTGATTTATTTTGGTTTTTTCTATATTAAATACAAATAGCAAATGTTTTATATACAAATTTAAAGGATGTAGTAAAAACAAAACGCAGTAAATATTTACAATTACAGTTTTTTTCTTATTGGGAAAATGTGAGCATTGTGTATTTGAATGAGATAATTTTTACAGTTCCAATTGACTTTTTGATTAATAATTTTATGATTCATGATGTTTTCCAAAACAAATTTGGTTTTAGTAATTTTAAATTTTGCAAAATAGTTAAAGGGGTTGAAATTGTTTATGTGGGCATTATGACATTGGATATCGAATAAAAACTACCGTAATTTAAAATGATGGTATTCAATATCTAATAATCAACTAAGATACATCACTCGAGATGTCCTTCGATACCCCAATGGATATCGTATTCACAATAATTTAGTTTTTTTTACCGCCAAAACTTTAAAATCACAATAAATATAAGATTGTACTCGGTTGAATTTTATTTGCTTAGTGTGACAAATTTTATGAAAATATTTTCAAAATTAAAATCAGTACTCAATTAGATCGACTCAGAAAGAAATGTTAAGTCGATCGGTATACTTTAGACTAATATTTATGGTTGTTACAAACATCAGCACAAATATAATACATATAAACTTCTGATTATGGTGAAGTAGGGATAATAATGAACAAGTTAGAGCGTAATATTCGGCTGTGCCGATTCATAAATACAAAATACAAACACTGCACTGGTTATAGGACTAGTATATCCTTATTCTGTGTTTTCTATTCACTCTTGGTGCAAATTTTATTTATATTTTATATATTGTTTGAAAGACAATTTTACATCCAACATAATTTATTTTAAATGTTTTCAAATTTTATTTAATATACATACAGTTCAACCTTGGTATAACCAATCTTAAGGGGATTAGAAAAAAAAACGTTATATCGAATAATTCGTTACAATGAGGTTCGTTTTATCGATGTGAAGTTACACTTATATTCGTTATAACGAGGTAATACAAAATATTGTATGTATATTAATCATCATCTGCTTGTCATGTTATAGCGAACGATTTCCGCTAATAAATCAAAACACATTTGAAGTAAAACACTGTATTTTGTTGTTTTAAATCAATTAATTGATGGAATTCGTTATGAAAAGGTTGTAAGTTGACAAAATTCGCTAAATAATTATTTCTATTTCGTTAGTCTGCTGAAAATTCGTTATAACGAGGCTATTGACAAATGTATTCGTAATAGAGAGGTTTATTTTGTATTAAATCTTTTGGAGCGTTGTAGGGGATTTTAAAAAATTCGTTAAATCGAGGAATTCGTTATAGTGAGGGTCGTTATATTGAGGTTTGACTGTATTAGTATTAACGTGAATTTCGGAAGTGGACCTTATATGAGGGATACGATCAAATATGTACAGAAATTCACAAAATTTTGTGAAATGATTTTTGTGTATATCTAAATGATAAATCGGATGTGGTCCTTATATGGGAGCTCTGACCAATTATAGATCGACCATCATAAAATTTAGTACAACAGTTTATATATCTCTAAGAATTATTTGTGTAAAATTTTAACCTGGTAACTATATTTCTACCAGATTTATACGTATTTAAGTGAATTTTATATATATGGACTTTATATTGGGTCTATGGCCAAACATGGACCGAACAAAACAAAATTTCGTTTTGCGGTTTCTTTTTTCATGACACTTTTACTCCCAATTTTATATTAATATCCAAATTTTTTTCTCATTAAGCCATATTTTGGGAAGATCTTTGTAAGAAATCATGGACCGATTCTTACTACTTTTTTTCACATTTTCTTTTTTATCATAAAAAAAACGTGTACAAAATATCATGGCAATACTCGTATATGCTATATATTGAAAAAACTACAAGAAAAATGTTTAAAAATATAAATTTTTTATGTAGGTTGTCTCACATATTGGTTCATAATTCTGGTTCTACTATATCGATTTTGCTGATTTGCAAAACCAAACTGATTAGGAGATTTATTTGTTTGTTGTAAACTCTGTTAATTTTGGTTGTGTCATTTGGAAGTGAGACAGACGGATATGGCTCAATCGACTTGGAATTTCATAAGGATCAAGAATATAAATACATACATATATACTTTGTTGGGTCTCAGATGAATATTTCTCAATGTTACGCACGGAATGACAAACTTATACATATACATATATACCCTCATTCACCAGTTATGGTGGTGGAGGGTATAAAAATAAATCGAGTAAATGAGTTTTAAATGCTTTATTTAAGTAAAATCAATAAAAAATAAGTTGGGAATAACAGTGACGAATTCTTTGACAATCATACAAATCTTCTGAAATTGTGCAGATCCCATATGCTAGAAAAATACACCAAAGTGAACATTGCTCCTCTGAAACTTTGTTTATTATATCATAATGTAAAAACCTAAAGTAGTGTAAAATTAAAACCTGATGAATTTTTTTAATGTTTATCAAACGAAAAGGCTTGATCAAATCATATTGAAATATTTCTCATCTTGATATCACACAGATTTGTTTATTGATGTTTATATAAAAATTTATAAAAATATTGTTTTTATTTATTCAATCGTTTTCCAGTATTAACTGTGGTCAGGAACAATATTTTATATTCTTTACAAAATGTTAATTTTAAATTTTTAACTTGTTGTGCTACTTGCAAGTACTCGTACTGGTTATAAAAATTAATTTGCATCGTATGTACGAGTATTAAAAAAAATATACAATAATAACATGGAATAAATTTATTTATAGTTTAATTAGAGCACTTAATACTTATTTTATAAATAAATTAACAATAAATACGGTTCATTTAAATTATGCAACGTCATACCTACACAAAACAAACAACAACAACAACAAAAAAAAAACACAATTCTTTTTTAAGTTTTATTGCTTGACTTGTTAGAATTAAAAAAACTTAAATAAAATTTATATAATTCGTGTTTATGTAATTCGAGTATGTAGTTGTTTGGAAACATAAATGTGTTGGAGAGTAAAAGCTTCCCAGCATACCATTCTAGGAGCGCTCCGAAAAAGGAGTCAGAAAAGAGTCCAACTAAAAAGCATTTTCGGAGCGAAAGAAAAATTTGCTTAAAAAAATATTTTTTTTTTTAATTTTTATATATTTTATTTAAATGAATTCCATTTTATATTTTTTTTCCTGTAAATACAATTTATTTAATTTTTTCCCCATTTCTAATTTAGTTTATGTGTAAATGAATTCCCTTTTTTGTTTAAGTAAAAACAATTAAAAAAAAATATCAACTTTTAATTTTTTGTATTTAAAATTGCAATGACTCTTTTCTGACATTATGTAAGAGCTCTTTCTGAGCCCAAAAAAAAACCCTTATAAAATTTTCTTTTCCGACATTATCTAAGAGCTCTTTCTGACGGACCATTTTCGAATGTTTTCGGAGCAATAATGATTGTTTTTTGGGCTCATAAAGAGCATGAACGCTGCGGAAAAGGTTTCAGAAAAGACTCTTTTCGGACTCACTTGGCTTGCTGGGTTGTTTATGCATAATAAATAAAAGAGTACATCCATATGTATACATATGCATATATGTAGGATTCTTTTTAAAATATTTGCATCAGATTTCAGACCACATCATGTTGTTTGTGTCCACTATGAGTTCTAACGTTTGTAATCACAAATAAATACATTGGAAAATAAACGAAAACAAACTAAATATTATTGGTTGTAGTCGACTAAAATTGCAATACTTTTCCAAATAAAATGTATAGTTTTGTTTTTACAAAATTCAGCAGGATTGCACGAGCCATCATTTGCTTAAGCATTTGGAATCCTTATTAACTAAGCCGAGTATTATATAAAAACCATTTTTTGTACATATGGGTCCGTCCATTTTAAACATTTCAAATGGCTAGCACACAATGTAGGGAACATATAAAGTTATACATACATACATAAATATTTTAAATAATAAATTCATACCAGTAGTGTAGTCAGTTGTTCATATAAATTGTACATACATATGTACATACTATTTCTTTTATAATTCTCGTCCACTCACATAAATAATACTCAAGTGACATCAAGAATGAAAAAAAACGCTAAATAAATAAAAAAAAATACAAACTAAATAAAAAACAAACACTACGAGGCTTTCGTATAGCATCAGCATGATAAAAATCTTATGGACACACCAACAAACCAAAAAAAAAAAACAAAAAAACTCTTAAAATGTTATGAAGCGGGCACAAACTACTATTTTGTACAACAGCAACAGAAAACAAATACCAAGTTAAGAACACAACAACAGCAAAAACTAAATGTTTCTGAAGGAATAAAAAAATATATGTACTTCCAAAGAATATACATAATCTTTGGTACTTCTCATATTCCACACTCATTTTGCATTTTATATAGTACGAGTCTGCACCCAGCAAAGAAAGAAGTTGAGTTGTGGACAAACTTGGGGAAAAAAATATGTTTACAAGAGATTAGGAATTGGAATAGTTGTATACAACAAATGTAGAGAGGACATAAGCTATCAGAAAATTTAACTTGTAACCAGCTTGTTTGAACGTCTAGGATATCAACAATTTAACAAAAATCCGACTTATATAAAGAATGTTAAAATAAGTTAGAGTCCTATATTAAAAAATCTCAACTAAAATATAATGAGAAATACAAAAGCTAGAATGATTATAGGACTAGAATTCAGTGTTTTTATTCAGTCTTAGCGTAAATTTTCCGAGCAACGTAATTTCAAATGCTTTGTAATTTTATCTTTTTATGACCATTTATTATTGATGTAATTACCAATTATTAGCATTATTATTAGACTTTATCTGATAATTTAACAATTTATAAAATTAAAAACAAAAATATTTTTCTATGTTCACCACAAGTTAAGGGCACGACTATCGTTCACAACACTAAAATGTTGTGTTGTCTCCACTACAATACAACATACATTTTTCATACGATTAAGCCGATAAGTGTTGTGAATCGTAATCACAGTTTACAACATACAACATCAAAATACTTAGTGCTGTGAACGGTAATCGACGCCTAAAACAGCGCATGAAAAAGTGTAAGTTTATAAGATGAGACTTTCTTTGATAAAATTTAACCCCTGGCCCACGATGTCGAACGATAACGTTCGCTTAGATAAGACTTAAGACACAAACTTGATTGTGGAATAAACAAACTTGATTGAGTAAAAAATAGATACGATAAAAAGTTTGTGTCTTAAGTCTTATCTAAGCGAACATTGTCATTCGACATTGTGGGCCAGGCGGTTAATCTTAAAACCTTTGCTTGTAAGATTTTGATGGGTGGCATTGTAGAAGTAAACCAATTATTTACTAATGGCATCAAAATCGAGTAAAGCGTTCGATATGGTCAACCATGACTTGCTGTGTCTTAAATTAAGTAACTTTCTCAAATTTAGTTCTTCTGCAACTGGGCTTATATCATCGTATCTTGATAATAGATATCAATATGTCTGTGCAAATAACAAATGTTCTAGCACTTCAAGGGTAACAAAAGGTATTCCACAAGGATCAATCCTAGGACCACTTCTCTTTTCATTATATATAAATGATTTACCACGACAATTATCACATTGCACAGTTCATATGTACGCTGATGATGTTCAACTATATTTATGTTGCAATACTAGCCAACTGAATGAATGTGTTGACAAACTGAACTCGGATCTCTCAAAAATCCAATCTTGGGCAATATCGAATGGTCTCCGCCTTAACCCATTAAAATCTAAATGTCTAATAATTTCTCGATCTCCAGTTCAAGCTATTGATGTGCCGAATATTTTGCTCAATAACCAGATTATTGAGATTATCAACAAGGCAAAGAACCTTGGAATAATTTTTAACTCTACACTCACCTGGTCAGATCATATTATCAGTGCTACTGGAAAAACCTTTTCAATATTACGTGGACTATGGAAAACTCAACACCTGACACCGGTTTCCATACGCATAATGCTGGCAAAAACTTTTTTGATTCCAACACTTCTGTACGGTTCTGAAGTATTTTCCAGATGTGACTACAAAAGCACTAGGGAACTTACTTCAGCATATAATTCAATCTTGAAATATGTATTTAACTTAAGAAAATCACATCTCACCCTTTCAAACAAAATTATTGGGAGTAAGTCTTTGTGATTTTCTAAAAATTAAATCTCTAACATTACTACATAAGATAATTTTTACAAATGAACCTTATCTTTTCAATCGGCTCGTTTTCACTCGTTCAAGGAGGAATAATAACCTTATTCAAATAGGACATAAAAAACTAGTTTCGGAATATCAATACTTTATCTATTCTATTATTCTTTGGAACTCGCTACCTCCAAGGATACAGTTTTTGAGCAACGCAATGGAATTTAGGAAATCTATATATAACTACTTTAGTGCATAGCTTTAATTTTTAATTTAATTTTTACGTTTTTACCTTTTAAAAAATGTGTTTAATTTTCTTTAAATAAACCGCATTCCTTTTAATTGCAAAACAAAAGCTTCAATTCGTTTAAAGAAATTATAACGAGTTTATATTTATTTAAATGGGTTTTTACACCACACTTAAATAACAGTTTGAGAAGGCTTGATGTTCACACAACGCTCACACACAATAAACTCACTCAACTTGAGTGGCCCTGTTAGTCTATTTATACACCAATCATAAGTTCTAGATGGTTAGGAGCTAATATATATACTAGAATGTTTTTGTCTAGAATGTTCAGCCGAAATCGTTAAAACTTAACGTTGACATATTGCTCAGCTACGTTACGCTGTTATAAGTGTTGTCAATAATGTTTATAAATAGAAACTTCTATAAATGCAAATGTTGCTAAATGATACCGGCCGTTAAATTTAAATTGAAATACAATTTCGTAACAATATAAAATATTTATGGAGGTTGTCTGATATTTTCCATAACTCTTGTTCTAACATACCGATTTTGCTGATTTTCAATAATTAGGAGAATTATAAGCGATCTTTTGTAAACTTTGCTGATTTTGCTTACGTATTTTGGATGTGAGGGTGTTTTACACAGACAGACAGACAGACGGACATAGCCCAATCGAATCTGTTGGGTCTTACACACGGAATGACAAATTTATATATACACTCACTCGCCACTTGTGGTGGTGAAGGGTATAAAAACTTTATATTCAATATAACGAACGAATGTTGAGCAAAATCAAACGAACAAACATATTTTCAATTTCCTAAGATACAAAAACACTCAGACATCAAATCAAATGTTTTTAACAAAAAGGCCAGTCTATTCGTTAATCACGTATCGGATTTTGTTTTAATTCTGTAATCGCAAAAAATTATCCAGTGATGTTAAGTCGCATGATCGGGAGGTCAATCATCTGAATTTAGTGAAATTATGCGATCAGAAAATTGTTACAGTTTTGAGAGTTATAAGAATCTTGTTATTTTTGCAATGTTTAAGTTCTCGTTCGCTGGGTGTCCTTGTATGTATATATGTATAGTGGTTGTACTTGTAGTTACTTAAAATCTATAGTTAACAAAACGCAAATAATGAATATTTATTGCCAAGAATGAAATATTATCAAATTACATAATTGCTATGTTGTTCGTATATCTGTTTGTTTAGCTCTTTGTTGTTGTGTGTTGTAAGTTGTATGTTGTTGTATTGTTTGTTACTTAAATATGCAACAACAAGCACAACAATAACAATGACCCAAAGATTCAACGACCAACAAATTAAGCAACCAACCAACAGAACGACCGATCAGCAACACAAAACAAAAAAAAAAACGTATTAAGAAAAGAACAAAGTTTGTCAGTTGCATCAAAATAAGAAATAAAAGAAGAAAACATGATGAGGAAGAAGCACTAACTCCAAGATTCATTTCATTTTATATACGACTACAAAAGCAACTATAAATCAGATTTTGAACAACACACTTGCACGCCGCGGCCCGTTTAGTTTCCACTCTTCTTTGGCAAATTGTATTACGGTTTTAATTGAATCGATTTTTAGATCGAAAATAAAGTTCACGTTAAAATGTTCTAATTTTTATTGCGATATTTAAGAAACAGACATTTCTATGAAATAAATAGCTACATATGTATCCAAATTATCCATATAATAACTCAACTTTGATCGTCCCCTTGCATGAAAACGTCATCTAAATGAAAATTTCACACAAATATATTGTATTTATAAGCAACTCAGAATTTAAAATATAACAACTCTAGTCAGATTGCTTAATAAAGCATTGGAGTCAGTGTTATCTCAATTGCTTTGGGAACATATTTTGTTGGGCGCTATTGTGATTCTAAAGAACTTCTATAGACTTTTTTTTTAAGATATTTGCCTCTAATTAAAAATAGGTTTAAGATTTGTTCCTTAGAACCGGTATAATCATTTTAATTTTTAATATATGTACGCAATTTTGAAGATATTTCGATAAAATTTGGTACGTGATATTTTTTCAACCCAAGGATAAATGGAATTGAAACTGGTGGAAATCGGCCCATACAAATGTCTTAACGAAATTGGGGTTTACCGATCATAACTCTTTGAATTATGCAAGTATCCAAACAAATTTGATAACAAATGAGTAATAAATAAAACTAAATCACATCCACAATTTTCGTGAAGATCGGTCTATAATTAGTCGTAGTTAACAAAAATAAATTTAATGTATATACAAATAACACGGTACAATTTGATTGTGATCGGTCCATAATTAGTCGTAGCTCCCATATAAGGCCACTTCCGAAAATCACTTTAAAGCGCACAACTCACTCAAAAATATTGGTATTCAAATAATATTTAACACAAATATATTTTATATGTATACAAATGCTACCGTATAATTTTATTACGATCTGTCCATAATTAGTCGTAGCTCCCATATAAGGCCCACTTCCGAAAACCTCTTTAACGGTCATAAAATTCTTAAAAATGTTGGTAATCAAATAAAATTCGACACAAATAAGTTTCTTATATACAGAAATAATGACACCTAATTTTATAATTGTCGGTCCATAATTAGTCGTAGCTCCCATATAAGACCACTTCCGAAAATCACTTTAAAGCGCACAACTCACTCAAAAATATTGGTATTCAAATAATATTTAACACAAATATATTTTATATGTCTAGAAATGCTACCGTACAATTTTATTATGATCGGTCCACAATTAGTCGTAGCTCCCATATAAGGCCCACTTCCGAAAACCTCTTACGGTCATAAATTTCTTAAAAATGTTGGTAATCAAATAAAATTCGAAACAAATAAGTTTCTTATATACAGAAATAATGACACCTAATTTTATAATTGTCGGTCCATAATTAGTCGAAACTCCCATATAAGACCCTCTCCGTAATTCACTTTAACCTCCATAAATCTTTTAACAGTATTTATACCGCGATAAAATTTAACACATATAATATTTATATTGACAGACAGTATGACACCAAATTTTGGTCCAAAATAGGTGATATCTCCCATATAACGCCCATTTCTGAAAAACTGTTTTATACAAGTGTGTGTGTAGGGTATTATATGGTCGGGCTTGACCGACTATACTTTCTTACAATGTGAATATTCCACAGTCTGATCATCTCACATACCTTTTTATACATATGGATAGTCGACTTACCTGGCGTCGACACATAGAAGCCAAGAGGGCCTTACGAGACTGAAAACTGCTAAAATGTACTGGCTACTTAACGACCCGTCTAAATTAAGCCTTGATTGTAGAGTCATCCTTTTTGAGACTGTTTTAAAACCAATTTGGACATATAGAAGGCACAATCGAGAATTTTTAGAACCATTACTGGAGCACGATGCTATATTAGGAATAGAAACATGCATAGAGATTAAGAAGTACCATTAATTAAAGATAAATTCAGAAAAATTCGTAAGAGATATATCTTGAAGTTGCAAAACCGAACGCGCTTGCGAGATTGCTTACTAGACTCAAACAAAAACAAGGCTTCGTAGACCTGATTTTCCACCCTACTAATTTAAGGCCCATTTGTCCAGTACGGCTCTCTCAACTGAGAGGAAATAGTTTTTAAGGTTTAGGTATAAGATTTGAATACTTATTGTAAGGCCTATAAACTAAAGGCAGATTCAATAAATTAATAATAAAAAAGTTAAACATTTTTTTTGGAAATAATAGGGACATGAATAATATGAATATTAAAATTCAAATTCATGTATGTAACGATGAAAATTATTCAGCTGCTTCTTCTGAAAGCAAATTTAGTACATCACACCTATTTCTACATTGTTCCGGGAGTAGATGTTCCGGGTCGTTTAGAGAACTATGCTATGAGAGGATCAGAAGAGAAAAGAAGTGAGTGCATTAAGCCATCAATTGTGTTTTTTCTAGAATTTTGTGTGTTACTCTCTAAAATGCCTTGAATCCTCATTTCGGGCTTTCCGCGCTTTTTCTGACATCATGTCAATCGGTATCGAGACATTATTTATGATATCAGCACCGTGAATTAATATTTTGTGCACGAAAGATGGCATATATATCCATGGATATTTTTTAACAAAGATTCTCGCTGTTTGCCAGGAATATATTTTAAAAACATTGGTGCATATTCAGAAATGATATCTTAAGCTAGATTTACACGATTGAAATTTTCTTCAAAATTGCTCTTCAAAATGCTTCAAACTCGTGTAAACAGCAAAATTTCTTCAAAATTTATACATTTAATAACTATTAATAACTATTAAATAAATACATTTTTAAGAATTTTTGTTTTTTACACGAGTTCGAAGCATTTTGAAGAGCAATTTTGAAGAAAAGTTCCATGGTGTAAATCTAGCTTAAGTTTAAACTTTTTTAAGTACCAACTTAAATTATTCTTAGTTGATTACTTTCAGCACAAAAAGTTACAACTTAATTATGGGTAAAGCTGTAACTAAATGTCAACTAACAAATACATTTAAAGAACAGCTGATTGATTTTATTTTCTTGTCGTCGATGATGTTAGTCACAAAAAAAAAGAAAACAAACTAGAGATGTGTTTTTTGTTAACAAAATTCTACTAAATGCAGTGTTGCATTTCTTTTAACAGCTAAAAGCAGTTGCTAAGTTAGTTATGATTTGTGAATAAGATCTTTAACTATTTATGAACTATTTTTTAGTTTCTGTTTAATAAGTTTCGACTTTAGTTACGATTTCTGAATATGCGCCACTGTGTATTAACTTTATACCATAGTTCGCCATAGGTTGTAAAATAACATTTAATCTACTGATTATTTCCTCACTAAATCCAGTTAAAAGTGCAGCCAATTCTGGTTCTGATCGAGCCTGATTTAGGAACATCAACATATTAGTTCTTAACTTTTCTTGTATATCCAGCTTAGTTTGTTGTACAACTTATTTCTCATATATGTCACGAACTTGCCACGTGTGAATTGACAATTTATACATTAAAAACATTATATCAAATTAGCATTAAGTGGTAGATTTTTAACAGAATTTAAATCAATCATAACTTTTGGTGTGGCTCCACAAATGCCACATGTTTTCGGCGACGTTTCTTCAATCACACTAAAAACGTTGCCATCAATCATTTTCAGATAAAAATTTGTGATGAATTTTAAACGACTCAAATTGTGTTGGAATAATATCTGATATTTGCTGTTTTACTTTTTTGACTTCAGAACTAACCAACTAAGAAGTTTCTTTTTCAAAAATCAATTTAATTGGTCTAGATAACCGAGTCCAAAAAGGCGGAGAATTCTCCCATAGAATAACGTTTCACATTTAGCCTTGTAATGGCACAATGCCCACTGTTCGATTCAGAGTCAGAAAAGCTTTGCCTGTAAATTGAATGTCCACAATATAATTATGTTTTAGTACTGAATATGAATATTTAGTATATTGAGTATGTGTTTTTTAAGGAACAAATTTCACAACATTTTAACAGATCCTCAACGAAATTCAGTAGCTATGAATGATGTTTTTCAGTTCGGTTTCCAGAAATGAAAACACAGATGAAAATAAATAAATAACTATATAAATATTCGTTTATAATGATGACTGTGCAGATTATATTACTGTTCATGCAGATCCTTTCAAATGTTTTCTTACACAAAGGACATTACGCAGAAAATGTGTTGTTGGTTAGAAGAGAGAACAAAAACACAGCATGCTAGTTGGTGTTTATAGTCCTTTTTTATTTATAACTAAACAATATTTTTAACGATTGAAAGCAGTTTCAACTTTGCCCTTATTAAGTGATAACTATTGTTTTTTTCTAAAGAATTTTGATTTAAAAATTCAGTACTAAAAAGGAAAATTAATAATTAGCAACACTTTGAGAATTTGTGGGTATTCAAATGAATTGAACATTTTGCACGGGGTGTCCCGATAGACTAGACGATAGAGTGCCGGACTATCAGTCACAGGGTTGCGGGTTCGATTCCTGCCAAAGACAAAAAGCTTCGCAGTTTGTGTTTGTTAATCATATTACAAAAAAAAAAATAATATTTTTAAACACAGTGTTTATGGTGGACTCCATACGAGTACTGAATAAATGCATATCAGAAGTAATTCAAATTACTTATTCTAGATAACAAAATGCCCCATTTAGAAGCTGACTATTGAAAGAAATGTTAAAATCTTTATAATAAAAAGTCTGTACACAATTATTAATTTTTCTTTCGAAATTTTTCTCAGTGTAAGGTAAAATTTATACAATATATAACGCTGGCACATGCAAAATAATTACTGTTGTAGATTATCATTTCTCTTAGTGTATTAACTAAATAAGTAATGACAATGCTAAAATCAGCAAGGGGTTGGCAAAATAAAATATTTCATGCGAAAAAAAAACAATCAGCTGTCATTTATTTTAGAAAACGTTTTCAAAAATTAAATGGAGTTTATCTTAATGGAGTTATCAAAGAAGTGTTATTATTGATGATGATGCGACTGACATTGACAATGACGCTGACAATGATGATGGTGATGTTGTAGATAACTGAAAATTCCTTCTTTTCAAACAACAATGACAATTTGTCACAGTATTTTGCAAACAATAAGACAAACATTTTGCAAATGAAGGAGGGCATGAGTGAACGAATACTTCCGTTCTGGTTTAATGCAATCAGTCGGTTAGTCATTAGGGTGTTATTGTGGTGGCATTATGTTAAAATACCACATACCTAAATACTAAATATATTTCTATCTAGTAAGTACATATGTAAGTGTGTAAAAAATTTATATATTTGAATTTGAAAAATTATATGGTGAGTGTGTACGCGTATTTTCTGTTACTCTTTATTTTGTTCATTTTGTCAATATCAAGGTAATATAATTGCTGGCATACACCTTTATGCCAACATGATTTGTGTACTTTTCCTGTGTAACACATTCACATCAATTCCATGCTCTGTGAACCACATCGAACATAAAAAGCAAAAAACTAAAAAAAGAAAAATGCTACAAAAAGATACTTACAATATTAATAGTAAATACAAAAACTTGGGACTGAACTGAAAAAAAAACACTAAGAAGAAATGAAATTATGTAAAGAAATATACACAGCTATCGACAAAACTCTTATTTACGTACAGTGTAGGTTTAAACTTTAAATGAAGTAAAACGAATATGTATTTTCGAGCAAAATGTAAAGAAAATGCAATTTGTTAAATTTCACATGATACTCATTCGTTCATACGAGCACAACACAACACATTCATTTACTAATTCAGGCAACTAAACCATCATCATCAAACCGACACTCATGCAAACATACTAGTACAACCAGTGTTGCCAAAACATGCCAGCAAAAAATAGCCAGAATGGATAAAAAAACGCCAGAAACCGCTAAACGTTAAAAATGAACCATGTATAAACCTTAACTTCTACATATGTATATGATTTAAATGCTTTAATTACATGCGGTTTTTATACCCTACACCACCATAGTAAGTAGGGTATATTGGATTTGTGCTGATGTTTGTAACGCCCAGAAATATTGGTCCAACACCCATCTTAAATTATACCGATCGACTCATAATCACTTCCTGAGTCGATTTAACGATGTCCGTCCGTCTGGCTGGCTGTCCATGAAAAGCTTGTGCGCAGAGTACAGGTCGCAATTTTGAAGATATTTCGAAAAAATTTGGTACGTGAAATTTTTTATGAATGTTTGAATTATGCAAGTATGCAACAGATTTCATCACAAATGAGTGGTAAATAAAGCCAAATCAGATCTACAAATTTTGTGCAGATCGGTCCATAATTTATCATGCCTCCCATATAAGGCCCACTCCCGAAAATCACTTTAAATAGCATAACTCCCTCAAAAATGTTGGTATCTAAATAATATTGAACACAAATATATTTCATATAATATGGTATAATTGTATGATGATCGATCCATAATTAGTCATAGCTCCCATATAAGGCCCACTTCCGAAAATTACTTTAAAGATCATAAATTTCTTAAAAATGTTGATATCCAAATAAAATTCAACACAAAGAAGTTTCATATATGTATACAGAAATGATATGAAATGAATAAGGGGGGTGTTGGACCAATATTTCTGGGCGTTACAAACATCAGCACAAATCCAATATACCCTCCCCACTATTGTGGTGTAGGGTATAAATAGGTCAGCTGTTATATCACAAACTTTCCCGTAATTGACAAAATAAAAAAACCATATCTGGCCGAAAAACCGCTGAAATGGCAACACTGAGTACAACGTACCACGTACCGTGGAAGGTACATGGAAGGTAATATTTACATATACCTATATTTGTACCCACAGAATAAAGATTTAAATGAGTCAGTCATCGTCTTTAGCCCAAAATTCTATTTTTTGTTCATATTGTTTCGATGTTTGTGCAGCAGACACATGTTTTATCCAAATGTATTTAGATATTATAACTATGAAATTTTCTTATGTAAATTTCTCAAGTGGAACCTTTCATTTACTAGAGCAAAAATAACTATTATTCATTTAATGTTATTTATATACATTTTTTATTTAATTGTTTTAGTAGTTGGTGGATGCGTTTGTTACGTAAATGAAGACAATAAATAAATTTGCATGAATATGTTAAAAATATATTGTAAAACAGTTTTCTTTAAATAAGACAGCAGCTATTCAAATTGCAAATAAACTACAAGCTGCAAACCTGGTTCTTTGGCAATGTAAATTGTAATAAGCACTTTCTGCAATTAAAAAATTTTAATATGGTTAATGTTTAATTAAATTTGTTTAACAAACTATTCAATTCAAATAGACAATTTTCAGTCTTTCTTATTCATGTAGCCGTAGACACAGTTAATAACTAGAATAAATATTTAAAGTTGAATTATTTTGCAGTATTTTAGCGATAGCGTTTTTCTATTTATCTCGGAAGTTGTATTAAGTGGTAACAATTTTAAAGAAAACACTAATTCTATTCTGACTTTAATTATTAACCAAATGTGCAAAAAAAAAAAAAACTTATTGTTTATATATTGCTAAAAATTTTGATTTTCACAATTTAAAATTATTTAAGGTCCGATTTAGTAAAACTGATAAAATATTTGTTTAGAAAATAATAATCTAAATAATATAGAAATCTCGTAGATTTTAAATATTTTTAAAGTTATTATCATACAAAATTTTCTAGACGAAGTTTTTATCAATTTTTCTGAACTAGGCCTTAAATCTTTATTAGTGTTAACGGTACAAACTGTCAGTTTTCCGTCCGTCTGGCCGGTTGTCCATGTAAATCTTGTAAAATTTCGTACGATAGTTTTGTTTGGCCCAAGGAGTATTGCAATATAATTTGATTGAAATCCATTACTTTACCGAGCCCCCATACAAATATCCCACCGAAATGGAGCGTTAGCTTACATATAAGCCCCACTTCCGAAAATCATTTTAACAAGTCTAATTGTCAGAAAAATCTTGATAGTTAAAGAAAATTCAACATAAATATCTTTCATTAACAATATACGTAGATCATGACACATAATCTTATAGCGATCGGTCCATAATTAGTCATATCTCTCATATAAGGCAAAATTCCGTAGTTTAGTTTAACATGCATAAATCGAGATGACATTTAACAAAAATTATATTTATACCCACAGCAGTCATGACACTTGAATGATCGGGCCATAATAGGTCATATAGCTATTATTTCTGGAAAACTGTTTTTGCACATATATTCGATGTAGAGTTGACCGACTATACTTTCTTACTGGCTGTTTTTCCTTTAGTGAGAAGAATTATGATTGAAAATAACAAAGCTACCATAACCACTGAAATTTCCTTTCACCTCGACTTCCTTTAGCGAAATAACTGCAAATACAGTTGGGCTATTCTACAAATAGCAGAAATATATGATTTTCATTATAGAATTATTAAAGTTCTTAAAAATTATGACAGAAGAAGTTTTAACTTAGTTCTTTAATGTATTTCATTTAAATATGTTGTAAGAAAATATTTTTATTGTTAAATTACTATTCCCATAATTTTGGCTATGCATAATTTAATCTTCTTTTGTAAATTGTAAATATTGCGTAAGCTCTGTAATAATGTTTTTAGCCACTTGTGGCTTTTCACTATAACTTGAATTGAAATAGAAAATAAAAACACGTTAGACTTAATAGAATTTTAACGGATTTAAAATACGAAAAATTTATAACACACTCTACTAGGCAACAAACATATTGTAGACTTGCTTTTTCTGAATCGCAAAAATAATATAATATTCGACCATATTTTCACAGCAAGTAATTATAGATATTCTGTAACGGAAGATTTCCTACTTCCAGAAAACTTTCAGCTGCATGTATAACCGGCCCTGCTTAAGGAAAATGGAGTAGTGTATTTGTTTTCAAATTAAATACAAATTTAACGACATAGCCTAAATAATTCCAATATTGATAACGTGAACAAACTTAATAAAACCTAATAAAAACTAGTAAGAAAGTATAGTCGGTCAAGTCCGACCATATAATACCCTACATCTAGTATGTATATGTAAATATAAAACAATTTTTCAGATATGGGAGATATCACCTATTTTGGACCAAAATTCAGTGTCATGATTTCTGTGAATATAAATATTATATGTGTTAAACTTTATCTCGATCTAAATACTTTCAAAAGATTTATGGAAGTTAAAGTGAATTACGGAGAGGGTCTTTTATGGGAGTTTCGACTAATTATGGACCGACCTTTACAAAATTAGATGTCATTATTGCTGTATATAAGAAACTTATTTGTGTCGAATTTTATTTGAGTGATTTTCGGAAGTGGGTCTATATGGGATCTACAACTAACTATGGACCGATCATCATAAAATTCTACCATGTTATATGCATATGTACGAAACATATTTGTGTTCAATATTATTTGGATATGTACCTATATTTTTAAGAGAGTTATGCTCTTTTAAGAGATTTTCGGAAGTGGGTCTATATGGGATCTACAACTAACTATGGACCGATCATCATAAAATTCTACCATGTTATATGCATGTGTACGAAACATATTTGTGTTCAATATTATTTGGCTACCAACATTTTTGAGTGAGTTATTATCTTTAAAGTGATTTTTGGAGGGGTCTTATATGGGAGCTACGACTAATTATGGACCGATCATAATAAAATTGTACCGTATTATTTGTACATATATATATACAAAACATATTTGTGTTCAATTTTATTCGAATAACAACATTTTTAAGAGAGTTATGTTCTTTTAAGTGATTTTTGCCTTATATGGAAGCTACGACTAGTTATGGACCGATTGTCATAAAATTCTACCATGTTATATGCATATGTACGAAACATATTTGTGTTCAATTTTATTCGAATAACAACATTTTTAAGAGAGTTATGTTCTTTTAAGTGATTTTTGGAAGTGGGCCTTATATGGAAGCTACGACTAGTTATGGACCGATCGTCATAAAATTCTACCATGTTATATGCATATGTACGAAACATATTTGTGTTCAATATTATTTGGATATGTACCTATATTTTTAAGAGAGTTATGCTCTTTTAAGTGATTTTTGGAAGTGGTCCTTATATGAGAGCTACGACTAATTATGGACCGATCTTCACGAATTTTGTAGATATTCGTTAGCTTCATTTACTTCATCTGTGGAAAATTTTGTTTGCATACTTGCATAACTCAAAGATTTAAGACCGGGAAACCCCAATTTCGGGAGGACATTTTTATGGGGGCTAGGTGAAATAATGGACCGATTTCCACCAGTTTCAATCCCATCCATCCTTGGGCCGAAGTAATATCACGTACCAAATTTTATTGAAATATCTTCAGAATTGCGACTTGTACTCTGCGCATAAGCTTTACATGGACAGCCAGCCAGCCAGACGGACGGACGGATAGACGGACATCGTTAAATCGACACAGAAAGTGATTCTAAGTCGATCGGTATACTTTAAGGTGGGTGTTGGAACAATATTACTGGGCGTTACAAACATCAGCACAAATCCAATATACCCTCTCCACTATGGTGGTGTAGGGTATAAAAAGAAAACTGAAATGTAATCAAAAAATTAACTCTGTGAAGTAAATAAAGGGTGTTAGATAAAATCATCCTTTTGTCACATTACAATTTCTCCTATATGACAGTTACTAACTTCAAATCGATATATATCGATTCCTAGACGTGACCCAGCGAAATGCCGGGACGCGTATAACTTCTTTTTTACCGATATAACTTTCCCCGGTGGTTTGAACCCTTCCCGATCACTGACCCTTACCATTTGTCTCACAGTGCAATCAATGGTCCGGTATTGACTTTAAATTTGACACAACAAATTATTATTATTTCGAAATCAAATCAATTTCATAAGAGTTTTTGAATATTAAATATTCTGGGGGAATGGATATTCGAATGATAAAAATGTATTCGGTTATTTTTTCAAAGAAAAATCTATTTAAATTCAAATGTTTCTACATTTGACATTAAATTAAAAATTAAAGTAAAATTGAAAGTAAAAGTAAACCCTCACAACTCTATAATCAAATTGTTTGCAGTTCATATTTTTATTACAAGATGAATGATTTTTACATAAAACAGACTTCATTTTAAATATTTAAACCATGACAATATTGACATTCATTCTTTTTGTAGGATGATGGTATAATTATGTTTAAACAAAATGCGGTTTGTAATACCACATAATCATTGAATTTTATCTTGTATGCACGTATGAGAAGAGTATGTAATAAAGTTGTTGCATGCAACATATTTATGTATATACTTACAGAGTTTGCTATGTGAATGCCTGAGAAAGAATTTTAAATATCAATTAATAAAGATTCCATATTTAATCTTTTCAAATATGTATAATTAAATTAAACCACAAACCCGCAACCTTTATCTTTAATAGTTTTTTTGTGGTTGTGTAATCAATTGCGCAGTTTCCAACACATGTATGTAGGAGACCAGACCCATTTTATCAACGTAAAGGGAATAATTGCTGCACTTAATCCTGTAAGTACTGTAGTACTTTATAAATAATGACAAATCTGGCATTCGATTGGTTGATGATAGACTCTATATCGAATTATGTTAAAGTTACCATTCACATGACTACTGAAATCATATGAATAGAAAGACTACATCATATTATGGTGCTCTCAGATTATTGTTATATGCAACTGTAACAAATTATGATTTCGGCAATCATATAAATAAATGGCCATAATATTGTTGAATAACTTGTAGACTTGTTAAAAAAGCAGCAGCATATCGCACATATTGTTTTTCCTCTGCATGTACAGTGGTAGCCAAACCTAATACTTTTAAAATTAGCGGATGGGTATATTGCAGCAGTGGCTTAAACTTTTTTGCTGAAAGTTTTTTCTATCGTCGTTTATAGATAATCACAAATAAATAAGATCCAAGGGGTATCATTACGATACTTCAGCTATTTCCTAAGACTCTAATAAAAGTCTACAAATAACTTTTTCTGTATGAAATGTATACAAAAACGTGTTAAAAAAACACAACTTTATAGATCCTCAAAAATAATTCTATCATTAAATACTAATAGTCGGGGATTAAGTGTCTCAAATTTCCTTTTTTTACTGCACTCGTAGAACACATATTGTGTATGAAGGTTTTTTATTTTTATTTATGAAACATTATTATTATTGAACAATGCAGCAGAGCTTTATTAAATATATTTATTTTATTTATTTATTTAATTTTTTATCAGTTAAGTCTGGCTATATAACTAATTGTGCCATGTTTAACTACTCATGAGAACATGCCACACTCCATTCCTATTCCATTTACATACATTGTGCTGAATTTCATAATGATTTACATTTTTTAATGTTTTTTTTTGGTATTTGCGTTATTAATTACTTTTTGTATAACAAATAAATGTGCAAGAATAAACTAAAAAAAATGTGTGAAATTTATACAAAAATTAAAATTAAGTTAAGTTTGTTATCAATATAAAAAGTAAACAAATTAGAGTGCAATATTCGGCTGGGCCGAATCTCTAATACCCTCCACCTAAACGTAATAAGGAATACCAAAACTACACTGGTTATAGGTCTAGAATATCCTAATTCTGTGTTTTCTATTCAGTCTTAGTGCAAATTTTATTAGTATTTTATATATTGTTTGAAAGACAATATTAACTGTTTGTCGTAAACCACCAATGAGATTTTATTTTAAATGGTTTTTAAATTTTATCTGCTTATATGGGGGCAATAGTGTGCCAGACTATCAGTCAGAGGGTTGCGGGTTCGATTCCCGCCAAAGACTCTGTGTGTTTTCTGCAGCCAAGCCAAAAAGGCTTCGCAGTTTGTGTTTGTTTTTAAAAAAAAAATATGGACCGATATTCTCAAACTCCAGCAGTTTGATTTTGGCATATATGAAAATGATCCGTTTCAAATTTTGGATGGGTACCGTTATTTATAAGAGATTTTTGAGTATGAAAGTGATTTTTGGAAGAGGGCTTTATATGGGGTATACGGTTAGCAATGGTTCGAAATTCACAAAATTTTGTGAGACGATTTTTGTAACGGGTGGTTAAATTTCAAGGGCCGATGTTGATTTTGAATAAAACACAAACTATTTAGGAAATTATTGTAATTTTATTTGATTATGATATATTGGTATTACTCAATTATGTATGGAACAAAATATCGGCCAAATGGGCGCCGCGACCACGGCGGCACACCTCCATCCGATGGTCCAAATTTTCGATGACCCTGAGGCATAATGGAGGTTCTATGCCGTTAATGTGCCGAATTATCTCATCCTTTAGCTCTTGAATTGTTGCTGGCTTATCGACGTACACCTTTTCTTTCAAATAACCCCAAAGAAAAAAGTCCAACGGTGTCAAATCATATGATCTTGGCGGCCAATTGACATCGCCATTACGTGAGATAACACGGCCATTGAATTTGTTGCGCAAAAGAGCCATTGTTTCGTTAGCTGTGTGGCAAGTGGCACCGTCCTGCTGAAACCACATATCGTCCACATCCATATCTTCCAATTCGGGCCATAAAAAGTTCGTTATCATATCACGATAGCGAACACCATTCACAGTAACTGCCTGACCGGCCTCATTTTGGAAAAAATACGGCCCGATGATGCCGCCAACCCATAAACCGCACCAAACAGTCACTCTTTGTGGGTGCATTGGTTTTTCGACAATCACTCTTGGATTCTCATTCGCCCAAATGCGGCAATTCTGTTTATTGACGAATCCACTGAGGTGAAAATGTGCCTCATCACTGACGATCAAATTGACCAAAAAATTCACGAACTGCAAGATATGCATTTTGATTTGAACGCCCATTTTCATAATAAGTCTGGATAACTTTAACACGTTGTTGGATTGTGTATCTTTCCATGATTCAAATTGAGTAAGTCTGAAATAGAGAACTGTCAAATAAAATTCGGAAAAGAGCTTGGCGTTTAGGTGTGGTTCACATTCAACATCGGCCCTTACAATTTAACCACCCTTTATATATGTAAAAGATATGTGCAAAGTTTTGAGTCGGTATCGATATTTATATGATATATAATGGCTTTTTCGGATGTGGTCGTTGTATGGGAACTATGACCGATTATGGACCGACCACCATAAAATTTAGTACAACAATTTACTTACCTATAAGGATTATTTATGTCAAATTTTAGCCGTTTAACAGTATTTATGACTGAACTAAAAAAAAATTCGTTTTGCGATTTATTTTTGCATAAAACTTATTTTTGCTGAATTTTGTCTTGATATTCCAATTTTATAGGCATTTATGTATAATTGAGCAATATTTCGGGAAGATTTTTGTATAGGGGCTATAAGAAATCATGGACCGATTCTTACTATTTCCCTCACACTTTCTTCTTTTATCATAAAATATATAATTTAAAAATATGACAAGAACAGTGTCTAAAAATATCAAATTTTTATGGAAGTTGTCTTACATTTTCATCCATAACTCTTGTTCTACCGATTTTGCTGATTTTCAATACCAAACTGCTTAGGAGAACTATAAGCGGGTTTTTGTAAACTTTGTTGATTTTGGTTGTGTTTTTTGGTGGTGAGAGTGTTTTACACAGACAGACAGGCGAACATGGTTCAATCGACTTAGAATTTCGTAAGGATCAAAAATATATGCTTTATTGGCTCTCAGATGAGTATTTCTCAGTGTTACACACGGAATGACAAACTTATATATACCCTCATTCACCAGTTATGGTGGTGGAGGGTAAAAAAAATGTATACGAGTATGTATGTTAAAGTACATATGCGGCATATGGATATATATGTACATATGTATGTATCTACTATACCTACAAGTATTTGACGAGTATTATTTTGTTTGTTTATTGTAAAATGTGTTAATTGGTTAGGCAAATTACGTTTTCTCAATAAACAAAATTATGGACTTAATAAGTAAAGGAAACAACAGCTATAACAGCTGAAGGTATAAAATTAACTAAACAACGCTACATTATCTTTTACAATCGTTAAATACTCAACAATTGTTTTGTTGAAAAGGCACAAAGAAGCAGAAACAATGACTTTCTTTGTTAACGAAAGGCTATGGGTTGAGTCAACAAAACATTTTCATTCTGTTAATAATTTCAATTTCCATCTTTATACCGGAAATAATGAAAATTTAACTTAAATAAACCTTGAAACTGAAGTTGAGATAATAAACAAAGACCTTAGGTGTCATTTTAACGTTGATTTAAAGTCATGCATGTTTATTTAAAAACATTATGCGCAAATCGGTTAATATAAGTCGATTTATAACTTTTCGTATTTCCAGGCAGAAGACGAGTAGTAGCTTTGCTATACCATGGTATTCATCTTTTTTAAAACTATCCATGCCCAGTCCAAAATTAAATTAGTAGGAATAGGCTTTGTTTTATGTAAAAGCAAAGAGCACATTTGTACCAAAGAATAACTGATTTTTAAAAGACATTTCGCTGTTTAAATAAAACAAAATTATTTTGTTTTATAAAAAAAATCCCTTTCAACTTTTCATCTTTTTATTGTACTGGAAAGTGTAAAGTTTGGCTATTAAATGTAAAAAATATATCGTGGTCCACCACAACCATACACATACATACATAAATGCGATTCTTTTATCAAAATCTTCAGTTACGGATTTTGAGTTTAATCAGTTCGGTTATTTGTTAAATCGCCAATTGACTGCTGAAAATTTAGTTTATAATAATTCATTGTGTAGCATGTTCTATTCACAGATTTTTGTAAAATATGTTCCTCTTGCCACATAGTGCACCACACAGTGACACGTTCAGCATGGAGAAGTCTCTTAACAACTGCTCCCAAAATGCCCAAATGCGCAAATATTGCTTGTTGACGTATAGATGAAAAAAACAATTTTTCCAGAAATTTTTACATTTGTTGGCAAATTTACAAATGCAGGCTTCAGATGGCAAAAATGTCTAATATTGTGCAAACAAAGTTTGGCTTTACTTCTTTGATTTTAAAAAGTGCCGCACGCTGATTGCTCACCAAAGCTTATGGCGTATGTTTTCCATCGGTTTTAACGTATGAGAGATCGGTTGTGCGACTCAGAACGAGTGATTTGAAGATCAAAAATTGAAGGCATTAATTTATGCAGATGGTTATCTAACTCTACAGGAGCTTGCAAAATCATTCGGAGCTAATCCAGCAGCAGTTTAAAAATGTTTAACAGTAGCAGGAATTATCTAAAAGCAGGGATATTGGGTACCATATGAATTGCAACCAAGTAACTTTGAAAGAAGATTTTTCATGTCACAAATGGTGCTTAACCCTTTCGGGGCGGCTTTCCATTAGAAATGTTATAATAAAATGTTTGTATTCAATATGTTAAAAGCATATTTTAGAAATATTCTGGTAAGAACATGTGGCGCCCCTATAGTGCGGATACTTAGAAGGCCAAATATGGTACAAATATGTACCAGCCGTCCTAAAAGACATATATTAGGTATATTCAAAATAAAAATAATTTTAGTAAAAAACAAAAAGTTAAAAAAATTAATTTATTAAATCTGTATGAGTTTTTATAATAAATATAAAAACAAACAAATAAAACGACACGCTACACTTAAAAACTAAAAATTATAAATACTACAAATTTTAGAGATGGTCAAAACTTAATGGTACATATGTGCATCGAATCACTACTTGCGATGAACAATGGTTCCATTACGATAACCTCAAGCATAAAAGATTGTAAGTAATTGTAAAGTAAAGTGATTTAGACCATAGAACCTGTACCGAATGGAATTGATTCGTTTGCCGAAAAACGCCCTGAATATACGGCCAGATATGAAAGCGTAATATTCTTTAGTGCAAAAAGTGGTTAGGAAGTTTTGCCTCACCCACTTTAAAATCAATAATTTGGCCAATCCGACTTCTCGCGTTCTCTCTGCGGTACCGGTTCACTTCAAAACAGTGTATATATCTGAAATTGGCCTGATACGTTTTTGGCCTCAATTGGATGATCAGTTTTTTGTTTTTTTGAACGGAATCCATATGTTACCAGAAAGATGGGAAATGGTATTTTGAAGTTATACACCAAATAAAAGATATTAGGAATTACTAAAAAAGTAATTTTACTTATCAGAAATTTATTAATATTATTTCTAATAGCTAGGCTGTCTAGAAATTTATTAGAGGTGACCATCTATGACCTGGAATGCGGGCAAGAAACTCCAAAAATTTACTATACTGCATGCTTAGACATCAAGGTGTAAAAGATCAATTTGTTGGGGTACAATTTTCATGATGCAAGCGTGTAATTCCGAAAAGACACTATAACAGTAATCACTGTTAGTTCAGATTGCACAACAGGAGATTTACTATTCCATTTCAATTTCCTTAGAAGTCCGAAAGAAAAAGAGACGGTTGAAAAACTTCTATGCCAATGTTCTTTGTGCGATCTGACGATTTTAGTTTTTTAAAATATATTATGGGGTATTTTGTAGTTAGTCAACTAAACAGAAATTTATAAATTGAAGTAAACCATAATTTGTTATGTTATTTAGTTACTTTAAGCGCCCTTAAGGGGGTATACGTCGACATTTAACTTTTTATTGTGTTACCAGGACTTATCAAAGTTTAGTAACTCCTCATATCACTTCATAAAAGGAAGATAATTAACCACGGAATACAAAATCTGTAATACATACGTGTATTTAAAGAAATTTTTCCATTATGAAAATTTAATTTTCACTGAAAAAAAAGTGGAAATTATTACCTCTAACGAACAATAAAATTTGTGTACAAATTTTAAAATATTTCTTAATATGTATAAAATGTCTTTCGATGTAAAGTGTATATCGTATATCGGACTACAAATTTTTAAACTATTGCTCTATAAACTGTTACAACTACTTGAAGTAAATGGAGTGCATTCATTGTGTGCCCACATAACTGGCAACAGTTTTAAAGCCTTTGTTTATTTTCAAAACATAATTTAATTGTATTTTTTAATTTAAATAACGAAAATATCACTGTGAAATTTTATTTATTTATTTATTTATTTATTTATATAAACAAATAGATAAGTACATACTCGTACAATTGTAGATATATATTAAATTCAAGCATAGACATACATAAGTGGTAGTAGATTGTGTTGTTTTAACTTGGCAATAATTGTCTACGACTGCAGTTGTGCTGTATGACTGTGTGATTTTTCCAAATTGTGTTTGTTTCTTTGTGCATTCGTATGACAAGAAGAGAAGGTATGCCACTTTAAGAGTAAATTCATTATAGCTGATGTTGGAATGTGTCAATCAATACCACATATCAATTTCTTAACTAAGTTTAGGATGAGTTGGTTTAAACAATTCCGCCGTATTTCGAAAATCCAATTTAAAGATCTTGGGATTACTTCTTGCATATGTCTCTTCTTTATAGTTTTTAAGGCGCGTATGGTTATAAAAAAGCAAATTAACTTTTTGTAGGGTGCGGTCTTTAACTTTATTGTTATTTGTAGTTTTTTTTTCCAAGTTTTATTGTTTCTTTGTTGCTTTTTAGATGCATTTTTATTTCACTTATGAATACAACATTGGAATACATTAACAAAGCATCTTTCATAATGTATATTTTAATCAGTTTTTTTTTTATTTTTTTTTTTTAATTTTCTTTCGTTACGCAAATACTTGATTATAATTATAAAATAAAAGTATAATTATTTTCTTTTATTAACTTTTACACAAACAAATGTCATACAATAAAATTGGCTTATCCAAATAAACCTTTAGAGAAACAGGTAAATGATTATTTATGAAGTTGTATACAAATAATGTTTTAATGCCAGTTAAACTTGTTCCTTTGTCAAGCCAAATAGTTTAATAGTGTTTACGTATCGTATCTACTTTGTAGTAGGATCGCGTTTTTAAAGATTAAGCAATTAAAACCAATTTATATGTATGTATGTATGTATGTATGTTTCCTGATAACACTTAAAATTTTCTGTTTAAATAGTAGCTAGAGAAAAACTGATATTTTGTTTTATAGTTTTTCCAAATAATTAAATAATAAAGCAGCAGTAAATAATTTAGAACAGAAATCAATTGTTATATCAATAACATTTTAAGAAGATCTGTCTATTTATTTACTTATTTCAGTTAAATTACTACTAATCTGAAAGTGAATCAATCGGCTCAGAATAACTCTTAATTCGTTTTAACGGTGTCTTTCTGTCCGTTCGGTTGTTTGTTCACCTAAACCTCGTAATAAAACACCATGTTGCAACTCTGAAGATAGACTAACGACTAAGACTATTGAAGTACAAAAGCGGTCCATGATCTCCGAGGCCGCATTCAAACGCTCTGTTGAGTTATTATTCATTTAATATTTTTAAATTGTTCGAATATTGATCTCTAAAAACAGATTTTTAATGTTGGCAATAATAGTAATCAGCATAATTAAGTTTGAATATCAAATATTACAACACTCAAAAATATTAGTAAATAACCCTTTTACAAGTTAATATCGAGATAAAATTTAGTCTAAATAATTTGTATGTACAAAGAATTAATATTACTAAAGCTGCGCTCACATTTGTGAAACATTTGTGAAACATTTGCCCAAAAGTTGCAACTATTTCTTTGCTTTAATGTGACCAAGAAACATTTGTTTGCTGCAAATATATTTTTTATTTGTTTGGTAGCAAATAAAAATGTCTCTAATGTAAACATAATGTGACCACACTCAGTCAAATATTTTCCACTTAATCGAGCAAATAATTATTTGATCTTACAAAGTTTTTGAGAGAAAAAAAAAAACAAGGGAAAATAACAGCTGTTTCATAGAATTCAGATAATCAAGAATTAAATAAGCTAAAATATATTTTCTGCCACATATGTTTCATTTCTTGCAGAGCGATGTTTTGTTAACCTTTGCAAGGGCACTAGTTTAAATTTTTAAATTGTTGGACTATTGAATTATATCAACGCCTAAAAAAATAAATCTAAGAGCCAAATTTATGTTTATGGGCTATATATGGACCGATAAGTTTTTTTTTTATTTTTTTGATAACCTATTTTTATTGCTAAAACTACTTTTTGACACCAAAAATTGTATAAGTTCGATTTTGGGGCGAATTTCTTTAAAATCGGTTTGCGCTATATTTTAGCTATACATACATACATATATGAACTGATAGTTGAAATTATAATAATAAAAAAAATATGTATGTGACAAAATAAAGTGTATTTGATTGTTAAATGTATTATACCTGTGTATGGTCGTTAAAAAAAACCGCCATAATTGTCAACACTGAAAAACAAACAAAGGTACTCAAACAACAGCTGTGCGTTTGATATTTTTTTTATTTATAAAGAATATGGAGGTTAGTATATTTATAAAAATCTTTGCTTGGCACCGAAGCGTAACTATCAAACTTTCCGAGGGGGCACAATAATCAAAATCTCTAGTTTCAGATCAGTAACTTTGCACAGCAGCCTTCCTCTTTCCGACGTTGAACCCATTTACGTACCCATTGCATTTTTCTCTTCCTTTTCGCTTCCTATTGTTCTAAAATTAGTAGAGAAGCTGCTCCACAACTTAACACAAATAATGTTTCACTTTCTTCCATATCGAATTTATTTATAAGAAAATAAATTTATATTGTTTGACAGTTTGATGAAATAAATTACTAAAGCAAATATTTGATCAAATGTGACCACAAGAAAAACATGTTTGCCACAATTTTATGTGAAGTTGTTTCAATACTGTTTTTAAGAAACCAATTTTGTAAAATATTTGATTTTAGTGTGACCATCAAACAAATTTTGAAAATATTTACGGCAAATGCGTAGCTTAAGGGTTTGACTGACTATATTTTTAAATTATAAAAAACTAACCTGAAAGAACTGGGCTAGTCTTTAAGATATTGTAATATCATTGACGATTTTAAATTAATAAAAATTATTAAAAGAAAGAAGAAAGAATAAAGAACAAGGTAGAGTGATATATTCGGCAGTGCCGAATCTTAAATATCCTCCACATAAATATGACGAGAATTTTAAAAACTACGCTGTGTTTAGGACCAGAATATCATTATTCAGTATTTCTTATTTAGTTATAGCACAAATTTTATTAATATTTTATATAATTAGTATTTTATAAATACATAATTTATTTCAAATGTTTTTAAATTTTATCTAATTTTAACCATTTGCCAATATAATTGATGTACATAATTACAAATCTTAGCATTATTTACAGAGTGTGTATATTTATCATAACAATCTTTTATGTAATGCAACAATTAATAAAACTAAAAATAGGTTAAACATTTTTCCATATCCACCAGGTACAAAAGAGTGTAAGAGTATTTACAACACTTTATAGGTGTTATAGTGGACCAATTATGAATTGCTATCTTCATACTGATATCTATCCAGTAACGTGATTTCTATGTATTTCAGGCTTATTTATGCAGAATTTAATCTCAATAACGTAGTTTACAAAAATTTAATGGTTGTTATAATTATACTCGGAAGTTTACTTTATTCGGGAGCTATTGTCAAATATGGACTGACAATTACAAAATTCATAGATAATTGCCATATGACCGATATTCGTATGTTTTCTAGATTAAAATTAAAGATCGGTATAAAATGTAGGTTTGATATCGATATTTTTTAGACATTTTTGTAGGTTTACCTTGGTTTTCGGAATTGGCTCTTATGTGGAAGCTTTGACCAATTATGGACCGATCTTAATAAAATACGGTAAAGAGAATTTTATATATATATATGGGGATATTTCACGTCGAATTTTAACAAAATACCGGTATATTTAAGAGAAATATGAGTATTTAAATAATTTTCGGAAGTTTACGTTATATGGAGGATATGGCCAAATATGGACCTGAATTCACAAAATTCAACAGTTCCTTTTCGGCATATATATACATGATCTGCGAAAAATTTTGGATCAGTACCGTTTTTTATAGCAGATTTATACGTATTTAGGTGATTTTCGGAAGTGGGCTTTGTATTAAAGCAATGCTCAAACATGGACCGCGCTAATCAAATATTTGTTTTGTGATTTATTTTTATATGACATTTATTTTTGCTGACTTTTGTATTGATATTAGAATTTTATAGGTATTTATGTAACATTAAGCCATATTTCGGAAAGAAATTTGTATGGGGCTATTAGATTCTTGGTTACATATTTTGGACATGAGAGTATTTTACACAGACGGACAGAGGTCAGTCGACTTAGAATTCAACAAGGATCGAGAATATATATACTTTGTTGGGTCTCAGATAAATATTTCTTAGTGTTACACATGGAATTTTTTTTTTAATTTATTTTTTTATTCTTGAATCTTTCTTATCGAAATTTACAATATGTATTCAAATCTTAATTCTACTTGTTGTTTATTAGTTGTTACCAATGTAACCACTAACTGCTGTATTCGAATTTTTTAGAAATGTCTTCTAGTTAGGCTCAAAGTATCGGTTCTTTTTAGGCTCTGGTGACCTTCGAACTGAAGCAGACCCGAGCGAGGTAGTTAGGGTGGGCCATTAGTTTATCGATGTAGCTAGTTGAATATATTTTAATTTCCTCCTGGATAGTGGGAACGTTGAGATATCTGTGGATAATATCATTACGTATATACCATGGGGCGCAGACAATTTGTCGTAATATTCTAGACTTGTTTCTTTGAAGATGAGCATGCAGTACCCCATAATTGGATGCCATATATCCATATTGGTTTTATGATGGACTTGTATAAGAGAATTTTGTTGTCTAACGACAAGTTTGAGTTTCGACCGAGAAGCCAATGTAGTTGAGCTGCTTTAAGTTTCATAGCCGTTATTTTCGCTTCAATATGACGAGACCAGGTCAAGCGTCTATATATGAATTCCCAAGTACTTAACATGGTTTTCTACCGGATGTTATTTATTTTTACAGCTGGACAGGTTTGTCTTCTGAGCGTGAAAGTTAAGTGAGCACATTTAGCCGGGTTAACCTTTATTCTCCATTTTTCTAGCCAGGCCTCTAGTTCATTGATTTGGGTCATGGTTAACGCTAATAAATGCTGTGTCGTCTGCAAATGTAGAGGTATGCGTGCTCAGGTTTGTTGGCATATCCGCGGTCCTAATATGCTGCCACCAGCAGTAATTTTCTTGAGGAGGGAGTATTTATCTTGCGACCTTACCATGAATGTTCTGCCTGTTAGATAGCTCTCCAGAAGCTTGTGAGTGTTTTGAGGAAGCATTCGTGTTATTTGGATAATTTGCACATCATGCCAAACTTTGTCAAATGCTTGGAAAATGTCTATAAACAGGGCTGAGCAGTATTGCTTTTTCTCAAACGCCGATCTAATTAGGGTGACAATTCTATGCACTTGTTCTATTTTTTTTTCGCTCTGAATCCGAACTGATGATCCGGAATGATGTCGTGTTCATTTTGATGAGGAGTTATACTTAAAACGCACAAATGGAATGACAAACTTATATGTATTCCTCATTCACCACTTATAGTGGTGGAGGGTATGCAAACTAATCTCTTGTTGGTATTTATAGATAACTCGTAACGAATTGTAAAAACAAGAAAATAAAACCCACATGAGAATATCATTTAAATACGAATACCTGTGCATCATGTAGACGACAACAAATATCTTAAGCAGTAGGTGAGTACCTGCGTTGAACCTCATGAAATACAAATGAATAAAAATATATGATTTTAGATCTTTTAACACATAAAGCTGTGTTAATTGCATTAGGTTAAGTGGATTATATTTTGAAACATAATTTACATACTGGATCATAAAAGTCAAAGAATAGAACAAAACAATTTTGATTTTCCTCAATAGCATTTTAATTTAAAAATGTAAATATAATAATATTGGTAAATATTAAAAGAAATCGTTATATTAAGAATACTTTCTTGACTAAATTTATGTAAATCGGTGTATTATCAAGTATTAATAAATGGTTCATTGAAAGGAATTTTATATATGATAATAATTCCTCCATTAAAGAATATCTTCGTTTTATTGAATGTATATAGTTTACAAGCACTTTGTTACGAAACGAACGGGTTTCGAACGGTCTTGCCTCGTCAATAATAAGCGGCTTTATTTTTTTTTGTTCCAGACGCATTAACGCAGCATATGGTCAATTTAATGATTTTCTTTCTGATTTCTTACTGCCGTATTCATAAAAAATAAAGTAGGTTTGAAGTGCGCTTTTAGACATAATTTTCATACAAAATTTTCTTAAAGTACATTTAAAGTCTACTTTAATTTTTTATGAATTAGACCGTTAATCTTTAAAATGTCTTACAAAATTTAATTAAATTCGGCAATTTCCTTAAATTTTAGATTCGATAAGAAATGTTAGTCAAACCATTTGTGGGGAAGACAACATAATACTTACTGTTTTACCTAAATCGTCGTCGAAAATCCAAAAGTACGTATCATCTAAAAAACCAAAATCGAGTTTTTGATTGATTATTATTCATTAGGTTATCTCACGTGTCTCTACCAATTTTTAAAAATAACGCTTTTATATCCATAATTCAAAATAACTATCGACATGTGCATTATTTTATTCTCAAGTCAAATGAACGTATCATCAAACTTGAGGTAAGAAATGAAAATAAAATATTTGAATTTGTCATTTGTTATTTGTCATGATACGTCATTTTATTTCAGAAATCGTAAGAATTCTTACAAACATAACTTATAAAATATATTTCGAAAAATATAGTTTTTCGCTTGTATTATTTTAGTTGTTCTGTTTTAATACCATATTCCATCAATTGTTTCTATAACGCCCAGAAATATTGATCCAACATCCACCTTAAAGTATACCGATCGACTCAGAACACTTTCTGAGTCGATTTAACGATGTCCGTCCGTCCATCCGACTGGCTGGCTGCCTGACCATGTAAAGCATGTGCGCAGAGTACAGGTCGGAATTTTGAAGATATTTTGATAAAATTTGGCAAGTGACATTTTTCGGCCCAAGGACGGATGGGATTAAAACTGGTAAAATTGCGGTTTACCGATCATATATATTTTAATTATGCAAGGAACCAAACAAATTTCATCACAAATGAGTGGTAAATGAAGCCAAATCCCATCTGCAAATTTCGTGCATATCGGTCCATAATTAGTCGTAGCTCACATATAAGGCCCACTTCCGAAAATTACTTCAAAGAGCATAACTCACTCAAAAATGTTGGTATCCAAATAATATTGAACGCAAATATATTTCATATGCATACAAATAATACGGTACAATTTTATTATGATCGGTCCATAATTAGTTGCATATCCCATAAATGGCCCAATTCCGAAAATCACTTTAACGATCATAAATTTCTTAAGATTATTGGTAATCAAATAAAATTCGACACAAATAATATATAGAAATGATGACACCTAATTTTATAATGGTCGGTCCGTAATTAGTCGAACCTCCCTCCCGTAATCAACTTTAACCTCCATACATCGTTTAAAAGTATTTATATCGAGATAAAGTTTAACATACACAATATTTATATTCACAAAAATTATGACGTTAAATTTTTGGATGATCGGTCCATAATAGGTCATATCTCCCATATAGCGCACATTGCTGAAAAACTGTTTTATACATATACTGAGTGTAGGGTATTATATGGTCGGGCTTGACCGACTATACTTTCTTACTTGTTTTAAATTTAATTTAAGTTTTCGACAAGTTCTTATTGAGATAGGAGTAGCTAAGTGTGATCATTTTCTCTATGAAGATTTCTTGAAACAATGTTGATTAGACATTGTACATATCAGTAAAATTAATCATACAAAAGTTCTACTGCAGATGTCAATACATTGACACATGATTTCTTATCTTTTTATATCAAAATGTCCAATTAGCATTAAAGTATTGAGAAAATTTCCCAAAAAAGCTCTCATTATTTACAATAATTAGAGCTTAGGGATTTTGAAATTCTTGAATGATGTATTGTTGGTAACTTTCCACACTAGTAGTAAATTTCTATTATTTCTGTCAGTCATTCAACATTTCATATGTGCTTTTGTGAAATCTCAGTATTTGTAGGAATTGAAATGTTTTTGATACATCATGGTGCTACATACAATACAAATTACTGCAAGTCATATATACATTTAAGGCTAAAAAAGTATACAAAGGTTGATTGAAAACCTAAGCGCCTTTACGAAATTCAAAAAAAAAAAAAAACCTCGAGGGAAAACCAGAAATGTATCAATGAAACCTAAAGTGCTAAAAGAAAATATCTAACTGTGCTGAGCACAGTAGGGATCAGAACTTTTGATAAGTCTCATCAGAATGTTCGGTAGTCATACACAAGTAGCCTGTAACAAGACAATCAGCGTCATTTTTAAGAAGATTGTGTCTGTCAGTATAGGCACAAGTATGTCTAATATTTAATGGCACTTGTATAAATGTGTACAAAACACATTGGCGTGCTTCTAAGGGATACAAACGAGGTACAAATTTACCCTTAACTGCAATATATCATACATAGACACATGCCTTTTTGAGCGTGGGAACGATTCTCACGAGAAGTGAAAATTTATAAATATGTTCTTTTATATTTGTATACTTGTTTTTTTTTTCCTTTTTTTGTAGTCATATGAAAAAGCAGCTGGTGCAAATGTACCATATACCTTATTAACTATTTAGATTGAAAATTTCCTAAATATTCTTCAAGCCACAAAAAACAATAATATGATCCTTCCCTTACATTCATTCAATTTGTGTGCAGAAAATCCATAGTGAAAAGGAGCTCTAAATATATAAAACATTTTCATCTTTAATTGCTTTTTTTTAATAATAACATAAATAAGTCCATAATTCCTACTAGTCTTTTAGAATCGTATTCCATAAAGAGTTTAAAGTATATGGAATATAAAACGAACAAAAGTAGTCTAGAATACAATAGTAACCTGATATAATCATGTGTCTATAGGCATATTTGGTCGTTTTGTAATCCTTGTCAAGTCAAAAAGCCTGCAGTATACCTGCAATTCATTACAACAGCTATCCATCCTTTTAAATCAATATAATCAGAATATTTGTTCTGAAAAGCAAAAAAAAAATAAAAAAAAAAATTTAGGTAGCAATAAGAATACGCTACTATCAGTTTAGTAAGTATGTTATCGAACCCCAACCTTCATAGACAGGTATGTGTGTACCTGTCTGCTTAAAAAAACAATTGTTGGTAAGGATTCCAAAGGGCTGAGCAGAGTAGAGAGAAATAAACTATTGAGTGTAAAAGATTTCAATATTTTCAAATACACTTAAATGAAATTAGTAATTTACACTCAAAAACTGCTGTTAGTGAAAATCTACCGACAACATATTGTAAATATGTAAATATGTATGTATGTATGTATATATATACGAATAGATTAGAAAGTAAGAAATAAATTACTTTATTACATTACAAATATTTTTATACCCTACACCACAATAGTGGGGAGGGTATATTGGATTTGTGCTGATATTTGTAACGCCCAGAAATATTGGTCCAACACCCACCTTAAACTATACCGATCGGCTTAGAATCACTACCTGAGCCGATTTAACGATGTCCGTCTGTCCGTCCGTCTGGCTGGCTGGCTGTCCATGTAAAGCTTGTGCGCAGAGTACAGGTCGCAATTTTGTAGATATATCCATAAAATTTTGTGCGTGATATTTTTTCAGCCCAAGGATGGATGGGATTGAAACTGGTCTAAAGCGGTCCATTATTTCACCTGACCCACATACAAATGTCCTCCCGAAATTGGGGTTTACCGATCATAAATATTTTAATCATGCAAGTATGCAAACAAATTTCACCAAAAATGAGTAATAAATGAAGCTATATGACAGCTTACAATTTTATGATGATCGGTCCATAATTAGTCGTAGCTCCCATATAAGACCCACTTCCAAAAATCACTTTAAAGAGCATAACTCACTCAAAAATGTTGGTATCCAAATAATATTGAACGCAAATATATTTCATATGCATACAAATAATACGGTACAATTTTATTATGATCGGTCCATAATTAGTCGTAGCTCCCATATAAGACCCTCTCCGTAATTCACTTTAACTTCCATAAATCTTTTAGAAGTATTTATATAGATATAAAGTTTAATACATTAATATTTATATTCACAGAAATCATGACACTGAATTTTGGTCCGAAATAGGTGATATCTCCCATATGACGCCCATATACGAGGTGTAGGGTATTATGTGGTCGGGTTTGACCGACTATACTTTCTTACTTGTTTTTAAATTTAAAAATAATAAATTTTACATTTTTTAAATGAAATTTAAAAAAATTAAAAAAATACAATATTCGCCTATGCCGAATCTTCAATACCCTCCACCTAAATATAATGAGAAATACAAAAATTAGACTGCTTATAGGACTAGAATATCCTTCTTCAGTGTTTTTTTCAATACTACTAGCCTAGCATTTTATATGTACATATGCGCATGTATATTGTTTGAAACATAATTTTACGAATTTAACAATTTTTATTAGATCTCAATAACTGTATTTACAAGAGATATGTGGGAGGCATGGTAGAAACGGAACAATTATGGACTTAAAGCTTCTAAATTTAGTATGCAGTCATGCGAATTGGTTGAAATTCATCGCAATAACGTTATTTACAAGAGTTGTATGGATTGTTGTTATACTCGGAAGTGGACTTAATTTGGGAGCTATTGCCGTATAACCGATATTAGTCTTATTTATGGATTACAATTTCTGATCTGTATAAAATGTTGATTCTATATCGATATTTATTTGACATTAAGGAGGGTTAAGTTGCTTCCCGGAGGTGGTACGTATATGTGAGCAATTATTATAATAGCGATTTTCGGAAGAGCGCTTCATATGGACAAATATGGACCGAAATTCACAAATTTCTGCAGAATCATTCTTGTGTATATGTCAATGATCTGTGAAAAGTTTTGACTCGATATATATAAAGATAAATGGCTTTTTCGGATGTGGTCTCTATAGGGAAGTTTAGTACAACAATTTCTCTGTCCAGAAGAATTATTTGTGTCAAATTTTAACCTGCTAACTATATTTGCACCAGATTTAGACGCAGTTAAGTGAATTTTAGATGTGGACTTTATATGGGTTCTATTATCAAACATGGACCGAACAAAACAAATTTTCGTTGAGCGATTACTTTTTACCTCACACTTATTTTTACCAAAATTTGTATTGATATTACAATTTTACAGGCATTTATTTATCATTTAGACATAGTTCGGGAAGATATTTGTATGGGGACTATGAAAAATATGGACCGATTTTTTCCCCTCACACTTTCTTCTTATATCATATAAATAACGTGTAAAAAGTTCCTTGTTAATATCTGCAATATATTTTTAAAAACATTGGAGGAAAAATGTTTAAATATATCACATTTTTATGGAGGTTGTGTTACATTTTGGTCCATAATTCTGGTTCGACTACACCGATTTTTCTGATTTTTAATACCAAATTGCTTAGGAGAAGTGTAAACGGTTTCTTGGAAACTCTGGTAATTTTGGTTGTGTCTTTTGGACGTGAGAGTGTTTTACAGAGTAAGACAGACAGACAGACGGACATGGCTCAATAGATTTAGAATTCCATGAGGATCAATAATATACGAGTGCATATGTACTTTGTTAAGTCCAAGATGAATATTTCTCAGTTTTCCACACGGAATGATAAACCTATATATACCCGCATTCACCACATTACAAAATCTAATATTAAAATACATATAACTGATGTATATGTGGATTATTTATGTCGCAGAATATTTTCTGTCGAGAGATTTATGTGCATTCAACAAATTTTCGCAAATTATAATTGCATTTGATCTTAAAATTCAGTATGGGGATTTGTATGTTTATTATTTATATCGAATTTTAACTTATTTGTGATGTTTATAAAAGATTTAAGCACGTTTAAGTGATTTATGAAAGAGGAGTTTATATGGGCTTATGGTAAAATATGGACCGATTCAAACTAAATATGGCGTTTGTGATTTACATATCTATACGTGAAACTAATATTTGCCAAATTTTTTTATTGATACTGTTTTTCTATAGACATTTTTTGGCCATAGAGCCATGTTTCGGGAATAAATTTGTATGGGGGCTATTAGAAGTTGTGGACCGATTCTGACCATTTACAACAGAACGTGCCTTCTATAAAAAAAATTTCAAAATTTCATGATATCCACATTATATTTGAAGAAAATAGCGAAAAATATTTGCAAAATATCAATCATTTCACAAGCTTTGGTCTGTAACTCGTGTTCTACCGCACCGATTTTGTCCATTTTCAATACCAAGCACTTTTGTGAAACAAGGAATGTTTGTGAGAATTGGCATTTTAAAACCTTTAGTTTTACATGGACGTAGCGAAGGGGTATTGGAGTTTAAGTTTTAAAGTTTTTTAAAAAAGTGTTTTAAAATTTAAATTTAAAAATTTCGCTAAACCTTGATCTGTCAGTTAAGCAATGAAACTTCCCATCATATACAAAATATTTCAAACTCATATCAAATCTAGGAGCCAAAAAGTGCTTTAACTCCTTTTTTTTCAAAACTTTCTTTAAGAATATATAACAAATTTTTCATTTTTTTAAAATGTATACTTCATATATCAAATTAATATAAAAAAACACGTCTAATTTTCCAAATATCTTTCTGAATTTGTTTAATTAAATTAAGTTAAATTATGTTGTATATTTGAATTAATAAAGACTCGTTATATTTTTTAAACTTATTAACGATTTTATTTTGCAATTAAAAGGAATACGGTTTATTTAAAAGAAATAAACCATCGTTTTTAAAAGGTAAGAACGCAACAATATGATAGAATTACACTAAATAAAATGTTGGGTGTTTTATTGCATTTTCAATCAACCAACATAATTTTTGTGAGCGTACCCATTACCTAGCTTATTCTGTGTTGTATTCGGATCATATGCATTCGTGTCTATTTTGGTTTTCTCTGTCAAACATTGCTTGTTAATTTTTATGCTTGTTATTTATTTGGTGTAATATGGTTATAAGTATCTGCAGACCTGGTTTTTGTTTTCAGTTGGTTTTTTGTTTATTATATTTTTATACCCTTCACCTTCATGAGAAGGGTATATATAAGTTTGTCATTCCGTTTGTAATTTCCACAATATAATTTTCCGACCCTATAAACTATATATATTCTGGATCCTTATAGATAGCGAAGTCGATTAAGCCATGTCCGGCTGTCTGTCTGTCTGGATGTTGAAATCAGTTTTCTGAAGTCCGCAGATATTTTCGAAATCCAAGTCTTCAACAATTCTGTCAGACATGCTTTCGGAAAGTTTGCTATTTAAAATCAGCAAAATCGGTTTAGACCAACCAGAGTTCTGGACCGATATGTGAGACAACCTCCATAAAAATTTGATATTTTTTGTCCATTTTATTGCAATATTTTGAAACATATTGCAGATAATGCCATGAAATTTTGTATACGTTGTTTTAATGATAATGGAAGAAAGTGTGCTGAAAATAGTATGAATCGGTCCATGATTTCTCATAGCCCCCATACAAAAATCTTCCCGAAATATTGCTCAATTATACATAAATGCCTATAAAATTGGAATATCAAGACAAAATTCAGCAAAAATAAGTTTTATACAAAAATAAATCGCAAAACGAAATTTTTTTTAGTTCGGTCCATGTTTGACCATATCCCCCATATAAAGTCCACTTCCAAAATTCACTTAAATGCGTATAAAACAGATATAAATAACGTTAAACAACTAAAACTTGATATAAAGAATCTTTATAGGCAAATAAATTGTTGTACTAAATTTTATGGTGGTCGGCCCTGAATTGGTCATAGCTCCCATACAAGGGCCTCATCTGAAAAAGACATTTATCTCTATATATATTGTATAAATATCGGTACTGACTCAAAACTTTACACAAATCATTTACATATATACGAAAATCATCCCACAAAATTTTGTGAATTTCGGTCTATGTTTAACCGTATGCCCCATATAAAGCCTTCTTCCGAAAATTACTTTTATACTTATAAATCTCTTATAAATAAGGGTAATAATCCAAAACTTTACACGGATCATTTACATACATGCCTAAATCAAAGTGCAGGATTTTGAGAATATCGGTCCATATTTGACTATGTTCCCATATAAGGTCCACTTCCGAAATCCACGCTAATACAAATATATATCTTAAATATACCGTTATTATGTTGAAATTCGACGTGAAATATTCTCATATGCATGAGAATCACTGTTCCAAAATTTAAGAAGATCGGCCCATAATTTGTCATAGCTGCCATATAAAAATGATCAAAAAAACAAAAAAATTCGTGTCAAAAAATATTCTTTTCGGATTTAACCCATATTCAGTCCATATTTTATAATCATGATATATATCGTCGGAAAGGTATTTTTCATACCTTTTATTTAATATATTATAAATTATCATACACCCAGTAGTTCCCGAGATACAGGCCTATATATTTCCAACTTTACGGGCCCGCCCCCTCGAAAATAGGCGTAACCGACAAAAAATTTTTTTTTGCTGGCGTCTCCTCTAAAAGCGCTATTTGATGAAGTTTTTTTTTTTTGTGAGCAAAGTTCGAATAGTTCCCCTGTCTTTCAAACAATATATAAAATAATAATTAAATTTGCACTAAGACTGAATAGAAAACACAGAATAAGGATATTCTAGTCCTATAACTAGTGTAGTTTTTTATCTCTTATTACGTTTAGGTGGAGGGTATTTAAGATTCGGCACAGCCGAATATAGCACTCTTACTTGTTTGTATTTATTTTATTTAAATGTCATGACCTTTTATTCTTTTCATGTGATAAAATCACTTATTTTAACAGGTAAGAAAGTATAGTCGGTCAATCTCGACTATAATTTCCCAGTACATATATGTGTAAAATCACTTTTTCAGAAATGGGCGCAATATGGAAGATATGACCTATGTATATGAACCGATTATCCATGAATTTAGTATAGTGACTTCTGTGCATATAAATATTTTTTATGTTAAATTTTATCTCAATATAAGAGGATCTTGTATAAAATTAATTATATATGTATTTGGATATCAACATTATTAAGAGATTTATGGTCTTTACAATGATTATCGGAATTGGGCTTTATATGGGAGCTATGGCTAATAATGGACCGATCATTATAAAATTGGGCCGAATGAATTGTGTATATATGAAACATATTTCTGTTGAATATTATTTGGACACCAAAATTTTTAAAAGGTTATGCTCAGAAAAGTGATTATCGGCAGTGGGCCTTATATGGGAGCTATAGTCAATTATGCACTAATCTACACAAAATTTGTAGATATGATTAGAGTTCATGTACAACTTATATGTGGCGATATTTGTTTGAATATGTGCATAAATCATATTTTAGGGAGTACATTTGTATGGGGGCTAGATAAATTAATGGACCGATTTCAATCCCAAACATCCTTGGGCCGAAAAATACCATATACCAAATTTTTAGAAAATATAATAAATATAAAGGGTGGTTAAATTGTAAGGGCCGATGTTGAATGTGAACCACACCTAAACGCCAAGCTTTTTTCCGAATTTTATTTGACATTTCTCTATTTCAGACTTACTCAATTTGAACCGTGGAGAGATACATAATCCAACAACGTGTTAAGGTTATCCAGACTTATTATGAAAATGGGCGTTCAAATCAAAATGCATATCGTGCACTTCGTGATTTTTTTGGTCAATTTGATCGTCCAAATGTGCGTACAATCGCAAAAATCGTGGAAAAATTCGAGCAAACCGGGTCTGTAGAAGATGTGAGAACACCAGTGCATGCTCGTACAGCTCGTGCAGAAAATATTGCTGCTGCTCGCGATAGTGTGGCTGAACAATTGCACCTCTCATGCTCGTCGTTGATGAACATTATGCATAAAGACTTGCATTTACACGCTTACAAGGTGCAATTGGCTCAAGAACTAAAGCCTCTTGACCATTCCAAACGTCGTGAATGGGCAGAATGGTGGCAAGAAATGGCAACAGTGGATGATCAATTTTCGAAGAAAATCATCTTCAGTGATGAGGCACATTTTCACCTCAGTGGATTCGTCAATAAACAGAATTGCCGCATTTGGGCGAATGAGAATGCAAGAGTGTTTGTCGAAAAACCAATGCACCCACAAAGAGTGACTGTTTGGTGCGGTTTATGGGCTGGCGGCATCATCGGGCAGTATTTTTTCCAAAATGAGGCCGGTCAGGCAGTTACTGTGAATGGTGTTCGCTATCGTGAGATGATAACGAACTTTTTATGGCCTGAATTGGAAGATATGGATGTGGACGATATGTGGTTTCAGCAGGACGGTGCCACTTGCCACACAGCTAACGAAACAATGGCTCTTTTGCGCAACAAATTCAATGGCCGTGTTATCTCACGTAATGGCGATGTCAATTGGCCGCCAAGATCATGTGATTTGACACATGACACATGATTTGATTGGACTTTTTTCTTTGGGGTTATTTGAAAGAAAAAGTGTACGTCGATAAGCTAAAGGATGAGATAATTCGGCACATTAACGGCATAGAACCTCCATTATGCCTCAGGGTCATCGAAAATTTGGACCATCGGATGGAGGTGTGCCGCCGTGGTCGCGGCGCCCATTTGGCCGATATTTTGTTCTATACATAATTGAGTAATACCAATATATCATAATAAAATAAAATTACAATAATTTCTTAAATAGTTTGTGTTTTATTCAAAATCAACATCGGCCCTTGAAATTTAACCACCCGTTAATTGCGACGTGTACTCTGCGCACCAGCTCTGCATGTATAGCCAGCCAGCCAAACGGACGGACAAGAATTGATTCTGAGTCGATCGGTTACTTTAAGATGGGTGTTGGACTAATAGTTATTGGCGTTACAAACATCAGCACAAATCCCCTCTAAGGCGGTGTAGGGTATAAAACTAAGTAAAATTATTGTAAGACTGTAAGTTCCTAACACAGGTGTTTATTATTTATTTACCTACATACATATGTATGTATATTAACAATATTTTCGTATATTTAATTTATTTTTGTTTTGGTTAGAATCAAATTTTGTATCTTGGAAACATGTTAAATATGGCGTAAATCTTTTTTACATGATCTTTTCTTAATGTAACGCATTTAACAGACTCGCACACATTAATTTTAATGTTACACCCAATGCAGTGTTGAATTTCATACATGAGTTTCATTATATATAAATGTATTTAATTTTTGGTTGAGAGATTACACATCACATAAATCTTATTTTTTGTTTGGCTTTCAGATGTCTTTAAGCCATTTCGATATGGTTGACTTTAAATTTTGCTCAAGGTTAGCCAAATTTTATGGGAAACTATTTTGTTGTAATTACGTATCTTTGCTAAGAAATGGTAGATTTTTAGTAACTGAGATAATTAAGACGAATGTATTTTAATGAATTACTTTTAATATATGCTATTCAATAAAAATAAATATACAACTAACGTTTAAATTATAATTTTAATACAAACACATCTGAAAATCCTGATACAAATCTTTAATTAAAATTGAAATAAACTTTAAAACTGAAACACGCACTCGTACATCCAAAACATCTAATCATCTACAAAATATTAGACCTACTTTGTTCGTAATTGTTAGTTTCGAGTAACCAATTTTGATTTGATATATTTTAATCAGAAAACTGCAATTCCAATTTTTCCAGTAATGACAACAAATAGACCTATTCACACAACTACATATACATACATACATATGTATGTACATAAAAATATTTTCCAATTTACAACACCTCTTGGTGTTGTCTTCACAAACAAATATTGAAATATTTAATTAACGTGCCGCGTCTGGCCGAGCCGAGCTGTGCCGTGTAGTGCCTTGCCATCAACATTTTTGCTTTCTCTACAAAATTTTTTAATCAGAAATATTGTCAACGTAATAAAACGCCCTCAAAATTGTCCTCTTAATGACAGGACATTAAAATGATAAACGAAAAACAACAAACGAACACTTTTAGTTTTATTGGCAAAACGAAAAACCAAAAACAAGGAGGGAGCAGAAATCATAATAAAACAACAACAACAACTACTAACGTATAAAGAAAAACAAGTAAGAAAGTATAGTCGGTCAAGCCCGACCTTATAATACCCTACACCCAGTATATGTATAAAACAGTTTTTCAGAAATGGGCGTTATATCGAAAAAATATCCTATTATGGACCGATTATCCAAAAATTTAGTCTCATGATGTCTGTGAATATAAATATTATATGTGTTAAACTTTGTCTCGATATAAAGATTTATGGAGCTTAAATTGAATTACAGAGAGGGTCATATATAGGAGTTTCGACTAATTATGGACCGACCATTACAAAATTAGGTGTCATTATTTCTGTATATAAAAAACTTATTTGTGTCAAACTTTATTTGAGTACCAACATTTTTAAGAAATTTATGATCGTTAAAGTGAATTTATAAAGTGGGCCTTATATGGGCGCAACGACTAGTTATGGACCGAGAACAAGAAAATTGTACCGTATTGTTTGTATACATATGAAATATATTTGGGTTCAATATTATTTGGATACCAACATTTTCGAGGCAGTTATGCTCTTTTTCGGCAGTGGGCCTTATATGGGAGCTACGTGTAATTATGGACCGATCTGCACAAAATTTGTAAATGTGATTTGGCTTCATTTACCAGTCATTTGTGAAGAAATTTGTTTGGATAGTTGCATAATTCAAACATTTATGATCGGTAAACCCCAATATCGGGAGGACATTTGTATGGTGGCCAGGTGAAATAATGGACATAATGAACCGATTTCCAACAGTTTCAATCCCATCCATCCTTGGGTCGAAAAAATATCATGTACCAAATTTTATCGAAATATCTTCAAAATTGCGATCTGTACTCTGCGCACAAGCTTTACATGGACAGCCAGCCAGCCAGCCAGCCAGAGGGACGGATGGACATCGTTAAATCGACTCAGAAAGTGATTCTGAGTTCATCGATATACTTTAAGGTGGGTGTTGGACCAATATTTCTGGGCGTTACAAACATCAGCACAAATCCAATATACCCTCCCCACTATGGTGGTGTAGGGTATAATAAATAAAACCTGGACACACAGAAATTACTCGTGCAACCTTAAGTCAACTTGCATGTACATGATGTTGGGGACTTTTGAGACCTTTAAAAAGTTAAACAATTTTTATTAGTCTCTCTCTGCTATGGAGGATGGTTTGAGAAAGGTCTAATATAAAGTCAAATGTGTGGTTGTTATGTCGATACATACATACAAATCACTAAAGTCAAAAACAACACCGAATGGAAATAAGAGGACAGTGAAATTAAAAAATATCTAAATAGACATTTTCCAGCATCATCTAACCTGATGATAGAAAAATATAGAACATTTACGTTATACTAGTATGTACGACACAGTAATTTTCCAGTGATCGCTTTTTCGGGATATGGATCGTTTCTAGTTCTAAAACATGGAAGGAAACTGTTACTGTGTACAACATGGCGTTAAGCTAAAAATTATATAACTAATGTCGTCTTTAAGAAATTTTATGACAAAGCTCGAAAGATGAAAGACAGTCGGACCTAGCTAGATTGCCGTTAATTCTGAAACTGAGAATATTATAAAGATCCAAAATATATATATATATATATATACTTTTTAGGTTTACGGCCAATATTTCAATTTGTAACAAACTGAATTACAAAGTCAATATATATCTATTGTATTGGTGGAAATAGGACTGTACGCTGTTGCATATTTTGGTCCATAACACTGGTTTTGCTGGACAAAGTTTACTGGTTTTCAATAACAAACTGCTTAGAAAAATTGTAATTATAAACGTTTTTTGTAAATTTGTTGGATTTTGGTTGTGCATCAATTAATAATATATATGTACATTCATCACTATTTGTGGTGGGGGGTATAACAATACATATTTTAGAACTTGATTTGCAGATGATCCCATTAATTTGCACTGACCTTTTAACTGCTCAATATTGTAGTTTTATTTACAACATTTCTTTACTTCTACTCTTTTTTTTCAACTTTTAGTCTAGAAGTACTTTCGACAGTTTAACATTATTTAACAATTTAACGTATAGACGTCTCATCTATAAGTTTTCTTCAATTCAGCCGCTAAAACATATTTTTGCCATTATTAATGTTTAAATGTAATCCAATTTTAAACAAAACGTTTCTTCAACTCTGTGTGCACATTTTATTCCATGACAATTAAACTGGTCTCAGACCAATATTTCCAAGAATTTTTGATCCACCTGCCTTTAATAAGTAGGGTACAATATCAACATTATTAACAAAATATAAATTTAATATTTTTTTGTTTTTATCATTAAATATGTATAATGTTCATGTGTAAAAACCGGAACTGGACATACATATACATGCATACATAGTCAACTCCTTCACAAAAGTATTGTTACTTGTAAATAAAATGAGCAGAAGTTAATTTAACAACGTCAAAATTAATTTTATGACACAACCCGAACAATTTGAATTAAATTTACATATGTTTGTGTGTAAATTATAAACGCATGTCTGTCAGTTTGTTTGTCCGTTTATTTATACAAATGCCACAGTCAAGTTGATTAACAAGGAACCACTTTTCTGTGTCGGGGGCGTAAATTAAGACATTTTATGAGCAAAAACAGGTAAACTTTTTATTCCAATAAAAGCGGTTACTTGTATCTTTTACAATGGCATACTGAATAATACATACATACTTCTACACGCAAACAACAAATAGTTAAAACTTTATAGTTTCATTTTACATTGTACGAGTCATTAATGTACGTCTGGAGGTATTTTTCGACCTAAAAAATTGTTATAACCAGAGTCCTAAACTACTGTTAATAATAAATACATATTTGTTAATTTGGCTAGGATACATACACACATATATAGATGGGTATATAGGTACATACAAACATTTAAATGGAAAACTACCAACAATAAATTAAAATGTTGTTAACAACAAAATTTAGTTATCCGTTCATTGTGTTGTATTGTATTGTATTTATTTAATTTGATGGTGTTTTTGTTAAACTAAATACATTAATACAAATTGCTTGAAATGAACATTAATATTATGTAAATTTATTTGTAATTAACTATTTAAGAGTTAATTAAAATACATAAATAAATTTCATATTAATTTATCATCACCAATGAGGAAGGAAGGAATGGACAACAAATGTTAGTGTCTTCTTACAACTTGACAAATTTGACATGTTACAAAATCGTTTTAAAACCCTATTTAAATTTGTATGTGTATTTATACTATAGAATAGGCATGAAACCATTCCTGGCACATATAGTTGTTAGTAATGATATCCTCTAAATGACACAATTAAACAAAAATTTATATTTTAATAAACATTTTAACTCTGAATGTAAATGACTTGAAACTTTGAAAATGTCTGTCTGTTTATACTCTACACCACCAAAAATATTAGACTTAAACCCTTAGGAAAATATACCGATTGGCTCTGGCTGGCTTTAAGCTAAATGAACATAGTGCGCAAAGTACAGGCCGCAATTTTGTAAATAAACTTTAGTATATTTTCGGTACAAGGATGATTGGCATTAAAAATTTAATCGATCTATTATTTCACCTTGCCCCATACAAATGTTCTACCGCAGTAGGAGTTTTTAGGTCTTAAATATTTTATTTATACAAGTATAAAAAAAAATCACACCTAAAAATTTGTTCTTGTCGATCAATCATTGACCATAGCTACCATATAAGTCCCACATTAACGAATTTAAAAACTATAAATCTCTTAAAAATTATGGTATCCAAATAAAATTCAACACATTTAGTCATATTTTGTTATAGCTCCTATAAGAGGGTTTTAAAAATCACTTTAACCCTCCGATGAGTGAGAAGGTCCCTAGGGACCTTTTTGCCTTTTCAAACTGAAATTACTCCTACTTCGCCCACTACAACCCAAGTTACTCTGTATTCTGTAAGAGTATTTTGTTGCGCATCTTTTGGAAATCAAGCCTATCGGATCATTACTTTAGGAGTTATTGACGTTTTAGTGAGAATAGTACGCGGACGTGTGATAAGGTCCGTATGGACCTTGTACTGAATTTCACTAATAAATGTATGTTTTTGGGCAACATTATAATTTTTTTATTGTTTCAACACATAATTTACTTGTTCTGAACACAAAGACCTAAACTCAGACATTAGGGATGATGATAAAAACAAAAAATTCTAAGAAAAATTCGAAGACATGAACTTTATTTTATTCTAATTTTATACTATTAGCAATAAACCAGTTCTTAAAATTTTTTGTTTTTATCATCATCCCTAATGTCCCTAATTAAAAAAATTTTAAAAATTATTTTTGTATGTAGAATTTAGTTATAAAAAAAAATACAAAAAAAAACCAAAAAAAAATTTTATATGAAAAAAACATGATATACAAAAAAGGTCCGTAGGGACCTTTTCACACGGCCGTGAAGTTCAGAACTGTCGCTCATTGGAGGGTTAACATGCATAAAACCTTTACAACTGATGATATACAGATTCAATTAAATGCAAAGTATTTGTAAATGCATAGAAGTCAACTTTGATAAATTTGGTTGCATAAGTGTTTTAAACAAACAGACAGTCGCCATAGATCAATCGACTTAGAATTCCAAAATTATCATGAATATATTATACATTGTTGGGTCTCAGATGAATATTTCTCAGTGTTACATACGGAATGAGAAATTTATATATGTGTACCCTCATTCTCCACATGTAGTGGTGGAGGGTAAAAAACCGTTACCAAAAAATGTAATTTGGAGTGCTTTGAAAATTATTTTGTGTGAATTTAAGATTTAAGATAATCGAAAAAGGGAAACTACACCCTCTCCTATTGTAAAACAGGAACTACTTATGCGTAAAATATTTGCAGTTAATGTGAATTTTTGTATTACACGATTTACTTGGTCGTTTGTGTAGTTGGCTTTTATGTAAATGAGTACACGCTACGAGTACGAGTATACCAGCTATGGTGGTAGTCATTAAAAGTTTTGTTATTCGATTATTGCAGGTCCCCACCAAATTTTGATGATATGTAATATGTTTTTATTAGAATATGTATTATAATGAACATTCTGAAATTGGTTTTATATATAACAAATTTTGTAAGAGTACAGAATTGTTCATTAGAGTGCCGTAGTATTGATAAGGAGCTGATTTGTTTGCCACGATAAGAAGAATTAGACATCAGGGATTAAATTATCCATGTGAGCAATTACATAGTGCTGAAATATCTGGTACATATCTTTTACAACCATCAGCAGTAAATTTTCTCAATCATCATTATACAAAACACTCTATATATAATATACTCACAATCACTCTAATGAACTTCCGCCTATGTATACCAAATATTTAGATAAGAATATTTTTATATGGCCACATTAAAGAACATTAATATTTAATATTTAAGGGTTTATAACAAAAATAAATATTCATTAAATGAAAAAAAGTATGCATGTGGTATTTTTTATTAATATACCTATACAAAGGTTTTAATAATTTATTAAAGTCAGTTTCCTGTATACATTATAACCATTATACCCATAAGGTCAACATAGAATCATAAACCCTAAAAATTGCTATTAATTTGTTTAAAAATACGAATGAAAAACACAACCTTCCTGTATTTTATATTGTTCCCATACCAAAAATACTTGTTAATATTTAATCCCTTGACATTATCTTCAAAACCATTTATACCCATTCAAACTCTATTCATCCTTTATAAGTCTCTCTACAACCATAAACTTCTATATTTGGATTTTCTATGTATGAGTTTGAAACAAAAAATAATAAAACCTCATTTGAACTGCAAAAAAAGTAAGTTCTTAAAATTAATACGTGTCCACACACAGAGTTCACAAATATTACAATAAATAACAATATAAATGGTCATTGTATCTACACACCAGAATCTGTACGAAGTAAGATTGAAAAGTTCTTCTAAAACAATAGGAAATTTGCTAACAATCACAATGTATCTATAACAAGTAATAGTTTTATCTTCGGCTATGTGCCGAATCATATATACCCACCACCAATTTTAAGTAAAAATTTCATATAGATTATTATTCATACATTTAAATATTAACGAGAGTGAACGAAGTTGTTCATATGTTTTGATCTACAACTTTTTATTAACCACAATGTGACCGTCCGCACATGCTCACGAACGCATTCTTCTTCCAAGAATTATCTTTGGGAATTAGTTAATTTGAAATGCGATCCTGCTATGTTCTGAAAAATAACTATGGACTGTAAAAAAGAACCGAAACCTTGTCATCATTTCTACTATTGATTACTGTGATTTATATGGATCAATTTAAACAAAAAAACGTACACAACGTGTTTTGTTTTACTTATTTTTAAAGTTTTTTCAATTTGCCTGTAAGAGTGGCCAATTTATGTAGAAATTGATGAAGAATCCGGTACTTTTAGGCTCTCAAAAAAATCAATATTTTTGGATTTTTTTTAGGTTTTCTATGATTTCTATCTTGAGCGACACACACCAAATATGTATAAAAAATAGTTAAAAATGCAAAAATATTTGAAATTCAAGCTTAATACGATGTTCTGTTGTTTCTCAAGATTGACTTTTGCGAAAATCATATTTTCGATTATAAACAAAAAATCACGATTCAACTTGATTTTAATTTTTTTTTAAAATAGAATAATTATTATTTCATAATCGAACTGTTAATTTTTACTTCTTGATAATTTTAGTTAGGCTCGAGTTCATTAAATTTAATTTTCATTAAATTATTTTTACTGAAGTTAGGAATTACAACTTGAAAAATTTATTATTAAAAATTTTTGATAATTTTTCTTGACTGGGGCTCGAACCTGGGTTGTTGAATTTACATATGTTTCGAGAAATCCCACTTTCTCTCATCAGAATTCTTTGCGTTCTACCACATGCACCACTGCGGTGCCGGTCAGCCAACACACAAACATCAATCCTTTAACCAGTGTTAGTTCTGGTAGTTCGAAGTTTTTGCTGTAATTATCATTTTTTATTAATTTCTATTCATAGTTCCCCAGTCAAGAAAAATTATCAAAAAATGTTTAATAATAAAATTTTTCAAGTTATAATACCTAACTTCAGTAAAAAATAATTTAATGAAAATTAGATTTAATGAACTCGAGCCTAACTAAAATTATCAAGAAGTGACTAGTTATTTTAAAATTTTAAGATGAAAATATGTAAAGTTTTGTTAAAAAAAGACTTGAATTCAGAGGTTACTTGCAAAGTAATAGGCTTGTAATAATGTGTTAAAAAAAACTGCAATTATAAGCGTTTTAGGGGAAAAAATCTAAGTGTGACGCTCAAGATATTTTGTGACGATCAAGAGATTTTGTTGCACGTAAATAAGAAATAATGCCAAATTTAAAGTTTAACGAAAAAAAGTTTATTCTTTTACAAAAAGTATATAAAAAAAAAACAAAAATTCTTCAAACAACAAAAATGTTCATACAAAACTAAACATGTACATATTCTTTGATGTCTTTAACCAAATGGAAAAAAGGAAGTAATTCTTGAAGAACTTATACACATATGTAAATATTTGACACAAAACAATAACTTAACTGAATTTACATAATTTATAAATTTTCAATCGAATTCCTATTCTGAATCTGCATAAACTTCATGAAATGACAAGCTTGATTAAGCCCGAACTACGGGCACTTTACTTTGTATTTTTGTAATAATCACTGTACTATTGTCAGTGCAGATATCTATCTTATTACCTAGGCAAGGATATTCCCAGGATATAACTATCAAATTTGGAGACACGAACGCTTTGTTTCCCAATAACTACAATATGAGTTAACTCTCATCATAGATAAGAATTAGAATGCTGTACAAAAGGTCTAATTGGCTTGTTGGAAAACAATTTCGAAAATTTCGATTTGCAATGACTACTCATATTGCCTTCGTACGTAGTAATGTGTGTGCACTTGTGTTGTAGATACAGTATAATACCCATTTTTGCTGCCTTACACAAAAAGCACACAAACTATAATATCCTTTTAAAATGTCCTTCTTTTTTTTTGTGTAGTGCATGTATAAACAATTTTAAGTTTTGTTATTTTGCCATTTTTTGCTGTTGTTGTTTCTAATTCCGTTGCTTAAAAGGGGTTTTATTATGAATGCTCAACACAATTTCAGAAGAGATAATTACCTTAAATATTGTAGAAGATATTCTTAATAAAACAATTTATCTATACGAACACTATTCAATTCGGATTAGAAATAGGCAGCTAAGGTATTTTATTTATATACATATACATACATCCACATCTGTAAGAGCGTTTGTATTATTGTATGTGGTGCAATAGGTATATGGAAAGAGTTTGTTGTGGCAGGTTTATTTCATATAGGGGGAGTTTTTCTTGAAACTCCCTCTATACTTATGCTAATTTAACAACATGTTTTCACCGCATATGTTCCCACAATATAAATATGAGATCAATACGAATGTTTACACCGTAACAATTTTAACATAATTAATTAAACATTAAGAAATTTTTCATTTCCAGCTGAAATTAATCAAGCATGCGTTTTATTTTTGATGTAGGAAAATAAAATTTGTAAATAATGCTGATAATTTATGCAGTCCTAATGCATTCTTGTATTGACAACCGGCTATTGCAGAAATCCCTCAAGGCGCTTTAAAAATAAAATTTTAAATGCTGACTGATACCACCTCAAAATGGTTTCCGAAGATTTGCAACACCACATTCAATATAATATTGATTTAAGCTACACAAAGTCATACCATTTATGTGGAGCACAATCTTGATAATTGAATTATGCAAATTTTAAGATAAGTCATCCATCTCTGCTCTATGGTATTTTGAATTAAGCCTTGACACAATAGCAGGACGGCTATTATGCATTTGTGCTGATATTTTCAAAACGTACACCGATCGACTCAGAATCACTTTCGGAGTTGATTGAACGATGTTAGTTCGTACGTCTGGCAAGCTGCCAAATTGGTGCTTTCGTTTCTTTCGCTTCCATAAACCTCTGGTTTATATATGTATGTATCTACATATAAAAAGAAATCACATTTAATTTTTTTTCTCCTTTAAGTAAATTAACATTATAAAGCCGGAGAAATAGGCATAATGTTTCATTTCTGGTAAATTATAATACATTCAATTGTCTGTTCCAATTTTCTGCTAAACATTTGGCAACATTGAATGTTACTCTTTATTAACTAAGTGTAAGTATGATAAGAGCTTGCTATTCCACAGTGGGGCAGAATCAAAATCAAGATAAAATTTTACATGTGAGTAGGCAAGGATTTTTCGAGTTTTAGCTTTAAAGATGGTCCTCACAAGCCTTCAAAGGATAGGCACCTTTGACATGTAATTTGTTTAAACACTTCAAATTGTTTTCATTCGTCCGATTTCTAAGATTTTCATATTTTCGAAAAGTTATCTATTATGGGTTTCCAGAAGATTTTCATTTAGAAGACAACATAAAGATCTGTGCCAAATTTGATTGCTCAAGTGGCATTTTATTATTAGTTTTTTATCGTTACAAACATCAGCACTAACCAACGAATAACAAAATTCGTCCTTAATGTTTCACTCTAATAAAAGTTAACTTCTGTTGAATTTTAAAAGGTGTCAAAGATATAATAGTTTCAAGAAATACAAATTTTCTTATTACCGGAAACATTGCATTCTTTGAGTTTAAAAGGATATTTAAATTCTTTTATATTTTTATAAATTAAAATAATTTACAATTTAAAAACATCAATTGCAATTTGTAATGAGTTTAATTAATTTTCTCTTATAAAGCATGGTACTCTGTTCATCATTTCGTGCGAAATACTATCAAAAGCCCATATAAAAAAAATTGATGCGAAATAAATGCGAACTAATGCTGCTGAAGTTGTATTTGTGAAAAGTTATGAAATGTTTCTGGCAGCATGTTTTTTCAATAAAAAACATGTATATGGCAACATTTGTTTCCAACTGTGAAATAATGTAAGCGGCACTTATTTCGCACGAAATTGAAAAAAACAGCCAAAAACATATGGTTTTTGTTTACATAAAAGAAACAATGTTGCATACCTAAGGGCAATAAAAACGACAATTTTCTTCTAAATCGCGGCATTGTCACCACTTGCTAATTGTCAAAATTTTCAAACGAAATAATTGATGTTGCTCAAAAAAATTTCGCAAATTTGAACAGAGTACTATGCTTTACATATGTACATCATACATTTTTATCAATATACGGCGTGTTTAACAACATACAACTTGTTTTGCAACATTTGCATCTGCAAAAATTTGGATTATAAACATTATTGAGAACACCCTGTTATAAACGTTGCTGAGCGATATGGCAACATTAAGTTTTAACGGCTTTGGCTGATTATTGTAGATACGAACATTCTGGACATGAACTTTCTAGTATCTTAGCACCGAACCATCTAGAAATTATGATTGGTGTTTAGATAAACTAACAGGGCCAATCCAGTTGAGTTAGTTTATTCTGAGTCATTGTTCAGTGTGTTCTTAAACCTTAAATGGGTAGTAAAAGACAGAGTGTCAAAATGGTTTTTACGTACATTTAAATAAATAAAGACCTGTTATATTTTCTTCAAACTCCTTGACACTTTTATTTTGCATTTAAAAAGAATCCGGTTTATTTAAAGGAAATAAACCACGCTTTTTAAAAGGTAAAAACGTAACACTATCTTAATATACCCTACACCACCAGAGAGTGATGGATTTAATTCGTTTGTAGTGATGTTTGTAACTTCCAAATCGACTTTCTGAGTTGATTCAATGAAGTCTGACTAAAATTTTTTCAAAAATTATTACATTTGTTTCTTTCTACTCAAGAACAAGGCCTATGGAAACTTTTGAAATCGGTTTCTTATTTCACCTAGCCCAATACAAATAACCTCTAGAAATAGGACTGAAATTTCTAAAGAAATAAGTTTTGTATAAAATAAATCATATTAAAAAATGTGTTCCTAATCGCTCGACCATGTCTGTAATGTCACATAAATGTCTAAATTGATTCGGTCTATAATGGTTTATAGTTTCACTATAGCTCCTATTTAAAAGGAGCAAAAAAACATTTTTTGCTCATATACTCGGTTTATGGTATTATATCATCAGGCTTGGCCGACTATACTTTTTTACTAGTGTTGTTAATGTTGCTTATATGTTAATTATATATCTAAATATATGTGTATATATGTATATATGCCTATATACATACATACATATATATATACATATATGTATATATATTTAATCCCCAAATAATTCACTTGAACAAGTAGCTAACTGAAATATTTTAGATTGTTTACTTCTTCTTGTGGTCAGTCACATTAAGTACTCTAAGTCTCGGATCACACAATGCAACTTTTGCTGCTCAACTTTTGAGTTTTTGTGTCAGAGGGGAAAAAAGAGAGAGAGAGGGGAACACTCTCTCTTTCTTCTATCACCAACAAACTCAAAAGTTGAGCAGCAAAAGTTGCATGTGTGATCCGGGACTAACAACAAAAACATTTGCTAATTCACAAATGATGTGTACATACATGTGTGTTTTATTTATTTTTGTTGCTGCTAATTTTCCTTGTTTTTTTTCTGCCAAAAAAAAAAAAAAATAACAAAAAGCAGCACGAAGAATATAAACTAACATTTTACGACTTTTTGAGTTTGTTTGACTGATTTGTTTTGTAATCCCTTGTGTTTTTGTTTATTGTTCTTTAACAATACTTTATTTGTAGCCAAAACTGTCGTAAAAACGATCAACATAAACTTGAACAAAACGCTTCAAAAGTTTATGAGAGATTACAAAACATATTTTCATTCCAATTTTTAGTTTCTTTTTGAAAAAAGAAATCACTAAAATTAACATACATACATATACTACATACATACATATATATGAATGTCGGAAAATATATAAAAAATATCCTTTTTTATATATTTTGCAAATAAATATGAACCCTTCCCTAGTATAGTATAATGACCATTTGACATTATGTTTTATATGAAGCTGTTCATCTCCAAATGAATGAATGTAATGAACGTAAATTGTGTTTTTTCATGGGATCAAACCTTATTCGAAACCATATTAAAAATAGCTTTTTTGAGAGAGAAATATATCTCATTTGGATATTTTTGGAAGCTTAAGTTTTTATGCCCTCACCATCATAAGTGGTGAATGAGGGTATATATAATTTTGTCATTCCGTGTGTAACACTGAGAAATATTCATCTGAGACCCAACCTTATGAAATTCTAAGTCGATTGAGATATGTCCGTTTGCCTCCTTAGTAGTTTGGTATTGAAAATCAGCAAAATCTGTACAGCAGAACCAGAGTTATGGACCTAAATGTGAGACAACCTCCATTAAAACTTGATATTTTTAAACATTTTTCTTCTAATTTTTTGAAATACAAAAATTGCAGACATTGCCTTTAAATTTTGTATACGTTGTTTTTATGATAAAAGAAGTAAGTGTGAAGAAAATAGTAAAAATCGGGCTATGATTTATAATAGCTCCCATACAAATATCTTCCCGAAATATTGCTCAATTATACATAAATGCCTATAAAACTGAAATATCAATACAAAATTCAGCAGGAATAAGTTCCATGTAAAAATAAATCGCAAAACGAAATTTTGTTTTTTCGGTCCATGTTTGACCATAGACCCCATAAAAGGTCCAAATCTAAAATTCACTTAAATACGTGTAAATCTGGTACAAATATAGTTACCAGTTTAAAATTCGACAAGAATAATTATTATGAATATATAAATATTTGTATTAAATTTTATGATGGTCGGTCCATAATTGGTCATAGCACCCATATAAGAACCACATCCGATCATACAAATATAAAGAAAAATTATTCCACAAAATTTCGTGCATTTCAACTCCATATTTGACCGTATCGCTTATACAGGGTGGGCCAACTTGGACTGACTGATTTGAAATGCTTATAACTTTTGCATTTTTAATTTTTTTTTTGCAGATAATACAGAATTTTATAAAATTTCATAATGTCATCATACTCAGTGGAAGAACGCGTAAAAAAATATGCCAATAGATTGATTTTGCTAGCTACAGAAAATGACAATTTTTTGGATAATCTGATTATGAGCGATGAAGCACATTTTCATTTAAATGGATATGTGAATAAACAGAACTGCCGAATTTGGGGTACAGAGAATCCAAGAGCATTGCATCAGCGACAATTACACCCTGTCAGATGCACTGTTTGTTGTGGAATCATGGCTGATAAAGTTATTGGTCCATATTTCTTCGAAAATGAGCTTCATGAACCACAAACCGTCTCTGGGGTGGTATACCGGACCATGTTGGAAAATTTTTTGCGTCCGATAGTTCTCAATAATCGTAACATATGGTTCCAGCAAGATGGAGCTACAGCTCATACCGCAAGAGCCACAAAAGTTATAAGCAGTTCAAATCAGTCAGTCAAACTTGGCCCACCCTGTATAAGGCCCTCTTCCGAAATATTCTCATATGCATAAAATTCACTGTTGCTATACTTAAGAAGTTCGGCCCATGATTTGTCATAGCTGCCATATAAAAACCATTTCCGAAAAACATTTCCAATATCGAAACAACTTTTATATGGAACCAGAACCACATGCGAAAAAGTCATTTATCTTTATATTTTTCTTATAAATATCGGTATGGACTCAAAACTTTACACAGATCATTTACATATACACAAAAATCATACTACAGCAATTTATGGATCTCGGTCCATATTTTACCATATGAAGCGCTCTTCCGAAAATCACTTTAACACTCATAAATTTCGTATAAATAACGATACCGATACAAAACTTTACACGGAGAATTTACATATATGCCACAATCAAACTGCTGGATTTTGAAAATATCGGTCCTTATTTGACCATATCCACTACCAAAATTCTCTTTAAAACTAATATGTATCTTAATTGTGCTATTATTGTATTGAAATTCAACGTCGGATATCCTCACTTAACTTGTGGTGAATATGGAAAAAAAAATTTTTAATTTTATAAATTGTTAAATTACACTCAATATTATTATGAATATCAAATAAACTCTGTAAATTATGGTGAGAATTGGGAATTAGAGAAAATTTCTAAATATTTGAAATAAATTATGTTGTTTGAAAAATTTCCTTTCAAACAATATATAAATATTATAGTCATATAACCAATGTAGTTTTTGTATTTCTCATTATATTCAGGTGGAGGGCACAACGGAATATTGCAATCTAACTTGTTTTTTTTTTTGATCACTTTGGGAGGATCAGCCTATATAAAATTATAAAATGCAATCTTTTTCTTTTAATATGTGTATAATTAAAATAATTAAAGAAAGCTGATGCCAACTGAAAATAAGTCAAAAATGTTTACAAAACTACAGAAGATTAAAAATACTTGTGGCATGTAAATAAATTATAAAAATTTCCGCCAATTCAAATTTATGTGTACTTTTTCAATCAAATGCTACAACATAGTCTTAAGTTAGAAGCCACTACAACTCTAACTTGACCCCTTTTTCCAAATTATCAAGTGGAAGCAATAAAATTGTTTTAAAAAAACGAGGGTGTAAATGGAAAACGTTATTAAATTTAATTTTTTTCCCAACATGTTCTCAGGGTTTTACCTCTTTATTTTTATGCATATATGTACATTCATATATTCATACTAAAAGCGGACATATAATTAAAGTCTATCTGTACAAATGCATATAAACGAATTTTTGAACAAAACAACATAAAAACTCAAAGAATTTTTTGTAATCAGGAAGTATAAAACATATTCAACACCTACATATGTATGTATGTACATATAAATATTAAAATTAAATTTTAAGAAAACATACTAATCAAATGTTTGGACAGAAGAAAATGATTTATATGTATTTACTAGCTAAAACCCGGTGTGCTTCGCTACCCGTATCGTAATGAAATAAAAAGTTTAAAGTTAAACAAATATACCGTATTTGCCGGATGATAAGACACACCCTGATTTTAGGTCAAATTTTCAGAGTAAAAAGGTGCGTCTTATCGTCCGGCAAATACTGTATTTATTATGTTATTAAAACCTACATTTTCCTTTTAAATTAAATCTTATTACATTATTTTATTATGGTTTACAATATACAAAGAAACACACATTCACTTTTATATATATATATATGTATATATGTATACAAATATTAACATTTACTTAATATTGTTGCTAGTCAGCGCATTGGTGTCCTAAATATTAATATTGTTAGCTGATATAGCTTTCCCTATATATAATTTGTCCAAAATATTAATATTGATATGTTTGATTTTTTTAAAATTAGCATCATATGGCAGGTGCCACGCCCCCTATCGCTACAACTCCCATTTTTTTCGCAAATATTTAAACAAACAAAGGAATTGCTCATGCAAAATTTGAGTACTATAGCTATTATAGTTTCCTAAGTATTTGATTATTAAAATTAACTTTGTATGGGAGGTACCACGTCCACTTAAAATTTCAAAAAAAAGCAGCCTATACAGAACTATACTGTGAAAATTTCAAGCAAATCGGTTCAGCCGTGTAGCCGTCTATAGATCCCAAACTAATAATAATAAACATACATACATACAGACACACAATCACTTTTATATATATATATATATATATAAATGTCTAGGGGTGGGGAGCAAATTTTTATTATTGGAAAATATGGGCCTAACAATGCTTTAAACAAGTGAGGAAGTAAAGTCCGTCTAACCCAAACAGCGACTACATCAATCACTTTTCTTCGGAAAAATCAAAGCATACATATATTAATTATAATATGATGGGATTAATTCGTTTAATGTCTTATTGTCCATATAAAGCCACCATAGTGTCATTTACATTTAAAAGCCATCAAATTGTTAATCGTGCTGTAAATTAGTTTCCAACCATGTTTTTAATGTTATAATAAATCAATCTTATTCTCTATACAAGAACAAGTTACTCGAAAAAATATGTATGAAAAATTTCAGTTTTCAATATTCAGTCCACTAATACGCATAGTTGGACTTCAGCTGTGGCGTAACGTATGAAACCAGAATTACGATAATTTTTGGAACCAAATGCTATCAGTTATAACAAGTAAGAGTACGAGGGCGGTTAGGAAACTTCTTAGCCTAGCACAGAAAGAAACTTTAATAAATTTAGTCCAGCGCTTATCTAGCATCGATTAAAATAGTTCTCCTCAAGGCCCTCAAAATAATGGTTTCCAACTGTAATTGCATCTCCATTTGAGGTAAAAGGCTTGCCAGGTAATTTTAGATTTAGATTTGGGAACAGGAAAAGCCACTGGTAGCAAAATCAAGAGAATAAGGTGGGTGGCCCAGCAACTCGTACTTTAATTCCTTGATTTTAGCCATTGTTGAAACACTCTTATGCGCTGGTGCGTTGTTTTAATGAAAAAGAATTTTGTTTGTATTGTTAGGACGTTTTTCTTAAATTTATACATTTTATTGATCCAATATGTTGCAATGGTACTCTGAATTTATTATTTTACCCTTATAATAAATACATTTGAAGTCTTAAAAAACCCTTGCCATAACCTTACCAGCCGATTGAATTGTTTTTGCTTTCTTTGGGGCACTTCCTCCAGCTTCAGTTCATTGCTTGGATTGTTCTATTGTCTCTGAAGGGAAGTGGCGGATCCATGTTTCATTAACAGTTATGAAACAACGCCTAAAATCCATTTTATTTTTCTTAAAACGATCCAAACAAGCTTGAGAAATGTTCATTCTTATGCGTTTTTGATCGACTGTTAACAAATGCGGCACCCATCTTGCAGAAAGATTTTTCATCTGTAGTTCTTAATGCAAAATTAAATGCAAGAATGATAAAATAAAGATTACGCTATGAATTAAAATTTCTTGAGAGAAAGGTATGTTTTATGTGATATGTGGAATTGAAATCACTTTGAGAGTTCTACACAGAAAAAAAAAATCATGTTTCTTTTTCAATTACCCCTTTAATTGATTTTAAAATAATTTTCAATTAAAATTTTAATTGATTCAATTACTTTTTCTGATATTTTCAATTAAATCTCACATTTTTTTTAATTGATACTATCATTTTGTTTACAGGCCCGATTTCAATTAAATTTTTAATTGATTCCACAAATATTTTAATTGAAATTCATTTTTATTTTTTTTCTGTGTAAAAAATATTGCATCGGGTTTGGATAAAATAAATAAATTTGGCATTGCATTTGCGTGATAAATTATATTTAATTAATTAAAAACGTTCATTGCCGTGTAAAAAAGTGTAAATAAAAGCTGGTTAAAAAAGAAAAACAAACAAAATATACGAAGTAGACAGAGGTTTAGCAAAATCCAACCTAACTGTAATGTTTTCATTTTCTGCGGCAGGAATCATGACACCACCTAATGCAACAGTTTAATTTAAAATTAAACCAAATATAAACCTGTTAAATATATTAAATTTTTTATATAATATGAATTAATGCGTAAATAAAATTTGTATTGCGTATTTCTCTTGTTAAACAGAGAATTATCACAATCCTCTACCTAGCTAGATAGTTAAGTTTTTTGAGTTACCATGGTGTCAATAATTCAACTTTTAGGGGTGTTAATAATTATGGTAATGTGCCAAGAATTATAGTTTTTAAAGGGCCAATAATTGTAGTCAAGTGCCAATGACTAATTTAATGTGCCAATAGTTGTACTAAGTGCCAATAACTATATTTTTTATACCCTACACCACAATAGTGGGGAAGGTATATTGGATTTGTGCTGTTGCCCGTCTGGCTGGCTGAATACAATATAGTATTTTACTGGTAATTTGCATGGCTATAAATGCCGATCTTGAATGGGTATAGATTACTGGTATAGAAAAGTAATCGGAAGCCCAATCAAGCAATGGACACAACATTTTGTTGTGTCATTGTGTCCATTGATTTCACTTTTTAGCGCATCATAATATCTATGGACCTTATTTAAATTATCAAACAAGCAGAGCGATAAACATTTATAGCCAATTATTTATATCGTACACCATCATAGTGGGGAGGGTATAATGGATTTGTGCTGATGTTTGTAACGCCCAGAAATATTGGTCTAACACCCACCTTAAAGTATACCGATCGGCTCAGAATCAGTTTCTGAGTCGATTTAAATATGTCCGTCTGTCCGTCCGTCTGGCTGGCTGGCTGTCCATGTAAAGCTTGTGCGCAGAGTACTGGTCGCAATTTTAAAGATATTTCGATAAAATTTGGGACGTCATAGTTTTTCGGCCCAAGGATGGATGGGATTGAAACTAGTGGAAATCGGTCCATTATTTCACCTAGCCCCCATACAAATGTCCTCCCGAAATGGGGATTTACCGGTCTTAAAACTTTGAATTATGCAAGTATGCCAACAAAATTTACTACAGATGAGTAGTAAATGAAGCTAAAGCACATCTACAAATTTCGTGACGATCGGTCCACAATTAGTCGTAGCTCCCATATAAGACCCATTTCCGAAAATCACTTAACTCTCTTAAAAATGTTGTTATCCAAATAATATTAAACACAAATATGTTTTGTACATATACATATAATATGGTAGAAGTTTATGATGATCGGTACATAATTAGTCGTAGCTCCCATATAAGGCCCACTTCCGAAAATCACTTAAAAGAGCATAACTCTCTTAAAAATGTTGGTATCCAAATAATATTGAACGCAAATATGTTTCGTACATATACATATAATATGGTAGAAGTTTATGATGATCGGTCCATAATTAGTCGTAGCTCCCATATAAGGCCCACTTCCGAAAATCACTTTAAAGAGCATAAAATTCTTACAAATTTGGTAATCAAATCAAATTCGACACAAATAAGTTTCTTATATACAGAAATAATGACATTTTGTAATGGTCGGTCCATAAATAGTTAAAACTTCTATATAAGCCCCTCTCCTTAATTCACTTTAACTTCCATAAATCTTTTAAAAGTATTTATATCGACATAAAGTTTAACACATATAATATTTATATTCATAGAAATCATGACACTGAATTTTGGTCCACAATATGTGATATCTCCCATATAACGCCCATTTCTGAAAAACATACTAGGTGTAGGCTATTATATGGTCGGGCTTGACCGACTATACTTTCTTACTTGTTTTTATTTAATTTTTTGGGTATAAAAAGATAGGCTCTCATAAAACCACACGGTATATCCCATGAAACAAGTCGAAAATTCCTTTTGGGTGCCAATAATTGTGGTCGGTACGTTACCTATAAGGATTATTTATGTCATATTTTAACTTTTTGGCACTATTCATACCAGCTTTATACGTATTAAAGTAAATTTTGGAAGTGGATTTTATATTTGGTATATGGTCAAACATGGACCGAACTAAAATGACTTTCGTTTTGCGATTGCTTTTAGCATGAAACTTACATTTGCTGAATTTTGTATTGATATTCCAATTTGATAGGCATTTATGTATAATTGAGCAATATTTCGGGAAGATTTTTGTATGGGGGCTATGAGATAGCATGGACCGATTCTTACTATTTATCTCACCCTTTCTTTTTTTATCATTAAAATAACGTATACAAAATTGCATCTTATTATCTGAAAAATATTGTAATAAATTGAATAAAAAATATCACATTTTGGTTTATAACTCTGGTTTTACTAAATGATTTTTCTGATTTTCAATACCAAAGTTACCTGCAAAATAGGAAATATTTTTGTGTTAAGTTCGTTTAGTTAAGTTGTGTAGTTTGGACGTGAGAGTGTTTTACAGAGACGGGCAAACAGACGAGCATGGCGCAATCGACTTAGAATTTAATAAGGATGAAAAAAATATATACTTTGTTGGGTCTCAGATGAATATTAACAAAGTTTGGCATGTAATGACAAACGTAATATACCCTCATTCACCACTCTTGCTGATATAGGGTATAAAAATGTCGAGTTGAAACCCTCTTACGTTTTAATTTTTCAGCAAAAAAAAACGACATGATATCGAAAAATTCAACTTTAGGGTTTTACAAAAATACAAATCTCTGTGTTTTATTTTATGCTTCTTGCAGTATTTCATTCACAACTGTCTCAAATAATAATCACAAAGCCTGATGGAATGAATGAACAATGTCTGCTCTTATTTTCCTTCTGCTAACTTTTCTGGATTTTTTATGACTTTTCATAAACGATTTATTACTTTGGCATACAAAAAATATCGTTACATTTTCTTCTTTTTGATAAGTAAGAGATTTCTTTTTATTATTATTATTTTTATTATTTTTATTATTAAGTATTTTTCTTTTCATTCTGCGTTTCTATTGTTAAATTTTTATGCAATATTATAGTTGTAAGTTGTAAGTACGAGTGAATGAAAATCTTTGTAGTTTACTAAAACACACGGTTCCACACAAACGCTTTTGCAGATTTAAACCATTTAGTCGTGTGAATACGTTTACGTTTGTTTTTGTGTCTGTGTGTTAATATGGAAGAGTTGTAAATCAATGAGACATAAATCTTCTATTCTGAATTTACTATCACTTGCGTTACAAAAGAAATCAAATGAACCAAAAATACAAAACTGTGAGAAGATATAAAATGTACGAAAATTTATGTTTCGTTTTAATCGCATTGTTTGCAGGGAAATAAAAATAATGTGATTTTTATGAGATTTCTTTCAAGTCAAACGAATTTATAACGTTTTGTTCAAATAAAGCATGTTAGTTAAAAATTATAATAGATTCCGACACATAAATTTGTTTCTTTTGATTTACATTACTCTTGTGTATCTTATAACTAGATTATATTAGAAAATTGAATATACAGACTTATTTAAATGCTGTGCAAGGTTTTTGTTGAATTTAGAGCAAAATTGCTGATATACAACAATGTTTTGAACTCACATGAGTCTTTAACTCACATTTTATTAAAATAATTAAGACGGCTATGTTCAATATTATTTTCATATCTGAAAATTGTTAGATATATGTATGTATATTTTTAAGGCTCTATCCGCAATTAATACAATGAAACAGTTGTTTTATATCTTTTATAAGAGTAAAGTTTAAAGTTTCCACTAAAACTTGTTAATGACATTAAATTACTGAATAACATAATTTTCAAAAACTTCTAGATACCATCTGCATTACTGGAAAGTAGTAAAATAATGACTTTTGTATTTATTATTTTATATTGACTATTTAACTTCTTAAATAAATGAACATGTGCTGTTTTTACAGATAACGGCTTCTGTGAGTTTTTACGATTAATTAATTATTATAGTCGTTACTTGTAACTACATAATTTTATTTACAGCTGGTTATAGTTAGTTTTCGTCTTCAATTACATTATTATTTGAAAATAATAAGTCAAAATTGGGGTACAAAAATTCCCGGACTTTTTTCATTCCTGGAAAATAATACAAAAATTTGTTCTTTTATTATATTAAGTCAAAAAAATTTCATTTTTCAAATAATCGGTTAAAATTCGATAATATAAGTATTTTTATTAAAAGGTTTAATAATTGAAATCCGTAAAAAATGCGTAATTCATTTCCAAAGAAAACAATGCTCTCAACTATGCGGTTTGATATCAGTTATCACTGGATACTGTAAATTTGGCAATCATGCAGTAAAACTGGGATTACTTTACAATGAGTTTTGCAGAAGTTGTCACAATGAAAAAGAGAAAAAGAGTTGAAAACTATTTCTCACTTTTTCTGTCACTGTCTGGTACATACTGGTAAATATATATATTAGGTTTCTGGGACACTGCTACTATGGCAATCTCTGTGAAGTATAGGACATGAAGTTAGAGCGAATTATTAGGAGCAGTAATTGGTTACCGCAACCAGTCATTTATGGATCAATCTGTTCCATATCTTTACTATCCTACTCACTCATTATCCTCTATATTTCGCAACATTTCTTTCCTTCATCTGTACCTCCCCTTTTATCACTTTTCTTTTTAGGCAACACGAAGGGACCAACTTTGTTGAACCAATTGAGCTGTATATATGTATATACGGCCGCCTGTCAAACTAAACTAAGTTGACCTACATGTGCAAATGACAGATTATTTAAATTGTTATTGATAATTAATTAATTCAGTCTAAATCTGTCTGCTGGGGCTGAATATTTTAAATTGGGATGACAAAAATACAATAACTGCTATCTTAATTATTTTATGTTAACTGATTTTCTGTGTATTTAAAAAAAAATATTTGCATGCATTTTCATGACTTTTGTTTTTGTTTAGGAACCTTAATTGAAATGTTATTGTATAAGTCGGGAAGTGTCTGAAAACTTCTCATGCTTTAAAAGGTAATGAAATTGTTTGTTGCTTGATATTTGCAGTGATGCCTACTTATAATCAATAAGGAGAAATTTGAATAAATATATAATTAATTCTTCGAACGCAACAACAAAATTTAATTAATGACCTATTTTACCTTAAGGCATTCCAAAAAATAAGCATCATTAAGAATGGCGATGTCATACACATAATATGATATTCTACATTCATTTGTACAATTCTCAGTTAAACAATCTGCATGTTAAATCAAAGTGCTAACAAAAAATCTAATTTTTCAGTTTTCTATTTAAATCTATTTTCTTAATACTGAAAACATAAAAATTGGATGGATGGTTCGTTTTGTTTTTATTTAAAATATTTATCATGAACTGAGTTGGCCTTTTCATTTGAAATGCTTGATCACAAGAATCACATAATTGCGCTGGTAGACATATTTCTTGTGGTGGTTTTTTCTATGCTCCAATGTTTTGTTTCTCATCTGTCAATTAATTATTTCTTAGAAAATAAAAGTATAAAGTGTGTACGTGACCATTGGCACAATACTAGGTACATAACTATGTATAATATGATGTTATCATAGCGATATTGGAGAGGAAGGGCCACTATTTTCATTACTTCAATAATTTATGTGGAATTGTGAAACAACTCTTTATTAAATTGTTCTTATTAACTTGTTTGTTATACAAATTAGTTTGTAGAATAATAAATAAACCAATTTCAGACTGCCACCCACCATGTGTTTATTTAACTAAATGCTAATATTGACTTTTCTACAAATATGCTAAATATTTCATGTTTAATCCAACAAAGATATGATATAAGGTTATTAGATACAATATACATATAATATTTCTGAAATATGTACTGACTGACTTTCCGTCAGGTTTATGAGAGTTGTCGCCTTCAACCCAGGGTTGTTAATTCTGAATGGTTTATGGGGACTGGAAATGTTTGTAAATGTTTTGAGAATTTCATTGGGGTTTCATTTATGGATCAACTTTCACCAGACCATTCTCCATATGATACAGGGTGGCCCAAAATTACCGAAGGGGTTTGAATTGCTTATAACTTTTTTATTATAATATTGGGGAATTTAAAATGGAGCAGTACTCAATTGAACAACGTGCCCAAATTGTTGAGCTTTGTTTTTCAAATCCAAAGCGATATACATATAAAAACTGTGCTGTTGACATCAAAAAAACGTTCAAGAAGAATGATAATTAGTATAAATTCAAGTTGACAGTTTAGTATTAATGGTAAAAGTAAATGGCGCTGTTAAATGTTCGAGAACGATGCCAGATTAATGAGAGCATAGATAAGTGTGCATAAAATATGTTCTAACCTAAAATAAAAAATAGAATTTAAAAGGCGGTTAAAAAAGCCAAAAGCTAAAAGGTAATTAAAAAGGCTAAACTGGCAACACTGGTAATGACAAATTCCATGTCTACTATTTATCGTTGGCAAATAAGCTTTTTAGTAATTTCCTTTCCAATATTTGTACTATGATATATTCAAGAGTTGTTGTTGTGTAGCTTAGACTAAATTGTTATTGCATGAGTCTAAACATTTTATTTAATTTCCATTTAATGATCTGTTTTCATGAGAAATTTCGGTAATTAACTTAGAAAAAACACTTGATGTGAACGTTTTTTTGCCATTTAGTTCTTCCATCTTTTGTTTGTGATGTGTTTGTATATTTTTTCAGGGAATTTTTTTAGTTTTTAGTGTGGGAGGCACACGTGCTCCTAAAGTAGAGCTAAAAGAACACAAAATAAATACAAAATTTGCTGATTAAATTAAACCAACAAACAAATAAACATACTCACAGACGTTCAAAATTAAATGCAAAGGTGACAAATTTTTATATTTTTGTTTGTTTTAGTTTTTTGTTCATGTTTTTATTATAAAAGAAAATTAAATTCAAAGTATTCCAAAACAAACAAGTAACAAAAAACTGACAACAAGTTAATGATTAATTACTTTGTAGATATTGTTAAATTTACATACACTAGTCTTTCATGAATAATATAATAACAAAGCCAAAAATAAAATAAAACAAATAAAAAATTTAAAATAAACATTTATTAAAACAAAACAAAAATTGTTTCAAAGGCTTTTTATTTTATTTTGCGACCCACTGTAATGAACATGTAGAATGAAAAAAAAAAACATTTGAAGAATCATAGTAGATCATCTTAGTAGGAAAACAATATACTGGTGCACTGCCATAACAACTTATTAGAATCTATCCAACAATGGACAGTTGTTTAGAAACATTCTATTTTGAAAATAATTCTGTTAAAGATTTCAGTCGATTTCAGTATTTTTAAACTTTAAGACTTGAGCATTAACATTAAAAAAATGTTTCTACGGACTAGATAGCTTTATAAAAAATTATTTACTCTATTTAAAATATTATCAGCAAGGCAGCCAAAAATGTGCCCAAACAAAATTGTTTTGTGCGAAAAATATGATTTTTAAATAAAAACAAATAAAAAAGTATAGTCGGTCAAGCCCGACCAATAATACCCTACACGCAGTATATGTATAAAAAGTTTTTCAGATATGGCCGCTATATGGGAGATGTAACCTATTAGGTACCGATCATCCAACATTTAGTGTCATGATTTCTGTGAATATATATATTATGCATGTTAAACTTTATCTCGATATAAATACTTTTGAACGATTTATGATGGTTAAAGTGGATTACGGGGAGGGCCTTATATGGGACCGACCATTATAAAATTAGGTGTCATCATTTCTGTATATATGAAACTTATTTGTGTCGAATTTTATTTGATTAACAGCATTCTTATAAATATATGATCTTTAAAGTGATTTTCGGAAGTGGGCCTTATATGGGAGCTACGACTAATTATGCACCGATCTGCACAAAATTTGTATATGTGAGTTGGCTTTATTTACCACTCAGTTGTGATGAAATTTGTTTGGTAGCTTGCATAATTCAAACATTTATGATCGGTAAACCTCAATTTCGGGAGGGCATTTGTATGGGGGCCAGGTGAAATAATGGACCGATTTCCACCAGTTTCAATCCCATCCGTCGTTGGGCCAAAAACTTTCACTTGCCAAATTTTATCAAAATATCTTCAAAATAGCGACCTGTACTCTGCGCACAAGCTTACATGGACAGCCAGCCAGCCAGATGGACGGACGACTCAAAAAGTAATTCTGAGTCGATCGGTATACTTTAAGGTGGGTGTTGGACCAATAGTTCTGGGCGTTACAACTATCGGCACAAATCCAATATACCCTTCCCACTATGCTGGTGTAGGGTATAACAAATATGGACTGTAATATGGAAAAGTTTGTTTTTGTTTGAAATTCAACGTTTTTCAGTGATTGGAAAAGCCACAAGTTTATAACTTATCAATTGAAATAAATCTATAAATATGTGAGGCAATGAGAACCACTTTGACGAAGGCTTTTGAGAATATTTATCAATACTTTCGATCATACTCAAACTGCATACATCTGGAGGTAATATGAGGCCCTTAATAGACCAGCACTTAGAAGGCTAGTCAATATATTAACTGGTCATATATAGCTGAGGTCATATCTGGCTCATATGGGTATATCTAACGACACGCTCTGTGGAAGTTGAAAAGAAGAGGAAAATCTTCAAGATATTATATCGAGGGGACTAAGTTCTTAACCTAGTCAACTTTACTTTTATAGGTTATGAATATGGTGAGTAAAACTTTTCCAAGAGCGCACAACATGGCGGTATGGGCTTTTAATCACTATTAAATCGTCCCCTAATGTTAATAGGAATAGGAAAGAGATGAAGTTCTGAAGCTTTAAAAAACGCTTTTTACATTTAAAATTTGTTTCTTACTTACAGTTTCACAAACTCAATGTGTGTAATATTTACATATATTTATGTATATAGTCGGGATTTTCCGTTTCCATCCATTATTTCGTGTAAAGATATTGATATATATGCAAAAATAAGCTGTAAAAAGCAAAATATGCACAAGTTTGTCTGAAACTGATAATGAAGTAAATTATATGTTTATAAAATGAACAGCTAAAAATGTGATATTGAATATAGGAATAGATAGTTTAAAAAAAATAATTTTCAACCTAAATATATCTTGAACAGAAAGATAACCATGTTATTTTCTTGACATTCGGAAAAAATTTAATTGTTGGTGATTTTTTAAAATTTATAGGCCCGACGCTATCAACTTTGGGAGGCTTAAAAACACCTCTTACTGTGTAAAACTTCATTAATTTATCTCTAATTCAAACTTCAAATTAGCTTTTCTTTTCCTCTTTTTTAGCCCTCGTATAAATCTTACATATTTCATTTATTCTTTTGTTTTCCTTCTAAACAAAAAAGTAATAAACAAATAATTCTAATGTGTATTTTGTGTCAATATTTAATTTTAATTTTTTATTGTAATACATTTTTGGCAAAATGTGTTTTTGAAAAGTTAACTTGCTGTGAATACTTCGAGTTCTACCTACAACATATTTCACTTACATACATATTAGTTGTTAGTTATTAAAGCTGTGCTCTCTCGCTTAATAAATTCACCGCACAAGTATTTTCTTATGGCAAATAGATGAATGTGCGATACTGTGAAAAAGAAGAAAGAATATAAAACGAAACCATTTCATTCAACTTCGATACAATGCATACTTACATATTGTTAAGTTAAAAGTAAATTTGTGTAAAATTTTGATTAGCAGTATATACTATAGTACATACATATATTTATAATTTAAAATTTTTATATTACCATGGCAAATAATTTTCTCTACGAAACTGAAAAGTACTTTGAAATTATAAAACCACACTAAGTAAGGAGGCACTTTATTTTGGAGAACCTAAGGATAAATTTGGTTAAAGTAAAAATTCCGTACATAAATCATTTTTGTGGTTTACACACAAACATTTATACTAAAGCTTTTTCGTTTATGGTTTGAATTTTAAGAACAGTTAGCTTCCAGCTGAAAAGTATGCTTAAAAAATATTTCTACTAGTTTAAAGTAAATACGAAAAGGCCCCAATAATTTGAGGTTTCATATTATTTTAATTATTTTAATAAAGCCCTTGAATCTTCATACAAACTTAACATTAATATATACTTGTGTTTGAAAAAGCCAAATACATTATTAACATAATGCCTTCATCACTAATGTTACCGTCATCACCACTGCCACCCACCACTTTACTAATAAAATCACAAAGTTTATAATGTAGATAAGTATCACCCAGCTAGAGATGTGGATGTACAATACCTACATATAATAAAATATCTTGGAAAACAATATAAATAGAAAACAAAACATCCTTACGAGTACATACTTGAAATAGTCATTCCACTATATACAGACTTAAGATTGTTTAATAATACACAGAGAATGACTGTATCTGAACATCTATAGGTAACATGAAGTATGTGAAAGGTAAAAATATTTAGATACCAGTTAAATTTGTCTTTTTGCAAAATTACCTAATATATGTCATTACTGTAAAATCACTAAAACTAGTTACAAGTAATGACTTAATAACTCATGCATTACTGTGTCTTACAGATGCCGTTATTAGCAGCAACACAATATATTTATGCAAATGTCTAATAATATAAAAAATGATAAATATGTCATTATACGATTACTGCTTAATAAAGCAGACGGTGTGTAATCAGTCATAACCAAGTCTTTGTTGGGTTATTAACCAACTGCAATAAAATTTTAATTTTTCTAATTTGAAAGTAACTTATAATGGATTATATTTTTTCTCTTTTATGCAAAGAATTCTACAACAATTCAATATTTGTTCAATAATTTCGCTCAACAATAGTAATATACTATAGTAGTTCAATAGTAAGACCATAGCAACATTTTCCATTCATACTCATTTAACCATAGACCAAATAATTTGGAAATTGGGGAAATGTGACAAAAAATGAATGATACGCTGAGCCAAGATATTAAGATATTGGGTTGTGCGAATAGAGTCGATTTTAACGCACGTAAGACTCAATGTTGTATATTAACGCACAAACGCACAACAGATCATGTTGCTTCATCTGTTTTTATGGGCGATGTAAATGTTAAGGAATCAGATGCTCTTGACGTTCTAGACATTTGGCCACTGGACCAAACACATTTTTCAAGTGTCAAAAGAAGCGCTCAAGTGCCTTGGTTTTTTAAAACCGTATAGAAAATACTTCACTCCACCCGATCTCCTTACTATTTACACCACCTATATTCGGCCGAAAATGGAATACTACTCTCATGTATATTTCGGTGCTCCGAAGTCTATTTTGGAGGTACTCGACCGCGTACAGGAGAGGACGAAGATGCTTATCGGCGAGAGTAGGGAATCCAATTCTATTATTGATTCATTCCATACTATAATGGAATGTATTCTGCTGAAATCAGGAAACTTGTTCCTCAAACACGTAGTTTTTTACGTAAAACGCATTCTTCAGTTAGGGCTAATCCATAAGTAGGGGTCGTCCCCTGAGTATAGAACTTTGAAATTTAATAAAAAAAAGATGATTTTTATACCCTCCACCTTCATGAGAAGGGTATATATAAGTTTGTCATTCCGTTTATAATTTCCACAATATCATTTTCCGACCCTATATATATTCTGGATCCTTATAGATAGCAGAGTCGATTAAGCCATGTCCGTCTGTCTGGATGTTGAAATCAATTTTTTAAAGTCCCCAGATATCTTCGGGATCCAAATCTGTAATAATTCTGTCAGACATGCTTTCGAGAAGTTTGCTATTTTAAATCAGCAAAATCCGTCCACAAATAAGGGAGATATGAGCAAAAATCCGAGACAACCTCTGAAATTTTCATCAAAAAAACTAAATGAATTAATATTGTTACAGTTAATTTTCTCATAAACAGATGGCGCTGATCACACAAAGTGTTTAAGTGTGTTTTTAAATCGTAATATAATTTTGTTAATTTCTTATTAATTGTGTTTGTGTACATTTAAATAAATAAAGACTCTTTATATTTTCTTCAAAGTACTTGACGCTTTTATTTTGCATTTAAAAAAAATCCGGTTTATTTAAAGGAAAGGTAAAGGTAAAAACCAACAACGGCGTTTAATTTTATCTTTAATCTAGTACGAAAGAGTCGTTGTCGTAAAAAGAAAACGACACTCATAATAAGGCTGATTATTAAAAAACAAAATTATTCACTTAATTTAATATTTAAAAGGAACTTTGTTAATACGATGTAAGTAAATATGTATATACAAACATATTCATTAGGTATAAAATAGTACTAACATTTTTCTTAGTGCGAAAAAAGAAGCCACATGGGCAGCTCAATTTGAATTGTTGATAGCTGAAATGGAAAAGCATCCAGATGTGGCTCGTGAAATGCCTAATTTTGGCAGCTTAAAGGCAACTGTTGATAATGTTTGGGAAGCTACGTCGAAACTCTTGTATGCAATTGACCCACCAATTAGAACATCCGCGAAGTTGCATTCAAAAATATTGTAGATCTCCACAGTGTTATCTTACTTACTCATTATTCGTTAAATTTATGATGCTGATAGTAGAGCGTTATTGGGTTTTTTCAATAGACATGTCTTGAAGAATCTTCATCATCCGAAGAAGAAGACATATACATAAGTGCCAACATTTTTTATACCCCTTAGTATATTTGTATTTGTAGTTATTTGCTTTAAAAGCTTTTTTATTTACAATTTGAAATATTTTCTTGATAAATAACCAAACGAATTATTGAACAGCTGATAGGTTTGTAGCATTGCCAATGCAAAATAAGTATAGCTTTATCTAAATTTGTATTTTAGTTTTCAGTATCAACATTCACAATGGCAACATTAACCACGCAATTATTTTTGCGTTCGCTAAACGCAATGACGCAGTCATTTACAAAATTTCATATTTTTGGTGCTGGGTTCGCAAAAGCGTAGCTGATGCATTGAACGCAAGTGATTTACAAAATTAGGACCGAAGTAAATCGATTTGTTCTACATATATAAATAACAATATCGTTGCAATTTTTGTACATAACAGACCAAGAAGTCAAATTATTGCAAAAAAGTTTGCCGCTAATCCTAGGGTTAAATTTAGCAATAAACATCTATTTGAAATGTTCTTCTTATTATTTATTTTTAGATTGTATCCTACCATAAAGTGTAGTATAATTACAACGATACTTACATTGCAAAATACTCATCTATGTATCTTTATGCAATATTGAAGTAAATAAACGAGTAGAAATTCATAAAATCAAAATAATTTTATAGAGTTACTTTAGTTCCTGTATTTGTGTGTGTCTTGTTATGAATGAGAAGTATTCTCTATATAGTCATGTTAATTAAGTTGAACTGCTGTTGAACAAGATGCTTTGCTATTCAAAGGGATTTAAATTAATTCAAAAAACTTTCTTCTAATTCATAATCTTGATACATACATATACATAAATGTCTATACATATGTACATATACCTCTATTCGTACATATTTATAGTACATATTAAATTTTCTTTGACTAATTCAACTAATTAGAATTTTGTATTCATCAAAGCACTCGAAATTATTAATATGTAGAACTGTGTATATCACGAAATACGAATCGCAAAAAATTTAACACTGACTGTTACATACAGACATAATTGAGATAAAACTTATATTTTATAGGCTCTATTGTTGCTGTTTTAATTAATAAATATATTCCATATTTTAAAAAAAAAATTTGGTAACAAAATATACAAGAATAGTAAATATACATAAAGCGTGATTTATTTCGTTGTTCCCTTCTTTTTTAAAGAAAAAAAATAAAAAAACGCACAGAAAATTCAAATTTAATCGGGAATGTTTATTACATTTTAAAGAACATTCTTTGGCATTTTCTGAAGATTATCTGCCGTATTCATAAAAAATAAAGTAATAGAAAATTTTCTTTAAGTACATTTGAAGTCTACTTTATTTTTTTATGAATAAGGGCATATGTCTATTAATTGTTGGCCGTTGCTAGGTCGCAGATGGTCTATCAGTTGACTCGTTCGAGCATTTAGACTGGTAACTGGCGAATGACACGCGTCATGTTTTCCACCCAGGCCTGAATCGAAGCGGGTTTGTCGGCAAAAACTTTAGACTTTACATATTCCCACAGGAAAAAGTCAAACGGTGTGATATCACACGATCTTGGTGGCCAATCGACCGGCCCAAAACGTGAAATTATGTGCTCACCGAAGTGTTCTCTCAATACATCCATTGATTGATGCGATGTGTGGGAAGTGGCGCTGTACTTCCACTTTCAATTTAAAATCTCGACCTAAAATACGCCAAGTCGTTCCATATGTCAGTCCGAGTTGCTGCGAACGGCACCGAATCCACTCTCCACGGTCTTCGTGTACACACTCAGCTACGGCCGCTATATTTTCTTCACAGCGTACTGGACGTGGTCTATTTGGTGGAATGTTATCCAATAACGAATGCTGGGTCTCAAAATGGGTGATAATGTTGCGAATAGTACACTCAGTGAGCTCATTATGTTGACCACAAGATGGGCAAAGTGCACGAAATACATTCCTCACAGAACGTGAATTTTCGTAATAAAATTTGTAAACGTTGTTCAGGCGTGAGTCTTTCCATTATGAAACGCCAAACAATACTAAACAAAAATAACATGACAGCATGACGCGACTCACACGTGATCTGTAAAAAAAAAACTATTCAAAAAATTATCTCTACTTGAATCACCCTTTATGTATAGTCTATTGATCGGCACTAAGATATCATTTCACATTTGTATATGTACGTCTGTCCCGAGAGAGTAAATACCACCACTGAATACAATATAGTATTTTACTGGTAATTTGCATGGCTATAAATGCCGATCTTGAATGGGTATAGATTACTGGTATAGAAAAGTAATCGGAAGCCCAATCAAGCAATGGACGCAACATTTTGTTGTGTCATTGATTTCACTTTTTAGCGCATCATAATATCTATGGACCTTATTTAAATTATCAAACAAGCAGAGCGATAAACATTTATAGCCAATTATTTATATCGTACACCATCATAGTGGGGAGGGTATAATGGATTTGTGCTGATGTTTGTAACGCCCAGAAATATTGGTTACGAAAATCCCACCCACCCACCTTAAAGTATACCGATCGGCTCAGAATCAGTTTCTGAGTCGATTTAAATATGTCCGTCTGTCCGTCCGTCTGGCTGGCTGGCTGTCCATGTAAAGCTTGTGCGCAGAGTGCAGGTCGCAATTTTGAAGGTATTTCCATAAAATTTGGGACGTGATATTTTTTCGGCCCAAGGACGGATGGGATTGAAACTGGTGGAAATCGGTTCATTATTTCACCTTGCCCCTATACAAATGTCCTCCCGAAATTGGGACTTAACGATCATAAATGTTTGAATTATGCAAGTATCACTAAATGGAGCTACATCAAATCTAAAAATTTTGTGAAGATCGGTCTATAATTAGTCGTAGCTCCCATATAAGTATCACTTCCGGAAATCACTTTAAAGAGCAAACTCACTCAAAAATGTTGGTATCCAAATAATATTTAACGGAAATATATTTCATATGTATACTAATAATACGGCACAATTTTATTTTAATCGGTCTATAATTAGTCGTAGCTCTCATATAAGGCCCACTTCCGAAAATCTCTTTCACGGTAATAAATTTCTTAAAAATATTGGTAATGAAATAAAGTTCGACCCAAATAAATTTCTTATATACAGAAATAATGACACCTAATTTTATAATGGTCGGTCCATAATTTTTCGAAACTCCCTCTCAGTAATTTACGTTAACCTCCATAAAATTTTAAAAGATAAAGTATAACATACATAATATCTTTATTCATAGACATCATGACACTAAATTTTTGGTTCAAAATAGATGATATCTCCCATATATGCCCATTTCTGAAAAACTTTTTTATATATATACTAGGTGTATTATATGGTCGGGCTTGACCGAATATACTTTTTTACTTGTTTTATATTCCATTTTTCTAATTATTTTACTTTTTGGTTTTCTTACATGTTTTTTTCTTTTGGCTAAAAATATGGACAAATATGGACTGATCGTCATTAAAGGTCATTACTCTGATTTTTGTATATACATATGTGAATTATTTGTGTCGAATTTCCACTTGATATTAATATTTATAAGAGTTTTATGAGCGTTAAATTATTTGTGACAGTGCACTTTATATGGGGCTATTGTTTTATGATTTCCTTTAGCATGTTTTTGCCGAATTTTGTATGAATACTGCTTTTGTATAGGCATCTCTAGGGCTATGAGAAATTGTGGGCCGATTCTTAAGAAAATAGCAAAATATCGCTAAAAAAAATGTCGATGTTGTCTGGAACTTTGGTTTATAACTCGGACCAATTTTGCCCATTTTCAATACTAAAAGAAAATGATTGGACAAAATTTCGACAGACGGACGGGCATAGATAGAATATAAAAGAATCTTATAATCTTTTGATTTTACACCAATATTTTCATGTTTCACAAACGGCATGACAAAGTTAATATACTCCCACGCTTTGGTAGTGGCTACCAAAATAATGTCTTTAGATTTTAGCTTCTCAGTCACATGTTTAGTGAAAGATTGAAAACTTTCTCATCATTAGCGTTTAACTACATATTCTGTATGGCGAAATAATTTGTTTACCTCTATGTGGCTTTTCCCTAGTGGAGATCGAAATTTATGCTAAAAAACTTTAAGTAATAGAATTTATAATAGCAGAATAGTTACGTTACGCTATTCTTTTCTTGATAGCTTGATATAATTGTCAATGTTAAAGATTTGGTCGCTTGTTTGATATTGTTTAATTTTTCTCAATATACTATATGTCATATGCAATGCTTTGGTTTCCGAAATAAAATTTGAAACAAGTTGGCATTATTTATGTTTCGAACAGATATTTCATTAAAATTTACTTTTATATTTACAAGCTTCTAAATGGTGTAGGGTATCATATGATCAGGATTGCCCATCTAAATTCTCTTCCTTGTTTTTGTTCATACTTCATAATAAATACGAGTAATACGCTATAATTTAATCACAACCTGTATGAAAAAAGTTTCTTTGGATGGCATTAAAGGCTCCCAAAAAGTAAACTTTTATTTTGAATAAGTACGATCAAATTATTTTTCTTTTGTATTTTTATCTAGTGAATACTTTAGAATTCATGTTGTATTGCACTGAAATAGTAGAGTATGTACTTGTGCAACGTTTTGTGTGTGTGGATGTGTGTGTGTATGTTTTACATCTTTTTACTGGCTGTGTCTTTTAAGCTAAAAAAAAAACATGCAAAAAAACCTAAAATGAAAATAAATAGAAAAAATGGAATATAAAAATAATTGGCTATACATGCATATCGTTTTGCTTGTTTGTTAGTTTAAATTGTTCAGTGATGTTGCATACAATCATCTATACTACGAATTTATCCACCTTCACCCGCCTATGGCCGCCATAACATCATTACTTCACCCATACGAGTAGTGAGCAGAAGTAAGTGTAAACACCCACTCTCCACTGTAAGTTTTGCATTGTTCTCGTACTCGTTGTACTTGTAAACGTAAATTGTATTTGTTTTTTGTGATGTGTCGTCGTTTTTCTTTTGCTTGTTCTTCTTCTATTGTGCATACAAGTTCTATTTTGTATTCTATAGAACGAATTCAATCTTTAGGTTTCTTTTCTGTTGCAGTTGCAGTTGTCTTTGTTGTTGTTGTTGTTGTTTACTTTGCAACGTGCCTCAGCAAATGTACTTGTACGAGTGCATCATACTTGCATTGTACCCCATGCAAGAAGCAAGAAAAAAATTAAGAAAAAAAAAAACTAAAAATATAAAAGCCCACTTACATCATACAACAACGTTCGCAAATACATGAACAAACATTTATATACACATATATATGCATGTGTGTGTGTATGCATCTGTGTGTAAATGTGTATTCATAGTTTGTCAATTCTGAGACTTTGTTTGCTTATTTTTTTATTTTCGTAATTTTTTTTATTTTGTTTTTCTTGTTATGCCTTAGGTTCGCTGGCCGTTCATGAACTACAAATGCGGTTGTTGCACCCAAAATGCAACTACAGTGGCAGTAGCTGAAGCTTTTTGCTTAACTTTTTTTTTCTCTTTTATTTCAACTGCATGCATACATGTTTGCTATAAAATTGTAGGCCTAAATAATATGTGCTTGTATCTAATAAAAGCCAGTATAGATAGAAACAGCCATGGATATGCAAATAGCACAGCTACTGAGGACTGCTAGCTTGGGTAGTGTAAAAAACACAAATATTTTAAAAAATCGTATCTATTGTAAAGCAAAGTTTACGAAAATTTAAAAACTATTATGAACCTGAAATGAAAAAACAAAAATCGTTGCTTTCTATACATATATACAAGGCTGTAACATTTGTATGCAATATAAATGTGTACTATATACAAATGTATAAAATAAAATAAAAAAATAAAAAAATAATAGTTGAACACTTGCATACAAATGTTTAATTTGTTGAAAAATAAATACATTAGTTTGATGTGAACAAAAATTGCACATATTTACCCAAATTCATACATATGTATATAAAAATTTATAAAGATATATTTTTGCATATACCCGTACATACATATGTACATATTGTTATATTGGATTAGGGTGACAATTGCCAGCTTTCAGAAGTTATTAATGTTTCCACGAATACTTGTACATATACTCGTATGTATATCAAAAGAACATATTACATGGTAATTAACTAAATTTTTACATTTATTAATTCAAATATCTAGAAAATGTTGATATGAATATGATAACTTTCGTAGAAAACTTTTAATGTAGGAGATATAAAATATACACATACGCATTTGCAGTGACAGTGAAATGTATAAGGGGCATTTATATTCTAAAAGCTATTTTTGTGCTACTTAGCCTAAAATTTACATGCTAAGAATTCGCGTCAACTCATTTAAATTTCTTATTTTTTGGAAACAATATTTTAAACTATTATTGAAAACTTTATATATTAAATTTCTAGCATTCTTATTAAATGGAAAGAGCCAGTTGGAGGAAATGTATTCATCTCGTATAATAATCTGTTTTATGACGTATCAACCTGTTACACTAAACTTAACTTAAAAATTTTAAAAATATGATATATTTGTAACATTAACCTTAGGCCCAAATTAAAGTATAAACCTTGCCAGTACAGGGGCCAAATTATCGCATTCGTGATCGAATGAGCTATCGTATCGAAAACTGATTTCGATATCGAAATTATGATAAAATGTAGTAAATTTCTTGCTCGATATCGAATGCCATAATCTCAAATAAGAAAATTACGATAAATTTTACTCGATATCGAATGCGGTAATTTGGCCCCAGGTCGGAATTTTGCAGATTTTTTTTTGTACTGTTATTTAATTTATTGTATCTTCATTAAAAATGAAGTAATTCAAATCTTATATCTAAAAAAAATTAATTATTATGGCCAGTTTTTAACTTGATATTTAAAAATGAAATTAGTTAATTTTTTCTTAAACTTAAGTTTTATTTAAATATGGTTTCATTTTTTCAGTCTTAAAAGCCATAAAAGTATGGTAGCACTACTAAATGTCAAAAAAATATAAACAACTTCTTCATTTAACAGCTGTTTTACTATTTAGTTTACAAATTGCTGTAAACTAAATGGACAAAAGCTGCATCATTCATATTGTCTTCATCTAAATTCATTGTTTTATTTGATATTAATGACACAATAGCACAACGTTTTTATTCGCGGCGAGTTTATTTATTGAATATTTTTATCAAATAATAAAAAAAAACTTCAATGCGCAATTTTCATAATTTGCAGAATTGTCAAAATCATATGGTAGTATGAACAACTTAAGTTGTATTTAAATGGACGTAGTAGTCAGTGATTTAAGTAATATTTAAATATGATCTATGAAAACGAATTTGGTATTTAAACAGAACTTAAGTTTAAACACACTTTAATTTTTAATTTAAAAACTGGCCGGACTAAAATTATTTTACCGATGCTTATTTTGTTTATTATGTTGGCATTCTTCCTTCTTGTCTTTGGCTCAGATCTGCTGTATCCCTTCTTCTTAGTCGAATATAGTCACTTTTGTTAAATATGTTGCGCGCTAATAGGCTTGGGTGTACTTTAAGCTTTTTTAAGCGTTTTTCAGTTTTTTTTTTTGGAGCTCAATTTATACCAAGGGCACGTTTAGGTCTTTATGGATATTCGATTTTTTTATATACCAGTGATCATTCGTAGCAATTAGTTTTGGCGTCTTTGAATTCGGTCTACATTTGAAGCTGAGGCTGTTCCCCATAGCTGTTTTCCATAACACCATATAGTTTTTATGATTGAGTTGTAAAGTAAGAGTTTGCAATCTAAACTTAGCCTAGAGTTTCTGCCAATGACCCAATTAATTTGGATCCATTTAAATTTCACTTGAGTCAATTTTGCATCTATGTATATGGGATTTACATGTAAGGCGTCGATCGAGGTGTATATTGAGGCATTTAACATCGGATTGTGTAGTTATTGCTTGATTATTGATATAAATAGTGGAGCATGATTCTCTACGCAATATTAAAGTTTTGTGTGCATTTCTGCTCGTTAAATTTTGTCCTCCATTGCTTTAACCAGTTTTCTAATTCAGATATATTAATTTGTAGGTAGCGAGATGATTCCTGAGGGTTTTCATGAATGCTTAAGCTAGATTTACACGATTGAAATTTTCTTCAAAATTGCTCTTCAAAATGCTTCAAACTCGTGTAAACAGCAAAATTTCTTCAAAATTTATTTATTTAATAACTATTAATAACAATTTGAAGTGTAAATCTAGCTTAAGCATTCATGAAAACCCTCAGTTATTAATAGTTATTAAATAAATAAATTTTGAAGAAATTTTGCTGTTTACATGTGTTTGAAGCATTTTGAAGAGCAATTTTGAAAAAAATTTAGTATGTGAATAATTTTAGGCCCATGGACGATTGGTATTGAAATTGGTTGAAGTCGGTCCACTATTTCACCTAGCCCCAATTTTCTTCCGAATTACAATTTTATCAGTCATTAATGTTCCAAAACAAATTTCCTACAAATTAAATCTAAATCACATGTCATCTGATCAAATCACATGTCATCTGATCAAAGCTCCCATATATCGGCCATACTTATTCACTGACTACTTTCTTAATTGTTTTTATTTTGAACTTAAATATTGAGAAAAAAAAATAAGTTATCTTTATGCTGCCTCTCTCAGCATAAGCGTTGTTAATCATTTAATCACAATTACTTTGACATGTGTCGGTTTTTAGTTAAACTCTTTTTTTTTTTTTGACTTTCCCATTAATTGCCGAATTCACAGTCTTTAGTTAGCTAATGACAAAGGCTATAAGCATAACAAGTAATAGTTAAACAATAGTTAGTATTTTAGTTTACCAATAGTTAACTAATGACCGAGAATTCGGCCATAAGATCTCAATAAAAATATGATTCATCTGAACCTATTATTTCAAAAATTATTTTGAATTTGAAAAATATTGGTTTCAATGTTAAACAATTCAGTTGGCCTTAAACCGATTTTTTAAATGTCTTTTATATTAAAGCATTGTTCACATAATATCCGGATTTTTTAAAATTCTACAATTATTCTATCAAAACATATATTTGTATGAGCGCTGTAAGAAAATCGTTCACAAATTCCTGGAAAATCTGACATTGTTGAATTCAATGATTACAAAAAATCTATATATTCTAAAAACTACTGCTAATGATGTTTTAAAACAATACAAGTATGTAAATCCTAAGCAAACATATTATTATTAAAAGAAACCATGAACTTACCAAGAAAATACGACCAGCTGTATTGTACAGAAAAATTCGGGTCTTTTCGACAATGACAGCTCAAAAGAATACAATACTATGGATGGATGCCATTACATGTGGATGCTGGTTTTGAAATCTATCGTACAATTAAATATCCAAATCATACTGAAAATCAAAATGCTGTTGCTATAAAACGAATACAAAGTTTCCACAAAATTAAACAACTGCTTTATTATGGATGAAACATATTAATCAAATTGTGGTTCAAAAGTGTTTAAACGTTTTTTTGATACACACATACGAGGGCGGTTCGGAAATTTCTTAGCCTCAAACAGAAAGAGAATAAATATGTAGTTAGTTTAAAAAAAAAAAACATTTTTATTTTTCCATACCCAAAACTTCAATACATTTAATCCGACGCTTATCCAGCAAATATATCCCTTGACTAAAATAGTTTTCCTCAAGGCCTTTCCCGGTTTACAACTGTAATTGCATCTTCATTTGAGGTAAAACGCTTGTCAGCTAGGAATTTAAGATTTAGATTTGGGAACAGGTAAAAGTAACTGGGAGCAGCTAAATCAGGAGAATAAGGTAGACAAGCAACTCGTACTTTAATTCGTTAGTAAAACATTTATGCGGACGGATTTTGTCTTTTGAGCTTTAATTGAAAAATTCCAAAATTTAATGTTAATACACTTGTTGCGATTCAAAATTGCAGCTGCGTCTAATTTAGAAAAAAACAAGTAAGAAAGTATAGTCGGTCAAGCCCGACCATATAATCCATATGGGCGTTATATGGTAGATATGACGTATTATAGACCGCTCATCCAAAAATTTAGTGTCATGATGTCTGTGAATATAAATATTTCATGTGTTAAAGTTTATCTCGATATAAATACTTTTAAACGATTTATGGAGCTCAAAGTGAATTACGGAGAGGGTCTTATATAGGAGCTACGGCTAATTATGGACCGATCATAACAAAATTTTACCGTATTATTTTTAGACTTATGAAATATATTTTCGTTCAATATTGTTTGAATACCAACATTTTTGAGCGAGTTATGTTCTTTAAAGTGATTTTCGGAAGTGGGTCTTATATGGGAGTTTCGACTAATTATGGACCGATCATAATAAAATTGGACCGTATTATTTTTCGACATATGAAATATATTTTCGTTCAATATTATTTGGATACCAACATTTGTGAGAAAGGTTTGCTCTTTAAAATGATTTTCGGAAGTGGGCCTTATATGGGAGCTTTGAGTAACTATGGACCGATCTGCACAAAATTTGTAGATGTGATTTGGCTTTATTTACCACTCATTTGTGATGAAATTTGTTTGGATACTTGGATAATTCAAATATATATGATCGGTAAACCTCAATTTCGGGAGGACATTTGTATGTGGGCTAGGTGAAATAATGGACTGATTTCATTCCCATCCATCCTTGGGACGAAAAATATCGAAATGTCTTCAAAATTGCGACCTGTACTCTGCGCACAAGCTTTACATGGACAGCCAGCCAGCCAGACAGACGGACGGACATCGTTAAATCGATCGGCGAAAATGCTAATATTTCTGGATGTTACAAACATTAGCACAAATCCAATATACCCTCCACACTATGGTGGTGTAGGGTATAAAAACTGCAACTGTTTTTATAGTTTCTTAAGATTATGATTATTTGTATGATAATCAAATTTTCGGATTGATTCGATTAGCAAATATGTCCTCATTAATAATCAGTTTTTAAATTGATTTATTAAAATTGTTTGGACTTTTTGCCTCGCTGAGATAAATTCAACTCGCTATTTGTAAGCGTTTGTTGTAAGAATTGCCTCCAATGACATCACCGCATTCAAATATTGAGATAATTTGTAACAAAATCATCGATTAAGACATATTTTCACATTAACTATTTATTCAATCGGATTGACTTAAAAGTGTATTTATTTGCATTTTCAAAATTCATTACCCTTTTTAGGGTAAAAAGGTAAAGAGTGCTCTTAAGTATAATTTTTGTAAGTATTTCATATTTTTATTACACACTTAGTTGTTTTAAAGATTGTGCCTTAATTTGCATAAATTATGCCAGTTGAAAATTAAAACAAAATCATAAAAACCTTTGAAAATGTTCATAATTTATGTTTTAATTGCTCTGGTGTTCATAAAAAAATAGAAATAAAGAAAAGAAAACAACAACACCAAAATTAAGGGCTTTAAAGGGTTGTCGGTCAGTTTTTGTATTTTAATTTGATTTTTTGTTTTTTTTTTTTTGGTGGTTTTTCGTCGACATGATTTTGTTTTTTATGACCCTCCCCATTAAGCAGATGAGTCTGTTTTTTTCCAGTTTCAAATTATGCAGACTCGTTCATTAGAGAATTTATGTTTGTGCTCGTAAATTTTTCTTAAATGTATAACTTTTTGTTGTTGTAGCTGCTGCTATTTTGTGTTGGATGTGTTTTGAATTTTTGATTTTTTTGTAACCGAATGAAATAATTAAATAACAAGAGTTTTTTTTTTTTTTGTTCGTATGGTCAGTATGATTTTAAGGTTTGTTGGGTTTGTAAATTATGTTAAAAACTATTAAAGTTAAGGTGATTATGCGGAACTAAATTTGAAGAACTTTTGTGTTTTTTTTTTTTTTTTTTGTTTTGATTTATTTAATTAAAGTTGGGCTTTGGACAATAATCACTCAGTAAATCTTTTACATGAATATATTCCCTTTTTAGGCAAATACTGCCCATATGAATTCATCTGTGTGATGATAATTCAGAGATTATTTTAATCGGTATCGATATTATTTTTTTATATTTTCCTATGGGTTTTGCTTTGAAATGTGGATAAAATAAAACAAATTATTATTTAGTTTCATAATTATATGTAACAACAATTAAAATTCGATAAATATGTAAATTTAATTTTGTTCTTTTAAAAACATCTGTGTATATGAAGAGATTTTCAATAACAACATGCACATGTATGTTTGTACAGGTATCCCTCGATTTACGCGGTATGTTGGAACCGAATAAAAACCGCGTAATTCAAAACCGCGTAAATAAAGATTAGTTATCAATATAAAATTCTGTTTTGGGACCAGAAATATAAGAAACCGCGCAAATTGAAACACTAGCTATATACAAAATTTAAATTTGGGACCAAAAATCCGTATTCAAAAAATACTTATTATTATAATATAATTTGAATTAAATTTATTTTATTTGTACTTTTCAGTAGATATAACAAAATATTATTTGTAAAAATAATATTTGAAAAAAAAAAAAAATTAAAAATTTTGTTCTAAATAATGGTGAAATGCGCGCAATTTGAGGGTTGCCACTATTTTTAAATCGCGTTATACTAAAAACGCGTAAAAAAGCGCGTTATACGGAAAAACGGTCACTATTATTAAATCGCGTTATATCGAAACCGCGCAAATAAAGTACTGCGTAAATCGAGGAATACCTGTATGTGGTAAAAAAAAAATAGTATAAAATTTAGACATTTAATTTAGCGTTAAACCTATTGAACCACCGCCGTGTTTAATTTTTTGTGTGACCTGATTTGAAGTTATTGTATTGGGATTCTTACTCCAATACCATTTTGGTATTACAATTTATTACAAAAAATGCCGCTATTGAGAAAACGGGTCGTAAAGACTTGGTTAGAAAGTCAACCATTTTCGATTTTAAAGTGGCCGGATATGAATCCGATCGAAAACTTTTGAAACTACATTAAGGCTAAACTATCCTAGTAACCGGAGCCTCCAAATGGCGTTAATGAACTATGGACCCGCGTAAGATATATTTGGGAGTCTATTCCAAACGAAATGGTGGGACATTTTTGCAACAGCATGCCAAACCGTCTCAAAGAACTTGAAAAAGCTAGAGGTTTGTGGACCAAATATTAACGAAAAAAAATGTATTAACATAAAAATATTGCTGGGTGCAAAAGTGTAACTTTTGTGGATTTTAGGTTACACGTCAGTTTTTGTTTTATTAATTATAATGAAGTTAATTATGTTTGTGTTATGATTACTAGAAAGGACATTAAAAAAGTTTAATTAAGAAAATTTTGTAGTTTTCTTTTAATTTGTAAATAATGGAGGTTTATTTGCAAGAATATCGTACATTGTTACATTTTTGCTTCTCACTGTAAATCACTAAAATTTGTTTATAGTCATGAACGACGGTACCATTCCGATTAAACATTCCCTTAATAATAGGCTAACGATGTTCCATTGGCCAAAACTGGGGACAATTAGGGGATTTATATATTTTTCTATTATATCCACCTGATTTCTTCGTTCATATAGAAAGAACTGGATCTCTCCAACAATGACCGCAGAAAGAAATACACACTATTTTAGGAACCATCAGAAGAATACGTGTGTGTTAATGCTGCTTTTGAAATAGCAGAATGATGTTCCTATAAGCGGGCAGACAATATTTATGACAAATGAACCGACACCAACATTTAATGGTGCAGTAAAACAAGGGATCATCCAAAATTCAAAATATTGTTACTGTGAGCGTCAATATAAAGTAAGAACCTAATAATATTTTAAAAAATGTTTTATTTTGTATATTTTATACTATATATACTGCAAGTCCAAATTTTAAACAAAACCTTTTAGCTTTTAAAAACGATAGTTTATTGCCTTTAAGTAAACCGGATTCCTTTTAGTTGCAAAATAAAAGCGAAATAAAATAAATGCAGAAAATATAGTCTTTATTTATTTTAAATGTACACAAAAACAATTTCAAAACACTTCTATTACGGTTTACGAACACACTTAACTTAAGGTTTGAGAATGCTTGATGTTCACACAACAATGACTCACAATAAAGTGATTCATTCGAATGGTCCTATTGGTCTATTTATACACTAATCATAATTTCTAGATGGTTCGGAGCTAAGATACTGTTCATGACTGCAAGTCTAGAATAGTCGTGTCTTGAATGTTCAGCCAAAGCCGTTAAAACTTAATGCTGCCATATGTTTATAACAGGGAGTTCTCCATTATGTTTATAAATTAAAACTTCTGCAAATGCAAATGTTATTAAAAAAGTTGTATGTTGATACCGAACGTTACATTTAAATTGAAATACAATTTCGTAAGAATATTTAATTTTTATTATAGATTTCTTTACAAATGTATAGGTACATATATTAAAAACCGGTTCTAAAGAACAAATCTTGAACCTATTTTTAATTAGGGGCAAATATAAATAAGTATGCAACGCTGAATCAAAAGAAAAACATAAATTTTTATAAGTGCAATTAATTTGAGATTCTTCTTTTGGATGTACAGTGCACTCGGGAAAACGTCAACTAATTAAAACCGCGGGTGTTGACGTTTACGAATGTAAAATTTTTAAATAAAAAACATATCGATTATGTGCTTTTAAACGTTTTTATTGAATATAAACTAAAATCAAACATAAACAATTTCAAAAAGGAAACAAAAAAGGCATTCAACCTGACTAGAACCATAGAAGGCAACTAGAACCAAAATAATACATTTAAATTATATCATATGCATTTAAAAAAATCTGTTATTTTTTTCTGCTGTTTTTTTTTTCTTTCCAACACTTGTAAGAGAGTCTTCTCTCTATTTATGTCATACAATTTTAGAGTAGGTAATGTAAAAAAAGGGTTGACGTTGTGGGATGTTGACGTAAACGAGCGTTGACGTTTTCCCGAGTGCACTGCACTTACATATTAATTAATGTGTATAAATTTGTGGTTCAAAATTTTCAGTCGCTGTTTTTTGTTTCATAAATATTAATACATTTATACAACCGAATTTTATGTGAACAATGTCCTAAAGATTAAAAGCTAGTATGTATTTGGTTTCATACAATAGGATCTTACTGGATCCTTAAACAAATTCTATAATTTACAAATTACTATTTGCGATTAAAAATTAAACATTCACCCGTTAGCACTTTAAAATAGTCAGGACAAGAGTTTTAGACTCGCAATTCAAATTTCGACACGAACAAGGACAAAATCAGATGTCATACAATTGCTGTCAACCTAATGGCCATATCATAATCATAATTTGATTATCGATGACAGTAGGGTATCCAACTATATTGATTCAGTGGAGCATTGTCGCAATGTGGGTTGTGTTTCACTGTTCTATCTATACTATAATGGAATGTGTTCTGCTGAAATCAGGGAACTTGTTCCTGAAACACGTAGTTTTTAACGTAATACACGTTCTTCAGTCAGGGCTCATCCATTTGTGGTCGACTGGACAGTGGATCGCACAACACACTACAGGGAAAATTCGTTCTTTAGCCGTACTGTCCGTATGTGGAACAAACTACCAGCAGCAGTATACCCTGCCATTTTCAATACGGGAAAATTCAAGTCAAATGTTCACAAACACTACTCCTTCTATCCTCCCTACCATAACCTATTTCCCTAGTTCCAAAACAATACATTGCATAAGTAGGGGTCATCCCCTGAGTGCTGGTCTAAGGAAAAAAAAATAAAAATTTTGTTAAAGTTTTTTGTTAAGTTGGCATTGGGTTTTTTGTATTTTGTTATAATTGAAATTTTAATTACAGTAATAAAATTAATGTTTCTCACTTATGCAACAATATACTAAAAAAATGCGTATAAAATAGAAAAATATAAAAAAAAATTATCTGCAGATACAAACGAACATTTATACTCGCTCGCTCGTATTGTATCACATTCAGTTGCCAACTAGTTTGCATAAAGTTCAATAAACTTTTTGGCTAAAAACTGAATGGTTTAGCAACGAAAACTGAACAAAATCTCAAAAAATTATACTCGTACGCAACATGATTGAGTAATAATATTATAAAAGTGTGTTTTTTGTGTTTTGTTTTATATTTTCTTTTTATTTTTTTATTGCAACAAACTGTTCATAGTAAATTAAACAAGTAAAAGAGCATAAAGTTAATAATGATTGACTTAATGATGCCCTATGCTATTCGTTTAGTTGATAATTATTTACGCATAAGTAAAAGTAGTTTAAATGATTTTCTCTGTCATAAATTAATATATTGGTATATATAATTTTTAAGGTGAACAACGAACCGTCTCTTGATCCACTACTATCGTTTAGTATTGACTATGCTGGCATTCCATTTCTATTGTTGTTCCTAACTTGCAACTAGGTATTTAGTGTAAACAATGGAATGACTTATTGAACTTCCTATTTGTAAAGAAGTAGTTGGCACCGTATTTAAGTAATAAGTAAAAGTGTCATTATGGAAGTACAATTTTAATCCACTAGTGGGTAGTTTTAGTTTTTGCTGGGTATAGCTTTACTGAAAATCTATCTGACAAAATGTACCGCCATCGATAAAGAGTAGGATATACAAAAATATGTTTAAATGTGTTAGTACTCGTAGTTATGTATGTATATGTAAAAAACTAAACAAAGTGTACCTACAAATTCGCACAAACAATTTTTAACAAGTCAACGCACTCAAGAAACACAAAAATACATAGAAGATAGATAAATGATTTCAAATAAATTGAAATACATATAAACAGTGAATGTTATTACCAGCGGACAATGAATAAATTATTTAGCTAAATCTATCAATCAATTTGTCCATCTAAATGATTGCGATATTTAAAGATTTCACTGTACATCGAATGAGTGAATGAATGCATCTGTATCTGTGAATACAGGCCTGACAAACGTACAACAAAATTTATTGAATATAAAAAAACATACATATATACAAAAGCAAATGTTAACATACGAGTAGATACATCTATACATACGTACATATCAATTTATGGATTTTTTCTGTTAAATAAAAATAATTATACAAATGCAAAAGGAAACAAACAAAAAAAAACAAAAAATTGTAGTGATTTATGTGTTTTATACAATAAGCGAAATAATAATAATAATAAAATGTAAATAAATTTACATGCAATGAGTTTTATAAATATTCCTTTTGACTGTAAAATTTAATTAAACAGTTTTTGTTTGTATATTTAAACGTATGTATTTATAAATTAAAATTAAATAAATTAAGTTTTTAATCTTTACACAATTAAATATTCTGGTCGCCCACGATACTTGCAGCCAATTAGGTGCATTTTATTAAAATCCTTAATGGCCGAATTCACAGTCTTTAGTTAGCTAATGACAAAGGCTTAACTAATGATTCTTTATTCGCAATGCTTAGTTTGCCATAAAAATAACAAGTAATAGTTAAACAATAGTTAGTATTTTAGTTTACCAATGGTTAACTAATGACTGAGAATTCGGCCATTACTGAATTTATATAATTATAGGTAGGTAGGTTTTATGTGTATACATCGATTCAGAATCATCTTTAGAACTGTTAATTTAAATAAAATTAGCTGAATTTATAACATGTGCTTAAGAAATTGTTTAGAACTGGTGTAGGATTCCATTTGCTCGCCTGATAGTTGTAATATCCAGTGTATAACTGCTGCATAAATGAAACTAATTTGTGTTGATTACAGTTACATATATAATTTTCGGTAATGGACTTTATATAGGAGCTATGTATATCCAATACTGAACCTACAGATAATGTAGCAGCAGTCCAAATAAATTTCATAGCAAACTTATTTTTTATAAATTTTCAATTAGATCATTTAAAGTATTTAATAAAATGTGAAAAGTACCTGTCTGAATAAGGAATTGTAGAATACCTTACACCAATAGATCTAACAATAAATGGCCTCATCATTATTAATGCATTCTAATGCGGACGCATTAAAACATGTGCCCGTGTAGATGTAACAAATTGAAACATGGTTCTTAAATATGGCGCACAGCCTGTTTTTATTATTTTGATTAGTCTTATATTAGCGAAACCTTAAAAATCCAAGAAGCGACATTTAATTCTTGTTCTTTATTTAAGTCCATATACTATTCCAGCTAGGAGAAAATTTCTGCAATATAATAAATATATGGGAATGCAAATAGTTTCTTCAAATAAAAACAATTTCTTAAGATTACTTATGTTGTATGAGAAAAAAAATCAGATATGAATCTTCTTGTTGCCAAGTCAAGAAAAAATTTAAAGTTATTTTTTCAGCATTGAAAATTAAATGTTTTGTTTGGAAAGTTGTTTACAACTTTTTTTAACTGACTGTCTGTTTTTATAACCTACACCACCATAGTACACCACCAATATACCCTGGATTTGTGCTGATGTTTGTAACGCCCAAAAATACTGGTCCAACACTCTTAAAGTATACCGATCGACTCAGAATCGATTTAACGATGTCCGTCCGTCCGTCTGACTGGCTGGCTGTCCATGTAAAGCTTGTGCGCAGAGGACAGGTCGCAGTTTTGATGATATTTCGATAAAATTAGGTAAGTAATATTTTTCGGCACAACGATTTAAATCAGCCCATTATTTCACATGGCCCCCATACAAATGTCCTCCCGAAATTGGGGTTTGCCGATCATAAATGTTTGAATTATGCATGTATCCAAACAAATTTCAATTTTTGTGCAGATCGGTACATAATTACTCGTAGCTCCCATATAAGGCCCACTTCCGAAAATAACTTTAAAGAGCATAACTCTCTCAAAAATGTTAGTATCCAAATAAAATTTGACACAAATAAGTTTCTGATCTACAGAAATAGTGACACCTAATTTTATAATGGTCGGTCCATAATTAGACGAAACTCCCATATAAGACCCTCTCCGTAATTCACTTTAACCTCCATAAATCTTTTAAAAGTATTTATATCGAGATAAAGTTTAACACATAAAATATTTATATTCACAGAAATCATGACACTAATTTTGGTCCAAAATAGGTGATATCTCCCATATAACGTCCATTTCTGAAAAACGTTTTAGACATATACTGGGTGTAGGGTATTATATGGTCGGGCTTGACCGACTATACTTTCTTACTAGTTAATAAAAACATTTATGATCAATAGAGAAAATTACATACACTTAGGCCTTACCCGATGTTATTATCGTGTTTTTAAACAGACAACCATTAGTTAATACGTATACGAGTATATTTAAAGTAAAACTATGATTTTATTCGGATTATTCTCCTAATTTTTTTTTTAATTTTTAACCTACATCTCTCATTTAAGCGGTCTGGAACACCTTAATGGCCTGGAGAATACTTAATAACTCTAAAATTTGTTAACCGATTTTTATCTTTAACATCTTATTATAAATCTAATTTTGTACACTTTGCAATTCTTTTACATTAAAATGCAAAAATTATTACTTATTAGCAAAATTTTTGCAAAAACTAAAGAAAACATATTTTCCTATTGTAAATGCACTTGCAAACTTCAGAGTCGATTCGATCGACGCCATTTAACGTTAATCTACCATCATAATATTTGTCAGAACGTGTTTCTACAATCCTTAAAACAATTCTAAGGGTGGGGACGGCCTGTATCTTGAAATTTTTTTTCGTCCTCAAATGCTTGAAGCACATTTATATTTTAATGTTTGTACAAATTATTGTATAAAAACCGGTTAAACGACAGTTGTTTTAAATAGAAAAAACTAGTATCCTGTTAACTGGTTAATTTGTATGCAAACTTGAATGCCAAGCAGTTTACATATTTTATTCTAAACATAATTTAAGCATTCCTTATTTTAAATTATAATTTATTTAGCTTTATCAGATTTATATAAAAAAATTAATCAATATATATTTTCGATATTTCGCTATCCCATTGTGCAGAATCTTCAAGGTAAGAATTATTAATTTCAATTTTCTACACCCCGTTGTTTGGGTATTTACGAACAATATTTCGATGTGTTATATACGAAATAAGACACTATATTTGTGTAAAGTAAAGTGGGCACTGCTACACGTTCAATAAATATTGTGATATTTGGATCGCGATCCATTTTAAAGTATTGATGGATCACGAGCGTATGCTACATGTTCAATATTTATCGCGTCGGTATTTATGTTATTTTTGTGCTGTGCGGGTTTACCAATGTCGCGAGAAAACCAAAAGAAAGAAAAATTTGGAGCAAAAAGTGGTTGCAGGATCGGAAAAAATATACGCACTTAAGTTTAATGGACACAATTATTATTATTTGTCACTTTTTACTGACTGAAAATTTATTTTAATTTATCACGAGATCCACGATCTGCGATCTTGATTTCATATTTTAGGATATTCTGCGATATGGAAATCTAGAAATATCACGATATTTATTGAATGTGTAGCAGTGCCCTATAGAACAATTTGTAGTAATCCTACCGATTAAAAACTATTTTGTTTTGTTCAAATTATCCTCCCACTGTCATTTATGGGTCTATATATAGCTAATGTTTTGTTCGTTAGTTGTTAAGGGAAATCGGTAAGTTGACAGACGGACGGACGGTAAGGATATGGAAGGGAATTTACATACATATTAATTATACTAAATTTGAGACCCAAGGAATGACAAACTACATATATAATAATTTAACATACTCGTACATGTATTTTAACCTACTTTTCATCAGATATGCACCTTATATTACTCTTAAATAAAAAACATATTTATAAATATATATGTATTACAGTCAAACCTCGATATAACGACCCTCACTATAACGAATTCCTCGATTTAACAAATTTTTTAAAATCCCCTGCAACGCTTCCATAAGATTTAATACAAAATAAACCTCTCTATTACGAATACATTTGTCAATAGCCTCGTTAAAACGAATTTTCATTCACTGCAGACTAACGGAATACATATAAAGAATTATTTACGTCTATTTAACGAATTTTGTCAACTTACAACCCTTTCATAACGATTTTCATCAAATAATCCAAATTATATGAAACATATACACACAAAATTATGGTGTTTGCAGCATATATTAGACTAACGGCTGAAATATGCGAAGAAAAATTTATTGTTGCCAAGAGCTTGTACGCTTGTTGCAGCAGTTGTTGTTGCAATCTAACTATCTGATAATCACTGGCTCAGACTTATTATTTTATAGATGTAAACTATTTTTGAACTAAATACAATACTATTTTTGAATTTTAAAACTACAAAATACAGTGTTTTTCTTCAAATGTGTTTTGATTTATTAGCGGAAATCGTTCGCTATAACATGGCAAGCAGATAATGATTAATAAACATACAAAAAATTTTATTACCACGTTATAAAGAATAGAAGTGCAACTTCACCTCGATATAACGAACCTCATTGTAACGAATTATTCGATATAACGTGTTTCTTTTAATCCCTTTAAGATTCGTTATACCAAGGTGGAACTGTATTCACTAACTTAAAGTTTTTATGCTTTTTATCAAAGAAATATTTTTTTAAATTTACTATGGAAAAAATCATTTAAATCACAAACATACAAACATAATTTGGCTACGTGTCTATGCATGACATAGGTAGGCGTCTTATGGTCTATTAGCTTTACAAAAGAAATTTTCGTTTATGAAAAAAGAATTGTATAAGAAAATGTGATTTTATCACAAATTTTTTGCGTAAAAATCACAAAGTTCATAAACAAATCAATAAATGGCGGCAGCAACACCCTTGACTACTAGTGAAGGTGTGTTAAAAACTGTAAGTAGTGTCTGCTTTAATATAACGTTAATAATAGAATCCCCTTTCTATTACTTTTTTCCAATTTTGCCTGTTCATTTCTTTCACTTTCTTTTCGGCTTTTTGTTGTTGTCCTGTTTCATTGATAACGGGGGTTATTATTGTTGATTAGATAATTTTTCTGAAATTCTTGTTTTTCTTTTCAACTGACATTACCTAATGAAATCTCTCCTCTAACTCGAGCCTACGCGTCGCTCACCCTCTACCCCACCACTTTAAACCAAACTAATGAACCCACTAACAATCCCTGAATATGTAAGCAATACATTGTGTGTTTTTGTTGTCGTCGTTCTCTTTATTTGTTCGTTCGCTAAAACATACATATTAATATAGAATTGTTTGTTTGTAATTGTATTAACCAACTCACTCGCTTTGTTATTAGTAACCGCAAGACCCACTGTACCACTATTATGGTGTCATATGTACATAAACAGACATACATACATGTACATATGTTTGTTTGAATGTATAATTATTATAAGTATTAAATTTCTTCCTAAGTACAAATATCTAAAAAACCATATATTCCCTCCAATTCATAGTGCTCTGCATCACCCCTTCTTATTACACCCCACACGATTTGTTATTGTCATCATGGTAATGAATACAAACTAAAATGGCACACACACACATTTAATATACGATATGCTAGTGCAATCTTAAAAGTCTTTTCTAAGTTTTTAAATAACTTTGCTCCCAAATAAACAACTTAGCAAGGATATCAAAACAATTAACCCCTGAGATTCGAATATATTAAATATATGTATATCAATATGTACACAGAAAAAATTTTTGCCCGACAAATATTAATTAAACTTTTAATTGAGTCTTATTTGATTTTTAATTACACTTTTATCATATCAATTAAATTTTTAATTGAAAAAGAATTTTCAATTAAATAATATAATATTTTTTAATTAAAACTACTTTTAATTAAATTTTTACAAAATATTTTAATTGATACTACAAATTCTCTCATCGGTCCACTTTCAATTAAATGTTTAATTAAATATACGAAAATTTTAATTGAAAATCAATTTTAATTTTTTCTGTGTATATATAAATAATAAATTTACTCAAATTATAGAGTGATTTTTTAAAGGCTTTCGGATTTGATTAAAAAAAAAACACATAACATGTATGAAATCTTTATTTCAGTTGATAGAAAGAACAATATAATTCAATGTTTAAAGATGATGTCATGTAAATGATGACCGGTGCTACACCTCAACTGGTTCATACGATAATTCCAATTTTGCATTCTTTCTCCAACAAATCGGTCGATATCTCATGAATAAATTCTTCAGTATTCGTTTCCAGTGGTTCACCCGTTGCGGGCTCCCTATAGATATGAACCTGAACATAGCCCTACAAAAAATAGTCTAAAGGCATCCAATTGGCGGCCCCAAACGTAAAATAAACTGTTCACTGAACTCGCCTCACCATTGTTCCAAGCTTTGCGTGACATGTGACACCGACTTGTTGGAATCTCATGTCCGCCAAGTCCAGCTCTTCCATTTTTAGCAAAACATAAATTGTAAACATCGCAGGCTAGCGCTCACCATTCAAACTGACGCTCCTGCTTCCGTCGTCTTTGAAAAGGTACCGTCCTGTGATGCCACCGGCCCATAATTCATACCAAAAAGTGCGTTTTTCTGAATGCATTTATAGTTCTTGCAATGCTTCTGGCTGTTCTTCACACTAAGTACAACAATTTTGCTTTTTTACGTACATATCTATTTAACCAGACATGAGCTTCGTCGCTGAACTTTATTGTTCGTTGAGAATTCAATTTGTGGTTAAATTATAGACCAAACTGAACATGTTCAACTACAACATGTTACACGAAAAGAGCTGACAGAAAGAAATTTTTTATCTTCTAAAAAATGTAAAAAGCTAGGAGACTATTCAATTCACATCTGGAAGTAATAACTATTACGGATTCAGAATATAGTTGTATTTTGCTTAGAATAATTCTTTAAAATTTGGAGTTTTTGTTATTATATGTAGGTATAATTTTGAATGGAAAATAGTTGAGTTTTAAAATATTTACAGCCTTATGCAAAAAAAATTCTTATTCTCATTCGGATAGGCGGATATCTTAAAATATTTTGTATATTTTTAATATAAATGGAAATTTTATTCTTATTTTAATATGTAAAATAATATTTATACTGCATAAAAACATAAAAAAACACATTTATAATAATTTAGAATAATAAATACGCTTATTTGTTCCTAACTTAAAAGCGATTATTTTAAAAACGAATTTACATTGGTTGATTGTATGTACATCACTATAATGTTTTGTATGTTTGCATTATATAAATACAAATTGGAACAAGTCGGTTTTAGTGGCATTGCTCAAAATAAAAAAATTGCATCAAATAGGGCTTTTAGAGAAGATAAAAGCAATATAAAAATTCTTTGTCGGTCACGCTTATTTTCTCGGAAACTATTCGGTGTCTGATAATTTATGATACTTCAAATTAATGGTATAAAAAATATCTTTCCAACGAAATATACCATGATTATAAAATATGGGTTAAATTCGAGATATATATTTTTTTACCCAAAAATTTTTTTTAATATCTAAAAAATCTTCAAAAAAGTCTGTATAAGTGTTTTTTTAGATTATTAATATAAATAGCCAAGACATTTAGCTTTAATTTAAGGTAGAATGTGTATCTGTAGGTATTATAATTTCAGATTTATAAGTTCTGAAAAATTAAAAAAAAGATTTATTTTTCTTTAAATTATAATTTCCAAAACTTTAGAATAAATACTTTGAAATCAAATTTCATACTTTTAATATTAATATTAATTAGTTAAATACAAAATATTCTCCTCTATGGTATACGAGTACAGAACACCGGCTTCGCATAGTACAAATTTATTGTAATTTTTATGGTGAAATGTCATAATTTTTCTTTAATATCTCTGCATCTATACTACCTACACGGTTTATTATACCTTGAATTAAAGCTGAGTTTCTTGACTTTTAAATTTTGTAATTTATATACATACTCATACATGTGTTTTCCGGATTTTTTAGATTTTTTAAAAAATATCGGATCAAAAAATAATTTTCTCGACATTGACCTCTAGATGGTTCATATAAGTAGATTATGTTATTATTGTTGGAAAGGTCTTTAAAATACCTATCAGTTGATATATATATACATATATATCGTCTAAAAAAACAGTTTTCAAGATATAGCTAAACGTATTACAAACTTTGGAGCCACGCCCACTGTTTTTTTATTTTAGTTAAAATTTAAAACTCGCTAATACAATTTTAATTATTTTCATTGAATGCTTTCAAAAAACTTTATTTTTTACATTAAAAAATATATTCATTTAAAAAATATATCCCTGTATCCATTTTTTATGTAAAAATCTACACAAAAATTCACAAAACTTTAGGTATTTGTTAAAACAATAAAATATTTTAACTACACTTTAAAGTAGGTATGTAGCTGCTTTAAATTATTTGATGTTATCATTGCTTTACCAGACGTATGTTAAGCTAAAAGTTGTTTTTGCATGATACTTTAAGGAATTTTTCTTAACAGAGGTTTATCAGCCTGTTTTAAGTTTGTTTGCATAAGGCTGTTAGAGTTTTCGTCATGTTACTTAAATTTAATAAAAATTATAAAAGTCATGATCTTGATATAAATTGGCATCAATCTTGTAATAAACGGTTACAAAGCGAGGTAACTGAGAGGTAATGCAAGTGTGAGAAGTACCAAATACTTGGATTAAAAATAAAGTCTTTGAAAATATGATTGGCATGTATAGAATATGTGATTAATTATGGATTCATGATTTGTGTTTAAAGAATTTGTAAAATTTCATCAGTATATTGGAACAACATTTCATCTGTTGGAAGCTTGGTCCTGCCAATAGATTTTACAGAAAGATAACGATCCCCAGCATACTGGGCATATTGTTTTAGACTGGTTTCTTTATCATGCGCCAAGAAAGCAAAATGAACCTACCAATCACCATACCTCCTTAATCCAATCGAGCACAATTAGGATGTGTTAAAATATGATATAAGAAGTCGTGAAACTCTAAAAACTGTATTGCGGGGAATTTGTATCAGGCAGTATTTGAAGCACATGGCTGCTAAATATTAAAAAATCATTTTCTTTTATTTATGTAAAAAAATTTAAAAGATAGACTGTATGTAGCTTTTTTAGTTATAGTATTGTTATATGTAGTTACTTAGTTATTTTTATACCCTCCACCACCATAAGTGGTAAATAATCATATCATTCCGTGTGTAACACTGAGAAATACTCATCTGAGACCCAACAAGTAGATTGCGCCATATCCGTCTGTCTGTCTGTGTAAAACAATCTCACGTCCAAAGGACACAACTGAAATCAACAAAGTTTACAAAACACCGTTTATAGTTCTCCTCAGCAGTTTGTTATTGAAAATCAGCAAAATCGGTATAGTAGAACCAGAGTTATGGATTAAAATGTAAGCCAACCTCCATAAAAAATTGATATTTTAAAACATTTTTCTTCCAAATTTTTGAAATTTTGTATACGTTGAAAGAAGAAGAAAGTGTGAGGAAAATAGTAAGAATAGGTCCATGATTTCTCATAGCGCCTATACAAAAATCTTTCCGAAATATTGCTCAATTATACAGAAATGCCTATAAAATTAAAATATCAATACAAAATTTAGCAGGAATAAGTTTCATGGAAAAAGAAATCACAAAACGAAAGTCATTTTAGTTCGGTCCATGTTTGACCATATACCCTATATAAAGTTCACTTCCAAAATTCACTTAAATACGTATAAAACTGGTACATATAAATAATGTTAAACGGTTAAAATTTGACACAAAAATTCTTTATAGGTAAATGAATTGTTGTACTAAATTTTCTGGTGGTCGGCCCATAATTGGTAATAGCTCCTATATAAGGACCACATCCGAAAAAGCCATTTATCTTTCGGAATTGTGTTTATCTCTTTAAATTTCGTCCTAATGTCTAAATTTTTGCCTAAGAGCTTTACGTGAATTCTAGGTTTGAATTCTAAACATAATTTAAAAAAATTTAGATTTAATTCTTATAAAATTGTGTTAATAAGATTTTTAAATGAAAGTAATTTTGTAGGCGCTGATGTGGGAGTTATGGTTAAATATGAAAAATTTCTTCTGAATTTTAAGTTGATGCCAACAGGATTAGATTTTATGTATTAAACATTTGATCAAGACTTTTGCCCCTTAGAGTGATTTTCTACAAAGGTCCTTGTATGTGAATTATACTCCAGTATATAAAATTCTATCATTTCTTTTTTGTTAGAAATTCGCAGGAAACCTCAATATACTAAACTTAATTATATTTTATTGCATCTACAGCCCTCTCTTGCAGAAGGATTTGGGTGGCCTAGTAAATTTACCATATAGTAGTCACTGGAGTATTTGATTTCAAAGAATTTAAGTTTATTAGTGTGACTTGGATTTATTGTGGTTGACTGTGTTCAAGGTAAAATCCAAGTGTTTCCATCATCAATTTTTATTTTTATTCACACCTTCTTGTTGTTGAACTGCAATTGATCAGAAATATCGAGATATTTTTGTGTGAATGTTTACAATAGGGATATCGTTCACAAAGACTGATGAGCTCGTAGTCATGTCTGCCGAATATAATAGATGTAGGAATACTTCCCTGTCATCCACATGATGATATTTGTCGACGTAACTAAACGTAACATAAATAGTACCGAGAATTATTGTTTGCTCTCGAGAGTAAGAGTCTCGTATTCTCTATAATGATTCATTTACAGTGGAGTTTTCATACTGGGATTTAATTCTCTATTATTCTTTGAGCTGTTAAGATCCGAGCTTTAATCATTCGTGCTTAACAGTTCTTTTTGCTCTTAAAGTGTTGCCAGAAAATGAATTTCAAAATATGCTAAAACTTGAAAAACTAAGTGCTAAAATGTTCTACAGAAGAAAAAATAAGTGCTAAATTTGTTCAATGTAACAATACAATTTTTATTTCAAATGTTACAAATATAAATTATAGTTTTTTCTAATTTTGTTCATAACAATTGTTGACTTGTTTTAATAGATTACATTTCATATATGAATTGAAAAATTTCCGTGTTCATTTACTTACCACACCGAAATATTTTTGTTGAAATATTAATAAAAATTATTTTTTATTTCTTTAAAAGTATTTTTTGGAGTAAAAACGTAAAAATTTGTTCGAGAAAAAATTATTTTTTATCAAGCAAATTGTGCTAAAAAGCATTTAGCATAATTTCTAAAAAGTTCAATGCATTTTCGAGAAACAAAATGCTAAATTTAGCACTGAAATTGCTAAAATGGCAACACTGATTCAATATTTCTAGGGCAACACTGTAGACAATCTAACAGCGTTTGTTGAGATATCTGTAGAAATTACATGGGATTGCACTTCATATTTAACGAAATGTTTAGTGGAAGGTGTAAGTTAACATTATTAAATTTGTTTTCGTGAACTATAGTTTTCAAATAAGCTTAAAATATGTGTTCCTGATTACAGAAAAGTAAAAATGTTGGCACCATTTAGACATTCTTTGGCAAGACACAACATATTATATGTTTCCTATTGATTTTTAAAGTACTTTTCAGCCTGCCACCGTTCTACAATATTTCTTTTTTAATTAACTAAAGCTTTATATTATACAAAGAGGTTATGTTGTTATTGTTATTTTAATTTTTGTATTAATATTAATGTACAGTGTGCGATTGTTGTTTGTTTTTTTTTTTTTTTTTTTGTTATTACTTTTATTCTAACCAATTTTTATTATTTTCAATTATAATTTAGTTGTATGCCTGCCCCTGCTCACTCTTTCTGACAATCGTTGGCTCATTCCCCAGCTTTAATTATAATCATTGTTATTGTTTGTTTTATAACAAATCAATACCCTCTTGGCTCCTTCTATTACCATCTGACATACATATGTCGGTATATACATACGTACATAGTAATTTGTTGTTGCTATTGCTGCTGGCGACTTTTACAAGTTAAATCATTGTTTACTAAATAACAAACACACAATAAATGTGGAACAATAAGTAAATAATAATAACAATACTCATACAATAACAACAAACATGCAAAAAGAAATATACAAACTTATTTATTTCGATTAATTTATTAGTTTTTCACTTTTTTTTCAACTACATACAATATATTACACTATACGAGAATGTATGTAAATGTAGTAAACAATATTTCCTCTAGACTATTTAATAGAAAACTAAACCGACCACTTAGCAGTAAATAGATTGTGGAGAGAAGGGTCAGAAATTCACCCCAAGATCAACGCAATTAATCTCGGGTCTCAGAAAAACACGATACGGTTGTGGGCTTTTTTATTAACTAGATATAGTCTTCAGTTAAACATGAAATATTGTTCAACTATAATCTAGGTTTAACTCTGCAGCATTGGCCAGTTAAACTCAAGTTAGTGCTCTCAAAACAAAAAAACAAAAACAGAAATATTACCATATTTATATTAAAATACATATTCAGAAATGTCACATGTAATTTGAAAAATGTGAGCAAATCTTAGATTATTTAATCTCAAACCCCCTTATTCAAAAACGATTATTAAATTTAACAAACGTTTATTAAGCAAATTTTTATATGCAAATCTGTCTCAATAAACGTTTGTTAAATTTAATAATCGTTTTTGAATAAGGGGGAACGTGATTAAGGGCTGCTAAATTTGTAAAAGGTTTTAGTTAACAGTATGTTAAGCTTAGTTAAGTAACAAGTAAAAAACTTGCTCTTAAAAACATAGCTTATAATATCCTATCAATTATTTAATCGGAACATTAGGCTATAATGAAATGTTATACTCATTTCCAAAACAAGAAAATAGTCTTCTGTTGAAATTTCCCATACTAGGCCGGAGAAGATAGTAAACTTTCTGTAAACCAAACAAATGTCTCGTAGATTCCGTGAAGCTCACACTAATACATACTTTTTGAGACAATTACAAAGATTTATTGTGCGAATTAGTTCTTAACTTTAGTTCTTAATAAAATTGAAAATACGTTCAAATTGCATAAATAAATTTTTGTTCTACCATGTACATATTTCATCTGTAAATTACGAATTTCAGTTCCAATTCAGAAAAAAATACTCCTGGAAAGCTCCAGGACAAAAACAAGGAAGACAGTCTGTAGACGGTATTGGTAGCTAAACGGAAAAAACCCGGTTTTTTTTAATACTCAACTGATGACCATCTATAGACGATCTTAGGCGTTAAAGGGTTAGTTAATAGTATTTATTAAACACAAACATATTTCCTTTCAACAAAAATTCTATTTACAAAATTTTGTCAGAACCACAATCGATCGCCGCTTAATAAAAGGCCGACTGTAACAAATTAAATTTACGCATAAGTTAAGTTAAGAATTAGCCGAACGTGTACGTCCCGTACTGTACTGTACTGTAACGAAACAGCTGATCCCGTTTTGTTATTTGAAATCAATGTAAATGCTTACCGAATATTAATATTACGTTGACGGAACGTCTCAACCTGTATAAAATAGAAATTCCTTACGTTCTTACGTGACATTTGTATAGCAGTGATGGGCCGTTTGTATGTTAAATTGTATTGGGGTATATTCGCCCTTTTTTTGGTATTTTTCTTTAATAATAATATTTGTGGAAATTGAGCAACACGTTTTATATAATACACATCTGCATATATGAATATGTTTATATGTATGTAATAAAAAAAACAATCACATACAATATCAGCAAAATCTTGAATAAAAATTCCGCGGGAGTTTTTTCCATTTTCCCTATTCAAATTCAATGTTAAAAAAATAAAAAGCGTAACAACTCCCTCGGAATTTTTATTCATGATTGGACTGTATTATAAATATAACAAATTTAATGCATACATTTAATTATTAATTTAAATTATTAAATTAAATAACTATCACACAATTTTACTCCTATTAAAGCCATTTTGGTACTTTTTCAAGCAAGCATTTACGAAAAGAAACTTTACAATGACAATCACTGTTTCGAACAGCTGTCTGTTTATTTATTGTATGTTTTTGGTATTTTTCCGGACATATTTAGTAATTGTAAAAACATTAAATCAGTAAATAAATCCTCCGAATACATTATAATCGAGATTAATTGAGTTTTAAAATATATAATTTAAACTGATGTAGAAAAAAAACAATTAGATGCAAAATACAATATGGTACCATGTACCATGTGTTGTTTATATTTTTTTGTTTGTCGTACGGCACGTTTTTGAATGTTCTAAGCACAGTACGGTACGTTACAGTAGGGAGACGTGGACGTTCGGCTAATTCTACCTTTAACATCAAACAAATATTTTAAAAGTCTAGTAGAAATATTAATCATACTTCCATACTTTGCTAGAATCGGCCAAATATTAACCATAAACCCGACTATACTTTTGTATATACCCCCCATATATGTTGCGCTAGTTAATTGAATAGACAGATTTAGAAGGAAATATTTTATACAAAAGTTTATTGAAAAATATTAAAGACAACAATTGAATGTGTTTATTGTATGACTATTTGATAACGAGTAAAGAAAAAATTAGAAAATGTATAACATAATTTGAAACATGAAAATCAAAGGTAGATTATTTAATTGTAATATACTGATGTATTTAACAGTGTTTGTCATTCCATTTGTAACACATCGAAATAATTGCTGTAGAACCGAATATTATATATATATATACTGGGTCTTTATAAGATACTAAGACGATTTAGCTGTGTCCGTCCGTCTGTCCGTCACAATGATCGGTCGATATTTGGCCGTAGCCCCCATATAAAATCCAGTTCCGAAATGCACTTGAATGGGCATAAATCCCTTAGAAAAACTATTATCAAGTTTAAATTCAACACAAATAGTCCACCTCAATATAATGATGATCGGTCCATATTTGACCGTAGTCCCCATATAAAGCCTACTTCAGAAAACCAATAAAATACTTATAAAAACCACTAAGAAGTCGAAATTCTACACAATTAATCCATATATACATTTAAATCGTCTTACTTAATTTTATAATAATAATTGAACTTAGCCGCAATATAAAGTCCATTTTCGAAAATCACTAAATGTCGCATAAATCTCTTATCGAACTGACTATCTAGCTGAAAATTGACAAGCATAATCAGAATATACATTGAAATTGTCATACCAGATTTCATTATGATCGGTTCATATTTGACCGTAGCCACCATATAAAGTCCACTTCTAGAAATCATTTAAATGCGCATAAAGCTCTCATTAGCATCAGCAGCAAGTTTAAATTCGACACAAATAGTTAATACATATATTTATAATTCGTCACTCTCAATATGACGATGATCCGTCCATATTTGTCTACTTCCGGAAATCCCTAAAATGCGCACATATCTCTTATAAGTCTCCATAATAGGTGATTTGCCGAATTCTATAAAACGATTATTATCTGTTTTGACAGATTTTCTTTGTTTTGATATAGGTTTTTTGGGGTTAATGTGTTTTTCCAATAAATATGACCAATAATAATTGTGGCAACCTGATAACGATAAGAGATTTATGCCTATGTAAGTGATTATCAGAGGTAGACTTAATATGAGAGCTTTGGTCAAATATGGACCGAGTTGATCTTATGATTTCTTATTTTTGCTGAATTGTGTATGAGTACTGCTATACTATAAACATTTACGTACCAAAGAACCATACTCCGGGTTGAAACTGAAAAAATATTGTCATTTTCAACAGTTTGTACTTTTATCATAGGAACAATGTGTTTGCTTTGAAAAATATTAACTTTTTGTCCGATTTTACCTACATACAGTGCCAAGAATATGGTGGTCCTTCCCATTAAATCCTCATATCTTGCATTCAAAGGTGCACGAATATTTCTAAATCATCATAGAATTTTATAATAATCTGTTACAAATGAAATGAAAACAAGTAAGAGCTTATGTTCGGCTGTGCAGAATCTTATATACCAATAGTGCGATTTATTCGTACTTGAAAATAATTTGTGTTACATTTTGTATCGATGACGACATTTATACGTGTTATTTTATTTTTAGGATCCCTCACATGACAGCTATCAACTATTATGGAGCGATCGTTATAAAATATTGTGCCGTAATTTCTATGTATTTGATGCTTATTTTGGTTGAATTTCATCTCAATAACGATATTTACAAGAATTTTATGGGTTACTCTCGGAAGTGGATCTTATATGAGAGCTAGGACCAATTATGTATTAACCTTCAGAAAATGCAATAGTATAGTTTTTGCATACATATAACTGATCTGTGTAAAATTTCGGTTTGATATCGCGAATAGATAACGATGTTTATAAGAGAACTATGAGGTTTAAGAGAGGTCTATTTTATATAGTTGCTAGGGTCAAATATGGACCGATCATCATGAAATTGGGTGCGATGATTTTAGTACATATATGTATTATTTGTTTCATATTTTGATGTACCCATAGAGGTAAATTTCGGGAAGATATTTGAAAAAATGTCATTATATTATCTGCATTGTATTTGAAGAAAATATCAAAAACTATACATATGAAAAATATCGAGGTAAAACTTTGGTCTATAAATCGGATTCTACTTTACCGATTTTGCCTATTTTCAATACCAAATATTTGGGTGAAACAAAGAATATTCGGTAAAAACTTCATTGTTCTAGGTATTTTTTCGAAGCTCTATCTTACTTTCAACAGACGGACACACATGGCAAGATCGCCTTAAAATCTTATAAGAACTCATTCATGGTTGTTTTTTGGTTCTACGACTAATATTTCGATGTGTTACAAACTTAAGACAAACTTTTTTTGATGTTTTTTATAAAAAGAAACTTTATGGTGTTGGGTATGAAAACATTTAACCTCCCTTAAAACTTCAACATTGTGTTTTTTTATTTTTAGACATTGTCAAAATGACAACAATTTAAATATCTTTAATTGGGTTTTTATGGAATTTGTAAAGTCATTGAAATTAACACAAGTGTTTTATTGAATAGATTATTTTTAAACTCACACTACAACAGTTATTAATTAAAATACGAAAGTTTGTACAAGTAATAGAACAAAAATATAAAGTTCGCCCATTTAATGCCCTATATTTCAAGAAGTATGATCTGTGATAAAATAGGAAAGTAGTTTATTAATATAATTGTTTAAATACAGTTCTATTTGAATTGTTATTGCTGTCTACACTAAAGTAAAAACATCTTGTAGTGCATTCACATATGAAAACTTTTGAATAATCTAAAGGACATTGAATGAAATAATTCAAATTAATTACTATGGAATTCTATATGACCCATCATGCTTACTAAATTATTTTGCTTAAGATATTATTATTAAAATATTATTCTAAAATTAACGTTAATGTTAATACATATAAATAAAAATAATTAATTTATAAAATAAATGTTGAACAAAGTAAACCTAAACATTGTTAAAACACAAATATTTGTAATTAAAACCACAGAAAAATATAAAACAAGTAAGAAAGTATTGTCGGTCAAGCCTGATTATATAATGCCCTACACAGTTTTCCGGAAAAAGCGCTATATGGGAGATATGACGTATTATGGACTGATTATCCAAAAAATTTGTGGCATGACTTCCGTGAATATAAATATTATGTGTGTTAAACTTTATCTCGATAGAAATAGTTTTAAAAGATTTATGGCTGTTAAAGTGAATTACGAAGGAGGTCCTATATAGCAGTTTCGACTAATTATGGACCGAATGTTATAAAGTAAGTTGTCATCATTTCTGAATATATGAAACTTATTTGTATTGAATTTTATTTGGATACGAACACTGTGTAGAGATTTATAGTCTTTAACGTGATTTTCGGAAGTGGGCCGTATAGGGGTGCTATGATCAATTATGTACCGATCTGCACAAAATTTGTAAATGGCAGTCGGCTTCATTTACCACTAATTTGTGGTGAAATTTTATCGAAATATTTTCAAGATTGTGACCTGTACTCTGAGCACAAGCTTTACATGTACAGCCAGCCAGACGGAGGGACGGGCGAACATCGTTAAATGCACTCAGGAAATGATTCTGAGTCGATCGGTATACTTTAAGATGGATGTAGGAGCAATATTTATGGGCGTTATAAACATCGGCACAAATCCAATATACCCTGCCCACTATGGTGGTGTAGATTATAGAAATAATTACATAATTTTTAGATATCGTAATGAACACGTAGCAAAGTGCCAACATGTATTTAATTGATATAATCAAATATGGTAAATTATTTTAAAAAAATATGGTATATTAATAAATAAATACATTTTATTTATCCATTGGGAAACAACAAATTCTAATTTAAAAATTAACTTAAAACAGCAAATAAATCAACATAGTAATTAATAATTTAAAAATTTGCTTGCACTTTTTTGCAAAAACAAAAATTATTAATAAATTATTTCTAACTAAATGTATTGTTTATTGCTAAATATAGCTTTTGTTTATTCCGTTTAAATTTGTTTATATCATTAAAATAACAAAATTTAAATAAATATACGCTTTATTTTCAGACTAAATTTCAATGGTTTTGGTGAACAATTTCGTTACTCGTGTGCATTGTTAAAACTTTGAAGGTGGTTTTCAAATTACAGTTTGTTATAAGTCTCTTGTTGTTATCCCGTCAAATATGTAAAGTTTTTATCAAATTGGCTTCCGTGTCCCCTAAATTACCACTTTCGTTTAGTGTCTCTAAATCCTTACCTAAACAGACAATATCATAAAGCATTGTTCACATAAAATCCAGGCACAATATAAAAGTCCCTTTTTAAACCCTACACCACCATAGTGGGGAGAGTATATTGGATTTGTGCATATGTTTGTAACGCCCAGAAATATTGGTTCAACACCCACCTTAAAGTATACCGATCGACTCCGAGTCACTTTCTGAGTCGATTTAACGATGTCCGTCCGTCCGTCCGTCCGTCCGTCCGTCCATCTAGCTGTCCATGTAAAGCTTGTGCGCAGAGTACAGGTCGCAATTTTGAAGATATATCGATAAAATTTGGTACGTAATATTTTTTCGGTGCAAGGATGGATGGGCTTGAAACTGGTGTAAATCGGTCCGTTATTTCACCTGGCCCCCATACAAATGTCCTCCCGAAATTGAGGTTTACCGATCACAAATGTTTGAATTATGCAAGTATCCAAACAAATTTCATCACAAATGAGTGCTAAATGAAGCCAAATCACAACTTCAAATTTTGTGCAGATCGGTACATAATTACTCGTAGCTCCCATATAAAGCTCACTTCCGAAAATCACTTTAAAGAGCATAACTCTCTCAAAAATGTTGGAATCCAAATAATATTTAAAGTAAATATATTTAATATGTGTTTAAATAACATGGTACAATTTTATGATGATCGGTCCATAATTAGTCGTAGCTCCCATATAAGGCCCACTGCCGAAAATCACTTTAAGCTCTATAAATCGTTTAAAAATGTTTATATGTATCGAGATAAAGTTTAACACATATAATACTTATATTGACAGACATCATGACACTAAATTTTTGGATGATCGGTCGAAAATAGGTTATATCTCTCTCTCCCATATAACGTCCATTTCTGAAAAACTGTTTTATACATATACTGGGTGTAGGGTATTATATGGTCGGGCTTGACCGACTATACTTTCTTACTTGTTTTCGATTTGTCAGTGATTTTAAATATAACTTTTGTTATTTGGCAAATTAAAATATAAACAAAATCGTGCAAAAATTCTTTGAAAATCCTACATTGTCGGGTATAATGGTTTCAAAACAGCTAAAGCTAAAAGCAGTAATTAAGCAGAGATCGTAAACAAAAAGAGAGAAAAAATGTTAGTAAACGAACCAAAAAAAATATTGAAAGTTCAATAATCCTTATTATAAATATTGAAACATATCGAGGAGATTCCGAACCAAAATATAAATAAATGAAAATGTTAAGTTTGGTTTTAAACCGGGCCAAAACATAAATTTTTCCAAATCTGGAATGGCTTGGTATCGAATAAACTATACAACAGTGGGCTATTGTCAAAGGTCATTTGTGATAAGTATGCAGCGCAAATGGATCGAAATTTAGTGCAACAGTTAGTTATTTAATAAGAAGAAATAAATTTTAGTTTCTTCTTTTAGCACTTCTCAAACCCAAATAAATCAGTATAAATTTGTGCTTTAAAATGATACAATAGTTTAACAACATTAGAACATTAACGCGATCGAACTTTATATGAAAGAAATACTATTTATTTACACAGTTTTGCATTTGACATGAAGGGTGTATATTATTCGTTATTTAAAAATAATTTATAATATAATTTATAATTCATTTGCTTAAGATGAACCGCGCTCTCAGCTGCCCCAAATTTACAAAACAGAAAAAAAAAACTGTTTGTTTATATCAATTTTTATTTGTTTTCTTCATATTTATTTTTGCTAATTTCTTTAAAGAATTTATTATTGTTAATTTGTTTTTGGTTTTTAGAAAAAAAAAAACTAATTTTTTTGCAGATTCATTCCTATTTATGGCATTTTGTGGCTCGTGTATTTATACTAGTTAAATGACAACAAATTTATTTTCGAAATATATTTGTTTTTTTTTTTAACAAAATACCACTTTTAACTAAATTTTTGTTTACTTGTCTTTTGTTATTTTCTACGTGTATTTCATTCCACTCTTATAGCACAAGTATTTTGTAATTTTGTATAAGTATTTTTTATATACTATTTTTTAAGCAAATACCACCATATATGGGGGCCTGCTTAGCAAATGTGCAGATTAAGCAATTTTTTATTTTTTCTAAAAATGTGTTTGACTTGATTCTAAAAAGGAACTGTCTGACAACAATTACTTGAAAACACGAAAATCCAAATACGAGTAAGAACATTTACGTTACATTTATCTAAATACAATACGTAGCCATATATAAAATAAGTAATATGGATGGCCACGTAATATATGTAGATGAAATATGTATATAATAAGGATAGACCTGTATGTATGGACCTTAAAAATGAGAATAATTATTGCTAAAAATCATTAAAAATGAATTTCTTTAAGATATATTCTAAAATAAATAAACAGCCATTTTTGAACCACAAATTGATACTCATTTTTATACCCTCCACCACCAAGAGTGGTGAATGAGGGTATATTACGTTTGTCATTCCGTATGAAACTTTTTTAATATTCATCTGAGACCCAACAAACAATATTCTCTTATTAAATTCAAAGTTGATTAAGCCATGTCCGTCTGTGTAAAACACCCTCACGTCCAAACTATACAACTTAACTAAACGACCTTTCCAGAAAAAGATTTCCTATATTACAATCAGCAAAATCGGTAGAGATCAGCTAAAGTTATGGACCAATATGTGAGACAACCTACGTAAAAATTTTATGTTTTTTGTGCCTTTTATTGCAATATTTTGAAATATCTTATCTGCAATATATACCATGAAATTTTGTATACGTTATTTTTGTGATAAAAGAAAAAAGCGTGAGGAAAATAGTAAGCATCGGTCCATGATTTCTAATAGCCCCCATACAAAAATCTTCCCCAAATATTGCTCAATTATACATAAATGCCTATAAAAATAGAATATCAAGACAAAATTCAGCAAATTCAGTTTGTCTGTTGGCTGACCGGCACCGTAGTGGTGCAGGTGGTAGAACGCAAAGAATTCTGATGAGAGAAAGTGGGATTTCTCGAAACATATGTAAATTCAACTACCCAGGTTCGATCCCCAGTCAAGAAAAATTATCAAAAAAATTTTTAATAAATTTTTCAAGTTGTAATTCCTAACTTCAGTAAAAATAATTTAATGAAAATTAAATTTAATGAACTCGAGCCTAACTAAAATTATCAAAAAGTAAAAATTAACAGTTCGATTATGAAATAATAATTATTCTACGAAATTTTTTTTAGTTTGTCCATGTTTGACCATAGGCCTCATATAAACTCCACTTCCAAAATTCACTTAAATACGTATTAAACTGGTACATATATATAATGATGAAAGGTTAAAATTCGACACAAATAATCCTATTTTCTATATAAATTGTTGTACTAAATTTTATAGTGGTCGGCCCATAATTGGTCATAGCTCCCATATAAGGACCACATCCGGTACCGACTTAAAACTTTGTATAGATCATTAACAAATACACAAAAAACATTTTGCAGAATTTTGAGAATATGGGTCCATATTTGGCTATATCCCCCACATAAGGTCCACTTCCGAAATTCACGTTAATACTAATATATATCTTAAATATAAATATATGCATAAAAATCACTGTCCCAAAATTTAAGAAGATCGGCCCATAATTTGTCATAGCTGCCATATAAGAACCATTTCCGAAAAATAATTTAACCCACAAAAATGTCGGTATCGGAACCAACCGATATTTATCAGTAATTTTATTCCAGAAATCATACTAATATCGGTTATGCTACTGAATTTTGTAGCTGTCAGTCAATAATTGGCAATAGCTCCCGAATTAAATTCACTTCCGAGCATACTAAACAACCATATAACTCTTGTAAATAATGTTCTTGAGATCAAATTCAAAAACAAAAGCCTCACCTTATATCTTATACTTTTTATATTCTGTTTTATACTCTGTTTCTTAACATGTGAATATGGAAAAAAATTTTAATTTTATAAACTCTTCAATTATAGTGAGAATCGGTAATTACATCAATTATGAATGGTCAAAATTAGATAAAATTTCAAAATATTTAACATAATTTATGTTGGTCGTAAAATTTTCTTTCAAACAATATATAAAATAATAATTAAATTTTCACTAAGACTGAATAGAAAACACAGAATAAGGATATTCTAGTCCTATAACCAGTGTAGTTTTTGTCTTTCTTATTGCGTTTAGGTGGAGGGTATTTAAGATGCGGCACAGCCGAATATTGCACTCTAACTTGTTTTGTTTTGCATGGCTCATTAAAAAATAAAATTCCGAAAGACGATTTTAATACATATGAGGATTATCGATATCGAATTTTAATTTGTTTGCGATGAGTTATGCGTACATTTGTGATTATCGGCCAATTGTGTTGCTTTTCATGTACATTAGAATTATTTGTCTGGAATCTTAACTTGATAACGATTTTCTTAACAGATTAATGATTGTTCAGGTGCTTTTAAAAAGTGGACTTTATATTGGAACTATGAGCAAACATAGACCAATATTCATAGCATCTATTAGTTTGATTTAAATATGTACATATTGAGGATTGTTGTAGACGAATTTTAACTTGATTTTCGGAAGTGGTGCTCATATGGGAACTACGAATAATTATGGACAGATCATCATGAAATTTGGTTCGTCGAATTTTCAAAATTTTCTAAATATGCGTTTATATGAGAAAATTGCCTAAATCTGTGATCGCTCATATTTCTGACTCAAAATATATTATTCATATAAAAAGTCAAAATTTTGTTAAATCCTGTATGTATTTGTAATAATGCGTTTATATGAGAAAATTGCCTAAATTTGTGATCGCTCATATTTCTGACTGAAACTGTGAAAAGTCTAAATTTCTTAAATACTTAATTAGTACGAATAATATGTGTTTCGCTCGGCTCTGTTTCGGCTTGAAAACTGGGTTTGATCGAACTCAGGTAATCTTGGCACCGAAGTTCTATTTATTCCAATTAACATTTCTGTGTGTTTTTATGTTATGGTGATTTTATTAAAATTTATTTAATTATGTTTCGATCGGAATCATTACTGATATCATATTTAAAGATACAAAATAAATTACAGTCAATATTTTCTATTTCATAATAGATATTTGCGATTTTATTTTCCATCAGTTCATAAATATAATTTAAAATGAAATACGCTTGCAATCGATATTTGTTATAGCAAATGTAATTATGTTTTGTGGGGCATTAATATGCTAGGTTTGAATGAACGCCCATGAATTTTATTTTTTCTCAGACTATAGCTGTTTGTATGAGTATAAAAATACGTTAGTGTGTAAAAGGAATTTGCTTAAAAATTACATTATTGTAATCGGTTTAGTGTTTGCTACTAATGTCATTCATTTGACATGCTTTGCTGACCAACCAACATATTTAAAATAAATATGCAAGAATGTCAGTATATTAAGTTACAAATATGTATTTTTTTATTTACATACATACCGACATTTCATATACATACATACACACATACGAAAGTCCATTACTACAATTTTCAGTTCCATGCGACCAATTCTACTTTCATTAGATATTTTTTGAATTTTATCAAAATTATATTAAAAAAATTTGTCAACTTCAAAAAAACTTTATTTGATTAAAATGTTTTTATGGTAATTGCAGAAAATATCGATAGATTTAAAAAAAAAAACTATTTTCAAAAATTAGCTTTTTGTAATCAGTTTGAATTTTATTGTCATTCACTGTATGTTGTATGAGAATGTTGTATAATATGTAATGTACAAATGAACATAAACCATATAAACCATAAAAAATACAATAAGTTTTCTACAGTATTAGCTGTCCAAAGCCATTAGGATGGTCCCGTTTCTTTTTTAAAAGAACAGCAAAATACTTACAAAGATTAATTTATTTTTTTAATGTTTTTCAATGAATTATTTTAATATTTAGTTCAATAAAAATTTGACGATGTCTTATTTTGAGAATACATATTTCAAAGACTTATAAAAATCATGAGAATGGATCACAAAGCCACAGAAATATTTTAACGTAAATAGTATTGAGCTCTGAATTCATATAAATGGTTGAGATTACAACAGTGGGCGTGGCACATTGCATAATTAGTATGTAGTTATTTTTGATTATCAAAAGAACTGAAATTGCCTGAGTCTTCAACGTTGTGCAAGTAACGTTAATGCCAGTGTGCTCTGCAAAAGTAGAATTTAAAGAAATCGCAGTAGTGGGCGTGATCTCGGAATGGACATGGTCACTACCATAAAATTTTTGGAGAGCTTTTATTGTTTCCCAAGAAAATTGCATTCCTAGAAAATGAAAACTCACTATGCAATTACAAGAATTACAGAATGCAATGCCATTGCTCTTAACGTTGAGGAAATGGTTTGTTTAGCACAGACGCAATTATTTTGACACGGAAGACAAAGCCAAACAAATTTGGAGACCAAAAATTGAAGGCATTACTCAATGGAAATACTCCAAATGAGCTTGCAAAAATTATTTGGAGCTACTCAAGCAGCAATTTCAAAATGTTTGCGAGCGGCCAAATCAATGACCGAAAAATATCTAGAATATGGAACCAGACATAAAAGCTATTTATAAATAAGTGGTTGGGAGGTTTTGCCACGCCCGTCTTATAGTCCAGACTGTGCCCCGTCCGACTACTATTTGTTGCGATCGACGCAGAACGCTCTCTCAAGATATTACAAAAATGATGGGAAAAAGTCGTTGCTACGAGTAACAATGGCCAAAACCTTTAACAAATTTATATTGTAAAAATTTTTCAAAACAAAGTACAAACTTTTTAAAAAATTTGATGCATCCAGTACTTTTTTAGCTCTGACCTTCAAGGTACAACAAGTAAAAATGGTAAATTTATATTTAAATTAAATTAAAATTAAATTAAAGTAAATTACTTGCAGAATCAAAATATAATTGACAGATTTATTAATAGTTAGATAAACCAACATAATTTCATAAGAGGACTCCTAGCGTAAAAATGAGTTTCTTTAAATAAATTTCCGGCAGACTTGCAATTATAAATACATATAAGTTTATTTCAGAGTACAACAAATTTAGAAAAAATATGCATGTATGTATTTTGGTAGTTCACAATAAAAAATTGAAAGGATATTATTATTGTTAAGTTTGGTACTATTTGTATCCTTTTGTCTAAAATAATTAAATTTGTATTAAAGTTTTGTACTGTTGCGATTACGAGGTGATAACTGATAATAGCAAAGTATCAGGATAAACACTAAACGTACATTTCAGTTCTATACATTTTTTTGGACATCCTAATGTAGAGATGTATGTATTTGTATGTTTGTATATTACAGTATGTAGATATGTATCTGACAAGTGTATGGTCATGCTATATCATGTTATTATACCTTTTTTTTTTGCCATGTTCTTATTTTTTTATACTGAATAAACTATGTATGTTATACAAACTACATATATATAGAATATACAATGGCATGTATGTATGCATGTTGTCATGTTTAAAAAATATAAGCTAAAAGAGATAATTCAGAATATGTATATATTATGTACATACTTATGTACATATATATATAAACGTATGAGTATAATAATGTTACATATTAACAACACTTTATTTACATGTTCACTGTTGCAAATTGTGCTTTCACAGACATACTGGCACCGAATGTAGATACATACATAAATACGTAAGTAGATATCCGTCAGATTAGTATACCCCATTCAGTATAGTAGCAGAAACAAAATGAAATTAAAAAAAAAAAACTTAACTAATATATTTATGTGTGTTTGTATAAATATGAGAAACATCTAGAAATAATGTATGTACCTATACATGCATATGTTTATGCAAAAAATATTTAATACAAACTTATTATAAAATATCTGATTATTATTTTTTTTCGGATCTCATATATAGGATCTATTACATGTTATAGGATGGTTGTACATATATTTAACAGTATTTAAGCCTTATAGTGATTTTCATCTCAGTAACTATATTTTCATCTCAACAACTATATATATTTAAGAGTTTTTTTTTCGGTATTTCAGTTATTCTAGCAATTGGACCTTATATTATGAACTGCCCTTCACAGGATCCAATAGTACAATTTTATAAGATTATGTGTTTTTCGGAAGTGGTAAATCTATGGGAGCTTTGACCAATTAATAAGTTCGTTACTGTGACTTATATATGTATGTATGTATGTGGATTATTTGTGTCGAATTTCAACTAGATAATGATTTTTATAAAAGATTTATGTAATTTTAGAAAGTAAACTTTAGTTTATAAAATAAATAAATTTCGGTAGGCACATTGATACATACTCGTACATGTGGATTATTTGTGTCGAATTTCAACTTGACTGTGATTTTTATACGAGATTTTTAAGCATTTTAGTTATTTTCGGAAGTGACCTTTATATGGGGTTGCATATGGACTAATTCACACAAAATATCGTTTTATGAATTTTCTTTACCTGAAACTTTCTTTTTCTAAATTTTATATGAATACTGCTTTGATTCTGGGAAGATATTTATTATGAGAAATCGTGAAACAATTCTTACCACTTTCAACAAGATTTATCCCTCTATAATAAAAGTTAAGTATGCAAAATTTCATGATATTATCTGCATAATAAATTAAAAAACAAGTAAGAAAGTATAGTCGGTAAATATAAAAAAGTTTTTCAGAAATGGGCGTTATATGCGTGATATTTTGGACCAAAATTCAGTGTCATGATTTCTGTGAATATAAATATTATATGTGTTAAACTTTATCTCGATATAAATACTTTTAAAAGATTTATGGAAGTTAAAGTGAATTACAGAGAGGGTCTTAAATGGGAGTTTCGACTAATTATGGACCGACCATTACAAAATGTCATTATTTCTGTATATAAGAAACTTATTTGTGTCGAATTTTATTTGTTTACCAAAATTTTTAAGAGATTTATGCTCTTTAAAGTGATTCTCGGAAGTGGGCCTTATATGGGAGCTACGACTAATTACGGAGCGATCACAATAAAATTATACCGTATTGTTGGTATACGTATGAAATATATTTGTGTTAAATTTTATTTGAATACCAACATTTTTGAGTGAGTTATTCTCTTTAAAATGATTTTCGGAAGTGGACCTTATATGGGAGCTACGACTGATTATGGACCGATCACAATAAAATTATACCGTATTGTTGGTATACGTATGAAATATATTTGTGTTAAATTTTATTTGAATACCAACATTTTTGAGTGAGTTATAGTCTTTAAAATGATTTTCGGAAGTGGACCTTATATGGGAGCTGTCCATGCAAATTTGTTCGCAAACTTCAAGTCGCGGTTGCAATTTTGAAGATATTTTGATAAAATTTAGTATGTGAACTTTTTTCAGGTCTAGAACGATTGGGATTGAAATTACTTGAAATCAGTCCCTTATTTCTCCTATCCCCCATAAAAATTAACACAAATATGTTTCATAAATGCAAGAGTCATTTTACCTAAATTTGTAATGTTTGGTCTATAAATAGTCATAGATACTATATAAGACCATATTGTAAAAATCACATGCATAAATCTTTTGCAATTATTGATATCTAGATAAAATTTTATGTAAATAATGTGTACGAGTATATGCACTAAAGTAATGCTTAATACATAATTTTATAATGATCAGCCCATAATAGGTCATAACTGCCCTGTAGCGCTCATTTATGAAAACCTGTTACTATTCGTGTAATATCTGTTATCCCTAAAATAACTAGTTTTATCAGTAAAACAGAATGTCCAGTTTGTTAAAACGGTATGAAATTGACAACGAATGATTACCACATATTGTATCGATTAAATATGTATTGCACGACGTCACAATTTTAAAAATGATTTCAGATTGAACTCTCTGGTTAAGGCTTTTACAACTATAACGTAAAATACACATAAAACCTGGCTACACTAAAGCTTTTTTTATGAACTATGTCAACCCAAAATATAAATATACAAAAATGGCTAAATTTGGAAAAAGGCAATAATTTGGCAAGCAAGTTGCAGTTATATTTACAATTTACACAAAGCAAGTTCTATTGAAAAGATAAATACAATTTTTCCTCGAAATTTCTGCGGTGTTCACACATCACAATATAATTGTTTAAATCAATCGTATTTTTATTTGAGGGTAAACACACATTCATATACACATACATATGTAATACGAATAAGAAAGAAACACGAGTTGCTAGTACATGCAAATGTGCACTCGTCTTATCATCCCCTCAAACCGATGTCTAAAAGGTAATCAGCTTAGCTTTAAGAATTGCTACGTGTAAATTATTCAACAGCTTAAATTAGCTTTTTTTGTATGAATAAATTAATATCAACAAATATTAAAACATTTTATCTACCGATTTTTTTTTTGTGAACTTTGCTTTAAACTTAATCACTAACGAGTAAACGTTCACCTTGAATTTATTTCATTTTTTGTTCCTGAAATGCAAATGTAATTAAATTATTATTAGCTAAATCTGTAATCTAAGTTTTTATAAATGAATAAAAAGGCAATTGTATAATGTATTGATATGGTTAATAACTTAAATGTCATATTCTATATTAAAATAAAAATATGTTCCATTTAATTTAATATATATGCACATATTATATTCCCCTGATGAAGTCAACAAAGAATTGACGAAACGTTGGGAAAAAATTGTAATTAAATGTATTTTTAATTTACAATATAATAATTTAGGCCCAAGTAGCTTGTGCGGAAATAAATACCAAATACAACATATTGAACATATGGGTCTTTCTTCATGCAAACAATATTAGTCCTTTCTATGACTTTACTTAAGTTAAATTCAGTGGTATTTATTTCTTCGAATTGTAAAATAATTAGATTTTGTTAACTCATAGTTTGTTTTAAAATTTATTTTATTGTATCAGACTGATTCCCTTAATACAAAACATATACCACACGGATTCATGAACGTATCAAAAGTGTTTATAAAATTTATACTTTCCGAGAATCAATTTCTGCTACACTTTTTGAATTTTGAAATGATTTTCCGTATATCTATTTACTATTCTGCAATTGTGTGATCTTAACAATTTTAAATAATTCTCCGAAATATTTCTTAAACATTTATTTGTTTTATTTTGCGAAACAGTTAATTAATTCTATTCATTCATTTAATTTGCATCGAAATGTTAATGATAAAATTTATTGTTTTTATTTTATTTTTATTTTTTTTTTTTGTAAATTCGAGCAAACGATTAAATAGCAAATCACTAACCAAACTGAATTGTAACTGAATTGTTTTTTTAAATCAAATGGTCGTAGAAAAGAAGAAAACAATCGAAAGTATAACAAGTAAGAGTTTATTTTCGGCTGTGCCGAACCTTATGTACCCACCACCAAATCACCTGTATTTTTTTAGTTAAATTTCATCTCAATAACGATATTTATAAGAATTTTATGGATATTCCAGTTAAAATCACAAATTTACACTTTGTTTATATTTTTGCAACGTGTAACAAAAAGCGATGTACTTTGACACATAATAAATTAAGTACCAACAAGCCCTATTGCCACCTCATAATACTCTGTAGTTATTCTCGGAAGTGGAGCTTGTACAGCAGCTATGCCCAATTATGGTCCAACTTTCACATAAGTCAATGGTATAACTGATATGTGTAAAATTTTGGTTCGATATGGATTTTTATGTAGGTTAATGAGCTTTCGTGAGTAGTCCTCATAAGGGAATTATGACCTATTACTGGCCAATCATCAAGAAATTCTGTACGAGTTTTATATGTATATGTGAATTATTTGTGTCGAATATAAACTTGCTGCTGATTATAAAAGATTTATGCGCATTAAAGTATTTTCCGCAAGTATACTTTATATGGGGCTACGGTAAATTATTGACCGATCACTATCATATCGAAACTGACGATTTTTAAAAATCTATGGACTATTTTTGTTGAATTCCAAATTGATAGTGGTTTTTATAAGGGATCTATGAGCATTTAAGTTATTTTCGGAACTGGATTTTATATGGGGACTACGATCAAATATGGACCGATCATCATTTAAATTGGTACGACAATTTAAATGCATATTTTGCTTGTCGAATTTCAACTTGATAGCCATTTTGATAAGAGATTTATGCTCATTTAAGTGGGCTTTGTATGGGACTTTGTAAATTATGGACCGATGCAAAAAAATATTGTTTTGAGATTTCACTTTGCAAGAATTTTGTATGCATACGGCTTTTGTATAGAAATTTACGTACCATAAAGGCATATTCCCGGAAGACATTTGTATGGGGGCTATGAAAAAGCGTGGTCCGATTACTATATAATAAATTCCTTAATAAAGATAAAGTGTGCCAAATTTCATGATATTATCCGCATTATATTTGAAGAAATAGATTTTGCCCATTTTCAAAGAACAAAGAATATTTGATAGAAATTTCATTGTTCTATGTTTTTTTTTTTTTTTTTTGAAGCTCTAACGTGCCTTCAACAGACGGGTAGACGGACGGTCAAGGCAAAGTCGTTTAAGAATCTTATGAGGACCCAAGTTATATAGACTTTTTGGTTCTACGACCATTATTTCGAATGGAATGACAAACGTAATATAACCCCATCTTTTTGGTGCTTGGTATCAAAATACTATTAAGAAAGAAAAATTGAGGCATAAAAAATAAATCTCAATGAAAAAACTATGTATGGATGGAAGTACGCACTCATAGATATATTGTATACATACTCGCATATTCAAACATTTATAAATATGTAGACTACGTAGTGTATAAATTATATTCGCAAGTATCTGGTTATAAGTGGTATACAAATAAATAAACTTTGAAAAAACAATATAAAACACTGAGAGAAAAAAAAAACAAAAATGTAGAAAAATTAACATTGATAGCTTTGACTGGCATTAGAGAGACATCAATAGGATTATAGGTGGACAACGACTACTCATGCAGACATCTATCTGACAGTATATTTAATATTATACAGGAATAAATGTAAAGTATAGAAAAACCTAAGATGGAAACTTAAGACAAAATGCCTTAATAAAGAACTTCAGGTACGGTCACATTTGGCAAATAGCGTAACCACTAGTTTTAGCACAAATTTTATGACGTTTTTTTACTCTTACAAGAGTTTTACAAGATCAAACAGTTTTTTTTTAAATAAATAAACGAGTTCAAATATATGTTACGTCTTTTTCGGCAAATATTTGCCACGTACCTTTAAACTTCAAAATATATAAATACAATAGCGTAATTCACAATCTTGTGCAAATGGCATTGCATCATTGCATTTGCAAAAAGGTTTAGCATATTTTTGCTTTTGCTGTATATTTTGTTAGAGTAGAGCAAAAACATGCTAAATCTTTTTGCAAATGCAATGCCATTTACACAAGTTTGTGAATTGCGCTAATAATACCAAATCAGCAGCTACCTACAACTTTTTTCTTACTATGCAACTACTTTTTTCTCTGTGTACTGATTAGTTAGAGAACCCCAAACACATTCTTAAATATTGTTAGAAAATAAATGTAAAAGCATTTTACTTTAATTTTTCTTAAAATAGGTTCTAGTTCGAGTATTTAAACTTTAGAGCTTAATGCGTAATCAAGCATATATTATCGTCAATAAAGAGGCAATAAAATAAATTTGCCTCTATTACACTTAAATACAAAATTAAAAATATAAAAACAATATTACGATAAGTTTACTGTGGCTTAGCAACCGTAAACTGAAGTGAACAGATATAAAAATTAAGAGAAAATATAAATTTGTTTTCGGGGAAAGTAAATCAACAATTTATTTACATTTCACATGACCGATAGTATTTATATACTTTTATTTATAGATGTTCTTGTTGTTTTAATACTTTAATAAAAGCAAAGGAATACAAAAAAAAACGAAAAAAAAATTATGAATAATATTTTACTGTCGGATTCTATAAAGACCGTTCACATGTAGTGGGCGTTAACGGATGTTGAAGAGGTGAATGTTCTTGCAGTAATATTGTAAAAAAAAAATATACATTCAAAATATTTGAAATGCACAAGTACATGTTGCATAGATGCCGAAAAATAAATAGTTTTATCATTTGTTAAGATTAGAAATAAACAAGTTGCTTAATTTAATTTGTTTTCTATTTTAAATATATTTTTCAATTCAAATAAGTGCCAACAAAATTTTGCGTCATTAAGACACTTTATAGACAATAATTTTTAGCACATATTTATTTATTAAAAGGAAGTCTATTTGAAAACAGCTGCAGCTGTAATACAAATGATGCCCCAGTTAAGTTCTTTATAACTTAATCTTATTATTGACCATTAAAATTATGATGAAAATGTGATCACCCTATTAATAAATGACAATGAACAATGGTAGTGTAATGGAATAAACTTTCATTTAATTGTAAGCGAGATAATATTAAACACACAAGCCTGCTTCCAAGACATGATACAAAAGTCATGTCTTTTCAAAAGTTAACCCAATACGCAGATTTGGTCCCTATATACTCAGGTACCTAAGAACATAATACTGAGTGATCTGCAGTACAATAAAGATCTGCAACTCCTTTACTAATTGGAATTAATTATAATTATGATTATCTGTCACAAAAAGTTCAATTGAATGGATCCATGTGAGCTAGACTGCGGCCTGTTTAACTAGAACTAGCTGGTAAGCGCTAATAAATGCGTTTGGGGCCCAAGAGCAAACGTAGGTATCTTTCACCCTCTTCATTACAAAAATCATATTGGAGAGTCAACGCTTCACATGTGTTCAAATTCTATAAAAAATGTATATTGTACATTATTCGAGATGATGCCAGATATAGGCGAGTTTAACTCATGTTCAGGCAACTATGCCTTGGATTTTTTGTTTGATTTTCAGTCATAACCGACAATAATCTCCCTATCCACTTTACACGATAGCTAATTGGAGATTGAGTGGCTGGTGTACCGAACTACAGAAAAGAGACTATCTAACAATTTTACTAATTTGCGACTTCAATATTTTTAAATATGTAAATATTTTGGTACTAACTTCCTGTAATGATTTACGATAACAATTATGACACCATATGTATGCTATAGTTTTCTTCATAATAACTTTCGTTCGATTCCAGTTCGTTCGACTACAGTGGTCATTTATGATAAATTATTCTTTAGATATTTTTATTGACATTATGCCTGATTAATGAGCATACTTTTGTTTTCCATTTCAAAAATTATTTTTTGATTAGTTTAAAAGCAATCGATTTATTTGTATTTGTATTATAGATTATTTCACAATCTTCAATATTTATTTGCCTCCTCAATACAATAATTTATAACATTCTTAACTGTTTTCTTTGCAACAATAAAAGTCTCGTTAGCAACACTAGATAAGCTAACTCATTTCGTCAACAGTAACAACAGAAATAATAATACATAATAGAAAAAGTACGTATACGTACGTGTGTACGTTTTAGGGATGCCAAACGGGATTGTATTTTCAAATCCCGGGATTCGTGAATTTTAAAATATAAATCGAGAATTCGGGATATCGGGATTTTTGTTTCTTATTAAAAGAAATTGGTTTATTATAAATAAAAACTATTTATGTATTTCAAAAAAGTAACTTATATTAACTATAAATATGTTTCAAAATAAACATTTTCTTTCCTCAGAGCTATAATTTTTAAATTTAATAAAAGTTTATAAAACTAATTTTGTATTTTACAAACAAAATTTTATAAACCATTAATAATTTAAAAACATTGTAACATTGCAGTGAAATATTAGATTGATAAAAATAATAGTTATTTCGCCTTTAATTTCCATATCATAACTTTCACATATCTCAATTACATTTATTATTTGGGCGATTCTATTCTGACGGGTGCAACATTTAGACCCTTTAAACGTCTTTTACTAAAAGAAAGAAACACATTTTCAATTAAGTTATTTCTAGAAGGGGTAATATTTTTCTATATACTATTGTCATCTATTTAGAAGAATTTATATGAAACGACCAAATAGCCACGACAGAGCTTTAAAGTGCATGACGGGTGCAACCAAATTGGCCAACTTTCATAAGATCATACCACAAAAACACAAAACTCTGTTAATTTGTAAACTTTTATTGTATTATTATTGTGAAAGATGAGATATCAGACGATGATTATAAAATCAAATATCGTAGAGAAATACATATAATCCAATAATAAATAAATTTGCTGACGGGTGCAACATGAATGAATTTTCTGTTCGCGCCAAATCTATGACTCGAAGTGCACAACAAATTTAAGCTTATGTCTAAAAAAATTATATTATTATAAAAAATAGATATTTTACTTTAAATTTGCATCAAAAAGTATCAAATAGTGTGTTTTGAAAATTGATGTTAAAAGTTGTCTAGAATAGAATCGCCCATTTCATTCGTTTCGCAATAAACTTTTTTAATTAATTTCTAATACCAAACATTACTATCTCATTATCAAATTCACTCTCTAATTTTATCACCCTTCTTCTTTCTTGTTTTTTTAAGAAAAGATTTCACGAGTTCAACGCTTAATATGCAATCACATTTTGATATCTCTTTGAGCTTAAATAAAAGTGCAACATCGGCAGAGATTCTTAACACTACGGGAAAAGCCTTCACTGTTACTTTAACAGGATTTCAAATGACAACTACTTGTTTAAGGAAAACAAATGGTGTGTTCGACTTTGGTAATCCAAAATTAATTTTATTTCTTCATTGCTTCAACATACTTTTGTAAAATTTTAATCTTTAATAGTTGTGAAACGTATCTGACTTTTTCAATTTATGATTTAATGTGAAATCTGTTTATGTTCTCTTATTAACCCTTATGTGTGCGGAAAAAACATCTTTTAATGTACCTGGGTACCTGAGAGTTAAATAGAGAAAAAGCATTTTCTCACTAAATACATTGTTGGAGCATAGTTAAAAGATATTTTATATAATTTTTCGTAACGCCTTAACCCTCCGATGAGTGAGAAGGTCCTACTTTGATCACTACAACCGCCCCCCCCCCCCCCAAAGTTACTCTGTATTCCATCTTTTGTTGCGCATCTTTTGGAAAAAAATCAAGCTGATCGGATCATTACTTTAGGAGTTATTGAGGTTTTAGTGAGACTAGTACGCGGACGTGTGAATAGGTCCGTATGGACCTTGTACTGAATTTCACTAATAAATGCATGTTTTTGGGCATCATTATAATTTTTTTTGTTTCAACACATAATTTACTTGGTCTGAACACAAAGACCTAAACTCAAAGACATTAGGGGTGATGATAAAAACAAAAAATTCTAAGAAAAATTCGAACACATGAACTTTATTGCTTTCAAGGAAAGGCACAATATTCTAATTTTATACTACTAGCAATAAACCAGTTCTTGAAATTTTTTGTTTTTATCATCATCCCTAATGTCTTTGAGTTAAAAAAATTGAAAAAATTATTTTTGTAGAATTTTGTTATAAACAATAAAAACAAAAAAAAAAAAAGTCAAAAAAAAAATTTTATATGAAAAAACATGATGATAAATAAGGTCCGTAGGGACCTTTTTACACGGCCGTAAAGTTCAGAACTGTAACTCATTGGAGGGTTAAGGTTTGCAAGCTACTAACAACTTCAAATAATATACTTGCCAATGGCCGCTTGCTCATATAAAACACGTAAAGTTACCCGGGTACCTTGATGCACATTAAAGGGTGTTAAAAGTAAATTGGGGTCTCAGGCAAATTACAAAAAAAAGTCATGGCTGCAAAAAAACTAAATTATTTAAAAGTTAATAGTTCTCAAAAAGTTTCAGATATACAAGTTATCAATTTCAATGAAAAAAGTTTGAATGAAAACGCCAAAGGTACCCGGGTACCTTGGTACACACATAAGGGTTAAAATTGCTAAAAAAAAAAAAAAAACATTGATTTACGTTATGTGAAGATGTTTTGTATTTTTCTATGCTTAAAAAAAGCAGCTAAAAACATTTTTACTTCACTGGATCTTTATCCCGAAAAATTCCGGGATTTTCGGGATTGCCATCCCTAGTACGTATACGACTTATAAACCTGAATATTTTAAAGAAATAAACATTTATTGATAATTATTTCCAAGACAAAATACATAACTTTATTTTTACAACGATTTTTCTATTAAAGATAGGCAGGCTATCGTAGAAAATCATCAAAGCAACCAACTAAATAAACAAACATGTTAGCAGTTATGACCGATTCAAAGTAGTTATTGTGACCAGTAGAATTAAGGTATGGTCACACATGACAAGTATTTACTCAAAAAAGCGTAACCACTTATTTTAGCACAAATTTGTTTGACGTTGTTTACTCTTGCAAAAGTTTTGCAAGATCAAACAGCATCAAATAAAATAAGACTAAATATTTGTTGTGTCTTGTCCTAAAAAACAAAGTTTTTTTTAATAAATAATCGAGTTCAAAAATATCTTATTTAGTGGTTAAGCCCTTTTCGGCAAATATTTGCCAAGTGTGACCGTACCTTTAGAATGGGTGTAATTGATTTTCTTTTTGAATTTTGGAAATTTATAAATTTGCATACAAGAATTTATGAGCAATTTCTCTAAAATGTTGTTAAATTATTTGTTTGTTAAAACTCTAAACGAACATTCCTAAAAATTTGATGTGGTGTTGTGTTTTTTCCGTGTTTTCTACTTTAGTTTTGTTTCTCTACATTTGCTGTAGAAATAATTTGACTAATTGAATTTTAAGTGATGGATTGACGAACATAACTAAAATTATACTTTCAAATGAACGATAAATTTGTTTACCAAAAAAAAAATACTATTTTCATAAACTACGCACATCAAGAAATGTTAGTCTCCACTACTGGGTGTTTCCGATTGATTGTGGAGTTTGTAAATAATTGAAAGTTTGAATAACACAATTCTGATTGAGTAAGACCACTAATGAAGAAAAAGGTATAAAAATAAGTATCAGATATATTGACTTTTAGTTACATATATTTATTTATAAATTCATTATAATAAAAACAAGTAAGAAAGTATAGTCGTAAATATAAAAAAAGTTTTTCAGAAATGGGCGTTATTTGCGAGAGTCATGATTTATGTGAATATAAATATTATATGTGTTAAACTTTATCTCGATATAAATACTTTTAAAAGATTTATGGAAATTAAAGTGAATTACGGAGAGGGTCTTATATGGGAGTTTCGGCTAATTATTGACCGACCATTACAAAATTAGGTGTCATTATTTCTGTATATAAGAAACTTATTTGTGTCGAATTTGATTTGATTACCAACATTTTTGAGTTAGTTATGATTATCGGAAGTGGGCGTTATATGGGAGCTACGACTAATTATGGACCGATCACCATAAATTTCTGCCATATAATATGTATATGTACGAAACATATTTGTTTTCAATATTATTTGGATACCAATATTTCTAAGAGAGTTATGCTATTTTAAGTGATTTTTGGAAGTGGGTCTTATATAGGAGCTACGACTAATTATGGACCGATCTTCACAAAATTTGTAGATGTGCTTTAGCTTCGTTTACTACTCATCCGCGGTAAAGTTTGTTTGCATACTTGCATAATTCAAAGATTTATGACCGGTAAACCCCAATTTCGGGAGGACATTTGTATGGGGGTGAAATAATGAACCGATTTCCACCAGTTTCAATCCCATCCATCCTTGGGCCGAAAAAATATAATGCACCAAATTTTATTTATATTCAAAATTGCGACCTGTACTCTGCGCACAAGCTTTACATAGCCAGCCAGCCAGCCAGCCAGACGGACGGAGGGACATCGTTAAATCGACTCATAAAGTGATTCTGAGTCGGTCTGTATACTTTAAGGTGGGTGTTGGACCAATATTTCTGGGCGTTACAAACATCAGCACAAATCCAATATATTCTCCCCACTATGGTGATGTAGGGTATAAACATATCTGTAGTAAACTTTAAATATTAGTTTAAGTATATTCTAGCTTTCATAATAGATATGTGAAACTTTTCAACACTATCAATAGATCCAATTCTGATATAAAAATGAAAAAAATAATTCTCTCAAATAGAAATAAAGCAAGATACTAACAAATAAGAGTTTTTATTCGGCTGTGCCGAGTAATCAATCCCACTTTAACTAATTTATGTTACATTTTGTATGGATAACGATATGTATATGTGGAATCACTCACATGAGCCTTATTTTGGTTAAATTTCATTTCAATAACAATATTTATAAGAATTTTATGAGTATTCCAGTTATTCTCAAAAGTGGATCTTGTCTTATTAACAAGGTCCAAAAGTATAGTTTTTGCATACATTTAACTGATCTGTGTAAAATTTCGGTTCCATATCGATATTTATAAGACATTTGCGTTGGTTATTGAGTTTTCAGGAAGTAGTCCCCATAAGAGAGCTATGACCTATTATGATCCGATCTCAATAAAATTTCGTATGACCTTCATATATAAATATATGTTTATAAAAGATTTATGCCCATTAAAGAGATCTAATTTATATGACCGATCATCATGAACTTCGGTACGAGGATTTTCACATACCTAAATATTGTCTGTTTTAATTCATCTGCTTTTTGATTTCTTAATAAACTAAAAATTCTTTTAATCCATATAGAAAGTGTATTTGAATAAAAATGTTTTGAGAAAATATATGAATAATTTGTGCGAATTTCTTTTTCTGGGTGTTATGTTCAAAAATTGAGCAATGCAAACATAGTATCGTTTTGAGAGCTTTTTATTAATGCCATTCTCATTTATGTACCATAGAGCCAAATTCCGGAAAGATATTTGTATGTAGGTTATATGAAAACGTGAACGATTCTTACCATTTTCAACAGAAATTGATCTTCTATAGGTATATTGGCAATAAAGTGTGAAAAATTTCATGATATTATCTGCACTAGCATTGAAGAAAATAGCATATAATATCTGAAAAATATCGAGGTTGTCTGAAACCTTGAGCTACAACTCGAATCCTACCAAACCGATTTTGCCTATTTTCAATACAAAACATTTCGCTGAAACAAAGAATATCTGGAAAAAATTTATTGTATAAAATATAAGCTTTTATTTGAAGCTCTAACGTAACCTTAACAGACGGACGGACATTGCTAGAATATATACATATATACTTTTTGGTTATACGATCAATATTTCAATGTGTTAGAAACGGAATGACAAATTTAATAACCCCCATCTTTTTGGTGGCAGGTATACAACGCTGTGATAATTCGTATGGTTAAGGAGGGTCACTGGACAGACAATAATACGTTCGTTGCACAACTATAAATACATACAACTTTTCTAAATTTTATTATTTAAAGAAAAAATTGAACATTTTATCCTATAATTATTTTTTGTTTTACCTCTTAAAATTGTACCTACATAGAAATTGATTAGTGTTTCATAACTACAAATACACTGAAATTGAAAAATTGACTTTAATAATATTTTAGGCCTCCAGGTTTGGAATCAACTCAAAAATTCGATCAGGCATACTATTCACCAGATTTATTCTTATATCTTTAGATATAGATGTCCAAGCATCTATAATAACTTTTGAATGATATCTACACAGAAAGAAAAATGGAGTACTAAAATCTAGTATTCTATTCTCAATTTTAGCCAAAATACGTACTTGAAAATTTAAGTACGTTTATACTACCATTTACTTAAATTAAGTAAAAATCGGGATTAATTTAAAAAACTAATCCTTATATTACTTAATTCAAGTATAAATTGCTCAAATTGACTAAAATAAATGTTGATTTGAGTACAAAACAGGAATAAATAAAAAATAACAAGTGTTTTGCTTGAATTAAGTAAACAAAGGGTTAAATCAATCCCTGAGAGAAAATGAGTAAATTAAAACTTACTCTCTCATGTGCTCTCAATATAAAGTTGTTTCATATAATGCTTTAAATATAATGCTTGAAACAAGCACGTTTGCGCTCAATTTAAACAAGTACGCTTTAGGATTAATTCAAGTTCAGACATACTTAAATCAAGTATGGATCCGTCATTAAATCAAGAAAAAAATTGCTTAAATCAAGTACGTGCTGAGATCATTTCGACCCCAAATAGGCTTAAATCAAGTATGGATTCGAGCTTAAATCAAGAAAAAAAATTCTTAAATCAAGTACGTGCTGACAACAAATATGATTAAATCGCGCTAAAATCAACTTTATCGTACTTGGAAGATTCATACTTGATTCAAGTATTTTGTACTCGGTTCAAGTAAAACCGTATTTACCGTACTATTGACCCCTATCTGACTTGATTCAAGTACGGATTACTTGATTCTTTTTTTGAGTGTATATACTTCCATATTCAACATAAATTCGACTGCTGGAAAACATAATTTTATCGTCCAGTAATTTTAATAAAACATTATAAAAATCATTTAAAAAATAATAAAATTTAAAAATAAAACATCAAAAATAAATAATAAATTTATTATGTTCAGAATGTTAAAATAAATGTGAACCTATTCAACTGAGCGGCAGTGTATTAAGAAAAAATGATCGACTTACCAGTTTCCTTATGAAAAATATTAATGCACAATTTCTCTCTTAAAATAATGAAGTGGTCTGCCAAATTTTGAATAGAGATCATTAAAAAATGTTACACGTTTTTAAAAACTATTTTTAACTTTATAACAAATTGCAAACGTCAAGTAAACTGGTATGATTGTTCTTGACACGATAGGTATGAAGTGTGTGTAGGGCGTAATCATTTTCACATTGTCCGATTGTTTTCACTTTTTTTTTAGTCATAAATAATGTCAATATAATATTTAAATATGTTTTAACCTATTGATATAATAATTGCACGATAACAATTTTGTTATTTGTTTTTATGAAAATAATAGTACATCTTTGTGAATATAATTTTGCATGTCAATGACTTTAAATAAATGAATTGAAAATACTTAAAAATAGATTCGTTTCACAAATTTGCCCATATTAAGTGAATAAAATCAAGATTGAAAAAATTCAATTAAAAATTTTTGGTTTTATTTGTTATCGTACAAAAGGCAATTCAAGTGTTATCTGATATAAATAAAATAGTTAAGATTACACGCTCATATATTTTAAAGGTAATGTAAATCGATATCGATAACGAATGAGTTTTGGAAGTCAATTTTTTCGTAGTATTTCTGTATTGAAAAACTTTGATCACATAAAATATAAATTTATTGGGCTACTAAAGAGAATCTTAAAACAAAAATTTTAAAAATTAGATTAGAAATGCATTAAAATGTATTTCCAAAACTGATTCGTTTTCGATATCGATTTACATCACATGCCTGAATATGTTGTACCAATGTGATTTTTGGTTGATTTGATTGATTTGACTTGGCAATGACTTGCAATTGCGTAATTATTCAATAACTTTCCAATGACTACTACACACCGTAGACATTACTTGGAAGTAATCCCTTAATGACTTCTTTATTACCTATTACATATATAATTGCTTACAGTTCGACCAACTTCTGTTTTTAGCGACAATTCTACGTTATCCCTAACCAGTGTTGCCACTTTAGCATATTTTAAGCTGGATTTAGCCTTTTAATTTTCCTTTAATCCTAGAAATTTATTTTTAAACTTCTGGCCTTTTTTTAATTTTTAAAACAGCATTTTAAAAGCTATTTTTATACCCATCACCAAAAAGTTGGGCGATATATCAAGTTTGGCATTCCGTTTGTAGCACATCGAAATAAATGTCGTAGAGGCAAAAAGTCTATATATTCTGGGTCCTTATAAGATTTTAAGACGATCTAACCATGTCAGTCCGTCTGTCCATGTGTTAAATGCACAAAGACAAACATTATCTGATCCATCGAAATGTTCGGTATTGAAAATGGGCAAAATCGGTTCAGTAGGATCCAAGATCAAAGTTTCCGACTAGAATGGTGTTCTTCAGATATTTTTTTGGTAGTTTCATCAAATATAATGCAAATGATAATATCATGAAATTTTGCACAATTATTCTTTATTATAGAAAGACAAGTACTGTTGAAAATGGTAGGAATTGGTGAACGATTTTCATAGCCCCCATACAAATGTCTTCCCGGAATATGGATTTATGTTACATAAATCTCTATAGAAAAGCCGTGTCTGTACAAAAGTCTGCAAAAATAGCTTTCATGCAAAGCTAAATTTCATCGATCCATATTTTCACATAGCCCCATATAAAGTCTAATTCCGAAACTCACTTATGTGCGCAAAAATCTTTTATAAAAATCAATATTACGTTGAAACTCAAGAGAAATAATTCGCATATATGTATGTATGTACATTTAAATCATCGTACAGAATATCATGATGTTTGGCCCGTAGTATGGGATAGTTCTCATATGAGGAATACTCCCGAAAACTCATTAACCTACATAAACATCCATATCGAACCTAAATTGTACACAGATCAGTTTATTAGTATCTGTGAAAATCCATTTGCTGAGTTCCTACATTTTAACAATAATATTTCATATTTTTGAATAATTAAACAAATAAAAACAGTAAGTAAGATACCACACCTTTCCAGGATAATAAAAATAAATAAGCATTATTTTATCCAACTTTCAATGATCATTCCTTGTTAGACAGCGTTCCAAACCACCAACTTTAAATGCGTATAAAAAATAATGCCTCACTGAACTAAAAAAATATAATGTCAACTTTCATTTGCAATTGGGCTCAATCCATTGCCATTCGGAAAGTTCGATTTTGTATCACTGTGTTATTAGTCGTAACAACTCATCAGTAAAGTTTTGGGCTTGATTTAACTCTCTGTAATTATTCAAAAGCTGCAATGGATTGTTATTAAGAAATCAGGTTGATGTAATCGAAAAATATATGAACGTCTTAACTAATTGTTCCCAGCTTCGAGCAATTGGACAATATTGGGCATTTTTTTAAGGAATAGTTAAGAAGAAGTGGTACTTCAGTTCTTGACACTAAAAGCAGTTGTAGTAACTATGCAGCGCAGATTAAGCGAAATGTAGAGCAACAGTTGATGCGATCCATCACTAGTTGGTTGAAATATAGAGAAATATATCACCAATTATATGGAGCTGAATTTTATCTGTAGTGTGAGAAAAATATCGATAAGTTTATCAGTAAATTCTTGTCTTTGGATTTATCTATCTCTAATATTGAAAGATAAAGACAACAAACCGAGGTTAGGTTAGTTTAATTATTAACAAAACGTTTTTGAACCATTCTGGCTGGCAGACGTGTTATCAGGTTTTTTGAATAGAGTAAGATAGAGAGAGTTATAATATGTAGTTATAATCCTTTGGTTTCAAAATAAACCGAATCAATTTTATTCGTTAAAACTATAGTTGTGGCTAATATACTTGTACGAGTAGGTAGAGTAACATGGCCTAATTTGGGTTATGTGGGTATTTAAAAAAAGAAAATAAATTTTTTTGTTCTTGTCATCTTTTCTGACAGTTAATGCAATTTTCTTTTGAGCTAAAAATAAATTTTGTTTTAATTAAAATAAATGGCAAAAATTTATTGGTAGAAAAACATTTTCTTTGCTTTCTGTCGTTATTTCGTTGCACACACGATAAGAACGTACAGTGAAATACAGAAATACTTACGTAAAACATAAAATTGACAGCGTTCGTTCAAGAGTGAAAAAAATTAATGAAATGAAAAACAACAACAACAACAATAGAGACAACGACAGCAATGAGCAAAATCAGAAACGAAAGAAAAAAGTTTTAAAAGCATTAATCTAATTTATTTTATTTTATACACACAATATTGTCAGAGTAATTTTCATTTTGTTTATTTATTTAATATTATTGTTTTTGTTGTTGTTGTTGTTGTTGTTTTTGCTGTGGCAGTTTATTTATGTATTTGTTTTCAATTTTCGTTTTTGTGGTTGTAATTTTATTTGACTTTTTGAAATGAAAATTGCAATTGAAATTACAACTTCAACAACAACTGCAATTGCATTTGTTTAGGTCATTGTGCTCTATCGCTGTTGCACGTACTGCAGAGCAACATACAACATACCATACACTCATAAAAAGATAAATGCTTAAACAAAAAAGTAGACAAAATAAATATTGTTGTTTACGAGTGTAAAAATACTAAATAATCATCCAATCAACATCATGTCAGTGGGGGTCCAATATTCGTACTTCTGTTGCACGTTCATATTTTATTATATTTATACACATACATACATATATTGGTCGGCTTGCTGTTGCTAGTATGCCGCTGATGTATACCACAAAATAAAGAACAACAACGGTGTCGATTTGTACACATCAGCGAAAATTGTTCGTATTAAATTAAAAGCTAAAAGAAAAACACATCCATACATACATACATACGTATGTACACTGTGTGTGTCTTTCCTTCTTTACGACTTTGTATACATATATTCTTAATTTGAGTATAATTGCTATAGTGCTTGTTATTGTTGTTGTTGTTTAGTGGGATTGTATTAGATTGAATCAAATTGAGGAAAACAGAAACAATAACAGCAACAGCAATAATATTGTATAAAAAAAAAATAAAATTATACGTCAATTGGATTTAATGAATATTGCAGCTGTATATTCTTTGCTGGTAATGTGTTTGTTTTTGTTTTCTGCAATCAATACGCTACAGCCAGCAATTGTGTACGATGTGATGCTAAGTTTTTAAGCTTATTAAAATAAGGAAATCACAACAATTTACGATTTACGAACAAGTTATAGAGCTTTATTCGGCTTTGTCGAATCTCCCTCTACCACAATTTAATGAGAAATACAAAAACTTCACTGGTTTTAGAACTATAATATCCTTATTCTGTGTTTCCTATTCAGTCTTAGTGCAAATTTTATTATTGTTTATACATACATATATTGTTTAAAAGATAATTTACGACCAACATAATTTAATTATGTTTAAATTAATTTAATTTAATGTTTAAATGTTTTAAAATTTTATCTATAAGAAACAAGGTGAGGCTTCTTTTGTTTGAATTTGGTCTCCATAACATTATTTACAAGAGATTTATGGTTGGTTGGTATGCTCGGAAGTGGACCTAATTCGGGAGCTATTGTCAATTATTGACTGACAGTTACAAAATCCAGTAGCATAATTGCCTTATAACTGATATTAGTATGATTTCTGGATAAAATTTCTGATCTGTATAAAAGTTGGTTCGATATCAATATTTATTAGACATTTTTGTTGGTTAAATTATTTTTCGCAAATGGTCCTTGTATGGCAGCTTAGAGAAATCATTGGCCGAACTTTTTAAATTTTGGAACAGTGAATTTTATGCATATGAGGATATTTCACGTCGAATTTCAACATAATAACGGTATATTTAAGATATATATTAGTATTAACGTGAATTTCGTAAGTGGACCTTATATGGGGGATATAGTCAAATATGGACCGATATTCTCAAAATCCAGCAGTTTGGTTTTGGTGTATATGTAAATGATCTGTACAAAGTTTTGAGTGGGTACCGATATTTATTTATGGTTATTTGTGCTGAATTTTGTATTGATATTCTAATTTTATAGGCATTTGTGTATATTTGAGCAATATTTCGGAAGATTTTTGTTTCTTCTATTATAATAAAAATAACGCATACAAAATTGTATGGTATTATCAGCAACAAGTTTCAAAATATTGCATTAAAATGATTAAAAAATATCAAATTTTTATGGAGGTTGTATCACATTTTGGTCCATAACTCTCGTTGTCCTATACCGAGTTTGCTGATTTTCAATAAAAAACTGCTTAGGAGAATTACAAACGGGTTTTTGTAAACTATGTTGATTTTGGTTGTGTCGTTTGGACGTGAGAGTGTTTTACACAGACAGATAGGGAGACAGACGGACATAGATCAATTGAATTAGAATTTCATAAGAAGCAAGAATATATACAATTTGTTGGGTCTCAGATGAATATTTCTCAGTGTTACACACGAAATGACTAACTTATATATACCCTCATTCACCTTATGATGGTGGAGAGTAAAAGGGTAATGTTATAAGATGAGGCATCCGTTATTTGAATTTCGTCTCAATAAATTTATTTACAAGAGTTTATTGGGTGGCATAGTAAAAGTGGACTAATTATCGGTATAAAATGTTGCTTTTATATCGATATTTATTAGACATTATTCCTGGTCTTCTTAAATTTCGGATATAGAATTTCGGAATAGAGAATTTTATGCATATCTCACCTTGAATTTCAACGTAGTAATGGCATATTTATTTAAGATGCATACACATTAGTATTAACGTGAATTTCTAAAGTGGGCCTCATATGAGGGGTACGGTTCATTTTAATATATTTCTAAATGCTCGATGTAAAATTTTGGAGTGGTATTGTTAAGATATTTATGAATATTGAAGTGATTTTCGGAAATGGACATTATATTTTTGTGTAAATGTGAATTGTCTATGTAAAGTTTTGAGATATATATAAAAAGAATAATGTCTTTTATGTTCCTTATATGGGAGCTATGACCTATTATGGTCGGTCCATCATACAATTTAGCACAACAATTTATATAACTATAAGGATGATTTAATTCGAATTTTAAACTGGTAACAATATTTATACTAGACTTATACGCATTTAAGTGAATTTTGGAAGTGGACTTTATGTATGATCTGTGGTCGAACATGGACCGAACTAAACAAAATTGCGTTTTGCGATTTATTTTTACATGAAACTTATTTTTGGTGAATTTGGTATTTGGCATTTATGTACCACTGAGCCATATTTCAGGATGAAATTTTGATGATTTGAAATCATGGACCAATTCTTCTCATTTGCGTTTTGCGATTTATTTTTACATGATTTATTTTATTTTACATCACAGTTTGTCATTCTCTCGTATAAATACGTATACAAATTTGCATGGTATTATCTACAATATATTTTAACAACATAGCATATTTTGATTGAGGTTGTCAAACATTTTGGTCCATAACTCAGGTTCGCTTGAACCGATTTTGCTGATTTTCAGTACGAAACTGCTTAGGAGAATTATAAACGGGTTTCTGTAAACTTTGCTGGTTTTGGTTACGTATTTTGGATGTGAGAATATTTTACACAGCCAAACAGACAGACAGACAGTCATAGCTTAATCGACTTAGAATTCCATGAGGATCAATAATATAACAAACAAACTTGTACATACATATATACAAACTTATATATATATATAACTACAATCACCACTTGTGGTGGTTAAGGGATAAAACAATTAACGTATTGGGAAGAAAGGAAAACAGTTTTTGCAGTCTCTCTACACTCAATCATGATGCTCATGCCCAACATTCTCTTTAATGTCCACTTGCCGGGTATAAATATTTAACAGTGTGCCTGCATCCAATCGGAATTAATATCTTATCGTGGTATATCCTTACAAACGACGTTTGTATCTAGATCTTGTTATTTATCTGTAATTACATTTCATTTCAGCTCTCTTTGCGAAAACAATTGACTATCTTTAATCTGATAATTCTATTACCAAGTGTCTTTATATCTAAATAACAATCTATGGTTATATCCTATTTGGGTGTCAACATAGATGTAGTCCTTCGCATTAATGTAATACTTACAGCTAATATTATATTCATCCGTTTCACCAAAAATGGGTATGTTCGTTACCATACAAGTGAATCGTGTGACAAAATTTCCAAAAATTACACGTAGTAAGTTTCTTTCTTTGACAGCTTTTAGGATTATCCTCAAACATATTCTACTTTCAATTTGAGCTGAAGAAGTGCTGTGACCATCTATTTATTTTTTGGTATATCCCTGTCTGTTAGTCGTTTATGAAATATAACTATTAGAAAAGTATATAATTATCTTTAATCCCCTTGTGCTAAAAAAACCGTTTTAATAGCTTTTAAGCACGTAGGAAGAACAATAATCGAAATATAAACTTAAAACCGTTCTATTTTTTGACTTTTGACCATTTAAATCTTGTGCAGCAGACATTTGACTTTGGGTAAAAATTAGATACTCAAAACATTCTGTTTATCTTACATTATCATTTGTTCCCAACTTAAAGGTTTTTTAACTGAACTACTATACTTCCCACATATATATATATATGTATTTATAAGTATATGTATGTTTCAAAAGGTCAACTAAAAAATCGTTAACTACCCAGCAGTCGGGGTAAGTTGTGAATGATTTGTGATTTGACTACTTACCAATAATCATACCACTGGCAATGTTAATGAGTGACGAGTTTAACATGGGGATGTCACTTGTTACCTAAGTCATTACCTCTCAGCAGTCATTTCGTTTGTGGCATAGCCGCAACTAGAATTTATGTGGGATAACGGCACATTTTTGTATTCTCTCTCTTAAGAGAGACTATAGTAACAACATGTTGTTGTACGCAACAAACACCTCAAAGCAAAGAAGAAACACAGCAAATCATTGTTATTTTTTCATATAAAAGTGGAACTTTGGCATTACCAGTGGTATCAAAAGTAAGTACTCATGCTTTTCGTATACTATTTAAGTACTTACTTGCGATCACTGGCTACTGCCGCTGCTGCAGGGTATATACCTATTCCAAATACAAGAAAAGCTTTTCTGTTTAAGTAAACGTATGTAATTTAATAAACTAAACCCGTTAATATCTGTACTGTAATTTACGGTCGCATATCGAACGGTTATCATTTTCCAACTAATTTTTCTTCTCTGTTTCCTTTCTTTTAATGATTTTTCATTTTATTGTACTTTAAGAACCAATTGTGAGATAATTAATATTGTTATTATTGTTGTAGTTGTTGTGGTTTTTTGCTATTTTTTCTCTGAGTTTTTGTTTTAGTTTTTTTATTTATTGTATCTATTTACAGTCATACATGAAACGTTCTTGGTGAACAATGATTTATTGATTGATTTTTCAATAAACGTTTTTAAACGAACTGAATTTATTTAGTTTCAGTTCAAGGTCAATTCAGTTCGTCGTACGTTCAAATTGATGTGTTAATAAAATTAAAAAGAATAGAAACAAATCGAAAATACGGTCAGTGTGATTAGATCGAGTAATGCATGTCCTTCCAGCTGTCTGTTAACAAACTATCATAGATCTTAAATAGAGCATTTTGTTTATAAGTACACATTACAAATAAACATAAATAAAAGTAAAAAAGTATCGTCGGTCAAGCCCGACCATATAATACCCTACACCCACAGTTTTTCAGAAATGGGCGTTATATGGGAGATATAACCTATTGTGGACCAAAATGTAGTGTCATGATTTCTGTGAATATGAATATTATGTATGTTAAACTTTATCTCGATATACATAATTGAATTTCGGATAGGGTCTTATATGGGAGTTTCGACTATTATGGACCGACCATTATAAAATTAGGTGTCATTATTTCTGTATATAAGAAACTTATTTGTGTCAAATTATATTTGAATACCAACATATTTAAGAAATTTATAATCGTTAAAGTGAATTTCGAAAGTGGGCCTTCGAAATTATGGACTGATCATAATAAAATTGAACCGTATTATTTGTATATATATGAAATATATTTGTGTTAAATTTTATTTGGATACCAAAATTTTTGAGTGAGTTATGCTCTTTAAAGTGATTCTAGGAAGTGGGCCTTATATGGGAGCTACGAGTAATTATGGACCGCTCTGCACTAAATTTGTAGATGTGATTTGGCTTCATTTACCACTCATTTGTGATGAAAGTTGTTTGCATAATTCAAACATTTATGATCGGTACACCCCAATTTCGGGAGGACATTTGTATTGGCGCCAGGGGAAATAATGGACCGATTTCTACCAGTTTCAATCATATCTATCCATAGGCCGAAAAAATATCACGCACCAAATTTTATCGAAATATCTACCAAATTGCGACCTGTACTCTGCGCACAAGCAGCCAGCCAGACGGACGGACGGACATCGTTAAATCGACTCAGAAAGTGATTCTGAGTCGATCGATATAATTTAAGGTGGGTGTTGGACCAATATTTCTGGGCGTTACAAACATCAGCACAAATCCAATATACCCTCCCCACTATGGTGGTGTAGGGTATAATAAGTTGTCCAAGGTCTATCATATGGTGTCTTAAACTGAGTATTGTAATAAATAATTAGACATATTTGGTTATATTAAAAATTATTCGAATAACTACTTTTATATTTTTTTCGATGATCCAAATAATGAGGTAAAAGTCCAGTCAGGATATCCGAAGTCACACACACTCTCACCACCCTCCATCACACAATCAACAAAATATATGTTGACAATTATAAAGCTATCTATGCACACATAGATAAAGAGGATGAAAAGATGCAGGCAAGTATAATTGTTTTTATTCGGTTTTTTAACATACTCAAATACAAAACGTCTACACTTAACATAATTCAAGGATTCTTTAGCGTTTTTAATAAGAGATCATGAATGGATGAGCCTTTAACTGAAGAACGTGTATTACGCAAAAAACTACGTGTTTCGGGAATAAGTTCCCTTATTTCAGCAGAACACATTCCATTATAGTATCGATAGTAGAATGAAACACAACCCACATTGAGGCAATGGTCCCGTGAATCAATAGAGTTGGATGCCCTACTGGCACCGACCTCTCCTGCACGCGGTCCAGCAACTCCAAAATAGAATTTGACTCACCGGCCCAAAAACGAGAATTGTATTCTCTTTTCGGCCGAATATAAGTGGTGTAAATAGTAAGGGGATCAGATGGAGTGAAGTATTTCCTACACACTACACACTGGATTCTAGAACGTCAAGAGCGTCTGATTCCTTAATATTTACACCGCCCATAAATACAGATGAAAGAAAATGATCTGTTGTGCGTCTGTGTGTTAACACACAACATTGAGTCTTACGTGTGTTAAAATCGACTCTAATCACACAATCCCATTCTGAGATTGTTATAAGATCGTATTAATATTTTGTCTCATTTCCCCAATTTCTATGGTTGAATAACTATGAATGGCAAATGTTGCTATCATCTGCATAAGAATAGATAGAATTGGAAGTTTGACATAGCAGTTCATTTATAAAGATAATAAATAAAGTTGGAGAAAGAACAGAGTGTTGCGGTACCCCTGAATTAACCTTGAATTTGCCTGATGATATAAATCGAAAGAAGTTATCACCAACACCAAAAGCAATGAGTTTCGATAAAAGAGCACCATGCCGGACTCTGTCGAATGCCTTAGAAATATCCAAAGTTACCACTTTACTTTCGCCAAAACGATGTACAGAATGACACCATTTTTCGGTAGTAAGGCTAGGAAGTCTGTTTCGAATGATAATATAATAATAATATGTACGTACATTAATTTTATAACTTTTTGCAATTTTTGCAAAAATACCAACGCATAGCCGTGTGGGGCATGAAAAAATATTAAAAAATATGCTGTCACTTTTCCTCCATCATGAAAAAAGTTTCCGCACCGAACGGGTTAAAGTTTTGTTCTTATTTACATATTTATTTTTTCCCATTAAAACAGTTACTTCTTGTAGTGAATTTTTTGTTATTACAAATGTGAAATTTCGCAAATTATTTCTGTTGATTCTTAAAATGAAGTATGTATAAAAAAAGTAAAATATCTGTTATAAAAAACTCAAAAATCTGTTCAAGAATTTTACAAAAAATAAGGATGGTATTGAAAAATGTAAAAAAATACAAAAAGTCGAAATACCTATAAGTGATCCCAAGGGAAGAAATTATTATCGGAAGATTTATCGCTTTATGCAAGACAAATAAATATAAAGAGGAAAGGTATGTTAAAATGTCTAAGGAGTTACATAATTTGTGGACCAAGCTAAATATAAGAACCATGTGCGTGGATCTTATAAAAAGAAAAATTAGACGGTTGGTTCTATTTGTTTGTGCTTCCTGGTTTGAAATTTGGTTTGGTGGTCATTGCTTCCAAGAGAATGATTTTGAAGCATTAAGTAAATATTTAAAAAAACTTCACGAAAGCTAACGAATGCTTCTTAAGGCATTGGGTAATATAACCGTTTAAAATTAAAGATCGTCAGTGCAGCAACATATGCACCGAGCGTGCCATTAAAGTGATGCAGGTATATATCCACAGTGTAAAACCATACGCACATTAAACTTAAACTTTATATCTTATAATTCATAGTATTTTTGTACGTTAATGAAAAATCTTAATTTTTGAAAAATAAAAATTTAAAGCATTTTAGAAATCGCTTTCGGTGCGGAAACTTTTTTCACATTCACCACATGGTACTGGAGTAGTATTTTGCACTCAAAAAAAAGTTACATACATATATTATTTTTGTTAATCTAATATTTCAATGTAATGTTATTATGTTTTTAAATTATTAATGGTTTATATAATTTTCTTTCAAAAATACAAAATTTGGTTTTAAAATGTTAATAAATTTAAAACTTATATGTAGCTATGAGGACAGACAATAAAAGTTACTTTTTTCAATAAATAGTTTGTATTATTAATAAACCAATGTGTTTTAATATTAAACAAAAATCTCCAACTCCCGAAAAATTCCTGGATATAAATTTGCAAAATCTCGAATCCCGGCATTTGCGAAACCAGTCCCATTTGGCATCCCTACAATAAGTTTACTCGTTAATGCTGATAATGTTGCACAAATGAGTATTCCAAGTGAGTATCCTGAAAAGAGTAGAAATCAGTATAACTCGACGTCTGGTAAATGGTACAATAATATTTTTGTTAGAGTTATTACTCCCTTCCTGAGCACGTTGCATAATTTTCACTACATGTACCGAATCCTATGATATTAATTTTTTATCAGCAGCTCACTGATGGCCAGAGTCCACAGAAGAGGCGTTAATACACTACCTTTGTCTTCGATGATTCACATAAGTGGATTTTTATCAATTATAGAAATATTATGAAGATCTTTTTTGGGCAATTAAGGCAAAATAGACTATTTTTCATCGTTAATTTTCTGTAGATATCAGATAACTATATGAAACTGTTATCGGTTTTATTTAAAACAGTATAAAAAATATAACTAATATTTTCAATATTCCAATAATCACGAAAACCAAAAAAAAAATCGGCAAATATTTGCTATAATTCTAAGTTACTATGCGTAGTCAAATCATGAATTGCAATTTCCAGTTTTGATAGGCGAGCTGAAAATCTAAAAAAATATTACTAAACTAATATTACAAATGTTGATATCGATATGAAATTGAAATTAATATATTCTATGTGTTTTCTTTATAATTTTCCTTAATTTTCCAAAGTCATTAAATTTAGGAAATCTGTTGATAATTTACTTTTTCTAGTATAAACTAAATAAAAAGTTGCAATACACACCTCCCCAGTTTCCTTACAACAAAGTACATACATACAAGATTGTTAAAAAAGAGTAACTATTAAAATTGCATGTAAGCAATTTTATAATTTAAATTTAAAATTTACTTTTTTACTTTTTTAATATATTTTATAGATTTTCATATAAAATATTTTATATAAATTTTTGCCGCTCCTAAAAACTTTCAAAATTTCACCACATCCTTTAGTTAATTACATATGTATAACATACACTACATACTACAACACACTATTTAATTATAACAAGTAATTTATTTGGTAGATACACTCTTGGACATAATTATATGTCAAACAAAAAAAAATAATTAAAATGTCCCCAAAATGAATACCGATAAAAGACCTCTATTGAAATAAGTGAAAGCAGCGTTATTTTAATTAATATACATACAATTTTAAATTTTGAAAATAAGTATGTATTGTGTTTTTATTGGAAATTTATTTTCTTAAATTTAATTCATCATAACAAAGGTGTGTTTATAGTTGTGTCACGCAGTGTATAGGCTACCATATACATTTTCCAATAGGTGTATGTATCTACAACTGCATCATACTAAACATTTAATAAGACACATAGATACAAGCAACATCAACTACATATGTATATCTTTCTAAGTTGGCAACAGTTACTCGTACTTGTGAGAGTACGAACAAGTACATGAGATGTAAATTAATAAAATATATTGTGCTCGAAACATACATACATACTCGTATTCACATAGATGGTTGAATTGATGTTGATGATGTGAGTTTTATTTTAACGTTGACCACAAAATTCATGCTTGATTAAAAGAAAATTTAAATTAATTTTCTTATATTATTTTATTAATTTTGCAAATTTGCAATTTTTCTATTATTATTATAATATTTGGTCAATTCACAACCCATCGTAAAAATTGCATTTTCTATGTAATTCACTTAGACGTATAAATAAATTTTGATAGTATTTTCCATCAATGATGCATTCATACGTCATTCGATAAACACGTTAAAAACAAGTAAGAAAGTATAGTCGGTCAAGCCCGACCATATAATACCCTACACCCAGTATATGCATACAACAGTTTTTCAGAAATGTGCGCTATATGGGAGATATGGACCGATCATCCAAAAATTTAGTGTCATGATTTTTGTGAATATAAATATTGTGTATGTTAAACTTTATCTCGATATAAATACTTTAAAAAGATTTATGGAGGTTAAAGTTGATTACGGGGAGGGTCTTATATGGGACTTTGGACTAATTACGGACCGACCATTATAAAATTAGGTGTCATCATTTCTGTATATTATTTGTGTCGAATTTTATTTGATTGCCAACGTTCTTAAGAAATTCATGATCGTTAAAGTGGTTTGCGGAAGTGGGCCACTTATGGGAGCTGCGACTAATTATGGATCGATCACAATAAAATTGTACCGTATTATACGTATACGTATGAAATATATATGCGTTCAATATTAGTTGGATACCAATATTTTTGAGAGAGTTATGCTCTTTAAAGTGATTTTCTTAAGTGGGTCTTATATGGGAGCTACGACTAATTATGGACCGATCTGCACAAAATTTGTAGATGTGATTTGGCTTCATTTACCACTTATTTGTGATGAAATTTGTTTGTTGCATAATTCAAACATTTATGAGAGGGAAACCCCAATTTCGGGAGGACATTTGTATGGGGGCCAGATTAAATAATGGACCGATTTACACCAGTTTCAATCCCATCGCTCCTTGGGCCGAAAAAATATCACTTGCCAAATTTTATCAAAATATCTTCAAAATTTCGACCTGTACTCTGCGCACAAGCTTTACATGGACAGCCAGCCAGCCAGCCAGACGGACGGACGGACATCGTTAAATCGACTCCGAAAGTGATTCAGAGTCGATCGGAATAATAATCAGCACAAATCCACTATGGTGGTGTAGGATATAAAAAGTTTTATGGTTTGATAAACACTTTACACTGAAAATACCAAAAACTTTCAACATATAACTCGTACAATGAGTTGTAAATTAAACAAATAAATTTTAATATAATTTGAATGCAATTTACTTGATTAATTCCTAAGGTTTATAAACCTGTTGTAAATTTTTATGAATAAGGGGCGTTAGTATATATGTATATGATGATATTTATATCAAAATATGAAATGTAAGCAATTATAAATAGTTTAATAAAATTAGCTTTAAAAAGATGTGTATTAACCAGCATATTCATGATACATTTTTAAATAATTATATTCTAACTCACAACACGTAAAAAAAAAGAAATATGATAATTCTCGAATTCTATTTCTCAAAAAACGGGGAGTTAAATGATGTTTACAGATTGATCACGGACAATGAAAATTGCTGATGACGCCATTGGCAGTTTGCCAATTGTCTAGAATATAACTTTACAATGGTATTCTTTGAGTTATTAATTAAAAATGAACTCAGCCAAAATAAAAATAAAAATTTCTCTAATTATATTAGATATTTTTATGAAAAAATATTTATAAAAAAATATTTCCATACAAATTTTGTTTTTCTCAATATGAGAAAAAAAATTTAATAGTTTTATAACTAGTTCTAGAACGCGCATTTACAGATAAAGAAGGAGTCTCTTAGGTCGGCGTATTGTCGCCGCTCCTGTTTAGCTCTTATCTCTTTAAACTGGTAAATGGCTATCTTGACGAAATACCAGTTTTTTTACTAACAGTAACCTGTAGTTATCACCAATAAAGTCATGGGGAACACTCTTCACCACATGGCATCATAGTGGATGGCGTAAAATTGGAAAGTGAACCAGAATTCCTTGGATTTGACCCAGCAGAACCCCCGGATGAATTATTGTTGTTATTGCTAAAACAACAACTGGCGGATCTGGTTCTAAATAATATATTTATTTAAAACGGTTCGCGAAATAGTTAATAACCAATGATTTTTGTGTAGAATTGTCATCATCGAAACTAGTTTTTTAGAGGAGCTATACTAGTTTTAAGAGTTACAAGTGGTGAATACGGGTTTGTCATTCCGTGTGTAACATATCCATATCCACCACTAATGGTTGTGGGTGGAGGGTATAAAAACTACTACAAAAATTCAACTAGAGCAAGTGAAAAATAGCAATATTACAAACTATAAATTTTAATCTGCAATATTTAAATTTTCGAGAAAACTCAAATTCTCTATTACATATTATTTTAAATAAAATAAATTTCTCTACTAAAACTCAAAGATTACACAATACCACACAACCCAATTATGAAAACAAAAATTTCATCTGCATTACTTAAATTTTTAAGAAAATTCATCTTCTCTATTACAAATTAATTTAAATAAACTAATTTTCTTTACTAATACTTAAAGTTAAAAAGAAATGTATTCCTCCTAATACAGACTAAATAAAATAATATGTATTAACAACATCCCTATTGTAACTGCATTACAACTTACTACACAAAAATGCTTATGAAAAAACCCAATTTTGTATGGAAATTTGCTTTATAAACCTGTTGTAAGTTTTTGTGAATAAGGGGGTACATATATCTCCTACATAAATAAACATAGTAAACATAACTGTATTAAATGCATCTGGCTCAGATCAATAAAGATTAGAAATCTTTTTTGTACTTTTTTGAAATTTGAATTCCTATGGCCTAAAATTGTATTCTTTTTTGGTACTTTTTTATCAAAATGTATTTTCTCACTAAAAATTTCATGAAATATTTTTTCAAATAGTACGTATTACGAAAAATTAATAGGTACTTTTTTAAAATTATTGACAAAAAAGGGACAAAAACGGGGTAAAAACGGACATTTGATATTATTTATTCAATTTAAAAATAAAAAAAGATAAAATATTCTTCCATCCACACAAAAAAGAACCCAGAACATGCTGTTCATGACTCAAATATAAAGGTGTAAAAAGGGCCAAATTTGATTACACTTATATTGGTACTTTTTTGAAATTCATTTCTATTATTCTATTCTCGCAAACTATGCATCTGATCATGTTATTATCTTCGGCAAAGTTGTTGTGCATGAAACCGGGTAGGTTTCTGAGTTGGTAGGACCACGCCTACTTTAACGCCCACTTTTTGTTAATTGCTTCTGCATGTCTTTTTACAGATTTACTTCAAACAAGTTTTATACACATCTTACTGAAGGCGAGGTAACAATAAAAATGTTATGTGCCACGCCCAGTTTCATGCCCCATCTCAAAAAATAAATGTTTGTATGTATGTCCTTTATAGAATCGTAAACTATGTATTTGATCATGTGATTATCTTTGGCAAAGTTGTTGTGCATCAGGCCGGGAATGTTTCTGAGTTGGTATGAACACGCCTACTCTAACGCCCACTTTTTTTAATTAATTACAACGCCTGCCAGAAAGGCCAGGCCGCTGGATCGATCTTGCTAAAACTTTGACGGGATATAACTAAGACTCCGGCATGACTAAGAATACTTTTGTCTACTGCCTACTTTTTTTTTTTAAATGAAAAAAATCAATAAAATTACTCAAAATGAATTGAATATTTGTGTAATGCCTTTTATTCAAATTAATTTTAATGGGTGGCGTAGCAACGTCCGCAAATGCCATCTAGTATTATATATAATCTTAATACATTAACTGATTTCCGTAATCCGGAACATGATTTAATTTATTTAATTTGCATAACTTTTTTCGTGCACAAACACTTAAAAATTAGATTTCCTTAAAAATACACATTTTCATACGATCAGAAACCACAACACTAAATTTTCGGTCTATAACTGACAATAAGGCCCGTTTTTTACATATTGTTAGCATTTACTATTTTGAAAAGCGAAAGTTCCGTCAGTAAGAGTATGAACAGAACAAGCACGACACGGCGTTTGCCAAGTAAAATTTGTTTTATTTGTTTAAGGCGGCGATTCTCATTCTACTTAGAAACCGTGCCGTGCTTGCCTGTTAATACTCTAGCTCAATAAAAACAAATATTGATCATGCATTTAAATTTTAAAATTAAAGATGGCAAAAGTTGACTGAAAGAGGACACAAATTTTATAGATGACAGCGAGTTAAAATAGATGATTGTCCTCCAAAATAGAGGACGTATGGTCACCTTATTAAAGGTAAATAGAAAATACAAGCTTGTAGGCATCGCTTCATAATTTACTACTATAGCTCCCATTCCCATGCAGTTTGCAAAAATCAGTTAAAAATTTAGATATCGGGACAGTTATATTAAATTTCGATATAAGATATATTTATCAGAATTATATTTATCGGCATTATAAATGTAGACATTATTCATGCGTATGGTCCCCTGATTTTTTGACATTACCGAATTTAGTGAAAATGGTGTGGTTAGCGTATCTCGTAGATTATATTCCGATATAGAGCATTATGTTATTAAACTCTGCCGAATATAAAATATTTTTATATGCCTTTGTTTTCGTATTTTTTATAATTTCACCATAAGAAAAGAAAATTACGAGTAAAGGCCTTTTTCACTTATAAATTTAATATAGAACTAATTGGCAGATACACGCATACGGCATGTTTAATGTTTTGAATTTATTTTCAGAGTTCATGACAAAATAATCGTCATCATTTAGTTGTCGTCAACGTTGTCTGGGATACACAATGTGGATGATGGTGCGTCATATTGGTTATTAAATAAAAAGAAAACCAAAACGCTCACATAAATTTACCAAGTAAAATACCATTTCAATCATTAATATGTGTGTATGTTGATCGTATATTTTTCCAGTTTATTTTCTTGGTTTTTAGCAACAGATAAGTAAGAATTTGTTTACAGAAACAGCTTTAGTTACTAACTACTGTTACTAAGTCATTATCAAAATTTATAGTTTAAAAACAGACTCATGCAAAACAAGACCAACACTTGCAGACAAGCTGGTAGATAGATACATATTATTTGTACATGGCTGTATCTATCTACTGGTAGATACTACTTACTTGCTGTTGTAGTTAGTTAAGTATTAAATACAATATATGTATGTACATACATATGTAGTAAGTAGTACGTACGTACATACATACATACATGCAGCAGTTAATATGTAATGTTGCTGTCGTTATTGTGGCTGTTTTTGTTAGTTATTGTTTTATTTAAACAAAAAAAATTAATGATCGTTACCTTTTTCTGAATAATGTTTATTAAGTTTTCTGCTGTTGCTTTTTTGTTGTTGTTTTGTTTTGTCTTTTTTATTCTGTTATAAATGTTACAGTGCGTGCTGGTCTTGTTGCTAAGCGCTTTTAGACTAAAGCATCATGGTCTATTATGACGAGTCTGTAGCTTTCTTTGTTTAATAAACACGATATAAATTTAAAAATAACAAGAATAAAAACAAAAAATCTACAGTGTAGCTGAAAATACTACGAGCTAATGTACGTTCACATACATACATATATATTTCCACTGTGTTCTTCCTAATGGCATTGAAAGAAAAGGAGTAAGAAAGTATGGTCGGTCAAGCCTGACCCTTCATCGAGAGTGCGGGTTAAAACAGTTTTTACGAAATGGAAGCGCCCATAGTAGCGTGTCTTCTGTGCATATACAAATTATTTGCATTAAAATTTACCTCGATACACTTGTACAGGATTTATGCAAGTCAAAGAGATTTTCAGAAGAGGGTCTTATTTGTGACTATGTAATTATGTACCGATCGTTATAAAATAAGGTTTCTTGATTTTTGTACATACATATACATATATGAAACTTATATGTATTGAATTTTATTTAGATACCAACATTTTTAAGAGATTTATGGTCGTTAACATGGTCAATTATGGACCGATCTGCACAAAATTTCTATTTGTGATTAGGCTTCATGTAAAACTTATTTACAACGAAATTTGTGTGGATACGTGCATAAGTCAAGTTTTTATGACCGATAGACCCTATTATGGGAGGACATTAACATGGCAGCTAGGTGAAATAATGGACCGATTGCAACTAAATTAAACTAACTAAATCCCAACCGTCTGTGGGCCGAACAAACTAAACTAAATTTCATCGAAACATCTTTAAAATTGTTAGACTAATATTTTTCAGTAGTAGCACAAATCTAATATATCCTCCACACTATTATGGTGGAGGGTATATATAGCCTCAAAATGCTGAATTGTCTTGATATTGTTGACTTCATGGGTGCCACTCCTAAGGCTAGTCTGGCGACGATGATGGAGATACCTCCCCTAAATATCTAAATTACTATCCTCAGATTGAGACAGATAGTAGCTAAACTTAACTTGAAATTTCTGGTCCGCAAACTCTGTTGCCCGGGGCACTGATCTCAGTCTACACTGGCCGTTCAAAGACGGAAATTGGCATAGGATTGAAATATTTCTCTAATGAACTTGGTGTCTTTATTTCTCTCATAATGCCCGACTATCGACTACGTCACCTAGCGAAATGTATGCCATATATACATGTGCGAAACGTTGACCTCATATTCTGGAACTTATACGACAAAAGTTTGCCTATTTTGGGTCAGTGAATAAATTCAAATCGAGAAAATATTTTGACTTTATTAATTTGGACAGCCTTGATTGATGCAATTGTGTCCATGTATATATTTATTGTCGAGTTTTTATGAGTTGCAGGACATGAGGACATCCAAGAAAATTAAAACATTCGTATTCGATACTATATTTCTTGATTGCGGTATCGAAAATATTTAATGAGTAACCATCAAAGGAGACTGAGATTGGTCTATAAAAACCCAAAATGCTCTATGATATCTTGTATTACATGATCACAATTGTTTTAATAATTTTTCACTGTCGAATCTGATCGTATTTGTCAGGTGTAGTGGGTGATTCTTGGGGAGAACACAATAGTTACAAAGTCGTCCAGCTGGGGAATGGGCGAATTTTAATTTCATGTAAATTATGCGCCAACATTTTCTAAGGGCATCATAATTGCCCAAAGATCTCTGATATACTCGCTAATTGCTACATAATTATAAAAACCAAAACTTTAATTTCTTTCAAACCTTATTTGTAATAGGAAACGCTATTTTTTGTTGTAGATTTTGAATAATTTAATTTGAGATTTTGAAAATCTGTTCGTTTACTTAAATTTGTATATAATTTAATAGTTTTGTATATAATTTTAATAGAATTAATGCTGAAGATAAAAAACATGTAAATATTGTGAATTGTAATTGGTTCCTTCTGTTTTGACCCATACTGTATGTGAACACACATCTCTAATTTATGTAAAGGAAAATAAAAACAACCTCAACAAATACTCGTATACGAGTATAGTGTCAATCTAACAGTATGAATGGCTGACTGACTGGCGAGCAGTCTATATGTTTAACTGGCTCTTTGTCCATATAATTTTCTATTCATACATACATACATTTGCAATTATTACAAAACGTTTTTGCAAAACAAAAACAACATAAAGAAAACACGGAACAACAACATGCGAAGTAAATGTATGATCTTGTTGTCTACGATGGTCACGTTTCGCGTCATTGATTTTCTATAGTTAATAGTAACAACAACAACATCAAATGCAACATTTACAAAATTTTGTGAAAAACTTTTAATTAATAAAATTACTACAATTATTGCAAGAAAAAAAAAACACGTTTAATTCATTGCAACAACGACAACCACATTACTGATCATTCATTTAAGTCATCGATTGAGATTTGCTTTATTTCGAATATTCATTCGGCTTTACAATTATTTTCCTACATGAATGTCTCAAGCACGTAGTCACTGTTGTAGACGAGTAAACAGGAATAAGGAAAAACTAAAAAAAAACATGTTTTTTTATGTCTTTCCATTGATCATGTTAATCTGTCAGCGATCTTCATTGAATGGCTGGCAGTACTTGTTTTGACGTTCAGTAGAGGTACAAGTACTTACATGCGATTGAAACAAGATGTTGCAATAGACATGGATTTGTTGTTGGATTTTGTTTAACAATTCTAGTTCAATTAACTATTTTTCCTTAATAACAAGTGACTAGTATTGCTTTAGTACGAGCAATTATTTACTTGTTTTTAGAACGGTTCACTTAAAATCTATACACACGAAATATGTACGATTGCAGTTAATGAAAGGGTTGTAAATAAATAATTATTTATCAAAAATTACCAACTGATTTAAAATGGACAATATTGTACAATTATGAGAACTAACAATAACATAATTAATTTAAGTTTTATCGGACACATTTTACGTTACAATTAAAAAGATTTATTTTTAATGAACGGTAGATGTTAATTGCATATTTATGTAGTTTTTCTATTCGGACAGCCATTAACGGTAATACAATGTTTATTTTAATCTATCTTATGATTATATTTGCTTTAATTTTATCATTATCAATGTTGTCGGTCGATACTTTGATTTTGTTGTTTGTATTTAAGAGGTAATAATCAGTTTTTGTTGCAAAGTGTGAAAAACACTACATTTTTATACCCTCCACCACCAAGAGTGGTGAATTACGTTTGCCATTCCGTGTGAAACTTTTTTAATATTTATCTGAGATCCAACAAAGTATATAGGTTTTTTCTTGACCCTTATGGAATTGTACGTCGATTGAGCCATGCCCGTCTGTCCGTCTCTGCAAAACACTATCACGTCCAAACTATACAATTTAACTAAACGAAATGCCCAGAAAAATATTTCCTATTTTGAAGGTAACATTGGTGTTGAAAATCTGTAAAATCGATTTAGGTCAACCAGAGTTATGGACCAATATGTGAGACAACCTACATAAAAATTTGAATTTTTTGTCCATTTTATTGCAATTTTTTTAAATATATTGTAGATATTGAAATTAAATTTTGTATACGTTACTTTTATGATAAAAGAAAAAAAGCTTGAGGAAAATAGTAATAATCGGTGCATGACTTCCCCATACAAAAAACTTCCCGATATGTGGCTCAATTATACATAAATGCCTATAAAATTGGAATATCAATACAAAATTCAGCAAAAATAAGTTTGATGTCAAAAGAAATCGCAAAACGAAATTTTTTTTAGTTCGGCCCATGTTTGACCAAAGGCCTTATATAAAGTCCACTTCCAAAATTCACTTAAATACGTATAAAATAGATATAAATAAAGTTAAACTGTTACAATTCGACACAAATATTCCCTATAGGTAAATAAATTGTTGTACTAAATTTTATAGTGGTCGGCCCATATAAGGACCACATCCGAAAAAGTTATTTATCTTTATAAAGCTCTTATAAATAACGGTACCGGTCCAAAACTTTACAGGGATCATTTACGTACATGCAAAAATCAAACTACTGGATTTTGAGAATATCGGTCCATATTTGACTATGTCCCCCGTATAAGGTCCACTTCCGAAGTTCACGTTAATACTAATTTGTATCATAAATACACTTATGTTATTATGTTGAAATTAGTCCTGAAATGTCCTCATATCCATAAAAATCACTGTTCCAAAATTTAAGAAGATTTGTCATAGCTGCCATATAAGAACCATTTCCGAAAAATAATTTAACCCACAAAAATGTTTAATAAATATGGGTATCGAACCAACTTTTATTCAAATCAGTAATTTTATTCAAGAAATCATACTAATATCGGCTATACGGCAATTGAGCTACTGGATTGTGTAACTGTCAGTCAATAATTGGCAATAGCTCCCGAATTAAGTCCACTTCCGAGCATATTAAACAACCATATAACTCTTGTAAATAACGTTATTGAGATGAAATTCAACCAAAATAAGCCTCAAATACGTAGAAACCACATTAGTGGATACTGGATTTAGAAGCTATCAGTCCATAATTGGTCCAATCATAAATCTTTTGTAAATAATATTATTGAAATCAAATTCAAACAAAAAATCCTCATCTTACATCTTATGTTGTTTCTTAACTTGTTGTGAATATGACAAAATGTTTTTTTAATTTTATAAATTGTTAAATTACACTCGAGGTTATTATGAAAATCAGACAAACTCTGTAAATTACAGTAAGAATCGGTAATTACATCAATTATAAATGGTCAAAATTAGATAAAATTTCAAAATATTTAGAATAAGATCAGATTAGTGAATTACGTCCAACAGGTATTTCAAACAATATATAAAATACTAATAAGATTTGCACTAAGACTGATTTGAAAACAGAGAATTAGGATATACTAGTCCTATAACCACTCACTGTAGTAGTAGTTTCTGTTGGAGGGTATTAAAGATCAAACAGCATCAAAAAACAAGACTAAATATTTGTTGTCTTGTCCAAAAAAAAAAAAAAGTTTTCAGTGTTAAATAAACGAGTTCAAAAATATTTTATTTAGTGGTTACTTCCGTAAATACTTCCCAAGTGTGGCCGTACCTTTAGTATAGGTTGGATGTGCTCTATTTGGATATAATTTCTAGTCTATGGTTTCTATCCACATAATACTTCAAGAAAATCTAAGAGAAAAAATTTTTATATTACAATGGCATTTAAAAAGTCCGGGAAATTCGGATCCCTACTTTGCCAAAATAATTTTTTTTCTTTCTAAACTTCAAAGAATAATACAAACAAACTTAGAGCTGAAAAATTGTAAGTAGCATTGCCTGGGTCAAAGATTTTTGACACATATATATATTTAGACAGAGTGTAAATATCTGTTGCAATAAAGAAGGATTAAACAAGGCTTAGACCTACTGTAACTATAAAGTTTTGGATTAAATACCAATTTTAATATTTTATGAACCACAACTATTTTTGACTTCTTATTTGTTACATTATTATAAAAACAGGTTTAGAAAAAATCTAAAAGTTTACTACAGCCAAAGCCTTTAAGAATCAAAAGAAGTCATTAATTTTTTTAATTAAAAGTGGCAAAATTATAACAGATTACTTTTGGGACATTGCGAACAAAAAAGTAAATTTTCTAGTAGATTTGTAAGTAGTTTGGCCGACAATTTCCTATTACTTTTTAACTTAATTTGTAAGTAAAGTTTTTGCTGGGTCATTAAGTCTCCATGTGTTGTTCTCCAAAAATGTTGATAAAAAGAACAACTTTAGCATGAATTATATTTAATTTGTCCCGCCTATTGTTTATTATGAGAATAAAATTATTAATGTCTACAATTGTGAAATTAGTCGGAATGCTAAGATCATATACAACCACTTTGTGTTTTCGCTTGGCTTTTTTTAAATTATATAGAAAAATTTATTAAATTTGCTTTTGTTTGTTTCTAGTTCAAAAAGATGTTTCTAAAGCAAAACAAAACAATTATCTTGAAAACTACTTTGACATTTTACAAATGCCACTCAATCTTAATTAGAAAGAACCTAAACAACCTCATCTTGTCTAGAAATCATTTTTGGTTTTGTTTTTGCTGTTATAAAAAAGTTTTTTATATTTATTTTTTTGTTAAACGTTAAGTGCTATAATTATTTTAAAGTGTGTTCTCAACGTACGATGAGATCATAATATAAGTATAATAATAGTTTAATTACAAACAAACAAAAAATACAGAAAAAATAACAATTTTGATTTTTTATTGTTGTTACTTTTTCATTTGAGTTTTTGTAAGTAGAAAATAAAGCAAGTAAAAAACAGTATGATCGATAAGGTGTGATTTCAGAGGACACCCTATAGATAATTATGTAGAACAATCAATCGTGTAGCAACTGTAAATATTGCAAAAAATGTATCACATAATTTCCATTTACTTAAAGAAATATTTGACTTTAGTGATAGTAGCGGATCCACCAATTGAATCACTATCAATTAACCCCCTTATTCATAAAACTTGCCAAAGTTTTATAACTGTCTTATAAAGAAAATTTTGTGTGTTATAAACCCTTGATTGGACTGTTAATCACGATCATACTCGCAGCTTTCTTCAAGTATAAATTGGTTTCCTACGTCGTTACCAGCCATTAAAATGTTCCCTCAACGAAGAACTGTACATAAATTTGTCTCGTTTTGACAACTCTTGTTGATGTTATGTGGTTGTTCCAACAATATTGCCAGAATATTTTTATGCACCACTAACTATGTCTGCCATTAAATGACATTTTACACAAAAAAACGCGGCTCTTCAAGACGCCCGGTCCGGTACACAAGACAATTTTAATTATTTTTTGTTTGATTTTGATTGCAAAAGACTTCACACTCGATTATGATATACAGGGTGGGCCAACTTGGACTGACTGATTTGAAATAATTTTGAAATTTTGATAAAGCTCGAAAATGAGCTTAATGAACCACCGGACCATGTTGGAAAATTTTTTACGTCCGATAGTTCTCAATAATCGTAACATATGGTTCCAGCAAGATGGAGCTACAGCTCATACCGCAAGAGCCACAATGGCACTTCAGTCAGTCAAACTTGGCCCACCCTGTATGTATTATAGCTAGCTTTCATAAAATCTCGATATAATGTAGGGTATTCAAATTGTAACAACAGCAAACCAAATTGAAAACCAACAACAATAAATTTATAGCACTGGCAGACATATTGACGGCAAAAATTAAAGTCGTGGCGTAAAAAACATCTAGTACATTTCGATTATTGTTTAATTGTACAAAGTATAAATTAATATTGAAACGAATTGATAATGCATGAAAGAGTTGTTATTTGAACAAGACGAAAAAAAAAAATTAAATTGAAAATAATAAATAAAGTGTAAGATAGAAAATAAAACATATAAATAACAATAACAATATCTGGTAAATGAAAAAAAATAATAATATATATGTACATATATATAGTACATATGTATGTATGTATGTATATATGTATAGAGTACATAAATATATACAAAACAGCAATAACAAAGGTAAAGAAAAAGAGTACGATACAACTTCTATGCATGAATAACAAATCGAATGTCTTTCATATCGTATGATTGATGATTACTCATCGTCATTATTATTATTGATATCCCAACTAACGAGAGGTAGCAACAATTTGCTATTGCTGTTTTTTTTTTCTTTTTGTTTTGTTTTGTTATATGTAGTACCAAAAACAACTTATTGATTGAAATAAATATCGAAGGTCTTAACACTTAAGTAATCGATGTTCTCAACAAATACTTTACATTTACTTCTAATGAAACCTTTGGCCCTTTTCCAATAAAGCACTAAATACCAAAATACTCACAATAATTATCAAACTCCATATGTCATTACAAATGCAAAAACTATTCTAGATTTTTTTTTTTTTTAAGAAATTTCAACACGATCAAACTACTGGCGGCCATATCAAGTCTTTTTGCTGATGACATTTGCATTAGTCATTTCTTTGCTTCCCTTATCTTATTGCAAATTTGTGGCATTAGTCACTAAATTTAAATGACACAGATATTTAGAAGTATGTATTTTAAGTTGGCAAGCATGCTGGATCTATTTTCGGCTTCACAGATTTCGCTCAAAGTACGTGTACAACTTCTGTGTAATTTTCTTTTCAATCATTGGAAAAATCATAATATCTATCTCTAGTAAAACCTTGACAGATAAAATATTTCTACTAAACAATAGACTGTTTAATTTTTTTATATCTACAACTAGTACAAGCAGAGAAAAAAACATGATTGAGGTAATCATAATCGGAGAACAACATATGGTGATTAGTGTAATGTTTTTGTGGGTAAAATTTATTGTGATCAATATAATTATCAGAAATTGGTAAATATAATCATAATATTTTCATATTAATCATACCTGCTGCAAATGCTTCAAATTTTGGCACACTTCGAAGATTTGTAAACAAATTTTCGATACAAATACCTAAACTTAAAACTCGAAAATTTATAAATATTTTGAAAATAAATCTACTATTTCTAACCGGCAGTACTAAAGTGAAAATTTTGCAAAAAAAAAACTAATTAAATTTGAGTTTAAGTGTTGACCACAACACGCACTGACCTCCAGGTACTACGCTCAAATTGGGGCATATTAATTAAGGTGCTATCAGACGGGATGTATTTTACATATGTACTGTCAAATTTTCCATCTGTAAAAGTTGTACACATCGTGTGATACATATGAAACTTTACATGTGTAAAATACATGTAGAAATACATATGTAATTTTTTCAACTACAACATGCTCTATTTTCCTGTGACAAGCATAAACAAAACAGCTGGTTTGTTTTGATACAAAATTGTGTGAAAAAATATATTGTAAAGAAAATGGATAATGAACATGGAAAAGTAAGTATTTTTCGATTTTTAATAAATTAAATTATGTTTATTATATTTATTGCATTTAGATTGGCCAAAAGAAGCAATCTTTTAAATTTATACACGTTAAGAAGACAGCTTTTATTTACATTTATAGGTTATGTCATACGGAAAAACATAAGCAGGTGTGATAGCAAAAATTTTGAATCGTATGTAAAATGGAAATTTTGACATACATACGGAATTACATATGGGTAAGAAAAGTGACAGTACATATGTAAAATACATCCCGTCTGATAGCACCTTTACTGAATGTATATATTGTTAATGATCTTGTTTAAATTTGCTTGCAGTATTCATTTATCACAAATTTCAAAAATTCACCATAACTTGGTGCAGTTTTTTTTTTAAATAAACGGATTTTTAATATTTTGTTTTTTTATAAAGTTTATTAAGCTATTTATAATGTTCTTAGGTGAAAAATTTGACGTCATTATTAGTATTTTAACTAAATATCGATTTCTATACATCCAAAGTCATTATAGTGATTTTTGAATGAGAGCTTTGCATATATGGTGCAGTTTTAAGTCCACACTATATTATTTTTCAATTTGACTACTCTTTATGAAAACTAAAAATTATACATAGAGATTTTTTCTTAACTTTTGGTCTTTTCTAACTATTGGACATTGTATGTACGAATCTAGAGTTTATGTGGTTGAAGTTTGAGACAAATGTTTCTTCATTGGATTATCGTTACAAAACATACAAAAATAAAAATCTATACATTTAAAGAAATATTGAAACTTTTTAGCAAAAATTGACTTTAAATTTAGAATATGGAATGTTATAAATTTTAGTAATTTCTTTAATAGTTTAGATATAGGAATGTACCATATGTTTGCTTTTATGTAATTTTTATTTTTTTTCATTATTAATTCTTTAGAATAGAATTGACAAACAGCAGAATCTGCCAAATTTTTAACAAAATTCTATTGCATTGTAGAACAAAGAAGTTCTAAATAAACTAACGATAAGGTATAAACTATTGTGCAATAAATTCTTGTTATAAATTTATCGAGTGTGAAATATTATTAACAAAATAGTGTTTAAATATTCACCTGTTATTTATAAATATTTTTATATGAAACGAATATTCACATATAAATACTTACATATTAACAACCTAATAAAGGGTTGGACGAATCTGTGCAATATAGAATAGTCACAATAATTTATTTCAACACATTAACATAGAAACTTATACATACACGGTTAGATACCGTGGTATTCATAGGAAAATATAATTTTAATCTTATATGTATATATATATATTTTTTTTTGTAGATTTGTATAAGAAACAGAAACAAACCGCCAAGATATGAAATGCTTTTAGACACGTAGTCACCAGCACTCACACTTTGGACTACATACTAGTACGGGTAAAACAAACACAGCTGTGCTAAACAAGGGGGAAAAGTATACAATAAAAAAAAAAGAAAGAATGACAAAAAATATAATGTGAAAAAAGTTTAGTAAAAGTACTAAAATATTTACGTTACTCACTAAGCAAATAATTTCTAGAAATGAAAATGAAAACAACTAAACAAACATAAGCAGGCTGTGAGAAAAACCCAACAACGCCCGATTTACTTAAGTATTTACAAGCAGGGCACAATATATTAACCCTACACTCTGTTATAAATAGTACACATGTATGTAGATATGTATGATTGTATGTTTGAATAATATAGACCAGTTAACCCCCTATATAGCACGCTTATAGAGAGGGAGGGTTCTGATGGTGGTGTGTGTGGTGGTAGTGGCCTTGTCACGCTATTCATTCATATTTGCACAGCTGCCTCAATTTTACTAATGGTATTTTCGGGGTTTTTCCCATTCTTTCTGAACTACAAAGGAATTGTTAATATTTTATTTTTTTTTTATTTTTTAGGAGCATAAAAATAATAATAATAACAACAACGACAACAAATAATTTCAATTGTACCAAAAGAAAATATTTTAGATTTCTATTACTTAAAAATATATTGTAAATATTGTGCACGATTATCTAGAAAAAGAACTAAAAATCCTCAAGTCAAGAGTGGCACGTTCTAAAGGAAAAATATTTATGCTTTTGCCAAAAAACAAATTTCTAAGAAAACATACATACATATATTTCATACACTTACTTAGATTATACATCTCATGAATACATTTGTATCTGTTAGTACAATATAAATACATACACACACATACCTACATAAATACACTTTTCATTTTGCTCTTCAGAAAAGCAATTTGAATATTAACAATAATAATTTATCATATTTATAAATATTAAATATTAAACTTATGCAAAGTTTAAACCTTTTTTTCATATTTTTTTCAAAATTGAAAATAATAACAAATAAAATCTATATTATGTGTCACCTTATTTGCTGTCTTCTGCCCTGGCTCATATTTACCCATATATTCGAAAATATTTGATAGAATTTGCAATTTCCTTAATGAAAGGGACATTTTAAAACCATACCAAGTACCCTATTATTGATTTATGATTTTTAATTTAAGGAAGTTTACCAAACAACTTTAAATATTTATTTGCCATTATTTTAGAGCCATAGATAAAAACGTTCCTAAATTTGTGCTCACATACACAGTCTATCACAAAACTATATTGACTATTCGCTTTCAAGATAAATTTATGGTGTAAATTTTATACATGTAGATATGTAGATATGTACTCGTATATAATGGGGAATTTAAATTTAAAAAAAGAAATGTCGCCGAAATAAAGGTGAAAGTATTAAAATTAATTTTTGATTGCCAAACTCGAACGCAATCGAACGCACTCGAACGAATTTGGAAATTCCTATATAAAAATTTTTAATTGATAATTTTTTCTTAATAATTAGTGAAATAAATCAAGATGATATAATTCATGTTAAAAATTAAAGGAAAAATTGTTAATAAAATCTTATATAAAATTATAAAAATTTCCATCATTATGCAATGTTGGATCATTAGCTTACCATTACATAGAAATAAAAGAATGCATTCCATGTTATGATGGAAATTTCCATTATTCCCTTATGCAAAGAAGGGTTAAAACCTTAAGAGATTAACATTTTGTTTTACTTAAACAAATAGTTGTTTTTTTTTAAATCCGGTTAAAGAATCTCTGCTGAAGTTGCACTTTTATCTATGCTCAAAGAGATATTCAAAAGTGATCTAGTGAAATCTCTACTTAAGAGAAATCAAAAGTAAAGAATTATTTACTCAACACTTTTAAATTACTGAAAAACCCAAAATTAAAGAGTGAGATAGAAATGTCTGTTATTAGAAATGAATTGAAAACGTTGATTGCGAAACAAATGAAATAATGAATGTAATTTTAATATGTATGTAGAAGTCCCCCACAACACCTAATAATGTCTGTAATAATATGGAATAAAATATTTAACAAGAATTAGTTGTTTCGGAGGGTGAAAAAGGATTGTTTATGCAATTAGAATACAAGAATTTGCTAATAATTTTGTCTACAAACGATATTTTTAGTCATCTTCATATATTGGTAACTAATTTCTCTTTACTATAGACACCTTAATGTTTTTAAGAAGCTTTATCGATCGATAAGATTCTGTTGCTTTTAAATTAATATAGCAATTAAAGGTGAAATGACATATTATTTTTGTCAATCTAACATTTTAATATAAAGATATCATGTTTTTTTATTTATTAGTTAATGGTTAATGAACTTTTAATCAATTTAAAATTTTTGTTTTCAAAAATGTTTATATTTAATTTTAATTTTTTTAAAATAAATTTATAATTTGTTTTAATATGAAACAAAAATCCCGAAATACCGTAAAATCCCGGGATTCAGGGATTTGAAAAACCAGTCCTGTTTCGCATCGCTAGTGTATATCAATAACAAATGTATGTATGTATGTATGTATGTATATGTCTCTCTAGGATTATATGGTAGCTTATCAAACAGATTTAATTTCACACTATAATCAATTTATATTTTTGTATTTTTACATCCATGTTGGCCAACTTTCAATTTATTAATAATAATATTACCAAATTATTAATAACAATAGCAAAAGGCATTTTCTTTTAAAAAAAAAAAAAACTGTACATATACATAATTATCGTTTAAAAAACTGCATTATTTAGTACATACAACTAAATAAATCTTAACTGCTCAAATTTATTACCATATTCTTTAGCATTAATTGTATTAAGTGGTTTTTTTTTATTATTTCTATGTTCATTCATAAGAAATTTTCTTTACCAGTTCTATGACTCAAAAATTAGCTTGACCTAGAAAAAGGTTTCGCTGATTATTACTCAAAGCAGCCAGAAGTATAAGCAGAGAACTTCTTTACCTTGTTGCTAGGCACTCGTCATTGTGATGAGTAAGACAGCAGTTGCTTAGTTTGGAGTTGCTTAATTTAAAACTATCAGTTTTTGCAAAAAAAAAAATGAAACAAAAAATAGCAATAAAATCATGCCACTGTAAACAATTGTGATAAAGTACAAAATGAACTTTAATGCTGAATCAACTTTTAATAAAAGAAAAAGAAGAAAAAAAAACACACAAATAAGAATAATTGCATTATTAAAAGCCTTGAATTAGCTTGAAACAAAAACGAATAGAAAATTGTGCTGGTTAGTATCTGTAGACAACGGCTGTGCGGTATGCTACACTTAAACCTTCCACCAAGAAATAAACTTTATTTTATTGAAAATTAGTTAGTCATAAATTATGTTTTCAACATACATATATACATATTTATTTGTTATTTTCTTATAACCTATTGCAGCTAATTCAATATCTACATATGCTCATATGTCCTATGGGTCCACTTCCAACAATATCTTACAAATCTTGATATTGACATAAAATTTAACACACATAAGTTATGTCTGAGGACCGAAGCACAACTAGAGACGGCTCTCAAAGCACTTATGAATTCGTTTTAAAATTTAATACAATTTCAATTCATAAATATAGAAATAATACCCACTGATTCTGAATTGAATTAAAGGTTGCATACTCGTATACTATTGTGTTATTATACTAATATGAATAATGGCGAAATTATTATTTTTTATAGTTTTGTTTCTTATAATTGTCTCTGTATACGAGTACATAGTAATTTCCGTATGAATTGAAAGTCGGCAAATACCACCTTAAAATACATGCATACAGACATAAGTGTGTGTATTAATATATATTATGTACATGCACGTACATATGTATGTATATATATATATATTAATGTATAAAGAACCGTATAATAAATACATTATGAATGAGTAGACTTATTTCTTGAAAATTAAGTATAACAAACTCATAATTCTAAGTAATTAAAATTTAAATGTTTAAAATTAAGCAGCAAATTAAAAGAAAAAAAAGTACCAACTTGGTTATTTCTCAGTACAATGAAAAGTCACTAGGAACCATTCACATAAATTTAAATGTGTGTATCGCCTACTGAACGGAACTGAAGGATTATTGTGTAATTTACATACAAAATTTATATGAAAATCTGCAACTCACCTATAATTTATTATTTTGGCTAAAGTGATTTCATTTGTAAGTGTTACAGTATTTTCACTTTTGCCAAAAAAAAAAAAAAAAATGTTTATTTTTCTACTTTTTAGGTTTGGCCAGCACCAAGTGATTTTATTTTAGCGAACGTGATTTCTTTTCAATTCTTGTTGTTTTAAAACATTTCGTTGTTTTTGTTTTTAATTCTTTCTATTTTTCTACTTTTTTTTTTTGTCAACGATAAATATTATTGTCAAAATATAGCTGATGCAAGACTTTATGTTGCCAAAACAACCAAATAATACGTCAATTCTACTGTAGAAAGTTTGTAATATACATACAAATATAAAAAATTTTATAAAAGAAATAAAAATTAAAAACAAAAAAAAAACAGGTACTTGTGTACCCATCGATCACTAGTTATGAAATAGGGTCATTAGTATTGTGTTTATTTACTTAAACGATCAATAAGATATATACGATACATATATGTACATACATACATACATATATTGTCTAAATATGTCAAGTAGGGTCAAAATTTTCCAAAAGAGCTAGGTTAAAAATTAATAAACAATTAATGAAATTTGTTTGTACTTGGACACCTTCAACCCATATTAACCGATTGTCCCAAATACAGTTCAAAGCCATTCAAATACTTACCAAATTAAACATTCATTATCTTAACAAAATGTAACCCATTACTGAACGATTTTTTTACCTGGATTATTTATTTTGTGCTTTAAAGGTTTAAATTCTGAAAAAATTACTACAACTACTTTTTATACCATAAAAGTCACCACAAATAAATCTATATATATAAAAATTAAATAATCCATGTATGTAATGGGATCACGTAAAAAATATTTTCAAAAGATTGTTTGTAAAAAAAATTTAAAAAATTCCGAGCTAGTTATATATAAAACCAAATCACACCTACAAATTTTGTACACTTTAACGCCCATAAATCTCTTAAAAATCTTGGTATCCAAATAAAATTCACCACAAATAAGTTTCATATATATTGAAATCATGTCACCCAAATTAGTAACGGTCGCTCAATAATTAGTCAAAGCTGCAATACAAGATACATTTTTGAAAATCGCTTTAACATGCAAAAAATTTTTTAAATATAAAATTGAACACAAACAATATTGATTGCTCAGAAGTCATGTAACAAAATTCTCGGATGATCGGTCCATAATAGGTCATAGCGCCCATATAGTGATGATTTCTGAAACTCCTGTACTGGGTGTAGAGTATTTTATGATAGCGATTGAGCCTTCGTATTGAAATATATAGTGTTAACATTCGTTTTGATTATTATTTTAGAAGGTTACCATTATTCCATTAAAAACGGTATATAGATATTTCATTACAGGTTGTTATGGGTTAATGAAATTCAAGTAAAAATATATGTGCGTTAAACTTTATCTCGATATAAATACGTTTAAAAGATTTATGGAGGTTAAAGTGAATTACGAAGAGGGTCTTATATGGGAGTTTTGACTATTTATGAACTGACTATTATAAAATTAGGTGTCATCTTATTTGTACATAAGAAACTCATTTTTGTTAAATTTTATTCGGATAACAACATTTTTAAGAGATTTATGGTACTTAAAGTGATTTCGGGAAATGGGCCTTATATGGGAGCTACGACTACTTATAGTCCGAACATCATAAAATTCTACCATATTATATGTATATGTACGAAACATATTTGTGTTCAATATTATTTGGATACCAACATTTCTAAGAGAGTTATGCTCTTTTAAGTGATTTTCGGAAGTGGGCCTTATATAGAAGCTACGACTAATTATCGACCGATCTGCACGAAATTTGTAGATGTGGTTTATCTTCATTGATAACATTTGTAGTGAAATTTGTTTGCATACTTGCACAATTCAAAGATTTATGATCGGTAAACCCCAATTTCGGGAGGACATTTGTATGGGGGCCAGGTGAAATAATGGACCGATTTCCACCTGTTTCAATCCCATCCATCCTATTGTGGTGTAGGGTATAAAAATTTATGTGGGGCACAAGAAGAATTTTGTTTAAGTAATTGAACTATTTCTCTCAGACACATTAATAAATATGGATTAATTAAATTTTAAAGAGTTTTTATAGAAGAAACACCAATTTTGTTTAACAATTATTTGTTGTTCTACTGTAATGAAATCCATACATATAATGCAAATTCGGTAAAACCATAAAAATTCTCAACGAAAAAACTCGTTGAAGTTTAAAATTTAGATATAGAATTTTTTCGTTTATTTATTGAAAAGCGCTAATGGTTTATATATTTTATCATAATATTCCAAACTGATTTGAATGGCAGGGAAACTATAAAAATATTCCAAATTTATATTTTGGTTAAGGAATTTGTTCTAAAATGGCCTGAAACAAGTGTTTTCGCAAATTGAACAAAGCGAGGTGATAGACCCTGCAAATAACGCGACTAGTCCATACATGCATGTAAAGACTAGACCAAAGAGGAGTAGGAGTAGGAGTACTCCAAAACTACTGCAAATATATGAACAAAAGGTGGTCGATTTAACATTGCGATGTCGTAGGATTGGACCATATAACCCATCGGAGTAGTCCCAAAACTACTCCATGCATCTACTCCATGGAGTACTCAAGAGAGTTCGTTTTAAACAAAAACAACCCAATATGCAATCATGTTAACACGAAACCATGTCGTTTAACTACAAACTCTTGTTTAACTATGACATGGTCCATGACTACATTACATTGGACCATGTTGTAAGTAGTCCATTTCATCTAAGATGGATCACGTAGACCAATATTATTTGCAGGGGAGTCAAAATATGGATGTAGTACATCCATACATACGTATATATGTATGTAGATACATGCATTGACTATGCTATTATGTTTTACGTGTGTGTTTGTAAAATTTTGCATTTAATGTTTTAAGATTTCAATAATACAACAAAATTGGTGCAATAATTGTCAAAAATAAAATCGTACATGATTAGTGGCAACAACTAATAAAATTTCATAAAAACATTTATTTCTTCAATAAAAGTAAAATATACAAAAGATAAAATGATTTATACCACTCACTAGCAGTATTTGAGAGATTGTTAATAAGTTTATTTGTTAAAACAAATAATTAAAAATGAGTACAAGAGCTAAACAAATTGTATGTTGACTAATTTGACTCTCAAAGCAAAATTTAAATGAGAATTGAACTCTTTCCACCGCGAGCGTGCTCAGTTGTACTCTGGTTAAATAAATGCTATTTTGTGAAAGCGGTCTCTTGTTTTTTTTTTGTTTTAATAATTTTATTGCATCCATAAACACTCGATAACACAGTGTAGTCGTCTTCTCTTGAGTGAATTTTATGGTCTCGTGTATTCCAACAGATCGTTTGTCTCTGATACGATTATTGAAACGTGATCGTGATAAAATCATACTGGCTGGTTGTTTACTTAGTCAACATTTTATACTTTGCTGTTTCTTTATTATTATGCCCTCCACCACCAAAAATGGTAAATGAGGGTGTATATAAGTTTGTCATTCCGTGTGTAACACTGAGAAATGTTCATCTGAGACCCAAAAAAGTACATATATGTATATATTCTTGATTTTTATGGAATTCTAAGTCGATTGAGCAATGTCCGTCTGTCTGTCTGTGTAAAACACTCCTACGTCTAAAATATACAACCAAAATCAGCAAGGTTTATAAAAAACCGTTTATAATTCTCATAAGCAGTTTGGTATTGTAAATCATCAAAATCGGTTCTGGCGAACCAGAATTACGGACCAATATGAGCAACTATCCCCATCAAAATACGATGCTTTCAAACAGTTTTTGCTATTTTGTTTGAATATATTGCAGATAATATGTACCATGAAATTTTGTACAAGTTAGTTTTACGATGAAAGAGCAAATTATAATGAAAATAGTAAGAATCAGTCCATTACTTCTCATAGCCCCATACAAATTTCTTCTCGAAATGTGGCTCAATATTACATAAATGCCTATAAGATTGCAATATCAATACAAAATTCAGCAAAAATAAGTTTCATATAAAAATAATTCACAAAACGAAAATTTGACTACAAAGCCTACTTCCGAAAATCACTGAAATACGTATAAATCTGCTTAATATATAAAAAAAATTGTCTGTACCGTATTTTTGGAAGATTGTTCCATAATTGGTGATAGCTTGCATATAAGAACCAGTTCTGAAAAGCAAATAAACCCATAATAAATATTGATATCAAACCAACACTTTATACACATAAGAAATTTTAATCCAGAAATCATACTAATATTGTTTATACTGTTGAATTTTGTACTTGTCAGTCCAAATTTGGCAATAGCTCCCAAATGAAATTAACTTTCGAGTATTATTATAACAAACATTAAACTACGTTCTTGGAATGAAATTCTAGCTAAATGAGCCTCAAATGCAGTGCAATTACGTTACTGAATGCTGGATTTTGAAGATATCAGTCCACAATTGGTCCACTTCAACTATAATTTTAACTTCCGGAAATCACTCAAATGCGCATAAATATCTTATAGGAATCAGCAGCAAGTTTGAAATGGACATAAATTTTCCATACATACAGTATATATAGTAGAAATATTCATACACAATTTTATGATGATCGGTCCATATTTGACCATAGTCTTCATTTAAAGTTCACTTCAAAAAATCACTTAAACACGACTATATCTCCTATTATACCTCTGATCAAAAACTAACCGTTATTTTACATTTTTTCAAAAAGTATTTATTTATTCATCTTGTCTCCTTCAAAGAAATCCCCCTCAGATATAATACACTCCTGACACGCGCTTTTTTGTATTGCCAACAGCTCCTGTTTCGATTTTTCTTTTATCTCCTTAATCGTAGCAAAACGCTTTCCTTTCACCGGTCTCTTCAGTTTTGTGAAAGAAAAAAATATTAGCGGGGGCCAAGTCAGCTCAATACGGTGGTTGAGGTATGATAACGGTTTTTGGCCAAAAACACATGCACAAGCATGGATGTGTGAGCTGGTGCGTTGTCATGGTGCAAAATTCATTATTGGTTTTTCCACAATTCTGTGCGTTTCAGACGAATTGCTACGCGCAAACGGCGTATAACTTCATGGTAGTAGTCCTTGTGGCAAGAATTCATGATGCACCACGCCATTGCAGTCGAAGAAACCTTCACATTTGACCGACCAGGACGAGCATCGTCATTGGCATTTTCTCGGCCTTCCTTAAACCGGTTATACCACAATTGAACTTGTGTTCTGCTCATAGTAGACTCGCCAAACGTCACAGTTAACATTTCAAATGTTCTTGCGGATTTAATTTAATTTTTTACACAAAACTTAATACAGTTTTTTTGATCCATTTTTTCGAATAGTTAAAATCGAAGAGCACACCAAGACATGACTAACCTTTTTATCTGTCAAAAACAAACTGACAATCCAAAAAAATGGCTGATATTACCAACATATACAACAGACATGTCTACCAACATAACAGAAAAAAATGCGAAAATCGAACATACGTAACTCAAGAAATTTGAAAATAACGGCTATTTTTTTGATTTCCTGCTGATTGGCCCGTAATAGGTCATAGCTCCTTTATGAGGAATACTTCCGAAAACTCATTAACCTCCATAAACATCTAAATCAAACCGAAATTTTACACAGATGAGTTATAATTATGTAAACATTATACCATTGACTTTTGTGAATGTTGGTCTCCCGTACAAGCTCCACTTCCGAGAATTACCATGAAGTATTCAGATCTGACAATTTTGAGGTTCTAAAAAACCAAAACCAGCTTCCTAGGGCTTGTCTTAAACTAAATCGCTTTATTATACAACCTGCAAAAATATAAACAAAGTGTAAATTCTTGATTATAACTGAAATATGCATAGAATTCTTATAAATATCGTTACCGAGATGAAATTCTACTAAAATAAACCTAAAAAAATATACGTAAGTTGCGGTACAATATTTTATGACGTTCGCCCTATGATATATGATATATGGTGGTGGGTAAATAAGATTCGGTACAGCTTACTTGTTTCCATTACGTTTTTTTTAACTTGTAGTTATAAACTGTTTAATTACACTCAAGATTGTTATGCAAATCAGACAAACTCTGTAAATTATGGTGAGAATTGATAATTACATCAATTATAAATGGACAAAATTAGATAAAATTTCAAAATATTTAACATAAATTATGTTGGTCGTAAAATTGTATTTCAAACAATAACATACATACATACATACATACATACATACATACATACATACATACATACATACATACATACATACATACATACATATAAAATACTATGTATAATCTTGTAGTTTTTGTATTTCTTATTATGTATATTTTGGTGGAGGGTATTTAAGATTCGGCACATCCGAATATTGCACTCTAACACTCTTTTCCTTAACGTGGTGTATATGGAAAAATGTTGCACCTATTTTTAGTTTTATAAACGGTTACATTAAATACATATAAGACAGACGGATAGATCAATCGACTGAGAAATCCATAAAAATCAAAAATATATGTGTACATATACATATACATACATACATATGTACATTGTTGGTCCTCAGATGAATATTTCTAAGTGTAACACACGGAATGACAAACCCTCATTCATCACTTATGGTGGTGGAGGGTATAAGAAATAGAAACTACGGTACAATATTTGATGAAGTTCGGCACATATGTATGTATCTAATAGGTAATTTGGTGGTGGGTACATAAGATTCGGCACAGCCGAATATAAACTCTTACTTGTTTCTTTTATTTCCTATGCTGTATTTCCATGGACTCTTCTTCCATTTGAATAGTACGGGTATGTTCGTATGCAAGCATATTGGAAACGGCTCAGCATGATCACGTTTAAACATGTTCCTTTGTGCACTAAACACAGTGTAGGTCACATCATCCATTGTAAAAAATGAACAAAAACAAAAAAACTAAAAACTACATTAACAACATCGAATCATAAGCAAAACAAAACATGTTTTGTAAAATGGATTTGTAAATTTATTTTTGTATTTTTTCAGTTTTCTATATTTTTCGACTTCTTTTTTACTACTCCTTCAATTTAAACTGGTTTTAGTTTATTTTTTTTACGAGTTTCTGGTCAATCTTTTTTGTTTTCAGTTATTGTTGCTGTTTGAATACTTTTGTAAGTTCGTTATTGACTGTATGTCAGTTGTATTTACAGTAGTATGTATGTACGTACATATGTACATGCGTATGTATGTATTAATGTATGTATCAGGGATGGTAAATAAGATAGATTTGTATTTTATAAATTGGTTTGTTTTCGACAATTCAAAACAGTTTACTGTCAAAATGTTAACAAACTTTTTAAACGGCAAAAGGACGATAGTAAATTCATACACATAATTAACAAATTTGATTCCTCAAGGACAAAGCTTAGATGAAGTAGATGATCATGTGAACTAGAGGATCACACAGAATATATTTCTATATTAAGAGCTACATTATAGCAATGTCCAAAACATCAGCTATTATGATCTCGGAAATACCGAATTTTACATCGAAAGTAGTTGATCCCACGTACTACATATGTATGTATACAATTCCATGCAGTTTTTAATTCTTATAACGAACTTCAAAAATATGTGTATAAAAAAAGAAAACAATCGGCAATGCTAGAAAATTTAAATATTTATTTATTGAAAGCAGTATGAAATAACTGAATTATTTGTATCAGTTATTTGGATATATGTATACTTCTATTTTCCGTCAATATTTGTTTCACTATGATTCATATGTACATACAGCAGTAAAAAGTAGCACTATTTCTCCTAAAATTATTAATGATGTGCAGTTTGTGAAGAATAAAATTCCGGTTCTCTACCATAAATTCAGTCATAATGGACTAGTAAGGTGCCACAATGGACTAAACTATTTTCTGACATTAGTTGAGTTGTTGTACAAAGTAATAACAAAGATGTGATTTCTTTACCTCGGTAAAATTATGCTGGAGTATGGCGGGGAATATTCTAGAAAAACTTCTTTTCTGATGAATAGAAGTCAATGCTGCGAAATGTGTCGTCGTGCATTCACATTTTGAAAATGATAAATCTGATATTATATATACATATTGACATTTTCACACATTTCGACCTATATATACATATATATATATAATATCAGATATAAAATATATATAATAGCAGATTTCCCGAACAGATTCACGTTAGATGTCGTGGTGTCCATCTCGACCACGTCATATCGAATCTAAGCTAACACAAATAAAATTAAAGACTGAATAAATACATGGTTTAGTCCTGGACCTGGATTATCAATATGGTTATATGTCATGTAGTTATGGGGAACAGTCTAGACTTTAAAGTATAAAAATAGGTGATACTTTGTACATTACCATTTGCAACATCCATACAAATCTTAATTTTGCCTTCATTAGACGAGAAGATCATATTTTCCACTTTAAACAGCATTGAAGATTACTAGATCATCTTGGAAGAATGGAAACATTGGACCACTAGATAATTTTATTGATGACAACTTTTTGAAGTGGAAATATCGGGTTTTCAATAAGGTTTTGGATATCAACGAAATTCTTTATTCCTGTGAAAGTACGTTCCCATTATGTATGGAACTCGATTTCTTTTGCACGGGCACGCTTGCAGAAGTATAGACGCTGAACCCAATTTTGGACGGTTCGACGGGTTCGATATTCGTACGAAGTTCATCAATCGCCGCTGGCTTGTTGGCATAGACCATAGACTTGACGTAGCCCCACAGGAAATAGTCTAACGGGGTCAAATCGCACGACCGAGGCAGCCAATCGACTGGACCATTTCGTGAGATAACACGTTCTCCAAACTTGGTTTCCAACAATATTATTTGTAATTAGAGTTCAGATGTTAATACTTATTGTGAATTTCTAAAAAAGAAAATTTAATAAAAAATAATGTGAGCTGATGATAAATCGAGCAACTTTCCTTAATTTATGAATCTAAATTAAGAGCAAAAAATCTTACTATGTATTTGTAATTCAGGTTTTGCATCCCTGACATCTATGTATGGACCAAAATGTCTATGTATGGATGTGTGTGTATATTTTAATCTAATGCTTCAATTGTATCCAAGTGAGATTTAACTTTGTTGTATCCCCTGGTGCGCTACTGTATTACGTATCTGTTGTTTGGCAACTCTTTTCTTATTTATTTTGTTTTTATGTTGTTGTAGCTATAAATATGTATGTATGTATGTTGTATGTATATTTTAGTTGCTGCTGCTCAGTATCTACATTTGTTTGCTTTTTTAGATATCAGCCACAGCCACAGCCACAGCCACAGCACCAACCACTACTATAGTATATTTACACTTAATACACTCATCAAATGTTTATTTTTTAAGGGTTTCCTTTTCATGTTTTTGTTTATCGTAAGTTTTTCCATTATATGCTTATTTGTTTACCATTTGTTTGCTTTTTAACATTTAACATTTAATTATGGAGAAAATTTCGTTAAGGTTGCTTGTTGTTGATTACATTTGCTTATTTTTTTCTTTCACTTTTAAGTAAAATTTGTTAGTGTTTCTATCTCTGAATTTAAAAACATAATTACATATGTACATACATATGTACATACATATTTGCTAATTAATTTTTGGTGAACACTAAAATAATCGACTTATTCGAATGTTATAAAAGTATGTCCAAACCACGAAGGTAAATAATTACTAATATTTTTATTAATATGTATGTATACCTATTAATATTTTTTTGTTTGTCAGAACTTCTACTTATTAACCTTAAAGTACGGCCACTTGGCAAATATTTGCGAAAAAGACGTAACCACTAAATAACATATATGTATTTGAACACGTTTATTTATTTATAAAAGCTCTCCTTATTTATGCCAAAGCCCAACAAATATTTAATTTTAATTTATTTGATGATGTTTGATCTTGCAAAACTCTTGTAACAATGTCAAACAAATTTGTGCTAAAACAAGTGGTTAAGCTTTTATGAGTAAATATTTGCCAAGTGTGACCGTACTTTTAGTATATGAGATAGTGCTAAAAGAAAAATGTTTTTCAATAATTTCAGGGAACAGGTTTTCGACTCAGTTAAATCAATCATTATATTTTACTAAAAGTGATACAAAATGATTTCCCAATAATATTAACTTCAAAATGAATGTATTTACATAAAACTCATGTAAGAGGTAAACAAGTAAGAAAGTATAGTCGGTTAAGCCCGACCATATACTACCCTACACCCAGTATATGTATAAACCAGTATTTCAGAAATGTGCGCTATATGGGAGATATGACTTATTATAGACCGATTATCCAAAAACTAAGTGTCATGATTTCTGTGAATATAAATATTATGTATGTTAAACATTACCTCGATATAAATACTTTTAAAAGATTTATGGAGGTTAAAGTTGATTACGGGGAGGGTTTTATATGGGAGTTACGACTAATTACGGACCGACCCTTATAAAATTAGGTGTCATCATGTCTGTATATTATTTGTGTCGAATTTTATTTGATTACCAACATTCTTAAGAAATTTATGATCGCTAAAGTGATTTTCGAAAGTGAGCCTTATATGTGAGCTACGACTAATTATGGACTGATCGCAGTAAAATTGTACCGTATTGTTTGTATACGTATGAGATATATTTGTGTTAAATATTATTTGGATACCAACATTTTTGAGAGATTTATGCTCTTTAAAGTGGTTTTAGGAGTGGGCCTTATATGGGACCTACGAGTAATTATGGACCGATCTGCACAAAATTTGCAGATGTGATTTATCTTCATTTCTTACTCATATGCGGCGAATGTTGTTTGCATACTTGCATAATTCAAAGTTTTAAGACCGGTAAACCCCAATTTCGGGAAGGCATTTGTATGGGGGCTAGGTGCAATAATGGACCGATTTCTACCAGTTTGAATCCCATCCATCCTTAGGCCGAAAAAATATCACGCACCAAATTTTATCGAAATATCTTCAAAATTGCGACCTGTACTCTGCGCACAAGCTTTACATGGACAGCCAGCCAGCCAGACGGACGGACGGACGGACATCGTTAGATCGACTCAGAAAGTAATTCTGAGCCGATCCGTGTACATACTTTAAGCTGAGTGTTGGACCAATATTTCTGGGCGTTACAAACATATGCACAAATCCAATATACCCTCCCCACTATGGTGGTGTTTATATTCATATAACCCTGCGACTACTGTATATGTACTATACACCAATTTCTCACTTTGCGTCGGGGTTACGTCCCAAAGAAACATGTCGCATATTGAAACGACACATTATGAATTAATATTTTCTATAGCAAACCATATAAAGTTGAAAGATAGGTAATAGGGTTATGAAAATACTAAGTCGTCGGCTTTCTTTCACAAAAATTTGGTCTAATGTTTGCTAAACAGCTTTTTCTCAACGTAAAATAGATTTCCTTGTAGCAGTTGTCTATATTACTACCATTAGCATTATCGTTGGTTTATAATGATTTACTTTTTATGTCAGCAAATAAACGCTTTAGCATCTAATTATGTTACAGATTTTGCAAAATATTAACAAAAACAAAATAAAGAACAAATTAAATAACATTAATAATGAACCCAAAACAACGCAACCTCTGTAGCTTAATTGGTTAGCGCATTTGATCATTAAGCATGAGTTGGTATTTGTAGTCCGGGTTCGATTCCCAGCCGCTGACACGCAAATAACATCAGTTTCTGATAATTATTAGTTTTCTTTCTATCCTATCATAACTAATATTTATCACAGCGCCCTCCTTCGGTGGTATAGCATTCAAACGCCACCGAAGTAAAATATTTAAATAAGGGCTATAAAATCAAGCTTTAAAAAATAATGCGCCCACTCACCACCAGAGGCGCTGCAATTCTGCACTAAAAGCAAACATAATGCGCAATTGCAGAGTTGTGATATAAAGCTTACTTCTACTTGCACCACCTTTACTTCTTCAAGAAAAAGTAACGCAATTAAATACAGGCATATTAATTGCCTGAGTGTTACTTCTCTTTAAAAAAAAATCTAACGACGCACACTGCAAATTAGTACTAATTAAGCAGCGACGCAACTTCAAAAAAACGCAAAACGAAACGAAGGAAAGTGAGGTATTGGTGTATAAGGAAAATTTTGATTATTGTTTTACATCGTCTTTAATTTCATTTTAATTAAAATTTAATTCTTTACAGTTTGTACATTAACAGCAAACAAATCGAAGAATTAAATAAAATCGACAAGCAGAAATAATCAACAAGAAAACTTAAAATGTATGAACAAGAGTACAAGAAGAAATCGTACCTACATTTGTTATTCCGTCAATGTTTACTTTAAACAGCCAAAGGCTATTTTCACATTCATTTAGATGTGCATACATACATACATAGATACATACAGTCACAGATTCAGTTTATTTGAGATACATTTAATTTTCAATGCCGAATGAAGGAAAAAGTGTTTTTTTGTTTGTGTGTTTGTTGTTCTTGTTGTTGTTATTCTTTGTGTTCTGTTCAATTTAGAAATGAAAAATTTTAAATTAAAGAGAAGTAAATTTCAAATCTTGTTTACAATCAAATATTGTTTTTAGTTTTACATACAAATTGAAACAAAACATAAATCCTTGAAAATATTTTACATTTTGTTTACATCATTAAAAACGAAAACCCAACAAAACACAACCAAAATATTCATTTAACTAAACAAAAAAATATAAAAATAAAATCACATCCTATAGTATCGAAACTTATTTCAATAAAAACTATTAAACTGTAAATACATTTCAATGATTTTGCTGCACTGTGTTCCTGATGTTTTTTGTTCTCGATATATTGGTGGCTTTGGTATTTTTAGAAAAGTTTAACTTCTAAAATCTACTCATGAATATTTAGAGCACTTTGCAAAAGTTTAATTATGAATATAATCTAAACTTAACGAAAAATCTCAATTTAACCGAAAACAAAGACAGCATTGGTTGTTATATCGTTACCTAAAATAAAAAACCTTAAATAATATTTGAATAACAACTTTTACTTTAAATTTAAATTGTTTCTTTATTTTTAATAAAAAAAAACACTGTCATTGCTTATATTTTACATCGTTTTATTATTATATACTTTTCACTTGTCCCGCATAGTAATTTAAAGAGTTTGTTAAGGCTTTTTGAGTTTTAGGTGACGATATGTGGGTTTGTTTTTAATATATCACAAATTGAATTTCTTTCGAACTACTTAAGAGTTTAATTTTTTCATCACAAACGTTGCTTACGATTAACATGGGGATTATTTCTTAAATTACTTATTTACAGTAGTTTATGAAAATTGTCAGCATTAGATAGTGGGCAAAAATATAGCACTTTACAATGATTAGACGCGAATGATGAAAATGTTGAATATTTTAGCTGAAAAATAATATTTAAACCTGCCCAACTAATCATATCTGAATATTAGGATTTATGGCAAGGTCAATGTTAGTACTTGTAGCTTGGAAATAATGAATTATAATGCCCTCAGTTGTGGTGACTTAACGGTCGTAAATAGATGTGTCAAACGAAGCAGTGGTGCAACTGTTAAGTTAGTGCATGAGTTTACAACACTATCAATCTTATAATTTACAACAGAACTAATGACACCACATTTAGCAATAAGGATGGGTTGGTAACTATTGACACAATATTGACTACCATTAGGTTAAATCTTGGAAAGTGTCCGGTTTAAATTTTGGAATCACAAATGGAAAAAATATAATTTAGATTAATGCTCATTTCACTGGGTGAAGATGTTGAGAATAAACTCAAGATTGAAATCATGTCACACAAGGGGGAAATTTAGAAAAAAAAGGAAATAATGCAATTTTTAAAGTCCAATTGCAATAAAATTTCAGACGCCTAGAGGGGAAGTGTTTTCCAGATTGAATTTGGATTTCATAAACCAACCAGGAGCGGTGCAAGCGATCCCCAAAGTGGTATGTAAGCAATTGAAAATCCCAATTCTTTCTTTGTGGTTCGATTTGAGAAAGATTATGCTTTATATGTTCAAATATCAATCGATCATCATGAAATTCGCTGTGACGATTTTCAGATATACGTGTATATAAATTATTTGTAACGAATTTCAACATGATAGTGATGTTTATAAAATATTAATGCACATTTAATTGATTTTCGGAAGTGGACTGTAGATGGGTGCGATATTCAAATATGGACCGATCGGTATGAAATCCAATTCAAAGATATATATGTGCATCTGGATTATTTGCGACGAATTTTCACTTGATAGTGATCTTTATAAGAGATTTTTGCACATTTAACTGATTTTCGTAAGTGCACTTTTGGATGTGGACTGTTGCAAAAAAATATCCCTTTAAAATGTAACGTAAACTTTTGTTGAATTTTTTGTTGATAATGATTTTCTATACATATTAATGTACCATTCAGTCATATTCCGGAAAGACGTTTGTATGAGGGCTATGAAAAGTCAGGGATCGATTCTTACCAGGACTTGCCCTTATAAAATAAAAATAAAATGTTCAAATTTTCATGTTATTATTTGCATTATATTTTAAGATAATATCAAATGAAAAAATATAAAGACTGTCTGAAACTTTGATCTAGAACTCAAATTCTACTGGACTGGTTTAGTCCATTTTCAATACCAAACATTGAGGTGGAAAAATAATGTTTGGTAAAAATTTCACTATTCTATGTCTTTATCGAAGCTCTATCGTGAATTCAAAAGACGGATGGACGGACATGGCTAGATCGCCCTATAATCTTTTAAGTGCCCAAAATATATACACTTTTTTCTGCGATCAATATTTCGATGTGGGACCGATTCTGTTTAGTTTTTGATATTTTATTGCAATTGGACTTACCGGTTAGAAATTACAGATTTATTTCCTTTTTTTCCAAAATCCTCCACAGTAACTTTAATAGGCAGGATAAACCAGATAAATTGGAGATCCAAAGCTGGTCCCTCTTCAGCAAGAAGCTCATAAGTCTACATCCCTTCAGAAAAAAAAATAAAAAAAAAACTATATTTAATTAGAGCTGTCGTTGAAGAGGTTTACAAAACTTTTGGAGACTTTTCAAGAAAAGAATTAATGTGTTGATGATGATTTGTTGTTTTGTTTTATTTCAGGATATGCGTATAAGTTGCAGATGTATTATGGATCACACTTTCAAATATTCGCAAATATACAAAATGTATTTGTATTACTTCCAGTATTATATATATCACCACCATTCCATTCAACAAAATGGGCGAAACCTTGCAACCTAATAAAATAAAATAAAAACCTAATTTTATTAAGAATATTTCGATATCCCATTGGTCTCCAAAAGACTAATTTTGAAAATATTTGGAAACACTTCTGACACATTTTACTGATATGTAATATCTAGAAATAATCCTTCTTGCCGAACAGCTCAATTGCTTATTTAAAAAAATAGTTTTGATAATATGACTTCGTATTTATTTGTGGGTTCTTTCCCTTCATATTGTTTATTATTTGTAAAAATATATCACCAACTTCTTTTTATATAGAATTTTTAGTATATAATAAAATACCGGTCCAAAAATGTATTTTTCCGAATAACATGAAAAGCTGTTTTCTAGAAATGTATATTCTTTTTCAATACTCTAATCAATACACACAAAATAAAAGTAGCTTCATAGTTTTGAAAATATAATAGAATTGTAAATTTTACACTCTACACCATTTCCATTATTTCAAAAATTTCCAATTGCATATAAGAATCTTCTATCTGTATTTTAGAGTATTCCATTTGTATTTCTAATAGAAATATCTGAAACACAAATGGAAAATTCTGAAATACATTTGGAAATATAATTAGAACTTTTGAATTACAATTAGAAATGGTGTATTTACTTCGGTATGAAACCTTCGAAATTTTATTTTTTTCCTTATATCTAATTGCTTTCATTTATCTTTTAGTATACATATTGTTACGAAATTGTATTTCAATATAAATTTAACGATCGGTATCAACATAAAACATCTGTATCAACACACGGCATGTTTTTTGAAATACAACTTGTTTAGAATTTGTAGAAGTTTTAATTCAAAAACTTTATTAAGAACACCCTGTTATAAAAATAGCTGAGTAATATGGCAACATTAAGTGTTAACGGCTTTGGCTGAATATTCTAGAAACGAACATAAAAGTGGTTCGAAATAAAAAGTTGTGTCAGTCACCCTCTAGGATGAAAGATAATGTAAAAACAATTTCAGAAATAATTTTTATTGCCACGCCTACAAATACCGCCCTTTTAGTCTTTTGTTGATTGTGTTGCTATTTTGTCCGATCATAACATATTGTATGCCGGTGTTCATGGGTCTGTAAGGACTATATTTCTGTCCTTAATCATTTTTTACTAGCACTTCAAATTATAGTCATTACTTTTAAATATTCGTAAGAACAAATTTATCATTATTAAAAGTAAAAGCAAAAGTTTTCTTGTTGCTGACACCATCTTTGATATGTTCAACATTTTATTTAAATATTAATGAAATAATTAAAACAATGAAGTACTAAAATTAATTATTTAATTGTCATTAAAAATTAGTAGTATGAGTTTTTTCAGTATAAAATCATAAAAAATAACAATTTCACTAAAGAAATCTAAAGAAGTTTCATTCCGAAAAAAAATTCGTTTTACGTTTTCTAAAGACTCAATTTACGGAATCAAAACCACTTTTGATCGGAATTGAGTTCTGTGACATGGCTGTATGACAAACACTTCCATGAATATTACGATTAAGCATTTAGTGAAGGCAGGGAATACTCGAAATTAAAATATACAAGTAAGCCCATATAAATATCTAATAAATATCGATATCGAACCAACATTTTACACCCATCAGCAATGTGAATCCAGAAATCTTACTAATATTGATCATATGACAAGTATACAAAAAGATTTTGTAACTGTCTGTTCATAATTGGCTCCGAAATAGTTTCCAAATAAAGTAAACTTTAAAATATCATTATAAAAACATTTAAACTCTTTTAAACAACGTTATTGTGATGAAATTCAACCTAAATAAGACTCAAATACATGGAAATAACGTTACTGGATTTTGAAGAGATCAGTCCACAATTTCTCCTTTTCTTATTATATTTGAGAGGAGGTTATTTTAAGATTTGGCACAGCTGAATATAGCACTCTAACTTGTTTTTACATATACATACATATATGTATGTACATATATACTTGTATATGTATTGCTCTTTTTATTTTCATAACTATTATATATTGATTAAATGATTTCAACAAATTTACAGCATATTCTCTAAAGAGTTAAAACGACAGCAGCAACAACCACAATGAAAACAAAATCTACTTCAAAGTATTCATCTGTAATATTTTAACACGCAAATTTAATGAGACCATTTTTAAAATGCAATTTCCTATTTTCTAACAAAAGCCTTTAACTCCATCCACTACTCGACTCCTTTGGGGTGATTAACGTTTTACGGAAAAGTATTTGCTAATTAACGCCATCAAAGCTTTCAAATCAACGGAAACAAATTATGCTACATAAGGTTGCTTCTGTTGGATTTTTCCTCCATTAAGTTTTTGTTTTTCATTTCTGTAGAAGAGTGAAGTGAAGTGAAGTATGTATACTACACATTTTTAGTAGAGTACAAATTGAGTGGGTGGATTGTTTAAGTTTGATTAATTTACATTTACCAAACGTGGTTCTTTTGATGGTGGCAATTATTATTGTAAAAAACAGCTGGCAAAATGTGATTCAATTGAAAACATGTTTTTGCTATTTCAATAAATATTTAGATACTGTTTAAAATTAAAAAAAAATTAAGTCATATAAATAAAGCGGAATATGTATATGGGGTATTTCAAATTTTTTGAGCACCTGCTGAAACCGACATACAATGGCTCTTATTTCGTTAAGTTTTATGAATTGAAAAACAAAAAACGTTGTACAGGGTTTGGATAACTATACTTGAAGGATATGACGAAGTTTTACGTTGAAAAGTCTTCACGTTAAGTATTGGTGGTCATCAAAAATTCAAAAAATTAAACAACTTGTTACTTGCATGAGTTTTTTCATCCATTCCGTTTTCTTTGTAATAGTTTTTAGCTTTCACATCCAAACCAATACAAAATATAGTCACTAGACTTGGAGGATATATCCACAAAAAAAAAATTTTGATATCGCTGCTGGGTGAAAAGTTGCATGTGGTTTAAAAGTGAAACGAAAATTTTCCGAATTTTTAACTTTTTGAAGATTTTACATATTATTTATGAGTTTTAAGAGCAGAATTAAAAAACTGCGTAATTTTATGAGGTAAAAATGTAAAAATGTATCTTTTTTGTGTCTGACAATCTGAATTGTCTTTTAAGTTGGGTAGTATATTGCGTGATATGAGTAACTTCATAAAGGGTACCTCCGAGGCGAAAACGCAGTTTAAAATTTTAAACGCAAATATTTTATGAACTTTTGAAAATTTTTGCAAAAAAAGAAAACATTTTTTTTAAGCTTTTTTTATATCAAAACATAGCATGGGAACATGTTTAGGTATCTAAATAGATTCTTAGCGACGGACTAAACTGTGGAAAAGTGCAAAAAAAAAGAATTCTTTTCAACCCGGGCGCGTGCAGCGGCAGTTTTTCCCGAACAAATTTCGCTTTGTGACAACTAAAGCGCTGTATCAATTGCGCTGAAACGTACATCGAATAGAAGACTTTACTGGGCTTGATACTAAAATTGAAAACGAACGAAAAAAATTTAAAGATTTATAATTTTATGGAGGATAAGAAATGTTTCTAACCTCAAAAACTGTAATTTTTATATTTTTTTAACTTAAAACCGCAGTAAAAATGATTAATGAGAATGGATTTCACATGCTCAAATATCGGTTTATATTTATACACGCAAATCGACATTGATGTCAGACAAAAAAAAAAAAAATTCCAAGTGCCGTAATTTTTTGAAGTTGCCCATATGTATGTATGTATGTGTTCATATTAGGGACTTAACTTATTGAAATTAATTCTTGTATCAAGATTGCCATATCAAAAGATAATTATATTAAATGAATATCTTAATTAATTACATTTTCTCGAAACCACATCAACTGAAAATCGATCTGCAAGTAGAAAAATGTTGATATCTCTTGGCAGCGTTAACTAAGATTTTTAAGAAGTATAAAATTCCCTTACAAATTTCAAATGTATACTAAAATCTCTTGTAAACGAAAAACAAAAGAAAGTGATTATTTTGTAACATATGTAAACCATTACATTAATATAATGGTGTTACTGCTGGTATCACTCACTAGCCACGATGTAAATATTTACAAGTTATTCGCATTGAGTGTGTTTGTTTGTAAAAGAAATGACTCAATAACCTAATGCGTCATAACAAACCGAACCATTTCAACTCTAATAAAATCCTAAAATAAGGAAATGCCAAGAATATTAATGTCCTTACATTTAGAGAATGTCTAAATATCTAATTTATATTATACAATATTTGCAGGGTTAGATTTGAATTGAGTACGAGACTGATAAGTAGCAGTTGTAATATAAAGTGTACGACGTATTAAGCATCAAATAAGGGTTGACACAGGAATCCTTAATGTGATGCATCATCATCTTCTCTAGCAAATTTTTTTTTGATAAAGATGACGATGCTGATTGTGAGCTTGACGACGGTGCCTGGTCTGATGTTATTTGTTTTGAATAATTTTGTCACCATGATGAAATTTATCAAAATGATGACGATATTAACAAAAACGTTTAACTTAAAAGTCTTGAATGTAACAATGTTACTATTGCTATTGTCTATGGTATGCGTTAAGAAGTGATTGTATTTTAATAAGGAATGTAAAGAAAACAAGTTAGAGTGCTATATTCGGCTGTGCCGAATCTTAAATACCCTCCACCTAAACGTAATAAGAAATACATAAACTACACTAGTTATAGGCCTAGTATATCCTAATTCTGTGTTTTCTATTCAATCTTGGTGCAAATTTTATTAGTATTTTATATATTGTTCGAAAGACCTGTTGGTCGTAATTCACTAATGAGATTTTATTTTAAATGTTTTGAAATTTTATCTAATATTGACCTTTTATAATTGATGTAATTACCGATTCTTACTGTAATTTACAGAGTGCAATTTAACAATTTATAAAATTAAAAAAAAACATTTTTCCATATTCACAACAAGTTAAGAAACAAAGTGTAAAAAAGGATAAAACATAAGGGGAGGATTTTTTGTTTGAATTTGCTCTCAATAATATTATTAACAATTATTTACATAGTAGAAGTGGACCAATTATGGACTGATAGCTTCTAAATCCAGTATCCACTTATGTGGTTTCTACGTATTTGAGGCTTGTTGTGGTTGAATTTCATCTCAATAACGTTATTTACAAGTGTTGTATGGTTGTTTAATATGCTCGGAAGTGAACTTAATTCGGGAGCTATTCCCCATTATTGACTGACAGCTACAAAATCCAGTAGCATAATTGCCGCATAACCGATATTTATTAGACATTTTTGTGGGTTTATTTGTTTTTCGGAAATGGTTCTTATATGGCAGCTATGACAAATTATTGGCCGCTCTTCTTAAATTTTATTACAGTAAATGATGTTTCACGTCGAATTTCAACATAATGACGGTATATAAGAATGATAAAATAAAGATTACGCCAACGCACGTAAAATTTTAAAATGTTCTGCGCATGTTGGAACTGTGAAGTCACACGTTCTGTGTTTCTATTGGGTAATTTTTTCTCACTTATTTTTTTACTATTGTTTTGCTTGCATTTGCTCACTGCACGCTTCCTGTTTATATTTTTTGTTGTCTTTTTTTTTTGTTTGTTTTTCTTTTTTAAACAGCTTTTCTTTACACTTTTTTACACGACAATGAACGTTTTTAATTAATTAAATATAATTTATCACCAAATGCAATGTCAAATTTATTTATTTTATCAAAACCCGATGTAATATTTTTTAGAACTCTCAGAGTAATTTCAATTGCAAGATTGCCAACTATCACATACAACATGCCTTTTTCGCAAGAAATTTTAATTCTAACACATGAAACATTCTTGGGTAAACCTTAAAATGGAACTTCTACGTCACATAACGGGCAATCATGCTCATGGCGTAATCTTTATTTTATCATTCTTGTATATTAGTATTACCGTAGATGTCGGAAGACCTTATATGTGGTATATATAGTCAAATATGGACCGATATTCTCAAAATCCAGCAGTTTGATTTGGGCATGTATGTGAATGATGCGTGTAAATTTTGGGATCGGTACCTCTATTTATAAGAGATTCATGAGTATTAAAGTGATTTTCGGCAGAGGGCTTTATAAGGGGGAGACGGTTAAAATGGACCGAAATTCACAAAATTTTTTGGGATAATTTTTGAATATATGTAAACGATCTGTGCAAAGTTTTGAGTCGGTATCGATATTTAAACGATATATATGAAGATTAAAGGCTTTTTCGAATGTGGTCCTTATATGGGAGCTATGACCAATTATAAAATTTATTACAACAATTTATTTACCTATAAGGCTTATTTATGTAAAATTTTAACTGTTTAACATTATTTATATCAATTTTATACGTATTTAAGTGAATTTTGGAAGTGGACTTTATATGGGGTCTATGGTCAAACATGGACCGAACTACAAAAAAAATTCGTTTTGCGATTTCTTTTTCCATGAAACTTATTCCTGCTAAATTTTGTATTGATATTTTAATTTTATAGGCATTTATGTATAATTGAGCAATATTTCGGAAAGGTTTTTGTATGGGCGCTATGAGAAATCATGGACCTATTCTTACTATTTTCTTCATACTTTCTTCTTTTACCATAAAATTAACGTATACAAAATTTCAAAAATTTGGAAGAACATTTTTTAAAAATATCAATTTTTTATGCAGGTTGTCTTACATTTTGATCCATAACTCTTGTTCTACCGATTTTGCTGATTTTCAATACCAAACTAAATATAAGTAGTTTTTTGTAAACACAGTTGATTTCGGTTGTGGCTTTTGGACGTGAGAGTGTTTTACACAGACAGACAGACAGACGGTCATGGCTCAATCGACTTGGAATTTTGTAAGGACCAAGAATATTGACATATATACTTTGTTGGGTATCAGATGAGTATTTCGCAGTGTTACACACCGAATGACAAACTTATCTATATGTAAATGGTGGTGGAGGGTATAACAAGTTTAAGTGGTAAATTTAGCTGTATCGATTTTTTACTGCCTTGCAATTACTACTAGAATTATTGCTATTCATTCAGAAAAACAGGCACATAATTCGATTTCATAAATCGTGTGCAAATTAAATATTATAGTTACTAACTTATGAAGTGTGCATATGTATGTAGGAAGTAATCTTAAATATGTTTCGAACTTGTCATACTCGTATTTGGAAAAAATTAATAAAATGCAATTTTGTTTATGTTTTTCAGGGGAAGTACCGGATTTACTGCAATATTTTTAGCCAATAGTATTTATACTGTGCATCTGGTTGGTTGGCTGTCTATGTAATCATGTGCTCAAAATATAGCTCGCATCTTTTCGGTTCAAGGATGATTGGCATTGAAATTGATTTAAATCGGTCCATTATTTCAAAAAGTCTACAAATAATTTGTACATATGTAAAAACCCGAGTAAAATACCTTATGTTTAAAGCGATATAAAAATATAAGTAATGATCCAAATTTCAATGTTTGTACCAAAACTAACCATCACTAAATGCCTAGATTATGATCTTTTAAAGGAGTTTTCAAAAATGCAATCCAAGCTAGGGTAGGGTAGATAAGCGCCAGAAAAGTGGAAAAAATATATAAAGAATTAGCAGAGGCGGGAGTTAACATTTCTACACAAGCCGCTATTTACAAAACTGTAATTAAGTTGAACAGAAATAAAAACTTCTGAAACCTACTTTAAAAAGTGAAACCTGTTGTCAAACGGCTAAGAACACCACATATTGGACTTAATATTAAAACATGTTATAGACGAGTTGATGCCTGAAAAAACTTCATCACTCTTCATCTTCAGATAGCATATGACTTTGTTGAGGAATTAATAAATAACTATCAACAAAAAAATTTTAGGAAAACTAATGAAACACTTGAAGTTAAGGCAATGAAATTCTTATATGACCTGGGAGCCGCATTCAGGTCCTTTCAAAGCAACAAAAATTCTCCCAAAATAAAGTTTTGCAATACTCGATGGAATTCAAGGCCAATTCTTGCTATTTTAGCTTTTATATTCTTATTCCAAAGTACCGAACTAAACTGCATACATGCATATATCCAATTTGCCAATTTATATGTGGAAAATGGTAAAATTTTTGGTTTTCCGATCAGTGCTTCAATGAAGAAAATTACAAAGGATTAAAACAATCATTGACATAATTTCAAAAAGTAAGGGCGTGGCAATTCCTTTGCAGCAAAGGAGTAGCATATGTGCAAAGCAAGCAATAAAAGTTGTACAAGATATTTATCCACTGTGCATCATCATCGCGAAAATATAAAAAAATAAATAAAATAAAATTTTGCTAAAAAAAATTCTTAGAAGGTTTTAGAAATTTGCTTCACTGCGTAAGTTTTTTTTTCAAAATGATGGAAGACAGGTGTTTTCATTAGTAAAACATTCTTGGCCACTCCGTGCTACTATGCCAAATATTTGGTTATAGCCCTAATGTACCTACGAGTAAACTATCTACAAACATATTGCATTTGTTTCATTCCCAGCAGAATTGTGGTGGCCTAATTTAGTGGTTTGCATAAGGGTGCATATTTATTTTTTGGGTAGATCTGAAAAATGTAAAGCCTGAATGTTAGTTAAGAAAGTATTTTGCTTTGTCAATGTTCATGGCTGGCGTTTTTCTTAAACACTCAGCAAACCAACCATTCGAACATACTTTCATCCGTCCATCCAGAATTCCATATTCTTTGTTGCTTTGATTAGCTACGCAATTTAGCTGGGTTACTGGGACTGAACAACTAAAATGATCAACGAATGCGGGCAATGGTTACAAAACCAACTGCAAACTTAGTAGATGGTGGTTTTATTTGTGCTTTAAACTTTAAAAATTTTATTTAAGATGTTCCACTTGGACGCATTGCAAGAAAGAATAATGTGAAATGAATTTCTTAACCGATATCTACATTTTTAATAATGGTGGTAGTTTGTTTAATTGAATGTGTCTGTATATCTGTGAATGCATGTGAGTTGCTTTGGTGTTGTTGCACAACAACAGCAATCTAAAGGAAGCATTATTATAGAACGCAGTGGATGTGTTTGTTTTAAATTTCAGGACTAAAACTATCTATTGCGTATTCATTTTTATTTTTATTGTCTCTTTTAGGTTGTGAGTTTCCCTTATTTCGATTTTGTTGTTCATTAAGTACATACTCGTCTTTTATAGGCATATGAAAATAATACCAGGCCGTTATATGATTTAATCTCTGAGTGTATAGAAATATGTTTTTTCTTTTCTTTTTCTGCGGGTCATCTTGAATATGTCCTCGAAATTTATGTTTAAAGTCGAGAATTAAATAAGACTATTTAGATTTAAAATGACATAGAATATACATAGGGTGACGGCCCCTCATAATATTTCTTAATATTGAACATATTTCAATAGAATAAAAACATTACTCGTAAGAAGTGCTCTACTAATTTCTTCTTTTTGTCCATTCATAATCTGTAACAAATTCTATGACTCTTTGATATACCAAATATCTTAAATTGTTGGCATGAAATCATATCGAATTCAGTTATATACATACTTTTCATAAAACTAAAAACACTATTTTATTTGGAAATTTTGGAAAATGTGGAAATAAATTAGGCAACAAATAGGTAGTCCTTGAATACAACTGTGCCGCAAAATAACATTCATATTCACATTGTTAAGGCGTTAAAATATTGAATACGTCATATCTCCAATGCAACTCCTAAAAAACGGGACGGGATTAAGCGATTATAATTTTTTAATTGTTTAGATGATGCATATCATACATTCACTTAGAAATAATAATTATTTGATGTTTTAGAGGTGGTTTATTTTACAAGTTTCTATTAAGAGTATTGCACCTAAAGTCACTCTGATGAAATATGAAAAATGCCGAAAACGGATTAAAATATTAACTACTAATCGATAAACTCTGACGTGGAACCATATACCAGTTTCCATCTAAATATGAATAATCTTTAGAATAACTCAAATACTATTTATTGAAAAAGTAAAAAAAATATATTATATTGAACTTTACACCAACACCAACCTCCCCTAGAATTGAAGTTTTCTTAAGGTAAGATTTAGCCGGTCTGCTAAAACCTCTTCAGTGGCAATTATTTAACACAAGCCCACGAACAATATGATGAGAAATGTCGACATGTTTTGAACGAGCGTGATATAAATTGTTGTGTGTCAAAGCAATAGCAATTGCAAGGTTTGTTTTCATCACATATCTCATAGTATAGTGATTTTAGCCAAATTATTTCATGACATGCTGCAGCTATTGCCATATATTCTGCTTCAGTTGTAGAGAGTGCCACAGTAGTTTGCTTTTTGAAGTTCCAAGAAATCAGAGAACCTTGAAATGACAATGCGTAACCTGTTGTAGAAGGACGATTATTTAAATTATTCGCCCAGTCTGTATCTGTGCTGCTTGGAAAATTCAAGTTTTAAATTTAGTGCATTTTTTAAATATCTAAAAACACGCTTGACAGCAACCCAATGTGACTTCAGATCAGAGGTAGGCAAAGCGTAAAATGAGGTTGTGTGTGTGAGCGAACTACCCAGCAAACATAAACATAATTATATAAATTATACAAAACAACTTAGATAGAAAACACACACTCACAATATATTTTCCGTAACATATTAGAAATTAACAACGATATTGATATACAAACGGAACTTCTAATACCTCAAAAGCTGATTACATGCATGTTAACAAATGCATTATCAATCATAAAATATTTTTCGTAATTCATTATTAATTTGAAATGTTTGTTGGGAAGTATTTCTGAAAAAAATATCAAAGCATCCGCCGCATGTGCACACATTGCTGTCTCAATGACGACTGAATGAAAGAGATTAAGTGTATTTGTCAAGTGCTCTCTGCATAATTGTGCTATAGGATCACTGTTGCCATATTTGACGATTTATCGTCATTTTGTTGATTTTTGGTGTCAAAAATGACCCTTTGACGATTTGACGATCTTTGCCCCTATTTTGATGATTTTTCAGTATAAATGATTTGCAACACTTTTTTCTCATATAAAATTTATAATTTAGTTTCGGAAAAAGAAAATAGTTTATTGGAATTTTGGAAACACATTTCGGAAATTCAAAGGAAATATTCAAATCTCTTGTTTCCCATCCTAACCCAATTTATACAAAAAAATTTAGTTTTACCGCATTCTTCGGCAAATGCCAAACGAGTATTTTGTCAGGTAAATTTAAACAAAACAAAAATTAGGAATAGGCTAGGAACGCCTTCTTTGGAAGGGATTTTATTTACTAAAGATTTTTTAAAACTAAATAAATATTAACTGCCTTATTTATAAAAAATAAAGTAGACTTGAAGTGTGCTTTTAGACAAAATTTTCATGCAAAATTTTCTTAAAGGACATTTGAAGTCTACTTTATTTTTTTATAAATACGGCAGTAAAAAGTTTAATAAGGAAATGTACCTACAAAATTAAATATACTAATCTCCACAATTTTCAATTATATTTTGAAAGTTTTCAATTATATTTCAGAAATTTCTAATAATATTATAGAATTTTCAAATTGTATTTCAGTAATTTTCAAATACATTTGAGAAATTTTTAATTGTATTTCAGAATCCAAACATATTTTTAACTTCATTTTTATGAAATACGATAAGAATATTTTGAAAACCAACTAGAAACTACAAAAAAGCAATTAAAATTGTTTTAAATATCAAATTAAATTGAAAATTCTGAAATATAATTGAAAAACTTTAAAACGCATAGTGTTGGAAAAGGTGATATTTTGTATTTAGAAGTAGAATTTGTTATGTTTTACATTGTTACTATAAAGAAATTGTTTTGTTTATTTTATATTAAAAATTATATAAATTTTTTAAGAAACATTGATAAAAATTTCTTAAAAATTTTGTGTTCCTTTTACATTAATTTTTGTGTTTTGTTTTGTTATTTGTTACGCTTTTTTTATTTTAATATTGATATTTATAACTATTTTTTTAACTTTTATCGATCTCTTAAATATATTTAATTATATTTGTTTTTTTTTTCTATGTATTAAAAACATTAATTTGAAAAATAAATAAAATATTAAATTGATAAAAAGTTTTATTTTATTTGAAGATTTTGAAAAATGCATTTTTTATTCAAGATTTGACGATTTGAACCCTTATATATCTGGAAACTATGTATAGGATGCCGACCTTTGCTTCAGATATAATTCTTGATCAATCCATAGCTTTCCATATTCTCTGTCGCGTGTAATTTTCATCCCAAGCATAAAATTTGCATTTCAAATAACTGTCATTTTACAATTTGACATCAAATATGTTTTGATCTTGTTTTTTAAAGATACATTATTGAAACAAATCAAATTATCATTAATATACATATATTGCTATGTACTACCTTATTTTCCAACACCAGCTTGCCTGCTTCCACGACTCGAAATACAAAAAGCACCAACAATACAATTTTTCATTTTTTGGTCCTGTAATTTTAGATTTAACTTATATTTCATTGTCAGAATCAATATTTAGAACTGTAAGTCTGTTATGGCCGAATTCTCGGTCATTAGTTAAGCATTGGTAAACTAAAATACTAACTATTGTTTAACTATTACTATTAAGACTGTGAATTTAGCCATTATTCAAATTCGTGAGACATATTTACAATTTGTCGCCGAAAACAATTGTAAACGACGTTTGGGTTTGGATTTAACTAATGGCACACTAAGCATTGTGAATAAAGAATCATAAGTTAAGCCTTTGCCATTAGCTAACTAAAGACTGTGACTTTAGCCATTTCAAAGAAATGCAAAATTCCCATTTTTAACCGACTATTTAGGTGTCGCATTATGAAAAATTAACTTCTCAAAAATTTTGTTGTCTTAAAACAACAGATACAAATGGTACCAAAAAAGTACAAAAACACAAATCTTTACTTTTTTGTACCCTTTCAGTTTGTATGTTTTTAATAAGTTTTTTGTCTTTTATATCAATATTTAAAGGTTCGAGTCTGTAGATCACTTACATATTAAGATTAAGCACAAAATTTCACTTCTTACTCTTTTTTATTCCCTTGAAGATAGACTTCCAAAGAACTACTCTTGTAATACACAACTTTGTGACAAGAGAAATATCAAATAAAAATGCTGTTTCTTCAAACGCATGCGATTTCATAATCATGCGATTGTCAGAACATGCCTGTATATTAAATTTTACCGGTTTTTACCCAACTTATCATGCTACATTTCAATAATATTAGTTTTCCCGTTTGACTTTACCGGGTTTCCCCTTTTTATCCCAACCTGATCCGAGTTTTGAAAAATAATATAGCCTATTGACGCTTACAAGCAGATTACATTATAAATTATATTAAAATCGGTTCAGTCGTTTAGGCATGATTGCGGAACAAACAAACAAACAAATACATTTATAATATATATGTATGTATATTCCAGTTCACTTCTAAAAATACAATAGATGTTAGATTTTTATACCCTTTACCATCATGAGAAGGGTATATATAAGTTTGTCATTCCGTTTGTAATTTCCCGACCCTATAAAGTATATATATTCTGGATCTTTATAGATAGCAGTTTCTAATAGGTCATGTCCATCTGTCTGTCTGTCTGTTGAAATCAATTTTCTAAAGTCCCCAGATATCTTCGGGATCCAAATCTTCAATAAATTTGTCAGACATGCTTCCGAGAAGTTTGCTATTTAAAATCAGCAAAATCCGTACATAAATAACGGAGATATGAGCAAAAATCCGCTACAACCTCTTAAAATATCATCAAAAAAAACTAAGTGTATTAATATTGTTACGAATAATTTCATAAACAGATGGCGCTGATCAAACAAAGTGTTTAAGTGTGTTCTTAAACCGTAATATAAGTGTGTAAAAAGACAGTCGTTCATTATACCCTACACCACCATAGTGGGGAGGGTATATTGGATTTGTGCATATGTTTGTACCGCCCACAAATATTGGTCCAACACCCACCTTAAAGTATACCGATCTACTTAGAATCATTTTCTGAGTCAATTTAACGATGTCCGTCCGTCCGTCTGGCTGGCTGGCTGTCCATGTAAAGCTTGTGCGCAGAGTACAGGTCGCAATTTTGAAGGTATTTCAATTAAATTTAGTACCTGCCATTTTTTCGCCCCAAGGATGGATTGGTTTGAAATAGTTGTAAATTGGTGCATTATTTCACCTAGCCCCCATACAAATGTCCTCCCGAAATTGGGGTTTACCAATCATAAATGTTTGAATTATTTAAGTATCCAAACAAATTTCATCACAAATGAGTAATGAATGAAGCCAAATCACATCTGCAAATTTTGTGCAGATCGGTCCATAATTATTCGTAGATGGGAGCTAAGGCTCACTTCCCTAAATCACTTTAAAAAGCATAACTCTCTCAAAAATTTTGGTATCCAAATAATATTTAACGCAAATATATTGCATATGTATGCTTATAATAATGTCTAATTTTATTATGATCGGTCCATAGTTAGTCGAAATTCCATATAAGACCCTCTCCGTAATTTACTTTAAGCTCCATAAATCTTTTGAAAGTATTTATATCGAGATAAAGTTTAACACATATAATATTTATATTCACAGACATAATGACACTAAATTTTTGGATGATCGGTCCACAATAGGTTATATCTCCCATATAACGCACATTTCTGAAAAACTTTTTTATACATATACTGGGTGTAGAGTATTATATGGTCGGGCTTGACCGACTATACTTTCTTACTTGTTTTTAATTGTGTTTGTGTACTATACATTTAAATAAATAAAGACTCGTTATATTTTCTACTTGACGCTTTTATTTTGCAATTAAAAAGGAGCTGGTATATTTAAAGGAAATAAACCATCGTTTTTAAAAGTTGAAAACGTAACAATATAATATATTTATGTATGTATGTATACATATAATATAATTATGCATCCACAACAAAGGTGAAGGGTATATAAAATTCGGCATAGCCGAATATAGCACTCTTACTTGTTAATATCATAAATTCTCGTATATTGTCCTCTAAGACATTTAATATTGAGCTGTTTATTTACGATTACAATGCTAAACATAACTTCTGAGGCTCTCTAATCACTACTTCTTGAGGGTTGCTGTATCTAATAGGCAAGTACAAACCTCAATAAGATTCCCGATATACATAATTGACTTTGCTTTAATCATGAACCCAAAACTTAAAACTTGAACGAAGAAATAATTTGTTAGAAGCATAAACTGTATGTTAGCTCAGCTCACACTTGCCACAAACCATTGAAATATCACCAGTCCACAGTGAATATTTTAACAAATATCTTTACAAACGCTGTTAGAAGTCTACAACCTTATATTTCTCGTTGAGTTATAGACACTCAATATTTCCAGAAATATACAGTCGCTTTTAAAAGAAAAAGAACAGGAGTCAATGGTAACTCAATCAGTGCCAAAAAAGTTTACATGACGCCTAGTAGAAAGACGGAATATAGTACCTAAGGAGAAAGGCTATGATAAAATATGCAATGAAGAATGTGCTATAAATTTGACTTAATCACCCCTATCTTGAATAAAAATTCCACATGAAATTTTTCCCTTTCCACATTTTTCCTATTAAAATTCAATGTTAAAAAAATAAAAGGGAACGAATTTCATGTGGAATTTTTATTCACGATTGGGGTGAATAATAACTCACGAATGAGACGTTTTTTGTTTATGTTTAACACCATATTACGGTTTGGATACTTTGGACATCATGGAAGGTATAGACGATTTGAATTGTTATTTGGCTGGCCTATTTATAATGCTACTGCTTTAGGTAATTCATCACTTAAAATAGAAATTCAATAGAAATTCAAAAAAACTTACCCTAAATGATTTAACCAACTTTTATCTCACATTCAAAACCATGACAAAAAAAAATTAAAAAGTTGAGATTTTATGTTGTAAATTAGGGCTTTTAAAAAAATTAAATCTTACATACGGTCCGCAGGGTGTTTTCAAACATTTATTTCAATGAATACATGCAGTGTGCCAAAATTCGCACATATTTTTTTCAGTTTCCAATTTCTTTGTAATTTTAGTATGTGAAACTCGATACAAAGGCATCATCAACCAACCCTTTCATGCATTGTAAACAAGAGTTAATCCTAAAATGTTTTTCAATATTCTGGGCAAATTTACGATTATGTGCATCCGCCCATGTCCACCCATACCGGTATACATATTAATATTAAACAACAGCAACATCAGTAACAAAAGTCCCGAACATGAGTACCCAGAATATAAAACAACATCATTGAAAAAGAGAGACAGTTTGAACGAACGAACAATCAGTTTCATGTTAATGGATTTTTGTTATTTTCATACCCACAACCAACAAGATGGCGAGTATATTAAGATTGTCATTCCGTTTGTAACACATCGAAATATTGATCGTCGAACAAAAAATTATATATACTCTGGGTCCTTGTAAGATTCTAAGACGATCTAACCATGTGTGTCTTTTCAAGCACAACAGAGCTTGGAAAAAAGAAAGTTTGGTATTGAAAATGGTCGATTTTGTCATGAAATTTTGCACACTTTATTTCTATAATACATAGAAGGACAAGTCCTGTTGAAAATCGTAGGATTTCTCAGAGCCTCCATACAATTGTCTTCCTGGAATATGGGTTTATGGTACATAAATATCTACAAAAAGCAGTATCCATACAAAATTCTGCAAAAATAAGTTTCATGCAAAGTGAAATCTCGAAAAACGATATTTTTTATGTCGGTCCATATATGACAATAGTCCCATTCCATAGTCCCATCAAGTTGGAGTTCAACACACGTCATACTAATTTTTATGACGATCGGTCCATATCGGAATTCACTTAAATGCTCATAAATCGCTTATAAAAATAACTATTAAGTTTAAATTTAACACTAATATGTACATACATATAAATCGGCGTACAGAATTGGATGATGATCGGATGAGGACTACTCCCAAAAAATAAGTAACATCCATATCAAACCGAAATTTTACGCAGATAAGTTTTTTTTCGCTTGGACCAGCACTTAGGGGACAACCCCTACTCATGCAATGCACTGTGTTGGAACTAGGAAAATAGGTTATGGGAGGGAGGATAGATGGAGTAGTGTTTGTGAACATTTGATTTGTATTTTTCTATATTGAAAGTGATAGGGAATACTTTTGCAGGTAGATTATTCCACATACGGACAGTACAGCTGTGTTGTGCGATCCACTGTCCAGTCGACCATGAATGGATGGGCCCTTACTGAAGAACGTGTATTACGCAAAAAACTACATGTTTCCGGAACAAGTTACCTAATTTCAGCAGAACTCATTCCATTATAGTATCGATAGAACAGTGAAACACAACCCACATTGCGACGATGCTCCAATGAATCAATAGAGTTGATGCCTTCTCCTGTACGCGGTCGAGTAACTCCAAAATAGACTTCAAAGCATCGGCACATACATGAGAGTTTTATTCTATTTTCGGCCGAATATAGGTGGTGTAAATAGTATGGGGATCAGATGGAGTGAAGTATTTCCTACACCGTTTTAAAAAACCACGGCACTTGATTCTCATGTCTAGAACGTTAAGAGCATCTGATTCCTTAATATTTACACCGCCCATAAAAACAGATGAAGCAACATGATCTGTTGTGCGTTTGTTTGTTAATATACAACATTGAGTCTTACGTCTCCATTCGCACAACCCCATATCTTAATATCTTGGCTCAGCGTATCATTCATTTTTTGTGTCATTTCCCGAATTTCCAAAGGATTTGGTCTATGGTTGAATGAGTATGAATGGCAAATGTTGCTATCATCCGCAAAAGAATAGATAGGATTGGAAGTTTGACATAGGAAGTCATTTATAAAGATGAGAAATAAAATAGGAGAAAGAACGGAGCTTGCGGTATTTCTGAATTAGTCTTGAACTCGTTTGATGAGCTCCCATCTATAACAACTCGTATAGTGCGTATGGATATAAGTATGTAAACATTACACTACATATTACCGTTTGTGAAAGTTGGCCATAGCTCCTATACAAGCACCACTTCCGATAATAACCACAAAGTATAAAGAAAGCTAATTCATTGTGTGTTAAAGTAAATCGCTTTATGAAGCAAAAATATATAGCGACAGCGTAGTTCTGAAAGCAACAGACAAATATGAATTCTTTATTATTACTGGAATATGCATAAAATTATTGTACATATACTATGTACTCGTATATCGTTTTTGAGATAAATGTCAACGAAAATGAACCTAAAATAAATATAAATTACGGAACAATATTTTATGACGTTCGCCCCATAACAGGCGATTTGATGGTGGGTATATAAGATTCGGCATAGCCGAATATAAACTCTAACTTGTTTTTTTTGTTTTGGTTCAGTGGAAAAGGAAATATAAAACTTAACGGACATGCATAAAATACCAACAGGATACAGTATGTAGATGCAAACAACGCCAACAATATCAGAAATAAATATTGTCTGCATATACGAGTATGATTGTGTTTGAATACGACTCTAAATCCAGCTGAAATGGAACCAAAAGATTTTCACCAGAGTGAATATTTAGTATATTTCAGATGAACATAGAAATTAAAATTGGTGAGAGATGCAAAGAGAAAGAATAATAACAAACAACACACAAACATGTTTATTAAATGATGCATCCTCAATGTATATCAATGGAAGCATGCATCTTTGTTTTTCTGTTTGTTTTAATGCACACATTCAGATGAATTTTTTCGTACAGCATGTGGCATTAAACGAATCATCATTTCTGGTTTATACCTAAATGTATGTGTACGAGTGAGTACTCGCGTTCAAAATTATACATTAGCCTGCGGCCAATTTCTGTGAATTCAATAAGCGCAGAAACAAATTACATTAATTTGAATTAATTAAAATAAATATTTCAAGGATATTAAGTGTTACATGGGATATGATTATATAGGATATAGAAAGGAAAATAAATACATACATATGTACATACGAGTAATTAAATTCTGATTCAAATAAACTAAGATTTGTTAAATTTTCTATATCTAATAGATTATTTTCAACACAATTAATATGTTTTTGAATCTAGCATGGATTTCGTTTTTGATAATCTATTTTGCTATTTAATTTCATTAATACATTACTTGTCCACTTGTTTCATTAGATGCCAATGACCAATTTCGTAATATTTCTGTACAGTAAATTGCACAGCAATGATTTCAAATCGAATCCCTGGTACTTGCTATAAGGATCAATTCAAAAAATCAATTTCTCCCAAATAATAATACCTATTTTTCAACTCGTTCAGTTGCTCGAGTGCCAAGATGTTTGGATAGCATTTGCTGGCTGGGGTTGAGGGCACATGCATGAATTTAGCACACGTCCATATTCAAAGCAAAAATAAAAAAAAAACGTGTGTGCAATATCGCGTGACATGGACTGTGTTCAGTTCAGTTGAGTGCAGTGTGTATTTTTTCACCATGGTATTTGAATGGATGTTGTTCGTCGTCATTGTGTTCGTTGCTGTTGTTTTAGTTATTCAGATCTGATCTTTTGCTTTGTTTTTTGCTGAAATTTCAAATGTTTTTGTATTGTTTTAATTTTTGTTTTTGTTTTATCTTCGTTGATGTTGTTGCTTTGTGCAGTACGTTGTGATGTTAAATTTTATGCACACAATCATCTTCGTCAGCATCATCGCTAGCATCACCGCTAACCACTACTCCGAAACTTTCAAACACAATAAAAATGTTATTTTTGATAATGGCTTCAACAGAAATACAACTTCAAACAGTGTTGTTACATTTTAATCTTCATTATCGCCAACATTTTATTTAGAAATCGCCAACAATTGCGAATTTTAAAAGTAGACAGAATTTAAAAGTTTTTCCCTACATACAGTGTTGCCAGTTTGGGGGATTATTCTTGGAAACTGGTAATGCAATTTTTGGTTTGTTGGGGGGGTGAAAAAATATTATTGGGAATTATTTGAATATAAAATTATATTTTGCAATTCAGTTTTAAACCCATGAATAACATCAAAAATATTTCAGTCATACGAATTTTACTCTGCTGTCAAAAGTCTAAAATCTTAATAAATAATTACATTTCATTGTGGTGTATTCTTTATTTCTATAGAAATGTTGTTGTAGTTCATATCCAAGCTGAACTCAAGCCAAATTAGTTTCAAATAGGATTTGTGTAAACGCAAGTAACTAATTTTTTCTGTAGTAAATATTACTCTTAAACAAATTATATCAACATAAATGGGGGCTAAATAGAAGATATAACTAATGATGGACCGATCGTTATAAAATTAGGTGTCATGACGTAACATACATAAATGAAATTTATTTGTGTTGAATTTTTTTGTATACCATTTATTGACCGATCGGCGCAATATTTGTAGTATAATGTATTAAGATACAGCAAGATAAATAAAACATATGTATATGACAGAAAAAGTCGTATTTCCGTAGGAGTTTTTTTATGGGGACTAGGAGAAATAATGGTCCGATTTTAATGCCAATAGTCCTTGAGCAGAAAAATGTAAATATACCAAATTTGATAGAAAGATATCCAAAAAAGTTTACCTGTACTTTGCGCACATAGTTTAATTCGTTATATCGACTCAGAAGTCAAAGTCGATGGGCATACTTAAAGTTGACTGTTAGACTAACATTTTTTGTCATTTCTAACATCTGCACAAATCTATAATATAGTAAATAAAAATAATTCAATTTGCTGTGAAAATGTCATTCCTATATAAAAACGAAAATTGGGGATGGTACTGAAAAAATACTGCCGAAATCTATATTATTGCCTGAAAGAACAATATTTGGAGCAAGTTGGTTTTACTGAATTTGGTCAAAAGAAAAAAAATTCATCAAATAGGGATTTTAGAGAAGATATAAGCAAAAAAAATTGTTGGCGCCTCGCCTATTTTTGAGGGGCGGGACCTCAAAGTTAAAAATATGTAAGTCAATATCTCGGGAAGAACTTGGTATATGATAATTTATAATACATCAAAAGTTTTAAAAAGACCTCACCAATGATATATATAATGATTATAAAATATGGACTGACTCACAGTAGGGGATCTGAAAAAAAGTGGAAATAAATCTGTAACTTCTAAACGAACAGCTCGATTTTAATAAAATTTCCCATGCCTATAGAGGAGGTATTGATAAGTTTAAGTTTTGAATTTGGTCTTAAACACCCAAGGGGGGACCGAGCCACAATGCCCCAAATTGGGGCACCTCGGGTATACAAAAAATTAAAAATGATGCCAAATTCAAAACTTAAACTTATCAACACCTCCTCTAGAGGCATTTTTATTAAATTTTATTAAAATCGAGCTATTCGTTTAGAAGTTACAGATTTATTTCCACTTTTTCCACTACAGATTTATTTCCCCCACTGTGAGACTGTGGGTTAAATCCGAAAATAATATATTTTGACCCGCATTTTTTTTAATATCTAAAAATTTAAAAAAAGTCTATATAAGTGTTATTTTTGTTTATTAATAGCCAAATAGCCAAGACATTAAGCTTTGATTATAGGTATGATATGTGTCTGTAGATACTATAACCACAGAATTATATTATCTGAAAAATTAAAAAATAACGGCTTTGCATAGTAAAAATTTTCTGTATTGCCGGTCTACGTCCGGGCGGAAGGATTTTCTCCTCTATGGTATACAGAACACCAGAACGTACCTATGTAGAACAGATTGTAAATATTTTTTATGGTGAAATACATATCATAATTTTTCTTTAATATCTTCTGATCTATATTACATGGTCATATTATACCTTAAATTGAAGTCTAATTTCTTGACTTTAAAATGTTGTAATTTATATACATACCTACATATATAAACCCTTTTCCCTAATTAAAAAAAAAAATATCGATTCAAAAAATTATTTTCCGAAATTAACCTATAGGTGATTAATATAAATAGGTCATGTTGTATATCGTTGGAAAGGTCTTTAACATACCTATCATTTGATATATATGTATATCGTTTAATGAAGAAATTTAGTTTTCAAGATATAGCTAAATATATTACAAACTTTTGAGCCCCGCCCACTCGAAAATAGGCATGACCGATAATTTTTTTTTACTTTTATCAGAAACACTGTTAGTGCTAAAATTTTGGAAGTGATTTGAAAAAAGTCACTAAAACCGGCTTAAGCCCAATATTTAAACGTTGACCGCGATTACGCTATAGGTATATCCATTCGGAAAGTCAAATTTTTGATGACTTTTTCCCGCATTACTACTAGTATCTCACGAATAACGAGTTTTGACCAAACTCATGGTATTCATGAGTTACTTAACGTTTATAACTCATTTAGTAGTCCAACTTATTTCAACTTGTACACAACTTTAAAGTTTATTTTAAATTGAATATTGAAAAACTGAATTATTTTAAATTGAATTCATACATATTTTCACGTTATAAAATTAAAATTGTCACCGCCTAAAATGTATAAAAATCGCCAGGTTTGTTGAGAATTGCCACAGTTGACATCCAAGACAGTAATACCAGCAAAAACAATAAGAAACAACAACAAACATCAGTTCCAATGGTTAGATAAACAAACACACACGCGTTGGTTGCTTGATTTTCTTTAATAAAATTCGCACTCTAAAGCTTGCATCACAATACTCGTAAATGTACAAACATCCAAACATGCATGTACATATGTATAGTATACATTGTATGTATATGTATATACAAAAACAACAACAAGGTATGTACTATGTACAAACAAAAAATTGGCAACTGCATTGTTTAGTCGATACGTTCAGATACAAATAAACGCAAAAAACACAGTACCTTATTCGTACCGTACATTTGAAGAACACATACGCTAAATTTATTGTACACTACGAAAAACGTACGAAACGAACTACAAATTCACTACCTTTTGATATGTTCACTACGTTTAGTGAATTTTAGTGTACGGATTTTGAAATTTTTTAGGTACGAGTAGCGAAGATTTTAGAGTACATGTGCAATATTTTCTGTGTTTGTGTTTTTCATTTATACCCTGCAAATAATGCGACTAGTCCATACATGCATGTAAAGACTAGACCAAAGAGGAGTAGGAGTACTCCAAATATATGAAAAAAAGGTGACCGATTTAACATTGCGATGTCCTAGGATTGGACCATATAACCCATCAGAGTAGTTCCAAAACTACTCCATGCTTCTACTCCATGGAGTACTCAAGAGGGTTAGTTTTAAACAACATCAACTCAATATGCAATCGTGTTAACACGATACCAAACTACTACAAACTCTTGTGACATGGTCCATGACTGCATTACATTGGACCAAGTTGTAACTAGTCCATTTCATCTAAAATGGATCACGTAGACCAATATTATTTGCAGGGTATAAATCAGTTACATACTTGTATTGTGTACTGGAATTATTTGCATTATATGCAATAATAACCGCGCCTTTTTTTTCATTATTTTTGTGAGAATGAAAATCTGTAAATATTGTTTTTATTTATTTATTAAGTTTTAGTTTAAAATAAAAGCAATTGCATGGACTGCCTTCAAATTTATATTAACAACAATTTTGAATGTAGTTTATACATACATACATACATACAAATTTATACATTATAGCGTAGACAGAGATGACAGCATTAATTTGCATTAAAATCTCACTAATGTGAATTAAGATTTTACCCTGACAGACGACAGTTTCTGCATTTAGCAAACAGCTGTTTGCTTGTAAGCAACTGTTTAATTGTGAAAAAGTTTGTTTGGCATTTGGTGAAAAATCAGTATTTATTTGAAAAAAAAACTGAAATTACTTTTGCCGAAACTGTTCCATAATGCAAAAATTGTTCATGCACTAGCAACCATCAACCTGAACGTGTTGCTACAAGTGGAAAGTGCAATTGTGGAAATTTATTTTTATTATTTTAATTTTACAATTGTCTTCTTCTTCTTCTTTTACAATAGTAAACAATTTGGTAACATATGATTGATTGTCGACGATGTTGCCATATTGAAATAGCTAAATGCAGTATAAATCCACTCTGATTCAGTGTTGCCAGAAAATGAATTTAAAAATATGCTAAAACTCGAAAAACTAAGTGCTAAAATGTTCTACAGAAGAAAAAATTAGTGTTAAATTTTTGCAATGTAACAATAAAATTTTTATTTCAAATGTTACAAATATAAATTATAGTTTTTTCTAATTTTGTTCATAACAATTGTTGACTTGTTTTAATAGATTACATTTCATATATGAATTGAAAAATTTTCGTGTTCATTTACTTACCACACCCAAAGAAATTTAGTTGAAATATTAATAAAAGTTATTTTTTATTTCGCCAAAAGTATTTTTGGAGTAAAAAAGTAAAAATTTGTTCGAAAAAAAAAATTGTTTTTTATCAAGCAAATTATGCTAAAAAGCATTTAGCATATTTTTTAAAATTTTCAATGCATTTTCGAGAAACAAAATGCGAAATCTAGCACTGAAAGTGCTAAAATGGCAGCACTGCTCTGATTTTGTGCATTTACGTCCAACCTAATGCACACTAGGATGGGGAAAATTCAAAAGTTAGTTTCAATTAAGACTGCTAATGGAAATTAACTGTGTCGTCTGTCTACGCTATTATACACTGAATGCAAGAGATCATGTTGAAAAACAATAGTATTATGTACTAGGTACCTGTTTCAAAAATTCCACAGAATTCTTTATTATAACTTTTTTTTAAAGGGTTCTTGTGATGCCTATAAAAATTGTCAATGCACAAAACAATGCAATAATATTTATGATACTGACAGCTGTGTGTGAAATATCTCTAATTTCAAAAAATGGTCTTTATTTATTGCATTGCCAAAAATACAAAATGCAAAGAATAATTTAGTTTAGTTTTTACTATATATGTAAATATTTTTAACACATACACAGAAAAAAATAGAAATGAGTTTCAATTAAAATTTTTGTGGAATCAATTAAAAATTTAATTGAAATCGGACCTGTAAACAAAATGATAGAGTCAAATAAAAAAAAAAATGTGAGATTTAATTGGAAATATCAGAAAAATCAGAAAAAGTAATTGAATCAATTAAAATTTTAATTAAAAATTATTTTAAAATCAATTAAAGGTTTAATTGAAAAAAAAAACCTGATTTTTTTTTCTGTGTACTTGAACACAAAACCACAAATGTGAATATAAAATAAATAGTAAATTACATATTATTTTCCAAAAACTTTCCTCTACAAAGATTTACTAATTTTTTAGAAGTATGTCTCCTAGAAGTTATTTCTATAGAAATTATTTTTTTTAATTAAAAACATATCTATCAAATTTCTTGCCTGTCCCTCATCAAATATGCATCAAATACACACATTAACAAGTGATCGCTGAAAGTTCCGTACCCATTCACTAAACATAGTGATTGTGTACTTTCTAAACATAGTGAATGTGTACTTTGTTCCGTACCGGAACATGATCTCACAATCGTAGTGTACGGAATATTGCTTGTGTACACATTCACAAACCCTAAAAAATTGTTTGGGTATTCCGTACATTTGTTAGCGAATGTATATGTGCTGTAGATGAAAATATTCCGTGCCGAACTCTAAAGGTTCGGTCACACTTGGCAAATATTTACTTAAAAAAGTGTAACCACTTATTTTAGCAGACATTTGTTTGACGATTTTTACTGTTACAAGAGTTTTGCAAGATCAAACGGCATCAGATAAAATAAAACTAAATATTTGTTATGTCTTATCCTAAATAAACGTTTAAATATATTTAATTTAGTGGGTACGTCTTTTTCGGCAAATATTTGCAAAGTATGACCGTGTTTTTTGCGAACGCTGCTCGTACATATGTACATATGTTTGTATGTATTAGTAGGTTTTGTTATATGAAAATAATAACAATGAATGCATGTTCCTTTGAAAATCTAATATGGCTGATGATGTTTGACCAACGTGTGTCTTTTGATTACATATATGTAGCCAGTCAATGAGTTTTACTGCCAGACAGACAAACTGTCAGATATCTAGCCAGCCCGTTAGTCTTATAGTGAGCTAGACGGTGCGATTGTGTTGTTACCTCTCCTAAGCTGTGTATTGTTCCATTTGGGTTTTTTGTTTATTTTTTCAACTTTTTATATCAAAGTTTTCCTTTACTTTATTTTTGTTGTTTTTGCTGTTATTTGTTATTGTTGTATATGTTGTTTGGTTCACATTTCAATTCATTTTCACTATGACTCATATAATGATTTATCAAATCACATCCATACGACGCAACATAGTCTTTCGCACGCCATGTACGAAATAATTCGCATGGTTTTTGTATAACAAAATCTATATTTATAAAGCTACGACCATATTTGGCAAATACAAGGTGGCGCAAAAGTAATCCTCCCCTAATGTCAGTTCTGTTTTGACATTTGTGTAGTAAACACATGCGAAATACGCGTTAATAAACAATGTTACGCTACACTGCTCCAGAACGCGGAATATTGCTGACTATTTATTTGACCAATAATCGGTCGGTGACTTTGGCACAACGTGAATTTCGTCGCAGATTTCCTGGCCGTCCAACGCCTACTGGTGAAACACTGCGACGTTTAGCCGCTCGCCTCGAAGAGACTGGCACAACACGCGATGCTGCCAGGCGTGGCAGACCTCGGAGAACGGGTACTGCAGAGAATATTGCTGCTGTAGCCGAGGTCGACATCGACCAGACGACGTGCCACGCAAATGGGTATCAGTCGACGGTCTTTACAGCGAATTTTGGTACAAGATTTGAAGATGTTTCCGTACAAAGTCCAGACGGTGCATCAGCTGTTGGCTGCTGACCGTCAATCGCGTCTAACATACGCTCAAGCCATCCTTACTCACCACCAAGATTTTGGCGATTTGCACTGGCCAGCAAGATCGCCTGATTTCACCTCTCCAAACATCTTTTTGTGGGGCTTTTTGAAGTCGCGGGTTTATGTCAACAAGCCTGAGACTCTTGCAGCTCCTAAAGAAAATATCCGTCAAGAATGTGAGGACCTATCGCCGGAAGTTTTGGCCAAAGTGCTGGAAAATGCCATAAAAAGGGCTATAATGGCAATCAACTGTGGCGGCGGCCATTTACATGACATTATAGTCTCGACTTGATGTAAAAAAAATTAAAAGACCAAATAAAAATAATCCACAAGAAGAATCAAAGTTTTTCATTTTGTTTTTTAATTACAGCCAAAAAACTTCGGAAGTTTTCTTTTGCGCCACCTTGTACTTACACAAAAAAGCGTAGCCAATTGATTTAGTACGAATTTGTTTGACGTTGTTTAGTCTTGCAAGAGTTTTGCAAGATCAAACAGCATCAAATAAATTAAAACTAAATATTTGTTATGATTTGGCTTAAATAAGAAAAGATTTTTGAAATAAATAAGCGAGTTCGAATATATGTTATATAGCAGTTACGTCTTTTTCGGCAAATATTTGCCAAGTGTGACGGTACCTTAACATACATATCGATGGTAGAAGAGCCCTAACTCATATTTTGTACGCAATCGAGTTTTTCAGTGATTCCTATACATTTCACGCACATACACCTCGTCACAAACATTTATTGCAATAGTGTAAAAAATAACGTTTTTATAAGCAGTTATACAAAAAAAGTTACATGTTGAATATTACAGTTTCTATTACGTTTTTACCTTCTCCTGTAAAATTACAATTATTTGAGTTAGCGTCTTTCTACTTGTGACCATCGATATGTACAATTGAATTTTGTACACCAAACGTCATTTGAGTTTTGATTACGATATTTTTTGTACTTTTTTAAAGTCCAGGATCCATATCCAATTCATATACAGTACATGATATTTCATCAATCGAATAACAGCATAATGCTCATTTTCGACCTTGGCATTCATTTATTATTGTAAACATTCCCTGATTTAGTTTTCTCTTGAAAAAAGAAAACCAATTTAAGCACTCAAAATTTATATTATATTGGATGAAAATCAAATCATTGTAGATACTATTCCACCATTAGATGTGGTTTATGTAAATCCCTTTACATAATTTTGTGTTTATCGGTTTCTAGCCAACATATACGTCTGTTCTATAGGTAACCATCTCACAAATCATTGATTTACATATAATTTGTTATGACAGAGTTAGGTTTTTGATAACAGAACATAAACGAGCACTTCGATATTTTTTAGCTGTACGACTATGCGGCAAATACGTATTTCGATTTTGTCAAATTTTAATTACAGATATGTATGTATTTCCCAAAAATAGTTGTTCTTTCAGGAAGTTAAATGAAAGATAATGTAGCTGGAAAGAGGTCATACTAGGAAGAAATATTACACATATAGATAGATAAGCTATAGAAAAGGTAATACGTTGGTACTCTTTATATTTACTATTCCATATTTAAAAATACCAAAATATTATCAATCCCGTATGAGAACACTGTTGTGTTTTTCTATACAACATTTTGTTTTTAATAGTTTTTCTTGAAAATATTACATAAGAAAAATTAACTACCAAATAGAATAGAATAAATTAAATAGAAGGGAGTTCAAGATAGGCAATCTATAGATTATAGATCTACCTATTATAGTAACTTTTCCCATGGTGAGAACAATATAGATGCAGTAAATCTAAAAGCCCGCCATCACATAAAGTGTCAGAGCTAGAATCCTACCGGTAACATATTTGTTAGTATTGCGGAATTTTCTTCTATCCTATGGTATTTGCAGAGTGTATTTATTAGAGTATCCATTTGAATAATGATTTCTTGAATAATAGAACAAATAACGAATAATTCTATGTAAAATAATTGAATAAATTCGCTTTAACTTAACAAGTAATTAAAGTTAAAGAAAGTCTTTCCATCATTATAGATGAGTGGTCCGATAGATCCTTCTACAAATATACAAATGGTGATTCGTTTTTTCCATTTTTTAAATATAAATAAAGCACCTAAAATAGAACTGAGTGTCGGAATCTTTTTACTACCTGAAAGAACAAATGTTGGACGCTACAACGCTGTTGGTTGCCCATTCGGAATGTCTAACGTTTGATCACTCTTTGCGACATTGCTACCAGTAACTTGTAAATTAAGACTCTGAAAGCTGATTATTGTACATAATACATCTGAATAATTTGGAGACGTTGTTGCGGAAATGGAAGGGCTCATATCCATGTTGAATTGGCAAAAATACTCATGCGTGAATGTACAAGTGTTCCTGCAAAAAGTTAGAATTCTAAAACCATATCCGTGTTATTAGGTAAAAATATGCTGAAATATTACCACATAGGAATTGTAGGGTTTCAAATACAACGGGGTGTTGTAATGACAAATAATTATACTTTAAAACAAGTAAAAAAATATAGTCGGTCAAGCCCGACCGCATATACACCCAGTATATGTGTAAAAACAGTTTTTCAGAAATGGGCGCTATATGGAAGTTATGACCTATTATGGACCGATCATCCATAAATTTAGTGGTGTGACTTTTGTGCATATAAATATTTATACCCTACACCACCATAGTGGGGAGGGTATATTGGATTTGTGTTGATGTTTGTAACGCCCACAAATATTGGTCCAACACCTTAAAGTATACCGATCGATTTAGAATCACTTTCTGAGACGATTTAACGATGTCCGTCCGTCCGTCTGGCTGTCTGTCCATGTAAAGCTTGTGCGCAGAGTACAGGTCTTTAATCTTTGAATTATACAAGTATGCAAACAGAATTTACCACAGATGAGTAGTAAATAAAGCTAAAGCACATCTACAACTTTCGTGAAGATTGGTCCATAATTAGTCGTAGCTCCCATATAAGGACCACTTCCAAAAATCACTTTAAAGAGAATAACTCACTCAAAAATGTTGGTATCCAAATAATATTAAGCACAAATATGTTTCGTACATATACATATAATACGGTACAATTTTATTATGATCGGTCCATAACTAGTCGTAGCTCCCATATAAGGCCCATATCGGAAAATCACTTTAAACAGCATAAATTTCTTAAAAATGTTGGTAATCAAATAAAATTCGACACAAATAATATACAGAAATAGTGACACCTAATTTTATAATGGTCGGTCCATAATTAGTCGAAACTCCCATATAAGACCCTTTTCGTAATTCACTTTAACTTCCATAAATATTTTAAAATTATTTATATCGTGAGAAAGTTTAACACATATAATATTTATATTCACAGAAATCATGACACTGACTTTTGGTCCAAAATAGGTGATATCTCCCATATAACGCCCATTTCTGAAAAACTGGTTTATATTTACATATACATACTAGGTGTAGGGAATTATATGGTCGGGCTTGACCGACTATATTTTCTTACTTGTTTTTTGTGTTAAATTTTAGCTCGATTTAAATACTTTTAAAAGATTTATACGTGCTAAAGTGATTTTCAAAGAGAATCTTATATGAGAGCTTTGACTAATTATGGACCGACCGTTATAAAATAAGATGCCATTTGTGTTAAATTTTGTGATTTGTTGGACGAATTAAGTTAATCGCTTGATAGCCGTTTCCTAATGTTGGATCTTCTCGTTTGTGAATATTTTCTACAGGGTTCTTTTATATTTATCGCACAATGTTATGTACATTTGTGTGTGTGGAGGTGAATTGAGGCCTGTCAGGGGCCATCTTTTCAATACAAGTCATGTGTAAAACCTTTTCTTTTATTTATGTTCTCTCGTTGTTGTTATTTTCATGACGACGATGCTAATGTTAATGTTTTCATACCCTTCTTTGTAATGTTGTTGTCGTCGTTGTTTTGTACCAGTATTTTAGTTAACATTTTCGTTTAGTCATCATTTTTACTGCTTTTTTCTGTACATTTTTTTTTATATTTGGTGCTTTCTTTGTTGTTGTGTTTATATTCATACATTTTTCTAAGGCCTGTTGTTAAAAGCGGTAAAATCTCACTTTAATTGAAGTCTACTTTTTTTTTTTTTTTTGTATATTTTGTTGTTGTTGGTAGTGGTTGCCTTATTTTTGCTGGCACTCCAACTGCCGTTGAATCTTTCCAAATCTGCGTAAGAAGCAAAGAAAAACATTTTACTAAATACAAAAACATAAAGACGAAGATGAAGAAAATTAAAAAACAAAACTCAGAAGCTTTTGTTTATTGTCAAAACTTATTACAGCTGTGGAGTTTTTAATCATCACTCTTGAATTTTACGCTTCAATGCAGTGAAATTATGAGATGAGTTGCGATGAAATCAAACGAAATGATATGAAGTGAATGAGTTACTCTGACAGCCACATTTTAGATGAATAAAAGACCATATAATTAAGCTCTTTGGCTTTTTTTTATTAATAAATAATTAGATTTTGTTTTATTGCTGTATGAATAATTTATACACTTGAAATGGAATGAATTTTTTTGTTTTAAACTTCAACATTTTATAATTAGACCAATAAATTATTGATGATAACCACAATTTGTTGATTGTTGATTAAACATAACTAAGTACTAAATTATGTTAGAGAAAACTAATTAAAGTTAAATTTGGAAATCATTTGGAAAACAAGACGTAACCACTAAATACCATATATTTGAACTCGTTTATTTGTTAAAAAAAAAACTTTTCTTATTTAGGCCTAAGCACAACAAATATTTAGTTTTAATTTATTTGATGCTGTTTGATCTTGCAAAACTCTTGTAAGAGTAAACAACGTCAAACAAATTTGTGCTAAAACAAGTAGTTGCGCTATTGCTGAGAAAACATAAATATCAACCCAACAGAAAAGGCTTTTAGAAAAAGTACCTATAACAATTTTTTAGAGTTATCATAGGTATAAAGATTTACCTATATGAAATTACTTTAATAAGTACTTTAACGATACATGAACTGTGAGCTGGTATTTATTTAGGTTTTATGTAAGTAAATTTATTGTAATGGTATTACATACTTGTATTCCTAAAGGTATTTACTCATAAAAGCGTTTTAGCAGCGTTGTCAACTTGGTGCGTTTCGCACCATTTTTGGAGCTTTTTAAAATTTTTTTGTGCAAACATTTTTTTAATTGGTGCTCGGAGCGCTTTTTGTTAAATTCAGTGCGTTTTTTAATTTTTCCGAAAATGTGATGAAATCTTTATTTTTACTAATTTTTAATTGCAGTTTTTCAACAATTCATAATCATGAAATATATACGATGAAGAAGGAACCTATTAAATGTATTTTTAATACGAATGTATGTTAAATGAATACCTACCATCAAATTCGTCACATGCAGGTTATTGCTAAAGGTAAATAGGGTGAAAATCTTTGTTTGAAAATAAAATTAACATTTTAAACATGGAAATAATATTTCTTGTGTAGCCTGATGGTTTGGTCTCCTGAACTGTAGACGAACAACCAGGGGGTTACTCTCTATTGCGATGCGAAAGTAAATTCGATGCGTAAGAGTATCAATTTGTACGCATCGCAATAGAGAGTAACCCGCCAGGGTTAGAGTCCTAGTGGAGCCCTAACAAATTTTATTGAAAAAAATTCAAATAGAAGTACTTAAAATAGAAAACAAAAATAATTCAAACACTACCAAATATGTACTGAAATTATTAGTACTTTACTTCCGAATAGCATATTGTGAGTTAAATTTTGAGTGGTTAAATGCTTAATTTATATTTTTTAGCTCGTTTATTAAAAAAAGCTTTTACTATTATTACTTTTGCTATTAATCATTGATAACAAGTTTTATGAAAATAAAAAAATGTAAAATTAATTCAAGAAACATTTTAAACAAAAAATAAATTCTAAACTTGGTGCGGTTTTTCTTAAATGGCGCGTTTTTTTCTCCATTTTGGTGCGTTTTGAAATTTCAAAGTTGACAACGCTGCGTTTTAGCACAAATTTATTTGATGTTGTTTACTCTTACAAGAGTTTTGCAGGATCAAACAGCTTCAAATTAAATAAGATTAAATATTTGTTGTGTCTTGTTCGAAATAAATAAACAAGTTTAAAAATGTTTTATTTAATAGTTACGTCTTTTTTTTTGGCAAATATTTGCCAAGTGTGGCTGTATATTTATGTAAAGTTTGGTTTTTAGCTTGCTCAATCTTTCTTAAATAGAATTGACAAACAATATTGTAATTGCGAATTTTATTCTAGAGTAATTTTAAAGAGGGTCTCTAGATATGTTCTATGAATTGCAATAATACGTTTTGAAAAATATAAGGATGATAAAGGCAGAATTAGTCTTTACTTTCTGTTCCGTTCCGAATCAGCTGACTTGATTCTGTTAAATAGAAAATGTGTAGAAGTCGTTAGTTGTTTTGATGATTTCCTTGCCGTTGCGGACGAACCTGTTAAAAACAAAAATTTGCTAAGTAATTGTAAGTGACAGCACAAAACAGCTAATATCCGCACAACAAAATAATTTTTGGTTTATTACAACAATTTTCAATTTTTTTGATTTTAATTAAGTTTTTGTATAAAAGTTATAAAAATATAAGAAATAAACGATGGATGACGTAAAACTCATTACTTTAGTCGAAAGTAATGACATATTGTACAATAAAAAAAACATTGATTTGTATTTTTGATTTATTTTCTGTTTACCTAAAACAGCTGATACCTTTATATGGAAAAACTAACTACAAAAATTAACAACAGAACGACACGGAACAGAACAGCAACAGAAAGTAAAGACTAATGAAGCTTTAAGTTGATATCAATTAAGAGACTTCAAATGACTTTGAAAATATTGTGATTAAGGAAATATTTTTGCATTTCAATGAAAAATAATCGAGTGTGTACGTTATTATCGTTCTAATAAAACCTATATAAAGAACAAAAATTTATTAACAATTTTTAACGTTATTAAAAATTTTCCAGGAATTGCAGGAAATTCTAGGAAATAATAAACATTACATTGTTGATTATCAGACTTCAAACTATTGACATAGGATTAATTTGTTCGACAGCCTATTGCCCATTTAAATATTGTTAAATTTTTATCGCTTAAAACTCGATTTTTCTTTGATTATGAGATTCGCTAACAAAACCCAAATGTAGCATATTTTATGATTATATTAATTTACCTTCTTAAGTTGGGTCCATTACGAGCTCTAAATTAGCCTGTGGTAATATTTAAATGTTGTAAAGAAAGTTAACAAAAGTCTTACGAAAAATTGGCTAACTTGGAAATATTTAGTGCTATTTAAATACGAGTATATATTGTGTTACACAATTTTTAGACAATGCTCTAATTGTATTGGGTTACACAATTTTTATTTGACTTAAAACTTTCAATTTATAAAGAAAAGATGTCATAAATTAACCTCCTCTTGTAACGTTGGTAATGGATACACTTAAAGGAAATGAAATACACTAAATATTTCACTGAGATAACGCAAAAAGTTTCGCTTTCATTATTATTGTTTAAAAAGTTTTTTTTCCATAATTTTTTCTACTTAATAGAAATCAATAAAGTACTCGTATTTACTCATGACCCACTAACCAAGATATTGCTATTGGCAATTTTTCATCCGCAGCTAGATGTAGTACATCTGTAAATAGGAACGTATCGTTTTTAAATTATCCAAAGATCAAAGGTTAGAATTTTTAATTTTTTGAGTCCATTAACTATTTATGGTAACAGACAGCAATGAATAAATAGCAACTAGAAAATAGAAAATACCCTCCTCTGCATAGTATAATAATATATAGTTGTAAATAATGTACATATGATAGAGAAATATATACATCTAAATACATACCTACATAAATTTCACCCCAACGGATGAAGTGGATAGAAAATAAAACGAGCATACTTGTATCTATAGAGTTGAATAGAATTCATTATATCTATAGTACGAATGCTATTCATGTTTCCTCAATAAACACTAATTATGTGAAATTATAGTATGTATGTACAATTGAAACTGTATAAGAGAGTGAGAAAATTTTGTGGAAAATGAATATGATATAGGACGAACCAATAAACCGTATGCTTATAATCAAAATATTAAAGTCACAGAACTGTATGAGTGATTTAAAGTACAGGGTAGCGCAATGAAAAACAAACATTGACAAATGAATAACAAAACCGAACTTCATTAATGCTACATGCATATATTAAATTACTAAAATCTTGGATAGTAAGTTGAGATTGATTGATTTACAAAAAAGGGTAAATTATTTAGAACATATGCTTAAAAGTATTGATATAAAAAATACATCAAAATTAAATTAAAACAACAAGTAATATTGCCTTATGTGTTTGAATGTGTAAGCACTTTAAAGTTTCAAATAATTTGTTATCCTTTGGATAATAACGGGTCCGCCATCTAACGTTGTTTTTTTCAACTAGTGCTTATTTCGTGAATGGTAACACTTAGCTCATGTCTGATTTGACAGATAATTAGTTTTATCCTTCCGCTGAACGAATATAGTTGTGTATACGCTTGAACAACGCTGAGAAATATTGCGACATTACTTTGAAAATCCTGGTAATGTTGCAGAATGTGTGAGAAAATTGCGTACTTAGCTCCGTATGTTCGTTATCTTGTGAAAAAAGTGAAAGAAACTGGTATCCTTCATCGATAAACCAAAGCGTGAAAAGCCAAAAACAGTGCATACACCCAAGAATATTGCTGCTGTGGCAGAAAATGTGCGTGAAGCGCCATCAACATCAATTCACCGTCGTTCTCAACAATTGAACATTTCGGAGACATCATTGAGACGAATTTTGCATAAAGACCGTGGTATGACGCCATACAAAGTCCAATTGGTTCAGGAGTTGAAACCAACTGACCATCCAATGTGTTTTCGCTAAGTGGGCCTGCGATCGTCTTACAGAAGATGCCGATTTCGCCAAAAAAAAAAAAAAATCATTTTTTCAGATGAAGCTCATTTTGATCTTGACGGGTATGTTAACAAGCAAAATTGCCGCAAAAAGCCTCATCTTACATGTTATCCTTTTTTATACTCTGTTTTTTAACTTGTTGTGAATATGAAAAAATGTTCTTTTAATTTTATAAATTGTTAAATTACAATCAAGATTATTATGAAAAGCAAACAAACTCTGTAAATTACAGTATGAATCGGTAATTACATCAATTATAAATGGTCGAAATTATACAAAATTTCAAAACATTTAAAATAAATTATGTTGGTCGTAAAATTATCTTTCAAACAATATATAAAATACTAATAAAATTTGCACTACAACTGAATAGAAAACACAGAATAAGAATATTCTAGTCCTATAACCAGTGTAGTTTTTCTATTCCTTAGTACGTTTAGGTGGAGGGTATTTAAGATTCGGCACAGCCGAATATAGCACACGAACTTGTTGAAAATCGCATTATCAGCCGCAGAGCTGATGTCGTTTGGCCACCTCGGAGCTGGGATTTGACACCGTTGGACTATTATTTGTGGGGTGCCGTCAAAGATAAATGTTACGCCGACAATCCTGAGATAATTGACGCTTTAAAGGACATTATTCGTGAAGCCATTGGTGAAATACAGCTGCACACAATCGATAATGTGCTTAAAAATTGGACCGATCGTGTAGGTTATTGTATGGTCAGCGGAGGCAGCCATTTGAATGAAATTATTTTCCATTATTAATAGGAAGGATTGTACTTTCAAATAAAAAAAGAAATTTGAGAAAATATTCTGTAGTTTTTTTTATAGCATTTTCAAAAAAAAAGTTATTTGGCGGACCCTTTACAAAAAAATTCTTATCAATAGAGAAAAACTATATTTTCCTAGGCTGTTACCTCTGGGTTCCATCGTATTTTCAACAGGCAAGAAAGTTTTACAATTTCATTTCATACTTTTTGATTAATATAAAAATGGCAAAATTTTGCCTCGATATCGATATGTAGTTAATGCTTTTCAGAAGTGGTCTTTAAATGGAAGCTATGAACAATTATGTAATTTTTTATAAAATTCCGTACGTAGATTTAACTTTATACAGATCTTTGTATAAGATGTATGCACGTGTAAATAAAATAGACACAAATTTTGAAAATATATATCAAAATTTAATGGGCCATATCACTGGTTCAACTTGACTAATTTTTCCCTTTTTGAATACCAAAGTAGCATACACCTAATTTCAGGCGGTTATATGGACTGTGAGTATACATATGGTCACCTGAAATGCCCAAAGATGTAACCCTCAAAAAATCAAAATTCATTTTTTGATTGAATCTGGAACACAAGGCTGAAATAAAATGCTCCTAACAATTTTTAGCTTCTACGTTGCAAACTAACGATTGTATTCAAGAAATAGAAAAAGACGTAACATCATTTGAACGTATTCATAAAACACAAAAGACTTAACCCACATTTTTTTTACAGAAATTTGGTTGTCTTCTATATACATATATAATATATTAAGACAAGATGTGAAGAAATCGCCATTTTTAATTAAACAGTTTTCATTTTACAATGGTTTTTGCTTCTCCTGTATAATTATGATAATGAGGGTTACGTCTTTGGGCATTTTAGGTGACGATATATACTTTTGTAGGTTACAACCAATATTTTAATTTGTTACAAATGAAATAACAGGCCAATATAGCCTGCATCATTTTGATGGTGGGTGTAATAAATTATCTACATATGTATGTATTTCCAAACATACTTTGTCAAAACTAATGTGCAGCCCAGGGTTGGCAAACATGATTCAATTTTACTTTTTTGATACAGTTTTGACCCAGTTGCTGCCGTGGTGCTACCACCAGTCTTTTGCTACAATTTGAAAATAGTGCTGCATCAAAAATTTAAATTCACGTTAAATGATATTGAGGATAAATCTAAAAAACGAAAGATCAGGTTTTCAAAAACTTTAGACGTTATCTATTCTATTTCTTCAATATATTCTGAAAATAATAAATCTGGACATTTAAATATTTCTATCAATGTTAACTTTTCGCAAATATTCCGATACTTCATAAATAAGAATGTTATAGATAATCGTGATAATAAAGGCAAATAATGTGCTTATAGATTCAGAAAATCATTAAACCTATAACTAATTATATATTTTAATAAATACAGGAAAATCCCGGTATAACGAACTATATATAGTCAAGCCTATTCATTAAATTAAAAAAATCGTTATATCTAGATTTGTTTTTTAATATATTTTAATGGGTGTGTCATTATCAAAGTCATAAAGTTCTAAAAATTATTATAAATATCATTTGTTTTTGGATATTTAAAGATATTTTACGGAAAACCTTTTATTACGAAACTTGCTTTGTTTATTTCCCTTTCCAAGTAGAAGAAGAATGGCAGTTAAAATAATGTATCTAACCACAGAGGTATCGCTAAAATCAATGCAATTCCAAAACTCCTTGAAAAAATTCTTACAGATTGCCTATATCATCAAATTCCTTCCCTTCTATCACCATGTCAACATGGGTTTCGTAAGTCCCGTTCAACTACAACTAATGTTTTGGAACTCACTACTATCGTTAATGAAGGTTTTACAAATAAAATGCAAACTGATGTGATATACACGGATTTTAGTAAGTTGACCACAATCTTCTATTACACAAATTATCACTTATGGGCTTTAGTTTCTCAGGTATAAAATGCTTGAACTCTTATCTATCACAAAGAACTCAATAAGTCAAATTTGGGAATGTTATATCAAAAATCATTCAAGTACATTCTGGAGTTCCTCAAGGTAGCCAATTTGTATGTGCCAATCGAAAGATTTGATTGCAACAATTAATCTGTTTTCTCTGGACATAGTTCTCATATAAGATCTACTCCAGAAAGTCATTTAACAATTTAACATAAGTCTCCACCACTTATTTAAAACTTGGCAACAGTAAACACTGATTAGTTTCTCATATAGAAAATAATACTATAGTGCATTTATTATTTTATTTATTATTTTATTTATTATTTTTTAGACACCCTGTATAATAAACGAGTGGTCGTTTTGGGAGTTTACTGAAGATTTTTACCCAACTAACTTACTTAATAATCCTGTTTGCAATAAGTTATTCTTAACATAACGAAATCCTGATACTATGATGAATAAACTATTTGTGATTTGTAAAGGGAATTTTCCATAGAGCAATCGAAAGTACGGCGCACGTCAGGCACGCACGTATAAGCGTTAAGTGGTTGTAATTTGAGATTCAAAGGGTATCCTTAACTAACAATATTGACAAAGAGGGACCTTTCAATTGCGACGGCTGCTTGTTGTTTCCACTACTAATACATCCAGTAGACGTAAAGCAAAAAGATCTTTTTAAAATGCATACAAAATAGCAAGGACAAATACTAATTATATACAAATGTAGGGATGAATAAACTCGACACAAATACGCAAATGTAGGGACATATGAGACCCTTTATGTTTATTTTGTTTACTTTTGCTTTCGCTTTTATTCTATATTGCACATATATAGTAATAATGATGCAACTGTGAATTCTTTCTGTGTAGTCTTTAATGAACCAGAAACAAAAACACACTTAACGAAAACTATAAACGAGTGGCGTCATAAATTTCTGTCTCAATGTTTCCCCCATAATCATTTTTGATGCAAGGGAAACTAAGTAAAAATAACAAACAATTGCAAACTGACAGATTGAGATACTGACTGCCAGAACTGTTGAGGAAAACAGAAGGGCATCATCATAAACACACTGTAAGGATATTTAAGCAAAATTGAATATTAAATGTCAGTCACATTAAAAATAAAAACACATGGTCAGGAGGGTTGTTCATCAGAATCCAAACCAAAAATTATTTATTTTTAATAAAAGTTTTTTTATATTATGAAACAACTAAAAAGGACGAATATACAACATACATATCTACATACATACATACATATATGTATAGAAAATTGTATAAAACACCCAAACCAAAATTTATGCATGTGCCATTGAATATGAAGAGGAAGATTTATAAGAAGAATTTTGATCAACCTGGTTATTCGTCAGTATCGTATAATTACGACGTATTCGTTTACAACATATACGCAGAAAGATTGCCATGCAACAAAGTCAATTGTTTCAGGCATGAGGGTTGCAAACCAAATTAAACAACTATAAAAAACACAAAAAGATTTACGCAATTTCTTGTTTAATTCCTAACGAAATTTGACAACCTTGGTGGTGATGGCGGTGTAATAGTGTTGTTGTTACATGTACATATGCACACTGAGGACTCCTTTTACACGTAAATTATGTTTCAAGGTCGTACAAATTTTGCTCATGAGCAATGTCTAGGTTTCAAATATAGTAGATTTTGTCATATTCGAAAATTTTGATTGTTTAAATTTTAATAAGAATGTTCTTCTAAAAAGTGATATTCTATTACATATAAAAATAGATTGTATAGAATCGTCTAAATTTAATATGGCACCGCTAGCGTAATTAATTTGAAAGTGGACACACTCAAATTATATTCTTTAATCTTACAAATTAGTAATTTTTTTGGGTATTATATAATTTCTGTCATTAATTACTGACACATTGAAAGCTAATATTTTCAAAGATTTCTTAATGCATTTCACAGACTAGTTGTGTATACATAACGTGACCATATACCCCGATTTTTGCGGGATTATCCCATTTTTTAAAAGCATATCCCGCCTAGATTTTATAACCAGCTGTTTCAAACTTAATATTCCGCTTTTAATAAAAACCGTCTGGTCACGTTATGTTTACATAACTGGTGCAACTTTCATAAGAATATGTCTGGCTCAGTGGCATTACAAGTTGCGTACAAAATGGGTTGAGTGTTAAGCATACAATTCACTCGCAATATGCACGTTCGTATTAGGGTGATCGATTGTTCGATATTTTCTAATATCCATTTTGCAAATACATACTTTGTTGCAATTCTAACTACATAATTATTTTTAAGTTGTTAAAAAAAAAAAAAAAATTAATGAAAATTATTTGGTTATAATTTTGAAAATTCAGAAGAACCCCATTAAGAACGAATAGAAATTTCCACAACAAACTGGTTATTATATTCTACACCATCTTAAAGTAAATCAATTGATAGAGAATTGCATTCTGAGTTAATTTAGCGGAGTTCATTCTGCTGTATTCCTCTATAAAACCTGTTGTCAAACCACAATACAAATACACTTCTTAGTGTTTTTTTCTTCTACATATTGATGTATCTGTCGCAAGCTTGACAGTATTTTACCGACTAAGACTAGTAACGACCAGAGCTCAAACGAGTTAGTAGCGGTTTCTTCTAGCTCCCATGTCCTTTAAAAATAGAATGTTTGCAGTCTTAAATCTTATTTTAAATATGTCGGTATGAATAAATACTTCAGAATAAATTAGTTCCGTATAAACTAAATTCGTACTTATTCCAACAGAAGACCAAATTCCAAAATAAAAATAGTCATCATGTTCTCAAATTTTTGTAAGCGGAAAGAGTAAAGTTTGTTATTTACCAGATGTTGATTCTTTTATCAAAATTTTCTATCTACAGTCTTGAAGATAATAATAAGAATGGCTCAATTTTCAATGATACGAAAGAGAAAAACTTTGTTAATTCTTAATTTCAACAACTTATGAGAGACCGTTGTGCGTCGATCGAAACAAAAAGTGTCGGAGGAGACAAGACCGACTATAATGCGGATGAGGCAAAATTTCCTAACCACTTATTTCTAAATAGTTTTCAACAGGTATTGTACTTCTTCTTGCCTGGCCGCATATTCTGGGCGTTTTTCGGTCAATGCTCACTTCAAACAAATTAGATTCATTCGGTACAAGTTCCGTGTAACGGTTTGGATATACATATTTCGGCAGCTCGTAATTGATAGGACCTTTTGGTCCCAACAAATAAAGAGCATTACATTAGCGCCATGGTTATGTGGCTTTGGTGTCATTTTGGCTGGTTGACAGGGCTTTACATACGATTTCTTTGGGTTAACGTAATTGGTGTAAGTAATGATTCGGTGCAGAAAAGAGTTGGTTTTTAATTTATAAACCCAATAATTACCCTTATATATGTAACTAATATTGAAGCAGTAACATTTTAAAACGTTGATGTCATTACAGGCAAGTAAATACTAATACAACATATATGTATTTCAATCAATACCAATACAAAACTTCTTCTACGGTAGCTTGTACGAAGTGGTCGCTCGTGGTTCAGTAATTGCATAAAAAATATAAATCCTTTATGATTGCTTTATTATTCTGAGTAGAAGATACGGTTTATTCGATATTCGAAAAAATATCACGTCGAGTAAAACGCAATAAACCGGTTGCAAACCGAGTCGTTTACCCTAATATATAAGATTTTTTTTTTTAAATTTTTACATGAAAACACTTACAATGGCAATCAGTAAGAACAGTAATGCTTAAACGAAAGTATTAGGGGTTGAATTGGTCCTTTGTGGTAATGTATATTTTGTTGTTGTTTTTCATGCTTTCAATCTAAAAATAAACGAAATTGTTTGCCTAGCAACAAGCTTTCTTTTTTTGTATCTTGCATCTACTTTGTAGATAATAGAAGTAGTAAAAATAAGTAAATAATAAGCAGATTCTACATACATACATACTCGTATACGAGTTGTGTATGTGTATGTAACCGTGTTGGGTAGATTTTAAAATTGATTCGAAATTGAAATACCAAATAAGGTATGAACAAATCCGATATTGTTTTCAAGCTACAATCATCTGGGTTGTTGTTGTTGCTGCAGCTCTACAAGCAAATGTTCAGAGGTATAGTAAATATTTTTTTATTGTTTTTTTAAGGAATGAGCAAAAAAAAATGAGGGTTGCAACTTTTATACATTTTGCTGCTGTTGTTGTATTGTACATAGTTGTTTATTGCATGGTTTCCGTACAGGAAATGGAAAATTCCATTCATATTTTAACCAAAAATGCTATTAATTTTTTCTGTTGGTGATTTCTATTTCATTTTCAAATTACACGTACTCCCTCTCGAATTTCTTTAGCAAAAAATATTTCAAATATGTTTTATAACTACATTAGTTATAGAAAATAAGAATATTATTTTGCGATGTCTAACCTGTTTAACAAAGTACATACATATGTACATATGTATTACATATACATATGTATATGTATGTATGTCAAATTTTAACAGGGTAACAATATTTATACTAGTTTTAATATATGAATATTGGAAGTGGAGTTTATATGGGGTCTATGTTCAAACATGGACCGAACTAAATAAAATTTTGTTTTGCGATTTATTTTTGAATGAAACTTATTTTATGCAGAATTTTGTATTGATATTCTAGTTATATAATATAGACATTTATGTATGTTACATTGAGCCATATTTCGGGAATATATACGAGTATGTGTGGGGGCTATGAGAAATTATGGACCGATTCTTACTATTTTTCTCTCACATTCTTATTTTATCATAAAAATGACGTGTACGTGTACAATTTCATGGTATTATCTGCAATATAAATATCAAATTTTTATGAAGTATATCTCACACTTTGCTCAATAACTCTGGTTCTACTACATCGATTTTGTTACCTACAAAATAAGAAATATATTCTGGAAATTTTGTTAGTTAAGTTGTGCATCTTGGACGTGAGAGTGTTTTAGACAGACGGACATAGCTCAATTGACTTAGAATTTCATAAGGATCAAGGAAATATGTACTTTGTTGGGTCTCAGATGAATATAACAAAGTTTCACACGAATTGATAAACGTAATATACCCTCATTCACCACTTTGGTGGTGGAGGGTATAGAAATAGTGTGTTTTTTTTCTAATTAAAATTTTTTTGGATTAATATATTTAGCACTAAAACTGTATCGCTATCATTAAGTATTTAAATTTAACTCTCCGATGGGTGACAAGGTCCTTGGGGAGATTTTCAGACTTCATGAGTGCGGAGATGAAGTTGATATGCCTGCATTTGGTCTTGACGGTTTGGATGATGATGACTTGACATATCAACCAAATTTATATCAAGACCAAATGCTTCAACTTTATCTTCATCTCCGCACCCATGAAGTCTGAAAAAAGTTTCCAGGGACCTTCTCACCCATCGGAGGGTTAAATTAAAATACTTCTCACATATCAGAGGGTTAACGGTAGGAACCACATATGATCCCTTTACCATATTCCTATTGCCATTTCTGTAAAAATCCATTTTGTGCAGAGCATTCAACACTTATAGAATTTACACAAAAGAAGTTTTATAGGCTTTTTTCATATAAAACTCATACAAAATTAATAATGTTATAAAATTTCATACAAATAGAAATAGGGTCCCATTTTATAACTTGTTAATGCTATTTCAAAATAAACCTATAGCTTGTTCCTATAAACACAAATTTTTGTTTTAGATTTTTGTAGAGTTTCTTTGACAAGTATAATCTATGATTTTTACTCATATTTTAAAGTACATATGTAAATACTTCAAATATTTCTTCGTAATTAGTGGCATAATATGTATCTATGTCACTGTCTCAATTCGGATGCCGCAATGTTTATAGGATAGTTTCCTTAATAGACCAGCATTAAATAACATGAAATTTTATTGTCGACAGTTAAATATTTTTTCTAAAAAAAAAATCAACTACATACGAGTATTCAGCTACCACCATATAGTTTTGTAAAGTCTAATAAAAATCTTTGTAATAAATGTTTGTATCGTAGTTTTTACATTATCCTCTATAAAATTTTATATATTTCTTCTCTTTTATTTTTAGATATATATTTTTCTAGTTTAATATGAAATATACATACATACATACATAAGACTTTTCATTTTAAAATATTTATGTGTAAATATTTAATGAAAGTAAAATATAAAATTATGTTAAAAAAAAGTGTATAGATACATATAAATAAGAAAATATGCCAAATATGCTGTTAAAAAGTCAAATATGCAACAAAAATATTCAGTTATAAGCAAAATATTAAAAATGAGATGTAAAGAGGAAAATATTAGAGTTGTGCCCGGTTGTTCATTTCAGTGACCGGTCATATTCGTTCATTTATGCAAGACTGATTTGTTCAATCGTTCACTTTGAACGAATGAATACAACCATTATTGAATATGATTTTCTTCTTGTCTTTTGATAAACAGCAGCTGAACGAAATTGATCCGTACACCGTTCAGTTAAATGACCTGTTCATTCCGTTCAATGAAGTTATCCGTTCATTTTAACCCGTTCGTTCATGAACGACACAGCTCTAGAAAATATGCAAAAATTTGCTCTAACAAAATTTCCAAAATTCTTAAAATTTTATGAGACTGATAAATAACTAACTCCTATACGAGTATTTGTATTTTTGGTTGCCCTGCTTATTAACAATAATCCTTTAGTATTTTTAAATTTCTGTTTGTTTTTTTCTTAATTTTTAATTATATTATAATGAAAATGCGGTGAAAAGACAAAAACTGGCTAAATGAAAATTATTACATGAGCGCCCTTTTCACTAAGTCCAGTTATTTTATACCCGCAATATTGGTCGTTGAACCAAAAAGTGAATATGTTCTGGGTCCTTATAAGATTCTAAGACGATCTAACCATGTATGTCTGTTGAAGGCACGATAGAGTCTCGAAAAATACATAAAAAACGACTTGAAACTTGCATGAGTTGTTCATTCATTCCGTTTTCTTTGACCTGTTTCATCAGTTCTGACTGTCAAGTCAAGTATTTTTTAATAACAAGGAAAAAGATAAAAGATAATTTTCTCTTTCTTTCCCATTGAAAAACAACTTGACTTGACAGTCAGAACTGATGAGTGTGAAACAGGACTTTGTAATAGTTTTTAGCTTTCAGATCCAAGCCACTACAAGATATAGTCACTAGAATTGGAGGATATATCCACAAAAAAAAAATTTGATATCGCTGCTGTGTGAAAAGTTGCATGTGGTTAACAAGTGAAACGAACATTTTCCGAATTTTGAACTTTTTGAAGATTTTACATAGGGTTTGTAGCATCTACTACTCTACCATAAAATACCTGTTTTAAAAAATAAAATATAAAAATAGTTTCTTTGAACTTTTTGCAAAAAATATAAAAAAAATAAAAAATATTTTAGAGTCTTGAAAAATACTTTGAAGAAAAAACATTGTTTTAAAGGTTTTTGCGCCGTTTAATAAAAATGAGTTTTAAGTGCAGAATTAAAAAAACTGCGTAATTTTATAAAGTTTGAGGTATATCAAGTTGGTGTCAGCGTACCAATAACGTATCACGGAGATCACAAACTTGAAAGAAATTTGCGTAAATTTTGTAAAAATGTATCTTTTTCGAGTCTGACAATCTGAATTGTCTTTTAAGTTGGGTAGTGTATTGCGTGATATGAGTAACTTCATAAAGGGTACCTCCGAGGCGAAAACGCAGTTTAAAATTTTAAACGCAAATATTTTATGAACTTTTGAAAATGTTTGCAAAAAAAACATTTTTTTTAAGCTTTTTTATATCAAAACATGGAGATTCTTCGTGACGGACTAAACTGATAAAGGGCAAAAAAAAAACATTTTTTTCAACCCGGACGCGTGCAGCGGCAGTTTTTCCCAAACACATTTCGCTTTGGGACAACTAAAGCGCTGTATCAATTGCGCTGAAACGTACATCGAGTAGTAGACTTTACTGAGCTTGATACTAAAATTGAAAACGCACGAAAAAAATGTTTCTAACCTCAAAAACTGTAATTTTTACATTTTTTTTTTTAATTTTTAACTTAAAACCGCAGTAAAAATGATTAACGCGAACGGATTTCACATGCTCAAATATCGGTTTATACACACGCAAATCGACATTGATGTCAGACAAAAAAAAATTCTAAGTGCCGTAAATTTTTGAAGTTGCCCATATATCATTTTGCCTTTAATTTCAAGATTAATTTAAAAGCAATGGAATATTTTCGTTCGACATTAAAAAAGCTTCTTAAAATAATATTTTAAGGTATCTAAAGTAGAATAGATAATTTTGTAATAAATAATTTTGTTACCAATATGAAGCTGGCAAAAAAAATCGTTCACATCGTTTGTGGGAAAAATTGTTAGCAAATTGTTGTATTCTGTATCCTTTCTCACTCTGCGAAACAAATAATTCTATTTCCTATTCAATATTTGATTCCATATCATAACAGAGATTTAGTAGGAATTGTGTGTGGGGTGCTTTAACATATTTCACTCGTTTCGCAATCAACGTTTTTAATTCCATTTCATTATCAAATTCACTCTTCAATTTTAAGTTTTTTTTTTTTTTTTGTCAAAAAAATTTAAAAGTGTTGAGTAAATTATTATTCACTCTTGGTTTCTTTTTTGGAGAGATATTTTGATATCTCTATGAGCATAAATAAAAGTACAACATCTGCAGAGATTCATATAAAGGGCTGTAACCGAATTTCAAATAGCAACTATTGGTTTAACTAAAACAAATTCTTCATCTGCCATTGAGCTTTTAAGTCAATTGCAACTTTTTTATAGCGATTTTCAATTCCAAAAACCGTAGACATATTAAAGTGCGTTCGAGTTTGACAATCCAAAATTAATTTTCATTCTTTCACCTTTATTTCTTTGACATACTTTTGTAAAATTTTATTTTTTGTTGTTTTGTAAACAAATAATTGTTTTCGGGATTTATTAATACCGGGATTTGTTGCAAAAAATTTATAAAATATGTAAATTTTTTTGGAAACTTAATCAATAATATATTGAAATTATTAAAAAATGCTTTAAATTCTTTATTTATCTATTCGATTAATACAAATATTCCAAATAGGTAAAACAATATAAATATTATATAATTTTAATAATTATGTTTAAATAAATTCTTCATAAAAGTTATAATGATTAGTGATGTCTAAAAATATCTCACAAAATTTCCTAACATGTCCTCAATTAAACTTTTCTAACTTCTAGCTAGATTTTAGGCCAATTTATACAATTTATAGTTTACATTAATTACACAAGATATTTCAGCAGAGTTCTCTAATGGCTAAATTCACAGTCTTTAGTTAGCTAATGGCAAAGGCTTAACTAATGATTCTTTATTCGCAATGCTTAGTTTGCCATAAGAATACCAAGTAATAGTTAAACAATAGTTAGTATTTTAGTTTACCAATGTTTAACTAATGACTGAGAATTCGGCCATAAGTGACTAAAACGGAGTTGTTTGCTTGATCAAATTTATTTTGTCAGACGAAAATCCCACGAAATCTTCCAAATGCACAAAATTGGTTCTTAGCCAGCCTAATTGTGCATATTATTCACATATCTTATTTAGCAGCAGTTCTGAACATGTTACTTAAAGGGTTGAAAAATTACAAAAAATTACGCTCTTCTAAATTATGTTACCCATCCAATTAAAGTCGCATTCGGGGGATTTGTGTTTAGATAGTTTATATACGAGTATTAATTGATTTCGTCATTTGGACATTGAAATAAAAAAATTTCAAAATAATGAATAAACGAAAATGTTTAATTCTTCATTTTACGAATATACTTTTCTTATATTCTGTATATGGAGCTTTGAGAGTTTCTTTTGTAAAATGTCACTTTGATTAATTCTAGTGCATTTATCTAAATATGTGACAATAGAGTGAATTTCTTAAAATGATTAAACATATCAATAAAACCGTAAATGCTTATCAACATTATAGTGCCGAATAATATCAAGGATTATTACAGTCAATTTTCTATATACATACAGACATATATATATATATATATATATATATATATATATATAATAACATGTACAAAATAAAGCTGTGTTCACATTATGTGTATTTGTCATGTGGACTGTCACTTTTTCGCATGTCAAATTTGTACATATAGTCTGAACACCTTCAAACAATATCATGTGTTATTTCTCTGTGTGCAATACATATGACATTTTTGTATTTAGATTGAGTTCTATTTTCAAGTGACAAACCATCTGACATCAGTGGGGTTACTCTCTATTGCGATGCGAAAGCAAATTCGATGCGTAAGTGTATCAATTTGTACACTTATCGCATCGCAATAGAGAGTAACCCCCCAGCTGCTTTTTATAACCAAAATTTTGTGGCGGCAAAAATTCATTGAAATTTTAATAAATATAATTTATACCTTATAGTAAAACAAAAATATAAAAAAAAACTACACAAATTTATTATTGAAAATGGAGGAAAAAATTTAAAAGGAGTTAACAAAAGTAAGTACATATGTATGTGACATAACCAACATATGAACATGTAATTTATAAACCGTATGTAAAACTCAAATTTTGACATACACATGAAATCACATATGGGTAGAAAAGTGACATTCCACATGACAAATACACATAATGTGAACACAGCTTTATACAATAATTTAACATCAGGAGTAGATTATTTTCGGAATGGGCCTTATATGGGAGTTATGCTCAATTATGAACCGATATGCACAAATTTCTTACAAATTTTGGTGTCCACTCAGCCAGCCAGAGGGTCGGTCATCGTTTAGCCGCCTCAGTCATCGTTTTGTTCCGAGTCGATTGGTATACTTTAAGGTGGGTGTTTGACTAATATTTATGGGCGTTACAAACATCAGCACAAATCCAATTTACCCCCTCTTACTATAGTGGTGTAGGGTATAACAATGTTCACAATTAGATTTGTTACGGCCATAATCATAATTTAGGATTGCCATAAAAGCCACTTGCTAGTCAACAAATATGATGATAAGATTCAGCTTTTTCTGTCTGCCCCTGCAACATCAGATAGAGTCTTATTTTCAACATTTAAACAATACACACCACAAAACAATCTGTACAATCTTTCGACACTACATGCATAGCAACAGCGGCAGTAGCAGCAACAATAATACTAAATATATGTGCAGCGAATGTAGTACAACAGAAGTCATAATATTTAATACAGCAGCGGTAACAGAGTAACAACAAAAAATGACAAGAAAAAGGCGTAGTTGTGTGTGGATGTATGGAACAAACCAAATGATGTACGAACGAGCATTTTGGGAGCTGTTCCAGCCAACAGTAGCAGTGCCAGGCTAGTAGCAGCAACCTTATAGTCGATAATTAAAGTTTTTTTTTTGGTGTGATTTGTGGCAATTGTTGGGATGTTGAAAAAAAGAAAAAAAAACATACAAAATTTATTTTGTTAAAAATTATACATTTTTTCTGGCATTTTTCTGTAATCTTTCCTTTTTCCACCAAGAAAAAATTGTTTTCTTTCGGGTCGTTAATATATATTTTTTCTTTTTATTTATGTATTTTTTTTTCTCTTTTGATCGCAACTTCTAGCAACATAATTTTGTTGTTATTTTTTGTTTCTCTTAATTGTATCTACATGTACATATGTATGTATTTCATTTCAAAAATAGTATCTATGTATCTTGCATGAATAAATACATTTCGAGTGAAATGTTTGGTGCTGTTCGAAGCCACTAAATCAATGTTTAAACCATCTAATTACAAGTTATAATATTGTTATTGTTGCTGTTTTAAATTCATCTTGTTGGTGGTTTGTTATCTAATGCAGCTGCATATGGTAACTAATAAAAAAAAACTCTTTCACATTTGTATCGCAGTGCCCAATATGAGTTTAAGGGCAAAAACAATCGTTCCTCCAATTCGACCAAAATGAACTGTGTGCATTGGTGATTTCTATTAGTCCCAATTTACACGAAGCAATGCTGTAATTATTACCTTTCAGACATCGGGGTGAGGGGATAATAAGATGAGTACGCACTTGATTGTATTAGCAATTCGTGTTACTCTCTTGCTCGTATTTCATATGTGCATATTCTCAAATAAAAATACGAGCGATTTAAGCAATAAAATTTTGTTGTGTGAACACCGAAGAAATATTAAGGAAAAATTTGTATCAATCTTTGCAATAAAAATTGCGATAATGCTTTGTGTTGAATGCGACAAATGGGTTCTATCTATTATAAGCTGCTGAAATCTGACCAGACCATCACAACATGTTACAGCGAGCATTAACTTAAAATCGCCCAGACATGCCACTTGTTGCAAACAACTTTTTAAAGCCATTTAAAAAGAAGTGGTGGGGAAATTTTGCCTCATCCGTCCTATAGTCCGGCCTTGCTATGTCGGAATACTATTTGTTTCGATCGATGCAGAACGTTCTTTCTGATATACGCTTTCTGAGATACTTAAGATTAAAGTTTAGCATTTCTTTTGGTTTAGAATATATATGTTGTTGGCAGGAAGATGGAAAATCATAGCTAACAATGAACAATACTTTGAATAAATTTATATTGTACAAATGGGTAAAAACACATGAAATCAACCGAAAATATTAACATTTCTGAACTCAGCACCTCCAAATTTGATAAGATTTTGTATACATGATCTATGGATCGGCACAATAATATTTGTCAACTTTCAGAATTATGGCCATTCCTAGTTGGCAAAAATCAATAAAAATGCACTCAGATGCCCTAACACAATTTTTAATATCTCGAAAAGTGTTCATTGTACTTTAATAATAAAGGGCTCATTTTACAGACAAAAACATGCGCCATTCCAAAAAAAATTTTTTTTTTTAATTTTCAACCAAGGATAATGTAAATAAAAAAGGACTAAAAAAGGACGTAAATACTCAAGTAAATTTCATGAAAACCCAAAAGTTTATAAGAAGCCTTAAATTTCGGATTTATGCAATTAATTACAATTTTTTTCTTAACCGCTTTGAAATATTTTATTAATTATTTTAATAATCTTCCTTGATTTTTATTCAATAAAAGGATGTGATCAATTTTCTAAATGGACCGTCAAATAACTTTTTTTTTTGAAAATGCTACAAACAAAACTACTGAATATTTTCTCAAATTTCTTTTATAATTTGAAAGTAAAATCCTTCCGGTTAATAATGGAAAATAATTTCATTCCAATGGCTGCCTCGGCTGGCCATGCAGTAGCCTACACGATTGGTCCAATTTCTAAGCACATTATCGATTGTGTATTTCACCAATGGCTTTACGAATATTCTCCTTTAAAGCGTCAATTGTCTCTGGCTTGTCGGCGTAACACTTATCTTTGACGGCACCCCACAAATAAGAGTCCAACAGTGTCAAATCGCAGCTCGGAGGTGGCAAAAAGACATCAGCTCTGCGCCTGATAATGCGATCTTCAAAAACAGGGCGCAAAACATCGAGTGTAGTTTCGGGTGTGTGGCATGTAACGCCGTCCTGTTGAATGCAAATGATGCCATATCCTCCTATTCACATTTTGTGAACAAAAATTCGTTCAACATGTCCCAATAACGACCGCCATTGCCTGTAACGGCCACTCCTTGCTTATTTTCGAAGAAAATCTGCAACTCGTTTTGGTTGCATCGGCTTTTCAATGCATGCGTGCGAGTTTTCTGTGCCCCAAATGCAAAAATTTTGCTTGTTTACATACCCGCCAAGATCAAAATGAGCTTCATCTGAAAAGATGATTTTTTTTTTGGCAAAATCGACATCTTCAGTAAGTCGATCGCAGGCCCACTTTGCGAAGCGGAGACAAGCGTATACACAACCATATTCGTTCAACGGAAGGATAAAATTAATTATCTGTCAAATCAGACATTATTCACGAAATCAGCACTAGTTAAAAAAAAAATCGTTAGATGGCGGACCCGTTATTATTCTACACAGTCTTTTTATGCTTAAAAAAAAGCATTAAGAAGAGAGGCGTCAAATTCATATGAAAAAACATTGTCCTAACAAATATTTTGTTCAGAACGACTGGGTGAATCTACCTTAAGAGTCCATAGTTAGGGCTCTTTATTGTAAGGACAAGCAGAGAGCTTGAAGATTGTACCGGATTTTACATTTTCAAACTCATTAAACTAGTAGAGGGCTACTGAATGATAGACATTTTTTTTATAAGATTACGTTATTATTATTTACAAAAAAAGTTGTTTTTAATTGTAATACAAAGAGTATTTTTGTAAATAAAAATTAAATAGTGTAATTATGAGAAAGCCTTTATCTATTTCTCATTACATGGCTTTACTATAGTAAACGTTTGTATTTGCCATAAAATCAAAACAAAAGAGACATTATTTGTTTTAATAGAAAGTGCGTCGAAACTAATGCTGCAAACTATAGCCAAATCATTAACAAATATATGCAGTTTGTTTGTTGAGAAACATATGTTTCATTACACAAACTCTCTGATAGATAGACAGACATAGATCGTATTAGTGAAGAACCTTTATTATTTTTAAAAGACATAAAACACAAAAATACTTTTCTTTTTTGGTAGTTTTTATATTGTAATTTTATGTAGATATTGTAAAATCAGTTGATTTTTAGAATAGAGAAATCAAACATTAATTTTACAATAAAAATTTTGGCTACTGTCTGAGTATTTTATATAGAGCGTGTCAACGACATACTCGTATGTTAAAGATGTGGTATATTTACTTTTAATTAGAAATTAATTGGGAGTTATTTGGAACTTTTAAGCAATTACAACAAATAAATTGCCGCATACTAATTTGTTCCTTAAAAGAAATCACAGTTTACAGTAAAATTAAATTTTTAGAAATACGTAAATGCGTTATAAGTTTTCTTGGAAATTACTTAAATAATTTAAAAACAAGTAAGAAAGTATAGTCGGTCAAGCCCGACCATGTAATACCCTACACCTAGTATATGTAAATATAAAAAAGTTTTTCAGAAATGGGCGTTATTTGCGAGATATCACCAATTTTGGACCAAAATTCAGTGTCATGATTTCTGTGAATATAAATATCATAGGTGTTAAACTTTATCTCGATATAAATACTTTTAAAAGATTTATGGAAATTAAAGTGAATTACGGAGAGGGTCTTATATGGGAGTTTTGAATAATTATGGACGACCATTACAAGATTAAGTGTCAACCAACATTTTTAAGAAATTTATGCTCTTTAAAGTGATTTTCGGAAGTGGGTCTTATATGGGAGCTACGACTAATTATGGACCGATCACAATAAAATTGTACCATATTATTTGTATTTATATTAAATATATTTGTGTTCAATATTATTTGGATACCAACATTTTTAAGAAAGTTATGCTCTTTTAAGTGATTTTTGGAAGTGGGCCTTATATGGGAGCTACGACTAATTATGGACCGATCTTCACGAAATTGTGAATGTGCCTTAGCTTTATTTGCTACTCATCTGTGGTAAATTTTGTTTTCATACTTGTATAATTAAAAGATTTATGACTGGTAAACTCCAATTTCGGGAGGACATTTGTATGGGGGCTAGGTGAAATAATGCACCGATTTCCGATAAAATATCACGTACAAAATTTTATGTAAATATCTTTAAAATTGCGACCTGTACTCTGCGCACAAGTTTTACGTGGACAGCCAGCCAGCCAGACGGACGGACATCGTTAAATCGACTCAGAAAGTGATTCTAAGCCGATCGGTATACTTTAAGGGGGTGTTGGACCAGTATTTATGGGCGTTACAAACATCAGCACAAATCCAATTTACCCTCCCCACTATTGTGGTGTAGGGTATAAAAATAGAAATGCCTTTTCATGCAAACAAAAAATCGGATCACAAAGGAAAAACTGGAATCTTCTTCAAGTTCCCACATACCCGAGGTTCCCCAATTTGGGGACCTTTTGCTTCGTGCTTGGTTGGTTTACTTAAACTCGTCATTTGTAATTTCATTGTTATCGGACTTAAAATTTAAAAATTCCCTCTATTAGGCCGCTGAAAGAATATATTCGATGACTAATTCTATAAGTTAACCACAGAAACGATACAATTTTTTCAGCTACTTGTTAAAACAAGTTTTTAATGTGTCATTTCAAACAAAAAAAAATCAGAGCCATAAGAACTAGTTTAGAATATGTATTTGCCCTTAAAACTTTTCTAGTACAAGTCCCGAGGATGACAATTTCCATTCATTAATTATTGAACTGGTTCCAGAATCATTTAAAATATCGCGTAATAGCTCTGCAACGCCTTCTTAGAAGTGAAATTGCAGAATAACTTACCAACTGTTTTCTAATCATTTGCATGGTCAAAGGCGAGTGAGACCTAATCATGAAGATGTTATTTAAGACATTATCTGTAACTAGTTTTAGTGATATCAATGAAGTAATATAAATAAAACCAAATTGTAAACATTACTTTAAGACTTTGAGTTTTTTTTAAATTCGCATTAAAATATCCCTTCCAGATAACTACTTCATAAAGATAATAACAATTTAAGAAAAATGTCTTTCTACAACTTATTTTAATCAACATTTCCGTAGCAAATTCAAGTTTTTATTTTATCTGTGAGGGACTTAAAGGCAGCTTCGTAAACATTTAGTCATAATGTAAGATTTGTTCTTATTTCATTATGTTCTGTCAGTAGTAAAAATATTATATTTACTTTTGTATCCCTAAAATAGAAGCAAAATAATATAAAATTTCACTCCATTATCAACGACTGCATCTGCAAATTAGAAAAAAAGTTGAATAAAAAAAGTTACTGTTTAATAAAGTTAAAAGTAAAAGTATCTTATGGGTAATCTACAATAACTGCTGCACATAAAATACATATAAATCTGAAATATAATTTTAAATTAAAAAAAAAAATAACGTAATGAAAAATTTACTTAAAGCATCGAGGGGCTATATATGTAGAAAAGTACCTAAAAAGTACTTAATTTTACAACAACATACATAGAGAGGAAGCAAAACACACGCGTATAAAAAAGTACTTAAGCATTTTTTGATAATTACCTTTTAACTTTCGTTTTCCAGCATTTTCGTTCCGCTCACAGGAAAATCATTAAAAAATGTTGACAAATTTTTACGATGTTTCAAATTTAATTGTTTTATAGCCGAAATTCATGTAAATGACGAAAATGAAAAAAAAACACAAAAACAAGTTAGAATGCTATATTCGGCTGTGCCGAATCTTTAATACCCTCCACCTAAACGTAATAAGAAATACAGAAACTACACTGGTTATAGAACTAGAATATCCTAATTCTGTGGTTTCTATTCAGTCTTAGTGCAAATTTTATTAGTTTTTTATACATTGTTTGAAAGACAATATTACCTGTAGGTCGTAATTCACTAGTTTTATTTTGAATGTTTTGAAATTTTATCTAATTTTGGCCATTTATAATTGATGTAATTACCGATTCTTACTGCAATGTACAGAGTTTCTCTGATTTTCATAATAACCTCGAGTGTAATTTAACAATTTATAAAATTAAAAGAAAATGTTTCCATATTCACAACAAGTTAAGAAAAAGGATAAGATGTAAGATGAGGATTTTTTGTTTGAATTTGCCTGCAATAATATTATTTACAAAAGATGTATGGGTGGCATAGTAGAAGTGGACCAATTATGGACTGATAGCTTCTAAATCCAGTATCCACTAATGTGGTTTCTACGTATTTGAGGCTTATTTTGGTTGAACTTCATCTCAATAACGTTATTTACAAGAGTTATATGGTTGTTTAATATGCCCGGAAGTGGACTTAATTCGGGAGCTATTGCCAATTATTGACTGGCAGCTACAAAATTCAGTAGCTTAATTGCCGTATAACCGATACTGATATCATATCTGGATTGAAATATCTGATCCATATAAAAGTTGGGTCGATATCGATATTTATTAGACATTTTTGTGGGTTTATTTGTTTTTTTGGAAATGGTTCTTATATGGCAGCTATGACAAATTATGGGCCGATCTTCTTAAATTATGAAACAGTGATCTTCATGCATATGAGGATATTTCACGTCGAATTTGACATGGCCATATTTAAATATTGCCAAGTTGTAATATGGGCCTTAGTGCTAAATTTTAGTACTTTTGCCCATGAATTAAAAAAAAAAGGAAAAAGTATGCCGTATCGGGTTCGAAGTTTTATTTTAATTATAATATACTGCATATATATAGTACCGTATATTTTACCATAATATTTATAAATTATAGTCGTTTAATAGTTTATTGTTAATATAAAAACATTTTTTTAAACATAAAAATTTCAAAGTCACGTAAGTACATTGTGGCCACCCGAAAGTTATGTAGCTTTAAATTGTTTATGCATTTGACAGCCATATATTATATATTATATTACAGTTAGGCCCTTATTCATCTTCAGAAAGAGTTTTTTCTGCTAATCGAAGCTTGTTAACTGACAAAAGGTGTGAATATTGGTTGGAAATACAGAAAAAGTATCGCAAATTATGTTTTTAAATTATAATAATTAATTTATTAGTATATTGACTTCATTGTTTTTTGTTCTCTAGCATTTGAATAGTGATTTTTTTTTCTTAATTTCTTTTAAAATAAAACTGTTATACTAAGTGTATATAATATCGTCCCCTCAATATAACAATAGCGTATAATTTTTTTTGGGGTTTTGAGAAAATAGAGTTTAAAGTTTTTGTCAAATCGGATGTCTATTAAAACCTCAATATCGCGTTAAATAAAAATTTTTCATATTGGATTTTTCGGCGAATACATAATACCGTTTCTTGTCTTTAAGATGGCCAATTTTTTTGTATTCTACGCATCCTTTAAGACCATAACTATGTCATTCAAAGCGCAGGTCCTCCATATAGGCTACTTTATTTTGGAAGAAATTCGTATGATGTATCAGATACACTATTTCGTTTTGTATGTTTTATTCAATAATTTTACGGTATTTTTATTAAAATATTTGATCTCAAAAATATCAATTTGTAACATTATGAAACAGTGGCACATATTCATTACTTTCCAAAAAAACAAAAAATTATGACAAATTAAGCTATACATTCCGTAAATCAAAAATAACTAGAAATTCATTCGTCTTCTTTCTCTTCCTCTGCTACATCAGGCTCATCTAAACAATTTTGCTTTTTTTCACCTTGTATGTTAAAAAAAATGACTGCGAGCCACGAGGAATTACATTCTTTTTGCACAAATTTTGGAGATCATGCAGCTTTCGATTACAAATTGGCAGCTCTTTATTGCATTTACCAGTAAACGAAAAGTTGATCATTGATCACCTCTCTTGTTTTTCGCCTTCCTGCAATATCATTTACTTGACGGTCTCCATCCCATTCTTCCTCGTACAATAATTGTTTTCGTTGTATGTGGGGTATATAAATGGTCGGAATGAAACTATTTCTCAAACAATAGTGTATATTAATTTTGAACAAGAAATTATACACTATTTCTTCCAACGACATTTTGACCCACTTTTTGGAAGTAGAATTTAACGAAATTTTGACCAGACATGGAGATGGATAGAGATTACAAATATGCAACAAAAACAATAATAGCGTATAAGCACATACATATTGAGAGGCGATATATACATACATATGTACATATACATATATATTTTTGTTGTTTTAATATGAAACTTCAAAAGTTTCTTTGCAAGTTTGTATACGAGTTAAGGTGCTATCAGACGGGATGTATTTTACATATGTACTGTCAAATTTTCCATCTGTAAAAGTTGTACACATTGTGTGATACATATGAAACTTTACATGTGTAAAATACATGTAGAAATACATATGTAATTTTTTCAACTACAACAAAGCTCTATTTTCCTGTGACAAACATAAACAAAACAGCTGGTTTGTTTTGAAACAAAATTGTTTGAAAAAATATATTGTAAAGAAAATGGATAATGAACATGGAAAAGTAAGTATTTTTCGATTTTTAATAAATTAAATTATGTTTATTGTATTTATTGCAGTTAGATTGGCCAAAAGAGGCAATTCTTGAAATTTATACACGTTAAAAAGACAGCTTTTGTTTACATTTATAGGTTATGTCATACGGAAAAACATAAGCACGTGTGATAGCACAAATTATGAATCGTATGTAAAATGGAAATTTTGACATACATACGGAATTACAAATGGGTAAGAAAAGTGACAGTACATATGTAAAATACATCCCGTCTGAGAGCAACTTTATACAAACATGTTTTGAATGTTGCAAAATGGTTTTGATGTTCTACTTCATTTCTCTTCTACTTTAGCTTTGTTCTACATATTTTAACATTGTTCTGTTGTACTTGTGTTTGTTCTCTTCTTCAATGTTTTGATCGTGAAACAAAAGAAATATTTTCGGAAGTATGTGTTTTGCAATGAGCAGGTAATACGAGTAGATACACACTAATTGATATTTCATAAAATGCTTGTAAGACATTTTTGTTGTGTTTGTGCCACACTTTAGTCCTTACATCAATTAGTATACATATATGTACATATGTAGGTAAATGGTTAAAATTAGATCAAATTTAAAAACATTTGAAATAATTTTTATTGTGCGTAAACTTGTCAAACAAACAATATACTTACATATAAAATTGAAATTTAAAAAATTTTATTTAAGAAATACATATTTATTTAGTAATGGTATGATGGTCCTAAACAAATTTTGTAATTCTCATTATATTCAGATGGAGGGTATTTAAGATTCGGCACAGGACTCTAACTTGTTTTTGTTGCCGTTCTTGTTATTTTCCAAGGTGGGTAATGTGTTAATTTATTTGTACAGCAATTTTAGTTACTTAAACATAAATACAACAAAGACACCAAAAACAAACACGTACAACAAAATAAGAATAATAAAATTGTCGTGTGTTTAAAACAAAAAACCTACAGCCAATCTCAACAGTATCGTATACTTTAACGACTTTAATAATCCATTTCAAAGTTAATGTCTTGAATTTTTCTAGAGATATGAATCTCTACCATGAAGTCAATGGGTTACAGTGAATGTCATTAGATGTTTGATAAAGCCATTGCCTTAAATTTGCAAAATGTTTTTGATTGTTAAAATGACTTCATGTCTACGTAGTTTGGGTGAAACTATTCTGTATATGGTAGTACACTTACCAAACCTGGTGTTTTAATTAAAACAAAAATGTTTATTTGCAACCAGCACCTCCACACATGTCCACGAATTCTTCGTAGTTCCACAGAATGATATGACAAGATTGCCGTCTTGAAGCAACACATCCTACACAAACAATGACGGACTATTATAATGACTCTGGAAGAAAATTTAGATTCCATCCGCAGATCTCTCCAAATCTTATTTTCATAAAAATATATCGCATTAAGTTAAAAAAAATTATAAATATAAATAATGGAAAATAATCAAGTATTTTGATTGTTATCTAGAACAATTTTCTTACCAACACCTGACGGGCAAAGTTTGAATGAAGAAGTCATTTTAGTCTTATGGACTGTTTAAATTCTGTATATTTTATAGATTTCCATACTTTAATGGCAAAATCAATAATTATATCTGTAATTTTTTCATAACATAGCTCGGAGCGTTCTAAATATTACGTTTATCTAATCGACGCGATATGCATTTGTAGCTTATGAACACATTCTAACTCTGTTGCAATTTTGAAAAAAATTATCGTTATGAGTTAGTTTTTCGGTCGAACCTATTATTATTTAAAAACTTGTGCTAAATAGGCCAACAATTTATATTTTACGATTTCTCTGTGGTATGTTGCACGTGAAATTTTGCGTATTAATTAGGAAAATAATGAAATTAAAATGATAATAACAAACATTTAACTTAAATTGCATTTATAGTTAAGAAACACTAAGCTCACGGTCACTCTTGTCAAATATATACTCAAAAAAGCGTAACCACTATTTTTAAGCACAAATTAGTTAGCCGTCAATAATTCTTACAAGTGTTTTGTAAAAGCAAACAGCATTAAATAGAATTGACCTGAATTGCTGTGGTAATTTGTTCTTAGTAAAAGAAGTTTCCTCAATTAAAATACATTTTATTTAGTGGCTACGTCTCTTTACCTTAAGAATACCAGGATTTTTATGTGAACAATGTTTTAAATAAAAAACAATTTATTTTTACAAAACATCTTAAGAATCCTCAGTTTAAATTTAATGTTTCCAAATAGTAATGTAAATTATGTTATAAAAGAATCCGCCACAATCGTAAATTAATATTTTAATAAAACAAATCAAATTAAATAAAATTAAACAAAATGAACTACGAAATTACAAAGGAATTACTAAATTTAATAAAGCAAAATTCGGTATAAATATATTAAAATAAAATTATTAAATTTGTCAAGGTTTTGCAAGCAACTTGCAACCTTGATTTCGAAAGAATGCCTGCAAAAAGGTTTGCTGTCTCTTATCAAATGACAGTAAAGTTGTGGTCCGTTTTAGTTCTCTGTCGTTATTTAAAAGTTGCAATGAATTGGTATCGCAGAAAACTGGTCGACAGAATAGAACAATATATGAAACAATATATAAAAACTGGTAGCTATGGTTTAGACTCTGATATCTATTTGATAAAAATGTATTTATTACTGGTCCAGTTTTTTTTTTTAAATACAGTAAAACCCAATTGTAACGAATTCCTTACAAACTTATTTCAAAATTATGCAAAACACATTTGCCATAACGAACTGAGTATGATGTGGATTTTCTTGTATGGAATGATTAATTGAACAATTTTCAAAACAAAAATAATTAAATAGCAAATGTAGAGTGCAGCGAGTTCCACCATCTTATGTGACCGATCAGAATGAAGTTTCTTATTTATATTGACTCCTACCAATCTTTTTATATTTTCTTGTCGACCGCTTTGTTTGTTTCTATATTATTTGTGTTGTTATTGTTGCTGTTGTTATCGTGTTTATATTTATTGTTTGTTTACGAGTGAATAATGTTTTTGAAGCTGACATAATGCATTTCTATGAATGTTGTCTTCTAACAGCCATGCCGCAACAGCAAAACCAACTAAAAACAAGCAAGAAAGTATAGTCGGTCAAGCCCGACCATACAATACCTTACACCCAGTATATGTATAATTATCTTTCAGAAATGATATGTCTCCTCCAAAAATTTAGTGTCATGATGTCTATGAATATAAATATTATGTATGTTAAACTTTATCTAGATATAAATACTTTTAAAAGATTTATGGAGCTTAAATTGAATTACGGAGAGGGTCTTATATGTAAGTTTTGAGTAATTATGGACAGACCATTATAAAATTAGATGTCATCACTTCTGTATATAAGAAACTTAATTGTGTCAAATTTTATTTGAATACCAACATTTTTAAGAAATTTATGATCGTTAAAAAGGTTTTCGGAAGTGGGCCTTATATGGGAGCTACGACTAATTATGTACCGATCATAATAAAATTCTACCCTATTATATGTATATACACAAAACTTATTTGTGTTCAATATTATTTGGATATCAACATTTTGAAGAAATTTATGATCTTTAAAGTGATTTTCGGAAGTGGGCCTAATATGAAAGCTACGACCAATTATGGACCGATCATAATAAAATTCCACTGTATTATTTATATACATATGAAATAAATTTGTGTTAAATATTATTTAGATCCCAACATTTTTGAGTGAGTTAAGCTCTTTAAAGTGATTTTCGGAAGTGGGCCTTTATGGGAGCTACGAGTAATTATGGCCCGATCTGCAGAAAATTTTTAGATGTGCTTTGACTTTATTTACCACTCATTTGTAATGAAATTTGTTAGAAGACTTGCATAATTCAAAGATTTATGATTGGTAAACCACAATTTCGGGAGTACATTTGTATGGGGTCAGGTGAAATAATGAACCGATTTCCACCAGAGTCAATCCCTTCCATTCTTGGGCCAAAAAAATATCACGTAGCAAATTGTATCGAAATATTCTCAAAATTGCGACCTGTACTCTGCGCACAAGCTTTACATGGACAGCCAGCCAGCCAGCCACCCAGACGGACGGACGGACATCGTTAAATCGACTCAGAGAGTGATTCTGAGTCGGTCGGTATACTTTAAGGTGGGTGTTGGACCAATATTTCTGGGCGTTACCAACATCAGCACAAATCCAATATACCCTCCCCACTATGGTGGTGTTGGTTATAATGACAACAATAAGATGATGATTGCCACTGTGGATGTACAAAAAGATTGTCGTCCGTCACGTCGCGACGCGCCGGTCACACTGTATTGTATTGGGATTGTATTGTTTTGTCTTGAATGCTTTGTTTATTTATTTTATATATATTTTTTACTTATACAATATTTTGTTTTCTTGTTCCTATTCTGACTTCTATATGTGTAGAAGTTTGCGCTTAGCAACAATTCACTTGACAGTTTGACATTTTCATTTTGAAACCTAATTGAAGGCGACAAGTTATATCGAAATTATAGCACTTTTGAAGATTTTGAACATTTGTGTATCTAATTGTAATTTATCTTTTTTGTTAGATGTAAAATTTAAACCTGAACATTTTAAAACAGGAATATTAAACTTAAACATTAAAAGAAATTTGTTTTAGAACCCAACCCAGCATAACTTCACTTACATTTTTAATGACTTCCAGAATTCATTATTTTGTAGCTTTATTCGCCAGTTTTTGTATTACTAATTACATATATATTAAATAATTACTTTATACTTACATACATACATGTATCTTTAAAAGGTCATTATTATAAAATCCAAAAAATACTTCAAATACTTCAAATAATTATATTTAAAGAAGCTATTACATATGTATATAATTATAAATCAATATTGCTGTACTTTTATATAAAAAATTATTTCTGGAGTAAAATAATTTTAAACCCAAAGTAATAGAAAATTGTCGACCAGACTACTTATAAATCTGCTAAAAAAAGTACTTATTTTTATTCGTGATTCCCCAAAAGTAATCCATTATAATTTTGCAACTTTTAATCAAAAAAAATATATATAACTTATATTTATACCTTTATACTACATATACTATATGTTTTTCAAAAATGCATGTAGTTGTAGACTGATTATAACAAAAAATTATAGAATAAACAAGTAAGAAAATATAGTCGGTCAAGCCCGACCATATAATACCCTTCACCCAGTATATGTATAAAACAGTTTTTCATAAATAGGCGTGGACCGATCATCTTAGTGTCATGATGTCTGTGAATTAAACTTTATCTCTTATAAATACTTTTAAAAGATTTATGGAGCTTAAATTGAATTACGGAGAGGGTCTTATATAGGAGTTTCGACTAATTATGGACCGACCATTATAAAATTAGGTGTCGTTATATAAGAAACTGATATATAAAAAACTGTCTATAAGAAACTGATTTGTGTCAAATTTTATTTGGATAGCAACATTTTTTAGAAATTTATGATCGTTAAAGTGATTTTCGGAAGTGGGCCTTATATGGGAGCTACGACTAATTATGGACCGATCTTTATAAAATTCTACCATATTATATGTATACATATGAAATATATTTGTGTTCAATATTATTTGGATACCAGCGTTTTTAAGAGAGTTATGCTCTTTTAAGTGATCTTTGGAAGTGGGTCTTATATGGGAGCTACGACTAATTATGGACCGATCTTCACGAAATTTGTGGTAAATTTTGTTTGCATACTTGCATAATTCAAAGATTTATGACCGGTAAACCCCAATTTCGGGAGGACATTTGTATGGGGGCTAGGTGAAATAATGGACCGATTTCCACCAGTTTTAATCCCATCTATCCTTGGGCCGAAAAAATATCACGTACCAAATTTTATAGAAAAATCTTCAAAATTGCGACCTTTACTCTGAGCACATGCTTTACATGGACAGCCAGCCAACCAGTCAGGCGGACGGACGAGCATCGTTAAATCGACTCAGAAAGTGATTCTGAGTCGATCGGTATACTTTAAGGTGGGTGTTGGAGCAATATTTCTGCGCGTTACGAACATCAGCACAAAGCCAATATACCCTCCCCACTATGGTGGTGTAGGGTATAATAAACAAACCTAACAAATACTAAGGAAACTTATTGCAAAATCATACTAGAAATGATTTATAATCGTTAATAAATTGTTTAAATCTATTTATTTGATATATATATTTTTTTTGATTTTATAATTATGACTGTTTTTTGAGACATATATGTATGTATGTATAAAATAATTCTTTAATATATATTACGTTAGTATGTACATACGTTAAGGTACCGTCACATTTGGCAAATATTTAGTCAAAAAAACGTAACCGTCATGATTTCACCATGAAATTCCAAAGACCCATAAAGTATGTATTATCTATGCTTTATTTGTACAGGGTGGGCCAAGTTTGACTGACTGAAGTGCCATTGTGGCTCTTGCGGTATGAGCTATTGCTCCATCTTGCTGGAACCATATGTTACGATTATTGAGAACTATCGGACGTAAAAAATTTTCCAACATGGTCCGGTATACCATCCCAGAGACGGTTTGTGGTTCATTAAGCTCATTTTCGAAGAAATATGGACCAATAACTTTATCAGCCATGATTCCACACCAAACAGTGCATCTGACAGGGTGTAATTGTCACTGATGCAATGCTCTTGGATTCTCTGTACCCCAAATTCGGCAGTTCTGTTTATTCACATATCCATTTAAATGAAAATGTGCTTCATCGCTCATAATCAGATTATCCAAAAAATTGTCATTTTCTGTAGCTAGCAAAATCAATCTATTGGCATATTGTAGCCGTTGTGGTGCATCCCTCGGCAATAATTCTTGGGCCAATTGAATTTTATATGGAAACATCTTCAGATCAACTTTTAGAATACGTCGTAGCGATGTTCTGGAGATGTTCAATTGAGTAGCTCGTCGACGAGTAGACACAGTTGCATCCGTGTGAACACTTTCTCGTACAGCTTCTATAGCTTGTTCAGTGCGAACAGGACGAACAACATTTCTTCGTGGTTCATTACCCACTGAACCCAAATTCTCAAAACGGGTCATTAAGCTTCTTATCATGTTTACACTGGGAGCCTCTGCAGTATTAAAATGCTGACGGTATTTTCTTTGTGTTGTAACAATTGATCGTCCGGAAGCATAATAAAATTCAACAATTTTTACACGTTCTTCCACTGAGTATGATGACATTATGAAATTTTATAAAATTCTGTATTATCTGCAAAAAAAAAAAATTAAAAAAAATTAAAAAAAATTAAAAATGCAAAAGTTATAAGCATTTCAAATCAGTCAGTCCAAGTTGGCCCACCCTGTATATTAAGATTAACTTTTAATATTTTAAGACAAAACTAAATTTAGGAGCTTCTGTGGAAAATCGGAAAATTTAATTTTTATGGGAAAATTTAAAGGTAAATTTCTAACAAAAATTAGGAAAATTTTATTTTTCAATTAAAGCCTGATTCAATGCCTTTCCAACGAGCTATCACTTGTTGCGATCGCTTTAGTAGTTTTTTTTTTAAACAACTTTCAATGAGGTCCCTTATGAAGAATTCTTCAATTTTGTCACATGACAGTGGTGTACACCACCACTAAACCAGTCACTATAAAAAAAAAATATGTAGGTACATTATTTTTTGCTGGGCAATCGATTGAGACTATTTATTTTAAAATCGGAGAAGGGTCGTCCAAAAATTTGCCAATTTTGATCGTTTTCATATGGAATTGCTCAAAAGTCAAAAACAACTTTTAATTTTTGCCTTAAAAAAAAGAAGAAGAAAAAGAAATAACTTTTTTTTCTTGACTTTTTCGATAAAAGTCATAACAGTTACGGTCCCTGATAAATTGTAATGTTGACAATTTGGGGCACATCAGAAGAAATGCGCTAATGGCGAGATGTATTTACTTATAATGCTCATAAATGTCTAAGAAAAACGCTCAAACTCCTGTATATTCCTAAGAATTAAAATCGGCAGAATTTTTATGTTTTAACCTATTTTTAATCTATATCTTTCAAATTCTAAAGTACTTTCTAAACATTTCGAATAAAAAATGCGAATAATATGAAAATGCTATTTGCATGATATGCTTTTGCGTAACATAACTTTTACCTAGTTGAAATTATTACTCCATGTTTACTATTAAATACGAAAATAATGTTTGCTGGTAAATATTTAATATTGACACAAATATTTAATGTCCTTGCATGATTTGAAATGCATGTATGTACATGATACACATCAGTATAACTAACTATACGTTAAAGCAATCATGCAACCATTCATACATATACTAGCTTAACAATATTTATATCCATAATGAATGATCCTTTTGTAACTATTGTTGATTTTGAAATCATTAGAGTAAACAAAGGCTCTGGAACAATACATACCACTTTTCAATTAAGTTTTGGATCACCAACCGCTACTCTAATAAGCTTTTCTATTGTTTGTCAATAACAACAAAGACCAAACATTCATTCAACAGACGCTCATACAAACGAGCGAGTATAAACACCAAACACACAACAGATGTCCTTGGGGAAACACTTGAAAAACGTATTTCAAAAGAAGTAATTCAAACATAATTACGCACCAATGACAATGACAAAAACAGAATACTACAGAACGGAACAATTCAAACACAATTCGATTCTACTTTATTAAATTCAACACATAACGAACACCACTACCTCCACCACCTCAACACATCAACAACGCATAATGAAATAAAAAAAATCGAAAAAAATAATTCAAGTTACTACCCAGCAAGCCATATGAGTCCGAAAAGAGTCTTTTCTGACACCTTTTTAGGAGCGTTAACGCTCTTTATGAGCCCAAAAAACAATCATAATTGCTCCGAAAACCGTCAGAAAAGAGGGTCATTACGTCTGAAAATGGTCCGTCAGAAAGAGCTCTTAGATAATGTCAGAAAAGAGTCTTTTATGAGGGGTTTTTTGGGCTCTTAAAGAGCTCTTAGATAATGTCAGAAAAGAGTCTTTTATGAGGTTTTTTTTGGGAGCTGTGTAATCTTGTTTTTATCATTCTTGTGTGTTACAGCTATGTTTTTTTTTTTTTGTTCAAAGCACAAATAACAGGACAACAACGCTTTGGTTCACACATAATTAAGTGGAATTTCTGAGTCATACTGCGTGCCGACTCAAGACAGTAACAATTTCGCTCCGAAAATGCTCTTTTGTTGGACTCTTTTCTGACTCCTTTTTCGGAGCGCTCCGAAAATACTCTTTTGTTGGACTCTTTTCTGACTCCTTTTTCGGAGCGCTCCGAAAATGCTCTTTTGTTGGACTCTTTTCTGACTCCTTTTTTCGGAGCGCTCCGAAAATGCTTTTTTGTTGCACTCTTTTCTGACTCCTTTTTCGGAGCGCTCCTAGAATGGTATGCTGGGTAGTACATAGTTGTCATTATTACGCAGTGTCAACGCTGTCAAACTCCGAACAGTGTGCTAAATGCACACGCACTCGCTGTGCAGGCGAGAACAATCAACAACCCTTAAAGTATTGCAAAGATTTTGCTCTTGGCAAATATTTACTCAAAAAAGCGTAACCACTTGTTTTAGCACAAATTTGTTTGACGTTGTTTACTCTTGCAAGAGCTTTGCAAGATCAAACAGCATCAAATAAATTAAAATTAAATATTTATTGTGCTTTGGCCTTAATAAGTAAAGTTTTTTTTAAATAAATAAACGTGTTCAAATATATGTTATTTACTGGTGACGTCTTTTTCCGCAAATATTTTCCAAGTGTGACAGTACCTTTAGTTACTTACATACGCCTCAAAACACTTTAAACGCTTTTTCATAATCAACAAATAATTTCGAAATTTATTCACCCAAAATAATTTAGTTTTATTCTTTTGCTGCTGAAATTATAAGTACGAGTATTTCGTCATCTCGTTTGGCAGAGAATTATTACAGTGGATTTTGTTTTATTTATGGGATTTATGGATGATATTAGAGCAGCATTAGCAAATGTGCAACAATACCCGGTGTATTTTAGGTAGCAGTTAAACACACATGTGCATACACACAATGCATATATTGTACTCGGCTATTCCTTAGTTCTTGGTAAAAAATTTCCAAGAAGGGGACGAATACCCACTCAATGTTATTGGAATTGCAGTTTTGATTAAGAAATTGATTTCTTAAAATATCTATAAACTTTTTTTACATAAAACTGCGTTATAACTGCATGTGCATATAAATATTTAATAATAAATAAATAAATAAATGAAGTTCAGGAGATTTAATAATTAAGTTACCAAAGGCATATAATTTGCTAATTTGTTTAAAAGTCAATTAATTTGTTTGTTTGTTAATTGGTAAAAGTCTACCAATGCTGTTCTTAATAAACTCAACGGGAGCACCGTTGTGCAGCACAAATCAGTCTGCATTTCTATATTACTTCAAGATTTTGTGTATGTCGGATAGCTTTATAGAATATGTATAACTTGTATTGTAAAATGCTCACCGTGTTCCCAGGAGCCAGTTTATTTAAGTGTATCTTTGAATAAAGTGTGATCATTTGTGACAGATACGCTTGTTGTCACAGATACGATTGTTGTTGTCATACTGTCATCCTTTTATACCCTACACCACCATAGCGGGAAGAGTATATTGGATTTGTTATGTTTGTAAAGCCCAAGAATTTAAAGTATTTATGTATATCAATTGACTCAGAATCACTTTCGGAGCAGATTTAACAATGTCCGTCCGCCGTCTGGCTGGTTGTCGATGTAAATTTGTGCTCAAGATACAGGTCGCAATTTTTAAAATATTTTAATAAAAACGTGAAATCTCTTCAAAATTTTTGCTATACAAATAAAATTCATCATAAATAAGGTCCAATAAAACGATGCGTATTTAAGCGCCATTTATTTTTAAATTTTCTTTTTCACTGAAAAACTAAATGCAACTTAAATGGCCAACGATGTTCATTTAAGTGCAACTTAAGTTGTAAACATTGAACATATGGTTTTGACATTTGTTTTTGGGTTTTTTTTTAATCATGCTGCTGTATTTCTGAACAGCGTCCAACAAGAAGTCAATCTCTATTAAGGTAAAGTTGGGACTTCTTTTATCCATATTTATGCCACCAAATTTAATATATAAAACACACAAAACAATACAACAAGTAAACACCAAAACCGAAACACAAAATTGTTGGCAAATTTTATTCAAAAAATCACCTGTTTTCCCAAATATGTATATCGATAATTTTGTTGACATTTCAAAGTGCTACCATATTTTTACCACAAAATCATAGCAGCAATTAAGTATGACTGAAAAAATGAATCCCTATTTAAATGCAACTTAAGATTTTATAAAAATTAACTAAAACTAAGTTTCATACATACAAAAATCATTTCACCTATTTTAATAACGACCAGTCCATAATTAGCCATAGCTTCGATAAAAAAGTATCTTCTGAAAAAACTTTAACATGCGTAATTCTTTTACAAGTCCCTTTAATACATTTCTATCAAGTTTAAATTCAGCACAAATAGTCCATAAATATATGAAAACCATCATACTCAATTATACGACGATCGGTCCATATTTGACCGTAATCAACATATAAAGTCTACTTCCTAAAATTACTTGAATGCGCATAAATCTCTTATTAGTATCAGCATCAAGTTTAAATTAGACATAAATAGTCCGCCCTTATATACATAAAAATATGCATACCCAGTTTTATGACAAGCGGTCCACTCTATATAAAGTCCACTTCGAAAACTCACTTAAATTTGCATCTATGCTTACAAACATCACTATCAAGCTGAAAATCAATACAAATAATTTACATATAGAATTTACATTGCAGAATTTCATGATGATCGTACCACAAAACAACAGCTCAATTCCAAAACATGCTAAGTCGAAAAAGTGAGTATTGCAGAAAAAGCTTCTAAAGTTTACAGGCGATATCTAAAAAACCATATGAGGTAGAACCAAAATTTGACAGATTTTAAGTTGAAAAATCTAATTACAAAAAAGCAAAAAAATTAAAAACATGCTAAGTCGACATAGCATGGTTTGGAATTGAACTGTCGAAAAGGTCAAAAGTCCGTTTTATGGACTACTCCCGAAAACTCATTAACCTATATAAACATCCACATCGAACCGAAATTTTCAACAGAATAGTTATAAGTAAGTAAAAATTATACTATTGGCTTTTGTGAAAGTTGATTAATAATTGACGTTAACTATCATACAAGTTCTACTTTCGAAAAACAAAGAGACAAATATAAATTCTTGATTTTAACTGAAATTTGCATAACATTTTTCTAAATATCGTTATTGAGATGAAATTCAACCAAAATGAATCTAAAATAAATAGAAATTACGGTACAATATTACAATGATGATCACCCCATAATAGGTGGTTTAGTGGTGGATATATAAGATTTGGCACAGCCGAATATAACTCTTACTTGTTTATTTGTGCAGCCTCTTCTTAAACTCATTTATTTTAGACTGGAGTTGTTCTGATGCCAAAGAAGGACTTTTATGACCTACATACATATCTTTTTATATCCTTCACCATCATGAGAAGGGTATATGTAAGTTTGTCATTCCGTTTGTAATTTCCACAATATAATTTTCCGACCCTATTCTGGATCCTTATAGATAGCGGAGTCGATTAAACCATGTCCGTCTGTCTGTCTGGATGTTGAAATCAGTTTTCTAAAGCCCCAGATATCATCGGGATCCAAATCTTCAATAATTCTGTCAGATATGCTTTCGAGAAGTTTGCTATTTAAAATCAGCAAAATCGGCTTAGGCCAACCAGAGTTATGGACCGATATGTGAGACAACCTCCTTATAAATTTGATATTTTTTGTCCATTTTATTGCAATATTTTGAAGTATATTGCAGATAATACCATGAAATTTTGTATACGTTGTTTTTATGATAAAAAAAGAAAGTGTGCGGAAAATAGTATGAATCGGTCCACGATTTCTCATAGCCCCCATACAAAAATCTTCCGGAAATATTGCTCAATTATACATAAATGCCTATCAAAATGGAATATCAAAACAAAATTCAGCAAAAATAAGTTTTATGCAAAAATAAATCGTAAAACTAAATTTTTTTTAGTTCGGTCCATGTTTGACAATAGGCCTCATATAAAGTCCACTTCCAAAATTCACTTAAATACATATAAAACAGATATAAATAATGTTAAACGGCTAAAATTTGACATGAAGAATCTTCACAGGCAAATAAATTGTTGTACTAAATGTAATGGTGGTCGGCCCAGAATTGGTCATCGCTCCCATACAAGGACCACATCTAAAAAAGACATTTATACCTATATATATTATACAAGTATCGGTACCGACTCAAAACTTTACACAGATGATTTACATATGTACAAAAATCATCCCACAAAATTTTGTGAATTTCGGTCTATTTTTAACCGTAAGCCCCATATAAAGCGCTCTTCCGAAAATCACAAAATTTTACAGGGATCATTTACATACATGCCTAAATCAAACTGCTGGATTTTGAGAATATCGGTTCATATTTGACAATATCCCCCATATAAGGTCCACTTCCGAAATTCACGTTAATACTAATATATATCTTAAATATACCGTTATTATGTTGAAATTCGACGTGAAATATCCTCATATGCTTGACAATAACTGTTCCAAAGTTTAAGAAGATCGGCCCATAATTTGTCATAGCTGCCATATAAGAACCATTTCCAAAAAACAACTAAACCCACAAAAATGTCTAATAAATATCGATATCGCACCAACTTTTATATGGATCAGAAATTTTAATCCAGAAATCATATTAGTACCAGTTATACGGCAATTAAGCTACTGGAATTTGTAGCTGTCAGTCAATAATAGCTCCTGAATTAAGGCCACTTCCGAGCATAACAACCAACCATACAACTCTTGTAAATAACCCTATTGAGATGAAATTCAACCAATATAATCCTAAAATACATAGAAATCACATTAGTGGATACTGGATACTGTATTTAGAAGCTATCAGTCCATAATTGGTCCATTTCTTCTATGCGTTTTAATTGTTTTTAAACACTGCAATGTTTAAATGTTTCCAACGGACTTTTTTTTCTTTTTTTTTTTTTGAGTACTTTCTTTAAATAGTGAAACATTTAAAATCGATTTTAAATTTAAAATATTTTTCGATTTTATGTATTGAAAAGCAATCTTTGTTGAACGCTTTTTATTCAGTATTGGTAAAGCACATTGAAGACCCATCATATCATTTGTATTAAAAACATTTGCTTCACTCTAATGCAGGAAACAGTTCCCAAACAATACAAATTATACGTCATTATTTCAGAGTTGAACAAAATCGACATTAAGTTACAAAAATGCTTAAAAAAACTCTGAAAAATAAAAACAAATCTTAAAAAATAAGTGAACATTTGAATTCGGCGCTTCAAATAACATAAGAAACAATTTTTGGATCTTTTGGAATAAAATTTTTAGTATTTTGATCAGCGATATTTCTAAGCCATTGTTATTATGAATATAAACCCCTAAACAGATTGGGTTAACTTCCCTTGCAATGTATTGAAAAAGTGATGAAAACATATCTTGTAATGATTCAAGCTTTTGTTATGTCTGACAGTTGCTGACATTGATGTATGGATGGAAATGTATGGTTAAAGTAGACGTCAAAGACGCAATAGTCATACAAATAAATAAGCAACCGTGCAAGCGAATGAACAAATATTCTCAACTCAAACACTTAAAGATGCCATACATACTTAAATAATCTGTCTGATCTCAAGAGCGCGAGTAGAAAAGATAAAGATACTTCAAAATTTAGCTTATTTTTTCTATATATTTTCTTTTTGTGTTTCAAATATCATATAAATTCTTATAGGATTACGATATACACATGTATATACATATATGTATATAAACTGCAGTCATCTTCCATACTACGTATTTTTGTTCTTAAAGTGCAAGGGATGATAGTAAATGGATATTTGGTTCGTTGATTGCTCTGCATGTAAGAATAGAAAATATTACAGCTATAAAATTCATTATTATAATTACGGACTGGCTGCAATTCGGAGGGTTGCTTTTTAACATACTTTATCGGTTTAACAAACGTCAACTTATTATACTAACTGAGAATTACTTGTGTACTCGATAATTGTCAACGTCATCATCATCATCAAACTTATGCTCTGTGGAGATTTTCATTTGAGGAAATTCTCACAATCGTAAATTTTCTTCCGTGGTTGTTTTGTTCCTTTTCAATAATATTTTGTTTCCGTTTTGTTTTGTAATTCTGTGGTCGTTTCAGTAGTTCATGGTTTCGAAAAGGGGGCGGTGTGCTGAATGCTTCCCAGCCGAGTGTTGTGCGATGTCTGTGTGTATTTTAACTTAATTAAGGATATAAATTAACTTTGGTTTATTTTCTTTATTTACTCCTAGGTGCCTTTATGTTTTCTTTCACAAGCAGGACACGGTAAAATGGAAAATTTTATAATTTGTGAATAAAAAATACATAAAAATTAAATTATTACTTTGGGCCGTCTTAACTTAAATCGAAACAATGGTTTTCGAAGATAAAAACGGTGGTAGGAATACTAAACAAATGTTTGTTAATGCGATAATCTTTATTGTTCGAGGGAATACGTGTTGGTCAGGGTTGTTGGCAAAATTAGTTCCATAATTAAGTGCTTTCCTTTGTGACTTTTCTGCAAACGGTTGTTCATAATAAACAAAGTCGAAAAATGAATACAAGAGTATAACAATAAGCGCAACTCTGAAAAAAAATCATTGCAACTCTTTCACAACGGACACCTCCCATATTCGGACACTTTTTTCAGTACCAAAATAATTGTAAGGGATTTTAAAAATATTTCCCTCTTAAGCGGACAACCCTCCCATAACAGGACGCGGACACTTTTATCACGATGTATGACATTTTATTTCCCCATAACCGGACAGTTTGACAGTAAAATATTGCTTCAGAAAAGCTGTATTAGAGAAAACTATAGCCCAAATGATGATGGCTGTTCTACGATATCTTTAATCGAGTTCAGAGCCAGATACAAGTTGACGTCGAAGATTATATCAATTTAGATAATGACATAGTTATTAATGATGAAGATGTGGCAAGCATTAGTACAGAAATGTTAATAGCTTTCGAAGAAATGATCGAAAGCTCGTCTGAAGATGAGCTAGAAAATGAAATTGAAGATAAGTTAACTTCTTATAAAGAGGGGTATTTAGTCATAAGAAAACTTAAAGGATTTTCTTTATATCACAGCGACCTTGAAAGTGTTAAAATGCTGACTAATCTGCAATTGCGTTTCCAAGATATTGAAATTAAAGGAAAAACTCGCCAAGCTAAAATTTCGGACTTTTTTAAATCCAGTTGAATAGCTGGTCCTTCAAGCTTTTTCTTTTTTTCGCAAAAATATTAATGAATATTTTGTTTACTTTGCCTTATTATACCCTTCACCTTCATGAGAAGGGTATATATAAGTTTGTCATTCCGTTTGAAATTTCCACATTATAATTTTTCGACTCTATAAAGTATATATATTCTGGATCCTTATAGACATCGGAGTCGATTAAGCCATGTCCGTCTGTCTGGATGTTGAAATCAGCTTTTTGAAGTCCCCAGATATCTTCTGGATCCAAATCTTCAATAATTCTCTCAGACATGCTTTCGAGAAGATTGCTATTTAAAATCACCAAAATCGGTTTAGGCCAACCAGAGTTATGGACCGATATGTGAGACAACCTCCATAAAAATTTGATATTTTTTGCCCATTTTATTGCAATATTTTGAAGTATATTGCAGATAATGCCATGAAATTTTGTATACGTTGTTTTTATGATAAAAGACGAATGTGCGGAAAATAGTATGAATCGGTCCATGATTTCTCATAGCCCCATACAAAAATCTTCCCGAAATATTGCTCCATTATACATAAATGCCTATAAAATTGGAATATCAAGACAAAATTCAGAAAAAATAAGTTTTATGCAAAAATAAATCGTAAAACGAAATTTTTTTTAGTTCGGTCCGTGTTTGACCATAACCCCCATATAAAGTCTACTCCAAAATTCACTTAAATACGTATAAAACAGATATAATGTTAAACGGCTTAAATTTGACATGAATAATTCTTATTTGCAAATAAGTTGGTGTACTAAATTTTCTGGTGGTCGGCCCAGAATTGGTCATAGCTAACATACAAGGACCACATCTGAAAAAAACATTTATCCCTATATATATTGTATAAATATCGGTACTGACTCAAAACTATACACAAATCATTTACATATATACAAAATTATCCCACAAAATTTTGTGAATTTTGGTCTATTTTTAACCGTATGCCCCATATAAAGCGCTCTTCCGAAAATCACTTTAATACTCATAAATCTCTTATAAATAAGGGTACCAATCCAAAATTTTACATGGATCATTTACATACATGCCTAAACCAAACTGCAGGATTTTAAGAATATCGGTACATATTTGACTATGTCCCCCATATAAGGTCCACTTCCGAAATTCACGTTAATACTAATATATATCTTAAATATACCGTTATTATGTTAAAATTCGACATGAAATATCCTCATATGCATGAAAGTCACTGTTCCAAAATTTAAGAATAGCGGCCCATAATTTGTCATAGCTGCCATATAAAAATTTCCAAAAAAACCAATAAATTTGGGGCAAAAAATATTCTTTTCGGATTTAACCCATATTCATATTTATCCATATTTATAAACATTACTGATAACACCGTGTTATTAATATAGCTGAGCAATATGGCAACCTTAAGTTTTAATGATTTTGGCTGAATATTCTAGACACGAACATTCTAGACTGCAGTCATGAACATTCTAGTATCTTAGCACCAAACCATCCAGAAATGATGATTGGTGTATAAACAGACTAACAGGGCCATTCGAGTGAATCAGTTTATTGTGAATCATCGTTGGGTGAACATCAAGCATTCTCAAACATTAAGTTAAGTGTGTTCCTAAACCATAATATAAGTGTTTTAAATTTGTTTTATGTACATTTAAATTAAAAAATACTCGTTATATTTTCTTTAATCTCCGGTTTATTTAATAGCCGAATTCTCGGTCATTAGTTAACTATTGGTAAACTAAAATACTAACTATTGTTTAACTATTACTTGTTATTCTTATGGTAAACTAAGCATTGCGAATAAAGAATTATTAGTTAAGCGTTTGCCATTAGCTAACTAAAGACTGTGAATTTAGCCATAAGAGAAATAAACCACCGTTTTTAAAAGGTAAAAAGTAACAATATTTTATTTAAAATAATTCTAAATAAAATTCGTACTTTTGTTATATAATAAATTTTGATTTACGATCGATTTATAACATATTTCGCTTCCCCAGTAAAAGTATAAAAATGTTAGTTAAGTGATTTTGCATATCAGCTAACGGTATGTAATACATACATACATACTTAAAATCACTGAATAACAGGTCACATGAAATTGAAATTGAGTTCTGAATTTTTACTCAAGAAATCCGTATGAAAAAGAAATATTTAAGTTAACAAATTATGAACATTTAAATATTGATATTCCCTAAAACTTGTAATATTCTCTATAAATCTTAAATAAACTTTTAGGTAATTTTAAAATTAAGTCTAGAAATTGGGAGGCTAACATTCAAACGAAAAGGCCAATCTAGCTTTGAAAAGTCTAAACTGGCAACACATCATATACACACTAGTACAACCTATAACCTAGCATACCATTCTAGGAGCGCTCCGAAAAAGGAGTCAGAAAAGAGTCCAACTAAAGAGCATTTTCGGAGCGAAAGAAAAATTTGCTTAAAAAATTAATTTTTTTTCCATTTTTATATATTTTATTTAAATGAATTCCATTTTCTTTTTTTTTTACTGTAAAAACAATTTATTTATTTTTTTCCATTTCCAGTTTAGTTTATTTGTAAATGAATTAATTCCCTTTTTGTTTAAGTAAAAACAATTTGAAAAAAATGTGAACTTTTAATTTTTTGTATTTAAAATTGCAATGACTCTTTTCTGACATGATGTCAGAGATCTTTCTGAGCCCAAAAAACCCTCATAAAAATCTCTTTTCTGAGATTATCTAAGAGCTCATTTTGACTTATCATTTTCGAATGTAATAACACTCTTTTCTGAAGGTGTTCGGAGCAATAATGATTGAGCATGAACGCTCCGGAAAAGGTGTCAGAAAATGCTCTTTTCGGACTCATATGGCCTGCTGGGAAACTGTTATTGCAGGTGTATACTTTTAGAATTAAGTGTATCGTAGAAGTACTTTTGTTAGTAACTAACAGCATCGACGAACCAATAGTCATGGTGTTAGTGAATAGATGTTACCAGGGAAGGAGAATTGGACTAGGAAAATGATTGTTTTAAGCAGAGTAATTTATGTACGTATTCAGTTTTTTGTAGAGCAAACAAATTTTTAAACAGTTTAAAGACGCAATAGTATTCATTTGGTCATATGTATTTTAGACAAATACAGTCGGTTAGAAATACACTGAATAACGACTTAAACACATACATATGTATTTCGTAAAACTTTAAATGAAATTGTTATTTGTTTTGATCTACCCAAAAAATTATGGTAATTTCCATCCCTGGACGCAGTCATAATTCTACTGGATGATATCAATGTGATGATGTAAAATACTTTAATTAACCAATTGTTGAAATTGTTGACACTTAACACAAGTGGGCAAATGAAATTTTCAAAAATTTTATAACGATTAAATAGCAGACAGCAATGCATACAATTGTGCAAAAAGTTACACAGAAAAAAATAAAAATGAGTTTCAATTAAAATATTTGTGGAACCAAATAAAAATTTAATTGAAATCGGACCAGTAAACAAAATGATGGTATCAATTAAAAAAAAATGTGAGCTTTAATTGAAAATATCAGCAAAAGTAATTGAATTAATTAAAATTTTAATTGAAAATTATTTTAAAATCAATGAAAGGTTTAATTGAAAAAAAAACATGATTTTTTTTTCTGTGTACACTACTGAAATATATATGTAAATATGTTTATGTGAACATGTTACATCTAATATCTGCCTTAGCAGCAGACACTCGTGCAATTTGTACATCAGAATCTCCAGAAGCAGAATTGCAGAAAATAACCATAAAACACATGCACATAAAATGCAATTTAATATTAATTTAAGCAATTACCAAGCCACAGTATACAAAAACTGCAACAAATTATAAACGAACAATTATGGATACTTACAGCATTTGCCAACTAGCTAGTTAGAAATTGTCATGGAAATGAAAAGTAATTTTGAACTTTCAATATGACATCTTTTATTAAAATCAATGAACTTGTTCACTCTTTCAACGCTAGCGACTTTTAACTACTGGTACACTTTTTTAGCAGAATGCTTCTGTTTTAATTTTTTATTTTAGTCTGAACCGCTAAATAATTTTAATGAAAAAGCGGGAAAATATCGGCATAAATTTAATTTTAATTAATTTTTAGAGTTTTCTGTTTTTTCTACCAAGATATACTTGCAAACAAATTCTGTTTAACTCATCATTATTGAGAAAGAGATGTCGAAAATTAATCATATTTCGTTTTACATGTTAATTTCAGTTTTAATTACTAAACCCTAAAATAATGGTCGTAAAATTTGTTCAACAACGCTAATGTTGCAAAATTTCAAGCAATTCATAAAAACAATTGCTTGAAATTTTGCAACATCATTTTACAAGCAAGACAACTTTTGAAACTATTGGAATCCCAATTTGTAATTTTCAAACAAATTTTATAATTCAGTTGTAGAGATATCTTTTTTCAGGTTATCCAAGCGTAAACGAAATTTTTCTACAATATACAATGCAATATAATACAATCCTTATGATTTAGATATTTCTGATGGTAAAAATAAATCCTTTCAGAAGACACGACGCTGTATAAAACTGAATTAAGCGTTCCAAATTTTTTTTAATTTTTTACAAAAATTTCCGAGATAACAAACTTTATTAGTAAAGCTACGGTCACACTTGGCAAATATTTGCCAAAAAAAAAAAGTATGTTTATAAAACTTACCAATTTCTTCAAACAAAAAACATTGTTTTAAGAACCAGTGACAATTTTAACAATAATATGGATTTGTACATTCTTTTAAACATAAAAATATTTAAAAGATAAAAAGTAATAAAGATGACATTACTTAAAAAATATCCGCTTTTTCATTATATTTAATTTGCTATTCCGCTTTTTCTTAAGGACGATCACGTTATGTAAAAATGTACAAGTCAAAAAAATTTTATAGACAAATAAATACACAACGGGAAAAATTTGATTGGTTTTTGCTGCCTTTATATTCTTGTAAGTTACAAGACATCATAAAGAACATACCTGTATGGGATGGATAATAAAAAAATTGTTAATTACGCTAGAGTCATTTGGGATTTATATGCAAACATGTAAAAATATGAACAGTCATTTAACACGATTGTTTTTTATTTTTTTTTTTTGGTTGACATATTTCTGGAAATGACTCTAAGGGATTTAGTTAAAATTTTACAAATTAATAGATGAAAAGAAAGACAGTAAATCAGACATTTAACAGTTAACTGTATATAGACCAGTCATGCGCGAAATTGAAATTTTCGCTACGTTGACACACGTACAAGTACACTACATATAAGCGTACTTGTGTGTTTTACTAAAATGAGCATGTGTTTCTTGTTTTTTTTTCGTGATTTCAGAGATAAACTTCAATCAGTTGATATTCGGCACTTGTAGAAGCAGTCTTGCTACCAAATTTTTTAAATGGTTATGATTTTTTTATCTTAAAGCATGGTACTCTGTTCATCATTTCGTGCGAAATACTATCAAAAGCCCATATAAAAAAAAATTGATGCAAAATAAATGCGAACTAATGCTGCTGAAGTTGTACTCTGTTCTTATTGTGAAAAGTTACGAAATGTTTCTGGCAGCATGTTTTATCAACAAAAAAATGTATATGGCAACATTTTTTTCCAACTGTGAAATAATGTAAGCGGCACTTATTTCGCACGAAATTGAAAAAAACAGCCAAAAACATATGGTTTTTGTTTACATTAAAGAAACAATGTTGCATACCTAAGGGCTATAGAAACGGCAATTTTCTTCTAAATCGCGGCATTTTCACCACTTGCTAATTGTCAAAATTTTCAAACGAAATAATTGATGTTGCTCAACAAATTTCGCAAATTTGAACAGAGTCATTAAAGTGCTTTTGGCGCGAGAACATTAAAAGAGGCACGTAAAAATTATATACATACTATATTGCAAATATTGCCACTTCTCAAAAAAAAAGGTACAAATTCTCCCATATTAACTGAAGCGCTTTAAGCAAAACTTCCATAGTACGTCAAACTTATGTGGTTTTATTTTTAACGTATAATTAAATCATGTTAGTCTTCTAGTATTAATTTAATTAAAGTTTTTCCAACAGTAATGTTAATTTATTATAGATATAAAGAGTTCAAAACTGCAAAATCACTAATTTTTACCAACGAACTTTAAAACAACTTCAATTTTAAATGTCCTGTTTTTTCCAGGAAAAACTATAAAATAATGTGACAATGTGAAAAATTATTGATTGATCCGCTTAAAATTTGTAGGTGCAATTTATTTTTGTATATGAATTATTGTGGGGATACCCCTATAAATACTATTTCACAAGGACATGCCTTTAGACATCGTCATTCCGCCGATAAAAACTGAATGTATTTTAGAAATACTTCAATTTGTAATTCAGAATTTCATATTTGTATTTCAGAAGTTGAAAATTGTACGCAAAATAATATGTACATATATATTAATGAAAAATTTCTGAAAATTGTAAATTTCTTAAATGCAGTCAGAGAATTCTGAAAGAAGTGTCTGAAATACAAATGGAAATTTTGTAAAATATAATTCGATATAAGCAGAAGACACAATTGTTTATAATTTTTTTATTGTTACATAATTTTCATAGTTTACTATAATTATTAACTGTATTGTCCTTAATAAGTTTTTTATATGTATAAAATATTTGTTTTCGTTGTTTTAGTTCATAAAACCGAAATATTCAGCCTTATTATGAGTGTCGTTTTCTTTTTACGACTACGACTCTTTCGTAATAGATTAAAGAAACAAATTTAATTTTAAAAGAAAAACGACACTCATAATAAGGCTGATTATAATAAGTTAATTATCTTCTTGTTCAAATACAATGCAAATTGTTAAAATTATTTATTGTTATTTATACACGTATTGTATATTAATAAAGACTATTAATTGTGGAACATTTTCGTATGACTACTTGCCACTGCTTGTAATTAAGCTTAAGAAACTTGCTTGGAAACTTTCCAATTATCGTAAAAGAAAGTGTCATCCAGATAGAAATAGGTATAAATTACTAGTGTAAACACCTGTTTAATTTTTATTGTTTTATTTCAGTTTTTAGGTGTGTAAGTTCGAAACAAAAGTTTCCATAGATTGATTAATAAACAATTCAAGTTTTTACCATTTGTTTAGATAGATTGTGCTAATGAAACTCTAACAACACAATAGCTTGAATTAAGTTTTTATTGAATTTAGTAAAACAAAAAATTCCATGATTTTAACATTTAATAACATAAATATAAAAGAAATCTTAACAAACTATAAAGACCAAAGTCATTTGAATGAAAATAATTTCAATGTAAATTTATACCGATATGTGGATAACATATTCATGAACACAAAAGTCTATATTGGGACTAGGTATAAACATTGATCATTGATTAGCTTAACTTTGATAAAAAAGTTAACAAAATCCAAGTAAGAAGTGTTTCGATCAAACCGATTAGATTATTTCAAGGTGTACGTGGGACTATTATTTTGAGCCATTACAAACATGAACACAAACGTATAACACCTCCTTACTATAGGGTATCATTAATACTGCTATACTACTAAAAGAACAAGTTTTATTTCTATGTATACATTTGAATGCAACCTTAATTTTATAAATTTGTTTTGATCATGATCTTGGTCACTATCGTTTCATAATTTAACCCTTAAAATGTTAAATTACGGCTTCACCGTAATTAAAATACAAAATGTTTTAAGGTGCGAGTACGAATATTAATACGTATAGATATATGCAACGATAGGTATAATAATTCGGGCATACTTTAAATTAAAACAAGTAAGAGTTTATATTCGGCAGTGCCGAATATTATATACCCAGCACCAAATCACCCATTATGGAGATGTATAAGAGATTTATCCGCATTTAAGTGATTTCCGGAAGTAGACTTTATATAGGGGCCACGGCCAAATATGGACCCATGCAAACAAAATATCGTTTTGAGATTTCATTTTGCATGAAACTTATTATTGCAGAATTTTGTGTGGAGACGGCTTTTATGTTATGACATTTATGTTCCATTAAGCCATATGCCGGGAAGACGTTTGTGTGGGGGCTATGAGAAATTCTACTATTCTAAACAAGACTCGTCTATAATAAAGATTCTTCTGTAATAAAAATAAAGTGTGGAGAATTTCATGGTATTTTCTGCATTATATTTGAAGAAAATATGTAGCAAAAAAATATCTGAAAAATATCGATGTAGTCTGAAACTTTGATCTATACTTCGCATCCTACGATTTTGCCCATTTTCAATATTAAACTTTTCGGTAGATCAAAAAATGTTTGTAAAATTGTCATTGTTCTGTCTTTTTTTCGAAGCTCTATTGTGATTCCAACAGACGGACAGACAGACGGATATGTCTAGATCGTCTTAGAATCTTATAAGGACCCAGAATATATATACTTATTGGCTCTGCGACCATTATTATTGTGATGTGTTACAAACGTAATATACCCCCCATATTTTTGGAGATGGGTACAAAAATTATCTACCGAATCTTATGTATCTTTCAAATTGAACATAATTTTATGAGCAAATTTCCATTTCTTGAAAATGCTTAAATCATTTTATTTAAAGACTTTGCTTTCTTCTTGGATGGTGCTATTAATTCAAAGGTTTGCAGTACGCTTAAACGTTAATCAAAGCAACATTTGTAGTAGAATATGAATATTTAGTGCAATGCAACTAATAGTCTATCCTATAATTTGTTTTAAAAAGGAATGAGTCAGAAGCAAAAAAACTCTCCCGCATTCAAAAAAGTGTAAAATTGTGTTCAAATTCACAACTAAAAACAAAAACAAAGATCTGAAAGAAACATTTCAAATCAAATTCTTAAAAGAGAATTGAAAGACGAAAGAACATTTTAATAAATAAGTCACTTAAAAGAACCTTTAACATACAGACTTTTTAACATACATTAGGGTAGCTCCGTTTGTATCGTGGCAAAATAAGGGGTTCATGTTCCTCACTAAAATGAATGTTTAGTTTGTTTGAGGTCACCTTTTCTCAAAATGTTTTCCCTCTTATCAGTATTTCGTGAGCTGGATAAAAGGATAAAAAGCTAATTTTTTATGATTTCTCTCATATTTTTTACAAAAGAAATTCTACGATGTATGAAAAATTTTCGATATACGGGTAGTTATTTTTTTAAATTTTGATTTTAAATTATTTATAGTATTTTTAAAATTAGTATATTATAAACCTTATATAAATTTCAAAATTCAGTCTAGTTCCAAGTTATTTGGAAAAGTTTTAAAGCTATTTTACTCCGATATGATATTGGCTATCTTTTTAAGACTATCACAATATGGATATAAAAATAATTTCAGAAGCTTTCCATTGCTAAATAAGACGTTATAATTTCATTGAGTTATACAACAAAAATCTAATGGCGTTTTCTTTTCTGGCAAAAATGTTGCATATATGTTACACTTTTTACCTATTTCTCATATAAAAAAGGAAAAAAGTGTAACATTTTTGCCAGAAAAGAAAACGCCATAAGTATAACTAAAATATTTTCAACATATTACATAATAGATATTTCAGATCAAAAGTTTTGTGTTTTGGACTTAACATATAATTAGGAAGATTATAGGATTTATAAATATTCAAATTCGTATTTCGAAAAATATAAAAAACGTTTAAGTGAAATTATATTAGTTTTATAATGTATTAATTTAAACAAATTATTTTTAATTATTATAAACAAAAATTCAAAAAAAAAAATACATACATTTTTACAAAATTTCTAATATTTTTAGATACGAACATTTCAGATTAGGTTTGAAAGCTCTATTTGCAGGATACTGAAATTAGACGCTGCACCACGAAAAGTAGAAATTTATTTATTATTAATTTTTTATGAAATTTACTCCTAATTTTTTATGAAAGAATCCTAAATGTTGGGGCCATTTGCGTAAATGAATTTTCACATTCCAAATTTTGTTATTTATATAAAATATTTCTAAATAGTAATAATGAAAATGCCAAAATTTTGCATAAGATTTTTGAGACAATTTTTAATTTTTATATTTTTAGTATATTTGATGATATTAACGATGTACAAAAACAAAATTTCTTGGGCTCTTTTTTTCATTCTACGACTATGGGGACATTTTTCATCCTCCCAATAGAAATGAAAAAAGGCCTAAAAATTTCGTGTTTTTGCAGTCGGTGTAATGTTTTGGGGTTCTTCCTGGCCTCTTTTCCTTATGCATCATTCGCAGCGCCCAATATTGATATATTTCCTTTGCAACAAATATAAAAAAAACATTAAAAATTACCTTTATTATTAGAGAAACTTTTTCATTATTTTGGTAAAATAGGTGGTAAAGAAGAATACACACATATTGTAAAACATAAGTAAGTCTGTTTCACATTCATCAGTTCAATGTTCAGTATTTTTCAATGAGAAGGAAAGAGAAAATTATCTTTTATCTTTTTCCTTCTCATTGAAAAATACTTGACTTGACAGTTAGAACTGATAAGTGTGAAACAGGTCTAAATTTCGTTCTAAAGCATGGTACTCTGTTCAAATTTGCGAAATTTGTTGAGCAACAATTAGCAAGTGGTGATAATGCCGCGATTTAGAAGAAAATTGTAGTTTTTATTGCCCTTAGGTATGCAACATTGGTTCTTTTATGTAAACAAAAACCATATGTTATTGGCTGTTATTTTATGTGTTAAATAAATTAAATATAAATAAATTAAATAAATAAATGGATACAAACATAATATTAGCGGTTTGTGCTGCGGCGCAACAGGTAATACAAGTTGCTTGTATTATATGTATATATTGCACCGAGGAGCTCTTGGAAGACACACGGTCTACAAAAAGTCCTGACCTTCAGGAAAGAAATCTTAAAGGAAGATTTGCTTCAGATGTAAGTAATCTTTATTAAATTATTCACGCACTTAATAAGTATATATGTAAATGAATATTATACATATTTTATTGCTTCAGTTCGATGATATGGTTAACGATAAGAAAGCTTTTAAAGAAAACTTTCATATGGATTGTGTTGGATCAATAGACGGGAAACATGTGGCGGTTAAATGCCCCCTAAGATCTGGTAGTCTATTTTATAACTATAAGGTACTTTGGAAGTAATATACGATCCTGAACAGCCCGCCCGTATTTTCTCCAAATTTTTTTGCCTGTCTCGAAAGATGTTCTGTGGTTCTGATAGTGCAAATATTATTACCAAAGCTTGCATGTACTTGCACAATTATTTAATTCAGACGCGGCTGGAGCAGTACTCACCTGCAAAGTATGCGGATTATGTGAATGAATCGGGTATTCTTGTTACCGGCGATTTTAGAAATCATTTACCAGCTGATTCCCTTTTTTCATCTAACATTAACGTTGTATATTATGGAAGACAAGATAAATCAGGCCGTGTTGTTCGGAACCGACTTGAAACTTATTTAAATTCCGAGATTGGCGCTGTTCCTTGGCAAAAAAAAAGTTATCTTAAACAAACACTTTGAAATATTTTTTAAGTTACTTTATTGTTTATTTTCTTAACAAAACTTTAAATAAAATTGCATTTTTATAAAAATTCATATATAATAAATTTTTTATTTAAATAGTTTTTAATTTTATTTACATTATGTATGTATTTATATATACATACATATGACAATGGACTTCATTATTAGGAACAACAAAATAAAGAACTAAAACACAGAAAGTTTTGTTCTATTATTTAAAACTGAAATATATAAAAAAATCTTAGGCTATTATAAAATAAATTCATATTCTTGCATTTGTTTCAGTCTTTGGAATAAATAAATGCCGCATGCGGCCAGTCTTTAAAAAAAATCATAAAAGCTTACTTCACTATCTAAAAATTAAAGCACTTCATTAACAAATTATGAAATAAAAAACATTACAAAAATATTTATATATCGTATATTTGTCTATCGTCATTAAAACGCAAAAGAGTCTAAGTTCAGTTTTAGTAATTTCCTACGACATATTAAAAACTTAACAAAAATGAAAACTATTATGATTACAACAACTGTTATTCTGGATATAATGGTACAATAGTTAGCATTTTATTAAGTTTTTTATATCTCTTAAAAAAATGTTAAAATGACGTTAGGCCTTTTTGCGTTTTAAATGCTAATGTGCACATCTTTGAGCAGAGATCTCTTCATGGAGCATGGCAATAATTTTTGATTGGACACATTCTGCCACATCTTGAGGTAATTTTGTTAGCAAAGAATCAACATAATTAAGAAACGGGGTATTGACGTCATATCTACCAATGTTGTCATTACATCAGCCACCTTTGAAACACTTGCTCTCATTTCATTAAGATATGAAGTTTTAGATGACATTTTAGTATATGTAAGATTATGTAGGCTTTTTCATCTCCGTTGGAGTAGTAGGCAGCATCTCCAAATCAATACAAATATCATCTGCCGGCTGACAATCTGGGGAGTTCAGCACCTCTGAGCAATTGGTTCTAAAAATATTTTTATCACTGATGTAAACTATATGAAGGCACACAGTGTTACTATGAATAGAAATTAATAAAGAATGATAATTAGAGCAAAAACTTCGAACTACCAGAACCAACACTGGTTAAAGGATTGATGTTTGTCTGTTGGCTGACCGGCACCGCAGTGGTGCAGGTGGTAGAACGCAAAGAATTCTGATGAGAGAAAGTGGGATTTCACGAAACATATGTAAATTCAACAACCCAGGTTCGATCCCCGTCAAGAAAAATTATCAAAATTTTTAATAATAAATTTTTCAAGTTGTAATTCCTAACTTCACTAAAAATAATTTAATGAAAATTAAATTTAATGAACTCGAGCCTAACTAAAATTATCAAAAAATTTATAAAATTAAAAAAAAAATTTCCATATTTACCACAAGTTAAGAAATATATAAAAATGGTAAGATTATAAGTTGCATTTGATCTCAATAAACTTTATTTACAAGAGATATATGGGTGACGTAGTAGAAACGGACCAATTATGGACTAATAACTTCTAAATACAGTTTCAATTAATGTGATTTGGTTGAAATTCATTTCAATAACATATTTAGAAGAGTTGTATGGTTGGTTGTTATACTTGGAATTGGACTTAATTTGGGAGCTATTGCCAAATATAGACTGACAGCTACAAAATTCAGTAGCATAATCGCGGTGTAACCAATATTAGTATGATATCTGGATTTAAATGACACTGATCTGTATAAAATGTTGGTTTGATATCGATATTTATTAGACATTACTGAGAGTTAACTTGGTTTTCGAAAGTGGTACGTACGCATATGTGAGCAATATGGGCCGATATTCTTAAATTTCGGAACATACAATCTTATACATATGAGGAAATCCCGCGTTGAATTTCAATATAATAATATTAATAGTAATGACGAGAATTTCGAAAGTGGACCTTATATGGGAAATATGGTCAAATATGAACCAATATTTTGAAAATCTAAAAGTTTCATTTTGGCATAGATGTAAATTCTCCGTGTAAAATTTTTGATCGGTGTCGTTATTTATAAGATATTTATGAGTATTGAAGTGATTTTTGGAAAAGTACTTCATATGGTGACAGAAATTCACAAATATCTGTAAGATGATTTTTTTGTATATGTAAATGATACCGATATTTGTAAGATATACATATATACTCGTATATAAAGATTAATGACCTTTTCGGATGTGGTCGCTATATGGGAGTTATGAGCAATTATGGATCGACGATCATAAAATCTAGTACAACAATTATTTGTTATTTGTGTCGCATTTTAACCTGGTAACTATATTTGTACCAGATTTATACGTATTTAAGTAAATTTTAGATGTCGACTTTATATGGGGTGTATGGTCAAACAAGGTCCGAACAAACCAAAATTTTGTTTTGTGAAATCATGGACCGCTTCCTGATAGTTTCTTCTTTTACCTTAGAAATAATATCTACAAAATTTCATAGCAATATCTGCAATATATTTTAAACAATAGAAAGAAAAATTTTTAAAAACATAAAATTTTTATTGAGGTTGTCTTACATTTTGGGTCATAACTAAACCGATTTTACTGATTTTAAATATCAACTTGCTCAGAAGAATTATAAACGGTGTTTTGTAAACTCTATTGATTTTAATTGTGTCTTGTGGACGTGAGAGTGTTTTATAGAGACAGACAGACAGACAGACGACAGACACACACACAGCTCAATCGACTTAGAATTTCATAAGGATTCAGAATATATGTATATACTTTGTGGGGCGTCAAATGAGCATTTCTCAATGTTACCCTCTTTCACCACTAGTGATGGTGAAGGTTATAAAAACATTAATGTAAATAGACGTACATAAATAGCAAACAAGGGAATATAAAAGAGATGGTGGTGATGGCAAGAGTAAAGTGGTGGATGGATGACGAATTGCAAATAGATACTAGTAAATGCCCTTATTTTTAAAACGAATATAATCATTCAGGGATTTTTCTGTCTGAAAGCTATTTCAATAAATTCGAATACAATACAAGAAATAGAAAAAAATAATTCCATTGTTTAGGAATTTATGATAAGTCTTTATTTTGAAATTTTTGTTTTTCATATGTACCTTTTTATAATTTTATTTTAGGTATTTCTTATTAATAATAAGGGCATATTAGTTGCTAACAGTAATAATAGGTGAATGTCATATTAAATGAAACAACAAACTATGTAGCAGCACTCTACATTGAGTACATTAATTAATGCAAAGATATTGTCTCATTTGATTCCGTTTTAACAAATATGGGATCTTTGTCCATCATATTCCTGTCGTTTTACTGAAAAAAACATAACATACATATCGCACTTGTTCAACAAAAGGGTATTAACTCAAAATGTTCACTTTTTATTAAAAAACGATACATAATGATCTACTCTACCCACTGTAAAAAGCTCCCATTATTTTGCCTACTCTTTCGTCAAAAAATACCGTTATAGTTTTTTTTTTGTATAATATACCGTTAATATTTATTAACATAAACAGTTTTTTGCCGCTGCTGAAAAATAAAAAATTTTGAGTTACTACCCTTATGTTGAACAGGTACGATATGTATGTGTAAAAAACATCACGGCAAGTTTCTGAGATAGAGACTAAAGCCTCAGTTAGCCGACTGTAAAGGTAGAATTAGCCGAACGTCTACGTCTCGTAATGTACTGTAACGAAACAGCTGATACCGTTTTGTTATTTGAAATAAATGTAAATGCTTACCGAATCTTAATATCACATTGACGGAACGTCTCAACCTGTATAAAATAGAAATTCCTTACGTTCTTACGTGACATTTGTACAGCTATGATGGGTTGTTTGTATGTTAAATTGTATTGGGGTAAATTCGTCTTATTTTTTGGTACTTTTTTTTAATAATAATGCTTGTGGAAATTGAGCAACACGTTTATTATATACACATCTGAATATACATATGAATATGTATGAATAAAAATTCCGCGGGAGTTTTTTCCCTTTTCCCATTTTTCCTATTCAAATTCAATGTTAAAAAAAATAAAAAGAGAAAACACTTTCGCGGAATTTTTATTCATGATTGGACTGTATTATAAATATAACAAATTTAATTCCTACAAACACATAACTATGTATTATTCAATATTTATTCAATTAAATTAAATAACTATCGAAGTACTATTTTGGTACTTTTTCAAGCAAACATGTACGAAAAGAAACTTTACAATGACAATCACTGTTTCGAACAGCTCACTGTTTATTTATTGTATGTTTTGTTTTTTTTTCTGGACATATTTAGTAACTGTAAAAACATTAAATCAGTAAATAAATCCTCCGAATCCATTATAATCGAGATTAATTGAGTTTTAAAATATATAATTTAAACTGATGTAGAAAACAAACAATTAGATACAAAATACAATATGGTTGTACCATGTGTTGTTTATATTTTTTTGTTTGTCATACGGCACGTTTTAAAATGTTCTATAATCGCACAAACGTGCTTACAGTACGGTATGTTACAGTAGGGAGACGTGGACGTTTGGCTAATTCTACCTTAACGGAATGTAATGTAATGACGTAAAAATGTAAGGAACTTCTATTTCTTACAGCTTCATACTTTACATATCCATAACCATTTGCATTACTTTATGTATAACAATATTCATCAGCTGTTTCTTACTGTTGCAGTTACATTCCGTTACAGACGGCTAACTGAGGCTTAACGGTCTAATTCATAAAAAATTAAAGTAGACTTCAAATGTACTTTCAGAAAATTTTGTATGAATATTTTGTCTAAAAGCAAACTTCAAGCCTACTTTATTTTTTATAAATACGGCAGTAAGTCTCAACAATATTTGGTCGATAATACACCGAAATTCGTATATAAATAAAGTGTAAATTCTTGCTTAAACTGGAATATGCATAAAATTCTTATAAATGTCGGGTATATAAGATTCGGCACAGCCGAATATAAACCCTTACGTTTTAATACTAAAATGTTTATTTGAAAATGTCATATATGAGTATGTATATAATAATATTCCACCCCTGTTTTGCCAATATGTTTCGTTTATGAAATAAGAGAATCCAGCTCAAAGAATATGGGTCAGTCAGAATAACATGTTTCACTTTTTTCTGTGTAATTAATTTAAGAATAATTTTATTTTAAATGTTATCAGGCGTCATTTCCGCCTGCATGAATTTTTTTTGCTAAATTATTTCTGCATAACCTGCTTCATGTTAGGAGCAATAGCTAATTGATAATTTAATCCTTTTCCTCCTTTTTAAATTTTCTCAATTAAATATCTGCGTTAAGAGATTTTGGTAGAGTTCTGATCCATAACTCTTAATTGTACATAGTAGGTTGTCTATAGCATTGAAGAATGCCTAGATCCCAGCAAGCCATATGAGTCCGAAAAGAGTCTTTTCTGATACCTTTTCCCGAGCGTTCATGCTCTTTATGAGCCCAAAAAACAATCGTAATTGCTCCGAAAACATTCAGAAAAGAGGGTCATTACATTCGAAAATTGTCCGTCAGAAAGAGCTCTTAGATAATGTTAGAAAAGAGTCTTTTATGAGGGTTTTTTGGGCTCAGAAGCAGCTCTTACATCACGTCAGAAAAGAGTCATTGTAATTTTAAATACAAAAAATTAAAATTTCACATTTATTAATTTTTTTAAATTGTTTTTACTTAAACAACAAGGGAATTCATTTACAAATAAACTAACTTAGAAATTGAAAAAATTAAATAAATTGTATTTACAGTAAAAAAAAAAGAAAATTTAATTTATTTAAATAAAATATATAAAAATGGAAAAAAAAATTAATTTTTTAATCAATTTTTTCTCTCGCTCCGAATATGCTTTTTAGTTGGACTCTTTTCTGACTCCTTTTTCGGAGCGCTCCGAATATGCTCTTTAGTTGGACTCTTTTCTGACTCCTTTTTTGGAGCGCTTCTAGAATGGTATGCTGGGATGACAGCGATTTACAAAAACACACATATTAGATTTCATGCTGTTCTTAGATCTCTAGAATTTGCAGAAAGTGCCACACAGTTACAACACATTTTAAGAGAGAAAGCGAGAAATAAACAAAACTAAATATAAGTACATATGCTGTGTGATATAACTCAATGAAGAATGAATTCTAAAAAGGTTCTGCTCGAGATCTTGTTGTAGTTAATTTTTTATGTTTATTTTTTTTATACAACAATTACAACAAATGTTGTATCAGTTATAGCCAGCCAAATTCGTATTAAAGCATATCAAAATGCTGCGTACTATATTTATACCCTACACTACCATAGTGGGGGTATATTGGGTTTGTGCCGATGTTTGTAACGCCAATAAATATTAGTCCAACACCGACCAATCCTGTGTCGATTTAACTACGTCCGCCCGTCTGGCTGGCTGTCCATGACCAAAGTACAGGTCGCAATTTTGAAGATATTTCGATAAAATTTGGTACATGATATTTATTGAAATTGCTTGAGATCGGTCCATTACTTCACCTATGCCCCATACAAATGTCCTCCCGAAATATGACTCTATCAAAAATAAATGTTTGATTTATTTACGTATTCAAAAAATTTTCGCCAGAAAGAAGTTGTACTAACCTAAACACATTTACAATACACTTCGGTCCATAATTGACCATAGCTCTTACATACATATGTAAGTCCTAATTCCGAAAATCACTTCAACGACCATAAATCTATTAAACATGTTGTTATCCAAATAAAACTCAACAAAAATAAATTTCATTTATACAGATGTCATGACACGTATAATAACGGTCGGCCCTAGTCAAAATTCCCGCATAAGATCTCCTTGGATTATCACTTTAACATGTATAAATCCTTTGTTTATATCGAGATAAAATTTAACTGAAAAACTATCTACATACATATATGTACAGAAATCATGCAATGAATTTTTGGCTAATCGGTCCATAATAGATCGTAACGGGTCCTTATAAGATATATATATGTACAGAAATCATGCAATGAATTTTTGGCTAATCGGTCTATAATTGATGTAGGATATTATAGTATATGGTCAGGCTTGACCGACTTTACTTTCTTACTTGTTATACCATACATCACAATAGTGAAGAGGGTATATTGGATTTGCGCTGATGTTTGTAACGCCCAGAAATATTGGTCCAACACCCAAGTTTATAGTATACAGATCGGCTCAGAATCACTTTCTGAGTCGACTTAACGATGTCCGTCCGTCCGTCTGGCTGTCCATGTAAAGCTTGTGCGCAGAGTACAGGTCGCAATTTTAACGATATTTCGATAAAATTTGGTACCTGATTTTTTTTGGCCCAAGGATGGATGGGCTTGAAACTGGTGGGAATTGGTCTATTATTTCACCTGGCCCCCATAAAAATGTCCACCCGAAATTGGGGGTTACTGGGCATAAATCTTTGAATTATGCAAGTATGCAAACAATTTTCACCACAAAATGAGTAATAAATGAGTATAAATCACTATTACAAATTTCGAAAAGATCGGTTCGTAATTAGTCCCACTTCCGAAAATCAATTTAAAGAGCATAAGTCACTCAAAAATGTTTGTATCCAAATAATATTTAACACAAATATATTTCATATACATACAAATAATACGGTACAATTTTATTGTGATCGGTCCATAATTAGTCGTAGCTCCCATATAAGGCCCACTTCCGAAAATCATTTTAAAAAGCATAAATTTCTTAAAAATGTTGGTAATGAAATAAAATTCGACGCAAATAAGTTTCTTATATACAGAAATAATGACATTTTGTAATGGTCGAAACTCCCATATAAGACCCTCTCCGTAATTCACTTTAATTTCCATAACTCTTTTAAAATATTTATATCGAGATAAAGTTTAACACATATAATAATTACATTCACAGAAATCATGACACTGAATTTTGGTCCAAAATAGGTGATATCTCCCATATAACGCAAATTTCTGTAAAACTTTTTTATATTTACATATACTAGGTGTAGGATATTATATGGTCAGGCTTGACCGACTATACTTTCTTACTTGTTTTTTTTTTAGTTTTTGTCGTTGTTGAGCACATAAATCATCTAAAGGAAAATCGCGTTTATTGTCTTTAGGGGGTTTTGGTTTTAAAAGTCAGTCAGCCAAGAAACTTTTTATAAGTGTGTATGTGTTTGTTAGTGTGATTATTTTTTTTCCCTTTAATTCTTGCAACGACGCACTACGCAGGAAGCAACAAACTACAACGCAAATAAAAGTCATAATTCATGCATCACTAAAGTCTTGGCATTCTCTATTCCGCATTTGACTGGGTCCTTAAGGGTTAAACTGTACATTTCATAAATACACTCTGTTGCTTCTCTGTTTTCTTCTATGTAGTTTTGCTATGTTGGAAAATAGCATCATGCATTTGATTTAAAGTTAGAAAAACAAAGGAAAAAGCGGTGAATTAAATACAACGCACAAGTTTGTTTGCTTTTGTTAATGTTTATGATTGTATGAATTTTTATGTGAAACTGTGTGAAGAGTGCGTGAGTATGGTTAAAACATTTGGCGACATGTTGCTTCGTCATTTCCGCCGTAATAGCAAACAAGCAACAAGGATTTCCTTGTCCTGTACTTTGTGTTTTAGAATTGCCTGTGTACGTGCGTGTGCGTGTGCGATGCGTGAGAATGTGTTGGTATATGATTGTTAACGTATGATTACTTATGTATTGGTAGTCTAAATACATACCTACGTAGTTGTGTTCTAATATAGATTCGCATGAGTGTTTATTTGTTTTGTCAGCTTAACTGTTTAAGCTCACGCAGCGTTGTTAACAAGACATATTTTAATGTAACTTTTCAACCCCATTCTAGCTTTCTTTTTAAAAGTCCTTTCTTGTCATTTATTTCTTATAAAACATTTTTATTTGTTTTCCTGTAGGATTACATGTATCCCTCCCATTTTTCCAAGGATTAATACAATTTTATAATTTTATTCTGTTGAGTAAATTTTAACTTAAGTCTGTTGACATTTCAGGTATGTAGATTTTCTTTTAGTATTCTTATGTGTATAATAAGACAATAATTTAATACTATTTACTGTCTTTGTAAATCTGTTATATACAATTTAAAAAAAAAAAAAAATTTTCTGATGCAATATCATCCGATAGGATAAATACTCGTATATTAATATTTATAAAGTAATTGAAATAAACACGATTTAAAACTCTTGAACAAATTGATACTTATATACAAACACTGTTTTGATAAATCCTATTAACTATTGCAAAATTGCATATTTACGTATTATTTCCTTTGACAAAAGCCTAATAAAGCCCAAAAATTTAAGCTAGGGAAATTTATATATATTCACACCCACCATCAACATGATGGGAGGTACATATATTGCGTTGGTCATTCCGTTTGTTAAACATCGAAATTTTGGACGTAGAGCCAAAAAGTGTATACATTCTGGGTCCTTATAAGATCCTAATACTATCTAGACATGTCCGCCCGTCTGTCCGTCTGTTGACACAGCATATAGCCATATAGCAATTAAAGTTTTACCAAACTTTTTCTGATCCACCGAAATGTAGGATCCGAGTTATAGATCAAAGTTTCAGACTTGGGCCGGAAAAATGTCACGTACCAAATTTTATTGAAATATCTTCAAAATTGCGACCTGTACTCTGCGCACAAGCTTTACATGGACAGCCAGCCTATACACGTTTCAATTCAATTGGCAACTGAGTCGGATGTTGTGCAAATCAAAGCGTGTATGGCTTTGTCATTTGATTAGTTTGGCAGTTGACGAGTTGGTTGAAGAACAATCATAAGATTTTGATTTTTTCAAGTTGACTAGGTAGGTAGGTAGGTAGAAAAGCTGGTGTGAGTCACCTCACACCTTCACCCAGTGACCAATATGGTCCATTGTGATGCCTTGAATATAAAAAATACCTGCCCAAAAAACCCATTTAGACATGCATATGTCCTCCACTTGTGCCACCAGCACTCCGTCTATTGTCGCGTAGCCAGGCCATTCTCATTACGAATCTTATTAGACTCTCCAGCCCACAGCTCGAGACATCCCCTAATTCGCCCAAGAATCCATTGCCCAGCCACCTCACTGCCGTGCAACCTGGGGCAATGACACAGAATGTGCTCAACTGATCCCATTCTCACCGCCATCCTGCCTATCATGCAGTGGCCCGTGATAATGCCCATCATGGTCCTTACGCAGACCCTACTCCTGCCCAATAGCGATTCCGAATCGGACTTCCTAAGCACCGGCCACAGCGTCCGTGACACTTGGCAGTCCGTCCGGTTCCCCCAGGCTTGATTGGTCGCACTGAGGATCCATTCTCTAATTCTTCCGTAATAGACGCCTATTGGAGGTCCCACTGCCTCCATACGGTTATTCCCCTCTATGGCTGAGCCCATTCTTGCCAACTCATCCGCCAACTCATTGCCGACGATGTCTGAGTGATCCGGTACCCAGCACAGCCTAACCGTATACCACCCTAAGGCTCCCTCTAGAACCCTCCTACAACTATCAACTAGCTTGGAGTTCACATAACAGCCCCGTATGGCCAAAAGGGCCGCCTGGCTGTCCACGTATATCGTGACCTCCGAACCTCTGTCAATGTTGTCCTTCATTAGTTCCACGGCCTTCAAGATCGCCAGAACTTCCGCCTGAAAAACACTACAGTCGGCAGGAAGACTATATGACATTCTGATGTTCAGATCCTCAATATAGACCCCCGCGCCCGTACCGCTCATCTTCGAGCCGTCCGTGAAAATAGCAAATCCATCATACAATTTGCCCCTTCCCGACCAGCTCTCCCTTGACGGTAATATCACCTCCGGCATCCGCCTAAAATCTACCCTAGTGCTCACATAGTCTGTAGAGCCAGGCGATCCTAGGCAATATCCATCTGCCTCGATCTCACACAGGATCCTAGAATGACCCTGCGAGTGACCCTTTAACAGTTCCAGCTCCCTCAGTCTAAGAATGCTTCTAGCTGCTATTCCCGTCACATACTGCTCTATGGGCAAAAGATGAAGAATGACATCCAGAGCAGCTTGAGGAGTGCTTCTCATGGCCCCTGTTATGCCGATTGAAGCACACCTCTGAGCCTTAGACAGAAGGTTTCTTCGATTAGCCAGTCTCATAGCCTCCCACCAAACACAGCATCCATACGTAAGAATGGGCCTAACCACCGAAGTGTATAGCCATCCCACCACTGACGGCCTAAGCCCTCAGCTCCCCTGACTCCCAAGCCCTTCTCATTAGCCCAAGCTGACAGTTCGCCCAGTGCCCCTTGCATGTCGGCAGAAACTTGCCCGATACCAATATAACTACATCATCCGCGTAGGCCACGACCTTCTGACCCATTCTGTCGAAAAGTCTCAGAACGACATTGACAGCCAAGAGCCACAATAAAGGGTAGAGAACACCCCCCTGTGGGGTTCCTCTGGTCACCAGTTTCCTTAAACGTTCGTTTTCCCAGTCTAAGTGAATGACTCTGCTGCTAAGCATCATAGTTATCCATTCGACTAGGAACGACGGAACTCTTAGGTCACATAGTGTCTGCCTAATAGCCTCTATCTTTAAATTGTTAAAGCCGCCAAGGTATATTCCTTGTTTCGCAATCCTCTCTCTATATAACTCACCACATCATTAAGCGCACTCTCAACAGATCTACCCTTAAGATAGGCATGTTGAGCGCCACTGATGATGCCGGCGTCAATCTTTGTTCTCAGATATAGATCGATCAGTCTTTCCAATGTCTTCAAAAGAAAAGACGACAAGCTGATCGGTCTAAAATTCTTGGCTTTAGAGTGACCGGTTTTCTCCGCCTTGGGTATAAAAACGACCCTAACTTCCCTCCAACCTTTAGGGATGTACCCGTTCAGTACACAGACCCTAAACAGTTCCACCAACAGTAGGAGCGATGATCTCCCGATATTTTGTAATATCGCCGGAAAGATAACATCTGGTCCTGCCGATTTGTAAGACCCAAATGTATTGACCGCCCATGTTACTTTATCCAAGGAAATCATGTCTCCCACTGACTCCATTGCCTCATCACCTGAGCCCGGCTCCGGGAAGTGGTCTTCCTTCTCAACCAGCTCCCCCGCCCCAGGGTCCACACACCCCGGAAAGTTAGCCTCCATAAGAAGGCATAAGGTTTCAGAGCTAGATTCTGTCCAAGAGTCATCCGGTCTCTGAATAAATCCCGGGACCGCTGGGTCCTTGGATAAGATTCTTCTGAACCTGGACATCTTATTTACAGATTCAACAGACTCGCTAAACTTGATCCACGAGTCCCTTTTCGCTCTCCTAATGTCCTTCTTATACCTATTGTAACCCAATCTAAAGTTACTCCAATCCTCTTCCCTACGCGTATATTTCGCTCTGTTGAACAACTTTCTTACAGTGGATCTTTGAGTCTTCAGCTCCTCCGTCCACCATCGTGGTTGTTCGCGTCTGCCCGGGAAGTTCAGCGGACAGGATCGCTCATAAATACTGGTCAATGCCTCCGTAAAGGTGCCTACCAGTTGCTCCACCCCGGTCGGAGTCGACCTCCAATCATGTGTAACCCTAAGGTTATCTACCACCAATTTCGAAAAAGAATCAAGTTGACTAACAAGTCTTTTAATTCGATTGTACTGTGTGTGTTCGAGTCTCTTGATTAGCTATCAAAATTTAGGTTTGTTGTTGTCTTTTGCAAAGCAAAAGTTGTTTATTTTTAAAACATTTTTTGATTTTAGTGAATTTTAATTTAAAAAATAAAAAAATGACATCTATTATTTTTTGTTTCTTTATTAAATTTTCATTTGAATTTTTTGTTCTTGTTCTTAAACCATATTTTGAACAACTTCTTCGTCGCTTTTCTTTTTCTTCATTATTAAGACATTCTGCAATAACCATTAATGCAATTATTTTTAATTTTTTAGCCAGTAAAGTTTTTAATTTTTAAATTTGTAGTTGTAAAAAATATAAATTTGCAAATCTTTCAATTCAGTTTAAGAAGTATGTAAATTGAATAACATCATATATCTTGACTATTGTGATAGCAAGAGTTTTTAAACATTGCAGTATCCCATATGCTAATGATTTGAATAATCAGGAAAAAATGGGCGGGATCGGACCAGTGGGAGTGGCAGCTCCCATATAAAGTAAATATTTAATATCATATATCTACAGTACTATAATAGCCGTAGTATTAGAAATTTGTGCACGTTGATTATTTGTTAGTAAATGGGCTGGATCGGACCAGTGGGAGTGGCAGCTCCCATACAAAGTAAATATTTAATCTATATACATATATAAAAATGAATGTTTGTATGTATGTCCTTTATAGACACCTCAACTATGCATCTGATCTATGATGATCTTCGGCAAAGTTGTTGTGCATGAGACCAGGAAGGTTTCAGAGTTGGTACGATCACGCCTACTTTAACGCCCAATTTTTTAAAATTGATTTACTGCTTCTGCATGGTTTTTTACAGATTTACTTAAAAAAAGTTGTATACACATATTCCTGAAGACGAGGTAAAAATAAAAATTTTATGTGCCACGCCCACTTTCACGCCCCATCTCAATAAATTAATGTTTGTATGTATGCCCTTTATAGAATCGTAAACTATGTATTTGGTCATGAGATGATCTTCGGCAAAGTTGTTGTGTATGAGTTCGGAAAGGTTTCTCAGTTGGTACGACCACGCCTACTCTAACGGTCACTTTTTTAAATTGATTAATTTCTTCTGCATGGGTTTTTACAGATTTACTTCAAACAATTTGTATACACATCTTACTGAAGGCGAGGTAAAAATAAAAATTTTATATGCCAAAGCTTCTTATTTCTTTCGACCACTCCTATTTTTTTTTAATGTGTAATTAATTCTACTCGGGCCAAACCCTTTTACCGCTCTTACTGAAATTTTTACAGCATGTTACTGTGACCCTGGAAGGAATAAGAGGCTATATAAAGTTTTGATTAGACAAACGGGAGTGGCACCGCCCATATAACCCAAAAATCTAAATCGCCATATTTTGGGCATTTTTTGACCTACGTTGATGATAATTGGTACATAGTTGTGAGTAAACAAAGGGGCGTGGTCTCGCCCATATAATCCAAAATTTAAAATCGTCATATCTTGGGCATTTTTTAATCAACAGCGGCAGTATTTGCTTTTTATGGTATTAGCATGAATAGAAATACGTACCAAATAAAAAGTGGGAGGAGCACGCCCCTTTGATTGCAATATATTGGAGGATGTACCTGCTAACCGATCTTAAATTTTCACAGCGTTCATTTTTTCCGATCATGCAGATTTCTGCAGCTTCTGTTTTACAACGTTTATTAAAGGCTTTACCTCAAAGGGGGGTAGCGAAGCACACCTGGTTCAGCTAGGATACTAATAACAGGATACAATTACAAAATACTTTGAAGAGAAAACAAATATTTATTAAAACATAAATAGTTGGCCAAATATTTGCTAATGTTAAATACCTATATATATATATATATATATATATGTACATATACAATATTCTTTGCTATTAAATTTGATATATGTATGTATAAGAATAAATATTTTGCCAAATCTGTTTATAATTCAACAATTATTTTAAAGTAAAAAAATAACATAAAAGCTGTACAGTTTAGTGGACAGTCTGGCTATTATTTGGCTCGTTGGCCAGCCATACGAGTACATTTAAATTATATGTATTAAATTTTATACGAGCATTATTATTTTCAATAATTTGTTCACCCAACCTCTAAAATGGTTGAAGCCTTTTTCTGCCTTTCTATTGTTTGTTTCAGTTGGTCTTTTCTGCTCATTTCATTTAATTCTTGCACTACACGCGCTGCAACCTAATGAACCGTCGCGACGCGTTGTTCATTAAAAAAAAGCTTCCATTAATGACCAGTGAAAAAAAGCAAAATGTAGAGAAAAAATTATATCTTTAGTCGATATCCACGCTAATGATTTTGGATATTTATAAATTTAACGGCTACTGTATTTTTCATTTGTATTTTTCAGTTTCTGTTTGCCATTCTCTGCCTGCAGCAAAACTCGTGTTTTTTTTTATCAATATCTAAAGATAATTAATTATTTGTGATTAAGATTATTATAATTTAAAAAAAAACATTTTGTATAAAATTAAAAAAAAAATATTATTTAAGATCTTTTTATACACTAGTTACTTCATGGTTTTGTTTACTGAAGTTTACATCATTATTAGTATGATATAATCTCTAGATCTTTGTAGTGTCCTGTCCTACTTTTAATATTAATTAATTTTAATTTTATAGTTCTCGCATTAGATCTATTTAATATTTATTAGATACAAAGGCATTTAATATTGCATATAAAGGATTAAAGAGCTCTTGGAATATCGCAAAACTGAATCACTACATAAATATTTAGAAAATCTGGACGCAACTCCGCAATCGGCTTATTTATTATGATGATCCACTAAAAGTCTTAAAAGAGCTATCTTATCTTTGCGAAAATTGGTGGTTGGGCAAGAAATGACATTGTAAAAGAGAATCTATTTGTTAATCATTTAAAAAAGTATTTAACGCAAACAACCCAAATGAAATAATTGACTTGCAACCACTTATACATCATTTAGGACTGGCTGTAGCCCTACCTTTTAAGATTCGAGCGATCGAAAAGGCTATTCTCGATTTAAACTCTAATGGCCTTATTCATAAAACTTACAACAGGTTTATAAAGCAAATTTTGTATGGAAATTTTGTATGTTGTAAGTTTTTATGTTTGTACCTGAAATTGACAAAATCAGTAACAAGATGCCTATGGAGCTACACCAGGTAGCAATAAAATTCTTAGTTCTTCTTATTTTCAACGCTATATTACACCTCGAATATTATCCACCAGAATGGAAGGTTTCATTGTTCACTATGATACCTAAGCCGGGAAAAGATCACACAAAAGTAGAATCATATAGACCCATCAACCTATTGCCGAATATATCAAAGCTATTCGAGAAGTTACTAATCAACAAGTTATATCCGATTGTAATTGAAAACAATTGTATTTCGTATCATAAATTTGTATTTAGAAGAAAACACAATTCTATTCAACAAACCCATACCTTTGAAGAAAAAATATTGTTTTGGTCTTTTTATCGACTTTCTCACGCGTTTAATAAAGTGTGGCATGATGGTTCAATGTACAAATTGAAACTAAATTTACCCGTAAACATACATAAGCTAGGAAAGCCACTTAACTAGTCAAACATTTCTGCTAAAAGAAGGAGATTTTTTAACCATATTAAAGTAGGATTATTCCTGGACCCTTTGATACTGCTATTCTAAGCATTCACGGAAACCCTCTAGTAGTATGTCGCTAACATTAATTAGCAGAAAGGAACACAAATAACCATTACACCGAAGCCCTTTAGGCCGCAACATATTAAATAACACTAAGAAGAAAATATACAACGGATCTGAGCCGAAGCCAAGAAGGCAGAATGCCAACTTAATACATAAAATTTAATAATGGTAAAACGCCGGCACTGACCGGACTAATAATTAATATTCATTAGATATAAGATTTAAAATATTTATTGTTAGATTGTTTTTTTTTTTTAATAAAGATACAATAAATAAAAAAGAACTTTGCATACTCGTATATCAATATTTCATAATGTAAAATTATTAGCAAAATTCGTTTTGAATATTGGCTCTCGATAGACAATAATACATTTTATTCTTATATGCAACGAACCGATATTTCTGAAATAATCAGAATCGGAATACAACTCAACAAATTGGATCTAGTGTTGAAGCTTCTTAATTGGGGGTGCATGGCATGACTACGTAATTTGACTTTTATAGATAAACACAATTCGGTCATACATATATCTATTTTATGTTATGTATTTATAAACACTTGTGTTGTACTCTTGATGAATGAATATGTAACCCGGCCTATGAAAAGGTGGCTTATGAAAACTAGAAAGTCCCAACTTGCTTAGAAGTGTACTAAAAATGTAGAGAAAGAAGAGCATAAATGAAAGAAAAACAGAATTTTATTGAAAATCAGCTGTGTCTCGCAAATTCTTTTTTGAGTCGTACGTAGGGGTTTTCTTTTCCCGCACTTTTTCATTTCTCGGGAAATCGAGATTGACTTCTGAATTTCCCGGGATCCCGGGAATTCCCGCTTCATAATAAACATAATTAAAACTAAATATTTTTTTTATAAATAAAAGAAAATTTTATTGAAAATTAATAAAACCGTATTTAAAACAAAAACAGAAAATTATATTAATTCACTTTTTTATAAAGATATATTGGATATAATACTAATAACAAAAATTATAAATTTGTACCATTTTTAACTCAAGAGTATAAAATGATTTATTTGTAAGGAGATCATTAAAATGGAATAGTAGATAAAGGATTAGAAATCAAATTTCAATTAAAATGGGTTTTCAAAACTGATAGTGCGTTTATCGATTCGTCAGAAAGTCGATTTCTTATTTTGGTTACACATAGTCCTGCTGGTGAAAATATCCTTTCGCTTTCTACAGAGGAAGGTTTTATGGTTAACAGGGCCTGAAATAATTTTTCCACATTTTCTGTTTTTTTTTACCAGAACTTTCGAAAAAACGTAAATCTTTTCTTATAGAATTTAAATGAGATTTTGTGTTTATTTTAGATTTATGGGTAATGTTATTTATAGCAGCATTTAAAATTGCCTCAAAAGTTTGTTCTTTTCATTTCATTCTCACCAAAAAGGCGCTTATAAATTTGTTCTGCATATAAAACGACGGCGTGTTTCGAAGCATTAGGAAAGAAGTTGCAATTCTCGTCAAATATATTTGGGTTATTTAAATACTTTAATAGTGTGTACAATTTTGAATTTCTCCTTTCAGTAATACGATCTCTTAGGGAGTCATGCATTGTTTTCCCCTTTTTATAGAGTCAGCAGTTAAGATATTAACATCTCTACGACGTAAAGCTTCGGCCGCTAATTTTATTGGTTTTAAGATCTTCAAAATATTTTCTAACACATTCATTAGACTCAACCCAGAGTTCATACATTTCTAAATTGATTAAACTTGTCTATTGAATTTTTCAAAAACAAAATTTTTTCAATCATTGGAACCAAAGAATTCCATCTGGTAACAATGTCTAATTCCAGGCTTATTTCTTTATTGTATTCAGCCATTACGTATTTTTGCAAAACCTGTCCCTGGTGTTCGTTTTGAAATTCGTCATCAAAGTTTTCGTTGTCGCTCTCTTCTATACATATACTTTCAGTTTTAATTAGTGGTCAACCACTGCTAAATGTAGTGCATGGTTGAGACAAAATATTCCATCAACTGGACTTTCTTTTACAAATTTTTTCATAACATTTGGTCCATCAGTTGTTGTGGACACTATGTGATTTTCAAAATTTATATTGTACTCTTTTAATCTAGTTTCCATGAGGTTACGAATTTCTATGGTCACTCTTTCCAGGTATATAAACCAACCCCAAATTGTTTTTTCTTTACCATATATCTTCTATTTTTAAGACTGGTCCAATCATCCATTATTAGCGAAAATCTCAATTTATTTTTTAGCTGTTCTTCAATAGATAATTTCATTTCACTCTTTATTTCAATAAACTTTTCCATTATTAATATTCGTACATCGCGTTCACTTTTGGGCAAACAAAGGCCTCTTTGGCGTAGAAACTCTCTTATAAAGGAACCTTTTGTTATTGATCTTATGGAAAGACCGTCAACAGCTGCAAGCCTAGAAACAATCGTACTAAGAGTTTCAAGATTGTTGTGTTTTGTGAATTGCAGTATTGTTGTTTGGACTTTTTATATTTTTTCCGCTGGTTCCTCATTGGATTCGTCATTTCCGTCATGTTTTTTATGAACTCCTTTAAGATGACGAATCAAACCACTTGTACTTTTTCCTTTGCATGAAATTATTTTGGCACATAGTGAGCATACCGCAGTGTCCGAAGAGTTTTTCGTAAAATTTTGCCATGCATAGGATTCGGTCATCTAAACAAAAATGGTCAAACATTATACAACATCTCTAAATAGTAATTATGTATAAAAATGTTAATACTTACCTTCAAATTGTTCATCATGTATCTAAATTGTTCAACAATGAGAAGAAACAGAATTCCCGTGAAAAACTCTAGTCATAAGCCACCTTTTCATAGGCCGGGTTACATATAATGTCAATCAAATGTACTGGTATGTACTTAAATAAATTAAATGAATACCTATTTAATGTTGAAATAATACACTTCAGTTATTAAAGATACTTTTATTTCTGAAGTACTATATAATATTGGTTAACTAAATTGCTTCTAATCATATATAAACATTTGCTTTTCTAATGCTTATGAGTTTTGTGCAGTGATGACAACATGGCGTTTTTACTCAAAATTTGCCGATTCTCAATTTCTCTCTTTTAGCCAAATAAACGCCAAATGCCATAAAATATTGTACAGTGTTTTCTATGTACACTGTTGGACAAAATATAATGCGATTTCAAATTTTTTCTGTGTTTTTATTAAAACATGTATTTGTTATTTTCTAATATATAAATTATAGCTTTATTTTTAATTCAGTTACTATTTTATCTAATATTTGTGTACTTTTTTGCAAAGTTTAACCGCATTTTTATATTTGCAGCTCGTACAAGGCTTTTTCTTGGCGCACGAATTTTTCTTTAAGTCTTGTTTGGACAATTCGAGTCGAAATATTTAATTTTAGTTTCTTCTTTATCCCCCTTATTCAAAAACGATTATTACTTTTAACAAACAATTATTAAAACAGATTTGCATATAAAAATTTGCTTAATAAACGTTTGTTAAATTTAATAATCGTTTTTGAATAAGGGGGTATATCTCTGGGTGTCGTAAAAGAATTTATTTTTGCTATAATTCTGCAACATAAGTTCTTTAGGCTTTTTATTGACTTTCATATTTTATACAAATCAATTATTTTTCTGACCGCAGATTTCGATATCTTATACTTAGAACACAAGGCTTTCTTTTTCATCCCTTTTTCACGATCCAGTACCAACAAATCTTTATCGTTTACGGTTAAAGTTCTCATTTCGAAAAAGTCTGAGTTTAGCCTTATTTTTTTTTTAAAGAGAAGTAACACTCAGGCAAATAATAAGCCTATTGCGTTACTTTCTTTGGAAAGGGGATATTTGAAGAAGTGGTGAAAGAAGAAAGCTTTTTTTATATCACAACTCTGCAATTGCGCATTATGTTTGTTTTTAGTGCAGAATTGCCTCTGGTGGGGAGTAGGCGCATTAATATTAAAGCTAGATTTTATAGCCTTTATTTATTCAGTTCCTTATCGATATTTGTAAGATATTTATATAAGTTAATGTGTTTCACGGAAGAGATGTTTATCAGAACATTTCTTACAGCGATTTTCATGTAATCGTATTTAGGAATTATTAACGTCAAATTTCAAGCTAATAACAATATTTGTAAGACATTGATTTGTCCGTCTGCTGAATATTTTCAGAATATTTTTGATTCTACCACTAATATTTCAATTGGTGGTGTATATAAAAATATGAAAAAATATTAACATTTTGAAATGTTAAGAAGTAAGAGTGTTATATTCGGCCAGAGCAAAATATGTAGAGTCTGTGCAAAGTTTTTCATAAATTTTAATCAAAATTTGCGTTCTAATTTTGTCTATCTATTTGTTTGTTTTTAGACACTTAGCAATTAGCTTTAACTATTGTAGCAGATTCTTTTAAGGTATCTTCGTTCAGATCCTATCGTGTTTTAGTTGTTTTTGAATGACGGATTGGTGGACATTTTGTTTTGTTTCTATATTGATGTTTGTAAGATATTAATGTAGGTTAATGTCTTTTTCGGGGCTGATTATTATATGGGAGATATCGCCTAAATTGGGCATACAATTCGGTTCGACGATTTTTATATATATATACAAGGTGGCGCAAAAGTAAAATTCCGATGTTTTTTGGCTGTAATTAAAAAAAAATGAAAAACTTGGATTCTTCTTGTGGATTATTTTTAATTGGTCTTTTAATTTTTTTACATCAAGTCAAGAATATGATGTCATGCCATAGTTGATTGCCATTTGAGCCCTTTTTATGACATTTTTCATCACTTTGGCCAAAACTTCCGGCGATAGGTCCTCACATTCTTGGCGGATATTGTCTTTAAGAGCTGCAAGAGTCTGAGGCTTGTTGACATAAACCCGCGACTTCAAAAAGCCCCACAAAAAGAAGTCTGGAGCGGTCAAATCAGGCGATCTTGCTGGCCAGTGCAAATCGCCAAAACGGCAGAATAGGCGCCCGGGAAATGCATCCTTCAGCATATCGGTTGTAGCACGTGCAGTGTGCCGTTGCACCGTCCTGTTGGAATCACATGTTTTCCAATCCCAATTCATCAAGTTGCGGCAAACAAAAACTCGTTGATCATTGCTCTGTAGCGCTCACCATTCACAGTAACCGTTTGGCCCGCGATGTCTTCGAAGAAAAAAGCTCCGATGACTCCTCCAGCGAAAACAGTACACCATACAGTGACTTTGAGCGGGTGTAATGGCTCTTCGTGAGTTACACGCGGATTTTCAGTGCCCCAGAAGTGCAAATTTTGCTTATTTACGTACCCGCTAAGACGGAAATGGGCCTCATCACTCATGATTAGTAGTTTTGATGAAAAATCATCTTCCTCTTGGTGGTGATTAAGGATGGCGTATGTTAGATGCGATTGGCGGTCAGCTGCTAATAGCTGATGCACCGTCTGGACTTTGTACGGCAACATCTTCAAATCTTGTACCCAAATTCGCTGTAAAGACCGTCGACTGATACCCATTTGCATGGCACGGCGTCTGGTCGATGTCGACGGCGCTTCCATGACATCCTCGGCTACAGCAGCAATATTCTCTGCAGAACGGCTACTCCGGGGTCTGCCACGCCTGGCTGCATCTCGTGTTGTGCCAGTCTCTTCGAGGCGAGGGGCTAAACGTCGCAGTGTTTCACCAGTAGGCGTTGGACGGCCAGGAAATCTGCGACGAAATTCACGTTGTGCCAAAGTCACCGACCGATTATTGGTCAAATAAATAGTCAGCAATATTCCGCGTTCTGGAGCAGTGTAGCGTAACATTGTTTATTAACGCGTATTTCGCATGTGTTTACTACACAAATGTCAAAACAGAACTGACATTAGGGGCCAATCGCAAAATTTATAGCATTTTCTGATAGGAGGATTACTTTTGCACCACCTTGTATGAGGATTATTATTCTTATTTCTACGCCAATTTTTATGAGTATGATTTGTCTCCAATTTTAATCTAAAAACACATTTTATAACAGATTTATGCGTACGTAAGTGATTTTTGGAAGTGGACTTCATATGGGAGCACTGAATATCCATATTTGAACCGATATTCACAAAAGCTATTAGCTAGATTTTTATATAGATTTTTATACATATGTCTGTCGACTGTTAATGACAGTTTTGAATTTGAAAACAATTTGTGTATGAGGTTTATGCGTATTCCGATTTGTATATGCATGAGGACTTATCTCAAAATTAACTGCTTTTGTAAAAGATTAACTAAAATTTAAGTGATCGTCAAAATTAGACTTTATAGGCGGGCTATGGTCAAAAATGAACCGATCCAAACAAAATACGGTTTTGTGAATTCTCTTTACTCGAAACTTAATTTGGCTGAATTTTCTATGGATACTGTTTTTTTTTTGTAGACATAGAGCCATATTTCGGTAACATATGATCCTACTGCACCGATTTTCAATAACAAACATTCCTGATTAACAAAGAATATTTGGAAAATTTTTATTCTTACAGGTTTTTTCTTCAATGCTCTATCCTGTCTATATGAGATGAGATCTATATATGATTTCTATATATTTGAGTCCTATAGAAAATTTCATAACGATATATTTCGAGTTTTGCGGTATTCCATTTAGTCTCGGAAATAGACCGATCTGGGAGCTATGAGCAGTTATGGACTGACGTTCAGAAAATCAAACAGTATAATTTTTACATGCATATAACCGATCTCTGTAAAATTATGGGCCGATAACCATAAGGTTCGCTACGATGATTGATCATTATCAATTTATAAAAGATTTACGTGATTTTTGGAAGTGGACATAATATAGAGGCTATGTTTATATACGAACCAATGCTTGAAATCATTTTATGATTTGCCTTATTATAAAATTTATTTTTGCTGAATTTTTTTATGCATATTGTTTTCGATTAGGTACCATTGAGCTAAATTATGGGAAGACGTTTGTTTGGGGGCTGTAAGAAATTTTTACAATTTTCAGCAGGTATTGTACTTCTATATTAAAAATAAAGTGTACAAAATTTCATGATATTATTTATCTACATTATACTTGTTGCAGATAATAGGAAAAAATATCTGAAAAATATCGAGATTGTCTGAAATTTTGTTAAAAGGACCAGTATATATAGAATTTATGGTTCGACCAATATTTCGAAGTGTTACAAACGCAATGACAAACTTAATATACTCCCCATCTTTTTGGTAGTAGATATAAAAATCACTAAATCTGCCACAAAAAGCGCTAACTATGCACCATTGTATTTTGTATGTCCTTCAAATACATTCATGCATTGAAACAATGACATGTGTATTTAGCAGTATGTTTTACTTATTTCATTTATAAGTATCTGCTTTTTATAGTTCTTTTAAAGCCAATGCCTTCAATAAAAAAGACAAGTTAGAAAGTAGTGAGTCGATCGGTACTTTTCGGTGTGTGTTGGACAAATATTTATGGGCGTTACAAACATCAGCATAAATCCAGTACACCCTCCCCACTATTGTGGTGTAGGGTATAAATATGTACATATGTATGCAGTGCTAGACTGATCGCAATATCTGACCTATAATATATAATAAATTTGGTATAGATCTTTTATTTTGTTGAATTATTGTAGAATTGCTAGTTGTTCCCAACTGCTGGCCTACATATTGTTTTTTTGTTTTTAGATACATACATACTTATATAGAGGCATCGCAATACTGTTAGAATGTACTGTTTGGATATTATTCTATCTAGTTGTATGTTTATTTATTTAACGTTATTTATTTACAAAATTATATATAATTTAGGGTTATATCTATCTAAATAAGGCCAGTATTATACCGATATATAATGGAAACAGTTTATTGTGATATTCCAAATTTTGATAGCACAGTAAATTAAATTTTTTTAAAGCTGTTCTAAAGTGAGTTTCGTCGGAAAATGGCATTGTTGTAGTTAAAAATCAGGTATCAGGTATCAGGTATCAGGTATATGTATACATATATACACATAAATATATATAAATATATTCCATCTACGCATTTAAGAGTTGGATTAGAGTCTAACAATAAAACAAACCGTCAAAAGTAAGAAAGTATAGTTCGTCAAGCCCGTTCATATAATATTCTACATCGATAAAAATGTGTTAAAGTAGACTTTAAAAAATTATTTTACTAATTATGGTATGAGCATCATTATTTTTTTTATTTGTTTTGAATTTTATTTCGAGACCAGCGTTGGTCAGACATTTATGCCTGTTAAAGTGATTTTCGGAACTGAAAATATTTCTGTTGAATTTCACTTGGATAACAGAATTCGTATACCATTTGGGAACGATAAAGTAATTTCCGGAAGTGGACCTTAGGTTGGGGCTATGGTCAATTATGGACCGATCGTTATTAGATTTAATAATTTTTCATTTCATCTTGATAAAGTGATTTTCGGGAGTTATATTTTCTTTCTGTATAGAAATTATTTGTGGTGGAGGAGATAAAAATCTCCACATATCTGAATTCGGATTTTGAAAGTACTTTCTATATAATTTATAGTTAATTAACCGCTTGCTTGTTTTGTATTGAACAGTTATTGATCATTATAGTGAAAGCAGTAAGGTTTTTTTTTCGAAAATGTCAAATTTTGTACCAACCAATAAACAGGAAGTTTTGCTTTACTTCTTTAATTTGAAAAAAAAAATGCCGCTGAATCACATCGATTGCTCACCGAAGATTATCGTGAATGTGTTGGCGATTTTGCAACGGAAGTCAAAGATCGCCCGAGCAAGCCAAAAAAAGAAGAAGAAGACCAAGAATTGGAGGGTCCTACCTAACATGAAAGATGAGAAAAGATAGGAAAATGTCATAACTTTGAATAAAATTATATTGTACAAAAGTTTCATGAAAACAGCAAAAGGTTTTTAAAATTCCGCAGTTTTAATACCTGTGAAAAAAGTTACCCCTCTAATTTGCACGTAGTTGTGTAACATTGTTTACATTTGTATGTATTTATATTGAAATCTGTCACACAAACACTTCAACAAAGTATTTTAATTCAATTTCAAATATATAAAACACAAATATATTTCTCCGGACGCATAAATAAATATTAGAACAGTCCTCGAAATAGAAAAAAAAGATACACTCAAAAAAAAATTTAGGTAAAATAAGGAGAATCGCTAAGTGTTCTCTTGGCTCTTCAATATCAAAACTGGCGATTAACATAAGTTAATAATTCCATGTGTAACATAGTGGAAATATTCTTTAAATAGAAATATTCTTGATCCTTATGTGGTTCAAGCTCGGTCCGTCACATCCAAAATACGTAACCAAAATCATCAATTCCCAATTTTCGTTTTTATATAAATGTGTTTTAGATAATTCCATTTAACATAACGCACAAACAAGTAATTCCCAAAATAAAAGGATAAACTTTGGTGAAAATGGTAAATATCGGTAATTTATATGACTGCGTGGCAAAGAAATGCCTATAGAAGAATGGTAGTATCTATTCAAAATTCAGTTGAAATAAGTTTCGAATAAAAAAATCATAATATCGTATTTTTTGAGAATCGGATCATATTTGACCATAGCCCCATATACTGTGAGCGTCAAAAAACAATTCTTATATACAGTGTCGTGCAAAACAATATCAACAACAAACTCTATATTTACAAATAAACAGATATTGCCAGATTATATTTTATTAAAAACAAAAAAACTATTACCACATTTTAATTATATTCAGTTACAGTCTATTAATAACATTCACAAAAATATAAACTATTTGTATCCATAAAATTAAACCAAAACTATTCAATTATTAATATAAAGGTGTGCAAAACAAAAGCAACAGTTTAGTGTTTTGTATAGGATCCTTAATATTTTATTACTTTGTCACATCTCCGCGCCATGGATTCTTTTACTTTATTTATTGCCTATTCGGGAGTACGTTTCCACTCAGCTTCTAAACTTTCAAAAAGTTTATTACGATTTTGTAATCGCTTTCCCGAAATACTCCTTTGCAATATTTCAAAAAGGTTTTCAATAGGTTCAAAACGGATGACTGTGTCCGCCAATTATAGACTTTAACCCCATTCTCCTCTAGAAACTCTTTGACCAACTTCGATATGTGTTTTGGGTCATTATCGTATTGAAACATCCATCGAAGAGGCAAATTCCACTCAGCGTGTGTTATTATTTCCCTTTCAAGGATATTTTTATAGAAATTGTATATTTACTGAAGCATCAAAAGCCTGCAAATAGCGGTATGTATGGTCATGTTACTTATAACCAGGGCAACCGAAAATATTCAATATTATATATTTTGCTGTGTGTCGTAAAAAACATATTATTATTTATTTATATATATTTTTTTTGCTATTACAAATAAAACAATTCTAATGGATTTCCGACATGATTCCGATTATCAAATTGGCTCCAGATTTTGTCTTTATTTGTTTTAGATAGTAAATATTTCACACCCATCGAAGATAATTTTTTTTAGGGACATGTCTAATATCTACATTTCTACAATGTTGACATTTGTGTCATGTCCAGTAAGTAGTACTTTACAATAATTGATATTAATTTCAAGCTTATTTGTGTTTTCAGTTTATTTCTTCACCCCAATTCTACTTTATGGGTGGTTATTTAATTTATTGTAACAAATAAGATAGTTAGTATTTGGATGGAATTGCAGTTGCTACTCTTTCTAATAAACTTTTAAATTTAGATTTGATATATTTGAAGGATTTATACATTAGAATTAGAATATGATCCGATATTTCAAACGTGGATACAGAAATGCACATAGAACATAGATGAGAAACTCTGCTGTCAAAAACTAGTGGTGAGAGTGATTATTATTAAATTAAGATGAAATCACTTACAGTAGGAGACAGTATAACTATAATATTATATTGCAATATATTCCAACAAACAAATATTTAAATAATAACAACCCTTAAGTAGTTAATTGACTTAATTTTTTCTAACGTGAGTTCTACTTTTTTCTAATAACATCAATACATACATGTATGTACGTTCTCATTTTATTGCTTTTCACTTTTTATACCCTCGATCATGAACGAGGATATATATATGTTGGTCATTCCGTGTGTAATACTGAGAAATACTCATCTGAGACCCAACAAAGTACATATTTATATTCTTGATTCTTATGGAATTCTAAGTCGATTGAGCCATGGCCGTCTGTCTGTCTGTTTGTCTCTGTAAAACACTCTCACGTTCAAAGGACACCACCGAAATCAATAAAGTTTCTAAAAAACCGTTTACAGTTCTCCTAAGCAGTTTGGTATTGAAAATCAGCAAAATCGGTAAAGTAGAACAAGAGTTATGGATCAAAATGTAAGACAACCTCCATAAAAAATTGATATTTTTAAAAATTTTTCTCGCAATTTTTTTTAAATATATTGCAGATATTCCCATGCAATTTTGTATACGATGTTTTTATGATAAAAGAAGAAAAACGAAATTTTTTTAGTTCGGTCCATGTTTGACAATAGACCCCAAAGTCCACATCCAAAATTCACTTAAATACGTATAAAACTGGTATAAATAATGTTACCAGGTTAAAATAGACATAAATAATCTTTATAAATATATAAATTATTGCACTAGTTTTTATGGTGGCCGGCCCTTAATGGGTCATAGCTCCCTTAAAGGGGTCACATCCGAAATAGTCATTTATCTTTATATATATCGTACAAATATCGCTACCGACTCAAAACTTTGCACAGATCAAACTGCTGCATTTTGAGAATATCAGTCCATATTTAACTATATCCCCCATATAAGGACCACTACCGAAATCCACGTTAATACTAATATACATATATGTATCTTAAATATACCGTCATTACATTGAAATTCGACGTGAAAATTACTGTGCCTTTATTTAAGAAGTTCGGCCCATGATTTGTCATAGCTGCCATATAAGAACCATTTCCGAAGAACCAATAAACCCACAAAAATATCCATATCGAACCAACTTTTATATAGATCAGTACTTTTAATTCAGAAATCATACTAATATCGGTTATACGGCAATTATGCAACTGGATTTTTTAATTGTCAGTCAATAATTGGCAATAGCTCCTGAATAAAGTCTACTTCTGAGCATAACAACCAACCATACAACTCTTGTAAATAACTTTATTGAGATGAAGTTCAACCTAAATAAGCCTAAAATAAATAGAAATTACATTACTGGATACGGGATTTAGAAGCTATCAGTCCATAATTGGTCCACTTCTACTATGCTACCCATAAATCTCTTGTAAATAAAGTTATTGAAATTAATTTCAACTAAGAGAAGCCTCACCTTATAATCTTGCCCTTTTTTATACTCTGTTTCTTAACTTGTTGTGAATATGGAAAAATGTTCTTTTAATTTTATAAATTGTTAAATTACACTCACGATTATTATGAATATTAGACAAACTCTGTAAATTACAGTAAGAATAGGTAATTACATCAATTATAAATGGTCAAAATTAGATAAAATGTAAAAACATTTAACATAAATTATGTTGGTCGTTAAATTGTCTTTCAAACAATATATAAAATATTAATAAAATTTGTATTAAGACTGAATAGAAAACACAGAATAAGGATATTCTAGCCCTATAGTCAGTGTAGTTTTTGTATTTCTTATTACGTTTAGGTGTAGGGTATTAAAGATTCGACACAGCCGAATATAGCATTCTAACTTGTAGTTATTTAAATTGTTTACATTATTGTATTCTATAAACCGTGTATCTTTCGTTGTACAGTACAGTTTAATTTAATGTACGTTTTCTTCACGTAGTATCTGAGACAGGCAATATATACACACATACAGCTGTTTTATTTTAGTTGATCATGGATTTTCTTGTTGATGTGTTATTTTTTAATGTGTGTTGTGCATGTATACATATATTTTATATAAAACTTGCTTATGTGCATATATGTATTCGTTAGCCGCAAAGTATCTTGAGTTTATTTTGGTAGGAGTTGTTGCCAATTTGTGTATGCACATAATATTGTATAAATTTATTCGTTTATTTTGTTTGGAGAGGAATAAACAAATCTAGTTTTCATTTAAAGCCTTAACTTTTCAACGAGTTTCGTTTGGGTTGCTGAGGTATATAGAGTTAGAGGCAGATACAAATTTGTTACATTCATACAACCATCAATAAAGTGCATGGTGCCACCTAAATGCACCCGTACCATAAACCTTATCAATTCATCTACATATAACTTTTTATTATTTGTGTGTAAAAGTTTTCGCATACAAACTGTTTTTCGATTTTCTAATTTTTATTGAAGAAGAAACTTGTTTTTGTTGCCTAAATTATTGATTTTAGTTTCAATAAATAGACAAGCTGTGATTTCAAATATTTATAAAAAAATATTGTATAAAAGAGTAACGTGACTGCAAGACTGATTCATTCATCATCGCACAGCCCAAAACGCTAAAGCTAGAAACTTGAAATTCTGGCAATGGGTTCCTTTTACAACATGTAGATTCACTAAGAAGGGATTTTTGGAAATTCGGTCGTTAATGGGGACAAATGGGGCAAAAACAGGTAAAACCAGTATCTCTATATCTCCAAAACAAATAAACTTAGAAATAATATTTTAAATGCCTCCCCCCTTAAACAAAAAAAGAGCCGATAGGTGTCTGGTACTAGTTTGAAATTCGAAATTCAAGTGACCATATGGGGTAAAAATAGTCCCTGTAGAACGCTCCGTTAACATATCTCCTACATAAATAAACATAGAAATAAGAACAATTTATTGTTTTTTATTCGAATTCCTACCTTCATTTAATGAAAATTAAATTTAATGAACTCGAGCCCGACTAAAATAAATATCAAAAATTTGAACATAGAAATACTAGATATATTAAATGCATCTGGCTCAGATCAACAAAGACTAGATATTTTTTTGGTACTTTTTTGAAATTCGAATTTCTATGCATGAACTATTATTTTCAAATAGTACGTATTACGAATAATTAATAGGTACTTTTTTCAAAATTATTTTTTCATGGGTGACAAAAAAGCGATAAAAAAGGGGTAAAAACGGACATTTGATATTATTTATTCAATTTAAAAATAAAAAAAGATAAAATATTCTTCCATCCATACAAAAAAGAACCCAGAACATGTTATTCATGACTCAAATATAAAGGTTTAAAAAGTGCGAAATTTCAGTACACTTATATTGGTACTTTTTTGAAATTCATTTCTACTATTCTATTCTCGCAAATTATGCATCTGATCATGTTATTATTTTCGCCAAAGTTGATGTGCATGAGCCCGGGAAGGTTTCTGAGTTGGTAGGACCACGCCTACTGTAACACCCACTTTTTTAAATTGATTAATTGCTTCTGCATGGATTTTTACAGATTGACTTCAAACAAGTTGTATACACATGTTACTGAAGGCGAGGTAAAAATAAAAATGTTATGTGCCACGCCCACTTTCATGCCCCATCTCAAAAAATAAATGTTTGTATGTATGTCTTTTATAGAATCATAAACTATGCATCTGATCATGTTATTATCTTCGGCAAAGTTGATGTGCATGAGCCCGGGAAGTTTCCTGAGTTGGTATGAACACGCCTACTGTTTTTAATTAATTAGAACGCCTGTTGGGAAGGCCAGACCGCTGGACCGATCTTACTAAAACTTTGTCGGGATACAACTAAGACTTCGACATGCCTAAGAATACCTTTTTCGACCGCCTACTTTTTTTCAAAATGAACAAAATCAATAAAATTACTCAAATTGAATTAAATATTTGCGTAATGCCCTTCTTTCAATGGGCGCAAATGCCATCTAGTTTATCATATTTAGATAATAAAGCAAAGTCATAATTTAACACTGTTCCTTTTTAATTTATTTACATATTTAATAAACATTTATTTATGTAAATAATTTAAATTATTACTATCTGTTATTTAAGAATTTTTTAGATGATGATATTTTTAAATTTACTAATTTCAAAATTCGTCTGGTGAAAAACTGCAATATAAAATCGTATTAAGAATTTATAAAAAATTATAAACGAAAATTAAATAAAGATTTAGAATCACTTTAGATAAGTGGCTCTGCTTTGATAGCTTCTTATGGAAATATACATATAAATTTCATTGCAATAAGTTGTAATTCTTAAAAGAAATCTGCTATTTAGTAAATAAAATACTAGACGAGTTTGAAATATATTTTTTCAAAATAAATTTCAGAGTCCATATTTTGACAAAATATTATATTAACTCCGGTTTATATTTGCCCCTTATTGATGGATTCAAAGAAAGTGATATTGAAATTGATTGCTCACAAAATATTTATTTTTTGCATAACATGGGATGGGTTGAATCAAATGTCAAATACTTTTCAACTTTTTTAAACAGTAGGATATTACTGTAACATATCAATACCTCAAATATCTATAATATACAAGAAAACACAATAAATAATGAAAATGGAATCATAATGGACTGCTTTGGTTTCAGTATCCATTGGGTTTTAATTACATCAATATCATTATTACAATCTAACTTAAGGTAGTAGTGAATGAAGTTTTTTATATGTGAAAGAAACTGATATTTAAGATGGCATTGATGATTGAAATAGACAAATAACATATTTATTAAAATGTATAGATGTAAGTGATATTAAATTACATATAAAAAATGTTTATTTTATTCAAATAATTCAATTAATTTTATATTTGTGTTTAAATTATACAAACACTTTAAAGTCTCTTATTCGAATTATTTGTTTTATTCGAACAAAAGAAAAATCAAATTACTCGTACATACGTAAGATGCTGATCAAAATAATAGCACCACAATTGGAGAATAATATATTGCAGAGACAGTAACGCTTATAAGTTTTATTATAAAACCTAATGTTTAATAATTATTTTTCAAGGAAAATTAGAAAACAAAAATTATTGTTGAGTTTTATTCAACATGCATATGAACATTTGATGAAAAATCGGTGGACTACAAATATTCTGAGAGAATATAACATCTAGAGTCTTTAAATGTGCTATTAACTTTAGTGTCAATATTTATGACGACAAAAGTTGGACCAAAAATATTCAGCGTGGCACCTCACATCGAAATTAAATTCGATATTTAAGGAATCTACAGCCTTTTAGTAACTTTGAATGGCAAAAATTGGACGGACATACAAAGTAAATACTGTATTTGGTGTATTTTGAAAACAATAGGAAACATCTTTTAATTTCGTGTGAGTAACAATGTTTGTAAAAAAGGACGTGGATCGCCCATAAAAAGTAATTACTAAATTCGTATATATAACAAATGCAATAGTTAGAATATTCGAAGAACCAAAAATGGTTTTAGAAAAATCTTGGGTAATTTAAATAGCGGAATCTTCAAAATTGTATGTATTAACATCCATGTCTCAATCGTAAATGGTCGAGTTTGGGAAAATAGACGTGGTACTGCCTATACAAAGTAACAGCTAAAAATCGTATATTAGTTAGAATCTTAAAAAAGTATATAATCTAAATATTTAAACTTGACATCAATTGTATAAATGCGCTTAGCGCCGTCCATACAAATTAGTGCTAAGATATCTTGAATAATACAATTGTTTTATGAAAAACTTCGGAATATATGTTAAAAAAAATATGACCAGCGGATTCAAAATTCATAAAAAAAATCGCTGAAATTATAAAGCAATTGGACAACCGCGGTGAACAAAATCGCAATAAAATTGTTTCTCATCGGATTGCCTCTTACAAGATAAAGTAAAAACTAGTCTGTAAGAAAATAATATAGACTTGAACTCTTAAATTTTTTCATTAAGATGGGGGTAGCGGTGATTTTGCTAGTAAATTATATATTGTGGCTAGTCCGTAGAACAATATATAAAATACTATAAAATTTGCTCTAAAACTGATTAAGAAACACTGAATAATTATATTATAGTCCTAACAACACCGTCAGTAGTCATAATAATAATAATTTGGGTGGAGGGTATTTAAAATTCTGCACAGCCTAATATACCGGTTTTATTGAAATTAGGAACGTAGATATAGGTCTTGCTTGGAGTCGTCAATATGCAATATTTTTTTTTAAACTTGAAACAGGTCAGGATAAAAATGGAAAAAATCGGTAAGCCCGATTCAATTTACTATAACTTTTTTTTACGAAATTTACATTACAAAGCCTAGTGATTTGTGTAATATCTGCACAAATGTAATTTGAAACAAGTAAGAAAGTCTAGTCGGTCAAGCCCGACCATATAATACCCTACACCCAGTATATGTATAAAACAGTTTTTCAGAAATGTGCGCTATATGGGAGATATGACCTATTACGGACCGATCATCCAAAAATTTAGTGTCATGATTTTTGTGAATATAAATATTGTGTATGTTAAACTTTATCTCGATATAAATACTTTTAAAAGATTTATGTAGGTTAAAGTTAATTACGGGGAGGGTCTTATATGGGAGCTAGACTAATTATGCACCGATCGCAATAAAATTCTCCGTATTGTTTACATACATATGAGATATATTTCTGTTCAATATTATTTCGATACCAACAATTTTTAGTATGTTATGCTCTTTAAAGTGATTTTCGGAAGTGGGCCGAAGTGGGAACTACGACTAATTATAGACCGATCACAATAATATTGTACCATATTGTTGGTATACATATGAGATATATTTGTGTTAAATATTATTTTGATACCAACATTTTTGAGTAAGTTACGCTCTTTAAAGTGATTTTCGGAAGTGGGCCTTATATGGGAGCTAGACTAATTATGGACTGATCACAATAAAATTCTACCATATTGTTGGTATACATATGAGATATATTTGTGTTAAATATTATTTTGATACCAACATTTTTGAGTGAGTTACGCTCTTTAAAGTGATTTTCGGAAGGGGGCCTTATATGGGAGCTACGACTAATTATGGACCGATCACAATAAAATTGTACCATATTGTTGGTATACATATGAGATATATTTGTGTTAAATATTATTTTGATACCAACATTTTTGAGTGAGCTACGCTCTTTAAAGTGATTTTCGGAAGGGGGCCTTATATGGGCGCTACGACTAATTATGGACGGATCTACACAAAATTTGTATATGTGATTTGAGTTCATTTACCATTCATTTGTGATGAAATTTGTTTGGTTCCTTGTATTTTGTATGGGGGCCAGGTGAAATAATGGACCGATTGCCACCAGTTTCAATCCCATCCGTCCTTGGGCCGAAAAAATATTACGTACCATATTTTATCGAAATATTTTCAAAATTGTGACCTGTAATCTGTGCACAAGCTTTACATGGACAGCCGGACGGACGGAGGGACATCGTTAGATCGACTCAGAAAGTGATTCTGAGCCGATTCGTATACTTTAAGGTGGGTGTTGAAGCAATATTTCTGGGCGTTACAAACATCAGCACAAATCCTATATACCCTCCCCACTATAGTGTTGTTGGGTATAAATATACCTCTTAAATTGAATAAACACATATACATATGTACTCGTATATATACATATGTATGTATGTACTCGTACATTACTATTATACCAACCGAATTATATTCTTTAAAAAGTTGAAGTTTAGCAACTTTAATCAAATTACATGGAACCGACAAAATTCTATTCTCAATATTTGGTTATTTTTTGTTTTGTTTTGTATTTGAGGCCCATTGTTATTGCTTTTCTAAATAACTATAACAAAAACGTATACAAATTTATTGTTGTCAGTTTTCTTTTATAAAGATTGGCAGTCATATGAAAAGATTCAAGTGTAATAATTTGTTTTGTTCTACTTATTTTTCTTAGATATTTTGTTTGTTTTCATGCATTTTTTTTTGAATTATTGGCATTTGCACAAATAGTTCTGAATGCTTTTCAAGCTTAATTGACGTATTGAATTTGATTTTGTATTTTATTAAGACTTTGTTATATATATACAGACAAACCTCGATATAACGACCCTCACCATTACGAATTTCTCGATTTAACGATTTACTACAAAATAAACCTCTCTATTACGAATACATTTGTCAATAGCCTCGTTATAACGAATTTTCATTCACTGCAGACTAACGAAATAGAAAGAATTATTTACCTCTATTTAACGAATTTTGTCAACTTACAACCTTTGCATAACGATTTCCATCAATTAATCCAAATTATATGAAACAGATACACACAAAAAAATTGTCTTTGCAACGACAACGTCTCCACTCCAGCAAACCTACATTCGTAGTCGACAGGCCGAAATATTCGAAGAAGAATTTATTGTTGCCAAGTGTTTGTGTACAGTGTTTTCCTTCAAATGTATTTTGATTTATTAGCGGAAATCGTTCGCTATAACATAGTAAGCAGATGATGATTAATATATACAATTTTTTATTACCTCGTTATAACGAATATTTATTTTAAATATTTTACAATATATTTCTATCTTAAGGAACATTTAAAAAATTATGTTTTATGATTTAAATTTTTAAAATATACATACATACTCGTACATACAAATGTACATATGTATGTGAAACTGTAGAGTGATTATAATCGAGCAAATAAATACAATTTAAAATAGTTTTGCCAATAACGTCAAAAAGCTCTTTAAAAAGTTTAAATTTTGATGTTTTACGAACTAGTTTACGCCCTGCATTAATTATAGATTAAATTTCTTTCTAAATGGTTTTCAACATCTCCATCTAATAGTAATAAAATATCTTAAGTTCCTTTCAGCATGTGAGTGTTTTAGCATGTGAGTGTTGTTATAAATGTATTTGTAAAGTTGGTTTAATTTAAATTTTTTTTTTATTTTTGATTACTTTCCCTATTTTATAGAAAATTTTCAAATTAAGATTACTTATCTTAGTTTATATAATTCTTAACGGAAAAACTTTATTATCATTCATCTAAGTTTTCATTTTAGTTTCAGTAAGTTGGCTTCTTTTCAATTCTTTCGTAAAGTACAATGTTTGGTAATGTTGAAGCAGTCTGGAAGACATTTTATCCAAAAATAAAACCATAAAAAAAAATAAAATAAAACAAGAGTTTATATTCGGCTGTGCCGAATCTCATATACCCACCACCAAATCACCTATTATGGGGCGAACGTCATAAAATATTGTTCCGTAATTTTTGAATTTTATCTTAAAAAACGATATTGTATCTTTCTTTCAGAACCGCACTTTGTTTATATTTTTTTTTTCGTGTAACATAAAACGATTTACTATAACACACAATGAATTAGGTATCAAAAAGCCCTAGGAAACTGATTTAAGCTTTTTGCAACGTCAAAACTGTCACCTCTGTGGGTATTCTCGGAAGTGGAGCGTGTATGATAGCTATGGCCAATTATGGACCAACTTTCACAAAAGTCAAAAGTATTTAAGTGATTTAGGGAAGTGGACTTTATATGGGAGCTACGGTCATATACGTACTCATTTTCATATTTGAATTTCAACTCGAGTGGTTTTTATAAAAGATTTATGCATTTAAGTGAAATTCGAAAATGGGATTTATATGGGGGCTATGGACCGATCTCTCGAACAAAATCTCGTATTAAGAATTTTCTATAAATATCTGCAAAATATCGAGATAGTCTGAAACTTTGGTCTATAGCTTAGCTCCTACTAGACCGAATTTGCCCATTTTCAATACCAAACATTTCAGCTAATCAAAGAATATTTGGTAAAAAATTTCATTATTCTATATCTTTTTTTTTTGAAGCTCTATCGTGCTTTTAACAGACGGACGGACACATTGAGGTCGTTTAAGAATATTATGAGAATCCAGAATATATAGAGTTTTTGGTTCTACGACCAACATTTCAATGTTTTACAAACGGAATGACAAACTTAATATACCCCCATCTTTGTGGTGGTGTGTATAAAAAGGTTCTATAAAGTCATCTTCTAAGCATAAGGAAAACTTTTTAACACTTTTTTCCCAAAGAAATTGAACAAACAACAAACACGTACTATTTGTAGTTGGTTACTTCTTAGAAACACATGAAACGACTTTCTTTTTTGAACCCACTTACATTTGTTTTGTATGAGTCTGGATAGGAGTATTTGTTATTTGGCAGTAAGTAAGTGTGGCAAGGGTTTGTTTTGTTATAATTTTTTTTCAACTTCTAGGAAAATTCATTTCAGTCATGGCATAGAGCTACTGAAACTATAAACGTGAAAAGTTTCTTATGTTCGTATGACTTTTTGAACTGAATCGAAGGAAAACTTATCCGCCACACGTCCATATCTGTCAGTAAAAAGTAATTTTTATAAATTTGCTTTTATGTATTTTTGTAGTCTTTTCTGTTTTTCAAAGGAGTTTAAAATATATTTTCAATGCGTTACACAAAACAAACAAGTAAGAAAGTACAGTCGGTCTAGTCCGACCTTATAATACCCTACACCTAGTATGTATATGTAAATATAAAACTGTTTTTCAGAAATGGGCGTTATATGGGAGATATCACCTATTTTGGACCAAAAGTCAGTGTCATGGTTTCTGTGAATATAAATATTATATGTGTTACACTTTATCTCGATATAAATATTTTAAAAGAGTTATGGAAATTAAAGTGAATTACGGAGAGGGTCTTATATGGGAGTTTAGACTAATTATTGATCGACCATTACAAAATTAGGTGTCATTATTTATGTATATAAGAAACTTATTTGTGTCGAATTTTATTTGATTACCTCTTTAAAGTGATTTTCGGAAGTGGGCCTTATATGGGAGCTACGACTAATTATGGACTGATCATAATAAAATTGGACCGTATTATTAGTACACATATGAAACATATTTGTGTTCAATATTATTTGGATGCCAAAATTTTTAAGAGAGTTATGCTCTTTTAAGTGATTTTTGGAAGTGGTCCTTATATGGGAGCTACGACTAATTATGGACCGATCTTTACGTAATTTGTAGATGTGCTTTATCTTCATTTATTACCCATATGTGGCGAAGTTTGTTTGCATACTTGCATAATTCAAAGATTTAAGACCGGTAAACCCCAATTTCGGAAGGACATTTGTATGGGGGCCAGGTGAAATAATGGACCGATTTCCACCAGTTTCAATCCCGTCCATCCTTAGGCCGAAAAAATATCACGCACCAAATTTTATCGAAATATATTCAAAGTTGCAACCTGTACTCTGCGCACAAGCTTTACATGGACAGCCAGACGGACGGACGGACGGACATCCTTAAATCAACTCAGAAAGTGATTCTAAGTCGATTGGTATACTTTAAGGTGGGTGTTGGACCAATATTTCTGGGCGTTACAAACATCAGCACAAATCCAATATACCCTTCCCACTATGGTGGTGTAGGGTATAAAAATAAAAAATTACACTCAACACTGCTTTGACGGATAAATATTACAACATTTTTTGGAATAGGAAAATCTCTTCCAAGAAGTCCAAGTTTATTAGTAAATGACGGCAGTCGATACCTATAGTGCTTCGGATACAATTTAACATCGAGGAATTGATTTCACACTGGTTTCTATTTAAACGCGTTTTTTTGATTTTAAAAGCATTCTAAATCCATACTGTTACTTATACTTTATTCCTAAAATAATTCTCTGCAGTCTGATTGGTTAGCTTAGGAATCTTTCGAAGCAATAATAATCAAATCAGACAATTTATTTACCAAACGTATACTGACAAAATTTATTCGCCTTGTTAATATGGTAATACAAGGATAACTAGAAAATAATTCTGACTCAAACGCTTTTGTTTAAAAGTGGTAAACGGTATTAACGCACAAATTAAATATTGTAGCGTATCAAAGTTGTAGATTTTGTAACAAAGTATTTTCCCAAATGCATATTTTTTGCTTTTGAAAATTCTGGAAAGGTGGCTAACTTTTAATAAAGTAAGACCGCCATTGCCAGAATATCATAGAATTTCCAAGGTTTATTGTTTAATTAAGAATTCAAGAGTACAATATTAATCTACAATAAGTTCATCCATTCTAACATCCTATGCATATCTGAACCTAACTGTTCCTGATATTGAACAGATCTCGATAAGAGATTTGCAACATTCGAAGCCTATTTCTTGGACTTAAAGAATTTTTGGACTAACAATCGATGTGTGCATAAAACAATTGGTAATGGCGTTAAAAAAGAGTCAGATTATTAAGGAGTTCATAAACATGGCATAAGTAATTCTATACACCATTCATTCATTCATACTTGAGCAAACGGACAGTGCGAATGACTAGGTTAGGGAATCTAATTACCCCTCTTAAAGTAAAATAGTTTTCTTTATTATTACATATTTCATTTATTTATTTAAAAATTAATTTCTGTTATTGCGAAAAAAAAATATAAGATTTTTGCTAAAATTAACAGATTTCATATGCTGAACTCTTGTATTCTGCTTTTTATTTTTTAGTAGTTTCGTTTTTCCATGATTTCAATCTTCATTGCTAAAAGCCCCACAGTTGGATAAAATTTTGTTCTTATGAAAATGAAAAATAATTGTTTCTCAGCCATTTTAAATTCTTTCGTTAACTCTTTTTTTTCTAGTACTTAAAGATATCACAGTCTCAAACTAGTAGTACTGTTTTGTTTTCTTTTTGTTAATTCAAAGTCCTTGCCAGATCCTGTGTGGAAGTAATAAGAAGTATTATGATATTGAGTGAAGTATTTTCATTGCCGTCAATGTAAGGACTCTTCAGGTTCAGTTGATGATTGACGTGCGTCGGTCTACTATATATAATATGACCTCTGTTTGTTTTTCAGAAACGCTTTTGCTTTTCCAAATATATGAGTTGGTCGGCAGAAAAGAATTTAGTGTACTTTGCACTAACTTATATAAACCAATACTAACAATATTTCTCATTTCATAAAATATACTTCCTGATACATGAAAGAAGTTTAATGGCCATGGGAAATTAGTTAATTTTTCCTTAAACTTAAGTTGTATTTAAATACGGTTTCATTTTTTCAGTCTCAAATTGCGTTTGGTATTTAATTATGATAAAAGTATGGTAGCACTATTAAATGTCAAAAAAATATAAACAACTTCTTCATTTAACAGCTGATTTACTATTTAGTTTACAAATAGTTCAGTTTAGTTGATATTGATAATAATAAGCACAATGTTTATATTCGCGGCGAGTTTATTTATTGAATATTTTTTATCAAATAATAAAAAAAACTTCAATGCGCAATTTTCATAATTTTCAGACCTGTCAAAATCATATGGTATGTAGTATGAAAAACTTAAGTTGTATTTAAATGGACGTAGTCAGTGATTTAAGTTATATTTAAATATGTATGATCTATAAAAATGAATTTGGTATTTAAACAGAACTTAAGTTTAAATACACTTTAATTTTTAAGTTAAAAACTGGCCATTAATGTTAAAATGCTAGATTTACACGATTGCAATTTTCTAACTATTAACTATTAAATAAATAAATTTTATAGAATTTTTGCTGTTTACACGAGTTTGAAGCATTTTGAAGAGCAATTTTGAAGAAAATTTCAACCGTGTAAACCTAGCTTTATTCAAATGAAGCATATACCAAATATTATTTAACCATCGTCAACATCATTTTAGAAATCGATTTTCAGTTCAATGGTATATTTGAAGACCAGTTTTTGATTTTATAAACTTTGGTTATACAATATATAGCAATAATAGGTAACATCGAGCATTTTGGTAAAGCCTAGACAATTCCCGCTATATTAAAAACTATGGACAAATAAACTACTTACATATGTACCTAAATAGTTTTAGTTTAAAATGTACCATATTCAAGTGATGCGAACTTTTTATTTTTTGTATACAATGTACATACATGTAATACATGTATGCATGTGTGATGCACATACATACATACAAAATAATTGTGTGTAATTTGTTTTAAGTTTATATGTATGAATGTATACTTATCTATTACCTTTAGGTTATTTTGAAAATAGTATATGTATGTATATATAAAAAAAAACAGCAAAAAGAAATCAACGTTTAAACTCGTTTTTCTGCTTAAAAGCTTATCTGTACTTTTCCTTCAGCAACAGTAATATTACGAATGGAAATGGTTAAGATGGTGTAAAACGGTTGTTACTCTTTACTCAATTTTCATTACAGCCTGAAATTGTGTTGTATATATGTATGTACGAATATAAACTTATGTATCAGAGTGCAATAGAGCAAACAAAAAAAGTTTGGAATTTTACCCAAATCTAAATGTTAAAATACCAGAAATTTCCTTTTAACAAACTTTGTATTTCAAGATACATTTTTATCAGTTTTTATTTGTATTTTACTAATGTTTGGTAATTTTTAGCCTTTTTAAGGAATATTTAGTAATTTAACTAACAATGCTTGTCTATTTTAGAAAAAAGTAATTATGATGTTTTCAATCAACGCCAGGTCTTCACCTTACATTAACTTATTCACTCAGCGAACAATCTGTTGTCCATGCATTAATTTGCCTGTGTAGACAACTCTTGTCTTGTGTAGACAATTTTTGTCTTGTCACAATATTTGTTCGTACAACATATATGTCTGCCATCAAATGTATTGTAATTTGTACAAAATAGATTTCAATTTTATTTGCAAAGAACTTTATGAATTTTAACATCGAAATATTTGCTGTAAATAGAAGAACATGAGCGAACAATCTGTTGTCCGTGCATTAATTTGCCTGTGTAGAGAACTCTTGTCTTGTGTAGACAATTTTTGTCTTGTCACAATATTTGTTCGTACAACATATATGTCTGCCATCAAATGTATTGTAATTTTTACAAAATAGATTTCAATTTTATTTGCAAAGAACTTTATGAATTTTAACATCGAAATATTTGCTGTAAATAGAAGAACATGAGCGAACAATCTGTTGTCCGTGCATTAATTTGCCTGTGTAGACAACTCTTGTCTTGTGTAGACAATTTTTGTCTTGTCACAATATTTGTTCGTACAACATATATGTCTGCCATCAAATGTATTGTAATTTTTACAAAATCGATTTCAATTTTATTTGCAAAGAACTTTATGAATTTTAACATCGAAACATTTGCTGTAAATAGAAGAACATGAACTAAATTGTGTGTGTAATTATGCCGAAGTTTTGTTCATGTGCGCACAAAACGATATCTTGTTAAGATAAATTTTTCTTTAGTTGGTTTTAATGCTTTATTTTGTTTACCCTAAAATCTATACTTGTTATATGTATGTTTGAGCATTTGAACAAACATTTTATATTTTTTACTTTTTGTGTCTTGTATTAAAATTTTTCTTTAGAGCCATTACCTAAAGCTAAATGGTGCAAAACAACTTTAAAGAGCTAGTCAAAATAAGTACCTATAGTACATGTACTACAAAATGTTTGGTCTTTGTGTTGAAGAATTAGTATACATACATATATTCGATAGTAATGATTCGTCTAGGTCGGCTTAGAGGTTCAATGCACGTCTGTTAACAAATATATGCTTTAAAATTCTCTTGTAGAAATTTTATGAAGAAGCTTGATTTATTTTTAAATTTAATCCATTTGTAGCTTTCAAACATTAGAAATACTAGATATTTTTATGTGCATCGGACTTCTCATTAAAGTATTCTAATCCAAATTCGATTTGAAGAGTCAAAGTTTGGGGTGCTACGTACTAGACCATAATCCAACTACAAACCACGATTTACAACCAAAAAGCCTTTAACTATGACTTAAAAAAAATATTAAAAGAAATTAGTCAAAATTTATTAAGATATTTCTAATCGTTCCGAGCTACCGAATTATTTCTAAAATTCTAAAACACTGTGTAATGTCAGAAGGATTTTGGATTATTTCAATTTAAAATTATCAATTTCTTCTAACAATCACAGATATTCAGTGTAGGGTAACCATAAAAACTCTTTGCACTTTTTCCGTTTCTACGTTGGTTTTGAATGAGGTTTCTTTAAGTGTTCATAGTTATTGTTTGCTTCTATTGCCAACTACATACTTTCTGTATTTATTATACTAGATGTAGAACTAGCCAACATTTTATACTTGTACATGTTGAGGATTAAGAGTTCGATAAATAATATTTAGAATTCGTTTTATACATTTTAGAGTTTCAAGTGAATTGTGTGCAGAAATTATGGGGACTTATTGTCTTTTAATACAGATCTTCCAGTTCAATAATTTTTACTTTGTTACTTTTTAATTAGTTACATATTGAGGAATTATACACTTGCACGTCATATTAAAATATGATTAAAAATTATATGTCCGTAGAAAAGGGGAGCAAATTTTAACTGAAAACTGCTGCAAGAAAACTGTTATGATTTGGTGTTGACAAATATTTGAGAAATGAAACGATTTTCCACCTACACTGAATGACATCAAATGAATTTAAAAAAACCATATCAAAAAAAAAATAATAAATAATTATTAGCTATAAACTTCCAAAGCTCCCTTCTAAGAGAAAAAGTCAAGCAAAACCCGCAGATACATAAACCTGTAAAGGGAGACTAGGAATAAAATTGAAACGGTAGAACAAAAAATAAGCTACAAAAGTTGTCATGGGTGTCAATCATGACAAAGGGTATATAATATTGCTTTTATAAAACTGATCTTTATTTTTTCAATATATTATACATATTAAAAACTAGGAAACATTGATTGTATTAATAAAATATAAAACAAGTATTTTTTAGAAAAGCACATTACAGTTCGGCCAATCTGACAATTTGATTGACCTCAATCAAAAAAACAACAACAAAATGAAAGTGGTGTGGCATATAACATAAATAAATTAATTTGGTGTTACCCATTTTCTAAGTCGTTTAGCTTCTACAATTCCTTTGTAAGGAATTTGAGTAAGCTGACAATTATCAACATCTTTTATAATTAACGATCATTAGATAATACCTTTTTGCAATTAAAGGCCCGCGATATTTCTCGATAATTTTTTTATTTTTACCAACAGTATTATCAGTATTCATGACTACAACATAATCTCCTATTGAATATTGTTTAGCAGGTACATGACGTTTGTAAAAATAGTTCTCGTTTCGTTTCTGAGATCGTTCAATTTCATATAATGCTCTTAATCGTTGTGGTACTAAATCTCGACCATTCTGGGTTTCTACCTTATCATCCAAATATTCTGTTAAAGTATCAATTATTATACCGCATTATTTCACACCAAATAATAATTTACTTGGTGTTTCTTTTGTAGAGCTGTAGAGCTATGTACGGTGTTATTTATAGCATACTCAACTTGAGATAATTTTAAAGATCAATCAGCATGGTCAATTGGATTACTTATCTTGCTTAAAATGCCTTTTATCACTCGATTTACTCGTTCAACCATTAGCTTGAGGAGATGCTACTGCTACTTTAATGTGCTGTATATTATTCTTCAAAACAAAATCTGCAAACTCGAGAGATGTAAAGCACGAACCTCTGTCTGATATTAATCGTTTTGGTCTACTGTAGTAGTTAAAGTACTTTTCTAAAGCACAACAAACTTCCTTAGTACTGGTTGAATTTACGGGATATAATTTTGTAAAAGCGTCTATAACAACGAGTATGTGCTTACGGTTTAATTTTAGCGATGGAGGGGTCCAAAATGATCGATATGAATTGTGTCAAAAGGTATAGGCTTTTTTGGAATATTATAAAAATTTTGTTCATTTACACGAGCCGGAGCTGAATATATACTACATTTTTTGCAATTATGTATATAAGAAACAATTTTAGCCTTTACATTTGGAAAATAATAATTCAACCGAATTTGGTCATAACATTTCCCTGGGCCTAAATGACCAATCTTTACGTGAATCACTCTTATAACGTTTCCATTTCTTTAGGTACATATAGCATTAATTTATTCATACCATCCCTTAGAAAAGACCATCTATAAGTTCATATCCCTTAACTTTCCTGGATTCCAATTCTGTAATTAATTTTTTTATATTACAATCTCTTCCCTGAGTTAATTGTAGTTTAGTATCTAATTCATTCAAATCTACAGCTGCTATTATATTACAATTTGTTATAAAATTATAATTATTTTCGTTCAAACATCTACTAAGAGCGTCAACGTGACCCATACACGTCCCCTTGCAATGTTGAATTGAATAGTCATAATTTTCTAATTCCAAAGCCCATCTAGCAATTCTAGGATTCACTTGTTTCTTATTCAGAGTCATTGTAAGAGAATTACAGTCTGTTATTATTGTGAAGTGAATACCTTCCAAATATACTCTAAACCTTCGTAATGCGTAAATAATGGAAAGGGTCTCCAGTTCAAAACTATGGTAACGGGTCTCTGCTGGAGAAGTGGATTTTGAAAAATAAAAAACAGGGTGGAATTTTTTATCGTCTTTTTTCTGCATTAATATTGCTCCGGAACCTTTTGTGCTTGCATCACAATGTAATTCTGTATCTTTTTTTGGATAATATATTGATAATACCGGTTGTTTCATTAAGCACCGCTTGAGTTCATTAAATGACGTAACACAATCCTCTGTAAAATCATATTTTGTCTCTTTACGTAGTAAATCTAAAAAAGGTTTAGCAATGATTGAAAAAGATGGTATACATTTTCGAAAGTATGACATAAATCCTATACAAGTTTGAAGTTCCTTCTGATTTTTCGGTAAAGCAATATTCTTTATCGCATTTAAATGATTTTCAGTCGGACGAATTCCCAAAGGATCTATAAAGTATCCTAAGTATTCTATTAATTGATAACAAAATTTACACTTTTTTAATTTAAACTGTAGTCCTGTTTCGTTAGCACGTTTCAACACTTCAGTTAATGTTTGAAGATGAGACTTGAAATCTGTTGAAGCAATTATTACATCAGCTATGTATATAACAATTTTTCTATTATCTATTAAATCTCGAAATATATTTGTGACAAATCGCTGGAAATTTGCAACAGCATTTTTTAGACCGAAAGGCATTCTTAAATATTCATATTGTCCATGTGATGTCACAAATGAAGTTAATGGTATTAAATCTTTTTCAACTTTTATATGACAAAACCCATCTTTTAAATCCAAAAGGGTAAACCATTTGTTTCCTCCAATATATTCTATACAATCTTCTATCAGAGGTAAAGGAAAATTATCTCGAATGGTTTTCTTGTTTAATGCTCTATACACATTCTTGTTTCACCATTTTAATTATAAGTATATTCCTCAAATTTTCTAAACCATTTTACAATATCACCATCGTTATTTCCATCGAATTTCCGAACCATTTTGTCTAATTCATCGTAATTAATCCTGTGCATATTACTAGCTGTGTTATGTTCCAAATTGTTATGTTGTTTTTGTAGATTTATCATCTCACATCGCATTTTTAAAATCTTAATTTGGTTTTCAAGCTCTAATTCTTGAGATGAAGTAGTAGTATTAATAACAGGAGGGACTCTTCTCGATAAATTTGAATAAACAGATGTACACCTTGGTAATTCATTGTTTGCAAATGATGTAGCGTCAGTTAATGCAGCTGCTGAAGGAGAAGCTGCACCAAATATTGTATCAGGCATTCTTGCAGAAAATGTAACGGAATTTGCATAAGTAAAAGAAACGGAAGTTATTTCAGATGGTCTTGCGGAAGTTGTAACAGAGGTAAAAGAAGCGGAAGTTGTAGCGGAAAACGTATAAACAGCTGTGGAAGTTGTAATTGAATTTTCAGATGTTGATACAGCAATACTGGAATCGGAAGTTAAATCAAGAGTTTCATGATAAGCAATCATTACATCGCATGGAATTGGCTCATTCTTACGGGTTTCATTCATATTTATGGAATCATATAAACTTTTTAACTGGCTCATTGTTGCTGATTCTTGAAATTGTATTCCCGATGCAATTAAAGCATCCACTATTTTTTTTATCGATTTGGTCATAGATCCATTGCTTTTTTTTTTAATTATTGATTTATAATATTGCTTTCATAAAACTGATCTTTATTTTTTCAATGTTTTATACATATTAAAAGCTAGGAAACATTGATTGTATTAATAAAATATAAAACAAGTATTTTTTAGAAAAGTACATTACAAGTATGAAGCGCAATCACTTAAAACAATCTGAATTAAGAAGTCATATAAAATACTGTCGTTCTGGAGGTAGGATTATTTTATTACTGGATATGAAACTTCAAATAAAAGAGTGAATTTTATAGTTTATAGTCATATTTTTTGATAGTTTGTAGCTAAAGTTTGTAAAACTCTACGTTCCCTATGAAGTCCGCGACTTTACGAAAGGTAGGAACAAAACGTGGGAACGCATTTGCTTGGTTTCAAATACTTATTGAAGGAGAACACTGAAGCATAACAAATATACATACATATGTAAATAAATAAGACATTCGATTGTCAACGTAAACATATCGCACCCTAAATACAAAAGGGTCACAACTCAAAATACTAAAATTTTCAAGAGAGACAAAAAAAGTTCATAGTGCACAAGCAACACACTTGTTTGTTTGTATTTAAGTTACCTCCTTAATAGGAGGAGTTATTTGGCCGATATTATCATAATGCCATCACCAATACCGACCTATACCTTCGTATGGGAAACCGGACTTCCCGAACTCAACCCCTGAGTTTAATGGTCTCCACCAATATCCAAAATGAGTTTTGTTTGGTACTCCATCACGGCAAACTTATAGGTTATAAGACCAAAAATAAATATAGCATGTGGTCAACGCCAAACATTATTCAATGCGAGTGAGACGCAAGACTCTCGAAGGCAGCAAAACAAGGACGGCCTGATTACCTTTAAAAGATAATGGCAATGATGCGCGAGTTCTTTCTCCACCCAGAGCTGAATTACGACTGGAAGCAACACACTTAACATAAAAATAAAAATAACTGTATTTTTCCAGTTAAAAAAGATAGTGATGTGAATGAAATTTTTGCAGTAGTTAGAGATGTGCACTCAGAATTAATTTGTGGAAAAAAGTAAGTTTTGGAAAATTTTGAGTTGTGCCCCTTTTGTATTTAGGGTGCGGAATCAGGGGCAGTGACGTATTTTCAGATCTATAAGTCAGCAGGGTTAGATGACATATTGGTTATAAAAATCAAAATCACCATGGCTGATTAGAATCTTTAATAGTATTTTGGGAACAACACTGAAGCGGAAACTCATCTTTGACAGAACACAAAAGCTGATTACATAATGGCTTATAATCATTAGTTTAAGGTGATCATTAGAAGCCTTTCGGTAAGAAATAACTGAGAATCAATTCGAATTTTCTTTCCTTTTAATTCGTTATCAAGAAAGTAACGAATCTTTGGAGACAGCATTCTTACATATAAGACATTAATTTTTCAATGTAGGCAAAAGTGAAACTAGAGTGATTAGGTTAATTAAGATTCAGCTGTATGCCGCTACTTACAGGTGTAATGAGTAAGAGCAGTGATCCTTGTCAACGCCCTGCACTATCATGCAATCGTTTTAAATATTCTAGCTTGAGGAATGACTAAAGCTTTGTTTTCTTTAAAAATCTTGAAAACTCACTTAAAACGATTGAGGAATGACTAAACCTAAACCATCACCGATTAAGGAACCTCTTAAGCTGTGTTCACATTATGTGTATTTGTCATGTGGAATGTCACTTTTCTATCCATATGTGATTTCATGTGTATGTCAAAATTTAAGTTTTACATACGGTTTATAAATTACATGTTCATATGTTGGTTATGTCACATACATATGTACTTACTTTTGTTAACTCCTTTTCAATTTTTCCCTCCATTTTCAATAATAAATTTGTGTAGTTTTTATTTTGTAATTTTGTTTTACTATTATAAATTATATTTATTAAAGTTTCAATTAATTTTTGCCGCCACAAAATTTTGGTTATAAAAAACAGCTGATGTCAGATGGTTTGTCACTTGAAAATAGAACTCAATCTAAATACAAAAATGTCATATGTATTGCACACAAAGAAATAACACATAATATTGTTTGCAGGTGTTCAGACTATATGTACAAATTTGACATGCGAAAAAGTGACAGTCCACTTGACAAATACACATAATGTGAACACAGCTTTAGTTTATGAAGAATCAGATATGTGATGGAAATCGAAAACGAAAACGAGTGAGTGTTTGAAGTCCATGTTAAAGTATGTATTTCTAATCAAATTCTTAAAATTTTTGTTTGACAAGTTTCTTTAATAGCAAATTATCTTTATATTATCTTTCGATTTCCATCACATACCTGATTATTGCGTGAACTTAACAAAAAATATTGAAAATTGTAACTTAGTTCAACGCTCATCTACCAAATAGTTTTCCTCAAGGCCTTCAAAATAGTGGTTTACAAATCTAATTGCATCTTCGTTTAAGGTAAAACGCTTGCCAGCTAGGAATTTTAGATTTAGATTTGGGAACAGGTAAAAGTCCAAAAAATGAAGTTGCTAGATTGAACAGTAAATTTAACGTGTGTTCATAGCACAGATGTAAGTTTCCAAAACACTTAACAGTTTTCTCTTTATACCGCGCTTTCTGTTTTAGGCTAAGAAGTCTCCGAACTGCCCACGTACATCCCCAATAACTTACACCCTAAGTAACATAGGACTTGGATCTCAAAGAGTAAAGTCAACTGCAGAACGATTATATAGGCCATGACACCATTCTGTGTAACAATAGCTGACATATTTATTTCCACTACAGCTAATATTAATAAAAACTTGGTCAGAAACAACCAAAGATGACTAGGTTCTAGAAAAACCCTGTCACCTACTCTAAATTTATAATAAAGTCTTAAAGTGCAGGTAATAACTAAAGTAATACAATATTCGTCAACGTGAGGCGACAGTAGAGATTTTTTGAAAAACTCTCCAGTAAACGAAATAAATTCGTAAATTATGTATTAATAAATCATTTTTTTATAATAATTTTAAATTTCATCAACCAGTCGTGCGTCAAATGCACAACTGAAAAGTTTTGAAGACGACGACATTATGATTTATTAACCTAATCCCATTATATACCTACATATATATACATATTAATTTGTATTAAAAATCTATTAATAGTTGCACGTCGATCTAACACTTCGTTCAATCAATAAACCCTCATCTTCAATTTTTAAGTTTCTAATTCCCTCCTTAATTATGGATTCAATATATTCTTATCTTATTTTAATATTAGACATTGTTACAATTTGGTATTTTTGAAAAACATTTTATAAAATTTATGATTACTCGTATGTATTTAACAAGACATTTATGTTGAAGTTATGTTTTTGTGAATAATTAGAAATATTATTCAAGACTCAAGATATTTTAGACACAAGAAAACTCAAGATCAAGAAAAATCAAGACTAAAGAAATGGAATTTTGTAAAAACATCAAGCAACTATCTGGTGAGTCTAATTGGCCTATATGGAAAAGAAAGGTTAGAGACCTTTTTGAATTTTATGAAGGTGCAATAGATGTGGTGGAGAATAAGCATGTTAAGCCACAGCCCCCTGAAGGTCAGTCAACGGAAGCTCAACTAAGAGAACACAAAAAACAATGTGAGTTTTATAGAAAGGCAAATTGCTATGCAAAAAGGATCATCACAGGCACAATTAGTGATGAAATTTATCAAAAAGTGATGGATAAGGAAAGTGCTTTTGAAATGTGGGAAGCTTTGAAACAACAATACGAGGCAACATCGAAAGACCAATTATTTAAAATGTGTACTGAACTTTTTTCATTTCAATGGAATAATAAAGAAGATGTTTCTACACATATTTCAAAATTAAAGAATTTATTTAATGAAATAAATAACGGTTTGAGATTAAAAAATGAATTGCGTTGCCGGATTTGTTATTAGTGTGCAAAATACTGTATGTTTTACTCAGTTCATTTGAGATGCTTAAATCAAGTTGGATGATGCTTACCCGAGACGGAGATAAGACACTTGATGAATTAATAATGCAGTTGTGTCTTTTCGAGTGAAACTGATGGTGAACATGAAGAAAGGAGTTCAATCGTAAAAGGAATTTCAAGACATATAATAAGAAAGAGGAAATTTATCATTATTGCAAAAAGAAAGGACACTGGTTGAAAGAATGTCGCAAATGGATTTCAGAACATTCCAACGTGGTACTCCTATCTCTATCAGAAGAAGTAAATGATGTGACTTCTAAAGTGGATTGGTGGGTGCTACGAAACATGTGACACATTCATCGAAATTTTTCATGGAATATGAAACCTTCAAAGAACCACCCTCTACTCAAGCTGCTGGTAAAGAAACCCTTAATGCTATTGGAAAAGGTACTATAGAGTTTTTATCGAAAATTAACAACAATAAGGAAATCAAGATTAAATTGGAAGATGTTTGGTATGTTCTTCAAGTGAATTCAAATCGTTTCCGCAAAAATGTTATTTTAACGTAAACAATGAAGTAGTTTTAACTGATAAACGTGAAGTAGGCGGATCACTGTACAAAACAAGTATTATTCCAATAACAACAAATGAAGTGAGCATGGTCCTTGATACAAGTTCGATCATACTATTATACCATGAAAGATGGGGACACCAAAATAAGCAACATGTGATGAATAAAATACAAAAATAATTTGGTGTTAAAATTAAATATAATAATGAGGTATGTGAATTATGTGTATATGGGAAATCGTACAGGTTACCTTTTGGAAGACGTGAAACAGCAACAACTCCTGGTGAATTTATTTCTACTTATGTATGTGGTCCCTTCCCTCCTTCATTTAAAGAATACCGATACACGGTGGTATATAAAGATGATTATACAAAGTACAGGTATGGATATATTATAAGAAATAAATCAGATGTGAAGGATACCCTATTAGAAATGCTGGCTAATGCAAAACATCAGGGCCACACTATTAAAACAGTTCTCAGTTATAATGGTCGAGAGTTTTAATCATAAACTAACTGCTCCACACACCCCTCAGCAGAATGGTAAGGCTGAGAGAGAAAATAGGACACGAATGTTAAGTTTCCTGATAGTCTGTGGGCTGAATTTGTGAAGCCAGCTATTTATATTCTAAATCGAACAGGAAAGAGTTCTAACAAATATGTTAGTCCATTTTAACAAGACATTTATGCCTGACTTAATGCTAAAACAACCGTTCTTTGGTTTTCATAAGACATAATTCAATTTATAATATTACTAGGATGAAATAAGAAAATATAATTGTTATGAAATTTAAAGACGTTACTTCTAAGAAGTTGAGCTTTTTCTAAGTGAATGTCAACTTTATGTAAGATTTTCGCAACAGCGCACAGTGGACAGAATCGACAATTTTGGAAATAAATCTGGCTTTTCCAAACGGCTGATCCAATGGAGTCGTAAAAAACTAAAATTAATTTTGTATAGTTACACTCGATGAAACACTCTATTTGATATGTGGTTCCTGTTTATGGAATTAATAATTGCAATAAAAAATGCTTTAATTGATTTCAAAGCAGATGGCAGATAAAGAATTTCTTTTAGTTGAACAAAAAGTTGTCATTTTAAATTTGGTCAAAGTAACAATTGAAGCCCTTTGTCGAAGTGATATGAATCTCTTCATTTATGAGATATAAAAGTGATTGAAAATTCAATAATAAAATAATGAAATAATATATATGGGTATTTCCATGAAATGGTACACCGTGACTTAAAAAATCACAACGCTCGCATAATTTTTTTTAAGGAAAAAATTAAATTAGATTAATTGTAGTATATTTTTATTTTTCATTTTTGAATAAAAGTTTAATTTTTTGGTAAAAAAAAATATATATACATACATATATGTATATAAAATTACTAAAATATGTATGAAAGTAAAAAGTGTCACGTGCGTAATGTAACGTGCGTAATCAACAAATTATTTTTTTCTTAGCAAATTTATGCATAGTTGTTTTTGAACAAAGCATGATTATAAAGGTCCATTATTAACCTTTATAAAAACATTTTTTCCGAAATAAAAATTTCCTACAATTCGCTTAATTTCGCACTTTTTCTTACGGCTCTAAAAGCACTTCCATTTTTTGTCACGTGCATAAGTCAACTTTGATTGCATGGAACTTGGGTACCCAGTGCTCAATTTTCCAATATATATACTTTGTGAAAAGTCTCATCACATACAATGAACGATTCTATAATTCCATTCTAAAATTCCAATCCATTTCCATTTTCACAATATTCAAAGACAATTAAACGTGTACAAATGTCGCGTGCATAACCATGGAAACACCCATATGCAATTGAAATTTGTATAAGTCCCACCTGTTTAATCCAAATAAATCTAAAAGATTAATCGATTAATATTTTAGTTTAAATGTATTAATCGTAGGATTATTTTTAAAAAATAAATTAATCCAAATAAATCCTCTTTAATCCTGACCTAAATTTATTACTAATCGATTATTAATCTATAAAAATTAAGTCAATTTTAATTAATCGATTAAATTAAAAAAAAAACAAATTAATTAATTGATAATTAATTTTAATCCAAATTTAACAGCTCTGGTTTGAAGTACGCAGGTATATTCTATGAATACAATTGTTATGTTTGCAATTATTTATATTTTTTATTTATTTATAATAAAACATTAATATGCGTTTAATTTGTTTGATATTACTTGTTTTTGTTTATCATAGTTTTTTAATAAATGAAGAAAAAATTTAATACGAAAAATTTTGTGATTACATTTCTTTTGATTTTTTTTTTTTTTTTTTTGAAAAAACATTTTTTGGGGTGCTCCAAGAAATTTTACCAAAGGATAGTTTTCAAACAAGTCTCTTGTGGTATTCCATGGTATATTCACATCAGAGTAATTTAAAAACTAGTCCTTTGTTTATATTCCGCGGGGTAATAGTATAAAATGGTTTCCATGGAGTAGTGACATGAAGTAGTATCAAGACTAACCCTGTGTTAATAATGTGCGGAGTAGTTACTTGGACTAGTTTTTGGATTACTCTAACGCAATGTTTTTTTTTTTGGAGGACCATGTACTCTCCTAGGACATTGTAATGTAAAATGGATCATGTTTTTCCCATATATTTAGATTATTTTTGGACTTGTCCTAGTCCTTTCTGGAGTACACTTTACACGCGTATAAGACGTAGTCTCCTTCTCTGCAGGGTACAATAGACTATAGCATCTACATACATAGATACATACATATGTATGTAAGTGAATCCAATACAATGATAATTTCCACTTTTATCTAACATTCTAATCCTCGTCAATAAAAAGGTCCTGCTTTAGAAATACATTTGAAATAATTTCACCAACATTTATGATAAATGAACCTAAGGTTCTAGAAAAAAGAGTTTCTTTTTTATTTATTGACACTTTTACATCTCAATTCTTAATGTTTACATTCACATTTAAAATATCGTACGTCTGCTGCATACTGAATAATAAATCGTATCTTTAAGATAAAAAAAACACATACATACATACATGTACAAGTTAAAAAGCAACAAAAAAGATATATAGGTACATTTGAAATGGAAAAAAATGAGAAACAACACCAATACAAGAAAGTCATAATAAATGTTTCTTTTGAATAAATGAAAAAAATAAAATAAAAACAAAACAAAGTTCAGTTCTTGTTCAATAATCATTATGTATTTTGAATGCATATTCACACACACACACACACTGACAATTTATATATAAACAAACGCATACAACCATTTGTTTGTATGTTTGGATGTATTTTGCACAGTTTTATAGAAACCCATTTTGTATAGATGGGAGTGTAAATAATACTTATGTAAATACAAATGATGTGTGCCAGAGTGTGTATGTTTGTAAACATTCAAATACGTATGTAAATATGTATGTAAATAGGTATGTATCAGTATTGTGGGATGCATGCATGGTGAAATAACTCTACAAGGTGATGGCAATATTACAACAATACAAAAGCAACAGAAACAATATGGTATTTTTGTTTTTGCTTTCATGTTTGTAATGGAAAAAACAACTGGTTATTGTTTACAAACATTTTTGCAGGAAAAATAAATACATACATACATACAATTTTTTTAATTTCAAGATGAAAATACAAATAATTTATAAATTTGTTAATTTATGAAACATTTAATTTATGGACAATTGTTTTTTTCACTTTTTTTGTATAACTTGATACGTTTGCTATTTTTTAACACAACTTGAGCATACATACTACATATGTATATAAAGTTTGACATAACGAACATGACTAAAAAAAAAACAGCTGGCGTTTCAACACCACCTTGTAGAGTTATTTCACCATGGATGCATGAGTATATAAGAGAGTATGTAAATATGTTTATTGTGTGAGAGTGAGCTACTGCAGTAGCCAAAACGAAACAAGTTATAGGTATAAAAGAATTGTCTTAAAATCATGTGTGTGTGTGTGTGTATGTATGTGTGTTTGTTTTTTATGCACAAACTTTTTGATTAAATGATAATAAGTTTTTGTGGTGGTGTGTAAGTGTAATTTATATAATCAGTCTTCCACGGTCACGTCTAGTAGTTTCTTCTTGTTTTATTTTTATTGTTAGAATAAAAAAAAAAACAAAAACTGACATCAATTCAATTGTTGGCTGCCTCAGAACCGGCCTGTACATGAAGGATCATCTCGAAAGGATCCCATTCCAAATCGGTTTCATTTTTGACACGTCTACGTGCGCTAGTTACAATTGTATGACCTGGCAAAAGGCCCACTAAGCCACCATTGGGATGGGAATTGTGTACAGTGAGTTCGCCATTCTCATCACACATGCTCAATTGTGGATGTTGTAGATGGTGATGATGCTGGTGAGGCTGAGGCTGTTGTGCCGTCTGATGGTGAGTTTGTGGTGAAGCCAATGTAGTCGCTGCATTTGCACCACCTGATGTTGTGGTTCGTATATAACGTATCTGTTGTGGCTGCTGCTGTTGCTGTGGACTGTGAATTTGATGTTGGTGATGGTGATGTTGCTGCTGTTGTTGTTGTTGATGATGATGGTTTAGCAATTGTTGTTTTTCACTAACAATTTCCTGTATATGTTCACGAGTCTGTTCTCGTTCGTCTACTTTTTTAGCCAATATGTCACGCATAAAAGACATGCGTTCAAAGTGCTCCCACGTAGAATGGAAGACCTCTTGAGAATAGCGGGCATGTCGCTCCTTTTGCAGCTCGTCAACAAAACGTTGCTTGATAATCGACCAACGTGTCTGTACTAAACCTGTTAAATAATACAATATTGACAGTTATATTAACTTGGTTTACTCGTACTCAGAAGACAAAATCACACTTACTTGGAGTTAAACCCAATTCAACAGCCACTTCTTTCCAAACGGCAGAAGTACGATTTTGGCCCTGTTTCACTTCTTTTTGTCTGCCAGCCCACAATATTGGACGGGCTTTAATGGCATCAATTATACGTCCCCTCATGCTGTTGTTAAGAGAACCGGGACGACCTGGTTTTCTTAGGGGTGTAGTAGTAGTTTCCACTGTTACGGCAGCGGGTGGAACTAAACCTGTAAATCCAGTGAAGGGTGTAGTTTCTACACTGACTTCAGCTTGGGGTGCTACTGGTGGCAGCCATGTAAAACTACCACTAGGTCTACCACGTCCTTGGGATTGTGGCAACGGCGGCGGTGAAGGCAAACTCTCTGGAATTTCGGCAGGATCGGTTGAGCTTGTTCCGGAAGCTCCCACTATTTTGGCCACGGTGATATTATACATAAATGACATGGGTTCAAAGTGTTCCCATTTGGTAGTAAAACGTTCCTTGTGTAAAATTTGTCGATGCACCAAATTGTGGTAGTGATATTTCATTTGGCTCCAAATCGATTGAAGCTTAACTAAATTCATTAAAATAACAATTGAGTAAATGATTTAAATTAATTACATTGCTAGTGCTTAAATAAAGAGAGAGAGAGAGAGAGAGAGAGCAATTATCTGTAAACTTACCGGTGGGAACATGGCCTCCAAATTGATCTGCTATCTCATTCCACATGGGAGCCGTAACACTACGGCACATGTGCAGTTTATTGTTTGAATCCCAGATTTCAGGATATTTTTTAATTGCTTTCAGCAATTGGGCTCGATTTACGAACGGATCTTCTTTTGGCATTTTTTTGTTTTATTTTTCTTTTTTAGCAAATTACTCTAGTATCACAACCTTATTAATACACATATACATATACGCGCACACACACATACAAACACTCTCATCTACTTGGAAAATAAAAAATACTCTATCAAATACACCTCTTTAGTATCCTTGTTAATTATACGCGCCGTAAGATACCGGTCGCAACGCGTCCTTTGACATCAATTATCGGCGAATAACTAAAAACAAAATCTGCGAGAATATGCGAACTGCAAATGAAAAAGCACCATATGATTGGGGAAAATAGAGAAACTCAACAACATATATAAAGCGCCACAACAAAAAAATACTATATATACATTAAATACAACAAAAACACACACACACCACACACACACAAAACAGAACAAAACAAAACAAACAAAAAAAAAGCACAAAAGAAATCAAGTAAAAAAACACACAAAAAATAAAATCTAAAAAGTACAAAATACAAAACACAAACATAAAGAAGAAACCAAAGGCAGTATAGTAGCTGTAGTACTCTGGTACTCTGTACGAGTACATACAGTGTCGATCAAAAATATTATCTGTATTCAAAACTATTGTTTGCCTCTATGAACGTATAAACTATATCAATATTCTTCACATAAGTCCATCTTACGCCAAATTTTATTTTTATACCCTACACCACAATAGTGTAGTGTAGTGGGTATATTGGATTTGTGCTGATGTTTGTAACGCCCATAAATATTGGTCCAACACCCACCTTAAAGTATACCGATCGGCTCAGAATCACTTTCTAAGTCGATTTAACGATGTCCTTCCGTCCGTCTGGCTGGCTGGCTGTTCATGTAAAGCTTGTGCGCAGAGTACAGGTCGCAATTTTGAAGTTATTCGATAAAATTTGGTATGTGGTATTTTTTCTGTCCAAGGATGTATGGGATTGAAACTGGTTGAAATCGGTCAATTATTTCACCTAAATTAACTTCCATAATTTAAATTCCATGATCCATAATCCTTCACCGAAACCCGAAATTATCTAGATACATATCTTTGTTCAACATATATTGAATGACACTGTATTTAATGAATGTTGCTGTTATTATTGCTGTATGCGCTCAGATTCAAAACAACAGAGTAAGTAAAAGTATATACAGGCAAAGAGCACATCGGAGAACAGAGTAGTTGGAATATTAACAAGCACATGCACTATATACTGTAGATACAAAACAAAAACAAACCGAACAAGCAGACAAAATGTACATAAGAGAACTGGCAAAAAAAATATAAATATTTATGTAGCAATGTTTGTATGTTTGTGTATAATTGTATGTGTACATGTTGCAGAGACTACACCAACCCATCGTCATTTTACCCGTCACCGTCATCATCATCTTAACCATCGCGATATTGTTTGGTAGGGAATGTAGGCATTTTTCATTGTAGATACGTACAATTGCATACACGTAGATACATATTTATATGTATGTGTATTTCTGTACGTACTTATAAAGAGACAATTTGCAATACATAGTAAAAACAACAAGGCAAAAACAATAAAACAAAAATAAACTAAAAATAACTAAAACTAAAAGAGTATCAACCAAGAGAATGGAAGAAAACAAATTGAAAATAAAAAGCATGTTAAAAACCGGCTTAACAAGAGAACCCGACAATGCAGAGGATTTAAAACAAAAACAACCATGAAACCCATCGAAACAATACGAAGGAAATTTGATTTGATTGTATGTCCCTAAATTTATATACATATGTATGTACATATGTAGGTACATACATAATATACAACTTGGCAAAGACAAAAGACTCAAATATAAAATTTAAACTTCCTCCTGCATCACCTTCACCTAACCATGCAACATTAACGTCACTATTGTAGTTATTCTGTTTTTAATCAGGGATATACAACCAATTCCAATAATAACTTTTTGGATTGCGGCAATGTCAACTATAAATCTGTATATCCTTCAGTCTGGTCTCAATTGGATATCAACAGGTTTATATCGTGAATGAAGTAACATATTTCGTGTTTATGAAATTAACTTTCAAACAAACTGCACTCCCAGCTTGATGGAAATAACCATAAATCTTTTTATTTTATATGAAAAGATAACATTTGAATATAAATTGACAATATCTTCCACATATTTTGGGTCCTTAAAAAACTTAAAGGCGATCTAGTTAGGCCCGTTGGTTTGTTATGATCATTACCACGGTAATATTGGATTTGAGCAGATGTTTGGGGAACAACATAGTCCCAACATCCAACTTAAACTTACATATTATCAAATTACAGGTCGCAATTAGACAATCTTAATATATGTAGTTGTTATCTCATAAATATCTTTAATATATGCACACAATATCCAGCACAAATAAGATTTATATAAGCTTAACTCACACTATAAAATTTGGTAATGATCTATAATTAACCATAGCTTTCATATAGGAATCATTCCCGAATTGAAAATGTTATGAATCGCTTTAAATCTCTAAAATATGCTAGAAACAAAAGAGCTCAAATAAATTCTTCTTATGTATATGTTAGTATCGATGAAGAATTCTCACATTGTCAATCTTTAGTATGTGATGTTCGATACATAATTTACTGTAGCCATAATACCTCTTCCGAAAGTCACTTTAATGTACATAAATCTTATAAAAATACTTGTATTGAGAACAAATTTGCACCAAATAATTACGTTATCATTTAAATTGCTCTTCCATATTTGATAATTATCGGTATATAATTAGCACTGCTACCAAAATCAGCCTTCACCCTGAAAATAAAATTGTTTTGCATAGATTTGATAATATGAAACTGAAATAAACAGCAAAAATGTTTGTCGTATATTGTATAGGTACAGAAATCATCGTTCCAGATTTTGTGAAGATCTGAATGTAATTGGTCATAGTTCTAAAAAATTTAATATTTTTAAATATTAAATTTTAAAATCCCTTAGAACTAATTATATATTGCATTAAAACTTTTTAATACTATTGAACTGTTTAACTAATAACAAGTAAGAGTGCTATATTAGGCGATGTCGAATCTTATATACTCTTCACCTTTGTTGTGGATGCATAATTATATTATATACATACATATATATATATTATATTAATACGCTTTGTTTGATAGTTTTTTTTGATGAAATTTTCAGAGGTTGTCTCGGATTTTTGCTCATATCTCCGTTATTTATGAACGGAGTTTGCTGATTTTAAATAGCAAACTTCTCGAAAGCATTTCTGACAGAATTATTGAAGATTTGGATCCCGAAGATATCTGGGGACTTCAGAAAATTGATTTCAACATACAGACAGACAGACGGGCATGGCTTAATAGACTCCGCTATCTATAAGGATCCATAATATATATACTTTAAAGGGTCGGAAAATTATATTGTGGAAATTACAAACGGAAGGACAAACTTATATGTATATACCCTTATCATGAAGGTGAATGGTATAAAAATAAAAATCGAATTAGACAAAATTTTCGTCTACGCCAAAGAGAGTGAAATTACATGACGAAAAAGCGTTTGTGCAATATATACGAGTATATAAAAAAATTATCATTCAAATTACCTACAAAAATAGATTATCATAGCAGGTATTTTTAGTTATTGATTTGTGTTATCATAACTATTATATATTTAGTTGTGGACCGAAGATTGTCCAGCAATGTTTTTTAGCGTTGATTTGCTAACTAAATGCAAGAGTTATCATACCAAGTAGAGAGTTGAGTTTTGCTACAGAGAGTTCCCCTCACAAAATTGCAAGTACATAAAGATACTCTCTAATTTGAAAGTAGGCACAGATTTATCTTTCTATGCACTTTGCAGCGAAAACGAAAAAAAAAATGGTAAAAGCTGAAAAGCAGTATATACGCATTGAGAAACGAATACATTTATACAGTAACTACATTTAGAAAGAGATACATTAGGATGGCACTAAAATGGAAATGAAAATTAGGTATTAGTTGCTTAAAAATAACTTTGAAATAAAAACTCATTGACCGAATTTATACTATTTTTATCAGAAGTCAAACAAAATTATGCGTTTTCAATTATACCGAAAGTGTTTTTACATATTTTTAAAACATACGAGTATACAACATTAAAAACGGTATGTACTTTCATTCTTTCCATTAAAGGCTAAAAGAAAAATCGAGCAGAATATAATGCTCCTCTATTTAGACGGGGCCATCCTAATGTAAATACATTTGTATATACGTAAAAATAACAACAAATGCTAAATAAATGGAGGTATTTATGTACGAATAATTGTACTTCTAGTTAGTCACATACAAACTCTTATAAATACACATTTGGCAAGATTAGCCCCGGGCTTATATATTACACTATATATACTATTTATTACATACAGTGCGATAGATATGAAGCCATACAATGCAGCTCTAATGCAACTTAAAAGATTTCGCTGACTTTTAATTGATATTTGTTTTTAGATAATGTAAAAAAACATTTCGATTTTTCATATTGAGGCCAATTTAAGGAATATCACATGATGCAGCGGTTAGAATTTTCATATTTCTGTTACGTATTTCAGCAGAATGTATTTTCTGAATTTTAATTTCTGTAGAACTAAATGTGTGCCACACTATAGTAAAATACAAATACTAATTTACATTTCAATACGCACTCTTTATGTACTTGTAGGGGAAATATGCCCTATTTATAAAGTTGTAGTGTTTTGGTCAATTAGTATGCACAAATAATATATGTACATATGTAGTATACATCTTCTTACATATGTACGTTTTAATTGAAAAAGGTTTTGCAAGCATCATTTGAACAGTGCTCGTTTACGAAATTGTAAAATTCCTCTATTATTGTGTTAAATTTATAAAATTTAATGTAATAACTAACTAACTTCGTAATGAGTCATGTGAATCATATTAAAACGATCCAAAAACTAAGGAAAAGTTTTGGCTATTAAAGCTTTGTTCACATAAAATCCGGCCAAGCTACGTTTTTTAAACCCTGGTGACAACACTTACGTATTCTTCAGTCATTTGCTTTTTTACACATACAAATATGTGACCCGGCCTATGAAAAGGTGGCTTAAAACTCAAAAAAAATTTTTCCATTATTCTGTTCAAAAATGTAATTGTCATAAGTTTCTAGAACATCAACAATTTTCGGGTTCATGATTGCAAAAAATTCGATAAATCTTTCAAAAAGTACTATAAATTATGCTATAAAACGATACAATCAAACCTGAAACACATGTAGGTCGTAAACAAAAGAAAACAAAAATGTTATTAAAAGAAACCAGCAACTTACAAAGCCAATAGTACATTGAATAAAGCAAAATCTGGGTTTCAACGACAATGGACGCCCAAAAATATACAACGCCCTGTAAGTACCGCAATAAGAACTTGTGAATGCTGGTTTTCAAACCTATGGTGAAATTTCATTAATTCCTAACGGATCTGAAGAGCACCACTTTTGTTAACTTTTCAACGATGACTTAGGATATTTTTATAAAATAATGCCTGCAGAAATGTTTGCTGAACCACCCTAATTGCCTCCAATCTCCAACAATTGAACAAATTTGTGCTATTGTCGAAGGAAAGTTTTAGCGTACTGCTACTGTGTTCTTGATAATAATTTGTTTGCTATTTGGAATAAGTATGCCGCGCATGTGCATAGAAATGTTGTGCAACATTTAATATTAATGCAATCCATCAACACAAAAACACTGATTTTTATAAAACGAAATTAAATTTACCACAGAAAAAGAAATAAGAAAAGCTACAACAAGAAACTAACCGCCTGGCCCACGATGTCGAACGATAACGTTCGCTTAGATAAGACTTAAGACACAAACTTGATTGTAGAATAAACAAATTTGATTGAGTAAAAAATAGATACGATAAAATGTTTGTGTCTTAAGTCTTATCTAAGCGAACGTTATCTTTGACATCGTGGGCCAGGCGGTTAGTTTCTTGTTGTAGCTTTTCTTATTTCTTTTTCTGTTAAATAAATATTAACACATTTATGTAATCGATTTTATGTGAATTAAATTTACATATTTTTGCAAATGGGAAATTTTCACTTGTTTATATTTTCTTTATACATATGTAGACTTCATAATAATTTTAATAACTTAAACATTTCCTAGCCGATTTTTGTATAAAACACTTATGCAAATGCATTACCAAGCTTCAATGCCAACACTGTTAATACTCATATTTGAAAAAAAAAATTTTTGCTATATTCGATTCATACTATAATATCTGGTTATTCACTACAATGTCAACCATTAACCATTAACCATCCAACAAACCATATTGCAACCCAACTGAACTAAAAATATAAAACTTTTTTTATTCACAAAACCATACAAAAGAACGGCTGCCACTAACAAGAATCGACATTCACGCGAACAGCGTTACAAGTTGTTGCAAGAAAAAGAAAAAAAAAAAAAGATATCCACCAAGAAAAGAGAGAAAACTCAGAGAATAAATAAACAATATACATATAAATGTTGCAAATAAAGAAAAAGTTTAAAAAAGATACATACACAATGCAAAGTAAAAGAGGTAAATTAACAGAGAACAAATAAAAAATGCAAAAATACACAAGACTGAAAAAAAAATTAAGAAATGCAATGAAATACATACTAAAATAAAATTAGATACATATAAAATGCCAAGAAAGAGATATACATACTACGTACATAAGTACATACATAGACGGATATTTGGTTAGATAAATGGAAAAATAAAATAAACGAAAAGTAAAGAAAAAAATGTTTTTTGTATATTAAACATAGATACGAAAGTAATAATTATACACATACATATGTATATAGTATTTAAAAAATTTTGGACTAACTACTTTAAAAATCAAATGAAGATATTGGGATCTTCAAGATTTCATATTAGTTTTGTTTAGTAAATTAACATTTTTTATGATGGGTGTGTATCATTGTTGGATCACAAATCTAGAAATCAGTGTTGATGTCAACTCTTGGCACATCTAAGAAATTTCTGTTAAGTTTGTTCGCCTCAATCTCACAGTTAACAAGAGCCGGGCCATTTCCCACCCCAATGTCACGGATCACTTTCCACTTTTGTTGTTACCCCAGGGCAGAACTGAAACGCCTCGTGAAATATTCTAATTTTGCAACTCTTATTTTCATATTAACATCTATTTGCATTTTACAAAAGTTTCAATTACAGCCAATGGTTCGCAGTACTCGTTTAGATTCATATAAACGATATGTATTAATTAGTTTTAGATAACAAGATACAAACTGAACCAAGCAAATTTAATTAACTCATTTTTTCAAACTCAAACTTTTCAAATAACGAATATCTGGTTTAATATGTTTATTAAAATGTTCCAAAAAAAAGTCGATGTTTGAACACACTTTCAGAGGCGAAGCATAAGGAGGCACAGCCATTTTACCCAATGAAGATTATCTTCAAGGCCCTACGATCTGTATTGAAGATTGTTATCAAAGTATAACTCAAATAATAATAGTATAAGTCAATACAATATTTTTTTGGGGGATCAAGACTGATTACACTGAAAAGTCGTGTGTTTTTTGATTCAATTTCTAAAATGGATTTAATGTGATTTCGAGCGGAAAACCTACTTAATGACCCTTACTGATCAAATACCGGATATTATTAATTTTGAGGCAGAGACCGAAAATATCTCATATATACATATGTATAATCAAAAATCAATATTGTCATTTATATTTTGTTTTTAATAAGTAATTTTTGTTTCCATGATTTGGTATGACCTTTATTAGTTTTTGTTGTTTTTTAATGCTTTGGTAAGAGACAAACTATTTTAATTGTGGTTGATCTTAATAAACGTTAACTTTCTTTCTCTTTTATTTATATACTATATCCTATTTTTTTTTATAAATTTTTAACAAATTTTGGATTGAATATATTGACTATGAACTAAAGCAGTGTCGCTATTGGGTAAGAAATAAAAAAATATTATATGTACTATGAGCCTCAAAAGTGAGTAAACACAACAAATTATTTGATTTTTTTAAGATAATGAAAATCCTAAAATCTATCCATCGATTGAAATTTAAAAGTTTCGTTTTGTTGGATATTTGGTTGAATAATAGATTCGGTTATGAAAAAAAAAAAAATTAAGTTGAACTATAATGCTTTTCATAATCTTAAAAAAATCAAAAAATTCACTGGTGCTTACACACTTTTGAAGCTGTGTGTATATTTAAGTTTCATTGGTTTGCATTAACTGAAATTTTCCATTTATATTAAAAGTTCAAAAATAACAAAATTTAATTATAAATAAGTCATCTTGATTATTTTCCTTATTTTCTTTTCTGTTTCACTTAACTAGAAACCTAAAATGTTCTCTTATAAATCACTCTCTCAGTGATATAAAAAAGAACTACTTTTAAATGGTAACTAGTGCCAATTAACCACTAAAATTAAAATGGATTGGTTATTTTTGGTCTCTGTTTTGAAGAGATAAATACATATAACGAACACCAGAATTTGACAAGAACAGTAACAAGATGCTTGTGGCTCTATCCCAGATAGCAATACAAATAATTCTTCTTATTTACTACGCCTTGAATACTATCATCCGGAATAGAAGGTTTTACTGGTTACCATGATAGCAAAGCCGGAAAAAGATCAGACAAAAATGGTATCACATAGGCCCATCAGACTATTGTCAAATATATCAAAGCTATTCGAGAGGACACTCATGATTTTTACGGAAACCAATTATGTACCGAATCATCATCATCAATCATCACCTTTGATGAATAAAATATTGTTTTGCTCTTTTCCCCAACATATCTCAAGCGTTTGATAAAGTGTGGCATGATGGTCTCATATACAAGTTGAAACTAAATTCACCCGTAAACATACATAAGATATTGGAAAGCTACTTAGCCATTCGAACATTTAATCTTAAAGAAGGAGATATTTTAAGCTCCGCACAGCCGATTGAAGCAGGAGTACCTCAAGTAAGTATCCTGAGACCTTTTTTGTACTTCATATACGATACATATACATTTGCTGAAGATGCTGCATCTTGCTACGTACAAAATCATATAATTGAATTAGGAAAACGGTTAAAGCAATGGAGGATAAATATTAAAAAAGCAGAAATGCACACACTTAACCTTTGATACCTCGGTATACACCTCGATCGTCGCCATGTAAATCCCATATAGATGCAAAATTGACTCAATTTGGCTCATTGGTCAATCATTTCGGGCTTATCGGCGTAGACTAGCGACTTGAAACATAAATCACTTGACAGTTGACAGATTAACCGCCAGTTAAAAAAATGTTGCCAACTTAAAGTTCTGTGCATCTAAAAAACATAATAGGGGATACTTGTTATAATTAATACATATCACTCATACGCTGACGGGGTTTATGCGAAATGTAACTAAAACAACGTAGCCTAGTTAAAACCTAAAATTAAATAAATGTTTATTCTTAAATACTCTCCAGCAAAATATAATAAGAAATACAAAAACTACACTGACTATAGGGCTAGAATATCCTTATTTTGTGTTTTCTATTCAGTCTTAGTGCAAATTTAATTATTATTTTATATATTGTTTGAAGGACAATTTTAAATATAATTTATTTCAAATGTTTTGAATTTTGACCATTTAAAATTGATATAATTACCATTTCTTACCATAATTTACAGAGCTTGTTTGATTTTCATAATAATCTTGAGTGTATTTTAACAATTTATAAAATTAAAAAAACATTTTTCCATATTCACAACAAGTTAGGAAAGTTAATATAAAGAAGGGTAAGATTAAAAGGTAAGGATTCTTTTGGTTGAATTTGATCCCAATAACTTTTATTACAAGAGTTGTATGGTTGTTGCTTAAGCTCGCAAGTGGACTTGATTCAAGAGCTATTGCCAATTATTGACTGACAGCTTTAAAATCAAGCAGTAAGACCAATTTTAGTATGATTTCGGAATTAAAATTTCTGATCTGTTAAATTGTTCTTCGAAAATGGTCATTATATGCAGCTATGACAAATCAAAGAGAATTTTATGCATATGCGAATATCTCAAGTCGATTTTCAACTTGGTATTTTCAGATACATATTAATATTAAAGTGAATTTCAAAAGTGGATATAGTCAAATATGGACTGATATTCTCAAATTGGAGCAGTTTTATTTGACCGGTACCGCTATTTATAGGAGATTTATGATTATGGAAGTGATTTTAGGAAGAGGGGGATATAGTCAAATATGGACCGCAATTTACAAAATTGTGTAGAATGATTTTTGTGTATATGTAAATGATCTATGTAAAGTTTTAAGTCGGTACCGATATTTATAAGATATGTCAATTTTTTTTGGGTTCATATTTTGAAATTTAATTGATTTCCTTAATCTAGATACTCATATTCGAAAAAAGATTATTAAATATTAATTTTGGTGACAACCCTTTCTTGCTGGCTGATTTAATATTAGATTGAACATAACATTTATATTTGTGTTTCGTGGATTATAATTTTTGAAGAGCAAACCAGTGCAAAAACTTGCAAATGGCAACTTATTAATTAAATTGTGTAGATTAATGAATAACTAACCATTATTGCTCGAATTTGCTCCATTTAAAAATAATCGCTTTTTTAAGGTAAATATTCCTTTGATCATGCAGGCAAATCGGCCAGATCGGCTACATAGCAGCTATATGAAATTGTGCACCAAATCATATGAAACTTGATAGGTCATCTTGGGAGCATAAAAAATGTACGCAAACCAAATTTCAATTCAAAAGCTTTAAAATTAGAGTTTATGCCAAAATAAATGGAAAAAAACCATAGTACGACGACAGACGGGCATAGCTCAATCGAGTAGAAATTTCATAATAATCAGTAATATATATATACTTTGTTAGGTCTCAGATAAATATTAAGAAAATTTCACACGGAATGACAAAATTAACAAGTAAGAAAGTATAGACGGTCAAGCACGTCCATATAATACCCTACACCCAGTATATATATAAAGCTGTTTTTCAGAAATGTGCGCTATATGGGAGATATTGCCTATTATGGACCGATCATCCAAAAATTTTGTGTCATAATTTCTGTAAATATAAATATTGTGTATGTTAAACTTTATCTCGATATAAATACTTTTAGGGTCATTATTACAACTTACCTCTAATGTTCTTAATAGTAAAAGGTAATTTTAATTAAAGCGAGGAATAAAGCGACTTTCAAAATTTTTCGTTATTACAACTTCCTTGTAAAATAAAATAATTCTTTTCTAAAATATGGCAATACAAGTGAAAAACCGATTACTTTTGACAAATTACGGACAAGAAACAGTCAATTGTTTGTGTTTGTGCAAATATTTGTTTGTGAAAAAAATATAAAGCAAACGTCTGCTTTCCATTTTTGTTTATTAAATTATTTATTGGCAAAACAAAATTAAAATTAATTCATTTTTCATGAAGTTGACTTTTTCCAGAACATATGGCAACTACAAATACATAAACCTCACTATAACATTTAAAGGCAAGATGATCTTCCCTTTAGCTTATCGGTCGGTTTTAGATTAAAGTAAACTTATAATAACCAAATACTTCTTATCTGTCCGCTAACATCATACTATTGCCAAGTTGTCATAATGGGGCTTAAATGATTTATGGAGGTTAAAGTTGATTACGGGGAGGGTCTTGTATGGGAGTCATTAGGTATCATCATTTCTGTATATTATTTGTGTTGAATTTTTTTTGATTACCAACTATTTTAAGAAATTTATGATCGTTAAAGTGATTTTCGGAAGTGGGCCATTTATGGGAGCTACGACTAATTATAGACCGATCATAATAAAATTGTACCGTATTATTTGTATACATATGAGATATATTTGTGTTAAATATTATTTGGATACCAACATTTTTGAGTGAGTTATGCTCTTTAAAGTGATTTTCGGAAGTGGGCCTTATATGGGGGCTACGACTAATTATGGATCGATCTGCACAAAATTTGTAGATGTGATTTGGCTTCATTTACCACTCATTTGTGATGAAATTTGTTTGTTTCCTTTTATAATTCAAACATTTATGATCGGTAAACCCCAATTTCGGGAGAACTTTTGTATGGGGGCCAAATTAAATAATGCACCGATGTTCACCAGTTTCATTCCCATTCGTCCTTGGGCCGGATAAATATCACGTACATAATTTTATCGAAATATCTTACGAAATTGCGACCTGTACTCTGCGCACAAGCTTTACATGGACAGCCAGCCAGCCAGACGGACGGACGGACGGACGGACATCGTTAAATCGACTCAGAAAGTGATTACAAACATATGCACAAATCCAATATACCCTTCCACTATGGTGGTGTAGGGTATAATATACCCTCATTCACCAATTGTGATTGAAAATTCGTTATAAAATAAATAATACTCCAATTAAAAAGATATACATACCAGTATATATAAGAGAACTTCCTTAACATCGTCCTAATAAAATTTTTCGTTCTATAATTTTTTTAATTTTAAATTACTTAAAAAAATGTTTCTACTGTGTTGTTGTTGTTGCTCTTTTAACAGCATTTGCAATTTGTTAACAATCATAGAAATTTAGATAGATAGATAGACATATGGTGCAACTATACAAGGTGAGTGCAAATCGACAACAAATACAACAACAGGATATTTTGTTTGTGTAAAATAATGTACTACTGTCAAAAATACTTGAAAAAGTATTAATATTGACATAAGTTAATTGTAAACAAAGTCAGTCAGCTGGGCTACTGCACTCACCTTGTATAGTTGCACCATGGATAGACACTTCTACAAAGAAGAAAAAATGGTAAAAAGAAAAAATAAACAAACAAACTATTCGCTCGTTCTATTTGTACAAAAGCAGCCAACCAACAGAAGTGACTAAAGGATAAAATTTTTTTTTGTACTGAATTCATGGGATGTCGTTATTCTTCAGTTGTTGTTGTCTAATGAACAGAATTAAATACACCAAAGTATATTTTTATTTATTCCTGTAGTAGTGAGAAAAAACACTAATTTGTTTTTAAATAATTTATTGATGCAATTATACGTAAATGAGAACTCGAAATTACCCACATTTTAAAAAGGCGGTCAATTTATTTACTTTGTGCTCTTTTTTTATAACTTGCCTGAATATAAAATGTTTAATTTAACAATACCCTTGTTCTGTGGATCCCACTTCATTTGTATGCAAATTTTGTAGATACATATTAGAGATGACAGCAATAAAAAAGTTGGGGTCGGTAAAATATAACGTAAGATATTGTTCACATAAAATCTGGTAGCATACGATTGCATATTTTTACACAACAAATTTGATAAAGCAATCGCTAATATTTTTTTATTGTCATAAATTCATCTTTCGCTTTAGCATAAAATGTTAGTGCACTATGTGACCTAATGGTTCCGTCCTTCCTGGTCGATTGGATAACTCTGATGCTTAGCAGCAGAGTCATTCACTCGGACTGGGGAAACGAACGCCTGAGGAAACTGGTGACAAGAGGAACCCCGCAGGGGGGTGTTCTCTCTCCTTTACTATGGCTCTTGGCTGTCAATGTCGTTCTGAGACTTTTTGACAGAATGGGTCAGAAGGTCGTGGCCTACGCGGATGATGTAGCTATTTTGGTATCGGGCAAGTTTCTGCCGACAATTAGCGAAGTCATGCAAGGGGCACTGGGCGAACTGTCAACCTGGGCTACTGAAAAGGGCTTGGGAGTCAATCCGGAGAAGACAGAGTTAGTTCTGTTTACTAGGAAGTACAGGGTGGAAAGTTTCAGGCTGCCGGTACTGGGAGGAGTAGAGCTTAGGCTATCGGATAGTGCTAAGTATCTGGGAGTTTTTCTGGACAGGAAGCTGTCTTGGAAAAGAAATACTCAGGAGAGACTCAAAAAGGGTCTCAATGCCTACTATACTTGAAGATCATCGATAGGTAAGAGTTGGGGACTTCGGCCGTCAGTGGTGGGATGGCTTTACACTTCGGTGGTCAGGCCCATTCTTACATATGGATGCTGTGTTTGGTGGGAGACATTGAGATTGGCTAATCGAAGAAACCTTCTGTCTAAAGTTCAGAGGTGTGCTTCAATCGGCATAACGGGAGCCATGAAAAGCACTCCTCAAGCGGCTTTGGATGTCATTCTTCATTTATTGCCTATAGAGCAGTATGTGATGGGAATGGCAGCCAGAAGTATTCTTAGACTGAGGGAGCTGGGACTGCTAAAGGGTCACATGCAGGGTCACTCGCGAATCCTGTGTGAGATTGAGGCAGGTGGAAATTGCCTGGGATCGCCTGGCTCTACGGATTATGTGAGCACCTTGGCAGACTTTAGGCGGTTGCCGGAGGTGACATTGCCGTCTAGGGAAAGCTGGTCTGGAAGGGGCAAATTGTATGACGGATTTGCCATTTTCACGGACGCCTCAAAGATGAACGGCACGGGCGCAGGGGTCTATATTGAGGATCTGGACATCAGAATGTCATATAGGCTGTCTGACGACTGCAGTGTCTTTCAGGCGGAAGTTCTAGGGATCTTGAGGGCCGTGGAACTGATGAGGGACAACATCGACAGAGGCTCGGAGGTCACGATATATGTGGACAGCCAGGCGGCCCTTTTGGCCATAAGGGGCTGTTATGTGAAATCCAAGCTAGTCGACAGTTGTAGGAGGGCTCTAGAGGCAGCCTTAGGGTGTTATACGGTCAGGCTGTGCTGGGTACCGGGTCACTCTGGCATCGCAGGTAATGAGGTGGCCGATGAGTTGGCAAGATTGGGCTCAAGCACAGAGATGGATGACCGTATGGAGGTAGTCGGGCCTCCAATAGGCTTCTATTACGGAAGGATTAGGGAATGGGTTGTAAACGCAGCCAATCAAGCCTGGGGGAACCGAACAGACTGCCAAGTCTCACGGACGTTATGGCCGGTGCTTAGGAGGTCTGAGTCGGAACTGCTGTTGGGCAGAAGTAGGATCTGCGTTAGGACCATGATTGGCATCATCACGGGCCACTGCATGATAGGCAGGATGGCGGTGAGGATGGGATCCGAATTGTCGGATATGTGCAGACTATGCGAGGACCCGGAAGAACTGGAGACAGTTGAGCACATTCTGTGCCACTGCCCCAGGTTACAGGGCAGTAGAATGAGATGGCTGGGTAATAGATTCTTGGGCGAATTAGGGGATGTCTCGAGCTGTAGGCTTGAGAGTCTGATAGGATTCGTAATGGGAATGGCCTGGTTACGTGCCAATATACGAAGTGCGGGTCTCAGAAATGGAGGACATACGTCCGAGTAGGATTTGGTCAGGTCTTCTTCTTCTTCTTCCTCTCTTCTTTATATTCTAACATTCCTCCTCTTCTTCTTTTCTTTACTCTATACACTTCTACTACTTCCTCTATCAAGGCATCGCAATGGGCCATATTGGCCTCTGGGTGAGGGTGTGAGGTGACTCACACCAGCCTTCGTACCTACCTACCTAGTGCCGGTAGTTGTTTGAAGTGGATTTTCAATATGCTTCACTCCTAATAGTTGCAGTTGTTGGATTTTGTCGACACCTTTATAGTGTAGACGAATTTTATGTGAACAGATTTCTAATGGCGATATTTGAAAATACATATCTTTTAGCAAGCTATAACTAAGATATCTTATGTACAAAAAGATACATACATATTTATTTACGAAACACAATTTGCAGGAAAAGGGCGGAAGCTGTACTAGAAAATTATTACAAATCTTGTTTGTGCATGTCATGAAATCATAAAAAAATCTATATATTGTTACGAAATTGTATTTCAATTTAAATTTAACGGCCGGTATCAACACACAGCGTGTTAATAACATACAATTTTCTTAACAACATTTGCCTTCAACAAATGCAAATGTTTTCTATTTATAACATTGTTGATAACATTCCGTTATAAACATAGATGAGCAATTTGGCAACATTAAGTTTAACGACTTTGGCTGAACATTCTAGACACGAAAATTCTAGTATCTTATTTCCGAACCATCCAGAAATTATGATTGGTGTATAAATAGACTAACAGGGCCACAAGTTTATTGTGAGCCATCGTTGTATGAACATCAAGTATTCTCAAATTGTAATTTAAGTATGTTCTAAAACCGTAAAAGTGTAGTAAAGGTGGATTCAGCCATTTGCTCCGAACAAAAATATTGTCCGCAGAAAATTTTTTATTGAGAGTTTATTGCAGCACAATTCTACCATTTACGACGATTGTTCTGAAAATTTTAAAAGTGCGGCCATTGATTTATTTTGCTTTGGGTTTTAAGTGTCAAAATACAAATATTAACTTATTTTATAGTATTGTGTATTCAAAATCACAGATATAAATTCAAAATGAATGAAAAAAAGAAGTTGCTTTTGTTGATGGCCATGTAAATACATAAGGCATGTTATTTGTATGAAAAAATGCAACCTATTGGCAACTAAATTCATTTTTCAAGTTCGGAAAAAATATTTTCTCTCTCTCAAAAAGAGAGCCGTCAAACTTCATATAAAAAGAAATTGTTCGAACAAAATTTTTGTTAAGAACGAATGGATGAATCCGCCTTAAAATACAGTGTTCATTTAAAATTGTTTTTGTCTGCATTTAAATAAATAAATGTTATATTTTCTTCAATCTAATTGATGGTTTTATTTTGCAATTAAAAATAATCTGGCTTATTTAAAGAAAATAAACCACTGTTTATAAAAGATAAAAAAGTTACAATATTTAAAAGTACAACTAATGAATTAAAAATGAAGCACATATCTTATCTAAGAGTCTTTTTCTTCTAATTGCAAATTTATTTATCGTGTCTAGACTTACACTTAATCGTATGTAATAAAAATGTAAGCTTTTAAAACTTCTGATGACTTTTGTACTCGTACATGTTTATGTCTAAACAATATTATGAGTGATATTTAAAAATAATTTTTTATGAGTTTTTTTCTTTATTGTTACGAATTTTAGATAAAACCCATTCAGAATAATACAGTTCAGATACTATTAAATACTTTCGAAAAGTTTTACTCAAAACAGTAATCGTAAAGGTCAAAGATCAAATTTTGCAATTTTTGGGGTTTCTAATGGAAAGATAACGAAATGTTATAAATTTTTTAGTTTATTTTAGTCGAAAGTTGACAAAAGTATATCTTATGGCTCAAAATTTATAAAAGCGCAAAAATGTAATTTAACCCTTAAACCTGCTATGGCCAAAATATTCCCAAACTTTAAAAACCATGAAAAATAATGCAAATTTTGGTAAAAATTTTGGTATGAGTTTCTATTGTAAACTCTATCACCGTCCTCTAACTATTTAAACCTTTTGTCTGTCATACACTTTAAAATAAAAAAAACACAGTTCACAATTGTTTAATTGACAATAACGAATTTTACATATTTTTATATACTTTAGATATCGTTAACGGTACGCACCAGAAATATAGATCGTTTTATAAAGTATTTATGTAAGTAAATTATTTTAATAAAATATGTTTATATTGTTACGAAATTGTATTTCAATTTAAATTTAACAGTCAGCATCAACAGCATGTTTATCAACAACTGTATTAGTTGAAGTTTCTATTAACAAACATTATTAATAACACCCTGTGTTTTAACGGCTTTGGCTAAACATTCTAGTATCTTAGGTCCAAACCATCCAGAAATTATGGTTAGTGTACAAATAGACTAACATGGTCACTCAAGTTAATTTGTTTTTTGTAAGCCATTGAGTGAACATCCTAAGCGTTCTCAAACTATAATTTGAGTGATATGAAATATGAAAAATATGAAAAAAAAAAATTAATTTTCTTCGAAATCCGCCAAATTAAAATCGCGGGTACTGAAAAACTATGGGAGGTATTCACATATTGTTTTTACATTTTTCACTCATTGTTCCCTCATCCTTAATAAGGAGATGTTCAAAAAATCTAAATTATGTCTAAAAAAATTTTTAAAAAATTGAAAAGGGACTTTTGAAACGGCCGTTAAACAAATCAACAATTTGTTAACAAACTAGATATAAGGTAAACGCGGAAACAGCACGATATACAAAATTCCGCGTGATTACAAGCGGTCGCAACGTTCTATATATATCGCCTTTTTTCTTGCTGCATTTTAGTAGGTCGACTGCAACAATAAAATTTCCGATGTCGTCCCATTCCACGATTGTAAACAATTAATATCAAAAACTTTTTACAATTACAGCCCGTCGACCAAAACTGACTCCCCTCGCATTAACCCCACCTCCCCCCCCCCTCCCCCACCACTACTCTTTTCCTTTCTTAAACCCTTTTCCCTCACTTGTTAGGATAATGTGGGTGGTAGCAATGCTGAGAACCTGGATGGCGAGTTAATGTACATGCCTAGTCCATGTACACCATCACTTCATGAATGGTCCATCCCCAGACGCGCCCATTTTAAGCGCAAATGGGTACAAACTCTTGTACACTAAATGCACAGATAAAATAGGATAATGCATTTTGGCTAAAAACCATTTAAATATCTTCATTCTAAATGAATATAGTAATGGAGACACAATAACAGACACATGAGAATCAAAAACATTAAAGGTGAGGCTGATCACATGTTATATGGCGCACGACCAGATAGAGCCACCACCCAACAACCTGGTAAAAAGATGCTAACACTTACCACACTATCTGCGGAAGTACATTCTATATCTAAATGGTAGTCAATAAAGGTTCAGAACCTACCCGGCACCATTTAACGTCAGTGCTAAATCTTCCCATATTTTTTTCACACCTGCTAAAACGCGTTGGCTAAAACCACAAGCAATTTCTTGATTTTTTTTTCATTACATCAACCATTGCTTCTATTTGCAATGTTCATGTATATTTGTCTCTCTTACTCCTAAAAAATTATTTAAAGAAACCAAACAGATTAGAATAAAACAATTTTTATTAAAAATTTCACATATTCTTACATTTTGTTCTTTCGTTAGCTTTTCGTTTTAAAATTTGAAGAAAAATATCTAGATTGTAGAATCAATAATATCACAATACTCTCAGTGTAGCGATGATACCTCAAAAAGGAAAACAAGTAAGAAAGTATAGTCGGTCAAGCCCGACCATATAATACCCTACACCCAGTATATGTATAAAACAGTTTTTCAGAAATGTGCGTTATATGAGAGATATAACCTATTGTGGACCGATCATCCAAAAATTTAGTGTCATGATGTCTATGAATATAAATATTATATGTCTTTATCTCGATATAAATACTTTTAAAAGATTTATGGAGCTAAAATTGAATTACGGATAGGGTCTTATATGGGAGTTTCGACTAATTACGGACCGACCATTATAAAATTAGGTGTCATCATTTCTGTATATTATTTGTGTCGAATTTTATTTGATTACCAACATTCTTAAGAAATTTATGATCGTTAAAGTGATTTTCGGAAGTGAACAATTTATGGGAGCTACGACTAATTATGGACCGATCACAGTAAAATTGTAACGTATATATATGAAATATATATATATATATATAAAATTGTATCGTATTATTTGTATGCATTTGGGAGCTACGACTAATTATGCACCGATCAAAATAAAATTGTACCGTATTATTTGTATATATATGAAATACATTACATTATTTGGATACCAACATTTTTAAGAGAGTTATGCTCTTTAAAGTAATTTCCGGAAGTGGGCGCTACGACTAATTATGGACCGATCTGCACAAAATTTGTAGATGTGATTTTGGTTCCTTTTATAATTCAAACATTTATGATCGGTAAACTCCATTTTCAAAAGGACTTTTATATGGTTGACAGGTGAAATAATGGACCAATTTCCACCAGTTTCAATACGAAAAAATATAATTTACCAAATTTGATCAAAATACCTGCAAAAGTGCGACCTGTACTCTGCGCACAAACTTTACATGGACAGCCAGCTAGACGGACGGAGGGACAGATGGATATCGTTAAATCGACTCAGATTTCTTTACTCATTTTCGTTAAATGACAAAATTAACTGCAAAACTAACAACAATTAAACTTTTTTTTAAATAACCGTATCTCGTGAAGATGCCTGAAGTGTGTGGTACAACTGTTTAAGTACGGAGTTCCATTTTATTTACTTTTCCACATGGTCGTGTGCAGACTTTTCTGTGTTTGAAAAATGAATTTTATATATTTTTTGTTAATAAATATTGTGTGGAAAAAAATGTTTGGTCAAAATTTATTGTTCGTTGTTCGATTGAATTTATTTGAAATGAACTTTATTGCTAAATTGTTCATAGATAACCCAATAACCCGTTTTTCAAGGGGGTATGCAGACTTTACTGTGCCACTGTACATAGAATTTATAGATAATAACTGTTTATAAAGAGTCACCTATTAACGATTTGGTTATGCGTCAGATTAATGCGTTTAAAATGTCTAAGGTTTAAAAAATCTACTAAAACATATTTAAATTTACTGTTTGATTTATTTTAAGAAATGACTAGATTATTCTAATCATGCTGTTCCATCTGGTACAGATATCTAGGATTCGATGATATACTTTGTTGAATTCTTTCTTTATATACACATTTCAATAGACAGATGAGCCTCATTGACATTTATTACGTCCAAGTTTCAATTTGTAATGAAATTATAATTTAATTTAAATTAAAATTTTGCATTAAACTTTAGTTGTGATTAAAAGAAATTTTTTGTAATATTTAGTTTTTTTTAGTTATTTTCTGTAGAATGAATTAAATTATTTTTCATTATTTTCTTAGAATATAATTTCTAAGTTTCAAATATTGTAGTTTTTGATAAATTTCAATTATTTATTCTTAAACCATTAGCAAATTAAGAAATGTTTAGAATTTCCTGTCCACAAAGCTAATTACTGCTGTTTACTGTGAAGATCGTATTTTTACGGAATGCAGACTTATAATAGAATTTAACTACGTTAAAAAAAAATACAAAATCTCCAATTTTTTGGCACAAATTTTAAGACTACAATAATTTTACTTTGGAACAATGCGAAGGTTATTTAGTGCTATTAAAATATTTAAAGCAAAACAAAGAAAAGTTAAAATGCTAAATATTGCATTAAATATAAGATGTTCTTTAAAAAGACTACAGCAACATTTTGACGAGTTTGAAACTTCTAATGATCTCATAATGTTCCTAGACTCTCGTAATATTTATGCAAATCTTCTAAGAATGAAGAAAATTATTATACCTTTTTATGCCCTACACCACAATAGTGGATTTATGCTTATGTTTGTAACGCCCAGAAATATTGGTCCAACACCCACATTAAAGTATACCGATCGGCTTAGAGTCACTTCCTGAGTCGATGTAACGATGTCCGTCCGTCCGTCTGGCTGGCTGGCTGTCCATGTAAAGCTTGTGCGCAGAGTACAGGTCGCAATTTTGAAGACATTTCGATAAAATAAGGTACGTGATATTTTTTCGTCCCAAGTATGGATGGGATTGAAACTATCAATCAATTAAAAATTTAATTGAAATCGGACATATAAACAAAATGATATTATCAATTAAAAAAATTTGAGATTTAATTGAAAATATCAGAAAAATCAGAAAAAGTAATTGAATCAATTAAAATTTGAATTGAAAATTATTTCAAAATCAATTAAAGGTTTAATTGAAAAAAACAATGATTTTTTTTCTGTGTATTGTTTAACTATTACTAGTTATTCTTATGGCAAACTAAGCATTGCGAATAAAGAATCATTAGTTAAGCCTTTGTCATTAGCTAACTAAAGACTGTGAATTCGGCCATAAGTAGTCGTTGATAGTAATACTGTTACACGTTTTATACTTGAAATTTAATACTTTAATTACTTTTTTAATTCGTAAACCCCGAAAATTCGAATTAAAATTGTGTTAGCTTTTTTGGCATTTTTTTTTTGTTGGATTTAACTTTTTCTGGTTTTTTAATAAAGTCCATTTAGATTATTTTTTTTCCAGCTCCTGGCAGCACCGGATTTGGAAAATTAAATGCTTTACCCCCTTATTCATAAAACTTGTCAAAGCTTTATAACAGGCTTATAAAGCAAATTTTGTATGGATATTTGCTTTATAAGCCTGTTATATACCCTTGATAAGTTTTTATGGATTAGACTGTTAGTCTTTTATCGATCACATACAAACAAAGAGAATTTTTCTTTACTTTAAATAGCAACTGGCAGAAGGAAAAATAATAAATATATAATGTTTATTAAATATAATCCAATTAAAATCAAGATTCATAAATTATGGGTTTAAAACTCTTGCAGGTAGATATAAAAACCAACAGACACACTGAAGTTTACAATTAATCTCCATTTCATGCCTTCCACTACAAAAAAAAAAAAAAAAACTTAAAATTAAATCCATCCAATATATTAAACTTTATGTGGCACCAACTCATTGCTCTGCATGCGGGGCAGAATCAGCGTCAGTACATTCGAAACATAAACGAATTGTACAAGCAAAATTGTTGCTCCTCCTACATCTCCTTCATCGAAACATCTACAAATAATAAAAAAAGAAAAACATATGAAACGTGTACTAAGCTGAATGTCCACTCTGTAAGAGAAGAAAGAGTTAGTGGTTGAATTGTGTGGATTTTTTTTCTTCGATGTTTTCCATTGACCCCATAATATGAACGAGTTATGGCGTGACTTCAATTCAATGATGTTTTCTTTGAATTTTCCTCTGTTGTTGTTTGAATTTTTATACCCCCCACCCCAACAAATGGTGAATGTGGGTATTTATAAGTCTCTCATTCCGTGTGTAACATTGACAAATATTCATCTAAGCCACAACAAAGTATATATGGGCAACTTCAAAAATTTACGGCACTTAAGCTACGGTCACATATGGCAAATATTAGCTTCAAACATGTTTGCACGCATTTGCCTTAAATATTTTCAAAATTTGTTTGATGGTCACACTAAGATCAACTATTTTACAAAATTTGTTTTCAAAAACAGCAGTGAAATAACTTCAAATTAAATTGTGGCAAACATGTTTTTCTTGTGGTCACATTTGAACAAATATTTGCTTTAGTAATTTATTTCATCAAACTGTTGTTTGATTTATTTTCTCATAAATAAATTCGATATGGAAGATTGTGAAACATTATTTGTGTGAAGTTGTGGAGCAGCTTCTCTACTAATTTTAGAACAAGAGGAAGCGAAAAGGAAGAGGAAAAGGCAATAGGTACGTAAATGGGTTCAACGTCGGAAAGAGGAAGGCTGCTGTGCAAAGTTACTGATCTGAAACTCCAGATTTTGATTATTGAGTTAGTATTACACAAAATTTCAGTAAAAATATAGACAAATAATATTTAATAATAACACTTAAGCTAAGCTTGGTGGCACCTCTTATAATAAAAAAAAAGAAACAAAGTTTCGTAAGGCAATATCCCCCTCGGAACGTTTGATAGTTACAAAGATTTTTATAAATATATGTACTTACCTCCATATTCTTTATAAATAAATAAATATCAAACGCACAGCTATTGTTTGAGTACCTTTGCTTATTTCTCAGTGTTGACTATTATGGCGTTTTTTTAACGACCATACACATACATGTTTTTGTTATTATTATAATTTCAACTATCAGTTCATATATGTATGTATGTATAGCTAAAATATAGCGCAAACCGATTTTCAAGAAATTCGCCCTTAAATTTTTTTTTTAGGCGTTGATATAATTCAATAGTCCAAAAATTTAAAAATTGAAACTAGTGCCATTGCAAAGATTAACAAAACATCGCTTTGCAAGAAATGAAACATATGTGCCAGAAAATATAATTTAGGTTATTTAATTCTTGACTAACTGAATCCTATGCACATATATTGCATTTCTACATTTTGGTGATTTTATTGAAATTAAAAGTTACTACACTGTTGAAACAGCTGTTATTTTACCTTGTTTTTTCTCTCAAAAACTTTGTAAGATCAAATAATTATTTGCTCGAATAAGTGGAAAATATTTGACTGAGTGTGGTCACATTATGTTCACATTAGAGACATTTTCATTTGCTAGCAAACCAATGTGTTTACTCAAAAACATGTTTGAACCAAACAAATGTTTGTTGGTCACATTACAGCAAAGAAATATTTGCAACTTTTGGGCAAATGTGACCGCAGCTTTAGAATTTTTTTTGTCTGACATCAATGTCGATTTGCGTGTGTATAAACCGATATTTGAGCATATGAAATCCGTTCGCGTTAATCATTTTTACTGCGGGTTTAAGTTGAAAATTAAAAAAAAATATAAAAATTACAGTTTTTGAGGTTACAAACATTTTTTTCCTTCATAAAATATTTACCCCCTTATTCAAAAACGATTATTAAATATAACAAACGTTTATTAAGCTAATTTTTATATGAAAATCTGTCTTAATAAACGTTTGTTAAATTTAATAATCGTCATACAAAGTCCTCTTCCAAAAATCACTTAAATACGTATAAACCTGTTATAAATACATATGCCAAAATCAGACTGTAGGATTTTGTAAATATTTGTTAACCATATCCTACAAATTATATTCATATTTGTCCTAAATATGTCGGTATTTTTCACATTCGACATGAGATATCCCCACATATATAAAATTCTCCATGTTAAATTTTATAATGATAATTGGTCATAACTCCCATATAAGGACCAACTTCGAAAAACAATAAACCCACAAAAAAGTCTAATAAACGATATCAGCAGAATTAAATTTATCGTTATTATGTTGAAATTCGACATGAAGTATCCTCATATGCATAAAATATATGTTCCGAAAGAAAAAGAAGTTCGGTCCATGATTTCTCATAGCTGCCATATAAGGACCATTTCCGAAAAACAATTAAACCTATATAAATATTGATTTCAAACCAACTTTTATACAGCTCAGAAATTTTAATCCAGAAATCATACTAATATCGGCTATACGGCAATTATGCCACTGGATTTTATAGCTGTCAGTCAATAATTAACAATAGCTCCCGAATTTAGTCCACTTCCGAGTTTAACAACCCACCATACAACTTTTATAAATAACGTTACTGAGATAAAATTCAGACAAACATAGAAACCAGACTAGTAGATACTGGATTTAGAAGCTATCGGTGCATAATTGGTCCACTTCTACTATGCCACTCATAAATCTCTTGTTAATAAACTTTTTGAGATCAAATGCAACTAAAAGAATCCTTACCTTTTAATCTTGCCCTTCTTTCATCTTACCCTTCTGTTTCTTAAATTGTGGTGAATATGTTTTTCTAATTTTATAAATTGTTAAATTACACTCAAGATTGCAATAAAAATCAGATAAACTCTGTAAATTATGGTAAAGCTATGTATAGATGGTTGTCAGATCATACAATATTATCAGATCTAACAATGTGCTAGCAATGTATTGACATTAAATAAATGCTAGCAAAAGGTAGCATTAACAACACGGTTGTTAGACAGTTTCTGAACATTTGCCGGACAACGTTGTAAAAACTGACAAACGTCTATACAAAGCTTAGGAATTGGCAATCACATCAATTATAAATGGTCAAAATTAGACAAAATTTCAAAATTTTTAATTGTGTTGGTTGCTTAAAATTTTTTGCTAAACCAAAGAATAACGATATTCCAATCCTATAACGATTGTAGTTTTTCTATTTTTTATTATGTTTAGGTGAAGGGTATTTAAGATTCGGCATAGCCGAATACTGCACTCTAACTTGTTTTTATTTAACATCAAATAATACGGCCGTGTTTGTTGTGTGTATGATCTGCTTCTGTTTGGACCATTAAGGCTTGTTTTTGTAATGAAAATTTAACATACGAGAAGAAGAATATATTATGGACAACGACAACGGAAATGTTGACAGAGGAGAAAAGCAACGGCAAGAGGGAGTGAGTAAGTAGACTATTTACAGTCGGGCCTCGATTATTCGTGATGGTCGCGACCAGACGCATTACGGATAATCGATTTTCACGGTTAATCGAATTACAATTTTCATTATACAGTTTATAAATATTTTTATTATTTAACAAGTGTTCATTGGTGTACAAACATATTTATATTAAAACAAATTAATTCTTCTTAAAACTTTGTAATTTTGAGTTAGCATTTTAAAACTCACATTATTTTTGAATTCTCGTTAATTATTTTAACTTTATCTTTAATATTTAAAATGTTTCTTTGTCTTTTTACCACTGGTAACGATGCCATACTAAATATATTTACATAGATCTAATCACCCGTACTTCCCAAATTTCAAAACTAAACTAATCACTTTAAAATGCTTCCGACTAATCGTATGCAAACAAGGGAATTCCCCGTTTTCATGTTTATTATATTGTACGTATGAATTTGAAGTTAATAAAAAAAATTCTGCTATCACGGATAATAGAGGTAATCACGGTTAATCGAAGCAAACAATTTGAAAACATTGCAAAACAAAAAAGAATAGACTAGAATATTTTTCCATCACGGTTAATCGGGGTTACCGGTTAACCGAATCACGGATAATCGAGGCCCGACTGTACTTGTATCTACAATTAATGGTCATTGAAAGAGTGTTCATTGCTTAACATTGTTATTTTTGTTATTTTTTTGCTGCCTGTATTACTGCTGCTGCTGCTGTATTTGTTGTTGTTATTGCGTGTGGGATAATACAATAAATTCATCTTAATTTATGGATTTCAACATATACGGAACATTTATTTCAACATAACCATAAGAAACGTATAAACAGTTTTTAAGACAACAGCACCAGTAATAAATAAGTGACCCAATAGCCATTACAGTGCTGCCCAAAACTTTACGATATTAGTGGTATAACTATGAATGTTTTTTTTTTTTTTTTTGATATTGAACTTTACAATTACAAAATTTTAGAAAATGGTTTCATTTAAAATAACGTAAAAACTGCGAAAGTGCCCTTATTTCAACAGAACACAGATCATTAAAGACTCAATAATGCCGTGAGACACAATCATTATTACACGGATGATCCAGTGAGTTAATAGAGTTGTATACCACATTTTCTTTTTCGATCAATACTCGTATACTAAAACTTTTACTACGAAGCCTCGTCTCAAACATAAGAGTTGTATTCCCTTTTCAGTCATATGATAAGTAAAGAGAAATGATCATATATTACATCACTTAAAAATCCCAGGCAAACCTTGAAAGCTACTTTCGATGCTTGAAAATGAAATGGCTAGAGCATTAAGAGCTTCAGATTCTTAAACGCTAATAAAGGAAAATAATCGATTGACTTCTAAGATATTTGTATAATATTTTTCCATGACCCTATTCAGACTCACATTCATTCATATTGTTCCTAATTGACACAATCTCCGGCAATTAGAGTTGCCAGATTTGATAAGTCAAATAATTTGATATTCTGAAAAATAATCTTGATTTAAAAATGACACGCATTTGAAGTTTACTTCATTAAAGATATTTCAAAACAACAAGATCGATTTGTAAAGACCTTCGGCCTATTTCTCGATATCGAACGAAAGCTTCGCATTATAAACGATAGAAAACTGATTTCAGTTTCTAAGAGAAAAGTTTTTGTTCAGGCTAGTAGTTCGAGAATCTTTACAGACTACTATAGTAACGTATTGGAATAATTGGCAAATTGGAATGCATTTTCTACCCGGCCAAGGGCGTCATCAGCAATCTTAATTGTCCATTATCAATCAGTTTCATTAACTCTAATTAAACACGATCGATGTCTCGAACAAGTCGAATGAATATATTGCCATCTCTTTTCAATAAACTTTGATTACTGTCTTTGTTGACTTTGTCTAGCCTTGCATTGCATAAAGCAATACATCAAATTGTATCTACTAGGATAAATGTCATTTTCGATATTTAATAACGGTATGTTAAGAGTCCTTGCGTTCGAATATTTACAATATTTTTAAAGAAAAGCTATTTTAAAGTAAAAGCCGTGAAATATATTTCAAACGTTTTAAAAGCAGATTTGATTTCAATTAATATATTTTGATACATTTAAAGGCAGAACCACTTAATATTCATTATTAACACAATGGAAACCGATTTTTAAATCCCGCTCTGTGCAACAATATTGTTCTTCCTTTTTATAATTGAATCATTTGAAATGCTTTAAATTTATGAACCATGAAAAATAATATTAGACACCAACCAAAAGCCGCTTAATTATCCTAATTCGTGCTTTAGCAAGAAGAATTGGAATATTGTCAATTACATTAAATTTAGCTAACAAAGTCATACACTTTGTCTGTATCATATGTATCATATTTTTCTTTATATATATATTTTAATATCGAAACTTTTTACTTCCACTGTTGATCATTAAACTTTAGTGCTTGTTTTGCTGTCATCTTTTTATTGCTACTGGTGCTGCCCTTATTTTGTTGGTGTTATTCCATCAATTGTTGGTTGTATATACAGAATTATGTGGTTGTTAAAAGTTTTTAAGGGTCTTTAATTTTCTCTCACATTCCCTTGTCTTTTGCATTTTATATTTTTATTGATTTGTTGATTACTGTTGCAGCTTAACCAGGAAATTATTAATTTCAGTAAAGTAACATTTCAATATAAATTCATTTGACTTTAATTTATTGAATTAACAACTCTTTAAATTATAAATTTAACAGAAGAATAGAAAATTCAAATTAGCATTTGTTTGAGGCCATCTGTTTTTATACCCACCATCAAAAAGATGGGGGGGGGGGGGATTGGTATATTAAGTTTGTCATTCCATTTGTAACACATCGAAATAATGGTCGTACAACCAAAAAGTCTATATATTCTGGGTCCTTATAAGATTCTAAGACGATTTAGCCATGTCCGTCCCTCTGTTTGTCTGCTGAAGGCACGTTATAGCTACGAAAAAAAGACATAGAACAATGAAATTTTTACCAATAATTCTCAGATCCGCCGAAATGTTTGGCATTGAAAATGACAGTACGAGCTATAGATCAAAGTTTCAGACTACCTCGATATTTTCTAGATATTTTTTGCTCTTTTCTTCAAATTTAAGGCAGATATCATACAATTTTGCATAAAAATATAATTGGAAACGGTCCACGAGTTCTCATAGAAGCCATACAAATGTCTTTCCGGAATATGACTTAATGGTACATAAATGGCTATAGAAAAGCCTTATTCATACAAATTCAGCAATAATAAGTTTCATGCAAAGTAAAATCTCAAAACGATATTTTGTTTGCATCGGTCCATATTTTGACATAGCCCTATATAAAGACCACTTTCAAAAATTACATAAATGTGCATAAATCTCTTATATACAGTTGGAATACAACACAAATAGTCCATACATTAATAAAAATCGTCCATCTCAATATGATGACGATCGGTTTATATTTGACGGGAGCCCCTATATACAGTTCACTTCCGGAAATCACTTAAATACGCATAGATCTCTTTTAAAAATCAAGCTTCACTTTCGAGAATAACCACAGAGATGAATATTTTGACGTCTCAAAAAGCCAAAGCCAGTTTCCTTATTATGTGTTAAAGTAAATCGATTTATGTTACACGCTACAAAAGTATAAACAAATTTCAGTTCTGAAAGAAAGAGACCAAATTAATGATTAAAACTTATACATATTGGGAAAGTCATAATTTCAAAAGTGAAATTTGGGAACATAAATAAGTCGCGTGCGTGCATGACATGTGTTCGTGAGTAAACAACCAATCACTTGCGTTATTTCCTATCCTGTTAATTTAGTTGACTTATGATTTATATTGACATTATAATTGATACTTTCGCTTAATGCGAAACAATTTAAATAATATTTGATAATACTGATAATAAACAGAATCTATTTATTATAAAAACTTCTTATGTATTAAATACATACAATCTGCAAACAATAAGTTAATTAAACATTATTAATAATACCTAAATATTTCATTTAAAATATGTAGTTACCTGAATGAAATAAATATTGTCTAAAAGAGTCATTAAGAATTTTAATTAAAAAGCATACACAGACATACATACATACATACATATGTACGATAAATAATAAAATACTAAATAAATAAATAATAAAAATTCAAATATACCAGAATGTTTAAAAATATTTAATTAAGTAGTTTTGTTGTTTATTTATTTATTTTTTTTATAATATAAAAAAGTTTTTAATTAAAATATTTATTTAGTGATACATCATGACATGATTGCAAACATTTCGATTAAAATAACAAAAAAAAAACGACTGTAAAATAGACAAACAATATTGGATAAACTTAATGACACCATTAGTGAATCAAGTAAACTTTGCAATAATTCAGAAAACTCTATGAAGAAACATTTTTTGTGACTACGTATGTCTACTTGTTTTGCGCCTCGCCGAAAAGACTTACCATGGATTCGCCCATTCGTTCTGAAAAAAAATTTTGTTCGGACAAAGCTTTTTTCATATGAAGTTTGACGTCTCTATTTTTGAGAGAAAATAATTTTCACGAACAACTCTCAGCTTGAATTGTTTTAATTTTATATGTTGTCTGAACAAACATTTTTCTTCCAATGTTTTTAAATATATTGCAGATATTCCCACGAAATTTTGTATACGTTGTTTTTATGATAAAAGAAGAAAGTGTGAGGAAAATAGTAAGAATAGGTCCATGATTTCTCATAGCTCCCATACAAAAATCTTCCCGAAATATTGCTCAATTATACGTATATGCCTATAAAATTGGAATATCAATACAAAATTCAGCAGGAATAAGTTTCATTCAAAAAGAAATCGTAAAACGAAATTTTTTTTAGCTCGGTCCATGTTTCACCATAGACCCCATATAAAGTCCACATCTAAAGTTCACTTAAATACGTATATAAGTCTGGTAAAAATATAGTTACCACGTTACTATTCGACACAAATAATTTTTATATGTATATAAACTTTTGTACTAAATTTTATGATGTCAGTCAATAAGTAACAATAGCTCCCGAATTAAGTCCACATCCGAGCACAACAACCAACCATACAACTCTTGTAAATAACGTTATTGTGATGAAATTCAACCAAAACTAGCCTAAAATACATAGAAATCACATTAGTGGATACTGGATTTAGAAGCTATCAATCCATAATTAATCCACTTCTACTATGCTACCCACAAATCCCTTGTAAATAATATGATTGAGATCAAATTTAAACAAAAGAGCCTTACCTTATAATCTTAACCTTTTTATACTCTGTTTCTTAACTTGTTGTGAATATGGAAAAATATTTTTTTTATTTAAATTGTTAAACTACTCTCAAGAATATTATAAAAATTAGACAAACTCTGTAAATTATGGTGTTCAAAATAGTCAAAATGAGATAAAACCGCCTGGCCCACTATGTCGAACGATAACGTTCGCTTAGATAAGACTTAAGACACAAACATGATTGTGGAATAAACAAACTTGATTGCGTAAAAAAGAGATACGATAAAAAGTTTGTGTCTTAAGTCTTATCTATGCGAACGTTTTCGTTCGACATTGTGGGCCAGGCGGTTAAAATAAGATCACATTAGTGAATTACGACCAACAGGTAATATAGTCTTTTAAACAATATATTTATAAAATACCAACAAAATTTGCTCTAAGTTTGACTAGAAAACACAGAATAAAAATATTCCAATTCTATAAACATTGTAATTTTTCTATTTTTTATTATGTTTAGGTGGAGGGTATTTCAGATTCTTCACAGCCGAATATTGCACTCTAACTTGTTTTCTTTACATTCCTTATTAAAATACAATCACTTCTTAACGCATACTATAGACAATAGCAATAGTATGGTATTTTGTGTGTAACCATAAAAGGTGTACGTCGATAAGCCAGCAACAATTCAAGAGCTAATTCGGTTGTGTTTCCTGTTTTTTATACATAAAATACGAATAAATAAATCAAATACAATATCAAATGAAAGTCATAAATTGTTACATAAACAAAATGAAGACTTGGGTAATTCTAAACTCGTTGTGTTCTTATTACATTGAATAAAATATGTATAAATGAAAATCAAATATATGATACAAACTTACATAAATGAATTGTTCACGTACAATTTACACGTTTTCATAAATTGTTCAGTATACTTGTTATACATTCGAGTTTTGTCAGAATATAGCTTTAATATTCAAGTACAAACAAGTAAGAAAGTATAGTCGATCAAGCCCCACAATATAATACCCTACACCTATACAGTTTGTTACAAAATGGACTCTATATGGGAGTTATGGACCGATCAACCAAAAATGTAGTGGTATGACTTCTGGGCATATAAATATTGTTTGTGTTAAATTTTATCTCGATATATGTAAATACTTTTAAAAGACTTACCCCCTTATTCAAAAACGATTATTAAATTTAACAAACGTTTATTAAGCAAATTTTTATATGCAAATCAGCACATCTGTAATAAACGTTTGTTAAATTAAATAATCGTTTTTGAATAAGGGGTTTACAGTCTTATTCAAAAAAAATTAAAGTAGACTTCAAATGTACTTTAAGAAAATTTTTTAGGTATGCAAATTTTGTCTAAAAGCACACTTGAAACCTACTTAATTTTTTATGAATACGGCAGTTAAAGATGTTAAAAATTAAATTAATTGTTATGATTTCTGTATATATGTAACTTATTTGTATTTAACTTTATTTGGATAACAACATTTTTAAGAGATTTATGGTCGTTAAAGTGATAAAGTGGAAGTGGGTCTTATATGGGAGCTAAGACTAATTATGAACCGATCATCATAAAATTGGGCCAAATAATTTTTGTATATATGTAAGAATGTTTATTTAGTTTTATGGATTGAGATATTTTATTTTAATAGTTCATTTGCTTGTTAAATACAAAGTAGATATAGATTTAATATATTTCAAAAATAAGGGTAATAATAATATTAATTTTTAATTAAAAGAAAGAAAACATTTTAGATAAACAACCACGGCTTAGCGACTGATCAACTTAGAACTCAACTGACGACTAGTACTGCTGGCTGCTCACTCTTTCGGGATATTACAGCTGACATTATGGCAACTTAACATTTTTACATCTAACACTCGGTTTACATACTATATATAATTCTGGTTTATGTTGAATATGATTTGGATACCAAAAGTTTTAAAAATAGCATATTGGAGCCATGACCACCGATCTGCACAAAATTTGTTGATAAGATTAGGCTTTATGTGAACATTATGACCGATAAAGCCCTATTTCGGAGAACATTTGCATAGGGCTTGGTGAAATAATGGACCAATTTCAATCAGTTTCAATCCCAATTACACGGCCAGTCAGCCAGCCTCAGGAAGTTATTCCGAGGAGGTTAAGGAAGGCTTTACAAACATCAGCACAAATCCAATACATATGCCCTCCCCACTATGAATTCTATGAGCTCAAATTGATTTGTAATATCCCCTCCTTAATGTAAATCTAACGTGTTTGCTTTTAAATCATTCAAATCATTTAGTTATTTTACCACACATCTGAGGTAGCATCTAAAAATAATATATATATCTAAAGGTACGGTCACATTTGGCAAATATTTTCCGAAATAGACGTAACCACTAAATAACATATATTTGAACTCTTTTATTTATATAAAAAAAAATTTTATTTAGGCCAAATCACAACAAATATTTAGTTTTAATTTATTTGATCTTGCAAAGCTGTTGTAAGAGTAAACAATGTCAAACAAATTTGTGCTAAAACAAGTGGTTACGCTTTTTTGAGGAAATATTTGCCATATGTGACCGTACCTTAAGCATTTATTCCATAAATTATCTTATCCGTCCAGTTGTTCAATAGTTAGGTGGTGTTTTCTAGTTTCTAAATTTTACAGTTTTCTTTTGGCCAGTTTAAATTATTATTTTTTTTCCAAAAAACTGTTTCTAATTCGTAGGATTTTTAATCTAATAATATATAGTATATAAAAACTTTGTCACTTAGGAAATCAAACAATTTTTTAATAAAAATCAAATAAAACGATTTACAGAGCAACGTTTTTATATATGTAGGTCTCAAATACTTTTGGAACAACCTTGAATTATGAACACAATAAAATCAAACATTATCACCAAATGTTGTTGAAAATCTTGTGATAAGGTTCTTTTGATTACAACAAGTATGAGATACTCATAAAAAGTCAAAATGAATAAGTGTCAAGTTTGTCAGTAGATGTGTATGTAACAATGTATGAACAATTTACTCAGGATGAATCCTTATTTATATAGCAAATTAAATTAAAGGAAAACACGTGCGTCCTAACAATTCAATTGACAAATTGTTTAACAAAATATACAGCCTGTCAGTTTGTCTTAAATTAATAAACAAAAAGTTAACGAATACAATTTCATCACCATCACCACCAACCATTGCCATCTATTGTTTCATTCCTGGAATGACTAAATGAACAGGGAGAGAATGTGGTGTGGTAGGGCCATGAAGGACTGTTATATAAGTCATTTTTTTTTTGGAATTGTTATTAGAGGCATATTTTTGTTACTATTAAATTATGAGTGAGTTGGTATTTTATTAGATAAACAAATAGTCTTAGATACATTGTAATAATTTGAAGCAATTGTCAACATGACAATGTCGTCTTTCTGTTTTAGATTCATGCTATAAAAATATCATAATGAGGAAAATATTGTACTCATAGATACGGATGTATGTGCATGTATATTTGTATGAGATAGTGTGTGTTTGTGTGTTACTATTCATTCTTAGAAAATCTAACGACGTTATTATTTCTAAGCTATTTTCCTTGAATATTTTTTTCTATTTAAATTTTTGTTAACATCAATATTATCAATGCTGTGTTCGGTAAGAGGAGCTCTTATATTATCATTTTATTAATTTTAATTTTATTCCAGCAAGTACATTTGCTGTATGTGTATTTCCGTTTTAATTCTAATTTAATTTGTTGCCGTAATAATCAAAATAATAACACTAATTATTATTGGTAAATTTGACGACAGTTGCTATCATTACGGCCACAATTAAATGAAAGTTAATTGTATATTTATCCTCATGTACGACCATTTTAATTTGCGTTAATTTTTTTTTTATATATTTTCTTCATTTCATACACGAGCTCTCGAGTACGTGAGTTAATGTTTCGTTTGCCATTAATGAAAACCTGGAAATTAGAAATGGCAGGATAACAACTTAGCATTGTAATTATCGAAAATCGCCCAGAATATGAGGTCAGATATAAAAGTATTATATTCCATTATTTCAAAGCTCTGTCACATTTTCCAAACTACTGTAAAAAATTATTTAGAAAAAATTTGTTGGGAAGTTTTGTCTCATCCGTTATAGCCCAGACCTTGGACCACATCCGGCTATTATTTGTTTTGATCGCTCTCTCTGAGATACCCTCCACTTTATAACAGGATATTCAAAATTCACTTGATTCGTTCTTAACCAACTGAACTGAACTTTTTTTATAGAAAACTCCTGCAATAACATTTATTTGACTTTTCGATGGATGGATGAGTCACTTCACACTTTTATAGCTAGAACAGAAATCAAGAGTTAACCAAAATCGACCGTAATTACAACAAAATTTACATTTATTAAATGTTCACAATTGATAGACTCTTGGAAGTACATATTTATTTTTATGAATGTTAATTACTGCCACTTCCCAACAAAAAAGACACAAAGACATGGACACATAAATACAATTCGTTTTGTATTAAAAATGAGAAAATATGTATACTCCTTGGAGTTTAATTGTACCTATACTTACAATCATTCGCAATAGTAAACGTACACTTTTGAAAAAAGTTTTAATATGTATCTGAATCAATTGTGTCAAAATTAAATTATAGACATAAAAAATATGTTTAATAAATTTAAATTTAATTTACAATGAGTAATTTTTAAAACGTTAACAGATGTTTACTGTTTTTTAATTAGCAATAGCGATCATTTAATTTTAGAAGTGGCTGTAAATAATTATATCAAATTGAGATTTTATTTAACACTAAATTTTTTTTATTATCTTTTGTTTTCGCTTTTTTCAAATAAAGATAACAATTAAGTTTAAGTAAACATAGCCATAAAGAAACAAACCAAATAAAGAGAAGATAGTAAAAGTTTTAATAGGTTTTTAAAATTAAAGATTTGGCAAAACAAAATTTAGGAAAACAAAATATTTTGTTTGTATTTCGTCCCGATTTACACGAATTAATTTTTGTTCAAAATATTGATACAACTTTTTCCGTAAAATTTCTTCGGTGTTTATACAGCCCAATATAAATCACTTGTACTTTTATTTGAGAATATACACACATTTGTATACACATACATATGTAATACAAATAAGAGAGTAAAAAGAATTGCTAGTACAATCAAGTGTGTACTCGTCTTATCTGTCCCTTTCTTTCCCTCATCACGATGTCTAAATGGTAATCAGCTAACAGCGTTGTCAACTTTGAAATTTCAAAACGCAACAAAATGGAAACGTGCCATTAAAAAACGCAACAAGTTTTAAATTACTTTTTTTTAAATGTTTATTGAATTTTTTTAATTTCATAAATTCTAAATAAAACTTTTTAAAAAGAGATTAACGATTAATAGTAAAAGTAATAATATTTAAAGCCTTTTTTTAAACAAACGAGCTAATACATAAATATAAAATAAACATTTAACCACTCAAAATTTAACTCACAATATGCTATTCGGAACTAAAGTACTAATTGGTAAAGAACGGCTAGTTTCAGTACATATTTGGTACTTTTTTAATTATTTTTGTTTTCTATTTTCTATTCGAATTTTTTTTTTACGATTAAAATTTGTTAGGGCTCCACTAGGACTCTAAACCCGGTTGTTCGTCTACAGTTCAGTAGACCAAACTATCAGGCTACAAAGAAATTTTATTTCCATGTTTAAAATGTTAATTTTATTTTCAAACAAAGATTTTCACCCTATTAACCTTTAGCGAATTTGTCAGCATTCAAGAAAAATTTCATCACATTTGCGGAAAAATTAAAAAACACACCGAAATTTAAAAAACTGCACCACGTACCAACTTAGGAATTTTTCGCACAATAAATTTAAAAAAACACCAAAAATGGTGCGTAATGCGCCAAGTTGACAACGCTGTCAGCTAAGCTTAAAGAATTGCTTCGTGTAAACTACGACTTAGTATGTTCGAGTATAAAGTAAAACGAGCTCTGTCAAAACATTAAAAACATCATACGTTTCATTTGTTTGGTTCTACTATGCGTGTCACATGGGCTTTTTCCTTTTTCTCTAGTTAAAATTTTGTTTATTTTTTGCTCCTCTTCAACATCAACAACATTAGTAACAACTGACAACATCAAAGCTGTAACAGTAGCTACAGCAATAATTATTGCTAGTTAAAAAAAAAAAACAAACACCAACAAAAAAACTGAAGTTAATTCTGCAGTGAATTTTATTTGTATCCATTATGCTAAAGTCGGACTGAGTGCTGCTGTTGCTTTTCTTACTTATGTTGCTTTACAAACGTTAAAATATGTGCAAATGTGTATGAATGTGTGTTGTTTATGTGTGTTTTATTGTTGAACGCACCAACATCTAAGCTTTAAAAACATTCATACATCCATTGGATCATCAATTCAAAAGTCTGTCCGTCTATCCATTTAGCTTATCTTTAAAATGGACATTTATATTTTGTGTGCCTTTAAACAACTAACAAAATGAAATGCAGAGAAAACATCACTTGCTTACCCCATCGCCATCTCCATCACCATCATGTATAGCTGGCAACAATAATAACAACAATTCACCATATCTTCTCGTCATCATCAGCAAAATTTTATTCATTTTATTTTTACACACATACCCCCTACTGCAAAGTGACTGAATACTCCAGTTTCTCTTTTATTTTAACAAAGAAATACTTTGATATTTTAAAAATCTTACTTCTGGTATTGATTAACTATTAATGTTATAAATTTAGAAAAATTAAATTTAAAAAATTTGTCTAGTTTGACATAAATTTCCAAGAAATTCCGGGAACAAATAAAACCAAAATTCATCGTAGTAAATTTTATATCAGACATGTTAAAAAAGTTTTTAATTATAAGACAAATTTTATTTTAGCCACTATTCCGATCACTTTGGAACACTATTTCTTTGTCAGCAATATCAGAAGATGGCACTGAGTTAACTGATCAAACACTACGATATTTTCTAAAGGTACGGTCACATTTAGCAAATATTTACTCAAAAAAAAAAAACGTAACCACTTGTTTTAGTACGAATTTGTTTGACGTTGTTTACTCGTACAAGAGTTTTGCAAGATCAAACAGCATCAAATAAATTCAAATTAAATACTTGTTGTGCTTTGGCCTAAATAAAAAAAAGTTTTTTTTTTTTTTTTTTCAATAAATAAAGGAGTTCAAATATACATATGTATGTTATTTAGTGGTTACGTCTTTTTGTGCCAACTGCCACCCTACGGTTGTTCGCAACCAAATACCAAAGTTGTTCAAGTGGCTCAGCATGTTTAAAATCTCATCATTTTCAAACATTATTGTGAATTAATAATCTTCCTTGTAATGTTTGAATTACTGCTTGTTATTTTGAATTGAATTTACTGTAATCGTTTTTAATTATTTTTAGTCTTTGCTCCATAATTCCTTTATAATTAGTTTAAAAACAGTAGGTTTAAAATAACAACTACAGTATTGGTAAAAATAACAAGAACTGCTTCTACATTTTTTAATGATTTTTAATAACGAAGAGATATGTACTTAAAAACGAAAAACTTTGTTTATTCTTACTTTCAATATACTGATGATCTTATTTATTGTGAATCTGTACTACTTTTCATTAATCTCTTTAATGATCACAAGTTAATTGCCTAAATTTTGTTCAACAATTTTAATTTATTGCAAAAAAATAAAAAGAACGTTGCTTTCAATTTAGTGTTTAAGATATCAATGAATTTTACTAAGACTAAAGGTAATTGAAAACATAAGCGAACATAGAAAAATAGTTTTAACCACTGATTCTATTATTTTTTGTACTAAAAAATTAGTCACAGTTTTCTAGAAACGTTTTCTAAAAACGTTTTGTTTTGAGAATAATTCGGTAACTTGAAAACTATTTGACATATCTTAAAGAAGAGTTGAGATGTTTCTCCATATTTTATTGACTTCTACTTGTATTTAAGTTAGTGGAAGGAGTGGATATATTTAGGTGTAAAATATTTCCCTTAGCTCCCGTTAGCATGACAAGGGTCCAACACACTAATGGTGCTAGTAGTTTTTAAGGTAGCTCTCATGTTGCTAAACAATTTTCTCCAATTTTCGTAGATCCTTTTCATTACTTAAAAAACGAATCAAAACAATGGAAAAGAAATACACTTTTTGTAATGTACATATAAGACTTGTGTTAAATGTGTATTTTTATTTACAGATTTTATTTGATGCACCCTTTGATGCATTTTATTTTCCTTGAATATTTTTTTCTATTTAAATTTTTGTTAACATCAATATTATCAATGCTGTGTTCGGTAAGAGGAGCTCTTATATTATCATTTTATTAATTTTAATTTTATTCCAGCAAGTACATTTGCTGTATGTGTATTTCCGTTTTAATTCTAATTTAATTTGTTGCCGTAATAATCAAAATAATAACACTAATTATTATTGGTAAATTTGACGACAGTTGCTATCATTACGGCCACAATTAAATGAAAGTTAATTGTATATTTATCCTCATGTACGACCATTTTAATTTGCGTTAATTTTTTTTTTATATATTTTCTTCATTTCATACACGAGCTCTCGAGTACGTGAGTTAATGTTTCGTTTGCCATTAATGAAAACCTGGAAATTAGAAATGGCAGGATAACAACTTAGCATTGTAATTATCGAAAATCGCCCAGAATATGAGGTCAGATATAAAAGTATTATATTCCATTATTTCAAAGCTCTGTCACATTTTCCAAACTACTGTAAAAAATTATTTAGAAAAAATTTGTTGGGAAGTTTTGTCTCATCCGTTATAGCCCAGACCTTGGACCACATCCGGCTATTATTTGTTTTGATCGCTCTCTCTGAGATACCCTCCACTTTATAACAGGATTTTCAAAATTCACTTGATTCGTTCTTAACCAACTGAACTGAACTTTTTTTATAGAAAACTCCTGCAATAACATTTATTTGACTTTTCGATGGATGGATGAGTCACTTCACACTTTTATAGCTAGAACAGAAATCAAGAGTTAACCAAAATCGACCGTAATTACAACAAAATTTACATTTATTAAATGTTCACAATTGATAGACTCTTGGAAGTACATATTTATTTTTATGAATGTTAATTACTGCCACTTCCCAACAAAAAAGACACAAAGACATGGACACATAAATACAATTCGTTTTGTATTAAAAATGAGAAAATATGTATACTCCTTGGAGTTTAATTGTACCTATACTTACAATCATTCGCAATAGTAAACGTACACTTTTGAAAAAAGTTTTAATATGTATCTGAATCAATTGTGTCAAAATTAAATTATAGACATAAAAAATATGTTTAATAAATTTAAATTTAATTTACAATGAGTAATTTTTAAAACGTTAACAGATGTTTACTGTTTTTTAATTAGCAATAGCGATCATTTAATTTTAGAAGTGGCTGTAAATAATTATATCAAATTGAGATTTTATTTAACACTAAATTTTTTTTATTATCTTTTGTTTTCGCTTTTTTCAAATAAAGATAACAATTAAGTTTAAGTAAACATAGCCATAAAGAAACAAACCAAATAAAGAGAAGATAGTAAAAGTTTTAATAGGTTTTTAAAATTAAAGATTTGGCAAAACAAAATTTAGGAAAACAAAATATTTTGTTTGTATTTCGTCCCGATTTACACGAATTAATTTTTGTTCAAAATATTGATACAACTTTTTCCGTAAAATTTCTTCGGTGTTTATACAGCCCAATATAAATCACTTGTACTTTTATTTGAGAATATACACACATTTGTATACACATACATATGTAATACAAATAAGAGAGTAAAAAGAATTGCTAGTACAATCAAGTGTGTACTCGTCTTATCTGTCCCTTTCTTTCCCTCATCACGATGTCTAAATGGTAATCAGCTAACAGCGTTGTCAACTTTGAAATTTCAAAACGCAACAAAATGGAAACGTGCCATTAAAAAACGCAACAAGTTTTAAATTACTTTTTTTTAAATGTTTATTGAATTTTTTTAATTTCATAAATTCTAAATAAAACTTTTTAAAAAGAGATTAACGATTAATAGTAAAAGTAATAATATTTAAAGCCTTTTTTTAAACAAACGAGCTAATACATAAATATAAAATAAACATTTAACCACTCAAAATTTAACTCACAATATGCTATTCGGAACTAAAGTACTAATTGGTAAAGAACGGCTAGTTTCAGTACATATTTGGTACTTTTTTAATTATTTTTGTTTTCTATTTTCTATTCGAATTTTTTTTTTACGATTAAAATTTGTTAGGGCTCCACTAGGACTCTAAACCCGGTTGTTCGTCTACAGTTCAGTAGACCAAACTATCAGGCTACAAAGAAATTTTATTTCCATGTTTAAAATGTTAATTTTATTTTCAAACAAAGATTTTCACCCTATTAACCTTTAGCGAATTTGTCAGCATTCAAGAAAAATTTCATCACATTTGCGGAAAAATTAAAAAACACACCGAAATTTAAAAAACTGCACCACGTACCAACTTAGGAATTTTTCGCACAATAAATTTAAAAAAACACCAAAAATGGTGCGTAATGCGCCAAGTTGACAACGCTGTCAGCTAAGCTTAAAGAATTGCTTCGTGTAAACTACGACTTAGTATGTTCGAGTATAAAGTAAAACGAGCTCTGTCAAAACATTAAAAACATCATACGTTTCATTTGTTTGGTTCTACTATGCGTGTCACATGGGCTTTTTCCTTTTTCTCTAGTTAAAATTTTGTTTATTTTTTGCTCCTCTTCAACATCAACAACATTAGTAACAACTGACAACATCAAAGCTGTAACAGTAGCTACAGCAATAATTATTGCTAGTTAAAAAAAAAAAACAAACACCAACAAAAAAACTGAAGTTAATTCTGCAGTGAATTTTATTTGTATCCATTATGCTAAAGTCGGACTGAGTGCTGCTGTTGCTTTTCTTACTTATGTTGCTTTACAAACGTTAAAATATGTGCAAATGTGTATGAATGTGTGTTGTTTATGTGTGTTTTATTGTTGAACGCACCAACATCTAAGCTTTAAAAACATTCATACATCCATTGGATCATCAATTCAAAAGTCTGTCCGTCTATCCATTTAGCTTATCTTTAAAATGGACATTTATATTTTGTGTGCCTTTAAACAACTAACAAAATGAAATGCAGAGAAAACATCACTTGCTTACCCCATCGCCATCTCCATCACCATCATGTATAGCTGGCAACAATAATAACAACAATTCACCATATCTTCTCGTCATCATCAGCAAAATTTTATTCATTTTATTTTTACACACATACCCCCTACTGCAAAGTGACTGAATACTCCAGTTTCTCTTTTATTTTAACAAAGAAATACTTTGATATTTTAAAAATCTTACTTCTGGTATTGATTAACTATTAATGTTATAAATTTAGAAAAATTAAATTTAAAAAATTTGTCTAGTTTGACATAAATTTCCAAGAAATTCCGGGAACAAATAAAACCAAAATTCATCGTAGTAAATTTTATATCAGACATGTTAAAAAAGTTTTTAATTATAAGACAAATTTTATTTTAGCCACTATTCCGATCACTTTGGAACACTATTTCTTTGTCAGCAATATCAGAAGATGGCACTGAGTTAACTGATCAAACACTACGATATTTTCTAAAGGTACGGTCACATTTAGCAAATATTTACTCAAAAAAAAAAAACGTAACCACTTGTTTTAGTACGAATTTGTTTGACGTTGTTTACTCGTACAAGAGTTTTGCAAGATCAAACAGCATCAAATAAATTCAAATTAAATACTTGTTGTGCTTTGGCCTAAATAAAAAAAAGTTTTTTTTTTTTTTTTTTCAATAAATAAAGGAGTTCAAATATACATATGTATGTTATTTAGTGGTTACGTCTTTTTGTGCCAACTGCCACCCTACGGTTGTTCGCAACCAAATACCAAAGTTGTTCAAGTGGCTCAGCATGTTTAAAATCTCATCATTTTCAAACATTATTGTGAATTAATAATCTTCCTTGTAATGTTTGAATTACTGCTTGTTATTTTGAATTGAATTTACTGTAATCGTTTTTAATTATTTTTAGTCTTTGCTCCATAATTCCTTTATAATTAGTTTAAAAACAGTAGGTTTAAAATAACAACTACAGTATTGGTAAAAATAACAAGAACTGCTTCTACATTTTTTAATGATTTTTAATAACGAAGAGATATGTACTTAAAAACGAAAAACTTTGTTTATTCTTACTTTCAATATACTGATGATCTTATTTATTGTGAATCTGTACTACTTTTCATTAATCTCTTTAATGATCACAAGTTAATTGCCTAAATTTTGTTCAACAATTTTAATTTATTGCAAAAAAATAAAAAGAACGTTGCTTTCAATTTAGTGTTTAAGATATCAATGAATTTTACTAAGACTAAAGGTAATTGAAAACATAAGCGAACATAGAAAAATAGTTTTAACCACTGATTCTATTATTTTTTGTACTAAAAAATTAGTCACAGTTTTCTAGAAACGTTTTCTAAAAACGTTTTGTTTTGAGAATAATTCGGTAACTTGAAAACTATTTGACATATCTTAAAGAAGAGTTGAGATGTTTCTCCATATTTTATTGACTTCTACTTGTATTTAAGTTAGTGGAAGGAGTGGATATATTTAGGTGTAAAATATTTCCCTTAGCTCCCGTTAGCATGACAAGGGTCCAACACACTAATGGTGCTAGTAGTTTTTAAGGTAGCTCTCATGTTGCTAAACAATTTTCTCCAATTTTCGTAGATCCTTTTCATTACTTAAAAAACGAATCAAAACAATGGAAAAGAAATACACTTTTTGTAATGTACATATAAGACTTGTGTTAAATGTGTATTTTTATTTACAGATTTTATTTGATGCACCCTTTGATGCATTTTTATGTTGTGTTCATCTTGTAAATTAAGTACAGGACTCAAATGGCTAAACGTTGATTTCGATGTACACAAGTCATAGGTGTAAGTTAGGTTTTAATCGACCAATGCCGCAACCTAAATCCAAACTCATTCTTTTATTTTTTTTTTTTTGCTTTGTATACAAATATCTTGACTTTGTTTTTAAGTTTATTGCAAACATCGTGTATGTTGTAAATAAAAATTTAAAAACCTCGTTTAGTTTTTGTTTTCTGTTTTGTAGAAAGACAACATGACTCGATGTTTGTACGAGTATTCTAAAGACTTTTTATAGTCAGTCCAAGAAACGAGAATAAAGGGAACATATAAACATTTTACCATCAACAGAGTACGACTGGTTAGTGTGGCTGATTTTAAGTAAACAATAAATGCACTGACAGAAATTATTGGACAAATTAGAATATAAGGATTTTATAGTTTTACACTTTTCATTTATACTCATTTGTTTAATCAGATGTACCAACTGTTTCGATTTGTTGAAATGTTTTACAAACAAATATGTTATTACTACCTTATAGTCTTTATTTTTGAAATTCGTTATAAGATTTAGAGTGTATTTGTTACCACTTGATATTGGATGGTTTTTCATTTTCATTTTTGTGAAAATTTCTAAAAGTGCCTACATTAGGAAATGTATACAACATACGAGTGAGTACTCATTTGCACGTTTGTATTTATGTACAATTATATTGTAAATGTACATTTATGCATTATTTTAATCTTTTTTCGTTCATTTATGGCTGGTTTTTTTTTTTTTTTTTTTGATATTTTTTATTTGAAATGTGTTTTAAGCAATAAAGCACTCACTCATCAGCAGGAATGGCAAAGCACCACTGACTGCTGCATACAAGTGCTTTTTGGGGTGAGAACAAAGAAAATTAAGTTAGAGTGCTATATTCGGCTGTGCCGAATCTTAAGTACCCTTCATCTAAATATAATAAGAATTAAAAAAATACGCTGTTGTTAGGACCAGAATATCATTATTCAGTATTTCTTACTAAGTTTTAGTCCAAATTTTATCAGAATTTTATATATTTTTCGATAGATAAGTTTACGCACATGCAAATATTTTTGAACTTTATCTAATTTTAACCATTTACCAATATAATTGATGTAATTGCCAAGACAATAATAATCTTATATGTAATGTAACCACAAGTAACGCAGCACAGCAGAATATAAACTATATATATGGTGGGTATATACCACCACCAAATCCCTTATTATTAGGCGAACTTCATAAAATATTGTACCGTAATTTCTATTTATTTTAGTTGAATTTCATCTCAATAACGATATTTATAAAAATTGTATGTATATTCCTGTTATAATAAAGAATTTAAATTTTGTTTATATTTTTGCAGCGTGTAACATAAAGCGATATACTTTAGCCCACAATAAATTAAGTAAAACAAGTAAGAAAGTTATAGTCGGTAAAGCCCGACCATATTATACCCTACGCAGAATATTTGAAATTTGAAAAAAAAAACTAAGAAGTACTTAAGCCCTCCCGCCATGTCAAGGCTTATTCTAAGGAAGAGTAACTATGCTGTTCCACATATTCAAAGTCTAGAAAATAATAAAATGTATAAGCTATCGTACTTTTTTTAATTTCTAACTGCCGTATTCATAAAAAAAATACCTACAAAATTTTCTTAAAGTACATTTGAAGTCTACTTTAATTTTTTATGAATAAGGGAATAAGTTATTAGAAAGAAAAGTAAAATCAATTTAATGTAAAATACCAAGATGTTTTTATACATAGATACATATTATTATAACACGATAATAAACAACGTTTTATGAAATGTATAATATTTATGAAATATAAATTAATAAGTTGCTTTAAAATACTTGAAATTATTCAATTATTTAAAACAACTAAAATGCACAACAAATTAATTTATTTATTTATTTGATACTAGATGGCATTTGCGCGCGTTGCTACGCCACCAATTAAAATTAATTTGAAAGAAAGGCATTACACAAATATTCAAATTTTTTTGAGTAATTTTATTGATTTTGTTCATTTTGAAAAAAAGTAGGCGGTCGATAAAAGTATTCTTAGTCATGCCGGAGTCTTAGTTATATCCCGTCAAAGTTTTAGTAAGATCGGTCCAGCGGTCTGGCCTTTCGACAGGCGTTCTAATTAATTAAAAACAGTAGGCGGGTTCATACCAACTCAGAAACCTTCCCGGGCTCTTGCACAACAACTTTGCCAAAGATAATCACATGATCAAATACATTGCTTACGATTCTATAAAGGACATACATACAAACATTTAATTTTTGAGATGGGGCATGAAAGTGGGCGTGGCACATAACATTTTTATTATTACCTCGCCTTCAGTAAGATGTGTATACAACTTGTTTGAAATAAATCTGTAAAAAGCCATGCAGAAGCAATTAATCAATTTAAAAAAGTGGGCGTTAAATTAGACGTGGTCCTACCAACTCAGAAACCTTCCCAGGCTCATGCACACCAACTTTGCCGAAGATAATAATATGATCAGATGCATAATTTGCGAGAATAGAATAGTAGAAATGAATTTCAAAAAAGTACCAATATAAGTGTACTGAAATTTCGCACTTTTTAAACCTTTATATTTGAACCATGAATAGCATGTTCTCGGTTCTTTTTTGTGTGGATGGAAGAATATTTTATCGTTTCTTTATTCTTAAATTGAATAAATAATATAAAATGATTGTTTTTACCCCGTTTTTGTCACCCGTGAAAAAATAATTTTCAAAAAAGTACCTATTAATTATCTGTAATTCGTACTATTTGAAAATAATAGTTCATGGGACTTTTAGTGAGAAAATACATTTTGATAAAGAAGTACCAAAAAAGAATACAATTTTTAGGCCATAGGATTTCGAATTTCAAAAAAATTTTCTAGTCTTTTTTGATCTGAACCAGATGCACTTAATATAGTATTTCTGTGTTTATTTATGTAGGAGATATATATATGTTAACGAAGCGTTCTACGGGGACTATTTTTACCCCATATGGTCACTTGAATTTCGAATTTCAAACAAGTACCAAACACCTGTGGGCTCTTTTTCTGTTTAAGGGGGGAGGCATTTAAAATATAATTTCTAAGTTTATTTGTTTTGGAGATATAGAGGTACTGGTTTTACCTGTTTGTGCCCCATTTGTCCTCATTAACGACCGAATTTTCAAAAAACCCTTCTACATGTTGCAAAAGGATCCCATCACCCGAATTTCAAGTTTCTAGCTTTAGCGGTTTGGGCTGTGCGATGATGAATGAATCAGTCTTGCAGTCACGTTAATATTTTATATATAGTATATAGATTAATATAAATAATAAGTCGAATGAACTACCTTAATATGTTAACACATATTGCGTCATGGTAACTATGAATAGTTTCATAAGTCTTAGCACGAATTGTGCTTTCGTTTGTATTTGATAGACACCAGTTTTTTTGTGTTGCAATTTTTGTAGTGCTCGTCGAAATTAGTGAGTTAAATCCTCTATCCTGGAGTTTACTCTCAGTTTTACAGCAACTATTTCTTCGGCATTTGTTAAAATCGCCAAGATTAATCGATTTTTCATTAAAATAACTTGCTTAAATCTGTCTTTAAAGTACGTGCTGCATATGTTTTATTCCTATATAACATCATAATATGCAAGTCCTGGCATTTGAATATTAAATATTCAAACGTTTTATTTGCCACGTGAACAATAACTCCACGTTTACATCGTCTGTTACAATATTCATTTGAATCCATTCGCATTCCTGGAATATCATAATATTCATGACTTAAAGGCCAAGTCTCGACGAAACATAGGATATCTGATTCTAACAATAGCTTATCATTACGAATGTCTTCAATATATGTATGCATGTAACCTTTAAACATTGTGATAAGTTATATTTAAAGAATGTCTATCCATTGTTAATAATTTTTTGCTATTTTGAAGATTGTTCATCTCCACCTGGACTAAGTCATTATTAGTTGTCATCTTTGGTAAATGTGCTGGAAACTTTCCAATGAAGTAAAGTCCGGAAGCACTTGTTGCTCGACTACATGCAACGTATAAAGCAGAGCGTTTCATTCCCGGTTTAAAATGAACCGCTACGCTTGCATATGTTGCTCCTTGGCTTTTATGAATGGTTATACCTTCTGCAGGTACAATCGGAAACTGTTTGCGATCAATATTTACACTTTCATTCCGTTTGTATTGAAAAGACCATACTACCATATCTATAGGAGTCCAAAGTGGTTCGGCTGTATATCGCTTTTGTGACCGGACTAAAACTCCAATAGAGGCATCAGGGAATTTAATCCACAAAGTAAAGGGATTGCCATCATTCTTGAAGTCTATTTGCATAAGTTGTCCTATTGTTTCATTGATCAAACCATCGCTAGTGTTAATATTCACTGTAGCCATATACTTTGCTGTTGTTTTTAGCTTTAACTCATACCGAAGTCCCTGTGTCTCTGAGGTCTTAAAGCTTGTTACACTTTCCAAAATGCGTTTCCTATTGTCTCGAGAAAGTCCCGACCGATCTGACGTTATCATCAGCAAATTAAATTGTTTCTTCGGTAGTTATACTGTTGAGTTTTACGGTGTTTCAGTTATCACCTTCGATATTTGTAGAAAGGAAATGTATTGCTTCATCAGGAACATTGGAGACAAGAACTTCTCGTAACTTCATTAGAGAAATATCTTGTTCAGACATTTTTCCACATGCCATATTATTTTAACATTTTATCCTCGAATTTTCCACGTAAAAATATTTTAGGCTTTTTCTATGATGAACGTAATGCTAATTTAAAATCCCCATAAGATGCATTGTTATCTAGAAAATCGTTACTTAGAAAATTTTCAAAGCTATTCAAATTGGAAGTATCCTCATCACATAAATTAGAATTAGGGAAGCTTTGGACTCTATCATACAGTTCCTTATAATGAGCTAAGTTATCTGGAAGAGGTGTTAGAATTTCCGTTTGAGTCATTGGAGGATATGGGATACCATATCGGCAAATTCTTTCTTCTCGACATTCCCTTGTGAAGGACCAAGTGTGATTATGTTTTTGATAACCTCAATCCAAATCATTGCAATTGCTTTTTTCTTCTCAGCTTCCCAATGAGCTGGAGAAGAACAAACAACTTTTAAAATTCGATACCCATCATCGTGATGTATTAAGTTGTTCATGTAAGCGTCATTAAATGCATTTCTCGCTGTTACATTTGTCGACCTTATGTGTCATATAGTAACTTATCTATTTTACATGCACGTCTGTCATATCTTCGCAATGCAGATCTAAAAATTTTCCTGTAAGTTTCTAAACACGTTATCTTCGTTCCTCCATAGAAACAAATGAAATTTATTCCGTATCTTCATCCATTACTATATCCAGAGGTCGTTGTCCTTCTATGGTATCCATTATAAATCCCTGTAAAGGAACATTTTCGACAGGAACATTATCGAGTAACGTTTCTTATCCACCTGGATTCAGATTTTCTTCATTAAACTTATCAACATTGTGCAATTCTACCTAAATAAGCCTCAAATTCAAAGAATTCACGTAAATAGATACAGGATTTCGAAGATATCAGTCCATAATTGCTCCACTTACACTATAACACCTAGTATATATGTATAAGTTTGTGTTTCCTTGTGTAACATTGAAAGTATATGTATATATTCCATAAGGATCAAGAATTCTAAGTCGATTGAGCTATGTCCAAACTGATTAGGAGAATTATAAACGTTTTTTTGAACTCTGCTCTGCTAACTCGACTTAGAATACCATAAAGATCAATAATATATACATATATATATATATTATGGTGGAGGGTATAAAAAAATATTGTTTTATATTTCGTCCTTTAATAATTTAAAGTAAGTAAGAAAGTATAGTCGGTCAAGCCCGACCATATAATACCTTACATCCAGTGAAAACAGGTATAAGGTATGACCTATTATGGACCGATTAACCAAAAATGTAGTGGCATGACTTCTGTGCATATAAATATTGTTTTTGCCAAATTATATCTCGATATAAAAACGTTTAAAAGATTTATAATTTGACTAATAATGGACCGTCGCGACGGTTATAACTGATAACTGATAAAATCAGTTGTTAAGATTTGTGTTAAACTTTATTTGATGATTTTGGGATCATCAAAAAATTGTGCCAAATGATTTTTGTATATATAATTCAGGTTTATGTTGAATATGATTTGTGACTTTTAGCAACATGGAATTTTTCGGCAAACTGCCTAAAAGTTTTTCCGTCATCAAGACTTTGTAAAATATCACACTTTTCTTTTAAGGTAAGTGTTTTATGTTTGCGTTTATTATTTAAAAATGTGACACTTGGAATGGAATTAGACAAACACGCTTGCAATAGAATGATCTGAGACTGAAGTAATGATAATGCAAAATGTAAATCAAAGTATGAATAACAAAACGGGAAACACCCGAATTTTAATATTTATTCATATTTAATTTGTCCGAATTGTAGAAACGTCCGAATTATTGGAGTGAATGGACTGGCGCATGTCCGGACTGTCGAAGTTGTACTGTATAAGTTTTTTTTACTTTTTTATATTTTTGTACACATCCAGTTGTTGTTCTGTGCATAAAGAAATTATGTTAAATTATTTAAAAGCAACTTCAGCTGATTTTAAATGAAACGTAAAGGTGCTATCAGACGGGATGTATTTTACATATGTACTGTCACTTTTCTTACCCATATGTAATTTCGTATGTATGTCAAAATTTCGATTTTACATACGATTCATAATTTTTACTATCACACCTGCTTATGTTTTTCCGTATGACATAACCTATAAATGTAAACAAAAGCTGACTTTTTAACGTGCATAAATTGTTTTAATTATAAAGCTGCTGAAATTATAAAGTTCTTAAAAGTAAAATGGATGTAACAACTGCTAATAAAATAATTGTAGCGTAATTGTGTTTGGGATTGTAGAGACACTCATAAGTTTGCCACAACCCAGTCATTTCAAGAATTGCTTCTTTTGGTCAATCTAACCGCAATAGATATAGTAAACATAATTTAATTTATTAAAAATGGAAAAATACTTACTTTTCCATGTTCATTATCCAATTTCTTTAATTTTTCTTTTCAAACAATTTTGTTTAAAAACAAATCAGCTGTTTTGTTTATGTTTGTCATAGGAAAATAAAGCATGTTGTAGTTGAAAAAATTACATATGTATTTCTACATGTATTTTACACATGTAAAGTTTCATATGTATCACACGATGTGTACAACTTTTACAGATGGAAAATTTGACAGTACATATGTAAAATACATCCCGTCTGATAGCACCTTAAGTTTTAGCGGTTAAAGTATACTTTTACGTGTCAATAGTTAAAGTAAAATGTACTTTTAACAAAAGTCAACTTTTTAACTATTAAAGTACACTTTTTTTGTGACTATGCTTATGGCCCAATGATTTTAGTCAGATGATAAAATTTTTTAAAAGCTTTTTCAAAATCCCACTTTCTTATAATATTTATTTCGAAATCCCTCGTTTTAAATTTTAATATTACGACTCCACTTTGAAAACAAAATTGTCCTAACATTAGTAAAGTAAACCGAAAACACAAATGTCTTGTTGTTTAATTTTATACCCAGTGGGTGGTCATATAAAAATGTAAAGTACATATGGGAATAAGAAGATCTACTACTTCAATACGCATCATATGTTAACATCGTCTTGCCGCTGCTGCTGCTTTTTTATTGATATTGTTCTTTAGATTAATACTTGTGAATACGTTAAAGTATTTATTATGCATATGTATGTATATACACATATGTATTAATATCTTTATATGAACATATATGTACACAGTGCACAGTGCAGCGCGTATGCTTACGACAAATTAATTAAATAATCCTTATTTTACTGTCAATCCCCCTCGCCATTGCCAACAGTTGATAAGCCCAGATGGGTGATGGTAGGGAAGATTTAATTTTCCTCAACTGGGAATTAAAATGTTAAAATCATCATAACACAACAACAAGTTTAATTTAAACTGAGTTTTTCTTAACAAATACAAATATGCTTTTAAAATTAAAAGGAAACTGTCATTTATTAATTAAATTAAATTTCTAATATATTTTATATATGTATGTATTTCTATGTATTCGTATATGTATGTATGTATGATTGTGTAAAGCTTTTGCAAGTGTGTACGCATTTGTGGGTATGTACACAATATTTGCTAACATTTGAATATTTTTACCAGAAATTGTATTTTTAGTTGTTTGTAAACAAATATTCATTAATACATAATATCATATCCAATTGGGAATTAGCTGGAAATATATTCAGAACCTAAAAGGCAACAAAAACAACAAACACGCATTCATCCATTTATTCATACAACAAAGGCAAATTTATCTTTTAGGTAAGAAAACAAAAGTAATGAAAACAAAACAAAAAGCACATGAAGTTTACAATATGTAGTCTTAACAGTGTTGCCATTGTAGCACTTTCAGTGCTATATTTAGCATTTTGTTTCTCAAAAACGCATTGAAATTTTGAAAAATTATGCTAAATGCTTTTTAGCATAATATGCTTGACAAAAAAAAAATTCTCGAAAAAATTGTTTACTATTTTACTCCAAAAAATACTTTTGGAGAAATAAAAAATAACTTTTATTAATATTTCAAATAAATTTCTTTCGATGTGGTAAGTAAATGAACACGGAAATTTTTGAATTAATTAATAATATGAAATGTAATCTATTAAAACAAGTCAACAATTGTTATGAACAAAATTAGAAAAAACTATAATTTATATTTGTAACATTTGAAATAAAAACTGTATTGTTACAGTGCAAATATTTAACACTTATTTTTTCTCCTGTAGAACATTTTAGCACTTAGTTTTTCAAGTTTTAGCATATTTTGAAATTCATTTTCTGGCAACACTCAGTCTTAATAACTCTGGAGGCATTATCTTAAAAATTGAAATGTTGATTAAATAAACTGTCAAATACAAAAATAAAAATGAAATTTTACCTTTCAGCTAAATTGTTTTTCAAAATACAAACACATGAGATTGTAACACCCATACTTATTTCTGTCATTATTTACTAAATTTAAAAAAGTATGTATGTGTACATTAGAAGTTATATACATATGTATGAATGTTACATGTATGTATGTGTGTATATGGATATGTATGTAATATATAGATATTTATATCGTTTGATATGTAATAGCAAGTGTTAATATTTTATTTTGCTCTTAGAAGTAAAATTTAAAAAAAAAAATTTGCCTGCAACTGGGGTTATATCGATTTTGTCATTCCGTTTGTAACGTATCAAAATATATTCTGAATATTTATAAAACTTTAAGACGATCTAGAGGCCTCAAATCGTGTTTCTCAGGCTTAGAATAATTTTATCTAAATAATCTCTATTCTATTCAAAGATTGTTAATATTGATAATGAGCAAAATCTATCGATTCGACGTTTAAAAATAAATAAATTTATTAGCAACTTAACGAGGAAACTTAGAAAGGAGACCTGAAATTTAGCACAATTAATAATATATGTATATAATACGAGTATAAGACTAAATTGGTACAAAGTATTGGATTGAAATATTTGAAAAACTTTGTTGCGACACTTAACACTAACTATATATTGTAACGATAACATTTAAATGCATAAACTGTGGTTACTACTGATAGTTTCCAGTAATAGTAAATATGAAAATAACAAAATGTGTGTGTGAACCAGATAAATGTTTTCATGAATAAATGTACAAAAATCGATGTACGTATTATGTATCGTATTGATAAGATTCGGCATTGCTGATTATAACATAAAAATAGTTTTAAATGACAAAGTTATATAATTGATATATAAAGTTGCTTTGTTGCATCTAAAAGTGACATTTGGCTCAAGTAAAATTTTACAATTTATTAAATTAAATTTGGATTTATTCGACCTTTTTTTTTTGATAAAATAAAAAAAGTTTTTTTTTCGCCTCGAGTTCGAAAAAACTTTTTTATTTTACAATTTATTTACAATAAATATCAAACAACTGGAAAACAAAGGACACAAACCTCGATTTTATATATTTCAAATGATTGCTTATCCGTAGTACTAAAATTGTCTTACACTGAATTATTAATACCAAATTCTAATCAGTTTGACATTGCTAATTCATATATTTGCTTGTAAAGGGTCCCCATTAGGCAGTGCTGATATTCAGCCGGTTCGGAACGGTTCGCTCGAACCGGTTGTTAAAATTTTAAAAATTTTCCGTACCGGTTGTTGCATATTATGTTTTTTGCTTTTACGGTTTTTATATAATGTGTATTTATGAAGGTGATATAGTCTCGGCAACAAACACAATCGGCCATAACCATTTTGACTATAGTTACAAATTAATTAAAAATAGGTTTTAAGTTTAAAGTTGTTTTTAAAAAGAACCGTCTTTAATGTTTGTCTATGGTTCTGGCCCAATATTTTTCAGTTCTCAAATGATTTGAGTTGTCCAATCGTACAAACAACTGCTTTTATTTTGGCCATACATTGGATTCTTGGATGATTTTATCTTGATATTATTTAACATACTAGTTTATATATTAAATTGGATTTATTTTCAAAAATCATTATTTATCATTTTTCAAATTTTCAGTTATTATTATTAATTTAAAATAAACAAATTTACTTTACTTTGAGTACAAACAACATGAGCAAATTTGACAGTTGAAAACTCAACATAAACAAATTTTAAAATTTTCGCTATTTTTATCAAAATTTGACAAAAATACAATTTTTTTTTTAAGCGAACCGGTTGTTAAATATTTAGAATATCACCACTGCCATTAGGGGAAATAAATCTGTTATTTATTGGCACTTGTGCCAAAGTACCAGGACAAGTTATACGATTGTGCTGATAATTTAAATGATAATTTAAATGATCGTTAAATTCGATCGTAAAGTGCACATTTTATATAAATATTTTGAAAAAGCTACTATTTGGTAAAGATTTTGAATCGGCGTCATTATTGCTGCGTACTTAATCCAAAACCACGTTGGTGTGCGCAGCTTCGTAAACAAGCTGGCGTTAGAGGTGGCATCTCATCTGACGAGTTCAAGGTTACTTCTCCTACCTTATGTCTTAATAATATTTTACGACAAAATTTCCAACCTTGTCTAAAACCAAACATTTCCAATTCGTATTTATTTATTTATAAACCAAACATGAATGATTCGCAAAACATGAATGATTCGCTTAATCAAGATCTAGTGATTATATCTGAATGGTTTTGTGCGAATAAGTACAAAAACATAAACGCACGACAAATCATATTGCTGAATTTGTTTTCATGGGCGGTGTAAATATTAAGGAATAATAAGCTCTCAATGTTCTAGACATTAAAATTCAGACTTATTTTTACTGGATTAAACAAATGTCAAAAGGAATATACAAGTACATACCTCAGTTTTTTAAAATGGTTTTGGAAAAACTTCACTCGATTTGATTTTACAACTGATATCATTTATATTGCATTCATTGCCTGAGTAAGGCTTACAATTTTCAATATATGAAGTTATAATTCTAAAAGCAAATTGTTGTTATTTTGTTAAAACAGAAATGTAATGCGAAAATATAGTGCCGAAATATTGGTAGAATCAAATTATAGATATGTCTTAACGACACTATATAATTAGCCATTATTGATACCATTTATGCCAGAAGAAAGTGATGATGATGATCAAATTGTATACAATTTATGTTACTAAATATGTTTTTAGAGGAAGGGAAAAACTCAATGCTTTTGACTCATATAGCTAATCAAAAATAAGTTCTATATAAAAATAAATCTCACCCAAAAAATTTTAAGCCAATAATAGACATTAGCTCCCATATAAAACAAACACACTAAAATTATGGTATCAAAATGAAATTCAACACAAATGATTCCAATCTATACGAATGAAGAGCTGTTAAACAAAATCAATCTAATCAACCCAAGGCAATAACTAATGTACTCCTACTTATTTGGTGTATGAAGCAGAGATGGAAAATAGCTTTTTTGTAAAAACCGTATAAGTAAAATGTACTTTTAGACCTCTCCATACCATTTTTAATATTTATTAAATAATAATAAAAACCTTCAGCAACATTTTTAACATGACCTTATACAACGAATGTTTAAATTCGATGTAAAGAACTACAAAATTTTTAACAATGACAATTATATCAGGATATCAAACAAATCGTCGATCTCTAATGGAAATGTTTCAGTTTTTGGAGTTAAGCTATGTATACATGATAGTCAGATATTACAACGTTGTCAGATCTAGCAATGTGCTAGCAAGTTACTGACATTGAAAAATTGTTAGCAAAAGGTAAATTGTCAGTTTAGACGACTGTAAGAAAACTAACAATTTCATTGGCACACAATTGTCACACAATGAATTTATCTGTCAACCGGTTGTCAGATTGTTGTGTAGCATTGTCAAATTCGTTTTGCAGCATTGTGTGTGTGTTTAAAAATTTTAAATATTGTCACGGAACAAAAATGAGCAATTGAAACCATTTTATCTGCACTCTATGAAACAGGATTGATCAAAAGATATGTCGCTATCTATTTTTATTTTCTTTAATTTTCTTCCACTTTTTTAAAAAATTGTATTAATGCAACTTATTTGCTTATTTATGTATATACAGAGTTGCATTTAAAAATGATTTCTATGACAATGGTGTCATTGGCAGATGCATAAACTTTGCACATATGACAATGAAAAGTGGTTGACAATTGTTTTAAAACAATGACAATGACAAAATTGTGTGTTTACACGATTGTTAGATGTCTGGCAATATTTTTGTCTTCCAATGTACTGAAAATGCTTTATCTTTTAAGTTTACACGGTTGTTAGACATTTTCTGAACAGTTTTCGGACAACGTTGTAATATCTGACGATCATGTATACATAGCTTTAGCCTTAAAATCGAACACTTTTTTTTAATAATTTAACCAGCAACTTCTCATTTTTTAAATGCATATTTAAAGATCATAAAGATGTCAGTTCCTAAATGTTCATGAAATTTATAAAAATCATCTCTTCTGCACGCACTATTATGCGAAAGGTAACTCAAATCATATATTTATATATTTCATCTGGAATACCAATTTTTGACGCAGCAATACTTTAAAATTGTACCAAATCACTCGTGGTAGTACTACGGTACCAACTGAGTCTAAAATATATCAAAAAAACTACAATTGTACCATTTTTTTTCAACCCTGGTGCGAAGAATGAAAAGGCGTTTACAACTGAAAATTTATTTTTTTAGTTGTTGATATTATATTTTGCATTTATAACGAAATCGGTCATCTTTTGTAAAATATTGAAAATCAAAAATCATTGGAAAATTTAAAATTTTTTAATTTAATTTTACTATTTACTATCGTAAATATTGTATTTGTGCTGATTATGAGAATTAATAATACTTCTTCCTCCGTCTACGTAAAGTATTTAAAAACCATAATCGGAAATCAGCTGGACCGGGTTTGAATATGTTACATTTTCGATTTAGTGGACAAGCCGGTATACATAAAAATACTAAAAACTTAATTTATATAAAACTTAATGCAATAATTTCGGTAAACATATGGAATCACTATTAATAAAATAACTTTTTTTTCTTTTGAGCTCGAGATCCTTTATGTATTTACGGCGTGCTCAGCGAACTCGAGCTCAAAAGAAAAAAAGTTATTTTATTAATACATTATAAAGGTCGAATTAAACACAATGTAAGATTTATATGGAATTACATTTAGAATCAACAGATACAAAATAAGCAACAATTGCTTATTATTATATTTCTTTTGGTATCAATAAGTGATTTTTAGTTTCCATAAATAAAGATACATAAGCATAAAGCTAGATTTACACGATTGAAATTTTCTTCAAAATGCTTCAAACTCGTGTAAACAGCTAAATATCTTCAAAATTGATTTACTTATTAACTTAATAACTATTAAATAAATAAATTTTGAAGAATTTTTGCTGTTTACACGAGTTCGAAGCATTTTGAAGAGCAATTTTGAAGAATATTTCAATAGTGTAAATCTAGCTTAAGTATGTACATATGTATGTACCGCTTAACACAGTACAGTAGTACATTAAGGTGTTAAAACTTCTATACAAGTGTGGTTTTATCGCCTTGAAAACATTTTAAATGTGTGTTTTGAAAATGTTTAAATGTAAATTTTATGGAAGATAATGGTCGTTTTTAAATGAAATTGCCTGCATTATGTATGAAATATAATAAAGAGAAAATTGTAAAAGAAAAACATGCCACCATGTTTGTTGCCTTGTCAAAACTAAACGAGATCCCACTAGCAACAGTATATCGGTACTTGTACGTACAAGTTCTGTGTAAGAAGTATCTACAAGATTTCGTGCAGATACATGCGAGTAGTAAGAAGAAAACATGCCTCCATTTCTACAGACTTCTTATATATTTATTGCAGTAACGTTCTTATAAAATACGCATATAGTTACACACATAAATTTGTATGCATTTCAGTTTGTTGATCATGCATTCAGTTTACCAATTGCGTGCATGCATAATGCGTTTCAACAGTGTGATGGTGAGTGAGTAAACGAGTAAGTACGTCAGTTAACAAGTTTGTCGTTGAGCGATTCAATAAACAGTGCATCATCAAGTGACTATATTAACGAAAATGCAACAACATACACGAATATGCTTAAGGTACGGTCACACTTGACAAATATTTGCCGAAATAGACGTAACCCCTAAATAAAATATATTTGAAATCGTTTATTTATTTGATAAAACTTTGTTTATTTAGGACAAGACACAACAAATATTTAGTTTTATTTTATTTGATGCTATCTCACATTGCAAAACTTTTGTAAGAGTAAACAAAGTTGTGCTAAAACAAGTGGTTACGTTTTTTTGAGTAAATATTTGCCGTGTATGACCATACTTTTAGTCGTATACATTTATACTATCAAATACACTAAGAATGGTGCAAAGATTTTGTATTAGGGTGACACACACTGTCACATTGAAAATTTCATTGTTTGGAGCCCAATTTAATCTCCCGAGAGTGTAACGAAGTCCATAACAATGTTTGAGAGGAACAGAACAAAGTCTGTGGTAGAAATTGAACACCGAGACTTATAGGATAGAACACACACCACTATCTTTTCTTAGAACTTATATTGCGTCTTTTATAGACGGGTTAGTTTCGAGACGGTGCCACACTATTATTTTCAGTTCAAAAAATTCTCTTTATATCATTTATTTAAATATAAATGTGTCCCACAAAAATATATATTGCCCCAATAAAATTAAATACTTGCAGTACATACATATATGTACACAGAAACGTATATACATACATATAATATGAACGTATAACATGCAACTTTTGAGGAAGTGTTAAGTAAAAATATGCATCCATCCAAACTGTTCCTACAAACTTATATTAAAACAATTTTATGAAAAATATACAAAATGCGTGCTTTGGCACAAAATCAAATCAAATAAGATTTAATTTATATGTTTTGAATTTTGAACATTTTATTGGCCACAAAATAAACAAGTAAGAAAGTTATAGTCGGTCAAGCCCGACCATATTATACCCTACACTATAGTGTATGTCGCAGAATAATTAATTCCCTTCCTAAAATTAAAAATTTTAAAAAATAATTAAGAAGTACTTAAGCCCTCCCGCCTTGTCACGGCTTATTCTAAGGGAAAGTTAATATAATGTTCCACTTATTCAAAGTATAGAAAATAATAAAATGTATCAATTATCGTACTTTTTTAATTTCTAAGTTATTAGAAAGAAAAGTAAAATCAATTTAATGTAAAATACCAAAATGTTTTTACACATATTATTACAACACGATCGTGAACAACGTTTTATGAAATGTATAATATTCATGAAATATAAATTAATAAGTTGCTTTAAAATACTTGAAATTATTCAATTATTTAAAACAACTAAAATGCACAACAAATTAATTGAATACACTTTAAAATATAAATATTAATATCCTTATTCAGAAAAAGTTAAAGTCGACTTCAAATGTACTTTAAGAAAATTTTGTCTAAAAGCACACTTCAAACCTACTTTATTTTTTATGAATACGGCAGTAAGATATTTATTTGATATTAATATAAATAATAAGTCGATATCAACACATACTTACAATTTTTAAATCAGTTTTTTTGTGTTGCAATTTTTGTAGTGCTCGTCGAAATTAGTGAGTTAAATCCTCTATCCTGGAGTTTCTTCTCAGTTTTACAGCAACTATTTCTTCGGCATTTGTTAAAATCGCCAAGATTAATCGATTTTTCATTAAAATAACTTGCTTAAATCTGTCTTTAAAGAACGTGCTGCATATGTTTTATTCCTATATAACATCATAATATGCAAGTCCTGGCATTTGAATATTAAATTTTCAAACGTTTTATTTGCCACGTGAACAATAACTCCACGTTTATATTGTCTGTTACAATATTCATTTGAATCCATTTGCATTCTTGGAATATCACAATTTTCTGACTTAAAGTCCAAGTCTCGACGAAACATAGGATATCTGATTCTAACAATAGCTTATCATTACGAATGTCTTCAATATGTACATGTAAGCTTTAAATAAAGAATTTCTATCCATTAAAAAATCCAAATTTGTTAATAATTTTTTGGTATTTTGAAGATTGTTCATCTCCACCTGGACTAAGTCATTATTAGTTGTCATCTTTGGTAAATGTGCTGGAAACTTTCCAATGAAGTAAAGTCCGGAAGCACTTGTTGCTCGACTACATGCAACGTATAAAGCAGAGCGTTTCATTCCCGGTTTAAAATGAACCGCTACGCTTGCATATGTTGCTCCTTGGCTTTTATGAATGGTTATACCTTCTGCAGGTACAACCGGAAAATGTTTGCGGTCAATATTTACACTTTCATTCCGTTTGTATTGAAAATACCATACTACCATATCTATAGGAGTCCAAAGTGGTTCGGCTGTATATCGCTTTTGTGACCGGACTAAAACTCCAATAGAGGCATCAAGGAATTTAATCCACAAAGTAAAGGGATTGCCATCATTCTTGAAGTCTATTTGCATAAGTTGTCCTATTGTTTCATTGACCGCTAGTGTTAATACTCGTATTCACTGTAACCATATACTTTGCTGTTGTTTTTAGCTTTAACTCATACCGAAGTCCCTGTGTCTCTGAGGTCTTAAAGCTTTTTACACTTTCCAAAATGCGTTTCCTATTGTCTCACCGATCTGACGTTATCATCAGCAAATGAAATAGTCGGTAGTTATACTGTTGAGTTTTACGGTGTTTCAGTTATCACCTTCGACATTTGTAGAAAGGAAATGTATTGCTTCATCAGGAACCTTGGATACAATAACTTCTCGTAACTCCATTAGAGAAATATATTGTTCAGACATTTTTCCACATGCCATATTATTTAAAGCTCTAGCAAATGCTTGATCTTTTCTTTGGCGCATAATTTAAGTAAGTTCAAAATATTTAAACGTATCCCACAAGGAAGTTCCATATATAATACTATATGGATCATTTGAGGGAGCAGAAAATACCCAACTATCACCTACAGGAGGAAGTTGTCTTAGATCTCCAAACATTACTAAAGAAATTCCTCCGAATGATACAGATGTTGTGAATACCTGCTTTAGTCTGTCATCCAGATATCTAAACATTTTTGATCCCACCATTGACACTTCATCAATAATAAATAGTTTCAAATATAAGAATTTTTAGTACAATACATTGACTGTGTCATTGCTTAGTGGTCTTAGCTCTCCAACAGGCTGGTTTATTGGTAATGAAAACATTGAAGGAATCGTAGCTCCTCCAATTCCAAATGCTGCCTTTCCGGTTGGAGCACATAATAACACTTTTTGAGGTTTGGTTCCGTACCAGGTATATAATTATATCTGTAATTAATCTATTGATATATAGGCGATATTAGTCTAGTTTTACCAACTCCAACACCACCTCCCACAAACTCGTGAAATACATGACCAGATTTCACATTATATAGCAAATGGCTCAAATAAATCTTCTGTTTACTATTTAAAGCTCTAACCATTGTTAATAAATCGGGTTCTGCTATAAGTGGTGGACAGTTAATCAAACGAATCGAACCTTCTAGTGACTCTTCGGTTGGTTCCTTTGCTTGTACGTTTGTTTAATATCTGAATTAATTTCAGCTACACCAAGAACTCTAAACTAATTGTCAATAGCAGGATTTTTTATCTTCTTCAATGCCATTATTTTCAGATTCGTTTTCGTTACTTAGATGATCCAAAACATATTCAAATTCACTTTACTCGAAAACATCGTATGTTTTCCTATTCGATTCAATGGCATCTTTATGAATATTAAAAAAATCTTCATTATCATTTTGCAATAGTTCGGCTTCCTCATTTCTCCAGGGATGACATAACATAACTGGGAGCTATGGGTAATTATGGATCTATATTAAAAAATTAGGTGGAATAATTTCTATGTATATCCAAATTATTTTCGTTGAATTTTTCATTAGATAATGATATTTTTGTGAGATATATGTTCATTAGAGTGATTTTTCGAAATGGGCCTTGTGTGGGAACTATGACTAATTATGGGCCGATCATTACAAAATTACTTTACAAAATGTGTGTAATTATAAAACATATTTCTGTTGAATTTGAATATATTTATTTATTCACTTAAAGGAATTTCAGAAAGTGGGCCTTATATGGGAGCTATGGCTTGTTGTGGACCGATCCTTAAAAAATATTTAATTGCCATTTGTAATTAGATGAAAATATTTGTACCAAAATTTGTTTGGATACGTCTATAAATCTGGTATTTATGAACAATAAACACCTATTTCGGGAGGGCATCAGAAAGTGATTCTGAGTCGATCGGTATACTTTAAGGTGGGTGTTGGACCAATATTTCGGGGCATTAAAAACATCAGCACCAATCCAATATACCCTCCCCACTATGCTGGTATAGGGTATAAAAAAATAGTTTTTGTTTAGTTTTGAAAAAAATACATGGTGTAGTATTGGATGAAATGTGTGCGTGCCACAAACGAATATTCTTTGGTTGCATTGGAACGGCATAAGAAACGAAAAGAAAAATGTAAAATTCAAATGTTTTAAAACAAAATATTGCATGACTTTTAAATTATTAAAAACTGAAAAAAATAAAGAAAATACACAAACTAAAACAAATACATTATATTTTTCGTTTCATATTTGACTAAAACAGCACTTACGGCAATTTTAGTTGCATAAACTATAAGTGATGCACGCACATTTTATTTTTTATTATTTTCTAAAATAACCCTTTCAGAGTCAGCTAGAAAAATCGGCTAGAAATTGGCTTATTTATTAAATAAAAACACATACGTACACATTTACGTAATTGTGCGTATATGTTTATAAATGGATGCATATGTACATATATACATACATATGTATGCATTTCATTAAATTTCAAAGGAAATAAATACTAACGGTTGTGTGCCAAAAACAGATTATTGAAGAATTTATTCTTTCACAAATTAATTGAATCGGAATAATCTAAAAACTGCAAGTACTCAATTTAAGAAATTACATTTCCATATTTTTTTTATACACACCCACCACCGAATAGATATGGGGTATATTGATTTTGACATTAAATTTGTACCGAACCAAAAAGTAGATAATTATACGACGATCTAGTTATTTTCATCTTCCTAGTAGGAAGAAAAAGCTACTACTTCTGAACAGTTGTATTCCGAATGATCAATGCAATTTTAGACGAAAGTCCAGAATCTATTGAAACCGGAGACCCTTATTATACTTGATATTTGCAAATGATAATACTATTCCAAGCATTCATGGAAACCTTCAAAAACCGAGACGATTTTTAAAATAAATTATATTTGAATAAGAACAAGTAGGAGTTCTATATTCGCGTGTGCAGAATCTTATATATCCTCCAGCAATGTAATAATGTCACCGAATTTCTGCATTTTGTCAATGGTAAATAGTATAGGAAGCAAAATATTGTTGCGTTTTTATCTTTTAAAATCGGTGGTTTGTTGCCTTTAAATAAACCGGATTCCTTTTAATTGTAAATTAAAAACGTCAAGTAGTTTGAAGAAAATATAACAAGTCTTTATTTATTTAAATGTACACAAACTCAATTAAAAATGAACAATGCCTTTTTACAGACTTATATTATATGTAGTTTATGAAGACACTTAAATTATGGTTTGGGAACACTTGATGTTCACACAACCATGACTCAGAATAAACTAATTAACTTGAGTGGATTTGCTAGTCTATTTATATACCAATCATAATTTCTAGAAGATTCGAAACTAAGATACTAGAATATGCATGACTGCAAGTCTAGAATGTTTGTGTCTAGAATATTCAGCCAAAACCGTATACGTTTAATTTAGATTGTAAGCTTCAATTTATATATATCTCGATCATTACACCAATATGGGATTTAATAATGTTTTTTGGGAACGGCCTCAAACTCAAATGAATGCAAAAGACGCCAAAACTAGTTTCTAAGAACGATCGTTAAAAAAGGAGCAGTTGCCCCTTGGTATATGAAAAATGTGAATATATACAAAGCTCTAAGCTCTCCTTTTGTAAATACTGAGATCAAGAAACATATAAAAAAATATTTATGAAAGCTTGGACTTCCTGGGGACCAATTTTGCGTAGCTAAAATTCTTCTATGGAGTTTATTAAAACTTATTTTATAATACGAGGGCGGTTCGGAAACTTCTTATCCTAGAGCAGAAAGCGCGGTCCAAAATTAGCAACAACAACAACAGAAATTGTAGCCAAAGTGCATGATATGGTATTAAATGATCGACAAATGTAAGAGCGTGAAATAGCTAATACCATGGGCATCTCAAATGATCGAGCCCATTTAATTTTGTATGAAGAACTAGAGATGAATAAACTTTCTGCAAGATAGGTGCCGCATTTGTTAACAGTCGACCAAAAGCACATAAGAATGAAAATTTATTAAGCTTTTTGGATCGTTTTAAGAAAAGTAAAATTTTAAGCGTATTTTCATAACTGTTGATGAGACATTAATCCACCACTATACTCCGGAAACAAAAGAACAAGCCAAACAATTGACTGAAACTGGAGAAAGTGCCCCAAAGAAGGCAAAAAGAATTCAATCGGCTGGTAAGGTTTTTGGAACTTCAAAGGTATTTTATGGATTGACTATCTGCAAAAGGGTAAAAGAATAAATTGAGAATATTATTGTAACTCTCTGGATCAATTAAATGTAAAAATTAGACAACAACGTCCTGGCTTGCGACACAAAAAAATAATTTTTCATCAAGACAACGCACCAGCGCCCAAGAGGTTTTTTACAATGGCTAAAATCGACAAATTAAAGTACGAGTTGCTTACCCACCCACCTTAATCTCCTGATTTAGCTCCTGTTCCCAAATCTAAATCTAAAATTCTTAGCTGGCAGTTGTAAACCACTATTTTGAAGACCTTGAGGAAAACTATTTTAATCAAGGGATAGAAATGCTAGATAAGCATTGAACTAAGTCTATTGAAGTTTCAGGAGATTATATTGAAAATTAAAAATGTTTTTAAAAAACTAACTATTCTCTTTCTGTGCTAGGCTAAGAAGTTTCCTAACTGTCCTTGTATAATTAATAAAACAACTTGTTAAAACTTGATAATCATAGGTAAAAAAAACTCCTAAATTAAAGTCATGGAATAAAAAATAACTTGTTCAGAACTGATCCGTAAATGGAGATTTACGAAGCTTCCACAAAAGTAATAATTTCGAACAAAAAAACATTAGCCGCAATCCTTTTGTTTTTAAATTAAAATATGTTGTAAGCTAGAGAAAATTATATTTTGCAAGGCTGTATGACAATCATATTTATAATTCAGGACAACATGAAGGTAAATATTCTCAGGGTTAATATTTAACTACACATTCTAGGCGAAAGGATGTTGTAGAAATCAAAAATATTCCATAATTTGTTTGTCTGGTTTATTAGGGAATTCTTTTAAAGATCTGTATATATAGTGATCTGTATCTATAGTGTATAAAATATACTGACAGTAGCATGGCATGATCTTCTTGTAATTACGCATAAAGTAGCAATTATTATGACTTGTTAACTGATTTATGGTGCTGCATTTGTATCCTCACAAAATGTTTTCAACAATACGCACCCATTTGTATATACTCGCATGTATGTATGCACATAGATATTTGTGTTTACGTTAGTATTTATTTATTATTTTGTGCCTTGTGTATTCGGTTCTTTGTTGCACTTCGCTCATGCATAGTTCTTGGTTAATTTGTAGTGTTTGCCTCATGTGACATATTTTAAATTTATGCTTCACTATTATTAAATGCATTCGGCAATTGTACAGCTTGGTGGCATGTGTGTTGTTTGTTGCATGTGTTGCTTTTTATTAAAGACCAACCTTACTCACTTACTTATGGATTCACAATCAAACGGCAATTCACGGCAACATTGTTATGAAAAATGTGACATTACATGCATGCACATGTTAAATTGTATTTATGTATATATTTTATATGTATATACAACAAATATATTAACATATGTACATACAAACAGTTAAAAACTTAAGTTTTCGTACATACTCAAAAGTTCACATTTTCGTTAATTAAAGAGTACCAGAAAAAAAATTAAATCAAACAAGGTAGGTCCGATTTTTGGCCTCCTAAAGCTATTATACATGAATATATACTATATTTAGAAATAAACCCCGTTCGGATGTTGTTTATGTGCCAAAAAATTAATATACTTATCGACAGATAATACAATCAGTATTGTATATCAAAATAGTTACAACTTTACGTATCATATTATTGGCTTCATCGAAACCTAGCTGAATAATAACAAGAATATTCATAATGTTGAAATATTATCCTGAAAATACCAAATATTTAAATACGATCGATCTCACAAATGTGGTGGAGGAGTACTTATCGCAGTTTTAAATTATCTACCCTGTGAATGCATTAGAGTTGAACATTGTGATATAATGGCTGTCAAAATCAGGCTTACAAATAGATTCTTGTTCGTTACATGCTCCTACATTCCTCCGAATTCTCCTTCTGATATTTATGATACTCATCTTACCAGAATTGCTGATATATTTCTAGATCTTGGAGATTTTAACCTGCCATTTTTATTGTGGAACAAACATTTGGAACATAATTATTTACTTTCTACAGTCTCCAATGAATTCATTCAATCTTTAACTGGGTGCGGATTATTACAAATTAATCCTATTTTTAACGCTCATGGTAGACTTCTGGACCTCGCTTTTGTTAATCAGCCGACAGATGTATTTGTACGTAACTCACCCCCTTTACGGACAGTTTTTAATATTTTGTTTACGACGCCTTGGATGGAACTCACTCGTGCTACCGTCATATGAGAGTAGACTCAATCTAATTAAGTTATCTACCCTAAGAAGTCGTCGAGTAATGTTTGGTATTTCATTTCTACTTGGGTTAATTCGTGGTGATGTTAATTCCGAGTTTCTGCTTGGTAAAATTAATTTTAATGTACCAAATAGACCAACACGCAACTTTCAATTATTGAGAATGATGTACTACAGATCCGTTTATGCTAACAACGACTCTTTTCGCCGTATATGTGAAAACTTCAACAAATGTTACCATGTTATAGATATATCCGATAGTAATGATATTGTAAAAAGAAAAATTATTTTGTATTTAAATTCTTAAGTTATTTGTATTAATTCATTTGTCTGAAAGGATTTATATTAATCTATAGACCTAATAAATAAATAAAATAAAAAAATATTCGGTTGTACCGAATCTTATATTCCACCACTAAATTATCTATTATGTTTAATTTTATTATTAATTATTATTATTAATTAATTTAATTTAAATTTTTGCACAGATCTCTAGCAATAATTTGACTTTTACAGATTTAAAAAATATCAATTAGTTGAAGAGTTATCCAAAACACCATATAAACCATGGTGCAACTAGAGATAATATGACCATAAAGTCATATTATCTCTAATGCAGATATGAAGAAAATAGTAAAAAATATCTGAAAAATATCGAGGTAGTCTGAAACTCAAATCCTACTGAACCGATTGTTCCCATTTTCAATACCAAATATTTCGGTGGATCAAAGAATGTTTGACAAAAATTGCATTGTTCTAAGTGTTTTTTTTTTTCGATGCTCTATCGTGCCGTCAATAGACGGACGGACATGTCTGGATCGTCTTAGAATCTTATAAGAAACCAGAATATATAGACTTTTTGGTTTTACGACCATTATTACGATGTGTTACAAACGGAATGACAAACGTAATCATTTTGGTGGTGGGTATAGAAATTCAATTCTATTTTAATTACTAAACGAATAATCAGTAAATAAAACTCGTTTCCAAAAGTCAATGCCTTTATTTAAATATGTTTTTGCAAATTCGAGCCGACGTCTTGAATTATGCGGGAATTCGGCTTGCATAACCTTGATCCCGTAAGGCCCTTTGAATAGTTTTATGAGAAATTTTTTTATCCGTAGAATTTTCGATACTTTTTGGCGTTGAAATTCTAGGATTTTTTCTACGTCTCTTAAAGGAAGACTGAAATCGCGCCTGGCTTATTTTCTATAGAGCCAGTTTTTTTTTTTAACTTTTTATAATGCTCTGAACTGCAGCAAAAGGTTTGTTAAAAAGTTTACTGATAGTGCGGTAAGATTTTCCTTTTTTGTGTTCTTGAATAGCAAGATTTTTTACACCGACAATAGCTTCTTTACGCGTTCTCATCTTGTAAATTTGTAACAACTTATTTGAATGACAAACTGCTAAAAAGTAACTCAGCTGTCACGTAAACTACCTGAATTGAAAAAACTAAAGGTATTTGAACTGCAATTTTTTATATTATACAGACATCAAAAGATAATGTAGTGTATGAACACTTTTGTCTCTCTATATTTCAGGTTTAAATTTACCATTATTTTTAAAGGAAATAAAATGTTTTGCTTTGAAGGAGTAACTAAAATAGAATTGAATTTTTTTAATTTAACATTTTTTTCTGGCATTTTTTAATTAACGAAAATATGAAATTTTGGGTATGTACGAAAACTTTAGTCCCTAACTGTATGTGTGTACTATGTTCAATATTACTGTTCAAAACTATGTGTGTACTTAAATCTTAAGCGGCTGGTGTTGCTTTTTAATTCTTCCTTTTTTAGAGTTTCATTCTACTTCTTAATAGCACCCATATGAAATTAATCGTGCGATGCATAATGAAGTACAAGGTTTGTAGAGAGATATTTTATTTCTTTATTTATTTATTTATATTGCGACTACTTTAGCAGACTGCTACAATATTCAAACATTCATCATTATTACGTGTACGAGTGGTACAAAGAATTAGTCATAAAACTTAGCATGTGATATTTTATTAGAATCAAGGAAAGAAATTATGAATCATTTACATATATATATATTTATATTACATATGTGTTCTACGGAAGGCTACACAGAAGTTCTTTTAGTCTTCATTTTGATTAATGCAAGGAAATTTTAAATAGCATTTTATAAGCAGTTATAAACTTTGAAACTTTTAAATCTCCTGGTCCTGTTGATATAATAAGGGCCATTATTACAACTTGCCTCTAATGTGCTTAATAGTAAAAAGTAACTTTAATTAAAGTGAGGAATAAAGTGAACATATAACAACTTCAAATACATAAACCTCACTATAAAATTTAAAGGCAAGATGATCTTCCCTTTAGCTATCGGTCGGTTTTAGATTAAAGTAAACTTATAATAACCACTTACTTCTTATCTGTCCGATAACATCATACCTTTAACTATTGCCAAGTTATAATAATGGGTCTAAGTGATTTTCGGAAGTGGGAGCTGTGACTATTTTTTTTAAAAGAAGTAACACTCAGACAATTAATATGCCTATAGTTACTTTTTTGGGAAAGGGAATATTTGAAGAAGTAAACTCACTATCACCACAACTGGTGGTAAGTAGGTGCATTAATGTTAAAGCTTGATTTTATAGCCTTTATTTAATTATTTTACTTTGGTGGCAATACCACCGAAGGAGGGCGCTGTAATAAATATTAGTTAAGATGGATAGAAGAAAACTAATAATAATCAGAAACTGATGTTGTTTGAGTTGCAGCGGCTGGGAATCGAACCAGGGGCCATATTACCGCATTCGATTTCGAGTAAAATTTATCGTAGTTTTCTTATTTGAGATTATGGCATTCGATATCGAGCAAGAAATTTAGTACATTTTATCATAATTTCGATACCGAAATCAGTTTTCGGTACGATAGCTCATTCGTTCACGAATGCGGTAATTTGGCCCCAGGGCTACAAATACCAACTCATTAATGATCCAATGCGCTAACCAATTAAGCTGCAGCACCCTCACTAGTTCTAAAAACCGACAAGCGGGCATCCAGTGGGTAAAGCGAAATTGAGTAAACTGAATCCTGTTTTTTTTTTTTGGTTAGCTCTAATTTTTGAGGTTATTTAAAAAATGGAGGAGGTTGCGCAATAAATATTCGCGTAACTTGAAAACTGTTTCGTTCATTGAATTAAATAAAAAAAATAAAAATTCGGCAACAAAATTTTTTTTAAGTAGGATTTAATTCGAGTTGCAAAAATACACACAAGCAACTAGCATTTACTCGTTCACGTAAGTTTTCCATTTTATATCTTATTAATATTATGAAATTTAGGGATAATAAATACAATGAAATTTTGGATGGATTTTAATCGTTTAAGTCTTGTTTTATTTGGCATTTCGTTTCATATATGTAAGTGTATATTAATAATAACGGCATAACTCGATAATGGAATTTTTTTTATGAATTTTTAAAAATCGAAATTTTTGCAAAAAAAAATATTATTTCCAAAACGACTGCTCGGATTAAAAAAGGTTTTCAACAGTTTAAACAGTTTTCGAATTACGCGAATATTTATTGCGAAACCAAAGATGCGGAAACAAAGTTTAAAAGTTTAAATATTTTGAACTTACATTAAAATTTCTGATATAGTAGTGGGTATAAGTCAGGATGTCGGCCATTCATCGAAAAATATTGATTTCGATGCATTTGAGGCTTATTTTGTTAGAGTTATAAAACAAACTGAATAATTCTCCACAAAATCTCTTAATCGAGTTTTCAGCAGAAAAGTGAATAATCGACTTATAGAACCCTAATAAGTAGCCTTTTTGGCTGTAGAGTGTCCTTTAAACTAGAATCAACTGCAGTCGTTATTTTATTTGCCGAAAAAATCAACTCTTAAGTAAATATTGTATTTTGAAAATTATTCTGAAATAATAATAATAATTCATTAACAACACAATTCAAAAATATAAAATAAGACGAAAATACTTAAATGAATATTGTTGTTGTTAAAATAACCAGTAATTTTGTACAGTATCTTCCAATGTTGTTTGCATCTTTAGTATCTGTATATGTATGTATGTGAGTGTATTTATATAAAAATAATTTAACACTGAATTTTAATTTTTTAATTCCATGAAAAACAATGAATTCAACAAAAAAAAAAACAATGAAATGCTCGATGGAGGCAGATCAAAAGAGTTGACAACTGAAACCTTTTAAATAACAATTTCCAACATTCAACGTACAAAAAGCTTTGATGTATGCCTACTTGAGAGTCAATTAAATCATGTAAATGTCTTTCTATAACTGGGGATATCTTTATAATCACAGTTCTAAACATATACAAATGTATATGTACATTAGATTGATCCAAATTTACTTTTCATCTAACATATTTCAGAAACCTTGGAAAAGGCTTTTATATGCAACATGATGGCCAAGCTTCATAATGCTACAGGATATTTTGGTGATATCAGAAGAAATCGTTGAAAGAACGACCAAGCACTTTTTTACTCATGCTGACATTAACTATAAATTTTATAAAATTGCAAATTGCACATAGTGTTGCTTGAACTGGTCGGACGTGTTATTTTTAGTGCGGCTGAATTTTCGTAATAGGTGAAAAAAAAAAAAAATAAAAAAAAATAAAACTTGTAATAAGTGAAAAAAAAAAAAAATATATATATATATATAAAAAAAGATATCGTAATAGGTGGAAAAATAGTGGTTTTTCGGTAATTTAAAAATCGCAAAACAACTGCATGAGTGTCCCGCTCAGATGTAATTCTGAGAAAGAGCTAAGCTACAGTAGAAAAAACTTATGGATCTCTGAGGAAGAATCCTTAAGAAAATCCGTGGAGTCTCTTCTCACTACAAAAGCCGAAATACGGCGCCGTTCCTGTTCGCCCAATATAGTTATCTCATCCGATGAGAAATCATCATCTTCATCAAATAGTGCAGTCAAACCCAAAAAACAAGTAGGTATGGATAAGTACATCACCGTTCTCAAGCGACAGAGGAGCCCGACATCTGCTCAAATGTCTTCCAATTCCAATAAAGTTCCTAAGACCGTCAGCAGTGATAAGCCAAATGATCAAAACAGATTTGCTCTACTTCAGACGGATGACCCAGAAATACCGAAAAAGACGTTTAAGCCCCCACCAATTTACCTGAGAGAGCCCACTTCCAATAAACTGGTACAAGGAATTGTTGCTGTAATAGGTGAGAACATGTTTAGCGTAACCTCAATTAAACATGGAAAAATCAGCGAGACAAAGATCCAAGTGAATAGGGAAGATGATTTTCGAAAATTGTCCAACCAGTTGGAGAGGGAGACCAGGGATTTCTATACCTATCAGCTCAAAAGCGCAAAAGGACTCCAAGTCGTTCTAAAGGGTATAGACCCATGTGTTGATCCTGCGGAGATAAAGAACGGATTAATGGACAAAGGGTTCAAAATCAAGAGCGTAGTGAATATTAGAAACCGTGAAAAGATTCCTCAGCCCATGTTCAGGGTAGAATTGGAACCTGGAGATGTTGCCTTAAAGAAAAACGAGTCCCATCCAATTTACAATCTTATTTATCTTCTGCATCGTAGAATTACCGTGGAGGAACCGCATAAGCGTGTTGGACCCGTCCAGTGTCTTAATTGTCAAGAATTTGGTCACACCAAAGCGTATTGTAAATTGCCGTCTGTTTGTGTTGCATGTGGGGAACTACATGCAACTGCTCAATGTAATAAGTCCAAAACGGACTTAAAAATAAAAAAATGCAGTAACTGTGGAGGAAATCATACCGCTAATTATAGAGGTTGTCCAGTTTATACTTATTTGAAGGGCATAAGGACCAATAAGTCGCCAGTATTACCTGATCATCCTCAACAACCTAATTTCACGTCGAGTAAGAATTTTCCTCAAATTGTACGACCAACTACTCACGTAAACGCTCCTAATTCTAGACAAGTTTCTTACGCAAACGTGGTCAAATCTAATATGCCAGGTCTGGAGCAGGAACCTATATCGCAATATTCTGAGCCACATATCAACAATCTAGAGACAACATTGCAGACACTTGTCCAAACTATGAACACTTTTACGACCACCATGACATCCATGATGCAGGAAATGCTGAAAATGCAATCCACTATCTTGCAAGCCATTTTAAAGAAATGATTTATTTAAAAATTTGTTTTTGGAACGCGAACGGCCTCCGCCAACATAAAAACGAACTGGAATACTTCCTGATGGATAAGCAGATTGATGTTATGATGATTGCTGAAACTCACTTGACGTCGACAGGGTACTTCAAAATTAATGGCTACGTGTTGTACGATACTAAAGATCCCCGCGGAAGAGCTTGTGGAGGTTCGGCAATTCTTATAAAGAACAGAATAAAACATTATCTAATGAATAACATAAGTGAGGATTACCTCCAAGCAACAAACATTTGCATTGAATTCTGTCAATACAAATTTGTTTTATCATCGATTTATTCTCCGCCTCGATTCTCAATAAAAGAACACCAATACCATAACTTCTTTAATTCCCTTGGAGCTAGATTTTTAGTTGCTGGCGACTTTAACGCCAAACACACATTTTGGGGTTCACGTCTGGTAACCCCAAAGGGTCGCGTACTCTTCAACACCATTGCTCAAATGGGCTTAGATGTACTCTCAAGCGGACATCCCACCTACTGGCCGACGGACCGACGGAAGATTCCCGATGTTATTGACTTTGGAGTAGTGAAAAATATCCCTGTAGAATGGATGCAAGTGGATCCTTCATTAGACTTGTCCTCAGATCACTCTCCTACTATCATTTCAATGCATTTCCCTCAAGTGTGTGGCTCTCCATTTAGAAACATGACTAAGACCCGAGTAAGCTGGATAAAATACAAAAAGTATATAAGTTCTCATTGCACGGAAAATATTGTGTTGAGAACTACCGACGATATCGATGAGTCGATTGGCAACTTTACCGAGGACCTTCGACGAGCTGTGCATCACGCTTCCACTTATCACGTTGAATGTAGAAATAGGACAAACAGAACTTATTTATCTGAACTCGAACATCTCCTATCAGAAAAAAGAAGAATGAGAAGAGAGTGGCAACTTCACAGGTCTCCTGAACTGAAAGCTAGGCTACGGGTATGCAGAGATATACTAAGACATTTCTTAGAAACCCAAAGAACGGCTTCACTTACATCCTACTTGGAGGGTCTTGATAGTACCCCACAATCTGACTACTCGTTATGGAGGGCGGCAAGAGGTTTAAAAAGACCAGTGAGAGGAAAACCTCCTTTGCGAAATCCGACTGGTGACTGGGCTAGAAATGATTCCGAGAAAGGGACATTATTTGTTAACCATTTAAGAAATGTGTTTACCAAAAACAACTCAAATAACGTATCTGATTTGCCACCACTCGTTATTAGACCTCCTGTACCTCTAAGACTAAACTTTGGTGATGTCCAAAGCGCTATTGGTACTCTGAACCTTAGAAAGGCTCCAGGTATGGATAAAATCAGCAATAAAATGCTTATGGAGTTACCTCGTGTAGCTAGAAGAATTATCCTCTTTATCTTCAACGCTATTTTACGCCTAGAATACTATCCTGCAGATTGGAAGGTGTCTATGATCACTATGATTCCTAAGTCAGGGAAGGATCACACCAAAGTAGAGTCATATAGGCCAATTAGTTTACTGCCGACAATTTCTAAACTGTTCGAAAAATTGTTAATGACTAAGTTGATTCCAATTCTGAACGACACTGAATGCATTCCTAATCATCAATTCGGCTTCAGAGCTAAACACAGCACCATCGAACAAACACACAGATTGGTAAATGTGATAAGAGGGTCGTTTGAAGACAAAAAATACTGCTCCGCCCTTTTCATTGATGTGTCCCAAGCGTTCGACAAAGTTTGGCATGACGGTTTAATGAACAAAATAAAATTAACTCTGCCTGCTAACACCCATAAACTTATGGAAAGCTATTTATACGGTCGCAAATTTAAAATCAAAGAAGGCAATTTTTTAAGCCCCGCTCAGCCAATTGAAACAGGTGTGCCACAGGGTAGCATACTGGGTCCTACTTTATATTTGATTTATGCCTCCGACATGCCGTCAGACCCCAAAATCCACACGTCAACTTTCGCAGACGATACAGCCTTTATCAGCGTTCACAAGGACCACCAAGTAGCATCACAGAATTTGCAGAATTATGTTTATAAACTAGAGAATTGGCTAGAGCTTTGGAAAATCAGGGTTAATGAACAGAAATGTATTCATATCACTTTCACATTGCGAAAAGAAACTTGCTCGTTCATCAAAATAAATAATCAAATTATTCCTCAACATAATGAAGTCAAATACCTCGGCATTCACCTCGACCGCCGTTTAACTTGGAAGTCTCATATTGAAGCGAAACTTACACAGATGAGATTAAAAGCAGTGCAGCTTAATTGGCTAATTGGCAGAAATTCTTCACTAAAGTTGGACTGCAAACTATTGTTGTACAATGCAATTCTAAAGCCAATCTGGTGCTATGGAATTCAATTATGGGGTACTGCCTCAGCATCAAACATTGAAAAAATTCAAAGGGGTCAAAATAAAATTCTACGTATAATTACTGCAGCTCCATGGTATGTTAAAAATTCTCGAATTCACAAAGATCTATGCGTGCCATCAGTAAAAGTTGAATTTACAAAACACGCGTCAAAGTATGTCAGCAAACTTGAACACCACCCAAACCCACTTGCACGAGACATCCTTAACTTTAGTGGCCATAATCGGTTGAGAAGGAGGGATACCCTTGCTTTAACTCAAGCGCAAAATAGATGACTGGATCAGTTGATGTGAAATTTTTTTAGTATCATAAAATTTTTGTCTAGCACTGGCTGGGCTTATTATTTTCTTTTTAGTATTAAGATTTGAATACTTATTGTCATTTCATTATATGAAGATTCAATAAATAAATAAAGGCTATAATAAAAAAAAAAAAATAAAATTGCAAATAATGAGCCAGTCTAATGCACATACATACTTACATAATATTTGTGTATATAGTTAATGTAATGTAGTATAAAATAACTTCAAGTATGTGTGTTCCAAAGATATCAATATGACATTAAAAAAGTGCAGAAATATTAAAAAGTTGTCAATAAGTAGTATTGATTTCACAACGATACCTACCTACATATCGAGAGCGAATATCCAAAAAGTGCTAACTTAAAATGGTGGGTTAATTATTTGATTACCGTTTTATAAATAATATTAATAATTATTATTTTTATATATTTGGGATGTAAAGAATACGTGTATCAGTAATCGACTTGACATAAAAACATTAATTTTGAGTAAAACTGTTAGTTGGCATGTTTTGAATATAGGCACTCGATATAAAACATGAACTTTGTTTGTATTTCTTACTTTGTGGTTTTAATTCTTACTTGTTGTTTGCTTGCTTTGAATTTATATAATTTGTTTGTTCTTGTACGTGTATCTTTTAGATGTCAAGTATTTTGCATTTTTCTAATATTTATGTTCATGTTGCTACTGTCGTTTTTGCTGTTGCTTAAAGTTTAAACAAAAAACCAAACAACTGACCAAACAATTTCAGTTAACAACTAGTACAAAAACTCAGGAAAAAAATGACAGTTTATGTATGAAAAGAGAAAAAGCACACGAACAACATCCACATAACAAATTTATGTTCTCGGTAAACATACTTTGTTACATACATGATCAACTGTACACTAATACATATGTATGTATTTGCTCAATACAGTCGTACAGCAAGTGCTGCAACGCGTAACATTGCAACTGTATTCAATATGATAAAAAACAAATAAGAAAGTATGGTCGGTCAAGCCCGACCATATAATACCCTACACCCAGTATATGTATTATACAGTTTTTCAGAAATTAGATGGGAGATATTACCTATTATGGACCGATCATCCAAAAATGTATTGCCATGATTTCTGTAAATATAAATATTATATGTGTTAAACTTTATCTCGATATAAATACTTTTAAAAGATTTATGGAGGTTAAAGTGAATTACGGACAGGGTCTTATTTGGGAGTTTTGACTAATTATGGACCGACCATTATAAAATTAGGTGTCATCATTATTGTTTTTGTTGAATTTTATTTGGATAACAACATTTGTAATAGATTTATGATCATTAAAGTGATTTTCGGAAGTGGGTCTTATATGGGAGCTACAACTAATTATTGTCCGATCATCAAAAAATTGTACCATATTTTTGTATATACACGAAACATATTTGTGTTCAATATTATTTGGATCAATTATGGACCGATCTTCACAACATTTGTAGATGTGATTTGGCTTCATTTATTACTCATTTGTGGTGAAAATTGTTTGTATACTTGCATAATTCAAACATTTATGACCGGTGAAATAATGGACCGATTGCCACCAGTTTCAATCCCATCCGTCCTTGGGCCGAAAAAATATCACGTACCAAATTTTGTTAAAATATTGCGACCTGTGCTCTGCGTACAAGCTTTATCGGGTGCCCCGATAGACTAGGCGATAGTGTGCCGGACTATCAGTCAGAGGGTTTGCGGGTTCGATTCCCGCCAAAGAGTCGGGGTGTTTTCTGCAGACAAGCCAAAAAGCTTCGCAGTTTATGTTTATTTAAAAAAACAAAAAAAAAACATGGACAGCCAGCCAGCCAGCCAGACGGACGGACATCGTTAAATCGACTCAGGAAGTGATTCTGAGTCGATCGGTATTTTTTGGTGTTGAACCAATATTACTGGGCGTTACAAATATCAGTACAAATCCAATATACCTTCCCCATTATGGTGATGTAGGGTATAAATATGGTAAAGAAAAAGAAAACAATATTGGGAAAATTTAAAACAAACTTAAATTTAATATCTTATATTATGTGTTATTCCAGTTTAATTTCGATCGAATATGTTCTCTTTTTATTATTAATTAAATTAATTAAACAAAATCTGGTTTATTCGAACGAATAACGATTAATTGTATTTGAATAATTTAATCTTTACACGTGTTGGTTGGTTTGAGTGAAGTCTATAGACGGCTTGACACCTTGACACCTCCCAAATCGCTATTATCGACTATCAGACAAACTATAACAGGGGGAGCTTCAAACATATGAATAACTTATTTTGTTGCCATTCTACTTAACTTTGGAATTCCAACAATTGCCCGGCACGCCCACACAAACAAAATAATTGCTTTTGAATATATGGAGCAGTATCAAATTTCGCTCCAATGTTTTTTTTGTAAATTTACGTAGTTTTGTTGAAAATGGGACGGTTGGAAGGGATGAGGGGCCATTCCTTAAAGAAAGAAATAATTAAAATTCAATATCAAAAGACCTATAATATAGTTTGAAATTCATAACCATGAGTTGTTTTTTAAATTGCACGTAGATTAAATAAAACTGGGTGTGATCGGAGCAAGAAATATGACTCTTCACATGGTTACGACAACTACACCTTGCTTTTGGTAACAATATATTGTTGTGGTACACAAATAATTGTTATTTTAATTTGATTTTAACAGTATATTAGTTACAATGAACATTATTATGTTTATTGTAATTATAAAAATTATAAAAAAAAAATGTAGAAAATAATTCATAAATAATTACGATTTACGTCCAGCAAATTATTGTTTAATAACTAATCATATTGTTTTATATTTAACCATTAAAATGATTTCTATTCAAAATATTATGGTGTAATTTTCAAGTTGAAGATCACATTATGATCAGAAAATTCCGTAACAGTATGAAAAACTGTTGTCTAAAATTTCTCATACAAAAGTGTCACAATTTATGAAACAGTTCTGAAAATAGAAAAACTACTTATCTTTAACAAAAATAACAAAATATCTATTTTCTCTATTTCTAATTTAGTCTATAGAATTTTATTTGTTAAAAGTTTAAATTTCATTAATTTTATAAACCAGAAATTACAATAAAAATTTTTCAACAAAACGCGTTTTACTCAAAAAAAAATATGATTACTTTATTTTTCATAATATTATTAAATTGAATCATATTATGATTTACAAAGTAATGATTACTTTAAACTATAATATGGTTACTATGGGTCATATTATTATTAGTTTGGATCATCAAATTACGATTTATAAGAAAATATTATGCTGAAATATTACGATAATAATTGATATTATAATATTACAATTCATGTTACTAATATTCACCATAATATGTTTTGATTTCAATCAATAAACTTATCATAGTATGCTGCTACCAAATTATGTTTACCACAACCATGTTTTTCTCTGCGTGTGCAACAAAAGGAAACTATTGTAATCAGATTTTTAAAACATCGTTGTTAAGCTAAAAATGGGCAGGATCTGAGGAACTGTAATTGTGAGAGTCTTCAAACTTTGTACAAATTAATATTATAGCATTGTCTGTAGTTTGGCTTAAAATTAACGGAAAAATCTAAATAAAAAATATTTTTTTTATCATTGTAAATAGACGGTGCAAAGGTCAATATTAAATTTCAAATATTTTGTCAACTATTATATTCAGAGTTTTCAAACCTCGGTTAAATGACTTTGTTGAAAAAAAACTCGTCATTGAGATGAAAATATCGTTATTGTAATGATGATGCATTTCATCACAACACTCAAATACATAGAAATCACAGTAAAGCATTTTATGAGGAAACCAAATAATAAAATACACAACTTGGTATCGCTACAGAATGTAACACAAATTTGGTTGTTCAGAGCTTATTTTTATTATAAATCGGCTGTATAACTTCATTAAAATGTCATAGCAATATTAAAATAATCTTCGAAGAATATCAAAAATTAATTTATTAAAATTAATGGAAATTAAGTACATACATATACATACATACATACACACATGTGTATGTACATACCTATGAAATAATAGACAATAAAAACTACAGATTTAATGAGTATGCAACAACTATTTTCAATCAAAATTTCCGTCTGTAATTTAAAACCAATTTTATTCTGTTCAGGAAATGCATTATGCAAATATATATATATATGTACATACACGTATGTAGACTCATTTGTACATTGGTACCGAAAAGCGAACAAAAATAATATATATGTATGAATGTTATTTGTATTTCTTTTATTTGTTCTCTGTTTTTTTTTTTGCTGTCAATTGTTTATGGTTGGTAAATTTTTCCTTTGAAACGAGCGATTTTTTAGTCGCCTACATTCATGTATTTAAATTTTTGTCAGTTTTTCCAGATTAACTTTCCAATATTTGTTTGTATATATACACATATCCCAGCAAGTGTTTTTGAAAAAATTCTGGTTTAAGATGACTCCACAAAATGTGAAATAAATAAATAAGCATATGTATATAAACCAATTCCTCGCTTTGGTCGTTTCGATTTGCTCTTTTTCGAAGTTGCGAGGCTGCTTAATTAGTACTAACTTTCACTGTACGCCGTTAGATTTTCGAGGCTTTACTTTTTTTTTGAAATTTTGCAAAATCTGCAACATCATTAGATGCTAAAACGACGAGCCGTACAAGAAGTGCTTTGATGATCGAAAGCGAGTCCTTACTTTCTAGTTGGTTTGAAAACCAAATTGCACAGAAAATATGTACCAGTAAAATTATTTGCTGACATAAAAAGTAAATCATTATACACCAACGATAACGCTAGTGGTAGTAATAAAGACAATTGCTACAAGAAAATTTATTTTACGTTGAAAAAATGCTGTTCAGCAAACACTGGACCAATTTTTTGTGAAAGAAAGCCGACAACTTAGTATTTTCGTAACCCTAGAACATATATTTGTTCTTTACATGGTTTGCTATAGAAAATATTAATTCATTATGCGTCGTGTTTCTTGGGGACGTAACCCCGACGCAAAGTGCATTTCACTTGCAAAAACAAGAATGGTCTCATATCCTCTGGTATATGGAAAATTTTAAAATGCAAAGTTTTGTAAAAAAAAACAAAATACTATTAGTACTATTAAGAATGAAGAATATGGCAGATCTGAGTCGAAAAGCAGATGAAAGAATTAAAATAATTTAAAAGGTAACTATTTTGCAGCACTGTTAAAAGTTTCGCTGGGATATTTAGCATGAAATCTATAAACATTTTTACTTTTTTATTTATAAATGCATTAATTTCTTTGTTCTGTTTATAAACAAAAACAAAATCAAAATAAAAAAAAAACAACAACAGCAGCAAGAAAATTATATCAAAAACTTAAAAAAGCGTAACACAATAATTTATAAAAAGCCCACAACCCATACTTAACAATTTCAGCCATTATAAATGTATTTCCTGTTGAAACTCATTCGTAGTGCTTCTGCTTGTTATTCATTTTGTTGTTTTCACAATTCGCTTAAACCAAACTAACAACAGATAAAGTGAAATTGTTGGTTACAGAGCGAATACTATAATTTAAATAATTTGCAACAATGTTATTGATAATTTGTCGAAAACAATCGAAATGCAAGAAACAATTCCAAACAGGGACAGGCACACAACAACCCTTTTCTGTTGTTGATCCGTGTGTTAAACAACATCAACAACCGCGACTGAAATAACAAATATGATAATATCTGCAAAGCTATTTTAAATATTGTTTAACAAAACATTAATAAAAGATAAAATCTCTCTAGGGGATATCGACGATAAAAAACATTCATACAAGATACGAGTACATACTTATTATGTAAATGTATGAGCTGTCTGTCGCTCGCAACTCTCATACAAATGATATATGATCACAAATTGTTTTGTTGTGTGAAAACCGGTAAAATCTTCATTATCATTTCAAGTTTTAAGAAGAACAGTCCTGGGAAAGTGTTAAAATATAAACAATAAATAGGAACTGATGTAAAATTATCCTTTAATCAAATACATTCTCCTTATGACGTATTTATAAATATATTCGCGTTTTCCATAACAATAGCAGCGACTTGAAGACTTGTCTAAGTATTTAATTGATGCAAGATGCGAACTATGTAATAGAATTAAAAAGGTGGTGACTTGAAAGGGGTTGAGACATTTTTAAAAAATATTGAAAACAATAAATGCAATGAATTGTTTCATAATCATTCATATAAAAAGACTTTACCAGCAGACAGACTGTTATAATTTTTTTTAAAATAAAACAATTTAAACAAATAAGAAAGTATAGTCGGTCAAGCCCGACCATATAATACCCTACACTCAGTACATGTATAAAACAGTTTTTAAGAAATGTGCGCTATATGGCAGACATGACCTATTATGGGCCGATTATCCAAAAATTTAGTGTCATGATTTTTGTGAATATAAATATTGCGTATGTTAAACTTTATCTCGATATACTATAAATACTCTTAATAATTTTATGGAGGTTAAAGTTGATTACGGGGAGGGTCTTATATGGGAATTTCGACTAATTACGGACCGACCATTATAAAATTAGGTGTCATCATTTCTGTATATTATTTGTGTCGAATTTTTTTTGATTACCAACATTCTTCAGAAATTTCTGATCGTTAAAGTGATTTTTGGAAGTGGGCCATTTATGGGAGCTACGACTAATTATAGACCGATCACAATAAAATTGTACCGTATTGTCTACATACATATGAGATATATTTGTGTTGAATATTATTTGAATACCATAATTTTTGAGTGAGTTATGCTCTTTAAAGTGATTTTTGGAAGTGGGCCATTAATGGGAGCTACGACTAATTATAGACCGATCACAATAAAATTCTCCGTATTGTTTACATACATATGAGATATATTTGTGTTAAATATAATTTCAATTCCATAATTTTAAAGTGATTTTTGGAAGTGGGCCTTATATGGGAGCTACGACTAATTACAGACGGCTCACAATAAAAACTTTGAAAACTTTGCGCACAAGTTTACATTGAAACCAGCCACGACGAATGAACGCACATGAATAAATTTACTCAAAATTTTTCAATTTCATGGTGATTGTGGGACTAATATTTTTGCGCATTATAAACATCAGCACAAATCCAATAAAAAGTAAAAATTAAAAGAATTAAATTGAATTCTACCCACATACAATCACTCACTATTTGTAAATTTGTATCGAATAGAAATAATAACTATGCAGCGCTTGTTTAAAACCAATATTCAGCATTTCTAGCGCATTTGGAGTGCGGCCAATATTTGCCAACAATTGTGCCAACGTTTCTACTTTATTATAAGAGCCAACAGCAAACGCCTATTTAAATTTTTATTATTATTAATTCAGATATTTACATACATTTATTAATATTTCTTTGTACAGAAATTTCATTTCAGTAAAAGGGTCATTTTATTAATTTATCTTTTAAATCAAAACCATAGCGATTTTATATTTTTTTTATAATTATAATTTTGTTATAGCGAATCATATTATACGAGTATATTCTTTAACAATCTTTCAAATCGCTGATCTTACATACATAAGTAGTCAAGTATCTTTAATTTATATTAATTTCCACGGCAACCAACCCCCATATTTAAATGGGGAAACTTTAAAAATAACACTTTCATATTTCTCACATATATACATACATACATATGTATACATATGTATGTACATTACATTGTAAATTGTGCGTAATTGCAATAAATTATAATTATTTGTATTTTCCAAATACTCGCTAAGACGCTGAACAAAAGACAGCTTATTATACTTAATACCTTTTCTCTTGAATTTTATTTAGAAAATTTGTAATTTAAAATAAATGTAAAATATATGTATGTATGTCTGTATGTGTGAGTGATGACTACAAATGAAAAATCTATGGAGTTGTTTTACAATATTTTAAATTCTAAAGATGAGTACATACCTATGTATGTATGTATGTAAATATATATAGTGGCAAGTATAAGCATGTAGTAATGAATTTGTGTGTACATACATATTTGGAATGTTGCTGAGTTTAACAAATACGGTGGCATAGATGCCAGAAAGGCATTGTTACGCAAATTTAGATTTATTTATTCTCATACATAAATACACTCCATTCTTTTCTGTGTTGCCTTTTAAATCTGCACTTCCATTGTTCTTATTTAAGAGGTGCATATTCATAAATTTTTCTTTTACTTTTTACGTCATTCTGTAGAATTTTTCACTAAGTACTTGTATTTGTGCTTTCGAAAAGTGAAAACCCTTTTACAAGGAGTTTTTTTTTCTGTTTTTGTATTGTATCTACTTTAGTAAATAGCAAAAAATACGTTTGTGAATACATATTACTTTTGTAAGCGTAACGAAATTGTAAGCTGTTTTAAATGTGCTTTACACCCTTTTGATGTAAGATGTATTTGTTGCAAAGGGGGAAGAACAACCAAATTGTTAGAGTTTTTTTTATTTTTGTAAATATTCTTTTTTTTTTTTTTGGCAGATTATTAAAATTTTGTTTCTTTAGAGAATTTAAATTTTCTTTCAGATTTTTCATACTTTTGCATGGTTTATTAGCATAAGTCTTTGTCATCAATTTTCTGCTTTTTTAGTGCTTGCTTGTTGTCTCTATTATTTAGCTGCATTTAAGGACATGTACACTTAAGATACACACTCGCTATGAGTTGTTGCATTCGCTTTACATTTTTAGTGCATTCATTAGTTTGCCACCAGTGTTGCCAGTTTATATCAGTTTGTCATTCCGTGTGTAACACTGAGAAATATTCACCTAAAACCCACAAAGAGTACATACATTTGAATGTATGTATGTATATTATTAATCCTTATGGAATTCTAAGTCGATTGAGCTATGTACGTCTGTCTGCCTGTCCGTATGTCTGTCTGTGTAAAACACACATCCAAATATGTCAGCAAAGTTTACAAAAAATCATTTATAATTTTGGACCAAAATGTGTAACAACTTCCAACAAAATACGATATTTTTAAACAGATTTTTGCTATTTTGTTTAAATATATTGCAGATAATAACATGCAATTTTGTACACGTTATTCCTACGGTGGAAGGACAAACTGTGATGAAAATAGTATGAATCGGTCCTTGTTTTCTCATAGACCCCATTTTGCAATATAACGATAAGACCAAAACCAGTTTGGCACACTTCAGCCGGATCGCAATATTCCCAAATGTCAATAAAGATTAACAGTCTTATTCAGAAAAAATTAAAGTAGACTTCAAATGTACTTTAAGAACATTTTGTATGAAAATTTTGTCTAAAAGCACAATACGGCAGTAAAGTACATTTCATTTGGGGTTCCTTGCGTGCACGCGGTGGCAATAAAGAGAGATTCATTTGGCTGTTAATCTGTTTCTTGTAGGCGGTCGGTCAATTGGGTGTTGTAGTGGTGTGGTCGCTGTGGCAATTTCGAGACTGGTACTAACGCTTTGGTGATGTTGTCTGCTTTCTCGATTTTAGCTGTCTTTAGAGATGGCTCTGCAATGGTAGAGTTATCTTCCGTTACCAATTGCTGGGTTTTGCAAGAGGCACAGTTTTCGTTTTCATCGGTGAGGGAATGCTTGGCTTTCGTTTGCTCTAGAGTTTGTTGTAATTGTTCTTCACTTAAAACCGATTCCACGCCTTCCTTACCAAACATGGCCAAAGGTTGTCCCAAAACTATGGAAGTACTACGGCAGACATGTTTTACCTCTTTAAGTCTATCCATTGGCGTTTGTCTGCTGCAGGTGCTGTTGCTACATTGGAAGATGTTGTGATCGCAGTTGTAGCTGAGCAGAGAAGGATAGCAGCCCCACAAGTATCATCTAGTGCAGCCTCCTTTAAATCACTGGTTAAATTCTTCAACTTAGCTTTAGAGTCTTTAATTTTATCATTTTCCATTTTGGGTGAAAGCATTTCCTTCATTTTCTGCATGTCCTTGCGTTGCTTTTCCAAAGATTTATCTTTCTTTTTGGTAGATGGTTTTAAGGCTGGAATTGTTGTGGTCTCCATTACTAAGGGCTCGATTTTTAAATCGTTTCGGTCTTTTATCCAACTTTTCTTGTTTGGTTTCTAAAAATGTTTTCAGGAATAAAGGGTATTCCAATATAGCCGGTCTTAACAGTGGCACACTGCCAAAGGTAACATTATAATCCACCAAAGGATTTGATTTCAGACTTAGTTTAAGTGTTTCCGTTAGGAAAGTAGTTGATGTAGTATTTATTGGTGGTAGCAGCTGCATTTATTAAAGGTTCCTGTAAATGTTTCCATTTAATAGCGCCAGCCGTTTCCTCCAGTTGGTTTCATTGACCAAGATCCATTTTCTATAATCACATTGAAACATTGCTCCTATTAAAATGCAAAAATAATTATTTTATGGCAAAATTTTTGCATCATATTTTCTCATTGTAAATCTCAATATCTGGAAGGAGACATTGTTTTGTGGGGTTAAGGCGAACAAAAATCCAACATTAATTTTTTGCGGTCACCCTAGTATTCAGTTTGAACATTAATTAAATCACACTGTTAAAAATTTAATGATTTAATTTTCGTAATATTTTCACACTGAAACATCTTTGCAAAAATATGATCCCTAAGATAACCCCAAATTGGAAACAGATTTTAGTTGTTGGCAACTCTATTTGCCTGATAAATATGTTTATGTTAAGAATAACAAAACACCTCTTAACCGTTTTGAATTTGCAATAAAATATGTACGAGTAGATACAATACTTTTGTTGCTGTTGATGATAATGTTGCTATTCATACCCATATCAGCACGTATGTATGTTTGCATGGATATTATCCTTATTCATTTCGTGTGTGTCATTATCCTTTTAAAAGACTTTTTCGATTGCGTCGTTTTTTAAAAGGATTTTTTGTGTTCAAAATTGAATGGAAAAAATCTTTTTTTAAATTTTATTTTTTTATTATGTAGGTACATATGTATACGTATATATATATATATATATGTATATGTATTTTTTTTATTAAAAAATTATATGTTTATGTATTTTAAAGTAATTTTTAATATGTAAGCTCGCTGAAAGAGTTTTAAATCAAAGTAATGATTTTTACAATCCGAAATACAGAATTATATTTTGAACAAGACACAGTTAATTGTTAACTGCCAGTTACAGTCAGATTTACGTAATCATTTCAGATACAGACGATGTTCGCACACAGGTTGGTTGCGAAAACTATACAAAAAACAAGTAAGAAAGTATACTCGGTCAAGCCCGACCATATAATACCCTACACCCAGTATATGTTCAAAACAGTTTTTCAGAAATGGGCGTTATATGGGTAATATAACCTATTGTGGACCGATCATCCAAAACTTTAGTGTCATGATGTCTTTGAATATAAATATTATGTATATTAAACTTTATCTCGATATAAATACTTTTAAAAGATTTATGGAGGTTAAAGTTGATTACGGGGAGGGTCTTATATGGGAATTTCGACTAATTACGGACCAACCATTATAAAATTAGGTGTCATCATTTCTGTATATTATTTGTGTGGAATTTTATTTGGTTACCAACATTCTTAAGAAATTTATGATCGTTAAAGTGATTTTCGGAAGTGGGCCATTTATGGAAGCTACGACTAATTATGGACCGATCACAATAAAATTGTACCGTATTGCTTGTATACATATGAAATATATTTGTGTTAAATATTATTTGGATACCAATATTTTTGAGAGAGTTATGCTCTTTAAAATGATTTTCGGAAGTGGGCCTTATATGTGAGCTACAACTAATTATGGACCGATCAAAATAAAATTGTACCGTATTGCTTGTATACATATGAAATATATTTGTGTTAAATAGTATTTGGATACCAATATTTTTGAGAAAGTTATGCTCCTTAAAATGATTTTCGGAAGTGGGCCTGATATGGGAGCTATGACTAATTATGGACCGATCAAAATAAAATTGTACCGTATTGCTTGTATACATATGAAATATATTTGTGTTAAATAGTATTTGGATACCAACATTTTTGAGAGAGTTATGCTCTTTAAAGTGATTTTCGGAAGTGGGCCTTATATGTGAGCTACAACTAATTATGGACCGATCACAATAAAATTGTATCGTATTGCTTGTATACATATGAAATATATTTGTGTTAAATATTATTTGGATACCAATATTTTTGAGAAAGTTATGCTCTTTAAAATGATTTTCGGAAGTGGGCCTGATATGGGAGCTATGACTAATTATGGACCGATCTGCACAAAATTTGTATATGTGATTTGGCTTCATTTACCACTCATTTGTGATGAAATTTGTTTGGTTCCTTTTATAATTGAAAGATTTATGATTGGTAACTCCCAATTTCGGGAGGACATTTGTATGGGGGCTAGGTGAAATAATGGACCGATTTCTACCACTTTCCATCCCATCCATACTTGGGCCGAAAAAATATCATGCACCAAATTTTATCGAAACATCTTCAAAATTGCGACCTGTACTCTGCGCACAAGCTTTACATGGACAGCCAGCCAGCCAGACGGACGGACGGATATCGTTAAATCGACTCAGAAAGTGATTCTAAGTCGATTGGTATACTTTAAGGTGGGTGTTGGACCAATATTTCTGAGCGTTACAAACATATGCACAAATCCAATATACCCTCCCCACTATGGTGGTGTAGGCTATAAAAACTTTCATACCAAGTAATTAATTAAAGAGCTAAATTCTGTCACTTTACTACTTACACAATTCCATTGTTAAAATAAAAAAAATATTTTCCAATATTAAAACTGCTTAGAACAACCCCTCACATACTTGTATATGTACATACATATGTCATCACTTTAATTTCACTGAAACTTTTGCAAATAATAACTTAACTAACCATAATGTTAACATTTGATCCGTAAAAAGTTCCCAGGGACACCTGGCCAAATTCAGATTCTAGATTTTAAAAAACTATACCTGCTAAGATACTTTAAAAAATGCAAAAAAGTTAATAGTTCTTTGATAAACTTTTTTCTGGGACTCAATATTTTCCGCTGCACAATGCGGTGTGTAAGTTGCTCCCAACAGTATCAGAGTGTTTAAATCAATAATATTTGTATATTAACATACAATGTTTGTAGTTGGGAATAAATAAAGTAGTAATTACATATTTACTTTTTCTTTATATTAATTTGAATCAAGTGCGTAATTTTTGTGGTTTCTATTGTGTTTTTGCGGTAACCACGAGTTTCGTACAAAAGCCAAGCAATCGTTGTTGGTGATATTGAGGATGTTGGTCGGATGTTAAGTGAAGTTTAAAGATGATAATGAGTAGGGTTAAATGCAAGAACAATTATTGCACTCTAGATTGTCTCGATTGTTTTGTCGGTTATTCTGGTGTTGGTGTTGCTGGTCTGTTGTCATTGTTGCAGTTTATATTTTTTTCAAGAACACATTAATGACAGCAACAGCAACAACAACTACAACACATACCACAAAATCATGTAACTTTATAGTATAAAGTTTATACAATTATGAACAAAACCTACTTTGTTAAATTCAGTAGAGGGGACGAGAGATGGCATTAAGAGAGTTTTCTTTATTTCTTAAGAACTGAATAGTCAGTCGTATAATAAAAATTTGTGTTATTTTGGTTCTTCATTCTTTCCTACTTCACTTTTCTTTAATTTTTCTACTTTTTTAACTTTCAGTAATCATCTTACCATTTACATAAAAGCTGATGTCGTTTAAGTTTTTGTTTTTTTATTAATATTGTTTTTTGTGCAGCAATTTCCGGTATTGTGTTGTTTTATAAAATACTTATTATATTACTAAGTTTACAATACCACATACCCATGAAAAGCGTCTCTCCACACAAAAAGAAACCCGCATTCGGTGAAATATAAAATGTGAAAAAAGAACTAAATGTGAAATAATTATTCTAAAAGGCTTCTCAGGGGTCTTTTGTTTATAAACACGGTTTAGTTTTATTTGTTGTTTGCTTGGTTGGTTTAATGCATGTCTCTCATACCTAACAGCTGATTGTCGTTATTGTGAATGTTGTGAAACAGCCAACAATCATATGTTAGTGTTCTTATGATGGACAGTGTTTCATGTGGGGAAAAATATAAAGGGCCTTTGTACTCGTAATAACAAACTTTAATAATTCAGAAATATTAATACGGTATTTCTCTTGGAAAAAATATTTAAAATGTGTATTTAAACTAAAATTGAATTTGAAATAAAATCATATTGGTACTTTGTAGGCTTATTAAAATTGGAAAGATGTAAGTGGTCTTAAATAATATTTTCATAAAAACAATCACGGTCCCATGCAAGATCCTACTAGGAGGTGGCAAAGTATCATCACATTTGACCATTCATTGACCGAAGCACAAGCGATGGGAACAATTCTTCAGGAAAATTAAAATTGGTTATCATGGTACTAAATGGTACGAGCTGACAATTCAATGCAAAAATCTTTACTGGCATCGTTCTGCACCTGCACACTATGTCTCGTTGACCCAAAAATCCTACAGAGGGCCAAGATCTATTTTCAAGATTCCCACCATATCATTCGATTCGAAGGAAATCCTTCTACCCACACAAAGTGTGATAATCCATAAATACTATAGTAAGTTCTGGAAGTACCATTGGTAAAGGATGAATTCAGAAGGGTCCGCGAGAACTACATCAAATAGCTACAAACCCACCCGAATCCACTTGCTAGAATTCTAGCTCAGAGCCAGACGGAGTCGAGGCTTCGTAGAGCTTAACAGCCAATAAGAAATTAATGCTCTATTAGAGAGTAATTAGATTTATTTTAGTTTTAAGATTTGAATACTTGTTAGGCCTAAGAAAATAAGGCAGATTCATTAAATAATAAAAAAAAGTATAAAAAAAATGTTCTGGAATCTGGGACAAAGTGTTTAAGGTGATGTGGTCCAACCAAGATAGAACAATTATCATTCACAAGGAGATACAAAATCTATCAATTTGTTACCAAGTGTCCAAGAAAACTGGTTACACTGAAGCCCTTATTCTCTTGGGTGGTAGTTGTGTAAATTTCTTATTGGCAAAGAAAGATGGTAAAGAAAACCAACTTGCATATAGATTGCAACAATCTGCACCAATGAGAATATGGAAATAGGTTTCATTTAAGAAACCTCATAGTGATTATTACCATTATAAGGTTGAGGATTCTTACAACGACTTCTGCAGAACCTAAAATGACGAACAAGTAAAGAATACAACTTGGACATAGATTAACTAAAGATTGTCTATAATGACGTCGTCGAATTAAAATAGGACGGTTGTTGCGATACACATAAAGATCGCAAAAGAACAATGCTTTGGTCGACTGCCAATTAAACATATTCTAAAAAGCGACCTTTCAGTCCTAAATATAAATATGACCTAAGATCTTATGAATCAAAAACATCTATATACATATGTTCAATTCACAAGTAATATTGTATGTTGTACATTGTATGATACAACTATCTGATCATAAACACAATTTTGAGAAAAGACGTGTATGGCTTGAAAACATAGCCTACAAAATGTCAAAAGTAAAATATTAAAAATAATTAATACATTTGGGAAAAACAAAATAATTTGAGCATTGTATGGAAAATAGAATGCAGACATTTTAACAATTAAATCAAGCAATTATCGTTTTTCATAAATTAAATACAATTACATACATTACATTATTTAAATTTGTTGCTTATTAATTTTATTTTATTGTTTTAAATTTTTCAATCAGTTTATGATTTGAGTGTTACCGTTGGGTTATTTTTTATTAGTAATTAGTAATTTTTTATTGAGATACTTATTTAACTTTTGGCAACACTTAAATTTTCATACAACATTCGAAAAACATATGTAAAAATGTCGTAGGTATTGTACAAAATATTTATATAGAAATTACAAACAACATTTGTACAAGTATTGTAAATTCAGACGACGTACTACTCCTACGACAATACAACATCACATGTGAATTGAACAATAATATTGAAACGAAAATATGGGTGAAAAATCAGTAGCGCAATTCACAATCTTGTGCAAAAGGTTTAGCATATTTTTGCTGTTGCTGTATATTTTGTTAGTGTAGAGCAAATATATGCTAAACTTTTTTGCAAATGCAATGATGCAATACCATTTGCACAAGATTGTTAATTGCGCGCTAGTAAGTTTATTAAAAATAAAAAGAACACATGTTATAAATTTCGTTCATTTCTACCATTTCTTGTACGATTTATAAAATGGTTTGCCGATTGTACTAAAGACCGAACTGTGGCTTTCAGTCGGCTTAAATTCCGGGGTAAGATTCTTGGTTTTCAGATTTAGAATCCGGCTTAGGTAATTTTTCTGATAAGTTTTAAATAAAGTGTTGATTGTATTTTAAAATTTGGGATTGTGTGCATTTATTATTGGGTGACTGAGACAATTCGGAACAAAGATTAATGGATGACATATTCACCCATATCGTGAATAAAAATTCCACATGAAATTTGTTCCCTTTTATTTTTTTAACATTGAATTTTAATAGGAAAAATGTGAAAAGGGAACAAATTTCATGGGGAATTTTTATTCACGATAGGGGTGATTATAAAGTTTGGTTTTATGTACATATGTTGGATTCTTTCAACCGTCTTCTGATAAGTTGATTTAACCCCCTGTCTTAATTATGCATTATCATCAAATTGATTTTCTTAATGAGAATGATTAATCGAATTACATAATTATTCCAATCATTCCCCATTTAAATATTATTTTAAACATCTTTATTTTTATTTTAAACAATACAGTAGTAGTTTTATAGAATAATTCAGAGCTAGGAAAGTAATAAACAAATAAATGGGTTCTGGAGCATGTATATACATTAGGGTGGCCCCAAAATAAAGTTGCGGATGTTCCCGTCTAATATGAAAATTTGATTCATTTTAAGACTTAATTTCTCAATTTTTTTGTCCTGGGGTCAATATTTGGTGAGCTGGACCAAAGTATAAAAATGTCCTTTTTAGAGGTTTTTTGATTTTTTTTCACATTTCTTCCAAAGGAACTATATGTAAATTTGGTATCATATGAAAGGTCTTTGAGAGGCGCATTCAACGGCTTATCAAAAATTAAAAAAAAATTTTTTTAAATTCAAAAATTTTCAATATTTTAGATAAAATTTTATTTTTTTATAGAATTTACTTAAATAAATAGTTGAAATTTCTTGATTATAAACATCATGCAATTTAACCCAAATGTTTTTTTCCCAAATATTGACCCCAGGACAAAAAAATTGAGAAACGTAGTCTTAAAATGAATCAAATTTTCATATTAGATGGACACATCGATACCTTATTTTTTCTGCATACAAACGGGGCCACCCTAATATATATACATATGTATGAGGTGCCCTAAAACTAATTTATGAATTAACCAACAATTCTGACTTCTTTACCTGTAATAGGAACACTGTGCTATTGTTGCTGTTACTGTTCCATGCGTACTTACATTTGAAATACATACTTTGTTTAGTACATTGTATATTGTACAAATAGTTGATGGGACAATATTATTATTTTCTTTTTATTTTTCGTTTTCTTATGTTTAAAAAATGATTAAGGTTTCAGACAAACAGATCCAAATGCAAGTAAGTATGGTATGCATATGTATACACGAGTTTACGTGCACCAAGTATTTAAACGCTTTAGCTTTTAATTTTTTATACAAAAATAAAATACCTTTGGATTTTAGAGTATGTATATGTTTCTTACTTACGAGTATTCTCTTATTATTAAAAAAGTACTTGGAATTTGAGTACGTAAAAGAATATAATTATATTAAAAGAATTTAATAAGAACCGAAACAAAGGCAAAGAAAATAGAGCTCGCATACAAAAATATAAATAAATGCATTTCAATATACACATATACATGCATACGAGTACATATATGTACATAGGTATTTACCCACACATAAGTAGATACTCGTAGTAAAAGGATTAGTGGAATTTCGCGCTATGTTGCACATTAAGTATTAAGAACAACTGCATTACATACTTACATCCATAGATATGTACTTTGCTTCGCATACTCTTAGATACAACAGTGTATTAAATACATAAATATAAAATAATAAACACTCGTACTTAAGATACCCACTAACACATACTATACATACATACATTCAAACACTTATTAATAGTTAGTAAGTCAGCCAATTGAAATGCTGTTGTCATTAAACAATATTAAGTAAATTAAGAAGGTAATCATATCAATTTGTATTATTCTAAGAACAAGTACAACGTACAAAGTATGTTACCAAGGCAGACAGACAAAGATACAACTGAAGATAAGTTGAGTTAAAGCTTATTATTTGATATGATGGAGTTTATGTTAAAATTCCTCTTTCATTCACAAAAACGTACACATGAACAAACATTTTCTTTGCCCCGTTTAGTACTTCATACTTCATACAGCATTTTAAGACGGATGTACTAAATAATTGAATGAAATCTAAGTCAGCCATTGAAACTTTGACGTTGCAGACTTTTCGCATTTCTTTAGATTCAGGAAATTTCATTCAATTGTCAAGATTTATCAGAACTACATATTTTTAGCGTATTAAGAACAGTTAATTTACAGTTAAAATACAGTCATTTGTATTAATTCATTTGTCTGAAAGGATATATTTTAATCTATAGACCTACTAAATAAATAAATATTACGTTTAACTGATAACTTATATATGAAATATAAGTCACTTCATGCTATTGAATTTAATGACAGAAAAAATGTTTTGTCTTAGTTTGCTTTACAATGTTTGCCAAAATAGTTTTGGTCCTGTAACAACCATTCGTGATCTGGGTTTTAAAAACTATGTATGGCCTACATTTTCAAGTATTTACCGATTTTTTCATGCGTATGAAAAAATATTAAAATCGAGACACAACTGCTTTTGTATTTTATTCCATTTTTGAATAACAAATTTACTAATATTGGCATTCTAATGAAATTCTACACAAATAAGAGTTTTATATGCACTTACAAAAAAAAAATACATACACTATATATATTAAATGTCTTATGTGCTTAAATCAGTTTAGTTTACATTTTTTCAAAAATAAATTTGTCTAAAGCCCAAAAAAATTACTCTAGCACCCATCTTAAAGTATATCGCAGGAATCAGAATCATTTTCGATATTGATTTATAGAGCATCTTCTGGAAATCATTTTAACCAGCATAAATATTTTACAAGTATTCATAGCGAGTAAAAATTTAATACCAATAAACACAATAATAACAAATTATGTGCACTGAAGTCATGTTATTAAATTTTAGGGTAGGGAATTATATGGTGAAGCTCGACCGTCCATAATTTTTTTGGTAGAGAAGCAGGAAAAGCTAGTGAATTATAATACTACGATTTTTAGCTAAATTCCTTTCAAAGTTTTTTTCTGTTTTAATTATCATATGCATACATACATAATTAAAACAAGTAAGAAAGTATAGTCGGTTAAGCCCAACTATATAATACCATACACCCAGAATATGTATGTATAAAACAGTTTTTCAGAAATGGGCGTTATATGGGAGATATAACCTAATGTGGACCGATCATCCAAAAATTTAGTGTCATGATGTCTATGAATATAAATATTATATGTCTTTATCTCGATATAAATACTTTTAAAAGATTTATGGATCTGAAATTGAATTACGGAGAGGGTCTTATATGGGAGTTTCGAATAATTATGGACCGATCGTTATAAAATTAGGTGCCATTATTTATGCATATAAGCAACTTATTTGTGTCAAATTTTATTTGGATACCAAAATTTTTTAGAAATTTATAATCGTTAAAGTAATTTTCAGAAGTGTGCCTTATATTGGAGCTACGAGTAGTTATGGACCGATCTGCACAAAATCTGTAGATGTGATTTGGCTTCATTTACCAGCCATTAGTTTAAAATTTGTTTGGATACTTGCATAATTAAAACATTTATAATCGATAAACCCCAATTTCGGGAGGACATTTGTAAGGTGGCCAGGTGAAATAATGAACCAATTTTTACCAGTTTTAATTCCATACATCCTTGGGCCGAAAATATAACGTACCAAATTTTATCGAAATATCTTCAAAATTGCGACCTGTACTCTGCGCACAAGCTTTACATGGACAGCCAGCCAGCCAGACGGACGGACGGAAATCGACTCAGAATGTGATTTTGAGCCGATCGGTATACTTTAAGGTGGGTGTTGAACCAATATTTCTGGGCGTTACAAACATCAGCAAAAATTCAATATACCCTCCCCACTATGGTAGTGTGGACATATTTATAGTAAAGTTAACAATTTAACACAAAACTTTACACAACTCAAATATAAATGAGGACCAGTAGGCGTTGGACGGCCAGGAAATCTGCGACGAAATTCAGGTTGTGTCAAAGTCACCGACCGATTATTGGTCAAATAAATAGTCAGCAATAGTCCGCGTTCTGAAGCAGTGTATCGTAACATTGTTTATTAGCGTGTATTTCGCATGTGTTTACTACACAAATGTCAAAACAGAACTGACATTAGGGGCCAATCGCAAATTTTATAGCATTTTCTGATAGGAGGATTACTTTTGCGCCACCTTGTACATATTAGAAGAGTGCATTTAGGTGGGATAGAAAGAACACTTACGAGTATACTTGGAAACATGTATGATCAATTGTGATTCAATTCAAACGCAAACAACTTGGTTAGTAAAATTACAGGTATGATTTTGAGGGAGTCATGATGCGTAACCATCGATGGTCATAGGTTGACACCTTGTAACTAATAATTATTGTCCATGAGGAGATAAAGGTTTTAAAAAATATCTGTTTGATGAAGAAATTATTATTGAAAAAGAAAACAAGTAAGGAATGGGTAATGATTTTAAGGCATTTTGTTAATTTCTGGTTATCCGGATGTAGTCAATTTTATTGGTCAAAGTTTTGCCCAATTTAGGTGTTCTCGTTAAGTCTCTATCATGTTTTAATTGTTTTTAACAATTTTAATTTTATTATTTTTTTTTTTTTTGTTGAACCGATTTCGCCCATTTTTAATACTAAACATTTCTGATCAAGGTCCCCCGTGTCCCAATCGTGTCTTCAAGTGACAGGTGGCCGGTCTCAGAACTAAATAATGCCAATGCCCAAAAATATACTCTATATACTTTTGTCTGATCCAAGAACCACCCACGCTATAGTAGTGATTAATTGTTGGTATCACCGATCTTTTTCCCCTTCAAAATCGAATTTGGAATCATATCGAAATCTCTACAGAAGTTTTCGTTAAAATATTGTCTTCTTCTTGACTATTAAATATTTAACAATTGTGAACCAATTTAAAAGTTAAAAAATATTTAAGTTTACACAAGAATGACCATTAATCAGTTTGAATCTTATTTTGTCAAAAATATTGGTTTTTATTGTTAATTTTTACAAAATGACTCTGAAAAAAGTGAACACATAAAAACTTACAACAGGTTTATAAAGCAAATTTCCATACAAAATTTGCTTAATAAACCTCTTATAAGCCTATTGTAAGTTTAATAAATAAGGGTATTTATATATATGATGTGGTGTAGTTGATCAAATGATAAAAATATATAAAAACATCATAACAATAGCAACAACATATTAAAAGCTTACAATAAATTTAATTGTTATAGGAATTTTGTGCACTCACTAAACCGCTTAATTAAAAACCTTAAATATACACACATTTAAATGCAAACAATCCTTTATACACATAAAAAAATCCTGCAGAACTTTGAACTAGTTTTTCGTTGATAAATGTACTCGTATAGCTACTAAAAACATTAACTGGCCACCCATTAACCTCATTCCATTACGAGGCCGATAATTGTCAGCATCAGTATACAACTTTACAACTTTATAAAACAAAATTTCTGAATAACTTTACATTAAGAATGTAAGTAGTTACTAACATCGACTAAGTTCGATTAGAAGGTTTATCGATGTATGAATCTACTCCGGACTTGCTACCTTAAAAACTGCAGAAAACACACATACATACCTACATATACATATTTATGTAGATTTAGATTTGAATAAAAAGAATACGATGTATTTAAATATGTAAGTATCGCAATAAACAACAGTGTGATTTCATAGAATGTATCAAAAATAACTCTAGATAAGTTTTATAAAGTAATCATTAAACTAAAATTTAGATTGTTATACAAAGTATAAAAAATAATTTTAAATTTTTCACTGACATAGATTTTACATCAAGTCTTAATGTTTGTTTGGTAAAATATTTTTATGGCATCTGCATTACAAATATAACTTAATAACAAAATTATTTTCAACTAAAAACAAGTAAGAAGGAATAGCCGGTCAAGTTTGACCATATAATAACCTACACCCAGTACAAGTATGGGCGTTATATGGGATATGGGAGATATAACCTATTGTGGACCGATCATCCAAAAAGTTAGTGTCATAATGTCTGTGAATATAAATATTATATGTGTTAAACTTTATCACGATATAAAAACTTTTAAAAGATTTATGGAGGTTAAAATGAATTACGGAGAGGGTCTGATTTGGGAGTTTCGACTAATTATGGACCGACATTTCAAAAGTAGATGTCATCATTTATGTATATATGAAACTTATTTGTGTTCAATTTTATTTGGATACCAACATTTTTAAGAGAGTTATGCTCTTTAAAGTGATTTTCGGAAGTGGGCTTATATGTTAGCTATGATAAATTATGGACCGATCTGCACAAAATTTGTAGTTGTGATTTGGCTTCATTTACCAATCATTTGTGGTGTAATTTGTTTGGATACTTGCATAATTCAAATATTTTTGATCGCTAATGGACCGATTTTCACCAGTGTCAATTCCGTTAGTCCATGGGCTGAAAAAATATCATGTAGCAAATTTTATCGAAATATCTTTAAAATTGCAACTCCTACTTTACGCACAAGCCAGGACAGCCAGCCAGTCGGACAAACGGTTATCGTTAAATCGACTCAGGAAGTGATGCTGAGTCGATCGGTACACTTTAAGGTGGGTGTTGGACCAATATTTCTGGGCGTTACAAACATCAGCACAAATCCAATATACCCTCCCTACTATGGTGGTGTAGTGTATAATTAATTTGAAAAATATACAAAATGGACATATGAGTACCCTATCCATACTGTATAATCTGATAGTTTTAACTATTTTTTTATGCAAACAAATAATATAATAACAATAATAAACAAATAAACATACATACGATCTTTTATATATATGTATATATATGTATTCTTTATGTATATTAGAGTGCTCTATATGATGAAATCATGGGTTTTAAAGTGCGGCCCAAGTGTATTTATGATTTAGTTTCGAGTTCTTTGAAATAGAAATGAAATTTATTAAAACAAATTAAACACTAATAATAAATTAGAAAACACCCAGAGTCTTTGGCGGTAGTCGAACTTGCAACTCTGTGAAGAAGAGTACTGCACACTATCATCTAGTCTATCGGGGAACACAATTGAAAAAAAATAATTTTTTAATAATAACTATTGTGATAATGCTGTTGACAATGGCGCCAAAGAGTCACCAAATTATAAGACAAAAGTGGTGACTTGGAGACACTTGTCCCCAGGCTTCCTTCAAGGTATTTATTTAAATGTACACAAAAACAATTATAATGAACACTTTGTCTTTTACTACTCTTAGATTATAGTTTGAGAAAGCTCGATGTTCACACAAAGATGATTCACAATTAACATAACTTTTGAGTGGCCCTGTTTGATTTATTCATACAACAGCTCCATCTTCTAGTAACTTCTGGCGGCATCTAGAGAGTTCCCTTATATGGCCGTTAAAACTTAATGTTGCCATACTGCGTGTTATCAATGTTTATAAATAGAAAATTCTACAAATTGCAAATGTTGCCTAAACAAGTTGTATGTTGATAAACATGCTGTATGTTAATACCGGCAGTTAAATTGAAATACTATTTCGTAACAATATTGACAAAAAAGTCTTCGCATCTCTATGGACTTAAAAACTGCCGTTGACAAAATTTCGAGATAGAAATTTATTAACAAATTATTCATTATTGGCTTATCAAACAAAGTGGTTAACCTACAAAAAAATACAAAATCCACCTCCGGAAATCACTTAAATATGTATAAATATATTAAGAATGTCGTTATGAGATTAAAATTCAACATATGTAATCTATATGAAGATCACAATATTGCATTTATTGACGATTATTAAATTCTTACTGTTGGATTTATAATATCTGTGCATAGTTGGCCACTTTCCCCATATTAAATACATTTCAGAGAAATCACTTAAATATTTTTTATATACATGCTCATATATATATATTTTTTAAAATCTCTTTATCGAACTACATATATAAAGATCGGTCTATAATTTACCGAAAAATTATATTTAAAAAATATGGATATAGAATGCTCATTTTAAATTTATATCCATACATTTCGATTTTGTGAATATGTACTCGTATACAGTTCAACCTTGGTATAACGAATCTTGAGGGGAGTAGAAAAAAAACGTTATATCGAATAATTCGTTACCATGAGGTTCGTTATATCAAGGTGAAGTTGCACTTTTATTCGTTATAGCGAGGTAATAAAAATTTTTGTATATTAATCATCATCTGCTTACCATGTTATAGCGAACGAGTTCCGCTTATAAATCAAAACACATTTGAAGGAAAACACTGTATTTTGTAGTTTTAAAATACAAAAATAGTTTATATTTATAAAATAATAAGTCTGAGCCAGTGATTAACTAGCTAGATTGCAACTGCAACTGATGCAACAAGCGTACAAGCTCTTGGCAAAAATAAATTCTTCTTCGAATATTTCAGCCGTTAGTTTAATGTATGCTGCTGTCGACTACGAATATGGGTTTGCTGGAGACGTTGTCGTTGCAAACCCAATAATTTTGTATGTATCTGTTTCATATAATTTGGATTAATTGATGGAAATCGTTATGCAAAGGCTGTAAGTTGACAAAATTCGTTAAATAGAGGTAAATAATTCTTTCTATTTCTTTAGTCTGCAGTAAATGAAAATTCGTTATAACGAGGCTATTGACAAATGTATTCGTAATAGAGAGGTTTATTTTGTATTAAATCTTATGGAAGTGTGAAATCGAAAAATTCTTTATAGTGAGGGTTGTTGTATCGAGGTTTGACTGTATATTTTCTCATGATCTCGTCCACTAAACTGCTTTAAGTAGTGAATTCATTTTTTTGCTCGTTGTTCTAATATTATGTACATATGTATGTAAATTGTATTCAATTGCCTTATCTGATGAAACATGTAAATATATTTATTTGGAGCAAGAACTTGAAACGTACTACAAAATCACTGTTTAGATGTTGCACTTTTGCTGAGCACTATAGTTTAATATGCAGAAACTACATTAAATTAATTTATTTACTTCGTCAGTTTAATTGCTTTTATAATAATTAAATACATTTTCAGTTGTATGTAGTTGTTGTTGATTTTCAACTTACAAATTACATGGCACAGCCAAGCAGAACGAATTCTGATTTTAACAAAAACACCAACAACAACAAGAGAGTAATACATTTTTTTTTTGTTAACAACAGGTACATACAACAAGCAAGCAGTTGTTCCTAAGTAAACAAATATATATACATACATACATATGTACATATTTTATATGTATTATTAAAAAAAAAAAAAACATATTTTATTTTTGGTAACAACACAACTGTCATGAGTAGACAGAAATTATGATTGAGATTTTTAAAAACAAACTCCATTAAATTCGACAACAACAGCTACATAGTGAAAAAAAAACACCAAACAATAAAATAAAAATTCAATAAGATTGAAAATACTTTACCCACCTTTATGTCCGAACTTCCAATTGACAGCCTGTGCAGCAAGTGTGTTTGTTTCATTGTCTGTGCATTTCACAAATAAAAGTGTCAATATTCATTAAAAGTGATCAAATATCCTTTCAACTTGTTTTCTTTAAATATGGACATAATACAAATCCAACAAAATTGCAAATATGTTTTATTTTCACTTGACAAAGGGAACAACAATTATGTATGTAAGTAATCTTGCTGTATTGTTGAACATTTTTCTCCGGCATACCTTGAAGGGCGTTGTTTTCTACCTGCTTCTGTTCTTCAACTTTCGTCTTTCAGATAATTAATTATACTCACTCATCCAACATCCAGCAGATCGGTGATTATTACGCATTGATGTTGAACAAAACAGAAAGCAAATCAAACAAACAAAACAAAAAAACTGAGTTTGTTGTCAAACCATATTATTTACAGATTGTTTGTTTGTTTGTTGTACCCTTCTTTCGAGGCATTGTTTTCAAAATTTGAAAAGATTATGATCATTTGTAGAATTGGTTAAACAAGAAGCAGAGTCTTTAGGTTTTTTAAACATAATACATCAAGTATGATCATTGCAACCAACCATCTACCACACATTTACATCGATACACTAATGTAGTCACGTATGTAAGTATGTATGTATAAATTTTATTCAATTATTTAACAAAAAGGCATGATCAAGCAATTTTATTGTTTTTTGGAATTTTTTCGTTTAATGATTGGATTGTGTTTAAAATAAAAACTAATCAATATGATATTTGACAAAAAATATCTATCACATTAACAAAGTCTGCAAAGTGAAATCGTAGTAATAACTGACTTTGTTTAAAAATGGATTAAAATCTACAAAAAAAAAAAAAAAAACGTAAAAGAAAACAGACTTAAAAATATGCGAGTTTAAACGCAAATTAATACGTATAATTTCAGCATCTGTTGCGATTTCTGGAATATATGTTGAAATATAATATTGTCGTCACTAAATCTACTGATTTTTATTTCTAATATTTATGCAAGTTTCAAAACTTATTTTCTGTTTGTAATTCCTTGTACAGAAAGTATTATTTGGATCATCCTGTATAATGCAGATTTCAAAGGTCACAGTGAGGAACACAGTAGAGAAGAATCGGCATATTTTATAAATAAATCATTTGGCTGGGCACAGGTATATTTCAGTTTAAATTTTGACCTTCGAAGCTGCCCCAAAGTGCAAGGTATTTCTAAAATGCAAATTATTTAAACGTTTGCCACTTTTTGTTTATTTTTATAAAATCAATATCAATATTTATATAAAAATTTTAAAAATTCTTGTTAAAAAATAAAAAAAAAATAACTAAAAATCGCTTAACCCTAAAAACCCCGCCATTGTACAAATTTAATGAAAGGCATTTTTACTGAAATTTGTTTAAAGCATCCCAGTAAAATGTTTAGGGATTGTGTCAATATCCCTACTTCGAGAACGACTGTGTCGAGAACCACTTTAGATTATTTTATAAACCGTTCTAGGAAACAATATTGTCATAATAATAAAAAAAATCTATAGAGTTTTATGAGAACTAGTAATACATATTGATTCAAGACTAGCTGCCGTATTCAGAAAAAATAAAGTAGGTTTGCAGTGTGCTTCACAGAACAAAATAAAAATGAGTTTCAATTAAAATATTTGTGGAATCAATTAAAAATGTAATTGAAATCGGACCTGTAAACAAAATGATAGTATCAAAATAAAAAAAAATGTGAGATTTAATTGAAAATATCAGAAAAACCAGAAAAAGTAATTGAATCAATAAAAATTTTAATTGAAAATTATTTTAAAATCAATTAAAGTTTTAATTGAAAAAAAAAACATGAAAAACATATGTTTTAGACAAAATATTCATACAAAATTTTCTTAAAGTACATTTGAAGTCTACTTTAATTTTTTCTGAATAAGACTGTAGTTCTATTAAACACAGACATTCGAAAAATTTTGTTTTTGAAAAAATAAAATTTCATATTAAAAAATATTAAACTGAAGAAAAATAAAATATAAAATGTTAATATTTAATATTTGCAAAGAATACAAATGTATGGATTTGGATTAATTGCATTAGGTACATATTGTACGAATGAAACAAACGCTAAATTGATTCAAGTAACTAGTATTACAATTTCGAATACCGTTCTTATGAACAGGTTTTAGATATTTATCGCCTCCAAAGAAGTAGTTCCGACGGTAAAAATTTCAAACCGAAATAGATCCGCACAAAATGTTTCACTCCATATAAAACGTATTTAAGGAGAAATGTTTGAAATGTTAACCTTACCTTGAGGTTAAATGAAATAATAGACCAATGAATAGAATTTTTTTAATATTATCTTTAAAATTGCGATCATGGATAACCACACGCAGAGAAAAAACATAGTTGTGGTAAACATAATCTAACAGCAACATATTATGATAAGATTTATGATTGTAGTCAAAACATATTATGATGAATATAAGTGCCATGAAATATCATATTATTGTTAATTATTATCGTAATATTTCGTCATAATATTTTCTTGTTAATCATAATTTGATATTATAACATCATATTATAACCTAATATAATCATAAAATTGTCATACATAATCAAATTATGACCTAGGGTAACCATATTATAGTTCAAAGTAATCATATTATGATCTTAATTAATCATATTATGATCTAAAGTAATCATATTATGATCTAAATTGCACATGAACAGACAGAGTGACGGATATCGTTAAAAAATATTCGGAGTCTTTTTTGAACTGAAATTATTTCGTATTCCTAATAGATTGGGATCTTTCGATGAACCTTTAAATAAAGTAAATTTTATATTGGAAATATGCAAAGTAAATAATTTATATCTTTCAAAAATGTAAAACAAATTTTTGTTCGAATCATATATGGACTATATTATACATATGTATTTAAGCTAATAACTTTAGGTAAATCTGAAAAAACATAATCGGAAATTTTTTATTAATGGAACAAATCTTTAACCATTATTTACAAAATATAACCCATACCACTGTGAAAGACCTTTTAAGATGATTAATAAACACAAAACAAACAAGAAAAACAAAAAACGAAAACAATCTTTTCAAACTGATCTTGTTGTTGGCAGTAATGTTGTGGTAGCCCGCTGTGTATCTTAAGAATTGTTTTGAATATACTTTTTTCTGTTTTTATACCCACCACCAAAAATATGGGGTCTATATTAAGTTTGTCATTCGGTTTGTAAAACATCGAAATATTGATCGTAAAACCCAAAAGGTCTATATATATAGTTTGGGTCCTTATGAGACTCTAAGATTCTAAGATTCGTCTGTTGAAGGCACGTGTTGAAGGCAATGACGTTTTTACCAAACATTCTTTGATCTACCGAAATGTTTGGTATTGAAAATGGATAAATTCGGTCCAATAGGATCTGAGTTATAAAGCAAAATTTTAGACAACTTCGATATATTTCAGATATTTTTTTTTTTGTTATTTTCTTCACATATAAAGCAGATAATATCATGAAATTTTACACGCTTTTTTATTATAGAAGGACAAGTACTGTTGAAAATGGTTAGAAGCGGTCTACGATTTTTCATAGCCCCCAATCAAACACCTTTATGGTACATAGATGTCTATAGAAGAGCCGTATCGGTTCATCAGTTCATATATTGACATAGCCCCATATGAAGTCCATTTCCGAAAATCACTTAAATGCGCATAAATCTTTATTAAAAATTACTATCAAGTTGAAATTCAACACAAATTGTCCATACATACGAGTATAGAATTATCGTCATACTCACGCCCTTATTCAAAAACGATTATTAAATTTAATAAACGTTTATTAAGACAGATTTGCATATAAAAATTTGCTTAATAAACGTTTGTTAAATTTAATAATCGTTTTTGAATAAGGGGATCAATTTTATGACGATCGGTGTATATTTGACCATAGCTCCCATATAAAGTCGAGTTTAAAAAATCACTTAAATGTACATAAAACTCTTATATAAATTATTATTAAATTGAAATACAACACAAATAATTCAAATATACATGTAAATAGTCGTACAGAATTTCATGATGATTGGCCCTTATAAGGACTACTCCCGAAAATTCACATAAACATCCATCTTGAACAGAAATTTAACACAAATAAGTTATAAGTATGTAAAAATTAGACTATTGGCTTTTTTATGACGTACGTCCCATATAATAGTGGAAGGCCAATGAAAGCGGCATGCGGCCGCGGACGGCAGAAGTAGAATTTTTTTAACTTTGCCGCTTAAAATTATGTTGCCATACACATGTATATAATATGTACGTGACATATGAGTTTAGTTAAAAATTGAAATTTGTTTCCATTTTCCTAATTCTTTTTACACAATGTACACACTATTTAGGTGATTTGGTGGTGGGTATATAAGATTCGGCGCAGCCGAATATAAACTCTTACTTGTTTTTATTTCTTTTACAACAATTTTTTTCACGTTGCCAGTAATTATATGGAAACCAATTTTGGAAACCAGAAATTGTCATTGTTACATTGAAGATGGTTTCTAATGATAAATGATGAGGCTGAGGTTGATGATCATGTTGATAATGACGATATTGAAACATGAACAATTTTTGTAAAGGGAATGGAAAAACAATGAAAAAATACTTAAATCTAGTTTTGGATAAAAAAAGAAATCAATAGAAAATAAAAGTTAATTTAATACTCCAACATTATTTTGGTAATTTCTTAATAATCGTTTGAATCTGTTATATGGAAAATTCAAAATAAAACAAATTAAAACGTGATGTGATTTTAAATTAGTCTGCAATGCATTGTGTTGTAACTAGGAAAATAGGTTGTGGAAGGGAGGATAGCTATCCTATAGGGGAAGTAGTGTTTGTGAACATTGATTCAAATTGTCCTATATTGAAAGTGCAGGAAATACTTTTGCATGTAGTTTTTTTCAGATACGGACAGTACGGCTAAAAAACGAACTTTCCCTGTAATGTGTTGTGCGATTCACTGTCCACTCGATCATGAATGGATGAGCCCTGACTGAAGAACGTGTTTTACGCAAAAAACTACGTGTTTCGGAAACAAGTTCCCTAATTTCAGCAGAACAAGATCCATTATAGAACAGTGACACACAACCCACATTGCGGCGATGCTAGAGTGAATCAATAGAGTTGGATGCCCTACTGTCTCCGATAAGCATCTGCGCCCTCTCCTGTACGCGGTCGAGTAACTCCAAAATAGACTTTGAAGCGCCGGGCCATGCAAGAGAGTTGTTTTTCATTTTCGGTCAGATATAGTTGGTGTAAATAGTAAGGAGATCAGATGGAGTGAAGTATTTTCTACACCGTTTTAAAAAAAACCAAGGTACTTGAACGCTTCTTTTGACACTTGAAAAATGTGTTTGGTGCAGCGGACATTACACTCAGACCTAGAACATCAAAAGCGTTTGATTCCTTAATATTTTCACCGCCCATAAAAACAGATGCAGCAACATGATCTGTCGTGCGTTTGTGTGTTAACATACATACAACATTGATTCTTAAGCTATGACTGTAAGAAAACTAACAATTTCATTGGCACACAATTGTAACACAATCAATTTATCTGTCAACCGAAATTGTTTTTCCAAAATGTTATTAATGCAAACTTGTTTATTTATTTATGTATATACAGAGTTGCATTTAGAAATAATTTATATGACAATGCTGCCATTGGCAGATGCATAGACTTTGCACATATAACAATGAAAAGTGTTTGACAGTTGTCTTAAAACAATGACAATGACAATAATTTGTGTTTACGCGATTGTTAGATGTCTGACAATATTTTTGTCTTGCAATGTACTAAAAATGCTTTTTCCTACAACGTTGGAAGACAAATATTTTAAGTTCACACGGTTGTTAGACATTTTCTGAAAACTTTTCGGACGACGTTGTAATATCTGGCGACCATCTATACATAGCTTTACGTACATTAAAATCGACTGGCTCTATTCGTACAACCCTATTTAATTGTTTTAATGTCAACAAAAAAAAAACAATACATAGTAAAATTTTAATTTCTTAATAGTAATTTTGGTAGAAAAGGTGCGACTTTATATATTAGTATATTTAACAAACATGTTTATTATTGTACGAGTAATAATGTCTTAAGCAGTTTGATATTGCATAATGTAAAAATCGTCCCCATAGTACTAGAGTGATGAAACAAAATGTATTTGCTATAGACTTTAAAAATATTGTAGATCATTCACGTTATTCCTATTCTAAAAGGACAAACTCTGTAGAAAATTTAAAGAAATTACTACTTTTAGCCCCAAAACAAATCATCAACTCTAAACACTTTGTACTATGTTATAATTCTCAAACAGTCTATGTGATGGCAAGGTGTATACGATGATTTTTAAATTGTTTATTTTTAATAATTATCTTTTGAAGTTGCTACGAAAATTTGTTTGCATTCATACGACGTTGTTTTTAATTTAATTTTTTTACAAATTTAAATTTTTCATTGTTGTCAGAGTTGATTGATTATCTTGTTGTTCCAATACAAAATAAGAATAAAACGTAACAATAAAACAGAAATGAGTTTAAAGAGAAATATGAAAAAAGCCATTAAAACGGAAATCGTGTCTATTTTTCTACCCCGCTTGCTTTTCTATTATAGGTGTAAGCCTACCCTAAGATATATAATATAATAACAATGAAGCAAAAAATAATAGGAGTACCGATCCAGTTATAGTCTGTTCCTAAGGAACAAAGCATAACCAGACAAGGCCTTGTTTCTTACTTCTTGATGTTGTAGTCGTAGTTAGCCGACCGAGATCAGAAGTATTTATCTCGTCGGATTGTAGTCCTGAGTTAGTGTAACCACATCAGAGTTGTTGTGCACAGTCCATAGTAAATTGTCCTCTGGTACATATGTATATGCCTACAAAAAAGCAGCATCCATCCAACATACAACAAAACTTATAGAAATAAATTTCAAACAACCTCGATATTATTTATATGTTTTCTTTTTTTTTGCACACTTTTTTTGTTATAGAAGGACAAGTCCTGTTGAAACTGGTAGAATCCCTCCACAACTTCTCATATAACCCATACAAAATTCTTCCCGGAATTCGGCTCTATGGGAAATAAATTCCTATAGAAAAGCAGTAAACATGCAAAATTTATCAGTTCATATTTTTGCATCAGTTTCTATAAAGACCACTTCCAAAAATCACTTTTAAACATCATTATCAAGTTGAAATTCGATACGAATAATCCACATCTAATATAAAAATCATCATAACGAACATAATGGTAATCGGCCCATACTTTCGAAAAACACATTAATATACATAAATATATTATAAATACCAATTTGATATGACATTTTACACAAATCAGTTCTATTTAAGTAAAAATGTTAATATTGGATTTTGTGAAGGTTAGTTCCAAATTGGCCATAGCTTTATATAAGGTCCATTTTCGAGAATAACTGCAATCACACTACTGATTTATAGGTTGTGCGTATATAGAATTCGGCACAGCCGTATATAAACTCTTACTTATTATGTTTGAAGAAAGAACAATCGGAGCACTCATCTAAAGTGACTGAAAAACTGCTTTGAAATTCTCTAAAATTTAATATCGTCTTATTTAGTGATTGCAAAACAATAAATATATATCTCATAAATTTTAGAAAATTTAATTAAAATATTTATAGAAAAATAAATAAAATAACGGCTTAAAAGATGTCGAAATTAAAAATTGTCTCTAGTAGACTTAGAGCGCGATTACAACACAACATGCATTTTTCATACGTTTAAGCCGATAAGTGTTGTAAATCGTAATCGCAGTTTACAACATCAAAATACTAAACCCCTAATTCTGTAAATCACTTGCGTTCAACGCATCACCTATGTACGCTTTTGCGACCGCATCATCAAAAATATGAAATTTTGTAAATCACTGCGTCATTGTGTTTAGCGAATGCAAAAAATATTACGTTTTTACAATATGTACTGTCAAATGATTACGTGGTTAATGTTGCCATTGTAAATGTTGATACTGAAATTTAAAATAAAAATTTACATAAAACAGCACTTATTATGCATTGGCAATGCTACAAAGCTATCAGCTGTTCAATAATCTTGTTTGGTTACTTATCTTGAAAATATTTCAAATTGTGAAGAAAAAAGCTTTTAAAGCAAATAACTATAAATACAATGATACAAATGTTCGCACTTGTGGATATGTCTTCTTTTTCGAATGATCAAGATTCTTCAAGCGTCCTAAACTAAGGTGACCTTACGTCCTCTATTTTGAAGGACAATCGTCTATTTTAACTCGCTGTCATCTATAAAATGTGTGTCCTCTTTCAGTCATTTTTTTCATACTCAGTCATCTTTTGCCATCTTTAATTTTAGATCAATATTTGTTCTTATTGAGCTTACAGTATGAACAGAACAAGCACGGGACAGTTTCTAAAGCTAGATTTACACGATTGAAATTTTCTTCAAAATTGCTCTTCAAAATTACTCTGTTTACTCGTGTAAACAGCAAAATTTCTTCAAAATTTATTTATTTAATAACTATTAACAACTATTAAACAAATAAATTTTGAAGAATTTTTGCTGTTTGCAAGAGTTTGAAGCATTTTGAAGAAAATTTCAATCGTGTAAATCTAGCTTAAGTAGAATGAGAATCGCCACATTTAACAAATAAAACAAATTTTACTTCACAAACGACGTGTTGTGCTTGTTCTGTTCATACTCTTACTGACTTAATTTTTTACTATTTTTTTTAATGTCATCTTTTTTCTTTTCCAAAATCTGGTCGTTTTACCTAAACATATCTATTGAAAACCCCCAATTGCGCTCTACTATCAACATCATGAATTTAGCAAATAATGAGGAATGAACACTAAGGTTTTTGGCAACGGGAGGGTACCAGAAGAGAATTGGGAGTGAGCTTATAACATCTCATTCACAGTCCAAGGTTATTAACGTCATTAATGAATATTTGTCAGCTATGGAACAGTCGCTTTGTCCAAAATGGATAAAGTTTAATCTTACTGATGAAGACGAGATGAAAACAAGAATTTCTTGTAAAATTTGGTATCGCAGGTGTAATTGGCTGTGTTGATGGGACGCATCATTACTACAATAGGAAAGTTTATACTGGTATGTATTAATAGATACTCTTTCTAAAATCGGATTCAATTTTGTTGTAATTATGCGCTAATCATGACTCATTTATTTGGTCTTCCAGCGACCAATCTTCTTTTTTCGCCCTAAGAAAAATGTTAGTAGTATTTTATACTAAATGAATATAGTATGATTGTATATACTTACTTACATACATCGTATTAATAAAGTTTAAATTATGTAATTGAATAATTTAGTTTTTAATAATATTTTAATTCAACTTTTGAAACTAACGCCAAGAAAATGGTGACGGCAGTGATAAAAAATTCAGCGTTCTGTTTTACAAAATACACAATTTCAAATAGTTGTATTAACAACAACGTAAGAATCAGCTGTTCCAACGCAAAGAATCACTCGCCGTGATATGCAAAATGTAATTTAACGCAACGCTTAGAAAATTGTGGCGTTGCGTTTTACAAAATTAGGGCCTTAGTGTTGTGAACGGTAATCGGGGCCTTAATTTCATCGAGAATTTAAAAATCAACTCAAAATTTCCCATTGATATTATAGTATATGTATGTAGATAGATACAACAAATTAATAACATATTTATATATGTAGGTACATAGATACTTTAATGCAAAAAAATTTTGTATATTTGGCATAATAATGAAGACGTTTGACAACAGTTGCGGTTAATCAACTTGAGTTTTCTGTGCCAAAATAACCAAAACAATATTTTGCTTAATATAATAAATATAAACATACAATGCATAAATACGAGTATGTTTTTAAATAGTACAATCAAACCTCGATACAACGACCCTCACTATAACGAATTCTTCGATTTAACGAATTTTTTGAAATCCCCTACAACACTTCCATAAGATTTAATACAAAATAAACCTCTCTATTACGAATATGTACATTTGTCAATAGCCTCGTTATAACGAATTTTCATTCACTGCAGACTAATGAAATAGAAATAATTATTTACCTCTATTTAACGAATTTTGTCAACTTACAACCTTTGCATAACGATTTCCATCAATTAATCCAAATTATATGAAACAGATACACAAAAAATTATTGTCTTTGCAACGACAACGTCTCTTAAAATGTATTTTGATTTATTAGCGGAAATCGTTCGCTATAACATGGTAAGCAGATGATGATTAATATACAAAATTTTGTATTACCTCGTTATAACGAATAAAAGTGCAACTTCACCTCGATATAACGAACCTTATTGTAACGAATTATTCGATATAACGTTTTTTTTTCTAATCTCCTTAAGATTCGTTATACCAAGGTTGAACTGTATTTAACAAATATTTATTTTATAGACAAATATTTGTCTTGTGCACTGATTTTTGTTGCAAATTTTATTTGTTTATTTAAATTTGTTGTTTTGTTTCTTGCTGAATTTTTGCATGGTCAATAAAATGATGTGTTTTTTTATTTTTAAAACAAATATCTATGTAGATGACTTGATATTTATAAACAAACAAATAAGTTTTTACGGATTACAATAAATTTGTTGCTTGTCGATATCATTGTGAGAAATATTCAAAATTTAATTAAGCATAAAAAATATTGTTCAAAATAATAAACTAATTCTGAAACAAAATTATGAAAAAACGTGATCTGCCATATTTAAATTTCTATTTTAATTAAATTTCAATAACCTTAAAATGTAAACAAATTTGTATCCACAAAAATATCATAAAGTTTTTTTTTTATTATTTTGTCGCTGAATACATAATTATGAAATTTGTTTATTATGGCTGTGTTTTATGTGCTCTGTAGACCTTTTTTTTTATTGTTGAAAACTCTTTGTATTTTATTAATTCGGCTTGAGGTCTGTTTTATTAAAAAATATAAAAACTTTTGTTAGTTTTTAATTTTTTGTTTGTTTATTATCACACTGACAAAAAAATGTGTGTCAATAGGAATGTGCGACTATTTAAATAGGTTTTATTGTATCGTAGTTTTCTTTTAAATTTTTTAAAATATAAATAATATCTAAATTAATTAAAATTTATTGTTTTGTTGTTGGAATCGATAAACTCTAAAACTGTAGTAGACTTAATAGATAGAGATAGATTTTGGATAACTGACTAAAATCTGCAGATACCTTGTGGCAATACTGGAGACTGTTGAATTAAATAAATTTAAACCATAGCTAATCTAATCGCAGGCAAATTGAATGTCATTTTTTTTTTTGATTAGAAGGGCTTTGTATTTATATGTTGTTTTTAATACACATAGTATCCACATCTGTAAACAAAAAATATTTTTTAGCTTTCAATTGTTTTTAGGAGTGTACATATCACTATCAACACTTTTAATTTTAGCTAAAACTTTACAGGTAAATGCAAATAAAGTATGTATGTATAAAAAGGTACATACATACATATTTAATATATTCACTTCACGTATTTAGTGAATGTTGGTGGTTTGTTTCTAAACGCATAATTTATGAAAAAAAAAAACATTACAACCCAACTAAAACTAAATCGTTAGATAACTACAATATGCTGAACCATTGCTTGTACTTACTTACATAGATGAATTTAGTTGAAAAGTTTATGAAAACTAGAAAGAATAATAATTAAAATGAAATACGCAACATAATTTTAAATTTTTATGTCAAGTTTTTTTTACGCATTTCAAAAAACAAAATTAAACAAATTGTTCGTTCGTACGATTTGTATAGAAAACATCATCAGTATGCTACACGCGACATTAACACCTTCATTCGCCAGATACCGAGAGACTTTTATGGGAAGTTGTTTTGAAAATCAAAACAAAACAAATCTAAACAATAAACCAAACAAACTTGAAAAACAAATTCTCATTACGCCACTTTGATGAACACCATTTGCTTAATTAAACCATGTTAACGCTTTTAGGGGAGATAGTCTTGCGAATTGTTTCATACAAATTTATTTTATACATTTGTCTTATAAATTTGCAGTGTTTTTCTAGATTTAGTTGGGCATCTTTCCCCTTTTTCTATCATGCTAGAAAATAAGCAATATTAAAAATTAAAGTAACACAGTGTCATTACATATCTACATACTCGTATGTACATGTTTTACAAGCAGCGTTGTCACCTTTAACATTTTAAAACGCACCAAAAATGGAGAATAAAACACTTCATTGAAAAAAAAAACGCACCAAGTTTAGAATTTTATAAATTCTATATAAAACCTTTTAAAAAGATATCAACGATTAATAGTAAAAGTAATAATATTTAAAGACTTTTTTTAAATAAATGAGCTAATAAATATGAAATAAGATTGAAACCACTTAAAATTTAACTCACAATATGCTATTCGGAACTGAAGTACTAATTAGTAAAGTACTTTTGGTACTTTTTTTTAATATTTTTCTTTTCTATTTTAAGTACATGTATTGAATTTTTTCTATAAAATTTTTTGAGTTTCCACTGGGACTCAAACTCTGGTTGTTCGTCTACAGTTCAAACAATGAGGCTATACAAGAATTTTTATTTCTATGTTTAAAAGTACTAGTATCATAAATTCGTATTTAAAATACATTTAATGGGGTCCTTTTTCGTCGTATAGATTTCATGATAATGAATCATTTAAAAAACTGCAATTAAAAATTAGTAAAAAGAAAGATTTCTTAACATTTTGGAAAAAAAAAATTAAAAACGCATCGAAATTAAGGAATTTTTCACGCAAAAAAATTAAAAAAGCGCCAAGTTTGACAACTTTTGTCAAACTCCAATCATTATTAAAGTTGATTCAGCAGAATAAACAAGTGATCTTGAGACATTAAATAAAATACAGTGAAATAACAAAAGTTTCAAACATTTTTAACAAATAAAAGTACTAGATTAAATATGTCTATACTTTCGTAACTCTTGGCCCTAACTAACAACACTAACTAAAAACAAGATATGAATTGTCATCTCGAAATACTATTCGAAATTTTTTAATTAAAAATGATTTACTGTGATTTGGAAAAGAAATTTCAGATTGCCCTTAACCAGGTCAAAAGCTGTGCTATAAGCACCGATTGCTGGTCATCAAAGGCAAATGAAAGTTACTTGACTATTACATGCCATTTCATAGAATGGCATATACTCCAAAAAGTTTCGTGCATTGGAACAGATAATGCTGCATCAATGATAAAATCTTGTGAAATGCATCTGCCATGCTTCGCTCATTCCTGCACAAAATTGTTGTGCAGGACGCTTTGCAAACTGAACACCTTCAACTATTAATTACAAAAGGAACAGGGTGAGGAAAAGCAGTATAGCCTTCTTCAAGAAGTGTCTACTAGATGAAACAGCGCATTTGCAATGTTGCAACGGATTTTGCTTGGCAAAGATGCAATCTTTTCAGTGCTATTAAATATGTACCCCTAAATCACCGCAAGTTCTAACGGCTGGAACGGCTGGTTCGTTGTTGGAACCATTCGAAAAAAAATACAAACTTTATATCGGGTAATTAATATGTGACGATTTCACAAGTAATTCCTGTCGCATTAGGGTGACATTACGCGATGATGAAGCTAAAACCAAAAATTGAAAATACATTGGGAATGGAAACATGCTTGTATTTAGACGAGCAACTTTTGCTACAAGATTGGCTACAATATTGGATCCTAGATTAAAAAAGAAGGCTTTCGATCTGCTCAGAATTGACTAGAAAATGAATTAGTTGACATATAAAGAGTTATGGCATTAAGAGAAATTAGCGAGAAACCGCCAACATCAGAGAGCTCCGAAGTACCTAAAATTTTTCAATTTATGCAAGAAAAACTTTCATGTAAAGCCGTGTCTAATCGGGCAAATGCAATTACATATATCACTGCGGGAATATGCTGAAAAGTCCAATAGCTCTTAAATATCGACCCGTTGGAGTACTGGAAGGTAAGCGTAATGGAGTTACTTAATTTTCAGACAAGATTCACTGATATGAAAGAGATGCAAGTACTTGCAGTTAAGTATTTGTGTATTCCGGCTACATCTACTGAGTCGGAAAAAATGTTCAGCAAGGCTGGACAAATAATTTCGGACAGACGTACAAAATTAAAAGAAAAGAAATGTAAATATATTACTATTTATAAACAAAAACAACTGGTTAACGGACAATTGATCCCATACTTATTATTATATTTTATTATTTTAGTTTTGTTTTTTCTTCAGTGTTGCCAGAAAGTGAATTTCAAAATATGCTAAAACTTGAAGTGCTAAAATGTTCTACAGAAGAAAAAATAAGTGCTAAATTTTTGCAATGTAACAATACAATTTTTATTTTAAATGTTACAAATATAAATTATAGTTGTTTTCTAATTTTGTTCATAACAATTGTTGACTTGTTTTAATAGATTACATTTCATATATTAATTCAAAAACTCTGTGTTCATTTACTTACCACACCGAAAGAAATTTATTTAAATTATTAATAAAAGTTATTTTTTATTTCTCCAAAAGTATTTTTTGGAGTAAAATAGTAAAAAATTGTTTCGAGAATTTTTGTTATCAAGCAACTTATTCTTAAAAGCATTTAGCATAATTTTTCAAAATTTCAATGCGTTTTCGAGAAACAAAATGCTAAATATAGCACTGAAAGTGCTACAATGGCAACACTGTTTTTTTTTATTGAACTAAGAAATAAAGTTCAGTCGTAATTTTTTTTTCAATACAAGATTTAAGCGTTCCAGCTTCCTATATGAAGGTATAGGTCGACTTGGGACTTACTTAAATCGATCGTGGGATATCCTGGCAATTTGAGGGATTAATTCTCCGCCAACCTAATTTATATTAAAAAAAAAGAAATAAAGGTCTGTTTTGTTTTGTTTAAACGAAATGTTTTATTTGACATTGTCATTCTCCAAAAATTATAAAACATTGATAGTATTACGATAGTATCGTCGATACATCGATAGTTTTGTTAGGTTTTGATAGTTAAGAATCGATATATCGATATAATTTTTTAAACTATCAACAATTTTCGATAGTGGCACTATCGATAGTTTGGCACCTCTATTAATTACGCCAAAGCGTTCATTATGCCCTTAAAAGATATATCAGGTCTATCAGGTCTAAGGTAGCTTACAAGCTAATTGGTACGAGCTTTCCAAACACGTCTCTAAAAGTGTTAATTCCCATATGCCCTTTTATGAAATATTTACTCAATACCAAATACAAAGTATTTGTAGTATTTTTTAGGAAAAATAAAAAATATGATTTTGATATTTAATTTGAATACGCCAGCGCACGTTTAATTCGTGATTTCTATTAAATGTATTTGTATTCAAATTGTTATTATTATTGTTATTATTAATTTTATTTTGCATTAATATTATTACAGTGTTTATAACTTTTAACGCCGTTACTTGCCCGTATTCATTAAACAAAAGTTCAAAAATACAATAAATGCAAGTAAATAAGTAAAAACAAATCAGTTTTATTTTTCTAATTTATTCATAAATACAAAAAAAAAAAAACAAGTTAGAAATTATGGTCGGTCAAACCCGACCATATAATACCTACACCCAGTATATGTATAAAACAGTTTTTCAGAAATGGGCGTTATATGGGAGATATAATTTATTGCGGACCGATCATCCAAAAATTTAGTTAGGGAGGACATTTGTATGGGGGTCAAGTGAAATAATGGACCGATTTAAGTGGACTGAGTCGATCGGTATACTTTAAGGTGGGTGTTGGACCAATATTTCTGGGCGTTACAAACATCAGCACAAATCCAATATACCCTCCCAACTATGGTGGTATAGGGTATAAAAAAACTCAAAATTCATTTGTAGTCGCAGTCGCCTTATGTCCGTCCATTTCACCATATTTGGCTCATCATCATGTTTGTTTTCGTTGACAGCGTTTTTTTCACTCACTCACTCACTTACTTTTTTGTTTGTTGTTTTCGTCTTTAGTTTTAATCGTGCTGTGAATTAAATTGACAACTTAAGCATATTAAATTTTATTGTTATTGGTATTGTTTTTTTTATAATACAAACATATTTAGTAGTTTTAAAATATTTAATATTAGTATTGTTTTTTTTTTTTTTTTTGTTTGGTGACTTTAATATTTTCAATTCAAGTTCTCTTTGTCCACCACTGTGTAATTTTATGCATGTACTCGTCCAATTAATATATACATACATATGTATACTATATATACATACGAGTATACATACATAGTACAATGTTGCACTTTTACCTTACAAATTTCTTTCAATAGTAAAACTATTACAAGAATAGTTAAAATCCAAAAAACATTTAGTAGGTATAATCCATATAAAGTAAATTTTAATCTTATCTCAATATAACAGTAGCGGTAGAAAAACTATCATCCCCTTCTGTGCACGGTGGAGAAGACCTAAAATTTATTATTATTGTATAGATTTTTCTTTTGTTCGCATAAGAGATTTAAATTAGTTCAAATAATTCGATTCAATATTTTATAATAAATCTAATTATTCGTAAACTTAATTTAAGTAATATATTCAGATTTTCTCTTCATCAATACGTTCGTAAGTAAAATCGTATCGTCTAATGCTATCTTTAATAACATCACGTGTATACATTTCAAAATCATATTCTTCGTCTATTTCAACAAAATTTCCATCAGTACATCTTAAGCTATAATTTTGATTAGTATTATTAATTTCATTCTATTGACCGATCTTCACAGAATTTATGGACGTGATTTGGTTTTATATACAAATTGTTTGTGGAAAATTTATTTGAATACGTGTAATAATCAAACATTTACAACTGATAAAGTTTGAGACGAAATATTTATGGGGGCTAAAGGAAATAACGGATCAATTCCATTCACCGATTTCAAAAAATTCACATACATACGTGTTAAATTTTATTAAAAATCTCCAAAATTGCATTTGTAAATTGCGCACAAGCTTTACATTGAGCAACGACGACAGACGAGTTTTTAAATCGACTTTGAAAATGATTTTGGAATACTTTAAGTACGGCTTACACTATATAACATAAAACCAATATACCCTCTCAATATGGTGGTGCTAAAAATCTTCCCGCATTTGCAGAATTGTTGAAATCTGCACCTGATCCACTAAAATTTTATTTATTTCATAAGGAATGTAGTGGCTCCAAACTCGGTCTATAGGTATGTTAAATTGGTGAGCTTCTGAAAAGTAAATAAAAATTTGTTTGTTTGGAATTTGTGAAAAGTCGTGAAATGTTGAATATCGATAATTTCATTAAATAAAAATTAAAAAAAATATAGCATGCCGATTTTCCTTGAAATAAAATATAAAATTTGAATTTATGCAAAATCTTAACGGTTAAAGATATCAAAAATTTAAAACTAATATAGATCAAAATGACTTTATGACCTTATAATTTTTGCAAATTCCCGGATTGGAAAATAATGATCGGTAATTCCCAAAAAAAAAAAAAATTTAAAAAAGGGTAATTTAAAACTAACGTAGTTTTAAAATTTGTTGGGCAAAAAATTTGAATTTTTGAAATGTGAACGTTTTTAAATTTTAATAATACGTTATTTTTGCAGTAACTAATATACTCTGTACCTACAATAACAACCAGCAAAAATTTAGTTTTTAAACAAACCATTTTTAACTAAAGAAAAATAAAATTTATTTTTCGAAAGATTAGCTATTTTTGACAAACCATTAAATATTTTTTAACTTACTATTTTTTAAATTTCTAATTTTTATTTTTTTTTAATTTTTTCTTTTATGTATTAAAAATGCGGCATTCGTTGAAGTGCTTAGCTTTCATTTTGAGACATTTGTACAATGTAAATTAATTCAAGATATTGGGCATAAGTGGTTATAACATTTTTCCACCATTCTGCAAACAGGCCAAGAACGATCAAGCCAATTTCAAATACACCATTCTGAAGTGTGGCGTATCCCAGAGAGAGTGTTTTGTATAGTATGATTAGATTGCAAAAGCCGGGATATAATATGGACATTGAAATGACTAGCTATGGTGATCATTGTGTCTGAATCGAATACAAGATGGGTTCCGTGTAGAACAATATTGGTTCCAAATTTCTGATATACGTTCACGCACATAATTGTATGACCTATATTTGATACATGAAAGTAAAATGATTCGCCCGATTTGCTAACTTGAGTCTTGAGAATGTATGTATGTATATACATATTGTTACGTTTTTACCATTTAAAAACGGTGGTTTATGTCCGTTAAATAAACTGGATTCCTTTTAATAGCAAAATAAAAGCGTCAATTAGTTTAAAGGAAATATAACGAGTCTTTATTTATTTAAATGTACACAAAAACAATTTTAATGAACACTCTGTCTTTAAATACTCTTAAATTACTGTTTGAGAACGCTTGATGTTCACACAACGACCTCTCACAATCAACTAACTCACTTGATTGGCCCTGTTAGTCTATTTATACACCAGATATAATTTCTGGATGGTCCGGAGCTAACTAGAATATACATGTCTAGAATGTTCGTGTCTAGAATATTCAGCCAAAGCCGTTAAAACTTAATGTTGCCATCAGGGCTGCCAGAAATTTTCAGCAAAAACTCTTAATTTCGCCAAAAAAAAAAGTCTTATTTTTGAGAAAGAAATCTTATTTTTGGAAATAGGTATTTTTTTTATTATACATAATACAAACAATTCATATTTTATTTAACACTAACCAAAAAATAACAACAAAAATTAATTTTCTTATACTAAATTGTACATTTTTTGAGATCGATTAGTTTAAAATTTTTCAAATGGGAACAAAGAAGATTTTTTTAATTGAACCTAACCTTCGTCTAGACAAAACAGAAAATCTTTTTTTTGGGGAAAAAATCTTGAAATCTTTTTTCGGTTAAAAAATCTTAAAAAATAAGGTAAAATCTTACTTCTGACAGCGCTGGTTGCCATATTGCTCAGCTATGTTTATAACGAACAGGGTGTTATCAACATGGTACTCTGTTCATCATTTCGTGCGAAATACCACCAAAAGCCCATATAAAAAAAATTGTTGCGAAATAAATGCGAACTAATGCTGCTGAAGTTGTACTCTGTTTTTATTGTGAAAAGTTACGAAATGTTTCTGGCAGCATGTTTTATCAACAAAAAAATGTATATGGCAACATTTTTTTCCAACTGTGAAATAATGTAAGCGGCACTTATTTCGCACGAAATTGAAAAAAACAGACAAAAACATATGGTTTTTGTTTACATAAAAGAAAGAATGTTGCATACCTAAGGGCAATAAAAACGACAATTTTCTTCTAAATCGCGGCATTGTCACCACTTGCTAATTGTCAAAATTTTCACACGAAATAATTGATGTTTCTCAATAAATTTCGCAAACTTAAACAGAGTACCATGCTTAATAGAAACTTCTACTATTGCAAATGTTGCTAAGCAAGTTGTATGTTGATAAACATGCCGTATGTTGATAAACATACCGTATGTTGATAAACATGCCGTATGTTGATAAAGATGTTGTACGTTGATAAACATGCCGTATGTTGATAAAGATGTTGTATGATGATAAACATTTTTTATGTTGATACCGGCCGTTAAATTGAAATACAATTTCGTAACAAAGTGTATGATTTTTAAGGACGCAAATAAATATTGTATTACAAACGGAATCATATACAAATAATGGTTAATTTTCGAATTATTTAGTTATCGGGCCCTTTATTTAAAGTAATTAGTCATATCGCTAGTGAAGTAACAATTTGGAATACCTTTTTGTTAGTCCGGTAACTAGTTTTGTGCCCTTGGCATGACGTACGATCTAAGCAGCTATTTATTTTTGACTGTGGCAAATGGGTGTCAACCTTTTGTTTCGCTGAACTCAATAATTCAAACAGTATACATATGTATGTATATACCAATGGTACATTAGCATTTGCTTTGTATTCGTCATGTACCTGGCATTAATCTATTCTTTTCTCGCACAAACTGTTACAAATCCAGACCAAGTCGAATATAACGAAAATGGAAGCAACACAAATTTTAAGTCTTTAATGGCCGAATTCACAGTCTTTAGTTAGCAATGGCAAAGGCTTAACTAATGATTTTTTATTCGCAATGCTTAGTTTGTCATAAGAATAAAAAGTAATAGTTAAACTATAGTTAGTATTTTAGTTTACCACTTAACTAATGACTGAGAAGTGAAGAATGTGAAATTGCTGAAAAACATTTATCTTAAATAGTATATAAAAAGTAAATATGTAATTTAAATTCAAATTAATTATGCATAATAGAAATCTTACTATTTGCATTCCATAGTTTTTGTGTTGTATTATTAAATAAATAATTTCATAATAAAAATAATAAACAAATGTTGACACAATATTGAGTCGCGCGTTTGTAAAATATGCTACGCTTAGATACGTTCCGCAATTTAAGTATGATTATAATAAATTTATTTATTAATATTTTTATAATGAAATTGTGTTGAAAAATAAACAACAATAAGGAATTGTTAATAATTTGTATGGAGCAAAAACACAGCATATAAAAATTAGAAAAATAAAAAGCGGGATTTATTAAGCTGAAATAATCTTAATAATTTTTTAATTAGAGATAATGTCGAAAATATGCAAAAGATGCACAATAACGATGAATCTGTAATGGGTAAACTTTATAAGAAAACTTAATGATTAATATTTTTTTAGTTGCATTTAAAAACTTTAAATAAAACAACAATACCATATATTTTAGTTAAGACAATCTAAGCCATATTTCCGATAGTGTTGAATAGTATTGAATCCATTATATAGAATTGCATCCAAAATTTGTTGAAACCCCCAAATATGGCCGCTTCTTAAAATAATGTAGTTCAAACAATTTGGCTGATACAATGAACAACAGTTGCTATAGCAAAATCTGCCTTCAAGTTTACATCATATTATTAGTATTTTCTCAACTTTAACTCATTGAAAGCCCATCATCAAACATAAGAAACTAATGACTGGAAAAAAAAAAAAAGTTAATCTAATATACTTCAGTGGTAAAACCTACATATATACTGTATGTATATAATCTTTATCATTTATCTGCTCGCCTTACAACATGATAGTTGTGTGTACAGCATTAAATAAAGCAATTAAAATTGACATAAATACACCCAGAGCAAGAAATCAAATGCATCATATAAATCCTTCAAACCGACAGAACCAGAATATCTATAGATAAGAAAAATAATAATAACAAATAAATATAAAAACCATTCTATAAAATAGAAACCAAACAAAATGGAACATTATGGAAAAAAAAAACTTCGATTTGAGTATTAAATCCTGTGTAAGAGTGTTAGTTTAATAGCTTACTGGCCATAAACATTACAGCAATAACAGCAACATCTACCAATTTCTTTAATGTGGTAAAATACTTGAGAATCTCGTAGGATTTAAATGTAGACCCGCAGTTAAGATGGTACAGATATATGAGTAACATGAGCATTAAATACACATAAACATTCTTTTTTTTTAATATGTCCTTCTTTATGTTCTTGTCATTCATGTTTTTATTGTTGTTGTCCTTAATGCCACTTGAAGAGTAAAGAAATGAGAATGTAAAAAAACACTAAAGTATCCATACTTCAGTATGATTAACTAGCTCATGTCCTGAAGCATTTTTCAAGCCAATTGCAGATAACAGATCTAAAAACAAAGTGCGATAAGAGCTCAACAATAACAGCATCAGAAACAACAAACAAATGAACATACAAACATGATGTAATAAACATGTTTGGCAATGAGATCCGGAAAACTATTAAGACAGACAAGTTTGATATAACTACGAGTAGCTACACTAACCGAAGCGAAAGATGGTTTGTGTGGTTCAGAAGTGGTGGTTTTGACACTGGAAGCAAATATCGACCAGGCAAGCCATAAGAGTTTAAAGACCAAACAAATTTGGAGGGTCCTATCAATTATGAGCTGCTCAAATCCGACCAGACCATCACAGGGAACCTGTACCGAATGCAACAGATTCGTTAAAAGCAAACATTGGCCGAAAAACTCCCAGAAATTGTGGACAGACATGAAAGTTTAATATTCCATTGAAAGGTTATCTGAAATGTTCTTGATTCGTTCTTGGCCTCTAAAGAGACGATATCCATATGTTGCAATAAAGTTGGAAAAAGGTCATAGCTAATAATGGCCAATACTTCGAATACATTTATATTAAATTTAAAACAAGTAAGAAAGTATAGTCGGTCAAGCCTGACCATATAATACCCTACACCCTGTATATGTATAAAACAGCTTTTCAGAAATGGCCGTTATATGGGAGATATAACCTACTGTGGACCGATCATCCAAAAATTTAGTGTCGTGATATCTGTGAATATAAATATTATATGTATTAAACTTTATATCGATATAAATTATTTTTTTTTACGATTTATGGAGCTTAAAGTGAATTGCGGAAAGGGTCTTATATGGGAGTTTAGACTAATTATAGACCGATCATAATAAAATTGTACCGTATTAATTATATACATATGAAATATATTTGCGTTCAACATTAATTGGATACCAACATTTTTCAGAGAGTTATGCTTTTTAAAGTGATTTTCGGGAGTGGGCTTTATATGGGAGCTACAAGTAATTATGGACCAATCTGCACAAAATTTGTAGATGTGATTTGGCTTCATTTACCACTAATTTTTGAGGGAATTTTTGTGGATACATACTTGCAAAATTCAAACATTTATGATCGGTAAACCCAAATTTTGGGAGGACATTTGTATGGGGGCATGGTGAAATAATGGACCAATTTCCACCTGTTTCAATCCCATCCATCCTTGGGTCGAACAAATATTATGTACCAAATTTTATCGAAAAAGACGGACATCGCTAAATCGACTCAGGAAGTGATTCTGAGTCGATCGGTATAATGTAAGGTGGGTGTTGGGCCAATATTTCTGGGCATTACAAACATCAGCACAAATCCAATATACCCTCCCCACTATGTTGGTGTAGGGTATAACTAATAAAGTACAAACGGCCATACTCATAATTCAAATCGATAAAAATTCAATAAAGTATATTGTTCAATTAAAAGATTAAAGAGGTCCGCCTGAGCTAAATATGGAAAACATCTGTAATTCTTCTCATAAAAAAACCTTTTCAAATCAGAATTTATTTAACATATGTATGTAAACCATTGTTTTCAAATAATAATAAATTCAATTATAGGATTTATTTTTATCTGATTTCACCAAAGCCTTTACAACAAAAGAGCAATGTAACTGACAGTGCAGTAGGAAGAATGGGTCAAGAAACCACCTCCCCCCCCCCCCCCTCTACACGACTGTTAGCTAGACATAAAATGGCTAGTTACCACAATACATTGTACTCGTAATTTAAGAGATCTTAATAATTTTTTTAAGAACTTAAAATTTAAATTGTTATTAAATAGACATTTTCCTATTTTACATGTTTTTTTTTTTGTATTGTCGCAAAGAGAAATCAGTTTTGGTTTTTATAACCGAATTTGTTCTTTACCGAATAAATCAGTCCTGATGGTCGAAGTTTCTTTATTGTGGTAGAATATTTTCAGAAATTGTTTGAAATATAAATTTGCTTAGAAAAGTTAAAAAAATAAATGTTACTCTCTTCAATTTATATTCTTTAAATTAAAAGGAAGACTGATTTGATTCTATAAGAAATATTGAAAAATTTCACAATATTTAATTTTTTGGATCAGTCTAACGATCACATTTTATGTGAAAACCTAGAATTAATATGTCTTATATATATTATATATTATAATATATTATAATATATCTTATTATTTCTGTTTTTCACTCAATTAAAAAAAATATAAAGATGCCTTTAAGAAATATAGGTTTTACATTAGACGCCTTTACACCAAACAAAAAATACAGAAAAACTAATGTTTAAAATTATTTCAATTGTAAATCGTTTATTTTTGAACTTAAAAGATAGCCGTGTGTCTTCTGCCATTTTTATTATATTAATTGAAGTAACAATTTTTTTGATATTTTGCAAATAATATATCGGTCGCCAATTTTGTCTAATAATTTGAAAATGTAAAACTAAGGTTTTGAACAATTTGATATTTGTAACAAAAAACATATATGTATGTATAAAATTACACAGCTTGGAATGACCAATTTTTTCCACCCCACTGTGCAGTGAGTGTTTTGTATGAGAAAATGTTGAATAAATGTCTAAAAAGGCAAACAAATAAATAAATAAAAATAAATATTTTCCATTTGAAGTTGATGGATGGCCACATCATATGCACCGTGTTAAATCTGTATATTTGTATACGAGTATGTATATGTATGTGATTATGTGTCTAAATGTGTAATAGGCTAACAAAAATTAAGTAACATGGGTAGCCAAAATGCCCGTATTGTGACTATTATTACTTTTGTTGGGCTTCTGCGTTACACTTAATTCTCTTATATCGCTGTCAACGATTATTTTTGATGTTACGACGATTAGATGTCAATCTGTCTTAAAGTTGTTTTCAACGAAATTATCCGGACCCGAAAGATCATCAAACTTTTATTGTATACGGTAAAACTCTTTGAAACTAAAAAAAAGTGTAAGATAAATTTTTTGTAGCAATTAAGGATTTAGTTGAATTAACTGAAGTTATATGTTACACAGAGCTTGAATTTCAATTGATTCAAATTGATGATTAATACACATCTATCTATTCAATACAAAGATTTTCCAAATATGTACATTCAGCTAAGTTGACTCCATTAGTGTATTTTTACAACTTTTTATGCGATTCTGTCTCCGTTCGAAAATTCCTTGTTTTCAATATTTTTGAAATTTGTTAATGCATTTTTTTATATATTAGGTATGATCATGTCCGATCATATAATACCCTACACAGAGTATACTATTATAAACAGTTTTTCAGAAATGATAGCGCCCATAGTAGCGTGACGTCTGTGAATATACAAATTATTTCATTTAAATTTTACCTCGATATCAACACTTGTAATAGATTTATGATGTTAAAGTGATTTTTGGAAGAAGGTATTGTATGGGAGCTATGACTAATTGTGGAAAGATCATTATATAATTAGGTGTCATAATTTTTGTATAAATGAAACTTATTTGTATTATTGATTTGTTTAGAAATTTCTAAATCGGGCTTATTAAGGTCATGTATTCTATGCAAATAAAAGATTATTTCATAATTTATTTTTCCGACGTTTCGTTGGAGATTCCCAACATCATCAGGGATATTTTATTAGATCTGGTAGCATCAAAATGAATATACAATTGAAAAATAATAGTTTAATAACAACAACGATACCTTAGTTCTACAGGAATAATATTACTCACATATAATCTTTCGTCAATAGTTTTGCATTTAGAATATTTTATATACATTTTGTTTCACATAAACACAACATAAAACATAAATTTAATTAAACAAAACAAATGCAAAAATATAAATAAAATAATATCACAGTATAATTAAATTGTATTAAACTAAGTATCACAGCAGTAAAATCAAACTAAAATATTGCGATTGTATAAATTGCATTCGTGTTGTTTTTGTCGTCTTTTGTATTTAAAGCATTCGTAGCTCTTTCCTGAATCCTCAAACTTTCCAGTGTAAATCGTTTATTTGTTCTCTTTTCCTTGTCCAATATTTTAACGTTTGTGAGATCGGGTAGATGTTTTTCTTCAACACAGTGTGTAGCCAGAGCTGTAGTCATTTTATTTCTCTTTATGTCTGTTCCGTGTTCTGATATTCTTGTACCAAGGCTTCTCTTTGTAGTACCCACGTAAACTTTACCACACTCTTCATCTGTTTTACCTAAACATGTGATCTCATACACAAGATTACTTTGCTCATTTTTTTCTATTTTTGTTTTTGTCTGTGTAAATAGAGTATTGATTATTTTGCTAGCTCTGTGCGCTAATTTTATTTTGTTGTCATTTATTATTTCTTGAATTTGTTTGTTTTCTGTGAGCTTTGGTATGTATGGGAGGCTGTAATATTTAGTGTTGCCAGATGTGTTGTTTGTGTTTTCCCCCAATTCCCTTCCTTTTCTAATAGATTATTTATTAAATATGTCGGATAGCTGTTTTTTATTAGTATGTCCTTTACTTTGTCAATACTTATTTGTGTTGAATTTTATTTGGATACCAACATTTTTATGAGCATTATGGTCGTTAAAGTGATTTTTGGAAGCGGGAGCTATGGTGAATTATGGACCGATCTGCAAAAAATTTTTAGGTGTGATTAGGTTTCATGTACAACTTATTTGCGACGGAATTTGTTTGGATATGTGCATAAATCAAACATTTATGACTGAAAAATCCTATTTCGAGAGGACATTTGTATGAGGCTAGGTGAAGAAATGGACGAATTGGAATCAAATTCAATCCCAAGCATCTTTGGGCCGAACAAAGTTCTCATACCACATTTTATGAAAAGATCTTCAGAACTGCGACCTGTACTCTGCGCACAAAATTTACAAACACAGCCTGCCAGCCAGACGATTTGTATTGAGCGGATCTTCAGAAAATTTAGTACACCGATTCAGATTCATGCGTAGACTTTATATAAGGCTATATTCAAACATGAACCGAATCAAACAAAATACGGTTTTATAATTCCTATTTACATAAGACTTATTTTTGATGAATTTATTTATGTATGCACCATAAAGCCATATTCCGAAAAGACATTTGTATGGGGCTATGAAAAATAATGGACCAATTATTACTATTTTCAACAGAACTTGTTCTTTTATAGGAAAATAAATATATAAGTGCAAAATTGCATGATATTATTTGCAATATTTTGAAAAAAAAAAAAAAAATATCAAAATATTTTTAAAAAATATCGAGGTTGTCTCAAATTTTGGTCCATAAATACAGAAAAACAAATTTCTCCCATGTTCAATACCAAATAGCTCTGATAAACAAACAAATAGAATTGGGTGGTGGTTGTAAAAAGTGCATTGGCGACTTATAAAACTATTGTAACTAATGTTGTTCTCGAATGTCAATGGAGCAATGTTTTTGATAGATATCAGTAGTCGAAATGATAATAAAGTTTAAAAATATGCAATATTTCCTCAGGTGTTTTTAGTAATTTTGAAGAAAAAAATGGACTTGGCACTTTTCCAATATAAACTTAGATATTTTTCACACTACAGTATAATAACGTGAACAAATAAATAGATAATTGTAATTTTTTTCTAAACAGTGAACTTAGCACGTTTGCGAGTTATTGTTATTATACTCGTATACCATGTTGTTGGAGGCTTCAGTGTGCTATGTTCATGTCTATTCATTTCTCCAAAATGTCCAAATATTTATACATTAAAACATCATTCCATTTTTTTTTTTGCAGCCAGCAAAGTGATGATGTCAGTTTAATATTTTAGGTTCTTTCCTTTTGTTTTATTTATTTTTATTTTATACTTTTTCTTTATATTGTTAACGTTTTTCTTATTGGTGCTTCTGCATTCATTATAGTTTTATTGTTGAACTGATGAATGGCAGTCTTATACATTTAGAGACGGTTCTCATACTCATACATGCTTCTCGGTTACATATTTTCAGATCTCTTAAGAATCATTACTATAACACACAGCTACACATAATCAAGAGCATGAATTAAAAATTACCACTTACCAATTCCGCAACCGGACAATTTTATGGACATTAACAAACTCTCTTTAGAGTTCTACAAATACTTTTGCAAGTGCTTCAGAAAGTTAGGTTTGAATGTACCCAGTAGTGCTACAATAGCCAAGTGTCCCGAATTGGTGATTTTTACATTACAAAAGGGCATTTTATGACAATTGACTCTTAAGTCAACTGACTGTTTACTTTATGCCAGATTACCTTTAATGTATAAAGTACCCAGTTGACTTCTCTCTGCGTTACATAATGCTCATACTTGTTATATGCCCCAAAAATACACTGTCGGACAAAAAAAAGTGCGGTTTCAAATTTTTTAATAATAATTATAAATTATAGTTTTAGTTTTAATTCAGTTACTCTTTTATCTAAAAAAAAAACCTAACGTAGAACTCTTACCTTATATTTTCTTATATAATGCAAAATTAATGACATATATGGAATTTCAAGCGGCAAAATAAAGTAACACTTCACTTAAAAAGTTAAAAAACTTTTAAACCTACTTTAATGACCTCTCTCAATCTTTTTGGCAAACTTAGCGCAGGACTCTTCAGAGTATTTGTTGGGATTGCCCTCTATTCATTTTGCATCTTTTTCCCAAAACTTGTTAATGTTTGTTCTGGATTCCATCAGAATTTTGTCATCAAAGATCATTGATGGGGCTTAAATCGGGGCTCAGAGCAGGCCATTTTAACTTTTCAACATTTGTTTTTTCAAAATATTTTTTAGCGACCTTAGTCGTATGCTTGGGTTAATTTCTTGTTTAAATATAAACTCCCCCAAACCCATATCCTCAGCACTGTTATAAAGATTTTCTTTCAAAATATTTACATGGTGCTCTCTAATAATTTTTGAGTTAATTTTTAGAGGTTTATCAACTCCTGAAGAGGAAAAACATACCCACAGCGTGAGGCTTCTACCACTATGCTATAAAGTGGGGATAAGGTTTTTTGATATCAGCTCAAATTCGGGCCACAAGCCAATCTTGACTCTATAATATTTTGTTATCCTTAGGGTGGCTCCTAATTTCATTGAGAAATTTTCCGTATTTTCATTAGGATGACCCAAATTTTAACTTTATGCTTAATAATACTTACTTATTTCCCAGTTTTTGGTCAATTTAAAAATAAAAGAGTGCAACTTAATTTGAGTATACTGCTGTTAACTTTAAATCCAAAAATAATGCATTATGAACTGTTTTTCCTTGTTTAGTGTTGAAATGCTTTTAAGGACGCGTTTTGTTCTCTCCGGACTTTGTTTTCAATTTCCAATTGTATTACAATGTTGATAGTTATTAGAACATCTTCTTTATTTTTGCTTTTTAAATATTCTTCGGTCAATTCTGGTAGCTGGGGGCTAATTCTCGCATTCGTATGCGAGTAAATTTTCATTCGAACGTTCGAATTTTTTAACATTTGGGATTCTCTCATTCGATAGCGAATAAAATGTATCGAAATTTCTAATGATGGCATTCGATAACGAATGATTATTCGAATGCAACCTTGCGAGTTTTTACTCGTAGGCAAAGAAGCATTCGAAATAACGTTTTTTTAATAAACAGAAGAAAAAAAAGAAAATGTTAGTAAAAAATTTGTTACTTGCTTTAAAAAATATTATAATATTAATACTTTTATTACTTTTAGGTCAAAAATATCAAAAATAAATTTTACCTATGCTTGCTTTGTGAGCCTAAAACGTCTTTTGAGTCTAGAAAAACACATACATACATTAATACATACGTATGTATGTATGTATGTATGTATGTACTTATTTTTACTTACTCATTGTTTGTCAATCTTAAGGGTTCGGAGGTGTTTCTTATTTGTTTCCTTATGTCATTAATGTTTTCAATCTCGTCAGAATTAGAAGATGATGAGTAAAAAAACACAACTGGATCCATTTTTAATTTAAAATAATTTCTTTTAAAAATTTTGCTTTTACTTGAGTTATTTTTTGCAGAACCATATGTTTTTTGTTTACATTTTCTTTTATTTTATTCAGTGTTGTAATACGTACTTATTTAAGTGTTTTACAACACTGAAGCAATGAATCGATTCGATTCGTATCGAGTACCATCATTAGAAAATTTTGCACTGTCGAAATAAATTTCGATTCGAGAATTAGCCCCCTGGAAGTCTCCATATTTTAATTAAGCTGAAAATAATGTATTTGTTGAAGGACTATAAAATAAAACTTCCAAAAATTTATCAACCTTTTTAAATCGAATACTTGTACGAAATTAAAATTTATTGCCACATTATTGTCCTTATATCAGGCTTTAAAAATTTCACCTGTTAAAATTCATTCTGATTTCTAAAGTAAATTTACTAGCAATTTTATAGAATTTTGTTTGTAAAATTTTTGAGTATTTTCATTAAAATCAAAAAAGAAGTGTTCTACATTGCAAAAGTATATATGGGCTTAAAGAAAACACTTTTGCCTTTCTATGTATGGTTGCGATTGTTTGTCCTTTAAAAGTTATACACTATTAATTTTCAAGTTTAACGAATATATGGTGGTTTGAAATTTATTACATAACACTCTAACTACAAATTATAAAGGGTGGCCAAACACAATTTTTTAACAACAACAGTCCACCCAACATAACAAAACTTTTTCCATTATCGATAATAGTTTTCAAAACATCTTAATTAATATGAAATCAAATATTACAATTTTTTAATTTCTAAATTAACTTAACTTCTTTGCTTTTAGCAGAATGCCTCGCCTACTACTGCGAATATTTCGGCAAAATTTTTCGGCTTCATTAGTTTTTATTTTAGGAATCTATATCAAGAAAAAATATAGGTTTTGGCCAATGAAAATTAATTCTGAGCCACTGTACATCGTCTAGCTTCGTGGTCTTACGTTTTCTGCCACATAAGTTCTTTAGGCTTTTGTTTGACTTTCTAATTTTATAAAAAGCAATTATTTTTCTGACCGTAGATTCCGATATCTTATACTTGGAACTCAAAGGTTTCTGTTTCATCCCATTTTCACGATCTAGTGCCAACAAATCTTTTTTCTTTTCGGTTAAAATCCTCATTTCGAAAAAGTCTGGATCTAGCCTTATTTTGTGTATATTTAAGTAATATTAAATTAAATAAATAACTACTTCACTATAATTTATTATTTTTTTAAAAAAACATACCACAAATTTTTCAAAAAAAAAAATGCAACTCTTACCGCACTTTATTATGTCGCGGAGATTTCTTGTGCACTTCAATATATTTACAACAGCGACTTTATAAAATTGCAATGTTTAAGCATTAAACACATTTGCCACAGCAGGCTACCGACCACAATATCAAAAATAAAATACACACGTCTATATGTGAATAATACATGCAGAAGAAAAAAATATCAAAAAAGAATGAAGAAGGTTATAAAACTGCAATTTATTTTGTCTGACAGTGTATATTAATTGAAGTCAGCTATATAATAAAACTTTAGGGAAAATCACTGTCTTAAAGGGATACATTGACTTGTTTTTTCTAGTTAATGAATGCAGAACTGCTGGGCCTTTACATTAATGATTTTGGTTTGTAACTGTCTAAAGCAAAGCCATAAATTTGTGGTCTAATGATGAGTTGTAAATGAAAGACACGTTTTACACACATGCATTTGTATCATTAGTGTACGTGTGTGAGTTTCTGTGAGAATATGTATGATAGTGTTAGTGTATACGCATCAAAGAAAGCATATCAGATATGGTCATCACCATCCTTCTTTTAATAACCACAGACATTCATTTACCGAAGAAGGTTTAGGGCTTCTGTGTGTTAATAAATAAAATTAAACACAGTATTAATTTTAAATAATCATTTGTCTACATATTTAGGATTTATTACCCAATCCAAAGAAAAAGATGTTTTGTTTTAAAACTTAATAAATTGTTGGGCATATCTTAACTACAATTAAACAAAATTGATCAATGTAATATTTTCCATTTTTTAAATATTCGATTTGTGCGGCTTTTTGTAACAATAAAAATATTAGTCAAACACCCATCTGAAAGTATACCAATCGGGCGTTTTAAATATGTATGTCCATATAAACTTTGTGCGCAGAGGGTAGGTCGAAATTTTGTAAATATTTAGTATGAATTTTTTTGAAATTTATTCAAATCGATTAATTGTTTCGCATATCTCCCATACAAATGTGTTCCCGATATAGGACTTTATCTGTCATTAATGGCTGATTTATATTATTTATAAAAATATATATGTATGTATTAAACAATTATATTTTATTCTTCGAAATTATAGACCTTAATTAATATTGTTTTAATTTTTATTTTTTCCGATATTTCGCTACAACAGTCTGGGAAATCTTCTTCAGGGAAACAATAACAAAATATAAAATATAATTGTTTAATAAATAAAAAGGTCGAAAAATCAGTTAAATAATCAATATATATGTATATACATATATACATATATATATATATATATATATATATATATATATATATATATATATATATATATATATATATATATATATAACGCCCATAAAGGCCATCTTTTGAAAATCTCTTTAACGAACACAAATGACTGAAAAATGTTCGTATCTAAATATAATCCACTATAAATGGAAATCATGACATATTCAATGACATAATTTCTGGGACTTCGGCAAATAATAGTTCCCATAAACAGCTCACTTTCGAAAATTATTTTACCGGTCTTAAATGGCTTAAAATTGTTGATATTCAAATGATATTCTACACAAATACGAGTATGTTTCATATATAAACAAATCATGGCTCCTAATTTTAATACGATTGGTCCATAATTAGTCATAGCTAAGGCCCACTTCAGAAAAATTAATAATGAAACAATTTAAAGTGCAATATTCGGCTGTACTACACTAGTTTTAGGACTAGAATATCCTTATTCAGTGTTTGCTATTCAGACTTAGTGCAAATTTTATTATTTTTTTATATATTGTTTTAAAGACAATTTTACGACCAACATAATTTATTTTAAATGTATTTAAATTTTATCTTATTTTGATCATTTAAAATTGATGTAATTACAAGTTCTCACCATAATTTATAGAGTTTGTCTGATTTTCATAATACTTTTGAGTGTTTTTTAACAATTTATATAATTAAAAGAACATTTTTCAATATTTACACAAGTTAAACTTTGTTGTGGATGCATAATTACATTATATACATACGTTACAGTTATATTGTTACGTTTTTACCTTTTAAAAACGGTGGTTTATTTCCTTTAAATAAACCGGATTCTTTGTGATTGCAAAATAAAAACGTCAAGTAGTTTGCAGAAAATATAATGAGTCTTTATTTATTTAAATGTGCGCAAACACAATTAAAAAAAATTAACACACTGTCTTTTTACACTCTTATATTACGGTTTAAGAACACACTTAAACACTTTGTTTGATCAGCGACATCTGTTTATGAAATTATTTGTAACAATATTAATACACCTTGTGTGATTAACGCCATCTGTTGATGAGTTTATTAGTTTTTTGATTAAATTTTCAGAGGATGTCTCGAATTTTTGCTCATATCTCCGTTATTTGTGGACGGATTTTGCTGATTTTAAATAGCAAACTTCTCGGAAGCATGTCCGACAGAATTATTGAATACTTGGATTCCGAAGATATCTGGGGACTTCAGAAAATTAATTTCAACAGACAGACAGACGGACATAGCTCAATAGACTCCGCTATTTATAAGGATCCAGAATATATATACTTTATAGGGTCGGAAAATTATATTGCGGAAATAACAAACGGAATGACAAACTTATATATACCCTTCTTATGATGGTGAAGGGTATAAAAAGGTAAGATTATAAGTTGAGGCTTCTTTTGGTTGAATTTTATCTCAATAACGTTATTAACAAGATTTGTATGGGCTACTAGCATAATTGCCGTATAACCGATATTAATATGATTTATGGATTAAAATGATTTCTGGATTAAAATTAAAATATAAAGGTTGGTTCTATATCGATATTTATTAGACATTTTAGTGGGTTTATTTGTTGTTCGGAAATGATCCCTATATGGCAGCTATGACAAATTTATTTTATTTATTTATTTATTTATCAATATTTCATAAATATAAATATTATATTTCAAATCATGTGCCAAACTTCTTAAATATTGGAACAGTGCATTTTATGCATATGTGGATATCTCACGTCGAATTTCAACGTTATAACGGTATATATGTATGTCCCATACAAATGTCTTCCCGGAATATGGCTTTATGTTACATAAATGTTTATAGAAAAGCCGTATCCATACACAATTCTGCAATAATAAGTTTCATGCAAAGTGAAATCTCAAAACAATATTTTGTTTGCATTGATCCATATTTAGACATACAAAATCCAGTCCCAAAATCACTTCAATGCGCATAAATATCTTCTAAAAATCACTAAAGTTGAAATTCAACACAAATTATTCGTCATAGCTTCTTTATGAGGACTACTTCTGAAACTCATTACCATACATAAACATCTATAACGAACCGACAACCGGTACCGAACCGGTATTTTTTATAAAAAAAAAAAAACAAGTAGCTTCTTCAGGAAAAAATTTTAATTTTATAAATATCAAAAAATTATTGGTCATAGGAAAAAAAGGATAAAAAAAGGAAAGGAACATAACAAAATATTAAAACAATTTGTAACAAGTAGAAAATATTACTAATTAAACAAGTAAGTTTGTAGTTGATCCTTTTAGTTGTAGGTATATTAATTATCTGTAACATCTCTAACATATAACGACATTTGTAGCTATTTTCAGTGTTTAATACCGATACGTTTTCAATGTTTGGATAGTGATTTAATTTACTACAATGAGAAGATAACGCAGTTTTTTGTTAAGTAATATTGTCTCTATATCTTTGATCTGATTTATGTCCAGAAATTCTGATTTTTAGTTTATTTTTCGTGGTACCTATATATATATATATACTTTATTACAATTTTCTTTACCATTTCCGTCACAAGGTATTTTACATACAACATTTGACATGTTCCATTTTCTTGTTTTATCTTTTGTTTTACTAAATAATTTATCTAATGTGTTATAAGTCTTGTAAGCCATTCTATAGTTATCAGTATCGAAAATTTTTGATTTCCTCAATCGTTCTGATATATCCGAAATATAAGTTATTGATTTGTAAATTTCCGGTTCTGTTGTGTTTTATTTTTGTTCTTATATTGTCTTATGAATTTATAAATTATCTGAACTGGGAAGTTACTGTCTTCTAATATATTTCTTATCCTTTCCTTGTTCGTCTAATGACATTCCTTGTAAATTCTTTCAATTAAATTTTTAGCTGTATTTATAATAATATGTTTACTATGTTTAGAATAATAATTAATTATTCTTTCTGAAGCTGTTGGTTTCTGATCTTCCAATCTATTACGAAACTCTTCTTATCAATAATAATGTTCATTAATGTATCTAAATATGAAAGTTTCGAATGTCTTTAACATTTTATCAATAGCATGTTCCGAAATATTACAAAATAAATCATCTACATAGTTGGCAATTACTCTTGATTTTATACTTAATTTTTCTATACAAGTATCTAATAACTTCTCCATTACAATATCCGCAACAATTGGAGAAGCAGGAGATCCCATTGGAAGTCCTTCTTGTTGTATTGGAAATATCTCTTGTTCGCTATCAAAAAGCCAAAATCAGTTTCCTAGGGCATTTTGGTATCTAATTTATCGTGTGTTAAAGTAAATCGCTGTATGTTACACACATTAAATATATAAACAAAGGGCAGTTCTAAAAGAAATTGATTATAAATGGAATATATCGTTATTGAGATGAAATTCAATCAAAATAAACCTAAAATAAATAAAAATTACATTACAATATTTTATGACGTTCGGTAGACAAACTTTAAATTTTTAATTCTTGTTTTGGAGTTACCCAGCTACCATTGCTATACGTTTTGACCCCATCTTAGTGGATCTATATGAATGATATGATAATATGTATTACAAAAATGTTTTAAAAAAATCGTCCAATTCTAAAGGAACTGGAGCTTTGGTAGATATATTGCAAGTGATAAAAAAAAAAGTATACGGTGTAAGACTTCTTCAAAGAATCACAATCTATCTTCTTTCTGGTAAATGCAACAATACTATTCTCTATTGGAAACTGTTATCAGATAAAGCGTTTGTTCTCAATATACAACTTGTGTTCCAGGAAGAAAAATTATAGATTAACATTTTTATTTAAATGCATCTGAAACAATGAAAATTAAACCTCTTCTTCTTGGTAAGGCAAAGAAACAGAGCTCGTTCCGTAATAAAATGTTTCCTGTAAAATATTTTTATTTGGGATTTGTCTGTATTTGTTTAAATATATATATATGTGGTTAGCGGCTACTTTTGAATCTCTAAGAATATAAATTTCGTTTCTTATCACGACCATCTATAACATTCTTATTTAAAAAGGGTCGGATTATTTGCGAAAAGTTAATCCTGTTAAAATAAATATATATTCGTGCAACCTTCGAATGCATTTCCAAAATTACTAGATTTATTAATTTAAGAATTTATATTCTAAAGTTTCTTTAAATAAAACAAAAAACGGTTTTGGATATCAATGAAATTCTTTATTCCTGTGAAAGTACGTTCGATGCCATTATGTATGGAACTCGATTTCCTTTGCAAGACCACCACGAGCACGCTTGCAGAATTCCAGACCCTGAACCCAATTTTCGACGGTTTTTAAGCATAAATCGGCCGATACTGCTGCAATATCACGTTCGATATTTGTACGAACCATTTCGTGAGATAATACGTTCCCCAAACTTTGTTTCCATTAAATTGATTGTGACATTCGCTGTGTTGCTTGTGGCGCCGTCCTGTTGGAACCACATGTCCTCCAAGTCCATATCATCCAATTGGGGCCAAAGATATTCTGTTATCATTGAACCGTAGATCATCACGGAAGAAGTACGGCCCAATTACGCCGCCGGCCAAACCGTAGTTTTTTCGGGATGCAATAATGACTTATGGAGTACGTGTGGATTGCTGTCTGACCACTAACGCATATTTTGCTTATTGACGAAGCCATTCAGCCAGAAATGAGCCTCATCGCTGAAGATGATTTTTCGATGAAAATCCGAATTATTTTCAAGTTGTTGCTCAATCCAATTCACGAACATACGACGCTTCTGGTGGTCAAGCGGCTTCAGTTCTTGCATCAATTTGATCTTGTAAGGATGTAGGCTTTTCCCAAACGACTTCACAAAGACGCCCAACGCTTGAGAACGACTTGTGAGAGACACATTTGGGCTTTCTTCAACTGAAGCCTCAAAGGCAGCAATATTTGTCTCACTGACACGGGAACATTTTGTACTGTGCCTGTGGATTCAAATTTTTCCACTAAAAGCTCAATTGTTGATATGGTAGGACGATTATGACGACCATAAATTGGATGTAGCACTCTTAACGTTGAGGCGACTGACTCCGAATTTCGATAGTAAATTTTAATAATAATTTCGATTTATGGCATCGTTTGCTGTCCCTATCGGTCTACTTTTGTAGCGTTCTTGTTGAAAAACGCTTTACATACGAGTAGGTTCTAAAAAAAAATTAAAAAGTGCATTAGAAAAAATGGTTTTAGAAAGTTTGAACTGTTTAAAGGATATTTCATAAAAATAAAAGTGTATGGGTCAATTTAAAAAAAAACGTGTTTTGTTTTGCTTATTTTTAAAGTTTTTTAAATTCGCCTGTAAGAGTGGCCAATTTATGTAGAAATTGATGAAGAATCCGGCGGTACTTTTAGGTTCTCAAAAAAATGAATATTTTTGGATTTTTTTTAGATTTTCTGTGATTTCTATCTTAAGCGACACACACCAAATATGTATAAAAAATCGCTAAAAATGCAAAAATATTTGAAATTCAAGTTTACTACGATGTTTTTTTGTTTCTCAAGATTGACTTTTGTGAAAATCATCTTTTCGATTATGAACAAAAAATCACGATTCAACTTGATTTTTAATTTTTTTTTTAAAGTGACTAGTTATTTTAAAATTTTAAGATAAAAATATGTAAATTTTTGTTATAAAAAGACTTGAACTTAGAGGTTACTTGCAAATTAATAAGCTTGTAAAAATTTATTTAAAAAAACTGCAATTATAAGCGTTTTAAGGAAAAAAAAACTAAGTGTGACGCTCAAGAAAAAACAAAAATTCTTCAAAAAACAAAAATTTTCATACAAAACTATTTGAAAATTTGACACAAAACAATAACTTAACTTAAATTAAATTATAAATTTTCATTCGAATTCTTATTCTGAATCTGTATAAACTTCATGAAATGACAAGCGGCTTTGTTTTTTTTTTCATTCTCATTCATTTTTACCACTTTCGAATTAAATTTGTAGCAAAACAGAAAAGTAACAATAAAAATTAAACTCAAATATACCACGATTAAACCTTTCTCATCTTTCTTTTATATTCGTCATTACGCGCTTTATCGAGCTTTATTTTCTCTCGATATCTCCGTGGTCTTTCAGCCGTTAATTTTGTTGTTTAACTCCTGAAAATTAAAAAAATGAAATCAAATTTAAGCATTTTAAGCTATGAAGCATAATATTCCACAAGTGATGCTCATGAAATATTTGCCTATTTTGGTGTTTTTTCGTAGGCAATTTATTTCTCAAATTCACAAATTATAAAAAAATGAGTTGAGACCATATAAACAATGATTTACATTTAATATATTCACTTTTAAAAAAATTAGCGTGACGCTCATGAAATTTTATCGCGCCCTTACAAAAACTACGCAAATGCACACTTTTTTTAATAAATTTTTTTTCGCTTTTTCACTTTTGTAATAATTAAAGTTTATAATTTCCTTGCATAATTTACTTTATTTAAACTTGAAATTGAAAACTAGTAATATTACTTGATTTAGGTAGGGACAACCTTTCTTTGCAACGCCAAATTCGCACTAATTAAATTTTGACGACTATAACAAATCAAAACACAAGGAATAAACGCAATAATTCGAAAACTGTTGCAAATTTTACTTTTTGCTTGATTTTATTTTATTTTGTTTACTAAAAATTCTAACGGCGGACACATGCTTCTGTATGGAAGCAGTCAGAGGGAGAAACAAAACACCATTCTGAATAAACAAAAAAACTAACTTACAAATTTGAGAATTAGGTTTTTTTTGTTACATATTCCTCGGTGATCATTTTCACATTTTTGTTTTTTTTAACCTGAAATAGTAGTGTAAAGTGCAGGGAAACAAAAATTGGGTTTTTTTTTTTTTTGAAATTTCCCTTATGACAAATAAATGTAAAATTGAAAAACTTATATCGACATAGGCTTTTAATTTAAAGAATTGTTTAATTTTTTTGCAGTTATGCCATCGAGAGATATTAACAACTAAATTTTAGACTATTATTGACGATTTGCATATCACTGACATGTGGTTTCATGTCACACAGACATATTTTTACGAAATTTAGCTGTTTTGCCACTCCAATCATGCTTTTAAAACCCCCGGAATACCTTTTCATAGAGCAATGTTAAAGATAGACAGTCTTATTCAGAAAAAATTAAAGTAGACTTCAAATGTACTTTAAGAAAATTTTGTATGAAAATTTTGTCTAAAAGCAAACTTTTTTCTGAATACGGCAGAGAGTCTATACAGAGCTAATCAAATCGATTACAGCCACAAAGCTCTAAATCCGTGAAGAAATAAACCCGACATTTTGACAAACTATGATTGAAGATTTTATTAAAAAAAAATTGACATCCGTATGCTTGGTCGTGGTGGACAGCTCTCCGATATTATTTTTTTTTTCATTTATAATTATCAATCCTCATTCTTTCCAATACAAAATTTGAATGATTTTAACATAAATTATTTGTTTTATTTATTTTTGAAACCCCCTTTATAGGATTAAATCAATCCTGCACATTATTGCGATTCCTCAGCGTAAGTGTACGAGTATGTATGTATGTATATAAGCATTGTTTAATTACACACATACCTATTTAAGATCATAATAATATTATTGTGTTTTATTGATAAATCAAAATCTGTTTTGGTCATAAAAATTCAACATCAAAGTGTGCAAATTAACACCATTTAGCCAAGAAGTTCATACACAGCTGTTTTTTATGGTTTAAAGATCAACGTCCCAGTTCCAACGATGATGACTTTGCTGAAACCATCAACGACGCATCCCCATCCAATCTTATTGAAAATGCAATTTTTATTACTTAATGGATTACATTATTATCATCCTTTTATTATACATATTGATGTTTGGTTCAATTTAACGTTTTTCCTGGAAATGTTTTAGCTATTTCATCCTGTGATACGCACAATTTTATTTCCATTTTTTTCTTTTCTCTATTTTACATTCTCTACACACCCTTTTTAACTTGAAGGGGTTGTAAGCCATAAAATTTATATAAAAAATTTATATGTCTGTTGATTTATTATGTTGGAGACAATAACAACCAGTGTCTGTTGGAAAAAGGGAACTTCAAATCTTTAAAAACTATGTTGTTTGTGTTTATAGTTCATCCTAATTTAATGGGTATTTAAATTTAATACATTCTTTAAATGAAAGATTTTTTTTAGCGCAAAATTGCTGATGCCAATGATATTTTATTGATTTTCAAGACATTATGTTAAAGGAGTGATTCCTTTTTACTACTTTTAAATAAAGTTTTATCGTATTGTGCTAATAAACAATATTTTAGCATTTATAGAAGACTGAATGTTTTGAAAGTGTGTTGAAACAAATACAGTTAAACGAACTTGTTAATTGAGTCAACTTACGACTGACCTTCTATTAGCCAAAAGATGAATATTTATTCACTCGAAGTGGATTTCTGAAATTTAAAAATTAAACTCCAAAAATGTATACGAATCGGAACGGTAGGGCTTTGAAAAAAGACTTGGAACATTGACATTTTTTTCCAAGTCATATACCAAAGTTGTAGGCAACCTCGCTATTTTTCAAAAATTAATGCAGAAAATATCACGGAATTTTGTACACTTAATTTTTATTACAGAAGGAAGTATCCTTTTGGATTTCTCATAGTTCCTTATACGAAGGCATTATTAATACAAGTAAGAAAGTATAGTCGGTCAAGCCCGACCATATAATAATCTACACCCAGTACAAGTATGGGCGTTATATGGGATATGGGGGATATAACCTATTGTGGACCGATCATCCAAAAATTTAGTGTCATAATGTCTGTGAATATAAATATTATATGTTATAAATATATATGTTAAATGTTAAACTTTATCTCGATATAAATACTTTTAAACGATTTATGGAGCTTAATCTGAATTACGGAGACGGTCTTATATGGGAGTTTCGACTAATTATGGACCGACCATTATAAAATTAAGTGTCATTATTTCTGTATATCAGAAACTTATTTGTGTCGAATTTTATTTGATTACCAACATTTTTAAGAAATTTATGATCGTTTAAGAGCTTTTCGAAAGTGGGCCTTATATGGGAGCTACGACTAATTATAAACCGATCATAATAAAATTGTACCGTATTATTAGTATCCATATTAAATATATTTGTGTTCAATTTTATGCGGATAACAACATTTTTAAAAGAGTTATGCTCTTTTAAGCCATTTTCGGAAATGGGCCTTATATGGGAGCTACGACAAATTATGGACCGATCACATAAAATTCTATTATGTTATATGTATATGTATGAAACATATTTGTGTTCAATATTATTTGGATACCAACATTTTTAAGAGAGTTATGCTCTTTTAAGCGATTTTCGAAAGTGGGTCTTTTATGGGAGCTACGACTAATTAAGGACCGATCTTCACGAAATTTGTAGATGTGCTTAAGCTTCATTTACTTCTCATCTGTGGTAAATTTTGTTTGCATACTTGCATAATTCAAAGATTTTTGACCGGTAAACCCCAATTTCGGGAGGACATTTGTATGGGGGCTAGGTGAAATAATAGACCGATTTCCCCCATCCATTCTTGGGCCGAAAAATATCAGGTTCCATATTTTATCGAAATATCTTCAAAATTGCGACCTGTACTCAGGAAGTGATTCTAAGCCGATCGGTATACTTTAAGGTGGGTGTTGGACCAATATTTCTGGGCGTTACAAACATCAGCACAAATCCAATATACCCTCCCCACTATTGTGGTGTAGGGTATAAAAAATTCAGCAAAAATATGTTTCCTGCTAAGGGAAATCATATCACGATATATTATATGATAACTTAAATGCTCCTAAATCTCTTATAAAAATCACTATCACCGATCGGTCCATTTTTGACATTTTCCTCCATATAAAGTCCACTTCCGATTACCTAAATCTTTTATAAACATCATTATAAAGTTGAAATTAGAATCCACATACTCGTATATAACTATGGACAGAAAAATAGCGCACTTTACCGTTTTATTAGTGTAACGGGGATTGAATTCTTGGTTTTGTATATGTACAAACGTTTTTCCGTGAGACTAATCAGAATAATTTTGGCTTCATCTTCTTCAGAATTTAATATTCTTGTTCCGGTGTAATTTTTCAAAAGACAATCGTTGCCTTACATTATTTTTTGGCAAAAGTGATTTCTTTCTACTTACACGACCATAAAGCTAAATTTCATTGAGGCGTCTTCGTACAAGTCAAATTCCTCATTTATTTCATTCATTATTGTTCTGAATTACCAAAGTTATGCATCACAGTTATCACAGATGTTTGCGCTAGTGACAAATTTCGGGCAAACAAATAATCTCTAGGCGGTGTTGCCTAAACAACGGAGTCATTGAATGTAGTGGTGGCAATTGGTTTGTTGATTGACAGACTTTTTGGTGGGAAAAGAGCTGCGGCATGTGTGGTAGATGACCGGCTCTAGGACGGAGTCAATGGTGTATTCTAGGACAGTAGTAGCATGTTGGTCTGGTGGAAGCCGATGCTGTGCAGCATATTAATTGATTCGATATTAATTGACTAAACTACGGATGGTTGAGATAATGTAGATGAATCACTCTAGCAAAGTGCTTCTACATTGATCCCTGCAATCATGTACGATGAGTTGCAAGTAATCTGTCTTGCGAGACATCAAAAATTTATTTTCCTTGCAAGGCATACAGTGCGTTGATTGGCCGTTAGTCAAACCGGTGTGAAGAACATAGACTTCCGGTACCAGCTGCAGCCAATTAAACAATATTGGGCTATGTTCAAAGGAAAGTTAAAATGTAATGGTACTTTAGTTCTTGACAGTAAAATATGTTAGTTATTTGAAATAAATATGCAGCACATATCCCAGCGGAAAAAAATGATATAAAGAAGCTTTCCTAAAGGCCTTGTGTTTCAGACACAAGGACACTCAACCGCATTGTAAAATCGTTAAAATTGTACACGGTGTATTATTTTTATTCATTAAAAAAGGGCTGCTAGAAGACAAAGTAATAGAAATGTTGTGCAACAAACATGGACTTTTAATTAGCTAATTATTAATAAATGCGTATCAAGTTCTGTTAATTTCGTTTAATCTTTGCCATCAAAATAAGGTTTTTTTTCTTAATCCAAGGAAACAATGAAGCTATCCAATACATTAAAAAAAACACCTATTGAAGAACAGAATATTGATTGTACAAAACTTCAATAATGAACGAGTAAAACGGCTTTTTGGTTATCAGCTAAATAATGATGTGTTTGCAAAAGTCGCTTATTTAATATAATAAATCTATTGTAATATATTTCAAATACAACCACGTTTAATTGGCCTTATTATATTTATCTATGGAGTAGAAAACTTGAACTGTTTAACACTGTTTCTTGGCAATGTGTAGGGATGTAAAGTATCCTCAAGTTACCAAGATTGTGTGTTTATTCGTGCAATAGTTCATGAAATTAATAAAAAGAAATCAACTTTATCTTCTGCTATTTCCATGAAAATTTCTTAATTAAATTCCTTGTGCTGCCCTTTTTCTTTTTTCATTGAAGAAACATAAGAAAAATAAAGGAAAAATAACGTTTGAAAAATCGTCATCTTGTTAAACATTGCACGAGGGTTATTCGTTCCATGCAGACAATTTTGTTAAAATGTTAAAATATTTTTATCACAACAAACAGAATTAGTAGACATATTTTAATAAAATGTACTAAATTTAAATCGAATAAAATTTAAAGTTTAGTCCGAGTATTCTTTATTTTTGCCGGGTTTAATCAACTATTTATATTAAAAAGTGCATTAAACTTGTTCCGCAAAAAATTGTCTGGTGATTAAATATTACACTTGAAACTGAACTTTTTAAAAAAATATAAAATTTTCATCTTTAAAAAATTAATTTTGCTTTTACAAATACATTTACAATCATTCTTAATCATCATTAAATATCAGTGCTGCCAAGTCCGTAAAATAATCAGTGTTGTATTATTTAACAACTAACCGGTATTATCGACATACACTTAAAATATTATCGACATACACGTAAAGAATTAATTATGAATGACCAATTTAAATGTCTCAACAAAAGCTGTACCTTATCACGTGATGATAAGAGAATGGTGGTTTGCTGGTTTTGTCATAGCATGTGTCATTTTAAGTGCAGTGGTTTGGTTGCTGAAGCTGTCTGTAAAACTAAAGGTTTACATTGGTGCTGTAATGTCTGTCAAAAAATTGGTGTTGAATACTATCGTTTTTTTTTTCAAAGCACAAAAAATACATTTTTAAACATTCAAAATAAACTTTCTTCACTAACTAATGAAATATCAGCTTATGGAAATCTTTTTGACGAATTTAAACAATTAAACTGCCTTAATTCTCCACCCCAATTATCTCCAAAACGCCGCAAATCATCCAGAAACCGAATGCTTCTCAAAGTCCTGGTGCAATGTTGTTGATTCTGTTGTAATTACCCCAAGTACCAACTGTGCTACAACGTCGAAAACCTTATCAGAGTCTGAAAATTCAAATACGCAGACTTCAGTTAAAATAGCAAATGGCAATGTTCTCTCTGTGTCTTCTAATTCTACTGCCAATCAATCTCCATATAATAGTTTAAAAATCATTCCGCCTAATAAATCAATTTTTATATCTCGTTTTGCTGCTGATACTACTGTTGAACAAATTAACTTCTATATAAAATCAAAATTTAATCTTGAAGCAGATTTTACTACATATAAATTCTCTTATTCTCAACCAAGGAGGACTACATCTTTCAAACTCAATGTTCCCTTCGATCTTTATGAGCAAATAGTCAACCCTGATTTCTGGCCTGAAAATACTTTAGTTCGTGAATATGAATTTAAAGAAAATCTAAGGAAAAATAATATTGCTGTTCTTCCATCCGTTCTCCAGTTAAATGAAAATGTAAATTTAATTAACGTCCAAAAAAACTGAATTCTAAACTTGTCGATCAATTAATCATTGTTTATCAGAATGTTCGTGGCTTAAACACTAAACTGTCAAATCTTCTAGTTAACCAGTTTCGATTTTAATTATGATGTTATTATTTTTCCTGAAACATGGCTAAAAGACAATTTATTCAATTCTGAAATTCTGTGCAATAAATATCAGATTTACCGATATAATAGAAATGTGTTAATTGCAGTTTCATGTCGTTTTGTCTCAGAATCTATTTCGACCTGCTCTTCAGATAATACTGAGTTCATATGTGTAATGATTAAACTAAATTATAACAAAATTTATCTCACCTGTTCGTACATCCCTCCTAATTCCGATGAATTAGTTTATCAACAACATGTTAATGCTATTAAAACTATTGCGGAATTTGTTGAACCTGAGGATTCGTTCTTTGCTTTCGGTGATTTCAATTTACCATCAATTTCATGGACAAAACTACTTGATGCTTCAAATTTAATTCCAACAAAATCTACAAAGTTTGATGAAGATTTTTTAAATAATGTATTTGATGTTTGCCTCTATGAACTAAATAACGTTTATAATGAATTTGGTAAATTATTAGATTTGGTATTCGTAAATGATCCATGCTCTTGTGCAATTTCTCGTTGTGATCCTGTTACTTTGCCTGAAGATAAATTTCATCCAACATTTAAATTTATTTTCTCCCTACCTGCTGTACTTAAATCATCTACTCAAATTAATAATGAAAAAGTTTATAATTTTAAACAGACGAACTACGTTAAATTAAATAATTTAATATTAAATACCGATTGGAACGATCTACTGTGTATCCCTTACATAAACAATTCTACTTTGGATGATATGACTAGTATTTTTTATAATAAAATATATTACTTCATGGATAAATGCACACCAAAACACTGTTCTTATAATCACACTGGTCCTCCTTGGAATTCAAAACTGTTATCTAAACTTAAGAATTTAAAGAACATTATAAAAACTTCAAAAGATCTGGCTTGCTTGTGGATTATAGTAAATACTCAGTTGCTCCTGCGGAATATAATAATCTCAACAATTTTCTATATCAGTCATATTTACAAAAACTAAAAAAATAATTTTAAATATAATACTAAAGCATTTTACAACTTTGTCAACTCTAAAAGAAAAACAAATGGATATCCTTCAGTAATGAAACTCAACAATTATGAATCTTCCGACGATATTAATATTAGTAATATGTTTGCTGATTTTTTTTCCAGTACTTATTCGGATAAGCAATATTGCTATATCTTTTCCAAATATTGATGCTGAGAATTTATTAGAAAGTTTAAAAAAACTTAAAATTTCGTATAATTATGGTCCTTATGGTGTTCCTAGCAGTATTATACACAATTGTGCTCAATCCTTGCTATATCCATTAATTATTTTATTCAACACATCCATTAAATATGGTTATTTTCCGAGAATTTGGAGGTCCTCATTCATAATCCCATTATTTAAATCTGGTAATAGGTCTGAGGTGTCAAATTACAGAGGTATTGCTAAGCTTAGTGTAATACCTAAGATTTTTGAACACTTTATCACTGATTACATGTGTCATCAATTATCATCAATTCTGTCATCGTCTCAACATGGATTTCGGAAAGGTTGCTCTACCATATCAAATGTTCTTCAACTTACTACCCACGGTAACCAAGGCTTTGTAAATGGAAAACAAACTGATGTCGTATATACTGACTTTAGTAAAGCTTTTGATTAAGTAAATCACAGACTTCTTCTTATTAAACTGGATCTTCTTGGTTTTACATCTCGCAGTCTAAACTGGATAAAATCTTATCTTCTGGATAGAACTCAATGCGTAAAATTTAATAATAAATACTCAAAAAATATTTTGGTTACTTCTGGTGTTCTTCAAAGCAGCCACCTTGGTCCAATTCTTTTCTCCTTGCTCATCAACGACCTTTCAAATGTTTTAAATTTTTGTAACATTCTAATGTCTGCTGACGATGTTAAAATATTTTTGAGCTTCTCTAAATTTTTGAATCATATATATCTCCAATCCGATCTCAACAATTTCTTTTTGTGGTGCAGTCTCAACTTAATGGAATTAAATTTAAAAAAATGTAAACTTATGCGTTTTTCAAGAAATAATTATATTCCTACTAATTATATTTTGGGTGATTACCGGCTTGAAATTGTTGAAAATTTTCTTGATCTAGGAGTTTTACTAGACAACAAATTAAACTTTGTTTCGCACATTACCATGATGATAAATACAGCCAGAGGTGTACTTGCATTTATAAAGCGATGGGCTAAGGAGTTTGATGATCCCTATGTCACAAAACAACTTTACATTTCCTTAGTAAGACCTACATATATTGGAATATGGCTCTATTATCTGGGATCCTTATTATAATATTCATATTCAGCGTATAGAGTATGTACAGAAACAATTTTTACTCTTTTGTCTACGTGGGTTACCTTGGAATCCTGATATTAACCTTCCATCATACATCGATAGACTTAAATTGATTAAATTACCAACTCTATCTAGTAGAAGGACTATGCTTAATGTAACATTTATGATCAATATAATTAATGGTTTCAACAAATGTAATTAAACATAAAATAATTAGTTTATTAAATAATTAATCTTTTGTAATTAATTGTAATTTTCAATATACTTTTTTAATAGTCTGTAAGGAGTTAATCCATTGACTAAATAAATAAAAATAAAATCAAATAATTATTGCATCCAAAACAAATTTCACGTCTCTTGTTGAAGAGTACTACAGAAATAAATACTATGAGCCTCAAAAGTGAGTAAACACAACAAATTATTTCATTTTTTTAATATAATGAAAATCCTAAAATCTATCCATCGATTGAAATTTAAAAGTTTCGTTTTGTTGGATATTTGGTTGAATAATAGATTCGGTTATGAAAAAAAAAATTTAAGTTGAAATATAATGCTTTTCATAATCTTAAAAAAATCAAAAAATTCACTGCTGCTTACACACTTTTGAAGCTGTGTGTATGTAACAGTAATATTTGGAAACTTAAACTATAAATTTTAATCATTCAAAAATTTTACAAATTTGTCTAAATTGGTAACAACCCTCGTTTATATACTAATTCTTCCATTTGTTACTTTTGAATAAACATTCACACAGATACGCACTCACCCCTCCCACACTTTCAAAATATCTTTATATACATAAATAAATATGTACGAGTATGTATAAGAGAAATCTAATAAAAATGCCAAAACGTTTTAGAAATTAAATACAAAACATTTATTGCAACAAAAGATCTAATATGATTCTTTTCCTTTGAGGGAGATAGTAATGCTAATGCGAGTAACTATAAGATGGATGAATGGAAGGATGGCTGGTGTCTAAAGACAGAACACAAAGATGAAGAACAAATTGTATTGTTTATTTAATATAAATTGTAAAACTTTGTATGTTTTATTTTCATTTTGGCACAACACCATCAGCAACTTTGATGAAAGGTAACATAATCATTACTACATAGTACGTATTGTATTGTATCTATAAACATTCACATCCACATCAGCTACGCCAAGACCATCATTATTCTTAGTCCACCATCCACTAAAGCAACGTTTGAAAATTCTTAATTTTGTCATTAAGATATTTTTTTGAAAAATGTCCATTATTTGTTTCCTTCTTGTTATAACTTTGTAAATAAATATTAAATATTTTCCGTAAATTTGTTATAAAGCATTTTACGTACATTTCTACATTCATACATACACACGAGTATGTATAGGTGGATGTGTTTTTACTTATGCAGCAATGTGTTCATTTCAGACACAACCACCTCCACCCCCAACCAAATGCTACTTACTTTTGAGACCATAATTGATGGTATCAGCTGTTTCATATTGCATGTTGATGGACTATTTTTGGAGGCTGCAATTGAATTGTTTCATTAATTTATATTAAATGGAAATGAATTACGATAAATGGAGAGAGTTTTATTCAATTGAACCGATGTTTCCACATCAAAAAATAATAGGCATCATCTCAAAATAAACTGATTCTTATATATGTACACCCATACCTCAATTTGCGTCGTGGTTACGTTTCAAAAAAATAATGCGCAAATTGAAACGACGCAAAGTGTATTAAGATTTTCTATACCAAACTATGTAAAGATCAAAAATAGGTTCTGGGGTTATGAAAATACTAAGTCTTTCTGCTTTTATCTGAAATTCCATTTTACTTAATGGTATTCTCTGCGCAACTTGATTTTTAATCCAAATAGAAAGCAAGGACTCCATTTCTTGTGTGGGTCATCGTTTTAGCATCTATCGTAATGATGTTGCAGATTTTGCAAAAATTTTGAAAAAAAAAAATTAAACACTCGAACCCAAAACAACGCAACCTCGAATATCTAATGACGCACAGTGAAAATTAATACTAATTAAGAAGCGACGCAACTTCGAAAAAAACGCAAAACGAAACGACGCAAAGCGAGGTATTGGTGTAAAAACAAATATAACATACATACATACATATATAAACGAAGAAAAAATATTTCTGTATGAAATATTATTAAGAATATTTGTATGAACATTAAAGTCTGTCTATGTAGGCCTTATGTTCAAAGTACAATTGTCCTCTAGGAACTGAGCTTTCTAGCTCCAAAATGTCTTAAAAATTATTAATTCATGTAACTTTTCACTGAGAATAATTTTCAAAAAACGAGTAAAAGTAGTTGAATAGTTGAAATCATATTCTTACGAAATGCCATTTAAATTTAAATTTAATGGTTTGTAACGGCAGGTTTCAACATACATCACTTTTATTAACATTTTCATTAATGAAGACTTTTTATAAAGAATGTCGAGAACACACTGTTATTAGACAGTATGACAATATTAAATAAACATTTAGTTTTAAAAGATCTGGCTGATCATAGAACTTCCTCCAGATCATGCTGGAAATTCCTGGTGCATCATCCAGTCATGATAATCGTTCTATAATAGGCCATAACACCCTTAAAGCGCCCACATCTGAAAAACTGTTTTTCTCATATACGCGGTGATCGGCCTTGAATGACTATATTTTCTTACTTGTTAATATCCACTACAGAAAACCACTTTAACGATCACAAATCTCTTAAAAATGTTTGTATCCAAATAAAATTCTACACAAATAATATATACAGAAATTATGACATATAAGACCTTCGAAAGTCACTATGGTCGGGTTTAACCAACTATACTTTCTTACTTGTTTTATATATAAATTACCATTTTTATACTCAACACCACCATAGCGGGAGGGAATATTGGATTTATGCTGATGTTTGTAACGTACATAAATATTAGTCCAACATCCACCTTAAAGCACACCGATCGACTCAGAATCACTTTCTTAACGTTTTCACGGTGTCCGTCCGTCCATCTGGCTGACTGGCTGGCTGGCTGTCCACGTAAATCTTCCATAAAATTTGTTACTTGATATTTTTTCGCCCCAATGACCACTGGGTTTGAAATTGGTTGAAATCAGTCCATTATTTCACATAGCCTCCATACAAATGTCCTCCCTAAATAGAGGTTTAACGGTCATTAATTAATTAATTGATTTATGCACATATTCAAACAAATTTAGCTAAAAATAGGTTGTACATGAAGCCCAATTTACAAGTTTTGTGCATATCGGTCCATAATCGACCATAGCTTCTATATAGGTCCCACTTCCTAAACGCACTTTAGCGACCATAAATCTTTCTCATTTCACCTAATTGTATAATGGTCGGTCCATTATTAGTCAAAGCTCCTATAAAAGGCCCCCCTCGAAAATCACTTTAACCTGTATAAGTGTTTAATCAAGATAAAATTTAACACACAAAAATTTATATGCATAGATATCATGCCACATAGCGCCCATTTCTGAAAAACTGTTATTACATTTATAAAAATTTTAAATTTCGCAAAATTACTTTCAAAAACTAAATATACCATTAAAACTAAATAAAGTTGTTATTCAAGATTTTTTCAATTAGCATAAATTAATTCGTTTACGTATTCTTCTTTTAAATTTAGAAAAAAATCACAAAAACTTATTAATTGCACACCAATTAATAAGAAAATTCTTATAATTTAATTGTAACAATTGTTATACTCCTAAAGTTGTTTCTCGGCAACTCCTGTTAACGCCAAAGAAAAACAACACCCCACCTCATAAAAACATTGCTGGTCCATAGTGCAATTATGTCTCATCGAGATTATAAAAACAAAAATTGCCAGTCCACAAACAACACCATAAAAAAAAATGCAACAAAATACAACAAATCGCACTGCAACGTTGGGTGCATAACAATTCAAGTTGTTCTTTGTTTGTATGGTTTTATAAGCCAATTTAAACCATTAAAACCATGTTTTTTTTAACATTGTTTGCAGACAGTGCAGAAAAAACAATAATCAAAACAATGCAAACATTGTTAGAAGGCCAGCAAAAAATTACAAAAATAAAGAAAACAACAATCATGGGTCAACGCGAAAACAAAACAACAACTGCACAGTGTAACAAGTGTTCAATACATTCTGAAACAATGCAAGAAAATTAACATTTCCTCTTCACTAAACAAATTTTATATATACATATATAGCTATAGCTTATATTGTGACTTTAAGTTTGCAAATATTTTTGAATATGTGCTCGAATTCGCTTTCACAAGAACAGACAAATCTCGGTATTACGAATACAACTTTAATGAAAAATTAATACAACGTACGGCACAATTTTTAACATTATCTACTTTATATAAGGAATTTTTAAACAATTTAATGGCTAATTTACCGAATTTTGAGAAAAATACTATAAAATGACAAAAACGAACAAATGTTTAACATTGACATTATAGGGTATCATGAATTGCTCAATCTCTTAAGAATTGTGAGAATTCCCTGATATGAATGGAACTTTGTTATTGATTCCAGTTAATTGAATTGCTTTAAAAGCCAACAAAGCCTTATAAATATAAAAAGTCTTTATAATGGCGTATTTTTGCAAGTGTTGACTGGCTATCTATATACAAAAATAGAATGCGCTGTAAGACTCTGAAAGAGTCAAGAAAAAAGTTATCATACAGAGTTGATTTTATGCGGCGTTCAAAAAAATGACAAAATTATATTTGATCATAATTTAACTTCTGATATTATTATCAATGTGGACAAAATCTGTCTCTATTGGGAAAAGCTACCGTTGCTATACGCTAAACGTTTCTACACGCTAAAAACAAACTAGTGCTAAAGGAGGCATGTTATTCAAGGATAGAGAATCATATGCATCAAACATCTTCTACTTGAAAAGCAAAGAACAGTGTGTTGCCTGTAAATTGTTTTCATTAAAATAAATCATATTTTGCTTACCTCCCAATGAAGATTTTGTTAATCCTTCATAATATTTCATAATTACAAGCTTTGATTAATGCGCCTACTCACCACCAGAGGCGCTGCAATATTGTACTATTAACAAACATAACGCGCAATTACAGTGTTGTCATATGAAAAGCTTTTCTCTACTTTCACCACCTATTCTTCTTCTACCTATCCCTTTCCAAAGAAAGTAACACAATTAATTAATTAATATACTAATAGGCATATTAATTGCCTGAGTGTCACTTCTCTTAAAAAAAAAAAAAACAAAAGTAAGTAGAGCAGTAAAATATAGATATACTCGTACATATATTAATTTCGATGCCGATATTTCAGTTGGTTTAATTCAATTTTCTTCAATGACCTGTCACAGAGCAAAGTGTCAAAAAGTTTTCAACAACTAACATGATGTTTATATTAAGTATTAAAACATGAACCGATCCACAACATCAAGGAACTAATCGCAGAATTAGTTCGATGTTGGTTCCCAACTTTTAAACTATTATTATCATAGTCGTTTCTTTTTTTCCATCTAATGTGAAATGTTGTTACATTTATTTTCACTGTAATGTTGTCACACTGTGCACGATACAAAGAACTTAAATTACAAGAGATGTGAAGTTGAAATGAGGCATTTTATTGTAAATAAAATGATGTACCGGAAAAACTGGTTCCAAACTCTGGTTTGAAAAAAAAATAAACACCAAGAGTTTCACAAAAAAGAATTGTTTTTAGGGGCACCATTCACCGTACCATTAGATAAAAGAAATTGTGTGTTTTGCATTAGTTTTGTAACATTTATATATCATTAAGTGACAATATAGGCCGAATATAGGGGTCAATTAGGGGCATATTTGTGACAAACATAGCCTTTGCTTTGGTTTAAGCCCGTTATCAATATACATATGTATGTACATATATTGAAATATTTAATGTTATTGTACTGTACTTGTCAAATTCGACCAGTTATCATAGAACAATTGTACATGTTTACTTCTTTATGGCTTATAAGGTTTTATATTTTTTTTTATTGTATTAAATTGAAACAGGTTTCAATAAATATTATTGTAAATTGAGTTTAGATATAAAACAAGTACTTTTTAGATAAAATGGTACTTGCAACTGCAACATTACAACTAAACGTAAACAAAACGTTAATCAACGAAAACTCTTAGAACGAGTCTCAGAAGAACGAAATGTAATTTTAATAAATATAAGACTGCATGCAGATATAAATAAGTATGTGTATACATATTTGCAAAACCTATTTGCACAAAAAACAAGTGAAAAAGTGTATATCGGTCAAGCCCGACTATATAATACCATACACCCAGTATATGTATAAAACAGTTTTTCAGAAATGGGCTCTATGATGGGAGTCATAGATATTATGAATATAAATATTATGTATGTTAAACTTTATCTGGATATATGTAAATACTGTTAAACGATTTATGGAGGTTAAAGTGAATTACGGAGAGGGTCTTATATGAGAGTTTTGATTAATTATGGACCGACCATTATAAAATTAGATGTCATCATTTCTGTACCTATGAAACTTATTTTTGTTGAATTTTACTTGGACAACAACGATTTTAAGAGATATATGGACGTTAAAGTTATTTTCGGAAGTAGGCCTTATATGGGAGCTACGAATAATAAAGCTCCACCATATTATTTGTATATACACAAAACATATTTGTGTTCAATATTACCGAGATACCGAGATTTTTCAGAGAGTTTTGCACTTTAAAGTGATTTTCGGAAGTTTAGCTTATATGGGAGCTATGGTCAATTATGGACCGATCTTCAGAAAATTTTTAGATGTGATTTGGCTTTGTGGTGAAATTTTTTTGGTTACTTAAATAATTAAATAATTCGTTAAACTCCTATTTCGCGAGGACATTTGTATGGGGGTCAGGTGAAATAATGGTCCTTGGGCCGACAAAATATCACGTAGCAAATTTTATTTAAATATCTTCAAAATTGCGACCTGTACTCTGCGCACAAGCTATACATGGACAGCCAGCCAGCCAGCCAGCCAGCCAGACGGACGGACGGACATAGTTAAATCGACTCAGAAAGTGATTCTAAGTCGATCAGTATACTTTAAGGTGGGTGTTGTACCAATATTTCTGGGCGTTACAAACATCAGCAGAAATCCAATCCACTATTGTGGTGTAGGGTATAATAACATTTGTATTGGATATTGTTGTCTTAAGATTTAACATTTAGCATCAATCAGTTTTTAAAAAGAGTCAATTAGTAAATAAGAAATTACATTAACTTTTAAATAAAAGCATCAGTTTCTTATTAAGTTCCATATTACGATTTTGATTATTGTGAGCAAGATTTAATTTAGAGGGAAGAGAAAGGTCACAACATTAATGCTTGGCTTCAGTTTTAACACTTGACATGATGGAAACCTGAACTGATTTTAATATGTTGTTATAATTGAAGGAGCCCAATTCATACCATTCGGATTATATTCAAGAGATCACAAATCTAAAAAAGTAGGAGTGTTACATACATATATACCCACCATCAATATCGTACGTGTAATTAATTTTACTGGTAAATTTCTCATAGATTTTGGGTTCATGCATTTAAATGTTATTGAGAAGAAAATATGTATAGCATTTTACAGATGGGTCATTTTGTCCTAAAATGTTTGGTTGGATCTGATCAATGAATAATATTTATTTATTCCCTTAAGTACTTCTATCGTAGTAGACTTATTTTACGTTTTATTTGTATTTTTAATAAATTATTAAAGCTTCAGGACTTTTTATAAAAATCTATATATTTTATCTTTAGGAAAAATATTACATTCAATAACGCATCTCCGGGATACTCCGATAATGAGCATAAGTACAGCAAACAAGAAGAATATAAATGTATCTCAACCTAAATATTTACGACAAAATTTTAACAAAATCCAACAACTGTCATATTACCTCTGGAGAAACGTTTAGTGCCAATTATTAGACGTCGTCACTATTAAACTATTCCCTGAAATTATTCGCCTAAATTTTGTGCGAACAAATAAACAATTTTTTCAGATATCTTTAATAAAATTTAAAGAACAATTTTGAAAATGTTCACAAAAAGGTAATGAAAAGCTCAACCTACATAAATATAGTGCACATATTATTTTAATGATAAATGTACTAAAGGTTCGGCCACACTTGGCAAATATTTGCCGAAAAAGACGTAACCACTAATTAAAATATATTTAAACTTGTTTATTTAGGAGAGATACAACAAATATTTAGTCTTATTTTATTTCATGCTGTTTGATCTTGCAAAACTCTTGTAAGAGTAAACAACGTCAAATAAATTTGTGCTGAAACAAGTGGTTACGGTTTTTTGAGTAAATATTTGCAAAGTGTGACCATACCTTAAGTACAATGCCAGCGTACATATGAATGTTTATCATTGAAGTTTGTTCTTGACATGACCTTCTGTTGCTCCTCATATGTATATTCATGTACATTATATGATTAAAATACATACATATGTATGTATGTATGCATAAACTTGCTAAATGCTAATGTCATTATTATTATTCTCATTTGTTGCTTGTATTATGCTACATTTAACATAATTAATAATTACCTTAAATTTACAAAACAAAATTTTAAACCACAAAAAACAACGAATACAAATACAAAACAACTGAACAGTGTAAGAAGGAGAAGAAAGAAATTAAGAAAAAACAATGAACAGACAAGGAAACATTTTACTCTTTTGATAAAACTTCATACAAATATGGAAAATATAAAAGAAAACTTAACCCAACTGTGTAAACAACACATTTCATACAAGTAACAAATTACTTGTGTGCACGAAAACATACGAGTTCTGATCAAAATTACCGTTATTTTCAAATTTCGTGAGTTACGTATGTTCGATTTTTGCATTTTTTTCTGTTATGTTGGTACACATGTCTGTTATATGTATGTGTTGGTAATATTAGCCATTTTGGATTGTCAGTTTGTTTTTGACAGATAAAAATTTTAGTCGTGTTTTGGTGTGCTCTTCGAATTTTTACTATTCGAAAAAATGGATTAAATGCGCAAGAACACTTGAAATGTTGACTGTGGCGTTTGGCGAGTCTACTATGAGAAGAACAAAAGTTCAATTGTCGTATAACCGGTTTAAAGAAGGCCGAGAAGATGTCAATGACGATGCTCGTCCTGGTCGTCCGAGCACGTCAACAACCGATGAAAACATTGAAGCAGTGAAGAAAACGATTTTGGATAATTGTCGAATCACTATCAGAGAGGTTGCTGATGATTTTGGCATATCGTTCGGCTCATGCCAAGCAATTTTTACGGAAGTTTTAGGCATGAAACGTGTGGCATGGACATCGCTCAGAAGCTGTTAAACATTGTCAACGACGATCCAGATTTCCTCAAAAAGGTCATAACTGGTGACGAATCATTAGTGTTTGGCTATGACATTGAAACCAAAGCCCAATCATCCCAATGGAAACGTCCAGAAGAGCCAAGACCGAAAAAAAGCACGTTAAGTTCGGTCAAATGGGAAGGTTTTCCACACTATTTTCTTCGACTGCAATGGCGTGGTGCATCATGAATTCTTGCCACAAGATCGTACGGTCAATAAGGCATACTACATGAAGTTATGCGCCGTTTACGCGAAGCAAATCGTCAGAAACGCAGAGAATTATGAAAAAACCAATCATGGGTTTTGCACCATGATAACGCACCAGCGTGAGTTTTTGGCCAAAAACAAAACCGTTATCATGCCTCAACCACCGTATTCACCGGACTTGGCTCCGGCTGACTTTTTCCTCTTCCCAAAACTGAAGACACCGATGAATGGAAAGCGTTTTGCTACGATTGAGGAAATAAAAGAATAATCGAAACAGGAGCTGCTGGCGATACCAAAAAGCGCGTTTTATAAGTGTTTCGAGAATTGGAAAAAACGCTGACATAAGTGTATTATATCTGAGGGGGATTACTTTGAAGGGGACAAGATAGTTATTGATAAATAAATAAATACTTTTTGAAAAAATTTAAAATAACGGTTATTTTTTGATCACACCTCGTATACAATATAACTAAAAATAATTCCAATCTCTCCCAATTTTTTTGCAATTTTAATGGTACTTTTCGACAATAATTTTCTGTTTTATATCTTAAGGTACAGTCACACACAAATATTTCCCGAAAAAGACGTAACCACTAAATAACATATATTTTAATCTAATTTTAATTTATTTGATGCTCTTCGATCTTGCAAAACTCTTGTAACTCTTTCTGCTAAAATAAGTGGTTACGTTTTTTTGAGTAAATATTTGCCAAATGCGACCATACCTTTACGCTCTTAATTCCTCAGTTATTTCTCTATAACATCAATTCATTTTTATAATGCGTTATTTTCGGTAATACGGTAATATTTTTAAATTTATTTTAATATTAAAGTACGGTCACATTTGGAAAATATTTACTAAAAAAAGCGTAACCACTTGTTTTAGCACAATATTCCGTACACTACGATTGTGAGATTATTTTCCGTACACTACGAATAACGGAACAAAGTTCACTACATTGAGTGATTAGTGTGAACTTTTTTGGATACGAATAGCAAAGATTTTAGAGACCTGCGCGGTATTTTCTGTGTGTATTTGTGTTTTTTGTATATATGTATTGTTTACTGGAATTATATGCATGTGTGCATCATTATTTATCTAATAATGAAAATGTGTAAATATTGTTTTTATTAATGGAATAATTTATTTGGTAAGTTTCAGTTTATATAATACCCTACACCCAGTATATGTATTATGGACCGATCATCCAAAAATTTAGTGTCATGATTTTTGTGAATATAAATATTGTGTATGTTAAACTTTATCTCGATATAAATACTTTTAAAAGATTTATGGTGGTTAAAGTTGATTACGGGGAGGTATTCGGGAGTTTCGACTAATTACAGACCGACCGTTATAAAATTAGGTGTCATCATTTCTGTATATTATTTGTGTCGTATTTTATTTGATTACCAACATTCTTAAGAAATTTATGATCGTTAAAGTGATTTTTGGAAGTGTGCCTTATATGGGAGCTACGACTAATTATGGACCGATCATAAAAAAATTATACCGTATTATTTGTATACATATTACACATATTTGCGTTCAATATTATTTGGATACCAACATTGTTAAGAGAGTTATGCTCTTTAAAGTTATTTTCGGCAGTAGGCTTTATATGGGAGCTACGACTAATTATGGACCGATCTTCACGAAATTTTTGAATGTAATTTACCTTCATGTATTACTAATTTTTTGTGAAATTTGTTTGCATACTTGCATAATTGAAAGATTTATGATCGGTAAACCCCAATTTCGGGAGGACATTTGTATGGGGGCCAGGTGAAATAATGGACCGATTTCCACCAGTTTCCCATCCATCCTTGGGGCAAAAAAATATCACGTACCAAATTTTATCAAAATATCTTCAAAATTGAGACCTGTACTCTGCGCACAAGCTTTACATGGACAGCCAGCCAGCCGGACGGACGGACAGCGTTAAATCGACTCAGGAAGTGATTCTAAGCCGATCGGTATACTTTAAGGTGGGTGTTCGACCAATATTTCTGGCCGTTACAAACATCAGCACAAATCCAATATACCCTCCACACTATTGTGGTGTAGGGTATAACAAACGGAAATAAGAAAATTTAATAGTACCGTCAATTTTGTACCTCTTTTATTCTATTTTCCCTTATCATCCAAAAATACTTGCCTTAACGAGTCAGAATTGAGGAGTGTGAAAGCGGACATTCTTATAAAAATTTTCAATGCACAAAAAAAATTTTAATGAATGGTGTTTTCTTATTGTATTTGCCAAAAAATAAAAAATGCAGAGAATAATTAGGATTACTTTTTACTAAGTAAACATTTTTACCAAATTTTTTATTAGTACATCCCCTAGAAGTTATTTCTTTAGTATCCTTCAAATTTCTTACCTGTCCGTCATCAGGCATGCATCAATACTCATACATTAGAGTATGTAGTGTATGTTCACTTTGTTCTGTACCTTACCCTGCCTTTACACATGCAAGTACTTGCATGCGAGTGCTGTGTACGTATTATAACGGGTGGTTAAATTTCAAGGGCCGATGTTGATTTTGAATAAAACACAAACTATTTAGGAAATTATTGTAATTTTATTTTATTATGATATATTGGTATTACTCATCTCATCAACTTTAACACGTTGTTGGATTGTGTATCTCTCCATGGTTCAAATTGAGTAAGTCTGAAATAGAGAAATGTCAAATAAAATTCGGCAAAAAGCTTGGCGTTTAGGTGTGGTTCACATTCAACATCGGCCCTTACAATTTAACCACCCTTTATAAAAAAAACTTATTCGAAAAACTCAAGTAGCTCTGCAAGTGAAAAAAAATGTGAGTGTATTAGTAAACAAATATGAGTGTATTGAGTTTTTCGAACTTGTGTACCCCGGGTTATTTGTGGTGTACGGAACATACTGCCATGTCACAGCATTTCACAGGAATTAAGGAATTAATTAAGTTTTTTGCTGCTATAGAAAAAGCAACACGAAATTTTTTTCGCAATAAAATCACTTTTAATTTGCTATGTGGAATTGTAATTTTAAGCATTTCTAGGTTTCATTCCGAAAAAAATTCTTCGTTTTTCTATTTCTATAGAAGCAAAATACGGAATTATTTCCACTTTCGAAAATTCTGTGACACGGCTGATAATGACACAATGGTAGTGCACGGAATATTATTTGCGTACAACTTCACAAACACTAAAAATTTGTTTGGGTATTTCATGCATGTATGTGTACTGTCAATGAAAATAATTCGATACGGGAACACTAACATTCGGTACGTTAGTGTTATTTTTTTGAACGCTGTCAGTAAGTATTAAAAATGTGTTTTTATGCAAAATTATAAAAATTTATATTGTTAGGTATGGGTAAAGCATCAACTTGTTCCGAAGAAGAAAAAACTTATTAATAACCTAAAATCCTCTTGTAAAACCGTATTACAAATTTCTAATTTGCTTGGTTGCTCCAGAGAAATGCCATCAATCATTTAACTACATATAAATATGATATAATTGCAAATGTTGCAAGAGTTTCCAAACAGCGAAAAACAACCAAAGAGAAGATCAAAATTAAAAAAAAAAAAAAACTCAATCTGATTCATTTAAAACTTCCAAGCAAATACAGGTTAAAGTGCAGTCATCGCATGGGATTGAAATTTTATCTAGAACAATAAGACGAAGGCTTAATAAAGTTCCTCTTCATAAATGCATCGCATAACGCAAACCTTTGGTTTCGAAAAAGAATATCAAATTAAAGCTAGAGTTTGCAAAGAAAATTTTTAAAAAAACCGACAAGTTTTTGTAAAAACATACTTTTGACTAATGAATCAAAGTTTTGGCGCTGGGGATCTTTTGGAAAACGTAATGTGTGGCGCCAGATTAATCAGGAGCATCATCCAAAGTATTCCATAAAATCAATAAAACAATGTAATATAATGGGCAATAATAGTCTTTTCACCAAAATGGATCAACATTTATGTATAAAAAAATATATTAGAACACTATGATACTATTCTCTGAAAATAATTTGCCGCTACTGTGGAATTTTATGCACGACGATGATAGAGGAACAAAACATAAATATTTTAAAATGGACAATTAAAGTCCCCTGATCTTAATCCAATTGAGACCTTGTAGAACAAAGTTGAGAAAAGTTTAAAAGGGAAACACAGCATAAATTTGAATTTATATGAATTGTGGGAAAACATTGAGGCGGTCTGCAAAGCTATATCCAATTTCACTTTGCGGGCATTTGGTCAAAGTATGCCAAATAGATGTATTCAACAAATAAAGACAAAATATTAAAGGTAAATTTGTAATTATTTGACGGAAATTGGAAAATTATTAAGAATAATAAAACAGTGGTGAATGTTTCAATTAACGATCGAAATCAATTAAAAAAGTATATGTTTAATTTTCAAACGTTTTCAAGTTTATGTTTTAAAAGAGTTTTTTTTTGTAAGAAAAAGGCAAGCCATCTTTTATTATAATTATGTAATAGTGATGTTGATACAAAACAACAATATGCAAATAATGGTTGCAAGTTGTATGACACTAATGCCATATCTTATAAACTTAAAATATATCTTATGTTAATGGTTAATGTTAACTATACAACGCCAACTTTAGTGTAGTAATAGAGTGAAAAGTTATTTTGTCCTCAAGAAAAACGATTGTAGAGTCAAAAGTGGCTTTGAACATCATTTTGCATTTGTGTAATTTGGAGACTAGTTATTTTACTTTCCCCAAGTAATCTAGAGGCGGTCAATAGAATTATAATTCTTATTCCCTCGAATAAATAAAAATATAAACTTTTATTCGTAGACTTTTTGATACCGGCTATGGTCATACGTCCGTATCTTTGTAGCAGACGTGTAGTTCCCTGAGAATGAATCATTTACTAAGATAGAGTACTATAACTGACTATTTGCGGTCAATTGAGAATAATCACCCCTATCGTGAATAAAAATTTCACATGAAATTTGTACCCTTTTATTTTTTTAACATTGAATTTTAATAGGAAAAATGTGAAAAGGGAACAAATTTTATGGGGAATTTTTATTCACTATAGGGGTGAATGATGATTGTACTCAATACGTCTTCAATTTGCTTCCGCCTGCTGCACATAAATATTAAAATAACTAATTGTGTATGTAGAGAAGTAAACAGTTAGGTAGCTAGTACGATAACTAACTCTATGTATCCAGCATGTGAATTCCATGCACTGACTTCTTTCGACTAGTTACAAGACTGTCTTTTTGTGACTTATGTATATATATATTATTTAAAATATGTCTTTTTAATAATCTATTATACAGAATAACTTATATTAATTTTTTTTATTTATTTATTTGTTCAAGAAAAAATATTTGTTTTCCTATAATAATTTAAATTTTAACTCTATTATTTTAGTTTTTTGTATACAGTAAGCTTTTTTTATCAATCAATTATACGAAGAGCTTTTTTAAAGATTTTTATTAAAATACAAATTTAAAGCTTCTTCCTATATAAAATTGAATTTAATTTACTACCTTAAAGTTTTTTTGAGCCAAATTTTTTTTTTCAAAATTTCTCTAAAACTTTCAAGTAGTTTTTTTCACAAAAATTTTAAAGTTTTACATGAAATTTTTAATTTTACAAGTTTTTAATATACAAAAAGATTTTATAAACAAAATTATACCAAGAGCTTTTCAAAAGCTTTTTAAAAAAATATTATTATTTGTTCTCTAAAAATTTTTAATCAAATGAGTTTTTTTTAAATGTGACTAAAAGCTTTTGTAAAGCTTTACAAAAATTTTAAATTTTTATATAAAATTTTTACTTTTACAAACTTTATTGAAGTTTTTAATATACAAAAAGCTTTTTCAACAAAATTAAACCAAGAGCTTTTCAAAAGCTGTTTAATAAATTAAAATTCGATTTTATTTATTCTATTAAAGTTTTTTTTTAATCAGATGAGCTTTTTTCAGAATTTCACTAAAAACTTTTAAAAAGCTTTTTTAATTTTACAAAACATTTTTACTTTTTATGTAAAATTTTTAATTTTACAAATTTTGTTCAAATTTTTACAAAAAAAGTTGTTTTTAACAAAATTATGCCAAAAGCTTTTTTTAAAAGCTTTAAAAAAATAAAATTTTAACGCTTTACTTCATCATATTTAATTGTATTTATTCTTGTTTTCAAAATTTTTTGTATAATTTTTTTAATTTTACAAACTATATTAAAGCTTTTAATATACAAAAGGTTTTTTAAACAAAATTATTCCAAGATTATTTTAGAGAACGGGGTTTCTTGAAGATTTTTAAATATCTGGCATTTTTTTGAGCTGCGATTTTCTAAACTTGTTTCTCTTTTAAAATTAGCCAAATCCCGATTTTTGTTTAATTCGAAACTATAGAAATCTGATATTTTACTGATGTAAAATATAAAACAATTTTAATAAAATAAATTTCATAAGCCATTTTCAATTATTATCACGTTCTATCCAATAAAAATTGTGAATTTACCATTTTGCTTTTGAAAATGAGATAGAAGTTTGCGTAGGTTTTCAAAACTTTTAAATTTGAAGAAATGAAAACGAAAATGCTTATATCGGACGACAAATAATGCTGAGACTACATATAGGAAGTCTTACATAAAATACTAAAAGTTTTTCGAATATGAAAATTGTAGTATCAAAATCTACCCTGTTACAAGGTAAATATAAATAGCGATGTCGGTGTGAACGTATATTCGTTGGTTGGTTGAAATACTTTATCCGAAACCCACAAATACCCTACGGACCCACATCTGGTATCAACCCATAATTAATAAAATAAAAAAACATTGACAAAATATACACCTAACCAATTTTGACCCACTAGAAAAAAAAAAACTTTCAATAAATTAGAAGAGAAAATCCTTAACCTGGCAACACTGCTTACCACAAAGTATGAACTAAAAGACAGACAGACTTGATTAGAAGATACTATAGTACAACTCTAATGGGATTGTTTTTAATGTTGCCCCTTGTTGTTGTCGATGCTGTTGTCGTTGTTGCTGTATTTCTGCTATATGCATGAATGTATGTGTATGTTTTTGTTAGTTTCAGTTTTTAAGGTGCAGCTTTAGGTATTTTTTTGTATCGATCATGATTGCCGGTTTTATTTTCTGGTTTTATTTTTTTTTTCTTATATTGTATTCATCATGACTTTTTCGACCATAATTTAAGACTATCTTAGTACGACTTCAATATTTTATGTTGAACGATTTATAGTTATACCCTACACAGTGCCACAGTCAGTGTAAAGGTATTATAAGTTAATGGTAGAGTATTACACTGCTGGTCCAAAGTTAGCATTTTAAGCAGTGACTTTGAAATTGTCTATAAAGAACAACTTAACAACTATCTTTAAAGAAGAAATTAACTTTAAAGAATGATCTTCCGAAATTCATAGTGTAAATAGTTTGGTATCGGGAGAAGTATAAAATTCCATGCAAACATGAAATAGCATTATCGAATTATTTAAGGATTGATCAAAACCTACATAAATTATTTTTAAGATTCGACAGGAGGATAGGTTGGCAGACTTCCGAACTATATAGATCTAGTTGTTATGTATGTATCATACATATGTATATCGTTGTGCTTATCCCAGCATTTATACTATTTTTCTATACCATTTTTCACCTATCCTGTGGTGTTATTAAAGGAGTGGATTACTCTAAGATAGACTTGTCAATAAGTATTTGTTGACCAAACATTGGCCTTAAGCCGCTAGGTACCAAAAAAAAAAAATGCCAGAGAAGATGCTACTCTTCTTATTGGCTGATGCTGAATTCACAAGTTGTCAGATCTGCAGTTTCTGTCAATGTTCCCATTGCAGAAATCCATAATAATATAACCGATGAATGTCTCGACGATGTGATATACACATTTCCTATAGATGAAATGTCCGCTTTACAATCAGTAAAAATGTGAATATCGCACGTTATCCCGTGGTACAAAATTTGTTCCGCAGCTACTTTTGTGGACATGTTTTCAGCATATTTACATACCTGTGTAATTATCTCAAATTCAACTGCAATTCAAATATACACTGAAATAATTTCCCCTCGCTTCGTTCGAACAAATTAGCACATTAAAGTGGTTTGATATCAAAATTGTACAGCCAATTGCTGTTTTGGTGGTCCTGGATTATGTATTCAGTAGTGTTTTCAAAAAACCGACTTTTTGAAAACCGGTTTGTCGGTTACCCAAACTCGAAAAAACCGGTTAATCGGTTAACCGCCCATTAAATAACAAAATAAATTAAACGCATTAAACAATTCACAAAACACAATCCAAATGTTTCCTAAATTCTCTTTTTCAATTTGAGAGAAGACTCTTTCACTGACAGTTGATGTCGGATTAATAGTAAGAAGAGCATGTTTAATTTTTCCGTTCTCTTGTTAAATTTTTCCAAATATTCAAAGTCATCTGTAAGGTTATTGAGATTAACACGTTTGTTTGCATTTATTACTCAAGTCTTGAATAGATTTTAACGTCAAGTTTAGTTGTTCTTCTAAACTTTCGGAAAAATAAAAAAATTTACAATTTTTACAAATTAACCGGGGGGAAAACCCGGTTTCCTAAAAACCGTAAATTTGCCCAAAACCCGGTTTTTCGAAATTGAAAACACTAGTATTCAGGTTCGAATTTATGGTCCAAGTTATTTGTTACTGTCGGGGATAAGCATAATGTCAGTAGCTTGATTAGCAGACTAAGAGATTATATATCGTTTAGCGAAAACTAGCAGTTATGTTTTTACTGGCCACAACCTGAGAATATTTTTAGATTTCTGCCCATAGCTGTTACCTACACATCGCCCCCGTAATCAAGAGTAATGATCCGAGCACACTTATGATGTTGAACCTGGGAAATATTTGAGGCGCCTAGAGTAAATTCAATACGCCTGTAGTTTAAGAGTTTTACACCTACTTTAATTAACTGCAAATTCATATAAGCAACTTTATCATACGTTGCACTAAAATAATGCATAGCGTAGCATTGAGTCGGTCTTTTCCAACAACATTTTCTTTGTTGTTTTTTACAGTTTTTTGTTTATATAAGCTTTATATTCGTCGTCGTACTCGTATGTCTGTGTAATTAAGTCTTATTTATGAGTCTTCTGTATGATGATCGTGATGATAGTGATTTAACCAAAGTGTCTAAATGTTATTTTATTTCTTGGATAGTTGTAAATATTTATGATTTTTATACCCTACACCACCATAGTGGGGAGGGTATATTGGATTTGTGGTGATGTTTGTAATGCCCAGAAATATTGGTGCAACATCCACCTTAAAGTCTACTGATCGACTCAGAATCATTAAGTCGATTTAACAATGTTCGTCCGTCGGTCCGGATTGAAACTGGTGGAATTCGGTCCATTATTTCACCTGGCCCCCATACAAATGTCCTCCTGAAATTAGGGTTTAAATATCATAAATGTTTGAATTATGCAAGTATCCAAACAAATTTCACTACAAATGAGTGTTAAATGAAGCCAAATCAAATCTACAAATTTTGTGCAGATCGGTCCATAATTAGACATAGCTCCCATATAAAGCCCACTTCCGAAAATCACTTTAAAGAGCGTAACTCACTTGAAAATGTAGGTATCCAAATAATATTGAACACAAATATGTTTCTTATACATACATATATAAAAATAATATAGTACAATTTTATTATGATCAGTCCATAATTAGTCATAGCTTCCATAGCGCCCACTTCCGGAAATCTCTTTAACGACCACAAATTTCTTAAAAATATTGGTACATATCTAAATAAAATTCAACGCTAATAAGTTTCACATATACAGAAATGATGACACCTAATTTTATAATGGTTGGTCCATAATTAGTCGAAACTCCCATATAAGAGACCGTAATTTACTTTAACCTCCATAAATCTTTTGAAAGTATTTATATCGATATAAAGTATTTATATTCACAGAAATCATGATACTAAATTTTTGGATGATCGGTCCATAATTGGTTATATCTCCCATATAGCGCCCATTTCTGATAAACTTTTTATACATATACTGGGTGTAGGATATTATATGGTCGGGCCAGACCGACTATACTTTTTTACTGTTTGTATGTACATTAAGATTGTTTTTATACCCTCCACTACCATAAGTGGTGAATGAGGGTACATTATAGTACACATAAGTTTGTCATTCCGTATGTAACACTGAGAAATATTTATCTGAGAAACAACAACGTATATTCTGAATAAGGATATTCTAGTCCTTTAACCAGTGAAGTTTTTGTATTTCTCATTATATTTTGGTGGAGGGTATTTAAGATTCGGCACAGCCAAATATAGCACTCTGACTTGTTTTCTTTTTACTTATTAACATCAAAACTTTAAACTGAGACCGTAAACACGCTTAATATAAATTTACGAATGTATGAGTGTAGGTGTTACAAAATAGACACTTTTATGAACTAAACAAATCTATCTATACGAACGTTTCACAACCAACAACCAACATGTTTTTTTGTAAATTTTTTTAAGTTTAATTAATTTTTCAATTATGTATGTTAAAAATTCTACAGTCGTACGCTACAAACTTAACTTTCATCATATTTTTCATTATCAATGTCTTTATTTCATTTCCGTTCCGCACTATTTGCAAAATTAGTATGTAATGAAAGGATTTTAATTAGTACCTTGTATCATCCATCCAATTGTTTGTTAGTTCATTTAGTTCTTTATTCCTTCATACGTACGTTCATCCCAGCCATTCATCCATCCATTAGAATTTTGTGTAAAGTTTTATAATTAAGCTGTCAAAAAAGCTGAATGTTAAAAGTTATTTAGTAGTTAGACATCTTATTTGTACTTTAGCGTTCCTACAAACACACTTCTTCTTCAACAAATATACATAGATCATTTTATAGCCTCTCCAGCATTATTTCGTCATCTTTTCTTTTTCACTTTACGTTTCTTTTTTTGTTGGAATATATTCCTTCCATCTACATACTGTAATGGCTTTGTGGTATTTTATAGGTTCTAAATTTGAATTATGTGGTTTAATACACACACAAAAGTTGTTCGTGTCTTAATGCTGCTTAGTTTTTTTTTTTCTTTCTTTTGAATTTGTAAATGAACACCCATAAAAAGTTTGTTAAATTGCTTACAATTTAACTTAAATGGGTATGAGAGCGTTTGCATGTAATGGATACACATAGATACTAATGTTTATACTCGTAAATACATACATATGCAAGTATGTATGTTTGTACTCATATCCACTGCCACACAGTGTAAACGCCCTGCTTTTAAGAAAACAAACAATGTGGCATCGTAAATAAGTATTTGTTTATCTAAAATTCAAAGGTGGCTGAAATGAAGATGCCATTGAGTCTGGTTTCAAAATTGGAAATGGAAGTGAAAGCGATAGTTGTGTTATACAAATAATTTTAAGAACCAGGAAGTCTTATACAAATAATTTTGTAGTTGTTGCTGGTACTAGTTTGTTTAAGATATACATATGTATGTACATTTTAAAAAAGTATTTAAGAATTCATTAATATTAACTTCTTAACCTACAAATTGTTTAATATCGTAGTACTTTTTACATTACTGTCTAGCTTTCCATTCTTCTTAAGACCACCAAATGTCAGGAAATCTCTTCCAATCTCTTTGGGGGACACACTAGTTTCGCTTTATAATAAATATTTACTCTTATGGGTTTGAATATTTTTGATAAACAAGGACCATTTCTGTTCTCAGAACTTCCTGATTGTAACTGGGGCACCTCAAAACTCATACTAAATTTGAATTGTGCTGTTTGAAAGCTGTCAGTTTGGTGTAAGTTGAAATGGAGTGCCAGAGATAACACGTTTACATTCTTGCAAAATAATGCTATGGTTTTTCGAGTAAAAACATCCTAAGCGATGAAGTACTTTTTAATCCTGTGATTATCGAAATACAAATGAATCTAAGGTGGATTCACCCATTCGTTCTTAATAAACATTTTGTTCGAACAATTTTCACTTACGTAAGAAATAGAAATAGAATTAGAAATACAATTTATATATGTTCATATAAACATGTAGATGGTTAGTTTTATTAAAATCAGGTTTCTCCAAAAATTTCAAGAGTTGCAAAGTCTTCTTCACTAGCTGTGTACATATCATTCGAATTGAAAAGTTTGAGCATTTCAGGTGTTGGAATAAAATCTTGACATCTTGACATCATAAAATACTTTCAACTGTTGAAATATTCATTCTGTTTCGCAGCTTATTTTTTACCACATTAAACATAGAGAAAGCTCTTTCCACTGATGTATTGGAATAAGGTAGTAATAATAAACATAATCCTAGTTTACTAATTCTGCAAAATTTTAGGTTATTGCCAGCATCCCTCGTTTGTCCAACTTCATACCAAAATATTTCTAAAGACGTCGTATTACTCCACGATATAACGTGCAAGTTGTTCCACTCACTAAGCGTTGCATCGATTTTCCATAAGATCAATATTATCTGGAAGTCGCTTTTTTATCTGGGAACATATTTCCAAAGTAAAAGTTTTGCAATTTTCTTTAATGAGCATAATGTCTTCTATTTGCATCGAAAAATGTTTTAATGTTTGTAGTTGCCAGATTACTTTCTACATCGTCATTTCGTTACAATATCTTCGACATGCTCAGTTGTTAAATTATGTACTATATCAAACTATAAATCCGAAAATCCCCTAAATAAAATTTTCTTACCCCCAAATTTCCCCCTAAATAATATTAACTCCTAAATCTGCTACTAAATAGAAAAAAGCCTCTAAATCTAGGGGGAAACCCCCTAACCAGGCAACACTGGTGAATAGGGCTGCAAAAAAACTCTTAGTAAAAAAATGTTTTTCCGGAAAAAATTTTTGTTAAGAACGAATGAGTGAATCCATCTTAAGACATATCACTATTTGGTGCGGATTTTGGGCTAGAGGCTTCATTAAATCATACTACTTTTTGCGGTCGGTTATTAGAGTTGGTAACCTAGATCATGTAATTCAACACCATTGTATTTTTAATGGGTTATATAAAGTCAGGTTTTTATATATTAAAAGTTAAACTTTGGTGAAATTTTTTAATGTTTTTACATATGTTTCGAGAAATCCCACTTTCTCTCATCAGAATTCTTTGCGTTCTACCACATGCACCACTGCGGTGCCGGTCAGTCAACAGACAAACATCAATCCTTTAACCAGTGTTAGTTCTGGTACATATGTAAATTCAACAACCCAGGTTCGATCCCCAGTCAAGAACAATTATCAAAAATTTTTAATAATAAATTTTTCAAGTTGTAATTCCTAACTTCAGTAAAAATAATTTAATGAAAATTAAATTTAATGAACTCGAGCCTAACTAAAATTTATCAAGAAGTAATTTCTCAAATGTATTTGAAAATTCCTGAAATACAATTTGAAAATTCTATAATATTATTAGAAATTATATTCTATAAATTGTTTTTTCAAGCAAAAACAAGCACAAACAATTTATAGAATAAAAAAAGGTCGATTAAAAGAACTAAATAATTATTAGAAATTTCTAAAATATAATTGAAAACTTTTAAAATATAATTGGAAATTGTGAAGTTTAGTACATTTAATTTTGTGGGTACATTTCCCTATTAAACTTTTCTGCCGTATTTATAAAAAAATAAAGTAGACTTCAAATATACTTTAAGAAAATTTTGTCTAAAAGCACACTTCAAGTCTACTTTATTTTTTATAAATATGGCAGTTAATATTTATTTAGTTTTAAAAAATCTTTAGTAAATAAAATCCCTTCCAAAGAAGGCGTTCCTAGCCTATTCCTAATTTTTGTTTGAATAAATACTCGTTTGACATTTGCCGAAGTATGAGGTAAAACTAAATTTTTTTGTATAAATTTGGTTGGCATGGGAAACAAGAGATTTGAATATTTCCTTTGAATTTCCGAAATGTGTTTCCAAAATTCCAATAAACTCTTTTCTTTTTCCGAAACTAAATTATAAATTTTATATGAGAACAAAGTGTTGCAAATCAATTATACTGAAAAATCGTCAAAATAGGGGCAAAGATCGTCAAATCGTCAGGGTCATTTTTGAGACCAAAAATTGTCAAAATGACGATAAATCGTCAAGTATGGCAACAGTGAATCCACATCATGTGGTGTTAACCGTACGGTAATTACCGTATTGTACGGTAATTTAGACCTCCGTACGGTAGGCAGGTAATTTCTACTTTTGTACGGTAATTTTAAAAATCTTAAATTTTTCAGCGTTAGTTTTATTTTCATAATGTGTCTTCACAAGATATACAATATACAAAATGACACAAAATATACCTCGGCGGTAAAATAATCGCAAATCTTTTAAGTATGGAAATTAGCTGTATTTAAAACTGATTGCAAGAAATTTTATATACGAAGTGCTCAAGAAATAAACAAATAAGAAAGTATAGCGGTCAAGCCCGACCCGAGTTTTGACTATTTATGAACTGACTATTACAAAATTAGGTGTCATCCTATTTGCACATAAGAAACTCATTTTTGTTAAATTTTATTCGGAAGTGGGCCTTATATGGGAGCTACGATTAATTATGTACCGATCGTCATAAAATTCTACCATATTATATGTATATGTACGAAAAATATTTGTGTTAAATATTATTTGGATACCAACATTTTTACAAGAGTTATGCTCGTTTAAGTGATTTTCGGAAGTGGGCCTTATATGGGAGCTACGACTAATTATGGACCGATCGTAATAAAATTCTACCATATTGTATGTATATCTACGAAACATATTTGTGTTCAATATTATTTAGATACCAACATTTTTAAGAGAGTTATGCTCTTTTAAGTGATTTTTGGAAGTGGGCCTTATATGGGAGCTACGACTAATTATGGACCAATCTTCACAAAATTTGTGTGATTTAGAGTCATTTACTACTCATTTGTGGTGAAATTTGTTTGCATACTTGCATAAGTCAAAGATTTATGACCAGTAATCCCCAATTTCGGGAGGACATTTGTATGGGGGCCAGGTGAAATAATAGACCGATTTCAACCAGTTTCAATCCCATTCATCCGTGGGCCGAAATAATATCACGTACCAAATTTTATCGAAATATCTTCAAAATTGCGACCTGTACTCTGCGCACAAGCTTTACATGGACAGCCAGCCAGCCAGACGGACGGACTCAGAAAGTGATTCTGAGCCGATCATTATACTTTAAAGTGGGTGTTGGACCAATATTTCTCGGCGTTACAAACATCAGCACAAAACCAATATACCCTCCCCAATATGTGGTCTAGGTTATAAAAAAAAGATTTCCTTTGAATCAAATAAAATGCAATCTTTAAAAAAATGTATACATATAATACAGTGGGTGGCCAAATTATTAGTTACACTAGTTTTTCTTATTAATTAAGATTCAACCGCTTTTAATACGTATATAAATTTGTTTCTTGTACCAGATGTTTTCGTATTTTAATTCTAGTAATACTGTTAAATATTTTGTGCAGTGTCAACAATTGTTGGTAACATTAGAGTGCAGTTGTAGATCATTCTGCTCTGAAGTGTGAAATATGCAATTTTGAGGTTATACTGTTATACAAGCAAAATCTTATAGAGGCATTGATTAAAGTCTAGCATCACGATGAAGAACTAAAAGAAAATGCATTCAGAGCATGCCAAAAAGGGTGCAAGCAGTAATTGATGCCAAAGGAGGTTCTACGAAATATTAAGATTTTTTTGCAAAAAATTTGTTTTCCTCAAATATATGTTTTTAAAACAAAAGAATTTATTTTTAATTGAAATAGAAACACTTGATTTACCTAAAAGAACAAATAAAATGATAAATTTGCACTATTTTAAAATGTTATACGGCTTCAAACTAAACAATTTTGCATGTGTAACTAATAATTTGGCCACCCACTGTAAATCCCGAACTGTTCGATACCAATAAACCCATAATTTCTTTAGTTTTATATTTCCCAGAAGCTATTCAAATGGATGAATTTAACGAAATTGATAAGGAAATTAGACTAATAAGGAAAATAGAAGATATTGATAAATGTGACATTCTTCAGTTTTAAAAAATCGCCTTCAATATGAAGAAAGGGGACAACTCCATAATGTTTCCAGGTTTATATATCGTTTCTTTGCCACATAGTTCGGCTACTGTAGAACGATTTTTTCAGTAATAAATGTAAACAAAATCAAATTAAGAAACTGGCTAAATACTAATACACTTGAAGGAATTCTACACGCAAAAATGTTTGTTAATTCTAGTGATAATTTAAATATTAAATTCAATGACAAACATTTTCTATATATCATAATGCTGATCATAAAAAATTAATATAATATATATTTTTGTTATAAAACCAATCCAAATGTATGAATAATATTATTAGCTAAGCTTTAAATATTACAAAAATCTATAAATAGATTTTACTGAAAGTACAAATTTTAATGACTTTATTTTATTATTACTACCTGTTTCCTTATGTTTTTGTTGATTTTTAAATTAATATATTGAATTATAAATATAAACCCATTTTAATAAGAAAATATAATTATTTTTGTACAAGACAAAAGCATACGGTAATTTTTTTAGGGCTGTACGGTAATCGAAATAAAAAAGTTAACATCAGTGGATCAGTGATGGCAAATATGGTACAATTGAACTTTTTTGGTACATTTTAGACACAGTTAGTATGGTACCGTGGTACTACCACGAGTTTTTGGTACAATTTCAAAATACTGTATTCAAAAACTAAAGCTTAAAATGTAGTTAATTTGGAAATAAAAATCGTTAGAAGTTAACCCTTCTATTTATTCTATTCTTGAAATAATAAATAATACTTACATATATATTTAACAAGGTTAACTTTTCGAAAATAACCCGATACCTCATAAATATAATAATATTCTTAAATATTTAGAAGTATCCGTCCAACTACATATAACTATATTTAAACAAATGCAGACAAATCCCAAATGAAGATAAATTACAGGAAACATTTTATTACGAAACGAGCTTTCCAAGAAAAAGAGGTTTAATTTTCTTTGCTTCAGATGCATTATCACCAGAAGTTAGATTATGATTCAGTGGAGAAGTCTTGCACCGTATTCTTTTTTATCACTTGCAAGAAATCATAAGCACTCGACTATAAAATTGTTTATATATTCGTTATAGGTATAAGGAAATATTAAAAATGTTGCCAAAAGATATATCGAATTTCTGATAAAGTAAGTTAGTGGTAAAGTTTTATTATTATTATTCAACAAAAACTAAAAATGGTATCGCGTAGCTCTAAAAAGTACTTTTTGTTTATATAGTTGGTACGAAATCAAAAAACCCATTTTCCATCACTGTACTGGATATTCCAAATCGCTAGCATTGTTTTTGTTCCGCACAGAAAAAAATAAAAATAAGTTTCAATTAAAATATTTGTGGAATTAATTAAAAATTTAATTGAAATCGAACCTGTAAACAAAATGATAGTTTCAATTAAAAAAAAATTTGAGATTTAATTGAAAATATCAGAAAAATCAGCAAAAAGTAATTGAATTAATTAAAATATTAATTGAAAATTATATTAAAATCAATTAAAGGTTTAATTGAAAAAAAATATGATTTTTTTTCTGTGTGACAATATCACAATATAAGGTATTTCATATGTTACACTTTACAATAATAACAGGGAACTAAATCGGGCCAAAACACTTTGAAACCCATTTTTATATACATTTCATCAACACCCATTTTATAGTAACAACATTCTGTTTTTACTACGATTTGATATTAAAATGTATAATAGGTATGAAGACCAATATCGGCAAGTATTCTTCTTGCACGTTCCTTGTGGAACCCAGATTTTGCTTTATTGAATGTAGTATTTTCTTGCTAAATATCTGCTCTCTAATCATTAATCACGATAATGCCGGTTTTTTTTAACTAATTTATGCATGATTTCGTTTCTATTTTGATTTTCCAACGTTCAGCACATTACAAACATTTTCCGATTGATTAATCCAATTTGACTCGATGACAGTAGTTACTCGTATGTTTAAAAAGCAAATCACTGAAAAAACGAAAGTGTTGTCGGATTTTATTTGAACAATGCTTTATTTTCAGGAATTTTGCATTTTCTCTTTTATTTCCATATCTTGTATACAGCCATTTTTCCAACTCAACTATGCAAAGTGGATAATTTAGAAAAAAGGGAAGTAAATCTACAATATCTATACGGAAAATCAGATTGCAATAAAATTGCACATGTCTAGAGAGCAAGTGTGGAAGGTATGGTCACATATCGCAACTATTTACTCAAATCAGCGTAACCACTTGTTTTAGCAGAAATTAGTTTGACATTGTTTACTCTTACAAGTGTTTTGCAAGATCAAATAGAATCAAATTAAATAAAACTAAATATTTGTTGTGACTTGTCCTAAATAACAAAGTTTTTTCAAATATATTTTATTTAGTGGTTACGTTTTTTTTGGCAAATATTTGCCAAGTGTGACCGTACCTTAAGTATTGACAATTCAATGATGACTCTTTTTTTATGAAAACATCATAACAATTTTCTCATCTAAATTTGTTCTATATGAAATTCGTGGAGAAAGTTTGCTTTCCTGGTAGCCGGATATTGTTGTCAATTTAAAAAAAGTATGATTTAACAAAGTGTAATTGTTATTATTGATTTTATTCTTAATCCTCATTTGACTCATGGCTGACTTTAATAATACCTACTCAAATTAAAATTCTAATTTAATAAAACTTCGCTTGTAATCAAATGAATTATTTTGAACTACCTTTAATCCCTCATTATACGAATGCAACGCCTCAGTATATATTAAATTCTGATGTCATAATGTTTTTGATATCATATACATACATATATTTCCAGATACATGGAGAAGCAGTAAAAGAAGATTTTATGAGAAGAACGTATGTATCATCTGCTAAAAATTATGGTTTATTTTGTTACGCCACAAAGCCTTCTTTAGTACCAGTAATTCATCTTTTCATATGTTTATTTTGTTATCGTGCTCTCACTTCTTGAAGGGAGGTAGGTAATTTATAATTTATGTATAATACTTTCGTACAATAGTATTTATTCCTCGAAATGACATAAAGCATTTGGCACAATAAAAATTGTATTTAATGGAGTTTACAACACGCAATATTTTTAACACTCGAAACATGCATCAATATTTTCCACTTTAAGATTACTCTCATACTCCATACTCCAGCAGTATGTGCACATTTGAAAGACTGTCTACATGCTACATATGCATGTACATGCGAAATGGGAAAAAAAGTATTAAAAAGATTGTGCGGAAGCAATTTCCACTCATTACAGCAGTAGGAACATAATGATGATGGGGTGCCAAATGAATAAAGCAGGCGGACACAATTCAGTATTCATGTAAACATTTTCATACGTTTTTGTAGTTACTGCATGTAGATAAGACTGGTCCTAAAAAATGTATTTAACCGTAAGAAAAGATTTAAAATTTAACAGTCTTATTAAAAAAAAAAATTAAAGTAGACTTCAAATGTACTTACTTTAATTTTTATGAATATGGCAGTAAATCTATCAGCCCAATTATGAATAAAAATTCCGCGGGAGTTTTTTCCCTTCTCTCATTTTTCCTATTCAAATTCAATATTAAAAAAAATAAGAAGGGAAAAAACTCCCGCGGATTTTTAATTCATGATTAGAACGGCTGGGCCGATTTCTGTAGATTTTTTTGTCAGTTGTTCGTATTTTCGAGGAGAAGGTTTTTACGGAAGAAAATATTGGAAATCCCCCCGGAAAAGTCGAAAAATTGGAAAAATCGAAAATCGAGTTTTTGTATGAAATTTTGTGTGAAACTATTCCTTAATGGTTTTCCAAATCAAAAAATATAAATTTCTTAGTGTAAATCGTGAAAAATGCGAAACGCGGAAAATTGGTAAATCTCTACGCAAAAGTCGGAAAATGGGAAATCTCGAAAATCGAGTTTTTGTGTGAAATTATTCCTTAATTGCTTTCCAAATCAAAAAATAGAAAGTTGTTAGTGTAAATCATGGGAAAATGCGGAAAATGCGAAATGCGAAAAATTGGAAAATCTCTACGCAAAAGTCGGAAAATTGAAAAATTGATTTTTTTGTACGAAATTTTGTGTGAAATTATTCCTTAATGGCTTTATGGTGAACGGGCAATACTAGCAGCGAGGAATAAGGACGTCGATAGCTTAAACTTAATTATTCAAAGCCAAATCGCAGGACAACTGCACACGTACAAATCTGTTGACTGCGTAACCGACGAAAATGAAGCGACCAACTACCCGACGGAATTTTTGAACTCGCTTCATGTACCAGGAACTCCGCCGCATAATTTACAGCTGAAGGTACGCGGTTGTCAGTCAAATAGCTAATGAACAATGTGATTCAGCCGACAATCATCAAGGGCAAATTCAAAGGAGAGGAAGTCCTTATCCCACGAATTCCCATTATTCCAACTTTCCATTTCAATTCAAGCGGATTCAGTTCCCCATTCGATTGGCATTTGCGATGACAATCAATTTTTCGTATACAGAAAAAAATAAAAATGAGTTTCAATTAAAATATTTGTGGAATCAATTAAAAATTTAATTGAAATCGGACCTGTAAACAAAATGATAGTATCAATTAAAAAAAAATGTGAGATTTAATTGAAAATATCAGAAAAAGTAATTGAATCAATTAAAATTTTAATTGAAAATTATTTTAAAATCAATTAAAGGTTTAATTGAAAAAAAAACATGCTTTTTTTTCTGTGTACGGTCAGCTGTACGTTGCATGTTCGCGTGTTGGGAAACATTTGTTTTTGCGCCGGAAAACAAATCGAAAAGCAATGTTCATCAAATCGCTTTCTAATGATTCTATTCAAATAAATCTCATTGAAATTTTAAATATTTCTGTTGTATTATTACTCTTAAGTTTGTCTGAAGGCTTAAAATTAATTTTCTAACAATTTTAACTTTTTTTAGATTCATTAACGGTCGACAAAAAACAATAGTTCATTTCGATTAAGCGGTAAAATTTATCATTCCCCCACCGTAAAACGAAGCTAATAATGTCTAATATGTCAGACAGCAATATTTTCATTCTCGTTCCAATCTCCGCCGCTCTTAAATCCTTATCCAGTTATCATTGACGGCAAAACATACAAATATACATATGTAGTACATGGATATGCTTGCTATTAGAGTATTAAAAAACGGTTTCGAATAAGGTTTCAGCAGTATAAAAGATTTTTCATTATATTCAGTATCATTTGAGTTTTTTGTTATATTTTAATAGATAAATTAGGAAGCCAAAAAAAAAAAATAATGTTTATGTATTTGTAGTATATTTTACAAATAATAACAATTTAAAGGGGAACAAACAAATATATTAATCGAAAATATATGTTGTGAGGGTTCGATCTACTGCATATAAGGAAATTTTATTTCTAATTATTTTAAATTATAAAAAAGTAGACGAATGATTTCTAAATATTCTTGATAGAAATCGATAAAATAACATATGTAGTTTATGTCTTAATCAGTTGTAATCGGTATTGGAAACGAAAACTCTTAATTTTTTGTAAAAAGAGGCTGTAAGTTTTTTTTTTCAAATTAACTCAAACCAGCGAAAGAGAGTGTTGGTACGAAAACGTGAAAATATTCTCAAAAACTAGAAGTATAAAAGTGTAACAAAAAGTAAACTAATCTGATCCTACAAAATTCGGTACAATGGACTTGTCCTTGTGGAGTGATATTGCTCCTATAACCAACTAAGTAAACATGAATAAACATCTGATTATTTTTTTATATACCATCAATTTCCCTGGTTAATTCGCCTACTACTTAAACTAGTGCTCATACCCGTTAATCTGTTCCAAAGTTTTATTCTTACTCCCTACTATCTCGAAATCATATAAACGAACAACTTTCTTCAAGACGTGCAGGACCTGCCTCTATGGCTTATCTTCACGGCGCACTTAAACGCAGGACGAACTTAACTCGTCACCGCATTGTATGTCCCTGCAAGAACATAGAGAATATGTCTTATAAAGAGCATACTTGTATGAACTTACCAGGAACATACAATTTGCAATTTCTCAATACATGACTGCAAGATCAATGTAAAGATCATCTTGCTTAAGATATTGGGTTATCTAATCCCTGCCATCAGTAGCTTAGTCAATTAGCATGACCCAGGACAACAGAAAGCATAGCACAAACGCAGCATTGCATTGATCATATAAAGCCAAGGTCTATGATCTGCGGTTGCCATAGGCCGCATCGAACCAAGTCCAAAGGCGACCAATATAACCTATTGCTACGAAAGCCCTGCTTCCCATACATTTCCTGAGCACCGAGCTAAGTGTCACCACTACTTTCAATGGCTTTGTTGTTTCAGCAACAGCACCTAGGACAATTTGGTTGACCGAAGTTTGCTTGCTCACACAAGCTAACATCAATCATTAAACCAAGTGACATTCTACCCATTTTGGGTATTAACCACAGCCACTGTGTGGACAACGAAGTGACCTCAACCAATCATCAGTTAAGGGACAAGCACCCTAATAATTAAACTAGGGATATGTCCCCGGGCAATAACTGATCCCGCAGTACTAAATAGAGACTTTAGTCAGTCTTCTGGGTGTAATCCAAAGGAGACTCTATCCAATTTCGAACCCTTGCAAGTTCATGGCACCGGTGTCGCCATCTACCCCGGCATTGGAATTGTATATAGATGATTGAGCACATATACTATTTTCCGCCGGGCGGTGATACATATATAAACGAACAAGGCAATTTTTTATTATTCAATTATTCGAACAAATTTTCACTCCATCGTTTTGGCCTGAAAATAAACTGGTTTGTGAATTTATCCGCCGCAATTAAAAAGACTTCTCGCTTTTGATACAGTATGTCCAAAAAACTGGCCATTGTTAGTTTAGATTATCTACCAAAATGTTAATGTTAAACAATTTGAAAACATGATTTTTCCGCAATATTTATGGTTTTCAATTCCAAATAAACATCAAAAAAGACCCGAAAGTTATTCTCATATCTGAAAACTCTGAAAATTAATGGCACTGTTTTCATCAATGATGTTGATATTACGAATATTTTTTCCAATTTCTTTGCATCAACATTTTCATCCAAAACTTTTAATAACATACGAATTCCATAACTATTCCTTATAAATATCTCCTTTCTATGTTCCTATTGGCCTATATTATTATTGTCTAAAAAATATAAAAAGTTTATTTGATCTAGGTTGCGGATAAAAATTTCTAATTATAAAAAATTCTTCGAAAAGGAAAAATCTTATAACAGGTTTCCAGTTTCGGGTTTTGAATACCATACCGGTGATGCATTAAAAGTAATAAATATACACATCTATAATATGACAGATATGGTCACTGAAAATCCTTTTATATTTACCAATGCGTAAGCATTTCTAATTTTGTAGAAGACTTGAAGTAGTGTCTAACATTTGACCTAACATTCCTGGGTTTAACCTATGACCCAAATTATACGTTTTTAAAATCTTCATCAACTCAAACTATAGTAATCCAGGAGTGTTCTTGACATAAAAAGGTCAAACTACTTTAAAAGTTGAAAAGAATAGATATTCGCCAAACATGACATTCATAGAGATCACTACAGTGAAGGTATCTAGTTCTTCAGTATACAGAATGTTAAAATAGCAGATGGTGATTACGTATCGCCAAAGTAGATGATACCTGGACAACCAAGATTATACCTTCCTAACAATATCCAGATTCAAAATATCATTGTCCAAAACAATTTGTCTACATACAATTATGGAGCAGTCTATTGTGATACATACAGTAGCTCATAGCAGATTTCCAATTTAATGGAACTAAAATGAAGAATTCACTTTATAGAAATAGCATTCCTTATTACATATAATACCCTACACCCAGTATATGTATAAAACAGTTTTTCGGAAATGGATGTTATATGGGGGATATAACCTTTTGTGGACCGATCATTCAAAAATTTAGTGTCATGATGTCTGTGAATATAAATATTATATGTGTTCAACTTTATCTCGATATAAATACTTTTAAAAGATTTCTGCAGTTTGAATTTAATTACGGAGATGGGCTTATATGAGAGCTACGACTAATTATGGACCGATCATAATAAAATTGTACCGTATTATTTGTATACATATGAAATATATTTGCGTTTATTTTCGAAAGTGGGCTTTATATGGGAGTTACGAGTAATTAGGGACCGATATGCACATAATTTGTAGATGTTATTTGGCTTCATTTACCACTCATTTTTTATGAAATTTGTTTTGATGGTTGCATAATTCAAATATTTATGATCGGTAAACCCAGGTGAAATAATGAACCGTTTTCCATCAGTTTCAATCCCATCCATCCCAAATTTCACGTACCAACGTAAAAACAACTTATTACAAAGTGCCGAAAAGTTATGTATTGGAGAAAATGTTCGGTTCTGTAAGACAATCACCAAAGCCCAATCACCAGATCTCAATGTTAATTAGAATTTATGGAGCATTCTTGAAACATTAGGAAACACAAAATAAGCAATCGCCAAGACTTAAAATGGGATGGCAAAATATTACGATCGAATATACTAAAAAGCTGATTAATTCAATGCAAAAGAGACTAAAATTAGTTTTGAAATAAAAGGGGTATCCCAAAAAATATTAGTCTTTTTTAAATTTCAAACAAATTATTGTTCAATCAGTTTTAACGTGTACACGAAATAAGCTGTCACGTTGCTTAATATTGAATTTTACTATTATGTTAAATATACTTGTATGATTGAACTCTTTCTATGTTATCATTTTGCAATCAAAATAAAAACTTATTAATCTTTAAATAACTAACGGGTTTTTTTTAATTCTGAAGTAAAAAATAAAAAAAAAAAACATAAAATCTATCACTAAAAACTAGGCACACGAATTAAGCTGTGAGCCACTGTATGTAGACTTACGTTTATATACATACATGTGTATGTATGTATGTGTATATTTAAGTATATGTTTAAGAGTAATTTGGTGAACATTTAATTTCTTTTCTAGGCTTTCATGTTCTTCCTTCATGGTCCCATTTATTACACACATGCACGTGTTTTATACATTTTGTTTTATTATTTTTTGTTTCTTATTGCCAGCTGATATGAATGAATACGACCATAAATAAATATGTATGGGATGGTATACAAAAGGAAGAAAATAAACTTTTACTTTTTGCCATTGCCTTCAGAAATTTTGTTGCCAACTGATTTTTACAAACTTCACTACTGCACACTGCGTCTGTTATTCCTTGTGGTGATGCTGCTGAAGCTGGAGTGGCCTCAAAAACAGTAGTAAAAAAGCAATTTATTTTACAGTTAAATAAAAAAAAGAGCACGAACAGGGACAGCAAATAATTTATGATTTGCGACACTGTTTTCACATTTTGCCTTCTTGTATCACTCACTCAGTTTACAAATGGTGCACGTACACACACTCAAACATACAATACATATAAAATAAATATCGTAGAAGCTTTAACTTGTACAATTTCCTACTTGAGGAGGCAACCATAAGATTTAAATGGTCCTTCTGTGGTTGAGTACAATTTTTTTATATTTCCTTTAACATTTACCAGTCCTAAAACACTCAATATTTACACCGATTGAGATGTAGATTGCCAGCCTTATCTCGAGATGTAAACATTGTATTCATTAGTCGAAAGATAATAGAATATACACTTTTTTTATACACCTTTACAATGAATATAATCATACTCGTATATAATTAACGTGACCAATTCTTTTTACCAAAAACAAGATGTGATTATTAAAAATGTTCGAACTAACATCATCGTGATTCTTTGATATTAACCCAGCAGTTATTGGGAAGGTTAAGTAACACAAGTATTGATCTTATACAGAAGACTTAGCGGTGTCATTGGTTAAAAAAAAACTTCAAAAATTATAATAGATACATCTTGAATTTGATTGAAGTTGCAGCACCATTTTTACCACCAATATACGATGAAGACGGAGCTAAAGAAAATTATTTAAATTATTGTTTGAATCAAAATATTGCGATAGGTCTAAACATATTAATAAACAATACCAATCCATTAAATTAAAAATCATTTTACTAAATCATATAAAACATGTTCTAAATGTTTGAGAATTAAATAAAATGTTAACACTGCAGAATATTATTAGGCTTGATTTTGCTCTAAATATGTAAATCTTTTTCAGTCGTATTTCATATATTTATATACAAGTCTTTGGAAATTCAAGTAAAATAGAGTAAATACTAAATAGATTTGGTATCTTTTTATTACCTTTTATATATATTACATTTTTTTAAGCGGTAGAATTTGTGTTGTACAATCACAAAAATGATTATTAGAAAAGTATTTGTTCAATTTGCATTAGAGCATCTCTTATATTAATATAAAAATTCCACTCGACGATGAGTATTGATGAAATTAACACCAAAACAATCTGAAAAAAATGTTAATTTTATTTAACAGATTTTAAAAAATAAAAATAAAACCCTAAATTGACAAAATGTATAAAATTCCGATCTCTAACATTCTTGCTTTCTAATGTTGGCCATATTTATGTAAAAAGTAATCTTAATCGGGACATCTGATAATTTAATGTTGAATACTGATTTCTTTATTAGCACAGAATTTTCAGTGGCAATTACAGTCTTATACACATTATAATCAAAAGACTCCAAAATTTTCAAATTTTTAAATGTAAGTTTACAAATTAGAAATTATACCCTATGGTGGTGTAGGGTATAATAATAATTCAATTGCTTGATACTGGACTCCAGGCTGGAATTACATTTCAACTCCATCGTAAATGCTTGTTAAGTGGGAAAAAATTAAAATTATGTTTATGATGGTATAATCTTTCATCATAAAAATGATTGCCATTAACATATACATAATTACTACAATCATATATATATGATTACTATAATCATATTAACATATTATGGTTGTCACAATCATATAAATAATGACAGTGGCAGTAATATAAAAATATAGGGTGTTTTTTTAGATGTATAAAACTTTAAGTTAGCAACACTTTTTTAACTGGCAGCCATTTTGTCAGCTGTCAAGTGATTTATAAGTATTTAGTTTGGTTTGGCATTTCAACATGAATAGACTAACACCTGAACAACGCTTCCAAATTGTGCAAATTTGTTTTGAAAATCATGGTTCTGTGTTTTTTAGATGTATAGAATTTTCAAATGGAATAAAACAAAGATAATTTTTTTGAATTGACATGAAATTTAATTTTTTCGAAAGATAATCTTATGACATTATAATTTAAATATTATTTCTGGCATATGACTGGCTCGTACGTAGAAGGTCCAATTTTCGATGAATTTTTCCAACGGCGGTATATTGGCAATAACGCGGCGAATGTTGTCCTCCAAGTGGTCAATCAGGCTTATCTGCGTAGGCTAGCGACTTCAAACATAAAACACTCGGCAGCTGACAAAATGGCCGTCAGTTGAAAAAGTGTTGCAAACTTAAAGTTCTATACACCTAAAAAAAAACAACCATAGTTATGGTAAACATGTACAACTATATTTTTTCTTTGGGTGTATTATGCAGAACGTAATTTTACATTTGTATAAAAGAATAAAAACAAATTTTTTTAAAATTTTAAAATTACAAAAATAAATAGAGTGCCTAAAGTCTACAGAGATTTGAGAATTTAGCGTATTACATATATTTAATTTTTGTATCAAATTTTTAATTCAAATGTTTATGCGTTGGCTATAAGCATATTACACAATTCGCACAACAACGTCACAACTCAAAATTTATTATTTATATCATAGCATCGGTTTTTCATTAACACATAGATTTGATTAAAGGTGGATTCACCATTCGTTCTTAACTAAAATTTTGTTCTAACAATTTTTTTTTATATGAAATTTGACATCTTTCTTTTTTCATTCATTTTCAATTTATATCTGTGATTTTTAATACACAATACTTTAAAATAATTTAATATTTGTATTTTGACACTGAAAACCCAAAACAAAATAAATCAATGGCCGCACTCGTAAAACTAAAAGATTTTGTTTACATATGGCAGCTTTGATTTTTCAGAAAAATCGTTCGATATGAGTGAATCGTGCTGCAAAAAACTCTCAGTGAAAAAATTTTTGTTAAGAACAAATGGGTGAATCCACCTTAAACCTACGACATGCTTCTATACACAAATATTTAATATATTCTATATAAATAATATTATGGCCGCTGAATAAATGTAGGTGAGCAAGACCTGCTCCAAATTGATACTAAAAGATCCGTGTAAATAAATGGAAGTGGAATGGACACACCCTAAGAAGGGCCATTATAGATATTTCCAAATCCTATTTTCAATGTTCGAAGGAACGTTGAACTTCAGGACTTCCTAGAGTAACCTGGCGAATATCGATGGTAGAGTTTGAAAGGATAGAGCTATCATAAGCACAACTCATGAATCTTGTATGTACAACATGGAATAAAATAATGAAACCTTCTTACATATTGTGTACATTAGGTATGACATAGTGAACGATTTTTTGATTTCGAGTCGCTACCGCCTCTTATTTTGTTAGACGTGGAAAAAAAAAGATGAGACCAAAAATGGGGGACTTTGGTTGAGGATAAATTAAATTAATTTTTCCTCCCCAACATTTTTGTAGAACATAATTACACCCTATCTACGCTACTTAAGGGACTTGACCTACAAAAGTTAGTTTTTTATAAATTTTACCCCCATCGACCTAACAAATTTAAGGGCGCCTCTGGAGGATTCAAATATATGACCATTTTTTCTCCACAACATTTTTATAGAATATACTAACCTTCTATTTCTATCTCTGCTCCTTATGGTACTTTCCCTTCGAATAAAGATCTATAAATTTATCCTCAACCAAAGTCCCCCATTTCTTGTCACGGCTATTTTTTTCCAAGCCTAAAAAAACAAAAGGCGGTAGGTAGCACTTTAAAATATTGTTGCAAAAATTTTCATATATCACAATGTCATAGCTATGTACACTGTACATACATATGTATATATTGTTGCTAGAAGCTCTAATAAGAGTGGCGTAAGTAAGTAAGATTTAAAAAAAAATTAAAATAAAATTAAAAAAAATTAAGAATAATAAAATATTTATTTAATTCAAAACTATATTTTTAAGTTAAGAAGGTCTTGTTGGAAATGAACAATATTTGTTTGTGTAAGATGTTTTTGGTTTAAATGTGACAATAACATTTCGTTGTTATTCCTTCAAATTTAGATAAACAAAATTGTTGACTTTGATGTGCGACATCGTTAAACATCAAAGTGTTTGAATATTTGAAATTGTCAGCATAAAATATCAAACGAAAATAAATAAAAAAAAATAAAATGCATAGCTAGCATTTTAATTTTGTTTTGTCATAATTTTGACAAGAATTTAGAAAAAAAGTGCACGCACACCAAGTCATTGCATCAAATAATATATTTTATTTTTTTTAAATTTTGATACAAAGATAAGAAAATAAAACAAAAAAGAGACTCAGGTAAAGTTCGAATATATTACATATGTACATATACAGACATACATATGTATAGAAATATTATATCGAAGATTTCCTAAGATCACATTTGAAGAATATTTAAAATAGGGCTCTCTCGACACCCTCATTATCATCTTGAACCAAAATCTTGTTAAAATATGAATAGTAGTGATAACCTACATATAGCTTGTTTAAATGCTATTTTAAATCTAAACTAATGGGTCGATTACGGATGGAAACCAAACCCCAATGAAGTTGACAGTTGCTGTCAGTTGTTTCGGCAACTGAGAATTGCTGTGGTTGCTGTGATTTTATTTCAAGTGGTAAATTTTAAATGTTAGTAATTTTGTTATTAAATTTTTAATATATTTTTAACATAGAAATGTTTGTTTTTTACTTGAAAATCCGAAAAAAAGATTAAAAACGAAAGTTACGAAAGCCTTACATAAGAACAACTTGCATGCCAGTTGCAGTGCATATTGGCAATCCAATTCCAGTGTGATTGCAAAACATAATCGTCCATTTTTTTATTTAAAAAAAAATTAACTAATTTAAAATTTATTCATTTATAATTGTGAATAATCCATTAAAATTAAAATTCAGTTCCTAAGATTTATCTTTTAAATTGCCATTTAATATACATTTATAAATTCTATATCTGTAACCGATTGTATACATTTAAGATTTCTACATTTTTAACCCCCTGGCCAACGATGTCGAACGATAACGTTCGCTTAGATAAGACTTAAGACACAAACTTGATTGTGGAATAAACAAACTTGATTGAGTACAAAATGGATACGATAAAAAGTTTATGTGTTAAGTCTTATCTTAGCGAACGTTATCGTTCGACATCGTGGACCAGGGGGTAAGTATTGTTGTTAACTAAATTCAAAAAAAAGATTTTCGGTTATGATAATCTATAAATGTATATAAAACTGAAATAGTCCATGTATGTAATGGCATCAAGTGAGAACGACTGGAGCGATTTGGCTAATTTTCTTTTATTTGATTCGAAATTCTCAGAAGATCGTTTGTAAAGAAAAAAATTCGAAAATTCCGGGTAAAACTCGGAAATTTTAAGTTTTTAATATATTGCCTCTTTTTAACTTCTCATTTTTCTTAATAAGAGACATCTTTAAAAAAACTTGAAGGACTAGCACCAAAGCCTCCTTTTCACTTCTCATTTTTTAAGTATGAGACAATTTAATGAAAACTCAAAGAACTAAATACTACTGCCTGATTTTCACTTCTCATTTTTCTTAATAAAAGACATTTTTTTAAGAAACTTGAAGAGCTGACACCAAAGCCTCCTTTTCATCCTATATGAAATACAAATCATTAGTAAATACCGAGCGAAGCCGAAGCGGTCAGCTAGTAATTAATATAAAATAAAAAACCATTAAAACTGTTACCCCAGTTTTTTCAAGTTTAATTTTAATTTCCAGTCCCAAAACTCCACTCACTTTAAACTCAAACTATAGAAAATGTAATTAAAAGCCAAAAAAAACCATCATACAACACCTTTGGGCAAATGTAAAGAGCCTACTAAACATTCTGTATAACTATGGATGGTTCAAAAATTTAAATGGACAATCTAAGAAGGAAACAGGTTTTAACATTATTATCGTCTTGATACTCGAACATGCTAAATTACATCTCCAATATTTATTTGTATCTATCCAGAAATACTTATTTATGTACATATGTATGTGTATGCATATGTTTAGAAATGCATTAGGTTTGCCCTTATTTTTTCTAAGGTATAAAATAGTTTTTCGATATTTTTGAATTTCATTTAACAACAGATGTTAAAACATAAACAATTTAGCAACTTGATAACAAAAAAAAATAAATTTCATACAAATCTAAAATCACATATTTTCAAAATTTCTTTCCAACGAGATTTAAAAAAATCGAAAAATTGGTTTTCAATTCTAATAAATATATATATTTGGATTTAGTTTTTGGTCACAAACACGGCTGCCAGATGAATTTCGTAAAACATCGTCAAAATCCCCATAAAAAAGAAAAATATCGTCATTTCGAATTTCAAAAATCGGAAAAATAAAATGTCATTATTTCTAGTAGTTTTTTGAAATTTATATTTAAACGAAAACATAAAAATTCAAGTTTATATAGTCTCTTGTACTTTTTAAATAAGAAATCACAAAAACTTAATGTTAAACACAATTTGTGTAATATTTTTATAATATCTTAGTCCGCTTTCACACTTTGCAATTCTGACTCGTCAAGGCAAGTATTTTTGGTTGAGAAGTGAAAAAAACAAAAGGGGTACAAACTTGACGGTACTAGTCAATTTTCTTATTTACTTTTGTTTTTTTTCATGCATGTTGATTTGCATTAAAAAGTACGAAAATTGAATTGACGTGTGTGAATGAATGAAATGGCCCGTTTAAAAGAGAATTGAACAAAAACTGGTCAGCTAAAACTGAAGAGTGTGAAACAATATTTTATAAATAAATATCTGAATTTAGCATATTTTATTAATTCGGGTTAGATTACATGTCAAAACAATTTAGTTTATTAAGTTTTAAATAACATTTTGAGTATAGAATCCAATTCATCCAGCATATACAGGTACTTATTTTCAAAGAATTCCGTATTTTTGTTATTTAAATTTATTTGGCTGTATATTTTCGACGTTTTGTTAAAATAGGAGAAGTTTTTGTAGAATTTCCCCATTGAAATTCAGAAATTGTTTCCTCTAAAAACTTTAGTTCATGGAATTTAGCATTTAAACTTAATTATTATGTTTATGGAATTGTTATACTTAAACTTAACAATTGTCAATAATTAAGAAAACTCTACTATTACTTGGTTTTGTTTTTTGAAATATGCCGTGTTCTTCTTACAGCCATACCTAAATACCGACGGAAAGCGAAACGTATTTTTACGCTGAGCATTAGCGCTGATACTCCATCCCTAAACAAAAGCGGCAACGTTAAGCTAGATTTACACGATTGAAATTTTCTTCAAAATGCTTCAAACTCGTGTAAAAGGCAAAAATTGAATATTTATTGAATAGTTATTAATAGTTATTAAATAAATAAATTTTGAAGAAATTTTTCTGTTTACACGAGTTTGAAGAATTTTGAAGAGCAATTTTGAAGAAAATTTCAATCGTGTACATCTAGCTTTATGTCAAAACGATAAAAAGGGTTATCAAACAAATAAATAAAACGACCCTGTTTATTGTAACTGCTGGACATTGTTGTTTTATTTTTCTTTTTGTTTTCTTTTGCAACTAACTAAACTTGTGCAGGTTCAAATTTTTAAAATATTTCGATAACATTTGGCACATTTTTTCGGCTCAAGGACGGTTGCAATCGATCCACTATTTCACTTAGCCCCCATACAAATGCCGAAATATGACTTTATCGATCAGTAATATCTGATGTAGGTGTTCACACAGATTTCGAAACATATATGTATGTAAGTTTTATATAAAAATAAATCGTATTTGGAAACTGATTGAGGATTGGTTGGAAATTAATTGTAGCTCCCATATAAGGCAAACTTCCGAAAATTACTTTAACGACCAAAAATCTCTTAAAAACGAAAGTATTATAACAAAATTCAGCACAAATATGTTTCAAGTTCCGAAAAATGCATTAACATACTTTAGTAAATATCGATATGGAAACAAAGTTTTAGTAGTTTCTGTAATTCTCAGTATGTTTAGGTGGAGGGTATTTAAGATACGGCACAACCCAATATAGCACTCTAACTAGTTTTAATTTCATGACACAAAAGGTGTACAAGCTTTCGGAATTCAGTTTTAACAATTCTTCCAATTTTCGATTTTTCCTAATATTCACTATCGAATTTTTAAGTGATTATTGTAATTGATCATAATCAATTAATGTCCACAAAAAGTTCAGTAATCAGTGTTTGACAAGAGTTTTGTTTTTAATAAAATCCAGGAATGAAATGTAAAAAATCGTATGAAGCATTCCGATTAAAAGGATTTTATCATTAATAACCCCATATTCAGTGTTCAATCAAATCCATTTCTTTTATTATTATCCGAAACACCAAAAGATCGTCGTAGTCTATAAGTAATTGTATTATACACCGTAGCTAAAGACGTAATGAATTTATGCATTTGTTAGGCTTCAGTGTTAAACGGAGATTATATTCCTACGTAAGTATATGTATGCTAGGTTTCTGATTTTAAAGAAAATCATTATATTTGTAAATGACAACGAAAGTCTCTTTTATATGTTTGAATTGTATGTATTCATGTCTTTAACCATTTTGAAAGTTTTCGTTAAATATGTTCTTACATGGGTAACTACTGCTGAAATGTGTAAATCTCCCCCCAAATACGCACAACTATAGATAGACTTGAACAAATAAACAGACACACATGGTACATACATGGTTACACTAGTACCAACTGAGAACATTAGACGGAACAATAGATGGTCACAATAATATCATAATTATCGTCATCATCATCTGCATCTGATATTCCCTCCCCGTTTGAACAAATTCAATAGTATATGTAGTATGTATTCATATTAATGCAGAAGATCTGTAAAAAGGACATTTATTAGATTTAACATTTGTAAGTTTCATTTCATTATGTTGTTTTGGGGCAACTAGAAATTTAATTAAACTTAAATGATGTTACGTATTTTTCTGTTTGTGCCTCTTATCCCTCAATTTGTTTCTTTCTTTCCTGTTTCGTAGCATTCTGCCAATCATTAGAAAACTCTAAATTGCGTAGTTTTGTAATCTTCGATTGTATGTACATATGTAGATACTCGTAATTATGTGTGTTTCTGTGTATGTATTAAATTGCTTTTGCTAGTGTATTGCATATGTGCCTAAAATAAATTGTTTTAGTTAATGAGTTTTATTTCTTTTTACGCTTTTTATTTCGGTATCATCTGTAAAACTATTTAATTTCTTTCTATTATCCGAAACATAAATTCGTCAGTTTATTTGATTCTATTCACTGCTTACGACTAGTAAATGTCATTAAGGGGTGTGGTTTGATAGGCGTTTATGTTTTTTCATAACTTTTTCATATACTTCACATGTGGGTCAATTGAGAATGCAAAAAAAAAAATAACAAAATTGGAAATTATTTTCTGTTTATGAGGTTTTCTGTATTTGAGGTTTTGTGGGGAAGTAGAAATTCGTATTCCCAAGCTTCTTTAAAAGTCGAGTTTTTCTTAAAATGTATTTATATTAAAGATCCCATATGCCTATAAGGGATAGAACTAAAGACACTAAAATCTATCCGAAATACGACCTTGCTTAGGTAATCTGGTTATTTCGTAAAACCTATATCAACCTACACATGGACAGATGGAAGTCGCCAAACGACTCTTTAGTTAGATGAGCTCACACGAATTTCGTGTATACATATTTCAATATAACTATAATGCGCACTCAAGGAAAGTGTTTTTTCACATTTCCACAAGCCTTAAAAAACTTTTTACTCAAAAAAGCGTAACCACTTATTTTAGCACAAATTTATTTGACGTTGTTTACTCTTACAAGAGTTTTGCAAGATCAAACAGCATCAAATAAAATAAAACTAAATATTTGTTGTGTCTTGTCCTAAATAAACCAATTTATTTAATAAATAAAAGAGTTCAAATTTATTTCATTTAGTGGTTACGCCTTTTTCGGCAAATATTTACCAAGTGTGACCATACCTTTAGATATTCCAAGTTTTTCGTCTCTAATTCGACTTTATTCGAAGTTAAGGATATTGGCAGAAACAATGTTTCAGTGATTTTTCCCCTTAGACAAATACGAGTTGATTCTGTGTAACTGGTAAAACTTTGTGTTCAGACTATTTAGCTTTAAGCGATTTTACTCCACTTCATAATAGATAGGATCCTTTTGGTCCCACCAAATAAAGAGCATTACCTTATGCCATGGATATTTGGCTTTGGTGTCGATTCGGCTAGTTGGACGGACTTCGCATACGATCTCTCACACTTTGATATCGTAATAGATCCAATTTTCATTAGCAATTATTTTTGCTATACTCTGCTGCTCGCAAATGCATTGAAATTGCTGCTTGAGTAGCTCTTTATTGAGAGGCTCTTGTTGAGTTTGACGACAATCTTCATGGCAGTGTTGCCAGAAAATGAATTTCAAAATATGCTAAAACTTGAAAAACTAAGTGCTAAAATGTTCTACAGAAGAAAAAATAAGTGCTACATTTTTTCACTGTAACAATACAATTTTTATTTCAAATGTTACAAATATAAATTATAGTTTTTTCTAATTTTGTTCATAACAATTGCTGACTTGTTTTAATAGATTACATTTCATATATTAATTCAAAAATTTCTGTGTTCATTTACTTACCGAAAGAAATTTAGTTGAAATATTAATAAAGTATTTTTTGGAGTTAAAAAGTAAAAATTTGTTTGAGAAAAAAATTGTTTTTTATCTAGCAAATTATGCTAAAAAGCATTTAGCATAATTTTTAAAAATTTCAATGCATTTTCGAGAAACAAAATGCTAAATGTAGCAATGAAAGTGCTAAAATGGCAACACTGCTTCATGGAGTAATACCGATGCAAAGAAATGTTGTTGTTTACATTATATCTAATGTCCAATAACTAAGTGAGAATAAATGACAGATTTGTACCTACCCATCAAATTGCTGGACGAAATTCTCTTACAGTAAAAGAAAAAATTAAAATAATAAATGTGCAAGAATAAAAAAACTTTCGTATTTATTTATTTTATTTAGGTCAATAGATTTTACATCCTTACTGACTACACGGTGGCCACGTATCAAACTGATTTGACAAACTCAGTTTTTTTTGATTGTGTTCTGACACCTTTTTCGGAGCGTTAACACTCTTTATGAGCCCAAAAAACAATCATAATTGCTCCGAAAACCTTCAGAAAAGAGGGTCATTACGTTCGAAAATGGTCCGTCAGAAAGAGCTCTTAGATAATGTCAGAAAAGAGTCTTTTATGAGGGTTTTTTTGGGCTCTTAAAGAGCTCTTAGATAATGTCAGAAAAGAGTATTTTATGAGGTTTTTTTTGGGCGCTGTGTAATCTTGTTTTTATCATTCTTGTGTGTTACAGCTATGTTTTTTTTTTTTTTGTTCAAAGCACAAATAACAGGACAACAACGCTTTGGTTCACACATAATTAAGTGGAATTTCTGAGTCATACTGCGTGCCGACTCAGGACAGTAACAATTTCGCTCCGAAAAGGCTCTTTAGTTGGACTCTTTTCTGACTCCTTTTTTCGGAGCGCTCCGAAAATGTTGTTTTGTTGGACTCTTTTCTGACTCCTTTTTCGGAGCGCGCCGAAAATACTCTTTTGTTGGACTCTTTTCTGACTCCTTTTCCGGAGCGCTCCTAGAATGGTATGCTGGGACGTATATGTTGATGTGAGTTTGACGAAAATCAAAACAATTTAGATTTCACTGCCGCCGCTACTTCAAACTAAATATTACCAATACATACATATTATTTGTCAAATCAGTTTAATGCGTGGCCATCGTGCTTTAGTACGTCATTACTCTCAGATATGTCCATAAGGTGATAGCATTTATTAAAGTTAACACATTCACGACGAAAAGAATCTTTATTATCATTATATATTATTATTAGGTAGTATTTTAATGCTAAGAGTTCAAAATTGCGGGTTGGTCTAACAGAAACATTGAAATTTAGTTGACTAAGCAGGAACTCCGAATCAACATCACCACGAATTATGCCCAGAACAAATAAAGCGCTCAGCACAATCGTCGACTATTTAGAATTGGCAATTTTATCAAAGCAAGTCTACTTTGATATGGTGGCAAGACATAAGAATTCCAACCAAGACCACGGAGACAGAAAATTAAAAATTGTTTTTGTACCGATTCAATACTATTGATATGAATTGAATAACAAGGATCCCAAACAATTGAGCGAACAGGAGAAGAAGAACAAAAGTTTTGTAGTATGTATAAGGATCTAAAAATTCCTTAGACTAGCGCGACATGAATCCAAGTACCAAATAGGCTTTATTTACCATTATAGAGATGTGATCGCGAAAATCAAGTCTATGATCCAACAGTGTGCCAAGATCCCATATGGTTTAAACTTTATTTAAAATAGCAGTATCAATATAATAAGAAGTCTCAATCGGATTGTGTCTAAAAAATGACATGTGTCTGCATTTCTTAATATTCAACTCCAATAAATTAAAGCTGCACCATTGAGAAAAAGTGCAAAAGTCGACACTTAGTAAACTATGTCCATTTGTATCATTAAATAAGTGAAAAAGTTTAACATCATCGGCATACATCAGTACTTTAGAATGCAAAATAACAGTAGGAAGATAATTTATGAATAGGGTGAACAAAATTGGACCCAGGTGGCTACCTTGAGGAACACCAGAATGTACTTGAATGATTTTTGACAAAACAAAACATTTTAGAAAATAGGTGCAACAGGATTGTTTTTTTTTTCAAGATTTAATATTGAAAAACTCAAGCTGAAAGCATTCCAGAAAATAAGGAAGATCTTAAGGCCGTATGGCAATCTAGAGTTAACATTAACTATAAAAAGAATTGCCTTTCTACAAAAGGATCGAAAGTTGACAAGATGCGTTTTGATTTTAGTCATTAGTCACAATAGCATATTTAATATCACAAAGTTCTGAAATTTTTAAAGTGAACTATCCCGTGCACGGCCACTTCCCATAACGGTCAAATCACCTGTGTCCGCCTACAGGAGATTTCACTGTAAATACAATTCATAGCATAGCTTAAAAAGTACTATGCAAAAAAAGTACTTTTAAATAAAAAGAATAACATTTGCAGAGCAGAGAATCTGATTATAAAACAATATTTCATTGACTTCAAAATTTCACCACGTTCAAGTTTTCATACATGCTAACAATTATTTTCATTAATTTTTCTCTTTCATTACTTCAGAGTAAGCAGCTAAATACTATTTATTTACTTCATTTATATTTGTTATTTGACATCAATTCTTTTCATTTATTAAATGTACACTAGAGCCTCGATTTGCGTCTATCCTATTTGCGTCGCTTTTCCAAATGTGGTTTAATCCGCTTTGCGTCGTTTTGCCTCCGATTTGCGTCGCTATATGTATACCATAATTCCATAATTACATGTGAATACTTTACCTACTTGCATGTAAAGAGGGGAATTCCCATTTTACTAAACATATGAAGTTAAGTACCACAAGATGTTTTTTTAATAAAAATATCATTTTGTTTGCTAAATTTTTAAATTTTGGACCCATTCAACATTTGTGATTCAATTTGCGTCGTTTCGGTTTGCGTCGCGTTTCCCCGGTCCCTATTAACGACACAAATCGGGGCTCTAGTGTACAGGCTACAGAAACATATACATAAACATACATACATTCATATACATATATACATATAAATATATGTATGTATGTATATTGTGTGTTTGCTGTTAGTCTTCCTAAGTGCTGGGCGTAGCATCTGATACTTTACCTTCATACTAACTACTTTTTTCATATTGTATTTGAAATATTTTTCTTATTTCTTTTATCATCATTCCCAATATGTGGCCAGGTACAAGCAAGTCTTTGGTAAGAGTTGAGTTTAATACACATTCTACATTATATTACACACTCGTCTGTATATAAGTTTATATACGGCAACACAAATTTCAAATGTTGGTTTAATCTTTCCACATGATTTTTTATTGCTTCTAGCCATAATTTATTATTCATATGCACTCTAGCGTAATTAAGTGTTTCAAGTGCTAGAATTTTTGTTACTTAATTACAAAAAATAACATAAATTGCTCACCTAATTTATTGCTGATTGCTTTTTTTATTTTTTCTTTTTTTTTTGTTGCATCGTTTTCGGTCATTTATGCCATAAAGCAAAAATACTTTTCCAAATTTAGCAACTCCTTTAATATTAAGTGGTTTCTAATTTATAACCTACAAGTTGTTTATTTACCTAATAAAGGATCTTTCAACCCCAGAACTCCTAAATATTCGGTAGCATATGGTTAAGTTTAACAGGGAAATATTTATGTTTGCACATGTACATATATAAATACATATATGCACTCACAATATTTAGAGTAAATAGAAGACTTGGTGTAAATAAAGGAAACGTTTACATACAAAATATGTTTTATAATTGCAAGTTGATCATAATATTGAATAAAATTAAAGAATTGTTAAAATATATTATTAAATCTTTGCCGTCCTTTAAAAGAAGCGGAAATAATGTCTGATTAAAACTAAGCCCAATTTACACGAAGCAATTTTTAGTGAAAATATTGTAACAATTTGTTCCTTGAAATTTCTTCGATGTTCACACAGCTCATTTCTTATTGCTTATAATCGCTCGTATTTTTATTTGAGAATATACACACATTTGCATACACATATGTAATAAAAACCAGTAAGACTGCTATATTCGGCTATACCGAATCTTATATACCCTTCACCTTTGTTGTGGATGCATAATTATATTTTATACATACATACATATATATATTATATTGTTACGTTTTTACCTTTTAAAAATGGTGGTTCATTTCCTTTAAATAAACCGGATTCTTTTTGACTGCAAAATAAAAGCGTCAAGTAGTTTGAAGAAAATATATCGATTCTTTATTTATTTAAATGTACACAAACACAATTAAAAAAAATTAATACACTGTCTTTTTACACACTTATATTACGGTTTAAGAACACACTTAAACACTTTGTTTGATCAGCGCCATCTGTTTATGAAATTATTTGTAACAATATTAATACACTTTGTGTGATTAACGCCATCTGTTGATGAATTTATTAGTTTTTTTTTTGTGAAATTTTCAGAGGTTGTCTCGGATTTTAGCTCATATCTCCCTTATTTGTGGACGGATTTTGCTGATTTTAAATAGCAAACTTCTTGGAAGCATGTCTGACAGAATTATTGAAGATTTGGATCCAAAAGATATCTGGGGACTTCAGAAAATTGATTTCAACAGACAGACAGACGGAAATGGCTTAAGAGACCCCGCTATCTATAAGGATCCTGAATTTATATACTTTATAGGGTCGGAAAATTATATTGTGGAAATTACAAACGAAATGACAAACTTATATATACCTTTTTCATGAAGGTGAAGGGTATAATAAGAGAGTAACACGAATTTCTAGTACAAACAAGTGTGTAATCATCTTATTTTCCCTTCACCCTTCACATGTCTAAAAGGTAATAATGAGCTTAGCATAAAAAATTGCTTCGTGTAAATTGGGACTAAGCATACATTCATAATTTGTCAAACTTCTGTCGCATAATAATCTTAACTACCTTTTTCTATTCACCATGACAGCTATAAAGATGGAGAGAGCCACAATGGATTATACACATTTTACATTTTGAGTCTTTACAATTCTGAAACGTTCGAACATTTGCAAAATGTCTAATACCCTACCCAGCACGCGAAAATAAAGGGTGATTTTTTTAAAAGCCATAGGAAAGTTAAAAAAAACACGTAAAATTCAGAAAAATGCATGAAATCTTTATTTTAAACGATAGTACGGTCCATATAATTTAATATTTGAAGATTATTTCATGCAAATGTTGACCTTGACTGGGCCTCAAATGGTCCATCCGCTTAGTCCAATTTTGGCATACTCTTTCCAACATTTCGGCCGGTGTCTCACGAATAAATGCTTCAATGTTGTCTTCCAATGCGTCAATTGAAGCGGGCTTGTCTGTATAGACATGAGCTTTAATATAGCCCCACAAAAAATAATCTAAAGGCTTTAAATCGCACGATCTAGGCGGCCAATAGACCGGTTCCGAATGTGAAATAAAATGTTCACCGAACTCGCCTCTCAATAAGTCCATTGTTCCGCGCGCTGTGTGACATGTGGCACCGTCTTTTTGAAACCACATGTCATGCAAGTCAAGCTCTTGCATTTTGGGCAAAAAAAAGTTGGATATCATCGCACGGTAGCGCTCACCATTCACAGTTACGTTACGATTCGCATCATCTATGAAGAAGTACGGTCCAATGATGCCAGCAGCCCATAAATCGCACCAAACTGTGACTTTTTCTGGATGCATTGGTAGCTCTTGCAATGTTTCTGGCTGATATTCACTCCAAAATCGACAATTCTGCTTATTTACGTACCCATTGAGCCAAAAATGAGCTTCGTCGCTGAACACAATTTTTCGGTAATTCATCGCGCAATGAACTTTCTTAACAGAGCACGCATTTTGATAATAAAATTCAATAACTTGCAAGCGTTGATCGTTTATAAGATGATTCATGGTTAAATTATAGACCAAACTGAAGATGTTTGACAGTGAAACAAAACACGAAACGTGTGTCAGCTGTTTAAGCCAGTGTTGCCAAAAATATAATAGCTAAAAAATCACCCTTTAGTAATAACTTATTAAATAAAAGAGTTTAATGGATATCTGATTATGTTATACCTGCTTAGAAAAAACGACCTTTATATGGCAGTTTACATTATTTGCAGGTATTATTTTTATTAACTTAAAACCAGTGTTGAATTTACTGACTATGAATTAGCAAAAGCACACAAATTTCTGCTTAAGCTTAGTACTCTGTTCAAAATTTCAAGTGGAATGCTGTCAAAATACATGTTAAAAAAATAAACATGAAATTTTCATGAAAAAATGTTGCAGAAGTAGTACTCTGTTCATTTTGTGAAAAACATATGAAATGTATCTGGCAACATTATTTTTTCACAGCGAAATAATTAAAGAAGCAATTGTTTCACGTGGAATTTTCATCCAAAAGCTCTTCTGTCGCAACAACAATTGTTGTTGTGCTGCTGCACAAGCGGCCAGTAATATTTGTTTATTCATTTTTATTTAACTATTTCGGTTCAACACAGATTTTTAAATATTTTAACTTTTATTTACTTTCGATTTAAATTCACAAAAAAGAGAAACATATGTATGTGTTTTGTTTACAATCTGGCGTACTTTCAATAAAAAAAAAACGTCAAATTATGTAAATTCGCGTGATAGGCAACATTGGCTACACGTCAAATTTTCCGTATGAAATAATTAATGTTGCTCAACATTTTTCCCAAATTTGAACAGAGTACTAGGCTTTAGCTTACATTTTTTTCAGCACAATAAACGACTGTGTTTTCAATGACTAAAGCCTAGTACTCTGTTCAAATTTAGGAAAAAACATTTTTTCATGAAAATTTCATGTTTATTTTTTTAACATGTATTTTGAAAGCATTCCACTTGAAATTTTGAACAGAGTACTATGCTTTAGTTAAAGTTAAGCACATACGTAGTGCTTGAAAATAGTTAAGCATTTTTAAACCCTGCTTAAAACTAAGAGATTTTTTTTATTAATAATATGTTGCTTATATTACTCGTAATTAATGAATACAAAATCTGTTTGAATTATATGATGATGATACCAACATATTTAAGAAGATTTTGTGATATTTAAAGTGTTTTTAGAAACACGGCATTTCATGGGTTTTGATAAAAGTCATATACATATGTATAGGCAACGTATTGAAATTCCAATTAAAAGTTAACATTGCTGTGAAAGTACATACTCGTACTATCTACAAGACATGTTATGAAAAATGTTATTAATTTTTTTCAAATTTGTAATTTTTCAATTTCCATATTTTTCATGCATTAATAATTGAATTTCTGCCAACACAAAATACAATTAAACATTTAAAACTTTTTTGAAGAAATTTCTTTATTGAATTTAATCGACAGAAAATTGGCACAAAAACCATGTTTTAAAACTAAATATTTAAAAAATCAAACATTACCACAAAATTAACTGTAATCGCAATTGACGTTTCGTTTTATAAAGGTTTGTATATTATTTACAAACTGAAATTTAAAAAATAAATGTTTCAGTGATTTAATTCATTATAAAATTAGAAATGTTCAATTAAAGCAGGAATTTATCCAAACCTAAATGTCCGCACTAGGTCTGCTCCACATGTGGTTGGTTGAATGGAATTATATTTAAAAAGTATGAATAAAGATTCAGATAACACAATTTTATTTAATATTAAAAAAAATTTAATGAATCACATTATACGAATTTCAACTTTATAAAGAAGTACGAAATTTATGAGTATTAAGTGATTCTCGGAAATAATCGTTAAATGGGGGCTATAGTCAAATGTTGACCGATCCAAACAAAATTACGTTTCGCGATTTCTCTTTACATGAAATTTGTATGGCTATTGCTTTTCTACAGCCATTTATGTACACAAGAGTCATATTCCATCAAATGGTCTCTTCGTGACCAGGTGTCATTAGTTTTTCTTAATGCACTTTGTGCCTCTACCGAAGTTAGAAGTTTGTGTGCTCAGTTGGTATGTGGTATCCACTGTCGAAACAAGGCCACATCTAAATTTCTTACATGCTCACTCAACTCAAAGGCGTGAAGTGATTGATACAATTATCGATATATTACTTACACTTGTAGATAAGATCTGCGCCGACATGACAAATAATATTTTGTCTACATTTCAAAAAGTAATAACATATAACCCTTCACCATTACAACAAAGTAAATATTTTCTTGATCCTTATAAAATTCAGAGTCGATTGTGCCGCGTCTGTACAGACAGCGTGTAAAACACACTCAGGCCTAAAATACACAACCACAATTTTAAGCAGTTTGGTATTGAAAATCAGCAAAATTGGTCCAGTAAAACTAGAGCTATAAGTAACAAGTAAGAAAGTATAGTCGGTCAAGCCCGACCACCTAGCACCACTATGGTGGTGTAGGGTATGAAAATGTGAGGCAACCACCAAAATATTTTAAACTAATTTATTGCTAATTTGTTTAAATATATTGCAGATAAAGCCATTAAATTTGCACAAGCTCTTTCTACGATAAAAATACCAACCCTAATGACCCATACAAATTTCTTCCCGAAATATATGTATGATACATAAAATTCCAACATCCATACAAGATTTAGCGGTCCATATTTGATCATAACCCCAAATAAAGTACACTTCTGAAAATAACTAAAGTACATATTAATCTCTTATAATTATTGTTATAAGGTCAAAATTTACAAATTATTCTCATATAAATATAAAAATTGTTATACGTTTGGTCCATAATTGGTCATAGCTCCCATAAAGGACCTCATTCCAAAAATACATTAATCTTTATAAATAGCTTGCACATATCGGTACTGATCCAAAATTTTACACAGATCACTTATATATACACACAAATTATACTACAGGAAATGATATTTAACCAAAATAATCCTCAGATAAATAGAAATTACGTTACTGAATACAGGATTTTGTGCCTTTCAGTGCATAATTGGTCCACTGCCACCATGACACCTAAAGAACTTTTATAAATAACTTAATTGAGATGAAATTAAACCAAAATATGCCTCACCTTATCCTTTTTATACTCATTTCTTAAGTTTCGCAGTATATTGAAAAATGTTAAATCACTGTAGTTCATGTAATTCTCATTATATTTAGGTGAATAATATTTAAAAATCGGCACAGACGAATACAACACCTTTTACTTGTTTTCTTATAATTTTTATAACGAAAATATTACATTTCAGTAAAACTGTTTTAATTAACCTTTAATTACGGAGGTAAATTTGACACTCTGTTGGAATTTTGGTGTGCTTTATCTCTCTCTCTTTCACTCTCTTGCGATCTGTAAAGGGGTAAACTTTATCCCACATCATTAAAATGTTTCACCTCCACCCACATATATATTGGGTCCATATGAGCAGCATGACCGTTAAGAAATTTCGAAAAGTGGCACCAAAAGGGTATTTCAGAAGAAAAAGTGGCACCAAAAAGGGGATTTTTTGAAAAAAAAAGGGGCAAGAATTTAAAAAACATTAATTAATGATTAAACACGGTATAATATTTAGTAAAGTACTTTCTAATAACTTGAATGCGTTAATCAACTCTTCTCGGTAAGATATTATATCAGCGAACTCTGAAACAATTTCAAAATAATTAATATCTTCATTGGCCCTTAAAAATGCTGGATCTAAAAATCGTAATGCATTAAGTTTTTTTTTTTACCATAAATGTCATTTCTAGACAAGAAAAAAGTCTTTTCTGACACCTTTTTCGGAGCGTTAACGCTCTTTATGAGACCAAAAAAAAATCATAATTGCTCCGAAAACATTCAGAAAAGAGGGCCATTACGTTCGAAAATGGTCCGTCAGAAAGAGCTCTTAGATATTGTCAGAAAAGAGTATTTTATGAGGTTTTTTTTTGGGCGCTGTGTAATCTTGTTTTTATCATTCTTGTGTGGTACAGCTATTTTTTTTTTTCTGCTCAAAGCACAAATAACAGGACAACAACGCTTTGGTACAGACGTAAATAAGTGGAATTTCTGAGTCATACTGCGTGCCGACTCAGGACAGTAACAAGCAAATTTTTCTTTCGCTCCGAAAATTCTCTTTTGTTGGACACTTTTCTGACTCCTTTTTCGGAGCGCTCCTAGAATGGTATGCTGGGATGCTTCAGAAAGTTTTTCTACACATACATACATATATCAGTTTCTGCTTCATGGCCAATATAAATGTTCTTTATATCCTTGATATACATACTATATAAAGAATTTTTATAGTCAATATTTTCAAAGTTTGTTGTATTTAAGTGTTTTTTTTTTTAAATTTTAAATAATTCTAATAATATACGTTTTGTAGAGGAAACAAGGAAGATTCACGTTGGAAAGTATTGTTTAGTTTGTTCATGGTTTTAAGTATGTATAGTATATGCCACATTTGCAGATCAAACAAGTAAGAGTGCTATATTCGGCTGTGCCGAATCTTAAATACCCTCCACCTAAACGTAATAACAAATACAAAAACTACACTGATTATAGGACTAGATAATCCTTATTCTATATTTTTGATTCAGTTTAGTGCAAATTTAATCAGTATTTGATATATTGTTTGAAAAACAATTTTACGACCAACATAATTTATGTTAAATATTTTGAAATTTTGTCTAATTTTCACCATTTTTAATTGATTTAATTACCAATTCTTACCATAATTTACAGAGTTTGTCTGATGTTCATAATAATCTTGAGAGTATAAAAAAAGGGGAACAATTCGGTTTTAGTAACTTTGCTCACAAAAAAAAAAAAAACTTCATCAAATAGGTCTTTTAGAGGAGACGCCAGCAAAAAAAATTTTTTGTCGGTCACGCCTATTTTCGAGGGGGCGGGCCCGTAAAGTTGAAAATGTATAGGCCTATATCTCGGGAACTACTGGGTGTCTGATAATTTGTATTTGTATTTGTAATGCAAATTATCAGACACCAAAATACCTTTCCAACGATATATACCATGATTATAAAATATGGACCGAATATGGGTTAAATCCGAAAAGAATATTTTTTGATCCGAATTTATTTGTTTTTTTGGAAATTTTTATATGGCAGCTATGACAAATTATGGGCCGATATTCTTAAATTTAGGAACACTGATTTTTATGCATATGAGGATATTTCACGTCGAATTTCAACATTATAACCGTATATTTAAGATATATATTAGTATTAACGTGGATTTCGGAAGTGGACCTTATTTGAGGGACATAGTCAAATATGGACCGATATTCTTAAAATCCTGCAGTTTGATTTAGGCATGTATGTAAATGATCCGTGTAAAATTTTGGATTGGTACCCTTATTTATAAGAGATTTATGAGTATTAAAGTGATTTTCGGAAGAGGACTTTATATGAGGCAAACGGTTAAAAATAGACCGAAATTCATAAAATTTTGTGGGATGATTTATGTATATATGTAAATGATTTGTGTAAAGTTTTGAGTCAGTACCGATATTTATACAATATATATAGGGATAAATGTCTTTTTCAGATGAGGTCCTTGTATGGGAACTATGACCAATTCTGGGCCGACCACCATAAAATTTAGTACAACAATTTATTTGCCTATAAGATTCTTCATGTCAAGTTTTAGCCGTTTAACATTATTTATATCTGTTTTATACGTATTTAAGTGAATTTTGGAAGTGGACTTTATATGGGGGCTATGGTCAAACATGGACCGAACTAAAAAAAATTTCGTTTTGCGATTTCTTTTTGGATAAAACTAATTTTTGCTGACTTTTGTCTTGATATTCTAATTTTATAGGCATTTATGTATAATTGAGCAATATTTCGGGAAGATTTTTGTATGGGGGCTATGAGAAATCATGGACCGATTTATACTATTTTCCACACACTTTCTTCTTTTATCATAAAAACAACGTACATATACAAAATTTCATGGTATTATCTGCAATATATTTCAAAATATTGCAATAAAATGGACAAAAAATATCAAATTTTAATGGAGGTTGTCTCACATATTGGCCCATAACTCTGGTTGGCCTAAACCGATTTTGCTGATTTTAAATAGCAAACTTCTCGAAAGCATGTCTGACAGAATTGTTGAAGATTTGGATCTCGAAGATATCTGCGGACTTCAGAAAACTTATTTCGACAGACAGACAGACAGACGGACATGGCCTAATAGACTCCGCTATCTATAGGGTCGGAAAATTATATTGTCGAAATTACAAACGGAATGACAAACTTATATATACCCTTCTCATGATGGTGAAGGGTATAAAAACAAAGACAAATGCAATGATCACTTAAAACTTTCATATTTCGTTGCAAACATTTTAGCTTCTGTACAGATTGATATAAAATAATAACCTGTCAAAGAAAAGAATACGTACATAAGCTGATGAAAACTTAAAATTGGTGATAGTATTTTAAAAAGGGGCAAAGTTTTGCAAATTGTAGCAGATTTTAAAAAAGTAGCGCCAAAAGTGGCAAGACGGTCAAAAAATTTGCAAATTTATACTTTAGTAGCGCTGACGGTCACGCTGCATATGAGTCTTAAGAATCATACAGATATGCTCGTTGGTTTGTCTGTCTGTTGATTTTTTTGAAATGAAAATGAGTTTTATAAAAATTTTGACATTTTGACATTTAAAAAATAGAGATAATTTCTGTTTGAAAACTTTATTATTATTCTTTGTAACAAAAATTTTTATTACAGTTAAATTAATTTGATTTTGATCTTAATTTTTACTTTTCCCAAGCATATTTTCCATTTTTCTGCTTGCTTATTTTAAGTTTTGTTGTGCATATTTAAACTTGCACTGCTTATTATATACACAAATACATATGTACATGAAAACACATTTATTAAACAAACCTGACACACCTTAAACACACATACATCTGATAAGAAAGAAAACCAAAAACAAAGCCAGTATTAGTTTGTATGTAACAATAAATACTTATGAAAGTACCATACGTATCTCAGAGTGACAATGTGTCGCTATTAAACAACTTAGCTGTCATTTATTTATGTATATATTTTTGGGTAATTTTACACACATGGATTGTTTGCTATTGTCACTTTAGTGTCCCTAAGTAATCTAGCGTGTAACCAGTTTAATTTTTTTTTTTGTATTTAAGTATTTATGTAGAGTCAATTGAACTCCCCCATATCCATAGCCAGTGATGGACATAATTGGTCGAAAAATCGAGGATAATTACCAGAACTATTGGGTATAAATGGATAAAAAAAAAATCAAGTTAAAATAGCCAATATTCAACTACCTGCATTCATACATATGTACATATGTATTTACGTACTAAGTATTTATTCACTTCCATATACACAAATGCATACAGATAAAAACCGCATCTTAAAACTCTTCCGCATCAGCACAACCTGACTGAGAGTCATGGGCAAGTGCAGCAACCAATAGTGGGGAAAGACTTTGCAGAAGTAACAAGAAAAGTTTGTAAATTGTGGAAACCCCAAATGTAAACATTAATTAGGTAAAACTAACAAAACTGTTGAAACCGAAATAAAACTCTATTTTCTGTCGCTTGCTACTCTACCCTTCCACACATAAATAACTATATAGTAAATGTACATACAACACACGAAAATAAATGAACCAAACACAAAAACGTTAATAAATAAATAAATAAACTAAAAAAAAATATAAGAAAAAACTGTTTAAACATCGTTACAGCTTTCTATTAGTCTGTTACTTAAATTTTATCGGTGTAAATAATCAACAAAGACATTTTACTGTGTAAAATTAACTTGGCATTGGATACAAATGACAAACAACAATTGCTGCACTTCAACACACTAATTTAGGAAGACATTAGGTGTAAAGCCGCTCCAAAGAGTTTAGGTTGCATATAAAATGTTTGACAATGAAGTAAAAGTTTCATCAGGAAGAATAATAACACACAATACAATTTGATGAAATTATTTGTTTAAAATAAAGAAAGTATGTAAATATCGACGATCAAGCCCAACCGCACCAGAAATGGTCGCTATATGGGAGCTATGGTCAATTATTGACCGATCTGCACACAAGTTGTAGGTGTGATTAGGTTTTATAAATAACTTATTTGTAGTGTAATTTGTTTAGGTACGTGTATAAAATGAATTTTGGACGGAAAAAATCCCCTTAAAATGGAGGATATTTGTATGAGGGCGCACAAAGTTCACATAGACACCTAGCCAGCCAGACGGACGGACGGACATAGTCAAATCGACTCTGATTCTGATATATTTTAAAGTGGATGTTAGACTAATATTTTTGAGCCTTACAAACATCAGCACAAATCCAATATACCCTCATGGTGTAGGGTATAAAAATGGAAATTATTCAAAAGAAGTGAGCAATATCGATTTGTTTAATACCCTTTCAACCATTATATATATGTATATATAATATATATATAGGACGTTAGTGTTTGTAACCTCTAATGTTAATAGTTCAATATCTTCTGTTCGACACAAAATTTCTGACTTGATGGTCTTCACATTTCAACATTGTTATCAAATTGCAGGTAGCAGTTTTAGAGATAACTTGAAACGGTTAATCGATTTTGGAAATTTCTCGCCAAAGTTATCTTATTTGATTCCGATTCAAAACTATTAAAAGCCAAAACTCCAACATGTAACTCCGCGTTTTGTTTTTCATTAAAGGCAGTGTGTATTTATTATATCTCCAATTTCAAATCAATGTGTGTTCGTTTGAATCAAAATGCATATTTTCATTTCATATTAGATACGGAAATCTGGATGTATGTATTCATGTATTATCATTTTGTTAGTTTCATGTTTTATTAAATTCCAATAACTTCAATGGGACGCCTTATTTTAATTAAGAAGTGCATACTTTAAATGGAGAATTGGTAAAAAAAAATTTAGACCATTTTAATTCTTATTGAAAAGATTGATACAATTTTTCCCTGTAATTTCTGCGGTGTTCACACAGCACAATTCGTATTGCTTAAATGACTCTTATTTTTCTTTGGTAGTATACACACATTTGTGCTTTTTGACATTTAAGAATAAGAGAGCAAAACAAATTGAAAGTACAATCAAGTGTGAACCCACTCGTCTTATCTTTTTCTCAGCTTAGCTTAAAGAATTGCTTCGTGTTAATTGCAAATAAGAAATCTGAAGAATTGATGATATAATAGAGACAAAGGAGAAAATTTGTAAATATTTAGTCATATATACTATAATACGAGTAATTGTATTCTGGACCTACATATATTGTTAGTTTCAATTTGATTAAAACGATTTTAATCGGTACTATACAAAAGAAGAACGTTGCTTTTTATTATTATTAAATAAAATAAATTTGCTAATAGTTCCAATTTTATAATGATAAACGTAAGCACCACTTTTTTCGTACGCACTCCTTAACTTACTAAATTAATTTATAGAAATCTTTTCGTTATTTGCTGCAAATTGAATAGTTTTCTTTAAAAATAAGCACCTACAATAATTAGTAAATTTAATTACATAATAGGTATAAATTAGATGATCCCGAACTCCTAATATGTAAATCAAGGAATGACGAAATATTCCGGGTTTGTGAAAACCCGTCCTGTTTGTATACTATGTTCTTGTGTTCTTATTTGTATGGGCAAATTTCAAAATGGTTTAATTCCAGTTCCAGTTAAAAACTTAATTAGGTAAAATTTTAAGCGAATACGATAACTCTTAATGGACCCGGAAACGACGACTGAATATACCTCTAAAGGGGGGTTTTTGAAAATTTTTCGACAAAATAAAGCATCACTATAAAAATGCAAATATCGCGTAATCTATTTGATTCATTTTTCGTAAGTGAGAATTGGTCACGGAAAACAAATATTACTTTTATCCTTCTCGAATCGGTATACGGGCTTAATGCGAAAAAATTTGAACTGCTTCGATTATCAATTTTGCACTTTGCTTTGCTAAAAGATTTACAAACCGCATATTGTAAAATAGGACTTGTAAGACCTGACGATTTGACGGAAGTTTGACGCCAATAATTTGGTTAGAAACATTCCCAACTATACTAGGGCAGAAAATAGTTTCGCTCACAAATATATGAATGTGGATGACTTTTCACAAAAGTGACAGAGATGCCCAAGTTTAGACGGCAATAGAGGTATTGGACTTATTCTTACACCACCATATAATGCGCACGTAAGGGTAGTATAAATGCGTCGAATTTCATAAAAATTGGAGATAGCAAAAATATAATTTCTTAATTTTTTGTCGAATATTTTTTTTTAATTATTCTAAAGAGGTATATTTAAGTCGTTTCCGGGTCCATTAAGAATTATCGGATTTACTCCAAATTTGGATTTTATACTTTCTTAATACAAAGGAACAAGATCTGCACGGCGGTTTATACAAATCCAAAATTTAAAAAGAAGAATGTACATAGGTATGTTAAATTATTAAAATTGATCGATAAATCCGCATCGATTGTTTCAATGTACATACATACATATGTACAATGTACAGTAAAAATTCGATAATCCGGACAGAATTTTGCTGCTCATTGCGTATTCTGTAATCCGGATTGATTGCAACTCTATAAACCGGATTGAACAACAACCGTTTTTAGTTATTTTATTATTCAATTCAAAATTATAAATTCTTGGCGAAAAGTCAGTGATAGAGTGCTTAGATCTCTGTTTCCGGATAAATGGGACTCTGAAGATGATTTGCCTTTGTCCATTTTGCAGGAAAGGCTAGATTACGATGAAAATAATATTAGATTATTATCAGACATGCTTTAAAATTCTTTTCAAATAAATTTCAATACCAAAGAAGTAAAAGAATGGATTAACGATAATAACTCAACGGTATCAGATATTCAGATATCCTCAGAAGATGAAGAGGATGAAAATTTACGCCCTTTACAAATCGTAAAAGCCAAGGATGCTGTACAAAGTTTGGATTTCTCAATAAAGTGGGCCGAAGAATATGATGTAGGAGTAGAAAAACTCTTAATTCTTCATGAATTACGTGGCAAAGCATTAGAAAGAAGTTTAACAAGTTCGCGACAAACAACCGTATTAGATTACTTTATTAAAAGAAATTATTACATATTATTTATTGTTAAGAATGTTTGTATGTAAATGTGTATTTTTTATTTTAAATAAACTGTATAAATTAATATTTATGTTTTTATGCTTAATTTTGCTATAAATTATTATAATTTTTAATAAATACATACATGCGTAGTAATCCGGTAATCCGGATAATTTGCTAATCCGGATTGGGGTCTGCAATCAATTTTCCGGATTATCGAATTTTTACTGTATTTTGTTTAGTAACCCTGCAGAAAAACGTGGAGGTATTGACTCCTGGCGAGTGGTGCTGTACTGCAGTAAAAGTCAGTAGTGGCAATGGATACGATTTTTAGACGGGCGGCAAGTACAGGTAGACTACTCGCAAATATTATATGTGCTCGTTTTTTTCAAAGCTTATACTAATAATTTTGCATTTCCATTTTAGGTGGTTCAAAGTGTGATGGCTGTGCAGCGCTTAATAAAAAACTGGACGATATGAAAGGTAAGTTTTTACAACAGATTAATTCTCAAATTATATTCAACCTAAAACCTTTAACAGAAACGCTTGAACAACAACAACAAACACATCAGCAAAATATAAAAATATGCGAGATCCTTGCCGAACATAAAGTGCTGCTGAATCAACTTGTGGATAAAAACAAGGAGATCGACACAGTTATGCAGATTTTTCCTTTAACTTTAGAGAGCCAACTTCATGAGCTTGACAATCTACTTACAAGCCAGAAAGATTTGTATGTAAGTAATTATCACATTATAGAGAATATAAACCTTAATATATGCAAAAATCTTGGCCAAATTCTTGGTCGAGAAATTGTCATGTCCTTTAACGTTGAAGGCGTTCAGGGTAAAAAGAGGTTGAAAGATTTTAAAAATGTGTACGATGCTATAACCGGTATGTACTTATATGTTAAAAATGCTTCCAATAGACTTTCATTGACTTCATATTTGTTTTTTAGATGCAATCTCTGATGAATGACCAGAAGAAAAATTAAAAGCCGCACTCCACCACGAAAAGAATAAAAACCACAAACTAAAGAGCGAGCAAAAGGCCAAAGAAAATCGCGCTCAGTTAACCGCAAGAATAAATTAGATTTTATTTTAAAAGTTTTTTGGTTGTGATAAAAAAAGCTAACAAAATGCGTTTTTTCCATTTTTTATTTCATATTTTAATACCTCATTAAATAAATAATTGAAAATAAACGTACACGTTAATACATATTAAAATAAAAATCTGCATTCTTTAATTTTTCTCAATACCAACAAACTACCTACTCGTCGATTGTTTCAAAGGCGATTGGTGGAAAGGTACTCCCAAAGTCTGCACTCGTGGACTACTCTGAAAGCGAGAGAAAGACGAGTGCTGGTTTTTGTACGACAGTCCAATGTTAAAATCAGCACTTGAAAGCATTAACGGGGAAATGAAGAGAGAGTAGTCGCTATCGCTTGGCGAGTACTCGAACAGTAGTCGAGTACTCGAACAGTAGTCCTGCACTACTAATTTTTCTAAAGGGAATAGATCTGACTGTAAATGCAATTGTCAGCTTTCTTTTTCCTGTTTTCGTTCCTTTAACAGTGTAAAATTTACACAAATTTAGTTGTTGTTGTTGTCATTTATTAGTACGTATATGTTTTGTTGCTTATGAATATTGTACTACAATTCCCAGCGATGATTTTAGTGGTGATACCACCAAAACAACATACACATTTCACTGTTTCTGTGGTGGAAGCAACAACGAGAGGTGAGCGTCAAACGGAGCATACATACCACATGTTAGAGAAACAAAATAAGAGCACGACAATTGCTAAAGGTTTGCGGTTTATTTGACAACAAACAACGACGACAGCGGCAACAACAGCAACAAATATCAGTAACGACAATGAATAGATGATGACGATGCGACACGACACCACCTCACTACACCATACATTGTTCATGTTTTTTTTTATTTTTAATATTTATTCTGTTTAGTTTTTTCCTCTCCAGCAAAATCGTTGGGGTAGTATACATAGGCTTCTCATATTATTTGTAACATCATAGGTATAATCAATACAATTACTGAACAACTTATTAACTTATTACCTTTTGCTGTATTTAAGTAAAATTTAGGGTCATAAAAATAATTATTTTGAAGTCTACGATGTAAATTAAACTATGATAATTAAACTACATATGTATGTTGGTATGTACATTTCAAAAGTTTCAGGTTGTTTCGGACTCTTCTAAAAATTCCTAATTTCCCTTCCACATTTAAATTAAATATAAACGAAATACATGTATATAATACATATACATACATACAAACTTATGTATATTTATAGGTATATTTAATACCTATGTATGTATATGTAATACTAATAAATAATACAGAAAAATCATTGTCATGTTTTTAAACAGAATTACTGAAAATTCTTTCTACTTATATTGTTGTTATTATTTTTTGGTGTAGTATATTTAAAGTTTTCGACCATGCTAAGCAAAGTACATGTGTTTTCTGGTTATTATTGTTGCCGTTATTGTTGCTGTTGTTGTCAAAGAGCATGGAAAAACGCAAGCAAAAATAAAATACAAAAAAAAATAAGGTATGAAGTGCTAAGTAATAAGTAAATGCAGCAACAACAATGAGAAATTCAACGACAGTTTAAAATAAATAAAGCATAAGCAACTACTCGATAATAATAACAGCAACAACAACGGCAGTAGCAGAAAGCGGCTGTAATAGCAATAATAAGATAGTCGCAGCAGCACCATTCATATTAGTGAGGCAATTCGTCAGCCAGTGTCAGTTTGTCATAATGACAGTTAGACAACCAAAGTAAAGTAATACTTATTGTAGCAACAAAACAAACAAGCAAACAAAATACATGCTTGCATACGACTAATCGTACTACCACAGCAACAACAACCACAACATAAAACTAAATTGTCTGTAATAACAACAAAAACAACGGTAGCAACAGCAAACAACGAAATCAAACCAAACGACAAAACTCGACACAAAAAGTTAGTACACATAGGTATGATTTTTTGTGTGTTCATTTAATTTTTTTTGGAGACGACTTAAAAATAACAACGACAGCAACAACAACAAAAACAACGCCAACATCCACAATAACAACAACTGCTGAGACGACAATGGCAATGACGTTGGAGCATGCCACACATACTAAGGCCAGCTATCAGTCAGCCAAATAACAAACCAAACAAACAACGACCAGACTGCCTGCTTACCAGCCATCCAGCCACAACAACCGCAGTCGTACCAGTTGTGGCTGCTGCAGCAGTAGCAGCGGCAGCAGCAACGGTGGCGGTGTGTTAAAAAAACATATGAAATTAGTACAATTCGTGATTTCAACGGTGAACGACGGAACGGTATGTATGTTCGCGATCGAATGTGTTTAACAATCAAGTTGCGGCTGCTGCAAAACCAATAACAACATCTCTCCAACAACCGAAACAAAAAAATCAAAACCCGTAATACGACACCACCAAACGAAACCACTAAGATCGCCAAACCAGTTAAGATCAACCAAAAATACATTTTTGGCAAAAACAAAAAAAAAATTAACAAATCTGACTCCAACAGCAACACACTTCGTTACACGGCCAGCATACACACACGCAGCCACACACATAACACACGTAGTTGTAGTAGCATCGTGTTGTTGTCATTGATATTAGTTGTAGTCGAAGCTAACAAAAAGTAGAAGAAGAAGAAGAAGGCGAAGGAGGAACAAGGAAAACAACAAGACAAAATACAAAAAGAAAAACACTTGTTTTAAAATAACCTGTTGCTCTTATGATCACATACCACAAACAGAAAAAACAATAACAGCAAAACCGTGGACTACATTCAGTTAGTCGTACCCCTTCCTCGGTCCCGCACCCGCCTTCCTTCCAACACCACCACACACACACATTCCACTCAACTGGACAATCCAGGACGGCTTCAAACTGTCGTCGCCACATGATCAACAACAACGTCGCAAGAGGGGGAAGAGTATTATGAACATTGCAACAATGTATAACAAAAACAACAATTTGACCAATAATAATAACAACAACAACAGCACCTCAAACCTAAATGTGGGCACCAACAGCAATAATGGCACAGCCTCCAACACCACTACCAGCAATACCAGTGGTGGAGCAGGATCTACGACAGATCGTATTGAATGGTCACGTGCCACAATACTGGATTTCATCGAAGACTATCGGCGACAACGAGTTCTCTGGGATCCCAACACCAAGGGCTATCACATCAAGCAAACCAAATACGAAGCCCTCAAGTTGTTGGGCCACAAGTATGGTGCCGAAATACGTTCAATTCGTTCGAAAATCAAAAGTTTACGTTCCTCATTCCATCGTGAACATGGCAAAGTACTCAATGGTAGACGCAAGGGGCTAAATTATCAGCCAATGTGGTTTGCATACGATGCCATACGTTTTATATTGGACGGTGAGTCGGGGGATTCCGACGAAGCTGACGGGCAAAAAAACGATTCAAATAATAGAGAGACCGTATTGTCAGAGCCAAACAATAATAATAATAATAACAACAACAACGCCAGCAGCAACAGTATTGATGAGGAACTAATGGAAGAGCGTAAAATTTCTAGTCGTGACATTGAACACTTCAACAATCATTTCTTGGCTTTAGGCTTACAAGCTCGCCATCCTATGGCCGTAATAGCCGCAGTTGAAGCTGCCGCCGCTGCCTCAGTTGCTCAAGAGAGACGACAAGAGCAAAAATATGCTCTCAAGCAGCAAGAAATAGACGCTGCTACTCAACTTAAGCTGCTTGAACTATCAACAAATGCAACAACAACAGCTACCAATACAAACACCAGCAACAACAACACTATGAACCTCACCTCCACTTCTGCAACGTTTAACCCAATTTCGAAACCTTTTAACAGTCCAAAATCTTCATCGCCAACAGCCACAGCAACTAATAGTAGTGTCCCAATAACAACAGCAACATTATCGAACACAACAACACCACCACAACAACAGTTGCCACCTCCGTCCTCAACAAGTACGTGTTCTCCGGAAAGTTTGACTGGTTTACATGGATCACGTAGTTTAGATGAAAACTCTGCCTCTGCTCTAGCTGCTGCGACTGCGATTCCTAGTCTTTCGATAACGGCTGTGGTAAGTAGTGACTTTCCATATCTTTACAGTTTATATTAGACATTATCACTACAAAACAGGCACACACATATAGTATGTACATACAAGTGAATATTCATACGTACATACATGCTAATACACTGAACGAAATTTTATGTACCTATTTACCTTTTGCTGAACAACATAAAATTATCACATGCTAAGTACACAAACGAGACTTATTTATTACATATTTATTGATTTTGATATTATGTATTACAATTAAAAATTATAAATAAAGCACTAGCAACTATCGGCTTACAAACGAGTCTTTCTCATCTGTTACATATGTACAGAAGTATACATATTTGACTTTTCGGCATTTAGTTATACTACACTACACACTCTATACGTGCGACAGATATCCAACAGTCCATATAAGTAAAAAACTACGACTTTTCGTATTTTTAAATATCTTTGGTCATATCTCGGACACTTCTTCACAGGTTTGCAATTTAAACAAAATGTTCAAGTTTCCAAACATTTCGCTTAAGTCTGCTTGCCTAATGTTTTCGAATAAATTAAAGCCGAAAATGGTTATTTAAGAACTTCCCACACACTTATCGATAAAATATTTCCATAAGTCACATTCTAGCAAATTTTTCTTTTCAGTGTATCTTTAGTTGTTCATATTGTTGTTATTGTTGCACAGTATTTACTCATTTGCAACTCAAAATCGTTTAACACATAAAAAAGTTGTTTGTCTAGTTTCTCTCGCTGGGTATGTTTTGCGTTTTCATTTCTGGTTCGTTGTTGTGTTGTGTTATTTCAGCGGCTGAATTATTTGAAGACACTTTGACAGTTGCACACACATATTTATATTACTGAACAGTGGGCCAATATGCCAGCACCTATTGCCAAATTCAATAGCATAGACTTTTTAAACATCCATACCACATTACTTCGATATATGTATGTAGTGCCAAAAACCAAAATGATAAAGTAAAAATATTATATTGCTGAAAAAATATATTAACATCTATTTTGAAGTTACTCGACCGCGTACAGGTGAGGGCGAAGATGCTTATCGGTGACAGTGCGTGTTGTGTTTCACTGTTCTATCGATACTAGAATGGAATGTGTTCTGCTGAAATCAGGGAACTTGTTCCTAAAACACGTAGTTTTTTACGTAATGCACGTTCTTCAGTCAGGGCTCATCCATTTGTGGTCGACTGGACAGTGGATCCCACAACACACTACAGGGAAAATTCGTTCTTTAGCCGTACTGTCCGCATGTGAAACAAACTACCAGCAGAAGTATTCTCTGGCACTTTCAATATAGGAAAATTCAAGTCAAATGTTCACAAACACTACTCCCTCTATCCTCCCTCCCATAACCTATTTTCCTATTTCCAACACAATGCATTGCATAAGTAGGAGTCGTCCCCTGAGTGCTGGTTCAAAAAAAAAAAAAAATTGGTTAAATCGAATTTTATACATCCTTATATCACATGATGAGTCGTAGCTCATTAAATTAAAGCTTAATGACTTGACTATACACTCACTATTTTTATTAACATTTTTACATATATCTACATACATAGGTGCCTATTATGAGCAAAATTCGATTTTCGACTGTGTTCGAAAATGCTTATCGAACGAATTTTCATTTGGAATTATGGTGCATTCGATAAAACAACGCTCTGGTGAAAATACTCTTTTTGGGTTATTCACAATAGTACATTTCTATCAGCTGGCGCTATATTTGTTTACAAATTCTTAAAGAAAAATTAATTAAATTTGAAATAACCACGGAATTATGGTTTAATGATTCCTCTGATGAATAGAATTAAGCTTCTGTGTAATGCTCTCCCATTTTTTGGCTGCCTGAACTTTAGAGCAAACACCTTTTGCCAACAGTGAATCTTCTTCCATGAGAGAAACAAGTTTCTCAATTGCTGTTTTCGATTTACGACCTTATGCAGCCCATACACGTTTCAATTTAATCGTCAATTGAGTCTTTCAATTGAATTGATTCTTGGCCAAACACTTCTTAAACTGAATTGAAAGATTTGCATTCAACTGTCAAATTTATATTTTTTACAACTACAAATTTAAAAATTAAAGACTTTAATGACTGAAAAAAGAAAAATTATTGCATTAATGGTTATTGCAGAATGTCTTAATGAAATGTCTTAAAGAAACAGAAAAGCGACGAAGAATTTGGTCAAAAGAATGTTTGAACAACAAGAAAAAAAATACAAATGAAGGGGACTAAAAACAATAGAGCCGGACGACTTTAAAAATTTCACAAGGCTAAATGAAGATGCTTTTCACCAACTTCTAGAAAAAACAATCTTATTTTTTTAATTTTTTATTTAAAATTCACTAAAATCAAAAAAGATTTTAAAAATAAACAACTTTTGCTTTGCAAAAGAAAACTACAAACCGAAATTTTGATAGCTAATCAAGAGACTCGAACACACACAGTACAATCGAAGACTTGTTAGTCAATTTAAAAAAAATCAAAATCTTTTAATTTTTCTTCAACCAACTCCTCAACTGCCAAACTAATCAAACGACAAAGCCATACACGCTTTGATTTGCAAAACATCCGACTCAGTTGCCAATTAAATTGAAACGTGTATGGGCTGCTTTAGACCTGCAGGATATTAACAAAAGTAATTATCAAGTAGTATTTGGTTGACCAAAACCAAAAAAAAAACAAATTCTAACATTTTAAATAAATTTTGCACAGTTTTATACAGCGTCGACGTCTATTTAAATACGATTCCTATTAGGTCAATTTATTCCCACTATTTTTTTATGTTGAATATTTAATTTACATTAAATATGATAAATAATATTTACATATTATTATATGTATCTATAAGAGCCAAAAATTATGTCACGAATGAATACAGTATGTCATAGTGTGAGAGCAGCCTTTAAGGAAAAGGTCATCTAACCCTGCATGCTCTAGTTTAGCCATGTTAATTTTGGTTTGCTTCCTTCTTTTTGTAACATATTATGTCCGTTTGTAGTATGTATCACCTTTTGTCATTTTTGTATCTCAGGCACGAACTAATAATTGTGGAAACCCAAGAAAAAACAAACCCCCATTTCCGGCGAGCTACATTCGCAGCAAACACCAGCGTGCCGTTTCCTTCAACACAAAGCGTTTATCACAATTTGGCTCACTTATTAATATCAAAATTTTCCAAAACTTACTATTAATGATTCCAAAACATAACATTCATAAAACATTTGTATATTTCAATACGAATTTTAGTACTAATTTGTATTGGCGGTGCTAATAGCATTTATACAGTAGATGTAAGATTTATGCATATGTACATATGTATGTATGTGCTCAACCATTTATGTTTCAGATATGGATGTTGATAATATATGTAGGTATTCATACATAATTTTTAAAATTATACTACATATTTAAATTATTCAAAATATGCAAATTTATTTTGCATTGACCAAGTTTCTAAACTGAAACCTTTATGGTTCAGATATAGTTGTTAATAATAGGTTATTCACACGAAATGTTTTAGACCTATTCGTATTGTATTTTTGTGATATACGAATTAAATCCTTACTTTGTATGGGAGGTTCCACGCCCATTTTTACAAATTCAACAACTTATGCTTGAAATTTAGATTTTTATTAATTGCATGCAAAATTGCATCGTGTATAGGGCCTCATACATAGATACATATATTTTAAATCTGGAAATAAAAAATTTTAATAATTCAAATTCGGGTTTGGTCTACTGAACTGTAGACCAACAACTTAGATTAAAGTCTAATTGGTGGCGCAAATTTTATTGAGAAAACTAAAATAGAAGTATTTATAATAGAAAACAAAATTAATTATATCAAGTAAGAGTGCTATATTCGGCTATGCCAAATCTTATATACCCTTCCTTTGTTGTGGATGCATAAGTATATTATATACATACATATATATATTATATTGTTACGTTTTTACCATTTAAAATGAACACACTGTCTTTTTACACACTTATATTACGGTTTAAGAACATACTTAAAGATTTCATACACTTTGATGTTTACACAATGATTCACAATAAACTAATTCATTTGGTTGGCCGTGTTAAGCTAGATTTATACGATTGAAATTTTCTTCGAAATTGCTCTTCAAAATGCTTCAAACTCGTGTAAAGAGCAAAAATTCTTCAAAATTTATTTATTTAATAATTATCAATAACTTTGAAGCATTTTGAAGAGCAATTTTGAAGAAAATTTCAATCGTGTAAATCTAGCTTTAGTCTATTTATACAGCAATCATAATTTCTGGAAGGTTCGAAACTAAGATACTAGAATGTTCGTGTCTAGAATATTCAGCCAAAGTCGTTAAAACTCAATGTTGCTATATTGCTATGTTTATAACAGTTTATAACAAAAAAGTTTTATAAATCAAAACTACTACAAATGCTACACAAGTTTTATGTCGATAAACACGCCATCTGTTGATAAAGTTATTCGTAACAATATTAATACACTTTGTTTGATAATTTTTTTGTGATGAAATTTTCAGAGGTTGTCTCGGATTTTTGCTCATATCTTCGTTATTTGTTGACGGATAGCAAACTTCTGGAAAGTATGTCTGACAGAATTATTGAAGATTTTGATTCCGAAGATATCTGCGGACTTCAGAAAATTGATTTCAAGAGACAGACAGACGGATAAACTTATATATTCCCTTCTCATGAAGATGAAGCGTATAAAAAGTAAGAGTTTATATTTGGCTGTACTAAATAGAACCCAGTCGTATATACCCATCATCAAATCACCCATTATGGGGTGATCGCCATATAATATTGTACCGTAATTTCTATTTATTTTAGGTTTGTTTTGGTGGAATTTCATCTCAATAACGATATTTACAAGAACTTTAGACATGTTCCAGTTCTAATCAAGAACTAAAATTTGTCTCTTTCTTTCAGAGCTGAGCTTTGTTTATATTTTTGCAGCGTCCAATATAAAGCGATTTACTTTAACACACAATAAATTAGGTACCAAACTGATTTTGGCTTTTGAAAACGTCAAAATTGTTACTTTAATATACTTTGTGATTATTTTTAAAAGTAGAGAGGTAGTATTACCAATTATGGACCAACTTTCACAGAAGGCAATAGTATAATTTTAAGTATTATATAACTATTACTACTATATTATAACTATTCTGTGTGAAATTTCGGTTCGATATGGATATTCATGTATTTTAATGAGTTTTCGGGAGTAGTTCTCATAAGGGAGGTATGAGCCATTATGGGCCGAACATCATAAAATTCTGTTTGTTAGAGATTTATGCACATTTAAGTGGTCTGCCGATGTGCACTTTATGTGGGGACTACGGTCATAAAATTAAGTACGACGATATTTCTATATGCATGGACAATTTGTGTTGAATTCCAACTTGATAGTTACTTTTATAAATGATTTATGCGCATATGGGGCTATGTCAACGTATGAGCCGATGCAAACCAAAGCCGGATGAGTGTTAATTTTTATTTCTATTTTATTTTTGGTATCTACAGATAACATTTTTGCCCGTTTTTCCGAATTTCAAAAAAGTACCTTAAAGATTTCAGCACTTTAATGAGTTATGCCGTATGATTGTTAACTTTTATTTCTGTGTTTATTTATTTAGCAGATACAAACAGTGCCATAAGTTAGTCCAATATATTTTCTATCCGTTTTGCCGCCCGTTCGGCCTCAGTTTTGTCCGATAATTCAAAATAATTTTGGAAAATTGTCCTTTTAATTATTTGTAAGACCTGAAATTGGTGAATAATATTTATAGATTTTTTTATTGTGAAAATAGCTTTTGACAAAGGAGTACCAGTAGTATCAGGAGTATGATATTTTTATGCCTTAAAAATTCGAATTTTAAAAAAGTACCAAAACACTATTCATTTTGGACAGATGCGTTTAAAATTGAATTTATTTAGGAGATACAAAGGGTAACAGAAGGTTCTAGGGTAATGTTTTTACACCTTTTGATCATCTAGAATTTCGAAATTTCAAAAAATACCAGACACCTGTCCTCTCCTTTATAATGAATGGCTGGCAAACTTAACATTTTTATTAGTTTTGGAGATACACGATTAGGGTAAAACCCGTTAATGTCCGAATTTCCAAAATTTCCCTCGTAGTGGATATATTTGATATAAAAGGAATCTAAAAGAACGATCTCTGAGATTTATTTTTTAAATATAATATCATTCAAATATTGGCCGCAACTTTACTGTAATTGTTACAATCAGAAGGTCCAATTTTCGATTAATGTTTCCAGCATTACTACGAGCATCTTGCCGGTGGTTTCCAAATTTTAAATCACAGCTGCTATTTTAACGAAGACGTTTGACAGGTCGGAAATTCGAAACTAGGTATTGGCAACCAGATGCAGTTTAAAGGGGACGAAAAACGGTTCTTACAGAACGATAAAGTTAATAATAAAGTTAAATAATGTAGTGACGTTGTTGTGTTAGATAAACAATCAATACTAAACTAACTCATACAAAATTAGGTGCTAATAGATACCAGTATATACATAATATTTGATTTTTGTTATCGTTATAGTTTCAGTTGTATATATTAGAGAACAAAAGTGGATCTATACAAGCTTAAATTTATTAAAATTGAATCTCAGGGAATTGGATCATCGTTTCAAAACAATACATTTAATACTTATTGCCAGTTTTTAACTTGATATTTACATGTGAAATTAGTTAATTTTTGCTTAAATTTAAGTTTTATTTAAAAATTGGGTTAAATTTTTCAGTCTCAAATTACGTTTGGTATTTAATTATGATAAAAGTATGGTAGCACTATTTAATACCAAAAATATATAAAAACAGCTGATTTATTATTTAGTTTACAAATTGTTGTAAACTCAATGGACAAAAGCTGCATCATTCATATACTCTTCATCAGAATTCAGTTTTAGTTTATTTTGAAAGTTTTACCCCCTTATTCAAAAACGATTATTAAATTTAACAAACGTTTATTAAGACAGATTTGCATATAAAAATTTGCTTAATAAACGTTTGTTAAATTTAATGATCGTTTTTGAATAAGGGGGTTATTCTCTTAAAAAAATTTAAAATAACTCTTAAAGTCGTAGGACGTAAACCCTTTTGGCATAAATCTCGTATCTTATTTTTGTAATCTTTGCCGCCCAATATCTCGGGAGGAGAATATAAGATTGACAGTTAAGGTACGGTCACACTTGGCAAATATTTGCCGAAAAAGGCGTAATCACTAAATAAATAAATGAACTCGTTTATTTATTTAAAAAATCTTTTCTTATTTAGGCCTAATCACAACAAATATTTAGTTTCAATTTATTTGATGCTGTTTGATCTTGCAAAACTCTTGTAAGAGTAAACAACGTCAAACAAATTTGTGCTAAAACTAGTGGTTACGCTTTTTTGAGTAAATATTTGCCAAATGTGACCGTACCTTTAGCAACATATTTTAAATATAATGTCGAAGATTTATCCCATTTTTTATTTAACCATCTATCAATCAAAAAATCTCTTAGATCATAGTCTTCTTTTGATTATAATACAAATCCACTATAAGTTGGCTATCTCCATCTGAAGCCGTTGCTACGAAAAACTTTTTATTGGAATTTAAGTAGTGATAATAATCGTTTAGTCCCACTGTACCTCTGCCAACTAACTCAGTTGTCGTTAGCTGTTCAGCTAATGCGTCGTATTTTTCCATAATTTTTTTTTATTTATTTTTTTTGTTTTGTTAATTTCATATCAACACACACGTGAAACAGTCCAGTCCGCATATACTCACTTTTTTGGTATTAAATGAGGCACTCTACGATATTGTGTCGCTATATATACATAGATACCCCAACAAGTGAGTGTGTGTTGGAGTGTTACTTTTCTGTATTTGTTCGTATGTCTAATTGTGGCTGTTGTTGTTGTTTTTATTTATTTTTAAAAATAATTTTTGTGGTTTTCACCACAAAATAACACAACCAACCAACAATCATGCTGCTCTGCTCCACAACTGATAAGCTTTACAAAATCGTAAATGTGTCGCATTACTCTGGCCTCAAATGAAATGAAACGAATTAAAATGAAAGCCAACTGTCCCTGCTGCAATTGAGCTTTGTGTACACATTTCTACGAGTGTGTGGCTGTGTGTGCCTGGGTATACGTATGCATAAGTATATGTATGTACGTACATGTATCCATGGATGTATGTGTTTATGTATTTATGATGGTTGAATTTGTTGCATCAGCCGTTTTGTTTTCTTTCTTCTTCCTCTACTTTATTTTCTTCTATTTTGTTGTTATTGTTCAGTACAACAGTGTGTGAGTGAAGTACGTTTGCAATAATATCTCAACTTTAGTCTTTCTTGTTATAATTTTACTTTTTCCATTAACCCAATATCAAGTATTTATGTACCAACTTCTTTCTTTCTATTGTATAGACTAATTTGTTTGCATGTATGACAGAATGTGTCTGTGAGTATGTAAAAAGTCATTTGATTCCACGTCTTTGTTACTAGTCTGTAGTAACATTGATATTGCCACAAACCATTAAAACTAAAATGCATTTCACTTTTTCACTTCTATAATTTTGTTGTCTTTTTTTCTTGCAGGCACGTAATTCTGATTTCGATGGCAGTGAATACTGTAACATTAGTGCAGATGATGTTAAAACTGAAATTGTAAGTAATATTTTTCAAACCTAAAACCAAGTTACAATAGTTCGAATAGGTATATGTAGTACAATTGTTTTGCAATTACAACAAACAGAAAACTGATAATTAAACTCAATATTAGAACTGTGTCGTTCATGAACGAACGGGTTAAAATGAACGGATCACTTCATTGAACGGAAATGAGCCGGTCATTTAACTGAACGGTTTTCGTTCAATAGTGTACGGATCAATTTCGTTCAGCTGCTGTTTATCAAAAGACAAGAAGAAAATCACATTCAATAAGGGTTGTATTCATTCGTTCAAAGTGAACGATTGAACGAATCAGTCTTGGATAAATGAACAAAAATGACCGGTCACTGAAATGAACGACCGGGCACAACTCTACTCAATATGTATATTACAAGATGTGTTGCAACACTCTAATTTTGTAATTGTCAGTTTTATACATACATATGTACCTATTCACATATACATACATACACATACCTTCAAGAGAAATAGCCGCTGCATATTTATACGAGTAGAAATTCTTAAATTACAAATATTCGACTTATCATTGCGAGTAGTTTAGTTTAAATTTTGATAAAAATTAATACTTTGGCAATAGAATGGAAGCTAAGAAATAAAAATTTTGCATCGTCGTTATGTTCTGCATTACATATATGTTTATGTATAATTATATGTACTATATAATTACATATGTATAGGGTGATCCATTTAGACCTTTTTAAATTTTAAACAAAACACTTAAAATAGAGCTGGATGTCGGAATCTTATTATTTCCCGAAATCACATTCACTTTTAATTAATTGCATTTAAACGTTGACTGCGACAATGCAGTAGGTGGTCCATACGGACAGTCCCATTTTCGTTTACTCTTTCCAGCGACTTTTAACTTCACATAACCCCAAAGAAAAAATTCAGCCAGTCAAAATTCACAAGTGTTGACCGCGAAATAAACTGCTCACCAAAAATATTTTCCAATATTTCATACATTTCTCACAGAACGCGAATTTTCGGAACACAGCTGAATAATTTGATGATGAATTGTCAAACAATACTGAATAACAATAAAAATAAAAAAATGTATCGGCGATTCAGTAAATCCATCCAATTGTCGGAGATCTTACATTATTACTGCCTCTTTCTCAATCAATAATCTTGCGCTATATGGATGTGCCTGACAGTACCAACCCTTGAACTAACATGTACCGGAGTTTACTACCACCTGGTAGAAAGCTCGAATCACGCAAATATGTTTCTGTAACTGAATACTAATATAGAGGAATAGTGCTTATGTCGGATTTGATGCACATTCTAATACTATCATCAAAATCTCAAAAAGAACGATATCTGGTGATTTCAATGTCGATAACATCTTCTGGGTTTTTATGAACCTATTGTTCAGTTCGTAACTAAAGCCACACATATTCACTACGGAATTCAGGAAAAGTGTACAATACTCGATATACTTATTTAGTGCACATAACCGGATAAATATAGCGATAACATTTTTCAGTCTTGGAAATTCCGATCAAACCCTTTCCTTGGACGATTTTTTTTAATGAGAAGTAACACTCAGGCAATTAATATGCCTATATATTTACGTTACTTTCGTTGGAAAGGGGATAGTTGCAGAAGTAAAGGTGGTGAAAGAAGACAGCTTTTTTTTATACCACAACTCTGCAATTGCGCATTGTTTACAGCGCCTCTGGTGGTGAGTAGGCGCATTAATGTTAAAGCTTGATATTTATAGCCTTTATTTAATTATTTTACTTCGGTGGCGTTTGAATGCTATACCACCGAAGGAGGGCGCTGTAATAAATATTAATTATGATATATAGAAGAAAACTAATAATTATCATAAACTGATAATGTTTGAGTGGCTGGGAATCGAACCCGGGATATAAATACCAACTCATGCTTAATGATCAAATCGGCTAACCAATTAAGCTACAGCACCCTAAAATCCTTTCTTCGTTTTCCAGGGCTCTGCTCTTTCTGCTTTTATGATTTGAAATTATTTATTCTTTTGTGGATGACAGTACTATTTGTAATTCGTACTGTTTTCACTTTGGACCAGATCTTTCTCATATTAGACTCTCTAGAATGAAAATGGAAGTTAATACGAGAACAAAAACTTAAATATTGCAAACGAAAACTTTAGGCGTTTCGGTTCCCTGAGACGTTATCAGGCATACTCTTTTCTCCCCATACGAGCTTCCACAATTAAATTAAATTCTATCTTCGATTATCTAATGCTTATCTATATATATAAAATACAATGTTTGTATGTTTGTCCTCTATCCAACCGATTTGGCCCAAACCGGTTTCATTTGAAAAGTCCAAATTAGGTTTACGGCTATATATACTTCAAGTGAGCGTGGCCGCTCCCACATAAATTGAATAACATCATTAATCTTGACTATTGTGATAGCAAGCGTTTTGAAACATTGCAGTATCCCATATGTTACTGATTTGAATAATCAGGAAACAAATAAATGGGCGGGATCGGACCAGTGGGAGTGGCAGCTCCAATACAAAGTAAATATTTAATATCATATATCTACAATACTATATTAGCCAGAGTCTTAGAAATTTGTGCACGTTAATTATGTTATGAATAGTCATGGGAAAATTGGGCGGGATCATACCAGTGGGCGTGGCAGCTCCCATATAAAGTGAAAGCTCATATACAAAATTAATATTAATCTATATATGTATGTATATAAAAATGAATGTTTGTATGTATGTCGTTTATAGACTCCTATGCATTTGATCATCTGATGATCTTCGGCAATGTTGTTGTGTATGAGTCCGGGAAGATTTCTCAGTTGGTACAACCACGCCTACTCTAACGCCCACTTTTTTAAATTGATTAATTTCTTCTGCATGGGTTTTTACAGATTTACTTCAAACAATTTGTATACACATCTTACTGAAGGCGAGTAAAAAAAAAATTTTATGTGCCAAAGCTTCTTACTTCTTTCGACCACTCCTACTTTTTTAAATTGTGTAATTGACTCTATTCGGATTTTAACAGATTTACTTCAAATCGAATAAACATGTTACTCTGGGTGAAGTAAAAATTAAGATTTATACTCCACGCCCCCTTTCACGCCCCATATCTTGCAGGACAACGCCTGCCGGGAAGGCCAGACCGCTGGACCGATGTTATTAAAAATTTGACGGAATATAACTAAGACACGCATGATTAAGAATACATCTTTCGACCGCCTACTTTTTTTCAAAATGAGCAAAATCAATAAAATTAATTGAATATTTGTGTAATAAAGGATAATATATATGGAGATTTTCAGCTAAATATAATTATTAAAATTATTTTGTTATAGCGTATATTTTGAGTATAATATAAGAAATATTCGTTCCTATGTGAGACAATGTTGTTGACTTTAGAAGCTGGCTACTCAGTTATTCTCCTACATTAACGAATTATATATTTTCCATTATGTTTTTACTACGTTATTATTTTTTATTTGTGATTTTTTTTATCTGCTTTATTCAACAGTTTGAAAATGATTCCACTGAGTTAGCAATGCTTGAGAGCACACGCACTTCCACCCCAGTACCACTGAATTATCATAAAAATGCCACTGACTTGACAATGAACAGAAGCAACACCGCCAACATGAGGCACGGCAGCGGCAACAATCCAGGCATTGTTGCTATCAATGGTGGCTCTGGCACAGTCGGTAGTCGCAAACGTAAGGCACAAATGCATTCAAACGTAAATCACAATGAGGATGCACCATCACCTTCTAAATTACATCAAAAACAACAGCAACATTCCAATGCCATACACTCCAGACAATGTGATTATTTAAATAGCAACAGCAACAACACAAACAATAAAAACAACAATCAAAGTCCTGACGATAATGCTGGTGACGATGACAGCGACGACGAGGAAGATGATGGAGCTGGTTACTCCACCTCTTTTTCTCACCTTCAAACTACACTCATCAATAATAACAGCAACAATAACCCAACGACTAGCAACAATAGCAAGACCAACAACAACTGCACCAACAATCCCATCGATGAGTACGGAGTGTTTGGCGAATATGTGGCCATAACAATACGAAAACTTAAAGCGTCCAAAGCAAAAATTGTAGTCAAACATTTAATCAACAATCTTCTTTATGAAGCTGAAATGGGAAAATATGATCAGGGTATATCCTCGTGCAAAGAACCACCAGAACTCTATAAAATGTGATACTGTATAAAATGAAAAATAAATAAATTTAATCAAATGGAAAAAAAATATAGAAAAATATATTTAAATGCAATCAAAACAAAGACAAAAACCAATCCACTAAAAACATCCAATAACTAAATAACAAGAAGAGTGAAAATTAAAATACATAATAATAAAAAGTTATTTAAAAAAATATTGTATAAAAAACCATGAAAATACCTTGCTTAAACATTACGTTACCTTGAACACTAGTCAATTTGTGTTTCAAATTTAATCAGGGATAAATTAAATACGAGTAATATAAAACAAAACAAGAAAACTAATTTCAATAAAGGAATTTTAATCTAAGTACATTTTTATAGCAAAACACACACACACACACACACGAAGAATATGTAAATATTCCAGTAAAAGATGGCGTTAATTAGGATGCTTAACAGTTTCCTGTAAAGCTCTTCCAAATAATTTATTTGAAAAAAAAATGTAATAAAACTTTAAAACTTGTTATTTTGAGAGCTATACCTAATTAGTAGTTGCAACTAAATATATTTTAACAACTTTTTTATCTGGGATGTTCGCATAACTGAAAATACATGGATGTTAGACTTGCTTCTCTTACTGGAGACGTATTAGTGCGGGACACTGTGGAACTTGCAAGGTTCCATTAAATTTAATAAAATCATTAAAATATCAAATAAAAAATATTGCTTAAATACATGCACATATGCATTGTATATAAAATCCATCTGTCCATGTATGCCAGTGTCCAAGTGTATGATTTTTTTTTTAAATATGAACTAAATATTTTTGTTATACATATAACTTTTTTTTTAAATAAATTATTAAAATACTACTTACTAATATATACATAAATATACAAGTATATTTAACATAAATATTTACGATAAAAAACATTTATATATTTATTTACAACTCAGGTGCCTTTTTGTAGTCAATTAAGTTTTTATTTAATTTTTTGTTATTGAAAATCTCTGCAATATGATAATAGGGATCAATTGAATGGAATATAAGTACCTTATGTTATATAATTTAATTATTAAATACATACAATAAAAATATAAATAATTATATTTTACGTTTTTTTTTTTTCTTTTATCAAAATTTCTAATTATTAATTTAAGTTATTGTTACTTAATTGTTAATTTTTAAAAATAAATAAAACTGAATTACAAAACAATTTTGCAGTTTGGATATCTATGACTCATTTACATTTACAAACAAAAACAAACGAACTTTGCCAGCTCTACCATCTTCGGCTTGTTGTTCTAATGCCATTGTAAGAGGCCCTTTACACGATGCATTTAATTGCTGCGTAAAATGTGCACTTATACGATGAAATTTTACGTGCAACAAATCATGAAATTTCTTGACGTTTAATTACACATTCCTCTTTAGTTTTTCAGTCGCAACAAAGAAAACAAAATTTTAAAATATATGTAAATATAATATACAAAAAATATATGTACATATATATGTATGTATATAATAATAATATACATACATAAATACATTAACAAAAATTATAAAGAAATATAAAAAATGGAAGATTTTAATTCAGAAGTAGTAATTGAAAATGTTCTTGCGCATTAATTTTTATAACGCACACTTCAAAAGCAGAATAAGAATAAAACAAAATAAGTAAAACACAAACGATGGTAAAAGGAAATGTCAAAAAATTGCATGACAAACGAAAGTCGTGCAACTTTTTCTACCCCTCTTGCTTCTCTACCCCGTTCGCCTACAAACATCAATTGCACGCAATTAATTACATGAAAAATTGCATAGTGTAAATGGGCTCTAAGTAACATTAGAATGCTTTTTCCGAATTTAAAGAAGTGTTACGAAAATGTTTACCTTGCAGTGCCGCATCGTCTTCGAAGTTTGAAAACTTTTTAAATAATAACAGAACCGAAATATAAATATATATTTTTCGTGTACAAAGGAAAAAAACAGGTTGGTTAATATTTGAGTTCTTAAAAATTCTCCCAACCAATTGAAAAGGAATCTGCACCTAATCTCATGAACCCACCACCAATATAATATGAGTACCGATATTTTTGCATTTGTATTAAGTTCGATTCAAAATTTATCGACGCAAAAATAAAGCTTCGTATTTTTCTCTCTTTTTATTTTGTTAAAATCGAGTATTCCTCTCTTAAATACGCATTTTATGACGTTTAAATCAAAGCCATATCACACAAGGTTAATATTTTATAGTCCTCTAAAGTTGGATATTTCGGAAATTTGTCTGTAAAATAAATGGGATTCCACTAGGTTCTAAAGCTATGACTGTTTTTCTATAACAACTTACAAAATCGTCAATAAAGTTCATTAAAGTCTAGACAAATAAGGGTTTTATTGCGAAATAAAGTAAAAATTGACAAAGATTGTCGTCACGCAAAATATTTTTGCTCAAAGGTTACAAAAATCGATTTTTTATGTGTCCTGTCTATTTATCATACGAGTTTAGATGGACTTTTTTTATATAAATTGTTTAAAGTCTGTCCTTGGCAATGTATACGTATTTTACTAACCTAAATATACATATTAAACATTAATAAATCATAAATAGAACATTTTTTCTAAGATTTTAGTAATGAAGACGTTAAAACATTTTATAAGTTCTTTCGTCTCAGAATCGCTTTCTAGACCATTGCGCCTTCAACAAACGGATGGACGTCTGAAAATATCGTTGCACACAAAAGCGCAATCACTTTTTAGCACTAATTTGTTTAACGTTGTTTACTATTACAAGTATTTTGTAAGATCAAGCAGTATCAGAATTAAACTAAATATTTGTTATGAATTTTGCTAAATAAAATAAGCTTTCTAAATAAATAAACCAATTTATATATTTCAAAATTTATATACTAATTTTATTAAATTATTTATTATTATTATTATTGTAATTTAGTATTATAAGTAACAAATAGGAAATAAAATGAAAATAGTGCAGTGCATATGGTAAAAATTTAAATAATTTCTTCTTTGAGTTGCAAATTTTTTTTATAGATACCCCACTTGCATCCCATTAAGTGACCACAAAGCTCTTAAAGGAAATAAAGTTTCTTTTGCGGAAAAATAAAAAAAACTCCATTTTGAAAAAAAAAATAAAAAAATGGGGGAAAATGAAAATGATACATGTGCCAAATATTGAAAAATCCTATTCTTGAGTTAAAAAATAATTTTTTTGATAGATATCCCACTCGCATCCCATTATGGGACTATATGGGCCTTGAAGTAAATTGTATAAGCTTTCTTTTGAGAAAAAAAAGGGCCGAAATTGAAAAAAATTTTTTAAAAATTAAAAAAAAATATTTTTGGAATGATTGAAGAAATAGCTATCTAAAGTCCTTTGGACAATTTTTGCTAGGACCAATAAGTGAAAAGTTACACTCATTTAAAAAAAACCCTGCATGACCAAAATGCCCAACTTTGACCCCCTCTAACTCCGGCAGTTCTTGAATAATAGAGCTAAAAATTTGTGTCTGGCCTACTATCCAATAGTACTAACCTTGGTGCAAATTTCATCCAAATCGGAAGACATCGATTTTAAAATTGGGTCACTTGACATGAAATGCATCATATATTAGTTAGTGATTAAGTCTAATATTTGCCATGTCTAAGTTGCGTTTCGCACAATTTTTTAACTTTTTTGTGCGAAAATTTCAGTTGGTGCGCGGTCCGCTTTTTAGGTGGTTACAAAGTTTGGTGTTCTAATATTATAGTACAATCCGGGTATTTTTTTACATTTCAGAATAATTAAAAAAAAAACAGTAAAATACCACAGCTTTCCAGGATAATAAAAATAAACATTATTTTATACAATTTTCAATGGCCATTTCTTGTTAGACAACGTTTAAAAAACACCAACTTCAAATGCGTACAAAAAGCTCTCACTGAGCTTTTTGTTTTGTTTACATGAAACTTAATGTTGATAAAATTTTTTGTGGACACAGCTATTTCATAGGCATTAATGTATTTATTTCGGAATGAAATTTATATGGGTGCTGGGTGGAATTATGAATCAATAACATGTGCAAAATTTTATGGTAGTATGTATTTGCAATATATTTATAAAAACTAATTATAAATACTATAAATATTATATAAATTTTTTTAGGTTGTCTCACATTTTGATCCATAACTCTGGTTCTACTTTATTTTATTTTTTAAATCGTCTACATTTTACTGGCGGCAAGTTCAAATCATCCGAAAGTTTTCAAACACCGAATTTTTTAGACCTTATGGGATCTCATTTTATATATTACAACGAAATTACCATCTTATATAAACCGGTATAAATACAGATTAGATACTATTTTGAAATTTGTAACTAATATAACTTTTACTTTTTGTTTTACATAAAAAATATGGTTTAAGTTTATGCCAAATATGTATGTATATTGTGATGGCACATACTTACAATAATTTCTGAAAGAGTCATAATATTGTAATTATAGTGTTGTAATGGTAGAAAGTATTTAGTAAGAGTTTTAATGTCTTCTTGGGTAACATTTTTAGTTTTAAAAAAATTCTCGGATTTTTGTTTAAATTCGAAACTGACCCTAACTAAATTTAATTTTAGCGTTTCAAATATTAGCACAATATCTTTGATCCGATCTTTCTATATTATTAAAGTAATCGCCTAGATCTTTTAAAAACAAAAACATGGCTTATGGTTTGAGTTACAAGCCTTTGAAAATTAAAATTTTAAAAGTATGACAAACCCTGCTATGGCTTTTCTCCAGCAGTTGTCGATATATATAGCTCAACCTTGACTTTTAATACAAGACGATTCCCGCAGATGTACACAGATTCTGTTGGGAATCGTCATCACATGCTTACCTTACGTATGATGGACCATTAATAATATTAAACAAGTAAGAAATTATTGTCGGTACCCTACACCCAGTATATAGTATGTGTAAAAATAGTTTTTTAGAAATGTGCGCTATGGCCTATTATGGACAGATCATTCATAAATTTAGTGGTGTGACTTCTGTGCATATAAACTTATTTTTTATTTATTCGTATTTAAATACGAGAATTTTTAAGAGATTTATGCTCTTTAAAGTGAATTTCTGAAGTGGGACTTGAATGGGAGCTAAGACAATATAGACCGTTCATCATAAAATTAAGCCGAATGATTTTTGTATATGTATATGAAATATATTTTTATTGAATATTAACATTTTTAAGAGAGTTATGCCTTTTTAAGTGATTTTAAGCAATGGGCCTTATATGGACCGAATGCACAAAATTTGTAGATGTGATTAGGCTTGCACATGAATATGTGCATAACATTAATGACCGATAAACCCATATTTCGGGAGGACATTTGTGTGGGGGCTAGGTGAAATAATCAACCAATTTCAATCCCAACACATCCCTGCGCACAAGATTAATATGGGCAGCCAGCCAGACGGACGGACTTCTTTAAATCGACGCAGGAAATGATTCTGTATAGATCGTTATACTTTAAGGTGGGTGTTAGACTAATATTTATGTTCGTTACAAATATCAAAACAAGTCTTTCAAAAAATTAATTTTGTAAGCAATATGTAAAATTATTTACAAAGAAAGCTACGAGCTGTTAACACAGGAAATATTACTTGTTATACCCTACACCACAATAGAGGGGAGGGTATATTGGATTTGTGCTGATGTTTGTAACGCCCATTAATATTGGTCCAACACCCACCTTAAAGTATACCGATCTGCTTAGAATCACTTTCTGAGTCGATTTAACTGTCCGTCCGTCCGTCCGTCTGGCTGGCTGTCCATGTAAAGTTTGTGCACAGAGTACAGGTCGCAATTTTGAAGATATTTCGATAAAACTTGGTACGTGACTTCATGTCCTCCCGAAATTGGGGTTTACCGGTCATAAAACTTTGAATTATGCAAGTATGCAAACAAAAGTTACCACAGATGAGTAGTAAATGCAGCTAAAGCACATCTACAAATTTCGTGAAGATCGGTCCATAATTAGTCGTAGCTCCCATATAAGGCCCACTTCCGAAAATCACTTAAAAGAGCATAACTCTCTCAAAAATGTTGGTATCCAAATAATGTTGAACACAAATATGTTTCGTACATATACATATAATATGGTAGGATTCTATGACGAGCGGTCCATAATTAGTCGTAACTCCCATATAAGGCCCACTTCCGAAAATCACTTAAAAGAACATAACTCTTTTTAAAATTTAACACAAATATATTTCATATATATACAAATAATACGGTAGAATTTTATTATGATCGGTACATAATTAGTCGTAGCTCCCATATAAGACCCTCTCCGTAATTCACTTCAACTTCCATAAATCTTTTAAAAGTATTTATATCGAGATAAAGTTTAACACATATAATATTTATATTCACAGAAATCATGACACTGAATTTTGGTCCAAAATACGTGATATCTCCCATATAACGCCCATTTTTGAAAAACTTTTTTATGTTTACATATACTAGGTGTAGGGAATTATATGGTCGGGCTTGACCGACTATACTTTCTTACTTGTTATTATATTAAGCAAATCTCAATTGCGAAAATCTGACATTTGGCAACACTAATTCTACGTAAATGTAGTCACGGTGCGTGCATACTCACAATAACTATAAAAACATTTTTATTGCTCACTTTTAATAATTATTTTTATTTCTTTTTAATACCTACATATATTTACATACATATGGCTGTGATGCATTTTTATTATTTTAAACTTGTTACTTTATTACATTGTGCTAGGTCAAGCTAATTTTAAATTGTTATTATGTATTAAAAAATATTAATTAAAGAACTGGTACCATATTTCATTCGGTGGATGTAAAAATGAATGTGAGTGAATAATTTAGTCCATTTATAAATATTTTTGTTTCAGAAAATTTTGACTTTTTCCTAATTTTTATCATTATATTCAACTTTTTTAGTTTAAATGTAAATAAATAATGAACTCTTATTAATCTTATCTTAACCCATTTTAGTCGACTGGGTATTTAAATACCCCAAAAAGTTAAAGTAGTAAAAAAAATCCTGCGTTGTTCTAATAAGAGATAACGACTGCAAGTTGCTTTTTTATTTAATACTAGAGATTGATTAATGTTGGAAAAATTAAAAAAAAAAAATACAATTTTAAAAAAAAATACAATTTTTATTTTTTACTTTTAGTTTGAGAATTGTAAAAATGGCGTTTTTTTGTTTGTCAAAAAATTATCAGAAAAAAGTTCATCAAATAAAGGATCGTCGGTTTTACTGACTGCAGCAAAAAAAAAAATTAGTTGCCGGTCACGCCTATTTTCGAGAGGCTGGCCCTTAAAGTTAAAAATATATAGGCCAATATTTCGGGAACTACATGGTGTCTGATAATTTGTAATACATTAAATTAAAGGTATTAAAAATACCTCTCCAACGATATCATGATTTCTTGGCTGGAAAATATTGTAATTTATCTACTTACTCATATAGACCCTTTTCCCGCATTTTTTAAGAAAATTTCGGATCAAAAAATAATTTTGCGAAATTTATCAATAGGTGGTCCATATAAATAGGTCATGTTACATATCGTTGAAAAGGTCTTTAAAATACCTATAATTTGATATATACATCGTCTAAGAACAAAATGTAGTTTTCGAGATATAACTAAATATATTACAATCTTTGGAGCCCCGCCCACTCGAAAATAGGCGTGACCGCCCCAATTTTTTTTAATCAGAATTTAAAATTCTTTTAGTGATAAAATTTTGATAGTGATTTGGAAAAAGTCACTAAAAGCGACTTAAGCCAAGGATAATTCGAGAAATGAAAAACGCCTGCAAATTCTATATAGCCTTAGGTGCCGCATTTGTAATGAGAAAAAATAAACACACTTGGCCGTAACACGCTAAAAAGTGAACATGGGTATTTAAATACCCAACCGTTCATAACGAGTTCTAAATTTAACTATTTTTATACCCTACACCACCATAGTGGGGAGGGTATATTGGATTTGTGCTGATGTTTGTAACGCCCAGAAATATTGGTTCAAAGTATACCGATCGACTCAGAATCACTTCCTGAGTCGATTTAACGATGTCCGTCTGGCTGGCTGTCCATGTAAAGCTTGTACGCAGAGTACAGATCGCAATTTTGAAGATATTTCAATAAATTTGGTACGTGATATTTTTTTGGCCCAAGGACGGATGGGATTGAAACTGGTGGAAATCAGTCTATTATTTCACTTGGCCCCCATACAAATGCCCTCCCGAAATAGGAGTTTAACGATCATAAATGTTTGAATTATGAAAGTATCCAAACAAATTTCACCAGAAATGAGTTATAAATGAAGATAAATCAGATCTAAAAATGATCAGTCCATATCAATCCATAATTAGTCTTAGCTCCCATATAAGGCCCACTTTCGAAAATCACTTTAAAGCGCATAACTCACTCAAAAATTTTGGTATCCACATAATATTTAACACAAATATATTTCATATATATACAAATATACAAATACATTTGATTATGATCGATCCATAATTAGGTTTAGCTCCCATATAGGCCTACATCCGAAAATCACTTTAACGAACATAAATTTCTTAAAAATGTTGTTAACCAATACGTAATTCACTTTAACCTACTTAGATCTTTTAAAAGTATTTATATCGAGATAAAGTTCAACAGAAATCATGACACTAAATTTTTGGATGATCGGTCCATAATAAGTAATATCTCCTATATAGCGCTCGTTTTTGAAAAACTGTTTTATACATATACTGGGTGTAGGGTATTATATGGTCGGGCTTGACCGACTATACTTTTTTACTTGTTTCTATATTGAAATCATTCTTTATGGCGTAAATAAAATTTTTAAAATTTATTTCAAGAAAATTAGAGGTTACATATTTAGACTTTGCAATTTTAGATTTATCTGGTGTGACACTTCTATGGTAATCCAGGAAGCATGGTGCTGGGTGCAAATTCGCTTGGCATTTATTTGGGTATATTAGATACCCATGTCCTACATTTGATAAATGGAATGAGTCCCATATTACTTAACACATGCGTTTAAGAGAAATATTCACATCACTCACGCCTTCATAAGAATGATAGATAGCTTAGTACTAGTAAGTATACGTACTACAAGGTGGCGCAAAAGTAATCCTCCTATCAGAAAATGCTATAAATTTTGCGATTGGTCCCTAATGTCAGTTCTGTTTTGACATTTGTGTAGTAAACACATGCGAAATACACGTTAATAAACATTGTTACGCTACACTGCTCCAGAACGCGGAATATTGCTGACTATTTATTTGACCAATAATCGGTCGGTGACTTTGGCACAACGTGAATTTCGTCGCAGATTTCCTGGCCGTCCAACGCCTACTGGTGAAACACTGCGACGTTTAGCTTCTCGCCTCGAAGAGACTGGCACAACACGAGATGCTGCCAGGCCATGGTGCTGGGTGCAAATTCGCTTGGCATTTATTTAAGTATTTAAATACACATGTCCTATTTCAGGTAGGGGGGAGATAATTTTTTTTTACACCAATCAACTTCTATGGACCTCCAGGTAAAATTCTGAAAGTTTCATCTAAATCGTATGAGCGGTCTATGAGCCGTCTTTAATGGGTTAACATCGCATCTGATTTGATATTCAAATCACATACAGTGACGTCTATCTGACGATGAGAAAAATTGCAGGCATTACATATATACTTATGAGAAACTCTTATGTTGATTTTCACTTTTCATGGTTTATTAATACATATTTTGAATTGCAAAACAATGATTATGTTTGGTAGAAAATAATAAAATTAAATTTAATTTTGTCTGACTGCAAATTTAGTTAAATTTACTAAAAACTATTATTATTATTATTGTAGTACAATGGGTTTCCACATGCACACCATCATCTCAAACAGCTAGGACTATAAAAATAAAAACAATTAGCAATGAATATTTTATTTCATCACATTAGAATAACAAAATAATTCAAATAAAACAATAACAAAATAAAGTCCACAATACGAATAAGCAAATATTTTTATATGTGAATCTATATAAAACAATAAATGTAAATATTTACAGATTTATACATTGTAAATTTTTATTGGACAGACAATATATTCATAACAAGGTGCAAATTTAATAAATAAACCAAAATCAATTGTAGGTCAATCAATCTGCGCAAATAACTAATAAGGGTGGTCATGATATCGCTTAAGTCTCACAAACTATGAATTTTTACGCCCTCGTAAATGAATTGTCAAAAATTACATGAAAAATTATTTATATAAATTTTATATGTACTTCGTAAATTTGCCCAACAATTTTAGCCCATAATCTGGCGTTGTTCAGTTGTGCATTTAACTCAACAGCTGACTTTTTTTTTACTTTTGAAAAAAAAGACATCACAGAGTAAGAGAAGAGAACTTACCTCTGTCTAAAAATACATGATAAACTTTGTAATTTTTAATCAAATTTAGAATTGTTTGAGACCTATGCCAATTAGCCGCACGATTTGTTTAAACCTGCTCTCATCTAAACTACTCAAAACATCTAATAGAAAATTGTGTGATTTCGGGACTTGACGTTTCTCACAAACTGACGTTGTTAGATTGCACAGGAAACAAGTCTCGCAAGTTTGGCCAATTGCACAAACGGCAATTTTAAGCAATATCATGAGTACCCTTTATGTTTTAATTTGTATTAGGTACAATAGTGTGATTCGGTTAGTAAACTAAAATTTATTTACATTCTATAATCTACAATAAACACTAATTTATTAATTACTTGAATTTATTACTCTACATTGTTAAAAGATTTATTGAAATAAAACGAATGTAACTGTCAATATTTGAGAGCTTTGTGTTAAAGCACGATTTTTAAAAGTCGCAAGTGGTTCAAATAAATTTGCGTGTGACTTATTTTCAAGGCGCATTAATTTAAAACTTTCCATAAAAAAGCAAATACAAACTTATAATAGTCTACACCAAGTGTAGGGGCAAAAACTGTTTTCCTTGTCTACTTTGCAAAAGGACATAAACGTTTTAGAGTTGTTAAGTAGCGGTTTATGCCATTATTTCATTATATTAAATCCTTAAAGTATGTTTCTGTGATTTGATATATTGTCGATCAATGTAGATATCGATGTAAATTAACTCCTATTTCGGGAACACATTTTTTTTAAATATTTTCCAAATTTTGCAAACTGCGCACAAAGTTTGCATGGGTAGCGAGACTGGCGAACATCTTTAAATCGGTCCAGAGTGTGATTATGAGATGATCATCATTGAGGAAAACGTTCTCGTTAATGATAGAAATAGTCAGAAAACTCCCGACCAAAAGGCATTCAACTTCGTTAGACGCATTGCAATGTGGACAGCACTGAGCACAAAAATTATTAACATAATAAAGGCAATAATAAAGACAATATTTTATAACGATGGCCCCATACTAGCTCCAATGTGAGGGATCTGAAAAGTAAAATAACTCGTATAAATAACGTTATTGATACAAAATTTAACAGAAATTATCACACCACTAGCATATTGGTGGTGGGTATATAAGATTCGGCACAGCTGACTCTTATTTGTTGTGTGATTTATTTCAGTGTTGATTTTGAAATTGTTACAACTGCTACTTACTACCTTTAAATTTAATCTCTAAAAGAGGTTGCTATTGTTTGAAGCAGCACAACTCTAGTTTTTTTAAGAATCTTTAATTTTTTCTAAAGAAAAAAAAAACTAAATTTGTGGAAAGGAGTAAAACGGGTTTCTGATAATTGCAAACATATTCTAACATAAAAGCTGACTACCGAATATTACTCCACTAGGCATCGATTAATTGAAATAAATTAATAGAGCAATTTTAAAACTGCTGCATTTATTGAAACAAAATTTCTATAAATATAAATAAATTAGAACAAATCAATTCAGTAGTAATACAAAACCAACAGCAATGTGATACTGCCCCCTGCCAATCACCCACAACAGAAACAACAACTAAATTCATTGTCGACCACTTACAGTATTTCGTACGACTGGCTGCAGCGCAGACAGACTCCCACAATTGAAATATGTATGTATGTATGTAAATGCAATGATTTCAATATATACTCGTAGTTGTTGTTGTTGTTGATGTTGATGTTGTTTTTGTTTTTTTTTAATTTTCATTTTCGCAAAACGTATTTATGTATTTGGCATTCATGATATTATTTTTAATTTTGTTGCAATTCACTTAAACAAAATACATAGAACAAATATATGTATGTATTTAAGCGTGTGAATATACATACATACATTCGTTTAAGTTTATATGTATGTATGTACATTAGGGTGGGGCGATTTGAACATCTTAATGGAGTTTTGGCCTTGTGAAAGTGCAAACTTTTCGTGAAAATATTGCTAAATTACCATTTTCACTTGTGCATAGCGCAAAATCATAAATCAATATTTTCACGAAAAATTTGCACTTTCACAAGGCCAAAACTCACTGAAGGAGCGTTCCAATGCTTTTGCGATGTACTAGAGACTTTTGTCTTAGTATTGGATCAGAAATCTCAATGGTTTGGCGGTTATAGGCCAAAATATCGAAAAAAAAAACGTGACAAAAGTCTGAGAAAAAACTTCAAGTCAATATCTGAAAGCTCGATTTTCACCGTAGACGTATGGTCTAGTGGACTCTTTTGCTCAGTGCGATCCCAAGAATCAGAAACGCGAAGTGCCCATTAAGATTTTTTTCCTTCCATACTAATCGCCCCACCCTAATGTACATATAGGTATGCACTGAAAATTATTTCAAATAATTTTTATTATGTTGAATATTAAATTTTAATGATTGTTTATGTACATACTCGTATGTGTGTATGTATGTATGTCCTAGTATTTATGCATGTTTTTTTTTCTATGAGCAACAACAAATTAATACATTCTGTTATTTTTACATCGATGTATGTATGTACGTAGAAATTATTAGACGACAATGATAATTTCTACATAGAATTGTAATCTTGTTATTGCGTCGCTTGTATTTTTGTAAGAACGAAGGAGCGAACGATGTTGTTTGTTGCATCAATAGAAGTCGCACCTTAAAAACCGCATACGCATTAAAAGCAACACAAGATCAACCACAAATAATCGCAACTACTAACTGCATGCATGGCAAATAAATCACCCACTTGTACTTGTCAAAAATTTATGATAATGATTTAAAAACTTAATTGAAAGCGACAACAACTTTGAAGAACTCGTACATACAATATACTGTGAGCGTCAAAATAAATTTAACACCACATATTATTAAAAGAAAATCTGAATTATATTAATATAAATATTATTTTGCATTTTTATAAAGTATTGTTCAAACATATTTGAACATATTATTTAATTTTAATTTTTATGTAAAATTGTATGACTTTACAAAACGCATGTCTACATTTGGTAAATGGAATGAGTCCCATATTACTTAACACATGCGTTTAAGTGAAATATTCTCATCACTCACGCCTTCATAAGAATGATAGATAGCTTAGTACTAGTAAGTATACGTACTACAAGGTGGCGCAAAAGTAATCCTCCTATCAGAAAATGCTATAAATTTTGCGATTGTTCCCTAATGTCAGTTCTGTTTTGACATTTGTGTAGTAAACACATGCGAAATACACGTTAATAAACATTGTTACGCTATACTGCTCCAGAACGCAGAATATTGCAGACTTTGGCACAACGTGAATTTCGTCGCAGATTTCCCGGCCGTCCAACGCCTACTGATGAAACACTGCGACGTTTAGCCGCTCGCCTCGAAGAGACTGGCACAACACGAGATGCTGTCAGGCGTGGCAGAAGAATCAAAGTTTTTGATTTTTTTTAATTACAGCCAAAAAACATTGGAAGTTTACTTTTGCGCCACCTTGTAGTTTAGTTTATGATTTTAATGTTTAATACTAAAGGTTTTAATTTGAAAATTTTAGCGTCAAAATAACTGCAAGTTTCCTAATTCATCATTAAAAATGATCAAGTTATGAGGTGTAACCCCTAGTGTAGAGAAATTAGAACTAGCGCAGAGCTAGATCTTCCAACAAGCCAATCATCCTAAAAATACTTGCAAAATTGTGAAAGAGTGGTTGCTCAATCATTGTCCAGAAACTTAAGCACCTGTGGGAATATCTGGACAAAAAAAATTGGCAAGTAAATATTTCTTGCAAGTATGACCTAAAAAAATTTTCAACTGTTTTCTTATATTTCTTGCCAGTTTTTTTAATTTTATTTAGAATTTTATGACAAATATAGCTGATATTTTAGAAAATTTGTTCGAGCAAAATTCACAAAAAAATAAACCTATATATCTCATGACTTAAATGAGATAACATACACATGTGAGCGTAGTTTTTCTTGATCTTATAAAGGACTCTGTATATTTAAAATTTCAGCAAATTAGGATTACAAATGTAAAACTTGAGGTGATGAATGTGAGCTGCCGCCCACTAGCACCCCTTCCGCATACAACACCAAAAAACTATTAATCAACTCGAAAACACCTTAGTTCCAACGATGTGACACTTTGTTACGATATCTGCAATAGCTTTCGAGATACCGAATTCCAAAATTAAGCGTTTCTCAATTATTGCGCTACGCTGCATACTTTTTCAAAATCGCTAAAATTTGTTTATTGTCAGGAACTACAGTACCACTCCGACTTATTTTCGAAATGCATATATACGTAAAATTTCTACATAATATATAATAGCTGATGATAAAGGGAGCTCATATACCTTCACCTACTGCAACTTTAATAGAGTTTAAAATGTTTAAAAAACACTCTCACGTCCAAAAGACACAACCAAAATCAACAAAGTTTACAAAAACCCGTTTATAATTCTCCTACGCAGTTTGGTATTGAAAATCAGCAAAATAATAGAACCAGAGTTATGGACCAATATGTGAGACAACCTCCATAAAAATTTGATATTTTTAAATATTTTTCTTCCAATTTTTTTAAATATATTGCAGATATTGCCATGAAATTTTGTACACTTTATTTTTATGATAAAATAAGAAAGTATGAGGAAAAAAGTAAAAATCGGTCTATGATTTCCTATAACCCCATTCCCAAAATATGGCTTAATGTTAAATAAATGCCTGTAAAATTGAAATATTAATACAAAATTCAGCAAAAATAAGTTTCATGCAAAAAGAAATCTTAAAACGAAATTTTGTTTAGTACGGCCCATGTTTGATCATAGACCCCATATAAAGTCCGCATCTAAAATTCACTTAAATACGTATAAATCTGGTACCAAAATAGTTACCAGGTTAAAATTCAACACAAATAATTCTTATAGATATATAAATTGTTGTACTAAATTTTATGATGGTCGGTCCATAATTGGTCATAGCTCCCATATAAGAACCACATCCGAAAAAGTTATTAATCTTTATATATATCTTATAAATATCGGTCGTTACCGATTAAAGCTTTATATATATATGTATATATAAAATGTTGTAAAATTCGGTCCATATTTGACCGGAACCCCTATACCAAGCCCTCTTCCGAAAATCACATCAATACTCATAAATATCTTATAAAAATTGATACCGATCTAAAATTTTACACGGATCATTTACATACATGCCAAAATAAAACCTCCGGGTTTTGGAAAATATCAGTCCATATTTGACCACTTCCGAAATTCACTTTAATACTAATAACGTTAATAATAATATGTATTTTCCGTTATTCCGTTAAAATTCGACGTAAGATATTCTCATATGCATAAAATTATCTGTTCCAATATTTAAGAGTTCGGCCCTTGATTTGTTATGCCATATAAGGACCATTTTCGAAAAACAATTTAACAAAAATGTCTAATAAATATCGATATCGAACCAATATGAATCAGCAATTTTAATTTAGAAGTCATATTAATGTCAGTTAGAGGGCAATTATGCTACTGAATTTTATAGCTGTCAGTCAATAATAGATCCTCAATTAAGTCCACTTCCTTACGAGCTTAACAACCAACCATACAACTTTTGTAAATAACGTTATTGAGATGAAATTCAACCAAAATTAGCCTAAAATACATAGAAATAATATTAGTGGATACTGGATTTAGAAGCTATCAGTCCAGTCAGTTGTTAAGATCAAATTCAACCAAAAAAAAAAAAACCTTCATGAGAAGGGTATATATAAGTTTGTCATTCCGTTTGTAATTTCCACAATATAATTTACCGACCCCATAAAGTATATATATTCTGGATCCTTATAGATAGCGGAGTCTATTAAGCCATGTTCGTCTGTCTGTCTGGATGTTGAAATCAGTTTTCTGAAGTCCCCAGATATCTCTGAGATCCAAATCTTCAATAATTCTGTCAGACATGCTTTCGAGAAGTTTGCTATTTAAAATCAGCAAAATCGGTTTAGGCCAACCAGAGTTATGGACCAATATGTGAGACAACCTCCAAAAAAATTTGATATTTTTTGTCCATTTTATTGCAATATTTTGAAATATATTGCAGATAATACCATGCAATTTTGTATACGTTGTTTTTATGATAAAATAAAAAAGTGTGCAGAAAATAGTATGAATCGGTCCATGATTTCTCATAGCTCCCATACAAAAATCTTCCCAAAATATTGCTCCATTATACATAAATGCCTATAAAATTGGAATATCAAGACAAAATTCAGAAAAAATAAGTTTTATGGAAAAATAAATCGCGAAACCAAATTTTGTTTAGTTCGGTCCATGTTTGACTATAGCCCCCATATAAAGTCCACTCCAAAATTCACTTAAATACGTATAAAACAGATCTAAATAATGTTAAACGGCTAAAAATTTACATGAAGAATCTTAATAGACAAACAAATTGTTGTACTAAATTTTATGGTGGTCGGCCCAGAATTAGTCATAGCTCCCATACAAGGACCTCATCTGAAAAAGACATTTATCCCTATATATATTGTATAAATATCGGTAATGACTCAAAACTTTACACAAATCATTTACATATATACAAAAATCATCCCACAAAATTTTGTGAATTTCGGTCTATGCCCCATATAAAGCCGTCTTCCGAGAATCACTTTAATACTCATGAATCTCTTACAAATAAGGGTACCAATCCAAAATTTTACACGGATCATTTACATACATGCCTAAATCAAACTGCTGGATTTTGCGAATATCGGTCCATATTTGACTATGTCCCTCAAATAAGGTCCACTTCCGAAATCCACGTTAATACTAATATATATCTTAAATATACCGTTATAATGTTGAAATTCGACGTGAAATATCCTCATATGCATAAAAATCAGTGTTCCTAAATTTAAGAATATCGGCCCATAATTTGTCATAGCTGCCATATAAGAACATTTCCAAAAAAACAAATAAATTCGGGTCTAAAAATATTATTTTCGGATTTAACCTATATTCAGTCCATATTTTATAATCATGATATATATCGTTGGAAAGGTAATTTTAATACCTTTTATTTAATGTATTACAAATTATCAGACACCCAGTAGTTCTCGAGATATAGGCCTATATATTTTCAACTTTACGGGCCCGCCCCCACGAAAATAGGCGTAACCGCCAACAAATATTTTTTTGCTGGCATCTCCTCTAAAAGCCCTATTTGATGAAGTTTTTTTTTTTTTTTGAGCAAAGTCACTAAAACCGAATTGTTCCCCTTTTTTATACTCTGTTTGTTAAATTGCACTCAAGATTATTATGAACATCAGACAAACTCTGTAAATTATGGTAAAAATTGCATCCACAACAAAGGTGAAGGGTATATAAGATTCGGCATAGCCGAATATAGCACTTTTACTTGCTTATACTCTGTTTCTTAACTTGTTGTGAATATGGAAAAATGTTTTTTAAATTTTATAAATTGTTAAATTGCACTCAAGAAACTCTGTAAATTATAGTAATTAAAAATTTTAAAATTAGATAAAATTTCAAAACATTTAAAATAAATTATGTTGGTCGTAAAATTGTTATTGTTTATATGTATAAACAATAACAAAATTTGAATAGAAAACACAGAACAACCAGTGTAGTTTTTGTATTTCTTATTACGTTTAGGTGAAGGGTATTAAATATTCGGCATAGCCGAATATTGCACTATATCTTGTTTTAAATTGCTAATTACAGCCAAGATTGTTATGAAAATCAGACAAACTTTGTAAATTATGGTAAGAATTGGTAATTTTATCAATTTTAAAAGGTCAAAATTGGGATATTAAACCTCAATACGTAAATTGGCTCTTCGAAGCGGTTATAAAACCGATATTATTTTACGGGGTCTCGGTCTGGTGGAAAGCAATTGACAAAATCTCGAACTGTGTACTATTTGATAGGATATTAAGGAGGACTGCTATATTGATTACTGGAGCAATGGGTACAACTCCGACTAAATCACTTTGTACGATAATGAACTGGCTACCAGTTGATTTGACGGCCAGAAAGCTGGCTCTGAATACTGCCGTAAGGCTGGATACAATAGGCGCTTGGAAGCATGTATATTATGGGCATGCAAGCATAATTAAGGAGGTAAACTGTCTTCCTGATAAAATTGTTTACTGCACTCCTAGACGATTCTTCTCGAGGGATTTTAGCTACTCCATTTCGAATAATGCGGTATCAGAAGAAGGCCTATCCCTCAAAACTATGAGTTAATCTGTCTATACTCATGGCTCCAAAAAAGGCCAGAAGATTAGGTCTCCCCTACAATGATTTCTGTAGAAGTTGTAAAGATGAAGAAGAGGAGGAAACAATCTCTCATCGTCTCTGTCATTGTACAGCAATGGGCACCATGCGTAACACCTTCTTGGGACAACCGTCCTTCAATAATCTATCTGAAGTATCAGACTTAAAATTAGAGCGTATCACACTATCCCTTCACTTGCAACGGAACTACTGGCTATTAGGTAGCTCGGAGTATGATTTCTCATTGTAGGTAGTATGTTTATAGCAATGTAACTTATTATTAAAATTTAACAAAGTTAAAATTCAAAAAATTCAATTTTTTTGCCAAACTATTTCAAAACTACGTTAATTTTAAATTTTCCGTTTTTCCCGAGATATTTAAATTTTTTTCTGCGGGGGATTTCCGGAACACCAAACTCTAGTCGGCATACATAAAAACTTAATCCCAATAGCTGTTTGAGGGAAAATATTTACCAACACGTTTTTGTTCTGTCACTCACTATACGATTTGTATTTTCACTTGAACGATAATTTTGAATAACACCAGTGTAATTACCTCAAGAATTACACTGGTGTTACATTTTTTGCACGGTCAATTTCTTACAGTCCCGGATTTTGCATAATTCGCTTTATAACATAATTTACATTACTTCTTAGAAGCTATAGCTTTTTGGAATTTAAAAACTATTTTCTTTCTATTTTAATTTTCCATTGCTCAGAACTAGCACAAATATAGGGTCAGCCATTTTATAACTTTTTAATTTGTTTTGTTTTTTAATAATAAGGCGTGGCAGAGGCCAGCTGTATTTTTAAAATCAGCGTTCTGTGAGAAATGTGAGATACAAATAATGCCTTTTCTGAGAAATCATCCTTCCGGAGCTGTCAATTAGCCGCCTAGAACGTGTGATTTCACATCTCTGGATTTTTTTCTTTGTGGTTATATGAGGTCAAAAGTCGTTATTCGCGAGCTACCATTCAAATTAAAGGGTTTGTACGTGAAGCGCAAGCAAATTATTCTTTTCTTTCTTAGTTTGGGTAAATATTAAATTTCAGTCTCTGTTCATGTTCTAATAAAATACCAAGGAATCTGACGTTTTGCCTAAAATTAGTCTAAAAATTGTAGATTTTGAATGAGAGAAACAGAGCTGTGGATCTAGATATATGTGACCCGGTCTATGAAAAGGTGGTTTATGACTCAAAAAAAATGTTTCCACTTTTTTTTTTTGGTTTCGATAATTTTTGACGTGGTGAAAACTAGAAAGTCCTAACTTGCTTAGAAGTGTACTAAAAATGTAGAGAAAGAAGAGCACAAATGAAAGAAAAACAGGATTTTATTGAAAATCCAGAATCAAGACAATAAATGGAATTGAAGAATTTAAAAATAGGATAGAACGCTACAAAAACGATCTTACAAAAAAAAGGCTGTATTGCACAAAAAATATTTATTTAGCAGTATTAAGTAGTTTTTTCGTTGCTATCCTTGTTGAAACCTTTGAAGTTACTCGTTTTTTTTCGAATCTCCTTCTGGAGATGAGGCCTTACGTTTTTTTGATTTTTTTTATTGCAGTTCTTTCTTTTTTGGATCTTGATTTGAAGACGAAGCTACAGACTTCTTCGGTTTAGGTTTTTTGGTTGCCTTTTGGGCATGACTGTTCATAATGCAATAGAAAAACTACTAAGAAACTGACGAAATGCATTATTTATCTTTAACAGCTGTGTCTCGCAATTTCTTTTTTGAATCATAAGCCACCTTTTCATAGGCCGGGCCACATATACGAGAATAAAGGGATTAGTAGGCGTTTTGAATTTTAAGAATTTCGGCAAAATCAAAAACATTTTGCAATAATTTGTTCAATATAAAATTACTTTATAATGTTGTTCAGTTTAATAAACCTGGGGCCAAATTACCGCATTCGATATCGTGTAAAATTGATCGTAATTTTCCTATTTGAGATTATGGCATTCGATATCGAGCAAGAAATTTAGTACATTTTATCATAATTTCGATATCGAAATCATTTTTCGATACGATAGCTCATTCGATCACGAATGCGGTTATTTGGCCCCTGAATCAGAATATTATTAGTTAATTTATAATATATACTGAAGTTTTTACTTAACCGGGTTTAAATAACAATTGTTAAATATTTAATAACTAAACAAACTATTTATAATTAAAAGAGACTAATAAAAATAGATTATTCCTTTGTGAATATTTTTGCAATTTATTGTCACCTTTAATAGATAGATGATCTATCTATTCGAATTAGTAATTCAACTACTAAAGACCACAAAAAATATTTAATAAGTATTTTTAAGCGTTTTTCTTTACATACAGACATGAAAACATTTTTTATTATTATTTTATTATATTTAAATAGCTTTCATTATGAGACGATTACTTTGAAAAATGTATGTGCAAAATGTTAAAATAAATGCATTTCTTGTGTTGTTGTCTTTGAATGTTTTAAAACATGTAATAGAATAGAGAACTTTATTGCAACACGACAATAAGTACGTCGAATTCTGTGTACTTGCTGACTGACATATTCGGATATAGAGTCTGCCACTTACGGCCACAACAACAACAGCACTATATACGATGCACTCACACATTAAAAAGACAAACTATAAACATATAAATAAATAAATAAAATATTACCCACATAAAAGATATGTATGTATTTACAAATGTTTGTTCTACATGTAAAGTATCAGTACATTACGTTTTCATCTTCAAAAACGAGACGAAATATCTCCCACTATAATGCGTTGAAATAGCTCATCATGACCTAACCGAACATAATATATCGAGAGCCAAATCTTGTTTACAATTTCAAATGATATTATATGGCGAGAATTTTATTTGTTTATTGTTTATTGTTTATTTTTTTCAGTATAAATGTACGTATGTATATGAAATACATTTATTTATTTATAATACATATTGTGTGTATCTACTTATTCCTCGCAAAACACACTACACTACAATACAATCTGAATTATACCAGTTTTTTAATATAATTTATAAAATATTTTCATTTTCAGTGAATCAGCTCTGGTTATCCAATGGTGAATTAAATGTCGATAGTATTTAGTAATTTTAATATGCAGCGATAAAATAATTAATAACATTTTGCTAGTTGAAAACTTGAAAATGTTGTTTAACATGGAATGTAGGGGTCTTATTTGGTAGATTATGAAGGAAGGTGTTGGTGTTTATGAACAATCGGTTTAAATGTTTCTACATTGACAGACTTCTGTGTATTTCCGAAGCGCATTCGGACGGTTGAGCTAAAAACAAATTTTCAATGTATTGTGCGATCCACTGACTAAACGACAAAGAATCTCTCAGCTCCTGTTGAAGAACGAGTACTACGAAACTCCCTCAGAAACAAGTTCCGAAAATTCAGCGAAACAAACCCCATTAGTATCGACTCAACTATTCGATTTTTCGTTTGTTCGAATAAAACGAATAATTCGAACAAGAGAATTTAACTTGTTCAAATATATATAAAGCGTGATCCATATCGAGGTTCCCTACTTTTTTAAAGAAAAAAAAAAAAGCACAGAAAATTCAAATTTAATGAGGGATGTTTATTATCATTTGAAAGAACATTACTTGGCATATAGTTTTTGAAGATTATGTCTATCAAATGTTGGCCGTTGCTACGTCGCAGATGGTCTATCCGTTGAATCCAATTTCCGATGACTCGTTTGAGCATTTCGACTGGTAACTGGCGAATGACACGCGTGATGTTTCCCTCCAAGGCCTGAATCGAAGTAGGTTTGTCCGCATAAACTTTTGACTTAACATATTACCACAGGAAAAAGTCTAACGGTGTGATATCACACGATCTTGATGGCCAATCGGCCGGCCCAAAACGTGAAATTATGTGCTCACCGAAGTGTTTTCTCAATATATCCATTGATTGATGCGATGTGTGGAAAATGGCGCCGTCGTGCTGAAACCAAATGCCGCCGAGATCACGAGCTTCAATTACAGGCATCAAATAGTCGTGACACGATAACGGTCGCCATTGTAGGTTACGTTCGCACTGGCATAATTTTTAAAGAAATATTTACCGAATATTCCACCGGCCCACAAACCACACCAAACCGTTTTTTTTTCTGGATGAAGAGGCAGTTCTTAAATCTCTTTAGGTTGCTCTTCGTCCCAAATGCGTCAATTTTGTTTGTGAATCACCCTTTATATTCGAATTATTCGAATAATTTAAAATTTTTAAATAAGGCATCATATAAATTTCTTTCCTTCATCAAGTTGTACATAAAATAGTATCGCCTAAAGTCATCTTTTTATATACATTTTAATAATTAAATTCTTTGTCTATTTCAATGTTATCATTATCAATATTATCAGCAGTATCACTTCATTTAACATATTCAACATCTTATTTGCCACCATTTTAGGTCAGGTTATAACGATGATAATGGTAAGCAACAGTTGACTTTTGGTTGAAGAGTTTAAAAATGATCAGCAAGAAAATCCATTTGCTGAGTTGCTACATTATATATTTAGCTTTTCAGTAGCAATGCAGTTAAAATGGTTAAAACAAAACATAAAAATCGAATTAAATTTAAAATATTAAATGCCGTATGAAATATTCGATATTCTTTAAAAAAAAAAAGCTACAGCTATGTTGCCACGATTTTGAAATGTATGATGATCTCCTAAAATTGCTAGACACTCGTAACATTTATGCAAATCCTAGTTCTGATTCTTCTGAGGATGAATAAATATGTATATATGTATACATATTTTATAATTATATGTACATAGATGTGTGAAAATTTGAAAATATTGAAATGGATATTACAAACTCTTAAAAATCAGATTTGTTGGGTAGATCTTATTTCATTATTTTGCATCTAAAACTAATCAATGCTTAATTTTATTGACTAAAAATACAAACTTTTTCTTACATCTTCAAAATTTGCTATTTAAATCTTTTTAAAAGATTCATTTCAAAAACAAGTAAGAAAGTATAGTCTGTCAAGCCCGAAATTGAAAAAAAAACTTATAATGGACCAATCATTCAAAAATTTAATGCCATGACTTCCGTGAATGTAAATATTGTGTATGTTATAATTTATCTCGATATAAATAGTTTTAAAAGATTTATGGAGGTTAAAGTGAATTACGGAGAGGGTCTTATATGGGAGTTTTGACTAATTATGGACCAACATTTATAAACCATTGGGTGTCATCATTTTTGTACACATTTTTATTAAATTGTATTCGGATAACAACATTTTGAAGAGATTTATAGTCGTTAAAGTGACTTTCGGAGGTGGGCCTTATATGGGAGCTACGACTAATTATGGAATGATCATCATGAAATTCTACCATATTATTTGCACATGTGTGAAACATATTTCTGTTCAATATTATTTGGATACCAACATTTTTAAAAGAGTTATGCTCTTTAAAGTGATTTTCGGAAGTTTAGCTTATAAAAGACCGATTTGCACCATCCATCCTTGGGTCGAAAAAATTTCACGTACCAAATTTTATCGAAATATCTTCAAAATTGCGACCTGTACTCTACGCACAAGCTTTACATGAACAGCCAGCTAGAAGGACGGACGGACGGACTCGATCGGTATACTTTAAGGTGGGTGTTGGACCAATATTTTTGGGCGTTACAAGCATCACCACAAATCCAATATGGTGGTGTAGGGTATAAAAAACAGAAATTAATTAAAATTGTGTTGGCTATTTTTTTAGCATTTTTTTAAGGCATTGTTTTTTAAGCCCATTTAGCTTCTTTTTTCCAGCTCCGGACAACACTGATTAACACATCCAGTTACAACATTGCAAATCATTTATTGGAAAGAAAGTTTGTCAATATTTGTTTTGTTCTCTAAACAGAAATATTATTACATAAATATGTCCTTTAAGGCATCGATATGTGATGCAAGTGTGTCCAACTTTGCCAACAATAGATTTGCTCTCCGCAACCGAATGCAATTTCATTTTGTATTGTTATTAATGCTGTAAGAGAATGAAAATGTTAAAGATGCAATATCACAAAACTACAAATTAAATGAAATTCCACTTTTTTGTATTGTCTGCCTCCACCTCTTTCTCCCTCTTAATGATACTCGTATACTGAACTGTATAAATATTTCAAGTCAAACGCAGTTCCTTCACAATTAAAGAAAATTTATGCTTTTCTTTCTTCAAAGAAATTTTTTTATTTTCATTTTTTTACGTTTTTGCCATTTCAAAATTGCTGATCACGTACAATTTCTCTGATTGTATGTGATTTCTGTTTCATGCTATTGCAAGCAGGAATGTGCAAAAAATAATTGCTAGTGTGCCACAAACATATTTGTATGTATGTATGTGCATAAAAAATATAGGGCTCTCATATAACACGTTTAGTTTCGTTCCCATTTAAATATTTTACATACCCCAAATTATACGAAAAGTTTTACTCGAATTCACATAATTTAGTCATGTGGTTGGGCCAAATGTTGTACAATCACCATCAATTGAATTGTATTACATTAAATAAACGTTACACTTTTATTAAAGAAAAATACAAAAAGAAATCTATACATACAAAAATACTATTTCACTATTACGTTTTTTTTCTATTAATTTTTCATTGTATTACTGAGTGTAAGCAAAAAAAAATCAAGAAAACGGTTGAGATGATGAAAATGGAACCATTTTTGTTGAATAAATTTCAATAGAACAAAATGCATCTACAATAAAGTATTCAAAAACCGAACTTTATAGAAAACTGGTTTTCGGGTTATTCGAAAAATTTAATTTAAAATAAAACCGGTTTCGAATACGTTTACAACTGATATGCGGTACTATTTTAATTTGTCTTTATTTTGTGTACGCATTCGTGATATAAAACAAACAATACATAATAAATGTTATTAATCAAAACATTTTTTTAATAATTGATCATTTCGTCAAAAAGCATTATAGCGTAGCCAGACGACAGCGTTAATTTTACCCTGACAGACGACAGTTTTTGCATTTAGTAAACAGCTGTTTGTTTGTAAACAACTGTTTAATTGTGAAAAAATTTTGGAAAAAAAAGCTGAAATTACTTTTGCTGAAACTGTTCCATAATGCAAAAATTGTTCATGCACTAGCAACCATCAACCTGAACGTGTTGCGCAGTGGGACACTCTGAAATAAGAGAAAGGCAATTGTGGAATTTATTTTTATTATTTTAATTTTACAATTGTCTTCTTCTTCTTCTTTTACAATAGTAAACAATTTGATAACATATGATTGATTGTCGACGATGTTGCCATATTGTAATAGCTAAATTCAGTATAAATTCACTCTGATTTTGTGCATTTACGTCTAACCTAATGCGCATTAGGATGGGGATAATTTACGAGTTAATTTGAAATAAGGCTGCTAATGGAAATTAACTGTGTCGTCTGTCTACACTATTAGATCTACTGCATACATAATAATAAAATGTGTCAAAAGTATTTCCAAAATGAAGACTTTCCGGAGACCTTTAAGGATATGTAAATATTTTTAATAAAATTGCTTTATAAAGGAAAATAAGTTGGAGTGCAATATTCGGCTGTGTCGAATCTTAAATACTTTCGAACTAAATATAATGTAAAATACAAAAAGTACACTTTTTATAGGACTAGAACATCCTATTCAGTGTTTTTTAATAATAATAATAGGTAAAGGTGCTATCAGACGGGATGTATTTTACATATGTACTGACGAATTTTCCATCTGTAAAAGTTGTACACATCGTGTGATACATATGAAACTTTGCATGTGTAAAATACATGTCGAAATACATATGTATTTTTTTCGATTAGAACACGCTCTATTTTCCTGTGACAAACATAAACAAAACAGCTGGTTTGCTTTGAAACAAAAATTGTGTGAAAAAATAAAATTAAAAAAATTGGATAATGAACATGGAAAAGTAAGTATTTTTCGATTTTTAATAAATTAAATTAGGTTTATTATATTTATTGCAGAAGCAATTCTTGAAATTTATACACGTTTAAAAGACAGCTTTTGTTTACATTTATAGGTTATGTCATACGGAAAAACATAAGCAGGTGTGATAGCAAAAATTATGAATCGTATGTAAAATGGAAATTTTGACATACATACGGAATTACATATGGGTAAGAAAAGTGACAGTACATATGTAAAATACATCCCGTCTGATAGCACCTTTAGCATTATATATATTTTTTGAAAGACAATTTTACCAACAACATAGTTTATATCAAATGTTTTAGCATTTTATCTTATTTTGACCATTACCAATTCTTACCATTATTTACACACTCACATAGTGTTGCTTGAACTGGTCGGACGTGTTATTTTTAGTGCGGCTGAATTTTCGTAATAGGTGAAAAAAAAATAAAAAAAAAAAAAAACTTGTAATAAGTGAAAAAAAAAAAAAAAAAAAAAATATATATATATATATAAAAAAAGATATCGTAATAGGTGGAAAAATAGTGGTTTTTCGGTAATTTAAAAATCGCAAAACAACTGCATGAGTGTCCCGCTCAGATGTAATTCTGAGAAAGAGCTAAGCTACAGTAGAAAAAACTTATGGATCTCTGAGGAAGAATCTTTAAGAAAATCCGTGGAGTCTCTTCTCACTACAAAAGCCGAAATACGGCGCCGTTCCTGTTCGCCCAATATAGTTATCTCATCCGATGAGAAATCATCATCTTCATCAAATAGTGCAGTCAAACCCAAAAAACAAGTAGGTATGGATAAGTACATCACCGTTCTCAAGCGACAGAGGAGCCCGACATCTGCTCAAATGTCTTCCAATTCCAATAAAGTTCCTAAGACCGTCAGCAGTGATAAGCCAAATGATCAAAACAGATTTGCTCTACTTCAGACGGATGACCCAGAAATACCGAAAAAGACGTTTAAGCCCCCACCAATTTACCTGAGAGAGCCCACTTCCAATAAACTGGTACAAGGAATTGTTGCTGTAATAGGTGAGAACATGTTTAGCGTAACCTCAATTAAACATGGAAAAATCAGCGAGACAAAGATCCAAGTGAATAGGGAAGATGATTTTCGAAAATTGTCCAACCAGTTGGAGAGGGAGACCAGGGATTTCTATACCTATCAGCTCAAAAGCGCAAAAGGACTCCAAGTCGTTCTAAAGGGTATAGACCCATGTGTTGATCCTGCGGAGATAAAGAACGGATTAATGGACAAAGGGTTCAAAATCAAGAGCGTAGTGAATATTAGAAACCGTGAAAAGATTCCTCAGCCCATGTTCAGGGTAGAATTGGAACCCGGAGATGTTGCCTTAAAGAAAAACGAGTCCCATCCAATTTACAATCTTATTTATCTTCTACATCGTAGAATTACCGTGGAGGAACCGCATAAGCGTGTTGGACCCGTCCAGTGTCTTAATTGTCAAGAATTTGGTCACACCAAAGCGTATTGTAAATTGCCGTCTGTTTGTGTTGCATGTGGGGAACTACATGCAACTGCTCAATGTAATAAGTCCAAAACGGACTTAAAAATAAAAAAATGCAGTAACTGTGGAGGAAATCATACCGCTAATTATAGAGGTTGTCCAGTTTATACTTATTTGAAGGGCATAAGGACCAATAAGTCGCCAGTATTACCTGATCATCCTCAACAACCTAATTTCACGTCGAGTAAGAATTTTCCTCAAATTGTACGACCAACTACTCACGTAAACGCTCCTAATTCTAGACAAGTTTCTTACGCAAACGTGGTCAAATCTAATATGCCAGGTCTGGAGCAGGAACCTATATCGCAATATTCTGAGCCACATATCAACAATCTAGAGACAACATTGCAGACACTTGTCCAAACTATGAACACTTTTACGACCACCATGACATCCATGATGCAGGAAATGCTGAAAATGCAATCCACTATCTTGCAAGCCATTTTAAAGAAATGATTTATTTAAAAATTTGTTTTTGGAACGCGAACGGCCTCCGCCAACATAAAAACGAACTGGAATACTTCCTGATGGATAAGCAGATTGATGTTATGATGATTGCTGAAACTCACTTGACGTCGACAGGGTACTTCAAAATTAATGGCTACGTGTTGTACGATACTAAAGATCCCCGCGGAAGAGCTTGTGGAGGTTCGGCAATTCTTATAAAGAACAGAATAAAACATTATCTAATGAATAACATAAGTGAGGATTACCTCCAAGCAACAAACATTTGCATTGAATTCTGTCAATACAAATTTGTTTTATCATCGATTTATTCTCCGCCTCGATTCTCAATAAAAGAACACCAATACCATAACTTCTTTAATTCCCTTGGAGCTAGATTTTTAGTTGCTGGCGACTTTAACGCCAAACACACATTTTGGGGTTCACGTCTGGTAACCCCAAAGGGTCGCGTACTCTTCAACACCATTGCTCAAATGGGCTTAGATGTACTCTCAAGCGGACATCCCACCTACTGGCCGACGGACCGACGGAAGATTCCCGATGTTATTGACTTTGGAGTAGTGAAAAATATCCCTGTAGAATGGATGCAAGTGGATCCTTCATTAGACTTGTCCTCAGATCACTCTCCTACTATCATTTCAATGCATTTCCCTCAAGTGTGTGGCTCTCCATTTAGAAACATGACTAAGACCCGAGTAAGCTGGATAAAATACAAAAAGTATTTAAGTTCTCATTGCACGGAAAATATTGTGTTGAGAACTACCGACGATATCGATGAGTCGATTGGCAACTTTACCGAGGACCTTCGACGAGCTGTGCATCACGCTTCCACTTATCACGTTGAATGTAGAAATAGGACAAACAGAACTTATTTATCTGAACTCGAACATCTCCTATCAGAAAAAAGAAGAATGAGAAGAGAGTGGCAACTTCACAGGTCTCCTGAACTGAAAGCTAGGCTACGGGTATGCAGAGATATACTAAGACATTTCTTAGAAACCCAAAGAACGGCTTCACTTACATCCTACTTGGAGGGTCTTGATAGTACCCCACAATCTGACTACTCGTTATGGAGGGCGGCAAGAGGTTTAAAAAGACCAGTGAGAGGAAAACCTCCTTTGCGAAATCCGACTGGTGACTGGGCTAGAAATGATTCCGAGAAAGGGACATTATTTGTTAACCATTTAAGAAATGTGTTTACTAAAAACAACTCAAATAACGTATCTGATTTGCCACCACTCGTTATTAGACCTCCTGTACCTCTAAGACTAAACTTTGGTGATGTCCAAAGCGCTATTGGTACTCTGAACCTTAGAAAGGCTCCAGGTATGGATAAAATCAGCAATAAAATGCTTGTGGAGTTACCTCGTGTAGCTAGAAGAATTATCCTCTTTATCTTCAACGCTATTTTACGCCTAGAATACTATCCTGCAGATTGGAAGGTGTCTATGATCACTATGATTCCTAAGTCAGGGAAGGATCACACCAAAGTAGAGTCATATAGGCCAATTAGTTTACTGCCGACAATTTCTAAACTGTTCGAAAAATTGTTAATGACTAAGTTGATTCCAATTCTGAACGACACTGAATGCATTCCTAATCATCAATTCGGCTTCAGAGCTAAACACAGCACCATCGAACAAACACACAGATTGGTAAATGTGATAAGAGGGTCGTTTGAAGACAAAAAATACTGCTCCGCCCTTTTCATTGATGTGTCCCAAGCGTTCGACAAAGTTTGGCATGACGGTTTAATGCACAAAATAAAATTAACTCTGCCTGCTAACACCCATAAACTTATGGAAAGCTATTTATACGGTCGCAAATTTAAAATCAAAGAAGGCAATTTTTTAAGCCCCGCTCAGCCAATTGAAACAGGTGTGCCACAGGGTAGCATACTGGGTCCTACTTTATATTTGATTTATGCCTCCGACATGCCGTCAGACCCCAAAATCCACACGTCAACTTTCGCAGACGATACAGCCTTTATCAGCGTTCACAAGGACCACCAAGTAGCATCACAGAATTTGCAGAATTATATTTATAAACTAGAGAATTGGCTAGAGCTTTGGAAAATCAGGGTTAATGAACAGAAATGTATTCATATCACTTTCACATTGCGAAAAGAAACTTGCTCGTTCATCAAAATAAATAATCAAATTATTCCTCAACATAATGAAGTCAAATACCTCGGCATTCACCTCGACCGCCGTTTAACTTGGAAGTCTCATATTGAAGCGAAACTTACACAGATGAGATTAAAAGCAGTGCAGCTTAATTGGCTAATTGGCAGAAATTCTTCACTAAAGTTGGACTGCAAACTATTGTTGTACAATGCAATTCTAAAGCCAATCTGGTGCTATGGAATTCAATTATGGGGTACTGCCTCAGCATCAAACATTGAAAAAATTCAAAGGGGTCAAAATAAAATTCTACGTATAATTACTGCAGCTCCATGGTATGTTAAAAATTCTCGAATTCACAAAGATCTATGCGTGCCATCAGTAAAAGTTGAATTTACAAAACACGCGTCAAAGTATGTCAGCAAACTTGAACACCACCCAAACCCACTTGCACGAGACATCCTTAACTTTAGTGGCCATAATCGGTTGAGAAGGAGGGATACCCTTGCTTTAACTCAAGCGCAAAATAGATGACTGGATCAGTTGATGTGAAATTTTTTTAGTATCATAAAATTTTTGTCTAGCACTGGCTGGGCTTATTATTTTCTTTTTAGTATTAAGATTTGAATACTTATTGTCATTTCATTATATGAAGATTCAATAAATAAATAAAGGCTATAAAAAAAAAAAAAAAAAAAAAAAAAAAAAAAAAAAAAAAAAAAAAAAAAAAAAAAAAAAAAAATTTACAGAGTTTGTTTATTTGTCATAACAATCTCACATGTAATACTCGTATAACCATTTATTTACTAAAAAATTTACATTATTTGGGACCTATTGCCAAATATGGACTGACAACTACAAAATCTATAACTAAAAAATTTACATTATTTGGGACCTATTGCCAAATATGGACTGACAACTACAAAATCTAGTAGTAGGTATAATTGGCATAGGAACTACTCGTATATTAGTATAATTTCTGGATTAAAATTACTAATCGGTATGAAATGTTGGTTGGTTTGTTTCAACAAAATACTGGTATATTTAAGAGCGTTGTAAGTATTTAAGTAATTTTCCAAACTAAGCACATTTATAAGCATTTATGTAACATTAATGGCCAAATTCACACCCCCTTATTCATAAAAACTTACAACAGGTTTATAAAACACATTTCCATACAAAATTTGCTTTATAAACCTCTTATAAACCTGTTGTAAGTTTTATGAATAAGGGCAACAGTCTTTAGTTAGCTAATGTTAATGCTTTCTTTATTCGTAATGCTTAGTTTGCCATAAGAATAACAATAGTTAAGCTATGTGTCCACGGTCGTCAGATATTACAACGTTGTCAGATCTAGCAATGTGCTAGCAATGTAGTGACATTGAAACATTTTTAGCATAAGGTAAATTGTCAGTTTACACGACTGTAACAAAAATGCACACAATTGTCACATAATTAATTTATCTGTCAACCGAAATTGTCAGTTTACACGGTTGTCAGATTGTTGTGTGGCATTGACAAATTCGTTTTGCAGTCTGTGTGTGTGTTTAAAAATTTTAAATATTGTCATGGAACAAAAAATAGCACTTTTTTATCAAAAAATATGTCGCTATCCATTTTTTATTTTCTTTAATTTAATTCTTTAATTTTCTTCCACTTTTTTCAAAAATTTTATTAATGCACACTTTATTTTAATTCTTTAATTTTCTTAAATTTTTTTCAAACATTTTATTTATGTATATACAGAGTTGCATTTAGAAATAATTTCTATGACAATGCTGCCATTGGCAGATGCATAAACTTTGCACATATGACAATGAAAAGTGTTTGACAATTGTCTTAAAACAATGACAATGCCAAAATTGTGTGTTTACACGATTGTTAGATGTGTGACAATATTTTTGTCTTCCAATGTACTAAAAATGCTTTTTCTTACAACGTTGGAAGACAAACATTTTAAGTTTACACGGTTGTTTGACAATTTCTGCACATTTTTCTGACAACGTTGTAATATCTGACGATCGTGGACACATACCTTTAAACAATAGTTAGTATTTTAGTTTACCAATGGTTAACTAATGACCGAGAATTCGGCCATAAGTCATATTTCGGGAGATATTTGTATAGGGGCTATTAGAAATCAGGCACCGATTCTTACCATTTTTACAGTTTGTCCTTCCATCGTAGAAATAACGTGTACAAAATTGCATGGTATTATCTGCAATATATTTAAACAAAATAGCTCAGTGTTACACACGGAAAGACAAACTTATATATATATGTATACCCTCATTCACCACTTGTGGTTTTGGACGGTATAAAAGTCATACGTTGAAAATATGATATAATCAGTTGTAATCGGTATTAGAACCGAAAACTATTTATTTTTTACAAACCTTTCCGTTTCTAACACATCGAAATAATGGTCGTAGAGCCAAAAAGTCTATATATTCTGGGTGCTCACAAGATTCTAAGACGATCTAGCCATCTCCGTCCGTCTGGCCGTCTGTTGAAACCACGATAGAGCTTCGAAAAAAGACATAGAACAATGAAACTTTTAACAAATATTCTCTGATCTACCGGAATGTTTGGTATTGCAAATGGGCAAAATCGCTCCAATAAACTTTGAGTTATAGATCAAAGTTTCAGACTACCTCGATATTTTTCAGCTATTTTTTTCCATTTTTTTTCAAATATAAGATAATATCATGAAATTTTGCACACTTTATTTTTCTTGTAAAAGGACAAGTTCTGTTGAAAATGGTAGGAATCATTCAACAATTGCTATGAGAAATTTCTCTCAAAAGTGTCCCGGAGTATGGATTTATGGTACATAGAAAAGCCGTATCCATACCAAATTCTGCAGTAACAAGTTTAATGCAAAGTGAAAACTCAAAACGATATTTTGTTTGTAACGGTCCATATTTTAACATAGCCCCACACAAAGACCATTTTCAGAAATCACTCAAATAGAAATAAATGTTTTATTAAAATCAAGTTGAAATTCCACAAAAATAATCCAAATGCACATTTTAATTATCGTACTAAATTTCATGATGATCGGCCCATATTTGACCTTAGCCACCATATAATAATCAGTTACTATTTGAGTTGGAATTCAACTCAAATATTCCATACATATACAAAAATCGTCACTCTCAATATGATGATGATCGGACCATATTTAAAAGTAGCCCCCTTATAAAGTCCACTTCCGAAAATCACTTAAATGCGCATAAATCTCTTATAAAAATCATTATTACCTTGATATTCAACACAAATAATTTGCATAAATGATTGGCCCGTAATAAGTCATAGTTCCCTTATGAGGACTATTCCCGAAAACTAATTAACCTACATATCGAACCGAAATGTTACACAGATCAGTTATTAACCACAGAATATACAGACGTGATAATTTTGACGTTTCGAAAAGCCAAAATCAGTTTCCTAGGGCGTTTTGGTACTTAATTTGCTGTGTAAATCGCTTTATGTTACACGCGGAAAAATATAAACAAAGTGAAGTTCTGAGAGAAAAAGACAAATTTAAATTGTTGATTATAACTGGAATATGCATAAAATTCTTATAAATATCGTCATTGAGATGAAATTCAGTTATATATTTGTTAGTTTTTAGAACATATTTTAGTTTGCGGGAGAATTACGATATCAAAATAAGAAATAAATGTCAAAATCTATAATAAGCAGGCAAAATAAATACAAAATAAATGAAAAAAAAGGTTACATTTTTTTGAGAAAAATTAAAAAAATGTTCTTAACTATAAAAACCGGTTAACCGCTCCCAAAAAACCAGATCGGCGAAAAATTCGAATTTTCAAATAAAAAAAAACGGTTAGCCGGTATCCGGTTTCGGTTTTTAAACTAGAAGCACTTTTTGAGTACTTTTACTTTTTTGTGAAACGAAATATACATTTTACAGAAATTTGGCTATCGGCTTTCGTAAACAAAAATTAATTAACGTTATAAATTTTGATTTCTAATGGAAAAAAATGCACATTTTGAATACAACAAAGAAAATATCAATCAACTGAATCAAATGAGTACACTAATACCCCGATTTGCGTTGATTCGATTTGCGTCATCAAAAAAAAGTTTCGTGGCTTCGAATTGCGTCGTTGATGTTTCGTTTTGCGTCGAAAAATACATAATTGTGGCTTCGAATTGCGTCGTTGATGTTTCGTTTTGCGTAGTTTTCTATTACATTTTGTGCATAGAAAGGGGATTTCCCTTTTTACTTGTTTTGGTCAAACACAAGACATCTGCTTACCTCTGTGACCATTGCCTTGCAGTAACACAAATTATTTTGTATGTAATTTATTAAATTGAATTACATAATTATATGTTTATGTTGATTTTTTATATGTATGAATTGGCTTTAATTTATTTTTTTACTTTAAGTTATCTTTTTGTTGCAATATATTTTAAAAAATATACCTCTGTATACATTTATTTATAGTAAAAACTTTCAACATTTCTAAAAATTTTCTTCTGGAACGAATTAACGAAAAATCCATACAAATATATGGAGAAAAGTGATTCGATTTGCGTTGTTTCGCATTGAGTCCCGTTTTGTCGGTCCCAGTTAACGACGCAAGTCGGGGTATTAGTGTATATATTAAAATCGTACAGAAATAAATTGGCAAACGTTTTCAATTATAGAAATTAAATTTTGATTTAAATAATTTCATCGTTATAATTAATAGCAAAAAAGAAAATTGTTTTAAATGTATTTGAAGAGTAATTGTGTGTCAAATTTTATATCAAAACTTTCTGGCGCATTTACAAAGTTAAATTGTAAGTTGGATTAAAATACAAGTGACCACAAGTTAAAAATGTAGAAGATGTAATATAGGTACATATTACTTATACTTTGAGCGTCAATATAAAGTAAACACCTAATATTGTGTGAAAAAATGTTTTAGGATATTGTGGTTTACAAGTAAAAATTTGAAACAAAATACAGGGTGGGCCAACTTGGACTGACTGATTTGAAATGCTTATAACTTTTGCATTTTTAATTTTTTTTTTGCAGATAATACAGAATTTTATAAAATTTCATAATGTCATCATACTCAGTGGAAGAACGTGTAAAAAAAAATATGCCAATAGATTGGTTTTGCTAGCTACAGAAAATGACAATTTTTTGGATAATCTGATTATGAGCGATGAAGCACATTTTCATTTAAATGGATATGTGAATAAACAGAACTGCCGAATTTGGGGTACAGAGAATCCAAGAGCATTGCATCAGCGACAATTACACCCTGTCAGATGCACTGTTTGGTGTGGAATCATGGCTGATAAAGTTATTGGTCCATATTTCTTCGAAAATGAGCTTAATGAACCACAAACCGTCTCTGGGGTGGTATACCGGACCATGTTGGAAAGTTTTTTACGTCCGATAGTTCTCAATAATCGTAACATATGGTTCCAGCAAGATGGAGCTACAGCTCATACCGCAAGAGCCACAAAAGTTATAAGCAGTTCAAATCAGTCAGTCAAACTTGGCCCACCCTGTATATTCCATAATTCATATGTAACTTAAGCAAAATATAACTAACGCATTAACAAAAACTAGAAAAATAAAGAACTTTTTTATGTTCTTTAACGGAAAAGTATCAGATTTTTCGCTTCAAAATAAAATAATAAATAGATATAGAATCAACGAGTTTTGAAATCAGGCAAAATGTTGTTCTATTCATTCTGTATTACTGCCTTTAGATTATCCTTATAAGAAATATTTCTTGCCTGATTTTTCTGTCCAGATATTCCCACAGGTGCTCAATTGGATTGCGGAGGATGATCTATAGTTTTTTGACGATGATTGAGCAACCACTCTTTCACAATTTTTGAGCTATGCTTAGGATCATTGTCCTGTTGTAAAATCTAGTTCTGCGCTAATTTTTCTACTCTAGGGGCTAAATTTTGACGCTCATAGCACATAATTGCATCTATAGAGAGGAAAAAAGATCCAAGAATATAAACACAACCCATCAGTTTTGATAGTAGCAATATACCCGAGTATTTGACAGTACTCTTCACTAATGCTTAGTAACTTGGCTGAATGTAATATAAAAAGAAGCCTTTCACACATCCCAAGATATCTAGCGTACATATACTAGATTAGAGCAGTTATATAACAGATACTTATTAAGTCATTATGAGACTACTTCTAAGTACTGCAAAAGGTATTTAGTAATTATTGAATAGTAAATTATTGGTTTGGTATTGGCAAGTCATTACCAACTTATTATTGGTATCCAAATAAAATTTGACACAAATAAATTTCTTAGATCCAGAAATAATGACACCTAATTTTATAATGGTCGGTCCATAATTAGTCGAAACTCCCATATAAGACCCTCTCCGTTTTCTGGGCGTTACAAACATAGCACAAATCCAATATACCCTCCCAACTATGGTAGTGTAGGGTATAATAATGGGTTGCGGTATTAACAGACCCGGGTTATACTTTATTGAACATGTTTTCTTTGGTTTCGTTCAATAACATTTGTTATTCTCTTTTGGTTTACGATCTGTGGATAAGGTTTGCTTGTAACGGGTGTTTAAATTTCGAGGGCCGATGTTGATTTTGAATAAAACACAAACTCTTTAGGAAATTATTGTAATTTTATTTTATTATGACATATTGGTATTACTCAATTATGTATGGAACAAAATATCGGCCAAATGGGCGCCGCGACCACGGCGGCACACCTCCATCCGATGGTCCAAATTTTCGATGACCCTGAGGCATAATGGAGGTTCTATGCCGTTTATGTGCCGAATTATCTCATCCTTTAGCTCTTGAATTGTTGCTGGCTTATCGACGTACACCTTTTCTTTCAAATAACCCCAAAGAAAACAGTCCAACGGTGTCAAATCACATGATCTTGGCGGCCAATTGACATCGCCATTACGTGAGATAACACGGTCATTGAATTTGTTGAGCAAAAGAGCCATTGTTTCGTTAGCTGTGTGGCAAGTGGCACCGTCCTGCTGAAACCACATATCGTCCACATCCATATATTCCAATTCGGGCCATAAAAAGTTCGTTATCATCTCACGATAGCGAACACCATTCACAGTAACTGCCTGACCGGCCTCATTTTGGAAAAAATACCGCCAGCCCATAAACCGCACCAAACAGTCACTCTTTGTGGGTGCATTGGTTTTTCGACAATCACTCTTGGATTCTCATTCGATTCTCATTGACGAATCCACTGAGGTGAAAATGTGCCTCATCACTGAAGATGATTTTCTTCGAAAATTGATCATCCACTGTTGCCATTTCTTGCCACCATTCTGCCCATTCACGACGTTTGGAATGGTCAAGAGGCTTTAGTTCTTGAGCCAATTGCACCTTGTAAGCGTGTAAATGCAAGTATTTATGCATAATGTTCATCAACGACGAGCGTGAGAGGTGCAATTGTTGGGCACGACGACGAGTTGAGGTGGACGGCTCTTCAGCCACAATATCGCGAACAGCAGCAATATTTTCTGCAGTACGAGCTGTACGAGCATGCACTGGGGTTCTCACATCTTCTACAGACCCGGTTTGCTCGAATTTTTCCACGATTTTTGCGGTTGTATGCACATTTGGACATTTTGACCAAAAAAATCACGAAGTACACGATATGCATTTTGATTTGAACGCCCATTTTCATAATAAGCCTGGATAACTTAAACACGTTGTTGGATTGTGTATCTCTCCATGGTTCAAATTGAGTAAGTCTGAAATAGAGAAATGTCAAATAATATTCGGAAAAAAGCTTGTCGTTTAGGTGTGGTTCACATTCAACATCGACCCTTACAATTTAACCACCCTTTATCTTTTTATATTATCATTTACTGAACCTGACAATTTTCCATCATACAAATATATTCCGACTAATTAAATTTTTTGACAGAACAACAAAAATTGTTCCATAAGATTTTTAAAAAGAGAGAGAAGTGATTCGAATTTTATTTAATTTTCTTAATTATTACTTGAATGAAGTTGTTTCTTAATTTGTATCGTTTTGATATTGCTATTTGATTTTAAGCCTCTAGTGTCATTAAAGTTACTCTCAAAAGATCTGAATGGAGCAACGGTTTTGAAATCAGTTTCAAAATGTTTCAATATTTCATTAAAAAATTGTGCTTTAGGTTTTTTTGGTTAAAACTAAATGAGTAAACTAAAAACTAAAACAAGTTTGGCGGTATTATATATTTAATGATGTATAAACACATACACTGAGATAATAATTAAAATTTTCATAAAAACTGAACTTAGCTGGTTTCCTCACTAAGCTAACTTCACAAAAGGGCTTGTATTTTATTTTAATTTAATTTAGTAAATACTATATTTATTTAATTGCTTAAATTATACAACTGTTTGTGTATTTAATAATAGAAATTCCAATAACACTCGTATGTTCATTTATTTGCACTTTAATGACTCAAATATTTTTCTTTTTTTACCCTACATCACCATAGTGGGGAGGGTATATTGGATTTGTGCTGATGTTTGTCACCTCCAGAAATATTAGGCTAACACATACCTTAAAGTATACCGATCGACTCAGAATCATTTTCTAGTAAACAAGTCTCAATTTTGAGATTATTTCGATAAAATTTGGTACAGGATATTTTTTTTTTTTGTCCAAAGACGTTTGCGGTTGTAACTGGTTATAGTCGGTCCAATATTTCAGCTAGTCGCCGTACAAAGGTCCTACCGAAATAGGGATTTATTGGTAATAAATGTTTGATTTATCACCGTATCCCGATAAATTTCTTCAGAAATAAGTTGTACATGAAGCCTAATCTCATCACAATTTTTGGTGCAGGAGGGTCCATAATTGACCAAAGCTACCATATAAGGCCCGCTGCCGAAAATAACTTTAAAGAGCTTACTTCTCTTAAAAATGTTGGTATCCAAATCATATTCAACATAAGCGTCTTTTATATCTACAAAAATCATTTGACCGAATTTTGTGATGATCGGTCCATAATTAGGCATAGCTCCTATATAAGGCCCATTTCTCAAAATCACTTTAACAACCATAAATCTCGTAATAATGTTAGTATAGAAATAAAATGGAACACAAATAAGTTTCATATATGTATACAGAAATCCTGACAACTAATTTTTTAACGGTAGGTCTATAATTGGTATTAGCTCTCTTATAAGATCGAAAATAACTTTAACATCTATAAATCTTTAATAAGTGTTAATATCGAGATACAATTTAACACAAAGAATGTTTATATGCACAGAAGTCATTCCACTCCTTTTTTAGATAATCGGTCCATAATAGATCATAGCTGCTTTAAAGAGCTCATTTCTGAAAATCTGTTTTTACACATATTATACTATATTATACTATATACTTTTTACTTGTTTTCATTTATATATTTTTTTGTTTTTTGGGTTAATTTAGTTTGAACAAATAGGAATATTTAATATGTACTTATTTTTATGTGCTATTTTAAAAAGTCCACGGTGTGTATGATTTTGTTGTTGTTTACGTATAATATTATTAAAATATTTTCACATGTATCTTAAATATCAAACACTAAGAACACATATATTTTTAGATAAAATAATCAATTATACTTAACGAGTCCATACATAATAATAAAAATACTTACAACTTTTTATTGTTTAAACCAAAAAAATATGTCTGGCTATGAACAAAATATTAGCACAAGTGCTATTTTGTATTTATAAAATATACAAAATATATGTACATATGTACATATATACATACATACATATGTATGTAGAATAAATATTTAAACATATTTTTGTTTTTCACTCATCTCTCAGATATTGCAATATCATTGCTTTCTTTTAGAATATGAACTTCTAGGCAAACCTATTTATGTATAACATCCAAATAAATTGTGGAACAGAAGAAAATACGTCTTAATTATTCTTAAAACACAGACGGTAAATATTTGAATCAAAGTGTTAGTATTCATTCGAATAATTAAATTAGTGTGAATTAAAAAAATAATAATTGCAAATAAATAAATACGTTGAAACAAATAACAAAAATTTGTGGAAAGTAAAAAAAATATTAATTAAGATATAAACATTATTAATATAAAAACAAGTTAGAGTGCAATTTTCGGCTGTGCCGAATATGTAATACCCTCCACCTAATCATGGACTTTTTTTAGGTACTATTATTGACTGACAGCTACAAAATCCAGTAGCATAGTTGCCATATAACCGATGTTAGTATGATTTCTGATCTGTATGAAAGTTGGTTCGATATCAATATTTATTAGACATTTTTGTGGGTTCAATTGTTTTTCGGAAATGGCCCTTATATGGTAGCTAAAACAAATCAAGGGCCGAACTTCTTAAATATTGGAACAGTGAATTTTATGCATATGAGAATATCTGACGTAGAATTTCAACATAATAACGATATAATTCAGATACATATTAGAATTAAAGTGAACTGCGGAAGTGGACCTTATATAGTAAACATAGTCAAATATAGACCGATATTCACAAAATTCTGTAGGAAGATTTTTGTGTATACCTATGTAAAAGATCTACATATGTATATAAAATTTTGAGTCGGTGCCGATATTTATAAGATATATATAAAGATAAATTACTTTTTCAGTTGTGGTCCTTATATGAGAGCTATGACCAATTATGGACCGACCGATCATAAAATTAATACAACAATTTATTTACCTATCAGGATAATTTATTTAAGTCAAATTTTAATCTGGTAACAATATTTATACGACTTTTATACGTATTTAGGTGGATTTTGGAAGTGGACTTTATATGGGGTCTATGGTCAAACATGAACCGAACCAAATTAAATTTCGTTTTGGGATTACTTTTTGCATGAAACTTATTTTTTCTGAATTTTATAGAGATTTTCCAATATTCGAAGCATTTATGTATAATTGGGCCATATTTCAAGAAGATATTTGTATGGGTGTTATTTGCCTCACATTTTCTTCTTTTATCATAAAAATAATGTGTACAAAATTTTATGGCAATATGTTTCAAAATATTCCAAGAAAAATATTTAAAAATATCAAAATTCTTAGATGAATATTTCTCAGTGCTACATACGGAATGACACACTTACATATATATACTCTCAGTCACCACTTATGGTGGGGGACGGTATAACAAGAAAGAGTTTATATTCGGCTGTGCCGAATCTTATATGTATATCCACCACGAAATCACCTATTATGGGCTTATTTTGGTTGCATTTCATCTCGATAATGATATTTATAAGAATTTTATGCATATTCCAGTTATAATTAAGAATTAATATTTGTGTCTCTCTTTTAGAATTGCACAATAAATTAGGTACCAGAAAGGCCTAGGAAACTGATTTCGCTTTTGAAATGTAAAAATTGTCACCTCTGTATACTCTGTGGTTATTCTTGGATGTGGAGCTTGTACGGGATTTATAGCCAATTATGGACCAACATTCACAAAAGTCACCAAACATTTCGATGGACCAAAGATGTTTTGTAAAAATTTCATGGTTCTATGTCTTTTTTTGAAGCTCTATCGTGGTCTCAACAGACGGGCAGACAGACGGACTTGGCTAGATCATCTTAGAATCTTATAAAGACCCAGAATATATAGACTGTTTGGTTCTACGACCATTATTTTGATGTGTTATAAACTGAATGACAAACTTAATATACCGCCATCTTTTTGGTGGTGGGTATAAAAGTATCTGCCTACGAAAACGCTGATCATATTTTTGAAACTAAAATACAGAACAATAAAAAAGTAAACTTTTTTCGGGAATTATAGCATTGTTCACAAAACCACTTTTACTTTACTTTTACTACTTTTGAACCACAAATTGCTATGTATCAATTTTTACCTACTATATAATTATAATGAATTTCCTGTTGTTTTGATAAATAAATCAAATTTTGTATTGTAAAAACTTTATTACCACTGCGCTTAACTTCACATTGACAATAGCCAAATATTGTTCCGAAGTTGGGGACGTACATTCATTTCGATACCAATAAATAATGACGAGGGCCTCAAATTTACTGCTGAATGGTGACGTCTATTAAGATTCAGCCAAAGTTTCTAAAGGCATTGTTTTATATAAATATCTTCAAACTTCAGAGCCGTTGCGACACGGGTTTCATTTTACAAGATATGTATGTATGTATATTTTAATAATTCAAGAATCATTTCTAGAAGGAGAGTCGTTCAACATACACAATTCATTAAAATGTCGTCCAAAATCATGAATAACTTGACACTAAACAAGCCTCATGCATTGTTATTTAATTGACATCTTAAATTTTAACTGAAACTTCCCTAATGCTCATACATATGTATGTATGTCCATACATACATATTTACTTATACATATACATATGCAACATTTTAATATGTAAACATATTGCAATTAAAATTTACAAATTATCTGTGTGTAATCAATGCAACTGACTGACTGACTAACTAACGTATCATAATTAACAACAGTAATGAACAACAAAAACAATAATTGTAATTAAAATTAAAATAACAACACACGGTAATATTGGAATAATAATTACAATAATAATGATCGCCTCCCATCAGCAACGTGTCTTACACCAATAAATCGTTATACACATCATTGAGCCAATGAACTATTGTTACCTTTAGTGTTTGGTTTTTTTAAATGTTATTCTTGCTTTTCATTTTTTATAGTATTTTGCAGTCATTGTCTTGCAAGTACTTGGACTCATTTTCATTCACTTTACCAAAGTAATACAAACAACAATTGCAACAAAAACTACAACAAAGAAAAAGAAATATATACCTTTTCCGAACACAACAAAATTATAAAAAATTGTACCTCTTAACTTAGTACATGATTCATCATTCATTATTAAAAACTTTTCCACATACTTAGACACAGATACATACCCTGCAGCTCGTGGTACTAGTTTCGCATTTACAAATGCGATTGTCATTAATAATCACCAATAGCTAACCACTATTTAGGTTACTCAACACTAGTAGCATCACTAGAGTAAATAATAAAAAATAACCATTTTTTAGAGAAGGTAATTTTTAAACTGTCTTTCCTGGTGCAAGAATTCTGTGATTTTTCTATTATGTATTTAGAAAAGTATTGTTATGTTTTTACCTTTTAAAAAGACTGACTTGGCTTATTTCAAATGTATAATATAATTTATGTAATAACTCTGTCTTTTGAATTAAACTTTACAAATGCGCTGGTATTACACTTTAATGTTTACTTAATTAACGAAGACTCACCATAAACTCACTTACTTGAGTTCAAGTTCAAGTTTATTATTCCAAAAATGTTTTCTTTTTACAAGTTTGTTTAAAACTAATAAAAACAGTAGTTTTCGCTAATTGACCCCCGCTTTATTGATTTGCCCGCTTAATTGATACAAAAAATCGCAATATACATTTCCGCATAACAACTATATGAAGATTTTCTCGTTTAAAAGATTTCCGCTTATTTGATTTACCCTTTTATTAGACTCATTAAATAAACACTCCTTTTAGAAATCTCTAAAAAAAAATCCCGCTTAATTGTCATATTTGGCAACACTTCAAAACATATGTTTTAATTTTTTTTGCGTTTTTGTTATTTTTTACTGTTTTAAGTATGTAATTAATTGTTTTTAAATAAATCTACAAATTTAGATTAGTCGGTCAAGCCCGAACATATAATACCCTACACCCAGTATATCAATAAAACAGTTTTTCAGATATGGGCGCTATATGGGAGATATTATTAGCTACGACTAATTATGGGCCAATCGTCATAAAATTCTACCATGTTATATGTATGTACACGAAACATAGGGCCTGTTCGGAAATGCATCACTGCACTGCATTTCATGCGCATATGTGATTAGTTTGCGATGCTGATGCGAATCAGCTGATGCTGATACACAGACGAACAATAAATGAATTGTTTACAATTACAAACGCGGGAATATAAAAAATGGAGAAATTAATAATAGATTTATTTCTTGACTTAGATGAAACCAAAAATGTTTCAAAACTGTGCAATCAGCAATATAAAAAGCGCTTGAAATATAAAAAAAAGGCAGGTATTATTAAAACTTTGAGTTCCAAAAGCAGACAAATCCCGAAAGTAATTAAATATGTTAATATTATAAAGCAATATCCTCCATGTCCAAACGGACTCTCACCAATAGTTTGGAGAATTTTGCATCATTTTCTATTCTAAAGAAGTATACAAAATCAATTAAAATAAATTTACTAAAAAAATTTATACAATGCATCAGCTATTTTCGGTTAATTGATCCAAAAGCTATGCATTTTCGGAAAATCAATTAAGCGGAAATTACTGTATTTTCTTACATACTATTGTATTTTACAAGTACTTATCAACTAATTTTTGTTAAATGTGAATGGTTTTACCATTGAATCTAATATTTATAGTATACATTCATATTTATTGAATCATTTTCAAATACTTACTTGAGTGGCCAGGTTAGTCTATTTATACACTAACACCATTTCTAGTAGTCTCTGAATGGTTCGCAGCTAAGTTAATAGAAAGTTCTTTAAAACTTAGTGTTGCCATACTCCACAACTTTATTGATGCGTGTTATCAACAGTGTTTGCAAATGTTATTAATTACCTATGTTGTGTGTTGATAAACATGCTGTATGTTGAAAGACATGCAGTATCTTGATAGACATGCTGTATGTTTATACCAGCCGTTACAAACCCTTAAATTTAAATTGAAATACAATTCTGTAACAGTATTATGATAGCCAGTGGACTCAAAAGTAACTAGTGTCTCGAACAAGTAGCGATTGTCAAATTGTAACATGTTACCAGGGACCGAAAATAACAGGTCCATCCATTTACACTGAGAGAGTGATTTTATGAGAACATTTTAGGTTAGTGGTTGGTAGAAACAGAAATGAATACGAAGAGCTATTTCTAATTTAATTTTTTTTGTAAAGGTCAGGTTAGATAATCTTTTATTTTCGAACTTTAAAAATAAATGGCAAAAGTTCATTTATGCAAAACAGTGAATCTTGAATATAAAATTTATTGATGGTAAAATTTACAATTTCACTAAAATCGACAATTATACAAAAAAATCTTAAATTTAAGAATAAAATAAAAAACGTAAATTTAGCAAAAACTGGATAAATTAAAATAAAATCCACAATTTTGCAAAAAAAAAAAAATCAAAATTGATTCAAATTCAAAAATCATATTTAAATTATCTTATAAAATTTTTGATATTTATTTTAGTTAGGCCCGAGTTCATTAAATTTAATTTTCATTAAATTCCTACCTACCTTCAGTAAAAATAATTTAATGAAACTTAAATTTAATGAACTCGTCCCTAACTAAAATAAATATCAGAAATTAACAGTTCAAATAAAATAATAATTGTTCTTAAAAAGAACTATGGCACAAGCTTTAATGTTTGAAGTTGTACTTTAAGTGGTACACATAAAATGTCGACGAAAGTGGACAACAAACATAATAAACAAATGTATTCAGGTTTTCGAGACGAAGTCTTGACATGAATACAAAAAAAAACTGAAGAAAAGGAGGCAACATGAAAATAGAAATTAATAAATAAAAAAGAAAATGATAATTACAGCAAATTTCGAACCACCAGAGGTAACTTCAGCAATTTTCAGCAATTTTAAGGCATGAATAATTGTTTTGCAACAAATTTGTCACATTGTTTTTAATATCAGTTGGTGCTTTTCTCATCTTTTAATTTTTTATTTAAAAATCAAGTTAATCACTTCACAGATCAAACAATAATGCACAAATAGAGCAATAAAAGCTTGATAGCGAGACCGCAACAAATAAAAAACCAACGGGTCAAATACCGTTACATTCTAAACAGACCACATGACAAATACACATAATGTGAACACAGCTTAACAAAGCAATATCGTGATAATGTTCATGCTTTTGTACTGTGCAAAAGTGTCCGAATAGGGAATTTTTTGTTTTTTTTTTAATTTTTTTTATTTTTTTTGAAGCAATTTATGTGAGTTTTTGAGCTTTATAATTTAGAATAAGGTTCAATTATATAAAAAAAAATACATACATAATATACCTGCATTTGTATTATTTTCATTACCTTATTTCCTTAATGCAAAACATCACTGTACATACATAGTATGTAAATAAAAGAGAAATAATTTTAACAGTTATTAAGATGAGCCACAATTGAAATGCATTGTATCTCACCACAGCATTAAAAAACACCAAAAACTAAGGCTGACTTCATAAATGCAGTTTGCAATGCAACACTGCAAAGAAATCGTTTACAAAGAATCACAAACAAAACCCATGCATGAAATTGACATTGCCAAAATAATTTTTATTGCTTTTATGAACACTATGCATTGTAAGGTTTCATTGCAAACTGCATTTATGAAGTCAGCCTAATAATGACCTTGTTACTTTTAAAACAGCCGGGTCTTAACATACAACACAGTACACAAGTTTGTTTATGTTTTTAAAACTTCGTCGTATTGTTATAGTTCCTCCATATTTATGTTAGTGCATCTACTATAACTCTTTTTCTTATATTAAAAAAAAAAAAACAATCATGGAAACATACTCAAGTAATCTGGCTACATAATCCCCTACGTGTTTATTTTACTATATTGTATAAAAACACTACCAAATTTAAATTGAAAAAATAACGATATTTCACAGTTTAAGAGTTAATTCTGAAACACGGGCCGAAAACTTTACAAATTTGTACGAAAATCACACAATTTTTAAATAATTTGTAAGTGTTTTTCATACAAAACTTTTAAACTTGTTTTCCGATCTTGTTTCGGGGTAAGTTTTCAAGTTTTTTCAATAGATTCCTACATATGTATGTAAATTTTCAGTATTAAATTCTTACAAATGTTTCTTTATTATAAAATTCCTTTTATTTTCGGAGTTAATCTTCTTTTCTCCTGCTGTCTTACGTTAAAAAAAAACTTCTGTTTTAAACATCAATTAACCTAATTTAAAAAGATAGGTATGTTCATTGGAATTAATTTTTAGAATATTCGATTTATTTCTGTTTTATCTTGGTTAATTTCGCATGAAATTAGAAAAAATACGTCAGAAAAGGTATTGCTTTTAAGAAATTCCCAATATTCTCGAACAAGAGGTTCAGTAGTGTTGATGGGATCTCACATTTTACATTGTTACATGTACATTTGCATCAATTGTATTCTTGCATATACATACATACTTCCATATGTATGTATGTACTTACACCATATGTACAACCCATTATTATTGTTGTAGGGTATTGGAAAATATACAACAACGGCAACAATAAAAAAGAAAAAAGGCATAGGTACCTATAACAGATTTAGTGCTGACTTGCACAACAACTAAGAAAACAACAAACTTTTAATAGTCAGTCAGTTAATAATATGAGCAGCAACATTTAGTTGCTGTTTCAGTTATTATTACTGTTGCTGTTGCTAAGGTTGATATTTCAGTTTTTTTTTATTGTTTTCATATGTTGTTGTTGCCGTTGTTCAACTGTAGCTGTTGTTGTAACTGCACCGTGTTGTGTTGTGAATTGTGTATGGATGTGTATAAAAGTAGAAATTACAACGACTCAAATTAAAAATATAAAAAAAAAACTGCAACAACAAAACCTTATCGTTGCAGTTACCGCTATAACAAACTTATTTTATTTTATGAAATTGTGTTGCTGCCAATGTAGTTGTTGTAATTGCTGTTTTCGTTTTCGCAATTGTTGTTGTTGTGGTAGTAGTTGGTGGTTGATATTGTGGTAATGATGCACCACTCACTACAACCGCTTTCATGTACTTAGGTACATTCATTCGTTGGCCTCTTTGTTCAAATCAAATTGTTGTACTTACTTACCAATACCTACTTATGAGCTGAAAAACAAAACCAACAACAATTTCTTTTTTTATCATGATAATGAAGCCGATGATACACAGCGATCGTCATCAAAATAATGAGGATGACGTGTCAACATCGACCAATATTTTAAACATAAACTTGAAGTACAACTTTAAATCTTTTGTTGTCAACTGAAGAAAAAACGTTTTTCAACAAACAGAAAACAACAATTAATACATGATCCTCAGCTGTTATTTTAATATTAAATTTCATCATCACCACCCCAAACCGCACATTGTTGGTGTTTAGTGTATAAACTAGACGCAAGTTAAGTTAATTTTATAAAATTTCGTTCGCTCATTTTGTGTTCTATGTGACCTGTGACGTGAAATTTTGAAATTGCTTTATTATTTGTTTTCATTAGTCACATTTTTGAAATAGTAGGTAAGACTAATTTAGGTGACGAATATGATCACTATATTATACATATGTATATATATAAGTATATGTATGTATTAATTAGTAAACATTTCCAAATAATCCAATTCAACTTAACGAAATACGTACGACAAGATAGAATAAACAATGCAGTACAATAAATATACGATTAGTGTTAATCATGATGTTTATTGGTTCATTAATTGATGCAACACTGATTTTTGTGGTGTCAACACCGTCCAAAAAATCGCTTAAAATAGTAAAAAAAAACATACATTTTGCATATGCAGCTCGACACCTTTACTTCTAGAAATAATGATCAAAATACAGAATGCATTTATTTGTCAGAGTTTGATTCTCATCTAATGATAGTTATTCAAATATATATTATAGTATTATAATATATAAGCCATTTCAGATGGTGTTTAATAATAGCCAGTTTTAATTGTAAAATAACTTATGTATATAACAACACTGTATTTAAATACACGATACAAACACATTTAATTCATGTTCGTATTGACATGATTTACCTACTGACTTTAAGACAAAGCAATCTTAATGAAGAAGGTTGAGACTAATTTTTTAATCAATAACTTATACATATGTATGTAAAATAAACAAATGAATTTTTTGGCCAATAAACCGGTTTAATATTTTGTACATACATGTACATATATGTATGTATGTATAAGTAAACAAGATTTATATACATATGTATGTACATACAAGATTTAAATGCATCAGCCAAACACGAAATACTATTTACCTTTTCCGGTTTTAGTGTATGAATCAGATATTTTTTATGTGAATAAACTATTTTTATATAACAATATATAATTTTTAACGACTTATAAAGTTCTAACTTCGGGAATTCTCGGGAAAAATTAACTTAGTTTTAAAATGTTTGCCTAAAAATTATATATTTTGTATTTTTTAACGTAGTTAAAAATTCTATCATAAGTTTGCATTCTGTACATGTACTACCTACAATGAATGTTATAAACAAATTAGCTTTTTGGGCAAGAAATTATAAATATTTCTTAATATTGTTACGTTTTTACCTTTTAAAAACGGTAGTTTATTTCCATTAAATAAGCCGGATTACTTTTAATTGAAAAATAAAAGCGTCAAATAGTTTAAAGAAAAATAACGAGTCTTTATTTATTTAAATGTACTACAATTTTATGGTTTAAGAACACACTTAAATTGCCGTTTAAACTGAACTCAACTTGATTGGCCCTGTTAATTTATTTATATACCAATCATAATTTCTGGCTGGTTCGGAGCTAAGATACTAGAATGTCTAGTCTAGAATGTTTGTGTCTAGAATATTTAGCCAATGCTATTAAAAACTAATGTTGCCATATTGCTCAGCTATGTTTATAACAGGGTGTTATCACCAATGTTTTTTAACAAAACTTCTGCAAATGCAAATGTTGTTAAACAAATTGTATGATGATAAACATTCCGTAGGTTGATATATGTATATGTTGTATGTTGATAAACAACTGTATGTTGATACCGGCCGTTCCATTTAAATTAAAATACAATTTCGTAACAGAGCAATTCCATATGAAAACGATCAAAATTGGCAAATTTTTGGACGACCCCTCTCCGATTTTAAAATAAATAGTCTCAATCGATTGCCCAGCAAAAAATAATGTACCTACATATTTTTTTTTTTTTATAGTGACTGGTTTAGTCCTGGTGTACACCACTGTCATGTGACAAAATTGAAGAATTCTTCATAAGGGACCTCATTGAAAGTTGTTTTAAAAAAAAACTACTAAAGCGATCGCAACGAGTGATAGCTCGTGGGAAAGATATTGAATCAGGCTTTAATTGAAAAATAAAATTTTCCTAATTTTTCTTAGAAATTTACCTTTAAATTTTCCCATGAAAATTAAATTTTCCGATTTTCCACAGAAGCTCCTAAATTTTCCGGCTAATTTTTTTTGGATTCCTCATAATTTTTGCTTTAAGAATCAGCAATAAAAAAATGGGCCCGACTCCTTGTTTGGACAGGAGAAGAGCATTTAGGAGACCACCTTGTTAAAAATACATTTTGAAAATTATTTTACAGTTAAAAATACATTTATGAAGAAAAAATCTTTCTTATTTTGCTGCTTATACTTAATTACAATATTTATTAAAAATTTCAATTGTCTTGGCATCATTATAAAATTAAAGTAACTTTAAATTTAGCACGTCGGCAGACGAAGAGTACCGCTTTACATTAATTGACATATCAGAAATATTTGGTATGAAGCAATGAAACTTTTGCGTTCCAGTTATAGTTTTGACATTATTATATCTGTTTTGAATTCGTCGCTCCATGGCATCGTGTTCTTTTTGAGTGCATAAAACTGTGTTAATGGCAATTTCCTTGCTTTGAATCCACGAAAACAAATGTTGTACATTTAAGATCTGGTCAGTATATGGCCTTTGCAAACTTGCCTTAGTCGCCATGCGTTTTAGGGTTCCCCCTAACGCATCGCATGGACCCTTACCGTGGGACGTCGCGAAAAAGTGCCACTCGACCTTGCAGTTTCGTTCTTCTTCAATTATGCAAAGATTGTAAAAATTTTTTTTATTCTTGTACTGAGAAGCCGCGCCGTCTGAGAAAAACTTTACTTTGTCGATTGCATCGAATTTTGATCTTAAGAATTCAAACAGTTTCATTTGAAATAAATAAACGGACACATAATTATGAGCTAAACTCTCCGCGACAACAACAAGGCTTACGGTCTGTAGTTCGTTTTTGAAATAAATGCAAAAAGGATGCACCGTGCACTGGTCGTTTGCCCAGTGATAAGCCTGAATTTCATCCTGAACGAGAAAAGTGTAATTCTCGGCAAAGTCGCTTATCACAATGAATTCATTTTGGGCTAATTTCTCCTTACTTTCCTTTAGAAATTTCGATTGCATCTCGGATATGAAATGGTGCGCCTTCAGTTCATTCAACTTGAATCCGAATTCCGGAATCTGCTTTACCACGGTCTCAAGGGAACATCTGCCGCTGCTAATTATCCACTGTTTGAAATGCACCTCCTGAATTAACAGCTGTTCGAACTTTTCCGCCAAATATTGCTCTAGCTCGTCAATCTTCGGACAATTGTCGCATTTGGACAGATGACAATTTTCCGTGGGGTATTTTTAACTGTAAAATAATTTTTAAAATGTATTTTTAACAAGGTGGTCTCTTAAATGCTCTTCTCCTGTCCAAACAAGGAGTAGGGTCCCATTTTTTTATTGCTGATTCTTAAAGCAAAAATTATAAGGAATCCAAAAAAAAAATAGCCGGAAAATTTAGAAGCTTCTGTGGAAAATCGGAAAATTTAATTTTCATGGGAAAATTTAAAGGTAAATTTCTAAGAAAAATTAGGAAAATTTTATTTTTCAATTAAAGCCTGATTCAATACCTTTCCAACGAGCTATCACTCGTTGCGATCGCTTTAGTAGTTTTTTTTTAAAACAACTTTCAATGAGGTCCCTTATGAAGAATTCTTCAATTTTGTCACATGACAGTGGTGTACACCACCACTAAACCAGTCACTATAAAAAAAAAAAAAATATGTAGGTACATTATTTTTTGCTGGGCAATCGATTGAGACTATTTATTTTAAAATCGGAGAGGGGTCGTCCAAAAGGTGATCGCTTTCATCGCTTCAACAATATTTTTAAATATTAATATCTTATCAGGTCACAGCGATGATGGTGTTTCTGATTCATAAATGGAGCAATAACTTAAAACTACAAAACACAATTTGTATTGCAAAATAAAAACCCTCTTTTCAGAGGGGAATTAGCTTTGTATGAAGTAAGTACAATCTGTCAAAAAAATGCTAATGAGTTTTTTCTCCGTGACTAAAAATAAGAAATCGGATGGGAGATGAATTATTAAGGGCATAATTTATTTTGAAAAATGTTCTACGACTAAAGGTACGGCCACACTTGGCAAATATTTACTCAAATAAGTGTAACAGCATCAAATAAAATAAAACTAAATATTTCTTGTGTCTTGTCCTAAATAAACGAAGTTTTTTTTAAATTAATAAAAGAGTTCATTTATATATATGGCAGATATTTGCCAAGTGTGACCGTACCTTATCTTAGAATATTTCTATAAAACATAATATATTTTGTAGTAACAAATGATCCCAAATGTATATTCTTTTAAGCGTTGTTTTAACCTATATATTTATTTATTGATCTTAAATTTTTTATTCCGGAAAAAATCGTACGGGAAATCATGCCGTTTGTGACACATAGAAATATTTATCGGATTTTAACAAAGTAAAAAGCTAGTGAAATTGGTTACGATGATATAAATGTGTATTCGGATTATTTTTCTTAAACTTCAACGTGATAGTGATTTTTGTCAAAATATGGGCCGTTGCAAACAAAATATCGTTTTGAGATTTCACTTTGCATGAAACTTATATTTGCAGAATTTTGTATGGATACGGCTTTGCTATAGCCATTTTTGTATAATATTTCGGGAAGACATTTGTATGGGGCCTATGAAAATATCTGAAAAATATCGAGGTAGTCCGAAACTTTGATCTATAAATCGGATCCTACTGGGCCGATTTTTCCCAGTTTCAATGCCAAATATTTGGATGGATCAAAGAATGGTTGGAAAAAATTTAATTGTTTTATGGCCTTTTTTCGAAGCTCTATCGTGCCTTCTAGCCATGGCTAGATCGTCTTAGAATTTTTTAAGGATCCAAAATATATATGGCTCTACGACCATTATTTCGATGTGTTACAAACGGAATGACAAACGCAATACACGCCCCATCTTTTTGGTGGTGGGTATAACAAGTACTGTTCATTAACATTTCTTTATATTTCTATCAATGCAAATAAAAACAAATTAGAACAATTCAATTTATTGAAGCTTAAATTGCAATTTTTAGAAAAACATTAGCATATTTAAAAAATATTTTCATTATATTATTGACAGATTTTGCTAAAAGTATTGTTATGAGTGAAATGTGGAATAATTATATGAGAACTTTGTCCTATTTAAGTCTATTCTGGCAATGGTAATTCCAACGTCTGATTATTGACACGCCAACGGCTCTCATAGTAAACCTGAATATTTTAATTGAAAAAAAGCGTTTTAGTCTAGTCATATTTATAATTTTGAACCGAAGTGTATCAAAGGTTAATTAATTCTATATAAAAATTCATAAAAATTGTTTGTTTTACAAATAAATATTAAAATCACAAAGCGACTTCAGCGTTTCTAAAATTAAAAGCACTGAATTCTTCTAATTCTTATTCATTTTATATTATTTCTTCTTATAACCTTCCACTCTTACCCCCATTTTCGCCAAGTCTCTACATTACCATAGTGAGGAGGTTATATTGGATTTGTGCTATAAATATTAGTCCAACACCCACTTTAAACCGATCGACTCATAATCACTTTTTGAATCTATTTAACGATGTCCATCCGTCTGGCTGGCTGGCTGTCCATGTAAACTTTGTGCGCAGAGTGTCGCAATTTTAAAGATATATCCTTAAAATTTGTTACAAGATATTTTTTCGGCCCAAGGACGGATGGAATTGAAATTGGTTTAAATCGATCCATTATTTCACCTAGCCCCCATACAAGTGCCCTCCTGAAATACGGGTTTTTCGGTCACTTATTTAAATTTTTCCAGAAATAAATTGTACATGAAGCCTAATCACATCTACAAATTTACAATTTACAATTGAGAATATCTTCTATGAAAGGGCCATTGCCACTTTCGAAATTCATTTTAAAGACCATAAATCTCTTACAAATGTAGGTATCAAAATAAAATACAAATATCATGACAACTAATATTTGTAACGGCCGGTTCATAATTAGTTATAGCTCCTATATAGCCCCCTTCGAAAATCACTTTAACTTGTATGTATCAATCTTTTAAAATTGTATAATCGAGATAATATGTCTTCCAAACATTCCTGAAATTAAAATACAGGATTTTCCAATAGGTTTTTATGAAAATCATTGTATTGTATTGCAAAGAGTAAGATTTGACAATTATAAATGAAAAACTATTTCGCACTGATGACCACCACGACTTCGCATACAGACGTCTATTCTAATATCAATACTTTTAATTACATTTTGGCAAAATAGCAGTTGTATTTCGTTAATCATGCCATGGACTTAATATTTTAAGGATATTATCAATTCAGTCAATTATTTAATGGGTTTTAAATCGCATGATCGAGTAGGCCAATTAAGAGCTGAATTTCGTCAACATGTGTCACCGTCGAAATGAAACCAAATGTAAGTGACATTCATATCATATATAATAGGCCTAAATTTAGTGCTTAACATCTCTCAATATCGTGATATATTCAGTGTAACCACATTTTCAGTCAAATCTTTGTTTCAGATCACAAAGAGCTCCATGTGACACGTTCAGCATGCAATGGCTTCTCATCAATTGCTCTTAGATTTTTAAAAGCCCAAATGCAGCAATATTGCTTTTGGACAAATGAAAATGGGATTCGTCTGAATAAATTACTTTTCCAATGAATGAATTTACATTGTAAAACTTCAAAGCCAAATCCTTAGACAAAATTCTCCATGTGATCGTTGTGAATAGCTGAAATTGTGGAGAATCTCGAGAAATTGATAAATTCCGATCTTTTTCAATACTGGGGCTCACGGACCATATTTTCACTTGAACGACCCGGTGGAACATGCCTTAGTGTTGGCTTATTATGCAGCGAAACAGTAGACTCAAATTTATTAACCCAATTCTTACCAACAATTTAAGAAGGACGCTTATATAAACCAAAAATTTCACGAATTTTACGATATATAAATTTAAAATTTTCTTAGGGAACTTTTTATTATTGCATTGTGATTTCGAGCGAATTTAAGTTCATCTTAATTTAATTGCAATTTATAATTGCCAAAGCTTCTACAGCTAATATGTCAACGAGGAAAATGGGAAAACTTTTAGCTTCTACCAATTTGACCCAGCTGGTCCTCACGATCGGTCCATAATAGGTTATAGCTCTCATGTAGCGCCCGTTTCTGAAAGACTGATTTTACACATGTACTGGGTGTAGGGTATAATATGGTTCAACCTAAAGTTATACATACTGGCAGTTAAAATAATTTTTATATACAAATTCACGTGTGGTATCTATATACAGTGGTGGACTTATAATTAGGAACGACTTTTTAGCATATATATTTGTTCATTAATTTATTCATTGTTCATTTATTGTCCGTGCGGATAATTCTGCGCTTATTTGCTGTCCAAATTCAGCCTTTATTTCGCGCGAAGATAAAAAAGGATTTATTTTACTTTCTCTACAAATAACTCTATATTCTGCTAAAGTGGTCTTTCGCGTCCTAGGTTTCCTAGCTGGGGTTACAAACTGCTTTCTATTTTTGTACAAATGAATTGCACCAAATATAATTATTTTTAAGCAAGAAAACTTTTGTGCAATAGCCGACATTGAAAGTTTTTAATTTTGGTAACACTGCATAATTAACCGTCTAATTTCTGGAGTACATAAAGAAGAAAGTTGAAAAAATGCGCGTTTCTAATTACGTGGCCAGCAAAAAAAAACAATTATGAAAATAATATTTTTATTTTTTTTTATTTAACTTAAAACTCAACGTGTTGTGCATCAAGAATAATGTTGATTGTTTACATATTGAATAACGTTAAAAACAATTTATAGTGTAGGTCTTTAAAGAATCTACACAGCGATCTTATTATATCAAAGCATCGTTTATAATTATATATCCACCACTGTATATATTATATTCTGATGAATTTTCCTATTTCTATTGATTTTTCCGATTGATAAATGGATGAGTCAAAAAAAATCGCGATTGCCTTGCCAACATTTGTTTAATCCCATATAACTTCTAGATTTTTTTCTAACAGTCAATTATGGCCCAGTGCTTAGTGTTTCGATAAAGAATTACGTAAGACTTAAGTTGTATTATCGGGAGCGAGAAGGCGGACAAGCTATACAAGATGGTATCACGCATGAACGCCATCAACCTAGTTTAAGAAAGAACTTAAAGAATTTGAACACGTAAGAGACTAGCAGATTTCCACAATCGGTAAAACGACCGACATTCTATGGGGAAACCAAAATCAAGAGTGGACGAAGAACATTCTGTAGAGTGCTAGTCAATATATTAATAGAGCTAAAGTCGCAGTCGTGCAAAGAAGAGGTCGAAGCATTAAAACACTATATTTGTCACTGTCCTGCTTTTAGTCCAAACAGAGGCGAATACTTACAAGTGGACACTATACCAAAACTGGAAAAATGATAAGAAACTTCGTAGAGGAAACTAAGTTCTTAACCTAGACAACATTCATTTATAGGTTTTTAACAAGTAAGAAAGTATAGTCGGTCAAGCCCGACCATATAATACCCTACACCTAGTATGTATATGTAAATATAAAACAGTTTTTCAGAAATGGGTGTTATATGGGAGATATCACCTATTTTGGACAAAAATTCATGATTTCTGTGAATATAAATATTATATGTGTTAAACTTTATCTCGATATAAATATTTTTAAAAGATTTATGGAAGTTAAAGTGAATTACGGAGAGGGTCTTATATGGGAGTTTCGACTAATTATGGACCGACCATTATAAAATTAGGTGTCATCATTTCTGTATATTATTTGTGTCGAATTTTATTTGATTACCAATATTTTCAAGAAATTTATGCTCTTTTCGGAAGTGGGGCTTATATGGGAGCTACGACTAATTATGGACCGATCATTTGTGTTAAATATGGATATCAACATTTTTGAGTGAGTTATGCTCTTTAAAGTGATTTTTGGAAGTGGGTCTTATATGGGAGCTAAGAGTATTTATGGACCGATCATCATAAAATTCTACCATATTATATGTATATGTACGAAACATATTTGTGTTCAATATTATTTGGATACCAAGATTTTCAAGAGAGTTATGCTCTTTTAAGTGATTTTCGGAAGTGGTCTTTATATGGGAGCTACGACTAATTATGGACCGATCTTCACGAAATTTGTAGATATGCTTTAGCTTCATTTACTACTCATCTGTAGTCAATTTTGTTTGCATACTTGCATAATTCAAAGATTTAAGACCGGTAAATCCCAATTTCGGGAGGACATTTGTATGGGGGCTAGGTGAAATAATGGAGCGATTTCCACCAGTTTCAATCCCATCCATCCTTAGGCCGAAAAAATATCACGTACCAAATTTTATTGAAATATCTTCAAAATTGCGAACTGTACTCTGCGCACAAGCTTTACATGGACAGCCAGCCAGCCACACGGACGGACGGACGGACATCGTTAAATCGACTCAGAAAGTGATTCTAAGTCGATCGGCGTTACAAACATCAGCACAAATCCAATATACCCTCCCCACTATGGTGGTGTAGGGTATAAATATGAAGAATAGCACTGCAACGAAAGCACACAACATGCAAAAGTAGCATACTCGTATGTGTATACCCGAAACGGTGTGGGCAATTAATTGGCCTCTACTCAATCTAACTTGAGCTGAATTTTACGATAATGCTAGCTACTGTACAAGGTTTATCTATATTCAAGTGATTTTATGGTCAAAAGTTATGCTTTTAAACATTTCGGATTTTATTTAAAAAAACACAGAAAATTTAGAGAAATGTATGAAATCTTTATTTTAGTCGATAGAACGATCTATACAATTCAATGTTTAAAGATGATTTCAAGTAAATTTTGACCAATGCTACGCCTCAAATGGTTCCAGCGTATGAGCACCAAACTTTGGCATACTCGGCCGGTATATCACGAATAAATTCTTCAATTAAAGCTTCCAGTACAGGCTTGTTCCTATAGATATGAGCCTTAACATAGCCCCGCACAAAATAGTCTACAGGCGTTATATCGCACGATCTAAGCGCCCAATTGACCGGCCCCAAACGTGAAAAAAATTGTTCATCGAACCCGGCTCTCAATTGGGTCATTGTTTCGCGTGCTGTGTGGCATGTGGCACCGTCTTGTTGAAACCACATCTCAGCCAAGTCCAGTTCTTCAACTTCCTGCCTTCGTCGTTCGTGAAAAAGTACGGTCTGGGATCATTGGACCACGTGCACTTTCATAAACGAGCATGAATTTTGATAATAAAATTCAATCATCTGCAAGCGTTGTTCGTTTGTAACCGATGTTCCGATGTTTACATACCTATGTTCACACAATTTTGCATCCTGATTTAGATTTATACAAAACTTATTTGTTATCAATTCTATTTACGATATGTTAACTTAATACGAAAAGGCCCTAACTCATATTTTTCATAGTTTACAGGAGGAGAAAAAAACTAAATAAAAAAGATGCAATATTAATACAAAATTTTAGTTAGAGCTTTTCTTTTTTAGGCTATAACTTCGGTATTTTTTCCGAATTCATCTGATTTTTTTGGAGGAGGTGTCATAGCCTATCGAAATATGTAAAAATATCGATTTCGAAAAATTATGAGTTGGGGCCTTTTCGTATTAAGTTAACGATATGTAAATACCTATATATTAAAAAAATATATTTGTGATTGCCTTTTCTACAAAACGGCTTATGAGTAATTTTTAAAAATTTGTATAATATAGACTTTTGGCACTTTTGTAATGTTGTTCAAAAACATGGCTTTTGGTGGCTGATGGAAACATAACTATTTTCAGCAGTGTTCAGCCTTGAATAACAAAAAATTATTAGCAAATACCACTGGTAGACTCGTATGTAAATTAAAGAGAATTTAGGTGTAACATCTTCGTTTGTTGCATCGCGTGCGATCATTAAACTATGGTCAGGAGATTCGCCAAAACGATCGCCTGTGTGACCGTCGCGATTCGCGAATGATGATTCGCCAGCGATTCGCGAATGTTGATTCGCTGGTGAATCGCGACAGGCACACAGGCGATCGTTTTGGCGAATCGCCTGACCATAGTAATCGCCGCGACTATACACAACTCAACGGCGATTCGCGGGCGATCATTAGCGATTGAAAATGTTTGCAGGGTAGGTCATTATTTCTTCTAAATAACTTGAAATCTTTGGGTCAATATCTTAAATTCAATTAAAATTCCCCCCCCCCCCCCCTTATTAAGCAATAAAATAAACAATAATTGTTTAATAAATAAACAACACACACACATGTTTTGAATTTTTTTAATCCATTCATCCATTATTTATTAGAATCCTTAGAATCTAATCGAATAACTTCCGAATATTTTTTTATTGTTTTTGTCGGTATATTTTTTTGTTTTTTGTTATAAAATTAAGATCATTTTTGTTTTAAATACATGTTATAAAAAAACATTTGATTTGTTTTTCTTTTTTGTTGTTGTTTGCATTTAAATATATATTAGAATTTAATCTTTTTTAATACATATTTGTTTTTTTACATTTGTTGAGGACATGTTTTTTTATAAATATATTCGTATAAAAAAGAAAATAATACATGTTTTATATTTAAAAATTAATAAATTTTTAAAAGAACTTATGGGTTTTTATATTTTGTTTTCGCATATAAATAAATACATTTTTTAAAACTAGAATATATTAATGAAGAAACTAAAAAACTAAAAATTAATAAAATAAAACAAACATTATGAAATAATGAGAACATTATGAATTCTTTTAAAAAATTATTAAATAATTAAAGAAAAGTACAAAAATAATATTAAATAAAGAGAAATGAATTCTGTTTTCGTAAGTTTTAATTTCATCTTACAAACTAAATGCACACAATAATTATTCGTATGCAATATATCGCAGTTTTTTTTTTCGATTTTCATTCACAAATTATTTGGACAAAAAATACATACAAGTCGAAGATTATTTTTTAAATAAAAAAAATTCAAAAAATTTTAAAAATTCTTTGTCTGGAATTGTAGTTGGACACATAGTGTTCAATACTTTTCACCTAAATATTTTCAATGTTTATGAGGGTTGTAATTTTAAATTTAATTAACACATTTATTTGTTTCATCTTCAGATCGTTTAAGAATAAAGTTGTATAATTATGATATACAATATTATTTTATAAATATAGATAAAATTAAAAAAAAAAACTTAGCATCTTAATAAGTTATCACATTCTTATTTTCATGAGTTTTATACGATAATAATTGGCCTTGAGTTAAAGTTAAGTGAAGAAAAATGGACGATCGATCAATAGATCGTACGTTTAAATTCTAACTCGACGGGTCATTTACAAGAGGAAAAAAAATTATTATACACACAGTATAATAATCATTATGATGATTATCATCAAACAAAATATTCGACTTAAATTTAAATTCAATTCAATTCAATTCATCAGAATAGAATCTTATACATATTAAGGAAATGATACGAGATATTCTCGACAAAGAGAAAAATGTCTGAAGCCATACAACTCAAAATTCTACATTAAATGATTTGCTGAGATTTTTGATTGCGATGATAGCTTCGGGTGGGAGAGTAGGATTTTGGTGACTTGTTGAGTTCGTAGCACAAAAACAACAGCAGCGATGTGATGATGGGTGGATGGATGTTATGGTAAGTTATGGTATGTAGAGGGTGGGTGGTTGTTTGTATGAATTTTGAAACACCTCAAGACATATTCATAAGTACACAACAGATATAATTGAGAAATTTAGGCGGTGGGGGTTGATATGGCTTTAGAACTGGTATAACTATAACTTGCACTCGCCAGAGGAGAGTACAGCTTGTTTTTAGTGATGATAAATTCGGGACTGATGGTAATCGTGCGCGATAAATTCTTCATGAATTGTGGCAGTAGAGAGGTCCAGCCGCGATGATCTTGACGCAGTGTCAAGTAGATTTCAAAAGTCGACACCGTTTCCGAATCCAATTTAAGCGAGGCAATGCGTCTGGAGTTGTTTGGTTCATCTTCGAATTCTATGTAAATGGTGCAACCTCTAAGACCGCAGGGTTCACGATCACTCAAACGCAATATCTCGACTGCTATGCGTGGCGTCAGATCACAAGGCAACGACACTTCCGTACACGACAGATGACGTGACTTGGCCAATCTTAATTCATCCAGCAAACGTAAGGACAAGTCATTAACTGTCGTAGCATCCAGATCTTCACAATAGAAGACATTCGTCATGTCGTCATTTTTAAGAGAGTTCAAAGTAGGCTTTTGGTTGGTGGCCACTGCTGGGGAATTGCGTTTGCTGGCGCTTTCCGACAAACGTTTGTTTTTCTGATTATTAATACTGTTCTTGATCTTGTTGGTAGTATTTGTTTGGGCATAAGGTAGATTTGTGGTGGCCTTTGTTGACGCCTCTGGGGGTGGTGTTAAGAAGGGTGATGTCCAATCTGAAAGAAAATAGAAAATTTTAACAGAAAATTAGTTAAAAGTTGTTTATTTATTTGTTTATTTATTTTTATTCGTTTTAAACAAATGTAAAATGAAAATAAGCAGCCATTCAGTGAAAACATGAAGTCAATTAATTCTCGAATATGTGTGTATGTGAAAAAACGCACGTAGCACGTTTTTACTTTATGTAGGTACTTTTTGTTTTGTTGTTTCGAAAGTAGTCCGCTCCTCAGTTAGCAGCTCACATGCTAACAATTGATTTTTATTTTTCTGTTGCTCTATCTGAACGATTGAGCGACTGACTGACTGAATAACGGACTGCTTGCCTGTTATAGCTTTTTGTTTATTGTCGAGGTCGTTACACACATTAAAAGCGTTTTTGAAGCGCTTGACAACAAGCCAAACGTGTAGATATGGAAATGTAACGCTTTGCAACGTAACGTATGCATAAAAACAATCAAAAACGTTAATGCATTATGACTCAGGGGTTGATTTAATTGCAGGCAGGGTGAGAGAATTGTATTATAGGTATATTGTGCGAGAGAAAGTCTTAATTATTTAATATTAAGGTTTTATTGGGGCTATTAGTTTTTTTTTTTTTTGCTTTTTTATTTTAAGAATTTCATAAAGAAGGTAAGATGTGAGCTGTGAAAGGGTGAGAGAGCAAGTAAGAGAAAAAATAAAACGGAAGTAAAATAAGTAATTTACCGACGGCTAAATTATAAATTAATAAATATTGTAGGATGTGAAATCAAAGTTAATTACTTTGAATTGATTTAGAAATACTGTAGGCTATTTATAAATTTTGTCAGATTTAACAAAAAAAAAAAAAAAAAAGTAGAAGGAAATACTTTTGAGTTTTTGTAGGTATTTCTAGAAATTATTATTTTTTAGCACGTTTTCTCACAAATTTTGAATTTCATCATTCATCGATTTTCTTAATATGCTTGCTGCTTGTTTCCATCTCAAAAATCTTTCTACGTTTTTATCAATTTCAATTAAAATCTTCCGCTGTTGTTTGTTTTGACTAACCTTTTATTTTATTAGACCCAAGTACGTTGAAATCTGCTGGATGGTATAATTGTTGTACTGCCAAAATCTCCATTTTCATATTATTGTTGTTTAAAATTTATTGAAACAAATGTGTTTATTGCTGTTGGACGACTGTTTTCAAATTTTTATTTTCAGAAACTTCTAGTAGTTCCCAAACGTTTTTGTTGTAACTTTTTTCATAAAATAAAACAAATTATTGCCAAAATCTTAATTTGACAAAATAATATCACAATTTTGCTGTCTTTTTATTAATATTTTTATTTGCTTGAACTTGTGTGGTTTGTTGTTAACGTTTTTTAATTGATCACAGTACGTTTATTTCCTTTTACTTGTTTATACCTATATTTTTTATCACTTTTTTCCTGATTTAAAATTTTAACAAGTTAACAAACTATTTGTAGCATTAGAATGGCAAAATACTTTTTTGTTTAATTTTTAAAGCTAGAACTCTTCTTTATGTGTTAATTTTTCAACGAGAGAAAAATACGCTAAATTTCTAAAACAGATGGCTGATTTTAATATCAAAACACTTTCGTTTGGATTTCTTTCTAATTGTATCTGTATCTCAGCAATGTATCGAAGCTACTATAACAAACCGGCTACACAACAACTCTATTTATACGATTCATTTTCACTCAACACATAATGAGACTGTTTTTTCATCATACAATTCTCAGATACTACACTCATTTACTTTGTACTCGTATAGGTATCTGCTGAAAGAAACAGAATTGAGTGAAGTTCTCGTTGGGTCTTGACTCTCTTGCCAGAGTATTTGGCGGTGGCAAAGAGTGGCTAAGAGAAACAGTAAAAACGCAAAAAATGAGATACATTTTATGTATATTTTCATAATAGATTTTATGAGTTGGTAGCTACATGTGGTAGTTTCTCCCCTTAGTATTTAATTCCTGTTCTACTGCTACATATGTACGTACGTACAAAAGCTTATACTATGCATGTACATATGTATGTTTGTTTTCAACTTTATTCCGTATGTATTTCAGCATTAATTCAGGTAGCTAAATTTATTGGTGTATGGATGGATGTCTTTAAGGATGAGAAGTTAGGGGAGGAGTATACGGTCGAAAGTCAGTCAAAGTAACTTGATTTTTTATTGCTTTTTTGCTGCTGTTATTGTTGTTTATTTTCCATCAGCTGATGGAACTACTTCGTTTTGTTATTGTGCTTCGTATTTACTTTATGGAGTTTCTGTTTCTCCCTTTTGAAAACCTGTATCATCCACATTTACTTACATACATACATATGTATGTATACACATTAGGGTGACCGCAAAAATCGATGTTAGAATTTTGTTCGTCTGAACCCCTCAAAAAGATGAATTTCATGAAACTTGAACAAAATATATTCCAAAATTCCAAAATTTTAAATAACATGGTAAAACGAACTTGTAATATTTTTCATGGTTTTTAAAGTTTGGAAACATTTTGGCCCCAAGCACGTTTAAGGCCTAATTTAGATATTTGCGTTGTCGTTGTAAGTTTTGGACCTTAAGATATATTTTTCTCAAGATTCAAAAATTTATTACATTCCGCTATATTTTCATTAGAAATCTCTAATATAGTAAAATTTAATCATTCACCTTCACGATTTAACGGTTAATGTTGTCCGTTTTGAGTAAAACTTTCGGAAAGTATTTAAGAGTATCTGGACACTATTATTCTGGATGGATTTTATTTAAAATTCATAAAACATACTAAAGAAATTTAGCGTATTAACCAAAATATGGCAAAAAAATTGCTTTTCCCGAAATCTGACGTATTTAAATCGAGGGTACAGAAAAACTTTAGAAGGTATTGACATAATTCTTTATATTTTTGTTCCCTCATATATTCTTAATAAATCCCAAAGAGATATTTTTAAAACGCTAATTTCATACACATTTCGATTATATACATTCAAATGCAAAAATAATTATTTAATGGCAAAATTTTTGCAAAAACTGAAAAAATGCATATGTAGGTATTTTTCCCTTGTAAATACACCTCCAAACAAACAAGCTCAAATTTCGGATATCTCAATATCTGGAAACTTGTGGGGTCCAAACGAACAAAATTCCGAAATTTGTTTCCCCCTCCATGAGATCCGGTCCCGCTAATGTACATATATACATATATGTATGCATATGTAAGTATTACCTTTAGTTTCCTTTAAACCCATTCTCCTCGATAGTTTCATATACATATGTATTCACTTCAAATTCGGTTTGCACCTCTAGCCTGATTTCTGTTGAGATCTGGTCATTAATGGTGTACGTGACTCTGTATTTTATAGCTGGGGATGTATGGGGTCGGTCATAAAAAACAACAGCAGAACAGAACTGAACAAAACAAAATACAACTCAGCACAATAAAAACACGAAACAATGAAAAGGGACACAAACAACAAAAAATGAAGACTGAAAAGAGAAATTATTTAATTCAATACATATGCAGGCACTTACATACATACATACATACATATCAGGGAGTACTGGAAAGTTCGTTCGAAATACATTTTATGTACAATAAAAACACAGTCTGGTGAAATTCAAAAGAATGCAATTTGTTTGTGGTCTGAATTCAATGCACTGTATTTATGTGTTGTAGGTATGTAGTTTAATTTAAAATATTGACGAATCCAGGTTTGCATTGTTATAGAAGTCTACATCAACTATGTACAATATTTATATCCTGTGAAATTCTCTAATATCTAATACAACACCCAGCAATAAATTTCAATCATTCAGTTATTATTAACTAGACTTACTTTTTCATTTCAAAAGTACTTTTTAAAATGCCCCCGTCCTATTGAAATATGAACATGCAATTGTACAAACACATGCACACATCCATACATTTTTTCAATAAGTATTAAATCGTGACAAAAAAAAACAGCAAAAAAAAAATGAAATGATGAAAAAACACGAAACAAACTTACGAATCTCCTGTTGAAAATCACGTACAATTTGTACGTATGTATGTATGTATGTACATTCATACAAACATATGTGATGATTATTTTCTTTGCCTTTTCCAGATTATTAAATTAACTTGTTCTTTAATCCGAAATCCTAAACGAATTTAGCAACAATTTATTTGCACAAAATAAAGAGCTAAATATTTTCTATTTCATCATATTTGTCAAGTTCAATTGAAGGAAAATCAATAAAGACATTTGAATTTTTTTTAATATCAATGCCCTTATTCATAAAACTTACAACAGGTTTATAAGAGGTTTAAAAAGCAAATTTTGTATGAAACAAACTTAATTTTATCTTTAATCAATAACGAAAGAGTCGTTGTCGTAAAAAGAAAACGACACTCATAATAAGGCTGATTATAAAATAATTTTCACAGTTTGACTTACTACATACATATTTATTTCTATTCTGCAAAGGCCCTCAGAATTATTTCTAACGAAATTGTCAATGTTTACGTATGCGAATCGAAAAATAACATCTTTCATCACTTTCATAAATATTAATGTTTTGAATTTATAATATTTAAGTAAATAAAAAATATTTTAATAGATTTGAATAATATATTTACTTTTGTAATTTCATATTTGCAGTTTTTAAAAGTAATTACATACATAATAATATAATTATAATATTGTTAAGAGTTCTGATTGCCTCTTAGTAAATTTTTAAGGCTTTTAACTAGATGTGAAGAAAATAATTAATTAATTTCATCTTATTACATATACATACATATTTTATATTTCCTAATCTTTAAGATTCAGTTTTATAATGTTGTAACTGTAAGGCGGTCTTAATCGAAATTGTATTAATATAGACACATATTAACATAGAATTTTATTTTTAATTATATTTTATTCACGCGAATAAACTTTTTTCCTCAATTATTCTAATAACAAACGAAACAGAAGGCAAATTTTGAAATGGATTACGAAACAGAAATTGTAGGGCCCACATACGAGTACTACTGGCAGACCGTAATCAGAGCATTCAAAAAGTAAACAGTAAGTTAAGGAAAAAGTAAACTTTTTTAAAGGTTTTCGATAAGTTGTATTTTCTAAAAAACCGGAATAAGGCTTTATTTGAAAAACTTGGTATTTTATTAAATTGTTTATAAAAGTGTTTTCTTCATTTACTTTCATTTACAATCAGTTTCGATTGTAAAAAAAGAATTCGTTAATGATATAGGAACGAGTATTTTTACAAATAATAAAGAATTTTAAAGGAAATATATAGAAAATATACACATAAAATGTCATAGGTATAAAACAAAATTATTTTCCAATCAACAATTAATCTGGCAGTTAAATAGCGTTAGATCTACTACAGATCAGTGAAAGTATTTCTAAAACGAAGACTTTGGAAACCTCATGTTTTAATATTCTTAATAAAAAACAAAACATTTTAATATACGCTGAAAATATGCTCTCATCAATTTAAATCAATTTATTAATTTACTTTTTTAAATAAAATAAAAAAACAGTTAAACGGTTAACTGTAATACAAAATTATGGTTGCGAAGTTACTGAATATATCAAGATACCCAGTTGTAATAATTAGAATATACAGGGTGGGCCAAGTTTGACTGACTGTCTTCGAAAAGTTCTCGCAGAAGTGCCATTGTGGCTCTTGCGGTATGAGCTGTAGCTCCATCTTGCTGGAACCATATGTTACGATTATTGAGAACTATCCGACGTAAAAAATTTTCCAACATGGTCCGGTATACCACCCCAGAGACGGTTTGTGGTTCATTAAGCTCATTTTCGAAGAAAGGGTGTAATTGTCGCTGATGCAATGCTCTTGGATTCTCTGTACCCCAAATTCGGCAGTTCTGTTTTTTCACATATCCATTTAAATGAAAATGTGCTTCATCGCTCATAATGCTGACGGTATTTTCTTTGTGTTGTAACAATTGATCGTCCGGAAGCATAATAAAATTCAACAATTTTTACACGTTCTTCCACTGAGTATGATGACATTATGAAATTTTATAAAATTCTGTATTATCTGCAAAAAAAAAATTAAAAATGCAAAAGTTATAAGCATTTCAAATCAGTCAGTCTAAGTTGGCCCACCCTGTATAGGAAAACACATTAAGGGCTGCCGATTAAAGAAATTTGGTTTTCTCAATGTCTCATTTGCTTCTATAGTATAGAATCTATACTGTCGCGAAACTAACCAGCCCTCATCTGCTAATTATTTATTGTTGCACAGATAAATTCAATCAGCTGACTGCTGTTCATATTTTTTATGTGGCAATACCTTGAGTTTTTGTAAAAAAATTAAATAGATTTTAGAAAAAATGTTTAATAGAGGAATAAACATTAATTTGAGGGAGGATGAACGCCAAGTGAATATTGAAAGAGTTTATCATGCCAGACCTAAACTCAAACAGACATGGCTATTATTATTTATTTTTTAAAATATGTATTTGTTTTCTTGATTTTATTTTTTCTTCTTTTTACATTTGGAAAACAGCTGATTTTTGTCAACAACTTGTCACTTGAAGACAGAGTTTCCAATTTTCACATAAATTTTAAGAGGTACTGCCAAATGAAAATAATGTTTCTGTCGGTATATTGAGAAAACAAAAATTGTTAACGGACATATTATCAGTCTAATAAATTTATGTCGACATTTAGTAACAGGCAGTTTGTCGACATATTGAGAAAACGGGCCTAAATATTACAATATTGAATGAAAGAAATTATAATAGATCAAAATGTTCAAAAATTATAGAAAATAATGTATCATTTATTATATTCATACCCCCTTATTCAAATACGATTATTAAATTTAACAAAGGTTTATTAAGACAGATTTGCATATAAAAATTTGCTTAATAAACGTTTGTTAAATTTAATTCGTTTTTGAACAAGGGGGTTATTAAGCTTTTATTTTGTGTTGCCTCTTTAAATTTAAAGAGGCAACACAAAATAAAAGCTTAATAATATAATTTGATCCAGCAATACAAAATATTAATCAATAAGGGGGTTATTCTTCAAATTTATTTAAGTAATGTCATTAAGGTGGCATGATACGTTAAGATTTTAATTATGACTTGATGAAGAGAAAAATTTTCAATGTTTATTTAAAACATGCTAAAATCTCGTTTAAGTTTTACTCGAACAAAAGAAAAATCTAAAAGTTTGAAGCCTTTAGTCAGAATATTTCAGCGTGACCCGCTGTATAAAGTATAAATACATACATAACAAATTTAAATGGTATATTTATGTACATATATATGTACTCTTGATAAATAGTGAAAAATCTAACTTTATCTGCACTAATTACCTCCAATTCTAATGATTTCCTTATAACTAAATAAGAAACTAAATACTTAATTTAAATTTGTTTAAAGTAAAATAATAAATTTCTAACCTTGTAAACCGATTTTGAAATTTCAGACCCACTAACATTTCATTATGTTTATTTTTTTAATCGTGATAATTATATTTTGGAGTTTTTTTAATGTACAGTAGTACACATGGTGCAAATATACAAGGTGAGTGCAGTAGCCCAGCTGACTGGCTTTATTTACAATTTACTTATGTCAAAAGTAATACCTTTTCAAGTATTTTTGACAGTAGTACATTATTTTACACAAACAAAATGCCTGTTGTTTCTATTTTGTGTTGTATTTGTTGTCGATTTGCACTCACCTTGTATAGTTGCACAGTACCCAAATTTCATTATATTTTATAGAATTTCAAATAATTTCTGATTAAACTCTGAAAAGCCGGACTAGTAGTGAAATTGAGCAATTGTTACCTTAATGTTTCTAGAGCATAAGAAATGTCACTAAAATACGTTTCATATACGTCATATCTACTAAGTAAAATTACAAAAAAAAAAAATATTTTAGAAACTGCAAAATTTTAATTGTGACATTTTACAATTAAAATGTCTATACACCAGGGTTTTTCCCAAAAATGGAAAAATTCTTCAATAGGCCATTACAGTAGTAATTCTTAATTTGTGTGTGTTCACAACATCTTTAATCCATTTTGTTGTCCGCATAGTAGGTCATAAAACCTGACTTAGCAGGTAGTTTTGGCATAATTCATATACGAGTCGTTACTTTACCATTATTTACTAATAATAACAAAATAAACAACAGCCACAAAAGTTATTTATAAACTCTTTATGGCACAAACTTCTAATTTCACCAATGTGTGTCATTTTAACGATCAGAAATTTTACTAATGACTGAATATTTAAATCTGATTAGAAAAAAATCAACCAATAATAGTCATCTTGTCTTAAATGTGGAATAATGCATATGGTAACAACGAAGCAACCAATTACAAATAATGATGAAATATTTTCTTTCTTCTAAATACAGCCTGTTTTGTGCCTGTGATTGTGTAATAACTACATATAAATTTATACATAATTTAGATGGAATTTTAGATTCAAGCTAGCAAAGAATTAATTAATTTATAAAGAACTAGAATTTTTGCTGCCAGATGAATTTCCTAAAATATCGTCAAAATTCCGACAAAAAAGAAAAAAAATCATCATTTCGTATTTTAAAAATCGTCAAAAAAAAAACGGAAAAATAAAAAAGTCTCTATATCCAGTAGTATTTTGAAATTTATATTTAAACGAAAACGTAAAAATTCAAGTTTATATAGTCTCTTGTATTTTTTAAATAAGAAATCACAAAAATTATAATGCTAAACACAATTTGTGTAATATTTTTATAATATCTTAGTCCGCTTTCACACTTTCCAATTCTGACTAGTCAAGGCAAGTATTTTTGGATGAAAAGGGAAAAGAGAACAAAGGGGTACAAACTTGACGGTACTAGTCAATTTTCTTATTTCCTTGAATTGACGTGTGTGAATGAAATGACCAGTTCAAACGAGAATTGAACAAAAACTGGACAGCTAAAACTGAAGAGTGTGAAACAAGACTTACAGTATTTTATAAATAAATATCTGAATTTAGCATATTTTATTAATTCAGGTTAAATTACAATGCCAAAACAATTAACTTTTAAATAACATTTTTAGTATAGAATCCAATTCATCCAACATATACAGGTAAAATTTATTTGGCTGAATATTCCATTGACGTTTTGTTAAAATAGAAGAAGTTTTTTTTTTAGAATTTCCCCGTTGAAATTCAGAAATTGTATCCTTTAAAAATTTTAATGCATGGAATCCAGCATTTAAAATTGCTTTTTATGTTTTCAGATAAATATGTAATTTCTACTATCCTAACTCAATATTATTTGGAATTAATTAACAATTGTCAATAATTAAGAAAACATTACTATTACTTAGTTTTGTTTTTGAAATATGTCATGTTCTTCTTAATATTTATGATATTAAATGAGAAAAATAGCTGTTGTCTGAAAAAAAGAGAGAATTTAAAACAAAACAAACAAATAAAAGAAAATTTTAATAATTCAGAAAATTATCACTTTCAATGAAAAAATCGTCAAATCATCACTTTCAATGAAAAAATCGTCAAATCTTCACTTTGCTATTTAAAAAAAAATCGTCAAAATGACGATAAATCGTCAAATCTGGCAGCTATGATCATGGCACATTTTCAAGTCAGATGAAACAAATATTGTATAAAGTTTTTAGCAAGTCAACTTTTCCACAACATTTCAGTTGCAAAATTTAGAATTTCGAACACAGATGTACATGCACTTAGGTCTATTTTTATGCGGTTTTCTTTGGAACGCATCTACCGCATAAAAAAGATCTGGAAAAATCTTGGACCGATTCTTACCATTTTCAACAGGACTTGTCGTTCTATAATAAAAATAAAGTGTGCAAAATTTCCAGATGTTATATGTATGTATGCATTATACTCGTATTTGAAGAAAATATAAATCGAGGTTGTCTGTAACTCACATCCTACTGGATCGATTTTGCTCATTTTCAATATCAAACATTTCGGTGTAATGTTTGGAAAAAATTTCTTTGTTCTAGGTCTCTTTTACGAAGCTCTATCGTGCCTTGAACAGAAGGATATACATATGTACATAGCTAATTCGTCTTCAAATTGTAAATGGAATAGAAAAAGAATATATAGACTTTTTAGTTCTACGACGTGTTACAAACGGAATGACAAACTTAATATACCAACCATATTTTGTTTGGTGGGTATAAAAGTGGTTTTGGTTATTTTTCACAAATAATCTGGTGTCTATTAGAAATAAGAGAATAATTTCAGAAACATTTCTTGGATTGTTAATATGTATGCAAAAAAAAAAATCAAAATTTAAACTTTATTAAAGTATAGAAGATAACTTATTGTACTTTTTTATAAAGTTTTTTTATAAAGTTTCACTTTTCAACAATTTACGAGATCTACAAAATTTTGCAGGCCAAATGTGGTTGACTGTGAAAACACAAACTTAATTTTTGAATAGCTCCAGTTTTGAACATACAGATTTGTTACCATTTCTTCAGCTTGATTCAACTTTTTGTTGTTTTTTAATTACAGACATTATTCGTTCGTTATAATATTATTGACCTGTATCATTTAATTTTATCAGGAAGTTTAATAATTTCCCAATAGAACATGCATGTATGGATGGAAAAGTCTATTGCCATTTGTTAAAAATATGTTTAAAACACATGTTGTTTAAATTTAAATTCATCATGCAAATAAACCATAGTTAGTGGCTACGTTAAATTTACGTCGTGAAATTTTCCCGTGTTTGTGACTATCCTGGAATTTTCGGGATTAGAAAATCCGTAAAGCCGCAATTTTGCAAAAGTAATTTTGGGAAATACGGATTTTTATACCCTACACCACAATAGTGGAGAGGGTATATTGGATTTGTGCTGATGTTTGTAACGCCCAGAAATATTGATCCAACACCCACCTTAAATTATACCGATCGACTCAGAATCACTTTCTGAATCACTTTCTGAGTCGATTTAACGATGTCCGTCCGTCCGTCCGTCTGGCTGGCTGTCCATGTAAAGCTTGTGCGCAGAGTACAGATCGCAATTTTAAAGATATTTTGATAAAATTTGGTAAGTGATATTTTTTCGGCCCAAAGATGGATGGGATTGAAACTGGTGGAAATCGGTCCATTATTTCACCTGGCCCCCATACAAATGTCCTCCCGAAATTGGGGTTTACCGGTCATAAATCTTTGAATTATGCAAGTAAGCAAACAAATTTCACTACAAATAAGTAATAAATGAAGTTAATCACATCTACAAATTTAGTGAAGATCGGTCCATAATTAGTCGTAGCTCCCATATAGGCCCACTTCAGAAAATCACTTTAAAAAGCATAACTCACTCAAAAATGTTGGTATCCAAATAATATTAAACACAAATATGTCTCGTACATATACATATAGAATGGTAGAATTTTATGATGAGCGGTCCATAACTAGTCGTAGCTTCCATATAAGGCCCACTTCCTGAAATCACTTTAAGGACCATAAATCTCTTAAAAATGTTGTTATCCGAATAAAAATTAACAAAATTGAGTTTCTTATGTACAAATAGGATGACACCTAATTAGACAGTTCATAAATAGTCAAAACTCCCATATAAGACCCTCTTCGTAATTCACTTTAACCTCAATAAATCTTTTAAACGTATTTATATCGAGATAAGGTTTAACACACATAATATTTATATTCACGGAAGTCATGACACTAAATTTTTGGATGATCGGTTCATAATAGATAATATCTCCCATATAGCGCCCATATATGAAAAACTGTTTTATTGATATACTGGGTGTAGGGTATTATATGGTCGGGCTTGACCGACTATACTTTCTTACTTGTTAATATTATTATTTTGCTGAAAATTCATTAGAATGATTACAATGTTGTATAACTTTATATATATTTTTAAAAGTCTGGAAATCAAAAGAATATTTTTTATACAAAAATTTCGAGATACATATATACTAACTGCCGTATTTATAAAAAATTAAAGTAGACTTCAAGTGTACTTTAAGAAAATTTTGTATGAAAATTTTGCCTTAAAGCACACTTCAAGCCTACTTTATTTTTTATAAATACGGCAGTATATATACAAGAATTACATAACAAGATTCTTGGAGATTAAACAAAAATATGAATTATTGAAAGAAGCAGAGAGAGAATTATTATTTTTAAGAATTAATATAAAAAAGACTTTGGAAATAAGGAAATGTACACATTTTGAGAATATCAAAATAGATTAGCAAGTACATTTGCAGAGCGAATTAAACAGGTATATAAGAAGAAATTATATTGTCTTATTAATTTTCAAAAGAAAGAATTAGACTCTAAATTTAATAAAAAATGGTTCGTAATTAAAACTAACTTAGATATTCCAATAGACGTGCAATGGATCCTTTATCTAGGAAAGAAACATGCATTACCAATTAACAAAGAACAGTTTCCAATTAAAAGAAGGAGAAGATTTTATACAAACTATAAATAACAAAGCTTGGTTTAAAATTACAACAATTATGGATAATCAAATTAATAAAATGATATTATCAAATAGGGATAAATTTATACTTGATAAGGAAAATTTTACTAGAAAATATATAAAATGTAATAGAACCATAACTGTTTTGAGTTCAGATAAAGGAAATACTAGCTAATAATAAAACTAAATTATGAATCAAGGATGAATGATATTTTAGATAAACCACTCCTACAAACAAATTACAGAAAATAAATAATAATTTCAAATTAAAAATAATTACAATTTTTGAGAGAAACAATCTTAGAACACATGTTGGCAACAGCTCATAAATTATATTGGTTACCAAAAATGTATAAAGAAACATTTCCTTTAAGACCAATTTGTTCATGTATTAACTCTCCATCATATGAACTTTGTAAGTATATTACAAACATTCTTAAAAAATTAACTATAGATTCTAAATATAATGTAAAGAATTCATTGGAATTCAAGGATAAGATAAAGAGAGTAAAAATTCATTATTTGTTCCCTAGTATACCTGTAAACTTATGTAGCTATAAATATTTTACTCGTAGGTGAAAATGGAATATAATAGACAAACATACACGCAAATATTAGTAAATATCTATTTTTAAGTATTTTGAAATTTTGTATAATTGATAACAAATATTTTTAATACAAATATGAACAGAAAATAGGTCTTCCAATAGGATCACCAGCTTCTCCAATTATTGCTGATATTGTCATGGAAAAATTGCTTGACACTTGTATTGAAAAATTTACTATTAAACCAAAAATTTTAACTAAATATGTAGACGATTTGTTTTGCATAATTTCAGAAAGTGAGATGGAATATATGTATGTATATTGACGATATTTGACTCATTTTATCGTAATCTTGAATTTACTATAGAAAAATAACGTAATTCTATACTTTAGGCAGTTTAATAATAAAGAGAGCTAATGAATTATTAATAGACTGGTAATAAAAACCTACATACTCCGGAAGCATAATTAATTATTACTCAAAACGTCCTAAAATAATTATTATTAATACAGCTAAAAATCTTATAGAAAGAATATTAACAATAAGTAATAGAAATTCCACAAAAAAAATATAAAAACAATTAAAAAGATATTAGACGATAATAATTTTTCTATTAATATAATATGTAAATTAATAAGACATTTCAAAAATAAAATGAATAACACAGAAAAGTTTTCTGAACCTAAGATATATAAATCATTAACTTATATACCTAAAATATCTAAAAGATTAGAAAAATCTAATATATTTGATAATAACATATGTATGTATATAAAATGGCTCCAAAAATGTATAATACAGTAGGCAGACTATTCAATAAAACTAAAGATAGGATACATAGATTAGAAATGTCAAACGTTTATAGTTTATAAAATACCATGTAACACAAATATAAAAATCAGAAAAAACAGCATTATCATCACATTGTGCAAATTTGAATCGGTATCCCGATTTTGTAAGATTACCAAAAAGAATTAATTAGAATTAAAATTAATTTTAAATCAGATACAGATAATGTTGCTCAAACCTGCTCAGATACATACCCCCTTATTCATAAAAACCTACAACAGGTTTATGAAGAAGGCCTTTATTAACCCTGCCTTTACACATGCAAGTGCTGTGTACGTATTATATACGAAAACTTATTCGAAAACTCGAGTAGCTCTGCAAGTGAATAAAATGTGAGTGCATTAGCAAAAAAATCTGAGTGTATTGAGTTTTTCGAACTTGCACTTGCATGTGTAACCCTGCCTTTACACATGTAAGTACTTGCATGCGAGTGCTGTGTACGTATTATACACGAAAACATATTCGAAAAACTTGAGTAGATCTGCAAGTGAAAAAAATGTGAGTGTTTTGAGTTTTTCGAATTTGCACTTGCATGGGTAAATGGCAGGTTAATTTATAAAAACGGAAAAGGAAACTAAATTACTTTTTTATATTTTTGTTTTTGTAATATTAGAAATTTTTTCATTCTGACAATCCTGTTATATTGAAAAATATTTTTTTATTCTTATATAATAAATTTGTTAATAAATTTTATTTCCCAGAAGATGCTACACTTTTTTGCAGCAAAATATTTTAATAAATAAGAAATGATGGTGTAATTATACAAGGTAGGTGCAAATCGGCAGCAAATACAACACAATGCACAAATAACAGGCATTTTTTTGTGTAAAATAATGTACTACTGTCAAAAACACTTGAAGTATTACTTTTGACATAAGTCAGTCAGCTGTGCTACTGCAATCACCTTGTATATTTACACCATGTAAGAAATAAATTAAAAAAAAATTGACCTTCATCTCAAAGAAAATATAATTTTTAAACAAAAAAAAAATAAAGTTATAAGGCAAAACAATAATTTGTGTGTGGAATTTTTTTATAATTTTTGGAATATGTGATATCTACAGCGTATGAAAATTCCTTTCGAATTTCAGTCAGAATTAACAACATATTTATATTGCTCGAACTTGTGCCGATTGTCGATAGGAATTTTAACCCAATTCAACAAATTAAAATGTTTATTGGGTAAGTATATTCATACATATGCATATGTATGTATACATGTATGTATGCACGTCGTATAACATACATACATATTTGTAGTTTTCACTTAGCAACAGATTTGGATTAGTGGTGAAATTGCAGTTTTAAGTTTATTACTAAATATGCGTACGACAAAGATAATAGGGATGATGAAATTATTTTGCATTAATTGTAATTTAGAACTTTTGGTCTACCTTAGAATGTTTAATGACGCAAAATTACAAGGATTTTTTTTTATAATTTTTGGAATATGTGATCTCTACAGCGTATGAAAATATAATCAGTCATTTTTATACACACATATATATTTTTTTAAACATGTTTAACAAACACAAACTGCAAAGCCTTTGGCTAATCTGCAGAAAATATCCAGAGTCTTTGGCGGAAAAACCCGCAACCCTCTGACTGATGGACTGGCACACTTTCGCCTAGTCTACCGGGGCACCCATATCCTTCAAGGATTTTCAGGACACGCACACTTAATGCATCTCGGTCGATTTTCATTAATATTTGTAACTAAAACACATTTGTATTGCATGAGACGATTTCAATTAGTTTAAACTATTAAAATTTATATATTTTTTAGTTAATTTAGTTAATATGTGGACTTCATCATTTGTAAACGATTAATAGTTACTTACTCCCACGGCTCATTTCGCTAAAACTGTGACTGAAGAATTTCGCAATAATTCAAGTGACGGCAAGTCAAACAGAGGAGAAATGTGACAAGCAAATATAAAAAACAATCAGCACAACAGAAGCAAAAATATTGAAACCGAAACCCACCCGCACAATCGATGCATCACGGTCTGAAAGTGGGAAAATTTTTTTTACACTTCCTATGTTCCAATATTAGTCAAAATAACAGGTTTAAGTCCGCAATAGTAAAGCTACTATTTCGTTAAATCAGTAAACATATGAAATATGTTATTTCCATTTCCCATATACCTATTTATGGTTAAAAATTGTTTACCGATTCTGCACAAATTTCTAGCACTTGTTTATTGATTGACGGAGAACAATTTTAGACCTTGGGTGCACCGAAAATCTAAAAAGTCAAATGTAAAGGACATCCCAGTGTGCAACAAACAACCCCAAATGCAACATCGATTAATCTTAATAGGAAGTTAAAACAAGTCAATTGGTCAAACATGTACAAAGGTTACTATAATAACACAATATCCTTTTTTTATTTAAGGTTTACACAAACAAACAGACATCAATCAATAAACAAACCCTAAAAAAAATAAACATGTACCACAAGTAGTGATGGCTATAAATATAAATTATCGTTTGTCACACACACATTCACTAAACACACACAAATGAAGCGGTAAAAAGTACAGTAATGAAGCCATCTAAAAGGCCTTATTCATATTTTTTCAATATGTTCAAAAGGACAGGACATTGAAATGTGTATCGCATTATTTATCAGGTAAATCAGAGTCTTTCTCGAATGCCCTCCAAGGATGTCAGTCTAGAATGTGAATTGGATCTAAGCGAAGGTCTTGGACCTTCAAAAAGGCCTGCTAAGTGATGGCTTCGAAAATTTACCGCTGGGCATAGATACATACATAAATGTTTTAGTATTAATGTGTATGTATGTATGTATATTTAGATGGATAATGGTTGAATAGTTGGATGCATGAAGCGTTAATAAACCGGCTTTATAAAATCAATTCCCAACAGCAATTAAATACTTGTTTACTTCTAAGACTCAGATACAACTAACAACAATAACGAAAAGTTCAAGTAATACCTACAACAACCATTCTTGCAAAGAAGAAATCAAATAAACAAACGGAAAGTTACTTTAAGGAAAATAACCTGCCGTTCTGAATAAGATGTGTACCACTTTTTGTTATTATTAGTTACAGAACTAGTTATTTTAACATATGCGCTTCCTATGCGGATTTCAATTGCCTTCACATAAATAACAAAGACTCAACTCTGCTTTAAAAAAGGAAACTTGTTGACATTTGACTCTTACTAGACAGACTATTTCTAGTGTATAAAATATTTATTATACTAAACTGACTTCACGCTAGATTACCTGGGATGTATAAAGTAAACAATTGAAATCTCTCTGCATGACGACGGGCACATATGTACGTGTCAAAAATATATATAGCGGATTCAGATAAGTAATTAAAAATTACTGTCTAAAAGCAATGAATTTACTTCTTAGCGGAGAACTGCTGGGTAAATAAAGAAAGAATTGGAAGTGTATATGCGAGAATGTGTATCTATATGAAGCAGGGACAAAGAAAGAAAAAATCTCAACTCAAAAATCTCAGTGCTGCCAGTGTTGATTATTTCTTTTATTTTCATAATTAAAATTAAAATAGTCAAAAGAGACATTCGCTTTGCCTTTAAATCTTAAAGATTTCACTCATAGCAATTTATATTTTTTTTGTTTGTTCCAATACCAATATATCGGAATTTGGCAAAGTAGTGGCCAATTTAAAAATAAGTTCTCTTAATATATATTTTTAATATAATGGGAAATGTCAAGATCAAATCAAAATTTGACAGAACACAGAGTGTTATATTTGTACCGAATCTTATATACCGTTCACTTTATTATAAAAAAATAACTTTCAAAAAAATCGCCCAATAACTCCAAATTTCTAAATTGCGTTATATCAAATTACCTTTCATTTCATATATTGTCTATGTGTAGAACTTAGTATCTAAGATGCAGGCAAAATTGTTTGCTAAATTTATTTGTGTTGAATTTTATTTGGATACCAACATTTTTAAGAGATTTATGGTCGTTAAAGTGATTTTCGGAAGTGGACCTTATATTATGTAGGAGCTACGACCTATGGTCAATTATGGACCGTTCTTTACAAAATTTGTAAATGCGATTAGGCTTCATTTACCACTTGTTTGTGGTGAAACTTGGTTGGAGACTTGCATAATTCAACCGTTTATGATCGGTAAACCAATAGTTCATTAGGACATTTGCATGGGGGCCAGGTGAAATAACTGACCGATTTGCACCATTTCTATCCCATCCGTCCTTGGTCCGAAAAAATTTTACGTATCAAATTTTATCGAAACATGTATTTTCAAAATTGCGACTTGTACTCTGCGCACGGACAGACATCGTTAAATCGACTCAGGAAGTGAGTCGGTATAAAAATTTAAATTTTATTAAAATAGTTAAAATAATTTTAGTTGCAACATATCATAACATAGGTACATACTTCATGTTATGTATGTAATTTTTGAATAATTAATTTCTCAGTGGCAGCACCGTCATTGTTGCACTTTTGTTTCCTTTCTCTTGCGTCCTCTTTTTTCTCTTTGTTATCATAATTCCCTTGGGACATGTTTACAAAAAGCACCGGCTGCTTTTTAACAGGTCAACTCTTTAATTTTAAAAAGACAAAACGTTGGGGAAGAAAAATACTATATTTGAGAATCAAGTGTAGAGTTATTTATCATGCTTATGAATCTAAATCTTCATCATACTCGAATGTGTGCAAAATTATGCACATGTATTTATTTATATATGTGTGCAACAAACTACTGGGGTCTCAAATTTATATGCCAAATCAGTGTTGCCAAATCATGCCAGCAAAAAATAGCCAGAATGGATAAAAAAAACGCCAGAAACCGCTAAACGTTCAAAATGAACCAGCTGAAATTCGGCTAAATACTACCATGTCTAAACCTTAACTATTACATTTATGATTTAATGCTTTAATTACATGCGGTTTTTATACCCTACACCACCATAGTAAGGAGGAGATTGGATTTGTGTTGCTGTTTATAACGCCCAGAAATATTGGTCCAACACCCACCTTAAATTATACCGATAGACTCATAATCACTTCCTGAGTCCATTTAACGATGTCCTTCCGTCTGGCTGGTTGTCTATGTAAAGCTTGTGCGCAGAGTACAGGTCGCAATTTTGAAGATATTTCGTGAAATGTTTTATAAATGTTTGAATTATGAAAGTATGCGAACAGATTTTATCACAAATGAGTGGTAAATAAAGCCAAATCAGATCTACAAATTTTGTGCAGATCGGTCCATAATTTATCATAAATTCCATATAAGGCCCACTCCCGAAAATCACTTTAAATAGCATAACTGGTATCTAAATAATATTGAACGCAAATATATTTCATATATATACGAATAATATGGTACAATTGTATGATAATCGATCCATAATTAGTCATAGCTCCCATATAAGGCCCACTTCTGAAAATTACTTTAATCATAAATTTTTTAAAAATGTTGGTATCTATGTAAAATTCAACACAAATAAGTTTCATATATACAGAAATGATGACACCTAATTTTATAATGGTCGGTCCATAATTAATTGAAATCATCAGTTTCTTGAATCCAGTCTTTAAGCATTGGATTAGTCTTCCACGTACGTTAATATAATTAGATGTTCTTTTTTGAGATTTACCCCCTGGCCAACGATGTCGAACGGTAACGTTCGCTTATATAAGACTTAAGACACAAACTTTTTATCGTATCTATTTTTTACTCAATCAAGTTTGTTTATTCCAATTCAAGTTTGTGTCTTAAGTCTTATCTAAGCGACCGTTATCGTTCGATATCGTGGGCCAGGGGGTTAACAAACAAATATATAGTAAAAATACATCGCTAAATTCGAGTGCTTTCCACTAGAAAAACGCAGAAATAAAAAAAAGTAGCTAAAAAAAATAGTTCAGCTGTTTTTCACAAACTTTCCCGTAATTGGCAAAATAAAAACACCATATCTGGCCGAAAAACCGCTGAAATGGCAACGTTGTGCCCAGTAAACATTTGCTAGGCGACATATCTGGAGTGACAAATTTCAAAAGCACTGACATTTTTGTCAAAAAATTTATTTTTTTCAGATTTAAAAATTGTGTCAGCTTAAGATAATTAGTAATTAATATTAGCTAATTAAATTATTTGAATTAATATATGTACATATGCATGTATCTTTAATACACATACTACTTTAAAAGTACATATGTAAATAAGTTTCTTGATCTCGCTTTTCGCTTTCTAAATTATATTTGGCAAGAAGTGAGTACTACATACATATGTAAATAAAATAGTAATATGATTAAAAATTAAATAAATATACCTACACATGGACACACATATATATAAAATTTCAAATATAATCAAGAATTTAACATATCTTTTCTTAAAGTCGGTAATTTTCTTATAATTATACGATTAAATACATTAAAATTCCTTTCGAATTTCATTCAGAATTAACAACATATTTATATTGCTCGAACTTGTGCCGATTGTCGATAGAAATTTTAACCCAATTCAACAAATTAAAATGTTTATTGGGTAAGTAAATTCATACATATGCATATGTATGTATACATGTATGTATGCACGTCGTATAACATACATACATATTTGTAGTTTTCACTTAGCAACAGATTTGGATCAGTGGTGAAATTGCAGTTTTAAGTTTAGTACTAAATATGCGTACGACAAAGATAATAGGGATGATGAAATTATTTTGCATTAATTGTAATTTAGAACTTTTGGTCCACCTTAGAATGTTTAATATTGAGATGAAAACATAAACCATGACACATATTTAAATTAGTTTAATAAAATGTTTGTATAGGTATAATAATAATAATGATTTTAAATTTTAATTGTTTTAAAGTATCATAAAAATGTTAAAATTTGGTGTTAATGCATGGAACTGTGTAAATATGTAAGTATGTATGTATGTATAAAACTAGTCACACATTAGAAAATTTCCTAATCCGCAAACATTTGTTTGTTACCTATTTTATTAAAATTGCATGAAGTACTCAATGTTTGTTAGAATTTGAAATAACTTAAATGTGAGTTCAGTCGATTTTAACAATATTATTCAAGATGCACGTGAAGGTTCAGGTTCCTGTGATTATATTATGAGCGAGTAACAAAAACACTTTGTTGGTTTTAAAAATTTCCATTTCATTTGAGTACGTGTCGGATACATGTGACAGATGATTATGGATTGAAAGTTCCTGAATTATAGATATAACTATCCCCAGTCGGAAATTCAGGAACACCAAACCCTAAACCTGACATGAAACCGCAACTCTAAAATATAAAGCAAAATCGGACATCCTGTCTGAAGTTGGATAAACTGGAATGCTAGGTTTGTCGAATTTCTAAAAAATGGTACATACAAGCAATATTTATTTTCCTCACCTAATCATAAATAATGGCAAAATTATTAACAATAACTAAGTAAGTTTTCCTAAAATATTCGAAATTCAATAGAAATATTTAAATTTTTAGAATATGTTGATCAAAATTTTTAAATTTTTTTTATTGGAGTTTATACTTAATAGCTAATACAGTCAAACCTCGATATAACGACCCTCACTATAACGAATTCCTCGATTTAACGAATTTTTTGAAATCCCCTACAACGCTCCATAAGATTTAATACAAAATAAACCTCTCTATTACGAATATGTACATTTGTCAATAGCCTCGTTATAACGAATTTTCATTCACTGGAGACTAACGAAATATAAAGAATTATTTACCTCTATTTACCGAATTTTGTCAACTTACAAACTTTTCATAACGATTTCTATCAATTAATCCAAATTATATGAAACAGATACACAAAAAATTATTGCGTTTGTAACGACAAAGTCTCCAGCAAACCTACATTCTTAGTCGACAGCAGCATGCATTAGACTAACGGCTGAAATATTCGAAGAAAAATTTATTTTTGAATTTTAAAACTACAAAATACAGTGTTTTCCTTCAAATGTGTTTTGATTAATTAGCGGAAATCGTTCGCTATAACATGGTAAGCAGATGATGATTAATATACAAAATGTTTTATTACCTCGTTATAACGAATAAAAGTGCAACTTCGCCTCGATATAACGAACCTCATTATAACGAATTATTCGATATAACGTTTTTTTTTCTAATCCCCTTAAGATTCGTTATACCAAGGTTGAACGTAGTAATATTTAATATTATGGCCTTAAATTCTTTTTTTGTAAATTAAATAGAATTTGTCAAAATTTTTTCTAAGTTTGTCAAAAAAATTCTAAGGTAAACGATTCATATTGTTATAACTAGAGAGAATCAGAAACACTTTCTGAGTCGATTTAACGATGTCCGTCCGTCCATCCGTGTGGCTGGCTGGCTGTCCATGTAAAGCTTGTGCGCAGAGTACAGGTCGAAATTTTGAAGATATTTTCATAAAGTTTGATACATGATAGTTTTTCGTCCCAAGGACGGTTGGAATTAAAATTGGTTGAAATCGGCCAATTACTTCACCTTGCCACCATACAAATGTACTCCCGAAATAGATTAGTAAGTGTAATCCAGAAATCATAATAATATCGATCATATGACAATTATACTACTAGATTTTGTAGTTGTCAGTCCATATTTGTCAATATGTAGTTCCTAAATAAAGTAAACTACCCTGTATCATTATACCAACCATTAAACTTTTGTAAACAACTTTATTGAGATGAAATTATACCTAAATAAACCGCAAATACATAGAAACTATAGACTAGATTTTACTGGATACTGGATTTTCAAGTTATCAGTTCATAATTGGTCCACTTCTATTATGACACCTTGTAAATATCGTTGTTGAGATGATATAAGCCTCATCTTATAACTCTTTTTATACTCTTTTCTTTAAACTGGTGATTATGAAAAATGTTGAACCCATTTTTTGTTTTATAAATTGTTACATTACATATAAGATTGTTATGATAAATATACAAAATCTGTAAATATTAGTAATAATTTGAAATAAATTGTGATGTAATCTAAAATACTAATAAAAATTGCGCTAAAACTGAGTAAGAAATACCGAATAATGATATCCTGGTCCTGACAACAGCGTAGTTTTTGTAATTCTCATTATATTCAGGTATAGGGTATTTATGATTCGGCACTTGTTTAAACATTAATTTTGAAAGGTAGTTAATGTTAAACATTTTGCTGCACGTTACAACAGATTTTCTTTAAAGTGAGATTCTTTATCCTGGCCTGGCTTTTACTTAATTAAATATTGATATTATTCATATTCTTGTGAGCACAATAGTAGCCTATACAAATCATTATTAAATGTTGTAGCAAATATTTTAATATTTGCGCTATTTTCCTATTACTTACAGCTTGATTGATATTGCGTACAATAAAATAAAGTGCTATGCGTCATCACTATATGAAAACATTTTTTTAATACTGACATTCGTCTGATATTCAAAGAAATTTAAACGAAGTTCAATAATAGTTCCGGAAATATTTCGATTATCATTATTCATAAACTTCCTGTAGTGCATATGTAAGTAATAAGAAAATTGTTTACATTATTTGTTTTGTACTTTCTTTTATCATTTTCTAACATTTCCTCTCATAAAAATCATATTTTTAGGAGTCCTGTTTTGCTACCTGTTTTTTGAAAATCAAACGTTAATTGTTCATTAATTATTTTACAACACATTTTCGATCCTATTGCGTCATACACTGTGGTTGGTTGGATAAAAGACTGAGATAATTTTAACAAAGAAGTGTTTCGCTTCGTTGATTACGAAAAGTTAATTAAAAGTAATTAGTTAAAAACATTACTTGGTTATTATTTCGTGATTTAGATTTTTTTTAAAGAAAGATAAGTCCTACTTCAGAAGCTGTTACCGAAGATATTTGAAACAAATATTTCTAACTAAGAAAACATGTTAAATACATTTACACTTTACCCATTACCAAAAGGTTGTGATTATGTCATTCTCTTTGTAACACATCGAAATGTTGGTATATAAATTCTGGACCCGTTCAAAATTCTATGACAACCCAGCAATATCCATCCGTCTGTATTTTGAAGGCAACGCGGAGCCTAGAGGGAAGGTCTGACGGGTATGAAGTTTTCACATAGTTATAGCTTAGAGGTTATGTATTTAAAACACGTAAGAGTTTATATTCTGCTGTGCCGAATCTTATACATATACCCACCACCTACTGTGAGCGTCAGTATAAAGTTAAAAGTATAAATTTAAAACAATATATATTGCATAATTCATAATAAGTAACTTAAGCAAAATAGAACTCATTATCAAAAACTAGAAAAATATAAAAAAATAATTCAAGTACCAGATTTTTTGAGTCAAAATAAAGTACACAGGTATATGAAAAGTGTGTAAGACATTGTATTTAATATTTTGTTTGTAGTCCTTTTGCCTTTATCACAGCGGACAATCTTCTAGACATAGAATCAACGAGTTGTTTTGTGAAATCAGTCGAAATTTCGTTCCATTCATCTTGTAATTAGGTTATCCTTGCAAAAAATATATATTTAGTTTTTTTTTTGCCTAAAATTCCCACAGTTGCTCAATTGGATTGAGGTCTGGGGACTGCGGGGAATGATTTAAAGCTGTTGGACAATGATTGAGCAACCACTCTTTCACAATTTTGGAAGTATGTATGTTTATGATCATTGGAAAATCCAGTTCTAATTTCTCTACACTAGGAGCTACATTGTTTTTTAAATTTCAAGTTAATCTTCCTTTTTTATTGTAGATTCTATATATACATAGAAGATTATCGATAAATGTCTTTTTAAAAGACATTTATGCGCATTTAAGTGTTTTTGGGAAGTCGAGGCTATGTCAAAATGTGGACCCATGAATACTGCTTTTCTAAAGATATGTCAAAATGTGGACCGATGAATACTGCTTTTCTAAAGATATTTATGTACCATATGCCGTATTCCGGGAAGACATTTATTTGGAGGCTATGAGAATTCGAAAACCAATTCTTACTATTTTCAACAGGACTTGTCCTTCTATAATAAAAATAAAGTGTGCAAAGTTACATGTTGTTATCTGCATTATATTTAAAGAAAATTGCAAAAAAATTCGATGTTGTCTGAAACTTTGGTCTATAACTTGGATCCTACTAGACCGATTCTGCCCATTGTCCATACCTAACATTACGGTGGAACAAAGAAACATTGGTAAAAATTTCATTATTCTATGTATTTTCTTCGAAGCGCTATCGTGCCTTCAACAGTCTGACAGACGGACGGAGATGGCTAGATCGCTTTAAAATCTTATTCTAAGGAACCAGAATAAATAGAATTTTTGGTTCTACAACCAATATTTCGATGTGTTACAAACGGAATGACAAACTTAATATAACCCCCATATTTTTCGTGGTGGGTATAAAGAGGACAGAATAATATGAGCCGCTCTGATGATAAGCGTGTTTCCATTGAATGTCATGTATATCTATTAAAGTGGGTTGAGTGAAAAGAATCAATTAAGAGTATATAGTCGGTCAAGCCCGACCCAGTATACATATGTGTAATATTGTAATATAAACAGTTGCAATAATTTTACAGCCTGTTTATGTTACACATTTGAAGTTAAACGAAACTGGAGAACACGTTAACGATAACGTAACAATTTGCGTTTATATAACGCGCTTTCTATTGTTCGTCTTCATTTGCGTTATGGACGTATAAATTAACAATGTGTCAAATCACGATATTGCCAATATTATATGTACATATTGTTTTGTTTACTTTTGCTCATATTAAAGCCGTGTTCACATTGTGTGTATTTGTCATGTGGACTGTCACTTTTTCGCATGTCAAATTTGTACATATAGTCTGAACACCTTCAAACAATATAATGTGTTATTTCTCTGTGTGCAATACATATGACATTTTTGTATTTAGAACGAGTTCTATTTTCAAGTGACAAACCATCTGACATCAGCTGTTTTTTATAACCAAAATTTTGTGGCAGCAAAAATTATTTGAAATTTTAATAAATATAATTTATACCTAAGAGTAAAACAAAAATACAAACAAAAAACTCACAAATTTATTATTGAAAATGGAGGAAAAACTTGAAAAGGAGTTAACAAAAGTAAGTACATATGTATGTGACATAACCAACATATGAACATGTAATTTATAAACCGTATGTAAAACTCAAATTTTGACATACACCTTAAATCACATATGGGTAGAAAAGTGACATTCCACATGACAAATACACATAATGTGAACACAGCTTAAATGTTTTAATTTACTATAAACAACGACTACCCTACAGCTGGATATACATTATAAACAAACCAAATCATCGCATACATGTTGAGTATTTTTGAAAAATTTTAATTAAATAATTAAAAAAAATATGTTTTCATCATCATTATCAGGCAGTAGTATTGGAATTTTGAGAATTACTAACTTGACAATGTTACAAACATAATTATAATTTTCTGCTCACTTTCGAACCAACATGCTTCTTACCAAAATTTTAGACAATCGAAATTAAAACAATCTCACACATTGCTTTATTTTTAATTTCAAAAACCAGTTTTATTTATTTTTAAATTAATAATGATATATTTGGATTTATTGTTCATAATTTGAAAATGACCAAATTTAATAATACTATGTATTCCGAAATAGTTCGAAAAAAGCATTCTCTACAATTTTTTTAAAATTAGTTTCCTATTCTATTTATGATTTTTTCAAAATTTTAATATGTATCAATACCAAATCGGTTTGTTTTGTTTTTCGACTACAATCGATATCAATGATCCCTTTTCAATCTCAGTCATTAATTTAATGATGCTTTAATTTAATTGTTCCAGAAGAAACTAAAAGAAATAATTAGTTCCTTTTTTTAAGTTAACAATTGTATGTTTTTTCGTTTGTTTCATTAGGCGAACATTTACAAATATCTAATATGTTTATGTAATTACATATATAATTTTAGTTTTATTTATTAATTTTTCTTTATTTAATTTGTTAATATAATATGGAGTTAAGATAATTACTTTTTATTGTGTTTTTGAGTATTAGTACCAATTATATTTGATATTTAATATTAAATAGATTTTAATTTGTTTTGTTTTTTAATATACACATATATATTTATAATATGAAATTAAATAATAATTCTAAATTAAATTTAATTTCACAACATAGTTTTTGTTTTCATATTTAACATGCTTCAGCATTTTATAATTAATTAATCAATTAAACCATACAATGTTGTTTAATAAACTACAACTAATAATAATAAAAATAATTTAATAAATTGTAATTAATTTTATTTGATTCGATTTATTACTAAACGTTTCAAATGTAAGTTAAAGCATTTTTTTTTTGTTTTATATTTTAAATTGAAACCCCAAAAATATGGAGCTGATCCTTTTAGCGATTTTGTAGTACATACATATATTCATATAATAAATAAAATATATGAAAATATATGTATATGAAAACAAGTTGTAGTGGAAAATCAAAAATATAATTATATAAAATATATGTATATTTTATTTTCTATATTAGTTAGCTAGTACATTCTCATTAGAAAATATAAAATAATCATACAGATAAATATATTAAATGGAGAAATGTATAGAACTACTTAATCGCTTGCATTATTTTATATGTTTTAATTAATAATTATAATTAGTAGTAGTTGTAGGACAATTTCCTTTAGTTATTTGAATAATTATTTTTGTATAACAATATAAATGATAAAATAAAACCATACGGTCGTACTCTTATGATTTGTGGTATGTTGCTTTTTCTGATTTTCTTAATTTGTTGCTCAATAAATGTAAATTCTTAATTAATTTAATTAAAGTTCTTTGTTTGTTAAGGTAAGCTATATCACGTTGTTTGACTCTATACAAAAAGAAAACAAATTAACATTTTTGTTTTATAAATTTATCGTCTAGCTGAAATTTTTAAGCGATAGATATTGCAGAAATTTGATTAAACACAATCATCTTCGTCAAAATCTCCAGTCTCTTCAATTGACCATTGTTGTTCCAAAGATCGTTCGCTATTATTATTGGGTTTTAAAGAGAATAAGAAAAAAGAAATAAATGACTTATTTTTTATATCTGAAATGAAATTGAAGTTATAAATTCAAAATAATCATTCAAAACAAGGCACAAACAGAACTTTAAAAATGTTACAAGATATGGATTCTTGATTTAACTGCAAATGTGTCAAATCTTTTGAATTTGAAATCTAATGGATCAATTAATTAAGCTTATCGTAAAGTGATGGTGTTATTTATAATAAATACGCTCAGTGTTAGTGTTGTAATGATGTATTATTTAATATACTATTGTTAAATATTATATATGTGAGTTTATTTAATCAGCTGTGTTAGAGTTGTGTATGACTTTGACCAACATTCCGATGACTTGCATCCTCTATTTTAACTTTATTAATGTTATTAACTATTAATTCCTTTAAATTATAATTACATATTAAATACAATAACTAAAAACTTTAATGATAAAATAAAATGTAGAAATTGTGCTTCAAGTACGATGTTTGGACTTTTGTAGAAATTATTTTTATATATATATATATATATATATATATATTCACTTTGTTTCTAAGATATATGTGCCTCCGGAATGTTTAGATAAACTTATGCTTCTGATTCTAAGACACTCAGCCTTTAATGGAGTGATGTGTCCATTATAATGTACTCTGAAGCACATATTTAAGTAATGTGCTATACTCCCAGATAAACAATCCTATATTCCATTTAAAGGAGAAGAAACATGTATTAGCATAGACAAATTTGTTAGAAAATACATTGTGAGCTGGCAAATTGTCAGTACAGAAAATAGTAATTCTTCCATTTCCACTGGCACAATTAATGGAGTTATATACCGGGAATAGTAAATACAAAATTTATGATTGCTTTTTTGGTTTCACAAGAAAGGATGTTAACTTTTTCTTCGATATATGTACATATATTCCCGATCTATAATGTAATTATCGGGTCTGGGGCCAAATTACCGCATTCGATATCGAGTAAAATTGATCGTAATTTTCTTATTTGAGATTATGGCATTCGATTTAGTACATTTTTATCATAATTTCGATATCGCAATCATTTTTCGATACGATCACGAATGCGGTAATTCGGCCCCTGTTAACAAGGAGAAATCTTTAGAAGTTTTCAATTTACGTTAACTAGAGAAAATAACTACAATCGTCCTGTGTGTATCATTATAGTATTAAGGGATACAAATAATAGAACTAAGAACTCCTCAAAGTATGTTAATTACTTGGAAACCGTACGTGAATATATTCGCTCACATTAACATTTAGGTCTTCCTAAATACCACGAAAGACTGACGGCGATTCTAAAAGCCCTTATAACTATTCAGCGAAACTCTGCAGAATAAAGTCATGTAATGTGGTTGTTATGGTAAAGGTGAAATACTCTTGATATTTGTACGATATATGGTATATATATATATATATATTTATATGAAAAATATAAATATTTGTAAAAAATATTAATATTTCCTAAAAAATTTGGAAATGTAATTATATTTTCTTACTAACGAAGTCCAAACGATTTAAATTTAAAATACATAGAAGTAATTCTACATTTTTTTATAAACGTTAATAAAGCGTTAAATGTTAACGTTAACATGATGTAGCAAATGATCTTATTTAATGAAATTTACAAATGTTCTAATTTAATAATGAAAATGAGAGTTATGTTGATTTCTAATTAAGTTTTTTTAACGAAAATACAACACACTTTTTTAATTAATAATACTAAAAGTAGTAACATTCAAATAAACATAAACAAATAAGAATAAATAAGAAATTAACAAAGAAAACTGCATTAATAATTACTTTTATTTGATATTCGTACGAGAGTAAACAGTGGGTGGATAATAGATAATAGATGGCGTCAAAATGAGAAATCATAAAAATCGTAATTGCACTTCGTTTACCATGTAAAATTTTGTTTAAATGGTATCGTGTTGTTTTTTGTTGATTGTTTAATTTTAATATATGTATATAAAATACGGCTAATTAATAAAAAATACTAAAATCGAAAGTTTCAATAATATTTAGTGTTACAATCACCGTTTTAAAAGCATTTTTCATTTCGTTTTGTAATCATTTTGTTCGTTGTTGCAATTGTTGTTAGTATTTAGTAGAGTAGTGGTAGTAGATTACATTAAATCTATGGAGGAAATATGCACAACAAAGATGTGTATAATTGATTCTATATTTAAATCGTTTAGCTTGATTCTTTGTATGTATATATTTAAAGATCTGTTACAAGTAACCCTTCTAGTCATAATTGGCCACGACGATATAGAGATCTTGATTGTCTATATAAAAAAATAGTTGAAAATATAAAAAAAACATATATAGAAATTGTGTAATGTAAATTGTAGTTGTTGTTGCTCAGTGTAGTTTTGTGTAGTAAAACATAAAAATACAAAATATATATAAATTATTTAAAAGAAACAAAATATAAAAAAATAAAGTTTTAACGAGGAAAAAAACTATTATAAAACTACTTATTGCAAATGGGAAAATGTGAAAAATTCTGCCTTATTATTATTAATACATATACAAATTAATTATTTCTTTCGATCTAGCGAACAATAATGAAATATCTATGATTAAGTAGAGTGCTGCTAGTTTATTGTTGGCTTGAATATATAGTATGAATTTAAAAGAGAAAAAAGTCAAAACAAAAAAAAAATAAAAATATTAGATATCAAAAACATTTACCACGAAATAAAATTAATAACTTGTTTTCTTAATAATCATCGTTTCGCTCGCAATCTAATTTTAAGTATTGTCAATCTAGATACAACATAGATTTAATTAAATAAAGTATAAATATAAAAAAGTGTTATTTTAAACTGATGTTAGTCAATAGATAATTAATACGTATTTTTAAAAATCTATTCGTTTTGAAAACCAAAAAGGTGTCCGTAAAACATACATAGAGGTAAATAAAATCGATTAGTAATATTTAAGTTATCACAAATCCATTCTTTGTATTAAATAATGTTACAGCAAAAACTTCAAAGCCGACTTTAACTTAATATAACTCTAATTACTTCCCAATCAACGTATTTCTAAATTTGATATGATGCTTATAAATCTTTTTAGATTGGGAATATACTAAATAGTATCAACATTGAATCAACTAGAGTTTCGTGTTCAGTTTTAACCAAAATCGAAAACCCTCAATTATTCTTTGGTTTTCCGTTTTTTTCTTTTTGACTATATTTAAAAAAATCGTAATTCAGACTTTTTATTATATAAGGTAGGTGTAATTTATCATGTTTATATTTGTATGAAAAAAGCAGTCCTAACTTTAACTGAGATTCTGATGATTCTCTAATTTCTGTAAAGTCAAATCGATGTACAAATTTCATTTAATTTCTTTTTTTAATTGTATTGCAAAAGTTGATTCAGATAAAGTATCTATTATAATCCTTATATTTCCCGGCAATTGAGCTTCAAATTGACTGCTAAAAAATGTGTCAAACTAATATCATTTGCAAATAATTATAATAAAAATTTATTAAATTAATTTTTTTATTATTCAACATATTAGTGCTGGAAAATTTAAACATTAGACCGCAAATGCTATAAAAAAGTTAAAAGTTTTTTAAAAATGGCAAAAACGAATAGACTAAATATATCTTTCAGCAAAATAATCATTGAAAATTTATGATAAATTTAACAGACATTTATAAAATTTTTAATCTTAAAATGTAATGCAAAATTTTAAAGAATGATTAAGTTATTTTTAAATATCCGATAAAAGTAATTGTCTAGTAGTATAGAATAATCAAAAGTAGTAGAATATATTAAAATATTTAATTTTAAATTACCAAAAAAACTTTAATCAATACATATGTATTTGTTTCTACATTAAATAAAAAGTAACTTCAGGATCCTGCAAAACTAATCCTGCCTTAAGAAATATTTTTTATACGAACTTATGGCGTTTTCTTTTCTGGCAAAAATGTTACACTTTTATCCTTTTTTATATGGGAAATGGGTAAAAAGTGTAACATATATGTAACATTTTTGCCAGAAAAGAAAACGCCATTATTTTTGCTGAGGCAGCCAAACATTATAAGGCTTGTAAAATATTTTATTCTATTTCTAATAATTCAAATAATTTGGATTATAATAACTGAAATATGTTCTATTTATTTTTTCTTTCACGGTCATTTTTTTGATGTTTTCTTTCTTTTGTATTAATTACAATTCCGTAATAAATAAAAGAAAACTGAAATAAATATTTCTGAAGAGATTTTAATAAAGTGATTTCTTTTGTAAACCCATTTTTAACGACATCCAATCATTCTCACTTTGTTTACAGTAAATCGAGCAATCATAGATAAAGTTACGTCCCGTAACTAATGTATCAATTATAATACCTGTATATCGAAATTATTCCATTTTTTACATTATATAAGAATCAGTATCTAAATATGTATTAATATTTCTAGAATATACCAAGTTGTATAACAATGTTGAAAAACGATCTGCAAATGATACTCCAAAAAAGTATTTAATTGGGGTTTAATTTCGAATTTAAAAATTTTTACGGTGTTACAATTTCTCTCGTTCAAATATTTTAGTGAAATGTAACAATCATATCGTGGTCGCATCTACTATGTTATGTTTTTTGCAGTTTTTTTTCAGCTTAGGTGTTGTTTAAATTTGGTTTTGAATAAATAAATACTAAATATCACCAGTTATTTACAAATAATTTACAAATTTTCGTTCCTTCCAATGATTTAATAGATTGGTTTCCATATTGAGTCCCATTTTTTGAATGTCTGGTTATAGTTTTTCGTAACAATAAGCTGTATAAATAATTTTTATATGAAACTTTCTATATATTGTTGCACTAAAAAATAATCAGACATTGAAAATGGGGATAAGTGTTAAAAAATTTGTCTTCTAATGCAGAAACATAAGTCAAGCTTTATTTACTTCGTTTATTATATTTTAATTTAAAATATAATTACATTTTTATTGTTTTATGTTTATCAAATTGACATAAATGTTTAAATCTTGATATAAAAGTTTGACTTGTATATCTACTGTACCCACTACATTGTTATAGTATATTTAAATATATTTTGTTTATAAACTAATAGTAGTAATTGTTTGCTAGATCGATATATTAATGTAAGTAGCTATTTCAATAATTTTGTAATTTTGCCAATTATATTTGAAAAAAACTAACTAACTCAAGTAGTTGAACCCAAAACCATATTAAACAATTTTAAAAAATCCTTAACCTAAGATTTAAACAAGAATGGAATAAAACAAATGAACTGACTTATTATAAACAAAAAGAAAAACTTACCTCTCAGATGGCATACCAATAACTTCTAATTGCTGGGTCTGAACCATACGTTTGGCTTCCTCTTTTTTACGACGATCTTCAGCGGCCGCTTTCATAGGATCATATTTAGATCTTCGCTTCCACATGGCCATTTCAGCTTCCTTTTGTTTGGTTGCTGTAGTGGCATTGACATAAAATAAAGAGTTAAATGGTATTGTCTTTCCGAGTAGTTTCTATAATACTTACCGGAGGCGTCTCTTCTTACAGCAGACGAAGCTCTACCACTAACCCCACCACCCAATGAAGTACCACTAGTGGTCATAACAGATGTTGCTGAACGAACTGAACGATTACTGGCCCGGGAGGGATCTGTACGCGACATACCCATTGAAGAACTACTGGGACTTCGTTTCATAATATCATTTGATGGTTGCTTAAGAGTACTTTTGGCATCGTTTTTACGTAAAAAGTGATTACTTTGGGCGGGTTTATATTTCGATATATCCAGATAACGGGGCTGGGCTCGTTGACTAGATGTGGAACGCTGTGTTGTCGTAGTGGATGGTACGTTGGCAGCAGTTTGTAAAAGTTGTTTTTTGGCTGAGGCCAGTGAACTCGGCACCTGCTGAGCCAGGCGACTTAGACTAGTATCTCTTGGCATTGACTGGCGTTGTGATGTGACACTGGACCGGGTCGTAGCACTCTTAACGTTTCTTCTTGGCAATTCGGGTGTGTTAGGACATGCCATAACTCCACCAGCTGCAGCAGCCGCGGCCATAGCAGCAGATGGTTTCGTTGGTGGAGCCGATTGTGGTTTGCCTGCCACCTTTTGTTTGCTGCGTTCAATTCGCATCAATAAAGCTTTATTGTATCTAGTATTAGAAAGAGGTACACTATTCTCAATTTCTGACTGCTCCTGTTGGTCATTGTAGTATTCGGGTTCGACATTGTCCTCTGCGCCACTCGAGTAGTATTCTTCACCCATTCCTTCCTGATCATCTTCGTCGTTTATATAATACTGTAAATTAGCTTCGTAATCACTGTATACATGGCCAAAATTATTACTACTCGCCGATTTCGTAATGGCTTGTCCCATATGTAATGCTTTTTGATGTTGTGGTGCCACACTGAGGCCATAACTATGACGAGCAGCTGGTGGTGTATAGATATTTTGAAAGTTGGGTCGTGCGGATCTTTGTGTGGCCGCAACACGAGCAGAAAATGAACTAGATCTCCTCAAAGGCGAGGACTGGTCTTCCGGAGCAGTGGGATTAGTAGGTGATTGTACTTGTGGAGGTCCACCACCTTGTAAAACTCTTCTATGGGGTGAACCACTGCCGGCCAAATTGCCGTCAAAGGAATTTTTACGCATACGCATTTGTCGCAATAAATATTCGCCACTAGTCAGCATTTGCAACTGTTGTTCGTTTATGCTGCTAGTCATTAGGCTCTGTGCAGCTTGACGTTGGCGTTGAGCATTCAGACTATGCTGTGGACTACATTCAGCACCTGTGCCCTCAGGAGAAAACATGATATGTGATCGCGCTGATTGTGCACGAGGCGAAGCTGAATGTGATGGAGATTTGAGGGAATTCTTACGCGAAAGACTTTGTTGAAGATTATTTATAGCTGCAGCGGTTTGTTGCAGATAGTCATCATCCTCAGCCGGCAACATATTCTGTAGGGAAGCTCTAGTACGACTTGCACTACGTGCTCTGCCTAGCGAATGAAGTGGTGAAGGTATCTTAGTAGGGCTCTTAGGCGGTTTTGAGTACGAAGTCGACGTAGTAAGAGATGGATCACTAGCGTAATCACATTCTCCCGTTCCAGGTAAACGGAATCTCTCTGCTAATGAACGATTCAATTTGGCATTTAACTGTTTACTGTGAGCACTGTAAATGCTATCATCAGTCAGGGACTCGTTTCCTGTGTCGGCGCAAGTGTATGATCGGGTCATGAGCATATCCTGATTAGCTTGCCGTATACCTACACTAACATGCCTGTCATTCGCTAAACTACGAGCACGTGCATTGCGTGCCCATTCTTGTATCCAATCATGTTTCGTTTGGGCCGTTTGCAACACTGCAACTTCACTCAACTTTGAAGTTGGTTGTGGACCAGTTGGAGTTTCCGGTGGAGTTTCTATTAGGTTTCTAGTAGCAGCAAATTTTTGTGAAGCATCTTTTTGATTTGTAAATAGATTCAGTCGATATTCGGCTTTTTGATAATCGGTAAAGCCACCGGCTAAGGACGCTGGAGTACCAGAGCTTTTTAATTTCGTTTCATTGCTAACATACTCCGAACTATCAATTTGAGATGTTGACAAACCACTATGCCGTGATAATTTGGGTCGAGCATCTAGTGTTCTTTGCTTGGCCAATACGCCACTCGTTGTAACACTTGTAAAACAACCCAAATCTGGGTCGACTTCTTCTTCATCAACCGGTTGGTCGTGAGATGATTTTAAAGCGTCCTGTTTAATATCCATTTGTTTTGTGGCATGCATGTTGCGTAATACTCGAGATTTAATTTTCTCCAAATAGGCTCCAGCCGATTGGTGAGAACCCATTATTAAATCTGAAGTCGATGTACTAGTTCTTTGTCTTGGTTCCAAACCTTCCGAATCATGATAATAATTAACTTCTAAAACGTTATTCGAACGTTTTGATTCCATAGAACCCTGTTGTCTAGGTGTCGGTGTTACAGCATCCAACTGTTTTTGACGACTTTTTGTTCGACGTGTATTTTCAACTATGGGTTGTCCATTTTTGTCAATGTTCATGAGATCTTTCTGTTCTTCTGTGTAGTTGTCACCATCTAATGTGTACGTGCCCGCTTCGCTCACATCGTCAGCATCGGCATTGAGGTGTTTGAAATCAGCCAACGGAGGCTGAGGGCACATAAAGTCCACTTGTTTTAAAGCCAATTGCATGGCTGTAGAACGAGGGTTAAATTGTGTACGATTTGCTACAAGATTTGATGCACCCTTTGGTAATTGAATGGGTGGTGGATTGTTAGCGGTCTTTGTAGTTTTACGCGCAGTAGATGTTGTTAAATTAGTTATTGCTGTGGTCGATTGTGGACTTTGTATATTGCTTTCATTTGTACTTGAACGTGGCGACCAACTGTGACGTTTTGAGGCATCACGCACACGTGAGGTGCTACGATCACGTACACGCAATTTGACCTGTAACGGTAATTCAAACAAAAATCAATGAATCCATATTTAGTCTTTCTTTGGTTTATTAAAATTTGTCGCAACATATAATTTATCTTTAAAAAAGATAACTATGCACTTGTTGTAGATACTATACGACTACAATTAGTCATCTAAACTTTAAGCTCCTATTTAGTTAATTTAGTTAATAAAATGGGATCAACTCGTTTTTAGATCACCATTACTAGATTGATTCAAAAAATAATGAGAGCAAACTTATACTTTTGTATAAAATATTGAATAAGTACAAGATTTTTAAAATTGTTTGAGCTTTCTTTAAAAATGTTGATTTGGGATATCATCTATATTGTTTTTAGAAGGGTTTTTCGTCTGTAAAACCTTCATTATTTTGAGCTGAATACACACTTTTCTAATCAGACCGTGCCATTTCATTCTATATAAAATATATATGAAATACTAGCCTAATTTGACAATAATAAACTTGAATTGAATTTTTTTTATCAAGAAAAATGAAAATATGCAATCAAAATGGTGTTTTGTTTTATTGGAATACGTTTAAAATTTAATATTGTTAATTTATTTAATCAAAGATGAATTTACACCTTAAGTTTGTAATATGAAAATTTAAGACTTAATAATCTTAACAAGTCATAGAGTAAATATGTTTGCAACATTTTCCTTTTCATTCATGTTGCATTCCAAAAGTGAAATATGTCATATATAAATTTTATACGAATTCCTGCCCGAACATCATTCATTCCATCGTTTCTATATTGCATTGAAATACACACTTTGTGATGGCAATGTACAAATCTATATACTTTTTGCTCTGCGATTACAGCTTTGGATTATTATTGACTGTAACTTTACAAATATATTTTCTTCAGCAATTCATATCACGTTTCGTTTAAAAATCTTATTTTATTAATATACTGCCATGTTTGAACTTTTATTTAAGTTTTTACTTTTTATCTGACCCATATTGATTATGAGAGTTAGTCCAAACATAGTTTGCCTAAAATATATTTTAATTTTCTGTACTTTTGTACTTCTGTACTGCCGTAAACAATGTGCTAAATTTTTATTTTAATTTTGTTCAGAACTTAAATAAACATGTTTTTAAGGTGCTAAAAGTTTGTTTTTATTAGTTTTTCTTTTGTACCTAAACTTTAACTTGCGGAAATATTAAGAGTATTAAGAAAATATTTATATCAAAATCGTTAAATCAAAATTTAAAAAAAAAAATGTCAAACTATACCAAATTTTTAAGAACTGTGGGGGATCTAAACCAAGCTAAAGAAGTGGTTAAAACACTAGAACATTATATGACCTGCTTTACCAAATTTGGAATATCTAATGAATTCAAATTAGAAATCTCTTAAAAACCATATCGAGGGACTAAGTTCTTAACCTAGACGACTTTTATTTTATAAATTTATAAATTATGGAGAACAACACTTTTCCAAGAGGACACAACATGGGAAATCGGCATATGTGTATACCAGGAACGGTTAAGTCCATTAAACGCCCCTCTACCCAACCTAAGACATGGATTTTTTTACTTTATACACAAAATATCATTATATTTTTCTTATCACAAAAAATTGTTTTACAGATCAGATTATGAGGTTGTCATAATTACATACAACAAATTGAGTACATCATAACATAAACCTTGGACAAGTACATTAACACAAGTGTATTGTCATTGATATAAAAAGTTAATGACTTAGCGTCTTTACACTTTATTCGATCGATTTATCAATGATGGTATTCACGTCATACATATTGCATTGAGAAAAATTTGCAATTTAGCAAGGATAAAAAATGGTGACAAAATCGCCTAATACTTTTTTATATTAGAGTTTAATTTATGTTTAAAATTGTATTTTCAGTTTCAACATTCAACAGTCTTTCGTATTATAAAGATTTTTCGTCCGATTTGCACTTGCTTCAATTGTATTTTCGAAGTTTTTAGGTAATTTGTCAATGACATCCTTCGTTTGTTAACTATACATTCATTAATAATCTATTAATATATTTAAATGTGAAACAAGTCCTCTAGCTGATCTTTTTAATGGCTTACTTTAGTTTAAGAAATACTGGACCATTCTAACCATTATTTTCCACCTCGTACGCACACTTTACTGAATTCTTCCTTTATACTATAATTTTAGACTTTCAAGAAAAGAAATTTCTTCCAAAAATGTTCAAATGTTTGATTGTTTTTTAAGATTAGTTGTGTTTGAAAAACTTCATTTATATATATTAGGTGCATAACTTAAAAATGGGGGATTCGTAACAGATGGTGTTTCTTTTGAACGCGGTTTTTGTCTTTATTAACTTACATATATGTATGTCATTTATGTAATTTATTCTCATTTAGTTATTGAACATTATATTGTAACAAAAGTTTTTTTTTGCTTTGAAAATAACGAATTATGTGCCAACAAAGCTTCATATGCATATGGAAGTTTTGATTTACTTTTTTAATTTAAAAAATAGTACCGCTGAAACATACCGATTGCTCACCGAAGCTTATGGTGATCGAGCCCCATTGGCATTATGTACTACATAAAGATTGCTGTCAAACTCATCAAGAGCTTGCAAAATAATTTCAAAACGTTTGCGAGCATCCAAAATATCCATATTATGCACCTAGACATGAATGCGTAAGATTCCATCTTGACATCGATTTGCCAGATGTTGTAATACCTTTAAAAAACTATTTAGAAAAAAGTGGGAAGTTTTACCTCATCTAACTTCTAGAACTTGCCCCTCAAAAGATGAGCAGTTATTTTGTCGGTTAGTCATTTTGCTGTTGTTCAGTTACGAGTATGTATATTGTTTTTTAAACAATACTTATGATTTGAAGTTTATATTTTTTAATCTTAAAAAGATATTAAATATAAATATTTATCGAAAACTTTTAATTCACATAGCTATGTATCTAATCTAGATTAATACACAATTTGTTTGCCAGAAGGTTTACTATAAAATATTCGAATTAATGCATGTATATCATACAACTTGTGTTAGTTTCACAATAAATACCTTTTGTGTGGCTGAAGTCTCAGACTCCAATGAATTTGCATTGTTATCATTGTTGACTAATGAATTACGAGCTGAAGATCTCGTCGTTAATGGTGTTGACGATTGTGAACTTGTTAGACGTGTGTGTGGCTGTGCTTTCGTTGTCGACGTCGATGATTCATTCTCATTTTCCAATTTGGACATCGATGCACCGCGTCGATGGCGACTTTGAAAACGTTCCATCATATTTTTATATTTGGCGGCTTTGGCAGCAGCATCACAATCCGTATCATTGAAATTGTCTATAGTAAAGGCGCACGATTGTTTCATAGAGTTTGTCATTGCAGTATTACCATTCGAAGATGTTGACTCATCGCCATCACCATAATCGTATGAAAAGTGTGCCTCTTTTTTACTATTACTATTGTATGCTGTGGTGGCTGGCGTTTTAGTTTTTACGTTTGTTGTAGTTGCTGCTTGGCGTGCTGATCCACTACTCAATTCTTCGTTATCGTTTTTATTATCTCTATCTCTACTGTTTGTTATTTCTTTATTAACGCTTTTACTACCAACAATCATTTCTGCAAAAATAATAACAATAAAAAAACGAATATGGGTATAAACAAGAGCAAATAAAATGTTGTTATTTGTTTAAAAAAATATTTATACATATTGCTACAATAACAAATACAGCTAAAATAAAACGTGCAATTAAAATTTAATAATAAATTATAATTAAAGCCAACTTAAAGCTAACAGTTATTAGGTGAAAACGAAAGAAAAAAAAAACAATAAAAGAAGAACGTCGGAGACTTTAAAATAATGTATATGTTTGAATTACCCATATGCATTAATTTATTTATAACATTTGCAATAAAAAACAAGTAAGAGTTTATATTCGGATGACCCGAATCTTATATACCCATCACCAAATCACCTATTATGGGATGAACGTCATAAAATATTGTACCTTCATGAGAAGGGTATATATAAGATTGTAATTTCCACAATATAATTTTCCGACCCTATAAAGTATATATATTCTGGATCCTTATAGATAGCGGAGTCTATTAAGCCATGTCCGTCTGTCTGTCTGTTGAAATCAATTTTCTGAAGTCCCCAGATATCTTCGGGATCCAAATCTTCAAGAATTCTGTCAGACATCCTTCCGAGAAGTTTGCTATTTAAAATCAGCAAAATCCGTCCACAAATAACGGAGATATAAGCAAAAATCCGAGACAACCTTTGAAAATTTCATAAAAAAAATAATAAACTCATAAACAGATGGCGTTGATCACACAAAGTGTATTAATATTGTTACAAATAATTTCATAAACAGATGGCGCTGATCAAAGTGTTTAAGTGTGTTCTTAAACCGTAATATAAGTGTGTAAAAAGTTTTCGAAAACTTTAAGTGTCTTCTTAAACCGTAATATGTATAAGTGTGTAAAAAGACAGTGTGTTCATTTTTATTATTAATTGTGTTTGTGTACATTTAAATAAATAAAGACTCGTTATATTTTCTTCAAACTACTTGACGCTTTTATTTTGCAATTAAAAAGAATCCGGTTTATTTAAAGGAAATAAACCACCGTTTTTAAAAGGTAAAAACGTAACAATATAATATATGTAGATATATATGTATGTAAAGGGTTTTCCAATAAGGACTTGACAACTCAAACTTACTCTTCAGTAAATCGATTGTAACGTGTGCTGTGTGGCTTGTGGCACCGTCTTGTTGAAACCACATGTCATCCAAGTCCATGTGTTCCAATTCGGGCCAAAAATAATCGCTAATCATTGCGCGATAACGATCGCCATTCACAGTAACGTGACGATCGTTATTGTCGACGAAAAAATATGGCCCAATGACGCCGCCGGCATGCAAAGCGCACCAAACAGTAATTTTTTGTGGATGAAGTGGTGATTCGTGAAGCACATGTGGATTTTCAGCAGACCAATAACGCATATTTTGCTTATTGACGAACCCATTGAGCCAAAAATGAGCTTCGTCACTGAAGATGATTTTGCGATGAAATTCATCATCTTGGTGCATCTTCTCCAGAGCCCAATCGGAGAACGTACGTCGACTCAAATGGTCCATCGGCTTCAATTCTTGAGTCAGCTTAATCTTGTATGGGTGTAAACCCAGATCCTTACGCAAAATTCGCCATAAAGTGGTCTTGGGGATGCCCAGTTCTTGAGAACGCCGCGGAATCGACTGATTTGAATCGTTTGCTACGGACGCCTGAACGGCAGCGATATTTTCGGAACTTCGACCAGGCCGTTGTCTCACTGGCACGACAGCATCACACAATGAATATGTAGACTCAAATTTTTGCACTAAACTTGTTATTGCTTGTCTACTAGGGCGATAATTACGACCGAAAATTGGAGTTAACGCTCTTAAAGTTGCGGTCACCGACTCCGAATTTCGGTAGTACATTTTTATAATTTCCAAACGTTGTTCCTTCGTGTACTTTACCATAACGAAAATGTTAAGTTTACTGAAAAAAAAGAAAGCAACAATTAGATGATCAGTGAAATAGTGCGTTCACAATTTAAATTCAGAGTTGTCAAGTAGCTATTAGAAAACCCTATATGTATATAATGTAATTATGCATCCACAACAAAGGTGAAGGGTATATAAGATCCGGCATAGCCGAATATAGCACTCTTACTTGTTTCTATTTATTTTAGGTTTATTTTGGTTGTCTCCTTCTTTCAGAATTGCGCTTTGTTTATATTTTTGCAGCGTGTAACATAAAGTGCTTTACTTTAAAGCTAGATTTACACGATTAAAATTTTCTTCAAAATTGCTCTTCAAAATGCTTCAAACTCGTGTAAACAGCAAAAATTCTTCAAAATTTATTTATTTAATAGTTATTAATTAAATTAGCTACCAAAAAGCCCTAGGAAATCGATTTTGGCTTTTTGAAACGTTAAAATTGACACCTCTGTATAATCTGTGGTTTTTCTCGGAAGTGAAGCTTGTATGGGAGCTATGGGAAATTATTTATTTATTTATTTACTTAATTTGTCTATGGAAATGAATTCCTTACAGACAGTTTACAAAATATTATTTAACATATGGAAATAAAATACATGTAACAAATAATTATGAGTTTAAGAAAACAATTATTAATTTTTTTATGAAATTAACATTTAACGGAAAATCAATAAATCTGTACAACTGGTTAAACTGATTACACATTCCTCTTAGGGGATCAGCGTCAGCATAATTGGCTCTATAAAATTTCACAGATAGAGGTGCAAAATTACGAGATAAACGTTGCGGAATGTTGAAAGAGATTTCATTGATTCAGAGCATATATATATCACCACTAATAACATTAAGGATAAATGATATAATGCTGAATATACTACGACTTTTTAATGTAGGAAGCTTAATGCAAGATTGGCGGTATATGACGGTAAATTAAATGGGTTGAAATGGAGTCCACGTAGGCAAAATATCAGGATTTTTTTTTGCACAGATTCAATTGTATTACTGTGAATAATGTAAATCGGGTCGCATATTATTGAACAGGTATCGGTTGAACAAGTGAAGTATACAAAGTTTTTGCAATATATGGATCATTAAATTCTTTTGCCCATAGTTTAATAAAGCCTAGTGTACATGTTGCTTTATTTATTATTGTAGAAATATATGGAACGAAGCTCAGTTTAGCGTCGAATAAAATGCCTAGGTCTAGAAACCATTTCCACTTGGTAGTTTCCCAAGGTGCCTTGCAAAGCGCATTACTTTACATTTCTTTAAGTTAAGTTCCATCAAGTTAAGCTTGCACTATTCATTAAAAGAATCCAAGTCGGTTTGGAGACGTAAGTGATCAAAAGGTTGGTTATAGGCGAAGAAAATTGTAATGTCGTCTGCACACATTAAAATATTAGAGAATTCAAATACTTTAGGCAAGTCGTTAATAAAAAGAGAAAATAACAGCGGCCCAAGGTGACTCCCTTGTGGTACTCCAGAACAAACGTTAATTTTATATGAAGACGTGTTATTAAAACGAACGGTTTGTGTTCTATTCGTCAGAGAAGACGTACGCTAAGATTTGTAAACCCCAATTTTTGCAGTTTCTGTACGAGAAGTAAATGATTTATTTTGTCAAATGCTTTACTGAAATCCGTATACATATATAACATCAGTTTGCGTCCTTTGAATAAAGCCGCGATTGATGTCTGTTGTTAGATGCAGAAGATTAGTAGTAGTAGAGCAAGATTTTTGAAAACCATGTTGAAATGATCGGTTAGATCGCCTTAGAATCTTATAAGGACCCAGAATTAGGGATGGACAAAAAACATCGATGTTTTATTGTATTGTGTCGAAACATCGATATAATCCGATGTTTTTTTGCTCCTAAACAATCGGAAAACGTCGATGTGTTTTTTCGATGCATCGAAATGACAAATTTTATACGGAGTGTGTATACATATCTAACATTAGCCGTTGCCAAACTGTATCAAAGATCAAGGAATTAATAAAAAATACTCGTTTGCAAAATGAAGATATTGAATCTGACTCAGAAATATCCGCTAGTCATTATGGACTAGCCGTTATAAACTGGTTCATAGAAATTGGAAAAGCAACAAGACTGAAGATATATTGTCCGATGAACTTTCAGTTTAGTCGAGGACTCCTGTTGGAAGACTGAACGAAAATCCGTTGGATATACGGAAAGATTATAAATCACAGTTTCCCAAGCTTTACAAGATTGCTTTTAAATACCTTACAATGGTGGGAACGTCGGTTCCGGTGGAAACATCGGACTCAACAAAAAAACAGATTGAGTGGTGAAAGGCTTGGTAAACTTTTATTTCTAAACAGTATTGAAAAAAGTATTGGGAGATGTAAAATAAATTTAAGATTTTTCGAAAATATAATAATAATAAATAATTAAAAAAAAAAAAAAAAAAAACAATCGATGTATAAAAAACAACGATGTATTTTATGAAATATCGATTCAACATCGATGTATATTTGTGATGCATCGCATCGAAAAAAAATCGATGTTTTTTTACAGTATCCATCTCTACCCAGAATATATTGACTTTTTGGTTCTACGACCAATATTTCGATGTGTTACTATTGTATTGAGGTTTATTGAAAAAGTAAAAAATGTTACAAACGTAATGACAAACATAATATATCCCCATCTTTTTGGTGGTGGGTATAATAATATATAACGCAAATTTATACTGTGTATAGTTATGTACAAAACATCATACAATTTCTTTTAGTAATTGTATATGAAGTATAATTTTATAAAATAAAAAGTTTAATGATTAAATTGAAGGTTCGTATGTTAGCATACATATTTCCAAATCTATCTATACATATGACAAAAAGTTTGTTTAAAATCATAACGTAAAACTGTAACAGTAAATCGATTTAAATGTTTTCGTGGTTGAAACAAGATTGTTTCTATTCAAATTATTTCATAGAGATAAATTGTGAAAGCATTTTAAAGTCTAATTTTCACGATTTCTTAATCATTTGAACAATAGAACTAATTCTGACTTTCTACATTCGGAGAAATATATGTACAATATGTGCGTCATTAAGAGCTAGTTTTTTACTTGTCAGTTAAACTCAGCTTAACACACTGTTATATTAAACCACAAAAATATTTTGCCGGGATTTAACTACTGATTGTGTTTCTCAGTAGTGGATTACCTCCTGTCAATTTTGTTAGCATTGCCGTACTGTTCAGTCAAAATACATATGGCATTCCTCCTAATTTTTTATATAAATATGGCAATATCTTAAATTTTCGCAAAAAATCAAACCAACGTATCCTAAGGAATTCTTAAAATTAAAATTTAAAATTGTTAGAAATGAATTATTATTTAGTTTTTTACAAAATTTTTGTTTTTTTTTTTAAATAAATTAGTTTGTTAAGCGAAATCTTTGAAAAAATTCGGCGTCGGTATAAATGCAGAAATGATTTGGACGTGTCCTTATTGTTCGTATCTTTCTAACAATTGACATATTTAAGTTATTATATGTGTTTGAATCACTTAAATTCTCATCATCACTAGAATAATCCATTTTTTTTTTAATTTTTGTTAAAATATCGTAAATTTCTTTTCACTTGTTGAATTGTTTATTTTATTTTTCAGCTGTTTGTATTTTGACATTTTATATCTAGGTTTAACTCACCAATGATGCTCAGTTAAACCTAGATTATATATCAAATAAATAATAACTGAGAAACACAATTTTTAGTTTAATCTAGGTTTAAGCGAAAAATGTGGATTATCTTTATCCCAGAAACTAGCTCTAAATCAGTAGGAATTTGGCTATTAACAATATTTTTATAATTATAGTTAATTAGATGTTATTGGTTTTGCTTTAAGTTAATTTACTATTTGTTTCAAATAATGTTTTTTGTTCGATATTAATCACATTAATAAGCTTTTTATGTATCTATTAAAATGATCGTGCAAATTTTTAATTATTATAAATATAAAAAACTTGTTTGACTTTGAAATTCTAGTAAACTTCTTTAATGTGAAAATCGTTCAATTGTTCAAGACTTTGCTAAACCTACAGATCTTGAAAAGTTCATAATAAAAAAACAAGTAAAAAAGTATAGTCGGTCAAGCCCGAACATATAATACACCCAGTATATGTATAAAACAGTTTTTCAGAAATGGGCGCTATATGGGAGATATTACCTATTATGGACCGATCGTCCAAAAATTTAGTGCCTTGACTTCGGTGAATGTAAGTATTATGTATGTTCTACTTTATCTGGATATAAATACTTTTAAAACATTTATGGAGGTTAAAGTGAATTACGAAAAGGATCTTATTTGGAAGTTTCGACCAATTATGGACCGACCATTATAAAAATAGGTGTCATCATTTCTGTATATATGAAATTTATTTGTGTTGAATTGTATTTGGATACCATAATTGAGATTTATGTTCGCTAAAGTGATTTTTGGTTGTGGACCTTATGTGGGAGCTACGACTAAAGCTAAGTTCACATTATGTGTATTTGTCATGTGGAATACAAAAAAAACTACATAAATTTATTATTGAAAATGGTGGGAAAAATTGAAAAGGAGTTAACAAAAGTACACATATGTATTTTTTGCGCGGTCAATATAGCCGGGAAAATGCAAAAGCAAAAGAAAAAAGAAGCGGGGCTGGTGCAGATGATGTGCATGTGCCATGTGTGTTTGGTCCAACGAAATGGGTTTCCTGAAAGAATCTATTAAAATTAAAAAAGGTGCATGTAATCTATATGCAACTACTTTATCAAATAAATACAATTTTATTTAATTACAAATTTAATTTTTATATACATACAGCAATCAGCTGAGGGGTTACTCTATATTGCGATGCGAAAGCAAATTCGATGCGATAAGCGTACAAATTGATACTCTTATGCATCGAATTTGCTTTCGCATCGCAATAGAGAGTAACGCCCCTGTTTTAAGATTTTTTTTATAGGTTATGTCAAATGTACTTGACATACCAACAACATATGAACATGTAATTTATAAAACGTATGTAAAACTCAAATTTTGACATACACATGAAATCACATATGGGTAGAAAAGTGACATTCCACATGACAAATACACATAATGTGAACACAGCTTAATTATGGACCTATCATAAATAATTTTACCGTATTATTTGTATATGAAATATATTTGTGTTCAATATTATTTTGATAGCTATGACTAATTATGGACCGATCATCATAAAATTGTATCACATTATTCGTATATACATACATATATGGAATACATGTGCGTTCAATATTATTTAGATAGCAACGTTTTTGAGGGAGTTATGCTCTTTAAAGAGATTTTCGGGAGTAGGCTATATATGGGAGCAATGATAAATTATGGACCGATCTGCACAAAATTTGTAGATCTGATTTGGCTTTATTTACCATTCATTTGTGGTGAAATTTGTTGAATACTTGCATAATTCAAACATGTATGATCGGTAAACCCCAATTACGGTAGGACATTTGTGAAATAATGGCCGATAAAAATCGATTCAGGAAGTGATTCTGAGTCGATCGGTATAATTTAAGGTGGGTGTAGGAAACATATTTCTGGGCGTTACAAACATCAGCACAAATCCAATATACCCACCCCAATGGTGGTTATAGTATAGTTAAATAATTAATTAAATACATTAAAAACTATACATATGTATGTACATACATATGTTAAAGATTGTACACAAAAGACCAAAAATATATTAGTACAGTTAAAAATACAACAATTCCTTAAAATAACGATGATCTTAGAACTAACCCTCTTCATGATAACGACTGACAAATATGGAAATGGAAAATAAAATTTCATATAGTCAACAAGCAGTCTACAAACATAGAAACTAAAATACCTAATAATTGCCTACGATGTTTACAACTTTTATTATTAAACCAGTTTAAAAACAGTGATATGTAGCTGTGTATAAAAGCTATAGTCAAATTTAAGAATGTAGGTCTTATTTTGTGTATCAGTTTCTTATTTAAATTAAAATTAGTATCAGAATGTAAAGCAAATTCCTTATAATGTTTCACGCTGAAAAACACCTCACTGTAGGATATAATTACATGCATATGTATTAACAAAAATTTAATGAGATGAAATCTTTTTCAATACATAAACAATTTCAAACAAAATTTCTATAAAATTTAATAAAAAAATAGCAATTAACCTACTTGTAAATAAAATATATTGTTAATATGTACATACATATTATTTCCACTTCCTGTCACTGTCACAATGAAAACAAAATTGTTTTACCTTTTATTTGCCAAATAAATTGGGTCACAGTTGGTCAAAAACAAAATGAAAACAACATACTAAAGACATACCATACTAAACTTTATATCCAACTACGTACATTAGGGTGGCCCCAAAATAAAGTTGCGGATTTTCCCGACTAATATGAAAATTTGATTCATTTTAAGACTACGTTGCTCAATTTTTTTGTCCTGGGGTCAATATTTGTACATTAGGGTGGCCCCAAAATAAAGTTGCGGATTTTCCCGACTAATATGAAAATTTGATTCATTTTAAGACTACGTTGCTCAATTTTTTTGTCCTGGGGTCAATATTTGGTGAGCTGGATCAAAGGATAAAAATGTCCTTTTTAGAGGTTTTTTGATTTTTTTCACATTTCTTCCAAAGGAACTATATGTAAATATAATATGTATATGTATCATATGATAGGTCTTTGAGAGGCGCATTCAACGGCTTATCAAAAATTAAAAAAAAAAATTTTTAAATTCAAAAATTTTCCAAATTTCAGACAAAATTTTATTTTTTTATAGAATTTACTTAAATAAATAGTTGAAATTTCTTGATGATAAACATCATGCAATTTAACCCAAATGGTTTTGCCCGTTTTTTAACTTATAAAATTTACGTTATTTTAATACCCATTAGATACATTAATGAATTGAGTTACAAGAGATTGTCAGATAGGGAAGAATTTAGGTTAAAAAAAATTAATAAAAATTTAAATAGATAGAATTTTAAAAAACGGAAAAAACCATTTGGGTTAAATTGCATGATGTTTATAATCAAGATATTTCAACTATTTATTTAAGTAAATTCTATGAAAAAATAAAAAAAAAATTTGTCTGAAATTTTAAAAATTTTTAATTTTAAAAAAAATTGTTTTAATTTTTGAGACCCCATTGAATGCGTCTCTCAAAGACCTTTCATATGATACCAAATTTACATATAGTTCCTTTGGAAGAATTGTGAAAAAATCAAACCCTTTGATCCAGCTCACTAAATATTCACCCCAGGACAAAAAAAAATTCAGAAACGTAGTCTTAAAATGAATCAAATTTTCATATTAGTCGGGAACATCGATATCTTATTTTTTCTCCATACAAACGGGGCCACCCTAATGTACATATATACAAATAATCAAATATTCATAAAGTAACTAACATTAATATCATAAACTCATATGTATGGTATGTATGTACATATGCACATTGCTGGTCATAACATATTGAATAAAAATTGTTTAAAGTGAAATAAAACGTATGTACTCTAATAAATAACAAAATATGTTAACAAAACTATCAATGCATTACTTTTAGAAATACATAATATTACTACGAGGTCTGATCAAAAAATAACCGTTATTTTAAATTTTTTCAAAAAGTATATATTTATTCATTAATAACCATCTTGTCCCCTTCAAAGTAATCTCCCTGAGATACAATACACTAATGCCAGCGTTTTTCCAATCCTCGAAACACTTCTTGGTATCGCAAACAGCTCCTGTTTCGATTTTTCATTTATCTCCTCAATCGTTGCAAAACGCTTTCCTTTCATCGGTGTCTTTTGGGAAGAGGAAAAAGTCATCGGGGGCCAAGTCCGGTGAATACGGTGGTTGAGGCATGATAACGGTTTTGCTTTTGGTCAAAAACTCGCACACAAGCATCGATGTGTGCTGGTGCGTTATCATGGTGCAAAATCCATGATTGGGTTTTCCACAATTCTGTGCATTTCTGAGGAATTGCTTCGCGCAAACGGCGTATAACTTCAAGGTAGTATTCCTTATTGACCGTACGAGCGAGCTTGTGGCAAGAATTCATGATGCTTTTCTTCTTTTATTACTGATTTTTATGCATTAACTTTAAAGGTACCTTAAAGTTTTTATATACTAAGCACTCGTGATTTAAGCGTGGGTTAGCAGTCCGAAATGTATCTTTAATGGGACGTAACAGCTGACCGCTTTTGTTGTATATAATGTCAAAAAAAATTAACAGTGTTGATTTTAAAAGAAATTTGAAAAATTCTTATATTTTCCTACATAAATACTATAGTCGACCTTAGGAAATTATTTGCTTTAATTTGAATATCAAATTTGTATAAACTATCCAGACTTAGCCGTCTGTAATGTGCTATTTCCTTAAATGTATTAATTTTGTTCTCATATCTCATTTACTTAATATACTCAGCGATTTCTGGGCAATATTGGGTAATTCTGTAAATGTAAAATGAGTTACAATATAACCGTTCTGTAAAAATAAATCAGTTAATAACGCGAAATATGTATTTAAAAATTATAAAATATTAAAACGTTTGACTTCGTATTGAATATTACTATAGTACAATAATAAACTAAAATTAAACCGTATATAATGGTTATAACTTGAGTACATTTCATGTAAATACTTATAACGTTTACGGCTATTGTGATTATTATGAAAGTACTTCAATAATTTTCATTAATTTTGCTTCGTTGAGTTTATCATTTCAGTGAATTTATTAGTTTAATTTTATTGAAATTCTGTACAGGATGACGATGTGTTTCAATTGTACACTCACGTAATTGCCAAAACATATTTTGTTCGATATGTTTTGAACGACAGTGTATGTTTTCAACAAAGCATTAAACACATTCGCCACAGCAGGCTACCGACTACAATATATCAAAAATAAAATACACACAATTAGATGTGAATGATTATTTTGATGACAGGGCAACGTGTGTACATATTTACAATATTGACATATTGTAGTCGGTAGCCTGCTATGGTGAATGTGTTTAATGCACAAAAGTGACAACAGTAAAAATATAAAAGTGACATTTCAAAAAGCACAACATATGTAACATGTAGTATGTATTTATATATACATATATATATATATATATATATATATATATTTACAACAAAACTCCTGTGGAATAACAACTTTGAATATTAAATATAAGTCAGTTACTTGGTTAGTTGACCTTTATTTTAAGTAATATAAACAAATTTAGGTACATTAAATGTTTACTTTAAATAATTACGTAGAAATGAATAGCATATTATGGAGGCTTAGGGAATACATATGTATGTATCTACATACATATGTGTTTCTTTCAAAATCATATTCAAACCAGAATCAATCAAAAAGCGAAATTGCATGAAGTATAAAATATAATATGAATTAAGTGAATGAGACTTTTTAAAACTGGTTTGAAGTCGCTTTGCTAAAAAATCAAACACAACTGTCAAGTAAATATAAATAAAATAAAAAATAAACATTTTAACTATTTTAAATATAAAGCAGAAAAAACGCAGAAAACAGACAAAGCGGAGTATGACTATGTGTCATGCATAAGTAATTAACATTTAAAATAAACGATTGGGAAAAATAATTAGACAAAAACTCTACAAATTGGCAATATTTAAATGTATTAAAAACGCTTTGTGATAAATAATGACAAAATAAGAGATTAACAACAAAATAACAATAATAATAAAAAACAACTTTGCATACAATTTATTATTATTTTTACCTTTTGGAATATTGCAAAATGAATTGGCAAGACAAAACTTAGCATTTGAGTCATCAACCGCAGCAGCTAAACCGAAGCTTGCAGCCTGCTCTGAACGGGGTGACAAACATGGCGGTGTGTTATTAATATTATAATGATGTTCTTGCTGGACGGTAGTGGTTTTTGTATTTTCTCGACAAAGATGACCATCTTCATCAATGACATCATCAATTTTTTTAATATTCTCCGGAGTAGAATCCATTTTCTCTCGTTCACTTTCTGAAAATGAATCCGGATCGTAGCCTGGTGTTGTAGGTGTATCCATTTTTTTTATACATGCATTGTTTGCTAAATTATTAACGGAAGATGCCAATTCCAGAGTTGGTGGTGACAGTGGTGTTGTTGTTGGTGTTAAGCCATCTTCAGTTGAGTTGGCATTATCTCTTAATGTGGTATATGATGTCATAATTATAATTATAAAATATTAAAGTTTCTTTTTATTTTTGCTGTATAAAATATAATATATGTACGCGAAGACGTGTGAAGTTTTAAGGTGATACAAATTTAAAACAACAAGAAGGGTTTGGCTACGTTGTAATAAATTCCGTTTGTGCGTTTGTTTTTATTTTTGTTCTTTGCCTATCACTCTTTGTTCTATACAGGTTTCGTTTCCTCAGGTTACTTTCTATTTTTATTCACTTTTTTATTTTGTTTTCAGCTTTTTGGTTTAAATGTATCAAATTAATTAAAAAGATAAAGGAGTAGGAGAGTTCCGTTTTTTAATATGTTTATATTCGTATCGTTCTTGAAGGTAGCCCGTCTTATGGCTCAATTATATCTTGTTCTTTTCGTTTGTTTATAACACATTTAATATTCATGCCACATCGTTGAGGATTATAAATTTGTTTTGTTGCATACACCTTCATTGGTATGTGTGTTATAAACTATGAAAACAGGAAAAGCTGAAATCCATATATAAAACACAAGATACTTATATTCATTAATGGGGTCAACGAATTTTTAAATTAAATATATTTAGTAATACAACTAATTAAATTGAATTCATTTTCAGTATTACAATTAAGAAGAAAAAAATACGTATTATTTTCAAGGTTTTTCGATGAATTTATTTATTACATATTTAGCATGTAGCACAGCACACCACTTTGCTTTAAAGCAAAAAAAAAAAAAAAAAACAACAACATTACGTATGTACAAGTATGTATTGTAGCCAAAATAGCCGAAAGCACAAAACAAGTTAACAGCAGGCTGGCCCCTATGAATATATTCGAATATTTATCAGGGAGCAACCTCGAGTTTGTCTATGAAATATTTTTATTCTATTTTCTATTTTTTGAAATTGGAATTACATTTTCCATTTAGATGTATTTTTTACAACACAACAAAAATGATCAATACTTTTTTATATCACGACCAAGGGCAACAGCGAACACACTTAAAACACTTAGACAAAATATTAATTTCTTTAACAAAACAACAACAAGAGCACACTTTTATTTATTTTTATTTGGAATTTCTTTTAATTTTTTTCTAGTTTGTAATTAGAAGTGATAATGAACTTAGTCCGTTTGACGTTCTACATTATATTTTTTTAAGTTTTTTCTGTATTTGCTTTTTAATATTGTATTTATTTTTATTGGATTCTTTTTTGTTTTATTTCTTATTACATGTTTGATTATATTATATTAACGTGTTTGTCCGCACCTTGCTTTGTCCGTATCTATGCGTCACTCACGATTGGTATAAGGCACTTGAGTGTGAATTGAATAAAATTGGAAATGTAGTTAGTGGTCGTTTTGTTGTACGGCCACTAACTTGTCTGTATTGGCCAAGTTGTATGTCATTAAAAAAATGTTAAAGAGCTCCAAACTGAATGTAAAGAGAGAAAATAAATAACGCCTCAGCGTTGTCAAACTAAAACATTTCAAAAAGCACTTTAATAATGAAAATAATTTTTTATATTAATTTTGCAGTTTTGTTGAACCATTTTATTAATAAAATAAATATTTATTTAAATGTAAGCAATTCATTTACACTACAAGAAGAGTCCTCGCTTTCGGTAATCAAAAACGATTTATTTTGAGTGACAGTTTTATAGGTTTTAATCCTTAAAATTCTATGAATTTCAGTTTAAAACGAATTGAAGAGCGTTTGTTGATCATTTTAAATTGCAAATAATTTTTAATTGTAATCGAATTCAATAGGATTTAAATTCCATAAGTGTGATATTTTAAACTTCAAAATATTTTTTTTTATTTCATGGAATTTTCTGAATTGTAAAATATGTAAATTCTCCTCTGCGATGGTTAGTCATCGTGATGCAGCGGCTTAATAACCCTTCAGATTCATTGAGGTTTTGGTCATAAAAAACTCGTAAGATCTCACCCCGGAGCAAATCACTATTTAACTGGGCTAAAGCCAAAGGCTTCTTCTCCCGCTATATCAGCCTAAACGGTAACGTTCATAGGAAGAAACGACAGTCAAAAGCCAGCAACCAGGAGCAACTCTGATCAGGAGGACTTCAACGTCTGTGTTGTAAAGATGGAAGGCCTTTATTCTCTAATATGGGTCCTTGGACATAGTACAGTACAGGGCAACTATACTGCTGATGAATTGGCGGCCAAAAGAGGTACAATGATGACCGAGGAGGCGACTGACCCCTTCACTGATATTACCATTACAAAGTGGTCGAATAAAACCAGTTGTTCTATTGCGATGTCCATTTGGCGCGTATTTGATGAGGGAATGACTAATCTTCTCTGTGTCAATGTCCGATCCTCTCAATAATGAAGTAGCGTGTACTTGCGGCACATTACCTATCATGCTATCAATCATATCTATGAATGATGAATCTAAAACACATCTATACCTTCGCAAAGAATCTGGATGGTTTAAAATGGAAACAACCAGTGCTAAGTGATCGCTGTTTACCAAAAGGGTAACACAATGGGATTAACTTAATGGACCCAAGTGAGCTGTTTCTGATAATTCTCAGATACTAGCAGATAACAGTACATCCGAATCTCATAAAATTAGGATTTTGTTTTACAAAATCTTTTTTGATTTAGCTTTGTACCTATTTCAGATCTTATTAAAAAAGAATAAAGCAAACTATATTCTGATTAAATTCTCATTTAAATCACATACTTACTTAGCGAAATGTTATACGGGAAGAGTGGGAGAAAATAAGTGCAGAGGAAACAGAAAAGTTGGTGAATTCTATGCCAAACAGATTGAACGAAGTCCTGAAACAACGTGGCTATCCAACAGAATATTAAATTTAAGATTTAAGCATATTTATTAAACTCTTCTTTATTTGTTTTAACAATGAACGTAGAATTTTTGTTCCTATATTTTTTTATTGTGATATTTATGATCCTTTAGTTTAAAAATTAATTAATTTTTTGGTTTACGTTTTTTAAATATTTTAAGAAAATAGTGTACATAAATAAAAAATCTATGAACAAATTTTTTGTATTTTAATATTTGATGTGGGTTTTTATATATTTTCTAAAAACACATACGGTGAACGCAGACTTTATTGAGTAAGTGTACATAAGCTAACGAAATATAAAATCGCATTTTAGAAAGATACCTATAACACATTTTAATTATAACCATAAATACTTCATCGATATACAAAAATGTATTTTATGATACGCAGCAGAATAGGATTATTTTCTTCTAAGTGATCCTCAATTGAAAAAAAATCTATTATATAATTGCACTTGATATGCAATTTTTCTGTTATATTATTTGAATTTTGAAATCTTTCTCTAGATGAATAAATTGATGTCATGTTAAGATCGTGGTTGTGGTTAATTAACATTGCGGTAACATTCCATCCATATTCTACAATTGCAGATTTTGGAAACGGTATTTTAAGACTAAAGCTTTGACGGTCGTCAGATCTTACAACGTTGTCAGAAACATATCCAGAAAATGTCTAACAACCGTGTAAACTTAAAATTTTTGTCTTCCAACGTTGTAAGAAAAAGCATTGACAAGTTACCTTTTGCTAACCATTTTTCAATGTCAGTACTTTGCAAGATCTGACAACGTTGTAATATCTAATGATCGTCAATACATAAGGATACATATATTATTCAAGTATCCACACAAATTTCTACCGTTTTTTTGGCGCACATTTACACAGAGTTTATTACAAATAATTGGCATCACTTAAAGAGACTAATTTTTATTAAGAGTGCAAATGATATTGTACTCTTTCGTCCAAATAAATAAATAAAATTAATCAACCATATTTCATCAATAATTTATAAAATCATAATAAAGGGTTATGTTAATTGTATTATTTGTTGATTTCAGAAGCACCACTAAGCAAAAAATGGCATTGGAAAGACAATAAAGTATGTATTTATTTTTATAATATTGAAAAAATAATTTATTACTGTTATTAATAAAAAATATTTAAAAAATACTATCTAAACGTATTTTTAATCAAATTTTATATGGCATTCGTCTGTCTGCTACTCAACTAGAATGAACAAAACGTATTTTTTTTAAATTGTACAAGCCAGTCAGCTGCAGTGTCAATAAGAAAATTTACAACCAAACCCCACCAGCTGCTCCTAAAATATTTTTTTTTATTTTTTCACTTAAAAACAACAACAAAGAACTCAGCTTACACGCACACACCCAATCATACCAAATAATTGCAAAATTCACTTTGCATGAGTACACAACAAAAAATTCACTTGCCAATTCTTTTACCTCTCTTTTTTTTGTGAAGGTATTTTTTGTCTGCACTTGATTTTTTAATTTTTCTCACTTGCGTTATTTGTTATTAAATTTGGGAGAAAATGTTAATTATTGGTTTATTCTTAAAACTTGGATCTACGCTTGTTATTTTCGTATATTTATTTAATATTTTGTTAGTTTTATTCATTAAATAAATTCAAGAAAACACCCACCATAAATTTGCAACTATTTTTTGTTTTTTGCCACAGACGGACGACTGACTACCAGCGTTGTCACTCTAATTTGTAAAAAGCGCTTATTTCTCCCAAAAATCACTACAATTATGAATCATCATATCTGGTAACACTTGTTTATTTGACTAAAGCTGAGTTGAACATTAAAGTACTTTTTATTTTATTCAGTGTTAAGGGGAATTAATTATTTCCCTTTTCAGTTTTATTTCTATGAACATATTTGCTAATTATAGATAAGTTGTGAAAAATTTGCATAAAAGGAAAAAACATAATAAGAGGCGAAAGTTGTTGAGATGTTAGTGCAGAGAAAAATATTGCTATTATCCTTCTTAATTTTTCACTACAAAAACTCAAAAAAATCGAAACATAATTTTTAACCTTTCGGTAAAGTAGACGTCACGAACCGTAGCGTTTATATATGTATGTACATTCTTTGTAGTGAATATTTAAATGGTTCTACCAACGGTATTTTATATCGACAAATATTTTCTATTAACTGTATCATCACCGACAACTCTGTTTTTAAGACACATTTAACGCCGTTAAATTTTAGTACGTCTTTGATCTACAAATTATAAACACGTGTTGACAGCTGTTAGTAGTACCGAGTATAAACAAATTATTTCATATAAAAGTGAAATAATATAGAAAGTCAGACTCGTAAAGTAGTTATATATTATAATTTCATAAAATGCGCGATAATACTCCACCTAGACCTGCAGACATTGAAGATGATTTTGAAGAAGTTTATGATGAAAATGACGGACCTCCACCGGAAGACGATGATGATTTAGAAATGGAAGAAATAACTTTAGAAGAACTGGAGTCTCGCTTAGAAGCCGGTGCTTACGATGATTCCGATGATGAAAGTCGCAAATCTCCCGTACAGGATGACTCCATTTTTACGTTTCAACAACACTCCGCACCAGTATTTGCTTGTGCTTTGAACCCTCAAAACAATTTATGTGCCACTGGGGGAGAAGATGATAAAGTATATGTATGGAACAGAAACAACGGCGAAGTTATACATGAAATTACCGACCACAAAGATACGATAACGGAAGTACATTTTAATCATGATGGCACATACTTAGCTACCGGAGATATGGCTGGTGAGATTCTCTTGCACAAACTACAAGAATCTAGTAGTGGAGAAAATTCAGAAAAAGAAGATGGCGTTGGTCTAACAATGCGTAAAGTATGGGAATACTCAATGGGAGATATGTCTTGGATGCGTTGGCATAAAGGTGCAAATGTGTTAATAGCTGGCAGTGAAGATGGTGAAATATATGTATTCCGTTTGCCGGCAGGAGATTGTAAAATTTTGCCTGGACAAGGGGTACGTTGCGAGTCCGGAGAAATTACAGGTGATGGCAAGAAGCTGTTTGCCTCCTACAACAATGGTACCTTTAAGTTGTGGGACATAAAAACGGCAGCTGTTTTAATGGAAGTGGACGAACAAAATCCAATGGTTCATCAAGAGGGATCAACTACAGTTGCATGCGACAAAGAATCTCCTTTGTACATGTCTGGCGATGAAAACGGTATGAATGGGGTAACAGTTTTTTGCTTTGTTATTACACCACAGTTGGGATTGTATATTAGATTAGTGCTGATGTTTGTAACGCCAATAAATATTGGTCCAACACCCATATTAAAGTATACCCATCGACTTACAATCAATTCTTAAGTCGATTCAACGATGTCCGTCCGTCCGTCTGGCTAACTGTCCAGGTCGCATCCCTTTCATGAATAAAAATTCCACATGAAATTAATTCCCTTTTCACATTTTCCTATTAAAATTCAATGTTAAAAAAATAAAAGGGAACAAATTTCATGTGGAATTTTTATTCACGATAGGGGTGAATATTCCAATAGAATTTGGTATATGCTATTTTTTCATCCCAAGGACGAATGGGATTGAAACAAGTGGAAATCGGTCTATTATTTCACCTGGCTCCCATACAAATGTCCTCCCGAAATAAGGGTTTAACGATCATAAATGTTTGAATTATTCAAGTATCCACACAAATTTCACCACAAATGAGTGGCAAATGAAGCCAAAACTCATCCCATTTTGTGCAGATTAGTCCATAATTGATCATAGCTCCCATATAAGATCCACTTCCAATAATCACTTTAAAGAGCACAATTCTCTTGAAAATTTTGGTATCCAATTAATATTGAACACAAATATGTTTCATATATTTACAAATATGTAATAGCTCCCATATAAGGTTCACTTCTTATACAAATAATATGATACAATTTTGTGATAACCGGTCAATAATTAGTCGTAGCTTCCATATTAGTTTTACTTCCGAAAACCATTTTAACGACCAAAAATCTCTTAAGAAAATTTAGTACCTATCTATATAAAATTCAACACAAATAAGTTTCATATATGTATACAGAAAAAAAGACGCCTAATGTTATAATGGTCGGTCCATAATTAGTCAAATCTCCTATATAATACCCTCTCCGCAATTCCTTCATACATACATACATTATATTTATATTCACAGAAGTCATGGCACTAAATTTTTGAATGACCATATAGCGCCCATTTCTAAAAAACTTTTATACAAATACAGGGTGTAGGGTATTATATAGTCGGGCTTGACTGACTATACTTTCTTACTTGTTTTTTTTTTTTATTGAACCATAGTGTAACAGAATATGATTATGGAACATATTCCCATTATGGACAAATTTATCTGAATATTTTGATGATATAGACCTTCAATTAACAGTTTATATTCGGCTGTGCCCAATCTTATATAGCAATAGTCTGATCTATTTTTGTCATTGAATCGATAACGATGTTTATAAATAGTTATTTTATGTTTCAAATCCCTTATATTGGAGCTATTATATGGGACGACTTTTAACTTTACTTGTCTGAAATTTTTGTCTAAATCTGTTGATCCTTCTAGACTGATTTCGACCAAACATTTCGGTAAAACAAAGAATGTTTGGAAAAAAATCATTGCTTTAATGCAACAGACGGACTGACTGACCGACATGGCTAGATCGTCGTAGAATTTTAAGAAAGATTGAGTATTTTTTTATAGTTTATTTGGCTTCATTTGAAACCACATGTCATTATTTTAGAAATATTGTAAAACAATGAAAACGAGTTTTCTCATAATGCTTAATTTTTACGAACCCTAAATGTAAGCTGTCCAACTTTAGTATGTATATAGAAAAAAATAATACCCGAATTTCTGCTGAAAATGTTTCCTAGGCAAATATGATTTTCAAAGGCAGTAAAGAACTACTAATATAATACTAGAGAGCAATCATAAATGTTTACATTAGTATTATTAGTGAGAAAAACTTTATTAATGCTTAAAAATTAGAAAGATGTGCTGAGTTAGAGAACTGAAAACTATATCTGCTGAAAATTTCTACTCATATTTAGTTCGTTTATTTGACCTTTTTTTTAATATTTAATAGTTTCTTTTTACAAGCAATTAGGTCATTAAAATTTTTTTATGTTTAGGTTAAATATTTTTATATAAAATTAAAATGACCTAATTGCTTGTAAAAAGAAACTATTAAATATTTCTACTCATGCTAATGTTTGCATTTTTGCAAGTGTAAAAATCGGTGAATCTAACGATATTTTAGATAAACAAAGTTCTCAACAATGTTTTACCTTATGGACAGGAAAAAGGATGTCTGGCTCATCGTACTTCTTTTTAAATATTTCCAAAATCAATCAAAATGTGCTAATTATTTTTTATTCTGTATATTTGTAGGTAAAATAATCTTTAGTACACCCAATGGTCCAGTTGGTTTGGTTGAGGCAAATGGTGCTGTCGAATGTTTAGCATTTTCTCCATCGGCCGATTTTAGAATGGCAGCCAGTGGTACCTTGCATGGCCAAGTTGCTATATGGGATCATTCCAAATTAAGTTTACGTGCCGAATGTGAACACGCCGATGATGGCATTACAAAGTAAGGAAAACAAAATTAAAAACAAACAAAACGTCATCTAATAAATTACATTAATTTCCTTTTCTTTTAGAATTCAATGGATTAGTGATTTTACTGTTCTAGTTTCAACTTTGCAGGGCAATATTATTGCTTATGATGCTCGTACCGGTCAACGAAAATTTACCTTATCTGGACATTTGGCGGAAGTGTATTCATTTTGTTTTGACCGCAAGGAAAGTTTATTACTAACAGTATCCGAAGACAATTCAGCCAAAATATTTAAAGTTCCCGAGTTAGGTGATTAATTGAAGAGAGAGATCGTCAGAGACAGAATTCAAATTGATATAGTCATTGTGACGGTTAAGTTTAAGCTATTATGTTTTTATTTTTACTTCTATTATTCTTTTGTATTTCATTAGCCAACTACAAACGTGATTAAATAGTTAAATTTCTATCCTACCTTCACACATAAATTATTTAATTTCTTTCAATATGACTTTTAAATTGTTGGTAAGTCTTTTTATATTTAGTTAATTACATTATATTTAATTAATTAAGCAATAACATATGACATACGAGAATGTATTAAATGGGCATGAACATGGGCACAACATAAATGGATTAAGCAGTCAAAAATATGTAGTAAAAAATTGTTTTAAAAATTCATGAATATTGTGTTTGTGCAAAAGTTCGAAGTTCCGCTAGAGTTAAAACCGGTGACGTGCCTTACTCTATTATATATGTATGAGAATAAGTAATGTTAAAAGAAGCGTTAGAACCGATAAATAAGTGTGATAAACAAGAATACTTACCCTCTTATTCAAAAACGATTATTAAATTTAACAAACGTTTATTAAGACAGATTTGCATTTAAAAATTTGCTTAATAAACGTTTGTTAAATTTAATAATCGTTTTTGAATAAGGGGGTTAATGGGCAATTATACCAATAACCCAAGTATTTTATTTGCCCTGCCTCTGTGATCTGTGGCACTTGTTATCTATGTATATAAAAGAGTCGAGATTTACTTATGTACATACATAGTATGTATGTCTTGCGGCAACATATTTAAAATAAATTAGCTTAATGCATTTGTAGTTTACTATAATATAGCGTTATTACTTATTAGTATAAAGGCGGATATTTGGCGAAAAAGGCGTAACCAATAAATAAAATGTATTTGAGCTCGTTTATTTATTTAAAACAACTTCGTTTATTTAGCACAAGACACAACAAATATTTAGTTGTATTTTATTCGATGAGTAAGAGTAAAGAACGTCAAACAAATTTGTGCTAAAATAAGTGGTTCGCTTTTTTGAGTAAATATTTGCCAAGTGTGACCGTACCTTACGATTTATACTGTAGTAACCCTTTTAATTGTAACATACATGCATTTCCTTCTTCTTTAGGGTCTTGATTTTGAAATTATGTTTACTAAAATTACGTTTAGCCCAATCATGAATAAAAATTCCGCGGAAGTTTTTTCCCTTTTCCCATACAAATTCAATATTAAAAAAAACTCCTGCGGATTTTTTATTCATGATTGGGCCGGTTATATACCTCTATATCTCCAAAACAAATAAACTTAGAAATAATATTTTAAATGCGTCCGCCTTTAATCAAAAAAAGAGCCGACAGGTGTCTGGTACTTTTTTGAAATTCAAGTGACCATATGCGGTAAAAATAGTCCCCGCAGAACGCTCCGTTAACATGTATATCGCCTACATATATAAACATGGAAATACTATATTAAATGCATCTGGTTCAGATCAATAAAGACTAGAAATCTTTTTGGTACTTTTTTGAAATTCGAATTCCTATGGCCTAAAAATTGTATTCTTTTTTGATACTTTTTTATGAAAATGTATTTTCTCACTAAAAATTCCATGAACTATTACTTTTAAATAGTATGTATTACGGATAATTAATAGATACTTTTTTGAAAATTATTTTTTCACTGGTGACAAAAATGGGGTAAAAACGGACATTTGATATTATTTATTCAATTTAAAAATAAAAAAAGATATAATATTCTTCCATCCACACAAAAAAAAAAAACGCAGAACATGCTATTCACGACTCAAATATAAAGGTGTAAAAATTTCAGTACACTTACATATATTGGTACTTTTTTGAAATTCATTTCTACTATTCAATTCTAGCAAACTATGCATCTGATCATGTTATTATCTTCCGCAAAGTTGTTGTGCATGAACCCGGGAAGGTTTCTGAGTTGGTACGACCACGCCTACTTTAACGCCCACTTTTTTTAAATTGATTAATTGATTCTGCATGGCTTTTTACAGATTTACCTCAAACAAGTTGTATACACATCTTACTGAAGGCGAGGTAAAAATAAAAATGTTATGTGCCACGCCCACTTTCATGCCCCATCTCAAAAAATAAACGTTTGTATGTATGTCCTTTATAATATAGTAAACTATGTATGTATCTGATCATGTGATTATCTTTGGCAAAGTTGTTGTGCATGAGCTCGGGAAGGTTTCTGAGTTGGTTCATACTAATTAATTATAACGCCTGCCGGGAAGGCCAGACCGCTGGACCGATCTTACAAAAACTTTGACAGGATATAACTAATGGGTCGATTATGTATAGCAACCAAATTGGAGTTGGGTTGCCAATAAGCAACACAACTGACATGTAAGTTGTTATTATGTAAGGCAACTTTCGAGTTTAATCTGTTTTTCGAATTATCGAGTAGAAAACAAACATTTATATGTTAAATAGTTTAACAACAAAATAACTAACATTTAAAATTTGCCACTTAAAATAAAAATCAAAGCAACCACAAATTCTCGGTTGCCATGTTCGGCAACTGAAGTTAACAGCTTACAGTTGTCAGTTGCCATCTGTAATGTGTTTTTGGCAACTGTCAACTCCACTGAGGTTCGGTTGCCATCCGTAATCGACCCATAAGACTCCGGCATGACTAAGAATACTTTTTTCGACCGCCTACTTTTTTTCAAAATAAACAAAATCAATTAAATTACTCAAAATGAATTGAATATTTGTGTAATGCTTTTCTTTCAAATTAATTTTAATTGGTGGCGTAGCAGTAACTTAAATAATATATTTATATAATTCACCTTTTATTGACGAATTGTACACAAATTATGGTCTCTAAAAATTATTTGGTAAGCTCTAAAAATATTAATTTTTTTTAATGTTGGTCATATTTATGTAAGGGAGAATCTTTTGATTTAATCTTGAATATCGATTTCTCTATTATCACAAAAATTTCAGCGATAATTACAGTAGTCTTACATACCAACAAAATATTACACATTATGATCAAAAGACGTAAGAAGTTCAGATTGAACCATTTAAATTATTACGATTTGCATATTTAAATATACCGTTCGGTAAATTTTTAAATTTTTGATCACTCGAGAGGGTTTCATAGAACAAAATTTTTTAGGAATACCAATCAATGTCAAATACGGAAAAATTAATAATTTAAAATGATCAGCGGTCAGGAATAAAAGATAAGAAATCCCCGGGCAACGGCAGTTTCAAAAAGATAGTACAACATAAACATCTTAAACTATTACCAATATTGAATCGTGAACAAAAATTTAAAATTTTGAAAATTTATGCATGAAATTTTATCAGATATGTGATCGGTTTTCAAATAAAATCAAAAAATTAAAAACGAACGTTTAATTGAAAGATGTGATCAAAATCTAACGGTTTTATTATCCATTTTTGTTTCTTTTCAAATTGTGAAAATAACAACTTTTGTTAAAAAATTAAAGTTAAGCTAGATTTACACGATTGAAATTTTCTTCAAAATTGCTCTTCAAAATGCTTCTAACTCGTGTAAACCGCAAAAATTCTTCAAAATTCAGTATACCCTACACCACAATAGTGGGGAGGGTATATTGGATTTGTGCTGATGTTTGTAACGCCCATAAATATTGGTCCAGATATGCCCTTGCTTGAGCATGATCATTTTAAAAGAAATTTTAAATTCTTTTTGAAAGTAAATGAGAAATAAAACTAGTGCAATTATAGGTTTTTAAAAATTTATTGAAAAAAGAGGTTTCTGAAGCCGTGCTGTATATAGGACATTGGGCACATGACTTATTGGGTATGATATGACACAAAACATTTTACATGTAATCCTATGTCACATTTTTGGCATCTAGTTAGGGTTTTTTGATGACAAGCTCTACATCTTGTTTGTTTTTCCTGTGAAATTACCCAATGGTCCAATCGATCATATCGCAATTCATTATTTAGGCTTTGGTGAACCGGAGTTTTTTTTTATTATTTTGAACAAGCAGAGTACTGGCGATACTTCTCCTAAAATTCAATTGATCCATAGTTCCTCCATTATGCTTGTGAATCTGCCATGCATTATGTACCGCCATATCCACACAGTGTGGAATGATGGGAAAATACCATTTCTTTCCTCTTATGGCAGTGCGGTATAAGCTTATATTTTGATCGGAACGATCGACTCCACCCATGCTTCTATTATAATATTTCACAATTCGGCGCTGTTCGACTTGAATAAATTTCTTTTGTTTTTGCGAGTACCGCTTAGCAGATCCTAAGGTATTTACTCCGATTGCATTAGAGCAATATCAATACTGTTATCATTACATTTTATAAAAATTTTGATGAAATCATAACTGTCCCAGTGCCGTGCATATTGTTTTTCTCCAGATTTTCTAACAAAGCGATGAAAGAAAAAAAATTATCAAAAAACAAATGAAACTTCCATTTGATCGCAAGGCGTCGGCGTATTCAAGTACGACAGATGTTCCAACACCCAGGTCCTTGTAGGTTTCGCTGATATTTGTTGAAGCACCTTGGTAAGGCTCGAACCAGTTTATATAACCTTGTCGAGTCGTACCTACCCATAGTTTAAATCCATAATAAATTGGTTTACCATGTATGTACTGTTTGCAACCATGTGTTCCTCTTCTATATAAGCATTTTTCTTAAACTTTTTATTCAAATGCGCGAAGAGTGGCCTGACCTTGGCGAACCTATCAGAGGGATCTAGGAAATTGTTATCTTGGCAATGAATATTGGATAAAATAAACTCAAATTTGTTTCTCGCTATGGCTTGGGAAACTAGTTCATTATTGGAGTCTTTCGAGCGTTCCCAATACATTCTTCTTCTAGGCAGAGGAACAAGTCCATTAAGCAAAATTACTCCCAGAAAGCATTACGGGTATATCCACGCGCAAGTCTCTATTCTTTTGTGATGCGTACCGATTTGTCTCATCAGTAATTTTTGCTACTAGCTCATCATCGAATATAGAGCAAAAAAGAGAAGTAGGATTACGTTCGTCTATGTCGACGCCATCCTCAGGTTTTTCAAAAATGGCTTCATTGGTGGACAAGTCTGTCTTAAAATAGTGATTTTTTTTTATAATTTCTTCGTGTTTTTAGACGAGTTTTCTTTAATCTGAGATGAGTACTGAGTATATGAACAAAAAAAACGGTACTTTGATAAACGTGGTATTTTTATACCCTACACCACAATAGTGGGTTTGTGCTGATGTTTGTAACGCCCAAAAATATTGGTCCAACACCCACCTTAAAGTATACCGATCGGCTTAGAATTACTTCCTGAGTCGATTTAACGATGTCCGTCCGTCCGTCTGGCTGGCTGTCCATGTAAAGCTTGTGCGCAGAGTACAGGTCGCAATTTTGAAGATATTTCGATAAAATTTGGTGCGTGATATTTTTTTGGCCCAAGGATGGATGGGATTGAAACTGGTGGAAATCGGTCCATTATTTCACCTGGCCCCCATACAAATGTCCTCCCGAAATTCGGGTTTACCGGTCATAAATCTTTAAATTATGCAAGTATGCAAACAAAATTCACCACAGATGAGTAGTAAATGAAGCTAAACCACACCTACAAATTTCGTGAAGATCGGTCCATAATTAGTCGTAGCTCTCATATAAGGCTCACTTCCAAAAATCACTTAAAAGAGCATAACTCTCTTAAAAATGTTGGTATACAAATAATATTGAACACAAATATGTTTATGACGATCGGTCCATAATTAGTCGTAGCTCCCATATAAGGCCCACTTCCGAAAATCACTTAAAAGAACATAACTCTTTGAAAAATGTTGGTATCCAAATAATATTGAACACAAATATGTTTCCTCTATATACATATAATATGGCAGAAGTTTATGATGATCGGTCCATAATTAGTCGTAGCTCCCATATAAGGCCCACTTCCGCAAATCACATAAAAGAGCATAACTCTCTTAAAAATGTTGGTATCCAAATAATATTGAACACAAATATGTTTCATATATATACATATAACATGGTAAAATGATATAACGATCGGTCCATAATTAGACGTAGCTCCCACATAAGGCCCACTTCCGAAAATCACTTTAACTTCCATAAATCTTTTAAAAGTATTTATATAGATATAAAATTTAACACATTATTTATATTCACAGAAATCCTGACACTGAATTTTGGGCCAAAATAGGTGATATCTCCCATATAACGCCCATTTCTGAAAAACTGTTTTATATTTACATATACTAGGTGTAGGGTATTATATGGTCGGGCTTGACCGACTATACTTTCTTACTTGTTTTTTTAATAGTTATTAAATAAATAAATTTTGAAGAAAATTTCAATCGTGTAAATCTAGCTTTATTAAATAGAAAAAAATGGCATTAATTTTATTAACGCCTTTTTTTTAATATGTAATCCTAATCGCGTTGAAATTAATTTTATCAACGTCTTTTTTTAAATAATTCTAATTCGTTGAAAACATACAACGAAAAAGATTGAGGGATGGATTCATACGTGCAAATGTCAAAGCAATTTGTTTTTTTAATTTAAAATTCCAGGTGTTATTTGTTGTATTGTCAGCACCCACATTAGGATCGTGAGGCCTGTAAATCAGGATAATTTATACTATAACAGATTATTATAGTATGTATACACTCATAGCATCGCTAATTGGGACCGGAAAAACGAGACGCAAACTGAAACAACGCAAACCGAATCACAGTTTTTCATACATTTGTATTAATTTTCATTTAATTCGTTCCGAGACTCATAATTTTAGTAAAAAAGAATTGATTTTTCAATAGCAAATACCAATTTTTTATTATTATTTGTGTAATAATAGTTTTTATTAAAGAAAAAAAATAACTATTCATGAAAAACACATAAAAAACATAAAAATATTAAGATTAAAAGTTGTAGACAATTTTCACATACAAATTTGCATTAGACTTCAACGAGAAATCCCCTTTTTCTATTTTTGCTTTGTACATACAAACATTTATTAACGACGCAAATCGAAGCACTAACGATGTGACTTCGAAGCAATGCGACGCAAATTGAAGCAAAAACGACGCAATATCGAAGTCACGGAAATTTTAAAAAGACGCAACTTCGAAACGACGCAAACCGGGGTATGAGTGTACATATGTACACAAATGCAATGATTGTAAGAAACAATAATATACAAAATATTTAAAATATCTATTGTCTTTTTATATAACTATGTGACTACAGCATGAATATTATTGCAGTGGATGCCTATAGACCTGGTTCAAGCCAGTTGTGGGTGTTTTTCCATAAAAGTTACCACGAACTCTTCTTGAGAATTAGCTGTTCAGATTATTTAAATATATAGTACATATAAGTATATGTATATGTACATATTGTAAAGTGTTCGCATACATTTTCGTTTAAATATTTTCCAATTAAAATTTGAGCTTGAGTTTCCTTTTTTCTCTGAAACGGCCACAATTATCTTTTCGGTTTAAAAACAGTTTAAACAGTAAATTTTCGTTTTTCATCACATTCTTTTTAGCATACATTTTGATAGAAGCAAATGGAACATAAAATGAATTTATTTTTAAAAAGAAACCGAATTAAAAACAAGTAAGAGTGATATATTCGGCTATGCCGAATTTTATATACCCTTTACCTTTGTTGTGGATGCATAATTATATTATATACATACATACATATATATATTATATTGTTACGTTTTTACCTTTTAAAAACGGTGGTTTATTTCCTTGGAACAAACCGAATTCTTTTTAATTGCAAAATAAAAACGTCAAGTAGTTTGCAGAAAAAATGTATAACGAGTTTTTATTTTTTTTAAATGTACACAAACACAATTAAAAATGAACACACTACACTCTCTTTTTACAGACTTATATTACGGTTTGAAAACACACTTAAAGTTTTCCAACACTTTGATGTTAAACACGCCATCTGTTGTTAGTACCAACATTAATACACTTTGTGTGATCAACGCCATCTGTTGATGAGTTTATTAGTTTTTTGATGAAATTTTCAGTGGTTGTCTCGGATTTTTGCTCATATCTCCGTTATTTATGAACGGATTTTGCTGATTTTAAATAGCAAACTTCTCGAAAGCATGTCTGACAGAATTATTGAATATTTAAATCCCGAAGATATCTGGGGACTTCAGAAAATTTATTTCAACAGTCAGACAGACAGACGGGCATGGCTTAATAGACTCCGCTATCTATAAGGATCCACAATATATATACTTTATAGGATCGGAAAATTATATTGTGGGGATTACAAACGTAATGACAAACTTATGTATACCCTTCTCATGAAGGTGAAGGGTATAACAAGTTAGAGTGCAATATTCGGCTGTGCCGAATCTTTAATACCCTCGACCTAAACGTAATAAGAAATACAGAAACTACACTGGTTATAGGGCTAGAATATCCTTATTCTGTGTTTTATATTCAGTCTGAGTACAAATTTTATTAGTATTTTATATATTGTTTGAAAGACAATTTTATGACGAACATAATTTATGTTAAATATTGATGTAATTGCCGATTCTTACTGTAATTTACAGAGTTTGTCTGATTTTCTTAATAATCTTGAGTGTAAGTTAACAATTTATAAAATTAAAAGAACATACATATTCCATATTCAGAAGTTAAGAAACAGATATAAGGTGAGGCTTTTTTGTTTTAATTTTATCTTAATAATATTATTTACAAAAGATTTATGGGTGGCATAGTTCAAGTGGACTAGTTATGGACTGATAGCTACTAAATACAGTATCCACTAATGTGGTTTCTACGTATTTCAGGCTTATTTTGGTTTGAAAGTTACAAGAGTTGTATGGTTGTTAAGTATGCTCGGAAGTGGACTTAATTCGGGAGCTGTTGCCAATTATTGACTGACAGCTACAAAATCCAGTAGCATAATTGCCGTATAACCGATATTAGTATGAGTTCTGGATTAAAATTACTGATCTACATAAAAGTTGGTTCTGGACGTGCTTTTACTGATAGATGATAAGGGTGAGAGTGAGAAGGAAATAAAACAAGAGCTACGGCGAAAAAATAAAAAAAGTCAACTGCCCACAGACGTCTGTCCTGGTGACGAAAATGTTTCTGAACTTAACTTATTTTATTTTTAATAAGACTTATTTTTAGTAAAAGTTAAAACTGGAATACTCACATAAAGCAACTCTCTTCTGAACTGTCAAAACGTCTAAATCTATTGAAGATCATCAACGGATCCTCAAGTGAAAGTCATGTTGGCACACTTAGACATGTCTTAAAATCAATAATTCTGAGTAAAATAGAATATGGTCTTAATGAGATTTCACTTTGCATGGAACTCATTATTGCAGAATTTTGTATGGATACGGTTTTTTTATAGGCATTTATGTACCATAAAGCCATATTCATAAAGCCAAGTATTGGGGCTATAATAAAAATAAAGTGTGCAAAATTTAATGGTTTTATCTGCATTATATTTGAAGAAAATAGCGAAAAATATTGAGGTAGTCTGAAACTTTGGTCTACAAATCGGATTCTACTGGACTGATTTTGCCCATTTTCAATACCAAACATTATGGTGGAGCAAAAAATGTTTGATAAAAATTCCATTGTTCGAAGTCTAGTTCTATCGTGCAAACAACAGACGAATGTACATGGTTAGATTGTCTTAGAATCTTATAAGAACCCAGAATATATAGACCTTTTGGCTCTACGACCATTATTTTGATGTGTTACAAACAGAATGACAAACTTAATACACCCCTCATCTTTTTGGTAAAGACATTAAAATATATGTACAAACATATTCAAGAAAAAACAATCAACTAATCCAACCTAGCCCAATTTAGAGAGGACATGTGTATGGGCGCCAAGTGAAGTATTTGGAAATTTTTTGAAAAATCACTCAAAAATTCCAAAATATGTATTAAATATTTAAAATATCAAAAAAATATTCATTTTAAACAAAAATATGGAAAAATATGAATTTTCACCAAAATTACAAAAATTTGCATTTTTACTAAAATATGGAAAAACAAATCGATGCCATTTTAACGCAAATTTCTTGATTCGGAAATATAATTGGTCGACATCGCTCATAGACTATTGACAAAAAACATGCATTTGCATTGAAATTGCAGCCCTAGTCATTCAGGCATGTGATGGAAATCGATATCGAAAACGAATCAGTTTTGGAAAGACATTTTAATTAATTTATAATCTAATTTTTAAAATTTTTGTTTTATATATACTTTTTAGTAGCCCACTATCTTTATATTTTATGTAATAAAAGTTTTTCAATACAGAAATATTACGAAAAAATTGACTTCTAAAACTCATTCGTTTTCGATTTCCATCACATGCCTGATTATCAACTTTTTTGCGAGAAGAATAATACTTGTTACGGGTACGATGAAGTGGCTTTAGGTGATCGACGTGCAGTGGCAGAACAGCCTGAACCTTCAACAATGAAACAGAGGTTGCTACGGAGAAGGTGAACTGGTAGTGTATCAATGGGTACGAGACTTCGAATATTGGGTTTTTTCAGAGAGTTGGAATGAGTTGAAGAAATATGTTTATGCCAAAAAGTTGTTGACTGGTCCTGCGAAGGTTTTCATCAGTTTAAAGCAAAGTGTGCGTGATTATGAATCACTGAAAAGTACGTTGTGAAGAGAATTTGTATCAACTGAAGTTGGTGCTGAGTTGAATGAGGGTAGCTGTAGAACTAATGCTGAATTATCGCCAAGGATTTCAACCTCAGTGGCTATGAAGAAAAATTGTCACAGGGATAATGCGATTGAAGCGAATTCGAGTGATAAAACTGACGATCATGGCATGGACTTATCGCTAAAAATGCCGGCCTTAGATGCAGGCAACCTGATGGTGCTCAATAATAACGGAAAAGTGAACGTTGAGATGTTGTGTTAATAATGAAAAAAGGAAAAATAGCCGAGAACTTTCTAGTATAGCTCACTTTATTGGAATGAATAATATTTTTTTTTATGCAAAAGACAAATTGTTGTAATGTAATATATAATTCATAAAAAATGTAATAGATTTACAACAGGGTGTTACAAATAAACATAATTATAATAACATTTAATTATATTACATGTTAATAAATGTTAAGTGAATGTTATTACTCCTAATAGGGAGGATTGTGAGCATGATAATCTATTTGTCATTAAGCGATTTGGTTATCATTCAGGTGCAAAGATATATCCGAAGTACCCATGGCTTGGAAAGATAGCGCAGTACTGTCACCACCCTAGGAAATAGTTTGAAGGTTCTGGAGTTTTTGGAAATGTCGGTGGATACGTAGAGTTGCAGAGTACTACATTCGGGTCGAATGTGACGTCAGGAGGGCCGAATGTAGGACGGAAACAGTATACGAAATATAACAGGGCTAAGAGGGGAAAGGATAGGGACAGGACGGAATGGGAAGACATACTTTTCGGTACTGAGATGATGAGTTGATAGAAAAGAGTTGAACGGTTTTGATAGCACAATGAAGTTCTATTGTTTAGTTGAATTAATGGATTTTGTTTTTAAGTTAAGTGTGATTGCTGTGTTTTATTTTATGGTGAGGAGTGAGGTAGTCAAAAATCTACATACATACAATGTATATTTAAATAAATTTTAACACTGATATTCAATTCTTGGGTGATGTACATACATATTTGTACATACATATGCGAGTATGAAAATAATTATTATTATTAATTATTATTAATAATTATTTATTTACAAATTGTTTTTTACATATGATTTACAAATATCAAAAAATTATAAGTGACCTTTCCTGAATGAAGCGCTCTTTTAAAACCGGTTCTCCTAAACTTGCGATGCTGAAAAGTATTATCATTCATGAATAAAAAACGTGTAGTTTATCATTTAACAAGACCTAACGTGGAGAGAGTGCAAGAAAAATCATTTTCAATCGAAGGGTTTCTCTCTTCTCGAATGGTATGTGGATAAGTGTTCTCTATGCCATTTATATCGTAAATATAAGAGATAAAAAAACGTGCGTATAAAAAATTATCGGATTATACTGTGATGAATTGTGGGGGTGTTTGTTATAATGCAAGTTCATGCGATATGAACTTGTACATAGTCATACCACTTATTATGTTGTAAATAACATACGAATGTGTGTTCCATTTATACAATAATGTTTAGTTCTCTTTCAGATATCATTTGTAACGGTTATGCTTCTCGGAATATTCAAAATATTTATTAAAAACATGTTTTTAATTTATTAAGTTTTTAATAATATGTAATAAAATTATTATTATCGGTGCAGTTGAAAAAAATTTTAATATATCTAATTAAAATACCTATAATAACCAAAAAAGTAACGTAAATAAGGCTGAATGTATGCACAGTAATGGATTAATTGCAAATTTATAATTTCTAATACATATGTATATAGGAAACGACGGAAACCTAAAAAATTTACTTCACACAAAATCAACAACTTATACCTATAAAAAATAAATACATACAAACATTTACGAGTATGCGAAAATATCACACTTAATAAAATTAAATTGAGTAAAAAAAATTAAATAATAAAATTAAATTAACTAATTGAATTATGTGCCTAAAAGAAATGTAAAAATAATACACAATATTTAATAATTTATCCATTCAACCATAAAGAATTGTTTGATATGATTGAAAAATAAAAACTAAATCGTATAAGTTCGATGATAATAATAGTAAGAAAATACTACAGAAGTTTTGATGTTAAATAATGAAAAGTGTTTGAGTAGGTATACAAATTTATTAATAAAAATTACCTATGAAAATGATCCATCATTTCTATATACTCACATATACATACATATGTATGTACATACTCGTATATGTTGTGTGCCTCTTCTAGTCTAGTATTATTTATTTTTTATTATTATTCTTTTTATTATCCTATACTATTGCTATTTAGTATATTACACGAGTATACCTATTATATTTATGTATTATATTATTAATAATGAACTCAATTTGCAAACTCACATCGGATAAAATAATACAAACATCATTCACTTATCCACATGTACTCGTATACATACATATGTAGTTTAGTACAAGTATTTGTATTATAATAAAGTATTGTTTGAATTAAATAGTGACTTTATTTAAAAGATTGATGTCTTACTCATTTTTATAGCGAAATATTAACGATTTTCAGCTAAATTTCTCTACCGTTTATCATTCAACTGTTACATTCTCTTAACTATTTATAGGAGAGTAGAGAGATAGACGAGTATGTATGTACATTAGTCTCCACAAGACCGCCACTGTTCCAGTCATCAAAAGAAGTGTGCATATCAAAAATTGGAACAATCGGACAATATTTATAGGTCGCTAGAAATTTCAACTTTTTGGTTTTGTGTTTCAAGTTACGTACATTTTATAGTGTAGTACTATATTTCTGCTTTGTTTATATTAGTATAAATTTTTGTTAGTGTATATATGTTTTTACAGTGTATTTATTAAGTTCCGGTATTGTTAATAGTTGTCCTACTCTTACTTACTTACTTAAAGAAAAAATAAATCAACTATAAACAAATCAGTTTTAAATAAAGACGTTATTGCATCAATTGATCGCGTAAATCTTTCTGATATAAAAGCAATGTTTATTATCGGAGCTGTTTCTCAGGCATTGGGCAAACCTGTGTCCGATATGACTTAATCACAAAGTACAATACAACGAATAAGAAACCGCCTCCGAAACCTCCGAAAAAATATAATATAATAATATAATATAAAATGATAAAGATACATTCCATCTCCAAAATCCACTCGTATTGCACTGAGATAGTAAACTTCTTCCCGATATTTCTAACGAAAAACAAAAAATCGATAGGGTAGCGGTAGTCGTCAGTTCTGGTAGAGTAGAAAAACTTCTAGGAGTCCCGAAGATAACCAAAGGGACCAGTGCACAACATGCTAATGTTTTTTTTGCAGGTCTGCGAAGATTGTGCAATTAAAAATAATATTCGCGCCGTACTGTCCGTATGTGGAATATGGGAAAATTCAAGTCAAATGTTCACAAACACTACTCCCTCTATCCTCCCTCCCATAACCTATTTTTCTAGTTCCAACACAATGCATTGCATAAGTAGGGGTCGTCCCCTGAGTGCTGGTCCAAGAAAAAAATACTCGGAAAATAAAAATAACGTTAGAAATGTAATTACTACCACTAAACAAATAATATAATCAGCACTTAAAAGTGTTTTGTCAATATGTAAATTTTATATACATACTACATACATAAATAATAATTTTTATAAAAATTAAATTTTTGTTTGCATTTGACATGAACCCCGAAAAATCGTAAATTTCTAGCGACCTCTAAATATTGGATAGGGGCAGCCTTGTGGAGCACAAGATTTTAATGTTTTTGCATTTTGAGCCAGTCTAATGTACATACATATATTTTTTATATAAAATTGTATGTAATAGTCACAAATAGCATTTAAATTCCGAATTCCATTTAACCTGAAATAACAATTTAAAAAAACCTTGCTTTTAACATCAGCAGAAATACAATAAATTTCAGGGAAATTATCTGGAATAATCCATCAAATCCGAAAATAATCCAAAAACAATGAGCATAACTTAATTCCTAACAAATACTATCAAAAGTTATAATAGTTTAAGCCTGCAAAAAATGCGACTAGTCCATATATGCATGTAAAGACTAGACCAAAGAGGAGTAGGAGTACTCCAAAACTACCCCAAATATATGAAAAAAGGTGGTCGATTCAACATTGCGATGTCCAAGGATTGGACCATATAACCCACCGGAGTAGCCCCAAAACTACTCCATGCTTCTACTCCATGGAGTACTTAAGAGGGTTCGTTTTAAAAAACAACAACTCAATATGCAATCGTGTTAACACGAAACCATGTCGTTTAACTACAAACTCTTGTTTAACTATGACATGGTCCATGACTGCATTACAGTGGACCATGTTGTAAGTAGTCCATTTCATCTAAAATAGATCACGTAGACCAATATTATTTGCAGGGAAGTTTAACTTATACCAAGGAAATTTGTAGAACATTTTCTAAACTCAATATTCAGTTCGGATTCTGTAATAACTTCTTTGATGCTTTTTTTTTAGACATACATATGTATTTCTAAGTTTTCTGAGTCCTGAGAATTTTAACCGTATACAAAATAAAATTTGTATTTTAGCGATGGTTTACACAACTAAATTTTGAAAACTTACTGCCGTATTCATAAAAAATAAAGTAGGTTTGAAGTGTGCTTTTAGACAAAATTTTCACACAAAATTTTCTTAAAGTACATTTGAAGTCTACTTTAATTTTTTCTGGGACTGTTACATTATGAATAAAAGATTATGAATAAAAGATTCATATAAATTTACAAGAGGTTTACGAACCATTATTAAGAGTAATTCTTTAAAGTTGTATTCACACCATTAGTTAAATAAACCTTTCGTAAAGCTTTATTAAATCTTAAAAATTTAAGGTAAGGCTACTTACTGTAAAGTGACATTTTCCATTATTTCTTTTTGTTTGTTTAAATTTTTTTTAAATAAAGGAATAATGTAAATAAGTTTATTCTCAAATAAATAATGGAAACCTTATATTTAATAAGAAGAATGTGTAAGAAAAAGTGTTAAATAAAATATAAAAGTACATTTAAATATGTTTTATTTTCATAGAAAGTTTTACGCAATTTTCAAACCAGCAGCTGGAATTTCCATTATTTTTATTGTTTTTAATTTTTACATGTACACAGCGTTGCCATTTGTCAAGTTTTCCCTTTTATTGCAAGTTTTTTGAGATGCAAAAAAGTTTTTAAGTTTTATTCTAAAAACAAAAGTTTTTTGGAAATTTATAATTTGTTTATAAGTTTAATTTAGTTTATAAAACAAATTATTTTCACAATTAACAAAACAATGTTTTTCTACTATGCTGCACTGCGTTAGTAATTTAATGGATTTTTTAATCCATTTTTACTGCAACAATGTTTAATTTAGTATTACTCCGTCTTAAGTACAATAAATGTCATATAAATATTAATAAAATGTTAACAGTTTACAACACAAATAAACTTTTTATTTTTATGGAGTTTGACAGTTAAGCTGGAGGTCCACAACTTGCGTTTTAACTTTTCGCGTTTTAAATACGTCCTAAGCTTTTGAGTGCGTAACTTAAAACGTACGACTACATTGATTATACTTTTTTGACAGTTGCTTAGAACTCGTGAAACGCGTAGACGCGAGTAATGGACCTCCACCTTTAGGAGTACTCAGGTAAATATGTAACAATAAAAGTTGTTTTGATTTCAATAAAATTGGGTTTTGAAATTTTACTACTTAAAAAAGTTTTTTTTTCTGTTAGTTAATGTACTGTTGTTAACTAATTTGTACTTTAAACCTATATCAAGATTATTTTATGAATACGGCTGTAAATCTTAAACAATAAAACACTTACAAACTTTAATTAATCAAAACAATGACAATATAAACAGCTGTTGTAGTAATCCATTTATATTTCAGTGGTTCCCCTTAAGGCTTTTATTTTTTTAAAGTAGCGTTTTATTTATGAAACTTGAAAAACATATGTACTCGATATCTACCAGATATGATAATAAACTTGACTCATTTTTATTAATATTAAATATTATTAACTTTCGTTAACTTTTGCAATTTGCCTAAAGCTATGTGTCCACGATCGTCAGATATTACAACGTTGTCATATCTAGCAATGTGCTAGCAATGTACTGATATTGAAAAAATTTTAGCAAAAGGTAAATTGTCAGTTTAGACGACTGTAAGCAAACTAATAATTTCATTTGCACACAATTATCACACAATGAATTTATCTGTCAACCGAAATTGTCAGTTCACAATGTTGTCAGATTGTTGTGTGGCATTGCCAAATTCGCTTTGCAGCTCTATTTGTGTGTTTAAAAATTTTAAATATTGTCATGGAACAAAAAAGAGCAATTGGAACCATTTTATCTGCTTATGTCTTAATACATACTTTAATTTAATCCTTTAATTTTCTTCCACTTTTTTAACAAATGTTATTAATGCACACTTGTTTGTTTATTTATGTATATACAGAGTTGCATTTAGAAATAATTTCTATGACAATGCTGCCATTGACAGAAGCACAAACTTTGCACATATGACATTGAAAAGTGTTTGACAATTGTCTTAAAACAATGACAATGCCAAAATTGTGTGTTTACACGATTGTTAGATGTCTGACAATATTTTTGCCTTCCAATATACTGGAAATGCTTTTTCTTACAACAAAGGCAACAATTTTAAGTTTACACGGTTGTTAGACATTTTCTGAACATTTTTCGGACAACGTTGTAATATCTGACGATCGTGGACACATAGCTTAAGCTATGTATAGACGGTTGTCAGATCATACAATGTTATCAGATCTAGCAATGTGCTAGCATTCATTCAAAAATTGTTAGCAAAAGGTAAATTTTCAATGCTTTTTCTTACAACGTTGGAAGACAAAAATTTTAAGTTCACACAGTGGTTAGACATTTTTCGAATAACGTTGTAAGATCTGACAACCGTCTATACAAAGCTTTATGCATATTATAGTTGGGCCTTAAGTCTTGTAATAACAAAATATATGCAAATCTATTTTGTTGTTGTGTCAGACATAAAATTTGGTTACTCTCGACCAAATTATAAAAGAAGGGGAAAACTTGACAAATGCAACGTTGCCTCTAGTACCTACCCTATGCTCATCACCATGAGTAGAATAAAATTATGTATTCCGTTTGTAATTTCTTGCAGATAGCAAAGTCCGTATATGACCTCTTTCGGAAGCCCTCAAATAACTTACAAACATTAGATATTTTCATTATAATATTTTGCACAAAAATTTCCATATAAATTCAAAATTTTATTAAAAAATATTTATAAATCAAATTTTTATTTTTGACCCTGGTTTATGAGATTCATATTGAAAATTTAAACTCGACAACACTTTTTCTCTAGGCATGTGTAATTGTATCGCAATCGGACTTTCTGTTTAATTCCCTTTACAGAATTACTTTCCTTATTTATTTCCCTTTTTAAAATTCCTCCTTATGTGATCTGGAGATTGGAGTGATTGTGCCGTTTTTACGAAAATTCGGATGCTAATGGATGCCACATGCAAGTCAAATTTTCCGACCGCATAATTTCTTGAAATTCAGCTGTTATTCGGCAGCATCGATCGTGTGATAGAGATAAAGATAGAGGCTATACAATCGAATAGATAACAGCTTTTCAAATCAAAATTCTTGAAATGATATTGAATATTTTGTTAAAAAAAATTAACAATTGTGCGCTTGACGATTAACAAGAGCCAATTTAGGAAACAAAATTCACAAAAATTAATTTTTAATACTTTTAAAATTCAAGTTTGGTTATAAATATATTGATGTATCATACATAAGTATGTATATATCCGTAGAATATATGGAAATTTGATTTCAACAGACTATTGAACTTACACGAATTCAAAATATATATTCATTATAAGGTCCAAATGAGTAATGTAGGAATTACAAACTTATAGTATATGGATTATTAATTTGCTAAAACATATCTAAACTAAATTTATATAAAACATTGTTTTACATTTCTGTATACTCGAATTAAATGTAGTGCTTTCACTCAAATGGCATTCACAGTCATAGTAGTAGAAATGATTATTAGCGTAGTAAAAATCATGCTTATCACCAACACATACATAAGTATAGTAAATTTAATCACAAAAGAAAGTGCGCTAAAATCTAAGCGCATATTATTTCTATACGTACATGTGACATTTAGAATTAAATTATCACAGCATGTTAAAAAAAACAATATCAGTTCGTTTTGTGTTTAGTAATGAATATTTATACCCTACACCACCATAGTAAGGAGGGTATATTGGATTTGTGCTGATGTTTGTAACACCCAGAAATATTGGCCCAGCACCCACCTTAAAATATACCGATCGACTCAGAATCACTTTCTTTTGTGAATTTTGTTTCCTAAATTGGCTCTTGTTAATCGTCAAGCGTACAATTGTTAATCACTTTCTGAGTCGATTTAACGATGTCCATCCGTCCGTCCGTCTGGCTTTCCATGTAAAGCTTGTGCGCAGAGTACAGGTCGCAATTTTGAAGATATTTTAATAAAATTTGGTATATAATATGTTTTCCCAAGACAGTTGGGATTGCATTTTGTTGAAATCGATCCATTATTTCACATAGCCCTCATACAAATATCCTCCCGAAATAGGGGTTTATTGGTTATAAATGTTTGATTTATATAAATACGTACATATGTATTTAATTTTGTTTTTATCATTTTTAATTAATTATTTTGTTAAAAATATTGGCAGTACTAATGCTTATTTTACCTTAAAGAATCTGCTATCTATAAGTGGTGAAATATAAATTAAAACAAGTTAGAGAACAATATTCGGCAGTGCCGAATCTTAAATACCCTCCACCTTAATATAATAAGAAATACAGAAATTACACTGGTTAAAGGACTAGAACATTCTTATTCATTGTTTTAAATACTAATAGCTTAGCATTTTATTTATATATTGTTTGAAAGACAATTTTACGAACAATACAATTCATTTCATATGTTTAGAAATTTGATCTAATTTTGACAATTTAAAATTGTTATAATTACCAATACTCACCATAATTTACAGAGTTTGTCTGGTATTCATAACAATCTTGAGTGTAATTTAACAATTTATAAAATTAAACAAGTAAGAAGGAATAGTCGGTCAAGCCCGACCATATAATACCCTACACCTAGTATATGTATAAAACAATTTTTCAGATATGTGCGCTCTATGGGTGATATTACCTCTTATGGACCGATCATCAAAAATTTAGTGCCATGATTTCCGTGAATATAAATATTATGTGTGTTAACCTTTATCTCGATATAAATACGTTTAAAAGATTTATGGAGGTTAAAGTGAATTACGAAGAGCTGACTATTATAAAATTAGGTGTCATCCTATTTGTACATAAGAAACTCATTTTTGTTAAATTTTATTCGGAAGTGGGCCTTATATGGGAGCTACGACTAATTATGGACCGATCATCATAAACTCCTACCATATTATATGTATATGTATGAAACATATTTGTGTTCAATATTATTTTGATACAAATATTTCTAAAAGAGTTATGCTCTTTTAAGTGATTTTCGGAAGTGGGCCTTATATGGGAGCTACGACTAATTATGGACCGATCTTCACGAAATTTGTAACTGTGATTTAGTTTCATTTATTACTCATTTGTGGTGAAATTTGTTTGCATACTTGCATAATTCAAAGATTTATGACCAGTAAACCTCAATTTCGCACATATGACATTGCACATACTTTGCACATATGACATTGAAAAGTGTTTGACAATTGTCTTAAAACAATGACAATGCCAAAATTGTGTGTTTACACGATTGTTAGATGTCTGACAATATTTTTGCCTTCCAATATACTGGAAATGCTTTTTCTTACAACAAAGGCAACAATTTTAAGTTTACACGGTTGTTAGACATTTTCTGAACATTTTTCGGACAACGTTGTAATATCTGACGATCGTGGACACATAGCTTAAGCTATGTATAGACGGTTGTCAGATCATACAATGTTATCAGATCTAGCAATGTGCTAGCATTCATTCAAAAATTGTTAGCAAAAGGTAAATTTTCAATGCTTTTTCTTACAACGTTGGAAGACAAAAATTTTAAGTTCACACAGTGGTTAGACATTTTTCGAATAACGTTGTAAGATCTGACAACCGTCTATACAAAGCTTTATGCATATTATAGTTGGGCCTTAAGTCTTGTAATAACAAAATATATGCAAATCTATTTTGTTGTTGTGTCAGACATAAAATTTGGTTACTCTCGACCAAATTATAAAAGAAGGGGAAAACTTGACAAATGCAACGTTGCCTCTAGTACCTACCCTATGCTCATCACCATGAGTAGAATAAAATTATGTATTCCGTTTGTAATTTCTTGCAGATAGCAAAGTCCGTATATGACCTCTTTCGGAAGCCCTCAAATAACTTACAAACATTAGATATTTTCATTATAATATTTTGCACAAAAATTTCCATATAAATTCAAAATTTTATTAAAAAATATTTATAAATCAAATTTTTATTTTTGACCCTGGTTTATGAGATTCATATTGAAAATTTAAACTCGACAACACTTTTTCTCTAGGCATGTGTAATTGTATCGCAATCGGACTTTCTGTTTAATTCCCTTTACAGAATTACTTTCCTTATTTATTTCCCTTTTTAAAATTCCTCCTTATGTGATCTGGAGATTGGAGTGATTGTGCCGTTTTTACGAAAATTCGGATGCTAATGGATGCCACATGCAAGTCAAATTTTCCGACCGCATAATTTCTTGAAATTCAGCTGTTATTCGGCAGCATCGATCGTGTGATAGAGATAAAGATAGAGGCTATACAATCGAATAGATAACAGCTTTTCAAATCAAAATTCTTGAAATGATATTGAATATTTTGTTAAAAAAAATTAACAATTGTGCGCTTGACGATTAACAAGAGCCAATTTAGGAAACAAAATTCACAAAAATTAATTTTTAATACTTTTAAAATTCAAGTTTGGTTATAAATATATTGATGTATCATACATAAGTATGTATATATCCGTAGAATATATGGAAATTTGATTTCAACAGACTATTGAACTTACACGAATTCAAAATATATATTCATTATAAGGTCCAAATGAGTAATGTAGGAATTACAAACTTATAGTATATGGATTATTAATTTGCTAAAACATATCTAAACTAAATTTATATAAAACATTGTTTTACATTTCTGTATACTCGAATTAAATGTAGTGCTTTCACTCAAATGGCATTCACAGTCATAGTAGTAGAAATGATTATTAGCGTAGTAAAAATCATGCTTATCACCAACACATACATAAGTATAGTAAATTTAATCACAAAAGAAAGTGCGCTAAAATCTAAGCGCATATTATTTCTATACGTACATGTGACATTTAGAATTAAATTATCACAGCATGTTAAAAAAAACAATATCAGTTCGTTTTGTGTTTAGTAATGAATATTTATACCCTACACCACCATAGTAAGGAGGGTATATTGGATTTGTGCTGATGTTTGTAACACCCAGAAATATTGGCCCAGCACCCACCTTAAAATATACCGATCGACTCAGAATCACTTTCTTTTGTGAATTTTGTTTCCTAAATTGGCTCTTGTTAATCGTCAAGCGTACAATTGTTAATCACTTTCTGAGTCGATTTAACGATGTCCATCCGTCCGTCCGTCTGGCTTTCCATGTAAAGCTTGTGCGCAGAGTACAGGTCGCAATTTTGAAGATATTTTAATAAAATTTGGTATATAATATGTTTTCCCAAGACAGTTGGGATTGCATTTTGTTGAAATCGATCCATTATTTCACATAGCTCTCATACAAATATCCTCCCGAAATAGGGGTTTATTGGTTATAAATGTTTGATTTATATAAATACGTACATATGTATTTAATTTTGTTTTTATCATTTTTAATTAATTATTTTGTTAAAAATATTGGCAGTACTAATGCTTATTTTACCTTAAAGAGTCTGCTATCTATAAGTGGTGAAATATAAATTAAAACAAGTTAGAGAACAATATTCGGCAGTGCCGAATCTTAAATACCCTCCACCTTAATATAATAAGAAATACAGAAATTACACTGGTTAAAGGACTAGAACATTCTTATTCATTGTTTTAAATACTAATAGCTTAGCATTTTATTTATATATTGTTTGAAAGACAATTTTACGAACAATACAATTCATTTCATATGTTTAGAAATTTGATCTAATTTTGACAATTTAAAATTGTTATAATTACCAATACTCACCATAATTTACAGAGTTTGTCTGGTATTCATAACAATCTTGAGTGTAATTTAACAATTTATAAAATTAAACAAGTAAGAAGGAATAGTCGGTCAAGCCCGACCATATAATACCCTACACCTAGTATATGTATAAAACAATTTTTCAGATATGTGCGCTCTATGGGTGATATTACCTCTTATGGACCGATCATCAAAAATTTAGTGCCATGATTTCCGTGAATATAAATATTATGTGTGTTAACCTTTATCTCGATATAAATACGTTTAAAAGATTTATGGAGGTTAAAGTGAATTACGAAGAGCTGACTATTATAAAATTAGGTGTCATCCTATTTGTACATAAGAAACTCATTTTTGTTAAATTTTATTCGGAAGTGGGCCTTATATGGGAGCTACGACTAATTATGGACCGATCATCATAAACTCCTACCATATTATATGTATATGTATGAAACATATTTGTGTTCAATATTATTTTGATACAAATATTTCTAAAAGAGTTATGCTCTTTTAAGTGATTTTCGGAAGTGGGCCTTATATGGGAGCTACGACTAATTATGGACCGATCTTCACGAAATTTGTAACTGTGATTTAGTTTCATTTATTACTCATTTGTGGTGAAATTTGTTTGCATACTTGCATAATTCAAAGATTTATGACCAGTAAACCTCAATTTCGGGCGGACATTTGTATGGGGGCCAGGTGAAATAATGGACCGATTTCCACCAGTTTCAATCCCATCCATCCTTTGGCCGAACAAATATCACATACCAAATTTTATCGAAATATATTCAAAATTGCGACCTGTACTCTGCGCACAAACTTTACATGGAAAGCCAGACGGACGGACGGATGGACATCGTTAAATCGACTCAGAAAGTGATTCTGAGACGATCGGTATATTTTAAGGTGGGTGCTGGGCCAATATTGTGGTGTAGGGTATAAAAAACATTTCACCACAAGCTAAGATACAGGGTATAAAAAATAATGTGAGGTCTCTTTTGGTTGCATTTGTTCTCAATAATTTTATTTACAAGAAATATTTGGGTGGCACAGTAGAAACTGACCACCTATGGACTTAGGGCTTCTAAATCCAGTAATGTGATTTGGTTAAATTCATCTCAATAACGTTATTTACAAGAGTTGTATGGTTGGTTATTTACTCGGAAGTGGACTTTGGGAGCTATTGCCAAATATGGACTGAAAGCTGCAACCTTTTGGGCCGATCTTCTTACCAGAAGAACAGAGAAATTTATACATGTGAGGATATCCCACGTTGAATTTAAATATAATAGTACATTTAAGATACATATTAGTAATAACTTGAATTTCGGAAGTGGATCTTATATGGGGGATATGGTCAAATATGGACCGATATTTTCTAAGTCCTGCAGTTTGATTGCCGATGGGCAAAGAACCATTGTAAAGAAACTGAAGTAGTTTTTAGTAGCAAAGCTGATCATGAGGAAACATTAAAAACATTGAAGAGTAGATTCGACGCTGCTGTAACAATTGATGGCACATCTCTACTCTATGCGATTTCTTTCCAAAGCCAAAAAAGACAGCATCAGGATTGGCAAAAAAAGCTAAAAATAAATGCAATAAATAAGAAGGAAGAAAGATTGGCAATTTCAAAATTTATATACTAACCCCCTTATTCAAAAACGATTATTAAATTTAACAAACGTTTATTAAGACAGATTTGCATATAAAAATTTGCTTAATAAACGTTTGTTAAATTCAATAATCGTTTTTGAATTTAATTTTAATATATTTTATTAAATTAAATTTTATTAAATTATTTATTATTATTATTATTGTTATTTAGTATTATATAAAAAATGAAAATAGTGCATATGGTAAAAATTTAAACAATTTCTTCTTTGAGTTGCAAATTTTTTTTATAGATACCCCACTTGCATCCCATTAAGTGACCACAAAGCTCTTAAAGGAAATGGTCTAAAGTTCTTTTAGAGGAAAAATAATAAAAAACTCCATTTTTATTATTTGATACATGTGTCAAATATTGAAAAATCTTATTCTTGAGTTAAAAAATTATTTTTTTGATAGATATCCCACTCGCATCCCATTAAGTGACTATAAAGGCCTTAAAGTAAATTGTATAAGCTTTCTTTTGAGAAAAAAAATAATTTTTAAAAAAAAAATTAAAAACAAAAAAAAATTTTTTAAAATTAAAAAAAGTCCTTTGGACAATTTATGCTAGGACCAATAGGTGAAAAGTTACACTCATTTTAAAAAAACCCTGCATGACCAAAATGTCCAACTTTGACCCCCTCTAACTCCGGCAGTTCTTGAATGATAGAGCTGAAATGGGGGTGGCATACTATCCAATAGTACTAACCTTGGTGCAAATTTCATCCAAATCGGAAGACATCGATTTTAAAATTAGGCCACTTGACGTGAAATTGCCCATATACATATATCTATAAGAATTATTTGTGTCGAATTTTAACCTAGTAACAATATTTATACTAGATGTATACGCACCTTAGTGAATTTTGGATGTGGACTTAATATGGTCTAAATTTCGTTTTGCGATTTCTGTTTACATGACACTTATTTTTGCTGAATTTTGTGTTGTTCTCCCAATTTTATAGGCATTTATTTATAATTCAGCCATATTTTGGGAAGATATTTTCCTCACAGTATCTTTTTTATCATAGAAATAACGTGTACAATATTTCATGACAATATCTTCAATATATTTCAATATATGTATTTTTATAGTATAAATACTTTAAAATATCGAAGTAGTTTTGAGTTTTTAGTTATAAAGGGTGAGATTTAGCAACTTTCTTTTTGACAAGACGGTTTTTGCCAGCTCAATTGTTTTCGTGTAACTTGTTACTGTTAAACGTACTGTTAATCGACTTACTATTGCAGACTATTGAATTTAATTATCAAAATTCATGCTCGGTAAAAAAAAGTGCATCGTGCACTTCTCAGCATTTTATGGTCAGAAGCTCATTTCTGGTTGAATGGATAAGTAAACAAGCAAATGTGTCGTATTTGGTGTGAACAGCAGCCAGAATAGGGTTGCCAGATATAAAATCGACAAAAAAAGTACAGATATCTAATCGAAGTAAAAACAGCAGTACAAGTAAGAAAAAAAGTACACTTTTTATTTTAAAAAAATCATAAAATTCAGTACATAAAAGAAATAACTGATGTAACTAAGAACTAGAAAATTCAGTATTAACAATAAAAATTCAATGAAGAAAATAACAAATAATAAAAACAAAACAAAATAAGAGATCATATCTATTTTTGTGTAATAAAAATAACTTGAAATCAGGTGTATTAGATTTTGTTTTTAAAAAATAAAATAATTTTTTTCTTTTTTTTATATTTATTTAGAAAATTATCAATAAAAATTTTAATAATAAACATTTTTCAAGTTGTAAAACAATTCCTACCTTCAGTAAAAATAATTTAATGAACTCGAGCCCGACTAAATAAATATCAAAAATTTAAAATTGTTCATAATTTTTTTCTATTATATATTAACTGCCGTATTCATAAAAAAATAAAGTACATACAAAATTTTCTTAAAGTACATTTGAAGTCAACTTTAATTTTTTATGAATAAGGGCATAAATGTTTTAATAAAGCTTGTTTTTTTTGGCAAATTGAAAAAATTATAAATATTTAACGCTTTTTTGGACTTGGTTAACTATTCCATTTTTACCATCTTCCGTTTTTAAAAAATTGCAAAATTCACTCAAAATTTGTTTTTATTATTAATTCGCTTTCTACATTTTCAATCAGAAGCTTGTTTCGTTTTTTTCTCCAAAAATTTAACATTAAACTAAAAATTCTCTCGGTTGCCGCATTAGAATGAGGAATTGAAAATATAAACATACAAATTTTATTGGAAATTTGGATGTGATCTACTTTTTAGGAATGTTTTCCATTTTTCTTCAACAGAATTTTCTTCCGGAATATTTTGAGCAAAAGTCGTTAAAGATATAAATATCAAATAAGAAATTGTTCCTTAAAAAAATAAAAAATGTACAAAACGAAGTACAGAGGCTGCAAAAAAGTACATTCGCGTACTTCTTTAGGTCTTATGCAGACAGAAGTACAATTAGTAAAAAAAAGTACGCGTACTTCTAAATGCAGTACGCAGCGCTGCCAACTTTGACGATTTTTTAAGTCAAATTTATTAAAATGACGATTGACGATTTTTTATTTTTCCCGCGAACAACAATGCCGATTTTTTAAAAGCAAAACATATGGTAACCTTTTTTCCTAAAATTCCAATTTTGTAAGTCCCCTTTTGCAATGTAGAAATTGAAAGGCAGACAGATGAAGTTTGTAGGCGAGGGGTTGAAGAGGTAGAGTGTGTAGTACACGACTATCTGTACTAGACATTTTTTTGTAGAAGAGTATTTGGTTAATTTTGAAAACCAAAGTTTTAATAACGAAGACATACCTATTATTAAATAAAGATGAAGTGTATCTTGGTATTTACGTGAAGGAGAACCAATCTAGTTTAAATATTAAATATAGTCAATATAATATATTTGTTGAATTCTGAGTCCAATTTTATATTTAATTGGTTTCACAAATTTTAAAACGTTTTGATTTTGGCGATAAACTTTTAGAAGGATTAAACTCCATTGAACCAAGCGTAGCTTTAAACAAAAAAATGATTCAATTTTACAATTGGCCAATTTTTTTCCAAATTTATTAAATGGAAAATAATATCAACAACTTGATAATGAAGTTCGAGAATTACGTAATATGAAATTCACCGAACTCGAAACATTGGCGTTTTGTAAAAATGTTTCTAATTTAAAGAGAGTCAATAATGCACAGGCCTTCCCAATTTGAATACAATTTGCTTCGAGTTTAATGGCACTACCACATTCTTTGGCCAACGTTAAAGAAATTTTTAATAGTGTAAATATAAATAAAACAAAAACCAGAAATGTTTTGGTTCTTCAACATTACAAGGAAAATTGTTTTCAAAAGATTATCTTAATTCAAATAATTCTCGTTGTTTCTCAATTAAAAATGAATTATTAAAAAAATGTTACTCAGAAATGTACCAGAGTAAAGTCACATAATACCAAAATTAAATTAATTATTTTTTTTATTTAATAATAACTTTATTTACATGTAAATAAATTAAAAATATTTAAAAAGTTAATAAAAAAGTTTTTGGTATTTTTAACGTATTTTTGTCTTGACGATTTTTTTCTTTTTAACTTGACGGTTTTGACGATTTTCAATAGCATCATTCTTGAACTCCGTATATATGGGGCCTTCAAAAAGTTTTAAGAGTGAAACGAGTTTAAAGTCTTCGGTTTGTCTAAAAAAGAAAGAAATAAACTCTTCTCGTCTGGAGGGTATACCAGATATTAATATTTATTTTGCACACAAGATAAAGCATGATATAATGTATAATTCATTATCATAAATTAACTTTATCCGTATTTTGATTGTAAGGAAAATCATGCATTCACGATAATTTAGTATTATTCGAATTGAAAGAAGCTTTGTAATTTTATTATGCGAGGCGAATCACACTGTATTTCTGAATTGATTAGCAAAATAATTTGTTCAAATTGCTATTAAGAGTTACCTCGAATTATTCAATAATTCTTTTATAGTTTTATATGTTCAAAACTGTACATAAATTCACATTGTTACAACTAAATTTGACACTTGCGATAATTCAAATTATTATTTGTATACATTGGATTTTGAGACACATGTGCAAACAAAATTAAAATGTTTCTCTTAAACTGTACAATGAATTTAATTGCCGTACAAAAGCCTTTCACATATTTCTTAATTTCAATTACATTCATAATAATACAAACGTTATTTAAATGACTTTAAAGTATAAATACATACTTATAATTTATACTACTACAATTGTGTACATGACACTATAATATCCATATTTGTACACAGGACGTCGAATAGGTCAATGACATGAACACTACGTTTTATTTAACGTGAATTTTCCTAACATGTGTAATTTGATGTATTTACATTATTGCTTATGGATCAGATAAATAAATATTAGTAATATTGTCTGCAAGTTTAATGTATTATTTCTGTTAACTGGTATATGATTTGTTTACCTAGTCGTTATGCGAAAGCTTAGACAGAAATGTTTCATACAATAAATGAATAACAAAATAATGATAGTAATAATTTAAGTACCAGTCGTAATAAACAATAGCTGATATATTCAGATGTGCCGAATCTTATATACCTTTTACCTATGATGTAACGATAAAAACATGACATCACTTCGGTCCGTGTGGTACATGTGCTCTACGGAAAACTAAGAATGCAAATTAGCCAAATACTCTATATTGATCAGAAATGTTGGGTAAAATATGCAAAACTAGAGTTATCGACCAAAATGTAAGACAACATCTGTTAACCGATTTCAAACACGTTTTGCTATTTTCCTAAAAATATTTCGCAAACTATATTATCATTCTAAACACACATTTCCAGCACATCCAAAAAATGACTTAATCTAATTTGATTGTGTATAAATATAAATATTTGAATTATAATTTTAATCCACAAATCTTTGAAGTTTTTCCGAGGAATCTAAAAAATTATTTATTTTTTCTTTTAATAGCCTTTTCCAACCTCTTATCAAAATAACGGCATTTCACTTTTCAAGCGGATAATAATTGCCGGTTAACGTGACAAAGTTTGAAGTTTTATTAAAATTAACTTGAGACGCAGAAGTAATCAATCATACTGTCAATAAAAGCAAATCAAAAATTTATAGCTATCAAATTTTTATTTTTTAAGAAAATATTTGGTTATAAGACATTTCTTAACAAATATTTGAGCTTAAAAAAGTTGATTTTATGGCCAGAAAACTTATTTTTGATTTGCATATAAAATCCGATTATAAGAAAACTGTTTACTGATTTTGATATATGTACATAGATGTTGTATTATATTATTTTTAAAATTTGTATTTGTGCATACATATATATATATAACAGTTATTGGTATTTTATTGTCATGTATCTCAAACAAAAATGTAGCTCCCTGAAGGCCTTTACAAATTCCCAACTTTAAGAACAAATTTTAGTACAAGCTCCCAATAATATAAACACTTCGAATCGATTTATTATGGTCGGTGTTGTTCGACTTGCTTTCACTGGTTTAAAATTCAATTATAATCTAATAACACACAAACTGCTTCGTAATTTCAAAGTATTGGGAAAATAAAATACAAAATACTTAAATGGCGGAATTTTTAAAACGGGGTCCCTTCGACTCTACTTAAGTGTTCGCACGTAGTGAACTACCACGTAAACCAACCAATGGCGGAATCATTTTTTATGATTTTTTTGTTTTGAAATTTTTAGGGTCATTGACACTTTATACACAGTGACACTTTTCATTAAATACGTACAACTATTCTTTTAATTAAAATACAGACAGAAACTAATCCTTTCATGTCCTTGAGGCAAAAATTAATCAAAAAAAAAAGACATTGAATTGGCGGTATTACCCCAACAAGAGTCCACATCTTGGGTCGTCCGACTTCGATCGATGCAGAACGTTCTCTCTAGGACACGCTTCATATTCACTTCAGAATAGAAATTGGCCTGATTCGTTTTTGGCCTCAAAATGTAAACAGTTCTTTAGGCGCGGAAACCATATGTTGCCAGAAAAATGGGAAAAAGCTAACAATGGCTATAAATCCCGTATTTTTAAATTTTACACCCAATACATGAAATTATTCTAAAAATTTGTTATTCGAAAATGGTCGTTATTAACAATGGCATTTTGTATTTGGCGAAATTGAGAAATTAACGCACAAAATTTAACAATTTTAGAGTTGTATGTAAGTTAACATGGACCATGTAAATGAGAGCCACATAAAATATTTAAATTGTAATTAATGCGTACCATTAACCAATTTGGAATGTTAATCTGATTAAATAGTGATTAAATATTTTCCATTTAGCGCTACATACAGTACCAGTCAAAATAATAACACCCGAACTTTAAATCAATTAACATGGGATATATTTCTACTTTTACAATGATATTTTTAATTAAATTTAAATTCTTTTAAAGCTTCGAAAACAAGGAAAGAGTTTGCGTGCAATTGCAACTTATCAATTCTTTAAAACAAAGTTTTCACGCTATTCACAAAAAGCAAAAGATAACGACACAGTTTGATCAGTGTCGCACATTTAGGCTTGAAATAGGCTTCAGGTATTAAAAGTCCGTAGTCCTTCCTCGGACTTTATTGTGAAAACATAATGTTAGTTTTGCTAAAAAAAAACTCGGAAAATTGGAGAAATGTGTTTTGAAGAAATGAAAAGATAAATTTCTTTTGTTCTAATACATACATATGTTTGTAGCAAAACCTTTGCTCAAAGTCCCCAAAATAAAGAATTTGACCCAAGGTATACCCAAAAAAACCCTGAAGCATGGGAGATGTTTATTAATGATATTGGGTTGTTTTTCTTTATCTGGTGTCTTTCCAATTTATTGGATAGATTGGAAAATATGCACTGTGGATTGCGTAGAAATATTGCAAAATCAAATTCTATCCTATGCCAGAGAAGAAATGCCGCTCTTATATGTATAAATGCACAATTTCTCTTTTTTGTTCCATGACAATATTTAATATTTAAAATTTTAAACACACACACAACGCTGCAAAACGAATTTGAGAATGCCACACAACAATCTGACAACCGTGTGAACTGACAATTTTGGTTGACAGATAAATGACAATTGCGTGCCAATGAAATTGTTAGTTTTCTTACAGTCGTCTAAACTGACAATTTGCCTTTTGCTAACAATTTTTCAATGTCAGTACATTGCTAGCACATTGCTAGATCTGACAACGTTGTAATATCTGACGATCGTGTATACATAGCTTTACAAAAAAATACATGCCTGTCTCCAAACATAACAAACAATCATTGTATTATTGGACGAATAAGGTCTTTAAACGTGAAAAACCATCTACAAACTGAAATGCAATGGTTAATTTATATTTTACATATATATTTTTTAGCTGAAGTATAAATAAAATTTTAAATATATAAACATTTTGGTTACTTTTTTTTACATATTGGTTACAATTTTTTTTTGGTCGTGGCAACGCTGATTGTGAGTTATTGTTGTATAAACTAAAAGTGTTCTAAAACTTTAATTTAAGGGTGTGTGTATGGAAAAGGTGAATCTGTACCTTTTCGGGACGAACAGCCTTAAGCGGGTGTTACGAAATTGTATTTCAATTTAAATTTATCGGCCGGTATCAACATATAACTTGTTTAACAACATTTGCACATGTAGAAATTACAATATATAAACATTTATGTTAAGAACATAGCAGCGCCACTCATGTTGTTGGTTTATTGTCAGTCGTTCTCAAACTTTAATTTATTAACATCAACTGTTATAACTGTGTGTAAAATGACAGAGAGTTGTTCATTATACCCTCACCATCATGAGATATACCCTATATAAGTTTGTTATTCCGTTTGTAATTTCCACAATATAATTTTCCGACCCTATAACATATATATATTCTCGATCTTTATAGATAGCGGAGTCTATTAAGCCATGTCCATTTGTCTGTCTGTCTGTCTTGATGTTGAAATCCATTTTCTGAAGTCCCCAAATATCTTCGGGATCCAAATCTTCAATAATTCTGTCAGACATGCTTTCGAGAAGTTTGCTATTTAAAATCAGCAAAATCCGTCTATAAATAACGGAGATTTGAGCAAAAATCCGAGACAACCTCTGAAAATTTCATAAAAAAAACTAAGTGTATTAATATTGTTACAAATAATTTCATCAACAGATGGCGTTATCAAACAAAGTATAAATAGACTAACACGGCCAACCAAATGAATCAGGTTATTGTGAGTCATTGTTGTGTAAACATCAAAGTATTCGAAAACTTTAAGTGTGTTCTTAAACCGTAATATAAGTGTGTAAAAAGTGTTCGAAAACTTGAAGAGTGTACTGAAACCGTAATATAAGTGTGTAAAAAGACAGTGTGTTCATTTTTAATTGTGTTTGTGTACACTGAAATAAATAAACCCTCGTTATATTTTCTTTAAACTGCTTGATGCTTTTATTTTGCAATTTAAAGGAATCAGGTTTATTTAAAGGAAATAAACCACCGTTTTTAAAAGGTAAAAACGTATCAATACATTTAAATCGTCTTACTAGATTTCATAATAATCGGTCCATATTTGACCTTAGCCCCAATATATAGTCCACTTCCGAAATTTCAGAAGCATAAATAGAATGTACATTTAAACTGTCGTACATACAAAAATCGTCGATCTCAGATTTATGATGAAATCACTAGAAATCACTTAAATGCGCATCAACCTCTTTTAGCATCAGCAGCAAGTTTAAATTCGACACAAATAGTTAATACATATAAAGTCTACTTCCGGAAATCACTTAAATGAGCGTAAATCTCTTATAAATCTCCATAATAGGTGGTTTGGTGGTGAGTATATAAGATTCGGCACAGCCGAATTTCTTTTGTTGGTCATTGAAAATATACTCGTTTAATGTGCAGAAAAAATGTAAGCTAAGCAGAAATTTGTGTGGTGCTTTTGCTAATTTATATTCAGCAATTCAAACGCTGGAATAAAGAAGGCATTTTGTTGATTTTTGAGAATAAAAAATAAATACTTTTACTCTTTGCGTTGTCTTCTCATTATTTTTAGAAGCTTATTTTTTAAATGTGGTGGATAAAATTTTGTTGTGGCTGACTGACAGTCAGCTCTGTCCGATTGTATGTAAGCGCTGGTATTATTATTTTTTTTGCCTTCACTAGCAAATGCTTTTGTGCACATTTGCAGCTGTAGGTATGTTCGTGTTTAATTGAGTTTTTTGTTGTTCGGAAGAAGTTGTGTTTGTTAAGGTTGAATTAGTTTGATATTAGCAAGCAACATGAACGGTTGTTGAGTTTGAGTGCAGTTTTATTTAGTGACCGACCAGAAAGGAGAAAATAGTTTGTTAAATCAATGGAGTAAAAATTGTTTTGACTTTTTTTATTTTAATGCATTTGTTTTCTCTCGATTTTATTACTTACATAAATATTTCGGTTAAATTGCAATTTGGTTTATATTGTTTATATTTTGAAAATATATACGACTTTATTTAAATTTTACACGTGTTACCTTTGGCCTGTAAAAACAACAAACTGCTAAAACTTGAATCAATAATTATATTCGTGGCAAAAAATAAACTAGACGAAAAAAACTTCAGACACAACAATAAAAACTTAAGAAATAACACAAACCAGAAGAAAAACACATGTGGTTTTTATAAAATAAAGTGAACTTTTTTTTGTTTACATACATACTATGTATGTACATATAATACATGTTTACAATTTAATTTCGGTTTTACATGTGAAACTCGTTAAAGAGACTGGCGGCCTTTAAATTAGAAAACGTCCAATAAAGCTTTAAAATAGACGTTTTAATATATGAAGCGGAAATAATTTCACTCATAATTTATAACTCTCACTCCGATTGATTGTATGAATGAAAAGAGAAAAACTGATGCAATCCCTCAACATACTTGCGACTTTTTAAGCAGACAAACCTCAAATCGTAAGAAACGTAGAAGAAGAAGAAAGAAAAACAAAATCAACCCGCCAAATCATACAACTTCCTTATTTGTTTGTTCAAACACATTCACGCACTCACCCAACCACATTCTCGCACATCCATACACACGTTTCCATACTTGCATTTCTAATTGGATTTTAAATTATGGCTCGTATTCAGGCCGGTGATAATTTAGTACCACGGCAAGTGTTTGAAATGCCCAGTACCACTGCAGACAACAGCAAAGATGCGCAAAATTGTGATAGTTCCAGTCAGGGTTCTGGTGTTAAACTTAAGAAACGTATTGGCCTCTTGGATGGCGTGGCCATTATAGTTGGTGTCATTGTTGGTGCTGGTATTTTTGTCAGTCCCAAAGGTGTTTTAAAATACTCCGGCTCAATTGGGCAGTCGCTCATAGTATGGGTTTTATGCGGAATACTGAGTATGGTGGGAGCATTATGTTATGCCGAATTGGGTAAGTTTAATTTATTTATACATTATAAGATAAAATAATTATGAACTTTATGTTTGAAAGTTCTTGGTAAGTTTAATATACAATGTATAATCACTGCCCATTAACAAAAAATATTTTAACTTTATTTTGGTAAAATTGTTTAGTTAGAATTTTTAAAATTAGATTGTTAATGTGTGTTAACGACTAATTATGAATTAATTTTAGTAATTTGATAAATTTAGGCCCCGATTACCGTTCACAACACTAAAGCTAGATTTACATTTATTTATTTAATAACTATTAAATAAATACATTTTGAAGAAATTTTGCTGTTTAAACTAGTTTGAAGCATTTTGAAGAAAATTTCAATCGTGTAAATCTAGCTTAAGTATTTTGATGTTGTATGTTGTAAACTGCGATTACGATTCACTTAAGCTTAATCGTATAAAAAATGCATGTTGCGTTGCATTCGAGACAACACAACATTTTAGTGCTGTGAACGATAATCGGGCTCTTAATTTAGCCATGCCATTGCTCGTTTTATTCCCAGTTCCTGTAACACGAGTGATCAAACAGTAGTTTGGTTTTGTTTACATTAACACATCATTTTTATCTTTTCACGCTCATTAGAAGGGATTCAATACTAAATTAAAATTTGCCGGGTAAAAATTCTTAGCAATATTTGTATAAAGTAACAACTTATCACTTTATATTCAAAACTTAAAAAATGACAACTAACAGGAACTTAAAATAGAAAGAATTGGTATCATTAAAAAAAATGATTTATTGCAAAAATGTAAATTTTAATATCTATATTAAAACTAAAAAAAAACACAAAAAATATCGTTTTTTCGCGTCACAGCTTATTTTACACAGACACGTATGGGTTTCGAAAACTTGAAATTGAAACTGAAAATTACACGATTTGATATTGGTGTGATAACCTTTGTTATCTACAACAGATTTAAGGCAATTTGGCATAGATGCGACCTGTGTTAATACTCGTCGAAATATTCGACTACTCCATTAGTAGCGCTTTTTTAAAATCATTTTTGTGTTTCAATATGCTGATTTTTAAATTGACCATAAACTTTCGATAACATTAAGGTCTGGTGACTGTGGTGACGGTATCATCAAATGTGGGCAGTTATATATTAGGCACATTTGCACAATGCCCGATTTGTGCTTTGGATCGTTATTCGGGTAAAATCGAACATCTGATCTTATACCTAGGTTCTCTGTGCTTTCCAACAAGCCGAATATAAACTTAGATTCAATAGCGAAGATGAATGAATTCCAAAATGCAGATTCCTTGCAAACATGTGCTTTGGCGAAAAGAAAAACCAAAAAATGCACCGCATTAAATAAGCTGTGAGCCACTGTATGTTGGAAACTATATATTACGGCTTAAAATAAAATAAATTTGAGTTTTTGGCCTTGAATTAGTTGTAAATGTTTTTATTACAAAATTATTGTTAAATATGCTGAGATTGCTTTTCTTTATACCTATACATACATAGCTACATTCATACATACAGTGTGTCACACAACTAAATTGCCTACTCATTTTCAAGAGATATTTGTTTTTTATTCAAACATAAAATTGTAAAAAACAGGTAAAAATATTTTTTTCTTTTCTGTAGTCGATATTAGACATTGTGTAAATTGATATATCCCGAACAATTGTAACAATGTCCTTTTTGGATTAGTTGTTGTTACATTTTAGTAATTTGTATCATAAATTGCAAATCATTTAAGTAATTTGCATTTGAAAATCTCAGTTAATTTTGTTGGTTTTTTGGTTAATTGTTTTTAGAATTATTAGTAATAATTTTGTGCTTATTGTGTTCCGGTATGAAAATCTTTGCGTTAAAAAGGCCGGAGGAAAAAACAATGTAAAAATCCTTAGGGTGCTGAGAGCCATAAATATGGTCGTGTCGCAAGTTAAAAACCATTTGTTTTGGAAAGTATGAAGAGGGTTTCTTTCGCTGAGATCCATAAAACTTTTGGTTCAGATGGTCGAAGTATAATAATACAAAATTCACGACTAATAATGATGGTGGTTCTATGGTGATATGGAGCTGCATTTCTGCCAATGGATTTGGTAATCTTGTATATACTGATTATAAAGGGTTCGCCAAATAACTTTTTTTTGAAAATGCTATAAAAAAACTACTGAACATTTTCTCAAATTTCTTTTTTTATTTGAAAGTACGATCCTTTCGGTTAATAATAGAAAATAATTCCATTTAAATGGCTGGCCATGCAGTAGCCTACATGATCGGTCCAATTTTTAAGCACATTTTCGATTGTGTGATTGTCCTTTAAAGCGTCAATTGTCTCTGGCTTGTCGGCGTAACACTTATCTTTGACGGCACCCCACAAACAATAGTCCAACGGTGTCAAATCGCAGCTCCGAGGTGGTCAAACGAATAAATGGTACACAGCAAAAAATTGTTTCGCCGTCTTTATTTCTGTTTGTATTTTTGCTGAGGATTTTGTTAATGGTGTTGATTATGATGTGTGATGGGTAATCGTTCTTTTTTAGTATTTGTCTAATTCTCTGGATGTTTTCGTTTCTGATTTGTACGTGGCTCATGTTGCAGTGTACCATTTATTCCTAAACTGACAGAAAACAGAACCTTAAGGAATATAATAAACAACAAAAACATAATGATAGCTCACAAATCCAATTCTACACTGAGGCGTGTGTTTACTAACAGAAAGAGCAAAATAGATAAAATGAAAACAGAAAATGTTGTTTACGAAATTACATGTAAAGGGGATGAAAGCGATCAATGTAATAAAGTTTATGTAGGGAGTACGAGACGTATGTTGGGAACGAGAATAGCAGAACATGAAGCAGACGTAAAAAAGGGAAAAGAATCATCTGGACTCTCACAACATGCAAAAGAGAGCGGATATACCGTTGATTTTAAGAGTGTGATTTCTCCTTGTCAAGTATTTACAAGGAGAAATCCGAAAATAAGAGATACACATTGGAGAGCTTGAGAATACAGGAACGAATATTGAATACTCTCAACACAAAAGAAGATAGAAATAATACTAAGCTCCAATACATTCCTGCAATTAATTATAAGTAATAGTTCTGTGATATCCGTAGTTAAAAGTTTGACGAGTCTGTGATTTATTTTATATTTATACAATTGTAATTATTTATTAATTTATTTTAATTAACTTGGTGTCGTATTATTCCCGTTTTAATTACAATATATTTTTAAATAATAACAAATAATGTAATATAAGATAAATTATCTTAATTAAATAGCTCCTAAAGAAGTCGAAAACCCACATCGACGAAACGTAGAGCAAATTGATGAAGTAAATTCTTTCATTTACATCATTTAAAGAAAAATATAATAGACCGAAATTAGCCCGTAGAGGTAATATCCAAATCTTAATAGAAATCTGTAATTGGTCATAAATATAACCTAATTTAATTTTTTACTTGATTTTTACAAAAAATTTCTTTCCGCAATCGCGGACCGGAATGAATAATTCGACACATTGTCACGTTTTTACCTTTTAAAAACGTTGATTTATTTCCTTTAAATAAACCGGATTCTTTTTAATTGCAAAATAAAAGTGTCAAGAAGTTTAAAGAAAACATAACGAGTTTTTATTTATTTAAATATACACAAAAACAATTCAAAATTAACGCCCTGAACACCGTCCACAACACTAAGCATTTTGATGTTGTATGTTGTAAACAGCGATTACGATACGGCTTAATCGTATGAAAAGTTCATGTTGTGTTGTAGTGGAGACAACATAATTTCTAGATGGTTCGGAGCTAAGATACTAGAATGTTCATGACTGCAAGTCTAGAATGTTTGTGTCTACAATATTTAACCAAAGCTATTAAAACCTAATGTTGCTATATTGCTCAGCTATGTTCATAACAGGGTGTTATCAATAATGTTTATCAGCGTTATGCATAATAAAAAATTGGCATGAAGTTAGCATAGAGTTTAACTGTAATGTGCAAACAAACTACGGTTAACAAACTGCTAAACACTTGTTAGCGTGTTACCAAATACTGACCATCTTTTTATAAACAGCTGTTTAGCTGTTTTCATCCTGTCGGCAATTTACCGATCTTTTCGTTTTTTTCTATTTTTATTTTATTTACAGTAGTTTCCGCTTAATTGACCCCCGCTTTATTGATTTACCCGCTTAATTAATACAAAAAATCGCAATATACATTTCCCCATAAAAACTATATGAAGATAAATGAATCGGATAAATGAATTTTCGGTTAATTGATCCAAAAGCTATGCATTTTCGGAAAATCAATTAAGCGGAAATTACTGTAATACCGGCAATTCCATTTTAAACTGTTAAATATTTTTAAAGTTTTGCAAATTTTTATTTTGTTATGGAGGGAAAACAAACTTTAAATGTCAAATTCAGGGATGATATAAACAAAAATAGTAATTTTAGTAGTGGCATCATTCATTTTCAGAGTATTAATAAACATTTTGCCAAGAAACTGATAAGTCAAATCTGTATTCTAGTTAGCAGCTAGTTGGCCGCAGTTTATAAACAGTTACCAACTTTTTATTATGCATAACGCTGTAAGTTTTTAAGCTAAATCGTTTAAACAAATGCCTAACTAATACATACCAATAAAACGCTACTAAATTTATACAACGAGATCCGGAACGTTGACATTTGGTACAAATCTGGGTTCGTACTTACGCCACGTAGAACATTGTGATGAGTAATCATTGTTGTATACAATGTAATGAAACAATTTAGGAAAATTCTGCAAAAATAATTTGTATTTTCATTCAATAAGCTTTAAGTTTGTAAATAGATAAAGACCTGAATTATAATTAATACAAAATTAAGAACTTTTTAGGAATGTTATTTTTAAAATCTTTTAAAATGGGACCCAGATTACACAAAACGTTACAGGTTACGTTCTCTCGACATTGGATCATTGGTTCTTCTTTAAAAAATTAAAAAAAATCTGTATTTTATTTTACTGTTGTTATTTGAATATTAAACGATCGAACAACAAACACTTTTAACGTTTAAATATAATATACTATATATAATTCCGGTAATAAGAAATCAACTTAATAATAAGACATCAACAAGGACATTTTTACTTTTCTGAAAGAAGTAATTTAGTTTATGTATGTGATTAAAGGATTGATTTACTATTTAATAAAATTCTATATAAAGGTCAGGTTATAACTTTTATTTCCGACTTATAAAATAAATGGCAAAAGTGCATATGATGCATACCAATGATGCCTGAATATAAAAATTATAAATAATTGTTTGTAAATCGAAAATTTTACAAAAACAACTTAAGGTACGGTGACATTTGGCAAATGTTTACTCAAAAAAGCGTAACCACTTCTTTTAGCACAAATTTGTTTGACGTTGCTAATATTTTAAAAACCATAAATTTAAAAAAAATCAATATTCATTAACCCCCTTATTCAGTTTGTTAAATTTAATAATCGTTTTTGAGTCCATAATTGAAATTTAAAAAAATGTTCGTATAGTATGTATGTATGTATGTAAATAAAAGAGAACGAATGTAAACAGTTATTATCAACCATAATTGAAATAGTTTGTCTCTCACCAAGGCTTTATAAACAACAAAAACTAATAAAGATAAAGATTATACCAAACCATGTAAACAAAAATCAATTTATAACAGTTATTTTAAGTAAATTATTATTAAAAACAAAATATAAATTACAATTTCGATTTTTGACTACATACATACATATATGGACAAGTTATTTTCGGTCTCTGCACTACACACATAACTAGTTATCATGGCATAATTGCTGGGTACATGTATAATTTGACATGTTTTTGTTACATGTTGAATAAATTTTCATACTTATAATATTGATTATCTATTTTTTCAATACGCAGAAAAATGCTTTAAGTGTTTATGTTGGAACTTAAAACATATGGGTCACCATTATACATAGTAAAGTAACATTTCTGTATGCATAGGTTTTGAGGTATGATAAATAATTTATGTACATATGTATGGAGATAAAAACAGTGTTGTCAGTTTAGCATTTAACTTTAATTTGATGGACATGAAGTAAGGTTTCTATTTCACTATGTATTGTTTTTATTTAATCGCATGTAGTTATGATTGCAGTATTTTTAATGAACACAAAATAGTTTTGCTTGTAAAATATAAATATACAAATCTTTACTTTTGTAGCTGAATTTATGATTGTTGGAAATTACAGTTTTTTCTTTAATCGCTGGCAACACTGATAAAACTATGCAATGCAGATACTTGCACATTATTTGTGGTATGGATATTAAATTATATTTTACAAGGTCATTCTAAAAACCGCCACATTTTCTTATGTAAGTATACATAAGTGCTAGAGGTAAACTCACAGAAAATATACACTTTTTTCATTTAAAATAACAATAGATATCAAAATTAAATAAAGTAACTCAGTTAAGTTATAGTAATTAACAGAGTTTCCAACTAGGTGGGTCGATGATGAAATAGTATAAAACATGCTGTGTGTTTCATTTGTATTCTGTCGCTTTGCATAGCACGGACCCAAAAAAACAAATTTCCAATAGATCTGAGTTAGGTCCAAGCACGATCCTGATGGTAAATTCACGATAATTCACCATACCTTGAAATCGTTTATTCACTATTTCGTTGTGGCGTTCGATATACTCTACGTCCATATCGTTCAATTGGCGCCAACAGAAATTGGTTATCATTGCTTTGTAACGCTTGCCGTTGCCGGCAATGGTCTCACCCAATGCATTAACGAATATTCATTTTGATAATAAAGTTTTATCATTTTAATGTACTGATCAATCTTTGTAACTTTGATTCATGATTTAGCGCCAATAACTGAATACACAACAGATTTGACAGACGCAGCCAAAACAACATGGCAGACATAAACTTTCAACATTGACCAATTATAATAGAAAAACCCTTTAGTATGTAGATACTATAGTTTCAGCAATGAATTTTATGAAAGAATATTTTTAATAGATAACATTTATAATTATTGACTGCATTTGGAAAAGGAATAATTAATGGTTATTACAGCAAGTACAAAGAATATAAAACAGTTTATTGAACTTGTTCAGCCACTTAAAATTAATTAGCCACTAAGGTGAATTTAACATGGGGATATCATTGCGAGTGGCCGATTGCCACACTCTACAAAATATCTCACAATCAACTTTAATAGTACCAATATCCAGTACTAAATAAAACGTATTCAATTGTGCTGAATCTGGTATATCCATTTTTCGCATACACCTCGGTTATTTATAGACTGATTTGAATGTTTCATTACAGACCATCCAGAAAGTATTATTTATAGACCTGAGCGTTTAATGTTTTCGACTATAAATTTATCCATTTATGGACCGTATTTACACATTTTCAATATATAATTTGATACCACATCAAACAACAAGCGGAAAGAGATTGCAAAACCGACTGGACTAGGATTCTAAAGATATATATGTACTATACTTTTGGATATTTTCATCAGAAATTAAAAACGATTACTTTAGCTATCACAGCGAGTAAGTTAACCAATATGCATAGATATTGATTTATATCTATGCATGTCATGCGTTTTTAAGGATTCTCTAACTCCATAACAGAGCAAAATAATATATTCCGTTCTATATACAAATATTCCAAAATACATATTATATGCATTAATCTTCTGCATGCATATAAATGATTTATTTTGTAAGTACAAATTGTTTTTAAATATATGTATGTATATGAAAATGTGCCTAAAGAAAAGAGGAAGTTATTTAAAGGTTTGTCTTCGTTTGGAATCATACGTGTCTTAAAATGCCTTTACATGATTTTCATATCGCTCATTTTCCACAAGATTTTTATACCCATCACGATAATTGCGTTAGTCATTTCGTTTGTAACACATCGAAATAATTCTGAGTCCTTATAAGATTCCAAGACGATTTAGCCGTCTGTCATTCTGTTGTTGGCACGATAAAGCTTAGAAAAATAGACACAAAACAATAAAATTTGTACCAATCATTTTTTGATCCACCGAAATGTTTGATATTGCAAATGAGCAAAATCGATGCAGTAGGATCTGAGTTATAGATCAAAGTTTTAGACTACCTCGATATATTTCAGATATTTATTTTCTGTTGCCTTCATATATAATGCAGATAATATCATGATATTATATATATAATTGTGTTACTTTCTTCGGAAAGGGGATAGTTTGAAGAAGTAAAGGTGGTGAAAGTAGAAGAAAGCTTATCACAACTCTGCAATTGCGCATTATGTTTGTTTTAGTGCAGCGCCTCTGGTGGTGAGTATGCGCATTGTTTTTAAAGCCGTTATTTTAATTATTTTACTTCGGTGGCGTTTGAATGCTATATCACCGAAGGAGGGCGCTGTGAGGGCTGGGTATCGAGGCTACCAGGATACAAATACCAACTCATGCTTAATGATCAAATGCGCTACAATTAAGCTACAGCACCCTCAGCACACTTTACTTTTATTATAGAAGAACAAGTGCTGTTGAAAATGGACAAAAGTATGCGTAAATAAAGATGAAAGAATTAAAATGAATTTTTAATTGCCAGACTCCTCGTACGCACTATTTGATGTGTCTACTGTTTTTGGAATTGGAAATTTCTATAAAAAAAAGCTTTAATTGATTTAAAAGCTCAACAGATGACAGTCGAAGAATTTTTTTTAATTAAACAAATAGTTGTCATTTTAAATCCGGTTACAGCCCTTTGTCGCAGATGTTTCATTTTTATTATGGGCAAAGAGATATCAAATAGTGATTGCATATTAAGCGATGAACTGGTGAAATCTCTCCTTAAAAACTAAAAAAGAAGAAACGACGATAATATTTTATTGCTTTTAAATTAATATAGAAATTAAAAGCGAAATGGCATAAATCGTGATCCATTTCGAGGATCCCTACTTTTTTAATGAAAAAAAAAAAATACAGAAAATTAAAATTCAATGAGGGATGTTTATTACCATTTGAAAGAACAATTATTTTTTGAAGATTTTGTTTATCAAATGTTGGCCCTTGCTACGTCGCACATCATCACATGCGTGATGTTTTCCTCCAAGGCCTGAATCGAGGCGGGTTTGTCCGCATAAATCTTAGACTTAACATATTCCCATAGGAAAAATTCTAACGGTGTGATATCACACGAGCTTGGTTTCCTATCGACCGGCCTAAAACGTGAAATTATGTGCTCACCGAAGTGTTCTTTTAATAAATCCATTGATTGATGCGATATGTGGAAAGTGGCGTCGGCTTGCTGTAACCATTTGTCGCCGAGATCACGAGCTTCAATTTCAGGAATCAAATAGTCGGTTATCATGGCACGATAACGGTCGCCACTGACGGTTACGTTCGACGGTTGGCATCATTTTTAAAGAAATATGAACCGAAGATTCCACCGGCCCACAAACCACACCGATTATGTTGACCATAAGTTGATATAAATAATAAAGTTGAACGATTTGTAAACGTTGTTCAGGCGTAAGTCTTTTCATTATATAATGCCAAGCAATACTAAACAAAAATAAAATGTCAGCACGACACAACTCACACGCCATCTGTCAAAAAAGGCTATTGAAAAAGAATCACCCGTTAGCTTTAAGTACAAAAAAATGTTTGTTTTCAAACAAACCAAAGAACCGCTATCATAATTAACCGTGAATTTTATATTACTTATACTTAATGGGTCCATTACGGATGGCAACCGAACCTCAGTGGAGTTGAGAGTTGCCAAAAAAATATTACAGATGGCAACTGACTCGCATTTTGGTTGCTGTACATAATCGACCCATAAGTCTTTATTTGGAACTTTTGGTCTTTATTAGTGAACCTAAACCCTACCTCGATTATATGAACATTTTTCGTCATAGAATATAACATATTCCCGACACGCAAAATTTTTATTTTTATGGATCTCTACGAATGACACCTCTTTAATCTGTTAATTTCCCAATCAAATGGTTTTTACCTTACCAGGCGGCCGTATAGGCATTGGTCTTTCCTTTCCTTCATTTACTCCGTGGTAAATTTTAAATGCTTCCGCTACTATGGATCAATTTATTAAATTGTTTATTGCTTAACAATATCTACTAAATATATCACAAATGTTTTTAATGTATTTGTCCCAGTTTTAAAGCTGTAAAATAATTTTTCCTTGGGAAATGTTACTTATTACAAACAATTTTCAATTAAAAATTAATGTAAATTTTGTAAAATTACCGGTTAGAATTTGATAATACAAAAATGTATGTTAATAATAATATTCATGTAAAAAGCACGTAAAATCCAGTATTTTAATATTACACATTATCAGTTGTGATATATAATCATACTGTACTCATACATCATACTGTATAATCATATGTACACATGTATGTATGTTTATTAGGGTGTACATATATACCTAATTCTGTTTTTACACGGTCTTTTTTTTAAACAAACAAATTTTAGATTCAAAATCTTTTGGGCTTAAATTTTTAAAGAAATATTTGTGAAATATGTTCATATCACAATTTCCCTTTTTCTGCATATTTACTGGTCAGAGCAATTGTAAGTAGCACAAATTTAGGAGAATTCCCTTTTAATCTGCGCTGTCAACTTTGAAATTTCAAAACCCACCAAAATGGAGAAAAAAAAACGCGCCATTTCAAAAAAATCGCACCAAGTTTAGATTTTCTTTTTTATTTAAAATGTTTATTGAATTAATTTCACATAAAAAGTATAATATTTCTGTATTATAAATATAACAAAAAACAGTCCTGTTGAAGACTTTGTTTTTAGAAAAAGATAAAACTTAGCAAAAATAAAAATAAACTAAACAAATTTGTTTGTATTCCTTTGTACTAGATATCAAATTATTTTTTTTTTTTTTAACTTTTTTAAAAGAGATCAACGAATAATAGTAAAAAGCGTTTTTTAAATAAACGAACTAATAAAAATAAAATAAGCATTTAACCACTCAAAATTTTACTCAGAATATGTTATTCGGAACTGAAGTACTAATTGGTAAAAAGGACTAATTTCAGTATATATTTTTTAAATACTTTTATTGTAAGTACTACTATGTAGTACTGGGACTCTAACCCTTGTTGTTCGTCTACAGTTCCGTAGATCAAACCATAAGGCTACACAGGAATTTTAATTAATTTTATGTTAATGTTAATTTTATTTTCAAACAAAGATTTTCGCCCTATTTACCTTTAGCAATAACCTTCATGGGATGAATTTGATAGTATTTATGTATTTATTTATCATACATTCGTATTTACAATACATTTAATGGGATCCTTTTTCATCAAATAGATTTCATGATAATGAATTATTAAAAAACTGCAATTAAAAATTAGTAAAAATAAAGATATCATCACATTTTGGGAAAAATTAAAAAACGCACCGAAATTTAAAAAAAAGCGCACCGCGCACCAACTAAAAAAATGTTCGCACCAAAAATTTAAAAAATCACCAAAAATGGTGCGAAACGCACCAAGTTAACAACGCTGCTTTTAATGCATACAATCAAATGAACTTGTCATACATAAATTTTTTTACATTACTTTTAAGCATAGAGAGCATATCTTTTTTTCTTTAGTAACTATGCTTGTGTAAAAACACATTGTATCTATGTATGTATGTGATTTAATGTTATAAACCTAAATAGTTGTTTTTAAAAAATCCTTGTTATACCCTTCACCTTCACGATAAATGTATATATAAGTTTGTAATTTCCGACCCTATAAAGTATATATATTCTGGATCCTTATAGATAGCGGAGTCGATTATGCCATGTCCGTCTGTCTGTCTGTCTGGATGTTGAAATCAATTTTCTGAAGTCCCCAGATATCTTCGGGATCCAAATCTTCAATAATTCTTTCAGACATGCTTTCGAGAAGTTTGCTATTTAAAATCAGTTTCGGCCAACCAGAGTTATGGACCAATATGTGAGACAACGTCCATACAAATTTGATATTTTTTGTCCATTTTATTGCAATATTTTGAAAAAAAACCATGAAATTTTGTATACGTTGTTTGTATGATAAAAGAAGAAAGTGTGCGGAAAATAGTAAGAATCGGTCCATGATTTCTCATAGCCCCCATACAAAAATCTTCCCGAAATATTGCTCAATTATACATAAATGCATATAAAATTGGAATATCAAGACAAAATTCAGCAAAAATAAGTTTTATACAAAAATAAATCGCAAAACGAATTTTTTTTTTAGTTCGGTCCATGTTTGACCAAAGCCTCCATATAAAGTCCACTTCCAAAATTCACTTAAATATGTACGTATAAAACAGATATAAATAATGTTAAACGGCTAAAATTTGACATGAATAATCTTTATAGGCAAATAAATTGTTGTACTAAATTTTATGGTGGTCGGCCCAGAATTGGTCATAGCTCCCATACAAGGAGCACATCTGAAAAGACCGACTCAAAACTTTGCACAGATCATTTACATACATACAAAAATCATCCCACAAAATTTTGTGGATTTCGGTCTATTTTTAACCATATGCCCCATATAAAGCCCTATTCCGAAAATCACTTTAATACTCATAAATTTATTATAAATAAGGGTACCAATCCAAAATTTTACACGGATCATTTACATCAAACTGCTGGATTTTGAGAATATCGGTTAATATTTGACAATATCCCCCACATAAGGTCCACTCTCGAAATCCACGTTAATACTAATATATATTCGACGTGAAATATCCTCATATGCATGAAAATAACTGTTCCAAAATTTAATAAGATCGGCCCATAATTTGTCATAGCTGCAATATAAGAACCATTTCCAAAAAACAAATAAATTCGGGTAAAAAAATATTCTTTTCGGATTTAACCCGTTAAAAAGGTATTTTAATACCTTTTATTTAATGTATTACAAATTACCAGACACCCAGTAGTTCCCGAGATATAGGCCTATATATTTTAAATTTTACGGGCCCGCCCCCTCGAAAATAGGCGTGGCCGCCAACAAATTTTTTTTGCTGGCATCTCTAAAAGCCCTATTTGATAAAGTTTTTTTTTTTTTTTTGAGCAAAGTCACTAAAACCGAATTGTTTCCCTTTTTTATTCTCTGTTTGTTAAATTACACTCAAGATTATTATGAACATTAGACAAACTCTGTAAATTATGGTAAGAATTGGTAATTAAATCAATTAAAAATGGTGAAAATTAGACAAAATTTCAAAATATTTCACATAAATTATGTTGGTCGTAAAATTGTTTTTCAAACAATATATCAAATACTAATTAAATTTGCCCTAAGACTGAATAGAAAACACAGAATAACGATATTCTAGTCCTATAATCAGTGTAGTTTTTGTATTTCTTATTACGTTTAGGTGGAGGGTATTTATGATTCGGCACAGCCGAATATAGCACTCTTACTTGTTTTTCATTAATTTCAATAGATAAGGAACCAATCACCTATTTTCTATATGATCAATGTTTTTTTTTAGTTTTTTTTTTTACACGAAGATTCCTGAACCGTGTAAAAACAGAATTAGGTGTATTCGGTTTTTCGCAATTTACTGTTAGGTTTTGATTTTAAATTTGTTTGTATTTTTGTTTATTTATTGTACTAACAATAAGTATATCAAATCATATATCTAATAAATTTTAATTATTAGTCCAGCCAGTGCCGAAAGAAAATTGTTTGACCATTGTTGATTTTGTATATTAAATAGACATTTTTGTCTTCGGCTGTGGAATATCACGTAGAAGTTCTTGAAGACGTGTCGAAAATATTAAAATCATAAAGTTGGAGCATTTTTAGTGAAATTCTACAATATTTGTTTTCAATATGCGTGTTTGTCACATTTTGAAAGACATTTTAATAGTTGTAATATTCAACATTTACATATTTACATTTACAAACATTAATTAACAACATCCATGGAAAAATCGGTATTTACGTGAAAGTATTATACGTAGTAACACTGTGTACTCATTATTCTTCAGATTAGATGTCCTATAAAATGGACTTTTAAATTTCACAAAGAAAACAATTTAACAAAAATTATGAGAAGTTAAGTATGGAGAATTTTGTAACATTCCAATGTTGCTTTTTAATTTGTATATAGCAATAAATCTATCTATACGAGTAGATACATTGAATTAAGTACATATAATCCTGAGTGAGTGAGATTCACCAAGTTCTACTTATTGTTCTACTTAAATTTGTTAAATTTTCTGTAATAAAGAAATTATTATATTAGTTCTATTTAATATTTTTTTTAGAAAAAGTCCGGGGGATTTAGCAACTTTACTGTATATAATTTATTGCATTACTCTAGGTATTTTTTTACATATTTCATTTTTTAAAATTACAAAAAAAATATTAAGGATATTAATTTACCCGTATAAGTTTACATAAATGTATGTATACAGTGGTGGACATGAGGTTAGCACATTTCATATATGTTGTTAACTGGAAGTTTTATCCATTGTTGTACCCTATAATGTGACCAGTATGTTATCAGTTATTTTTTATTGTAGTTTTTCTTCTTGTAGTTAATTGCAATTAATATGCAATATTCGCAGTAAGTTTTTAGCAATTAATAAGTTCTGAAATATTTTATGAAACAAAAGAATAAGGATCATAAAACAAGATTTAGACATGGCTAATTGTTTTTAGAAAAACAACCCGCAAAGAGGAATTTTTGATTTACAGAGCCTCAGTGGCAGACACATTTCAGTGCTCCACCGCAATTTAAAGAGATCTTTCAACAAAATTCGGTATTGGCGTATCATCTGGAACTATAAAAAGAAAACTCAATGAAAAAACTTGCGTGGATGAATTGTTTAGCCAGTGTTGCCAGAAAATGAATTTAAAAATATGCTAAAACTTGAAAAACTAAGTGCTAAAATGTTCTACAGAAGAAAAAATAAGTGCTAAATTTTTTCAATGTAACAATACAATTTTTATTTCAAATGTTACAAATATTAATTATAGTTGTTTCTAATTTTGTTCATAACAATTGTTGACTAGTTTTAATAAATTGCATTTCATATATTAATTCAAAAATTTCCGTGTTTATTTACTTACCACACCGAAAGAAATTTAGTTGAAATATTAATAAAAGTTATTTTTTATTTCGACAAAAGTATTTTTTGGAGTAAAAAAGTGAATATTTGTTTGAGAAACAATTGTTTTCATCAAGCAAATTATGCTAAAAAGCATTTAACATAGTTTTTAAAAATTTCAATGCATTTTCGAGAAACAAAATGCTAAATCTAACACTAAAAGTTCTAAAATGGCAACACTGTGTTCAGCATAAGCCATACGTTTCAAATACTAATTCACAGTACCGGATTTCTTTTGCCCATGAGCATTTAGAAAAACCAATAACTTTCTGGAAGAATATTCTCTGGAGAGATGAATATAAATTTTGTAGGTTCGGATCTGATGGTAAACATGCAAAACAACACAAAGTATACTTTTAAAACCACAAAGGAAAGTGGTGGGAATGTGATGGTGTGGGAAGCGTTTTATTTGCATTGATGCACGAATGGATCAGGATGCTTATCAAAGTATACTTTAAATACTATAATTCCTTACGCTAAGCACAATATACCAATTAGGTGACGTTTTATGCACAATAATGATCCGAAACGCACCTCACGCACTGTAGTTGAAATGCCAGCCTTTGGAATGATGTAGAGCACCATATAAAGGCAGTAAGATCCAAGAATTTGACCGATTTGTGGAATGAAATAAAAAATCGATACACAATTCAAAAAGTGCGCTGAATGGCTCTGGTAGAAAGAGAGCCTAGAAGATATGCAGCTGTTATTAAAAACAAACAAACAGAGTTCTTTGCAGAGTATTTTTGCAACAAATTAATAAAACAAAACGTGGAGTGACGTGATATTAGGGTGTTCACCATTGTACATTTACATATGAGTTACATAAAGTGTCATATTATTTTATTACTATTATTAATTCATTATCAAATATAAATAGCAAACACATACATAATATGTAATGTAATATTATGTATGTACATTTGTACCTATATGTACTATTAATTATTAGATACAAAAACTAAATAAGTATAATTAAATAATACTACATAGTATTTTCGTTTAATTCTAGGTACAATGATACCCAAATCCGGTGGAGATTATGCATATATAGGAACAGCATTTGGTCCACTGCCAGCATTTTTATATCTTTGGGTAGCCTTGCTAGTTTTAGTACCTACTGGCAATGCAATTACAGCACTAACGTTCGCTCAATATCTTTTACAACCATTTTGGCCATCTTGTGAGGCTCCTGCCGAAGCAATACAGCTGCTAGCGGCTGTTATAACATGTATGTGAAAACTTATGTATATGCAATTATGCTTGTTCATATATTGTATTTATTAACATGTATTTGTTTAATTTCTAGGTATTCTGACCGTTATTAATTGCTATAATGTCAAGTGGGTAACTCGGGTTACCGACATTTTCACTGGCACAAAAGTTTTTGCTTTACTGGTGATTGTAGCAGCAGGAGTTTGGTATTTATTTGCTGGCAACACAGAAAACTGGAATGAACCTATGAAGGGCACACTTACCCAACCGGGACTGATAGCATTGGCCTTTTATAATGGTCTGTTTTCGTACTCAGGCTGGAATTATTTGAACTTTGTAACGGAAGAACTTAAAGATCCCTATAAGAATTTGCCAAAAGCCATTTGTATATCAATGCCTGTTGTTACAGTAATTTATGTGGTGGCAAACATTGCTTACTTTTCTGTGTTAACGCCTGAGGAGATGTTGTCCTCCAATGCTGTGGCTGTAACATTTGGCGATAGAATGTTGGGTTTTATGGCCTGGTTGATGCCGTTCTTTGTTGCTTGTTCAACATTTGGTTCATTGAATGGTGCGATTTTTGCCTCATCACGTCTATTCTTCGTTGGTGCTCGTAATGGTCATTTACCGGCTGCTATTTCTTTAATAAATGTCAATTGTTTAACACCAGTGCCTTCACTAATATTTCTGGTAAGTTATAAATACATGCTTTTTTAAATTAACTGTTTAAACTTAAACTAATTTTCGTTCATTTTTTTTTTTTTTGTTTTTATTTAGTGTGTTCTAACATTAATTCTCCTGTTCATAAAAGACGTTTATGCTCTCATCAATTACGTAAGCTATGTAGAAGCTCTGTTCACTTTAATATCCGTTTCCGGTTTATTGTGGCTACGTTATAAACAACCCAAAACCGAAAGACCTATACGTGTCAATCTTGCTTTACCAATTGTCTTCTTAATCATCTGCCTCTTCCTTGTGATCTCATCGTTCTTCCAATCACCACTTGAAGTTGGTATCGGCACTGCTATTATTTTATCTGGCATTCCAGTCTATTACATGACAATACAGCGACCCGTTGAATGGCTCACAAATATGTCACAAGCCATTAATATGTGGTGTTCCAAATTCTTTATTTGTATGCCAAATCAAGAAAAATTTGATTAATATTTTTTTATTGCTTTAGATATTAAATTATTATTAGTAATGAAAACATAAAAGACTAATTCAAATTAATATACAGCATTATATGTACATACATACATAGAGATATCTCCAAGTATGTTTGTATTAGTTGTATGTCTAATATATAGTATACATGTACAATGTATACAATACGTAGATATTTACTGTAAAATAATAATACTGAAGGGAAATTATTAGAAATTGCGTGCCTTTTGCCTCGCAACAAACAAACCATTTTTCATAAAGACAGTATTGTGTAAAACAAAAGTCACATGTATGAGTTCTTAAAAAAAAAACAATAAAATTGCATGAATGTCGCGTGAATTTTCCAAAATTTACAGAATTTGTTAAAACTATCATTCTTAAAAAAACCTATTGTTTGTTACTTTTGTATTATACAACATTGCCCATATGTATGTATTTTGTATATCATAGAAAATAAGATTAATTTTTTTGGTTTATTCTAGCTCGAATGAATGAATTTTTTATATTTTATTTTAAATATTGTAATTATGCTTTCATTACAATTTCTTATTGTTTTTCTTATTGAAAGACTTTAATGGTATGATGCACAAAAAAAAAATATTGTAAATTATAATTAAACATACTTTATGAACAGTGGCGAGCAAAAGTGTTACATGGCACAACTTGCCTTAGATCAGAATAATGTTTTTGCTGTGATGAGAAAACGACTTTTGTTATTTATGCGAAAATTCTTATTTTGGCAAAACATTTGTGGTATTTGGAGCGGAAAGTGGATTCTAGATATAAAAATCCATTATCATTATTTGAAACACTCCTCACGTTTACCTGGCATTTACACATGCAAGTGCAAGTTCGAAAAACTCAATACACTCACATTTTTTTACTAATACTCTCACATTTTTTTCACTTGCAGAGCTAATCGAGTTTTTCGAATAAGTTTTCGTATATAATACGTACACAGCACTCGCAAGCAAGTACTTGCATGTGTAAAGGTAGGGTTAGGAGAAAGTAAGTTTAATACGCAGTATTTCAGTTATATATAAATATATATATATATATATATATATATATATACTTATATACATAAATCTACATATATTTCACATCTTAGTTTATACTTTTTATAAATTTTCTTCACTGAACATTATGTACCACGTAACACTTTTGCTTCCGCTTTACATAGAAGATATAATAATTATTTCATATTTTTATTAATAATTATGTAATTTATTTATAATACTTAAGCATAAATAAATATAAGTACATACTTATATTATGTAAAAACAAATTAAAAAAATTATATTCTAAAAGAATTAAGTTGTATAACTCGAAATAAAAGTTTTTTGAATGAGTTATTTCATATTTCTACATAAAAATAAAAAAGAAACATTATTATTAAACAAAACTAGTAATTAATTATTTAAAACATATCCAAATATGACCAAATTCAGAAAAGGTTAGGTTTAAAATTCTGTTAATTTTCAATTTCATTCGATTCTTTTGTTTAGTCGCTTTATGAGGAAAATCCAAACTTTTGGAGAATTTAAATAAAAATATTTACAAAAATTTGTAAATAATTTTGAAATGTTTCTGACCTTTTTAATAAGTCATTTAATGTGGAGTTTACTTCCATGGATCTTTTACACAAATATAGAGTTCATAAACGTCATTGTCTTTTTTTGACAATGCCGTAAATTCATTAATACATGACAACGCTTTTGAATGCGCAACAGTTGTCAAATGTGTGCAGTGTTTTTATTTGTGATGCTTTATGATTTTTTAACAATTCAAATGACGGACATATTAACGTAAGTTAAAATTTAACATAATTTTTATACAAATCTGATTCATTTAAGTTTTTTTTTCAATTAATTTATGAGCTTCATATAACAATTATTTTTATAAAATACCCAAAAAAAAAAAAAAAAAAAACATACGAAAAGCAGTATTAGCACTCATAAACGTTTTAAAATGTAATTGCATTATTTGACAACGCAGTGTTGACATGAAGTATTGCTTTGCATTGCATATGTTTGCAGTGTTGCATTGCATACTGCGTTTATGAAAACAGCCTATTTTTGTAAAAGATCCAGGGATATTTTTTACATAAATCCCGGGATGCCAGTCCCGAAAATCCCGCAATAAATATAAGTACATATATCGACAATTCAATTCCAAACCATGCTATGTCGACTTAGCATGTTTTTAATTTTTTTGTGTTTTTGAATTTAGATTTTTTCAACTTAAATTCTGTCAAATTTTGGTTGTGATTGGCTAGTACAATCAATAATTATAAACAACAAAGTTCTACCTCATATGGTTTTTTAGATATCGCCTGCAAACTTTAGGAGCTTTTCCTGCATGTCTTATCATGTTTTGGAATTGAGCTGTCGATATATCTTTGAAAATTTTACGGTAATTGTTTTAAAGTTTAAGATGATCGTGTTCTACTCCTGGTGCTCTGATATCAAAAAGATAAACCTTAAACCGTTGCAAATAATAAAAGAATATTTTGGAATTTAGATGAATAACAAAAAAATACACATCAAAGCCGCACATTTCAAACTCGAATACTCCAACACAACACCGTAGAAAATTTGGCTGGTGCAAAACGACTAAAACGTCTTACAAAAACTGAAGTAAAGGTACGGTCGCACTTGGCAAATATTTGCCGAAAAAGACGTAACCGTCCCAATCATGAATAAAAATTCCGCGGGAGTTTTTCCCTTTTAATTTTTTAAACATTGAATTTGAATAGGAAAAGGGAGAAAACTCCCGTGAAACTTTTATTCATGATTGGGCTGAACATGTATTTGAACTCGTTTATTTATTTAAAAAAACTTTTCTTATTTAGGCCAAAGCACAACAAATATTTAATTTTCATTTGTTTGATGCTGCTTGATCTTGCAAAACTTTTGTAAGAGTAAACAACGTCAAACAAATTTGTGCTAAAACAAGTGGTTACGCTTTTTGAGTAAATATTTGCCAAATGTGACCGTACATTAAGAGCTATAGTAAGAGAAGTAAGAACAAAACCAACATATAGTGCTGTAAAAATAGCTGAAAATGTTACGAAAACTTCTAGAAAATCTGTAAGCGCGAGTACGATTAGAAGCTCTTTGCAACAAAGTAGTAGATTGCCACCACTTACAAATTCCTTTATATCAAATAACAACCAAACGTTTAAATTTCGCAAAAAAATATATAGTCGTAAACGAGTCTAAAATATTATTTTCATAGATAAAAGTAAATTTGTGATATTTGGATTCAAAAACCCTCCAAAAATATGGCGAACCTAGAACAAAGCATTAAGTAATAAATATGTTACCAAGAAGGTAAAACATGGTGGCGGCTCAGTAAAAGTCTGGAATTGTAGGGCGACATCACTGGTTTTCTTACATTTATAGAATTTACAATGAAAAAGAAAGATTAATTCGACATTTTAAAAACAATGTAGTCCCTAGTGTAGAGAATTTAGAACTAGTGTGAGGAGTGCGTGATATTAAAGATTTATTTTAGGTGGGGTAAGAAATCAATTTTTAGTCTTCAGGTCGGATCATATAAAATTAGAGTTGAGATTATGCATTGATGAAAGAGATATTATTTTGGCTTCAACATAAATTCCATATTATTATCATTTCATTGTCGAAATCTTTAAGATATTTTTAAGGTGGGCTACAGAGATAAATTTATATTAATAAATTTTTTCATCGGTAGGTCAGCTGATTATACAAAAAAATTTGTACGGTGAAATTCCAAATTTCATGAATTGTTACAACTTAAATCTGAAAACATGTGTAAATTAAAACTTGAAATTATTTTTAAAGCTTTGAAACAAAAACTAAGAAAAAAATAACCTAAAAGAGTTTTTTAACTGAACTTTTTTTTGAGATATAAAACAAGATTTAATTATTTCGTAATTATATGCTTCAAAAGATTATATGTACATATATGTATTCAAAAGATTATAGCTCAAATGATAGCTAAGGAAAAATGTAATTTTTATTTTAATTCTTCAAAATGCAGGTAGTTTTAAAAATACTAAAAACAGCATTTTTGATATAAAGAAAGTTAATTTAAAAGAATTTATATGTTTCACAAGTTGATGTAGCTCAAATATGTTTTGTTATAATCATACTCTTTATTATGTGTGCTGTGTTCATAGTACATATTTATTTATCATCTTTTTGACATTTTTTTGTTTCAAAAATAGCCAAGTGGAGATTTGACGGTTTTTTCTTAAAAGTGACGATTCTGAATTATTACAACATACAAAAAAATCATGACAAGACTTTCTTTTTTTTGTAGCTAATTCAGCAACCACTCCGTAAAACTGTAAAAAAGCAAATTCAGTTTGATTGTGCCTACTTATAGGATGACAAATTTTCAATGACCTTGAAAATTTTCGAATAACGGTGAATTTTCACCACTTTTTTAAATTTACCACCCACCCATCACACGAGCAAACAATTTTTCTGGTTGCCTAAGACGGGAGACTTTCTTTATTTTCTCCTTTGGCTTCCGTCGCTTCTCCAGGTTTTTTCTACTTTCCTCATCCGTCTGTCGTCGTCGCTGCGTGCTGCGCGTTGATTTTAAGATCAAGAAGAAAACTGTGTTTGTTATTGTATTTATACGAACTTAAAAAAGAATACGGGAATTTTATGCAGAAATTTTGTCATCTCTTAAAAACAGGTGCCGCGCTCTGTTGTGAAGGCGTTAGACTAAAATTAAATCAATATTTGTTAGTTTGAAAAACATTACATTGAATAAAGTTCATACATTAAACAATTAACAATCGAATATAAAATGTAACGATTTTGTATTTCAATTTAAATTTGAAGGCCGGTATCAACATTCATATGTATTAGTAGTAAAAAAAACACTGAATAAGGAAATTCTAGTCCTATAAGCGGTGTAGTTTTTTATTTCTCATTATGTTGTTACGAAATTGTATTTTAATTTAATTTTAACGGTCGGTAACAACATACAGCATGTTTATCATACCGTATGTAGATAAACATGTTGTATGTTGATAAACATGTTGAATGATGATAAACATGTTGTATGTTGATAAACATTCTATACTAGTTAACAATTTATATTTTGTTTGTCTTTCAACGACCAAAATAATTTATTTCAAATGTTTACAAATTTTATCTAATTTTGGCCATTTAAAATTAATGTAATTAACAATTCTCACGATAATTTACAGAGCTTGTCTGATATTAATAACAATCTTGAGTGTAAGTTAACAATTTATAAAATTAAAAAACCATTTTTCCTTATTCACAACAAGTTAAGAAACAGGGTATAAAAAGGGTAAGATTATAAGATGGTATTTATAAGGGATATATGGGTGGCATTATAGAGTGGACCAATTATGGACTGATATCTTCAATATTCAGCATCCAATAATGTGATTTTGATGTATTTTGGGCTTATTATACCCTACACCACACTAGAATTACTTTCTGAGTCGATTTAACGATGTCCGTCCGTCCGTCTGGCTGGCTGTCCATGTAAAGCTTGTGCGCAGATTCAGGTCGCATTTTTTAAGATAGATATTTCGATAAAATTTGGTACGTGCTATTTTTTCGGCCCAAGGACGGATGGGATTGAAACGGGTAGGATTCGGTCCATTATTTCACCTGGCCCTCATACAAATGTCCTCCCGAAATAGTACAAAATTTTGTGAAGATCGGTCCATAAATAGTCGTAGCTCCCATATAATACCCACTTCCGAAAATCACTTTAAAGTGCATAACTCTCTTAAAAATGTCGGTATCCAAATAATGTTGAACACAAATATGTTTCATATGTATGTATACAAATAATACGGTCTAATTTTATTATGATCGGTCCATAATTAGTCGTAGCTCCCATATAATACCCACTTCCGAAAATCACTTTAGTGAGCATAAATCTCTCAAAAATTTTAATATTCAAATAAAATTCAACAAGAATAAGTTTTATGTATACAGAAATGAGGACTCCTAATTTTATAACGGTCGGTCCGTAATTAGTCAAAACTCCCATATAAGACCATCTCCGTAATAATAAATCTTTTAAAAGTATTTATGTATATCGAGATACATAATATTTATATTAATGGATGTCATGGCTCTAAATTTTTGGATGGTCGGTCCATAACAGGTAATATCTCCCATATAGCACCCATTTCTGAAAAACTGTTTTATACATATACTGTGTGTAGGGTATTATATGGTCGGCCTTGACCGACTAAGCGACGGAGTGATACGTATATGTAAGCAATTAAAAAAACATGAACCGATCTTCTTAAATTTCATACGACGATATCCCACGTTGAATTTGAATATAATACTGGTAATTAAGATACATATGTATTAGTATTAACGTGAATTTCTGAAGTGAACCTTATATGGGGGATATGGTCAAATATAGACCGATATTTTCTAAATCCAGTAGTTTGATTTTGGCATAAATATAAATGCTTCGTGTAAAATTTTGGATCGGCATCGTTATTTATATGAGATTTATGAGTGTTGAAGTGATCTTCGGAATAGCGCTTCATATGGTGAATATGGTCAAATATGGACCGAAATTCACAAATTTCTGTAGTATGATTTTTGTGTATATGCAAATGATATGTGTAAAGTTTTAGGTCGATACCGATATTAATAAGATAAATATAAAGATAAATTTATTTTGGTTGTGTCTTTTGGAAGTAAGAGTGTTTTACACAGACAGACGGATGTCTGTCTCAATCGATTTAGAATTCCATAATGATCAAGAATATATATACTTTGTTAGGTCTTAAATGAATAATTCTTAGTGTTACACACGGAATGACAAACTTATATATATATCTCCTATCTACCACTTATGGTGGTGGGGGTATAGAAATAAATATTAAAGATCTTTCGGGCAATAATAAAGATTTCCCGCATCCAGTTGTGTTTGAAGTGTTACCCTATACTAAGAGGAAGAGTATATTTTATTCCTTTGAAAAAATTATTTTTTAGAAGATTTTCCAGTAATTGCATGCACATACTCGTATTTAATTTCAATGGTTTAAAAATAGCTTCTAGACAGTTTCGTTTTATAAAAAGTCAATATTATTTTAATTTTAACATTTTCATAAACATGCAAATGTTATTAGTTTTATAGATTTCCTTAAAATAAAAAAAAATTTGCATATCGCAAGCTTTACAAATTTAAAGCTTTTAAAAGTAATGTGTAGCCAGATTTATATATATTTTTTTAATTTTTTTTATTCATAGACTGCTTATAAAGTTAAGAAAAACTAGTTAGAGTGCTATATTCGGCTGTGCCGAATCTTTAGAATATCTTATTCTATGTTTTCTATTCAGTCTTAGTACAAATTTTATTATTATTTTATAGATTGTTTGAAAGATAATTTTACGACCAGCATAATTTATTTTAAATATTTTGAAATTTTATCTAATTTTGACCATTTTTATTTGATGTAATTACCGATTCTTACCGTAATTTAACAATTTATAAGATTAAAAGAACATTTTTCCATATTCACAACAAGTTAAGAATAAAAATGTATAAAAAAGAATAAGATATAAGATGAGGCTTTTTTGTTTGAATTTGATCTCAATAACATTATTTACAAAATTTGTATGGGTGGCATAGCAGAAGTGGACCAGTTATGTACTGATAGCTTCTAAATCTAGTATCCACTAATGTGGTTTTTATGGATTTTAGAATTATATTGGTTGAATTTCATCTCAATAGCGTTATTTACAAGAGTTGTATGGTTGGTTGTTATGCTCGGAAGTGGACTTAATTCAGGAGCTATTGCCAATTATTGACAAAATCCAGTAGCTTAATTGCCGTATAACCAATATTAGTATGATTTCTGGATTAAAATCTATATTAAAGTTGGTTCGATATCGATATTTATTAGACATTTTTGTGGGTTTATGCAGCTGTGACAAATTATGGGCCGATCTTCTGAAATTTTGGAACAGTGATTTTTATACGTCGATTTTCAACATAATAACGTATTAATAGCAACATAATAATATATGTATTAATATTAACGTGGATTTCGGAAGTGGACCTTATATGGGCGACATAGTCAAATATGGACCGATTTTCTCAAAATCCAGCAGTTTGATTTAGGCATGTATGTAAATGATCCATGTAAAATTTTGGATTGGTACCCTTATTTATAAGAGATTTAAGAGTATTAAAGTGATTTTCGGAAGAGGGTTTTATATGGGGCATACGGTTAAAAATAGACCGAAATTCACAAAATTTTTTGGGATAATTTTGTATATATGTAAATGATCTGTGCACAGTTTTGAGTCGGTACCAATATTTATACAATATATATAGGGATAAATGTCTTTTCCAGATGTGATCCTTGTATAGGAGCTATGACCAATTCTGAGCCGACCACCATAAAATTTAGTACAACAATTTACTTGCCTATAAAGATTATTCATGTCAAATTTTAACCGTTTAACATTAATTATATCTGTTTTATACGTATTTAAGTGAATTTTGGAAGTGGACTATGGGGCTATGGTCAAACATGGACCGAACTAAAAAAATTTCGTTTTGCGATTTATTTTTGCATAAAACTTATTTTTGCTGAGTTTTGTCTTGATATTCCAATTTCGGGAAGATTTTTGTATGGGGGCTATGAGAAATCATGAACCGATTCATACTATTTTCCGCACACTTTCTTCTTTAATCATAAAAACAACGTACACAATATTTCATGGTATTATCTGCAATATATTTCAAAATATTGAAATAAAATGGAGAAAAAATATCAAATTTTTATGGAGGTTGTCTCACATATTGGTCCATAACTCTGGTTGGCGATTTTGCTGATTTTAAATGGCAAACTTCACGAAAGCATGTCTGACAGAATTATTAAAGATTTGGATGCCGAAAATATCTAGGGACTTCAGAAAACTGATTTCAACTACAGACAGACAGACGGACATGGCTTAATAGACTCCGCTATCTATAAGGATCCAGAATATATATACGTTATAGGGTCGGAAAATTATGTTGTGGAAATTACAAACGGAATGACAAACTTATATATACCCTTCGCATGATGGTGAAGGGTATAATAGACATACATACAAATTGTATTTTTCCAGTTAAAGCAGATAGTGATGTGAAACAAAATTTTTGCAGCAGTTAGAGATGTGCACTCAGAATTAATTTATGGAAAACAGTCAGTTTTGGAAAATTTTGAGTTGTGCCCCTTTTGTATTTAGGGTGCGATATATACTTTGTTGGTTCTCAGATGAGTATTTCTCAGTGTTACACAGGGAATGACAAACTTGTATATTCCCTCATTCACCACTTATGGTGGTGGAGGGTATAATGAAAAAGCATATAACTTATATTCGGTTGAGCTGAATCTTATATATCATTCAAAATGTTTTTAAACATTATTTGATTCCAATCATAATCATATATTTTGAATACTTATTTTAATTCTTTTTTAAATTTATTGACTGGTGGCTAACCAAACTGTCAGCACATCTACCAAAATGCTGTTTGCCGTCAATCGCCTAATTATAATTGTCGCCCTCTCTTTTGCTGTGGTTTTCCAACATATGATTTTGTTCATAAAATAAAGCGGTTAAACCTTACAAAAATCAAGTCGCCCATATTAGGCTCTATCGAGTCCAATTTGGTTTTTGAATGGTCCAATTCTATAATTATTTCTTGTGAACCTATTTATCCTAATTTTATCCAATAAATGGACTTCAAGACGGACAATCTTAAAAATACATAAGGTTCCAGAAAATATACTTGTAAACTATTATATTTCTACGACCGATATTTCGATCTATTATGAACGGGTTTGAAAAATGTAAAACTGATAAGTTTGGGTTTACTTCGGTCACATTGGTATAGGAGGCTTTAGAAATATAGATTTGAAAGTTATGCTAATTGCCACATTGCTACTATGTTTGCTTTTTAGTCATAAATCTGACAAATAGGTTAATATATATGATATACATACATATATATATCATAGATATTAATCTTTTGTGGATAAAATAAAACTTGTTCTGATTTCGAAACTCCATTTCAGAATTTAAAAAATATATATACAAATAGGTTAATATATATGATATATATACATATATATATCATAGATATTAATCTTTTGTGGATAAAATAAAACTTGTTCTGATTGCGAAACTCCATTTCAGAATTTAAAAAATATTTAAAAAATTATTTTTTTTTCTGAAAACTAATATCGTTTATGGTCTATAAATTGTGCAAAATATTTAGAATTTAATTTTCATTGTCGGGACCATTCCGTATATATTGGTGTATCATATATGTATGTATATTCGTAAGTTTTCTAGTTGCATAGATAGATCACTTTTGAATTTTTCCGCAAATTCACTTAAACTTACTTAAAACATATCTAAATGTTTCTTGAATTGACGTAGATAAAATTGCAATATGTAGAAAATACCAAAATGTCTCAAAAACGTTTTGGTAAGGCAATTGTAAAATGTATAAATACATTTGAAAATAGTGTACATATTAGGATATTGTAAAGAAGTAAGAGCAATCCCTAAATACCGGTGGTAAGCGGCACGTTTTTTAACGCTGATACCCCGTACCTAAACAAAAGCGGCAACGTTATGTCATAACGATAAAAACAAGGTTATCAAACAAATAAATAAAACGACCCTATTTATTGTAATGCTGGACATTGTTGTTTTATTTTTCTTTTTTTTTGTTTTGTTTTCTTTTGCAACTAACTTCACTGTGAAACGCCTTGTCAAAATCGGATTTTCCAATAGCAAAGCGTTGCCGCAGCATTGTTTCGATATGCTCCATACAAAATGTATGAGCATGAGAAATTTTGACAGTTAAAAAACGCTTGCCGCCGGTATTTAGGGATGGCTCTTAGATAAAAATTTACGAAAAAATACATAAAGTAGAAAGAATGTACATACCTACACTTGTAATCCATATGTTTTCCAAAAAATGACAGTAACTAACTATATATACATACATATCTGTTGTGAAGGTGTTAGACCTTAAAGTAAATCAGTTATTTTTGTTCGTCGTTGAAAAACATCGTAAAAAGCTTTTGATAAAGCTTCATAAATGAAACGAATAAACAATCGAATATAATACATACATACATAAATATTTAAATAATTTATTCGTTGATGTACTCGTTTATACATATAGAGTGGGTAATCTAAGCGAAGAGCTCAATAAGCTAAAGGCAGTAACCGCGATCAGCATGCTAGTAGGTAGCAAGCGGTAAAAATTAAAAACACGAGCAGATGATCAGTTAAAAATAACAGTAGTAATAAATGAAAATACTCGTAAAACAAATGAAATAAGTGTACCAGATTTTAACGATCAAATTGAAAAAGTGATGTTACGAATACAGTTTGTCTAAATTAATTTTAATAGAAATATTTCTAAAGTTTTCAAAAAATTATGCATCTTATCAGCTGAAATTAAATTCAATACATAAATTCAATGCATAAAAATACTTGCAGTTATTTTTGAAAGTTTTGATTAAAAAGCAAAACAAAACAAAGTTCAAGAATAAAGTCAAAGAAAAAAGGATACAATATTAAATTTAGAACATAAAGTAGCAAAATGCCACTATTAAAATTCATTTCTTTTTGGTTGTTAATGGCCAGCTGTGTGTTAGTGAATTTAAAGGATGTAAATGCTTCCACAGAGTATAACCACTATTTGGCACATATTTTCCAAAAGTATGGAAATGGTGGGACAATGTCTTTCGAGGTAAGTCTAAATAAATTAAAGTTAATTTAAATTTACACATTGTATTATGTATTGTAACACCTTTGAATTGAAAGGAAATATGACCTTTATTCAATTTGTTTTTTTTTCTCTTTTTTAAATCATAATAAAATAAGCAAATATACACATATGTACCTACCTTTAGCAATTTAAGCTTAATCCACATGAAGTTAAAATTATTGTTACTGGTGTTTTGTTACTTTTTTAACACGGTCCATTGCGTAGTTATGTGCACATGTACATATGTATAATTATTAAATATATATATGTATATAGTACATATGTATTTATATTTGTTAGATCAAAAAAAATCTCAATTAATTCATTAAAATCTATGTAAGTAAAAACAAGTAAGAGTGCTATATTCGGCTATGCCGAATCTTATATACCCTTCACCTTTGTTTTGGATGCATAATTATATTATATACATACATACATATATATAGTATATTATATCAACACACATTGTTTGATATTTTTTTTGATTAAATTTTCAGAGGTTGTGTCGGATTTTTGCTCATATCTCCGTTATTTATGTACAGATTTTGCTGATTTTAAATAACAAACTTCTCGAAAGCATTTCTGACAAAATTATTGTAGACTTCAATCACTAAGATATCTGGGGACTTCAGAAAATTGATTTCAACAGACAGACGGATATGGCTTAATAGACTCCGCTATCTATAAGGATCCAGAATATATATACGTTATAGGATCGGAAAATTATATTGTGGAAATTACAAACGGAATGACAAACTTATATATACCCTTCTCTTGAAGGTGAAGGGTATAATAATCTTATGTTTTAAAATCTTTTTGATACATACAAATACCTAGATTAAACAATATTAGAGCAATAAATAGTGTGTCCCAAAATATTATATTTGTAGATACTACAGTCTACCATTAAACTCTTTTCACATACATAAAAACATAATAAAACATATGGCTTCTGCTGGTCCAGAATTTTTTTCGAAATCAAAACTTTTTTTATTTTAACTTTTACATGTTACAGTTTTTCTACATGATTGTCGTAATGCTCATGACAGTACAGTCAAGTAATATTTAGTTTTTTATTTAATTAGCCTGTTTAATACAGATTTGAAAAATAGACAAAACATTTTACAATAATAGAAGAAACACATCAGATGGCAACGTTTTCAATGTATTCCATTTGTATTAGGGATTTGCAGTTCCACTGTGTGAAAAATTTCGCGTTATCTTCTTCAGCCTCATTGATTCCAACGCTGATGGATTTAGTAAAGTTGATTGCATACAAAACAATACTAAAACAACGGGCATTTTGTTTGTGTAAAATAATGTACTACTGTCAAAAACACTTCCAAAAGTATTACTTTTGTCACAAGTAAATTGTAAACAAAGTCAGTCAGCTGTGCTACTGCACTCACCTTGAATAGTTACACCATGGTTGATTCGAATTTTATTTTTATGAGCTCTAGTAGTTTATACATATATTCTGAGTCTTTTCATATGAAAATATATTTAAAATTTAGTTTTTGTTAAAGTCGAATTGATTTTAAAAACTTCTGTTTAAAATTTGTTATATGATATGAAATTTTATTTCGAATTAATAGTCGACTTTATGAATTAAAAACGACTTTTCGGCTGTATATATGTAGTTACATATATCTCACAGTTATAGTATATGCATGTAAATCAAAAACTACATTGTGGAAACAATTTACTACTAGTGTTAATTTATATTGTGGATGCTTATAATAGGATATGTTGATATATAGGTTAAAATCGACTTTTTAAAGGCATATATAACTTATGGATCCTAGCTTAATGTAACAAATAAACGTTCGAGAATTTTGTTGTTGAAAATAAGTCCATAAATGCCGGAAATCTGAGCATAAAACTGCGACTACCAAAAATGTACGCCAAATATTAAATAGTTAATTGGATACTTTTGATAAATATCATAATAATATTACTTCATATTTAATTTATCTGACATTAAATGCGATTATGTGGAACAGCTAAAGAGGTTGAAATAACATTCGGATTAACCCCATTCATAAAATTGCAACAACGACACTGTACAGAAGAAAATTATAAAAAAAAAACAGATTTTCATTATGTATTATCTTATTAAACGCAAATATATACGAGTATATCACTATCTTTACAAAAAGTAAATAAATTCATCATAAATTTAATCATTTAAAAACACATTAAAGTAAAAAAATCATGTCTGATTTATAAATCAGGAGGAGACATTATTCTGTATGAGTGACGACTACGTATTGAGCACGGGAAAGCCAAACGGCTTTAATTCCTTTATTAATATTCTACACCATTAACTACTAAAAGTAAGATCGATGCATTTTGTTCATTATTAAAACAGCAAAGGCACATTGCTTAGTTAATGTAAAAATTTTACAATTCAAATAATGCCGTTTCGAATAAAATCACTTTCGATGCCATTCCATTATTGTTTAAATAGATTTGATCCGAAAAACGTGTGTAAAAATATGAAAAGTTCTGAAAAAAATAATGAAATATTTTAAAGCAAAAATATTTAACTATGAACGAGTATGTGAAAGAATTCAGTTAGAGAATTATAGATAAATTAAACATTTCGAGTTGTGACAATCTAGCACCATATGATATAGTATCAAAATAATAAAAATGCAGATCAATTAATAAAACTGAAAAACACATTATTAGGATTTGATCAATGTTATACATATAAAATTATTCCAATCAGTTTAGTTTGACTGATCTAATAATGAAAGCGTTTAAAAACCAAGGAGAATTTTCCAGATCTCATTGTAATGTGACGGCTAATCAATGGAAGTATGTCCTTTTAAGCGACGAAACAAATATTAAACATATAGGACCTGATGGTCAAAGATCGTCCAATTCCAAAGAGATCTCTTAAATTCTATACGACGTTTCCTTTGACCTTTAGTTAGAAAAGGCGTTACTATTCCATGAAGACTATCTTCCACCTTAGATAACATCACATTTATTTTTTCCTTAATTTCTCGTTGGATATCAGTGGATGATTTTTTTTTTTGACTTTAGAGATTCACCTTATCATGCGTTCGATGTGGACCGATGTTCGTCTGGGTCTTTTGCGATGGGGAACCTTATGTCTTTATATGCTGTAAAGCATGAAAAACTCTTTTTTTGGAACACTTGAGCTATTCTCCTAGTTCCTAATAAGACTTTTCAGCTTTAAGAAGCTCAAAAATGGAGCTACGCTGGCCAGAAGCACAGATTTTGCCGGTTTCCTATTTCCTTGGCTATCACATTTACAGGTTTATGTGAATTTAGTTAAGACGAATGTCAATATCACAACAAATTTTGGGTGTTTCCGACATTAGGATATAGTATGCCAGCTTAGCGATTACCATCAAAGTTCCCATGTCAAGGAATCCATATAAGGTTAACCGAATACTGTCTTACTATCTGCTACACATACACATTTTTTTCATCGCGGTGTTTCCAGCTATTCCAGTTTTGTTAAACTGTCCGGTGGTAACCAGTTAAGAATAGTAAACAGTACTACACACCCCATCTTGACGAACCTACTCTGAGCACAATTTCTCGGCCGGGCATGAATTTGTCTCCTGTGAACCACTCTTGTATATGTTCTTGTTCGTACAGCGTTGTCAGGAGACAAGTTCGCATAACAAATCGGTGCTGGATTGTGCATTTAGATCTATTTATTTTTTTAATTATTATGTTAATGTCACTCCTGTCATAGTACATGTGTTATGGAAATGGTGTTGTATATATACTACTATATATGCGTTCTTTAACTCCTACCCACATCATTCACTTATAAATATGCTGTTTTGATGGTGTACTGTAGAAGTATTTTATTTATGTAGTTAAGATATCTACGGATTACTGTTATTTTATATCAACTTATGTGTTTATCTCGGTGCTAGTTATCATTTCAACAATTTTATAAAAAAGAAAACAAAAAAAAATTTCTTAGTAAATAATCTAAATGAGACACAAGTAAAGTGTGCATAAGAGCCATATATAACTAGGAAAATGCCGCTTACTTAGTGAAAGATCGTTACAACTCAAAACAAACCAATTTTGAATAAATTGTCTTTCAATGTCATTTTATTATTCTTTTAACATGTATACATATTTGATTTAAATTTAAAAATTAGTCCAGCAAAAAATAGTTCTTTCTAACTCCAAAATAATATGTCATATTCACAAAAAAATGGAAATGACTGAAAGAGTTCTGTAGTTAGACACATATTTAATAAGTATAATTTTTGAGTTGTTGCATTCTTCTACTATGTAGTGAGTGTACGTTATGAGTATGTACAATATTTACATAGATACTTATTTATAACTCACACTGTATACGAACTTATGATGGATGGCAATGATTAAATAAAGATCATGTATATAATGAGTATTACTATGTTTATCAGTATAAGCGTCTCATATTTAGATAGTTGGATCATTAAGATGCAAAGATAAATTTAACAGAAAATTTAAATTTTAGGTAACGAAGCTGTTACTTTCAATTGACCCAAATTACCAACAACACCAAGCATTGATAACATTTGGAAAGTGTTATGTAAACAAAAACAAACAATAAACCAAATTAAAGTCACAACAAAATATTAATTAATGCTGGAAAATAAATGTGTTTGTCAGATATTCTGACTACATTCATATTAATCCGTTTTAAATAAATTCAAGCTTAAAATACTTTAACTAACCGCTTTGTAAAAAAATGGTTTTCCGTCGATTCAAATATTGGTATTGTGTATTCAGGCCAAAAAAAAATAGTTATTATATGGTGTTTTTGTTACAAAATCGATTTTTATACCCTTCACCACCACAAGTGGTGAATGAAACTTTTTTAACATTCACCTGAGACCCAACAAAGTATATACATATTCCCGACTAATATGAAAATTTGATTCATTTTAAGACTACGTTTCTCATTTTTTTTGTCCTGGGGTCAATATTTGGTGAGCTGGATAAAAGGATAAAAATTTCTTTTTTAGAGGTTTTTATTTACTTAAATAAATAGTTGAAATTTCTTGATTATAAACATCATGCAATTTAACCCAAATGGGTTTTTCCGTTTTTTAAATTTTTATTAATTTTTTTTTAACATAAATTCTTCCCTATCTGACAATCTCTGTTAACTCAATTCGTTAATGTAATGTGTATTAAAATAACGTAAATTTTATAAGCTAAAAAACTGGAAAACCCAATTGGGTTAAATTCCATGATGTTTATAATCAAGAAATTTCAACTATTTATTTAAGTAAATTCTATGAAAAAATAAAAAACAAAAAATTTTTGTCTGAAATTTTGAAAATGTTTGAATTTAAAAAAATTGTTTTTCTAATTTTTGATAACCCATTGAATGCGCCTCTCAAAGACCTCTCATATGATACCAAATTTACATATAGTTGCTTTGGAAGAAATGTGAAAAAAATCAAAAAACATCTAAAAAGGATCTTTTTATCCTTTGATCCAGCTCACCAAATATTGACCCCAGGACAAAAAAATTGAGAAACGAGTCTTAAAATGAATCAAATTTTAATATTAGTCGGGAACATCCACAACTTTATTTTGGGGCCACCCTAATATACATATATTCTTGATCCTTATAGAATTCTAAGTCGATTGAGCTATGTCCGTATGTCTGTCTGTAAGAGAGTTTAGTATTGAAAGTCTGCAAATTTGGTATATGCGTGATGAACCAAAATGTGAGGCAACCTCCATAAAACTCTTATATTTTTTATAAATTTTTGTTGAAATTTTTCTTAAATATATTGCAGAAATACCATCAAGTTTTGTACACGTTATTTAAATGACAAAGGAAGAAACTGTAATTAAAACAGCAAGAAGCGGTCCATGATTTTTTATAACCTCCATACAAATATCCTCCCGAAATATGGCTTAATGATACATAAATGCCTATAAAATTAGAATATATACAAAATTCAGCAAAAATAAGTTTTATGTAAAAAGAAATCAAAAAGCGAATTTTTATTAGTTCAGTCGATAATTAAACATAGAGCCCATATGAAGTACACATCCAAAACTCACTTAAACACTTATAAATCTAGTATAAATATTGTTACCAGTTAAAAAATCGACATAAATAATCCTTATAATTAAATAAATTTTATAGTGGTCGGCCCATAATTGGTCATAGCTCTCATATTAGGACCACATCCTAAAAAGTCATTAATCTTTATATATATATCTTATAAATATCGGTATTGACTCAAAACTATACATATACCATATACACAAAAATCATACTACAGGATTTTGTGAAGTTCGATCCATACTTGACCATATCCCCCATATAAATCCCTCTTCCGAAAATCACTTCAATACTTATAAATCTCTTATAAATAACACTACCCATCCAACAATTTACAGAAATTATACTAACTAATATCAGTTGTATGGCAAGTATGCTACTGGATTTGTAGATGTCAGTCAATAATTGGTAATAGCTCCCGAATTAAGTCCACTTTCGGGTATTACAATAACCATACAACTCTTGTAAATAACGTCATTGAGAAAATAAGCCTTAAATACGTAGGAACCACATTAGTAGATACTGATTTAGAAGCTATCATCCACTTCTACTATGCTACCCATATATCTCTTGTAAATAAAGTTATTGAGATCAAATTCAAAGAAGCCTCCTACCCTTACACAGTATTTCTTAACTTGTGGTGAATATAAATTTTTGTTTTTTAATTTTATAAATTTTCAATTACACTCAATATTGTTATGAAAATCAGACAAACTCTGTAAATTATGATAAGAATCGGTAATTACATTAAATTAAAAATTGTCAAAATTAGATAAAAGTTTAAAACATTTGAAATAAATTATGTTGTTCTTAAAATTGTCGTTTTAAACTACATATATGTATATAAAATAATAAAATTTCTGCTAAGACAGTATAGTTTTTGTATTTCTCATTATATTCAGGTGGAGGGTATTTAGAATTCGGCACAGCCGAATATAGAACAGTCTAACTTGCTTAAAATATTATCAATTGCTAATGATGATCTATGTTTTTTTTTAATATTCATTTTACTGTTGTCCAACTATGGTGTCGGATATTAAAACTGATTTCCTATAATAACAAACGTTAATCAAAAAAATTTAATTATGATATACTCGTATACATATGTATACATAATTCATAAATAATTTTTATTCATTTGTTAAATGAAGAAATATGATATCAAAATAATTATCGAAGATCCATTTTATGTTAGATAATGATGCAACAAACATTATCCAAATAAATATTCAGTAAGTTTTGATCATATAAAGATTTAAAATTCGAAAATTGCATATATTAACCTAATACAATTTATGTATTTAGTTTTATTTTAATACTTTCGAGTTACATTATTTAAATGTTGTTTTTTTTTTTTTTTAAATACCTAATGGCGTAATTGTTATGATTACGAAATTTGGCAAATAATCAACTATACGATGTAATTTGTACAAATTTATAGGTATGTACATTTATAAATTTTTTGAAAAAGGTGTTTAAACTTTTGAATATCGTAGGAATTAATGTTTATTTTAACATAAACTTATGGTCAAACACGCTTATAAACAAACAATTACTTTTAAATATGTGAAAATGTTAAACAAAAAATAATGATAAGTAAATTATAATAGTTAAAAATTCTTTACACATTTAAAAAAAAAAAAATGTTTTTGTTATGGACACACTTAAAATCCAAAACATTCTTGTTAATATAAATATTTTGTTTAAACTGGGATTTCAAATGCAAAATATGTTTCTTAAACATTAATGATTATTCAAACATTGTATCGAAATAGCGTATAATTAATTATTCATCTGTGCTCGTACTCGGTTTTAATCACAGCCAAAAAAGTGTCATAAATAAATTTTAACTTTAGCGGTTTAAAGTCACTCAGAAACGGTGATCCTATTTGTGATTTACCTAATAAGTTTCACAAGTTATGTAAAAGATAAATAAATGTTAAAATTTTATTTAAAAAAAAAATGCTATAAAAGTACTTTTTCTTTCTACAAAATAAATAAAAAATATTTCAAACAATAAACGTGCTCCGCATTTAAATCGCATCAAATAAAAGAAACCTAGTTATAAATAGCATTGTCGTCTATTGCTTCTAAATATAAATTTAAAACGTACATTCAATGTTAAAATTGCAACACCTATTTGCAACATCTATCTGTATTCATCATGTATGGATATTTCTTAAATTAGCACTGGGAGTATTCCAGTCTATACTTACTAGGAATTGAATTTTATACTACTATGGATATAAATTTATATACAAATTGTTCGTCTGACACTATCAGCACTTAATGAATATTACTTTTAAGAGTTACCATATGAAATACTCACTAGTGGATTATGTTATAATAGATTCAATAAATTTATTAATTTACTATAAGTGAAAATCTAGTTAATTGGTTAGCACATTTGATCATTAAGCATGAGTTGGTATTTGTAGCCCGGGTTCGACTCCCAGCCGCTGCCAACTCAAACAACATTAGTTTCTGATAATTATTAGTTTTTCTATCTATCATAACTTATATTTATCACAGCGCCCTCCTTTGGTGGTATAGCATTCAAACGCCACCGAAGTAAAATAATTAAATAAAGGCTATAAAATCAAACTTCAACATTAATGCGCCTACTCACCACCAGAGGCGCTGGAATTCTGCACTAAAAACAAACATAATGCCCAATTGCAGAGTTGTGATATAAAAAGCTTTCTTCTTTCACCACCTTTACTTCTTCAACTATTCCCTTTCCAAAGAAAGTAACGCAAGTCATATTAATTGCCTAAGTGTTACTTCTCTTAAAAAAAAAAAAAAAAAGTATATTCCGTCAAGCTCGACCATACCCAAAACCGAGTGTATGAAAAATAACAGTTCTTCAAAGTGGGCATTATATGGGATATATTTCAAAGTGATTTTCGAGAATGGGTCTTATATGAGAGCTATGATTAAATATGGACCGATCGTTATAAAATTTAGCTTTCTTTTTATAACCACCACCAAAAAGATGAGGGGTATATTAAGTTTGTCATTCAATTTGTAACAAATCGAACGGTCGTAGAACAAAAACTCTATATATTCTGGATCTTTATAAGATTCTAAGACGATCTAGTCTTGGTCCGTCTGAAAGAACGAACGATAGAACTTCGAGAGCATAGAACAATGAAATATCAATACCAAATATTATTTGATCCACCGAAATGTTAAGTATTGAAAATGGGCAAAATCGATCCAGTATAGATAAAATTTCAAGTTATAGATCAACGTTTCAGACTACCTCGATATTTTTCACATATTTTTTGCTATTTTCTTCAAATATAATGCAGATAATATCATGAAATTTTACACAGTTTATTTTCATTATAGAAGGACTGCTGGAAATGGCAGGAATCGATCCACGATTTCTCACAGCCCCCATATAAATGTCTTCCCGGAATATGGCTTATGGTACATAAATGTCTCTCAATCTCAAAATGATATTTTGTTTGCATCGGCCCATATTTTGAAATACTCCATATAAAGTCCACTTCCGAAAATCACATAAATCTCGTATAGAAATCACTATCAAGTTAAAATTGAACAAAAATAATCCAAATTATCCATTTTATAATGATCGGTCCACATTTGATCATAGCCCCCATAAAAAGTATATATATGAAATATATTTGTGTTAAATATTATTTGGATACCAACATTTTAGAGTGAGTTATGCTCTTTAAAATCAATTTAAATGTTGGTATCTAAATAATATTGAACGCAAATATATTGCATATGTATACAAACAATACGATACAATTTTATTGTGATCGGTCCATAATTAGTCGTAGCTCCCATATAAGGCCCACTTCCGAAAATCACTTTAAAGAGCATAACTTACTCAAAAATGTTGGTATCCAAATAATATTTAACACAAATACAAACAATACGATACAATTTTATTATGATCGATCCATAATTAGTCGTAGCTCCCATAAATGGCCCACTTCCGAAAATCACTTTAACGATCATCAATTTTTTAAGAATGTTGGTAATCAAATAAAATTCGACACAAATAATATACAGAAATGATGACACCTAATTTTATAATGGTCGGTCCGTAATTAGTCAAAACTCTGATATAATACCCTCCCCGTAATCAACTTTAACCTCCATAAATCGTTTAAAAGTATTTATATCGAGATAAAGTTTAACATACACAATATTTATATTCACAGAAATCATGACACTAAATTTTTGGATGATCGGTCCATAATAGGTCATATCTCCCATATAGCGCACATTTCTCAAAAACTGTTTTATACATATACTGGGTATAGGATATTATATGGTCGGGCTTGTTTTCCTTGCTTTTCCAGTTTTTGTCAATGAGTTTTATTTTGCTTAAGTTAGTTATGAATTATGCAATATATTTTGTTTTTATAATATAATAAAACATATTTTTAAACAATATTAGGTGTTTACTTTATATTGACGCTCACTGTATATATCGATACAAACTTAAGTGTAAATCGAACACAAATATAAATCTAAAATGTTATTAAATGTTTTTGTTGATACTTTTATGTATGTTTATAAGAGAACAATGTAGTTCATTTTATAAAAAATATAACTATGTTAATAATTTTGTTAAAACCAACTGTTTAAACATTAAATAAGTGACATAATTTGTGGCGTGTTTTTAATTTATTTATTATAACGTATTTTTGTATTGTATAGCATCTAATTCTGAGTTTATCAGGCATGTCACAGAATTCGATCGGAATGGTTTCAATTCCGTATTCGCAAATCGATCGATTTTACTTTCGATCGATTTTGTTTATTCCCAAAAAAATTTTAAATCTCGGTTTTTAACTTAAATATGGTAACGTTGTGTAACTAAAACAAAAAAATTATGATTTTTGTAATAAAAAGCATAACAAAAGCGAACAGAAAGAGCGCTAACAAAGAAATTTTAAATAAAAGTGAACAAAATTTTAAAAAAATGCCCGGAATTTAAATTGTTGCTGTTTTAAATGAACAAAACGCAGTTGAAAAGCTACGAAGAAAAAATTTAAGGGATGCATCTGAAAACGACAAAAGTTTTCTTTGTTCTGACACCAACTTTGAAATTTTTTAACATTTTATTTAAATATCAATGAGATAACTAAAACAACAATGAAATAATAAAATTAATTGTTTAATTGTTAGTATAAATTAGTTGTAAGAGTTTTTTTTCAGTATAAAATAATAAAAACTAACAATTCCACTTTAGAAATCTAAAGTGGTATCATTCCGAAAAAAATTAGTTTTTCGTTTTCTAAAGACTCAATTTACGGATCAAAACCACTTTCGATCGGAATTGAGTTCTGTGACATGGCTGTATATATTACCTTTTCCACCAACATATATACTATGTCCATATATATATAACACCCAAAAACTAATTGAATAGAAGTAATAAGTTTTGAATTTATTTAAATGTTATTAAAAAGCTATTTGGAATGGACAAAGACACTTACATATTTATTTTTTGGTAAAAATGTATTTAAAGGCTCCAATTTTTGTTTCAGTCAAATTAGGTTATTCTGATTTCTTGAAAGAGCTTTAAAAGATTTGTTCCGAAAAACTAGGAAAGTTTTCCTAAAAAATTCAAATACAATAGGTACATGAAAAACAAAACTCAAGCCAATATTTTAGAAGAATCTTAATTAAAACTAGTAAAAGTTTACATTCGCCTGTGTCGAATCTTATATACCCACCACTAAATACCAGTAGTGCGATCTATGAATACATATTTGAAAAAATTTTTAATTACATTTTGTATCGGTAACGATATTTACACTGGTTGTTATACTCACCACCAAAAAGGTGGTTGGTATATTTTGTAACAGTGCTTTTTATAGACATTTATGTACCATTTTCAACTGGACTTGTACTATAATAATAATTATAATAAAGTGTGCAAGATTTCATGATTATATTTGAAGAAATTGCAAAAAATATCTGTGAGACAAAGAATGTTTGGTAAACATTCCATTGTTCTATGTTGTCGTGCCTTCAACAGACGGATGGATTGACGATAGATATTTTTGGTGGTGGGTATAAAAAGTTAAAAAATTAAAAAAATACGAAAATAATAAAATATTGTTTTTGTCGTAAAACCAAAAGATAAAAAAATTGGTCCGTCTGTTTTAGATAAAAAATAAACAAAAACAAGTTAAAGTGGTATATTCGGCTGTGCCGAATCTTAAATATCCTCTACCTAAATGTAATGATAATTACAAAATCTACGCTATTTTTAGGACCAGAATATCATTATTCTTATCTTATTCAGTGTTTGATAGACATATCATAACATTCTTATATGTAATGTAACCATTTATAAAACAAAAATAGGTTCAACATTTTTTCATATTCACCAGGTTAAATAAAAGAGTATAAAAAGATTAAGGTTATAAGGTGAGGTTTATATCATCTCAATAACGCTATTTACAAGAGTTTATAGGTGTTATAGTGGAAGAGGACCAATTATCGACTGATATCTTCAAAATCCAGTATCCCGTAACGTGATTTCTATTTATTTAAGACTTATTTAGGTAAAATTTCATCTCAATAACGTAGTTTACAAAAGTTTAATGGTTGTTATAATAATACTCGGAAGTTTGCTTTATTTAGGAGCTATTGCTAAATATGGGCTGACAACTACAAAATTAAGTAGTATAACTGCTATATGACCGATATTTTTATGATTTTTGGTATAAAATGTTGGTTTGATATCCATATTTATTAGACTTGTTGTTCGGAGTTGGTTCTTATATGGGAGCTATGACCAATTATAGATTGATCTTCATAAAATTCGGTACAGAGAATTTGATATAAGTGGGGATATATTATGTCAAATTTCAACAAAATATTGTTATATTAAAGGGAGATATGAGTATGTAAGTAATCTTCGGAAGTGAACCTTATATGGAGGATATGGCCAAACAAAATTTAACCTAAATTCACAAAATCCAAAGTTTGATTTTAGCATATATATATAAACATGATTTGTGAAAATTTTGAATCGGTACTGTTATTTTTAACAGATTTATACGTATTTAAGTGATTTTCGAAAGTGGACTTTGTATATGAGCAACTAATAATATTTGGACCGAACTAATCAAATGTTCGATTTGTGATTTATTTTCATATGAAACTTATTTCTGCTGAATTCTATATTAACAGTGCAATTTTATAATTAAAACTATATTTTTAAAAAGTTCTTTTGAAAATTGCATTCGCTAAAAAATGACCGAATGAAATTGCATCTATGTACTCGTACATATTTTTTAATTGTGATAACATTTTTAAAAACAATTGTTTACGTTAACTTCAAAATATTTTTTTTTTTAAATAATAATTTTATTATTACTCTTGCTTTCAAGTTTTAATTAAAATTGTTATTAATTAATTAACAAAAATATGATAATTAAGATTATAAAATCTGTAAATGTATAATGACGATTTGTGAAAAATGCAAATAAATATGTAACGACATTTACAAACGTACTCGTATGTACAAATTCGGAGATATATTTAAATAACAATGCGCAACAATGTTTGAGTAATTAGATAACCCGTTCGATTGTAACAAACTAATTAAGATAACAAATACATATAACACAAAAAATACAACATTCTGAAATAGTTCTTGAGAAGATCTTATAAATCAATTATGAATTTACATACGCAATACGAACGATGAGTGTGTTGATGAAAATATTTTTACTAATGTGGAATTATGTATTTCAATGAATTGAGCAAGGACAAAGGTTATAAAACGACGTCCCAGAATTGGACTTTAACGCTTATAAATAATAAATATAAATATGTATGTTGATATTCACAAATAATTTATACCTATAAATAACTTTTTTATTAGCAAATGATGCTCTAACAAATTGTGTAGAGATCGATCTATAATTACCCTAGATCTCTAATGAGAATTGCACAAGAAAAATACTTTTAATTTTGAAAAAGTTTTATGTAACTAAAAGCAATACTACTACATTTCGTGATGACCGGTCTATTATAATTGGCCATAGCTCCCAAAAGTTCAATATAATTTTTGGAAACGTCGGTGTTCATATACATAATAATACCAAATACTAAGGTATTTGGTCCATTGTATGACACGGATCCCGCTTTATACTTTTAACGAATATATATTATATAATCGTAACTGATGTATGGTCGGGTTTGGATGACTATACTCCTTTACATTTTTATATAATACTTTAACTTGTTTCTTCTTTTAATATTTTACAGGGTCTTGAACATTTAATGTACAGTTTAGGACTGGGGCAACTTGAATTTGAAGCTTCTCACACTATTGACGAGCATCATCCAAACGGGTTTGCGAATAATCTTAAAGATCGTGAGGAAATGAAATCGTACATGGACATACAAACAATAAAATTGCTGCCAGATGAAGACGATGTTCAAATTGCTCAGAAAAGAACACATGATGAAAATGACAGTAAAAATGATAAAGATATTATTTTGGAATTTAAAGAAATGCACGATCCCAAACATAGACATCCTCGAGAAAACGGTGAGTGTTTGTATTAAATTTAAATAGTTTAATGACTTTGGTTTATGAGCTACTATTTACTTTCCCAATGATACGTGTATGAAAAGTAATATAAAATCGCAATCGCAAAACAAAATTTATACCCACACACTTGTTCCCGAGCAAACATTATCTTCATAAAGATACAGAAAGAGGACTTAACGTTGTACTTGAAATTACCTTGACTTTACCTCTTGGAATTTTTATCTTAAATTATTGCGACAATTAAGAATACTTCATAAAAACTATTCTACAATAGCAGCAATATAATATTATCATGTTAAATTTGAAAACAGAATTTTATTACAATTTTTTAAGTATAATGAGTGTATGAATTTTTGAAATGATAAATTGTTATTTACAAATAATATTATTAATTTAATAATATGTTTACTAATATTGTCAACATTTTTCTATATTGACTTTAGCGATATTTTCTCAAATTAACATGCCAATCGATCGTTGGTGATGTACAGCACATACATACATACTTGTATGTGTTTGTTGGTTAAGAATTAGCAACTTTTTATTTACAAGCTCGTTACAGATTTTATTGATTTTCTCCCCACGCTTCAAAACAATTTCATAAAATTTATCACAAAAATTTTAATGTAAATACATGATTACGAAAACCTTAAAATACGCTTGTTTGAAAATCAATCAGGCATGTGATGGAAATCGAAAACGAAAACGAATGAGTTTTAGAAGTCAATTTGTTCGTAATATTTCTGTATTGAAAAACTTTTATCGCATAAAATATAAAGATATTGGGCTACTAAAGAGAATCTTAAAACAAAAATTTTAAAAATTAGATTATAAAATGTATTTCCAAACTGATTCGTTTTCGATTTCCATCACATGCCTGAATATAATTGAAAATGCCACAAATACATTAATTTAAACTTAAGATTTTCTTAAAAAATTAGTTTATGTTTTAAGAGAAACATATTTATACAGATAAATATTTTTAATTTAAATGTTTGAACTAATTCCTTTTCGAAATTAAATAACAAATAAATTAAAATAACATGTTCTTTCTTCAGCAAGTCAATTATATAAATTATAATAAATATGTTATTTGTCTATTTCAACATTATCATCAGCAATGTATTCTTAAATATAGTTTATATAGTTTAAGTAATACCCCCCTTCTTACTGTATTTGACATTTGATTCAACCCATATTTTATAATATAGAAGTATGCGTGCAATCATCTTTAATATTTTGTCAAAATGTGGACTCTGTTTCGAAATATGTAATTTTAAACTCGTTTGAATAAATATCAGATTTTTTTTAGATTTATAACTTATCAGAGCCGCTTAGCAAAACGTTTTATTAATTTTCGTTTATAATACAAGTTCTTAATACAATTTCATATAAATAATTTCGAATTTAGACTTCTGATATTCAAAAATGTAATCATAAAAAAATCTTTAAACAATAGATAATAAATATGTAATTTGATTTGCATAAACATTTACATGTCTTATTTTGTAAATAAAATTAAAACGGAATAGTGTTAACATACGACTTTTTATACCCTACACCAACATATTAAAGGGTATATTAGATTTGTGCTGATGATTTGTGCGACTCAAAATCACTTCTTGAGTCGATTAAACGTTTTCCGTCCGTCTGGTCAGCTGTCCATGTAAAGCTTGTGCGCAAAGTAGGACAGGATATGTTTTCGGCCTTAGGACTGTTAAGATTGTATTTGGTTGAAATGTTTGTTCATTTGTTTTTTGCAGATCGCTCCATAATTAAAAAGATAAATGAAAAGAAATATATATATTCAGGCCCCCATTAACCATAGGGATAATTGGGCTGCAGCCCAGAAGCGCCAATTATCTGAGGGCGCCAAATAACTTTACATTTAACTCAATTTTTTTTTAAATAGTCAGTGGGTCAAACAAAAGCATATTTAACCAGGTGACAGCGTTACGCCAGCTGACTATTTTTTGCTCTACTTCTTTCTTGAAAACCTACCTAAATGTCAGAAACTTGTTTACAAATAGTCAAAGTTTATATACATTTTTTTTATATTTCTTATAACGGTTAAAAGATTATTTTATATTTGAAAAAGTAAGTTTTTGCCGCCGCCTTATGTGCGTAAAATTGTTTAAAAGTGTTAAAGAACTATTTTATATTAAAGAGTGTGTTTTCTCAGTTTAATTCACTATTGTTTTCTGTTTTTATCTATGTTTGTATGTACATATGTTTGTTTTCTTTATTTTATGCCAGATGTTTTTGACAGTTATGAAGGTGTTACACAAACAAATATGCCTGTTGTTTTTGTTTTGTTATAATTGTTGTAGTTACGCTGCCACCTGGTTAATACATCTTGGGTGAAGCCAATAAAAATCTTACGATATACCTATATGTACTTACATATATACATATTTAAAATGTTTTTCCCCGAATTATAATTGTTCGTGTTGCTTAGTGTTTTTTTTTTCAAATACTGCTAGTAATCTTTTTGTTTGTTTAATAATTTTGGCAAGAGCAGAGCATACATACATATATATAAAGATTATCGAAGGCATTATCGAATATCAGAATATAAAAATAAAACTTTGTATAAAATGGCGACAAATTTTATTTAGCCCAGGGCGCTCACATTTGTTAATACGTCCCTGTATATATTCGTTTTATTTGATTTTTTTAAAATTAATCGAATTATTCGTTATTCGAAAATGCTCATGTTGAAATTCTTCGAATACTTATTTGTAAGAAATTGTTCGAATGAATATCCTAATATGTATATGTTATTTGGAATACCAAGCAATGCTCCTTTGGAACAAGATTTCGAAAACGTGTGTGGAAAAAATAATGTACGATCTACTTCAATTGGGATAGCTTGACGTTTTGACAAACCGTCAATTTATTCATTCAACTAAAAATTTCATATTCGTACATGAATTTGTCTCGTGTGGACAACTCTACAAATGTAATTTTCACACAAAAACATGAACATCGAAACGTTTCTCCTACATAAACAACGATACAATTTAGGTAACTTTTAAGGTAATGTGAATTTTTTAGTGAACATTTTCACAACTTTTCTGTAGTTAGTAATACTGAATTCAGTTAGTAGTGCTGAATTCAGTGTATAAATATTACATATTATAATAATTACTTAAACTAATATTTATCTCTTTTTGAGTTGTTTTGAGTCTGGTAACAAAAAACTAGTAACTTTCATAATATTTTCCGAATATTGTTGCTTATATTAATAATTTACATTGATTTCCAAATTCAATAGATACATATGTACAATTATTATATTCAAAAATTCTTTGTAGATAGCAACTGAAACTATTAAATTTACATAATTTGCAAAATAAATAAGTTTAATTAAATTGTTTATTACATTACTAAATCTCCTTTTAGTATTTATTTTGCCGCACTCAAACAGTTTAATTAACATGTTGTAAAGCATCAAAACAATACTAAAACAAGTAAGAAAGTATAGTCGGTCAAGCCCGACCATATCCTACCCTACACCCAGTATACGTATAAAATAGTTTTTCAGAAATTTCTGTATATATGAAACTTATTTGTGTTGAATTTTATTTTGATACCAACATTTTTAAGAGATTTATGGTCGATAAAGTGATTTTCGGAAGTGCGCCTTGGCGCTACGTCTAATTATGGACCGATCATCGTAAAATTTTACCATATTATTTGTATACTCGTATATCTGAAACATATGTGTGTTCAATGTTATTTGGATACCAACATTTTTAAGAGAGTTATGCTCTTTAATGCGATTTTCGGAAGTTGGCCTTATATGGGAGCTATGGTCAATTATGGACCATTCTGCACAAAATTTTTAGATGTGATTTGGCTTTATTTACCAATTATTTGTGGTGAATTTTGTTTGGATGCTTGCATAATTCAAACATTTATTATTAATAAATCCTTAATGAAATGAAATAATGGACCGATTTCCACCAGTTTCAATCTCATCCGTCCTTGGGCTGAAAAAGTATCATGTACCAAATTTTATTGATATATCTTCAAATACAGGTCGTACTCTGCGCACAAGCTTTATATGGACAGCCAGCCAGCCAGCCAGACGGACGGGCGGACATCGTTAAATCGACTCAGGAAGTGATTCTAAGACTTTATATACCAATATATACTGTATATATATATGGGCGTTGCAAAAATCAGCACAAATCCAATAAACAATAAATATCACTTGTTGACTGTTTGTTGACTTAAATAAATAAATATTACTTGAAATTTTAATTAGAAAATAAATGTACAAGAACATGCTAAAGTAAGTAATACTGACTTAAGTAAATATGACACAAACAAAAATCCGAATTATATTTTCAATTCAAGTACAAGTTCAGTTATAGTTTTATTTATTTTCAAGTGTATAATTATTATAGAATCAAATGAAAATACATGCTGAATAAAGTAATTGTACATAGTACACTCACTACATACTACATACAATGTAATTATAAGTTATGTAGAAAATGTAATCAATTGTCAAACATAAATTCAATTTTTATGAATGAATCTAATATGTAAATGATCAGAAAATAAAATACAATTGCATTAAGAAATACAAACATTTGAATTGAAATAACCTATACACATACTAAGTAAATATATTCATTTAAATATGTTAACACTATAATTTCCGGATATGGTTATTGTATCCCCATAATAACAAAATACACTGTGAACTTCAAAATAAAGTCAACACCACACATTATTAAACATTAAAAGAAGCTTTTATATTAATTATGTTAATATAAATTATATTTTATTAGAAATTAAATTGCATTTTTATATCTATACATAGTTATTTAAGAAGAATTGAATTCAAAAAAAAAACAGAAACAATAACAAAAGCTTATACAAATTTAATTGATTTATTGTTCAAATAGACAAATTTGTATGCGTCAAAATAAAGTAAACAGAAGCCTCATCCTTATGCAAAAAAAAAACTCTGTCATTCCAAAAGTAGTGACAATTCTTTTAATTTTTCTATGTTTGAAACTAAAAAGAAAAAGTGCCGTTCAAAATAATTGCAAGTTTCAAAGAAAATATGCCTGTTGCAAAACGACCAAATCATCTTACAAAAACTGAGGTAACAGCTATAGTAAGAGAAGTAAGGCAAACCCAACATCTAGTGCTGTAAAAGTAGCTGAAAATATTGGTATCTTTTGAATTTACCATTTTAAACGAATACATTTTTCTCTTAAACCTAAAATGTTTTCTATAATTATACCATTGTTTTCATCCTTTATCACCTCTATTTTGTATGTTTTTAATTTATAATTTAATTTTATTTTTGTATTATACATTTACAGTCTAATTCATAAAAACTTATCAAGGGTTTATAACAGGCTTATAGAGCAAATATACATACAAAATTTGCTGCTTTATAAGCCTGTTATAAACCTTTGATAAGTTTTATGAATTAGGGGGTTACTCATTATTCAGGAATCTGCACTGTAATATATTTAATTCATTGGCCTACACAGAAAAAAAAATCATGTTTTTTTTCAATTAAACCTTTAATTGGTTTTAAAATAATTTTCAATTAAAATTTTAATTGATTCAATTACTTTTTCTGATATTTTCAATTAAATCTCACATTTTTTTTAATTGATACTATCATTTTGTTTACAGGCCCGATTTCAATTAAATTTTTAATTGATTCCACAAATATTTTAATTGAAACTCATTTTTATTTTTTTCTGTGTAGTAATGCTTATATATATTACTTGAAATAAATAAATAAATAAATAAATAAATAAAATAATATAAGCACACTTTTTTTAAATACAGTAGAAGACAGAATTGTTCACAAAAAGCTTTATATTAGAATATTTTTTATTTGTTTACCCATTTAGAGATATAAAAAAATAATACATATACTTGGAAGAGTCTTAGTCTACTACATATAACTAATGGCGTTTTCTTTTCTGGCAAAAATGTTACATATATGTTACACTTTTTACCTATTTCCCATATAAAAAAGGAAAAAAGTGTAACATTTTTGCCAGAAAAGAAAACGCCATAAAACAATAAAAAAATTAAAAAAAATTAAATTAATTTAACTCTGAAAAACTACTGCTTTAATTCTGTCAAGCATACTGTTGGCAAGATTTTCCAAAATGTTTGGACTTGTATATTTTACCAAGCTATTAGCGCACGTCTGTATGTATGTATGTATGTATGCTATAAAAAATAAAATTCTGATCTAGCAATAAAAGCTTGACCTCCGAATCTGTTATCAACATTTTCGCATTTATTAACTATTTTAATGGTTTTGCGTTTCTGAAAGTTTTACCATAAAGCAGATTATTTAATAATTTAAAAAATTATTTCCATAATCTATACTAATGTGTTATTTGGCCAAATTCAATAGATATTTTATGTTTGAATTGTATCAAGTCAGCTAATTGGGCCTATATAGAAAGCTTACGTATACAACAAAAAATAGAAAGGACTATGAACAAGAAGGAGGATACTGACAACCCTGATAAAGTCAACAAAAAATTGACGAAACGTTGGAAAACATGTAAAGAAGTTTTTTATTTACATTAAATAATATAGGCCCAATTAGCTGACTTGATACAATTCATACATAAAATATTTCCATAATTAATTTTATATAAATTACATATTCATATTTATTATTTAAATCTATAAGTAATTTTATTCTTTGGAATTCAAAGAGGTTTTGTTTTCGCTACAGAATGCTAAATTATTGTGATAATCATGAATTTTTATTATGTAAATACATACGTATGTATATTAAATAAACTTCTAATATATATCCAATATCCGAGTCAGTTGAAATGGTTTCCAAATAAAAATTTATAAAATAAATAATTATTAATTGAAAATTAATAAAGCGTCATGATGACATCATTTTTTTTAACAAATGGTTATGAGCCCAGTGATCGCCTAGATTAAAATGATTAATTTTTTGGTGAGAAATAATAATTTGAAATAATATGGCTGATCTGCATGAAAGTTTCCAAGTACCAAAATTGACGTCCACAAATTATTTCAATTGGAGGTTTAAAATTGAAATTTTCCTAAAGCGCGAATGGCTATGGACTGCCATCACTGAAGTATCTAATGGGACAAATGAAGCGATTTGGCGAAAGATCGACCATAAAGTGCATGCTACTATTGCTTTATGTATTGGTAATGACCAAATTCATCACATACGAAATACGTCAAATGCAAAGGAGGCATGAGATGCGTTAACAAATTTTATGGTGTTAAAGTAAGGCTGCTTCGTGAGTTTATGTCGCAAAGAGCAAATGAGGATACCGATATTGAGACGCATGTCAGTTAATTAAATGAAATATTTTAAAAACTTGTGGCATTCGGCAAATCTAGAACGTGGGAATTTTTAATGACAGCTACTATGTTAGGTTCACTTCCGAGTAGTTATGATGGACTTATAACAGCAATCGAAGCTCTAGTAAGTGCAAAAATTATAGAAGAGTTTCGTCGAAGACAAGAAAGAGACAAGGTCGTTGATGGTTCCGATGTACTGCACGTTTTAAATTTTAAGCGTATACTCTACGTGGAAGGCAAACAAAGAAAGCAGATCTAGGGCAAATGTTATAGAACAAGGCAGACCAGAAAAATCTTCCGAACATCTTTCTGCAGTGGTGCAGAGGGTTAGCACGCAAAGAATTCTGATGAGAGAAAGTGGTGTTTCTCGAAACATATGTAAATTCAACAACCCAGGTTCGAATCCCAGCCAAGAAAATTATCAATAACAAATTTTAATAAAAAATTTTTTAAGATGTAAAACAATTCCTACCTTGAGTAAAAATAATTTAATGAAAATTAAATTTAATGAACTCGAGTCCGACTAAATAAATATCAAAAAATCTTTTTTTTTTTTGTTGGTACAAAAGATAATGAAGACGTTTTATACGTGCCTCAAATTGGAGGCAATTTAATTTCCGTAAGATGCTTGGTTGAAATTGAAATAGAAGTTACGTTTTATAAAAATATGTGATATACGATCACAAAATAATGAACTGATAGCAGTTCGAGACATTAAAAACAATTTATACAAACTCCGAGTAAACAATTATGTGAATTATACAAAAATCGGAAACATCCACAACTGGAACCGAATTTTAGGCCATCGTAGTATGGTTTAAAATTAGCTGAATGTAATGAAGACTGTAAAAATTGTACTGATTGTGATCAAGGCAAAATTAACCCGTTTACCATTTCCTAAAGAATCTCAATTTCGATCATCAAAATTGTTTCAGCTGATTCATAGCGATCTGTGTGGACCAATGCAGACTACAACACCATCAGGTAAGCGCTACGTATTAACTTTGATTGATAACTTTTCATGTTACACAACTATTTATCTACTTAAAGAAAAAAGACTTTTCAAGAGTTTAAAGACTTGTTTTGAATTCACCGTAAATAAATTCGGTTAGAAAATACATTGCCTAAGAACGGACCGTGGTGGTGAAAATATCAATACAAATTTTGTGGAATATTTGAAGAAAAATTAAGGTAAGATTCAACGTACTGCACCGTATACGCCGCAACAAAATTGAGTTTCAGAGCGCAAGAATAGAACGCTTATCGAGATGACGCGCTGCATGTTGTTAGAGGCACTGATGGACAATAAATTTTGGGGCGAAGCAGTTATAACGGAAAATAACATACAGAACTTGATGAAATGGAAGTCAGTAAAATTAAGCCCGTTTGAGATGTGGAATGAGCGTCAACCACATTATGCTAATTTGAGACGTTTTTGTACAAGTGTTGAACTTAGAAAACTGGAGAAGAAGCGTTGTTTGACGGATTTGATGTGCATTCAAAAGCCTATAGATGTTTTGTGCCTGAAAAGGGCAAAGTTGTAGTTTCGCGTGATTTGAAGTTTACGAATAAAAACCTGAATATAAAATAAATAATAATTAAAGGTCCCAGTAATAATCCCAAAACTATACAAATAGGAGGAGAAATGTACAATAACGATACTCGTGGCAGTAGTGAGCCAGGCAATGATGATGATCAACAACTTGAAAATATTGACAACTTGCGGAGGTCACAACGATTCAATAAAGGTATTGCTCCTTTGCGATTTATAGAATAGATCGACATTGTTGTCAACGGTGAACCAACAAATTATAATGAAGCTGTAGAAGGCCAGGAACGGAGTAATTGGATTGCTGATATGGAGGAGGAGTACAATTCGCTAATTAAAAAAAAACTTGGAAGCTGGTAAACTTACTTAAGGGTAAAAATTTGATAGGCTGCAAATGGGTCTATAAATCAGTGGTGTCCAAAAATAAAAATGAAGCTGTAGTGGTGAGAGATGTTGCCCAGCAAACATAATGTCAAACGCTTGAAATAAGTAAAACAGACAGAGTTTTTACCAGTTTTACCACCTTAAGAAAAAATAATAGGGACCGTAAATACCAATTCTCAATATCAAGAACATTTAGAACATTTATTTTGCGAAAAAAAAAACAAAAGTAAATCCATCTAAAACAATGCTTAAAAAAGTATAGTCGGTCAAGCCCGACTTAAAAGTATTTATATCGATATAAAGTTTAACACAGAAATCATGACGCTAAATTTTTGGATGATCGATCCGCAATAGGTTATATCTCCCATATAACGCCCATTTCTGAAAAACTATTTTATACATATACTAGGATGGAAATGCTTTACACTGCAGTTATTTATCAGCTGTATTACGAAAATCAGCGTTACGTGATGGTGTGTTTTTACAACTCTGGATTTTTTTCTTATGTGAGGTCAAAAGTTATGAAAATAAATGATGAAAATAGGTATTGAAAATTGGACCTTCCGCATGGACTACCTACAGCGAAATTGCGACCAACATTTTCCTTCGGGCCAAAAGAGTTTCTTTTTATACCCTACACCACCATAGTGGAAAGGGTATATTGGATTTGTGCTGATGTTTGTAACGCCCAGAAATATTGGTCCAACTCCCATCTTAAAGTATACCGATCGACTCAGAATCACTTTCTGAGGGATGGGATTAAAACTGGTGGAAATCGGTCTATTATTTCACCTGGCCCCCACACAAATGTCCTCCCGAAATTGGGGTATACCGATCATAAATGCTTGAATTATGCAAGTATCCAAACAAATTTCATCACAAATGAGTGGTAAATGAAGCCAAATCACATCAACAAATTTTGTGCAGATCGGTCCATAATTTCGCGTAGCTTCCATATAAGTCCCAATTCCGAAAATCACTTTAAAGAGCATAACTCTCTCAAAAATGTTTTTATCCAAATAATATTCAAAACATATATGCAAAAATAATATGGTGCAATTTTATGATGATCGGTCCATAATTAGTCATAGCTCCCATATAAGGCCATTTCCGAAAATCACTTTAAAGAGCATAAGTTTCTTATATACATAAATAATGACACCTAATTTTATAATGGTCGGTCCATAATTAGTCGAAACTCTCATTTAAGACCTTCTCCGTAATTCACTTTAACTTCCATAAATCTTTTACATGTATTTATATCGAGATAAGGTTTAACATACATAATATTTATATTCAAATACATCATGACACTAAATTTTTGGATAATCGGTCCACAATAGGTTATTTTTTCCAATATAACGCCCATTTCTGAAACACTGTTTTATACATATACTGGGTGTAGGGTATTATATGGTCGGGCTTGACCGACCATATACTTTCTTACTTGTTTATATTTATAAATATTCTACTTTTATCTACTTATATGTACATAAAATTCGTTACAGTCGAATATAGAACTCTTTAAATATTTTTAAAGTTTGTATGTTAGCAAAAAAAAGCGTTAATTAAATTCCAAAATTTAAAAAAATAAAATTAAAATTTTCTGTTTTCCGTTTTCCCGGGAATATCCAAACCGTAATCAAATCGTAGGCGGAAATTTCCTTCTTCGAAACACTAACTAGAAAAAACGAGAAATTATTTTTTATATGCATAAACAAATATTTAATAAATTATTTCACTGAATTATATTATAATGTTGATATAAAAAAATATTTATCTGCTGGATTACATACAAAGCAATCATAATAAAATAATATTTAGTTATACTTTTTATAGATAATTCTATTTCCCGGAATCTTACACGCAACTAATTAAAATGCAAGTTGACAATTGTTTCAACTCAGTAATTAGTCTATATATGTACCAAAATATTTCTGAATGCAAATAACTACTCGTAAAGTAGACTGACTTGACTTTACACTAAAACATTTAAACAGTTAAAGCAGAATATTTGTATTAAATGGCGGCACATGTGACACTTTACACGGAAGCAGTGATGACACTTAATGACAACGCCATACAAAAAACAGTTAATTATATGGCGCGCACCATCGCATACATATACATACTCGTATGTATTTAAATGAGGGCATTGCCAGACTGCAATAATGTTGCATTCATTCCGAAGGCTGCTATTCGGAGGGTTTTATGAATTGTATTGTGCACAAATACTATACTGGAGAATTCTTCTTTAGTAAATCAAAGTCAGTTTGTCGTATTGTTGACAAATCAACAAACACCCATTGTTCTACTATGTATGTAGATAGGATAGATACACACAAGTAAATACATACAAACATATAAATAAATTAAAATGACTGTAAATTCTTGACTTTAAATGTGCTTAAAAAGCAATACGTAAATTAAAAATATTTGCACGTAATAAAGTGTTTTCAACGTTACCCAGGCACGTGAACAATTTTCCATCTGTCTTGTAAAAGTTCGATTGTACTCGCGTAAGTGTGTAATATTTTATTTATTCATTCATTTATGAATACAACAATCTGTTTTCAAATGAATCTACCATGTAAATTATTATACACATTGACATAAACAATCGTTAACAATAAATGAGCGTTTTAACCCACTGCCAATGGATTTAAGAATCACAAAAAGGAACTGTTTTAACCAAAATTATAAAGAGTTACTTCTTTTTATCAATAAACTGGAAATAATTTATGCCAATCACACAAACTATATTGTATACTAACTACATACGTAAACATAATCCCACATAACTACACTTATTTATTACATATTAACATATTTTCCTTCCTTTTATTTACTTTATTTTCATGCCATTCAAAACTTTTGTAACATTTAGAAGCCACATTTGATGGACCTCCATTGTCTGCGAATATTTGTTTGTCGCCGAAATCCCTTTTGCGTTTGGTTGTCGACCACGATGATTTGCATAAACGTAAATTGTATAAAACATTTACGTCGTCCTCCGTAGCTGCGTCATCCATAAACGGAAAGATGGAAGTAAAAAATCAAGATCATGATTTGGAAGAAGAGTACAATCATTTTATTAACAATGTTCGTTTAACGCCAGTGGCTTTTATGAAATTGTGTCCAGCTCTATTGGCTCAAATAGATCAACAAGTGTGCATACAGTCCCTTCCTTTAACGCATACCAATTCCAATAAAGGAGTTTTGTGGAATGGTAAGTTCAAAATAATTCTATTTCTACAAATTAGAGCTACAATGATTAACGCTAATATTCTCTGTTGATTAGAAATACCTGGTATTGGAACAAGAAAATTTGGCAAATGTAGTCACTATTAATAGATATCGGACATATATGTGTCCAAAAATCTACAATATAGGTTGAACCAGTAAAAGTTTTGTTTCAAAATATATGAACAATTTTGTTGTAGTAATCCATATACATATATGTATGTATATGTATATTATAAATGGCTTTGTGAGTTTGTTTGTTCCGCAATCACGCTTAAAATTTGAAATATTGATAGAAGCATGCTTGAAAGCTTCAACTGAATATATATTTTTAAAACTTGGACATAGTCGTAATAAAAAGGGGGAAAACCGGTAAATCGAAACCGCTAAACCGATTTTATTGAAATTTGAAACGTAGGTAGATCCATGTCAATAGACTATATTAAGAAAAATAGTAAAAAATTTATTTCAATTTAATCAATGTTTACATTTTTTACATATTGTTACCATTTACTATTTTGAAAAGCTAAAGTTCAGTCAGTAAGAGTATGAGCAGAACAAGCACGACACGACGTTTGTGAAGTAAACTTTGTTTTATTTGTTAAAGGTGGCGATTCTCATTCTACTTAGAAACTGTGCCGTGCTTGTTCTGATCATACTCTAAGCTCAATAAAAACAAATATTGATTATGCATTTAAAATTAAAGATGGCAAAAGATGACTAAGTATGAAAAAGATGACTGAAAGAGGACACAAATTTTATAGATGACAGCGAGTTAAAATAGATGGTTGTCCTCCAAAATAGAGGACGTATGGTCACCTTAACTATATCTTTTTTCAAAACTCGGACTAAGTCGGGAAAAAAGGGATAATTGAAACGTTGATAGATCCATGCTTAGAAACGTCAACAGTTTATATATATTTTTTCAAAACTTTGACCAGGTCGGGTTAAATAGGGGAAACCCCGATAAGCTGAAACAGTTAAACTGATTTGATTGAAATTATAAACGTTGAGAGATTTGCGCTTGAAAGAGTTAATAGATACTTATTTTTTCAAAACTTGGACTAGGTCGGAATAAAAAGAGAAAACCCCGGTAAGCCCATAGGCTGGACCTAATTAATTGACATTTGAAGCCAAGAGAGATCCAAACACGAATGTGTTCATAGGTTACCTTATCCTAAGGGAAAAAACGTTAAAATTGGTACCTTTTTGATTCATAAACAATCAAGCCCAAGCGGGTAAACCGATTTTATGAACCATAAATATACCCATGCATGGAAGCGTCAATATGGCATATTTTTCACGACAATGACAAGGAAGGGAGAAATAGGTGAAAGTTATTTTCTTTATAATTCGACCCATTAAGCGGAATAACATACTTAAAATTTTAAATGTGGACTTCTGTAATTTAATATAAGTTACCAAATAAAATGTACTGTTAAGGGTGCTGTAGCTTAATTGGTTAGCACATTTGATCATTAAGCATGAGTTGGTATTTGTAGCCCGGGTTCGATTCTCAGCCGCTGCCACTCAAACAACATCAGTTTCTGATAATTATTAGTTTTTCTATCTATCATAACTTATATTTATCACAGCGCCCTCCTTCGGTGGTATAGCATTTCAACGCCACCTTAGTAAAATAATTAAATAAAGGCTATAAAATCAAGCAGAGGCACTAAAAAAAGCTTCCTTCTTTCACCACTTTTACTTCTTCAACTATCCCCTTTCCAAAGAAAGTAACGCAATTATATATATCGATAATTTCACGTCAAGTGACCCAACTTTTTAAATTGATGTCTTCCGATTTTCAGCTCTATCAGTCAAGAACTGCCGGAGTTAGAGGGGGTTAAAGCTGGACATTTTGGTCATACAGGGTTTTCTTAAAATGGAAAAAAAAATTAAAATAGTGCATATGGTAAAAATTTAAACACTTTCTTCTTTGAGTTGCAAATTTTTTATAGATACCCCACTAGCATCCCATTAAGTTACCACAAAGCTCCTAAAGGAAAAGAACTAAGCTATCTTTGAGCAAAAAAAAAACAAAAAACTATGCCTCTTGCTACTAAGTGACCACAGGAAAGGAAATTGTCTAAAGTGTCTTTTGAGGAAAAATAAAAAAACTCCATTTAAAAAAAAAAAATAAAAAAAATGGGGGAAAATGAAAATGATGCATGTGCCAAATATTGAAAAATCCTATTCTTGAGTTAAAAAATATTTTTTTTGATAGATGTGGGATATCTATCGCATCCCATTAAGCGATTATAAAGGCCTTAAAGGAAATTGTATAAGCTTTCTTTTGAGGGAAAAAAAAATAATTTTAAAAAAAATTAAAAAAAATTTTTTTAAAATTAGGGCACAACCCATAATGTTTACATGTTGTACAAAAGTGGACAAAAACATAATAAACAAAAACAAATGTATTCAAGTTTTCGAGACGAAATCTTGACATGAATACGAAAAAACTGAAGAAAAAGAAAAAACAACTATGAATAGAAATTAATAAAAAATGATAATTACAGCAAAAACTTCGAACTACCAGAACTAACACTGGTTAAAGGATTGATGTTTGTCTGTTGACTGGCACCGCAGTGGTGCATGTGGTAGAACGCAAAGAATTCTGATGAGAGAAAGTGGGATTTCTCGAAACATATGTAAATTCAACAACCCAGGTTCGAATCCCAGTCAAGAAAAATTATCAAAATTTTTAATAATAAAATTTTTCAAGTTGTAATTCCTAACTTGAGTAAAAATAATTTAATGAAAATTGAATTTAATGAACTCAAGCCTGACTAAAATTATCAAGAAGAAAAAAAAAATTAAAGAAAATATTTTTGGAATGATTGAAGAATAACTATCTAAAGTCCTTTGGACAATTTTTGCTAGGACCAATAGGTAAAAAGTTACACTCATTTTAAGAAAACCCTGTATGACCAAAGTGTCAAACTTTGACCCCCTCTAACTCCTGCAGTTCTTGACTGATAGAGCTGAAAATTTGTGTCTGGCCTACTATCCAATAGAACATGGTGCAAATTTCATCCAAATCGGAAGACATCGATTTTAAAAGTTGGGTCACTTAACGTGAAAATGTCCATAAGCATATTAATTCCCTGAGTGTTACTTCTCCTTTTAAAACTTATATTTTTGTAAATCGTTATTCGTTCGATTAACAGATTAAATTTTAAAAATGAATTGATCAATTGTATAATAAACAATTTTAAACTTTTATTCGATTTAAATATAAATCGAATAATTGACAACCCTATTATTTTCTCCTGTTCCATTAAAAGCTTATTTTCCTTATTATCATGTGCGAAACATTTTTCAACATAAATGCCAACAATTGTATAACAAATTCCAAATATGTAATTGAATTTACTGTAAATATTTTACGTTTGAGCACTTGCTAATTGTTTTCATCAATAGATCAATATAAAAAATTCCCATAATCATTGAACAAATTTTTATTCCAAGCAATACCATGACTATGTATTTATTTACTATATTCATGAATCACAATATCAATTGTTTTTAATAACTTTGTAAATTTACTTTTTTTTAGCTTGGATTTATGCAAGTGCTTCAATTTTTATACTCTCAGCTTGTGGACTTTTGGGAATACTTTTAGTGCCTTTAATGAAAACAGTAGCTTATCAGGATATACTCAACTTTTTGGTAGCTGTTGCAGTGGGTACACTGAGCGGCGATGCTCTAATGCACCTCATTCCTCACGCATTGGCTAGTCAACAGAAGGCACCCGAGTCCCATGAACACCATCATAAAGAGGAATCCTCACATAAGCATGATACCAGTGTGATATGGATTTGTGCTTGTGCATTTTTTACTGCCTTATTTATGTACATTATTGAAACGATCTTGCCCTTATTGAAAGGTGACAATGCTGAAGGATCTCATGGGCATAGTCATCATAGTCACAGTAGTCATCCACCAACACAAAAGAATAATGAAAAACCATTAAGTAATCCGATGGCTGAATTAGGCTCCGAAAAGGCCGCCGAGCCTTCAACAACCGATGTACGGGAATTGAATATTATGTTAAATGAAGCCAAAATTGATATGAAAAAGCCTTCAAGACCTTTAACGCCTGTGGCTTTTATGGTCGTCATTGGTGATGGTTTGCACAATTTGACCGATGGCTTAGCTATAGGCGCAGCATTCGCCTCTGATCCGGTCACCGGCTTGGCAACAGCATTTGCTGTTCTTTGTCACGAATTGCCTCATGAATTGGGCGATTTTGCATTGTTACTTCAAACTGGTGTCTCTATACGAAGAGCCATTTGCCTTAATATTGTCAGTTCAGTTTTAAGTTTTTTTGGTATGGCTATTGGCCTCTTAATAGCCAATCTTCACACGAATATGACTCAATGGATATATGCAGGAACAGCCGGTTCTTTTCTATATATAGCTTTTGCCGATTTAGTCCCAGCTATGGCGAACGAAAGCAATGGAAAATTGAAAAGTTCATTAGTACAAGTTTTAGGTATCATTATTGGTGGCCTAATAATGTTAGTCATAGCCATAAATGAAGATGAATTAGAAGAACTGTTCAACTAACATAACAATAATAACTATAATTATAACGCCTATTTAGTGCCAAGTATTACTATGTTATACAAAGTAAATATCCTCTCATCATGTTAGTAATTAAGAATTAGTGTTACTTTATAAATAGAAACCTGAAGAAATACATGTACGAACAATCTGAACAATTTTAAGTAAAACGAATTTGTGAAATTTTGATTTTTTAATTTCAATTAAAAATCAATATAAAATATTTGTAATGAAATATGTAAGTTAAACAGCTTAATATACGACTAAAATAAATAATTTTAATGTAAAACCCTTCAAAAATGTGTTTATTAATTTGTCAAATTTTAAAGAACTTTAGCTACAATATCTATCAATGCCGAAATTGGGAGGTTGAATTTGTCATATGCGGCGAACTCTGAACGAACAAACAATACGGGGTGACCATGTTTCATTTTAGTTTTTAATGTTAATTTCATTTTAATTATTGTTTTATAGTTGTATTGTATAGTTGTATTTATGGCAGCACCAAGTCTGTTTTCGCCTACAAACCAACAATCTGGCAAGCCAGGCAAGAGAAAAGATAGAAGAAAACAGAAATTATTACCTCGAGTTGTGTTCGCCACGACAGCTGTAGAAATCGCTGTTTAAGAGCTAGTTTGTTACTTGTCAGTTAAACTCAGCTTAACACACTGTTATATTAATGGCCAGTTTTTAACTTAAAAATTAAAGTGTGTTTAAACTTAAGTTCTGTTTAATTGCCAAATTCATTTTTATAGATCATATTTAAATACAACTTAAATCACTGACTACGCCCATTTAAATACAACTTAAGTTTTTCATACTACCATATGATTTTGACAGTTCTGCAAATTATGAAAATTGCGAATTGAAGTTTTTTATTATTTGATAAAAATATTCAATAAATAAACTCGCCGCGAATAAAAACATTGTGCTTATTATTATCAATATCAACTAAAACAATGAATTTAGATGAAGAGGATATGAATGATGCAGCTTTTGTCCATTTAATTTACAACAATTTGTGAACTAAATAGTAAATCAGCTGTTAAATAAAGAAGTTGTTTATATTTTTTTCATATTTAATAGTGCTACCATACTTTTATCATAATTAAATACCAAACTTAATTTGAGACTGAAAAAATGAAACCGTATTTAAATACAACTTAAGTTTAAGAAAAAATTAACAAATTTCGTATTTAAATATCAAGTTAAAAACTGGTCATAAACCTCAAATATATTTTGCCGGGATTCAACTACTGATTGTGTTTCTCAGTAGTGGATTACCTCCTGTCAATTTTGTTAGAATTGCCGTACTGTTCAGTCAAAATACATATGGCATTCATCCTAATTTTTTATATAAATATGGCAATATCTTAAATTTTCGCAAAAAATCAAACCAACGTATCCTAAGGAATTCTAAAAATTACAATTTGCAATTGTTAGAAATGAATTATTATTTAGTGTTTTAGAGAATTTTTGTTTTTTTTTTAATAAATTAGTTTGTTAAGCGAAATCTTTGAAAGAATTCGGCGTCGGTATAAATGCAGAAATGATTTGGACGTGTACTTATTGTTCGTATCTTTCTAACAATTGATATATTTAAGTTATTATATGTGTTTCAATCACTTAAATCCTCATCATCACTAGAATAATCCATTTTTTTTTAATTTTTGTTAAAATGTCGTAAATTTCTTTTCACTTGTTGAATTGTTTATTTTATTTTTCAGCTGTTTGTATTTTGACATTTTATATCTAGGTTTAACTCACCAATGATGCTCAGTTAAACCTAGATTATATATCAAATAAATAATAACTGAGAAACACAATTTTTAGTTTAATCTAGGTTTAAGCGAAAAATGTAGATTATCTTTATCCCAGAAACTAGCTCTAAGAGTACTTTTCCTTTTTGTAATAAATAAAATATAGGAATTAATAATAAATAGTATTAAAAATAGTTGGTGAATTAAATAACGTGTTTTATTTCATCACAATAACTATATATTGTTTCGGTGGCCGTTATTAAATTTCAAATAGTTTCATAATATTAGCAAGCTATCGATAAGAAAAATAACCCAAATTTAATGGTGGAAATGGCTCTATGGTATATGAATGTAAAATTCAGCAAAAATAAGTTTCATGTAAAAATATATGTATAACAAAATAACTATAAAATCCCTTAAAAATCACTTAAATACGAATAAAAATGGATTTTGCAAAATTCTACACAGAACATATGTATGCGTGTTTCCCATTTAAGGTAAATTCCGAAAATCTTTAAAATACGACTAATTCTGTTAAAAATATCGTTCTCAGGTTAAAATTCGACACTAATATTCCTCATATACATAAAAATCACAATTATGTAAATGCCAGAATACACAGAATATACAATTTTTGGTTGCAGAAATCTTTAATAAACGAAGCAAACTTTGAATATACAACAGAAGAGAAACCCCTTTCGTTGTACAGGGACACTTTATTGTGAAAATATAAAATATCTAACAAAATTTAATGACATTAAGTACAAAGAATATTTCGTAATTCCCAAAAAATGAGACGAAATTCACAAAATTATATTTTTTTACCAATCGGATTTTAAAGATCTTAATTTCTTTCAAAGCATATTTTAAAAGTTTAAAAACTTTCACGAGCTGCTCAATTATTTTCAAAATTAAAGTTTTCTTAACCGTTGTGCATTCGATCAACAGTTGTTGGCTTTACCAACACATTTGTTTGATTTGTACACGATTTAAATAAAGACAATTACTGTTTGTAAACATTTTCAGCTTTTAATGATGTTTGGGAGTTTCTATTGCAATATTATTTTTAAAATTTTATACCTATATATTGCTGAATAAAACATTTTTGGGAAATCGTAACGTGTTCTGCATCTCTTATTTGAGTTTAAAACATCTACAAATATTTCTCAATATGAACTCTTTGTCAGTTGATTTTTTCCGAAATCACGCCTTAACGGCTGAACCGATTTTATTGAAATTTTGACTATAAATAAATCCTTACCAATTGTCTATATCTGTTTTAAAAACTTTGACCAGAAAGAGATAAAAAGGGGAATACAGGTAATATTTTAAACATATTGTTTTTTTTAACAATTATTAACTTTGTTATGAAGTAACAACATTTATATTTTGGCTTTATGTACTCACAAAAAAGTCAGTGACTATGTTAAACTATTTAACCTCTTCAGTTAAAGGGTTAATATACCGTTCAGTAAAGCTAAATACGGGAAAAATCAAAATGTAAAATTGAAACTACGCTTGTTAGTTTGTAAATTTTTTAACAGATATAAATGCAATTAAACCCTTCATTGACAAAGTGTACGGAAATGCAACTGGTAAGCACCTTAATATTTATGTAAATTTATTATACCACCACCAAAAAGATGGGGGTATATTAAGTTTGTCAATCTGTTTGTAACACATCGAATTACTGGACGTACAACTAAAAGGTCTATATATTATGGGTCCCTATAAGATTCTAAATGTACGGCCACACTTGGCAAATATTTACTTAAAAAAAGCGTAACCACTTATTTTAGCACAAATCGATCCAGTTGGATACGAGTTATAGATTAAAGTTTTAGACTATCTCGATATTTATAATGCAGATAATATCATTACATTTTGCACGCTTTATTTTTATTATAGAAGGATAAGTTCTGTTGACCGTAGTCCCCATATAAAAATAATTTTAATGCGCATAAAACAGAAATGTAAATGCACATATGTACATATAAATCGTCGTACAGACGATCATAGTTTCTTTACGAGGACTACCTCCGAAAACTCATTAACCTACATAAATATCCATATCCAACCGAAATTTTACACAGATCAGTAAAAGTATGTACATATTATATTATTGACTTATATTATTGACTATTGAAAGTTGGTTCATAATTGGGCATAGCATATATAATAACCACATAGTATACAAGTTTATATTCGGCATGGCCATATTTCTTTTAAAACCGCGTACTTTTATGTTAATGATCACGTCAAAGTATTTAGTACAAAACCATTTTTTAAGAATAATAAAATTATTAGGTCCTTATCAGAGATTAAAAATCTCGATATAATATAATTTGTTTTTCAAAATGGTTAATGAATTTGTTTTGAAAAAATGTTGTCCCATTAAAGAACTTTTTGTGCATCAATGGAAAAAATGATTATTTTATATTATTTTTAAATAGGACTGAAATGTTTCAAATTTTGAATTTACTTTGAAAATATATGTAAGTAGGGTGATAAGCCAACAATTTTTGTCGGTAAGGCCAGTTTTAAATTTAAGCTTTACATTTTTTCACAAAAACAAAAAATTCAATATACAGAAATTTTTGAGGTTAGGATCACCAATATTTTGTATACCTTACGTTTTAATGCTTAGTTTTTTGCTATTCCTAAAACTCCCAAAATGTAAAATGATCAGCGGTCGGGAATAAAAGATAATGAAAATCCGGGCAATGCTGGGTACAATCGAAAATCGACAATTACATATAAAAGACAAGTTATACTGGACCACCACGTCCACCACGACCATGCATATTGATTTCGATTCTTTTATTAAAAATTTGCATAGCAACACACAAATAATCCAGTAGTGTTAAATTGCATGATCGGCCGACCAAATAACAGCTGAATTTCGGGAAATTTGATTTGCAATTGTTTCTATATCCAGTTACAAATATCTTGACATTCCGCAAAAAGTAGCTTGATTTTGAAAAAATAACTTTACAAATTAAAAATAGATACTTATTGGGAAAATTATCATTTTACTGATATTTAAAACCAACAAAATGAAGTTTTTCATATAGAGATCGAATCGACTTTTATTTGATCATTCAACATGTTTTACTCTATTGCGTAAATAATTCTATCTACTGGCATGAATATTACTTTGAAATGTATAAGCGAGTTTTTTATTGCGTTCAAAGTCTAAGTTTGTATCAATATTTTTAAATAAAATGTGAAACTCACGATTATTCTTCTCCCTCATGTTGTAAAAACGGATTACTTAATAATATTTTTTTGAACAAGTAAAACCAGGGTTTTAGTTTCGTTATTAATATACCCCCATAGGATTTTGCTGTTTTTTTTAAACGAACTTTGGTTTTTTTTACCTCATTAAATAGAAAAGAGTTTGTAGATTAATTAAAATTGAACAAGAGTTTATATTTGGCTGTACCGAATCTTATATAGCCATCACCAAATACCAATAGTGTGATCTATGAATACTTGAAACTAATTATACTCTACGCCACAATAGTGGGGAGGGTATATTGGATAAACTTGGTCCAACACCCACCTTAAATTATACCGATCAACTCAGAATGAGTCCCTGAGTCGATTTAACGATGTCCTTCCGTTTCGCTGGCTGGCTGTCCATGTAAACCTTGTGCGCATAGTACTGGTCTCAATTTTGAAAATATTTCGATAAAGTTTGGATGCTTGGGATTGACACTAGTTGAAATCAGTCCATTATTTCACCAAGCCCCTATACAAATGTCCTCCCAAAATAGGGGTAAACCGATCATAAACATTTTATTTATGCACGTATCCCAACAAATTTCTCCAGAAATAATTTAAGCATGAAGTATTATCTCATCAACAATTTTTTGTGAAGATTCATAATTGACTATAGTTCCGCTGCCAAATGTCATTTTAAAGAGCATAACTCTCTTAAAACGTTGGTATCCAAATCATATTCAGCATATGTAAGCCTGTTTCATTATACACAAAAAACGTTTAACCCAATTTTGTGATGATCGGTCGATAATTAGTCGTTGCTCCCATTTAAGGCTCACTTCCCAAAATCAATTTTACAGCCATAAATCTCTTAATAACGTTAGTATCCAAGTAAAATTGAACACAAATTAGTTTCATTATACAGAAATCATGACAACTTATAACGGTCGGTTAATAATTAGTTATAGATCCCCTTAGAAAATCACTTTAATATCTATAAATCTTTAATAAGTGTTTAAATCGAGATAAAATTTAACACAAATAATATTTATATGCACAGAAGTCATGCCACTACATTTTTGGAAGATCGCTTCATAATAGGTCATAGCTGCTATGTAGAGTCCATTTCTGACTATACTTTTTACTTCGAACAAATAGGAATATTTAACATGTACTTATTGTTATGTCCTATTTTAAAAACTGTCCACGGTATGTATGTATACATACATATCTGTCTTAAATATTAAGAACACACATATTTTTAGATAAAATAATCAATTTTACTTAACGAGTCCATAAATAATAATAAAAATACTTAAAACTTTTTATTGTTTAAATCAAAAAAATATTTCTGGCTATGAACAAAATATTAGCACAAGTGCTATTGTGTATTTATAAAATATAAAAAATACATGTATGTATATACATGTATGTATATACATGTATGTATTTATGCATATAAATATGTATCTGCATATCGTCACCTAAAATGCCCAAAGACGTAACCCTCATTATCATAATTTTACAGGAGAAGCAAAAAACATTATAAAATGCAAACTGTTTAATTGAAAATCGCGATTTCTTCATATCTTGTCTTAATATATTACTATATATATGTATATAGACGACAAACTTATTTCTGTAAAAAACAAGTAAAAAAGTATAGTCGGTCAAGCCCGACCATATAATACCTTACACCCAGTATATATATAAAATAGTTTTTCAAAAATGGGCGTTATATGGGAGATATAACCTATTGTGGACCGATCATCCAAAAATTTAGTGTCATGATGTCTGTGAATATAAGAATGTGTTAAACTAAAAGATTTATGAAGCTTAAAGTAAATTACGGAGAGGGTCTTATATGGAATTTCGACTAATTATGGACCGATCGTAATAAAATTTTACCATATTATTTGCATACATATGAAATATATTTGCGTTAAATATTATTTCGATACCAACATTTTTGAGAGAAGAATTTTTAAAGTGTTTTTCGGAAGTGGGTCTTATTTGGGAGTTTCGACTAATTATGGACCGATCATAAGAAAATTGTACCGTATTATTTGTAAACATATAAAATATATTTGTGTTAAATATTATTTGGATACCAACATTTTTGAGAGAGTTATGCTCTTTAAAGTGATTTTCGGAAGTGGGCCTTCTATGGTAGCTACGACTAATTATGGACCGATCATAATAAAATTGTACCGTATTATATATGAAATATATTTGGCGTTAAATATTATTGGGATACCAACATTTTTGAGAGAGTTATGCCCTTGAAAGTGATTTTCGGAAGTGGGCCTTATATGGGAGCTACGACTAATTATAGACAGATCATCATAAAATTAGACCATATTATTTGTAGACATATGGAATATATTTGCGTTAAATATTATTTGGATAGCAACATTTTCGAGAGAGTTATGCTCTTTTCGGAAATGGGGTTTATATGGAAGCTACGAGTAATAATGGACCGATCTGCACAAAATTTGTAGATGTGATTTGTCTTCATTTACCACTCATTTGTGAAGAAATTTGCTTGGATACTTGCATAATTCAAGCATTTATGATCAGTAAACCCCAATTTCGGGAAAACATTTGTATGGGGGCCAGGTGAAATAATGAACCGATTTCCACCAGTTTCAATCCTATCCATCCTTGGGCCGAACAAATATTATGTACCAAATTTTATCGAAATATCTTCAAAATTGCTACCTGTACTCTGCGCACAAGCTTTACATGGACAGCCAGCCAGACGGACGGACATCGTTAAATCGACTTAGAAAATGATTCTGAGTCGATCGGTATACTTTAAGGTAGGTGTTGGACCAATATTTCTGGGCGTTACAAACATCAGCACAAATCCAATATACCCTCCCCACTATGGTGGTGTAGGGTATAACAATGTGGGTTAAGTATTTTGTGTTTTATGAAAACGTTCAAATGATCCATTTCTTGCATAAAATCGTTAGTTTGGAACGTAGAAGTTTAAAATTTTTAGGAGCATTTTATTTTAGCCTTGTGTTCCAGATTCAATCAAAAAACGAATTTTGATTTTTTGAGGTTACGTCTTTGGGCATTTTAGGTGACGATATATAAAAATAAATGTCTGTCTGCCTGTTTGTATGTTTGTGCTTAATAGGAGGCCAAACCCTTGGACCATCTTCCTGAAATTTTGACAAAATGTTAATGTGACTCTGGAAGGAATAATAGGCTATATGATGTTTTGATTCGACAAATTGGAGTGGCCCCGCCCATATAACCCAATAATTTAAATCGCAATATTTTGGTGCATATGGTAGGAATGCGTACCAGGAGAAAAGTGGGACCACGCCCCTTTTTAGGCAAACTAAAAATCGTAATATAGTCTTAACTACTGGACCGACCGTCATTAAATTTTCACAACAGGATATTCTTACGAAATAATAAGTTATAAAAGTTGTAAGTGGACAAAGGGGCATGGCCTCGCACACTAAAATGTATCGCTCATATGACGCGCTTCAGTATCCTATTATTTTTCCATATGGAGATGATGGATATCACTTTGAAATGCGTCAAATCAATCAAGCAACCCGTAAGGCCGTTAAATATCCTGTTCAGTTCTTAAATTCACTCGATGTGCCAGGCTTTCCACCACATGTGCTACAACTTAAAATTGGAGTGCCAATTATTTTACTGCGTAATATCGTATGAATAGCCGTGGTGGCTTTACAATCGCACTCGACTTGCAGTAAAAAACTGAGAAATAAATTATTAGAAGCGACCATTATAACAGGAAAATATAAAGGTGCAGATGTACTTTTGCCACGCATTCCAATGCTACCAAAAGATTTACCATTCGATTTTAAACAATTGCAGTTTCCTGTTCGGTTAGCGTTAGCGATGACTGTTAACAAAGCTCAAGGTTAATATCCCGTGTAAGAAAACCCACCGATTTATATGTGTATGCTCCTGATTGGCAAACTAAAAATATTGTATATCCTAAAGCATTGCAATAAATAAATTAAAATTAAATAAATAAATTTTTGTAAATATATAAATACGTTTTATTTTATTTTATAACGAAGGAGGAAGCGAAGCAAACCTGGTTTAGTTTAGTGTAGAATAAATATTTAAACATATTTTTGTTTTTCTCTCATCTCTCAGATATTGCAAAATATCATTGCTCACTTTTAGAATATGAACTTCTAGGCAAACCTATTTATGTATAACATCCAAATAAATTGTGGATCAGAAGAAAATACACCTTAATTATTCTTAAAACACAGACGGTAAATATTTGAATCAAAGTGTAGTATGTGGTTATTACATCTAATCATTTAATTACATAGTGTGAATTAACATAAAAAATGTGTAAAAGTAAAAAAAAATATTAATTAAGATATAAAAATTAAATAAATTATACAAATATAAATGGGAATCACTCAGTTATTAATACATACATATCAAAACAAGAAAGAGTTTATATTCGGCTGTGCCGAATCTTATATTACCACCACTAAGTCACCTACTATGGGTTTATTTTGGTTGAATTACATCTCGATAATGATATTTAGAAGAATTTTATGCATATTCCAGTTATAATCAAGTATTGATATTTGTCTCTTATTTTAGAACTGCACACAGTAAATTAGGTACCAAAAATCCCCAGGCTTTTTGAATGTCAAAATTGTCACCTCTTTATACTCTGTGGTTCTTCTGGGAAGTGGAGCTTGTACGGGAGCTATGCTCAATTATGGACCCTCTTTCACAAAAGTCAATAGTACAATTTTTACAGATCAGTTGATCTGTGTAAAATTTCGGTCCGATATGGATGTTTATGTAGGTTAATGAGTTTTCAGGAGTAGTCCTCATAAGGGAGCTATGACCTATTACGGGCCGATCATCATGAAATTCTGTACGACGATTTATGTGAATTATTCGTATTGAATTTCAACTTAATAGTGATTTGTATAAGAGAATTATGCGCATTTAAGTGATTTTCGGAAATCGACGTTATATGGAGGCTATGGTCAAATCGGTCGTCATAAAATTGGGTGCGAATATTTCGATATATATATATATATGGACAATTTTTGTCGAATTTAAACGTGCTGCTAATGCAATGGGGGCTACGGTCAACTATGGACCAATCGTCATAAAATTTGGTATGAATATTTCTATATACATATGTAAAGACTATTTGGGTCGAATTTAAACTTGCTGCTCATGTTAATAAAGATGGCTATACACTACGTGTTTTTGCTTATGTATTTTTAAGTTTACAACTCACATGTTTTTCTTTATGTCTGTCAAAATTGGTTATTTTACATATGGGTTTTAATTTTTGTTCACCAACTTGTATGTACAATTACACGTGACATCGCCATGATTAAAACAGCTGATACGCTTAAATATTATTCTTTTTTACACATAAATTTCCATGTCGTTTCTTTAAAAAATGCGTTAAAGCCGCTACAAAGCGTCACTAAATTACCGGCGTCAAAAATATTGATTTAAGGTTTTTCGTTTTTTAATATACAAGATGTGGAGTTTGTATCAAAAATTTTTAAATAATTTATATCATTATTATTAAATTATCAAAATGGGATAAAAAAATATTTAATTTATCACTTAATGCAAATTCTTCATACGGCCGGCTAATGATAGCGCAGAATTAACCGTCGACAAATCTTTTCGCCTGGCATATACATTTGAAAACATGTGTTTGAACATAAGAAAATAGAGCGTGTTCTAATCGAAAAAATACATATGTATGTATTTCCACATATATTTTACACAAGCAAAGTTTTTGAGGTCACCAACTACATGTTTCTACTCCTATATGTAAAATTTGACATATACAATGTAAAAAACACGTAGTGTATATGCACCTTAAGAGATTAATGCGCATTGAAGTGATTTCCGGACGTAGACTTTATATTAGAGGTACGGTCAAATATAGACCGATCATCATAAAATTGAGAACGACGAGGTATACATGGATTATTTGTGTTGAATTTCGACGTGTTAGTGATTTTTATAAGAGATTAATGTGCATATACATTAGTAATTTTCAGAAATTTTACACAGATCAGTTATAAGCATGAAAACTATTATTGTATTATATTATACTATATACACCTAATTCTGTTGTTACGCGAATTTGATTAACACGTTTCCAAATAAATATTTCATTCTGTTTTTATGCGACTAGATTTGATTTAACGCGATCTAAAAATGTATGTAATTTTACCAGAAAACGTTGCTTGCACTGGTTTTGGAGAAATTTAAATTAAACACATAGTTGGCAGCATTAAAAATCGTCTGGTACGAAAACCAACACTATCAAAACAGGGGATTTCCCTTGTTTATTTCAAATAAATTTAGTTGAAAGTAAGAGTGTAAGAATTCAGTCAAATTTAAGTGTTAAAGACGAAAAGATATGATGTACTATGTCTATGTACTTTTTTAAATGAACTCTCTTTTCTATTGTTTTTTGTTTAAATAAAATATGTTTGTATATAAAGCAACATGAATTTGAATTATTTATCTTATTTTACCTGATATTTCATACGTGGAACCAATTCCCTTATTTAATATGGATACTCTATCTTTTTTTACGCGAGTTTTCGAGGAACGTATCTATCGCGTAAAAACAGAATTAGGTGTACTATTGACTTTTGTAAAAGTTGGTCCATAATTGGCCATAGCTCTCATACAAGCTCCACTTCTGAAAATAACAACAATTTTGACGTTTTGAAAAGTCAAAATCAGTTTCCTAGGGCAGTTCTAAATATCGTGTTTGAGATGGAATTCAACCAAAATAAATAGAAATTACGGTACAATATTTTATGACGTTCCCCCAATAATATGTGATTTGGTGGTGGGTGTATAAATTCGGCACAGCCGAATATAAACTCCTTCCTGTTGTTATTTCTTCTGGTTGCTTGCTAATTTGTATCATGTATAAAAATGAACAACAGATGTGATATTTAATAAATATGTAGGTATATAAGTTGTTAATTTATAATAATGAAAACAATTCTTGGTAAATTGAGCAAAACTAAATTTACACCAGAAAAATTTTATTTGCAAAAGCATTGATATTATGTTAATTTAAATATTACACAAATTAGGCGAAATATTATACAGTGTCATTATGCCAATTTAATTGAATGATGGAAATTAATGTGCAAAATGTGATTATTTTTAAATTTTGATCTAAATTTTTGATCACTTCGTAATTTTTGGGGCTATAATATAATGTTACAATATTATATAGGTAAAACCAGAAATACCCCTTCGGATTTTAACATTTAAAAGATCCTTATTATAGCGTTTTGGACCGGTAACCATAGGAGAAACAGGTATATTTTTCGTGACATAAATTCATTGAAGCGTGATGTCCTGATGTCCATCAACGTTTTCTGAGTGCACTTAATATACATATGTATATGTATGTATATCAAATTGTCTGAGAAATATGTATGTACTTTCAAGTAATAAAGATACGTGTAAACACTGACAAAATACATATTGTTGACATATGTCAACTTAAACAATTAGCAGAACAATTTTTGTTGAGAAGTTAATTTATACAGATCATGGTGACACATGACAACAATGATGCGTTAGATTTGTGGATTGAATTTGGATTAACACGAATGTGTTCATTAGGGGCATTACATTTTGGCACCAAACAGAATTTGTTACTAAATAAAAATAACAATGCAAAAAAAATGAACTAAAAACATTAAATTATAAATGCAGAATTTTGGCTTTTATAATTTAATATATAAAAAATGTAAAAAAATGTAACAAATCATTGATATTGATTATATGCATTTGTATAAAAATCATATTCATGCTTAAAGCTCCAAACTGGAGCATTCAAGTGCTGATAGCATCAAGATCGAACATAAAACTCACCAGCGCTGGTATAATAGTTACCAATAATAACAAATTAATTTTTCACCAACACAATACCAGATAATAGACACAGATATTTTGTTTCTATCAGAGATCATGGACAGAATTTTACACTGCTTAGTTTGAATATACATATTGTTCCGAAATTATATTTCAACTTAAATTTAACGGTTTGTAACGGCTGGTATCAAGCATGTTTTTCAAATTATTTCCATTTAGTGTTTGTCTATGGTTATGGTCCACTGTTGATAACACGCTGTTATTAAAATAGTTGAGCAGTATGGCTACATTAAGTTTTAATGGCTTTGGTTGAACATTATAGAAAGGAATTTTCGCCGGAAATTACGACAATATGGCGCTAGTGTATAAATAGAACAAACAGGACCACTCTAAAGTGAGTTTATTGTGAGTTATCGTTGAGTAGACAATAATGTGAAATACCAGTGCGTTCTTAAACTGTAATTTAAGTGTGTATGTGTTAAGGTTAAGATTCACCCATTTGTTCCGAACAAAAATTTTTCCGGAGAAAATTTTTTTAACTGATTTTTTTTGCAGCACGATTTACCCATTTCGAACGATTTTTCTGGAAAATAAAGTTGCCATATGCAAACAAAATCAATTACAAGTGGTAATACTGCGGCCATTGATTTAATTTGCTTTGGATTTTAAGTTTAAAAAAACAAATATTAAATTGCACGGTGCTACAGTGAAAATATACTTGGAAAGTGACCTAGTCAGTTGATTTAAATCCAATATAAGCTGAGAGTTGTTCGTAAAAAATATTTCTCTATCTCAAAAAGAGTGACGTCAAACTTTATGTGAAAAAACTTTGTCCGAACAAATATTTTGTTCAGAATGAATGGGTGAATATATCTTGAAAGTAAGACAGAGTGTTTACTTAAATTGTTTTGTACATTTGAAATTCAGATATTGGATTCTTTTTACATCGTATGAATTCACTAAGAAGCGATTTTTGGAAACTCGGCTGTTAAGGGGAATAAAAGGATAAAAAATGTTAACTATATATTTTTAAAACTAATAAAGCTAGAATAAAAATTTTAAGTTTGTCTATCTTTAATCAAAAAAGGAGAGTTCAGGTGTCTGGTACTATTAACAAATTCGACATTTTAGAGGATCAAAAAGGTTAAACACGGTACCCGTGGACCCTCTGCCCTTCGTATCTTCTAAAAAAGTAAACACAGAAATAAAATTTTAAATGCATTCGGAATTCTAAAGGCCCAAAAATGTATCCCTTTTTGGTACTTTTTTTTAAAAAACTGATTTTTCCAATAAAAAGATCTAGAAATATTATTCTCTAACTCCACGTCTTACAAATAATTACAAAAACTTATGCCGAGCGGAGGTTAAACGGTTAAAATCATATCCGTAAAATCATATGATACCGTTTGTATCTGCTAAATAAATAAACATAGAAATAAACTTAACTCAATGAAAAGCACAAATATTTCAGGTACTTTCTTGAACTTTGAATTCTTCATGCCTAAAAACGTATTCTCCGTACTTTTTTGGTACTTTTTTATAAAATTAAATTTTTCTATAAAAATTACATGGAATACTATTTTCTATTAGTAGGTACGTATTATTTAGAATTAATTTGAATATTTTCCAAAATATTTTTACACGGGGGACCAAAAAGGTCTAAAAGAGAGTAAAAACAAGGACATATTCTTTTATTTATTAAAATTAACGATCTTATGATGATAAAAAAATTAATTTAACCACTCAAAATTCAGTTATCAGTATGTTATTCGGAACTCAAATATCAGTAAACATTTTTTTGCGACCTATTTTGGGAGGACATTTGTATGGGGGCCAGGTGAAATAATGCACCGATTTAAACCAGTTTCAATACCATCCGTCCTTTTTGTATTTTTTGAAATTATATGTTTTCTATTCTAAGTATTTACTTCTATTTTAATTTTTCAATTAACTCGAACCCTGGTTGTTCGTTTACAATTCAGTAAACCAAACCCGAATTAGAATTCTTAAGACCTAAAAATTGTACCCTATTTTGGTACTTTTTTGTTAAAACCAATTTTCTCAATATAAACATCCAGAAATATTATTTCTAATTTCAGGGACAGTAAAATTTCGGTCATTCGTTAAAAGAATAAAGGATAATGCTAGTTCTTCAATTTCTATTCTTTTAAGGAATGACCAACCATTCGCAGACCCGGTTGATAAAGCTAACATTTTGGCTTAAATTTTTGCAAATAATTGAATTTTACCGGAAAGCAATCAACTACTGCCCGTGCTCGAAAGAGTATCAGTTACTATGCCAAATATATTATTTTGCGCGCGCGCAGTTAAAAGGGTTTTAGCGGATCCTAACATAAATAAGCAGTGTTCTTCGACGCTAGCTTGTGTTGCTAATGCAACGTCGGGTCCTAAAGAGGGCGAGGCTACCAACCTTGACAATTATCGCCAAATATCAATTTGTTCTGCACTTTCTAAAGTTATGGAAAGTATCTAGAGTCCAACAATTACTTAGCGACCGCAGGATGGCTTCCGTAGAGGACGCTCTACGGGTGACTTATTAGCCTTCCTATCGGAAAAATGGTGTCGTTCTATACATCGTTTTGGCGTGAGTAAAGTGGTGGCTCTAGATATTTCTAAGGCGTTATACAGAGTCTGGCAAGGTGCTCTTTTATCGAAACTCATTGCTTTTGGTGTCGGTGATAACTTCTCTCGATTTAAATCGAGTTTTCTCATCAGACGAGTTCAAAGTTAATTCAGGGGTACCCCAAAGCTCTGTTCTTTCTCCGACTTTATTTTTTATATTTATAAATGACCTTCTATGTCAAACTTTCAATCCCATCTATTCTTTTGCAGGTGATAGCAACATTTGCCATTCATACTCATTCAACCATAGACTAAATTCTTTGGAAATTGGGGAAATGAGACAAAACATGAATAACACACTTAACCAAGATCTTATGACAATCTCAGAATGGGGTTGTGCGAATCAAGTCGATTTTATCGCAAGTAAGACTCAATGTTAACACACAAACGCATGACAGATCATGTTGCTTCATCTGTTTTATGGGCGATATAAATAAAAGGAATCAGCCTTGATGTTCTAGCCATGAGAATCCAGTGTGATGTCCGCTGAACCAAACGTATTTCTCAAGCGTCAGAAGAAGCGTTCAAGTGCCTTGGTTTTTTAAAACGGTGTAGGAAATACTTCACTTCATCTGATCTCCTTACTATTTACACACCCTATATTCGACCAAAAATGGAATACAACTCTCATGTATGGGTCGGTGCTTCGAAGTCTATTTTGAAGTTACTCGACCGCGTACAGGAGAGGCCGAACATTCTAATCGGTATCCAACTCCGTCTGGCTGGCTGTCCATGTAATGCTTGTGCGCAGAGTCCAGGTCGCAATTTTGAAGATATTTCGATAAAATTTGGTACGTGATATTTTTTTGGCCCAAGGATGAATGGAATTGAAGCTGGTTTAAATCGGTCCATTATTTTACCTGGCCGCCATACAAATGTCCTCCCGAAATTGGGGTTTACCGATCATAAGTGTTTGAATTATGCAAGTATCCAAACAAATTTCACCACAAATGAGAGGTAAATGAAGCCAAATCACATCAACAAATTTTGTGCAGATCGGTCTATAATTACTCGTAGCTCCCATATAAGGCCCACTTCCGAAAATCACTTTAAAGAGCATAACTCTCTCAAAAATATTGTATATTTCATATGGATAAAACGATATGTATATAACGATCATAAATTTTTAAAATATGTTGGTATCCAAATAAAATGGGACACAAATAAGTTTCTTATATACAGAAATAACGACACCTAATTTTATAATGGTGGGTCCATAATTCTTCGAAACTCCCATATAAGACCCTCTACGTAATTCAATTTAAGCTCCATAAGTCTTTTAAAAGTATTATTAATTGGTCGACTAATACTATGCCACCCATAAATCTCTTGTAAATAAAGTTTTGAGGTCAAATTCAACCAAAAGAATCCTCACCTTATAATCTTACTCTTCTTTATACATTGTGTCTTAACTTATGGTGAATATGGAAAACTGTTTTTTAAATTTTATAAATTGTTAAATTACACTCAAGATTGTTATGAAAATTAGGCAAACTCTGTAAATTATGGTGAGAATTGGTAATTACATACATTTTAAATGGTCAAAATTAGATAAAATTTCTAAACATTTGAAAAAAATTATTAGCCCAATCATGAATAAAAATTCCGCGGGAGTTTTTTCCCTTTTCCCATTTTTCCTATTCAAATTCAATGTTAAAAATATATAAAGGGAAAAAACTCTTGCGGAATTTTTATTCATGATTGGGCCGTATGTTGCTCATTAAATTTCCTTTCAAACAATATATAAAACACTAATAAGACAAAAAATAGGGGCGAACTTCATAACATATTGTACCGTAATTTCTATTTATTTTAGTAAAATTTTATTATATTAAGTACCAAAAAGCCATAGGAAACTGATTTTGGCGTGAAAAATAGTCATCTTTGTCGACTCTGTGGTTATTCTCGGAAATGGAGCTTCTACGGGAACTATACCCAGTTATTATGGACCAACTTTCACAAAAGTCAATAGTATAATTTGTACATATGTATAACTGATCTGTGTAAAATGTCGGTTCGATATGAATGTTTGTATTTAGTTAATGAGTTTTCGGGAGTAGTCCTCATAATTGAACTGTGACCTATTACGTGCCAATCATAATGAAATTCTGTACGACGATTTATGCATATGCGAATTATTGAATTTCAACGTAATAATGATATTTATAACAGATTTATGCGCAGTGATTTTCGGAAGCAGACATTCACTCCTATTGTTACTTATACATATGGATATACGGATGACCCAGAAATACCGAAAAAGACGTTTAAGCCCCCACCAATTTACCTGAGAGAGCCCACTTCCAATAAACTGGTACAAGGAATTGTTGCTGTAATAGGTGAGAACATGTTTAGCGTAACCTCAATTAAACATGGTAAAATCAGCGAGACAAAGATCCAAGTGAATAGGGAAGATGATTTTCGAAAATTGTCCAACCAGTTGGAGAGGGAGACCAGGGATTTCTATACCTATCAGCTCAAAAGCGCAAAAGGACTCCAAGTCGTTCTAAAGGGTATAGACCCATGTGTTGATCCTGCGGAGATAAAGAACGGATTAATGGACAAAGGGTTCAAAATCAAGAGCGTAGTGAATATTAGAAACCGTGAAAAGATTCCTCAGCCCATGTTCAGGGTAGAATTGGAACCTGGAGATGTTGCCTTAAAGAAAAACGAGTCCCATCGAATTTACAATCTTATTTATCTTCTGCATCGTAGAATTACCGTGGAGGAACCGCATAAGCGTGTTGGACCCGTCCAGTGTCTTAATTGTCAAGAATTTGGTCACACCAAAGCGTATTGTAAATTGCCGTCTGTTTGTGTTGCATGTGGGGAACTACATGCAACTGCTCAATGTAATAAGTCCAAAACGGACTTAAAAATAAAAAAATGCAGTAACTGTGGAGGAAATCATACCGCTAATTATAGAGGTTGTCCAGTTTATACTTATTTGAAGGGCATAAGGACCAATAAGTCGCCAGTATTACCTGACCATCCTCAACAACCTAATTTCACGTCGAGTAAGAATTTTCCTCAAATTGTACGACCAACTACTCACGTAAACGCTCCTAATTCTAGACAAGTTTCTTACGCAAACGTGGTCAAATCTAATATGCCAGGTCTGGAGCAGGAACCTATATCGCAATACTCTGAGCCACATATCAACAATCTAGAGACAACATTGCAGACACTTGTCCAAACTATGAACACTTTTACGACCACCATGACATCCATGATGCAGGAAATGCTGAAAATGCAATCCACTATCTTGCAAGCCATTTTAAAGAAATGATTTATTTAAAAATTTGTTTTTGGAACGCGAACGGCCTCCGCCAACATAAAAACGAACTGGAATACTTCCTGATGGATAAGCAGATTGATGTTATGATGATTGCTGAAACTCACTTGACGTCGACAGGGTACTTCAAAATTAATGGCTACGTGTTGTACGATACTAAAGATCCCCGCGGAAGAGCTTGTGGAGGTTCGGCAATTCTTATAAAGAACAGAATAAAACATTATCTAATGAATAACATAAGTGAGGATTACCTCCAAGCAACAAACATTTGCATTGAATTCTGTCAATACAAATTTGTTTTATCATCGATTTATTCTCCGCCTCGATTCTCAATAAAAGAACACCAATACCATAACTTCTTTAATTCTCTTGGAGCTAGATTTTTAGTTGCTGGCGACTTTAACGCCAAACACACATTTTGGGGTTCACGTCTGGTAACCCCAAAGGGTCGCGTACTCTTCAACACCATTGCTCAAATGGGCTTAGATGTACTCTCAAGCGGACATCCCACCTACTGGCCGACGGACCGACGGAAGATTCCCGATGTTATTGACTTTGGAGTAGTTAAAAATATCCCTGTAGAATGGATGCAAGTGGATCCTTCATTAGACTTGTCCTCAGATCACTCTCCTACTATCATTTCAATGCATTTCCCTCAAGTGTGTGGCTCTCCATTTAGAAACATGACTAAGACCCGAGTAAGCTGGATAAAATACAAAAAGTATTTAAGTTCTCATTGCACGGAAAATATTGTGTTGAGAACTACCGACGATATCGATGAGTCGATTGGCAACTTTACCGAGGACCTTCGACGAGCTGTGCATCACGCTTCCACTTATCACGTTGAATGTAGAAATAGGACAAACAGAACTTATTTATCTGAACTCGAACATCTCCTATCAGAAAAAAGAAGAATGAGAAGAGAGTGGCAACTTCACAGGTCTCCTGAACTTAAAGCTAGGCTACGGGTATGCAGAGATATACTAAGACATTTCTTAGAAACCCAAAGAACGGCTTCACTTACATCCTACTTGGAGGGTCTTGATAGTACCCCACAATCTGACTACTCGTTATGGAGGGCGGCAAGAGGTTTAAAAAGACCAGTGAGAGGAAAACCTCCTTTGCGAAATCCGACTGGTGACTGGGCTAGAAATGATTCCGAGAAAGGGACATTATTTGTTAACCATTTAAGAAATGTGTTTACTAAAAACAACTCAAATAACGTATCTGATTTGCCACCACTCGTTATTAGACCTCCTGTACCTCTAAGACTAAACTTTGGTGATGTCCAAAGCGCTATTGGTACTCTGAACCTTAGAAAGGCTCCAGGTATGGATAAAATCAGCAATAAAATGCTTGTGGAGTTACCTCGTGTAGCTAGAAGAATTATCCTCTTTATCTTCAACGCTATTTTACGCCTAGAATACTATCCTGCAGATTGGAAGGTGTCTATGATCACTATGATTCCTAAGTCAGGGAAGGATCACACCAAAGTAGAGTCATATAGGCCAATTAGCCTATTGCCGACAATTTCTAAACTGTTCGAAAAATTGTTAATGACTAAGTTGATTCCAATTCTGAACGACACTGAATGCATTCCTAATCATCAATTCGGCTTCAGAGCTAAACACAGCACCATCGAACAAACACACAGATTGGTAAATGTGATAAGAGGGTCGTTTGAAGACAAAAAATACTGCTCCGCCCTTTTCATTGATGTGTCCCAAGCGTTCGACAAAGTTTGGCATGACGGTTTAATGCACAAAATAAAATTAACTCTGCCTGCTAACACCCATAAACTTATGGAAAGCTATTTATACGGTCGCAAATTTAAAATCAAAGAAGGCAATTTTTTAAGCCCCGCTCAGCCAATTGAAACAGGTGTGCCACAGGGTAGCATACTGGGTCCTACTTTATATTTGATTTATGCCTCCGACATGCCGTCAGACCCCAAAATCCACACGTCAACTTTCGCAGACGATACAGCCTTTATCAGCGTTCACAAGGACCACCAAGTAGCATCACAGAATTTGCAGAATTATGTTTATAAACTAGAGAATTGGCTAGAGCTTTGGAAAATCAGGGTTAATGAACAGAAATGTATTCATATCACTTTCACATTGCGAAAAGAAACTTGCTCGTTCATCAAAATAAATAATCAAATTATTCCTCAACATAATGAAGTCAAATACCTCGGCATTCACCTCGACCGCCGTTTAACTTGGAAGTCTCATATTGAAGCGAAACTTACACAGATGAGATTAAAAGCAGTGCAACTTAATTGGCTAATTGGCAGAAATTCTTCACTAAAGTTGGACTGCAAACTATTGTTGTACAATGCAATTCTAAAGCCAATCTGGTGCTATGGAATTCAATTATGGGGTACTGCCTCAGCATCAAACATTGAAAAAATTCAAAGGGGTCAAAATAAAATTCTACGTATAATTACTGCAGCTCCATGGTATGTTAAAAATTCTCGAATTCACAAAGATCTATGCGTGTCATCAGTAAAAGTTGAATTTACAAAACACGCGTCAAAGTATGTCAGCAAACTTGAACACCACCCAAACCCACTTGCACGAGACATCCTTAACTTTAGTGGTCATAATTGGTTGAGAAGGAGGGATACCCTTGCTTTAACTCAAGCACAAAATAGATGACTGGATCAGTTGATGTGAAATTTTTTTAGTATCATAAAATTTTTGTCTAGCACTGGCTGGGCTTATTATTTTCTTTTTAGTATTAAGATTTGAATACTTATTATCATTTCTTTATATGAAGATTCAATAAATAAATAAAGGCTATAAAAAAAAAAAAAAAAAATATGTAGTAAATAATTACATATGTAGTAAATAATTACATATTTATTATTATAATTACATATTTATAATATAAATTTTATATGTGTATGCTATATTCATTCCTTCTTACTTATTGTGGTACTGTTTTAGGTTCTTTTTAATATTGAAGTTTGAACAAGTAAAAAACAAATTGTTTTAAAGCGGTTCATCTGTGATTTTTTTTTTAAATAATAAAAAATATTAAGTAAATAAAATAACTTTGTCGCTCATAAAATTTGCCTTTTATTCAATTCAAACTTAGAAAGCAACACCTATCGTGAATAAAAATTGCACATGCAATTTGTTCCCTTTTATTTTTTAACATTGAATTTTAATAGGAAAAATGTGAAAATTGAACACATTTCATGTGGAATTTTAATTCACGATAGAGGTGTTTATATGGGGGCTACAATCAAATATGGACCGATCATTATCATATTGAGAATGGCGATTTATATATATATATGTGTATAAACTTTTTGTGTTAAATTACAACTTGATATTGGTTTTTATAAGGGATTTATGAGAATTTAAGCCATGAACAAGAAGAGAAAGTGTGGATAATAATTACAAAATAATTTATTTTTTAATTTGATTTCATTACGATGTGGTTAGCGAAGCACACCGAGTTTTAGTAGTTTTCTTTTATAAATTTACAATTGCTTTCGGACACAGGTACGGGTTCTGAGAAGGTGTTTACTAATTCTTTGTACACCGATTTTTTTAGCCACTTGAGTTACGATTTTTATTCAGAATGGAGAAATATACATGTTTGGTCTAAATGACCATCAATAAATATCACCATCACACAAGTTGGCTCCAAACCATACGCCGACCACCAGAACCATTGAATATAATAGAATTGGCGACCACAACGTTGTAAATGTTCAATGCATCAAAGATCGCAAATTAATAAAATACAACAAAAACGAAACGAACAGTAATATTGTTATTGAACAATTTTTTTTTACTTTTCACAAAAACAAATTTAATCTAATATTTTATATAACCTAAATATTTAAAAAGTTTGTTATAGACGTTTCGAAAGTATGTGATTCATTTAATAAAAAATTTACCAAATGGAAACACGTGAATATCTTTTTAATAAAAAATTTATTTCAAAATAACAATTGTTTACCTAAATAAGTAAATGTATAGTCGTGTATAACATAATACAAATGATACGACTTATAAATATTAAGACATATTTTCTGAGAGAACAAATTAAGCAATTAGTATCTGCGTTTCTTCGAATGGTTCATTTGGCTGACGAGCAGGATTCTGAAAGTAGAATAATGTTAAATAATTATTTAAGTTATTTAAAGATATATACGAGTATACTTGTATTTCCGGCATTACAGTGATACAAATTATATGATTATGAATTATTGATTTTTATAAATATTTTTTTATTTAATTTTAATAAACTAAAGATACGGTCACACGTGACAAATATTTTACTAAAAAGACGTTAGTTTTTTTTTATTTAATGATGTTTGCTCCTTACAAAACATTTGTCAAAAACAATTTGTGCTAAAAATAATGGTTACGCTTTTTTTATCAAATATTTGCCATGTGTGGCCGTACCTTCATAATAAAATAAAAATAATAAAAAACAAAGAAACATTAGCCAATTATGGATTTATTACAAAAAGTATTAAAACGTTATAAACTTGATTTATTTCTCAAAGTAAAATTGAAAAAATTATTGAGAAAGGAAACAATTTTTATACGGAATTATCTAAATCCTTTAATAGTGGTCTAAACTGATAATAAAGAGCAATCTGTTATAACTTTCATATACATATATATGCATATCTCATCAAAAATTCTATTTTTTATACCTACGTAATTTCAAAATAGAATAGTGAACTAAATTAAAAAAGGACAATAATTTCTTATCTCTTATAATTCGATTTTTATATGGAATTATTAGTGAATAAAATGGATATTTAATCCAATAATAACCAACTTTAATTTAAAGGTTTAGTATTTTATTTAATATTTATTTATTTTCTAATAAAACATTAAAGAAAATGTAATTGCTGGCTTAGTTTTTCTAAAAATGGAGAATTGGTAAAAAAAAAGTACAAAAAAGTATTTCGAAAATTTTGAGTTTGAGTTGACAAAAGCGTGTATTATGTAAAAATCTGCGGGTATCAGAAAAAAGTTTCCTTATTTAGCAGAACAAATCCATTGTACTACCGATACTACAGTAAAACACAACCCACGGTGCGGGAGAGAATCAATAGAGTTGGATATACTACTGTCAGCAATATTCATCTTCAGTGTTTTTTGTACGCGGAGGTAAAGCTCCAAAATATACTTTGAGAATTGTATTCCGTTTTGGTCGGATATAGGTGGTAAAAACAGTATAGAACAGAGCTCAGTTATGAGTACTGAAAAAATGAGTATACTCGAATCATGACTTATACTTATACGTACTCATACTTGTCTCAATATCATCAAACCAATACTCATCTTTAAAGTTTGAAGTACTCATTATATTCATACTTAATCTCATGTATGATGTTGTTTATTTAGACTCTCCTTAACTCAATGTACGTAGACGATAAAAAAAATAAGTATGACTCGCATACACTCATGCGAGTGTCGTTCATTTTTACAGCCTGCTTATATAAAATAATAAATGTTATATTTTCTCCAATATGTTTTCCTATAAACTTACTTGTATGTTTTTAAATTTCTTTTTTACTTATTCTGTATAAATACCTAACGGAATAAGCTAAAATGTTTTTAATGACTTAACTGAGTTGAATACTTTATGAGTATGTGAGTATTTTTCTTAAAATGTAAATCTAAATACCACGGTTTATGAATCAAACATATTGGGAATAGTATGAGCTCGATTTCGGCGTAGTACTCATACTTATATCCACTTGCATTTATAAATCAACGTTGTTGTGAGCTTGAGTAACTCAGAGTAGTTTTATTGCAATGATGTAAAACCACTTATACTTAAAATGTTAGGAGTATCTATAGGTATATAAGTATGTATATTAGAGCAGGTCAAATTGTATGAAATGATTTCTTTTTTGATGAAGCGTATAGCAAAAATGTAATCTATAGTTGATTCTGTGACATTTTGCTCAAGAGACCATAGCTCTACGTCGGATTCGGAGCCCCCCAAAATTTCAAAATAGATATTTTTCCATATATTGTACATAGAATAATTGAATTAAATTCGTCATAAAATCGGATAGAATTATTATAAAAGAAACATACCAATTTTCTAGCACGATTTTCAAGTGTACCGTAGGCAACATGATTCAAAGCAAATCCAATGGGTAAAGCTACACCTTGCATTCTATAAAACGCGTTGTTAGCTCCTTCATCGGCTAATTTATGAGCTCCAGTCACCGTACATTTGCCAAGAAAACGAGACGAAGCCACCATTGGACCTCTTGAAATATCAATATGTGTTCCCATACGATAGAGAACTACGCGACCATGATTTTGCTGTGAAATACTTGGAAGCTGCTCGCTCTTATAATGCGAATCTTTAAACATTTCCAAAGCCAATTCGTTGTTCACCTCTAGACGTTCAAATTTAAGATCTTTGGCAGATAATTTTATCATTTCAGCTGATAAAGCGCGCAACTCTTCGTTGGATGCTTCCCACGTTTTAGAGCCCAATACAATATCATGCACGAAACTACCAGATTTTACTAAATAAAAAATATATATATAAAGTTAATTCAATACAGTTTGTTTTGTATGTATACATACTATTTGGTCCAGGAAAGCTATGCAACTGTAAACGAGCTTCAGCTTTGAATGCATTTTGTAATGCAGCACCCAACATAAAACTACAGGTACGCCAAAATGCTCTTTAATATAGAAAGTAAAATATTATATCATAAAAAACATAGCAAACTGCAACATACTTGTTAACCACATGTGGATCGGCAACAGTAAAGTTTAATAGTTGTAATGTACAATTATCAGGTAATGGTCTATGCATATCCCAAGGAACATTGCCGTCTATTAGGGCTAGAGCAGAACGTTTGCAATGACCCTCGGACAAATGTTGGGCACAATTATAAGGTGTTGACAAATCACGATTCATAATTAGGGTGACATCTTCAGGAAGACCTAAAAAACGGACTTCAATTTTCTCTATACGCCCCACTAACTCTCTTTGTCTTTTCTGTTCTTTTGTAAATAATTCATTGCGTCGCTCAATAGAAACACTCGAAAATAAACCTGTTCAAGATTACAAACATGTTAAAAAATAATAATAAGGGTACCTCATGCCGGTGGTGTTGCTGTAAAAAAAAAAACTCACGAATATTGTTAATTTTTTGCCTTCTTCCGAGGGTATTCGAAACAATTTGTTTTATTTGCTGAACTATCGACATTATTTGTTAATTTAATTTTACTATTCTTGCAACTTTAATTGACAAATTTATATTATCGAGACTGGCCAAATTATAAAACCAATTGGAAAATATTCTGCTTCAGTTTAAATATAAGTACTCACATTAGAATGGTAACACTGTTACAACTGTCGTCATTAAACAACTCTGTACTTTTTGTTTGACACAATAGTTTGAGGTTCACTGTTTAATTCGTTGAACAGTAATTATTAAATGTCAAACAAAAATTGTGTTTTGTCATTCCGCCGATTGCAAAATTAACAATTGCCCACAGAAATTTTAGTTTTCGCAAATAACTTATTAAAGTAAAAAAAATGCAATTGGAACTTACTAGAGACGTACCAAAATCTGGTTTCAATTTCGAGAACTGCAAAAGGTAAATATTTGTGAATTTTTTAATAAAGGGGCTTTTTTTTATAAAACACAATTGGTTCACAGGAATGCTGATCTTTTGAAAAATGGATTTCAACCTCCCAAGACTGTTAAAACGGGTACCACTATTGCGGGGATTGTCTTTAAAGATGGGGTCATTTTAGGGGCTGATACTCGTGCCACCGAAGGACCTATTGTCTCGGATAAAAATTGCTCAAAAATTCATTATTTAGCCAAAAATATGTAGTAAGTAAAAACATAAGAATATGTTTCGATCAGTCGTTAATGTTGTGAACTGTTTATATTTATTAAAGCTGTTGCGGAGCTGGTACAGCTGCTGATACTGAAATGACTACTGACATGATTGCTTCACAATTAGAATTGCATCGCCTTAATACTGGTCGGCAAGTACCTGTGGTTGCAGCCAATACTTTGTTGAAACAGATGTTGTTCCGCTATCAGGGCCATATAAGTGCTGCTTTAGTATTGGGAGGTGTTGACAAAACAGGCTCATATATCTATTCTATACATCCCCATGGTTCTACAGACAAATTGCCTTACGTCACTATGGGTTCCGGTAGTTTGGCTGCAATGGCAGTTTTTGAAGCTCGCTGGAAACCCGATATGAGTGAAGAAGAAGGCAAGAAGTTGGTACGTGATGCTATTGCTGCTGGTGTCTTCAATGATTTGGGTTCAGGTTCTAACATTGATCTATGTGTAATTCGCAAGGATTCTACTGAATACTTACGTAATTATGAATTGGCCAACAAAAAGGGAGAAAGACAGGTAAGTTATTAATGTGTTCAATTGAATTATGAAAAATGTATGATATATACTTTATTTTCAATGTTATATAGCTAAATTACGAATTCAAATTGGGGACAACTGCTGTTTTGGACACAAAGGTTAAGCAATTTGATATTACAGAAGAGGTTCATTTTGTACCAATGGAAACGGCTTAAATTTTAGTATATTTTTTAAATAACATCCCAAAAAAACGATTTATAAAATTACTTTTTTCACGATTTATTTTAAATAAAAAATCTAATATAATCGTTGATTTTGATTTTAATTCTCCATTTTGAACTCATTACAAATAAAACGAAATAAAAAAGGGTTTTTGTGCTAGAAATTCATATATAATTTATTTTATCTTTTACCCTTACCATAATCACGTCCTAAAGCGAAAAGTCGTAAGTGTATAATCGTACTGACAATGTGCGCTTAAAATAAAATTGTTTGCTAAAAAACGGTGCTATGAAATTGCAAATGTTGGTTAAGGTATTTTAGCTGTTGAGGGTTGATATATCTTGATTGGATACAGATTCGAAACCATAACGCAAATTTGGATTATTTTGAAAACAATGAATTATACAGCCATGTCACAGAATCTAATTCCGTTCGGAAGTGGAATTGATTCCGCTTTTTGCTTTTATAGAAAATGTAAAACGAATTTTTTCGGAATGGTTCGATATCGATATTTATTAGACATTTTTGCGGGTTTATTTGTTTTTAGGAAATGGTTCTTATATTTCAGCTATGGCAAATTTTGGAACAACAAGAACTATAATTGACTATGTAATAACGAATAACAGCTACAAAATATCAGCACAAAATTGTAATAAAAACAAAATCTCAGATCATGAAATAATAAAAATTTTAGTCAGAAACGAAAAAGAGCATAGTGGGAACGAAAACAATAAAATCACGGATAAGTTTAAATATAATAGAGAAATATTTACGAGAGAACTAAGTGCAATAATTAGATATGATAAAAATGTAGATGTTAGTCAAAATGTGTTGATTTTTTAATAATTGCATGGAGGAAACAATAAAAAAACTTACTATAAAACAAACAATAAAGAAACAAAATAATGTTAACCAGTGGTTTAATAATGAACTGCGCCTTATAAAAGAAGAAAAAATAGTTAAATACCAAACTGCAAAACTTGAAAACAATATTGAAGCTTGGAATAAGTACAAATCAATAAGAAATTTATATAAAGTTAAGATAGAAAACGAGAAATATAAATACATAAACAACAAAATAAATAATGCAAAGGATCAAAAACAAATGTGGAGGCAAATTAAGGACCTAATTATAAGGAGAAATCAGAATGTGATAAAATCGGTGATATTTAATAAAGTGGAATATGAAGAAAATACACAAATCGCTAGTCATTTTAATAAGTATTTTATAAATAGTGTTAAGATAATAAGAGATTCAATAGAAAATGTGCAATACACAAATCAAATACAAATGGTTAACTCAAGATTTAAATTTAGTGCAATAACAATTTTAGAACTAAAGAAAATAGTAAAAGAAATAAAAAACAAACCAGACTACTGCAAAATATCAACGAAAATTATACTTCATAACTGGCATATAATTGGGGAAAATATACTGAAAATAGTAAACAAATCACTAGAATCTGGAAAATTTCCAGAAAATTGGAAAGAGTCAATGGTTACACCAATTGAAAAAGTGGCAAAAACAAGAAAATGTGAAGAGTTTCGTTCCATAAATTCCTTAAAAACCTGTGAAAAAATACTGGAAAAAGTCGTTAAAGAACAGCTTAGAAAATATTTTGAGAAAAATAAGTTATTTTCAAAATATCAATCGGGTTTCAGAAAAAAATTTTCATGTGAGACAACGGTAAATTATGTGATTAATCGGTGGAAAAATATAAAAAACAACAGAAAATTAATAGCAATATTTTTAGACTTTAAATGGGCGTTTGAAACAATTGATAGACAGATTTTAATACAGAAACTATATATGTACGGTATACGGCAAAGAGAACTAGAATGGTTTAAATCATACTTGACAAGCAGAAGACAATTAACTAAAATAAATGGTACAAAATCAAGTGTAATGAATAATGACTTCGGTGTTCCACAGGGATCTATTTTGGGGGCTTTGCTATTTATAATATACATATATAAATGATATGCCAGAAATTCTCGGAAAATGTGAAATTGTTTTATATGCGGATGATACTTTAATCTACACAGAAGAAGACACTAATGAGAAATGTTATGATAATATGTTGAGCGATATAGATAATGTTAATATATGGCTAAAAAAGAATAAACTAAAACTCAATGAAAACAAAACAAAAATTATGGAAATAAATATGAACACTAAAAAGTATTTAAAATAAATAATGAAATTATAGAAAAAGTAAAAAGTATTAAATATCTAGGATTTATAATAGACAAAGAAATGAAATTCAAAGACCATATAGAATATATTTGTAAAAAATTTAGTAAGAAAACGGGCTTTTTTAAAAGAATAAGAAACAAAATATCTCTGATAACTTCTATTAATATATATAATACAATAATAAAACCTCATTTTGAGTTCGGGTCTACAATAATATATACGTGCTGTAACGAATCCCAAATAGAACGACTTCAAAAGTTACAAAACAAAGCGATGCGAACGATCTTAAAGTGTAACAGATATTCAAATATACGAACAATGCTTGATACGCTTAAATGGTTCAAATTTAAACAGAGACTTGCACTAAATACTTTGAACTTTATTCACAAAATTAAATATGGAAATGCACCTGAATATTTATGTGATCAAATCAAATATGTAGGAGAAGTACAACCATATGGATTGAGAAATGCTGATAATTTTAGGCTAGAGAGGGCTACTACAACAGCTGGACAAAAATCACTTTTCTACAAAGGATTTAAATTGTGTAATTCACTTGCAAATGAAATAAAAATTGAAACAAATATTAATATTTTTAGAAAAGAATGTGTAAATTTTGTTAAAAATAATAATATATAAAATTTTATTTTATTTATAATATCAATGTGAAATTTTAAAGTATTTTGAATACTAATAAAGCATACATACATACATACAGTTATTTTCATGCATAAGAGGATATTTCACATCGAATTTCAACATAATAACAGTATATTTAAGATATATATTAGTGTTATATATGTAAAACTGGATGTTGACATCACTTTAATTTTAATGCCTAATGGCAACCTTTTTTGTACATGCTTCTAGAATTTTGTAGTAGCTTTGTAATATAGAAAGAAACGTAGTGAAAGAATAAAGTAATATTTCTTTATAATAATAACTCTGGATATTTATTAGTGGTGTCAGAAGTGGACACAATGGATGAACAACAACTGAATGCAGTTCTTAACTCATTAGCCGGTGCAATACGTACAGCAGTGACAGAAGCTGTAGAAGCATCGAGGCCGCAATCTGTGGCAACAGAATATACGAGTACACCCAAGCCACCATCGTTTTCTATGAGCGAGTTTAGGAGCACAGATGGTTCATCAGTAAGAGACTATTTCGCCAGATTTGACTGGGCACTGAGACTGAGCAAAATTTTACAAGAAGAGTACCATAACTATGCACGTGTACACATGGGTGGCGAGCTGAACACAGCCCTTAAGATTCTGATCAGCCCCAAACAACCGGAAGAGGTAAACTATGAGGAAATTAAGTCAATACTGATAAATCATTACGATGGAAGGAGAAATATATATGCAGAAAGTTTTAAATTTCGGCAAATACGTCAAAACGTCGGTGAATCGTTGGCAACGTTTTCGTTACGATTAAAACAAGCTGCTTCATCATGTGATTACGGAGCCTTTCTTGATAGAATGCTCATAGAACAAATGATTTTTGGAATAGAATCGCGTATTATTTGTGATGAGGTGATTGCCAGACAACCTAAGAGCTTCGCTGAGGCATACGAGATTGCTTTCTCCAAAGAATTAACGCAAGCATCAACGAGTGTGGTAAATACAGGCGATAGCGTTACGACAGAGCCAACATGCAAATTAGGGTACATACCCGTTAAGACGAAAAATGATACGAAGCAGAAGGCAAATACAACAGGTGAAACAAATTGCTATGGCTGCGGTGGGAGGCATGCACGCAGGGATTGTAAATTTAAAAATGCAAAATGCTTTTCATGTGGCAAGGCAGGACACATAAGTAAAGTGTGTAAATCAAATACGAGGCAGATATCAGAAACGGTGGATACTGATGAATGTGAGTTGATACAAACGGCTCAGGTAGCAGCTGTTAAGACAAGTGGGGTATTTGAACGGAAAATGGTGACAATGAACGTTGATGGGAAAAAAGTGCATATGGAATTGGATACGGGTGCTCCATGCAGCATTATTAGCTTGAAGCGTCTTCGTAAGATAAAGGCAACATTTTCGTTGAAAAAGTCCGATCGGCAATTCTCGAGTTATACGGGGCACAAGATAACGTGCATAGGACGTACAATAGTGAATGTATCCTTTGGCCGAATTAGTCGCAGACTTAATTTATATGTGGTAGAAGAGGATTTCGATACATTATGTGGTCGCGAGTGGATCGCACAATTTGCCCGGGAGATAAACTTTACTGAGTTGTTCCAGCCACCAACAGATGTCGCCATGAGTATGGATCTGTTATCAGCTACGAGAGTTAACGTAAGTACCATATCCATAGAAAAGCCTAACCTTTCCGATCACCAACAGCACCGGTTACGGCAACTTATATTGAAATATGAAGATATATTTGGCAATGTAGCGGGTACTTTCAGAGGACCCCCAGTTAAAGTACATCTAAAATCAGACGCCACACCAAAGTTCGCACGACCGCGTGAAATCCCATTGGCGTTAAAGGACGCGTACGCCAGGGAGATTGATGCTAAAATCGCAGCTGGGTTTTTTGAAAGAGTAGCATATTCCGAATGGGCTTCCACAACGCATGTGGTAACAAAAAAAAATGGTGGTATACGTATTACTGGAAATTATAAGCCAACCATAAACCCGCAAATGGTAATTGATGAGCATCCCATCCCAAGGGCTGAAGACATTTTTAACAAAATGAAAGGCGCAACAGTATTTGCTCATTTAGATATTACAGACGCTTATTCCCACTTGGTTCTCGATGAGGAATTTGCTCATGTGTTGACCCTGAACACTCCAACACACGGACTAGTACGTCCAACACGTGCAGTTTATGGGGCCGCTAACATTCCGGCCATATGGCAAAGAACAATGGAAATGGCGCTACAAGGTATGCCCAATATTCTCAATTTTTTTGACGATATTCTTATTTTTGCGAAAGATGTAGATGAACTCTTCAGAGTTCTGGAGGTGGCCTTGGAGAAGTTGAAGAAATTTGGATTTAAATTAAACAAGGCAAAGTGCGTATTTGTTGCGTCCTCTATAGAATTTTTGGGTCATAAAATCGACGCCAAGGGGATTCATAAATCCAATAAACATATAGAGGCAATATTACATGCGGCAAAACCAAACACAATAGAGGGCGTACAATTATTTTTGGGCAAGGCGTCGTATTACTCGAATTTTATACCGAACCTTTCAACTCTGGAGAGACCACTTCGAGATATTCTTAAAAACGGGCATTTTTATTGGACCAAAGAAGCAGATATGGCATATGCCAAAATAAAACAAATTTTGATATCGCCGCAAGTCCTTATTCCATATGACCCGGCATTACCTCTTCTTCTTGCAACCGACGCCAGTAAAACGGGGCTAGGAGGTGTCCTGTCCCATCGTTTGCCTAATGGACTGGAACGTCCCATCGCCTACGCTAGCCGCACCATGAACGCGACGGAACAACGATACTCACAAATTGATAAGGAAGCGTTGGCTATAGTGTGGGCGGTCCAAAAATTTTTCAAGTATCTATATGCGCGTCATTGGACGTTGATCACCGACAATAAGCCTCTTGCGCAAATATTGCAACCGGGTAAGTCGTTACCTGTTTTATGTATATCACGTATGGCAAATTACGCCGATTTTCTTGCTAATTTCGATTTTGACGTGGTCCACAAAACTTCAAAACAAAATATTAATGCTGATTATTTGTCTCGGATTACACCCACAACACCGGAAATTAAAAAGATCAATTCTGCTCAGGTCACGGTTAACGACCAGGACGGGTTCGACAATTTCATAATCCGGCAGATAAACCAACTACCCGTAACGGCAGAACGCATTGCACAGGAAACCAGAAAAGACCCACATCTGGGTAAAATTCTACAGTTGCTGGAGAGCGGTCGTTGCTTAGCAAAGGCTGGGTATAAATCACCTCAAATAAACTACAAGTTATCGTCTGGGTGCATAACATTCGAACACCGCATTGTAATTCCTCCTAAGTTTCATAGTGATGTAATAAAAGAATTGCACTCTGCTCACCTGGGAGTGGTTAAGATGAAGGGCATCGCTCGATCTTTCGTTTACTGGCCGGGGATCGACAGGGACATTGAGAATGCGGCAAAGGAGTGTGAACTCTGTGCAAAATATGCTAACGTACCATCTAAGTGCAAAGATCATCATTGGGAGTACCCGAAGGCTCCATGGGAACGTGTCCATATAGATTATGCGGGGCCGTTTGAGGGAATGATGCTACTCATTATTAGCGATGCGTTTTCTAAGTGGTTAGATGTAAAAATTACTAAGTCGACTACGGCAGCTGCGACGATTATGTTGATGGACGAAGTATTTGCGACATATGGTGTACCATTAATGATTGTCTCCGATAATGGAACGAATTTCTCCTCGGCTGAGTTCAACAATTATTTGGAAAGAGTGGGCGTTAAGTATCATAAATACACTGCTCCCTATCATCCGGCAACGAACGGGCAAGCGGAGCGAAATGTCCAGACGGTGAAAAATGCGTTAAAGGCTATGTGTACAACGAGAGTTACGTTGAGGGAGAACTTGAACGAATTTCTAAGACAATACAGAAACGCACCGCATTCTACTACAGGACAGTCTCCTGCACAACTATTTCTGGGGCGACAGCTGCGCACACGACTGGATCTAGTACGACCAGAAGAAACTAAGGGTAAAGTTACATACAAGCAGTACATGAGGAACAACTGTAATTACAGAGAGCTGATTAATAATCAAATTGTTTACTTCCTTTCGGGAAATCCACGTATAAGTAAATGGCTTAAAGGCAAAGTGACCAAGCGTTTGGGAGATATTCACTATGAAATCCTGTTCCAGGGGAAGTATTACAAGAGACACATCGACCAGATTCGTGGAACTGATCAACACGAGGAGAATGTAAAGAATGACAACATACCATCTACCAGTTCCGAAATCAGTGCAAACCCATCAAATAACAACATGAATTATCCTGCCAACAGCAACGTGCAACATGAGGCAGCAATCGAGCAACAGCAAGACGATGTGAATACAAGCGAAAGAGAGAATGAGCAGGAACAGTACGAACACTTTACAACACCACTCATTTCAATGCATGGAAATGATAACATTCCAATATCTACCGCATCAACACCATTTGAAGGATTTACCGATCCCTCACCAACATCAACCACCACGGATGTCGAGCAGCGAGGACAGTTTGTGCGACGCTCAGAAAGAGTCCGTAGGCCCAGGGTGCTATTCTCTCCGTAGGGGGGAAGGTTGTTATATATGTAAAACTGGATGTTGACATCACTTTAATTTTAATGCCTAATGGCAACCTTTTTTGTACATGCTTCTAGAATTTTGTAGTAGCTTTGTAATATAGAAAGAAACGTAGTGAAAGAATAAAGTAATATTTCTTTATAATAATAACTCTGGATATTTATTAATTAGTATTAACGTAGATTTCGGAAGTGGACCTCATATGGGGTATATAGTCAAATATGGACTGATATCTCAAAATTCAACAGTTTGATTTTGGCATTTGGATTTTTGTATGGGGGCTATGAGAAATCTTGGACCGATTCTTACTATTTTCCGCACACTTTCTTCTTTTATCATAAAAACAACGTATACAAAATTTCATGGTATTATCTGCAATATATTAAAAAATATAGCAAGGAAAATGTTTAAAAATATAAATTTTTTATGGAGGTTGTTTGTCTTACATTTTGATCCATAACTCTTGTTCTACTATAGTATACCGATTTTGGTAATTTTCAATACCAAACTGCTTAGGAGAACTATAAGCGGTTTTTTGTAAACTTTGTTGATTTCGGTTGTTTCCTTTGGACGTGAGTGTTTTACACAGACAGATGGACAGAAAGACGGACATGGCTCAATCGACTTAGAATTTCGAAAGGACTAAGAATATACATACATATGTATATACTTTGTTGGGTCTTAGATGAGTATTTCTCAATGTTACACACGGAATGACAAACTTATGGTGGTGGAGGGTATAAAAAGGAAATTTATGTAAGTACATACATACAAATTTTTCAACTAATGAAATTACAACTCTTACAAATGGCAAAAATTAACTTTATATCATTGAAGCATTAAACACATTCACCACAGCAGACCACCGACTACAATATTTCAAAAATAAAATACACACGTTTATATATGAATGATTATTTTGACGACAGCAGGGCAAAATAATCATTTATTTTAATAACATTGTTAAGTTTAGGAAAGTTGCTGATAGGCAAAAATATAAATGACATTGGTTGGGAAAAGGCCAATGACGATTCTGTGTCCCAATTTTATTGTTTCGGTCTGGTGTATTTATTGTAAGGTTTTATAGTGTTTGTGCATTTTTTCTTGTTTTAGTTTTTTGTTAAATTTTTTATAATCGTGAAATATTTATCAATTTGTACAATTAGTTTTGTAAGATTATTTTTTTAGTTCATTTTCTTTTTTAATTTTATATATGTATGTATATACATATTAAAGTATATACTATGTATACATATTGCAGTATTAAAACAAATGTGTGGTGCGGGTTTAGTGAATCACCCCAAAAGTGAGAGAGACAGGGCTTTTTTGTAATAAATGTTTTATTAAGACTGAAAAATTATGAGAATTGAAGTTTCAACAGATACAAAATACTACTATATTAGAAATATAAAAATAAAAATAATACAGTACATATCATAAGATAACACATTCACCCCTATCGTGAATAAAAATTCCACATGTAATTTGTTCCCTTTTATTTTTTTAACATTGAATTTTAATAGGAAAAATGTGAAAAGCGAACAGATTTCACATGGAATTTTTATTCACGATAGGGGTGATTAATTCAACACTTTCCCTTGTTATGTGATGTCAGATATCCTTAAGCCTTTAATCTTGTTGGCTGCAAAGGTTTTGTCATCAAATCTGCTAATTGATCTTGTGTAGAAATTTGTTTAACCTTAAGTTCTCCTACACTTACTTTCTCACGTACAAAGAAATGCATTAAACTGATATGTTTCGTTCTTCTATGATATTGTGGATTTTGTGCTAAACGTACAGCTGCAGAATTATCGACATGTAGTAATGGAATATCACTAAATCCAATTAACTCAGCATAAAGACGTCTAAGCCAAATAACTTCTTTTGTTGCTTCTGAGGCTACAACAATTTCTGCTTCAGTTGTGGATGTAGCTACTATTGCTTGCCTTTGACTTAACCATGAAATTACGCCTCCAGCAAATTTTACAATAACACCCGTTGTGGATCTTCCAGTTGTTTTACAACCACCAAAGTCTGCATCACTGTAGCATTTCAGTTTTTGGTCTGATTTATTGTTATAAAAGATTCCGTACTTTGACGTTGCAGAAATATATCGAAAAACTCTTTTAACACGAATAACATCATCATTCGAAGGATTTTCTAAAGTTCTCGATAGAAACCCAACACTGTAAGCTAAATCTTGCCTTGTTCCCAACATTAAATACATGATGGCTCCTACAGCTTGTCTACATGGAAACCTTTACATTTTCTTTTGGAAATTGAGACCCCTTTACATTTTCTTTCCCTGGTTCGAAAATTTCTCCTTTTAGCATTGACGATGTAACGGATCTACATTCAGAGAATCTGAATCTATCCAAAATTCGTTTTGCGTAAACCTCCTGACTAATAATTATGCCATTTTTATTTCTTTTAATTTCCAGCTCCACAAAATAACTTGCATCTTTGGCTGTTATTTTAAATTTATTTCTCAATTCAGATAAAAATATTTCCAATTCTTTGGGAATTGTGGCAGCTACTAGGCCATCATCTACATATAGAACTAGTATTAACTGCTTACCTTCTTTATCTCTCATGTATAAGCAAGGATCCGCTTCATTTGCTTTAAACCAAGCTTCAATAAATAATTTCCGAATCAACGATTCCAATAGCGTGGCGCTTGCTTCAATCCATATAAACTTCTTTTAAGCTGGCATACTCTGTTAGTACCATCATTAAAACCTTCTGGCTGTTTCATATAGATAATTTCTTCAAGTTGGCCATACAGAAAAGCTATTGATACATCGAATTGAGAAAGGTACATATTTTGACTTGCAGCTACACTCAGTATTGCTCTAATTGTTCCTAATTTTGCGACTGGACTGAAAGGGCTTTAAATTCCTTAATTGCATCGGTGAAAGGCAATGGAGTTTCAATTTGTTTTACAAAATCCTGAGCTGCCATAACATAGTCATCAAATCTTGAGTTATGAATTAAAGTGCGATCTCGTAAACGTTTACTTATTGGTTCTTCTTCACAATCTGAATCATTTTCCTGTGGACTTGGCTGAAAATCACTTACGGCTCCTTGATTATTTAAAGTAATTGGCTGAGTCTGTTCTTGTTCCAGAATATCATTCATATCATCATATTTTTTAAATATTAGTTTAACATATTCATATTCTGAAGTGTAATTTTTAGCATCTTGAATATCGTTACAATTTATTAGTTCTTCACTAAATCTAACGTCTCTTGATAAAATTAAATTGTGATTCTCCTTTACATAAATTCGGTAACGTTCGTTTGTATCTTAACCAATTAAATAGCCCTTGATTGCTTTTGAATCCATCTTCTTTCTCTTCTGGCATGGTACATGGCCATAGCATTCGCTTCCAATTATTCGTAAATGATTAATTCTTGGCTTTCTTCTAAACCATAGCTCATGTGGGATCTTACCTTCAACAGGAGTTTTGCGAGTTCGATTTAAAATATATATGGCTGTGCGAACTAATTCACCCCAAATCGCTTCAGGAAATTTTAAATTCCTTTTTGAATACTTAAATGTTCGTGCCATCTCGATGACTGTCCTATTTTCCCGCTCACTAGCACCATTTTGTTGTGGAGTGTATGGAGCAGTCAATCTTTGTGTTACTCCATATTGTTTAAGAACTTTTCTTATCTCAAAATTATCGAACTCCATTGTCACTTAAAAATTCTTTTATAGGAGTTTTTTGAGTCTTTGCAAAATTCAAAACTTCCTTCAATACATCTTTAACTTCGGATTTTTCTTTCATGAAGTAGTCAAAACAATATTTAGTATAAGAATCTTTAAGTATGACTAAATATTTCTTCTTGCTAAAAGATGCTGGGAATGGACCACATACATCTGCTGACATTAATTCACCTGGACTACTTGCCTTTTCTCTATTGCCAAATGGTAGTCGATGAGACTTTCCATAAACACAGGATTCACACAATTTATTGTCCAATTTCACATTTATACCAAGTTCTTCTTTTAGTTTTTGTTTCACGTGACGTTTATCTTGATGTCCCCATCACTCATGGTATAACTGCAATGTATTGCCAGCTTCGGTAGAATTAATTTCATTTCTTACATTTGGAATAATTAATTCGAAAGGTACCTCCAACCTTACAATGACCAACTAATAAAGTTTCATTGTTCACTAAAAGTTTACAACTTGTTGCCGTTGACGTAAATTCACTGTTATTCAATTTATCTTGAGTAGATAATACTGAGAACAGATTTATCGATATATTTGGGACATACCAAACATCAGTTAGATCAAAAACGAGTACTTTCATTATTCATCTCTTTTGTTGGCTTACCATCGCTGATCCATTTTCTACACTCATGTAACCAGTGGCCTTTCTTTTTGCAGTAGTTACAGACATCAGATTTCTTATTCGGCTTGTTATTTGAATTTTGTGTTGATGGTGGTGTCTTCTTTTTAAAATTATTTCCCACTAATGCTTCATCATTCTTGAGAACATCTACACCTTTGCAATTTTTTTGATACATGCAGAGCTGTGCGGACATTTCATTAAAATTCTTTTCTTCGTTCTTTGTTAAAAACATCCAGCTTGATTTGAAAGTATCAAATTGACTCGGCAAAATTTGAAGAATTTTACATACCAATAAAACATCTGGCAATTGATTTTCATTCCTCCCTTTTAAACCGTTGTTCAATTCCACCCACAAGCTTTTCAATTTAGCTATATGTAAACTTACATCTTTATTTGAGTTGCACGTAAATGAAAAGAAACCAATGCAAATTTTAAAAAGTTGATCCTTTGATCATGCTTCAAATTGTTTTATTAATGATTCCCAAGCTTCTGCAGCAGTTTTTTTATTCATTATCTTTTGGTATACGCCATCACTTACCGCACTTGTTATCATCGACTTCGCATAACTGTTAGCTTTTCTATATAAATCAGTTTTCTCTTTATATATTTTTATTTGCTCGCTTGTTGCATCGATCGGTAGTGGAATTGGTTTCATTAAATTACCTTCAATGACATCAATTGGTCCTTCGTGATAATCTAATAAATCACGCATAATACGTTTCCAGATTGGATAATCCATTTCATTTGGAGAGGCTTAACATGTTTCGACAAATCCATTTTCTTAGCGATTACTTTTAATTGATTGCAATAATATTAATTTCTTTTAATTGATTGCAATAATCTTAATTTATTTTCAAAGTTTCCTGGGCTCATAACCTTTTGTAATAAATGTTTTATTAAGACTGAAAAATTATGAGAATTTGTAACGTCACTAATTATTAAACAGCACTTTGGGTTCTATTAGTGAGGTTATAAGTTTCTAAATGGATTTGAACATTTGTTAGGAAACAGTTGTTATTGTTCCTTGACCATAACCCACCCCATTGGTATCAACATACCACCTTGATTAATTTAAGTCACTTTTAAAAATTAATTCCAACTCAATAAAAATATTTTATTGTGATTTTATGCCATCTATCCTTTTATATTTCCACAACTCAACAAATAAAATTTAGCAACACGTATTTTCCATTTTCTTCATTAAATTATAACAAGAATTCATTTATTAAACAAAAATAATCTAAATTTATACAATATGTAACAACAATATTTTGTTCAATATTATTTTCATATTTAAAAATTACAACAACAATTAAACAAATATTTTTACAAATTTAAATTTAAATAACAACAAAAAACAAACTTAAATTTCAAAATTATAATTCAGTACGACTTATTTATTACTGCTTCGACATTGAAATGTACATTTCAGCTTCTTATTATTTTAATTTATAAAAAAAATTAAACAAATTTAAATAATTAATTAAAGTAAAATCTAAGAATTTAATAGAAATTTAAACTATCTTTTTTTATATATGTACTTATATACACTCGATTCCGGTATTCATTTGCAATAGGTTTCTTAATAATTATTTATTATATTCTTGCCATTATTTAAAAGTCTTTTATTTTGAAATATGTTGAACTGCAGCTTTAATTTATTTTTTTCATTTGATTTAAATTTTTTAAATTCAATGTTTTTACAAATTTTATTCATGAGAGTTTTTTTTAATACTTTTTTATATGCTTTCAATTTTTATATTCTAAGTTTGGTTTATATTTTGCAAAAATTTAAAACTTTAATTATCACATTCTTATTGACAAAATTTAAAAAGTTTAGGTCAATTTTCTTATTTATTTCGCTTTTATTTTGCACAAATTTAATTCTTAAATTTTTATTGTTTATGCACTCACTGTTTTATAATGAACATTTGTAGAACATTGTTTTTCAAATTTAAATATTGTTTTCCTTTCATATCCTTTCACAAAATTTAGAAATTATCCTTTTTAAAATTTTTGCTTTCGATACTATATTTTCCTTTCGTTGAAACTTTTTCTTCATCTTCTCACTTTCAATCCCAATAATCCAATGATAATTTTTTTTCATTCAACTCAAAAACAACCACAAATACATTGTTCCAAAAACAATGCCTATACCTACGATTTAAAAAAATTTGTATGAACAAGTGAAGCTACAAATTTTCAAAAATCTTCAAATTTTCAGGCAAATTATCTTAGCAAAACATAGTCTAAATAATTTTCCAAAACAAAAGGTTACTAAATCAAAACGAAACTTTATTCAAATGCCCAATATGTTTAAGTTCAAATTTTCAAACAATATACCTAAAAAAAAATCCATCATTAATATTCCAAAAACCTAAGCCAACTCAATTAAAAAAAATATATAATACAATTTGAATAGAATATGTGAATTTAAAATTTTTAAAAGTTTTCAGTAAATGAGAATTTGTTCCTCTTACGAGTAAAAAATTGTTATATAAAATTCTTTTATTCGAAGTTGCATTCTAGAATTTTATATAACAAGTTTTCAGTTAAACAAGTATAAATTGAAAATCAACCCCAACAAATTGAAGTTTCAACAGATACAAAATACTACTATGTATATTAGAAATATAAAAATAAAAATAATACAGTACATATCATAACACTAGCATGCAACCCGCTACTTCGTTAGCGAAAAAAATGTGGAAATACCACGACAACTACATAAATTATATTAAAATGTTTATTATTATTGTGTAAAATAAACACACCTTACAGCATGATATAGGCTGTTTCCAACATTATTAAAATGTATATTAAAAAATGCTGAATCTTGAATTACGAAATTTACAAATTATGTATTACACTGGTTTACAGCCAAAAAATACCAAGAACGGCACATGCCTAGATAAGTTAATTGGGACCTCCTGAACACGAAAAACGCTGTAATTTTTTTCTCTAAGTACCGTTTTTTAGATAACGGCGTAAATTAAAAAAATTTAAAACTGATGGACGCCGAATATAGTGTGTAAGCAATGAAGATGAAAATATTGTCGTTCCACAAAATCCTTAATAAAAACTTTATTTTTCATCCGATTTTTTTCAAATTACGCTTAAAATGTTGGTAATTAAATTAACTATTTGGATAAAAAATAAAACATTCCAGATATTAACTGTAACGTAGAAAAAAACGAAATAAAAAAGAAAAATTTTGAAAAAAACGTAAAAAGAAATAGGCAAATTTCGAACTTTGAGGTGCCATAACTCAGTTATTTCTTATCAGATATCGGTGGAAAAGGCATTCGATTACCTTTCCAACGATATACCATTCATCTCGATCGGGCTCTTCGGTTGGGCTCCACAAGGTTTTGAATGGGACCATACACCGAAAAACACAAAAGTACCGTTATCTAAAAAACGGTACTTAGAGAAAAAAAATTACAGCGTTTTTCGTGTTCAGTAGGTCCCAATTAACTTATCTAGGCATGTGCCGTTCTTGGTATTTTTCCAAATTAAAAATTTGTAAAGCAGTGTTATTGTTGATCGTACATATTGCATTTGAAAACATTTAAGATCGTCCAGCAGATGCCCAATATATAGTGTGTATCATAACTTGAATATCATTGATGTCCAATAGCCTTTAAAGTATTTTGTACATTATAAATATTAAATGCAAAATTGGTTTAGATAATTTAAAAAAATAGTTCTGCGAATGTATCTAACGTGAGCTGTAAGAAGCAAAGTTTTAAATCTACAAAATGATTTTTTAGAAATGAAACTTTTTACCAATATTTTTCTTGATTGTCATTTATTGAGTTACATTATTTGTTGCACTAATGACAACAATGTTTTTAAGCCATGATGTCAGAGAACCACCTAAAAAGAATTTAGCTCAGGTTTAGTGAATTAAATTCTTTTTAAAGCGAGGCCTTCTACTTCTTTGACTGGAATATCATTTCAACCTCCCGCAGACATTTATATACCCTATCACACACATCATCAGATTAATCCAATGATTAATTAATGTGATACTATATAAAAAAAAAAACTAATGTTAACTTGACTAATATAATACCATTTTTAATATGCATGCAATGAGATCGTCAAGCGCAAGTCCCAAATAATCCGTTTGTTCAAATGTCTTCCCCAATATTGGTTCCTAACATCTTTTAGCGGCAAAGCACTCATAAACTTAATGAATTGTAGGATCATTTGAAGAATTTTATTTTGTTAAATTTCTTTAATACACAGAAGATTCATCTAGTTGGAGTAGTCTATTTTGAAAGAATAAATAATTTAATAGAATAGTAAATCCTGTAATGTTATTAAATTTTGTATTAAATTTATATTTTTACCTATGTATTGATTATTTGTTTGAAAATATTTTTGTACCCTGCGCGCATTGTTACACAACCAATTAAAATTAATTTGAAAGAAATGCATTACACAAATATTCAATTAATTTTGAGTAATTTTATTGCTTTTGTTCATTTTGAAAAAAGTAGGCGGTCAAAAAAATTATTCTTAGTCATTATATCCGGTCAAAGTTTTAGTAAGGTCGGTCCAGCGGTCTGGCCTTCCCGGTAGGCGTTGTAATTAAGTGGGCGTTAAAGAAGGTGTGGTCGTACCAACTCAGAAACCTTCCCAGGTTCATGCACAACAACTTTTCCGAAGATTATAACATGATCAGATGCATAGTTTGCGAGAATAGAATAGTAGAAATGAATTTCAAAAAAGTACCAATATAAGTGTAATGAAATTTGGCCCTATTTACACCTTTATATTTGAGTCATGAATAGCATGTTCTGGGTTCTTTTTGTGTGGATGGAAGAATATTTTTTTATTTTTAAATTGAATAAATAATATCAAATGTGCGTTTGTACCCCGTTTTTTGTCACGTTTTTGACACCCGTGAAAAAATAATTTTCAAAAAAGTACCTATTAACGTACTATTTAAAAATAATAGTTCATGGAATTTTTAGTGATAAAATACATTTTGATAAAAAAAGTACCAAAAAAGAATATAATTTTTAGGCCATAGGAATTCGAACAGTACCAAAAAGATTTCTAGTCTTTATTGATCTGAGCCAGATGCATTTAATATATTATTTCTATGTTTATTTATGTAGGAGATATACATGTTAACGGAGCGTTCTACTGGGACTATTTTTACCCCATATGGTCACTTGAATTTCGAATTTCAAAAAAGTGCCAGACACCTGTCGGCTCTTTTTCGATTAAAGGCGGAAGCATTTAAAATATTATTTCTAAGTTTATTTGTTTAGGAGATATAGAGGTACTGGTTATACCCGTTTTTGCCCCATTTGTCCCTCTTAACAACCGAATTTCCAAAAATACCTTCTTAGTGGATCTACATATTGTAAAAGGAACCCATTACCCGAATTTCAAGTTTCCAGCTTTAGCGGTTTGGGCTGTGCGATGATGAATCAGTCAGTCACGTTACTCTTTATAAAATTGTGTATATTAATACAAATTACATACATTAAATAATAATTCTCCATCATATTATTTCCCTTTGCTTTATGTGGCAACGATTTGTTTTAATCGTTCACAAAAAAAAAATAATTTCAAAAAATCGTAAAAACACCAATGCCGACTGCATGAGATAGCAAAATGCATAATATGTAACGATAATTCATATTTATAACCAGGCATATGATGGAAATCGAAAACGAATGAGCTTTGGAAGTATGTACATTTTAATGCATTTCTAATCTAATTTTGAAAATTTTTCTTTTAAGATTATCTTTAGTGACACAATATCTTTATATTTTATGTGATAAAAGAAATATTACGAAAAAATTTAATTCTAAAGCTCATTCGTTTTCGATTTCCATCACATGCCTGTATATGTAATTTAACAATTTTAATTTTTCCAAATAAAATAAGTAAGAGTGCTATATTCGGCTATGCCGAATCTTACCCGGGGTTTACACATGCAAGTGCAAGTTCGAAAAAGTCAATACATTCACACTATTTTACTAACACAATCACACATGCAGGCACTTGCAGGTCACTTGCAAGTGAATTTAGCTGGACAGTGATTTTTTGACACTTTCAGCAATAAAGTGACAGAAAGGTCAACAGAGTTGCCAAATAAAAAATTTCGAATAAATGTAATGGATTGTGGTAATATAATTAATAAATATTTAACTTATTTTATGTATATTTGTAAAAACAAATATATTTTTTTTCAAATATGGAAAAAGAAGTATATTGATGTTATTTTAGAGCATTAAATAATAATAAAAATAATAATAATAAATTGTAATAATTATTTCCCTACAATTATACTCATGTGAAGGCCATGGCAACTTTTGGTAAACCTGTCACCTTTGTTGTGGATGCATAATTATATTATGCATAATTATGTCGATAAACACGCCATCTGTTGATTAATTTGTTCGTAACAATATTAATACACTTTGTGTGATCAACGCCATCTGTTGATGAATTTGTTCGTAACAATACTAATACACTTTGTGTGATCAACGCCATCTATTGATGAAATTATTCGTAACTATATTAATTTAGTTTTTTTGAATTTTGAAATTTTTAGAGGTTGTCTCGGATTTTTGCTCATATCTCCGTTATTTATGGACGGATTTTGCTAATTTTAAATAGCAAACTTCTCGAAAGCATGTCCGAAAGAATTATTGAAGATTTGGATCCCAAAGATATCTGGGGTTTTCAGAATATTGATTTCAACAGACAGACGGACATGGCTTAATAGACTCCGCTATCTATTAGGATCCAGAATATATGTATATCTTTATAGGGTCGGAAAATTATATTGTGGAAATTACAAACGGAATGACAAACTTCTATATACCCTTCTCATGTATGTATATAAAAATGAATGTATGTATGTAACGTATGGACTCCAAAACGGCTGAGCCGGAAGGAAGTTTTGATTGTACAGACGGGGGTGGCACCGCCCATATAATCCAAAAATTTAAATCGCCATATTTTGGGCATTTTTTGATCTACGTCAATGATATGTGGTACATATGGTATTGGCATAATTAGGAATACGTACCAGGAGAAAAGTGGGTAGGACCTTTTTAGGAAAATTTAAAATCGTAATATAGTCTTCACTATTGGACCGATCGTCATTAAATTTTCACAATAGGATATTCTTACGAAATAATAAATTCTTGACTATGTAAGTGGACAAAGGGGAATTGCTTCGCCGACTGAAATGCATCGCTCATATAACACGCTTTAGTATCCTATTATTTTTCCATATGGAGAAGATGGATATCACTTTGAAGTGCGTCAATTCAATCAAGCAACCCGTAAGGCCGTTAATTATCCTGTTGAGTTCACTCGATGTGCCAGGCTTTCCACCACATGTGCTACAACTTAAAATTGGAGTGAGAAATAATTTAGTAGAAGCGACCATTATAACAGGAAAATATAAAGGTACAGATGTACTTTTGCTACGCATTTCAATGCTACCAACAGATTTACCATTCGATATTAAACAAATTTTTTCTGTTCAGTTAGCGTTTGCGATGACTGTTATATGTGTATGCTCCTGATGGGCAAACTAAACCCAAATCATTGCAATAAATACATTAAAATCTTAGGTTTTTACGGAAAGAAAATTTTGATCCGCCTACTTTTACGCCCACTTTTTTTTGATTTACCTAAAATCAGATAACGGCTCCATCAATTTGGCTAATTTTTCTTTCAAATGTTCGTATTAATCCATTTAAAGTTTTCATAGAAAGAAAAATTTGTCACACATACTTTTACGTCCACTTTTTCTATTTATCAGAAAACACTTGCACCGATTTTGCTAATTTTTTTTAAATATTCGAAGTAATCCAATTTACTTTTTTTAATATATACATATATAAAATATAAAATTATAATAATCAATTGTCAATTGTATAAAATTGTAATGCCGTCGTTAAGAAGGACCAATTTAGGGTGCCGAACTCGCAACGCTTCCAGCCAAGCGTATATTCGATTTAATCAAACTCAAGAGAAATTCGAAGAACGTAATAGAATTGAGCGAAATCGAATATCGCAAACACGTTCATTACTTACGCAAGATGAAAGAGAATATGCGAACGAAGTAGATATGTATCGAGTCAGACACAATCGCAACGTAGAATCCATTCGAGGGATCACAAATTCAAATATTCGTGCAAGACGAGAAACAAATATTGCACTGAATACCCATCGAGCTGCATTCCATTACAACAGGACAATGGATTATAGTACAGACCATCCCGTTGCTATTGGTTCGATGAGCGTTGTTTGCCCACATTGAAAGGCATTGAAATTTACAAAAGAATCTCCTGGATTTTGTTGCGCGAGTGGCAAAGTAAAATTGACACCATTGATTCTACCACCAGAGCAATTGCGTTCATTAGTTTCTGAAACAAACCCACATTCCAAACGTTTTCCGGCACAAATCCAGAACTACAACAATTTCTTCCAAATGACTTCATTTGGCGCAACAAATACGATTCGTTATAATTTCATGCCAACTTTTAAGGTAAATAAAGTTCAATCACTTCCACCATTTCACTTCGGTTATGTAAATAAAACATTACAGATTCAAGGCCAAATATATCATCAAGCAGGTTCACTTGTACAAGTTCCGGGTGCTGATTACAAATTTCTACAGATTTACTTCATGGACAATGTAATAAAAGAAGTGGATCAACGTTGTGCATGCAACAGTTCCGTAAAAAGACCAATTGTTATGCAGTTGCAAACATTTTTTCATGAACACAATCAAAACCGTTTAAAACCGCACTAGAGCGCATGCCCTCTGATAATCACAGAATTGTTATCAGAGCCGATAAAATTCCTGCAGGAGAGCACGCAAGGCGTTTTAATGTACCTACGATTGATGATGTCGCCATTGTCGTCGTTGGTGAAAATTTAAAATCCCGCGATATCGTTCTGCAATATTCCATAATTTTTTGGCGAGGTGAAGACGGTTATAATTTCTTTACAGGTGCTGAAACAAACAAAAAAGTAAGTTCAATGAACTATTATTCATATCGACTGATGGTTCGCGAAACTGAGGACAATCACATCTTGAAATGTCGTCGCCTTTTCCACCAGTATGCAGTCGATATGTATGTAAAAATTGAAACAGAACGACTAACATTCATCAGATTGAATCAGAAAAAACTACGTTCGGAGGAGTACATACACCTTCGAGATGCCATAAATGCAGATGGAAATGCTCAGAATGTTGGCCGGTTGACTATCCTCCCAGCAACGTACGTCGGAAGTCCTCGACATATGCATGAATATGCTCAGGATGCAATGTCTTATGTTCGCCACTACGGCACGCCGGATTTATTCATAACTTTCACATGCAATCCGCAGTGGGTAGAAATTCGTAAAGAGTTATTCCACGGCCAATCACCCATCGATCGTCATGACATCACTGCGAGAGTCTTCAAACAAAAATTAAAATCGCTGATGGGATTACATTGTGAAGTATCGCGTGTTCGGCGAGACGCGTTGCTGGATGTATTCTGTGGAGTGGCAAAAACACGGATTGCCACACGCACATATCCTTATTTGGTTGATTGAGAAAATAAGACCGAACGAAATCGATAATGTGATATCAGCTGAAATTCCTGATTAGTTAGAAGATCCAGGCTTGCATGAGGTTGTTACTAAGAATATGATTCATGGCCCCTGTGGATCATTAAATATTAATTCTCCATGCATGGTTGACGGCAAATGTTCGAAGCGATTTCCACGGCCATTAGTAGCAGAAACAATAACCGGAAATGATGGTTATCCATTGTATCGCCGTCGTTCAACTGCGGACAATGAAAAAACAACAACGGTGAAAGTGAATCCCCAGGACATTCAAATTGACAACCGCTGGATAGTTCCGTATTCCTCACTACTCTCCAAGACATTCAAAGCACATATCAACGTCGAATCTTGCCATTCAGTGAAATCCATCAAATATATCTGCAAATATGTGACAAAAGGCAGTGATATGGCTGTGATTGGAGTCAGTGCGGAAAATTCCAATGATGAAGTCACTCAATTTCAGTAGTAACGAAGCAATTTGTCGCATTTTTTCTTTTGCAATTCATGAAAGACATCCAACTGTTGTGCATTTAGCTGTACATCTGGAAAATGGTCAAAGAGTGTACTTTACTGAAGAGTATGCATTTGAACGAGCTGATCGACCGCCCCCTACAACATTGACCAGGTTTTTCGAAATGTGCAGAAACGATGAATTCGCACGAACGCTGCTATACTCCGAGATGCCAAGATATTATACTTGGATCCAATCAAAAAAGAAATTTCAACGTCGGAAACAAGGAAATCCAGCTCCAGGTATACCAAATTTATTCTCCACTGACGCATTAGGTCGCATTTACGCAGTCCATCCAAAAAATGATGAGTGTTTTTATTTGCGTTTGCTATTAGTCAACGTTTGTAGTCCAGCATAATTCCAAGATTTGCGAACTATAAATGGTAAATTGTGTGACATGTATAGAGAAGCGTGACAACGCCTGGGATTGTTAGAGAATGACATTCATTGAGAATACACACCCGGAGATGCTGTAATTTCGTCAAATTCTTACCAAATACGAACATTTTTTTCTATAATTATTTTAACATGTTTCCCATCGAAACCAATTGATTTGTGGAGCAAATTTAAGGACGCCATGTGTGATGATATTCTGCATCAGATGCGTAATAGAATATCAAATCCAAATTTGCAACTCAATGAGGAAATTTACAACAAGGTTTTGATATTAATTGAGGATATGTGCTTGATGATGTCGAACAAGGTATTATCTGAGTTAGGTATGAGAGCTGTCAATCGTCCGATGCACGACGAATTTAATCAAGAGTTGCAAAGCGTAAAACAGTACGATTGCGATGCCTTAAGGGAATCAGTTCGAACAAATGTTCCATTGTTAAATCGACAACAAAAATATGCATACGACACTCTCATGAAAGCTTTGAAAGATGACGCTAGAGGAATTTTTTTAGACGCTCCCGGTGGAACTGGGAAAATATTTTTAATCGTGTTAATTTTGGCAACGATACGCTCGCAGAATGATATTGTACTTGCACTCGTATCGTCAGGAATTGCATCTAGATTGTTGGAAGGCGGTCGAACTGCTCATTCAGCACTTAAGTTGCCATTAAATATGCAAACGAATGAAAAATATTTGGAGGCATTAGACAAAACGTTGCAAAATTTACGAAACAATCAAAAGCAATTTGGAGATACGATGATTCTGTTGGCAGGTGATTTTCGGCAAACACTGCCAGTCCAATTATATGTCGCCTATTCTCGCGTCGGAAGTCCAACAACATTATTTGTGTATGCGCCAGACAACCAACCAAACATGAACATTGATCTTATCAATTAAAATGTAATAGGAATACTATAAGATTCATAGCATATATGCACATACATATGTATTTTCAAATCAAATGTGAATCAAACATACCCAAAACCTGCATATGTATGAATGTATATGAATAAAATTTTAATTTGAAAATACTTTTTTTCCTTTCAGGACAGCGTCTGTCGGGTCAGCTAGTTAAATAAATAAATGTATATAAATACGTTTTATTTTATTTTATAACAAGGGGGTAGTCAAGCACACCGGGTTTAGCTAGTAATATATATAATTCAAACACACTCACCCTTATTGTGTTTTTGTGGCGAAAACGAGGCGTTTTTTTAATGGTACCGTGATTGGCAAAAACAAACGCCAATGAGTACCACAATTATCAAATCTTTTACAAAAACCATTAAAGGGTGCCAAACACAATAGCGTATTCATCTGTCAAAAGTGCAAAAAATTGTCGTTAAAATCACAGACTAATTATGACTAATTATGGACCGATCACAATAAAATTGTACCGTATTGTTTGTATACATATAAGATATATTTGTATTAAATATTATTTGGATACCGCCATTTTGGAGTGAGTTATGCTCTTTAAAGTGAGTTTCGGATGTGGGCCTTATATGGGAGCTACGACTAATTATGGACCGAACTGCACAAAAATTGTAGAAGTGATTTGGCTTCATTTACTACTGATTTCTTTTGAAATTTGTTTGGATACTTGCATAATTAAAACATGTGTGATCGGTAAACCCCAATTTCAGGAGGACATTTGTGTGGGGGCCAGGTGAAATAATGGCGCGATTTTTACCAGTTTCAATCCCATCCATCCTTGGGCCGAAGAAATATCACTTACCAAATTTTATCAAAATATCTTCAAAATTGCGACCTATACTCTGCGCACAAGCTTTACAGCCAGACAAATCCAATATACCCACCTCACTATGGTGGTGTAGGGTGTAAAGATTTATTTTGTTTGAATTCGAAGCATTTGCAGGTTTTGTAATTTTTAACGGATTACTGTTTGTGAATTTTAAATAAACTCATTGCGTTGTAATGTAAATCATAAAATATTTAAAAGATTTTTATACCCTACACCACCATAGTGGGGAGGGTATATTGGATTTGTGCTGATGTTTGTAACGCCTAGAAATATTGGTCCAACACCCACCTTAAAGTAAACCGACCGACTCAGAATCACTTTCTGAGTCGATTTAACGATGTCCGTCCGTCCGTCTGGCTGCCTGTCCATGTAAAGCTTGTGCGCAGAGTATAGGTCGCAATTTTGAAGATATCTTGATAAAATTTGGTAAGTGATATTTTTCGTCCCAAGAATGGATGGGATTGAAACTGATGGAAATCAGTTTCCCGAAATTGGGGTTTACCGATCATAAATGTTGGAATTATGCAAGGAACCAAACAAATTTTATCACAAATGAGTGGTAAATGAAGCCAAATTACATCTGCTATTTTTGTGCAGTTCGGTTTATAATTAGTCGTAGCTCCCATATAAGGCCCACTTCCGAAAATCACGTTAAAAAGCATAACTCATTCAAAAATGTTAGTATCCAAATAATATTAAACGCAAATATATTTCATATGTCTACGAACAATACGATACAATTTTATTGTGATCGGTCCATAATTAGTCGTATACCCACTTTCGAAAATCACTTTAACTGCCATAATTTTCTTAAAAATGTATTCAAAAGGTATTCAAATAAAATTCCACAGAATTCATACAGAAATGATGACATCTAATTTTATAATGGGCGGTCCGTAATTAGTCGAAACTCCCATATATGACCCTCCCCCCAATCAACTTTAACCTCCATAAATCTTTTAAAATTATTTATTTCGAGATAAAGTTTAATATATGTGTGTATGTACACAATATTTATATTCACAGAAATCATGACACTAAATTTTTGGATGATCGGTACATAATAGGTCATATCTCCAATATAGCGCACATATATGTGAAAAAAGTTTTATACATATAGTGGGTGTAGGGTATTATATGGTCGGGCTTGACCGACTATACTTTCTTACTTGTTTTACTTTATAAAAGTCTACATGTAACAACATACAAAATTTAAAGGTCTTATATACATTAGAGAGTTTAAGGCACTTGTTTAATACTATTTGAGTTGGTATAAACGGGTATACGACATTAGAACAACCTAATGAATAATTTAAATAAAGTTTTTATTTTTTCCAGAAAAACACGAATTTTAGGCTTAAAAACAAAGCCATAAATATGACACAAACTCTTATATGATTTTGTACACCCCTAAGAATATTTTAGAACTCGTTAGCTGGGGTCTTAAGGCAATTATACTTTGAACAAACTTTCAACTTTTGTGTTCAGTTTTAAATCCATGTTAATTTTAAATTTAATGTAAACATTAAATCTGTTTTTAGCCACATTAAACAAACTTTTAAACAATACTCGTACTTTACAATTATATTTCTTTTTGTTTTTTTTTCTTATAAACAATGGCATTTTACTTACTTTTAATAAAACTTGGAAAATACTGTTAAAAAGAACACCCTATGTTTTTTTTAGATGTATATAACTTTGAAATTGAATAAAACAAAGATAAATTTGTGTTTCATGTTAATTTAAAAAAATCATCTTTGTTTTATTCAATTTCAAAATACACCCTCGATACGTATTACGAACAGAACCATGATTTTCAAAATAAATTTGAACAATTTGGAAGCAAGAAATGCCAAACCAGCAGGTGGCCATGTAGTACAGCCCACTTAGGTCCACTTAGGTCCTATTGTGTTACCTGACTTTCTGGATAGAGAAGAAGAAAAATATATATGAAGAAGTATATAGAATAGAAGAATACGAAGGATAGTAAAAGAGATGTTTGAAGTAAGAGAAGAGTGAAAAGTGTGAAGACCAATATTTAAAAGAGCGTAGATAACCAGTATTTAATTACTGCAGCCAATTACTGCTTCTGATGAAAGCATCAATATTCTCCAACTTCAAATCTGAGCGCTCGGATAAGTCGTCGAAGGATGGTTGCCCCAGAAAGATGCTACAAGATCTACTCATTGCTGGGCATTGACATAAAAGATGAGAGACTGTTTCCTTCTCTGCTTCATTATTGCAACACCTGCAAAAATCATTAAAGGGGGAACCCAGTCGTTTTTCATGATTGCCGAATTTGCAAGTGTCCTGTAATCAACGACACCAAGTTACTGAGTTGTGCTCGCTGTAATTTTAGTAAATACAACGTATGTTTCCTATTTATTATAGGCCAAATCAGTCGTGTGACTGCACAGGTATGTTCATTTACCCACCTGGTTTGAGCTAGCTCATAGTAAAAGTTGCTGAATATTTGCTTATATTTCGATAGCGGAATACCGCAAAGATGGTCACTGTCATCGTCAGGTAACATGGCACGTTTCCTTGCGAAGTCATCTGCGATACACTTGTTTATTATGTCTCTATGTCCACGCAGCCATATGAGTGAAACTGTTGAATCTCTCGCCATCCTGTTTAAGGATGTCCGGCATTCCTGGACCAAAATTGATGTAGTGTGTACACCTGTCAGAGATTTTATTGCAGCTTGGCTGTCAGTATATCTCTTCCCGATATTCTGTAATAACTGATCCATTTAGTCGCTCGCTTTATAGCCGATATTTCAGACTGAAGGATACTACATCCGTTTGGAATTCTAAACGACATTTTTATTCCAAACTTTTGGATATAGACCCCACCGCCAATTCTCTCCCCTTTTTTGGAGCCATCCGTGTATATAGATAGACTCGTAGTATCCAGGGGTAGACCTTCTATCAATTCCATGTTATCATGAATAAAGAAGGCGAAGCTTCGCAAGAAAGAGGGTCTACGAGTGCAACAAATCACAAAATGGCCGCCAGTTGAAAAAGTGTTGCCAACAACTGTTGTTCTATACATCTAAATATGTTTAAAAGAGGGATATAATCCTTCGACCTGTTATTTTAAATGTGGATACTAATCAAGACACACAAAAGAATAAAGAGACTTAAAGCCAATTTCAAATTCTTACTAATAATCTAAGAATGAATTAGTAAAACAAAAACAAAAAGAAACTAAAATCTCATGTATCATATCATGTATCTGCAATATAATATATATAAAATAGAATGGTACAAAGTTGTATGGAGTTAAGATTGTCCTTAAAAAAGCTTTTAAAATTCTATTTATAAGAATTTGAGGGAACAATAATGAATAGTTCCAGTGGATAATTTTTAGCCATGAATTCAAAGATTTTTTTTTTGTGCTCCTGCAGGTTATCCAAAGTATATACATATTATATTCGAAAGGTTATGTATTGTATGCATACAATAGTGTCCAGGGAGCCTTAAAACCTGTTTACTAAATAACTAACAAATATTTTTGTGAAAATAACCGCCTCCTTAATGTACAAACATCTCAATACAATGTACTACAAACTGTTTGTGTGCTACTGATACACACACTGTCCTACATACTCAAATTATGTACACATACATGTAAAGGGATTTCCAACAAGAACCTTGTTTTCCAAGACAAAATGAGATAAAATAAAAAAATTAATGAAAATCGTTCAAATTTGTACTGTATTGGACAGAGTATAAATGGGAAATGATAAAGGACAGATGATCGGCACGATCACACTTACAGATATCGATTCTTTTAACAACATGTTCAATCATTACGTCACAGATTTTAAGTTTGCAAGCTGTAATCGATTCGATTGACTTTGTATATACTCCACATTTAAATCCTCAAGAAATCATATGATGGTGTTAAACCACATGATCAGGGCAGTCAAATTTCAGCTAAATTTCCTGAAATTCTGCTATCGAGAAATTTGGTTCGCAATAAATTTAGTATTTTGGTTGCTGTGTGTGAGTGTCCTATTGAAAACACAAAACAAAGTTCGTGTTGAAAACCATATTCAAACTTACATCCTTCGTAACAACTCAACAAAAAGTAAGAAGTAAAGGGAACAACACGTGTACGAAACAATTTATAAACACATGAGTGCGTGTAAGTAAGCATGTATGTAACAATATATACTTGTATTTATTGCCAAAAGTGACATATACATACATACATACATAATAAATAGAAAGGAGTTTTAAGGTTTCCCTAAAAAATCATATATGATTTTTAAATTTAAGACCATTATGCTCGTTTCTATGTAAATATCAATCAAAGCAAGGTCGATAATATTTTTTTTTTATTTGCTGAAAAAATTAAAAAATAACGAAAATATGAGATGAAGTGAAAAAGAAGAATTTATGATACCCAGTAAACATTTTAATTACTTTGCAAAAAAAAAAACAATTTATTCTGATAACTAGTTAATAATATACAGGGTTAGAATTGCTGACTATAAATTAGCACACAAATTTCTGCTTAGCTTGCATTTCTTCCAGCACAATAATAATAATAATAGTTTTAGTTAAATGTTTAAAATGTTGCTATGCTGAAGTTAAGCAGGTTTTATATTCGTTGTCGCTGCAATTAATTTAAAAATTAGATGCGGCTTAAGGCCACTATCCTATTTAGTCGTACGGTATGTCAAAAAATCATGTGTGTTCATAAAGTATGATAGTGTGTTTTTTGACAAGTCTAAAAGTTTTTAAAAATTTTCATAAAATGATAGTTTCTATGCGATCAGAGTTGTATTTTCCAATACAGCTGATAAGAAAACAATAATGTCGGCTTCATTGATTTAAAGCATATATTTTTGCATCTTTTTTGTGTAATAGTGTGGCACCTATGACAAACTTTGTTGCGATTTTTTTTTTGTTTTTTTGAGTGTGAAAGAAATCGGTCAGATTTTCCAGTGAATGAATCATACGATTGTGTTGGATAGTGTATCACGACCTTTACAGCATACAGTTTTTGATTTTTCTTTTTCACTGTGAATGTTTCGACAGCAATAGCAATAGTAAATAACATCACTTAGTAAAATAGCCAATAGATTTATTTTTGTTTTTCGACTTTGTGCTCTGCTTTTGCTTTGAATTTTTTCTTAGTTGAAGTTAAGTAGTCCTTGAAAGTAGTTGAGCAATTTCCTACACTGAATTTATATCGTTCAAACATAAATTTGTAATAAATTTGTAAAGCCACAGTTTCTCTTCTTAATAATATATTTCTACTATATAAACCGATATTTAGAGAAACATATTTGTTATACCCTACACCACCATAGTGGGGAGGTAATATTGGATTGGTGCTGATATTTATAAATTATAACGCCCAGGAAACAGCCACCTTATTTCGACTCAGAATCACTTCCAGAGTCGATTTAACGATGTCCTTTCGTCTGTCCATGTAAAGCTTTTGCGCAGGTCGCAATTTTGAAGATATTTCAATAAAATTTGGTACGTGATATTTTTTCAGCTCAGAAACGGATGGGATTGAATCTGGTGCAAATCGGTCCATTATTTCATCTAGCCCCCATACAAATCACAGAGTATAACAGAGGTGACAGAAGAGCAAAGATAGTGTAGTTTTTTTCTTGTCTCTTTCTTTGAAACTTGCCTTTTTGTTTTCTTTATGTTACTATTTTTCTGACGCAATAAAATTAATTTTTGGCACAGAGTATTTTTGTATTGTTTGATACAACCATAAAAAAATGCATTTATATCATCTAACGAATGCACAAACTCCACAATGCATACCAAGAAAGTATAACAATTATTGAAATACAATTTAGTTAGTTATTAAAATCACAAACATATAAACAAACTTTCAATTCAAATATTCTAACTCAAATTGTTTTGTTTATTTTGTTTTGTCCACAAAATTCTTGTTGTATACAGTGCTTTGCTTTTTCACATTACAAATTTACTACCAGAAAATATTTTCTTTCTCTTTTTAATATACCTGCCTTTTTAGCTGATTGTAGCTATTTTGAAACGCCAAAATTGACGCCTCTGTGTTCTCTGTGGTTAAAATACTTGTTCTCGACTTTAATTACGATTGCTGAATATGCCTCAAAGTTACTAAAATTTATTAAAAAAATAATTGCAATGAAAGGAAATAAAATGTAAGTATGCAAAGATATATTGAACCAGGCATGTTCCAGTGAAATAAAAGTAAATTAAGTTTAATTTTTTAGCTTGCTGTTACATATGTATGTATCTGCATTTGAAGTGAATATTTATTTCACATTAATCTGGAAACTGTAGCAACAATCTGCTAATTTTACAGAAAAGTAAAAATACATAAAAAGTAAACTTCAATAAAAACGTGAATTTGTTCTAAAAATTACAACTGCAGCACAATTTGCCAAATTAGTCGAAATAATGGAGCAAAAGTCTTTAATAAAAGTTTAAAGCCCATAAATATTGAAGAAGAGTGGAAAATTAAAAATACATAAAAAGTAGATTTCAATAAAAACGTGATTTTGTTCTAAAAATTACAACTGCAGCACAATTTGCCAAATTTGTCGAAATAATGGAGCAAAAGTTTTTAATAAAAGTTTAAAGCCCATAAATATTAATGAAGAGTGGAACGCGATTTCCGAAGATTTAAATTGTTTTGGTGCCCCATCTCGTTCCGGAGAAGGTTCGTTGAAGGTGTGGGGCGATTTTAAATTAAAAAAACCCGAACCAAACTTAGCTGTTAATACCACCAGTACTACTAAATTAAAGAAACATATACTCCAACTCCGCCACATGTACTCGAACTCCGCAAAAAAAAATAGGAGAACTAATAATGAAATAAAATCAAATCTATTAGAGCTGCTTAGAGCTGTAAAATAAACTAACCGAAATAGAACGATACACCAGAAGAATTTGTAAAACTTAAGAAGAGAAATTAAAATTATATAAATCAGAACTAAAAAAAACAAATAAGAAAGTATAGTCAGTCAAGCCCGACCATATAATACCCTACACCCAGTATATGCATAAAACAGTTTTTTTAGAAATAGGCGTTATATGGGAGATATGACCTATTATGGACCCATCATCCAAAAGTTTAGTGTCATGATGTCTGTGAATATAAGTATTATATGTGTTAAACTTTATCGCGATATAAATACTTTTAAACGATTTATAGAGCTTAAAGCGAATTGTGGGCCTTATATGGGAGCTACAACTAATTATGGACCGATCATAATAAAATTGGACCGTATTATTTGTATATACATATATGAAATATATTTGCGTTAAATATTATTTGGATACCAACATTTTCGAGAGATTTATTCTCTTTAAAGTGGTTTTTGGAGTGGGTGTTATATGATAGCTACAAGTAATTATTCACTTAGTGTTCTGAGTGCATCTTAGATTCTTAGCGACATAGTTTGCAAATGGAATCCTGAGACTGCTACGTCGTCTGTGTAAGCGACAGTCTTATGTCCAGTGATATCCAATTTTCTGAGGATATTATTTATGGCTATGTTCCACAAGAGTGGAGATAACACGCCTCTTTGAGGATTGTCTCTTCGGGTAAATCTTGTGATTTTTGTTGCACCAATTTTGGAACTTATGGTCCTATTGTCGGGTAGATTACTTATAATCTAGTTATCCATGCCTATGTCATGTAGAGCAGAAATTATTGCCTCAGATTTTACATTATTGAAAGCTCCTTCTATGTCCAGAAAGGCTACCATTTAAAAATTGCCAAATTCTAGAGATTTCTCTATGTGACTAATGCATGAAGTGCCGTTTCAACAGATTTACCCTTAAAATAGGCATGCTGAGATGGCGATAATAGTGTTTGATCAATAGAGATTCTTATGTGGATATCTATGATTATATTTAATGTTTTCAAAAGGAGTGATGATAGATTTATTGGTCTGAAGTCCTTTGCTTTTGTATGAGAGGTTTTTCCTCCTTTTGGGATACATTACATTCAGTCCAGCCAATGCGTATGTATGTACATGTGACCACGAAAAACAGGTTCGATAAATGTTAATCAGCCAAGGAGTGACTAGATCTATTTTGTATTGTAGATCAGCTGGTATAATTCCATCAGGGCCCGGAGACTTAAAAGAATCGAAGCTTTTTATTGCCCCATTTATTTTGTCCTCTATTTCTATTGAGGAGGTTATCCGATCAAATGGTTGGGGTGCGATTATTGGGAGTGATAACAGATTACCCGGAAAGTGAGTGTCCATGAGCACTTCCAGTGTCTCACGTCCATCTTTTGTCCACCTACCGTCTGGTTTTTGAATATAACCCTGGGTTGTTGGTGTTTTCGATAGGATTTTACGCAAGCGACTGGTTTTGGATGCACCTTCGACAACACTGCAAAAGTTTCCCTAAGACCTTCGCTTTGCGCTTATAACATGATTCTGAAATTTGTTCCACGCTGACTTATATGTCGACGTCTGAAGGTCGCTAAATCCATGGATCACCACGGTGGTTTTTCTTTCCATCTGCAGATTGAGGGGGTGCATGTTCGTACTGTTGCCTCATTTAAAGAGCGTGTAAGCATATATACTGCTAGTTCAATATCCCCTATATCGCTTGCGTAAAATCCTTTCGAAAACACCAACAACCCAGGGTTATATATGGACAAAAGATGGACGTGAGACACTGGAAGTGCTCATGGACACTCACTTCCCGGATAGTCTGTTGTCAATCCCGATAATCGCACCCCAACCGTTTGATCGGTTAACCTCCTCAAAAGATATTTTTATTTTGTCCTTCTGATCTACATTACTTAGGTATTGACGAGTCGATAACTAGATTTATAAGGAATCTGCTTGACAATAGGACCATAAGTTCCAAAATTGGTGCAACAAAAATCACAAGATTTGCCCTAAGAGACACTCCTCAAGGAGGCGTGTTATTTCCACTTCTGTGGAACATAGCCATAAATTATATGCTTAGAAAATTGGATATCATTGGACATAAGACTGTCGCTTAGGCGGACGACGTGGCAGTAGCAATCTCAGGATTTCATTTGCAAACTATTTTGCTAAGAATGGAAGATACACTCTGAACACTAAGTGAATAAAGTAATTATAGTGGTTTAAGTGTGAATTCAGGTAAACGGAACTTGTATTATTCACTAGAAAATATAAGATTTCCACTTTCAAGCTTCCTAGTTTGAACGGTATAGAACTAACAATCTCGGACAACGCAAAATTCTTACATTGGTATTATCCTTAACAGTAAGTTATAATGGAAACTAAATATATTAGCAAGAACATCTAAGGCCATGTCGGCTATAGGTAGGAATTGGGGTATTAAACCTCAATGTGTAAATTGGCCCTTTGAAGCGGTTATAAAACCGATATTATTTTACGGGGCTCGGTCTGGTGGAAAGCACTTAACAGAACCTCGAATTGTGTACTATTCGATAGGATATTAACTAGGAGTGCTATACTGATAACTGGAGTAATAGGTACAATTTCGACTAAATCTAAACACTGCCGTAAGCTGAATACAATAGCCGCTTGAAAGCAAGTACGTTATGGGCATGCTAGCATAATCGAAGATGTAAACTTTCTTCCTGATAATATTGATTACTGCACTCCTAGACTCTTCTTTTCGAGGAACTTTGGCTACTTCATTTCGGATAATGCGGTATTAGAAGAAGGCCTAACCCCGAGCACTGCGAGCTTATCTGTCTATACGAATGGCTCCTTAAAAGGGGGAAGAGTTGGCGGCGGTGTCTACATGCAAGAATTTGGAATTAAAATTTTGTTTAGAATTCCAAATGAATGCAGCGTTCTACAGTCCGAGATATCGGCAATAAAAAGAGCAGCTAACTGGTTCAGTTATAACAAAATATCAGGCATCGTATCGTATATATACTGATAGCCAGGCTGCAATAAAGGCTCTACATGGTGTATACTCTACATCGACCTTGGTCGAGGTCCGCCACCTGTAGCATGACTTTCTGCTTTATTGTGAATGAGTTTTTATTTTTAATTTAAATTTAAAATCGCCCCACACCTTCTACCAACCTTCTCCGGAACGAGATGGGTGACCAAGACAATTTAAATCTTCGGAAATCGCGTTCCACTCTTCTTTAATATTTATGGGCTTTAAACTTTTATTCAAGACTTGCTCCATTATTTCGACTAATTCGGCAAATTGTGATGCAGTTGTAATTTTTACGCTAAGATATGTACATTAATACATACATACATAACATCAGAACAAAATCACGTTTTTATTGAAATTTACTTTTTATGTACATATTTTTATTTTCTGTAAAATTAGCAGTTTGTTGCTACAGTTTCCAGTTTAATGTGAAATAAATATTCGCTTCAAATTCAGATACATTCATATGTACATATCTAACAGCAAGCTACTGCAGGAACACAAAAGTAAAAAAGTTAAAAAATTAAACTTAATTTACTTTTATTTCACTGGAACATGCCTGGTTCAATATATTTTTACATACTTACATTTTATTTCCTTCCATTGCAATTATTATACCCTTCACCTTCATGAGAAGGGATATATGTATAAGTTTGTCATTCCGTTTGTAATTTCCACAATATAATTTTCCGACCCTATAAAGTATATGTATTCTGGATCCTTATAGATAGCGGAGTCTATAAAGCAATATCTGTTTGTTGAAATCAATTTTCTGAAGTCCCCAGCTATCTTCGGGATCCAAATCTTCAATAATTTTGTCAGACATGCTTTCGAGAATTTTGCTATTTAAAATCAGCAAAATCCGTCCATAAATAACGGGGATATGAGCAAGAACCCGAGACAACCTCTGAAAACTTCATCAAAAAAAACTAATAAACTCAACAGATGGCGTTGATCACACAAAGTGTATTAAACATGTTATTGACAGTTCTTTAACAGGCTGTTTCATAATCATGTAGTTTAGCGTAATCTATTACATTAATATTCATTTACAAAATTTTGCTTGTCGAAAATTTTACACGGTAGCATGAGATTTACAATTCGACAGCATCTACGACAGCTGTCGTTTTTCAACTACGCCAAACACAAAGGGAGACTATAAATTGAATATTGTCTTTTATTTTGATATAAACTGGTGTTGTCTAGGGTTAAGTGACAAACATTTAGCGGTTTTCGTTAAGAAAAAGTTACCATCATTGACTATAGTGATGAAACTTTTGCACAGTGTAAAAACGCCCAATTTTCTTTGTAGTCACGGACACGTCAGAAGTTCTTGAATTTCTGAAAAATAACACAAACATAAACGTGACTTCGCGTTAAATAATAGCAAAATTGTTTGTGAATTGTATAGCAAAGAGCTGATTCGAAATATAAATAAATATTGCGCAACTAAGCACTGCTTCGAAACGTAATGAAAGCATCAATAACAATACTCCTGATTGGGAGTTGCATACTATTTAGTTGTGCACTACCAGTTACCAAAACAAAAAAAGACGAGAAAAAAGAAGAAACAAGTACTCCCGAATCGCCAGATGTTGAGACAGCTTTGGAATATGAACGCTATTTAAAAGAGGTCGTTGACGCATTAGAAAGCGATCCAGATTTTCGTAAGAAATTAGACAAAGCTCCAGAAGCTGATATACGTGTAAGTTTTTATAAATTATAAATCTGTACGTAATGTATTTTTAAGTACTTTAAAATATAACGGGAACGTAACTATAATATTTACTTACATATTGGGAATATTGTTAATTTTATTACAGAGTGGTAAAATTGCACAAGAACTAGACTATGTGAATCATCATGTACGCACGAAATTAGATGAAATTAAACGCCGTGAATTGGAACGTTTACGTACCTTGGCCAAAAAAGAATATGAATTAGAGAATGAGATTGATCGGGAACACTTAAAAATCAATCAACATTTGGATCACGCAAATAAACATACTTTCGAGATTGAGGATTTAAAAAAGTTAATTAAAAAAACAGCCGAGGACTTGGCTGAAGCCGATCGTAAGAGACAAGTTGAGTTTAAAGAGTATGAAATGCAAAAAGAATTTGAAAAAGAAATGATTAAGAAGGAACTAGATGAACAACAACGCAAAAAATTCGAAGAAGAACAAAAAAAATTAGGGGAAAAGCACAAGAAACATGAAAAAGTTCATCATCCTGGAAATAAAGCACAATTAGAAGAAGTGTGGGAGAAACAGGATCATATGGATAAACAAGATTTTGATCCTCGTACATTCTTTATGATACATGGTAAGAACATAATAAAACAATTATGTACATTATCCTTAGTGATTTATCAAGACCGCCATTTAGCCAATATACCTACCTACATATATTTCAATACATATTTTTTCATTTTGTATTGAAAATTTTTTAAACCTAGCAAAAAAATATACATACATAGGAATAAAGTTGAATGATTTGCCCATGGTGTAATTAACAGGGTGAGTGCAGGAGCACAGCTAACTGAGTAATTACACCATGGATTTGGCGATTTCAGGTACGACTAAATTTTGATAGGCTATCTTTTTATTATGTCAATATTCTACAAAAAACCAAACGAACTCTATTTACTTTCTAGTAATGACCAATTGTTATAAAAACAAATAACAATCATTTGTTTAATTTAAAAAAGTATTGTCTTAAATATTAGATTTTTGTATAATTTTCAATAATTATTGGAATCAAGCTGATGGTGTTTAACATAATCCTCATCTCTGCGATTGTTTTTTTTTCCTTTCTTAAATAGGTATTCATTATCTACAGTGGTGGCCATATAATTAAAAACTACTTTTCAGCATATATGTATGTATATTTGTTCATATATTTTAAAAATTTAGTTCAACATATTAAAACTAATAACTAGAAATAGTTAAAAAAAACAATCACAGCATCAATAATATTTTATGGAAAATTAACTTAAACACCAAAAAACGCAATATCAAATTGGTCACGTAATTATAAACTAAAAAAAAACTAAAAAAACATACCTGCAAAAAACCTTAGTGAGGTTTAACAAACCGGACTTATACTTTAATATTTTGTTGGATAACCCGTTTTTGACAACATTCGCCAGTCTTTTTGGTAAACTCTTAATTAAACGCTGGCATGTTTACAGCGTCACCCCAGACCATAATAGACCCGCCACAATGTTTCACTGTTTTAACAGTGTACCTGGGGTTTAAGGCTGTATTAGGAGGTCGTCTAACATACGATTTTCCATCAGATTGGAACAAGTTAAACTTAGATTCGTCGCTCCAGAGAACTCTATTCCAGTAGCGTGGATCTTTTCCGTGCATTTCTGTTGCACACCGCACCCGTCTCATGATCAAAGCATCGTATCTAATTATATGGCCACCAATGTATATGTCTTGAGTATAATTTTAAAATAAAGCACCAAATTCTTGTACATTTATTTCCCAACATAATTTTGATATAAACGTCTAAATTAGTAAAGAAATTTTCGAAAATTTTAGATGTTGACGGTAATGGCTTTTTGGATGAAACTGAAGTTAAAGCTTTGTTTGTTAAAGAATTAGACAAAGTGTACCAGTCTGGTTTGCCTGAGGATGATATGCGTGAACGTGCTGAAGAAATGGAGCGTATGCGCGAGCATGTTTTCCAAGAAACCGATACAAATAGAGATGGTTTAATTAGTTTTCAGGAATTTTTGGAACAAACAAAGCGTGATGAATATAATAAAGATCCAGAATGGCAAACCATAGATGAGCAACCGCAATATACACACGAAGAATATCTAGAATTTGAACGGAGAAGAAAGGAAGAAATTGATCGAATGATTGCACAGGGATTGGTAGATTTCAATAAAAATAATTTTTATTAAAACAAATTTTGCGAATTAAAGGTTTACTTTTTATTTTTAGCTTCCTCCACATCCAAATATGCCACAAGGCTATTATGCTCATGATCCAAATGCTGCATACCAAACTGGTCAACAACATCCTTCTGGTTATCAACAACCGCCACAAATGCATTATCAAGATCCTCAACAACAACATATGCAACAGCAACAACAATATCAACATCAACAGCAGCAATACCAGCAACATCAATATCAACAACATAATCAACAGCAACCACAATTTCAAGGACAAGTTCAATTAAATCCAAATCAAATGTATCAGCAAATTCCAGCTCAACAACAACAGTATCAGCAGCAACCACAGCCCGTTGTCAACAATTTGCCACCTCAGCAACAACAACAGCCAGTTGTTCATAATTTGCCTCCCCAACAACCTGTTGCAAATAATTCTCCCACTCAACAACAACCTGTTGTAAACAATTTACCACCCCAACAACAACAGCTGCCTGTAGCTAACAACAACATTCCTCAACAGCAGCAGCAACAACAACAACAGCAACCAAATATAAATAATGCTATACCACAACAACGAATAAATAATGTGCAACAACAAGAAAACAACATTCCTCAAAAGCATTAGAATCGTTCAAGCTTAAATTTTCCAATGAATATATAAAGTATTAAACACATTAACCACGCATGCTACCGACTACAATATGTATATCAAAAATAAAATTCAGACTATTATATGTATGTGAATGATTATTTTGACGACAGCAGGCCAAAATAATCATTCACGTATAAATGTGTGTATTTTATTTTTGATATGTTGTAGTTGGTAGCCTGCTGTGGCGAATGTGTTTAATGCTTGACTTGAACACAAATTATCAAAGAAAAATTCATTCATCTCGTAAACATTTGTATTTTTATTACTCAAAATATGGACATTGCCTACTAATAAGTTGTGATTGTTTTATTGGTAAACTAAATACATTACCATCTCAAAATTGTATAATACAATATCTACATTTGTTTATAACATTTCAATAACATATATATTTTCTTGTATACATACATGCAATTTTTTTTAACGATTATAAAGTTATGTCATATATTCTTATATATATATATATATGTATATTGTACATTTAAGTCGTTTTTATATTGTGTATTGTTTTCTTTTCGTTTATTATAAATAAATTAAATGAAATGCTAGTTTTATTAGTGACTATTTTTTTATTCAGTAACCATTGTCTTCCTTTGATTTTATATAACGCCTAGCTTTCGCCACGAAAACGCCCAACACGATAAGAGTGATTATAAAATGCCGTAACCACACAATAATTCAGCATCGCATTTTTAAGTGATTATGATACATGAAAATACATATACCAAGATAATGGCCATGCTCATATGCTTAATTTAAAATAGGTTTTAATTTCAAAGTAAGAAAAAAATGTTTCTATATAAAAAAACCTTGATTGAGCCTAGAATTTCTAAGTGTGTTCACCAAATTTTACTTAAAGATAATATTAAGCAGAAGCACATTTTTTAAAGGTAATTGCTGTGGCTGACTGCGTCAGCAAATAACATCTCATATTTAAGCTACAGTCAATAGTTTTATTTTTGTTTTGTTTGGCTTGCGCTGCGCTGTTGCATGCTCACTAACAAAGTTTTTTGTTAGTCATTGAAAACACAGTCGTTTATTGTGCTGAAAAAAATGTAAGCTAAGCAGAAATTTGTGTGCTTTTGCTAATTCATAGTCAGCAAATTCAACACTGATTATATGTCATAGTCATACTCTTCCAACTTTAGCCGCCAACGAACTAGTTTTTAACTAGGCTCTTTAAGGCTCATAATGTTAGTGGCTTATGACCTGTAATGATTTTCAAACGGTGACCAAATAGGTACGACCGAAAGTATTTAGTAGCCCAAATTATAGCAAAGTTCTTTTTCTAATGTTGAATAATTAATTTCTGATTCTGCTAGTGTGCGGCTTGCATAGCAGATTGGTTTGTCGTTTGTGACAGGATGGCTCCTATCGCGAAATTGGTTACATCTAAGTAAATGGCTTAGAGAAGTCTGGATACTGTAAGATTGGGTCATTAGTTAGGAAACTTTTGCATATTTCGAATGTTTTTTATACTTATCGTCAATTACTATGGTTTTATCTTTTTTTAGATATGTTGCGAAGGGTTTGGTAATTTTTAAACTATCTTCGTTGCCGCACGTTTTATGCTTAAAACATCCATAAAAATTGCTTGGTATGAGCCGAACGATATGCGATCACGATATCATCAGCAACCTCTCTGATATGATTCGACGATTATCCAAAATCATTTTCTTCACTGCTTCTATGTTTTCATCGGTTGTTGACCTGCTCGGGCGACCAGGACGAGCATCGTCATTGACATCTTCTTGGCCTTCCTTGCGCGTTTAATTTAATTTTTTACACAAAACTTAATACAGTTTCTTTAATCCATTTTTTCGAATAGTAAAAAAACGAAGAGCACACCAAAACACGACTAACCTTTTTATCTGTCAAAAAAAACTGACATTTAAAAAAAAATATATAACAAATACAATAACAATAACAAAAAAAAATACGAAAATCGAACATACGTAACTCACGAAATTTGATAATAACGGTTATTTTTGATCAGACCTCGTATATTGCAGATATTGCCATGAAACGTTTTTTTTTATGATAAAAGAAGTGCGAGGAAAATAGTAAGAATCGGTTCATTATTTTTAATAGCCCCCATACAAATATCTTCCCGAAATATGGCTTAATGATAAATAAATGCCTATAAAATTGGTATATTAATACAAAATTCGCCAAAAATAAGTGTCATGTAAAAAGAAATCGCAAAACGAAATTTTGTTGTTTGGTCCATGTTTAACAATAGACCCCATATAAAGTCCACATCTAAAATTCACCTTAATACGTATAAATCTGGTACAAATATAGTTAATAGCTTAAAATTCGACAAAAATAATTCTTATATGCATATGTACATATATATAAATTGTTGTACTAAATTTTGTGATGGTCGGTCTATAATTGGTCATAGCTCCCATATAAGGACCACATCCGAACAAGTCATTTATCTATATATTTATCTTATATATATTGGTATTGACTCAAAACTTTACACATATCATTTACATATACACAAAAATTATACTACAAAAATTTGTGAATTTCGGTCATTATTTGACCATATTCGCCATATTAAGCGCTCTTCCGAAAATTACTTCAACACTCATAAATCTCGTATAACTAACGATAGCGATCCAAAATTTTACACGGAGCATTTACATACGAGTATGTATCAAAATCAAACTGCTGGATTTTGAAAATATCGGTCCAAATTTGACTATTACTATATTTAAATTCAACGTGGGATATCCTCATATGTATTAAATTCTCTGTTCCGAAATTTAAAAAGATCGGCCCATGATTTGTTATAGCTGTCATATAAGGATAATTTCCGAAAAACAAGTTAATCCTCAATAATGTCTAATAAATATCGATATTGAATCAACATTTTAAACAGACCAGAAATTGTAATTCAGAAATCATACTAATATCGATTTTATGCGGAGCATTTACATACGAGTATGTATCAAAATCAAACTGCTGGATTTTGAAAATATCGGTCCAAATTTGACTATTACTATATTTAAATTCAACGTGGGATATCCTCATATGTATTAAATTCTCTGTTCCGAAATTTAAAAAGATCGGCCCATGATTTGTTATAGCTGTCATATAAGGATAATTTCCGAAAAACAAGTTAATCCTCAATAATGTCTAATAAATATCGATATTGAATCAACATTTTAAACAGACCAGAAATTGTAATTCAGAAATCATACTAATATCGATTTTATGCCAATTCAATATTTAGCAATAGCTCCCAAATTAAGTCCACTTCCAAGTATAATAACCAACTCTTGTAAATATCGTTATTGAGATCAATTTTAACCAAATTACATTACTCTTGTAAATAAATTAAAATAAAAGAAGCCTTACATTTACCTCACCTTTTTATACCCTGTTTCTTAACTTGTGGTGAATATGGAAAGAGGTTTTTTATACCCTACATCACCATAGTGGGAAGGGTATATTACATTTGTGCTGATGTTTGTAACGCCCAGAAATATTGGTCCAACACCCACCTTAAAGTATACCGATCGACTCAGAATCACTTTCTGAGTCGATTTAACGATGTCCGTACGTCCGTCTGGCTGGCTGACCATGTAAAGCTTGTGCGCAGAGTACAGGTCGCAATTTTGAAGATATTTTGATAAAATTTTGTAAGTGATATTTTTCGGCCCAAGGACGGATGGGATTGAAACTGGTGGAAATCAGTCCTCCCGAAATTGGGGTTTACCGATAATAAATGTTTGAATTATGCAAGGAACCAAACAAATTTCATCACAAATGAGTGGTAAATGAAGCCAAATCACATCTACAAATTTTGTGCAGATCGGTCCATAATTAGTCGTAGCTTCCACTTCCGAAAATCACTTTAAAGAGCATAACTCACTCAAGAATGTTGGTATTCAAATAATATTTAGCACAAATATATCTTATATGTATACAAACAATACGGTACAATTTTATTGCGATCGGTCCATAATTAGTCGTAGCTCCCATAAATGGCCCACTTCCGAAAATCACTTTAACGATCATAAATTTCTTAAGAATGTTGGTAATCAAATAAAATACGACACAAATAATATACAGAAATGATGACACCTAATTTTATAATGGTCGGTCCGTAATTAGTCGAAACTCCCATATATGACCCTCCCCGTAATCAACTTTAACCTCCATAAATCTTTTAAAAGTATTTATATCGAGATAAAGTTTAACATACACAATATTTATATTCACAGAAATCATGACACTAAATTTTTGAATGATCGGTCCATAATAGGTCATATCTCCTATATAGAGCACATTTCTGAAAAACTGTTTTATACATATACAGAGAGGGCTTGACCGACTATACTTTCTTACTTGTTTAATTTTATAAATTGTCAAATTACACTTAAGATTGTTATGAATATCAGACAAACACTGTAAATTATGGTGAGAATTGGCTATTACATCAATTATAAATGGTCAAAATTAAATTTCTAAACATTTGAAATGTTCGTAAAGTTACCTTTCAAACAATGTATAAAATGCTAAGCTATTAGTTGAAAAAAGCACTGAATAAGGATATTTTAGTCCTATAACCAATTGACATTAAAATTGTTTTTCTCGAAATATAAAAATCGTGAAAACAATTTTTATAAGCAAAAATATAAATAAAATTTATTTCGTGTCCGTGAATTTTACCAACCCTATTTTTAACAATTCTTAATTAAGTAAAATCATCAAAACATTTTTAAATAAATAATTTTTTTTGCTGATTTGAAAAAATTTTACCTATTGATATGGAACGTTTTTTTATTATTTCCGTTCCATTTTAAAATGGCCCGAATTATAGAATTTTTGCACAAATAAACTACATATTTTTTTTTATTTATTAATATTTCTAATTTCAATTGCTAAAATTTTTTAATAAAGTAAAAATTAAGTTTATATACATACATTTAAAGTTAATAAGTTATCTCATCTTATGGGTCGATTACGGATGGCAACCGAACCTCAGAGGTTCGAGGATAAAATAAAAATTAAAATTCTTCTGAACTTCGAAATAAAAGTATTGTTTAATTTATACAATTTTATTTAATGTGTTTTTATTGTATATGCTCTTCAGCATCAATGCATTAAGTATTATTTAGTATAAAGGCTTAAAAATAATATATAAGAATAAAAAAAAAAACTAAACTGAATTTATGTATCATATGTATTAATGATCATCTGGGGATTAGGTTTATTTTGATGTATTAACTAACGACTATGAGATTTTAATACCAAGCCAATAATTTGCCAATTAATACTATGTATTGTAATGTATGTAGATAATCGAAGCAACAAGTTTCAAGATGAAAAGAAAAAAAAAATAAACGAATAGTTAAAGCAAATTTATAACAAGCTCATTAAAATGTATATCATTCGTATTTAAGAAGGCAATTTGTGTATGGATAAAATTTATGACATTTCGGCAATATAAAATGAACTATAATATATGTATGTATGTATATTAATAATTATTTAGTTAACATAGTTTAATATTTGTATGTTTTAAAAACTTACAAACTAAAATAAGAGATATGCATATAAAAGAGAAAAAACAATTTCCTTAACTAAAGAAATGTTTTAGGATTTTTCTTGAGGAACGATGTATTTTTTTTATATTTTATGAATTTGTTTATATCGTTGTTCTCAAGTTCATGGGACAAATAATAAATTTTGAATTTCATGTAAATAAGCAAGGAAATCATAATTGGCACTCAAGATATATTTGTATATTGGAGTAATTGGAAAATAATAATATTATTGTATATATAAACGATGGGAGATGAATTTCTTATTTATTCAATTCAATTCTTTTTCAAAAATAAATACTAATTTCAATATTTAATACATTTTCATAGTTTTCTTTCGTTTAACTGAGCAGTACTAATTGTGTTTAATGACACCATCTTTGTAATATTCCTGATTTTTTTAAAGGCAGGAACTTTAACAAACTCTTCTTTAATTTTCAATTTTCATATCTATAACAATTTCAAAAATATTTTATAAAATCTGTATTTGAGCAGAATATAATCTACAATACACAAAATTTATAATTTTTTTATTGTAAAAGTAACGGTTTTTTCTTTTTGTTCTTTAATAAATGCGACATACAAAAAATACAGTCGAAATTATTATTTTGCCAAAGTTAGTATGATTAATAATTGATTGACCGATTGAGTATCAGTTTAACGTTTTAATAATTACGAAATTAGTAATAATGTAAATGGACTAAAACTGAATTTTTTACTCAGTACACTTTTATAGTACGCACTTAAAGTTAAAATATTGGGGTGTGAGCGTAGAGGTTTTTTAGACATATTAACATATTTAAAAAGTTAAATAAGAGTATGAGATAAAAAGAGAGCATTTTAGAGTAGTTTCTTCTGGGAAAAGAAAAATTGAAATAATATTCTTTAATTTTATTTATCAGTTTTTATAAAACTCGATGGTCTTGGAAGTCCACTACGATTTTTATTTGAAGGAGGTCTAAGGCCAGACGGTTTTGGAATACCTGTAGAACCGATTGTGATTTTTGTAAGTGCCGTAGTGGCATTTGAAGTGCTCTTGCTAGAGGTTCCAGATGTTTTAACAACCGTAGTTTTGTTAAGACTTTGAGCGCTACCTCTTGAAGATGCTGACGACATACTCTACAAATATAAAATAATAATTAGGAAATACATATTAATTTATTAAAAAGATAAAAAGTACAGCATACATCTGTAGGAGAGTGTCTTCCTGCATCACAATCAACATCTGAAGTTGCTGGTTGCACTCCTTTTGCTGTAACAGTGAGACTATAGTAACCCGAAGACGGTCTTACCAAACCGGCACGTTTTGCTGCTAGACCACCTTGCATTGCCGCTCCAGGAGCTCGTATGCCAGATACAAGTTTCGGAACTTTAAATACTGATTCCTCAGATTTCTAAATTATAAAAAATTATGTATATACATATATATGTTAACTGTAATTTGAAAGTAATTAAAATTTATAATATTAACCTGTTGCATGATTGGTGTTTGATTGTTGCTGGGATTTAACAAACAAGAATTTCGATTTATATTTGTTTTGGCCTAAACGAAGTATTTAAAAATTACATGAGATAAATGTATAATATAATTTTATTTACCAATTTTTCGGTTGAAATTCCAGTAGCACTTGGTTTCTTAAGTCTAAAAGCTTTAGGTATTGCTAGTCCTCCAACTCCCCCCACGGTATTGTTGGAAGCTGAGGCATATGTGTGATGGCTGGATAAGTTATGAAATGATTTTGATTTGATACCCATGGGACTTTTAAGTTCCCCAGTTTGTTTTTCAATAGGTCCACCAATTTGAGTTTGATTCAAGGAGACATTGGCTGCACTTGATCTCTTTGAGAGACCAACATTCAATGCAGATGTTGTTGCATTTAGATTTGTTTGTCGTGGAATAGATTTCTCCAGTTCGTCAGCCGATGTTGCTTTGCTAACTGCGGAAAACTTTGTCAGTCCGCTTAGATAACGTGGTCGAGATAATGAACGTGGCTTAGAGGATGCTACATCCGGTGCTACAGAAGAGGTAGTAGGAACGGGTGCAACCTCCGGCAGGTTTAGAATATTTGATTGTTGTTTTTCTTTTGGTTTCTTGTAAGTTAAGAAGTTAGGATTTATTTTCGATGTTGATTTATTCGCAGTATTCATCTCCATTTCTGATTTATTGTTATTAAAAACAGGGGAAGCTGTCTGATCACGTCTGGAAAACCTTTGATTCAACTGTTCGGAATCTTCTGCACTTTCAACGTTTACTTCAATAGCATAGTCATCAATACAAGGCACATTTAATTCTGATCCCGAAAGACCATCTCCACCGCCGACGTCACAATTGCGGTTTTTATTTATTTTAATAGTTTTAAATCGATCACGATCCCGTTCTCGTTTTTCGGCTAGTCTATATTGGCCAGTTGGTGACGATTCTTTGGCGTTATCCGAGATTTGGTTAGACAAATTATATTGTTCTTCGGCTGTCGACTCAGTCTTTTCTTTCACCATTTCCAGTGGATTTTGCCCACTTAAATGTTCAGTCTCATTTGTTATATTCGGCCGAATGTCACCTATAATATCGTCTTCCTGGTGTACGGTAAACGATGATCCCAAAGGTACTTTAGTTCCATAGATGGAGGTTGATGATAACGTGGACATATTGAAGTCATCATACAAACGACTTCGCCGACTTAAGAGGCGTTCACCTCCAGTACTTGCATTGCTTACTGACGAAAGACTAAGACCATTTGAAATTTTTGAATCCGTTATACTACTAGTCGTAGCAGAATCTTTAAGGGGACTCCTTACCACATCAGACGATGTTTCACTTAAAGCATGGGGAGATTCCACCAAATGCTCTTTCGACTTCTTAAATTCATCTTTGTCTTGTGTTACAATATCCATGGTCATATTAAGGTAATCTTTGGAAGAGTGATCTTCTTCCCCCAATATGTCGGCAGATACTCTCATCATATCACGCATATCTTTAGCTTCACGCGATATTTCTCTGTGCTGCGATTTATCCTTATTTGAGCCATAGTTAAAACGCCTCTTAATTGAGTCCAATGACTTTTTCATTTTCAGTTGCTCAGCGTTCAACTCTACTCTAATAAATTCATCCAACATGTGATCGAATTCTTCTTCGTTGTTATTCGATGCCAGTAAATTAGCTTCTGCTTGGGCTAAATCCATTACGTTCTTCATTTCGAGCGAAGCTGGGCTCGGCTGTTCTAAACGTTTGAAAGTCTTATCGAATGTAGGATTTTCAATGTTTTCTATCATCTCAACAGTGGTTAGTGAAAATGTGTTCGTATTGACGATGTTGTCAGTCTTGTTTAATCGTTGTTGATCATTTTCAAATGTCTCATTAAGCACTCTAGTGGCATTATGTGGAGCATTGGTGGGTGTTTCCACAATCGGCGATATATTAACATCACAAACCATTTTTAGCATTGGTGTGTATTGATGTTTATTGTAACGTACACTCGATGAATAAGGGGTAGACTCGTAATACTTCATTGCTAAAATGTTCTTTTCATCACCCTCTGGTGTTTCACAGCGTGTATCTGGAGTAATATTCTGACAGTCGAATGTTGAGTTCCCAGCATTAACCTTTGGTGTGCCACTATCACCACCTCCATCACCCGTCGATAAGCATATGGTTTCATCTAAAACTGAAGCAGGCTTGGATGTATTCTCATTTGCAGAATTTTGTGTTTTTCCAAAGTTTTGAGTCACACTAAGGGCTTGTTCCGAAGATATGCTAGCGTACATACTGTTCTCAACCAAATTATAAGTAATATCACCAATCATTTCGTCTGTCAGAACCATGGTTGGCTGAAGAGCACTCGGAATTTTTCTATCACCACTATTATTCCCTGATGTTTTTAATACACGGCATGCGGCCAATTCTAATTGCACTCCACCATTGAATGTTCGATCCGTGTTGCTGTTAATGATTTCTACTGTACGATTATTAGCCTCAACGCTTTCTGTGGAGTTATCCATTGTACTACAACCAGAAGCCGTTTTACTAAGCGTCAGTGAAATGTCATCGATTTGTCCAATATGTGAGTCTTTTATTAAAGTTCCATCACTCGACATAGTCAGTGATTCAAGAGCCTTTCGATCTCTAATCATATCACTTAGACTATAACCTTCACTTGATACTTTACTAGTTAGATTAAAATTATTAAATCCAACCGCATCTGGACCACCAAAATCCATGCTATTGGTAGACTGTAAAAAATTTATATTCGAAAAATCTGCCGAAGTTATTAGGGAATTGTTCATACGGTCCATTGATGCGTCCATGGATGAAAACGGCGGCGGTGATGTGTCTTGTAAATATGATTTATGCATATTTGTGACCAAACCACCAATTTCAAGATTAAGCATCGGATTATCAGCTTGTGAATTTATAACTTGTTGCTGGTATTGTTTATTTGGCTGATATTGCGAAGCATTCGTAGAATTTGTCTATGGAGAACAAAATATTAACATTATTACATTTAGAGCGATAAAGAATAAAGCATTTCTATATAATTTGGTGATTCTGTTTTTACTAGCTTTGTAATTCTAACACACACAAATCACATTATTATAAATTTAAAAATTATGATTTCTTCAACAATTAATAACTGAAATATACAAACATCTAAAAATCAGCCTTTATGTATACAATTTAATATAAATACTTTGTTAAGACTGATGTTAAAAAGATAAATCTCTCATATCTTTGAACGTGACTCATATATTTCCTGATGTTTGTGTGTATGATTTGCCAATTGCGTCAATAACCAGTCAACATATGTACATAAACAGTCGTGGGTAGAATTGGCACCACAAATTTCAAATTAAATAAAAAAAATGTTTGTTAGCTTAGTGTGCAAGTCCGTTTTTATACATTTTTAGTGAACTTAACACATTTTCTTATAACACTCTTTCTGTGTTTTTATTGTTATTTATTTGATTTGAAGTACTTATTGTCAATAAAGTTTCTCTCCTAAGGTTACATAGCCTACATATGATATTAGTATTCGATATAATAATAAATTTCAATTAGTATTACGTTTTATATACAAATTTAAATTTTTATAATAACTAGACTTAGTACGTTAAGTACGTTAGTACGTTGATAATACTGGTTTTAAAATTACGCTGTTTCAGAGCAATTTCTACGCTGAGAAAAATCTATGCCATTGCCAGTCGCATTTCGATTAGCGTCAAAAATAGGTTTTTAATGTCAAACAACTATTTTTTAATTATTATTACGAAATAGTTTTTTTTACAGCGATACAATGAAACCTATATAATCTACGTTTTCTGCTCTTATTGAAATTTACAGTATATGATTATTTGTATAAAAAATGCTATGAACTTTTTCAAATGATTTTCCTTGTTTTCAAAAAATGGAACCTCAATATAAAAGAATTATGATTTACTTGCTAAATATAACTTCCAACTGCAATACTTATAGCTATTTGGGAACATTTGGTAGTGCATCACAAAAAATTTAGATTAATATTGGGTGCGATTAATCGACTTTAAAAATCAAAATGAAAATGGTTGATCGAAAGATTTTTTTTTGAAAATTTTCGCATATAAATGTAGGAACACAACAAGTTAAATATAACTTCCAACTGCAATACTTATAGCTATTTGGGAACATTTGGTAGTGCATCACAAAAAATTTAGATTAATATTGGGTGCGATTAATCGACTTTAAAAATCAAAATGAAAATGGTTGATCGAAAGATTTTTTTTGAAAATTTTCGCATATAAATGTAGGAACACAACAAGTTCGGACCGAAAATGTCCATACACTTTAGATTTAAATACATGTAAGCAAATGCAACTCAGTTTAAAAATATTTATTTTAAACTTACATAGATGTAAGCTTAAAATTTCCTTACTGCTCATGAATAATGGATAAATTATCAGCCATGTCATAGAATTTAATTCCGTTCGGAAGTGGAATTAATTCCGTTTTTTGCTTCTATAGAAAAGTAAAACGAAAAAATTTTACGGAATGAAACCACTTTTAATTTGCTATGTGGAATTGTAATTTTAAGCATTTCTAGTTTTCATTCCAAAAAAATTTTTTTCGTTTTACTTTTTCTATAGAATCAAAATACGGAGTTAATTCCACTTCCGAACGGAATTAAGTTCTGTGCATGGCTGTATATATAATAAATTTAACTAAACATTATTTGTAACAATTTTTTTTTATTTTTAATTATATTGAAGACAAGGCAACACTATTTGGAAAATATTCCGATATTTTAAAGATTACACCATTTCTAAACGTTTTCTACCGAATCTAATTGAAAACTACAAATTTATTTTGTAGAAATCTGTGATAGAAAAATTAATTATTACTATTATTTAGCACATAACATTATCAAATAACTGTAAAAAGAAGCTATTTAATAAATTTTGAGAATATTTTATATATGTTACATGTTATCTATTATTATGACTTTTTAACAAATTAAATTTTCACTTTTCTATTTTAGAGTTTCTTCTGCCCTAAATATACATACATACATACATATGCAATGATAGTTATTCGTTCATTGTTGTATTTTGACAAAACCAGTCGAGGTGTTCAATTCTAGAGGGCTGTAAAATATTGTTACGATTTTACCTTTTAAAAACGGCGGTTTATTTCCTTTTAATACCGGATTCCTTTCAATTGCAAAATAAAAGAGTCAAGTACAGTTTGAAGAAAATATAACGAGTCTTTATTTAAATGTACACAAAAACAATCAAAAATTAACACTGTCTTTTTACACACTTATGGTGTTTTCTTTTCTGAAATAAAATGTTACACCTTTATTATGTACATTTTTATAATGTTTATCCCACATTTTAAAGATGTCGCATTTTTAATGGTCAGAATAGAACATAAAATCACAACAGTGTAACACTTTTTTTCATGTACAGCTGTTTTTGTTTTTTTTTGTTAAAAATGAAGCAGCAGATAGCTCCCTGGTAAGATCGCTTGAAATAAGACAATGAATATCTCTCAAAAATACCAATGGCACCTTCTCGACTAATACACAAATTCTTCTTAAACTTTAAAAATTATATATGTAAACATACATTATTGTCCTATGAAATTTGACAAAAAATAAAAAAAGGTGCGAAATGGGAAGAATGTGTAACATTTTTGCCAGAAAAGAAAACGCCATTATATTACGGCTTAAGAACACACTTAAAGTTTTAGAACACTTTGATGTTTACACAACAATGACTCACAATAAACTGATTTACTTGATTGGCCCTGTTAGTCTATTTATACAGCGAACATAATATCTGGAAGGTTCAGGGCTAAGATACTAAAATGTTCATGACTGCAATTCTAGAATGTTCGTGTCTAGAATATTCAGCCAAAGTCGTTAAAACTTAATGTTGCCATATTGCTCAGCTATGTTCTTAACAGGGTGTTCTCAAAATGTTTATAAATTAAAACTTCTACAAATGCTAAACAAGTTGTATGTCGATAAATACGCCATCTGTTGATAAAGATGTTGTATGTTAATAAACATGATGTATGTTAATAAACATGATGTATGTTAATAAACATGATGTATGTTTATACCGACCGTTAAATTTAAATGTAAATAAAATTTCGTAACAATATAAATGATGACTTGGTCGAATAATTTAGCTTTGCTACTTTATTAAAAAACATATGCATATTTAACATTTTTGTTTTTCAATATTATATGTTAGATATTGTTTAAGACAACAGATTCGCATTGTCACTATTATTTAGATCGCAGATGTACTACACATACATGTGAATGTATGTTTTCAAATACATGTATGTATGTATGTATGTATGTATATTCATCATTCATATAAACAAACAATAAAGTGCTCTCATGCTTGCTGATTTATTGTATTCAAGGTCGAACAATTTTTTATCTGTCAATTAGTTTGAGGAAATTAAACATTGTTAAAAACTATTTGGGTGTTTTTAAAAATGATATTATGAAACTATCGACTCTAGAATTGTAAATACAAACATCTGGGAGGGAAAAAGACAATATTTTGCATCGTTTGTTTTTCATTTAATTTTCAAATTGATATACATATGTACATACATAGACTCAATTTACTTCATTTTGTTAAGTCCCGAATTTTCCAATACCAAATAACGGGATTTAGGAAAATTTCCCAAAGTTTAAAAATCTTGGGGAATACATAAACGGTTTAACAATTATAAGAGAGGAGACTATAAGTGAATTAGTTATGTTCTTACATTTGGTGTGTTTTTTTTTCATAAAAAAAAAGTTTATTCTTTATAGAATTTTTGTACTAAAATAAAAAACTATTTGTTAGATTTACATACATTATTTATAAATGAAATGTTATTTATTACAATGATACAGACTGAAATGAAACTATCAACTTACATGGAAAGGAAGCTGTCACCAACCTAAGTGATGAAAATATATTAGTAAAGAAAACTGTATCAAAGCAAAAAAAAAAACTGTTATTCCACGTTATAATCAGAACCACTTTAAATGTTATCATTGGAACTAGTAATTTCGTAATCACATTTAGAACCCATTCTGTGATATTAAAATACTTATACCATGTTTTCTAGGAACTAGTTGATTATAACTATTATATTTGTTATCCACTTCATGGAATACGTATAAAATAATTGAAATTTGCTTTTATTATTAAATATTATTATTAATAAAAAAATAAATTTTTATTTCTAATATATTATAATATTTAAAATTAACAAGAGTGCTATATTCGGTTATGCCGAATCTTATATACCCTTCACCTTTTTTGTGGATGCATAATTATGTCGATAAACACGCCATCTGTTGATGAATTTGTTCGTAACAATATTAATACACTTTGTTTGATCAACGCCATCTGTTGGTTTTTTTGATGAAATTTTCAGAGGTTGTCTCGGATTTATGGACGGATTTTGCTGATTTTATATAGCAAACTTCTCGAAAGCATGTCTGACAGAATTATTGAAGATTTGGATCCCGAAGATATCTGGGACTTCAGAAAATTGGTTTCAACATCCAGACAGACAGACAGACGGACATGGCTTAATAGACTCCGCTATCTATAAGGATCCAGAATATATATACTTTATAGGGTCGGAAAATTCTCATGAAGGTAAACGGTATAAAAATGAGATAAAAAACAGAATCTCAGATATTTGCAATTATTTAAAAAATAAAATAGAAATGTATGATTTGGAAATTTTCAATAAAAAGACAAAGAAAATATTCGAAAATAATGAAACTAGTATGTAAATTGATTTTGAATATTTTTAAGAGAATTTCAATAGGATTTATTGTGGGAATGTTTAAAATGTAACTAGCTCAAATATAGCGGTCACATAAAAACTTTGTACAAATAATATGCCGTTTAAATATTTTGAGTTGTAATTTATGTTATTTAGGCATTTAGGATGAAAAATCAAGGTATTTAACATAACGGATATATTAGTTTTTACCATATCATTTAATGAAGGTCTTGTCAAGTTGTATTCCATTGCACATTAAAACCTATATTTGACTAAAGTAGTTATTTACTAAATAGAAATTCTACCATACCTTCTTCAAAATCCTTTCAAATTCAATATTAATTGTTGTCAATTTTTTCTAATAAAACAGTAAGAAAAGAAGACAAGATTTGTTTTTATTATATTAATAGGTTATGTTAAGCAGGCGGCCGAACAACGCACATCTCACTTGGGTCCATTTAGGTGGACCCTTTGTTATTATATTAATGGATAAATAAAAAACATATTCCGTTTTAGAAGGTATGTATGTTTATATCATATGCATTGCAAATTTTCAGTCGAAAACACATTTGTTAAAATTTGATGACGCTTTCTAAATTTATTCGGTTAGGAATATTGATAATTTTTCACAATAATTTAAATATAAATAATATAAAAAAAGTCTATTGCACAGCCAAGAGAAAAATATATTGTATATTTAATGAAATAGAAGGAATTGAAAATTCAAAGTGAATCGAAAGGCTTTGGAATGACCCTATAAAAATCATAATAATTTTTTTGTTCAACTTATTTTTTGTCAATCCTGTTTTAGAATCGATTACTTTTACTCTTAGAAAAGTTAACATTAATATTATTCAAGTAAAATCATCTACGTATGTAATTTATACATGCTTAATGTATGATTCAAAAATAAACAAACATTTTTAATTAAAATACACCGATTAATCGCATTATTCCTTATTTCAAAAATAATAATTTACAATTATTAGTAATCGAATAATCATATTTATATATCGATGGCTTAATATAAAAAAGGCCTAATTCCATTTTTTGTTACTTTTACAGACGAAGGAAAAAACTTAATAAAATCCGTAAAATTTTAGATACAACAAAAATTTTAATAAATTTTTTATAAAAAAAGCAACGCATTTTATTTCTCATTTAATTTTTTTTTTGTTTTAATGAAGGTATCGAAGATAGACATTTTTTTCATTGATTTTTTTAAATTGAGTTAGTTCTTTTTTATTTTAAGCCATTGATATGTATGTATGTTTAATTATAATTAAACGACTTTTACAATGCAGTCCAATATACATAGTATGAATACATGTACTACAAAAATAAGAAAGTTTATATTGAATTAAAAATAATTTTATATGCAACAGTAGTATACAATATACATATTTAAATACTTACGAATTGTAGTTCAAGATTTTGAGCAGATTTCCGTTTCGGTCGCGTGAATGTTCTGGAATCATATTTATATGCTGCACGAATATTTAAACGTCATTGTAACCAACAGTATCCATATTTAAGATTGCATGCGGAGCAGTTGAAAATTAATTTTAATGAATGCGTGGGAAACAAAAGAGAAACGTTTTTAAGATAGTAAGATGTATGCGACTATACAATTAAAAATCATTTAAACCAATAATAATAAAAACTTTGGCATGAAAGTACTTAAAGATGTTTAACAAAATTTAAACAGAAATGTAAAAATTATTAAAAATAGTGTGCTTTTTAAATAGGCAGAAAACTTTACAAAATGAGGGCAATAAACGTTTAATATGTAAATATAGACTTCATATCAAAATAGGTATGCAGATTTAACTTTGAATTTTATAATACCAGTCAACTTTAGTTTAAATGTAGAAATGCAATTTTTCTTATACATATAAACTTGTTTAACTTCCTAAAGTTGTTTATAGACGCTATTAATACGGAAAGTAATGGTAAGAACCATGGCCTTAGAAATTTGTACACACATAGATTATGTACGTATTTTGTTGTTTGTACTATGTACATTTGTTTGGTAATTACAAGCCAAGAGTTATTTATGTCATATTTTTTTGAAGACTAACATTTATGGACAAAACGAGTTACCGGTTGGTTGGTTGTTTGAGAAAGGCCGTTGCTGCAGTAACCCATTTAAAGACATTGCACATACTGTTAAATATTGTTTGGGTAAATACTCATACTCAAGTAACAAGCAATCAAAGTTTTTATATTTATTGTGGGACGTTTTGGTATACCTTGTTCTTGTTGCTGTGGCTGATGGGAGGTGTTGTTCGAAGGCGTTATACTATTATTACTTTTCCATTGTTGCAATATATTCGATATATCGTCGTGTGTTTTGTCTTCAAGAAATCTAAAACATCGATTAATGTTCAATTGATATAATTGTTCAGCAAGTAATTTTCATTTATAACTTACATAAAGGAATCATCTTTAAGTGCCTCATCAACATCTACAATATCCATGATGACTAAAATAGTTTGTTCAGCAACCAACAATAGATGTTATTCGTTCGTTTTATTTTTTCCTTTTTGTATTAAGTTTATTGGTCTATCGGGTACAAAAAGCAAGTACAACAACAAATAACACGTATTATTTACTTGAGAGTCTTGTTTGATTGACCCTTTTATATTCTTTCAATATGCTATTCGCATACACAATTATATTTATCTACTCGTCTATTTCATGGTGCAAATATAGTTGCACCATGTACTATTTATTGTGTTTTATTTATTGCCACAAATATTTATTTTATTTTGAAAAATTATTACAAAAATTAGAAGAAAAAGGGTAAAATTTTAAAAGAGGCACCACACGACGTAATTTTTTGCTAATTTCTCTTTATTTATTGTTTTGTTTCCTTTTGACTCTTCAACTTTGTTTTTTGTTTCTTTTCTTTGTACGAAGCACTAGTAATGTTATATTTTTATAACACTTAACTATTTCACATTTTATACTGTTATTTACCAAATATTATATTTGCTGTATTTTAAAGTAATATTTTTGCACCAATTTGTTTTGAATTATTCACATTATTAATAAAAATACAATTAACAATGCTGTGCTTGCTTCATCCCAGCCTTCGAAAAAAATATAAATTGTCGACAGTGATGATAATTCAGCGACTCCTTTTCAAATATAGCGGTTTCATATATTACAGCGATTTTATATATTACAGCGATTTTTTCTAAATTTTTGAGAAATTAACCCTACTGTCAATAACCGGGTACCCGGGTAACTTTTTCAACTTAAATTCTTTAATAATGAAAATATGGCCATGAAACTTCAAATCGTCGCAACTAAGGTCTTAATAGACATTAAAAAAAGAAAAAAAAAATCAATAGATAAATCTTTGTTTAAAATGCTTTTACTATAGACACCTACGCGAGTCAATGACCGGGAACCGTGGTACCACTAAAAGTTTTATTTGTTTTTTATTAAAATTCACCACAGTTCCTTTATTTTTGATTGAAAATATCATTCAATAGTAGATCTTGACGAAAAGTGGCGAGTAATTTGGCTACTGGCAGCTCGTTTTTTAAAAAGAGACAAACATTTCCTTTGTGTATTTCTATATGGTATAGTGCTATTCTTTTCAAAATATATAATATATGCAGAAAATGCACTGATATCTATTATATTGTAAAAGAATGACAAATGCCATCGTTTTGTTTGCCGCTGTGAGGTATATTGGCCCAGTATTTGATCCATGACATCTACACCAGCTTTTGTTTGGTTATAAAATGTATAATATCTGGTTTTCCATTGCTACCAATGCTTTTGTTGTCGTGCATTGTGGATAACTCAATAACAGAATTTGATTTTCTTTGGGCATATGAACACATAGTCACATTTCCCCGGAAGGCAATTTTGGAGGATCCAATAGTTTGTTTTTTATCCTTCATTATATAAGGTATGTAAGGCTTATTTTTGCGCAACGTTCCCACCATTGTCAATTTGAATGATAGCAAATATATTGCTAGCAAAATCTGGTGTTTGCATCGTCAAAGCGAATAAACGTAATAGTGGCAGATCAACATTCGTGTGACATCCTGGGACATCTTCAGCGTCTGACATTTCCCGTAAATGATGTTTCTTCCACAATATCGTTGAAAGTAGATGAGATATATTTAACTTTGTCTTCATCTGATAAATGTTTGTATTGTCTTTGTGATAACAACTCCACTTCACGCGACATTCTTACTTGAACAATATAGGTACTATGAATAATTTGAATAAAAATTAAACAAGTCCTGCAAAATGTTCTACTTCACTCATTTCGCTAAATGGGTGAATTCCCGTCAATCACGTTTTCTTAAATAAGTTAGTGAGGGGAATTCCCGCTAAACCTATGCGACTTAAAACAAAACACTTATTCAATTTAATTCTTTTATACATATATGTAAATATTTTCAACATCTGTCTGTATAATCCATATATTTGAATTTGAAGCCATAATTTTTAATATAAAAGTGCGAAAATCTACAAAGGGGGGTACCTGGTTATTGACTAACGCATATTTTGTTGGTTATTGACTGTAGGCTTAAGCACGATGGCCACGTTCAAACTGATTTGACAAATAATATGTTTTTTAAAGGTAAGAACGTGTGGTTATTTGGTCGCAAAATATTTTTAATGTTTACAAATTTATTTTTTTTTAGAAATATGAATGAAATAGAAAATTGTTGCATAGCTATTGCTCTTGCATATGCAGGAAAAAAGAAAGAAGAAAAAAAATATAGCGTAAAGCGACTTTGGATGAAAAACTGGCACAAGAAAAAAAATGAATTTACTCACGAAAATTTATTTAATGAGCTTAAATTGACTTCACCAAGCGATTTTCGAAATTTTTTGCGCATGAGTGAAGATACGTATGAAGAACTTTTAACTTTGGTTGGCCCGAAAATTAAAAAACAGGATACTGCAATGCGTGAATCAGTTTCTCCGAATCAACGCCTTTCCACAACCTTGCGTTTTCTGGCTACGGGTAATTCATTTGCTGATTTAAAATCTACCAGCGCTATTTCGGAACGAGCAATTGGCCGCATTGTTATGGAAACTTGTATACAAATAAATAAGGCATTAAAAAATTACATAAAGGTGAATAAAATGCAATTTTTGATTAATTTATTTAAATACTAAAAAAGAAAAAAGTATAACTGAAGTAACTCATTGAAAAGACGAAAAATATCGTGTCTGTGACCCTTCCGACGTCTCATCTTGTGAGGTATAGTTAATTTCCGGGTTTATTTGTAGTGATACGAGTGGTACTGGAACTTTAATAATAGGTGTGCTACTTCGAGTTAAAGTGCTATCGCTGTAATTGGAAGCTGCATCCACTGAAATAAGCGGGTGATGAAGGGGTTGCAATGTTTATATGCACAGCATTTCTATGCAATGTGCCCATTTGGCCTTCAAAAAGAATTTCGTTTATAAATTTTTCAGCGTATGCTCTTTGTGTGACAGTCATTTTTTTTAGCTTCAATGCCCAACCCTCAGCAACTTTGTCGCATTCGTCCGGAGCCTGGTTGAGGCGTTTAGCTGCCAAAATCATTAACTCTTCCGCCGCATCTGACTTTTTACGCTTCTTTTCACAACTCTGCAAATAAAAATTTATCAGGTATGTGATGAAAATCGATATCGAAAACGAATCAGTTTTGGAAATACATTTTAATGCATTTATAATCTAATTTTTAATATTTTTGTTTTAAGATTATTTTTAGTAGCCCAATATCTTTAAATTTTATGTGATAAAAATTTTTCAATACAGAAATATTACGAAAAAATTTACTTCTAAAACTCATTCGTTTTCGATATCGATTTCCATCACATGCCTGAATATATTGATTGATATATGTATGTATGTTTCTATTTACAGATTCCTTCAAACGAAGATGAGTGGAAACAAAATGCAACAGACTTCTATCGCCGTTGGAATTTTCCTAACTGCTTAGGAGCCATCGATGGCAAACACATTGCAATAAAAAAGCCACCAAACTCTGGGTCGTTCTACTATAATTACAAAAAGTTTTTTAGCATTGTTTTATTGGCAGTAGTAGATGCTAACTACGAGTTTACTATGGTGGATGTTGGCACAAATGGAAGAGTATCGGATGGCGGAGTACTAAGCAACACCAAATTTGGAGAAGCATTTTGTGAAGGTGCATTGAATCTGCCGAAACCATGCACATTGCCATCAACAAATACTGAATTGCCTTTTGTTTTTGTGGGAGACGATGCGTTTCAGCTGTCACCTAATTTAATGAAACCGTATTCCCAAACAGGGCTTACCGAGGAGCAACGCATTTTTAATTATCGCTTGAGCCGCGCCCGACGCATCGTAGAAAATGCTTTTGGTATATTAGTATCCCGATTTAGGGTGTTGCAAGGAGCAATTGGGCTTTCGCCAGAAAAAGTTCAAACAATTGTATTGACGTGCTGCTATTTGCACAATTTTTTGAGAAAAAAACAGGCGCATGAATACATACCTGAAGGCTCAGTTGATAGTGAGAATTTTCTGGTTGGAAAAATAGTTGATGGTTTATGGAGGAAAGATTCCCATTCTACAGCATTACAAAGCAGTCACTCAAGAAATTCGTCAAACAATGCTAAATTAATTAGAGACCAATTTTGTAGTTATTTTAATAACGAAGGTCAAGTTTCTTGGCAAAAACAATTTGTAAGCACCAAACTAAATAAATAAATATAAATTATATCTAAAAAGCACTTACCATTTTATCATTTTCATCTATCATGGACGTTTGCGATGCACACGGCTTCTCATTGTCCCTGAGAAAATCAAAAGCATAAAAATAGTACAAGCTAGGTTTGCACTCCTCTTCTACACCGGCGCCACTTTTCTCGAACTTCTCTATTCTCCTTTGTTCTTTTCTGTAAGCGGTTCTTAATATATTAATTTTTTGCGTTAAATCTTTTTTTTCCGCGTTGGGATACTTTTCTCGGTATTTTTGAAGAAGAACTTCATACTGAGAATTTTTCTCATCCCTGTTGCTGTATTCCTTTGATTTAACCTGCCATAAAGCAGGCAAACCATGGTATACTTCAATTAATTCTAAAATAAATTTTTTTTCCTCCATTTTTTATTTATTCACAAAATGTTCACCGTATGATGTTGTCGCTGCGAGAACTGAATAAGCACGATGGCCACGTATCAAACTGATTTGACAAATAATATGTATGTATTGGTAATATTTAGTTTGACGTAGCGGCGGCAGTGAAATCTAAATTGTTTTGATTATCGTCAAACTCACATCACATACATATACGTGTGAGATTTTTTTCACTAACACAATAAAAAAAAAAAAAAAAAAACAGTTTGTCAAATCAGTTTGATACGTGGCCATCCCCAGCTAGCAATTGGAAGATCCCCTGCCTACATTTTCTATTGCGGAAGTGACGCGAAGAAGTTGAAACTCATCTTCTCTGATACCATTTTCTCATCGTAGAAGCGTCTTCCGTATTGAGAAGTTGTACCCCCCGGAAGTAACTTCAACAAGTCACTTCAGCGTAACTTCAAGAAGTCACTTCTGCTTAACCCATTCGCGGACAGTACATTTTTTCATTGTCTCTTTGTGGGGCATAGTCTATATCTTTTGATTAACTGAAGATATACGATCCGGGATTGGAGTGAAATCATTAGAATCAAGAATGCAGTTATATTTAGTAACATTTTTAATAGTTTTATTAAACGGGTAATGCCGTCTTGTCCCAGCCATAATATTAAGTTGGTAGCACAGAACGCGACGGGAGACCCGTCTTGACGGTTTTTACCATCTTGTCCGGCCCAGTTATTCTAAATAGACCTGATGTGACAGAGCGGGATATGCCGTTATTACTTAAAAGCTTTATTAATGCAGACTAAGGAATTTATTTTTACTTAAATTCAAGATGATTAATAGTTTTTAGATAAAAAGTGATACAAATGAGTTTTTAATAAAATGAAAAATAAGTAATAATACAAAAACAACATAAATAATTCATTTATTTAGTGCAAAAGTAAAAACATAAATAGGAAAAATCAAAACTTTAAAATTAAAATCAGAACTAATATTTTCATGAATGGATCTCTTCGAAGCATTTTCCAGGACAGAGAGCAGGCTTGTTTGGACAATGTTTGCACCTATACGATGTTTCCTTACGGATCTTCGCTTTTGTGCACTGGTTACACCTTAGATATATTGTCATCCTCTTTCTGTTATCAGTGGCCGGTGGTATTTTTTCGCTGCACTATGAGCCTCAAAAGTGAGTAAACACAACAAATTATTTGATTTATTTAAGATAATAAAAATTCTAAAATCTATCCATCGATTGAAATTTAAAAGTTTCGTTTTATGGGATATTTGGTTGAATAATAGATTCGGTTATGAAAAAAAATTTAAGTTGAACTAGGTATAATGCTTTTCATAATCTTAAAAAAATCAAAAAATTCACTGGTGTTTACACACTTTTGAAGCTGTGTGTAATGTGGATTTACCGTGTTAGAATGTGTAATTGTGAACCTCTTCTTTATTCCTCCATGAACTGGAGCCGTTGATATAAAATCTTTTCCAGATTGTATAGATTCAGGCAATTGTATCAAAGATTTAATCAGTATGTTTTGGAAATCAATGAATGATATTTTTGAGTGCGTTTTTATTTGAAAAATATAATAAGAGTTCCAGACTGCGATATCCAACAGGTGAAATATAAGTTTTTTATACCAGCGGATAGTTTTACGCGGTGACGAATAGCAAGATGTCAGTAGGTCCATTTTGTCAATTCCTGACATATAGTTGTTATAAGTTATGATTTCCTTTGGTTTTAATACCTCATGTCCCCACTTGTTGTTAATTTTAACAAGTTTAGGGTGGTTATATATGTATAGGTACACACAGAAATAAAATAGAAAATAAATTAATAACTCAAACAAATTGTTAACAATATGAGGTTTCATTTAATTGAAGGAACATTTTCATCACAATTATTTGTGAAAAAAGTCGGTTTTAGTGACTGCTCAAAAAAAAAGTTTATCAAAAAGGGCTTTCAGAGGAGATAAAAGCAATAAAAACATTTTTGGCGGCCACGTGTATTTTCGAGGGCGCGGGCCTTCAAAGTTGAAAATATATAAGCCTATATCGCGGTAATTACAGGGTGTTTAATAATTGCACTTCAAACTAAAGGCATTAAAAATACCTTTCCAACGATAAATATCAAGATTATAAAATATGGACCGATTATGGGTTCAATCCGAAAAGAATATATGTATTTTGACCTGCATTTTTTAATGTCTAAAAAATTCTATATACCTAAGTGTTATTTTAGTTTATTAATATAAATAGCCAAAACATTAAGCTTTAATTGAAGGTATGATATGTGTCTGTAGGTACTATAATCACAGAATTATAAGATCTGAAAAATTAAAAAAAAAACAATATTTTAGTAATTTGCAAGCTTAAGGTTTTTTTAATAACATTTTATTTTCCATATTTTGCTACGCCTTTGTGTAGCATCGTGAGGAAATAATACAGATTGTATTTTATATGGTGAAATGTCATAATCTTTCTTTAATATCTTCGGATCTATATTACCATGTAGGTCATATTAAAGCTTAATTTCTTGACTTTAAAATTTTTTAATTTATATACCTACTCATATATACCTCTTTCCCGAAGGCGTGGTCGCCAAATTTTTTTTTATTTTAATCAGAATTTAAATTCTATCAGTGATAAAATTTTGGAAGTGATTTGAAAGTCACTAAAATCGTCTTAGAGAAAAATGTGGGGTAATCAATCCGGGCCATTTTAACGACCAAATAGTTTTACCAAAAAAGGATTTATGTAACCAATCGCTGTAGCCAATTACTTCTTCTAATGAAGGCATCAATACGCTCTAACTTCATATTTGATACTTCAGATAGACAACTAAACGATCGCGGCCTCAGAAAAATGTTACGCGAAATATTCATTGCTGGATATTGACATACATATGTACATATAAGATGAGAGACAGTTTGCTGCTCTTATTCTTTACTACAGCTTCTACAGAAGTCATTGTAGGGTAAACCTAGTCTTCTTGCATGGTTGCCAAGTTATTGTGTCCACTGACACTAAGTTACTTAATTGTAATCGCTGTAATTTTAATAAGTATAGCGTACGTTTACTATTTATCAATCAATCGTGTGCTTGCGCTGGTGTGTTCATTTGCCCACCTGGTCTGAGCAAGATCATAGTAAAAGTTACCGATTTATTGATTACAAGTTGTTAGCGAAATGCTGCATGGTCAATGTCTCCATCAGGTAGCATGGCGGTTTTCTTTGCCAGATCATCAGCAACACCGTTAAATAATAAACGCACCCATATGAGTGAAACTGTTTAATGTCCCTCCATCCTATTTAAGGATGTCCGGCATTCCTGGACCAAGATTTTATATGCGCCTGTCAGAAAATTTATTGGAGCTTGCTTATCAGTATATATACGTATATTCCATCCAATATTCTGTTATAATTGATCCAGTTAGCTGCTCTTTTTATAGCCGACATTTCAGACTGAAGAATACTACATCCAACCCCCTTTTTTGACGCCGTCCGTATATATAGACGTTTCCAGGGGTAGACCCTCCATTGATTCCGTATTATCCGGAATGGAGAAGCCAAAGCTCCTCGTTGAGAGGAGTGCAAAAATCAAAGTTATCAGGAAAAGCATGTACGCTTGCATGTCCATAAAGTTCATGCTTCCATGCGCCAATCTCCTGGCCATTAGCTCAACTTTAAGCCAATTTAGTATCGTAAAAAGCGACTTAGTCGGAGTAGTACATAAGCTCCTGTTATCAGGATCGAAGTTCTCCTTAATATTTTCTCAAATATTAAGAAATTCGACGTTCTGTCAAGTGCTTTCCACTATCGGTTTTATAACCGCCTCAAAGAGCCAGTTTACGCATCGAGGTTGGATACCCCAATTCATGCCTTCTTACAAAAATACATAGCCGACATGGCTTTAGATGTTCTTGCCGGTATATTGGGTTTCCGTGACAATTTATTGTCAAGGATAACACCTAAGAATTTTGCACTATCTGAGATTGACAATTCTACACCATTTAATCTAGGAATCTAATATCTTCTCGTGAATGACACAAGTTCTGTTTTGCTTGGATTTACACTTAAACCACCATCAGTGCTTCACCTACTTAGTCTTTTAAATGCTTTTTCTATACTTTGCTATATTGTGCCCAAATGGAACCCCTAAACGGCCACTGCTACGTCATGAGCCTAAGCAACAGTTTTATGTCTCGTGAGATCCAGTTTCCTGGGCAGACTATTTATGGCAGTTTCACAGTAGTGGAGATAAAACACCCCCTTGAAAGTGTCTCTTTGGGCCAATCTTAAATTTTGGCTGTTCCCATGTTGGAACATATGTTACTATATTCAAGGTTCTTTACAAACTTAGTAATCGACTTATTTATACCTAAATCATGTGGAGCAGATATTACTGTTGCAGATTTTACGTTATTGGGGCGTTCAATTTCTTTATCTGTGTCCGGAAAGGCTATAATTTTAAAATTGAAAAATTCTAGATTTATCAATATAGCTGACTAATGAGTGAAGAGCCATCTCAGAAGATTTACCCATCATATAAGCGTGTTGAGACAAAATAAGCGCAAGCTACAAGGTTGAAATTGGATAATGTATTGATATGGTTAATAACTTAAATGTCATATTCTATATTAAAATAAAAATATGTTCCAATTAATTTAATATTTATACACATATTATATTCCCCTGATGGAAATCAACAAAGAATTGACGAAACGTTGGGAAAAAATTGTAATTTAATGTATTTTTAATTTACAATATAATAATTTAGGCCCAAGTAGCTTATACGGAAATAAATACCAAAGTAGTACTTGGTTAATAGAATTTCTTCTTAATAAAGTTTACGATAAATTGACTTCAAACTAGATTGTAGAACATTATTATCTATCTAACAATAGTCACATTGCTTACATTTTTGGTATGCAGACATCTTTCGATAAATGGAACATTAACTGTATTGCGGAGCATAATTTCATTTATCATAACATCAGTCTATAATACATATGAAATTCATTCCTTACTGGGATATATGTAGATTTGTGATAGTTTGTTTTTATAAATCCTTATATTTCTAAAGTGACAATATGCATGCATATTAGCATAGGTAATTTTAAAATACTTTTTTGACAGTGAAATTTAAATACTTTAAAACACAATCATATATTTAGAAAAATAGGAAGCATTATGCTAAATTCATTTATAAAAATTTATATTAATTTAATCTACAAAACAGAGCATATCAATCGTAACATACATATATATGTAAATATAACACTAACAATTTTATTGATTTTATTTTTAATATCGGATGTATGTGTAGTCATGTTCTTTTTTATTATTTTTAATATAATTATATGTATGTAATTCACAAATTTCCATAAAAAAAAGAAACAATATTGTTTATAATAAAAAGATGTATAAGTAAATAAATTAAACAGCTTTTTCTAATTACAAGATTATACAGCAAGCTGCTCAGCAATAACCCTCAAGTCCAAGGCGGGTGCGCGTATTGAATTATAAAAAAATAAAAATTAATACCCGTATTAGACGTCCTTTAGTTCTGGAGGCATTTCGTTTTTGGGATGTTTATTTTCAAAATGTTGTTTGTACGTTTTAGGATCTGGCATTTGGGACTGCAATTAAATGAAAGAAAGATATGTATTTTAAAATATTGAAGTTATGGCATTTGTAAAGAAATATCGTATTACCTTGCATACGGCACAAACATGAACTAATGCTTTTTGGGCAGCCTTTTTCTGATCATTGGCACTATGTCCTTGTTGTTTTTTCATTTTTGCTTGTTTTTCTTGAGCTTTTGCTTGAGATTGTAATTTTTGGTGACCGCGTGCCATATTTTCTTAGATATCTGAAAATACATGTGAAATAATATAAATATTATTTTATAGTGTTTACTTAGAATTAAACATTTTTCACAAAAATTTTAAAAAGGATGCCCTAATTTATGAAATATTTTGACAAATTGCTTGAACACGCTTTAACCACCCTAGATGTCATTGAGTTGAAACTATTTTACATATTTTTTTTGTTTGTAAATCGAATCCATTATTTTATTTTGGTGTGAACAAACCTGTTTCATTGTAATAAATCGTGCATTTTGCATTTTTTATGTATTTTAAAACAAATATGGTTTTCGTTTTTAAAACCACTCGATTTACAGAATAATCTGTAAACCGACTCCGAGTAATGTTTTTTTAATTCAAATGCTTCGGTGTTCTGAAAATAGAATGATTTACTTTCGGCTTTTAATTTAGAAATTCTTAACAATCATAATAACATTTGTTTCCAGTATTTTTTATTTAATGATGTAATTTTTCACCAAAAAATGGTGTTTCAATGCAAGTAATTCGTCGAATGTAACAATTATTAAATATGATTTTTTAATTTAAATCTTTAAAATAAAGTAACAAAAACGAGACCAATTTTGAGATACTACTTATTGCATCATTGCATTTGCAAAAAAGTTTAGCATATTTTTGCTTTACACTAACAAAATATGGTAGGTTAGTTTATCAGGTGGCCATGTATTACAGCCTACTTAGGTCCATAACGCTGGTCCTATTGTAAACAAACATTTTTATTTTAAGCACATGATAAGCAAAAAATTCGCAAAAAAAAATTATGAAAAATATGAAAAATGACATTTACTGCTGTTGCTTTGATATTTTTACAAATATCAAATAACGGTGCTTACATAAATTCGCTGCATCTGTCCTTTCCTCACATTCACTTTAACATTTTTTTTTATTTATTTAAAATTTTAAATAAAAAACAATAAGCAAGTATAGTCGGTCAAGCCCGACCATATAATAGCTTCACCCAGTATATATATAAGAGTTTTTTAGAAATGGGAGATATAACCTATTGTGGAGGGATCATCCAAAAATTTAGTGTCATGATGTCTGTAAATATAAATATTATATGTGTTAAACTTTTACTAAATACTTTTAAAAGATTTATTAAGCTTAAATTGAATTACGGAGAGGGTCTTATATGGGAGTATCGATTAATTATGAACCGACAGTATATAAAATTAGGTGCCTTTATTTCTGTATACATACATATGTATGTATGTATAAGAAACTTATTTGTGACAAATTTTATTTGGATACCAACATTTTTAAGAAATTTATGATCGTTAAAGTGATTTTCGGAAGTGGGCCTTATATGGAAGCTACGACCGATCTGCACATAATTTTTAGATGTGATTTGGCTTCATTTAACACTCATTTGTGATAAAATTTGTTTGGATACGTGAATAATTCAAACATTTATGATCAGTAAACCCCAATTTCGGGAGGAAACTTGTATAGGGCCAGGTGAAATAACGAACCGATTTCCACCAGTTTCAATCCCATTCATCCTTGGGCCAAAAAAATGTGACGTACTTAATTTTATCGAAATATCTTCAAAATTGCGACCTGTACTTTGTGCACAAGCTTTACATGGACAGCCAGCCAGACGGACGGACATCGTTAAACCGACTCAGAAAGTGATTCTTAGTCGATAGGTATACTTTAGGGCGGGTGTTGAACCAATATTTCTGGACAAATACAGCACAAAGCCAATATACCCTCCCCACTATGGTAGTGTAGAGTATAAAAACCATAATTATTTTTAAAAATTTGTGAGTTTTATTGGGGTTTTAAGGCCCCCGATTACCGTTCACATCACTAAGCATTTAAATGTTGTAAACTGCGATTACGATTCAAAACACTTATCGGCTTAATCGTATGCAAAATGCATGTTGTGTTGTAGTCGAAACAACACAACATTTTAGTACCGGATCACACAATACACCTTTTGAGTTTGTTGGTGATAGGGGAAAGAAGAGTGGTCCACTCTCTTTTTTTTCCCCCTCTCACCCAAAAGTTGAGCAGCAAAAGTTGCATAGTGTGATCCGGGACTTAGTGTTGTGAACGATAATCGGGCCCAAAGTTATAGTTATAAAACATGTAGCCAAGTGTGCTCGCCACTGTATGTACATACACATACGTAACATATAATGTATGCATGGGTACGTAGATATGTATATTTTTGTAAACAAAATTTAAAACATGAAATTTTCTTAGGCTGACTGTTTCTACTACCATTTGTAATATGTAACAATACTGTCATCACCGAAAGCACGAAAACGCATGCCGGAATTATAAATAACACCACACAATAAAACAATACAGCCATATGAAAAAATCAACTCAACACCTGCGTCATTACATACATACATTTTACACTGGTTTTTCCAGTACATTTTTTTCTTAATAAAACAAACATTTACAAATTTTCACAAAGAAAACTTGAAGATTTTTTTCTAACGTTTATGTAGATAAATGAAAGGCACACATCTTCATTATCAAATCCAAACGGCAAATGGCGACCACGTTTATTAATGGCTTTTTTTAAGTAACATTTTTAGTTCTTGTTAACATTACACTAATGTTCATGTAGGTACATTTTTAAATAAAATTTTCACATTTATTTTAAATAGTCCTGCGAAGCCAATTTTTTTTTAGAGTAGAACTCTTAAATATAAATCCAGCTTTATCGAATACAATGTACCTTACTTTTTAATTTTAGCAAAAGATTTTTTTTTTCTCAAACATTTTTTTTTGTGCATGTGGCCTCTGCCAGCAGCGCGCCACTATTACTTACCTAATTTGTTGTTGTTTTTGTTATTAAACCCAATAACTTGAGAATGTTTTATAAAAACGAATGTAAAAGTAATTGGTTTAGTATTTTAAAATGTTTTGTCGCAATGCCAGTAAATGTTGGTTTCAATTAATAGTTTGTTTTTTTTTTAACAATAAGTATATTTGTGTTTGATATTAGTTTTTGAAAACGAAAAATGCACGACAAAATACTTCTGCAATAAAATGAAAGATTTCCAAGTTCTGCTTACGTCGCTAGGTTATAATGTTTACGTCTATTTCTTTTTAATCAACGTATTTAGTAAATGATGACAGAAGGAGATGAGCAGATATAAATAAAATGTGATTTTATAGAGTGCTGCCAGACATTTGTAATGCCTTTTCTATCAGTGACCCCCAAACTTTGAAAACAACAATTACACGGTGCTACAAAATTTCAATTCTTGCAAGCACTTTCAAATAAACCTAGTGTCTGTTATAGGTCTAAATGAGTGTATTACAAAACCGGTTTTAAATGTCTCAATATACCACCAAATTCCCGAGTTATGGACCAAAGAAATTTTTTTGAGGATGCTACTTTTAAACATTTATAACTTTATTTATCAACCGATTTTTTAAATTCAAACGGTTTTGGAAAGCAAATAATTGTTATTTTTAAATATATATATAATTTTCCGACCCTATAAAGTATATATATTCTGGATCCTTATATATAGCGGATTCTATTAAACCATGTCCGTCTGTCTGTCTGACTGTTTAAATCAATTTTCTGAAGTCCCCAGATATCTTCGGGATCCAAATCTTCAATAATTCTGTCAGACATGCTTTCGAGAGGTTTGCTATTTAGAATCAGCAAAATCCGTCCAAAAATAACGGAGATATAAGCAAAAATCCGAGACAACCTCTGAAAATTTCATAAAAAAAACTAATAAACTCATCAACAGATCACACAAAATGTATTAATATTGTTACTAAAAAATTCATCAACAGACGGCGTGTTTAACATCAAAGTGTTCGAAAACTTTAAGTGTGTTCTTAAACCGTAATATAAGTGTGTAAAAAGACAATGTGTTCATTTTATCCTAAACCACCAAGAGTTGTGAATGAGGGTATACCTCGATATAACGACCCTCACTATAACGAATTCCTCGAATTAACGAATTTTTTTGAAATCCCCTACAACGCTCCATAAGATTTAATACAAAATAAACCTCTCTATTACGAATACATTTGTCAATAGCCTCGTTATAACGAATTTTTATTCACTGCAGACTAACGAAATAGAAAGAATTATTTACCTCTATTTAACGAATTTTGTCAACTTACACCCTTTTCATAACGATTTCCACCAATCAATCCAAATTATATGAAACAGATCCACACAAAATTATTGTGTTTGCAACGACAACGTCTCCAGCAAACCTACATTCGTAGTCGACAGCAGCATGCATTAGACTAACGGCTGAAATATTCGAAGAAAAACTTATGGTTGCCCAGAGCTTGTACGCTTGTCGCAGCAGTTGTTGTTGCAAACTAGCTAGTTAATCACTGGCTCAGACACTTTAAATCGATAGACAATCATTGTTGTTTGATGCTTAGTGAAGTATAAGAGGAAATCGTTCGCTATAACATGGTAAGCAGATGATGATTAATATACAAAATTATTTATTACCTCGTTATAACGAATAGAAATGCAACTTCACCTCAATATAACGAACCTCATTGTAACGAATTATTAGATATAACGTTTTTTTCTAATCCCCTTAAGATTCGTTATACCAACGTTGAACTGTATTACGTTTGGCATTCCGTTTGAAACTTTCATCTGAGACCCAACAAAGTATATATTTTCGTGCTCCTTATGAAATTCTAAGTCGATTTAGCCATGTCCGTCTGTATAAAACACTCTCACGTCCAAAAATACAACTTAACTAAACGAAATTGTCAGAAAAATATTTCTTATTTTGCGGGTAACTTTGGTATTGACAATCAGCAAAATCGGTTTATATAAACCCGAGATATGGACCAATATCTGTAGGGAATTTGATATTTTTTTCTATTTTATTGCAATATTTTGAAATATATTGCAGAAAATACCATGGAATTTTGTATACATTGTTTTTATGATAAAAGAACAAAGTGTGTGGAAAATAGTAAGAATCGGTCCATGATTTTTCATAGCGCACATACAAAAATCTTCCCGAAATATTGCTCAATTATACATAAATGCATATAAAACTGAAATATCAATACAAAATTCAGCAGGAATAAGTTTCATGCAAAAAGAAATCATAAAACGAAATTTTTTTTTAGTTCGGTCCATGTTTGACTATAGACCCCATATAAAAATTCACGCATAAAACAGATATAAATAATGTCAAACGGCTAAAATTTGACATAAATAATCTATAGACAAATAAATTGTTGTACTAAATTTTATGGTGGTCGGCCCAGAATTGGTCATAGCTCCCATACAAGGACCACATCTGAAAAAGACATTTATCCCTATATATATTGTATAAATATCGGTACCGACTCAAAACTTTGCACAGATTATTTACATATGTATATACAAAAATCATCCCACTTGACGCTTTTATTTTGTAATTAAAAAGAATAAACCACCGTTTTTAAAAGGTAAAAACGTAACAATATAATATATATATGTATGTATGTAAATTATATAATTATGCATCCACAACAAAGGTGAAGGGTATATAAGATTCGGCATAGCCGAATATATCACACTTGTTAAAAATTTATTTATTTAATCTAAAAATTATCATAGTAATTAGTTGTGTTTAATTCAAAAATATTTGAATATTGTTTATGTTTTTAAATTATTTTGATGACTATATTTTTCCTGTACATAGACAATTAATAGAATGCTTTTTCAAAATTGGATAAAAGATCAAATCACGATGAGATAAAAAATTCTATTCATTATATCTTATTATAGTTTATTTAACCTTTTTCATTAATATTCCAATAATTGTTTAAGCTTAAGGTCTTTTTTAAATAAAATCTTTATTCTCAATAGTTCTCTATTTATAAGAGAGAAAGAATATGATTCGAAATTTTCATATTTGGATACCTTAATGATAAGAACAGCAAAGAATTTAATAATGGATTGCTATCAGAAACCAGAGGCTTCAGGAAGAATAATTAATTATAATTTTAAGCATAGTAAACATATTATTATAAATACGGTTAAGAATTTAATTGCAAGACATTAACTATAAGTGACAAAGAATTTCATAACAAGAACAAGTAAGAGTGATATATTCGACTATGCCGAATCTTATATACCCTAACCTGCCGACTGTACCCTCATCTGACTCATCAAACAATGTACCATGAGTCTCACCATTATCTTTAAATCTTAATTCAACAAGTTCACCTGTTCCTATGAATCTAAATCAACTCGCTCCTGTTTTTAAACCACTAAGAGCTAGTTTCTGGGATAAAGATAATCTACATTTTTCGCTTAAACCTAGATTAAACTAAAAATTGTGTTTCTCAGTTATTATTTATTTGATATATAATCTAGGTTTAACTGAGCATCATTGGTGAGTTAAACCTAGATATAAAATGTCAAAATACAAACAGCTGAAAAATAAAATAAACAATTCAACAAGTGAAAAGTAATTTACATTTTAACAAAAATTAAAAAAAAAATGGATTATTCTAGTGATGATGAGGATTTAAGCGATTCAAACACATATAATAACTTAAATATGTCAATTGTTAGAAAGATACGAACAATAAATACACGTCCAAATCATTTCTGCATTTATACCGACGCCGAATTCTTTCAAAGATTTCGCTTAACAATCTAATTTATTTAAAAAAATTTTTAGAATTCCTTAGGATACGTTGGTTTGATTTTTTGCGAAAATTTAAGATATTGCCATATTTATATAAAAAATTAGGAGGAATGCCATATGTATTTTGACTGAACAGTACGGCAATGCTAACAAAATTGACAGGAGGTAATCCACTACTGAGAAACACAATCAGTAGTTAAATCCCGGCAAAATATATTTGAGGTTTAATATAACAGTGTGTTAAGCTGAGTTTAACTGACAAGTAAAAAACTAGCTCTAAACCGCAAAACTATTCAACAAGTTCATCTGTTTCAACAAACTTAAATCCGCCCACTCCTGTTTCTATACCGTCAAACAATACTCCAATTCTTCAAGTTATTTCTCCAAAAAAAAAAAAAAAAACGATATTTGCTGCTCGATTTGCTTCCTGTACAACTACTGATGACATCAAACATTATATAACTGATAAAATTGGCTCCAATATTGATAAATAAAGCATCTTTTAAAATAATCGTTCCTCAAGACTACTTTGATACAATTGTGAATCTAGATTTTTGGGCCCAAATGCTCTTATTCGTGAATACGAGTATAGAAATACTTCAACATCTGACATTGTTCATCTACCGCAATCATCATCTTCAAAAAACTAACTCAACTGTCGATAGACAATCTCATTAATATTCAGCCATATTATGAGTGTAGTTTTCTTTTTACGACAACGACTCTTTCGTAATAGATTAAAGATAAAATTAAATTAGTTTCTTTAATCTATTACAAAACAGTCGTTGTCGTAAAAAGAAAACGACACTCATAATAAGGCTGATTATTTATGAATGATGAAATTGAGTTTATTGTGGTTACAATTCGTGTTGGTCATAGACAATTATTTGTCACGTGTTCTTATATAGCACCCAACTCATCTCTTTTTATATATAATAAACATTTTTCCGCTATTAAATTCGTTCTGGATCAGTCAAACACATCCGATATAGTACTTCTACTTGGCGATTTTAATATTCCAAATGTAAAATGGGTTCAATCCTTTGATTGTAATTATATGCTACCAACAATTATGTCTGATTTTTTTAAATTCCCTTCATGGATGCGGATTTTTCCAATTAAACCATATAACAAATAAGCCAGAAATATTCTTGATCTTGCTTTCGTTAATTATCCTATTAAATTTTGTCTTCGTTATACATTGTCTGTGTCGAATCCCGTGGACCTTCACCATCCTCCTTTTGAAATTGGTTTATCATTGCCTGATAATGATCATTTTATGACTAGAAATCAAGATTTTATACCTTTGCAATCCTACTGGTTTACTCGCACAAATTATACTGTACTTAAAAGTTTGTTATCTAATGTCAATTGCGATTATGTTATTGCTGATGATAATATAATGTATCAAGCTTTCATAATATTTTGCATAATTTCATTAATATAACATTTCCAAAAAGTAAATCTAACAATAATAATGGGCTGCCATGGAATAATCAACACTTACGAAATGCTAAAAATAAGAAAAATATATGTTTTGCTAAATATATGATAACTGGTGCGCTGGGTGATTTTCGTAAATATGCTATAGCAAGATCTGAATACAACACTACTAATAAACTTGCATACAATGACTATATTTATCGTATTAAACACAATATAAGAATAAACCCCAAATCTCTTTTTAAATTCGTAAACTCCAAGCGTCGCTCTTCAGGTTATCCGAAGCATTTGAAATATGGGTCCTCGACTATTGATGACGATGTTTCAATAAGCAATATATTTGCTGACTTCTTTTCAACAACTTATTCTACTAAGTCCTACTCTAACACAACAAAATATCCTTATACTACAACTCATTCATGTGGGATTTACTTTTCATTTATAAATATTGATACTGTGCTTTCGAACTTAAAGTCGCTGAAGAACTCGTTTAGTCCAGGTCCTGATGGTATTCCAAGCAGTATCCTTAAAAACTGTGCAGCATCACTGTCCGCGCCTCTTACTACATTATTTAACAAATCTATTGAATCATGTTATTTACCATCAGTGTGGAAAACATCATATATAATTCCTTTATTCAAGAATGGCAGTAAAAATGATGAATCTAACTACAGAGGTATCGCTACAATCAATGCAATTCTAAAACTCCTTGAAAAAATTCTTACAGATTACCTATATCATCAAATTTCTTCCCTTCTATCACCATGTCAACATGGGTTTCGTAAGTCCCGTTCAACTACAACTAATGTTTTGGAACTCACCACTATCGTCAATGAAGGTTTTACAAATAAAATGCAAACTGATGTGATATACACGAATCTTATTAAGGCATTTGATAAAGTTAACCACAATCTTCTATCACACAAATTGTCACCTCTGGGCTTTAGTTTCTCAGCTATAAAATGGCTAAACTCTTATCTATCACAAAGAACTCAACAAGTCAAATTTGGGAATGTTATATCAAAATTCATTTAAGTACATTCTAGTGTTCCTCAAGGTAGCCACCTGGGTCCAATTTTGTTCACTCTATTCATCAATGATCTTTCTACTGTATTCTAAAATACTGATGTATGCCGATGATGTTAAACTTTTTAACTCTTTTAATGATACAAATGGACATAGTTTACTAAGTGCCGACTTTTGCAATTTTTCTCAATGGTGCAGATTTAGTTTATTGGAGTTAAATATTAAGAAATGCAAACACATGTCATTTTTTAGACACAATCCGATTGAGACTTATTATTATATTGATACTGTTATTTTAAATAAAATTCAAACCATATGGGATCTCTATAATGGTAAATAAAGCCTATGGGGTACTTGGATTCATAAGCCGCTGGTCTAAGGAATTTTAAGATTCTTATATTACAAAACTTTTGTTCTTCTTCTCTTGTTCGACCAATTCGTGAGTATGGATCAATTGTTTGGGATCCTTGTTATTCAATTCATATCAATAGTATTGATTCGGTATTGGTTGGAATTCTCATGTCTTGCAACCGTATCAAACTAGACTTGCTTTGATAAAATTGACAACTCTAAATAGTCGACGATTGATGCTGAGCGCTTTATTTGTTCTGGGCATAATTCGTGGTGATGTTGATTCGGAGTTCCTACTTAGTCAACTAAACTTCAATGTTCCTGTTAGACCAACCCGCAATTTTAAACTCTTAGCATTAAAATACTACCGTTCTGTATATGCTAATAATGATTATTTTCGTCGTGCATGTGTTAAATTAAATAAATGCTATCACCTTATGGACATATCTGACAGTAATAACGTACTGAAGAAAAACATTACTTTATATCTAAATTGTTGAACTAATTATTTATATATATTACTGTTTTGTCATTTATATGTAGTCAGTAAGGATGTAAAATCTATTGACCTAAATAAATAAAAAAATTGTTATCAGAACCGTTTTGAAGCTTCGAGAGTAAAATGGAAAAAGTGTATACGAAATTAGAGTTATTCGAAATTATACAAGAATGTAATGCTAAACTCGTTGAAACTTTACGAAAGAAGCAATTTCTTTTATGCTTCCACCTGTACTTGGATCTGAAGAGAGTTCAGATTCGGAAGAGGATTTTGAAGAAACAGACAAAGAAGAACCATGGCACTCATCATCATCTTAGTTCAAAAGAGAAGCTATTTTAAATAAATTAGTTGTTATTATTTTAAATAAAATTTGTTGTTAATATTATAAATAAGTTATAATTACGAATAAATTTATTATTTTCAAATAAATTAAATACTATGAAATACATAAAAGTCACATAAAATTTTTAAAATGATTTTTTTTTTGGAAATTTAAAAAAAAATTTTTTTGACAAGGTCGTTCCGGGGGGTGGGCTTGGAGGTATACCTCCCCCTGCCGTTAAAGTTAAAAAATTTAATTTTTATAGTTATTATTAAGGCGTTAGTAATATATTTTTTTTAATATTTACATTTTTTTAATATTATTTTATGAAACCGCCCACAAAATAGGGCGGGGTCGAAAAGTGTAATTTTATGATCTCCTGGGTGTAATTTTAGGTTTTTTAACTTTCGCCGACGTTAAAAGTTGAATTTTCCGAACAAAAGTTGGAAAAACTTGAAACAAAATTGCATTTTTTAGAGGTTGGATTAGTTCTTCTAGGGGGAACTTTTTCCTCCTTGGTCCGATTTTACTTAGTTTTAAGGGGTACCTACCTATGACAATAACACACATTTCTGCCCAGTTTCATCGATCTAGGTCCACTAAATAACTTTTAATAAGCAATTTAAGCTAAAACAAAAAGTAATGTCCGGCTAGATTGGAAAAAACCCCTATGTGCGCCGGTCCAACTCATCCCATTCCCAATTCGCAATCGGATTGACGTCTGGGGACTGAGCAGGTGGTTGCAGAACCTTGGAGACATAAGAACTAAGGAAGTAAATACTTCATAAAGCAGACAGGGCAGCCAAAAAATTTGGGAGGGAAGAAACCTCAATTGTGTGAAAAATTAAAGCTAACCCACGAGCCTGTTACAAATAATTAATTTTATGTACCTACAACTAAAAGAATTAACTATAAAGCAGATACTGAAAATGTAGCACATAAAGTACATAAAAAACAAGTAAAAAAGTATAGTCGGTCCAGCCCGACCATATAATATCCTACATCCAGTATATAAATTAAACAGTTTTTCAGAAATGGGCGCTATTTGGGAGATATTACCTATTATGGATCGATCATCTAAAAATTTAATGCCATGACTTCCGTGAATATAAATATTGTGTATGTTAAATTTGAAATTTATAAAAAAAAATAGAAAAACAAAGAAGTAGCGATATATCGAGAATAAAGATTTTATTTAAAAAATACCTTAAGCTTAAACAATTATTCCGAAAAAAGTCGTCGTTTTACCTTTTCTATAAAAGCAAAAAACGGAATCAATTCCACTTCCGAACGGAATTAAATTCTGGGACATGGCTGATAGAAGATATAATAAACAAATATTATTTATTGGCAAAACGTCCATAATACTTTAAGAAAATTTATTAAATTGTTTATAAATTTAAATTAATATTGAAAAATCAAATATTTTGAAAATAAGTGTTGTATTCAAAACTGTTAAACTTTGTTTTATTTTCCTTATAGGTTAGTTTTGAAAAACTAAAACTATATCTGCATGCAATTACGAATATTTGTGAAATATTAATTAGCAAGCCCCTTTTTTTTAGAGTTTATTGACTTTATAAAGAATTATACATAATTCAACTTTGTTGACTTTTCCTTAAAAAAAATTATTTTATATGTTTATTTAACAATTTCAAAAAAATGTTGAATAAGCATTAGTAGGTCAATTTTTTTATTATTTCCATAGTCTATTGAAAATTTTATTTTAAATTTTAAAGAAATGATGTTTGAGTATAAATTTTGTAAATCGTTGTTTGGGGAAAAAGAAATGTTAAGAATACGAAGTCCTTCACTGTTCAGAATGTGGAAATGGGTTTCTAACCGAATTTATTTGCGGGAGCATGAGAGATCTAAGGCTTTCGAATCCACCAACAATAAAATTGGAAGGTTAAAATGTTTTAAAACGGTATTTAAAGGAGGAATTCTGTGATATGCATATATTATCACAAACAAGATGTCTTAAATGAGTCTTAAATAAACAGCTAAAAATTATAATAATAAGTTTATTTAAGAAATATACATATTATGTCAATATGTAAAAATAAAAAAAGACAACATAGAAGTGTGCTCCATCTATCTACCCACCCCTAAAAAATATCTTAAACACATTGAGTGACAATGTTGAAGAATCCCTGAAGTTGCATTATGGCCATATAAGCAACAAAATGAGCAATGTAAGAGATAGTGAATGGTCACTAATATGGATGAAGAGAAAAAGAAAGCATGGTGAAGAAAAAGCCAGCATGCTTTAATGTCAATAGGGAAGATAATTGCTTCAAGTGGAGTATAGTTTCCACCTTTGTAAATAATTACTCAAAATTGACTGCAATTAACATAAATGAAGCCATAATAATTATGGAAGAAGAGGAAATAAAGTTTAGGGAATATAGAGGTGCAGCCCATAACTCTTGCAAAACCTTCTTTATAGAACAGCTAATTTTATACCAGTACCCTTTGATAACTTTTCTTCTTATGACTGGCACCTATTCATAAAAGAACACTCCACGGTCTAACTATAGAAGGTGAGTGCAGTAACACAGCTGACTGACTTTGAATTTTTTAGGGCCCAAGGATAGATGGGATTGAAACTGGTGGAAATCGGTCCATTATTTCACCTGGCTCCCTTGGGCAAAAAATTATAATTAAAACTTTATCGGAATGTCTTAAAATTTTGCTATGTACTACTTTGCGCACAAGGACATCGTTTAATCGTTGAAAGTCGATGTTATACATATGTTTTTGGGACGTGATAAACATCAACACAAATACAATATGTATAAACAAAATAGAATCCAGTCATCGTTTGTGACATGTGGCACCGTCCTCGACCTGTTGAAATTACGTGTCAGTGTTTTCCATATAATATAATTTAGTTGTTAACATGGATCACGTTATCATAATCGACATTAACAACTACTTCACCGTATCCTCATTTCTAGCCTAAGTTTTCACATAGTGCACTATACAGTGATACGTTTACGTTTCAAAAGCCCAAATGCTGTAATTTTGTCGAATTCATAATATCGGTCTCAGAATATTAACCGAAAATATCACGAATTTTATCAAATGTGGCTTTTACGGATACACCGAATTTTCGAGCGAAATTGAATACATTGTAACAATTTTCAACAAGTAATATGTAAAAACTTTCAAAATATATGTATGTAAATATTTTATTAAAAATATGTATGTATATGTATGTATAACAGTTCTTAATCTAATAATATAAATAAACTTAACAAAATATTTCAAAGTATGTATTACTAAATTGGCAAAACTCGGCATTACGATACTTATAATATGTATGATAAATATTTATTTATGTATAAATATTTATTTATGTATGAATTCGTTTATAACATAATTTACTTATTAGATTCAATAAGTCAAAACAACGAACATTAAAAATATTAGTATGAAAAATATTCATGTTTCAAAGGTTTCCCAGCAATCTTCAAACAAATTGCTTACGTTTTAAAATAGTTAGTTTAAGAACTAATAAAAACAAGTAATAGTTTTATATATGTAAGTACATATCTACCACCAATATATTGTTATAATAGGTTTAAACAAAGTTTTTAATGCACTAGTTTAGCGGTTCGACCAATTAATTAATTTTTTTTAATTTTGGTTGAAACGATTTAACTAGATATTTTTAAATCCTATCCTTCAACACAAAGAGAGACAGATGGATATACATATATACTTTTTTGGAACTATGAACCCTAATATTTTTGGTGGTGAATATAATATAGGCATTAATTATTTTAGTTTGTATTGTATTTTGCACATTGTTAAACTAACATACTGGCATTATTGTCACAGAATTCATAAATATTATCAACAAATAGCATTTGTTCAGTAGTTGTTTCGGTTGTGGCAGTTGCAGTTGGCTCTTTATCGGTTTGGGATTTCAGAATATTGTCTATATCAATTGGCTCATCGCAATTATTTAGGTCTGTGTCCAATGTTAATCGTTTAAGATTATTTATAATCGAAATATCATGCTTTATTTCATTTTTAACTTCCAACAATTCATGTTCAGTCTGTATGATTTCTTTTGCGCATGCCTCAATGTTTTTCTGAATTTGTCCCACAGACATTTCAAGATTTCCGCCAGACGTCGTGTACAGGTCATTGTGAACTTTGTACATTTTGCATTTAGAGGTCAGCTCTTTGGTGAGAGCATATTCACGTTCATACAGCTCGTTCATCTCAGCGTTCTTTTGGGCCAATTTGTTGCGAACTGAGCTACGAATCGAGGCATCTTTACGCTTGCGTATAAAGTTATTAACATCACCGTTATTGCTGCTATCGCGTCTCCTATCATGGCAGCTTTTTTTTTCCTTACGTCGACTAACTGAACGACGTTTACGAATCGTAGATCGTGTTTCAGATAACTTGTATAGCTTTTCTTTGTTTATTTTAGTTTTAGCTTGAATTTCCGATTCTTCAGTTGTTAGTTTGATATTGGAACATTTATATTTGGTTTCCACGTTTTTCAAGCAAGTGTCCATAACTTTTTGCTGCTCACTACATTTTGTTTCAGGATTTAGGTTGTTTGATTGTAGTTGGTGTTCTTTTTCATCTCTTTTGGATTTAGCTGATTTGTTAGATTTTTTTGCTTTATGTTTTTTACTTTTACCAAAGCTGAGCAATTTACAAATGTAATCACGTATGGACGATAAAGTTGTATTAGTTTTTAACGCCTTCGATGGATCCTGTATATCCTTATGATGTTTCAAACTTAAGCGTATCTGTAAAATAAATATGCATTTTAATTAGTATTATATTTATTTAGTAGAGATTTCAGATTATTTCAAATAGAAGATACATATTTAGTGAAATTATAAAACATCCTGCATGCACACACACATTAGAGCATGTCCTATCAGTACTAGTCTTGATGGAAAGTAAACTGATACAGAACTGATTACGTGATTTCAGATTCATTAGCGGCAGGTAATTTGGTGCTTTGATATTGGAAATATCTATCTTGAAAATAATTATACCCACTACCAAAAAATACATATAAGTTTGTCATTCCATTTGTAACACATCGAAATAATAGTAATTGAACCAAAAAGTCTATATATTCTGGGTTTTTATAAGATTCTAAAACGATCTAGACATGTCCGTCCATCTATCCGTCTAATAAAGACACGATAGAGCTTCATAAAAAGACATAGAACAATGAAATTTTTACCAAACATTCTTTGATCCATCGAAATGTTTTTTTTCTGTAGAAAAGTTTTTTCTATTTTATTTGTACAAAATATTTTAAATACATTTTAATTTCGGCCCCAGCGCCGTTATGTATTCCGCGAATAGCCCTATTTTCCTTTATTTATTACATACTCTCTTTATTATAATTTACTCTTAATAATTTCTTTTTAATTACTTTTACTTAAGTTCATCATACATTTCTTCTAATTAATAATTATCAATTATTCCCTTTTTACTAAAACAAGTTTTTACCGTTTAATCATACGATTATCACTTTTCTAAATTCTACTTACATTTTATGTTCAACTATTGTTTAAGTTATTTACCCCCTTATTCAAAAACGATTATTAAATTTAACAAACGTTTATTAAGACAGATTTGCATATAAAAATTTGCTTAATAAACGTTTGTTAAGTTTAATAATCATTTTTGAATAAGGGGGTTAGTCTTAAGAAATTTGTTGAAATAACCAGGTGAAAAAAATTCAGTAATATAAAAAATAATAAAATAAATAAAATAATAATTTAAAAATTGAAACTGTTTAACTTTATGTTGTGAAAACATTATTTAAGGCAAGTTGGCAAATTAATTCATTGTCAAAAGTACAAATAAAAGATTTAACTTAAGGTAAAGATTATTAAATTACAAAAAATATGTATAAAAAAAATACAAAAAATTAAAAAATTACAAAAGCGTTTCGATGTTGTTAAATAAATGTTGTTTACAAAACGATTTAAATTGTGAAATCCGATTAATTGACTTCAAATCTGCATGTAAATTATTGGTAGTTTCTAGTCTACATCGAGGAATTCTTAAATTTGTTCTGTTTCGTGTGTTAAAACTAAATTGCTGTTGCATTTAAAAACAAACATTAACACCTGATACTCATGCAATCCATAAATTGGTAAAATTGTTTTGATTATATCAGTTGAATTCAGTATTGGTAGTTTGTAAACAATTTTTAATGCTTTGTTTATGGTAAGCATATAATATAATTGCTAAGTAATTCAAATACGATTGAATCAAAGATTGAAATATCATCCAGTTTATTTTTTAAATTATATAAAATTCCAATTGCTAGAGCTATTTTCTTTTCAAATCGGTTATATGTAATTCCTATGACAAGTTACTTTGCAATGTGATTTCCAAATATTTAACGGAATGGATTTCGTTAGCAGCTTTTCCATTAATAAACACGTTGATATCACTATTTATACTTAAAGCATGTGGTCTAAAGCGTATTAATTTGGGTTTATCAGGGTTAAGAACTAATCGATTTAATCGCGCAAATTCAAATATCAAAGCAGCATTTCTTTCAATTCTTGTTTTAAGTGATAAATCGTACTTGTAGGGGTAAAACAAGCACACATCATCTGCAAACATAAAAAGTTGCCCATCTAAATTTAAATTTTTTAAATTATTTAAATATACCTATAGAAAACAAAAGAGGGCCCACTCCACTACCCTGCGGTACACCATAATCATCAGAAGCAAGAAAACTGTCCGTGTTGTTTATATTAACATATTGTTTTCTATTAACGAAATAATTTTTAAACAATAAAAGTTCTCGTCCCTGAATACCATATTTTATTCATTTCTGTAACATTATTTCATGATCTACTAAATCAAAAGCTTTAGTAAAATCAAAAAATATTCCAACTTCACTAGAACCACCAAATGAACCGCACTACATTCAACACAGCATCTTCAGTACTACAACCCCTTCGAAATCCAAATTGATAATTGTATTAGAAAGTATTTTCCTTCATATAAAATAGAAGTTTGTCATAAATCATCTTTTAAAAATTTTTATCAATTGTAGAAAGAACAGCAATAGGTCTATATTTATCTATATTTGTTACATTAACTTCTTTCGGAATTGGAACTATTTTGTGCACTTTCATGGTACACTAAATTGTTAACGATATTATTAAAAATATCTTTTAATATCGGGATTATAATATCTCCACATTCTTTTACAAATTTAGGCGAAATACCATCAAAGCCTGGACTTTTATTATCTTGAAAATTTTTAAAAGTGGTCCAGTACGATCCCAGTTATAGACCAAAGTCTCAGATAAACTTGATATTTTTCAGATATTTCTTGCAATTTCTTTAAATATAATAAAAATTATATAATTACATTTTGCATACATTATTTTTATCACAGAAGAAAATGGTAGGTCCACGACTTCTCATAGCTCCCCTACAAATGCTTTCCCGGGATTTGGCTTTATGGTACATAGATGTCTATAGAAAAACACTATTCATACAAAATTCATCAAAAATAAATGAAATCTCAAAACGATATTTCGTTTGCATCGCTCCATACTTTTAAATAGTCCCATATAAAATCCACTTCCGAAACTCACTTAAAAGCGTATAAATCCATTATAAAAATAACTATCAAGTTGGAATTTCATAAATATTCCATACATACATATATAAAAATCGTCACTCTCAATTTTATGATGACCGTAGTCTACATCCAGAAATCACTTAAATGCGCACAAATCTCTTATAAGCATCAGCAGAAAGTTTAAATTCGACACAAATAGTCCATACATGTATAGAAATATTCATACCCAATCTTATGACGATCGGTAATTTATATGACCGTAGCTCCCATATAATGTCCACTTCCGAAAATCAGTTAAATGATTGTAAATCTCTTATAAATTTTAATTGGAATTTAAGACAAATAGTCCATACATATATTAAAATCGTTGGTCTCAGTTTTATGATTATCCGTCCATATTTGACCGTAGAACCCATATAAAGTCCACGTATATATTTCTTATAAGCATAAACAGAAATAGTCCATACATATATAGAAATATTCATACCCAATTTTATGACGATCGGTCCATATTTGGCCGTAGTCCTCATATAAAGTTCACGGCGAAAAATAACTTAAATGCGTATAAATAAATCTCTTATAAAAATCACTCACCCCTATTCTGACTTTCGATTCGAATCGAAATTTTCTCCGTTTGGCAAATTTGGTATTCAGAGTTTCGATTCCGCTACGTTTCTTTCGATTGTAGGTATTCTGTATTACGATCGTAAATAGTTACGTTTTTCTACGCTTATATTTTAGCAACGGAATTTTTTTAATATAAATTTTTGTTGTACAGCCAATCAAGAGATGATATGCAGCAACAAAGAACATGGTTAAACAAATGCGTAATGGTAGAACGAAGGAGTTTTGAATTACTGTCACTACAAACAGGAAAGCAGCCTATTTATTTATTTTTTCAGGCCAAAAACAACGACATCAGAGCAATACGAAAAGCTGGCAAGTTTAATGTCAACAAAACTAGATATTGCTTTCGGCTACCATAAACGATCCAAGGAGGAAGTTCAGGTATTTTCTTTTCAAGCTTTTCAAGCCTTACCTCTGTGTTGTGAGTCACGTTGTTATCCTCTTCCGCCAATAAAGCCACTGCTATGGATTTCATTTCTCCTTCAAATACAAAAATTAAAAATACCACCAGGACAGGATTCTTAGCACTCAAATATTTTGCAAACAAAAATGATTACCTTTTTATTATTATTAATTCACAAGTCTTTTGTATTATTTTATTTTTATTATTTCTCCTTATTAATCGCACAAATTTTTTTATTTTCCTATTTTTATTGTTTGTTGTGACTTTTGTTTATTAAAACAGTAACAAACTTGCTCATTTCTTTGTTTCTATTCCAAATTTCATAGTAACAAATTGGTTTTGTAAACATTGTTGTCTTCTTCTTGTTCTTTCGCTTCAGTTTTTGTTTGGAATACCAATTTTCGATCGTAGCGTAACTGAATGCGGAGACGTAATCGAATGTCAGAATAGGGGTGACTATTACGTTGAAATTCAACACAAATAATTTGCATATGTATGTACATTTAAATCTCCGTACAGAACTTCATGATGATCGACGCGTAATAGGTCATACCATCCTTATGAGGACTACCTGAAAATGCATTAGCTTACCATAGCTCCTATACAATATGCACTTCTGAGAATAACCATCACTTTATTTTATGTCGTTTATTACGAAAATGAATTTTAGAATTGACGAACTTGAAATAACGGAAACAATATGCGGCGGAAAGTTTTGAAAGTAATATTTTCTAAGTTCGATGACCCGCTTCTAAATATATTGTATGTGGCCAACGCAATGGTATTTGCAACTTTTGGCTAAAAATCTACATGTCTGTGTGTCCTGCTGGTTTTACTGTTTTTCAGTATTTGTATTATTTGGTAACAGCTTTTAAAACAAACCAACAGACCCATGGTTAAACTTTGAAATTTCTATTGCTTTTAATTATGCAATCTCGGCAGAAAATCATGAGTTGTTGAAAATTATTAGTGAAATTAGTGTACGACTACATCGAGTGGTATGTGTTTAATTTATTATATATTACCTCATTGTGTACACGACTCCAGGCTTTCCAAACAGGTAAAATTGCCATGTTGCCATCATAGCTGCGTTCTATGCCGCGCCAACATTCCGTTATAACGTAATCGCTGTAGTCACGCGATGCTGTTTTATTTTTTGTGGTGGAAATTGTATGTGTGTGAGTTTTTCATTTCGTTTTTTTTTTGTATTTGGAAAATTTAACCAAAATGGCGCCATTGTTATAGGTGGTGGTAAGAAACGGAAGTACAGTCATCGTAAAATAAAAGTAAAGCGAAAAAACGCAAAATAAAAGGAAAAAATATAACAAAATTAAACATTGTATATTGTTATCAATTTAATAACTAACTATGTACGTATAAAATACGTCAACAAACATCCATACATCTATAATTAACACTTTGTTTGTATTAAATGCAAACATTTTAAAACTTTTTCATATTATGAATACGGACATGTACGGTTTAAATATTGTAGCTAAAATCTCTGCTGATATTTGTAATGTTCTTTCTTACCTTTGTACCGCTGATAGTATTCATAATTGCCATTACTGATTTCATCATCAATCAAAGCTTTTATTATGTCATTGCAGGTAGTTTTATTGGTGACACCAGATACATAACGGGGTTCATCGACAAGCCAAATTGTTATTTCCTTGTGACCTTGTTCCTGAATTAAACAGAATATGAAACAAATAAATAATTAACAATAAAACATGCATATTTTATAATTTATAAGAGCGGTTTAAAGTTTTTGTTGATTTCTTATTTATTTAGGATTGTTCCATAGTTTTTTATATGTATAATTACTTCTTTTGATGAAATATAGTTGTGCGTATGTGAGAAAAAAGTCAGATTGTTATATTCAGTTGTAGAAAAAACAATTTTTTAAGAAATCGCTTTTTGTTAGCCTGATTTTTATATTTTTATACCCTCCACCACCACAGGTGATTCCGTGTAACGCTGAGAAATTTTCATCTGAGACCAAACAAAGTATATATATTCTTGATCCTTATTTAATTCTTAGCCGATTGAGCTATGTCCATCTGTATGTCTGTGTAAAATACTCTCACGTCGAAAATATGTAACCAAAATCAGCAATGATTACAAAAAACCAAAATACCAGAATGTGTAACAACCTACATATATCAATGTACGATATTTTTAAACAGTTTTTTGCCATAAAATTTTTAACACGATGGAAGGACAAACTGTGATGAAAATAGTAAGAATCGGTCCATGATTTCTTATACAAATTGTTTCCCGAAATATGGCTCAGTGCTAAATGATAAATATAATATTAATATCAACACAAAATTTAGCAAAATTAGTTTTTTTTTAATTAAATTAAATCATAAAACGAAAATTTAATTAGTTCGGTCCATATTTGACCATTGCTCCAATAAAGTTCACTTCCGAAAATCACTTAAATACGTTATTAATCTGTTATAAATAACGGTACGGATCCAAAAGTTTTCACAGATCATCTACCTATATGTATGCCAAAATCAAACTGATGAATTTTGTGAATTTAGGTTCATATTTGGCCATAACCTCCATATAAGGTCCACTTTTGAAAACTACTTAAATGCCTCTTAAATCGAACGATATTTTGTTAAAATTCGACATGATATATGCCCATATATATAGATTTCTCTGTACCTAATTTTATGAAGATATAAGAAACAATTCCGAAAAACAAGTACACATAGAAAATGTCTAATAAATATCGATAACAATCCAGAAATCATACTAATATCGGCCATATGGCAATTATACTGCTGAATCTTTTAGCTGTTAGTCCATTTTTGGCAATAGATCCCAAATAAAGTAAACTTTCAAGTATTATTATAATAACCATTAAACTTTTGTAAACTACGTTATTGAGATGAAATTCTACCTAAATATATAGAAATCACGTTACTAGATACTGGATTTTGAAGATATCAGTCCATAATTGGTCTACTTCCACTATAACACCTATGAACTCTAGTAAATAACGTTATTGAGATGATATAAGCCTCACCTTATAACCTTACCCTTTTTTATATTCTTTTCTTTATTCTGGTAAATATGGAAAAAATGTTGAAGTAAATTGTTATATTGTGTGTGAACTTGCCTATCAAACAATATATAAAATACTAACAATATATAAAATACTAATAAACTGATTAAAAAACGCTGAATAAGGATATTCCAGACCTATAACCAGAGTAGTTTTGGTATTTCTTATTATATTTAGGTAAAATTCGACACAGCCGATAGCACTCTAACTTGTTTTCACTGCTATTTAAGCACAATCGTCATTTTTTAAATGAATTTATTTCTTAATTTCAATTCTCAATATGAATTTAGATTTCCCAATTTCAATTTGGATTTTTTAAATTTCAAATTGAAAATTTCAATGTAAAATTTTTTTTGTGGTAAAATTGCCATAAATTACATTAATAAATTATTGAGCTCATTTTAGCCAACAAATTCCATTACATGTATTTACATAATTTTTATATCTCCCAACAAAAAGATGGAATATTTTCTATGTCTAGCATTGTACATCCGTTTATATATATATAAGGTGCGATAGAGTTTGGAATGAAGAACATATGGATATGAAATTTTTTCCAAATATTTCCTGTTTATCAGAAGTTTTTAGTATTGAAAATGGCTTAAATTGCTCCAACCAAAATAAAATTAACAATAACACATAGTGATTGTTAATAGCTAATTTATATGTTTAAAAAGGAACAAAATTTATTGAAATGGGTAAAAACTTTATTTTATAGTAATATAAAATATAAAATATATCGAGATAACCAGATATGTACAATGAATTAAATTCACAAAAAGAAAACAAAATAAAGTCAACGGTGGCATCATCCTTTTGCGAAGCAACCTCATTATGTACCTATAATGATAAAGCGCTGCTGAAAACAATTGCAAGTTTCATAATTTATCATTAAAATATATTAAGTTGTAACGCTAAGTAGTGAAAAATTAACAATGGAAAGACAAACAGCAATTGAAACTCGTCAAATCATAATAGACTTACATAGAAAATTTAAATAAATCTATGTATGTAAGATCGTTGGAAGGCATGACTGTGCAATAAAAAAATTATAATCAAGTATACCAAACAGCCAAAGAGTCTTACAAAAAGTGAAGTAAGACCAAACCCTACATCCACTGCTGTAAAAATAGCTGAAAATTCTACGAAAATTTCTGGAAAACCTATAAGCGCGAATACGATTTGAAGAACTTTGCTTCAAAATTACCTACATACTTGAAGAACAAGTTATTAGCAATAAAAATGTTACCAAGAAGGTAAAATATGACGGCAGCTCAGTAATCTCACATTTTTAAAATCTACAATAAAAAAGGAAGATTATCTCGACATTTTCAAAAGTAATGTAGTATAAAGAAATTAGAACTAGCGCAGAACTGGATTTTCTAACAGGACAATTATCCTAAGCATTTATCCAAAATTGTAAAAGAGTGCTTGTTCAATCATTTTCCAACAACATTAGATCATCCTCCGCAGTCTATTTTAAAAAGAAGACAAAGAATTATTTCTTGTAAGGTTAACCTAAAGATGGTAATACAGGATGAATGGAAAAAATTTCTCCTGATTTCACTAAAAAACTCGTTAATTCTACGTCTAGGAGATTGTCAGCTATGATGAAGGCAAAAGGACTACGAACAAAATATAAAATACAATGTTTTACATAATTTTAAAATAACTGTTTACTTTATTTTGACGTCAAAACTCAGGTACTTTTCCGTTAAAATTAAATTATTTTTTATGTTCCATGTTTTATGTTAAGGTACTTATGAATTATATTTTGTTTTAAATTTGTACTTATAATAAAACATTTTTTTTTTAACAACCAACTAAGGTTACTTTATATTGACGCTCACAGTATATGTTTTTATACAAAATCAGGAATAATCTGTATTATTATACATATAAACCAACCAAGATTTGAAACTTTGTTGTCTAATCAGACCTTAAATATGATAATTAATTTTTGAAGAATGCATTCCCTATATTTTATGTGTCACATTAAGATGTTAGGCTTACCATTGTACTGTTGACGCCGTATAAAGAAATTGAGCGACTTCGTCGACTATGACCACTTCGGTTACTTCCGCTGCGGTGATGTTTATATTTGTAACGGTGACGTTGTTCTCTTTCCGTTTGCTCCCACTTGGTAATAAAGTTGACATCTTGAAGCTGATAACAATTATTATTATTGTTGTTATTATTGTTGTTGAAATTGTTGTTATTGTTATTATTAAGATAAGTTTTATTTTTAGGCGGCAGTATGGGACTATAACGACTAATTTCTTCTGGAATGTTCAATAATGATGGACAGACTTCAAGATTATCATCGATAAGTGTTGAATTTTGTTGAGGAGCCATGGTCTCAATATAATAAATGCACTGCAATAAAAAAAAACAAAAACTAAAAAATTAATAAAAATGTTGTATACACTAAAAGAAAAACCATTAGATGTCTAGTAATATAATTTTAAATACATAGAAAAGTATGCACATGTAAATAGCAACTTTAGTATGTATGATTACATAAATTTTTTATATTTGTTTTATATCATGCAAACTTTACATTTTCATAAAAATCGTCATGCAAGCATATAATTCAAAGAGGAAAAATCCATTTTGCAGTTTTCACGTTTTTAAGTTATTTGAAATAGTTGTTAAACATTTTACATTTTCAAAGAATTGAATTATAAACTAAATAAAAACCACCTCCATTAGAAAGGATAATAATGTTTTTTCATTGGTATTTGACCTGTGTTGAAAAGCTGCCACAAAGTCGGGGTGTTTTTTTTTAGTTTGTTTAACCTAACGATCAATTTAGATTTCAGCGAACGATAAAATAAATTACCCTATGCACATGAAATTCTAACAATAATGTTGCCTTTGTTCATATATTTTGACAATACTAAACTAGTCGAAGTGGTGGGGGCGGGTGGTCCCAATATTTGGACGTAGCTTGTGGTTGTATTGCACTTATTTTACTGCACTGAGTGTTTATACATTCGGTTTGATGTAGAAAAATTAAACGTTTGTATGTTTAAAATGTAAGTTTTAATGGAATGCAAATTTTGTGTTGTATTCGCCATAAAAATCAGAGTTTTACTAGTATGCCGGAAGCTAATAGTAAATTTTCTAGAACTATTGTTTATAATAAGTATGTTCCATTTTGGGAATATATTATATTATACACTAAAATTAAATATGAAATACTTGCATATTTATGCAAAATCAATTGGAATATGCATACTCGTATGTATTTAGTTAAGAAAATGTATTTTTTCATAAATGTTCACTAGGAGTATCATAGATCAGACGTCCATAACCTTTCATACCAATGTAATGTTAAAAAAAAATGCAAAATAAGCTAAAGTTTTAAATAAGTCATTACTTTAACACTACTGAAATAATTAGTTACATGTAACGGATATAATATCACGTTAATTTTAGGAATTACGGTACGAATCGGGTGAAGGCTGTTTTTACGCGAAAGCGGAATCTGCCTCCTCTCGTTTGGCGAAACTTTACAAGCTTACGCGTAGAATATTAGTACCTAAATAAGAATTTTATTAGTTCTTTGAATGACAAATATGTACGACTATGTAATGATAATATTAGTTCTAAGTAATGCTGCCATTATTAGTCATGTACATAATTCAGTAATTATCATGTTTTGAAGTTTCTAACAATTTTTATTATAGATTATGTGCAGGGGCAGATAAAGATAGTGAAACGAAATTTTTTTCTTTATCCACGTATCTGACAGGCGTCGTTAGAAGTCACACAAATCAGGCGTTTGCATATTTCGCAGATTTTTGTGATTCTTATAACATTTGTTTCAATGCTATAATAAAGATCTTTGAATGGAACATATAAAGTCCAAAAAAGTATAATATTTTCTAAAATTTGTATTATCCCTTCAATAAATAAAAATCAGAGCTTTGTATTAAAATAAAAAATATCAGCAATCAAATCCATGAAATGGTTCCTAACAAAAAGAATACAATGGCTTTGTTTTTCATAAGGGATTTCTTTGATACAATTAAGTGAATACTAGGGTAACAAAATTATTAAATTTTTCGTTTATGCAAATAAAAGAAATAATTCGAATAAGTGATTTTAACTTGTTCGAATAATTCGATCACATATATATATAAAAAAAAGTAAAAAACAAGTTTTTGTCTTCATCAAGTCTTACGGAAAGTAGTATCGTCTAATGCCACCTTTAGTAATAACACTTATATAAATTTCAATCACCGCTATCGTGAATAAAACTTCCACTTGAAATTTATTCCCTTTTATTTTTTTAACATTGAATTTAAATAGGAAAAATGTGAAAAGGGAACAAATTTCATGTGTAATTTTTATTCACGATAGGGGTGAATATATACAGTGGCGTGCAAAACCGAGTGCATATTCAATATGCTCTTACTTTACTTTTATTTTTTCTTTTAAAATGATAAATAACAAAAGAAGTTTTGTAAAATGTTTACCAATTACACTTTATTGTACTAGCAAAAAATATAATATTGAAAGTAATGACAACACGTTTTCACGTTTTCCGGCATCGATTAAAAAGTGTTTTTCTTAGTATGGTATCCATTACCCCTTCATACACCTTGGCACACTTTCATACAAGTTTTCTTTAAATTCGCTTGGAATATTTTCCCATTTGACCCTAACACGGTTCCAAAGCTCCTCTATACTAGTTGGCGCTTGTTTGTGTTGTTCCAATCGTCTCTTCAATGCGTAGGCAATTTCATCAGCTGAAATGTTTGACCAGACAACCAATTTTAAACAATTTTTGCCGTATGTTTGGGATCTCATATTTGTTGGAAAATAACTTCCTTTTCAGGATATGGGCTGCGGTCCACAAAATCGGCTGAATGAGTTTGTTAGAGTAATTTCACTTACTCTAACAATCGGTCCTAAATGCCACAAAGTGAAACAACCCCAAACCACCAAACTACCTACCACGTTTGACTGTTTGTTTCTCATGATGTCTTCGAATAGTTTCGTGGGGTTTGCTGCAGAAGCAATCCTTTCAATTATGTCCGACCAAATGACATGTTTCCAATCATTTATAGTCCAATGCTCATTCTATTGGCAGAACTCAAGACGCACTTTTATATTTTTCTAAAATAGAGCTGGCTTTTTCTTTTTAACAGCTGCCACATTAATCTCTCGTATCATTAATCGAGCGTCTGAGTCTTTTAATAGATTGGGCCAATTCCAGTTTCGTCGTTTTCTTACAACATTCGCACTTCGTTGACTCACTTTTAACTTCTTTGCACTGGACATGCATGTTTTAAATATAAAAGCCAGATAGTGTGTTTTCTTTTTTGACGAGGTCTCGAATAAATAATAAAATTTATTGTGAGTGAACCCTGGGTAATCGGGAAAATATACCCCAGCAAAAAGGTTCGTTACAGTTGGCTTTCACTTTCTGTCAAAACTATTATACTAATTTCTGTTTCTTAGTAAAATTTCTTAATTAGGAATCACTTCCTGAGTCGATTTAAAGATGTCCGTCCGTCCGTCTGGCTGGCTAGCTGTCCATGTAAAGCTTGTGCGCAGAGTATAAGAACGGATGGGATTGAAACTGGTGGAAATCGGTCCATTATTTCACCTGGCTTCTATACAAATGTCCTCCCGAAATTGCGGTTAACCTATCATAAATGTTTGAATTATGCAAGCATGCAAACAAATTTCACCAAAAATTAGTGTTAAATGAAGCCAAATCGGATCAGATCGGTCCATAATATATCATAGCTCCCATAACTTCCTAAAAAATGTTGGTATCTAAATCTATTACACCGCGTTACAAAAACGAGCCTTTTTTCTGTCCTATGAATCAAATATACTTTTTCGGAAAGGGGGAAAAAATAAAAATACACGTGTATCGGCGATTGTTATGTACACGTCAGAAGTCTTTTTTATATATAAAGTATAAAGCTCGTAGTGTCCGTCTGTCCATCTGTGTGAAAGACTTTGGATCAATTTTGAATCCTTTTTCCGTGATACAATCGAGCTGAATTTTTTTAGACAGACTCGTGGGAATGTCTGTATCACGTCAAATTTAAAAAAAAAATAGATTTTTATCAATTCTCAGATTTCCCTACTAAAGCGTTCCGAAAAAAATAGTTTTTCGACCCATGCTATTCCATATATTTGTAGTTTATATATATATTATATATTATAATATTATAATATCAGTTAAATATCAGTTTCTTTGAAGCTATCAATAACGGGCAAACTCTGAAATATCTGTTTCGAAATACATTTCAAACTCGTTCAGTATTTTACATTTATATATTTGTATAAGTAGCCATCAGCCACATCTATTTATAATAAAAATTCTTAATATAATTTCATATTGTTTTTCACTAGACAAACTTTTTACCACCAAAAAAAATATTAAATAAATAATAGATCATAATAATTCAATTTATATACATACATTTTCAACCGAAACTGTTTGTTAAACATAATTTATTTTGTAAACAAAATTTTAACGGAAAATCGTTAAATTATGACAATTTAAAAGAGAAACGATAAATTAACAAAAACATATTTATTGCTTTTATTCGATTATTCTTCATAAAATTAATCGAATTTATTTGAAAGAAATTGTTCGATTATTCGAAAGATCATTATTCGAATGGATACCCTAGTAAATATATCAACTTAAAGTTATTCATTTTGTTAATATACAGAAAAAGAAATCACAAGAAATTTCAAGTATGGAATGGCTATTTGAACATGGGTTGCCAACAAAAATATCAAAAGTTTACAACTTTTTACTTGTTATTTTTTCCACTACTGTGTATACAATGTATACTATACATTATTATTACATGGGAGAAAATGTGTTTTTGTAATGATAATTGTAATTTTACAAGAAAAAACCTTCAACATATTTAGAAAACTATTTCGTATAAAGTTTTGAATCAATATATTAAATATACGTTGTATGCACTTGCTAAATATTACTTGTCACTGTTAAAACCGTTATGTCGCATTCTTATATTAAAAATATAAAATTGTGTAATAAAAATATTAATTGTTGGAGTTTTGTTAACGAATATTGTAATTTTTGTTTTGGATTTAACGCAGATTTAGTCTACAGAACTGTTAAAAGATTTACATGTGTTGAAAAAATAGCCTAGTATGAATTCAATACGAACTTGTGTCAATTTCCATTTTTTTTTTTTGGGAAATTTTATAAAATAATAGTTTTTTCTATGTATGTGTTCACAATAACGCCTTAAACTAATACTTAGATTTACACCAAACCACGGTTTCTTTTCATATCAGAACTTGCCACATTTAAATGTAAAAGTTAGACGTAAGTTCAGGTTTAGAGACAATATTGGGTTAAACTTGTACACTGGATTAATAACTACATTAGTTAATAATCTACATATATACTATACATACATATGTAAATAAAAACTAAAACAATTTCAATATTGTTATGTAAATAAAATGAGGAAACAAATCAAATAAAACATATTAAATATTGAAATATTAAAAATTGTTTTAAAACAATTAAATTCCTACTTACTGTAAAGTCAATAAAATTAATAAAATAAATAATGAGTTTTAGTTTGTTGACCTTTTGACAATTGCATGTGCGAAACAAGTACAAATTTACCTAGAGATACATACATACATATATCCACTAATATACCTACATATGTATGTATGCACACCTAATTCTGTTTTTACACAGTTAATAAAGAGCAAAAAGAACAAAATTGTGCATTGCGCTAATGTAAAAAATATATGACAATTGCTCTGACCAATAAATTTGCTTGTAATCACAAAAAGGAAATTCTTCTAAATTTGTGATATGAACATATTTAAGAAAAAAAATTTAAGCCCAAAAGATTATCAATCATGCTAAATGGAATAAAATCGTGTAAACAAATTTAAAATTTGTTTCCAAACCGTGTGAAAAGGCCGTGTAAAAACACAGTTAGGTGTATATAAATATGTATTTTTTATATAAACTATTTACTCATTTTAAGTGCCACATTTCTTGAAACTCGTACATTAAACTTTTAGTAACACATTTCAATGTCAATTTTAAAGTGTCAATCAATGCATATCTTCTTAATAGTATATTGTAAAAGCAGGTTATATTTTGGTTTGAAGATAATAAACATTATTTGATTGAACAAAGTTATAATGACAATACAATACAACAGTGATGTGGACAAGTTAAATTAATATTATTCATTTACATACCTATACATATTTATTAATTTATTATTCATATTTAATCGTATGTAAAACATTTACTCAGTCCCAAATTACACGAATACATCGCGGTGAGGCGCAAAATAAGACGAGTACACACTTGATTGTACTAGCAAGTCGTGTTACTCTCTTATTCGTATTAAGGTAGAATTAGCCGAACGTCCACGTTCCGTACTGTACCGTAATGTACAAATTCAAATATAATATACCTTTCGAATGTCATAAATTCTTTATTAATATCTAAAATAAGATACGGTTTGTTTTTATACGACAACTCTTCAAAAACATCGTTACAAAAATGTAAACTGTAATAAATGCAGTAATTCGCGAAAGCGAAAAAAAGAACAGTAAAATCCAATCTTCTCTATTTAACACGTTAAAAACAGCTCCAGAGTTCAACCTTCATCACAAATACATAAATCCTCTGCTATCTCCATACCTCCCAAGGCTTTTAAATGACAACGCTATAGATTTATCACTCTCTTTATATAAAAAAGAAATCACATCAGTATACCAATACCTTTTACTGTTCCGTGCAATTAAGAATAAATTTCATATATTCCTATGGATCTAAATACAACAGTACAGTATCATTGGGTATAACTGCCGCCAATTCAGTCATTTGCACTTCCATTTTACCCGATTTTAGTTCTGTTTTTTCTGCGGAAATAATAGCAATAGTTATACTCGTATCATGCCATTAAATACTGTCAAAAGGCAGGCACTGACTCTCTTTCCGCAATTCATGCGATAAAAATATCAGTAATAACGACTTTTACGCGTCAAGTATCAGGGAAGCACTATCGGTAAATTTACCTAAAATTATTTGTATTTGGATACCTGGACATTCTCTAATAGAAGGGAATGATCTTGCAGATTCCTCAGAAAAACTCGCAAATAAGTTACCTTTAGTTATGACGACTAATTTAAGCGTTTCAGATATAAAAAAGGCGATCAACGACAAGCGAATGGCATAGATATGTTAACTTAGCTGAAGTTAATATTTTTTTCATGGCCCTACGAAGTTTATAAATTAAGTCAAAAGGACTTGACAAAGTATTCGAGGCTTAGACAAGGACACACAGAAGTTACGCAAGAGTAAATCCCCCAATATGTAAATGTGACAATGTGTCCATATTTAACATCCATCACCTCCTCTTAAATTGCACCAAGTATGACAACCAAAGAATACAAACATTTGAGGAAATTAATCTAATGTACTTACTAAACCACCCGTCGTCCTACATATTTATCCATAAAAACTGTAATCCAATATTTAAAAGCTACTAATCTATATAATGTTATTTAATTATCAACATAGATAATTATACTGTTTACGTATGTATAAGTAAGCTTAAGGCTTCTTCGCTATAGCTACATATATAATTTTTTGGAACATACATTAATGTAGTAGCTAGAAACTTTAAATAAATAAATAAAATACATTTATTTTAAAATTCAACAATGTAATTCTTTAGGGGAAAAACTTTCACAAAATTTTATTGAATTTTGATAACTCTACAGAATAAAAATAAACCTACTAATTCGAAACAAAAACTACTTATTCATTTTAATTCAACATAGAAATAAATGAAAAAAAATTAACAGAAATTAGGTTTTTAAAAATATACAATATATTTATATAAATTGGTCTAGTTTTTGAAAGTACAGACCGACTGAATCTAATATTTGACCTAATCCGAAACTTTTCAAATAAAATTTAATAATCATAATTTTAGACCATGTTTCAGATCATTTGTAGGCGCTCTTGTTTTTTAATCTTAAACAGAAAATTGGTGTTTAAGGGACCGGTCTTTGTATGCCTTTTAAATATTTAATAGTTTTTTTTTTAGAAAATATAAGTCCTTGGATTCTTTACTACAGTCAAAACTTGTATATCCTTTAAAATTCCATAATTTATGTTTTTTCTTTATACAATTTTCGGTTTAGTTATTCAATAAAAATTTTGCCAGAAAAGATCAAAAAGGAAATTGCAGGGAAGCAACAAAATACATCGATTAACACCGTTTGTGAATGGGACAATTGTTTTATTGTTTAAACTTGTTTGTTCTTACAAATTTCATGTATCATTAAATAAATATTTGCCGAAAAAGTAACACAAAGCTAAAATTACAAATATGTATTTGTTGGTTTGCAACATTTCATTTTAGTTGACATATGTACTCGTAATTCTGCTTTCGAAACAATACTGAAAAATTCATACTTTTAAGAAAATGTTTGAATTAATTTTATACATAGTATATTTATTTAAAAAACGGTATATGTTATCAGAGTTTCTTATATCACTTTTGGTAGAAACTCTTATTATTTAATGTAATTCAAAATCTATAATTCACGTACATATTCTTTTGGTATCTAGTTGCATTTGAACCAGCATTAAAATTTGACACTCAAAGATCCACAGAATTAATATTTAAAACAGCTGTGAATTCTCCCAGTGCCAAGATTTAACACCGGCATTAATCAATGATCAATTAAGGCGTCGAGCATTTTAAATAAATATTCGAATAAGTTTTTATTTATTCATTCATTTCATAATTTATTGGTTTGTTAAACTTACATTTCTTTTGGCTGGCAGCTGCGAACAGTAATCGATATTAAAAATTTATATTGTTGTGGTTGATTGACACTTGATTGAAATTAAATTTAAATAATATTTAAAATGCAACTCAAGCACTACTTAAATGAAATGAACGTTAAATCAAATTTAAACAAACAAAAAATTAAAAAAAAAAAGAATATGACACTTGTTCAATCCATCAACTCTTCAATCATCAACTTTCTAACACTATTTAGATTTAGCACTGCTTTCTATCAATTTCAATTTCAACGCAGAACTGTGGCTAGAAAGCATGTTAATCCTTTGAGCTTTCACCCTTGACTATTTTTCAAATTTGAATTTCTGTTACGATTTCAGCACTAACCGGAAAAACTGGCTAGATGCTAGGCGTCACTGCTTCCCGCTGAGCAATTTTTTATTTATTTCTTTTATTTTTGTACTTTTTGTCGGCCGATTTAGGTATGTGAATGTAGGTAGAGTCTATCTCTGTTTAGCAAAATGCATTACAACACTTTACACGAAATGAACCGTGTTTGCTTGCTGCTGCTGTGTATCGACGACTGGGTTGTTGTATTTCACTTGGCAAGGTCCTTGCTATTTCAGGACAAATACCAATATTCGTATGTAAATAATTCTCGGAATCGTGTGCATATATGTACGAACGTACTAAATAATTATGCTGTGTTGTTGGGCAAACACTACTGGAGTGTAGTGTGTTTCAAAATTGTTGTTTAAAAGCATATCTTGTGAAGTTTTGAAAATTAAAGTTATGGTTTTTCGTTTGACTATGGTAACTACGGTAACTGGAAAAGGACTCGCGAGCTCTGGTAAATTGTAACGCACAGTATCCTTGACGACGAATGACTAACTTGAATTTTATTTGTTACCACAAAACTTAAGCTACTAACTAATTTTGAAACAATATGAAATAATAATAAAAAACAACAACAAAAAAAAAAAACTACCTAATAGAGAACCTGTCGCTGGCACCTTACGTCTTAACACGATATTCGGTGCGGTATTGCCGTTTTGATAGGGGTAGGTTTTGTTGTATATTCCTATTGACCTGGTTGGTATGACAATGGTATGAATGTGTGTGTGTTTGTGTGATTGAGTGTTGGTAAATGAGTGAGAGTAGTGTGGCATGCGGCATGTGGTGGTAGTATGTGAGTATGTTTATATGGAGGTGTAGTAGCAATGACATGCGATAGAGCCAAGCACCAGAACTTTATGTAAGAATAAGGAACTACCATCAAATTCCGCACTCACAAACCAGCAGCAGTAGTCACACCAATGGATGACTCGAGCTAAAATAATGTGGAAACAAATAAAAAAAAAAACAGGTAGAACAAAAGCAAAATTAAACCAGCTGAGCTCAACTGAATTGAACTGTGGCATGCGGCTGTTTCTTTTTTTTTATGTTGTTGTTGCATTTAACTTTCTGTTAACAATCAACATCAGTTTGTTAGCTATTTTTTTCTTATTTCAATTTCTAGTACCAACTGCCTGCCAAATTCATAACCAACTTGTTCTACCAAATTCTTAATTTTATCTTCATTTACACGAACCTGTATATAGAATACATTGTAGTGCAAGTGTGTGTGCGAATGTGTGTATGCGTGTGAGTTTTTGCCGTTACACCAAGCCCTGAAAAAACATTGATAGTCGGTTGGCTTCATAGTATTAGTTAGGAATTCCAAACATCATTAACATTGCTATTATAGAACAAATACCGTATGGGTAAAATGATTAAATGCATTTACATAAGTTCCTTAGTTAAAGTGCAATACGGGTACATACCCGATAATCTAGACTCGCAATCCGGTTATTAGATTATTACTAAATCCGAATCGTATTTTTTCTCTATGTAAATATGTATATATATAAGTATGTACATATATTTAAAGGTCAGGTAAAGTAGTTAAAAAAGAAAAGGTACCTATATGGTTTTTGCAATGAGAAATTATTTATGATTATGGAGTTTTAATTGTACTTATAAATTCTAAGTAATATTGAATAACAATTATTCATTCATTCGCTTTGCAAAATTGTAAGATGAAAATTTTTGCGTATTGTTGGATGGAGTGCTTGTTTTAAAAAATAAATAAAATCCGATTAGCGTGATTATAAATCTAGACCAATTCTAAAATGTTCGGTATACAGTCTTGCATGTTTTAACTGAAATTAGTTGTGAAAGGAGAATCACCCCTATCGTGAATAAAAATTCCACATGAAATTTGTTCCCTTTTCACATTTTTCCTATTAAAATGCAATGTTAAAAAAATAAAAGGGAACAAATTTCATGTGGAACTGAACTTATGCGGTCACTAGGTTACTTACTATAATATAATTATATGAAGATGTGAAATGAGTTTGAACCAAATACTCATAAAGATTTGCGTGCAATATCGATAAGAAATTTGGGGATTGCTATGTCTTCCCGAAATTTGGCTCCCATTTATATAAATGCCTTTAGAAAAGCCGTATTCATACAAAATTCAGTAGAAACAGGTTTGATACTAAGGGAAATCATAAAACGATATTTTGTTTACATTAGTTCATAGCCCCCATATAAAGTCAACTTCCGAAAATAACTTAAATGCTCATAAATCTCTTATCAAAATCACTAGTAAGTTCAAATTCAACACAAATATTTCACATATATTGTGAGCAGGGCTGCCAGATGAATTTCGAAAAAAATCGTCAAAATCCCGACAAAAAAGTAAAAACTCGTCATTTCGATTTTTAAAAATCGTCCAAAAAATCGGAAAAATAAAAAGTCACTATTTCTAGTAGTATTTTGAAATTTTTATTTAAACGAAAACAAAAAAAATTCAATTTTATATAGTCTCTTGTACAATACATATCAAAATACACTTTTTAAATAAGAAATCACAAAAAATATAGGCTGTTTTCATAAACGCAGTATGCAATGCCACATTTCATTGCACAGAGTTCATAATAGCATTTAGAAACATAATTAAACATTTTTTGTTTTAAAATTCTCTTTAGTAGTCCAATATATTTATATTTTATGTGATAAAAGTTTTTAAATTATATTCTAAATGCTATTATGAACTATATGCAATGAAATGTTGCATTGCATACTGCGTTTATGAAAACAGCCATAATGTTAAACACAACTTGTGTAATATTTTTACAATATCTTTCGCTTTCACACTTTTCAATTCTGACTCGTCAAGGCAAGTATTTTTGGATGTGAAGAACAATACTAGTCAATTTTCTTATTTCCCTTTGTTTTTTTTATGCATGTCGATTTGCATTAAAAAGCGCGAAAATTTAATTGACATATGTAAATGAAATGGCAAGTTCAACAGAGAATTGAACAAATACTGGTCAGCTAAAACTGAAGAATGTAAAACAAAACTTACAGTATTTTGAAAATAAATATCTGCATTAAGCAAATTTTTTTTTAATTCAAGTTAAATTACAATGTCAAAACAATGTAGTTTATTAAGTTTTAATAACATTTTGAGTAAAAAATCCAATTCATCCAACATAAACTTATTTTGAAAGAATTCCGTATTTTTGTTTTATTTCAATGTATTTGGCTGAATATTCTTTCCACGTTATGTCAAACTAAGAAAAGTTTCTGTAGAATTTCGCTGTTGAAATTCAGAAATTGTTTCCGCTTAAAATTTTATTTCATGGAATTCAGCATTTAAAATTGCTTTTCATGTTTACCAATAAATAAGTAATTTCTACTATCCTGACTCAATATTATTTGGAATTATTAAACTTAAACCCAACAATTGTCAATAATTCAGAAAACATTACTATCAATTAGTTTTGCTTTTGAAATATGTCATGTTTACGATATTAAATGAGAAAAATAGTTGTTGTCTCCAAAAAAAAAAAAAAAAAGAATTTGGTAACAAAAACAAACAAATGATAAAAAATTTTAATAATTCAGAAAATCGTCACTAAATCGTCAAATCGTCACATTGCTAATTTTAAAACAAAAAATCGTCAAAATGACGATAAATCGTCAAATCTGGCAGCTATGATTGGGAGCGTGAATATAAAGTAAACACATACATATATGTATGTATGTAGGCTATAGCCTATTTTTTATACATTTTTAACAAATTGTAAATTGTATATGAACTAAAGCTGAGCCGATATTGGGCAAGAAGTAACAACAAATCGAATTTTATATGCAAGCTTCATTGATTTGCTTAAATGAACTTTTGCCATTTAGGTCGCGCAAGTCGAATTTTTGCCAAAAATCGGCTTTGCCGGCCAAAATCTTTTCCGGAAGGTTGACCTTTTCTTCGAACAAGCTCTTCATAATGTGCAAGAAGATTACAAAGCAAACAAATTTTAAATTTGAACATTTTATATTAATCGGGTACAAACAAACCTTAAAAATTTTATAACTGTAAGAGCAAATTCAAAAATTATATTCCCTTAATTCTTTAGAATTAATAGATCTTTCAAACTGCATCATTAGTTTTTTTTTTTCATTTTCATATAATTTTTAAAAGTTATAAAGCGTTATTTACGAAATTTATTGAAAAAAATTATGAAAAATTGTAATGTGAGTATCTAAATGAGCAAATTCATTGTTATAGTTATAGTTTTTGCACACAAAAGAAAAACTTGGACATTTTGTTTTAAATTGTTTCCTCAAAAGTAAAGAATATCGTGGTTTTTAACAAAGTTATGAAGAAAACTCAAAAAACGGCCGGCAAAGCTGATTTTTAACAAAAATTCTACTTGTGCGACCTTAAAACCTTTTCCGAAAAATCTGAAAAAAATCTTAATAATAATTTACCTTATAAGCTTTCAAATTATGCTTGAGCCCCAACCTAATATATACTTATTTTAAAGATATTATTCTTCAAAGACCATAGCCCCATATAAAGTTCACTTCCGAAAATCAGCTAAAGACGCATAAATCTTTTATAAAAAAGTTCTCAGCTAGAAATTCGAGGCAAATAATCCACGAGTATAGTGCATACAAATCGACGTACCAAATTGTATGTAATGATCGGTCCATAATTAATCGTAGCTTCCATATATTGCTAGCTAGTGAATTTGAAAGGCTATTGGATTCGGAACATTTCAATTTAAATGGTTACTTACCGCATGAAGTTTCCTACAACTATTTTCTATTAACAGATTTTTCATGTGGACATAAACATATGTTGACCAGTGTGAAACTACCTACCACCATTTATACTGCCACTACTACCGCTACCACTAATGACTTTGTTGTTACCAATTTTAGTGGCAATTTCCCCGCGCATTTGCTTTCAGCTTATTTTTATTTAGTTAAATGTGATTGTTGTTGATAAAAGTAAACGTAGAAACATACAAAGAACTTAAAAAAAGTCCATACTGTCACTTATATTTTATTGTTAATGTAGTTTTTAGGCTGCTTTAACGTTTTTTTTTCTTCATACTAGTTTTATTTTAACTTTTTATTGTCAAATGTATCAATCTGACAGTAATGTTTGTCTAGGATCTATTGTTGTGTAATTTTATTTTGGTGATATAATTTTGAAATGTGTTTTTGTGCGAATGTTTGCTTTAATGTGTACATACACACTATATATATCGCATTCTAAATACAAAAGGGGCACAACTCAAAATTTTCCAAAACTGACTTTTTTCCATAAATTAATTCAGAGTGCACATCTCTAACTACTGCAAAAATTTCTTTCACATCACTATCTTCTTTAACTGGAAAAATACAGTTATGTCTATTTTTATATTAAGTGTATTGCTTGTGCACGATGAACTCTCCTGAAAATTTTAGTATTTTGAGTTGTGACCCTTTTGTATTTAGGGTACGATATGTACTCGTTATTTGTACATATATGTTGCAAACGTACCTCTTCAGAAAGGAAGTTTGTTATGTTTTAAGACAATTCTCGAAATGTTTCGGGTCAATTGTTCATAGCTAGACAGAAACACCTTTTAACATGGCTCAATGAAATCAAATACATATACAACATAGCAGTAATAGTGTAATGCATTTAAATAATTATCGAGACATAAAAATCTTTTTAATCTCAGATTAGATTTTTGGTACCAGTGAATATGTTTTCTTAGTTATCGGTGATTTACCCCCTTATTCAAAAACGATTATTAAATTTAATAAACGTTTATTTAGACAGATTTGCATATACAAATTTGCCTAATAAACGTTTGTTAAATTTAATATTCGTTTTTGAATAAGGGGATTATTATTTATTTAACACTTTAGTAACAACTTGAGGTTTTTCAAAAATCTCTAAACAATTTATCTTCGAGACAGTTCAATAAACATTAGGGTGGGTAATTTTTCTAGCAAAAAAAAATTTGAAAAGTTGGCTCTGGTCTTAACATGTACCAAACTAATCCTCTTTAAAAATTCAAACAATCGATTTATACTCTTAGATCCAATGGATAAAAATATACAATTTCTAGAATTGTTCATTGGATATTGGATTACTTTTTGCAAAATATTGACAAGTGCCTCATTGAATCTGAAATTTGATGATACTTATACAAAGAGGAAAACTAATTTTTTTCAGTTGTCCAATTTTTATACCCTACACCACAATAGTGGGGAGGGTATATTGGATTTGTGCGGATGTTTGTAACGCCCATAAATATTGGCGCAACACCCACCTTAAAGTATACGGATCGGCACTTTCTGAGTCGATCTAACGATGTCCGTCTGGCTGGCTGGCTGTCCAAGTAAAGCTTGTGCGCAGAGTACAGGTCGCAATTTTGAAGATATTTCGATAAAATTTGGTACGTGATATTTTTTCCGCCCAAGGATGGATCGGATTGAAACTGGTGAAAATCGGTCCATTATTTCACCTAGCCCCCATACAAATGTCCTCCCGAAATTGGGGTTTACCGGTCATAAATCTTTGAATTATGCAAGTCTGCAAACAAGATTTACCACAGATGAGTAGTAAATGAAGATAAAGCACATCTACAAATTTCGTGAAGATCGGTCCATAATTAGTCGTAGCTCCCATAAAAGGACCACTTCCAAAAATCACTTAAAAGAGCATAACTCTCTTAAAAATGTTGGTATCCAAATAATATTAAACACAAATATGTTTCGTACATATATATATAATATGGTAAAATTTTATGTCGATCGGTCAATAATTAGTCGTAGCTCCCGTATAACGCCCACTACGAAAATCACTTAAAAGAGCATACATTTTTTAAAAATATTGGTAATCAAATAAAATTCGACACAAATAAGTTTCTTATATACAGAAATAATTACACCTAATTTTGTAATGGTCGGTCCATAATTAGTCGAAACTCCCATATATGACTCTCTCCGTAATTCACTTTACCCTCCATAGATATTTTAAAAGTATTTATATCGAGATAAAGTTTAACACATATAATATTTATATTCACATGATACTGAATTTTGGTCCAAAATGAGTGATATCTCCCATATAACGACATTTTCTGAAAAACTGTTTTATACATATACTAGGTGTAGGGTATTATATGGTCGGGCTTGACCGACTATACTTTCTTACTTGTTCATATTATAATTTAACTATTTGGATAATTATATTTTAAAAAGGACTTTGAGTAGTTTAAATTGTAAATTAATGCAAGACAATTTTAAAACATCGGCTCTGATGTTCTAGGTGTCTTAAAGTAAATCTATATTAGGTAGGAAAATAAAAATGAGTTTTACCACAGCTTTCTAGAGTTTACAATTGACCCAACCAGACATTTAAATTTAAAACGAAATCATTTTTTATATAAAGTATTGGAAGAAAACAGTTTGAAGCTGTAATATTTTCCATACCAGCTTTTTTAGGTTACTCCGATAGATAACGGGTTTGATTCCTGCCATTGTTTTCTGCAAACAATCCAAAATTCTTCGCAGTTTGTGTTAGTTTAAAATTAAAATTCTTTTTACAAAATGAAAAATCCTCCTAACTTAAAAATAATACTTTTTCTATCTGCACCACAATCATTATTGGATAATTTTATTATCGATTGCCTTTAAATCATCCAATTGACACAATTCAATATTTATTTATTTATCCTATTCAATGTTCTATTATTTTTACCCAAATTAATGATTAACAGAAAATCGAACAATACAAAAACACACCTACAAATTAAAATTCCATATGTTTTGGCCGCAAGGTGCAGGCTACAGCGAACGACATTAACCTTAATGACCTCAACATATGTTGCTACGAACAAAAGATACTAAAGCTGATAAAACGCAGATACATTGATCGGAAAACATCCATTGAGAGAATACTCAATATATTAAAAGTAAATAGTACAAGTACGAATAGAATCAAATGGAATCGAAACAGCTACCTGGTTTGTTTTCAGAAGACAAAAATAATAAACAACATACAACAGCACTCCGACATGATTAAATAAATAAATATTTTACTCGAATACGAATTCCTTCTACCCCTGACTCCGACTTATTGTTTATACTCACAACTGCTCGTGCTACATACATATTATATGTACGAGTATGTATGTATGTATGTATACATATTTACTGACTAAATGTATGTTGGAGGTAAATAGCAAATTAATTTTGAATATGTTTCCATATTGTGCCCATACAGGTTCATACATTTAATTACATTGGCAACGTAAGAGTGTCAGTGCAGGTGTAGAGAGGACGGACATCAACCTAACTGCATGTTATTATAATATACAGTGACTCATAAGGAAAACTGAAATGTATTTTTGAAAACTCATTCATACATACATACATATGTAGATATTTATTAAATATGTACCATATGATTCTTCAAAAAATGCAACATACATCTAGGAATATTTATTTTATTTCCTTTTAAAAATTTCACTTTAGAATAAATAGATAAAATTCCACATTTCGATATAAAATGTGAAATCATATAATTATGTACTACAGTTATAATTGTAATGGCAATAGGTTTAACCCAACTGTACTTCCTTCTTCTTCTCTTAAGTGTTATTGTTACTATAATATTTTTAAAGCAAATTTTACAGTGTAAAATTTTCAGTGTAAGTCACTGTAAAGTTGGAGATACATATGTACGAATATGTGTAACCATAGCAACTAATGATTTTGTATGTTTAAATTAAGCAATCGATTTTACATTATATTCATATGCATATAATAAACTAATGTGAAATTAATCAATCGAACTAACAGCAAAATGCTTAAATCTTTTCATACTTCATATTACCTAAATAAGAAGTTTTTAACATAATCAAGTCATAATACCCTACTCGCAGTATATATATGTGCAAAAACAATTTGTGAGAAAAAGGTACTGTATGTGAGCTATGGCCTATTATGGACCGATCATCCAAAAAGTTTGTGGCATGACTTCTGAACATATACCTAAATAAGTAAGTAAGTAAATATTGCTTGTGTTCAATTTTATCTGGGTAATTTTTGGTAGCTTTGACTTATTATGGACCGACCGTTATAAAATTTGGTGTGACGATTTCTTTATATAAGAAACTTATTTGTGTAAAATTTTATTTTGATATCAAAATTTTCAAGAGATTTATGCTCGTTTTCGGAAGTGGATCTTACATGGCCTATGAGTAATTATTAATTTATATAATTAATTTAATTTAATTTTATTTATATAAGAAACTTATTTGTGTAAAATTTTATTTTGATATCAAAATTTTCAAGAGAATTATGCTCGTTTAGGAAGTGGATCTTACATGGCCTATGAGTAATTATGTACCGATCAGCACAAAATTTGTAGATGGAATTAGGCTTCATGTACAACAGAGTTGTTCGCCTTCCATACAAAAAAAGTTGTGTCAGTCACCCCAGAATATATTTTTTTTTATTTCTTTGCCACGCCTATAAATACCGCCCCTTTAGAATTTTATTAACTGTGTCGCTATTTTTAGTCTGATCGTAACATTTTGTATACCGGTGTTCATGGCTATGTAAGGGCTACATTGCTGTCATCATTTTTTACTTCCACGTCAAATTCTAGTCATTACTTTTAAAAACTCGTTTCGTACCACAATAATGCTAAATATTTTTGTACGAATTTTTTGTATGAACACAAATAAGTTTCATATATACAGAAATCGTGACAACTTATTTTATAATAGTCGGCCCATAATTAGTCATAGCTCCCATATAAGATCACCTTCGAAAATCACTTTAACAAATATAAATTTTCTATAAGATAAAATTTAACACAAGTAATATTTTAATAGGCCATAGCTCGTATATAGAGATCATTTCTGAAAATCAGTTTTTACATATACTGGGTGTAAGATATTATATTATTATTATTATTCTTACTTGTTTGTTTTTTCAAATTATTTTTTATTTTATAATAGAATTACAAATTTATTTTATTTTTATTAACGAAGAAGACTAAATAAAACAAACACCAACTTATCCCACTTATTCCAATACATGTGTACGCTTTGAAATGGTTCATTAGCCTGGGTCTTAATACAGCGGTTAAAAAAACAAAAACAAAGATCACAAGCCCGTTTGTTGAAACAAAATAGAGACTCTAGTGGTAATGTAATCTTCAAGCCTATTACCTACTATGCTTATCCAAATTTCATCCTTATTTGTTCCCAATGTCCTTAAAGTTCAGTTTAAATTGTTCATCAAGTAAAGTCTTAAAAGTTCGTAAGTAAAAGCAAAAAAGCAAAACAGTCTGGCCAGCACATTTTTGAAACATACTGATGCTAAACAAGTAAAACATATAGTCGGTTAAGCCCGACCACATAATACCCTACACCCAGTATAAGTTTAAATTTTTTTCAAAAATGGGCGCTATATGGGAGATATAACCTATTATGGACCGATCTTCCAAAAATTTAGTGTCATGATTTCTGTGAATATAAATATTATGTATCTCGATGGAAATACTTTTAAGAGATTTATGGTGGTTAAAGTAAATTACGGTCTCTTATGTGGGAGTTTCGACTAACTATGGACCGACCATTATAAAATTAGGTGTCATCATTTCTGTATATATGAAACATATTTGTGTTGAATTTTATTTAGATACCAATATTTTTAAGAAATTTATGGTCGTCAAAGTGATTTTTGGAAGTGGGCCTTATATGGGAGCTATGACTAATTATGGACTGATTATCATAAAATTGTACCATATTATTTTTATATATAAGAAAAATATTTGTGTTCAATATTATTTGGATACCGACATTTTTGAGTGAGGTACGCTCTTTAAAGTGATTTTCGGAAGTGGGCCTTATATGGGAGCTGCGACTAATTATTGACCGATCTGCACAAAATTTGTAGGTCTGACTTGGTTTTATTTACCACTCATTTGTGATGAAATTTAAAATATGCGCTTTACATGGACAGCCCACCAGCCAGCCAGACGGACGGACATCGTTAAATCGACTCAGAAAGTTATTCTGAGTCGATCGGTATACTTTAAGGTGGATGTAGGACTAATATTTCTGCGCGTTACAAACATCAGCACAAATCCAATATACCCTCCCCACTATGGTGGTGCAGGGTATAAAAATTTAGCAGTTAACCCTTAATGCGTACATGGGACATTATTAAAAGCGTTGCTTAGTTCTTAGTTCTATCGATATCTATCTGAGGCATTTAGACGATTTGAAAACTTTTGAGGTGTATTGCGATGGCTAATGATTATTTTATTAATAATACTTATTTTTTATGTTTTATTTGATATTGCTTATTTATAATTCAACTACCGTTTAATAAAAAAAATATTGATTTTTTTTCGATATTTAAATATACGAGTAGAATAAAATGTATTCGTATGTAATTTTAGTGAAGGAATATTGTCATAATATATATTTATTATGTTTAATTAACGCCAATCACAAAGTAAGAAGATTTTTTATTATTTTTATTATTCATAATTTGAAATCATTGCCCCCTTGGTGACAAAAAAGCTTTTGTCGTAAATTCTACCTTTATATATAGCAAATTAAAACGATTTTTTAGATTATTCTCTAAATCACAAGCTGGTACAACGCAGACAAAAAACTTTTCATAAAATAAGTATAAATAATAAACTGTTTTATATTTTTTACAAAAAAAGTATTTACACGCAATATGGAAATTCATGCATGTTACGTGTTACTTTTTTTATTACATTTTCAAAGTCACTCATTTGCCGCAAGAATAAAGGAACACGAGTGTACAAGGGAAATAAGTGCCTAAAGTGAGTAAACTTTCAGAAACCTTAAGATTTTAGTTTATGTATGTATGTATGTATTTAATGCAAACTAAATTATAGAGTCCGATTCGGTTTCGGTTTCGGATTAGGCCAAAAATTGGCCGAATACTAATACTCGGTTTTCGGCCATATTTTGACCAAATACTGAAACCGAAACTTTTAAAAAGGAAAAACATAGATGGTGGAATTTTTAAGAATTCTAAACGTTTTTAATATATGTACATAATTAATAGAATACAACAAATTATATTTTATTGTAAAATATTTAAGAATACAGTAAAAACTGTTCCTTTAAAAAAATTTGTCAGTTCAAGATAAAAAAACTGGATTTATAAAGTAGTGTCGGTACTTTAGGTCACCTTCATTTATCTAAACGTGTTATAAAATAAATAAATTATTTTTTGTCTGGAAATTAATGGTATATTTTATAGGTTTTGGTTGGTTCGGCCGAATAAAACAACGGTTTCGGTCGGACTCTACGAAATTATCTGGGAACATTTATAATTTTGGGAAATAGTTTCAAAATTACTTAAACAAGAATCATAAATTTAAAATAAAATAAAATCATTTCGAATTTAAATCTGCTAAATAGAATGTTTTTCTTGGCAATAATTAGTTCAAAAACAAGTAAGAAGGTATAGTCGGTCAAGCCCGACCATATAATACCCTACACCCAGTATATGTATAAAACAGTTTTTCAGAAATGTGCGCTATATGGAAGATATGACATATTATGGAGCGAACATCCAAAAATTTAGTGTCATGGTTAAGAACATAACGAATATTAGAAACCGTGAAAAGATTCCTCAGCCTATGTTCAGGGTGGAATTGGAACCCGGAGATATAGTCTTAAAGAAAAACGAGTCCCATCCCATCTACAATCTGATTTACCTTCTGCATCGTAGAATCACCGTGGAAGAACCGCATAAGCGTCAGGGACCCGTCCAGTGTCTTAATTGTCAAGAATTTGGTCACACTAAAGCGTATTGTAAATTGCCGTCAGTTTGTGTTGCGTGTGGGGAACTACATACAACTGCTCAATGTGATAAGTCGAAAACCGACTCAAAAATCAAAAAATGCAGTAACTGCGGAGGTAATCATACCGCAAATTATAGAGGTTGTCCAGTTTACACTCATTTGAAAGGCAGGACCAACAAGACGTCAGTATTACCTGTTCATCCACAACAGCCTAATTTTGCATCGAGTAACAATTTTCCTCAATTGTTACGGCCCACTAGTCATGAAAACGCGCCCAGTTCTAGACAAGTTTCTTACGCTAACGTGGTTAAATCTAATATGCCAGGTTTGGAGCAGGAACCTAAATCTCAATATTACGAGCCTAATATTAACACTCTAGAGACTACTTTGCAGACACTTGTCCAAACTATGAACACTTTTACGACCACTATGACATCCATGATGCAGGAAATGCTGAAAATGCAATCCACTATCTTACAAGCAATTTTAAAGAAATGATTTGTTTAAAAATTTGTTTTTGGAACGCGAACGGCCTCCGCCAACATAAAAACGAACTGGAACACTTCCTGATGGATAAGCAGATTGATGTCATGATGATTGCTGAAACTCACTTGACGGCGACAGGGTACTTCAAAATTAATGGATACGTGTTGTATGATACTAAAGATCCCCGCGGAAGAGCATGTGGAGGTTCGGCAATTCTTATAAAGAACAGAATAAAACATTATTTAATGAACAACATATGTGAGGATTACCTACAAGCAACAAACATTTGTATTGAATTCTGTCAATACAACTTTGTTTTATCATCAATTTATTCGCCGCCTCGATTTTCAATAAAAGAACATCAATACTACAGCTTCTTCAATTCCCTTGGAGCTAGATTTTTGGTTGCTGGTGACTTTAACGCCAAACACACATTTTGGGGTTCACGTCTAGTGACCCCGAAGGGTCGTGAACTCTTCAACACCATTGCCAAAATGGGCTTAGATGTACTCTCAAGCGGGCATCCCACCTACTGGCCGACGGACCGACGGAAGATTCCCGATATTATTGACTTCGGAGTAGTGAAAAATATCCCTGTAGAATCGATACAAGTGCAGCCTTCATTAGACTTGTCTTCAGATCACTCTCCTTCTATTATTTCAATGCGTTTCCTTCAAGGGTATGGCTCTCCATTTCGGGGCATGTCTAAATCCAGAGTAAGTTGGATAAAGTATAAAAAGTATTTAAGTTCCCACTGCACGGAAAATGTAGTGTTGAGAACTACCGAGGATATTGATGGGTCGATTGGCAAGTTTACTGAGGACATACGAAGAGCTGTGCATCACGCTTCAACATATGACGTTGAATGCAGAAATAGGACAAACAGAACTTATTTCGCTGAACTCGAACATCTCCTGACAGAAAAAAGAAGAGTTAGAAGAGAGTGGCAAATTCACAGGTCTCCTCAACTGAAAGCTAGGCTACGGGAATGCAGAGATATACTAAGAAATTTCTTAGAAACCCAAAGAATGGCTTCACTTAAATCATACTTGGAGGGAATTGACAGTTCCCCACAATCTGACTATTCGTTATGGCAGGCGGCACGAGGTTTAAAAAGACCAGTTAGAGGAAAGCCTCCTTTGCGAAATCCGATTGGTGACTGGGCTAGAAACGATTCCGAGAAGGGGACTTTATTTGTTAACCATTTGAGAAATGTGTTTACTATAAACAACTCAAATAATGAAACTGAATTGCCACCACTCGTTATTAGACCTCCTGTACCTCTAAGACTTAGCTTTAATGATATTCAAAGCGCTATTGGTACTCTGAACCTTAAAAAAGCTCCAGGTATGGATAAAATCAGCAACAAAATGCTCGTGGAGTTACCTCGTGTAGCTAGAAGAATTATTCTCTTTATCTTCAATGCTATTTTACGCCTAGAATACTATCCTGCAGATTGGAAGGTATCTATGATTACCATGATTCCTAAGCCAGGGAAGGACCTCACCAAAGTAGAGTCATATAGGCCAATTAGCCTACTGCCGACAATTTCAAAACTGTTTGAAAAATTGCTAATGGCTAAGTTGATTCCAATTCTGAACGACACTCAATGTATTCCAAATCATCAATTCGGGTTCAGAGCTAAACACAGTACCATCGAACAAACACACAGATTAGTAAATGTGATAAGACGGTCGTTTGAAGAGAAAAAATACTGTTCCGCGCTTTTCATTGATGTTTCCCAAGCGTTCGACAAAGTCTGGCATGAAGGTTTAATGCATAAAATAAAATTAGCTCTGCCTGCTAACACCCACAAACTTATGAAAAGTTATTTATATGGTCGCAAATTTACAATCAAAGAAGGCGATTTTTTAAGCCCCGCTCAGCCAATTGAAGCAGGAGTACCCCAGGGTAGCATACTGGGTCCTACTTTATATTTGATTTATGCATCCGATATGCCGTCAGACCCCAATATACATACTTCAACTTTTGCTGACGATACAGCATTTATTAGCGTTCATAAGGACCATCAAATAGCATCACAGAATTTGCAGAATTATATTTATAAACTAGAGAATTGGCTTGAGCTTTGGAAAATCAGGGTTAACGAACAGAAATGTATTCATATAACTTTCACATTGCGAAAAGAAACTTGCTCGTTCATCAAAATAAATAATCAAATTATTCCTCAACATAATGAAGTCAAATACCTCGGCATTCACCTCGACCGCCGTTTAACTTGGAAGTCTCATATTGAAGCGAAACTTACACAGATGAGATTAAAAGCAGTGCAACTTAATTGGCTAATTGGCAGAAATTCTTCACTAAAGTTGGACTGCAAACTATTGTTGTACAATGCAATTCTAAAGCCAATATGGTGTTATGGGATTCAATTATGGGGTACTGCCTCAGCATCAAACATTGAAAAAATTCAAAGGGGTCAAAATAAAATTCTACGTATAATTACTGCAGCTCCATGGTATGTTAAAAATTCTCGAATTCACAAAGATCTATGCGTGCCATTAGTAAAAGTTGAATTTACAAAACACGCGTCAAAGTATGTCAGCAAACTTGAACACCACCCAAACCCACTTGCACGAGACATCCTTAACTTTAGTGGCCATAATCGGTTGAGAAGGAGGAATACCCTTGCTTTAACTCAAGCGCAAAATAGATGACTGGATCAGTTGATGTGAAATTTTTTTAGTATCATAAAATTTTTGTCTAGCACTGGCTGGACTTATTATTTTCTTTTAGTATTAAGATTCGAAAACTTATTGTCATTTCATTATATGAAGATTCAATAAATAAATAAAGGCTAAAAAAAAAAAAAAAAAAAAAAAAAAATATAACTTTCACATTGCGAAAAGATACCTGCTCGTCCATCAGAATAAATAACCAAATTATTCCGCAACACAATGAAGTCAAATACCTCGGAGTCCACCTCGATCGTCGTTTAACCTGGAAGTCTCATATTGACGCAAAACTTACACAGATGAGATTAAAAGCAGTGCAACTTAATTGGCTAATTGGCAGAAATTCTACATTAAAGTTGGATTGTAAACTTTTGTTGTACAATGCAATTCTAAAGCCAATATGGTGTTATGGGATTCAATTATGGGGTACTGCCTCAGCCTCCAACATTGAAAAAATTCAAAGAGGTCAAAATAAAATTCTACGTATAATTACTGCAGCTCCATGGTACGTTAAAAATTCTCGAATTCACAAAGATCTAGGCATTCCTTTGGTGAAAGACGAATTTACAAAATACGCCTCAAAATATGTCAGCAAACTTGAACACCATCCAAACCCACTTGCACGAGACATCCTTAACTTTAGTGGCCATGTTCGGTTGAGAAGGAGGGATACCCTTGCTTTAACTCAAACGCAAAACAGATGACTGGATCAGTGGATGTAAATTTTTTTGTAGTATCATAATATTTTGTCTAGCACTGGCTGGACTTATTATTTTCTTTTAGTATTAAGATTCGAAAACTTATTGTCATTTCAATATCTGAAGATTCAATAAATAAATATAATGTATTATAAAAAAAAAAAAAAAAAAAAATGGTTTCTGTGAATATAAATATTGTGTATGTTAAACTTTATCTCGATATAAATACTTTTAAAAGATTTATGGAGGTTAAAGTTGATTGGAGTTTCGACTAATTACGGACCGACCATTATAAAATTAGGTGTCATCATTTCTGTATATTATTTGTGTCAAATTTTATTTGATTACCAACATTCTTAAGAAATTTATGATCGTTAAAGTGATTTTCGGAAGTGGGCCATTAATGGGAGCTACGATTAATTATGGACCGCTCATAATAAAATTGTACCGTATTGCTTGTATACATATAAGATATATTTGCGTTCAATATTATTTGGATATCAACATTTTTGAGAGAGTTATGCTCTTTAAAGTGATTTTCGGAAGTGGGAGCTACGACTAATTATGAACCGATCACAATAAAATTGTACCGTATTGTTTGTATGCGTATGGGATATATTTGTGTTAAATATTATTTGGATACCAATATTTTTGAGTGAGTTATGCTCTTTAAAGTGATTTTCGGAAGTGGGAGCCTTATGGGAGCCACGACTAATTATAGACCGATCTGCACAATTTGTATATGTGATTTGGCTTCATTTACTACTCATTTGTGATGAATTTTGTTTGGTTCCTTTCATAATTGAAACATTTATGATCGGTAAACCCCAATTTCGGGAGGAGTTTTGTATGGGGGCCAGGTGAAATAATGATCCGATTGCCACTAGTTTCAATCCCATCCAAATTTTATCAAAATATCCTCAAAATTGCGACCTGTACTCTGCGCACAAGCTTTACATGGACAGCCAGCCAGCCAGACGGACGGACGGACATCGTTAAATCGACTCAGAAAGTGATTCTGAGCCGATCCGTATACTTTAAGGTGCGTGTAGGGTATAATAAATATTAGTTAGAATTAATTAGAATTAATATAATATAGAAAAAATAGAAAAAAAAAACTGAAAAGTTTTCAAAACTGGGAAGGTCTGAGCCTTAATACTCAAAGATTTATTAGGTTAAAACTGCGTTTCATATTTATAACGCCAGTTAATTTGTTTAATATATCTTTATTAATATATATTAAATAGTTTAAATTATTTGAAATTTATGTTTCATTTTATATTTCCTATCGATCGATATAATTTTGAAAATATTCACCCCTATCGTGAATAAAAATTCCACATGAAATTTGTTCCCTTTTCACACTTTTCCTATTAAAATTCAATGTTTAAAAAAATAAAAGGGAACAAATTTCATGTGGAATTTTTATTCACGATAGGGGTGAATATTAGGAAATTATACTGCATTTTTATAAAGCTATTTAAATGTAATTTAATTCAAAAAAAATAAAAGAAACAAAAACAAAAGCGTATTCAAACTTATTAATTTATTGTTAAAATAGACAGATGTTACGCGTCAAAATAAAGTAAAAGTAGTGGCAATTCTTTTAATTTTTCTTTGTTTGAATGTATAACGATCAAGTGCCGTTCAAAATAATTGCAAGTTTCACAATTTATCATTAAAAGAGATTAAGTTGTGTCGTTAAGTAGTGAAAAATTTACAATGGGGACCCAAACATCAATTAAGTCTCCGAAAATCATAATACATAGAAAAGGTAAATCCCTGCATGAAATAGGTAAATTTTTTGGAAGGCATCACTGTACAATAAAAAAAAGTATACCAAAAAACAATACACCTAATTCTGTTTTTACACGGTAATTGGTTCCAAGAAACTTCGTGTCAAAAAAAAAAAACGTTTAAAAAAATACATTGATCGTATGCAAAATAGGCTCCTTATCTCTGAAACCTACTGAAATTAGTGGTATTTAGGTTTATAATATAATCATAGTTATTAAAGAAAAAAGATACTCACTCTAAGCTTAAAAGTAATGGAAAAGGGAATTCCCCTAATATGAACATATTTCATAAAAATTAAATTTAAGCCCAGAAGATAAAATTGTGTAAAAAATGTGTTAATTTCAAAACCGTGTTAAATCAAAATCGTGTAAAAAAGGACCGTTTAAAAACAGAATTAGGTGTACTGTTAAAAATTTGGCAGGTTCAAAACGAGCAAACCCAACATCTGGTTTTAATTTTTATTAATTTTTTTTAAAACTAAATTCTTCCCTATCTGACAATCTCTGTTAACTCAATTCATTAATGTAATGGGTATTAAAATAACGTAAATTTTATTAGCTAAAAAACGGGAAAACCCATTTGGGTTAAATTGCATGATGTTTATAATCAAGAAATTTCAACTAAATATTTATTTAAGTAAATTCTATGAAAAAATAAAAAAAACTAAAATTTTGAAAATTTTTGAATTTAAAAAAAAAATTTAATTTTTGATTGACCCATTGACCTTTCATATGATGCCAAATTTACATATAGTTCCTAAAATGTTTCTCAATACAATATTTTACAAAATCAAATAGTAGTGTTTTTATTGAAATTAAATTCTTGAATGAGGAAAAATATTGAAATGTAATTGACAAAACAAATTAATAAATTTCAAAGAATATATGATTATACAAATTATTTAATTATTTTTAAAAAACATATCAGTTCATTTGGAAGAAATGTGAAAAAAATCAAAAAACCTCTAAAAAGGACCTTTTTGTCCTTTGATTCAGCTCACCAAATATTGACCCCAGGACAAAAAAATTGAGAAACATAGTCTTAATATGAATCAAATTTTCATATTAGTCGGGAACATCCGCAACTTTATTTTGGGGCCACCCTAATGTACATATATCAACAAATTTGTTTTGTGTGTCCAATATATTCTGTAATTTTGTTTTCGATAAACTTCTTCAGGCATGTCCTAACCCAGTTTTAAAATGTTTCGTTGAAATTAATATATTTGTAAACTTATTCGGAAATGGCAACTAATTGGAAACAGGCATGCCAAAAATTATATTGAATTTGCAGAAAATAAGTAAATAAATTAATAAACTTTGCTTAAATAACGCTTTTAATGAAAAGACAATTAATTATTTAAGAACTGGGATAGAACGAATCTTCTTAAATACAAATTTCAGGATGTAGAGAGACGGCATAGAGCGTCATTTCGAAACATTGAAAATTTAACGATATTCGACTATGCAGTATAGTGTTGTAAAAAGTGGTTACTTTTGACTACTCAATACGTTTTCAACTGAGTACTCGATACTACGCAATATTTTCAACGTTCTTTTTTTTTTAATAAAAATATTCGACTATGCAGTATAGTGTTGTAAAAAGTGGTTACTTTTGACTACTCAATACGTTTTCAACTGAGTACTCGATACTACGCAATATTTTCAACGTTCTTTTTTTTTAATAAAAATATGTGAAAAGTTAAAATTCATTTTTATTGAAACAAAAAACATATACATACATATTCATGTATTAAAAAAGGTAACATATTTTTTAATGTATTTAATACATTTTATATAAAATAAAGTTAAAACAACAATAATATTAAACAATTTTGAATTAATTTAGGTAAATAGTTTTCAATGTATTTCATACATTTATTTCACAAAATGTTTTCTTGAAATTTGCGTTTTTTATTCATTGTTGAAATGAAGAAACAAAATTCGTTCTACATTGTCAGAACGGCTTAAATCTAGTTTACCGACGCAGCTCCAAATAAAAAAAGTACCTAGGGGGATAGAAAATTGCAAAATAAGAAGAAAAAATTAAATAAAAATATTGGCGCAAACGCTTAGTTTTCGAGTTATGGACGTTTTTAGTTTTCATAGAAATATGTAATTTGTGCTAAAGAATCCTTTTTTGCGTAGACTTTTTCTTATGGCGCTCTTTTTCTTCCACAGTTGTATATATTTTGGCTAACTTTAAGTAAAATTGTGTATTTTTTTTACTAAAAAAATGCAAATTGAGTATAGTTACTTTTGGGTACTGAGTACCGGAAAAAATAGTCGGTATTGAGTACTCAAATACTCAATACTTTTACAACACTAATGCAGTAGTGAAAACTAATTTGGATTGTATTTATTGGAAAATTTCAATAAACACAACACAACAATAAATAATTATTATGAAAAAACTGATGATAACAAAACACATACAAATCTCACTTTAATCAAAATCTGTTATAAGGTACAGCAAAATGTTTAACAATAAGAATTTTATACGAATGTTAAGAATAATAAATCAAGTGAAGTACCAAATTTTAGCTTTAACAGTTATAAAAAGCTATGAAAAATTGTGCCAAAAATCTTAGAAGCTGATATATGTAAAAGGAGTTTCATTATTACTTTCGAGACCAAAATAAAAAAACAAAATTTAGATAATTGAAGTGATCACTTTCTATCTATATTAAAAAAGATACGGTGTATGACTAAAAGGATTAGGAGATAAGTTATAATACCAGCTGATTAAGTAGAGGCCTTCAAAAAATTTGCCTAACTTAAAGTTGAACACAATTTAACTCCTGATGTTATTCTCAATGCGGACGAAAATAGTCTCTATTGGCAAATACTAACGGATAAAACGTTGTTTTACGCTAGAGAAACTAGAGCTCTCTAGCAATCGATGTTATATACACATTTAATTGCTTAAATTTAAATAAATTTCGATTACTTTTCAAACCTGCCACGTATTATTAAACTAATGTAAGTAAAATACATAATAATTGTGTCCTTGGTGTCAAATGTGAACCTAGTATGTCGCGTTTCTATGCGATTATGATAATGATCGATTTGATCTTTTTGTTTAATTTTATTTTTGTAGTTTTTATAAATAAACTTTCCAGGGGGTAGTTAATTCGTCGTATGCGTATTATACATGCATAGTAACTAATATTCATAGATTTACGGGTACAACCTGACAAACTATACGGTCTAATGATTTTAGAGCAGAGTATGGGAAATGTCTAAAACAGTAACATTTACTAAAACATTAACGTAACTAAATAGCACCATGTGAAAGAGTAAAGTTTTTTTTTTACATTTTAAATACCTGTATTCATTTTTGGTAACACATACATACATATGTATGTATATACGATTGAATATAATTATTCAAAGTTGTGTGAGTTGTTTCAACACAAACATAAACTCCCACTCTCATTTTAGTTATCCTCAAATCATTCATTCATCTAATGACCAGACTAGCTGGTAATTACAATTCATTTGACGAAATATACTTAAAGTAAATAATGCATGTCCTGTGTTTACTTTTTAATATAAAAAATAATCAAAATGTTGATAATTTGTATCCCTAAATAAACATACAAACATACAATACATGATAAATCCAGCTACGTTTCCATTGTTTGTTAATATTCAGTTTTTTATTCGCTTTGAAAAATGGAGGAGTTGTAGCAAAAATAGGTATATACTTTATTTTTATTCTAAAAGTAAGATCTGTACTGCGATTCACTAACTTTTAACGATCCGACAATCGTAATATTTGTCGACATAAATATTCGTTTGCAGTAACGATTGTGTGATTCTGTAACTTTTTTTTAACGATAGTATACAGCTGTTTTTTTGTTCCAATTTAATTTAATAAAATGTGGCACCTCTGTGTACAAAGTGTTAAAATAAGCGAAAAGCACAAAAGAGAATGAAAAAAAAACCAAATGGAATTGTGCATAATTTGGGCGTTGTATTTATTTTTGTAAATTTTAACTTAGTAAGGTAAGGAAACAAGTCGGTTTTAGTGACTGTTCAAAAAAAAATTTTTTTTTCATCCAATAGGGCTTTTAGAGGAGATGACATTTGTTGGCGGTCACGCCTATTTTCGAGGCGGCGGGCCCTTAAAGATGAAAATATATAGGCCTATATCTCGGGAACTACTGGGTGTCTGATAAGTTGTAATACAGTAAATTAAAGGTATTAAAAATACCTTTCCAACGATATATATCATGATTATAAAGTATGGACCGACTATGGGTTAAATCCGAAAAGAATATTTTTTGACCCGAATTTTTTTTAATATGTATCTAAAAAAATTAAAAAAAAAGTCTATATAAGTGTTATTTTAGTTCATTAATATAAATAGCCAAGACATTAAGCTTTAATTGAAGGTATCATATGTGTCTGTAGGTACTATAATCATCGAATTAGAAGATCTAAAAAATTAAAAACATATTTTTTCAAAATTTTTTATGCAGGATAGGATTTTTTCCTCTATGGTATACAGAATACCGGCTTCGCATTGTACAAATTTCCTGTATTGCCGGCTTACTGCCGGGCAGAAGAATTTTCTCCTCCATGGTATACAGAACACCGGCTTCGTATAGTACAGATTGTATTTTTTGTGATGAAATTTCATAATCTTTCTCTAATATCTTCGGATTTATATTACCTACATGGTCATGTTATACCTTAAATTAAAGCTTAATTTATTGACTTGAAAATATTGTAATTTATTTACTTACTCATATAGACCTTTTTCCCGGATTTTTTAGATTTTTTAAAAAAATTTCAGATCAAAAAATAATTTTGCAAATAAATAGGTCATGTTACATATCGTTGTACCTATCATTTGATATATATATCGTAGATTTCCAGATATAGTTAAATATATTACAAACTTTGGAGCCCCGCCCACTCGAAAATAGGCGTGACCGTACCAATTTTTTTTTATTTTAATCAAAATTTAAAATTCTATTAGTGATAAAATTTTGGTAGTGTTTTGAAAAAAATCACTAAAACCGACTTAAGCCCATATTAATGGCGTAGTTATTAATTATTATTATATTATTTTTAGGATTGTCCAAATCCCGAAGAACACGACGATTAACTGCTGGAACGTCAAAAATTGGGTCATCCCTTTCTAAATCGTATACCGAATACTCAAAAGCTATTTTAAACACAAAATAAAAATAAACACAACTCAAGTTTTTGTCGCTAATATAACGAAAGAAAAACTTGTTATAGTAACAGTTGACTTCAGCCGACAGCGAATATCGTTAAAAATGTTACTGAATCGCAAATTCGATAAATTTTCGTTATATATATTTTAACGATACGATTATCGCTAAAAAAGTTAGTGAATCGCAGTACTGCTTTTGGAAAAATAAAACTCAATATTTTATGTCAACACTATGAGTTTTTGATATGATCCTTGAATTTCTTCTAAAATTTTTTATTTATTGTCCCAAGAATTACCCAAATACTGGATAACCACAGCTTTGTCAGCACTAATCTTTATTTGTTTGTACTTACATATAAACAAATAAAATAACAAGAATGTTATTAGAGTTTGGTAAAAATATTTGTGTTCTTTACATTTACATACATACATACATACATACATACATATTTACTTATTAGAACATATTGTGCATTTACATATGTACTTATTTATATATAGAAGTATTTATTTAAAATATTTATAGAAAAAAAAATATTGATTTTTTTCCCTATAAAGCCATTTAGAAAATTAACATGAATTTTTGATTTGTTTGTAGTTGTTGGCGCCCATGACCGCTTAGTTGGTGAATAATTAAGTAAGTGTGCATGTAAACAATTACTTCAATCCGTACACGAAAACGATTTTTAACAACTATGAATTCTAACTATAACAAAAATAAAAAACACAAAACAATAACTATTTATCTACAAAAAATTCAGAGAATTTAAAGAGTTTTATAACACAAGTAGGTACAACGTATTTATTTTGAAGTACATATGTAACTAAAGCTTGTGCAAAATTTATATGCCAAATATGAGAAGTAAATCAGAAAACTTATTTATTTATTTATTTATTTAATAACTGCGGATATCACATACAACAAGAGATAAATTTTTTTAATTACAGTATGTGATATTATAGCGATACAATCAAATTGAAATAGTAGTTACAATATTTTTAAGAAACAAAACATAAAAGTAAAAAGAATAAAACAAAATAAATTAAATTTAAATTATATCTATGTACGTTTAAAAATATAAAAAAATAAGTACAAAAGTAAAGAAATTAATACATGATGTTATAATCTAAACAAAAATGAAACAATAATTAATAATGTCGAAAATTTGAGACCAAATCATTTTTAAACAATACATTTTTAAATTGTAAAGCGTTGTCAGTTATTTGTAAATTGTTCGGTAATGAGTTCCATAGTCGATGGTATTAATGAAAAATTGCCAACTAGAGCTTAATATTCGATATAGAGGTTGTATTAGATTATTTCCTCTATTGGATAGTGCAAATTGAAGGCGTTCAAATAAAGAAGTTGGTTCCTTGGTGTATATTACTTTGTGTAGTAGGATTAATGATCTTATCCTTAGTAAGTTCTCGAGGTCAACTCCGTACAAAGACTTAGAAAACATAGAAGTTCCATCATATCTCTTTATGCCGTACACATAACGTAGGATCGCATGATATGCTACTAACAATCTACCCTTACTTACTGAGTCACAATAAGCGAAAATTTCACAACCGTATAGTAACTTCGGCATAATGAAGGTTTTCGCAAGAAGCATACGAATGTATAAAGGTGTAAGATGTTGTGTAGGGTACAATGTTCTTAGCATTACAAATATTTTTCCGATACATAAGTTATTGGTCGGATAGACTCGTTTCTTGTTTGCTTGGTTTACTGTTGAGTCTTTACCAAAGAATTTCCCAAAAATTACGTTTTCTTGTAGAGTGTTAAAACTACTCCTTAGCCCCAGCAAATTATAATGTCAACAATGTTTCACCTTCTAGAGCTGCAACTTGTTGAAGTTGTTTTTGAAGTGTTTTTAAAATTTTTAATCATTATTGCAACATCATAGTTTTCTTTAAACACAGTTTTTAGAAAATGTTTTTTTTTGTACTTTTATGTATTCATTGTATCTTCATTAAAAACGAACTAGCAATAAGTGTTTCAAATCTTATATCTAAAAAATTTTAATTATTATTCCAGCCAATGCCGGACGAAAATTGTTTGACCATTGTTTATTTTATTTATTAAGTTTGTATTTTTCCTTCTTGTCTTCGGCTCAGATCCGCTGCATCCCTTTTTAGTAGTATCTATATTCTATATATTATTTATGATACACTTCTTATAACAAATCAAGGCTAACGTTTCCGCTAAACTAACGTTGTTGGTACATTTAAATTACTTGTTTTTACTCTTTTATTACTTCTAGTATTATTATTTCTCTCCAGGATATGTAATATTGTAGAAAATTAGTCTGGATGTGATATCGAAATGTATTGACAGGTATACAAGGTCTTGTGGAACCTTGAGGGTTATTTTCAATAGATTTTTTCTATGCGATTATCGGCTCGATTTCTCAACGAGTGATCTAGTTTTCTGTATTGGTGCCCCGATAGACTAGGCGATAGTGTGCCGGACTATCAGGTTTCGGGTTTGCAAAAATATGAACAATTTTTTAAGAAAAAGCTTGAGGTCGCATGGCAGGTGAGTAAAAATATTTTTTTGTTTTACTGATATGACTGTCTAAATTAAGTTATTATTATTTAGTAATACTATATTATTATTATATTATTTATTTATCAAAACAAAAGTTTTAAAATTTTTATTGTCTATGAGCAATTGAGGATTTTGTGCAGCGTCCGTTTAAACGGACATTGCCCAGCGGGGACATTAAATTGTACAATATTTGCATTTTAATGTTTTGTTTATTATGTGTTATTTCTGTTAAAAATAAGTTTTAAAATTCTGAAATATATTTAAATATTGTATTAATGTTAAAATTTATATAAATAGTCAGTAATTAATGTGTTGTATGTATGTATATGTAATAGACTAACAGTTGCTCAAATAACGGAAGAATTGGAGAACATGGATGAAATAACATGGACATATACGTAATTCCTCCAACTGAACATCATGAAACTGATGAAGATTCGGATACGAGTGATGAGGAACATGATGCTAATTGGAATCATCTTGGCAGACTTCAAAAAAATGATGAATCAAGCACTAATGTAGAGGAGAATGTTCCACTCTATAAAATAAAACGTGTCGAAGGCAACAATTGGCAAAAATTAAATTCTGCGCACTCAATAGAGACCCAAGCCAATCCACAAAACGGTCGTACTAATTCAGATTATTTTGGGCTCTTTTTTGCTAAAAGCTTTTTTAATTATATTTTAGAGCAATCGAGCATTTATGCTTTACAGAAAAACTACGACCTAAGTGTCACATTGGATGAAATCCGTGTATTTATTGGTGCCATGCTCATGTCTGGTTATGCTAAATATCCCCAAAAACAGATGTATTGGAACGAAACACAGGATACACAAGATTTCTACTAGAATCGTATGGGACCCCATCTTTGAAAAAGGCGCGCCGATCAATTGTTGATGATTCTCGTTATGATGGTAGAACCCACATAATCGATTACACAGAAACTGACAAGAGATGCAACAAATGTAGTAAAGGGCTTCACCCCAAAGACTATATTAAAGCATATCATACACAATCTTAAGTTTTCTGGTGGCAAGGTCCGTTCAAGCGGACGGTCCCCAAAACCTATGTTTTAAAAAAATTTAATAAATAAAATCATAAATCATCTATTTACATTGTATTATTTCTAAAAACGTAAAAAAACATTAAAAATAAACACCAGGGGGCTTTACCACTTAATGGGTTAATTATATAAAAATAAAGTTTTTAAGTGATGTTTGAAGACTTCGGATTCGTAACTCTTGATTGGAAATAGTAACTGGCCAGTCGAAGGCAGCTAGTTATAAAATGTTCTTTATTTGTGTTAAATGCATTGATAATTCTAACGAAGACTTAACTTGCATCATTTCTTTCGGAATATTTTTTATTACTCAAAATTCAATAGCATCTGGTATCTTCTGTGGGTCAGTAGGCCAGTAAGTAGGTTTTGTGCTCGAAATCATATTTAATCCCATTTTAGAAATTCTATCAAACAAAACACGACCTTTCGGAGTAATCAGTCTTGATCCCCAGAATGTGTGCTTAGCTTATAGTCACTAGGTGCCAGGAAACGTTGTCATGATTAACCTCAATTTTGGTTTCATTGATATTATCTCTCTTGAAAGAAACAAATTTTCGCTAATTAGCGAAATTAAATCCTCCACTAGTGTGCTGGAGTTTTGCTCTCTCTGGTCTATTACTTATTTCAATTTAGTTAAAAAGTTATTTCTAAAAATTTATTTCTAAATTCTGCTGATGTAGACATGTTTAATTACTTAGGTTAGGTCAGCAGGCAGCCATATTTAGTACAGCTCACTTAGGTCCATACGTTTCATGTAAAATGTTTTGGATCTGCAGAATTTTCTAAGAGTGCCGAGCATCTACGTTGCCACGTGAATATGTTGCTTACTACATCCACATTTAGCCCTATATTCATAATCCATTATTAAATTTATCAAAATTACCACATTTAATTTGATAAATTGATTGTGAATAAGGCATCTACCATTAGGCCGAGTCCATTAGGTGCCTCGGAGTTTTTACTCCATCTTTTCTTCTAACCTTCTCTTGACATTTTCTTCTCCTATCTATCCACATCTAATCTTTATCTATCTCTACAACATCTATCCCCCTTCTGCTTTCTTCTATTCATTTTTTTTCAGGCAACACAAAAGGACCAACGTATGGACCTAAGTGAGCTGTACTAAATATGGCTGCCTGCTGACCTAACCTAAGTAATTAAACATGTCTACATCAGCAGAATTTAGAAATAAATTTTTAGAAATAACTTTTTAACTAAATTGAAATAAGTAATAGACCAGAGAGAGCAAAACTCCAGCACACTAGTGGAGGATTTAATTTCGCTAATTAGCGAAAATTTGTTTCTTTCAAGAGAGATAATATCAATGAAACCAAAATTGAGGTTAATCATGACAACGTTTCCTGGCACCTAGTGACTATAAGCTAAGCACACATTCTGGGGATCAAGACTGATTACTCCGAAAGGTCGTGTTTTGTTTGATAGAATTTCTAAAATGGGATTAAATATGATTTCGAGCACAAAACCTACTTACTGGCCTACTGACCCACAGAAGATACCAGATGCTATGCCAGGGATTGCTATTATAAACTTAAGTAGCTTTCTGGTCGAACATTAAAGCTTAAGGAAGGAGACTTTTTTAAGTTCTGAACAACCGATTGAAGCAGGATTACCCCAAGGAAGTATTCTCAAGAAGCGTCTCGCTACCGACAAAATAATATATTTAAATTTGAAATATGGTTAAAGCAATGGAGTATTAAAGTTATTGAGCAGAAATGAACACACATAACCATTACATTGCGTATTGAATTATGCTCTCCTATTTATACCAATAAGCAACCAATAATACAATCCAAAGTAAAATACGTGGGTATACATCTCGATCGTGGCCTTACATGGAAATCGAATATAAATTAATTCAAATAAAATTGAAATTAATCCAAATCCAAATTATTATCATTGGTAGAAACTCTAAGCTTAGTTTAGGTTGTAAACTCCTATTTTACAACTCTATTATAAAACCTATATGGTGTTAAGGAATACAGCTATGGGGAACGTCCTCAGCTTCAAATGTAGACAGAATTCAAAGACGCCAAAACAAAATGCTGCGAATGATCACAATAGCTCCCTGGTATATAAAAATTCGAATATTCATACGGATCTAAACGGCCCATTGCTTAAAACTGAGATGCAAAAGTATGCAGAAATTTTTTTAAAAAAGCTTGAATTACACACCCATTAGCCTGCAACATCCCAGCATACCATTGTAGGTGCGCTCAGAAAAAAGGAGTCAGAAAAGAGTCCAACAAAAGAGCATTTTCGGAGCGAAAGAAAAATTTGCTTGTTACTGTCCTGAGTCGGCACGCAGTATGTCTCAAAAATTTTACTTAATTATGTGTGTACCAAATAACAGGACAACAAACCCTCATAAAAGACTCTTTTCCGACATTATCTAAGAGCTCTTTCAGAGCCCAAAAAAATCCTCATAAAAGACTCTTTTCTGACATTATCTAAGAGCTCTTTAAGAGCCCAAAAAACCATCATAAAAGACTCTTTTCTGACATTATCTAAGAGCTCTTTCTGACGGACCATTTTCGAATGTAATGAAGGTTTTCGGAGCAATTATGATTGTTTTTTGGGCTCATAAAGAGCGTTAACGCTCCGAAAAATGTGTCTAAAAAGACTCTTTTCAGACTCATATGGCTTGCTGGGATATTACTGAATATATTTGACTAAGAAGAGGAGATACAGTGTATCTGGTGCCAAAGACAAGAAGATAGAATGCCAACTTAATACATATAAACAACAATGGCTAAACAGTTTTTGTGTGGCATTGGCTGGACTAAATAATTAAAATTCATTAGATATAAAAATTGAAATACTTATTGTTAGTTCGTTTTTATTCAAGACACAATAAATAAAATAAAAATAAAAGTCTTCGATTTTTTCCAGCAGGATAAAAATTTATGAATAAACTTATATTTGTTCTGTGAACCATTTAGAATTCGGTCAAAAGTATGTTAAAAATCTGTAGCAAACTATGACTTAAAATCGTTGCCCATCAAAAGACATGTCTTTATAGAGTACCAAGAAAATGCAATGACTTTAAGCTGATCTAAGAGTCAACTGGAAAAAGTCTATGGATAATATTCAAGTTACAACCCTTTTCTCCAGTATTCTTTATATAAATTGCTGACATTACATAACGTTACGCTTTGTAAAATGAAGCCATAAATCAGAAAATTAAATTAAAATGCATTAAGATTTTCGTGTTAAATTTAATTCAACTAACTCTGAACATTGGCAAGGATTTATCATTTGTTAATCAAAGTGCTTAAGTTAAATAATTTTGTTTAATTAATCAAATATTAGCATTAAAATATTTGATTCCTTCAAAGATCTGCAAATAACTTACTAAAACTCAGCAGTGTAAGTTAAAATATGTTCGTATTATAATCAACGCCTGTCGCCATCCTCACACCTAAAGTCGGTTTGTTAGGAAGGGGTATTCAATTTAAAGTTGGGGGATATTGGGTTTTTTTTAATAAATACATAAACATACATGTGTGTGTGTGTGTGTGTGCTTATACTGCAGTTATTAAGCAAATAGTTGCAAATCGTATGAATGTAAAAGAAAATTAAACTATAATTATAGAGGCGGATTAAATGAATGAATTCACAATTAAAGAAAGTTATTGTTTTAAATAGCTATAGAATGTTATTGACTTATAGGTTAAACAGCTAAACAGTACTGCATAGTGGAGTCGCACAGTGGGTTAGAATAGCATGTTTTCTTGGATCAAATCAGGGAAGCTATGTTTGGATAATTTTTCTTTATTTTTCAGTTAATACCATTAAAATAACTTAAAAAAAATGTTTTCTAAGTATATTTGAGTATAATTTTATTAAATAATGCCAAATAACAGTGTAGGTATATAGTGCAAGGAGTACAGTATGAGAACTTAAAGATTACATTTTATACATCTTAAAGTTAATCATCATCATCATAGTTATCATCATCGTTATCATCATTATTATTATCATCATCATCAGTAGCATCAGCAACTTCAACATCACTGAAATAGTTCTTGTTCGTAGCTGCAGGTACAATTAAATCAATTGCCTCTTCTGGCAAGCTTTGAACCTTCTTTGTAGGCAATTTTCCCATGCTTGAAATAATTGGGTCAGAGGTTATCAAAAACATATTAAAAATGTCTTGGTTTGATTTTTCGCGACTGCACTTTCGTGAATGAAACTCCCTATATTTTTTAAAATCTTTATTTCGAGCTTCTTGCGCTTCTTCTGATAACTGCCCAATAGGTAAAATGGCATTTGACACAATTTCGGGTCCGTGTATAAAATACTTGTGCAAAGTGGGAGGCATATTGTACCAAGGATACTTTTCAACAAAAAGTCGTCCTGTATTGTGTGCATATATTTTAAATTTTTCATTATTAATTTCATGGCCACTGGATACAGCAATAAGCAACAAGTGCATTTTTTTATTAAATTAACATCTATTTTTGTTATTTCGCAGGTTTTTCAGCGTTTTGAAAAAAACGTCTTGCCGTATTCTCATCATTCGTGTTTCCAAAACCAGGTTTGGGTTGGTCAACTATTAGTCCCATATTCTCTTTAAATTTTTTCTGAATTTCTTTTTTTGTTTCAGCTACTGTTCTTTTTTCAGAATCAGTTCTAGCCTGCCACTTTTGTAAAGATATTTTATATGCCTCGTGCCAAAGACATTCGAAAAATCTAATCCAGCCATGAAAAATGGAAAGGCCAAATCTTAAATTTTCTACGTGTACAGGTCTTTGGATCATGGCTTCTATATTATTAAAATCCTTTCTTGTAGCGCCACATAAGTAACACTTTTGTGTTGATGTGGTTTCTGTTCAGGCATTGGATACTTTTCCATCTACCATTGCCAAAATTAATTTGTGGAAAACATGTACAACTTTATCACCAATCTGTATTTCCTCTTGAACTCTTTTTTTCACTAATTGACACATATGCGGTTTCTTTGGTAAATTCAATTTCAAGGGTCTGCAAAATCTAGTTGAAGACGACTGTGGATTTTGCCAAATTACCTTCTCCTCAAACATAAGCCTAAGTGGTACAATTGTGGTTAAAAAAACTGATGAATCACTAGCATCAGATCCATGAAAGGCTTGTTTGTATGAGCTATGGCCAGAGCTTCCATCAAAGCCCCATTTTGAATATAATACTACATTCGAGTTCGTAATGCCTAATGAGTCAATAACAGTTTCTTGAAGTTCTATTAGTCGTTCCGCTGAGTGATTAAGAAGACCTTGTAAAGTTACTTCAACGGAGGTCTCGCTTATTTTAAAGCTGCTCGATTCTGGGTAAGTTTTTTGTTTTTCAGTTTGAATATTGTTGTAGGAGGGAAATATTTGAGGAGCAGCTTGTCTAACAATATTGTATTGATTTCGTGTTAGTTAAGCTTCTACAAAAACAGCCAAAGCTTTTGTATTCGATATTTTCAAGGTGGGAAGTGGTTGTTTCAACTTTTTTTTTTAAATTTATGCTCTTGCATTTTCATATATGGCTCGCAACAGTTTTGATTCCTCGACATAACCTGCGGATTGTAATTTAACCTGTGAAGCATAAAGTAAATCTGCCAATGATATGGTGTCTCTTAAAATCTTTGTTTTTTTATATTTAGTCCAACCACTAGACTCGGTAAAACTAATTTCTTTTCGACCACGTTTTGCAGTCGGGGCAAGAGTAAAACCAATAGAGGATTCCAACCAGATTTTATTTTGAGTAATAAACCTCATTTCCATTCTATGCGCTCTAGTCCACCTAGATTTAAATTCATAAAAGAAAACATCAATTCTTTTATTAAAATCACATATATTATCCTCAGAGCAGTTGGTGCGTTTTTTGATTTCTTCAGCTAAAAATTTTATCTTGTCATAAATTGTTTGAGCGCTTGAATTCATCATAAAATCAAATAAGCTTCGACGAGTATGAAAAACAACGTTCGAACTTGTTTCTATAAAAAAAAAACAAAAAAAAAATGCTAATACAAAAAAAACCTTTCAAAAATCCCTTTTACCCGATTACTTTAAACTGCACAACACTATTTGTCACTATTTGTCAAAACAAAGAATATTATTAAAATAAACAAAAACAAAATATTATTGAAACAAAGAATATTATTAAAAGAAACAAAAATAACATCATTAATATACTGAAAAGAAGAGCACAAATAAATAGATAAAAGTAACATGAAAAACAACAAAACACAACACACAACAACAGCAGCAGTCGCGAGTCAATGTGATTTTTAGCTAATTTGACTGCTGCAACACTTGTATTAAACAATGCATAGCTTCTAAAAGGCACAAAAAGGCAGTGTAAAATTTTGCAATATAATAGATATTTATGTCCTCTTTAATATAAACTAAAAATTATGACACGAATGTGGACGAATAATAACTATATATCCATTTAAAATATAAAAATGCTAATTTTTTTGGCATTTCCAATATAAATAACTAAATCTAAAACACTTCCACAGACAATTTGATACACAAATGTTAACGAAGTGTTTGCAAAGTAACCTGAACTTGATGGTTTCATTGAAAAATTGTTAACTTTTGCAATACTTTTGAAAATAAATAAAAATTTCAACGGGAAAGTTTTCACTTTTTTCAACCTTTTTTGCACAAAAATTTCTATAAAGTTTGACTTTGAAGTTTCACTACAAAAACACCAGAGCACTTATGACATTTATTTTAACGACAAGTGATGTAGAATTTTATATACTTTTTTTTAATTAATCCAAGAAAACAGGCTATTCTAACCCACTATGAGTCGATTGCAAAGAGAATGGTGCATTAAAATCCATCAAATCTGTGTTACATTTCTAAATAATGTATACAGTGCTGCCAACTTTTTTTTGGAGAAATCGTCAATTTAAAAAAAATCGTCAAAATCGTCAACTTAAAAAGAAAAAAATCGTCAAGAAATCGTCAAGACAAAAATACGTTAAAAATACCAAAAACATTTTTTATTAACTTTTTAAATTATTTATTTATTTTTTAAATTATTTATTTTATTTTGTACATCTAAATAAAGTTATTATTTAATAAAAAAAATAATTAATTTAATTTTGGTATTATGTGACTTTACTCTCGTACATTTCTGTGTGACATTTTTTTAATAATTCATTTTTTATTGCTATATTAAAACACTGAGAATTATTTAAATTAAAACAATCTTTTGAAAACAATTTTCCTTGTAATGTTGTAATGTTTGTTTTATTTAAATTTAGAATATTAAAAATTCTTTTAACGTTGGCCGACGAATGTGGTAGTGCCATTAAACTCGAAACAAATTGTATTAAACTTGGGAGGCCTATGCATTATTGACTCTCTTTAAATTAGAAATATTTTTCCAAAACGCCAATGTTTCCAATTCGGTGAATTTCATATTACGTAATTCTCGGACTTCATTATCAAGTTGTTGATATTCTTTTCCATTTAATAAATTTGAAAAAAAATTGGCCAATTGTAAAATTGAATCATTTTTTGTTTAAAGCTACGTTTGATCCAATTGAGTTTGGTTCTAAAAGTTTATCGCCAAAATCAAAACGTTTTAAAATTTGTGAAACCAATTTAATATAAAATTGGACGCAGAATTCAACAAATATATTATATTGACTATATTCAATATTTAAACTAGATTGGTTCTCCTTCACGTAAATGCCAAGATACACTTCATATTCATTTCATAATATATTCGTTATTAAAACTTTGGATTTCAAAATTAACCAAACACTCTTCTACAAAAAAAATGTCTAGTACAGATAGTCGTGTACTACACGCTCTACCTCTTCAACCCCTCGCCAACAAACTTCATCTGTCTGCCTTTCAATTTCTACATTGCAAAAGGGGACTTACAAAATTTGAATTTTAGAAAAAAGTACCATATGTTTTGCTTTTAAGAAATCGTCATTTTTGTTTGCGGGAAAAAATGAAAAATCGTCAATCGTCATTTTAATAAATTTGACTTAAAAAATCGTCAAAATGACGATAAATCGTTAAAGCGCTGAATGTATATTTAAAATTTGGATATAAAATCTAAGTAGCCATCTATCTATCTACTATATATATATATACACTGTCGGACAAAATAAAGTGCGGATTCAAATAGTTCCTGTTTTTAATTAAAACATGTAATATTTATTATTTTCTAATAATTATAAATTCTAGTTTTAATTCAGTTACTATTTGATCTAATTTTTATGTACTTCTTTGCAAAGTCTAACTGCTTTTTTATATTTGCAGCTCGTGAAACAGGCTTTTTCTTAGCCTTGACCGCTTTCGTCAAGTCTTCAAGAAAGTTCGAGTCGAAATATTTAATTCTAGTTCCTCTCTGGCTGTCGTATAATAATTTCTTTTTGCTAGAATTGCAATATTAACATCGTCTAGCTTTGTGGTGTATCATACTTTATTATGTATCGCAGATATATTTACATCAGATATTTAAATGAGCGATTTTATAAAATTACAATGTTTATGTAAATAATTCAGATACTTCAACAAATAAAGGGGCTGCGAATAAATAGTTAATAATATATGTAGAAGCAAAATATCAAAAAGGAAAGAAGAACAAGTAAGAAAGTATAGTCGGTCAAGCCCGACCATATAATACCCTACACCCAGTATATGTATAAAACAGTTTTTCAGAAATGGGCGTTATATGGGAGATATAACCTATTGTGGACCGATCATCCAAAAATTTAGTGTCATGATGTCTGTGATTATAAGCATTATATGTGTTAAACTTTATCTCGATATAAATACTTTCAAAAGATTTATGGAGCTTAAAGTAAATTACGGAGAGAGTCTTATATGGAATTTCAACTAATTATGGACCGATCGTAATAAAATTAGACCATATTATTTGCATACATATAAAATATATTTGTGTTAAATATTATTTGGATAGCAACATTTTTGAGAGAGTTATGCTCTTTAAAGTGATTTTCGGAAGTGGGGCTTATATGGGAGCTACGAGTAATTATGGACTGATCTGCACAAAATTTACAGATCTGATTTGTCTTCATTTACCACTCATTTGTGATGAAATTTGTTTGGATACTTCCATAATTCAAGGATTTATGATCAGTAAACTCCAATTTCGGGAGGAAACATTTTATTATGAAATTGCAAGTGGGTGAGGTATTACGTCCACGTACAAAATTCATATTAAAAGTCGTTTATATTAGAAACTGCTACAGCTAGAATACTCCAATTTTGTACGGACAACTTTGAAATCCATATGAACATTTGACGAAAAATTGGCTAAAATATGCTAAAATTCGTATATTTGGGAAAATATAACATCTTGAGTCCTCAAATTTTGTGAAATAAATTTAGTTTTAATATGAATATTTATGAAGAAAATAGTCGGACCAATAATAGTGGGCATGGCACCTCCCATATAAATAAAATTCGGTTATCTGGGAATTTATAACAGCTAGACTTCCCGAATTTTGTAAGAAGAACTTTCATATCCATATGAAAATGTGGCTGAAAATTGGGCGGACTATCACGAGTGCGAGTGGCACCCCACATACAAAGTTAATACTAAAATTAGAATCTCTTAAAGAATGGGGTGCGTTTCACATTTATAGCGCCAGTTTATTATTAATTATAAATATATTTTGAAATATTTAATAAACATCTCAAATCATTTAGGGGAATTGTTCCCCAATAAATTTTTTAACAATAGATCTCGCTTGGAATGTTGTTGTTATTGTTGTTGTAGTTTTATCAAGAAATACATATATTACATTTTAGGGTTTCATAATCATAAAGTCATTTTTAGTATTCTTTAAATTTATGACAATTTAAGCAAAATTAATTAGAGATTTATTTAGCACTTTATTAAACTAAATTTGAAATTTTATAATTATGCTTGTTTACATTAATTTCAATATTTTTCAATAATTACGCGTTAGAATTTTAAAATTAAAATAAAAATACATAAGTATTATTAAAAATGTATGCTATATATAAATTCTCTATCTATGTATTATTAGAAAATATTACTAGCTAAATTATTGATTTTATTAAATTTTTTTCCTGATAAGAACCCAAATTAGTTTTGACTAGAATTCGTAAGCTGATATTTGTTGAATATAATTCCATTTGCAGTGAACGAAGCTTCATGACTCTTATCTTATTAACTTTTCAGTACTATCGAATATCATCTGTGACATTAAAATTTATTTGATTTTCACCAAAACAAATTATTCAGATTAAAATTTGTATATGTTATATAAATTTGTCAACTTTATTCATATTTATGTATATTTTGCAGTCCATTTTGAAATAAGTGATTTGAAATGAAATTAAGAGCTTTCGATTTGATTAAAATAAACACATACAATTTAGATACATACATACATGTTCTACATATATAATTTAATGCTTTCATGTAAATGTTGACGACGGCTACTCCTCAAATGGTTCATAAGCTGTGACCAAATTTGGCATATTCTCTCCAACAAATTTGCCGGTATCTCACAAATAAACTCTTGTCCCTATAGATATACATAGCCCCACAAAAAATAATCTAAAGGAGTTCCAAAACAAGCCGAAATGTGAAATAAACTTTTCACCGAAATCGCCACTCAATTGGGCCATTATTTCGCGTGCTGTGTGGCATGTGGAACCGTCTTGTTGAAACCACATGTCAGCAAGTCCATAATCATCGCACAGTAATGCTCGCTATTCACAGTAACGTTCCTGCTTTCGTCGTTTTTGAAAATGGACGGTCCAATGGTGTCACCGGCCCATAATTCATACCAAACTGTGCATTTTTCGGGATGCATTGGCAGTTCTTGCAATGTTTCTGGCTGTTCTTCACATACAAAGTAAGTTCAACCAGAAATGAGCATTGTCGCTTAACACAATTTTCCGTGTGGTCTGATGCTTTAGATTAGAAGGTTCCTCACCTCTCATATGGAGGACAGTATACTATTTGTTCTTGTTCTCATCTTCCAATCTAATTTAAACGAGAATAAAGGAACATTTGTTAAATTATTTAATATTTTGTAAATTTGATTAAATTTGATTAAGTCAGGTCGTAACCGAAATAAGCAAAATACGACACAAATGCCGTTGCCAAATTAATTCAAATTATTATAAACGTTACCCGTTAACTGTTTCGAATGGGTTGTAAACACCACTGTCACATTCTAATTCTTATTAATTTATGTATTTCCTTTTTCAAAAATTCGTTTGAATTGATCCCTCATTAATTTGCAAGTAATTAACATTAAACATAATGTTCTCTTATATTCATTCGTTTTTTTATTTATTTTATTTTTCATACAAATTGATTTTGAGTGGGAAATAACAGATTATCCTCTTTTTTAATTCACTACTACTATTAAAGGATCTAGAGCCAGTTTTAGAATTCCATATAATATTTTTATGGGAAATATAAGAGATCAAATATTATCCTTAGATTTCCATTAAAGTAGTAGTTTTTAATTTCGTTGAATATTTTTTCGTAAGAAATTGTTCGATTATTCGAATGAACATTATTCGAAGGATATTCTAATAAACTAACAAAACTAAATATATTACAAAATTAAGTTTACATCAGATTTAAAGATTCCGATTTCCAGTTTGTTTTTCAAAAATGAAATTAAAAGAATAAATTATTAATATACATACATATCGTCACCTGAAATGTCCAAAGACGTAACCCTTAAAAAAATCAAATTTCGTTTTTTGATTGAATCTGGAACTCAAGGCTAAAATAAAATGCTCCTAAAAATTTTAAGCTTCTACGTTCTAAACTAAGGATTAATTCAAGAAATGGAAAAAGACGTAACATCATTTGAACGTTTTTATAAAACACAAAAGACTTCACCCACATTTTTTTTACAGAAATAAGTTTGTCGTCTATATACATATATATAGTAATATATTAAGACAAGATGTGATGACATCGCGATTTTCAATTAAACAGTTTTCATTTTAAAATGTTTTTTGCTTCTCCTGTAAAACTATGATAATGAGGGTTACGTCTTTGGGCATTTTAGGTGACGATATGTACATATGTATACTCGTATATAATTTGTAACGGTTTTTTTCCTCTTAAATTGTAGCTATTGTTTGTCCCCTTTTCAATGTTACAATCATGATAATTAAAGTAAGTATTTGAATACATTTATATTCATCTTAAAATAACAGGTTTCCTTCCGTCTTTCCTTTAGTACCTGTCTACCTGTAACGCAGTTGTTAAAGACAATAATAGTGCGACAAGTGTTTATTCGAACAAAAAAATTGAATTTATCATCAAAAGAAGCATATGTGCTGATAAATAGAGTCAGTCGACTTTTTACATAAATTCGTTCCAATCAATGATCGTGCACCTGCACTGAAAAGAGCACGAGGGGTTAATTCATCTTTCTTAAATTTTTAAGAAAGCCTGAACTACATTTATATTTTAGTATACATATTTACTATGTACATATGTATGTACATATATGAACAGCGGAATTTCCCACTTCAGTAAAAATACGTTACTTTTTTCTACGGTAAAGATAATTAATGATAAAACAAGACTCAATAAAATATGTTATGAGATTATTGCAAATAAAATAGATTAATATTTATTTTGCATTTGGAGGTTTTATATTAAGAGCCAGTTTAGAAAATCAACCTTGTGGTTGTGAAAGTAATTTACACCACCTACGCCAATGCGTAGATTATTAAATTTTAATAAATTAAGAGTCTCATTTTATAAAATGAAACTACATATATTGGAATAATTTTTTTTATGGAAAATTTTCAAATTTCGAACATTTTCCGTGTATTCTTCAGATTTCTTCAATATTTTTATATATGTATTAACCTTCATATTCAAAATAAATTTATTAAAGATTTTTATTTTAAATTCTAAATGGAAATTTGGTGTTCATAAACCGTTGCTATTTAAAAAATTGTTTATGAATATCGGATAAATTTATAATATAACAAATAATTGAGAATTTAAATGACTCTTTGAAAAATATATTCCAATAGGTAATACAGAATAAAAACGTGTAAGAAAGTATAGCCGATTAGAAAGTATGTATCATAAAAACTTTGGGGCTCATTTTATAAAATAAAACATTTGTAAACGTTATTCATTTGTATAAGAAACACTGTGAAAAAGGTTTGAAACTTGAATATTTTCAAAAGATTTTTTAACTTTAAGGTATGTGTCTACGATCGTCAGATATTACAACGTTGTCAGAAAAATGTGCAGAAATTGTCTAACAACCGTGTAAACTTAAAAATTTTGTCTTCCAACGTTGTAAGAAAAGCATTTTCAGTACATTGGAAGACAAAAATTTTGTTACACATCTAACAATCGTGTAAACACACAATTTTGGCATTGACATTGTTTTAAGACAATTGTCAAACACTTTTCATTGTCATATGTGAAAAGTTTATGCATCTGCCAATGGCAGCATTGCCATATAAATTATTTCTAAATGCAACTCTGTATATACATAAATAAACAAACAAGTAAGTGTGTATTAATAAAATTTTTGAAGAAAATGGAAGAAAATTAAAGAATTAAAATAAAGTGTGCATTAATAAAATTTTTCAAAAAAGTGAAAGAAAATTTAAGAATTAAATTAAATAAAATAAAAAATGGATAGCGACATATTTTTTGATGAATCCTGTTTAATAGAGTGCAGATAAAATGGTTCCCATTGCTCTTTTTTGTTCCATGACAATATTGAAAATTTTTAAACACACACACAGAGCTGCAAAACGAATTTGACAAATGCCACACAACAATCTGACAACCGTGTAAACTGACAATTTTGGTTGACAGATAAATTCATTATGTGACAATTGTGTGCAAATGAAATTGTTAGTTTTCTTACAGTCGTGTAAACTGACAATTTACCTTTTGTTAAAAATTTTTCAATGTCACTACATTGCTAGCACATTGGTAGATATGACAACGTTGTAATATCTGACGACCGTGGACACATAGCTTTATTCGCTGGGAATAAATTTGTGACGGCATTGTCTAAGCGGGATAAGTAGACATATCCAAACAGATACTGGAGTTCACCTCAAAATATTTTTTTATGTAAAAAGTTCATTAATTTGTTGTTGTGTAATGAATAACGACAAGACTTTAAAAGTCTAAAAAAATCTTTCTTTATTTGTTAGCTAATTCAGCAATCACACCGTAAAACTGTAAAAAAGCACATTGCATTTTCAATGACCTTGAAAAATTTCGAATTTTGGTATTTGTGTTGCGAATTTCTAAAAACTCACGACGATTTTTAAGCATTTATTTTTTTACCATGATTTTTTATTGGCCACCTTTTTAAATTCATCACACGAGCAAACAATTTGTTCTGGTGGCCCGACAGGAGAACTTTTTCTTTTCCCCTCTACACCCGCCCCATCACGCTGTCGGTATTCAGCTCTTCTTATATGCCGCTTATACTTTTTGTAGGTAGGCAAATGTGCGCGGAATATTTAAAGAGGCAAATGTCAAAAAATTAAATTGATTTGTTTTTTACATAAATATATTTGTTGTTTTTAGTGTACATGGTGTAAAAAGTATTAAAAAGTTAATTTTTTTTTATTTTTAACTAAACTTATTTGTCACATATTATATACATGTGTATGGCAGCATTGTTTTAAGCGGCAAAGTTGAACAAAGGTCTACTTTGTCGCGCTGCCGCTTCTCACAGCATTGACAGATTAAGTAAATCGCGATACTTTAAAATTTTTGTATGAAGAATTTTATTAAGAAACTAAACTTTTATTCACTGGTAATACTGGTAATACATTGGCCTTCCACTATTATGCGAAATTTAAAAAAAGAATACGAGAATTTTTCGAGAACATTTTTTATCTTTAAAAAGGTGCTGTGCTGCTCTATGCATTTGGGAATGTAAAATGTATTTATTGAAGTTGGCAATGCTGTATTTTCTTAGTGAAGTCACACACCATTGACTGGTCGAAACTAAATAATAGTGCTACCATACTTCTTATGTTGGTAGTGCAGTTCTATTGGTGCTTACAATAATTTTTATTGTGCTCGCTAAATATTGAGTAATGGGTAATAGCGTGTTCAGATATGAAACTTTATTGAGTCAATATTCGGTTAATTGACAATATTATTTTAAGAGTTCAGGCATACGCAATTTTTAGCTTACTCAGTAATCATTTGACAGCTGGAAAACAATACAAAAAAATGGTTGTGTTTCTATGTAAACAAACTTACCTTCACATTGATTTTTTAATGATTTCTTTTGTGGACATTTGCCATTTTATACAATTTTGTTCACTAAACACAGTTGTGAACAGTGTTGCATTCGAAATCTTACTCAATGTTATAACAATTTCGTACTTATTGCGCAATTGATATTTTATATGGAATATTGAGCTCAATAATGGCGTTTATTGCGATTATCGCAATTAAGGTGCATATCTGAACACACTATAACGAGTACTTGTATTTTCTATTCTATACTTTATACGAAAGCAACAATCTCGATAATTTCTTAATATATGTGATTGAAGAATTTTCCCACTACATATTTTATTACACACAATTTATTCTGAATTATTAACCACAAAAATTATAATACATTCAACGAATAAATATTGTAATATTTTTTTAATGTAAATCTCTCTTTAAGTGAAAGTAATCCAAGAAAATTAAAAAATAAAATCAACAGAAATATATTTTTCTTTTATTTCTTGATTTTACAAAAATGATCAAAAATAAAAATTCATTAAAAGTATCGAGAATACAGTATTGAGTCTCGGAAATAGTGAACTATTTAACTTAGTAATCTTGATTTTTCAGTTGAAGAAAATGGCTTGAAACCATCAGAGCAAACCTTTTAGTTTTCAGATTGGATTGTAATCTTGTATTTATTCCTGAAAAGCATTCATTACAAATTATGTATTGTTCTTAATTTCCTAGCAGGTAATTGATTACGTTTCAGTTCATTTCTCTGAAGACCTTTACCGCAAACTAAAACGGACATATGGAACCAAAATATTATGTTAATAATCTTAAAACAATTCATTTAAGAATTTAACTTTAGAGCAACATTATACATTATTTATTGTACAAATAATTAATATTAATAATGTTCTTTAATAAATTCTAACAAATAAAATAGCTAGAATATTTTTTTTTTTTTGTTTCGTTACACTTCTTGGATTTTTTGCTCAATAGCTAAATTTTGTTACTCACCTTTTATAAAACAGTTCATAGTGGGCCAAAATGCAGGTATTTTGCAAAAAAATCTGAAATTTTGTCTTCTCTTAGTTATTTTGAAGTTGTTGTTGGTCATTGGCTTATTATACCGAATTAAAAGAATTTTAAGATTAAAATTTATAAATTTTACTACACCTGGTGTTTAAATAGTTGATGTTATTATTGATGTTATTAGTTTTCAATCGCTTAAAATATGCAATTCAAACCTTCTCCGATTTAAAAAATAATTGATTCATATCTGAACTATTAGATTCCAAAGCAGATAATTGACATCTTTTTCAATTTTGAAGACTGCGTTTTATAAATTGCCTAAATTCCAAATGCAAACTCTTCTAAAGCCATGACAAGTTGAAAATTATTACAATTAGTATTGAAATAATATTTAATTGTGAACTGCGGAATAAAAGTACAATAATAATAAAAGAATTTGCGTTTAAATTTTATTTAAGATTTTTATTAATGGCAAGCTTTTTCTGGTGTATTTACAATAATTTGAAGTTTGAAATTTACTAATAAATAATTTTATAAAATAAATATAATAATCTTCGTTACTTGATGTTTATGTCTTCTTTCCATTTTTTAATGTAATTTCTATTATATTTTGTTGTTAAGAATTTAAGTTAAATTAAAAATGATTTTACTATTATGTTTTTCTTTTCATTTTCTTTTTGTAATTATTTTAACAATTAATAAATAATAGACACATTTTGTTAGATCAAACAATTGTTTAACAATATTAAAATAATTTTGCTTGTTATAATTTTTCTTGTTGACTTTTTTCAGGATTTAAATATTCAACAATAAAAATACAATTGAAAAATGTTAAAACTTAAATGTAAAAGGGGAAATAATTGTATAAAGTGGATTATACGTAAATAAAAAATATTTCTTTTAAATACGAGTACATACATAATTATTAAAAAACAAATATTAAATAAATATTAGTTTTCTTTCTCATCTTGTCGTATAAAAATTAATTAAAATTTTCCATATTTATTCAACAAAAGAATTCAAATCGACATTATGTCCGTCTAAATGCCGATCTTTGGGGGCATGTGTGTGTAAGTATGTATTGTATCAATGTATGTATACATAGTAAGTATGTATGTATTACAGTATTTACAGCATACATTTAACTACATTTTACACTTGTTTGTTTTTCTAATTGTTTTCTCTTTACACTAAGTTAGTATGAATGTGTCGGTGTGTGCATTTACGTGTATATTTACTACTATAGTATATATGAATTTGTATGTATGTATTAACGCAAGTATTTTAGTAAAGAAGGCGTTTTCTCTCTTCTCTTAAATAGTCTTTTGTTTTATTTTGCTTTGCTTGTTTCCGCTTTCTCATTTCAAAATGTCTGTCTTACATTTCCGTTAAAAATACATACATGTGTAAATGTGTATGCGTAATTTGATGTTTATATTTTCAATGGATCAATGCATGTAAATGTATGTAAATTATCTTTGTGTATTTAATAATTTGTTATTGGTTTTGTTGCTATTGTTGTTGTTTAATTAGGTATACATACATATGTATGTATGTATGTATGTAAATATGTATCTAACATAAGCTCTGTGCACTAACTATTATGCATTTATTGGTTAGTTACTGTTATTATTACGCACTAATATTTTGAGTTCCTATGTAAGTTTTGTATTTATTGTGTAGCTATGTATGTATGTATGTATGTGTGAATTGCTTTAATATCATTGTTATTATTTATTTTCTTCTCATTTCATCATTCATTGAATAATTGTTTATGTTTTTATGATTATTTTAGATAAACATTTATGTAAATATGATTGAATGTTATAATTTTGGATTAAAATTTGATTTTTGGCGGTGCTTTTTTATATTTAAATACATTGCTAGAGAGTTGGTAGTGAGTATGAATTTTAAAGAAATTTTTAATTGAACAAGGCATTTGCAAATCATTAGAAGTATTTAATATTTATTATGTATGTTTTTTTTTTAATTTAATGTAATAATTATTTATTAATATTATTTATAGATAAAAGGCACAAATTTACATAAATTATATTGGGAAATAACTTAGATTAAATTTTGTTCGTTGTGAAATTTTATGTTTTGTTTTTCAAAAGTTTTTTAGAATTTTCATTTACATTTACATTTTAAAAAGTAGCAAAATGTTTGCAAATCCACTAATATAAACAATAGTTTCTCAAAAAATATTATAGAAATTTTAACATGATTACATTCAGTCAATAAATAATATAAAAAATAACTCATATATTTCACAATTCTTGTAAAATTCACAAATATATGTTTAATATACAAGCTTAATAAGAACACTGTTTGAAAAGTATTTAATTAAAGCTCAGCATTTCGTAGAAACTGGGTCTTAACTATTGATATGATTGAAAAAATGTATTATTTTAAAAATTAAACTTATAGCCCCCTCTTAAAGTTCATTAATTTTACTACTAAGAACCGATTTGGTAGAATTTAAATAATTATGTTAGATTTTATCTTTTGCGTAGGTGACTTAAATTAATCACCAATATCGAACGATTTGACCCCTCAGGAGTATAAATGCTGCAGAGTCATTGGCATTTCCATCTCATGAATTTTAATAATGTTTCATTTCATTTTAGAATGGTTGTGATTTTTAACTGCTCAATTCTGAAAAATTCTTAAAATAACTATTTTGAATTGAGTTTAAAAAATTTCAATATTTTGGTAACAACAGCTTTAAGTTTGGTTCGCACATTCCGAAAGACACAAACAAATAAGTAAAATGTTGTATTCAACTGCGCCAAATTTTATATAGAAATCACCAAAACAATACAGGCATGGACACAATACGGCATGGGTATTAATCTGGTTCACCTGATTTGTTTAATTTTAATACTTCTATTACTAAAAATTATCTGTGGCAAATTTTCCTTGGCTAGTTTCTTAGATTTTGTAGTTTTGTATGTTGTATGTTGAAAACTACATCATATATTTTCAACCAAAATTTTAGACTTTTTATAATTTTTAAACACATAAATCGTTTAGGCCTCATCGTGCTCTTAAATGTCGAGTGGACGATCGTTTTTTTCACAAATTTTTTTCTAATTCAATTGTGAAAAATTTTAATTTTATTTTTCATTTTATTTTTCACTCGTGATCGAAAACATTAATTCATTTTAAATTAAAAGATAAGAACTTTATGCTCTATATAAAAGTTGATAAAATTAATTCTGAATTCATAAAAACTTTCATCTCTTAACCATTCATATCGAATTGTAACATAAGATCAGTTTCGTCTGTACTTCAACGTATTAAATCATTTCTTAAATGTTAAATTATTTATAGGATAAGTCTCGCTTTCGCAATCGAAATAAATTTTGAATGCTTTATAGATTCTTCAATACTCCCTCGTAATCGAATGTCATCATTATAAATTCATTCATATACATTTTATTCGATATCTCATACTTTTGTTAATTACTTCATGGAATAAATTACTGGTAGTACATTGGAAAGCAAATATAAAAACATGTTATGATCGATATAAATATTTGTTAAGATGAATATCAAAATATTTTTACTAGTCTCTAAATTATGTATTTTAGGATTGTCTTTTTAATGAATAGCAAAATATGTAAGTTAAATAAATTGACAAAAAAACATTTGGTTTGTGTTTTGTTAAAATTTTTTAATACAATAAATACGGTGGCCTTTTTAAGTTTTTAATGGTTTTTAGGTTTATAAGTTTTAATGTGAAATATTTTTAATGGACTAAAAAGCATTCTTTTAACTTCATGTACCAAATGTATATCGATACAATTATTATATTTGACTCACATTTTCCTTTAACATTTAAGCTGTAATTTAACAATTTTTCTAGCTGTATACAGTTACGGACTTAAGTATAGGCACAAGCGTAATTTTAAAAGAAATTGATATTTTATTTATATAAGGAAACACGAAATATTTATTTTATGAATTAATTGCAGATATAAAACTTATACATTGAAATAATAACCACTACAATTAATTATATTTTCTTTGCAAAAAAAGTTATTTAAAAAAAACATTAAAAAACCCATTATTTTACTGGAAAAACTACCTACCGCAACATAAATAAAAACTACTTAGAACATTTATCTAATATTTAGTTGGCAGTCCCTTTTGCTTAATTACGGGGCCTCAAGTCTATTTGGCATGAAGTGGACTAACCTATTAGTTATATATTCAACTCAGTTCTATTTAAAATTGCACGTTTTCGGATTCTTCGCTCCAATTCCTCCCACAAATGCTAAATGGGGTTCAGTTTGGGGACTGTGGGGGGTGTGGCAAAACATGAGCAGTATTTTATGCAAGCCACATTTTTACGTCATGGGCTGTGTGTTTCGGGCCGTTGTCGTACTGGAATGTAAACGACTCAGGTAAGTTTAGCATTTCTGCACTTTTTTTTGACACTTTCCTTTAAAATGTTAAGATAAACTGTCTTGTCCATTATCCCATCAATAAATACGCTCTCTCCCACACCCGCAGAAGACATACAGCTCCATACCATAACACCTCCGCCAGCATACTTTTACTGTTGGTGAAAGATTTTTTGCTTCATATTAAGTGAAAATACCTCTCATAACTTTACTGGCATTTAAAAAAAATTATTTTGTTAATATTTTATACTGTTACTAAAAAACAAGTAAATAAATATTAAACTTTTTCAAAATCAAAGTTCAATATGTTATGTATTTAAAATACCTTCTTTTGATATCCATAATGTTTTAAATATTTTTAAACATTTTAAACAAGTCAGAAAGCCTACACCCAGTATATGTGCAAAAAATATTTTTCAGAAAAGGGCACTATAAGGGAGCTATGATCCGATCATCTAAAAATTTAGTGGCATGTCTTCTATGCATATATGTACTCGTAAATATTTTTGTATTAAATTTGATCAAGATATAAATACTTTTAAACGATTTATACATATTAAAGTGATTTTCGAGAGGGGTTTTATATGGGTGCTTTGATTAATTATAAACCGACCATTATACAATTTGGTGTCATTATTTCTGTTGAATTTGATTTGTGTTGAATTTTATTTCTATACCAAGATTTTTAAGAGAATTACAGTCGTTAAAGTGATTTGCGGAAGTGGGTATTCTATGTGAACTATGACTAATAATGAATCGATCAGCACAAAAGTTGTAGATGGCATTCGGCTTTATGTACAACTTATTTGTGTCTAAATTTGTTTAAATACGTGCAAAAATTAAACAGTTAATACCGATAAACCCCTACTTCTAGAGGACATTTGTATGGGGGCTATGTGAAATAATGGACCGATTTCAACCAATTTCTATCCCAAACGTCCTTGGGCAGTAAAAATATGATTAACCAAATTGTATCGAAATATATCCTAAAGTGCAACCTGTACTCGGCGCACAAGCTTTACATGAACAGCCAACCAGACGGACGGCCGGACATTGTTAAATCGACTCAGGGAGTGATACTGAGTCGATCGGTTCATTTTAAGGTGGGTGCAGGACTAATATTTATGGACTTTATAAACATCAGCATAAATCTAATAAAAATGTAGAGTATAAAAATATCGAAATATTGCATTTTTTTTTGAAAGTATTTAGCATAGGGTGTAACTAGCCCGCAACTGAGAGTGGAAAAATCTAAATCTGCTGTCAAAAACCTAACTCTTGCAACAACAAAATACATGTAAATCATATGTTTTGTGAAAGAGTTATCAACTTTCTTTTAGTTATACTCCCTGTAATTTAGTTGGAAATTTGCTGCATCAATTTTTTGAATTTACACACTTAAATTCCATAATAACAAATTAACATTATTCATTGTGCAATTTAAAAAAAAATATATAAGAATATTTTTAAATAAAACGTTACTCTAGATTTTTGACATTTTTTCATTAAAGTCCAAAAAATTGTTCATTTAATTTATGCAGAGTGCATAAATAAATTTGCAAGTATTTTAAACCTTTCACAAACGATGCTCACTTAGGGAACGTTGATATTTTCTAAAATACATTAAACTTGTTTCTCCTGTAAATGAATGTTCTAGAAAAAAATAAACCGCGACATAAAAGGATTTAATAATTATATCAGTTTACTGTCCCGAAAGGGTTAAGTAAATATATAATTTGAATTTAACACAAAATAATTGTAGCAAAATGTCGTTGATGTTTTCATTTAGCATTTATTCGTTTTTTTTTGTTAAAAAACTCTACAGGTATTGTTTTTTATTTATATTTCTTGTTTTGTTGAAAAATATTAAATGGCAAAAAATTGTTTTATTTATATATAGGGCATTTTTAATTTGAATAATGTATGAAACTCTTTATTTATGCTTTCATGTTAATATTAAACAAAAATAAAGTAAAACATATTAATATACTATAGGTAGTTTTTATACATGATAACATTTACTGTTTTATTCAAAAAATAAAATAATTTATTCTCCTTAGGCATTTGTTTATACTAAAGGACTTTTGTTTTTTAATACATAATGAAACCATACACACTTTTGTTTAATACATATTCTAAAAATGTTAAATTAATTTGGCGTAATTTATAAAATATTTTATCTGCTGTGATTATTTACTTATTTTTAGTTCAATTTAAGTTTTCAGATAATTAATATAATATATATATATATATTTTATAATTTAGGAAATCAAAAAATATATACATATATGTAATTAGATAAATTATAATTATTTAGAAGTTTGTAGAATCATACAGGTAAATTCTATTTTTCAGATTCGAATTGCACCAACAAATTTACAATTGTATCAACTTTTCCAACAGTATCAGAGCATTTATGAATTTTTAAAAGGTGGGTAATTCCAAAATTTTTTGATCTGGTCAGGATTTTTAGCAACTCTAAATTAATTTAAGTTAATTTAAATTTTGTAAGAAAATTACATCTTGATTTTGGAGTTTTATATACACCTAGCAATTTCCATATAAACTGCATTTATGTATATGTGTGTATACATGTACATATATAAAATATGGTCGGTCAAGTCCGACCCTACACCCAGTATATGTATAGAACAGTTTTTCAGAAATGGGCGTTATATGGCATATATAACCTATTGTGGACCGATCATCCAAAAATTAAGTGTCATGATGTCTGTGAATATAAATATTATATGTGTTAAACTTTACTTTTAAAAGATTTATGGAGCTTAAAGTGAATTACTGAGAGGGTCTTATATGGGAGTTTCGCCTAATTATGGACCGACCATTATAAAATTGTACCGTATTATTTGTATACATATGAAATATATTTGCGTTCAATATTATTTAGATATCAACATTTTTAAAAGAGTTATGCTCCTTAAAGTGATTTTCGGAAGTATGCTTTATACGGGAGCTACAAGTAATTATGGACCAATCTGCACAAAATTTGTAGATGTGATTTGGCTTCATTTACCACTAATTTTTGATGAAATTTTTGTGGATACTTACATAATTCAAACATTTATGATCGGTAAACCCCAATTTTGGGAGGATATTTGTATGGGGGCAAGGTGAAATAATGGACCGCTTTCCACCAGTTTCAATCCCATTCATCCTTGGGCCGAAAAAATATCACGTACCTAATTTTATCGAAATATCTTCAAAATTGCGAACTGTACTCTGCGCACAAGCTTCACATGGACAGCCAGCCAGACGGACATCGTTAAATAGACTCAGAAAGTGATACTGAGTCGATCGGTATATCTTAAGGTGGGTGTTGGACAAATATTTCTGGGCGTTCCCACTATGGTTATGTAGGCATAACGTATAAAATTACATTATGTATAGTACTAAGTTCCATTAAATTATATTTATAATTATAACATGTAGCCTCATTACACAATTTAAGTTAACGCACATTGCACTATGGTCTAAAAAGAGATTCTGAGGCGAAAGAGATTATAAAATGTTTTAATGTTTTTATTACTAATGGTTGGAAATTAAATGATCAAACAATCTTTATTAATATTTAATATATTGTGCTTAGAAAAATACATTGTAAAGGAACAAAAATTGAAAAATTTGATAAATAGTTCAACAACTTCTAAACTAATATGATGCGAAACAAGCAACAAAATAAAAAAAAATCGTTTTTTGTGACATTTGACATCATTATTGAATTTATTATAATAAAATGTCTAAAAGATAATAGTTTTTATTGAAAACTGTGCAAGTTGTTAAAGAAAAACTACAGGTACTTTAACACTTGGCAAATATTTACTCAAAAATGCGCAATCATTTATTTTAGCACAAATTTGTTTGACGTTGTTTACTCTTACAATAAAAATGCTCACAATAAAATAAAACTAAATATTTGATGTGTGTTGTCCGAAATAAATGAAGTTTTTTTTTTAAATAAATTAACGTGTTCAAATATATTTTATTTAGTGGTTACGTCTTTTTCGGTAAATATTTGCCAAGTACGACCGTACCTTACGATAACTGTGGAACTTATTGAAATCCCATTTTATAATAATTCCGTTGTCTCTTTTGTATAAAAAAATAAGGCAATAAAAATATCCTTTTTAGGGATATTAAAGTATTTAAGATACTTTCTGATTTTGGAGATTCTTTTGGTAGGATGTTATATACTTTTTCTAAAATATTTGTAAAAATAAAACAGAATGAAATTGAATGACGTGTTCTAAAGTTATTCTTTCCTAAATATTGCTAAAATTTCACATAATTGTCCGAGGTGTCCAACCTTGGAGGGCTATATGGTTCATATAAGTTTTATTTATTTCTATTGTTCTGGGAATTTTGCTTGAATTGCAAAATTTCCCAAAACAAATACAAGAATTCCGGCAAGGGTTTTCGTTAGCCGATTGTCCTTAAATTTTATATCAGTAAGATTTTGATACTGAATAAAATTATAACAGGCCAAGATCAATCTATTTACTAAGAGCTCAGGTCTTGAAGAGTAATGGACTTTAACACCTTATGAGACACCAATAAACGATGTGATTAAAAAATAAATTTTTTGAATGATTGAAACATTCTCCATACAAACACTGCTTATTATTTTCTTTTTGCAAAATTTTTACCTAAAATTTCAATATCAGCATAAAAAAAATATATATTCGAGTCTTTAAATTATGACCTTTGATATATTTGAAGAAGTAATATAAATTCATGTCTCATATACAAAACTAAAAATTCTAAGAGTCATGGTAAGCAAATTTGTGTATGATCTTTGAGTTGTTCTTAAATTTTCAAGACGTACTATTGGTTCGGAAAATTTTAGTGTGAAAATATTTTAAATCTGAGTTCTATTAGTGATTCACAGTAAAGGTCAAAGAAATAAATAAGAAAACGTTATGTTGAGTAAAATGTAATATTTCTTGCTTTATAGAAATATTCATTTACATTGTAATATTGTTTGTTTTGACAGCAGTGTTATAAGATCAAGTAAATAGCAGTAGTAAGACAATAAAATTAAATAATATTTTATAAACTGTAACATTATAAAAGCCAATTTGAATTCTTATTTTTAATATCAATTACTTTTTAATAATTAAAAATAGTCAGTGTGTGTGATCTCATTGTTATTTACTAAGTGTATTGTTGGGATCCTTAATTTAATATAATAATTTTATTTATTTAAAAATTGATTTAACTAATAAAGCGTAGGGTTTATTCGTTTTTGGTACATTTAGCATTTTGAGGTTTTACTCCGAAAGTGGCTAGAGTTTATTAAACACTGCCACTGTCTTTTGGTATTTCGTATAAGTATTAACAATATTAACAATTATTTAAATTTAAACTAATTTCACTTTTTACACGTATGAATGTATTTATGTATTTATGTATGTATGTGTGTATGTATTTGTGTGTCATCATTATATTGTAATTGTATGAGTTTTTACAGTATGCTCAAAAAGTAATTCACACATGTGTTATTTCATTTCAGAATATGTGAATGATTTTGTAGCACACTGAGATGCAGTTTTGTACATACATATTATACCAGCAACGTTTATCGAATGAATATATGTACATAAATTGTATAAAATATCTAGAAAAGAAAATCTCAAAATGTTTATGAGTAATTTCAACAAATTTACGATTCATATTTACAATAGAAAATGTGCGAAATATTGGAACCTTCTTTATAAAATTTATATATCTGATGTGTGATATTATTAGATGGCATTTATTGCTATTTTTCAATTAGTGCAGCTCACAAAAATGAAAAGAAAGGTCCAACAATATGAGAAAATTCCATTTAATGTATTGTAATACTAAAAGGAAGTGAACCGATACAAAACTGGTCCTGTTATTGGTGTCTCTTGAGAACTATTGCAACGCTGTATATGAAAAGGAATTGTTGCCTAGGACCACGGAAACGGAAACGTAAAGGTCTTAACAGGTCAATTAAGCATACACGTTAAAAAAATATTCCAATTTTCTGGGATTGTTTTGAAAAATATTACTACTGTACGGGCATTTGTTTGAGACTGGATAAGTCCGCTAACATATACTTGTGTCTATATAAGTGACGTGCAAAATTTGATAACGGCAGTAGTTGTGGATAATGAAAAAACCGAGAATCTAGGTGTTGAAAATTGCTTCTCACGATCCGATATCCCAGCCGGTGGTCATTCTGTATCGCATCTGTTCTTTCTCTAATAAATAATCAGTCGACGTTAAGTGGCATGACGTACAGTATGTAGTATATATTGGGTCTGATGTGTCGCGGAAGGGTATCCTGCTTCTGAATTGCAAGACATTATGTTGCTTGGCTGACAGCATTTTCATTTCTTTGTGTTTCATAAACTGTTGTCATCTTGACACATACTGTTGCATTGTTTTCAGCTATTTGAGTTGATATACATAGGTCTATAATGCGACGGTAGAACTGAAAAGGGAGAGATCGATTAGCTTGGTTCATGAAGGGGAAGGGAAGGGATCCAAAGTTAAATTGGATGTTAACATTCGTAGTCTGTATGACTGCAAAAATCTCGTATTGGTGATCAGCTTACGACAACTTTGAGGGCTTGGAAAGAAAATCATTTTCCAGATCTCTGATATATTAAAAAATTTTTGGTAATTCTCATATATTTTTTTTTAAATTTATTCCTCATAAACATAATTTAAACCAGAGCAGAATGTTAGATTTACAATTGCTTTGTTTATCGAAGTATTTTGGAAACAAGCTGATAACCAAGAATTTTAGGAATTCCTTTTAGGTTTTAGGATGAATACAAAATAAAACTTTTGTTACATTCAATAAAACGTTACTGGTAAAAAGCTTGATTCCACCTATTTAATATTTAATTTAAGCGTTTTTATTTTTAAATAAATACGTTTCACTTTTTCAGGTTTTTTTTTCCAATTTTGCAGAGAAAAATCAGAAAAAGTGCAACATGTTTTGTTAAATATAACCCGCCATTTAATTAGTTACAAATTTACCCCCTTATTCATAAAGACTTACAACAGGTTTATAATAGGTTTATAAAGCAAATGTTGTATGGAAATTTGCTTTATAAACCTGTTGTAAATTTTATGAATAAGGGCATTAAATGTTTAACTTTAATAACTATTTTTTTAATAATTTAATTTTCTATATAAGTTTTTTTTATTTTAAATTGTTTGTTTTTGGTATTATTTATGTTTAAAAAAGGCAGTCGAAAATATTAATTAAATTTAAAGTTTTTGTTTTTTTTTAGGTTTTTCATTTAAATTGTTTTCTCTTTGTTGCTCTTCTTTTTTGTCTTTGTTTGTTTTGTTCTAAATGAAATTTTATTTATTTAAGTAACTTATATAATGTTTTAATAAATAAACAAGTTAATATTTCTTTTTTTAATTTAATAAATATCGATAATTATAAGTTGTTGAAGAAAATAAAATAATATTACAATTTATTACATAATTGGTAGGGGTTTACATAAATTCCAAGTTTATTTTATACTTCCTTTGGTTTTGTTGGTTTTAAATAAGTTATTTTATTTTAATTATATAATTGTTATATTTTATTATTATTATAATTATTATTATTCTATCACGTTGTTTGTGTTTCCCTTTGTTACTTTTAGAAATAATGCTTAGAATATAAAATTATTTTTATTAATATTTTAATAATTTTCCATTATATTTGTTTGTTTGTTTGTTTTTTTAAGAATTTAGTTTTTGATGATAAATTGTCTAGAATGGTGCAATAATGTATTTTTTTATTCCTTTTTTTTTTAATTTCCTTTCGCAATTTGAGCTCAAATGAAGTTGTTTAATTCTCTATTCGTGTTTTCTTTTATTTGTTTATGTATTTAGTACATTTTTTTTATTGCAAGAAATTCATATAGATGCATTTTTTATTTGGAATCATGTAGAATTTGCAACAAATATTTGTTTCCTACTTAAAAGAGTTTTCGATTATAATTTAACACAGAAAAAAATAAAAATGAGTTTCAATTAAAATATTTGTGGAATCAATTAAAAATTTAATTGAAATCGGACCTGTAAACAAAATGATAGTATTAATTAACTAAAAATGTGCGATTTAATTGAAAATATAAGAAAAGGTAATTGAATCAATTAAAAATTTAATTGAAAATTATTTTAAAATCAATTAAAGGTTTAATTGAAAAAAAACATGATTTTTTTTTTTTGTGAAGTCTTTTCAACTACTATTTGCAGTTGTAATTAAATTAAAGTAAGTTGCAAAAGAAAGTAAAGTTGAAAAATATATTTATTAAGAAATTTAGTTTTGTATGGAAGTTTTTTGAAGAGTTTCTTCAGATTACCTTTCATCTGCTCGAGCCACAATTCAATATTTATAACAATTGCTTGGCTGATTATTTCATAAACTGGTGTTTATTTTGAAATTCGCAAAGCAAAGCAAATCATTTGAATTTGTTTGCTCATACATTGTATTTCAAAAAAGTTTTCTATAAATCAACGCTCCCGGATTTTAGTGAAATATACATATAAATCGTGCTAATAATCTTTTTTATGTACAACATAATCTGATAATTGCTTCAGAAACAATAATTTAACATAGAAATAAATACAGTCGGGCCTCGATTATCCGTCATTCGGTTAAACGGTAACCCTGATTAACCGTGATGGAAAAATATCAGTCTATTGTTTTTTGTTTGCAATGTTTTCAAATTGTTTGATTCGATTAACCGTGTTTACCTCTATTATCCGTGAAGACAGAATTTTTTATTAACTTCAAATTCATACATATGTACAATATAATAAACATGAAAAAGGTGCATACGATGAAGTTAGAAGCATCTACAACTGATTAGAGTAATTTTGAAATTTGGGAAGTGAGGGTGATTAGATCTAAATATACATATTTAGTATGGCATCATTACCAGTGGTAAACAGACAAAGAAACGTTTTAAATATTGAAGATAAAGTTAAAATAATTAACGAGCATTCAAAAAAATTGTGAGTGTTCAAAAATACGAAGTTTTAAAAATGAATTAATTTTTTTTAATATAAATATTTATGTACACCAATGTTCACTTGTTAAATAATAAAAGTATTGAAAAACTTTATAATCGAAATTGTTATTCGATTAACCGTGAAAATCGATTATCCGTAATATTTCTGCTCCCGACAATCACGAATAATCGAGGCCCGACTGTATGTATTTATAATTTATCATTAAAAAGGCAAAAGATAGAATACAAACATTTATGATTGTCTCATAAAGCTTTAGAAATTATTATTGGAAACTTGTTAAGAACATAATATTGGCAACATACATACGTTTGAAGTTATTTAATCAAATAACATAAAATAGAAAAACAAATATTATATTTTTGGTTTTTTGCTCGAACTTTTTTTAAATTATTCCTGAGCTGTTCACCCTAACTTGAGCTTGAGTTTTGTTTAAGAAATTTTTCTAATAATTTTATTTTTATTAATTCGTTCTCTGTTATAATTGAATAGCTACATATATGAATTTCTCACGATTTCTTTCGAATAGTCTGGAATTGGGATTTTAGGGGTGACATTTTAATTTAGTTCTCTTGTATTTGAATTTTAGCATACATACATATTTATTAATCATATGCAATATTTTCAATTATTATTAATATCTTAAATTTTTGTTATTTAAATATTTATGTATTTTGCAGTTTGGTAATTGTTTTTTTTAATTGTCGTCTTTTTAAGTTTATATGCAGTGAGTTACGGTAAAATAAACAGCTTTAGTGTTGATTTTATTTTAGATTTTCTATTTGTTACTGGTTTAATCATTTTGTTGGCTGGTTTTCTTTTGTAGTTTTATGAAAATCCTTTATAGTGTACAAAGAAAAATATCAAGAAAATGGAGTATGCTGTTGGAAACGTAATTCTAGCAATTACATCTATGGTTTTTGCGATACGTATTGGATGTGGAGGTTCTTTCTTGCGCACTTGTACAAAGCAAGTCTGTAAATAAAAAAAATTGAATTTAAGTTAAAATATTTTTTTTCAGGTAATAATGATTTATTCAATACTAATATCTAAGTCTAAGTATTTATATTTTCCTTTAAGACAATATGAAAGGGGCTTTCAAGCTTTCTATTATTATTGAGATTATAAAAATTGATTAGATTTAAACGTGGCTATTCAAAATATTTTACTCTATAATATTAATAGTTTTTTTTTTTACAAATTATACTTTTATTCTATATTTTCTTCAGATTTTTTGTTGTTTTATTTATATTTATAAATACTTAACTAAAACATAAAAACACGATTTTTTTTTTTTTTTGAAAGAGAAGTAACACTCAGGCAATGGGATAGTTAAAGAAGTAAAGGTGGTGAAAGAAGAAAGCTTTTTATATCACAACTCTGCAATTGCGCATTATTTTTATTTTTAGTGCAGAATTGCAGCGCCTCTGGTGGTGAGTAGGCACATTAATGTTAAAGCTTCATTTTATAGCCTTTATTTAATTACTTTACTTTGGTGGCGTTTGAATGCTAAACCACCGAAAGAGGGCGCTGTGATAAATATTAATTATGATAGATAGAAGAAAACTAATAATTATCAGAAACTGATGTTGTTTGAGTGGCAGCGGCTGGGAATCGAACCCGGGCTACAAATAGCAACTCATGCTTAATGATCAAATGCGTTAACCAATTAAGCTACAGCACCCTCAAATTGAAAATTGAAAATTCTTGGTATTCATCAGAAAGCATGCTCGGTTCTTATATTAAAAACAAGTAAGAGTTTATATTCGGCTGTGCCGAGTCTTATATACCCACCACCAAATTATAAGAGATTTATGTGCATTTAAGTGATTTCCGGAAGTAGACTTTATGGGGCTACGGTTAGTTATGGACCGATCATCATCACATTGAGATGAATGATTTTTATATATGTATGGACCATTTGTGTTGAATTTCAACTTAATAGTGGGTTTTGTTAGGGATTTATTCTCATCTAAGTGATTTTCGGAATTGGACTTTACATGGGGACTACAGTCATATATGAACCGATTATTATGTAATTTGCTATGACAATTTATATGTATATACGGAATATTAGTGTTGAATTTCGACTTCTTAGTGGTTTTTATAAGATAATTTTAGTGATTTTCGGAAGTAGACTTTATGGGGCTATATCAAAATTATGGACCGATGCAAACAAAATATTGTTTTGGGATTTCACTTTGTATGTTAAGATACGACTTTTCTATAGACATTTATGTACCATAAAGCCATAATCCGGGAAGACATTTGTATGGGAGCTATAAGAAATCTTTAACCGATTTCTACCATTTTCAACAGAACTTGTCCCTCTAGAGTAAAAATAAAGTGCGCAAAATTTCATGACATGATCTGCATTATATTTGAAGAAAACAGCAAAAAATATCGAGGTAGTCTGAAACTTTGATTTATAACTCTGATTCTACTTTACCGATTTTGCCTATTTGCAATACCAAACTTTGCAATCGATCAAAGAATATTTGGTAAAAATTTAATTGTTTTTTGTTTTTTTTTTTTTTCGAAGTGCTATCGTGCCAACAACAGACGGGCAGACGGTCGGACATGGCTAAATCGTTTTAAAATCTTATAAGGACCCAGAATATGTAGACTTTTTGGCTCTACGACCATTATTTCGATGTGTTGCAAACGGAATGACAAACGCATTTATTTGGTGGTGGGTGTAATAAAATCTTTGTTTTTCAATTTTGCATGATTTTAGAAAAACGTTGGTCTCTAATTTGGGTGCAATTTGAATTAAAATTTTCTGAAATTTGAATTAAACAAATCGAACAAATCATTCCGAACTTTTTTTTTTTTTTTTTTTTTTTTTTTTTTTTTTATAATACATTATATTTATTTATTGAATCTTCAGATATTGAAATGACAATAAGTTTTCGAATCTTAATACTAAAAGAAAATAATAAGTCCAGCCAGTGCTAGACAAAATATTATGATACTACAAAAAAATTTACATCCACTGATCCAGTCATCTGGTTTGCGTTTGAGTTAAAGCAAGGGTATCCCTCCTTCTCAACCGAACATGGCCACTAAAGTTAAGGATGTCTCGTGCAAGTGGGTTTGGATGGTGTTCAAGTTTGCTGACATATTTTGAGGCGTATTTTGTAAATTCGTCTTTCACCAAAGGAATGCCTAGATCTTTTTGAATTCGAGAATTTTTAACGTACCATGGAGCTGCAGTAATTATACGTAGAATTTTATTTTGACCTCTTTGAATTTTTTCAATGTTGGATGCTGAGGCAGTACCCCATAATTGAATTCCATAACACCATATTGGCTTTAGAATTGCATTGTACAACAAAAGTTTACAATCCAACTTTAATGTAGAATTTCTGCCGATTAGCCAATTAAGTTGCACTGCTTTTAATCTCATCTGTGTAAGTTTTGCGTCAATATGAGACTTCCAGGTTAAACGACGATCGAGGTGGATTCCGAGGTATTTGACTTCATTGTGTTGCGGAATAATTTGGTTATTTATTCTGATGGACGAGCAGGTATCTTTTCGCAATGTGAAAGTTATATGAATACATTTCTGTTCGTTAACCCTGATTTTCCAAAGCTCAAGCCAATTCTCTAGTTTATAAATATAATTCTGCAAATTCTGTGATGCTATTTGATGGTCCTTATGAACGCTAATAAAGGCTGTATCGTCAGCAAAAGTTGAAGTATGTATATTGGGGTCTGACGGCATATCGGATGCATAAATCAAATATAAAGTAGGACCCAGTATGCTACCCTGGGGTACTCCTGCTTCAATTGGCTGAGCGGGGCTTAAAAAATCGCCTTCTTTGATTGTAAATTTGCGACCATATAAATAACTTTTCATAAGTTTGTGGGTGTTAGCAGGCAGAGCTAATTTTATTTTGTGCATTAAACCTTCATGCCAGACTTTGTCGAACGCTTGGGAAACATCAATGAAAAGCGCGGAACAGTATTTTTTCTCTTCAAACGACCGTCTTATCACATTTACTAATCTGTGTGTTTGTTCGATGGTACTGTGTTTAGCTCTGAACCCGAATTGATGATTTGGAATACATTGAGTGTCGTTCAGAATTGGAATCAACTTAGCCATTAACAATTTTTCAAACAGTTTTGAAATTGTCGGCAGTAGGCTAATTGGCCTATATGACTCTACTTTGGTGAGGTCCTTCCCTGGCTTAGGAATCATGGTAATCATAGATACCTTCCAATCTGCAGGATAGTATTCTAGGCGTAAAATAGCATTGAAGATAAAGAGAATAATTCTTCTAGCTACACGAGGTAACTCCACGAGCATTTTGTTGCTGATTTTATCCATACCTGGAGCTTTTTTAAGGTTCAGAGTACCAATAGCGCTTTGAATATCATTAAAGCTAAGTCTTAGAGGTACAGGAGGTCTAATAACGAGTGGTGGCAATTCAGTTGCATTATTTGAGTTGTTTATAGTAAACACATTTCTCAAATGGTTAACAAATAAAGTCCCTTTCTCGGAATCGTTTCTAGCCCAGTCACCAATCGGATTTCGCAAAGGAGGCTTTCCTCTAACTGGTCTTTTTAAACCTCGTGCCGCCTTCCATAACGAATAGTCAGATTGTGGGGAACTGTCAATTCCCTCCAAGTATGATTTAAGTGAAGCCATTCTTTGGGTTTCTAAGAAATTTCTTAGTATATCTCTGCATTCCCGTAGCCTAGCTTTCAGTTGAGGAGACCTGTGAATTTGCCACTCTCTTCTAACTCTTCTTTTTTCTGTCAGGAGATGTTCGAGTTCAGCGAAATAAGTTCTGTTTGTCCTATTTCTGCATTCAACGTCATATGTGGAAGCGTGATGCACAGCTCTTCGTATGTCCTCAGTAAACTTGCCAATCGACCCATCAATATCCTCGGTAGTTCTCAACGCTACATTTTCCGTGCAGTGGGAACTTAAATACTTTTTATACTTTATCCAACTTACTCTGGATTTAGACATGTCCCGAAATGGAGAGCCATACCCTTGAAGGAAACGCATTGAAATAATAGAAGGAGAGTGATCTGAAGACAAGTCTAATGAAGGCTCCACTTGTATCGATTCTACAGGGATATTTTTCACTACTCCGAAGTCAATAATATCGGGAATCTTCCGTCGGTCCGTCGGCCAGTAGGTGGGATGCCCGCTTGAGAGTACATCTAAGCCCATTTTGGCAATGGTGTTGAAGAGTTCACGACCCTTCGGGGTCACTAGACGTGAACCCCAAAATGTGTGTTTGGCGTTAAAGTCACCAGCAACCAAAAATCTAGCTCCAAGGGAATTGAAGAAGCTGTAGTATTGATGTTCTTTTATTGAAAATCGAGGCGGCGAATAAATTGATGATAAAACAAAGTTGTATTGACAGAATTCAATACAAATGTTTGTTGCTTGTAGGTAATCCTCACATATGTTGTTCATTAAATAATGTTTTATTCTGTTCTTTATAAGAATTGCCGAACCTCCACATGCTCTTCCGCGGGGATCTTTAGTATCATACAACACGTATCCATTAATTTTGAAGTACCCTGTCGCCGTCAAGTGAGTTTCAGCAATCATCATGACATCAATCTGCTTATCCATCAGGAAGTGTTCCAGTTCGTTTTTATGTTGGCGGAGGCCGTTCGCGTTCCAAAAACAAATTTTTAAACAAATCATTTCTTTAAAATTGCTTGTAAGATAGTGGATTGCATTTTCAGCATTTCCTGCATCATGGATGTCATAGTGGTCGTAAAAGTGTTCATAGTTTGGACAAGTGTCTGCAAAGTAGTCTCTAGAGTGTTAATATTAGGCTCGTAATATTGAGATTTAGGTTCCTGCTCCAAACCTGGCATATTAGATTTAACCACGTTAGCGTAAGAAACTTGTCTAGAACTAGGCGCGTTTTCATGACTAGTGGGCCGTAACAATTGAGGAAAATTGTTACTCGATGCAAAATTAGGCTGTTGTGGATGAACAGGTAATACTGACGTCTTGTTGGTCCTTATGCCTTTCAAATGAGTGTAAACTGGACAACCTCTATAATTTGCGGTATGATTACCTCCGCAATTACTGCATTTTTTTATTTTTGAGTCGGTTTTCGACTTATCACATTGAGCAGTTGTATGTAGTTCCCCACACGCAACACAAACTGACGGCAATTTACAATACGCTTTAGTGTGACCAAATTCTTGACAATTAAGACACTGGACGGGTCCCTGACGCTTATGCGGTTCTTCCACGGTGATTCTACGATGCAGAAGGTAAATCAGATTGTAGATGGGATGGGACTCGTTTTTCTTTAAGACTATATCTCCGGGTTCAAATTCCACCCTGAACATAGGCTGAGGAATCTTTTCACGGTTTCTAATATTCGTTATGTTCTTAATTTTGAAGCCATTTTCCATTAAACTAGTTTTTATCTCGGCAGGATCAACATCTGGGTCTATACCCTTTAGAACGACTTGGAGTCCTTATGCGCTTTTCAGCTGGTAGGTATAGAAATCCCTACTCTCCCTCTCCAACTGGTTGGACAATTTTCGAAAGTCATCTTCCTTTTTCACTTGAATTTTGGTTTCGCTGATATTTCCATGTTTAATTGAGGTTACGCTAAACATATTTTCACCTATTACCGAAACAATTCCTTGTACCAATTTACTGGAAGTGGGCTCTCTCAGATAAATTGGTGGGGGCTTAAACGTTTTTTTAGGAAGTTCTGGATCATCCGTCTGGAAGAGAGCAAACCTGTTTTGATCATTTGGATTGTCAATACTCACGGTCTTGGGAGCTTTTGAATTTGATGACGTTTGAGCAGATGTCGGGCTCCTCTGTCGCTTAAGAACTGTGACGTATTTATCCATACCTACTTGTTTTCTAGGTTTAACTGCACTATTTGATGTAGAAGATATTGATGTTTTATCATCTGATGAAATCACTATATTGGGCGAACAGGAACGGCGCCGTTCTACGGCTCTTGTAGTGAGAAGATTCTCCACAGATTTTTTTAAGGATTCTTCCTCAGAGATCCATAAAGATTTTCTAGTCGAGCTAAGCTCTTTCTCAGAATTACATCTGAGAGGAACACTCATACAGTTTTTATGCGATTTTTAATGTTTTTTATTATTTTTTTTTTAATGTTTTTTATTTTTTTTTTTTTTTTTACCGTAGGTATTTTTACCTATTACGAATTATTTTTTAACTTTTTGTTTTATTTCGACCTATTACACTTTTTCACCTATTACGATTTTTTCACCGAAAATTCAGCCGCACTAAAAATAACACGTCCGAACAGTTCAACAACACTATGTGTAATGATTCCGAACTAAATAAATATTTTTCATTCCATTTGGCAAACTGCAAGATTTGTTGGAAGTTGTGGTTAAACAAATAATATCGATCTCAAATATAATAGCTACATAAAAATACTAAAATGCTTCCCAAAGAAACTCTGAATAACAAACTTATTTTGTTCGCTTTACTTTCAGTTAATTTATTGACTGAAGTCCTTTCATGTACTTACCTCAGTTGCGCAACCATTATTGGCTGAATGTGTACAAGGACTGCCACTACTTCCGCCACATGTAGTACAAGCAACAATTTCATTGGGTCCACCGGCATCACGTTTCTTTTCACCCTGATAGACAGCAGTAAATTTAAAGAACTTTAATTATAATTTCATATTTACGATGCAAAAATATTTGTACAAATTATCACGTTGAAAATTTAATACATATAAATATAGCAATATTTTATTTTTATTAGAAATTTTAACAAAATTTGTACAATAAAAAATTTACAAAGTTGCATGTATGTACGTACGTACAATTTATATGTATTTATGTACAATTACATACAAAGAAATAAATTATAGTTGTGTTTGATTTAATACGAGTACGTTTAAAAAATGAGACCATAAAAAGTAAAATTACAAATAGAAGAACAAATTAAATTTGCATTTTGGGGAATACATGATTAATACACATTTATTTATATATTTAAATTTAAATATTTATTATACATTTATGTAAGTTGTAATAGCATTTAAATAAATTGTTGTTAGTTTTATTATAGTTGTTGTATTTAAATGTACAATATATTTACGAGATTATTAAATAGCAGAGTAAACAACAAAAGTTTTGCAAAAAAGCAATAAAAAGTAGAAAGACAAAAAAAAAAGCACACACACAAATAAACAAAATACATATATTTTTATTTTTTTGTTTTTGTTGTTCTTAATATACAATACAATTTTATCAGACTAAACAATACAAGAATTAAAAATGAAAAAGAAAATCTTTTTCTTAAAGTTTTTACGCAAATACATTTAAAGTTTTTATACTTACGGGCTGGATTAGTAAATGTCGTTTCAGAGAAGCATTCAAAGGTTAAAAGAGGAGAAAACAAAACACACAAATTTATATTAAAGAAAATTGTAATTCATGTGGGAATTTAATAAAACATTATTCCATTACACTGCAAGTATGATTTATGATCCAAATACACTGAGAATAATTTATACTTGAACATATTACATTGATTTCAAAATTCGCAAATAATCTGTGTGAATTTCATTATAAGCGTTATTTAATAAATATTTTGTTGAAACAAATTCAATTTTATCTTTAATCTATTACGAAAGAGCCGTTGTCGTAAAAAGAAAACGACACTCATAATAAGGCTGATTATCTATTAATCACCTGCAATAGGATATCGACTGTTTAGGTGATGTTTCGGTAAAGCTTCTACGATTTGTAAATTCAAGGTTAGCTAGCATTGGTGATTAGCAAACGTTACCCGTAAAATACTGTTACCGTAATTGAGTTTCCACAGAAGTAAAAAAATAAATATAATAACACCATTTATTTATAATTATATAATGATTTCACAGTTCTCGGTTATGTTGGTTTTACTATTGGAATCATTAGAAGACGCACACAGTAACGTTTGCAAGTTGCTTAAGTTAATTTTGAAAAAAAAAAAAAAAAAATACGGCGCAATCACTTGTAGTTTATTTGTCCAAATAATCGTCAATAACAGCATTTGCTTCAATAAACTATGGATCGCAATACGCCAAACGCTAAATGATAATACTGTCACCGTTTGGAGCACTTTAGTAGCCACGTAGGATGGCCAACACAACTCGGAATGAAAATTTAAACGCAATTTTTAAACAGTTGGTCCTATCGGAATTGGTACAAAAATATTCTGTTAGATATTAAAAATATTTTGAATTTTAGTTTTCACATGTGTATAACTCGAAAACTAATAGAAATAAAAAGCACATGCTCAGACTTTAAAACTTTAAAGAAATTATAAAAATCTTTAAAACGAGACGCGTTTAAAAAATTAACACATCAAAGGTGTCCTACTTTAGACCCCCCACAGTGCATACTATATATGCCATATTTGTATCCAAAAAAAATTCGATTCGTCCACACTGTGCAACGCGAGATAGAAATAATTTACGTAAGGAAACATTTGACGAACGATTATTATTATTATTATTATTTATTATTTTCCCTTTGCAAATTGAACACTGGGAAGCTGAAACCCTCGTTACATCGAATACTAGTATATTGTAAAAATTGTGAAAAAAGCTTCGAATGTTGATCCACAATAAGATTTACTATGCTTTTATATGTATAATTATTTTATCATGACGGATGTTTAACATATTTGACGATATTTGGGGTTTCTGATATACCAATATAGGAACTAATTTCAGTGTCTAAAGAACGCCCATGTTCCAAATTTTATTAAGTTATTACGGTTCAAAGACTAGACTGGAAAATTTTAAGTTGCGTGTAGGTTCATTTCATTTGGATGTTACAAACATCAGTACAACATAATGTAGCGGGTATACAACTAAACTATAGTTTTAACTATTAAACTGAAATTAATTTCTTTTTGAGTAATTATTTATTTATTATTAAAATGCAACGATTCATTTAGATTTAGTCAAGCAACAATACCATTCTAGAAGCGCTCAGAAAAGAGCCCAACTAAAGAGCATTTTCGGAGCGAAAAAAAAAATTTGCTTAAAAAATTAATATTTTTTTTCCATTTTTATATATTTTTTTACTGTAAATACAATTTATTTAATTTTTTCCATTTCTAATTTAGTTTCTTTGTAAATAAATTCGCTTTTTGTTTAAATAAAAACAATTAAAAAAAATGTGAACTTTTAGTTTTTTGTATTTAAAATTGCAATGACTCTTTTCCGACATGATGTAAGAGCTCTTTCTGAGCCCAAAAAACCCTCATAAAAGACTCTTTTCTGACATTATCTAAGAGCTTTTTCTGACGGACCATTTTCGAATGTAATGACCCTCTTTTCTGAAGGTTTTCGGAGCAATAATGATTGTTTTTTGGGCTCATGAACGCTCCGGAAAAGGTGTCAGAAAATACTCTTTTCGGACTCATATGGCTTGCTGGGGCTCTGTTGTAGACCAGACACCTAGCCACCTAGAATGTGTGATTGTTTTGGGGGCTATGTGAAGTCAAAAGCCGATACCGGTAGAAATGCTAGAAAGATTGATTAAATATTGTACCTTCCGATTGGATCACCGTAGATCGACATCAAATTCTATTTAAGTGTTTTATTGAAAATTAAAGGAAACATCTAGAATACATGGACGTATTTTAAATCCACAATGCTACACAGGGCGATTTTTTACTTGAATATATAAAAAATATATATGTACATACTATAAACTCATATTCGAAAAAATATTTCAATATAAATATTCTCAGTGTAAGTTGTCATATTATTTGTAATTTTTATATATTATTTTGTTAAATATGCGGTTTGTATGTTTCAAATTATTATTTTGAGTTTGGCATGAGAATTTTGCTAAGTACTGTTTTACAAGGCTTATGAAAATGTACATGATTAAAATGAATGTTTTTATTGTACTCGTATGTAAGACGTATGTGTTTATGGTATGGAAATATGTAGACACTTATACAAAATACAAATTACCATAAAGTTGCTGTCGGAAGATAAAACTATTTAAAAAAGCATTATAATTCTACATATATACTAAATACATGTATAGGTATATGTGTATAAGTATATATGTATTATGTTTTGTATGTATGTATGAGCTCTTCCTACACTTTATATTTTTTAAGGACTCTTACAACTTCTTGAAATGTATGTGTAATCAAGATATTTAAATAGATCTTTTGTTAACATTTTGTTAAATGAATTTTATTTAGTTTTTGATTAGGGAAACGTTATTTATCTATTATTAAAATATAATTACAAGTAATATTTTAACTTGATTTATCGAGCTATGTTATGATTACCATACGTCTGTTATATTGAAATCTATGAAGGAGTTGGAAAGGAAGCGTACTATCCCTATCTCGAACACACATACGTTGAATAGTGATGTGCAAGTTGAAATAAGTCCTCAAAAAAACTTAAAATAAGTTCAATTGAGAGAAATTTATCAAGAATTAAATACAAACTTTAAAAATGTTGCTCTTACATACACAGAGTAAGATTCTGTCTGTGAATTTAATACATCTTTTAAATGTTAATATATAATTTCTAAAACTTTATGGCAATATGGTTTGTCCTTCCATCAAAACGATGATAATTTGCAGAAGAAAATGAATTAAAACATAAATGAAAATGTAGAAATAATAATTTTAAAAAGTTTAAAACTACAGCTACAGATGATAATTTTATGGGCAGCTGAATTGAGTTTGTGTAGGGCCAATAGAAATGTGCAGGAATTTTTAAAGGTTTCAAAAGAACAGCATAGCTTTTTAAATATCTACTTAAATGTGTGTATTAAGTGAATGTGAAATAAAAGCACAAATTAATAGTGTTTGTTTTAAGGGTGATCCTTAATGATATTTTACATATTACATTTTATATTTTATTTTATTTATCGATATTTTGATTTATTTAAAATTTGTGTTTTACAATTAATTATGAACCAGACATCGTAATATTCTAACGTTTATATATGTATGAACAATGTACATATATAGACATGTATTTGAAATTATTAAAAATTGGATATATAAGGTTTATATAAACTCAAACCTGAATTATTTATTACAAATAGAATAGTGTGAATAATATCATACATTCTGATTACTCAATATACTGATTTATCAATTAAGCAATTAATAAAATTTTTAAATAACCAAAAATTTGATTACTACATTTATTTTACTTCAGATTTTTTAAATTTCAATATTTTTGTTCAAAACCATTATCCCATAAAGTACCGTACACAGAGTGTATGAGCAAAAACAGTGTTATTTAATTTTTTTTATCATATTTGTGCCCGTCAAAGTTCGCGAATCCAATTATGGTCAATTCTTTTGAAAGTCGTTTATTTACAGGACAGAGTAAAAGCTTTCCCTATTGGATTATATGTAGGCCATAAAATTTCCTATGCATAAAAATCTTTAACTTTGTAGAGATTTTATTGACGTAGTGCTTTCGCTTAAAGATGGAAGGATGCACTAAGTGTACACTAGTATCAAAGAAAGTTGGTAATATACGATTACTTACATACAGTACAGAAAGTACGAAGCTCACCATAGCCAAATGTTCAAAAATAAAAAAACTCCCCTTGAAGAAATAAGTTTTAATATGATAACGCAAACTCCTTTAGATAGTTTGCATCTTATTAATCTTGGAGTTATGAGGAAGATGGTTGTTAGAAAAGACTAAAAAAAATTTGTAAAAATATCTTACGAGCTCGTAAAGTTCAAGGAATTTCCACGGAAACCTAGATCATTAGATGAAATACATAAATGGAAAGCTACTGAATTTCATCAGTTCTGGTCCAATTGTTCTTTGCAACAACGTTTACCAAGATATTTACTATGAGTTTTTGGCTTTACATTGTGTTTATAGACTACTTAGTAGTTCAAGGCTTGTTTACAGTAACGCAAAAGTAGCCAGCTATCTGCTTCAGTTGTTTGTTGAAAACTTTCCTACTGTGTTTGGCCAAGATAGTGTCTCTTTTAATGTACACAATTTGTTGCATATAGCACCTTGCGCAGAAACGTACGGCCTCTAATTTGTTTTTCGGCTTATGATTTTGAAAATAAACTCCAAATTTTATATAAACTTGTTTGAAAACCAACCTCGATTAATATAGAAAATTTCTAAATAAAGCATAGTACTCTGTTCAAAATTTCAAGTGGAATGCTGTCAAAATACATGTTAAAAAAATTCACATGGAATTTTCATGAATAAATGTTGCAGAAGTAGTACTCTGTTCATTTTGTGAAAAACATGTGAAATGTATCTGGCAACATTATTTTTTCACAGCGAAATAATTAAAGTAGCAATTGTTTCACGTGGGATTTTAATCCAAAAGCTCTTCTGTCGCAACAACAATATCTATTACTTGTTGTGCTGCTGCACAAGATGCATGTAATATTTGTTTATTCATTTTTATTTAACTATTTCGATTCAACACAGATTTTTAAATATTTTAACTTTTATTTAGTTTCGATTTAAATTTACAAAAAAGCAAAACATATGTGTTTTGTTTACATAAGTAAAACAATGTGGCGTACTTTCAATTAAAAAAACGTCAAATTAAGTAAATTCGCGTGATAGACAACATTGGCTACACGTCAAATTTTCCGTATGAAATAAATAATGTTGCTCAACATTTTTTCCAACTTTGAACAGAGTACTAGGCTTAACTAAAAATTTGATTAATCTGGATTTTTTAAATTTCAATATTTTTGTTCAAAACCATTAACCCATAAAGTACCGTACACAGAGTATATAAGCCAAAACAGTGTTATTTAAATTTTTTTTATCACATTTATGCCCGTTAAAGTGATTTTCAGAATTGCACCTTATATGGGAGCTATGGCCAATTATGTACCGATAGCCATAAACATATATGGAATGATTTCTCTATAATATATCTATTTGCATTGAATTTTATATAGATACGAAAATTTTTAAGACATTAATAGTCGTTAAAGTGATTTTCGGATGTAGGCCTTAGAAAGTTGTCCTCCAAACCGGGAACACCTCATACAAAAATCATGCATCCCATCAGCAGGTTTGAAATGATTTCAGGTAGGAATTCATACATAAAACCTGCACCTTTTGGAGCACATTTTTTACTGGCTTATCTATTAATTCTATCCCTTGATTAAAAAAGTTTTTTTCAAGGCCTTCAAAATAGTGGTTTACAACTGTAGTTGCATTTTCATTTGAGGTAAAAACCCTTGAAAGCTAACCTTTGGTTTAAATATTGTGAGTTTCTTATAAAATATAAATTACTTTCACTATTTATATTTGTTTCACTAAAATATTTAAAATTATGTATGTAACTCAAAACCACATAAAATGCATATATATGTTTTTTTTTATCATTAATTTATGCATTATCATTGTTAAAAAGACTTAGCCTTTATATGTCCGCAGCGCGACAAGATGTGGATATATTTGTTGAAACAATTCTTGTAGTTCAACAATTTAACAATGCAAATCTTAATATATGTCAATTTTAGAACAAGCTTAGATGCAAAAGTCTTATTTGTTTACATTTAGCTACTTTTACTTTGTAAAACTTCTTCAATTATAGCATTCAAGTATGAGTACTCAGTAGTAATCAATATGTACTCAGTACATATTTTTGCTTGCTACCAATAAAAAGTGAAACTATCAAGTCTTTATTAAATATCTTAAAAGATACACCCTAAACGATGCGTGTATGTAGGTATGAATGTATGTATGCATTAACATAAGAAAAGTATATTTATGTAGACTTGTGCATGTTGCCCTGAATTTACTAGATACATTAACGAAGCAATAAAGAGAAAAACCCAACATCAACTACAAGAACTACGTACATAACGAACATAATTAAATCATAACAACAACGGCAGTAACTGAAAATTATGACGACAACAACAGAAACATAAACATTTACTAAGTGTTCATAATTAGCAGAGATAAAAAAAGAAGAACAATTATAATTTGTAATGTGTTTCATACATACATATGTATAATGTATTCATTTACAGATTCATATATATGTATGTTTTAAAGCAGATTTAAAGATGTAGTTGTGTTAAAAAACAATAACAAAAGCAAAGTGAAAAGACAGATATAAACTCAAACATTAACTCAAACTCAAACACTAACACAAACATTAACTCCAACATCCAAACATATAAAAATCAATGTGATGTAAATAAATCTGTATGATTGTATATACATGCATATTTGTTTACATATTTGTGCATATATTTGCATATGTATGTAGACATGTATGTATGTATGTGTTTATTTATATTTGTAATATCGATTTTCTAAAATAAATAACAAAAAATATCAAACAATTTGGCCAAACAGAAGAGAACAGATACAAATTAATGTTTGTCATTTTCTTGTTTATTTTAACATTTATCTGTGGATTTATTTATTGTATCTACTCACTGATTTTCATTGAAACATACAATTTTGTGCTGCTGCTATGCCTGACGGACTCTAGCAAGTGTTGGTTCCGTTTCCGTTACCGTTCATGTTGATTTATGTTTTGATTATATAATTTTGGGGCAAATATTTGTAGTCAGATTTAGATGCATAACATTTAAAATTAACACTACATTTACTGAATAATTAATACTGCTTATTATGTAAAATCGTAGATTTGTTTAGTTAGGCAAACAGACTAATTATAATTATAAAATGCATAATATTGTAGTTGACTAAAAAAATATGAAACCTGCAATTGCACTTACTATTTAAAATTTGTGATGTTAAACATTTACAGAACAACTTTCTTTAAAGCTGATTGGGACATGTTGATGTTAAAATGATGCATAAATATCATCATCATCACATGACCATAATCACATCATCGGTATAAATTTAATTCCCTAACTATGTTTAAATTGTTTTCACTCAACAATAGTAAAATCAAAAATCCAATCGAACTACGATCTCAACTAGAAACACAATGGCATAATTTTACCAACCCAATTTAAAAAATAAATTATTTCTCTAAAATTACAAAAGATCGCGATAAAAATTGAAATATGTATGTTGATAGTTTGTGGCGGGCAGGTTGTTTGACTTCTTCTCCTAATTGTATCTATTTGAAATGTGACGAATCCACCAAATTTCGTGTCACTAGCATAGAGCGTGTTCACAACTTTGCCTAACATTTCCTTATCATCAAAATATTGGTCTAGTTTTATGAAACGGGATAGTGTTTAATCAAAACAAATAGTCGATAACTCAAAGAATAAGAATTTTATGACACTGCACTCACTGGTGCATATGCCTAAAAATTTAGGCTAAAATAACATTTAAGGATAATAAGAAATTGGTTTAATAATTATGTTTGAATTCTTAACTGCAAACATATAATTGTATTTACACATTACCCTTTGTATTCTAAGCATGGAAATGACATGTATAGGGCAAATTTAATTATTATGAAATTAAAATTTCTATGCTTAGTTAGGATTGTAAACTTTTCTTTCTAACTCGATTATTAAACCAATATTATGTTACATGCAATGGATAATGGCCACAACTTTCAATGCAGACATAATTCCAAGACTCCAAAATAAAATTTTACGAATGATCGCAATTGCCCTCGGTATATAACAAATGGGAATATGTATACCTATACCTCGCTTTGCGCTGTTTTGTTTTGCGTTTTTTCAAAGTTGCGTCGCTGCTTAATTAGTAATAACTATCACTGTGCGTCGTTAGATTTTCGAGGTTGCGTTATTTTGGGTTCGAGTCTTTATTTATTTTTTTTTAATTTTTGCAAAATCTGCAACATCATTAGATGCTAAAACCATGACCCGTACAAGAAGTGTTTTGATGATCGAAGTGGAGTCCCTGCTTTCTATTTGAATTGAAAATCAAGTTGCGCAGGGAATACCATTGCGTGAAATGGTATTTCAGACAAAAGCAAAAAGCTAATTTGATGACATAAAAAGTAAATCATTATTCAACGATTATGATAAAATAAAGATTACGCCAACGCTAGTAAAATTTCAAAATGTTCTGCGCATGTTGGAACTGTGACGTCACACGTTCTGTTTATCTATTGGCTAATTTTTTCTAACTTGTTTTTTTTTATTGTTGTTGCATTTGCTCACTGAACTCTTCATGTTTATATTTTTTTTTGTTTGTTTTTGTTTGTTTTTCTTTTTTAAACAGCTTTTATTTACACTTTTTACACGACAATGAACGTTTTTAATTAATTAAATATAATTTATCACCAAATGCAATGCCAAATTAATTTATTTTATCAAAACCCGATGTAATATTTTTTAGAACTCTCAAAGTGATTTCAATTGCAAGGTTGCCAAGATAGTTTAATTCTAACACATGAAACATACTTGGTAACCCTACATCACATAACGGGAAATCATGCGCATGGCGTAATCTTTATTTTATCATTCTTGGTAATAGAGACAATTACAGTCGTTGAAAAGAAAGCTGTTCAGCAAACATTGGACCAACTTTTTGTGAAAGAAAGCCGACAACTTGGTTTTTTTCGTAATCGAGAACCTATCTTTGATCTTTACATTGGGCCATAACCATAGTCACAAAAAGTGTACTTTAATAGTTAAAAAGTTGACTTTTGTTAAAAGTACACTTTACTTTAACTATAGACACGTAGAAGTAGATTTTAACCGCTAAAACATACTTTTAATTTAAAACCAGCTGAAGTTGCTTTTAAATAATTTAACATCACTTTAAAATCAACCAGCTGTTTATGCAAAAAACAAAAACTGGATGTGAACAAAAATATAAAAAAGTAAAATAATTTCTCTTTCTGCAGTAGCCCATTCGATTCTCTTTCTTGTTTGTTCATGTAAAGAGTTATCTAAAAATCAACGCCAAAATAGCCTAATTATGATATTAATCTTAACTTCTCCAAAAACTTTTCTTAAATTTTCCCGCTTAATTTTATTATTTTGCCGATTTTAGTTTTCTTTTCTATTTTCAATGGCAGCTATTTAAAGCTGCCACTTGCTTATTTTTATTTACAGTTTGTATGAAATAATTTTCTACATATGAGGTGGCACCCAGTTAAAGTCGGTTTAACTTAAAACGACCTTAGATCTTAACTATAGTTACAAAATAATTAAAAGTAGGTTTTAAGTTTAAAGTTGTTTTTAAAAAGAACCGACTTTAGTGTTTGTCTATGGTTATGGCCCATTGTTCGCTATAGAAAATCTTAATTCACTTTACTTCGTTTCATAAACATAAACTTGCCTTTTTTAAAAACTGAGATTCGAAAATATTAAAAAAAAGCCAGTAATATATTAAGAAATAGTGGTTACATTCGGATAAGAAAGGATACAGCAGATCTGAGCGAAACACAAGACGCAAGAATGCTAATTTAATACATACATATAAACAACAAAGGATAAACATTTTTAGATATAAAATATTTAACATCGTTAGTTCACTATCAACTCCTTTAATTTTTGTTTAGCTTTTAGTTTGAATTCTGCCATCTCGCAACCTATAAAGTTTCCTTAAATAATGACCAGAATCAAATCATAAAGACAGTGACAGAGTAGGCTGCACGCAAATTTAATTTATTTTGAAAATGTCTTCAAGAAAACACATATACAACAAACATATTTATTTAACTTTAATTAGTACTTTTTAATTTGGTTATTTAATTAATATATTATTTATAAAAAAGCAACAACACAACACAAACACTTATGACGGCAGAATGTTTATAAAGAAAAACCACAAAATTTGTTTATTACAATTGCAATAGGCTTTTTTCTTGACTGTAATTTGAACCGAAACGAGAATTTGAATGCAAACTTGTATCAAATTTAGAAAGTATGTATGTATTAGAGAAAAAGTGTGAGTGTATTAAAATTTAAAAGACAAAACTTGATCGTGTAACCCTTAAGTTAATGAAAAAAATGTCTACCTTATTAAAAGTTATTCTAACATAATTTTTAGTAAGTCGTTTGAAAACAATAATGTACATTTATATGAATATAACTACATACATATATACAAAGTTTTTATAGTTTTTTATATTTTTTGTTACGTAAATATGTTATTCAACAATTTGCTTAAGCCCAGACTTACTTACTTTTAAGATGTTTGACAATTTATATGGTTTGACCTATTTTTCAACTATTTTTAACTCAATAAATTTTCCATTTAATTTGCAGCCGCAGCCACATTTAGTTAAGGTTTTATGACACGAATAGTTGTTAGCATATAATACAATAAATTCAAAAATATTATCCATCATAGTCATAATTTTTATTTGTTTTTCTTCAGTTATTGTACGATTTTCATTAGCACTAGTGTTAGTAAAAGTTTTAAACAGGAAACTAAAAGTCTCTTACTGCCAAAAATCAAAAGCCAAACACTGCTGGTGTTAGTTGTGGCTATAAATGTATGCATGTGCTTTGTTGTTTAGTAAGTGTGAGAAAATAACAATTAAAACTAATATAAGTAAATTCATCACAAATAAAGTTTCAACAATGTTCAAGATTTAAACATCGCCATCATTGCGACAAATATGTATGTTGGGGGGGGGGGGGGGGCTGAACAACACCAAACAATTTTGTTCCCTTGCAAATTAGTTGGACGGAGAATGCACAAACAATTTGTTATATGGAGATTGGAAAAACAGTTGTTGCACTTACAAGATTTCCTGTTCCGGAAATTTCCTTTATTCCGGCTATTTCCCTTTGTAAAACATCGTATTGTGAACTGGGTGAAGTTGAGCGTGACGATTTCTTACGTGGTGGTTTTATAGGCATTTGCTCAACATACGTATGCTTGGGTTCTGGCTCTGGTGACTTAGTGGCACCATTTATATCCGTTTGAATTGTACTTTTGCAAATTAATGGTGGTGTATTGGTCGACATTGACTGGGTGCGACGCAATTTAGGGGTTTCGGCAACATCATCGGTGGTATCACTTTCAATAGTTACAGTTGTAGTTGTAATAGAAGGCACAGCTGAAAATGTTGTTACGCCACCGGGTTCCGTATAAACGTGTTCGTACACCTGCTGGGGCGTTTCTCTGGTGGCCATCTCAACGGGTTTGTCCACGTTTGATCTGCGTCTAATTGATCTGGAGCGTAAGTTTTGAACAGCCGTTGCAATTATCCCTCCCGATGGCTCCTGGTAGAAGTGAACACGTGTTAGAGGCTCTGATGTCGGCGTTGCTGGTGTTGGCGTTACACCCATACTAGTTCCAGCACTAGAAAGCCCTGCTGCAGCCTTTTCAGACGATAAAGCAGCATGAAATTCTCGTTCGATTATTTCCTACATTTTTGTACAGTTACTTGGTACACCAAATATAATATTGTCATGATGATATTTATATTTTTTTTGGTATTGTATTTGAGTTTTTGTCTATGAATTATGTAGGAGGGAAAATTTTGGATTGATTGTTAGAATATGTATGCATCATCATGGAAATATGTATTAGTAAATACAAAGCTATATTATGTTTTTGTGAAAAAATTTATATTTTTATACATTAGCTGATGCTTGGCAGATCAAGGTTATGGCATACATTAAAGCCATGTTCGAAAGTATGTTAATTCATATACATACATACATTTTAGTTGCTAGCCAATTGCATATATACGATATTTAGTTAAATACCTGCAACAATAATGCAACATTTTCGGAGATGTCTAGAAAATTTTTTTGTTTATACAATTGACCATCATATTATTTAAACAGAATCATTTGATTGTTCAACTAGTATTAAATACACAATAATTTATTTCCTAACAATTTCCAGTCACTTTTGATAACTTTTTGTTATGTAGAACTTATTACACGTGTAAGGATATGTGGGTATTTTACATGTAAACAGAATTGTGGTGAGTCCTTTCCATGCTCACATTCATGGACACATAATATTGTTTAAATTAAATATATTTATAGGCTATAAGGCATTTCTCACATAAATCTAGTCACATAAATGTTTTAATATTTATGCAACAAAAAAAGGATTTTAAGTCACAAATTGTTACTAATTTATTAAAATTAAAGAAACTAAAGTCATTTCCTCGTATAAAAATCCTTATTTTTATTTTAATGGATCGCATTAACTGTTGCACATCATTTCGATACACCTGCTCTGAATTGTTAAATTAGCAAGAGTTGATAATAAAGTTTCTGCCAATTTAACAACACTGGGCAATTAGCAAACGATAGTTCAAGCGGAGTACTACTGTTGTTCTTGACAATAAAAAAATTTTGTGAATTGGAAACTAATCGAGTAATATGTTTCTGCAAGTATTCTTTTATAAAATATCCGTAGCCATAGTTGAAAAGGTGGGATGCTCTTTAGATTACAACAAATTGCTTTCCATACTACTGCCTTTTTACGTAATTAATCTATGTACAGACGATTGTCAGATCATACAATGTTATCAGATCTGTAGTGCGAGTCACTAACTTTTAAAACTTTCAACAGGTTTTACCATTAACCAGACATTTTGATGTTTGCACTAACCACTATGTGATTCACTAACTTGTTTTTAGCCACGGTAAACAGTTTTATTTTTCTCTATATTCAAATTAAAGTTACGTGGCAACTTTGTGAAATGAAATGTCAAAATAAGAGAAAAGAACAAAGAAGAATAGGAAAAAAATACAATTCAAATATCATTTTTTTGAAATTTTAAAAAGCAAATAATTATTATTTTATTTATTTTAATTTTGATAGGATCAATACTCTTACTCTTACGTCTGGTGAGCAGTTGAGTGAAATGGTTGACTACATGATGAAGGTGGTGGTAAAGTAAAGAAACTCCACGGAAAATTGGAGTTTGATAAGATGTGGAGCGAACTGGCCGATTCTCTTAATTGTCTTGGCGGTGCACAGAAAAAGCAACAAGCGCTTACCGAAAACAAGCCGTTGACTCAAGGGCTTTAAGTGAATTGGGAAAGCGTGTAATTGCTATTATTGGCAATGAATATATTGAAGGGAATACGTCCGTTGCTGAAAATATTCCAGTGGAAGAGGTAAGTTTCAGCGAAGTTAATATGTACGGTTATCTTCAGCAAATTTCTTTCTTCATTAGAAACTACAAATTCTTCTTGAAGACGGCCAAGAATTTCTGATGCCATCGCCAACAAATATAAAAGCAACATTGGATTGGCGATGTGAAACACCAAGCACTTCAAAGAGGGCACCTCAAAGACGTTCTATATATAATGTCTTGGGAATTATGTACATATGTATGTATGTATATAATAAAATATGTACAATTTCAATAAATAAATGCTTAAAAACAGTTTTTCTAATTTATTAATTTATGTTTTTTTTTGATATTTCTGCACAAACGACATTAATTTTTATATTTGGCTTGCAAATTGTTTTGCATAAGCAAAAACAAGTTCCTAGTGAGGAAGCACTGTCAGCTAGCTCATTATCAGAAAAATTTTAGGCTAAATACTCAAAATCCATTATATATTTTTTTTTATTAAAATTACAATTTTTATAAAAAATTAATATAAAAAGAAAAACTTTTCTAAATACACTTTAACAGCACCAAAAATGGTGGCATTTATAAACCACAATTTATTTGGTTTAAAATAACAGCTGATTGAAACAGCTGACTTTAAATGTCAACAGAAATCGTTAAAGTGTTAGTGAAAAGCAAAATGGTTAATTTTGTGGTTAAAATTTTTAAAAGAAACAATTGTCGTTAAAAATGCTTACTGAATCGCACTACTGACAATGTGCTAGCAATGTACTGAAATTGAAAAATTGTTAGCAAAAGTTGAATTGCCAGTTCAGACGAATATAAGAAAACCTTACAATTTCATTGGCACAGAATTGTCACACAATAAATTTATCTGTCAACCATCAGTTCACATGGTTGTCACATTGTTGTATGGCAAAATTTGTCAAATATTGTCATGGAACAAAAAATAACAATTGCATGTATGTATTTTATCTGTATGTATGTACTAGAAAGTAGTGGGGATGAAGAGAAAATAAAAAAAAACGTCGCAAAGTGTGGGTAAAAAAACTGCCAGGAATCTGCGAACTCTTGGCATAAAAACTCTTTGGGAAGTTTTTATTCAACGCAACCAATAAACTTAGCCGTGCCTCAACTTTTTCGAAAAGTTTCATGTAACCACACGAATTCTACCTCCCTGCGGTAGGATTTTTGTTCAAGTCTTGATTTTTTGTCGCCTTGTTGGCGGCTGACTATAAAAATACAATACAATTGGCTAATAGCTCCACTCTATGACGCAGGATTCATTAATACAATATACTGAAAATGCTTTATCTGACAACGTTTGAAGACAAAAATTGCAAGTTCATGCGGTTGTTAGACATTTTCTAACAATGTTGTAAGATCTGATAACCATCTGTACATAGGTTTAGTGTTGTAGTTTTTTGGGCGGTCATTGTTGAAGGGTTTCGGATTTTCACCTGTTATACATTTATAGATTTCACCATATTGTAGGACAGATTTTTTTTCAAGAATTTTTTTATTAAGTGCAATACACACAGCTTTAAGGGAAGCAGTTTTGTAATTGAATTAATTTTTTATTTCATTATAAATTTTATAAAATATTTCTGGAAATTACCATTATATTTAAATGTTAGTTTTAGGAAAGATTCATTGCATTTGTCTAATTTTAGATATATTTTCTTTATTTTTTTCATCAACAAATTTTGTTACAATTTGTTTTATTTGGTGATTGGCATTAAATAAGAAAATACGAATATGAACATCATATTTCGATTTCCGATAATATGACATATCTGCATAAAAGGAAACTAATTTTGCTTATTAGAGCATATTTTTAAAATATGAGCATATTTATATGGGTTTAAAGGATATTTTATATTTAATATATTTATTATTATTCTCACAAAAAAAGCTACAGCTAGATTTTTATAAATTTTTTTTAAGAAATGATTTTTAAACTTATAAAGCCGCTAAAATATAGTTACTCAAATAACAACAAATGCCGTTTCCGCTGAAATACCATTACTGAAATTCTAAAAACAAATTAAAATTATGAAAACATTAATTTCATTATTAATTATAATTCAAGCATACTCAAGAATAATAAGGAAAATGTACATATAAAGCGTGATCCATTTCAAGGTTCCCTATTAAAAAAAAAAACACAAATATTTCGAATTTATTGCGAACAAATGTTGGCCGTTGCTACGTCGCAGATGGTCTATCCGTTGAGTCCATTTTACGAATGAGATGCGTGAGGTTTACGCGGGTATGTCCGCATAAATTTTAGACTTTACATATCCCCACAGGAAAAAGTCTAACGGTGTGATATCACACGACCTTGGTGGCCAATCGATCGGCCCAAAACGTGAAATTACGTGCTCACTTAATAAATCCATTGATTGATGCGATGTGTGGGAATTCGCGCCGTCTTGCTAAACCAAATGTCGTCGAGATCACGAACTTCAATTTCAAGCATCAAATAGTCGTTTATCATGGCACAATAACGGCCGAATCGACTCTCCACGGTCTTCGTGTACACTCTTAGCTACGACCGCTATATTTTGCTCACAGCCTGCTGGACGTGGTCTATTCTGTCGAATATTATCTAATAATGAATGCTGGGTCTCAGTAGCCCGATTATGTGGACCACAAGTTGAGTGAAGTGCACGAAACACATTCCTTGCAGAACGTGATTTTTTGTACTAAAAAAAGGCGTAAGTTTTTCTATTATGAAATGCCAAACAATACTAAACAAAAATAACATGACAGCATGACACGCCTCACACGTTAATCTGTCAAAAAAAAAAAGGCTATTGAAAAAAGTATCTCTACTTGAATCACCCTATATATGTTTACATTTATTTGTGTTACTGGGCCAAATAAAAAAAGTAGTATAGTAAATAGCTATTTTAACAAATAGGCTTTCTCTGAAAATAAACTTTTATTATGTTAAGTTTTCAAAGCCATATAATTATAAATATGACGAAGTTTTTTAAGATAAGATAAATTTATAAATTTGTAGTTATTACACTTTTCAATTTCAAGATCTTTGGTACGTATGTTTTTAGTGTCTTTAAAAACATATCAGCCTAATCGTATGAAAAATACATGCTGTGTTGTAGTCGAGGCAACACAACATTTTAGTGTTGTGAATGATAATCGGGCCCCTAAGGTGAATTCACCCATTCGTTCTTAACAAACAATTTGTTCGAACATTTTTTTGACGTCTCTATTTTTGAGAGAGAGAAAATATTTTTTACTAACTTGAATTGGTTTAAGGCAGAATTAGTCTTTACTTTCTGTTGCGTTCCGAATCAGCTGACATGATTCTGTTAAATAGAAAATGTGTAGAAGTCGTTAGTTCTTTTGTTACTTTCCGTGCCGTTGCGGACGAACCTGTTAAAAACAAAAATTTGCTAAGTAATTGTAAGTGAAAGCATAAAACAGCTGACATCCACACAACAAAAACATTTTTGGTTTATTACAAAAATTTTCAATTTCTTTAAATTTAATTAAGTTTTTGTATAAAAGTTTTAAACAAAATATAAAAAATAAACGATGGTTGACGAAAAACTCATTACTTTAGTCGAAAGTAATGACATATTGTACAATAAAAAAACTTTGATTTGTATTTTTTGATTTATTTTTGCGGTATGTGTTGTCTGTTTTCCTAAAACAGCTGATACGTTTATACGGAAAAACTAAGTACAAAAATTTAACAACAGAACGACACGGAACAGAACAGTAACAGAAAGTAAAGACTAATGAAGCCTTTAATTTTCTATTTTTTTCTGCAAAAAACTCTCAGTAAAAAAATTTTTCTCAGAAAACATTTTTTGTTAAGAACAAATGGGTGAATCCACCTTTAATATAAATGTTCTAAATAAAATATAGTCGATCTAATATAATTTTGTCCTAACTGTAGATGTTCAGTTTCTAACATGTAAAGATTTCTGGACAAACATATACTGAATGATCTGCCTCAGGTATCATGAACTATTTTGTTTTCCTATCTTAACACATTGTCTTTCGAAAATCTACTAGGCGTTTTCGATAACATCTAAGTATGTATGAGCAAGAAAGAACTGAAACAAGAACCAACCCATTTTGACACAAGTTTTTTTTTTATCTAATGTTCCAAGGATATTAAAAACAATTGATTATTTTAGCCATTCGAACTAAAGAAATGTGAAAATGCGCAAAATGAGAAATAGATAAAAATAATATAAAGCCAATTACAGCGTAACTTACGTACTCAAGTTAACAGAAACAATAAATAAAAAAAATAATAATAATAAGATTAAAGTGTATTAATTAGTAAACAATATAACGAATAATTTTTCAAAGAAAAACTATTCTTAAATCATTTTGGCTGTTTTCATCTGTTCAAATTCGTATACATATAATAGTGAGAGAGAGTGAGACTGGAGGAAATTGGCACTTAAAGAAATCAGTTAGTCAGTGAAGGTAGTATAGCTCTCACACAAACACACAGAATTGCATAATGCCTATCGCAAGCATTTCCTTTTTGCTGCGTGTGAGTGTGTGTGTGTGTAGCAGAGACAGTGGTGTCTGTGTGTATTTCATATTTGACATTATTGTTTTTTTTTTATATTTTATTTGTTTTTTTTTATATAAATACTGTATTTTTATTTACATGTTTTGTTTTTATGTATGTAAGTGTAAATTCAATTAAATACAATTCAAATTCTAATTATTGTAATTGTAACTGTAAGCATTCTAAATAAATGTAATTAAAAAATAAACTAAACTAGTTTTTAATATTTATTTACATACAATTAAAAACTACTACGGAATACGATAAATATACGATTAAAACGAATACACACGTAACATTTTTCCCAATTATAAGTGACCTTAAAGTGTGTTTTTTCATTTGTTTTTAATTATTAATTTCAAGATTTTATTTCTTTTGATTTTTATTTTACTTTTTTGGTTTGACTTTTATTAATATTTTTTTTTATTATTTTTAATGAACGGATTTGATGGTCAATATGTTTCAGAAAACAAAATATTAACAAAAGAAGAACATTTGAACATATAAATGGTCCTTAAATCTTGAATTGAATTGAGTTGAAATTGTAAAGAAAAAGAAACAAGAATATTCGTATAAATAATAAAAAAAGGAATAACTATAAATGGCATTAAATAAATTTTTTATATAAATAATAAAAATATTTTCAAAGCGTGCGTCTACAAAGAAATCAACTAAATGATTAAACGGAAAAATCAGTTTGCAATTCAAGCGAAATTCACATGCCATTTTTGTTTGTTTGTTTTTTTTTCAGTTTAAGCGTTTTTGTTTTTTTTTTTTTTTTTGATTATCAAAAATCAAGTCTCAATTTATATTTAATTGTTTTAAATAGTTTACTATAAATTGTTGCTTCAAACGAATTCAGTTTTTGTTTTCACAATTTGAATTCTAGAGATTTAGCAGCGTTTTTTTTTTGTTTGTTAGTGATTCAAAGTGATGTGTGAGTGAGTGAGTGTGACTGGGTTGGTGAATGAATAGATGGCTGAAGATGTTTTTTAAATGGATGAAGTTGGACTTTAAAATTTGGCTGACATATGTTTTATTTTATTTCTTTTTGTTTCGTTAATATTTATGTATGACTTTCGTGTATAAACATGAATTGTTTTGAATTGATTTGATTTGTTTTGAAATTTGCATGTGTATGTTTGTGTTGTTTTGAAAAGAGAAGAGGATGTGCATGATTTGATAGCTTACCAAAGGACTTGCAAGAATGACTCCAATCCTGCTTAGAACCGCTGGAAGACGCTGGAAAATTTACATAAAATATTGTTGATACTAAAACACACTTTAAGATTGGTGTTAAATCAAATATGTATATGTTTTCTTTTTGGAATTTTTTTTTCTGTTGTCTTATCTTATTTAAATTTTACAACTACAATGTAAATTATGTTTTTCAACTTTTCTTGACATTAATTCAAATAATACGAGTAAAATGAAAACTAAATATTTTTCCAAACGAAACAGAAACAGAAAAATAACTTGCTCTTTTTGGGTTTGTTTTAATTTTCATGAAAATGTAATGAATGTTGTTAAAGTTTTTAGTTTTTTTTCACATTTTTCAAAATCAAAATGTTTCTTTGTTAGTTACACAGATTGATTTAATGGTAATTTTTAAGTAAATCACTGAAATTGGGAACAATGTTAATAAATAGATTTTGATTTTGTATATAGATATTTTCAGTTTGTTTTTTTTTTCATCATTAAATTTAATTTTTAATACGAGTACGTTTAAATCGAAAATTTCATTTAAACAACATTTAAATTAGTATTCTATATGTATATTAAATATGTATGTTAATTACTTATTTCTTAAGAGAGTTCTGTACAAAATATCTTGTCATTCCTCTGTTTTTATTTGTTATATTTTATTTTCGATATTTAGAAACGTATGTTAACATTCCACTTTTTACGCGCGATCTGAAGTTCATTTAAACAATTTATGTATGTAGCTCTAAAAATTTATAAAATTATTTACTTGTTGGTTGTTTGAAGTAGAACGGTATGAATTACGACGACGCATTTCTTAAATTAAAAAAGTGCAAATGGTAGAATGATCGTACATACATATAATACATGGGATGTGTCAAAAAACTAAAACAATAACTTTGTATGAATGAGTATAAATAGTGAGTTTATTTTGTTATTGAATTTGTTTATATTAAAGGGAATATTTAATAATTTAAAATATATACATATCTAGGAAATTATGTATGAAAAATCATTGCAACTTTGACAAACGTTTATACATATATCTGAGATGCCCCATAATGCTGCTCTGTTTCGTGTTATCAATGATTTTCACGGTCAAACGGCTCGAAATAAGCCTTTTATAAGCGCAAAGAATAAAAAGTTTAGAATACAGTTCGCAACGGAGTACCTTGGAAAGCCAGATTCGTTCTGTGATACCGTTATTTTCTTCGATGAGAGTAAATATAACCTATACGAGTCTGATGTAAAGGTTTACGTGTGATGCATGTCGGCATCAGGAGTTGGAAGTTTGCACTTTATTGAAGGGATTATGGATAAATTTCAATAGCTAAATATTTTGCAGGCAAATTTACTTCAGAGTGCGGAAAAATTGGGCATAAAAGAGAATTCCAGCTTCTATCAAGACAACGACCCGAAGCACATGTGTGTAGTGTAGTGAAAACATGGTTGATTTTGAAATGTTCACATGTGCTCCAAACGCCACCCAATCACCAGACATAAATGTAATTGAGAATTTATGGCATCTGCTTGAAACAAAAATGTAACTAAAAACTGAAAAAAAACACGAAAAAATTAGTTTCTTCGATGAATTCTCGTTTAAGAAGTGTGATAAAGCAAAAAGGTTTCCCCACCAAATACTAATTAACCTTTTTTAATTTTTAGATAATAATTGTTTTTAAGTTTTCTATGAATTTCTGTTTTTGTTATATTTTTTCTTTTTTTTTAAATTTTCATATACATATTGCTTTTGTCTTGTTACACGAATGGTGAACAAAGTATAAAAAATTAAAAAAATAATTTTAGGTTAATTGCATTTTTGTTTTTTTTTTTAATAAGTAGTAAAAATATTGTCTCACACGAAATAACCTGTGAGTCACTGTACGTCTTTTTTACTATGTTAATCAAATTAAGAGTTATTTAATTCTCACCAACCCTAAAAAACATTTAACAAGTCAGAAAGTATAGTCGGTCAAGCCCGACCATATAATACCCTACACCCAGTATATCAATAAAACAGTTTTTCATATATGGGCGCAATATGGGAGATATTATCTATTATGGACCGAAAATTTAGTGCCATGATTTCTGTGAATATAGATATTATGTGTGTTAAACCTTATCTCGATATAAATACGTTTAAAAGATTTATGGAGGTTAAAGTGAATTACGAAGAGGATCTTATATGGGAGTTTTGACTATTTATGAACTGTCTATTATAAAATTAGGTGTCATCCTATTTGTACATAAGAAACTCAATTTTGTTAATTTTATTCGGATAACAACATTTTTAAGAGATTTATGGTCCCTAAAGTGATTTCGGGAAGTGGGCCTTATATGGAAGCTACAACTAGTTATGGACCGCTCATCATAAAATTCTACCATATTATATGTATATGTATGAAACATATCGGTGTTCAATATTATTTGGATACCAACATTTTTAAAAGAGTTATGCTCTTTAAAGTTATTTTCGGAAGTAGGCTTTATATGGGAGCTACGACTAATTATGGACCGATCTTCACGAAATTTATAGATGTGATTTAGCTTCATTTATTACTCATTTTTTGTGAAATTTGTTTGCATACTTGCATAATTGAAAGATTTATGATCGGTAACCCCATTTTCGGGAGGACATTTGTATGGGGGCCAGGTGAAATAATGGACCGATTTCAACCAGTTTCAATCCCATCCATCCTTGGGGCAAAAAAATATAATGTGCCAAATTTTATCAAAATATCTTCAAAATTGCGACCTGTACTCTGCGCACAAGCGGTTCAAGGACAGCCAGCCAGCCAGACGGACGGACGGACGGACATCGTTAAATCGACTCGGGAACTGATTCTAAGCCGATCGGTATACTTTAAGGTGGGTGTTGGACCAATATTTCTGGGCGTTACAAACATCAGCACAAATCCAATATACCCTCCCCACTATTGTGGTGTAGGGTATACTAAGTTACGTGTAGACTTAAACTAAAGTTTATTTCCAAATATATTAGATAAATTATGTAAAAAGTCAATAATTCAAAAATATAAATTTTTATGTGGCTTGAAAGCAAAAAGATTTATACGTATTTAAACGAATTTTGGAAGTGGACTTTATATGGTTTCTATAGTCAAACATGGACCGAACTAAACAAAATTTCGTCTTGCGATTTCTTGTTACATTAAACTTATTTTTGCTGAATTTTGTATAGATATTAGAATTAGAATGTATTACTGAGCTATATTTCGGAAAGAAATTTGTATGGGGGCTATGAGAAATCATGGGCATATTCTTTCTATTTTCATCACAGCTTGTCCTGCTACAGTTTTATACTGTACAAACGTGTACAAAATTGCATGTTATTATCTGGAATATACGAGTATATAAACAAAATAGCAAAGAAACTGGTGAAAAATATCATAATTTGTTGTCACACATATTGGTCCATAACTTGCATTCTACTCTACCGATTTTGCTGATTTTCAATATAATTATAAACGTAAACCTTACTAATTTAGTTTTACACAAACAGACGGATATATGTAGCTCAATCGACTCAGAAGTCCATAGGGATCAATAATATATGTACATACATTCATATGTTCATACATTTGTTGGCTCTCAGATGAATATTTCTCAGTATTAGAAACGAAATGACAAATTTATATATCCGTTGCGGGGGTGGTGGAGGGTATAAAAAGAGGTAATAAAAATAAGCTAATACTCATTTAATTTAGATTTTAACTAATGAATGAATTATTTTTCTTCACTGTTGATGTAATTACAATAAGTTGAATGTTAACATACATTTCATGGTTTTATATTGATGTGTTTGTTGTTCATTGATTGGTTTACAGCTTTATCACATTTTATATACAATGGAAATACATACCTAAGTCCTCTAAACTACTGTAAGTGGACCTAAGAATTTAGACAATTTTGAAGTCAACTTGCACATTATCATAACAATATTTAAAGTACTTTCTTCTAAAAAAAGAATTTTTCAAAAATATTTAATAAAATATTACAAAAAAAAACAAAATAAAAAGAAAAAATCACAATAGACGGGATACAAAAATTAAATGTATAAAATGAGAATTTATTTAACACGCACACACACACATGAACACATTAATAAGAATTTTGATTAGATCGTTTATAACTAAATATTGTTATTGATAGATTTATTGGTTAATTGACTAATTTTGTTAATTGATGCAAAAACAATTAAAGGAATTAATTATTATATTATAGTATTTTATTGTAGTTTATTGTTGCAGGACAAAAGGAATAAAACCGAAAATGAAAAGAAAACATATTCACACATACTAAAACAAACAATCAGAAATCAGAGAACACAAATAAAATGAATTGAAATGAACTTATCGAACTTAAAACAAATTCGAATTTTCTTCTGAGAAACTAGGAAAACAAAACACAATATAATAATGTTTAAGAGAAGAACTGGTTGGTGTTGTTGTACATTTGGATTAAATTTAAATATTTTTATATTTATGTAAAATAGAAACACATAAATAATTGTTTGTTTTACTTTGTTATTGTATGTTTTATTGTTAAAATACAAAATGCTACTAATATTTTTTGTTGAAATTAATTTATCGCAAAGTGAACAGAAAATTATTAGGAATTTAAATAAAAGAAAAAGACTTTTTTAGGTTTGTTGTTGTTTTTAATATATTGTAAATCAAAATGAAAAAGTTGTAGGAATATAAATAGTTTTATAATATTTATTAAATTTAAGAGGTAAAAAGAGAATTATTTATAAATATGAAGAGAATAATGTTGTTATTATTAAATAATTGACGATACATTACAGAGAGATAGAGAGATAGGGATACAGAGAGCGTACGATATATTAGTTATTAGAGAGTGAATTAATTGATTGTTAGTGATCTCTAAAGAACGATCGATTGACTGAATTATGATATTAAATGACAGAGAAAACCAAACAAAAGGAAACGCAATGATAAAGGGAAGTAAACGCAAAATCGATTGATTGACTGTTTTAGAGAAAGAATACAGGGTAATAGAGGGGGGAGAGAGAGAAAGATAAATAGATTGACTGATTGATTTTGTTGTTTTATGAATTGTTCGATTTTGATCCGTTTTTTTTTTTGTTTTTAAATTTTTGATTTGTTGATTTGAGTTTCTTTTTTTTTTTTTATTAAATTTATGCCACACAAAAATATGCAAATAAATACATATTTTTTTACCTATGTTTAAATTTGATTAAAATATTATTATTCTATGTATGTTATGAGCTCCTTCACTTCACAGAGTGATTAGAGTTTAAAAAGTCGTACGCACACATACATAAATAAATATTTAAGTAAATAAATCAATAGACTAACTAACTGTACTTGATTGGTTTTTCTACATACAATTTATAATTGTTATTGTTATTTGTATGGTTGTTTGTTGGTTCTGTTTTGTTTTTTTTTTGTTTTTATACATTACCTGTGTAACAGGATTCTCTCCGGGTCGATAGACGACATTGTGCTGTGGTCGCTTACGTCCCATATAATTGACGCAAACAAATTCCAGAAGGGACGCGTAAATGAAACACATGCAAACACCATCCCACACATTCATCGCTGTAAGATTCGAGACCACTGGTAGTGTGCTGCGGAAACCGTTGGATGTTGTGAAAAAATTCAACATTGTTGTTACACCTTTATCCGCCATTGTTGTTTTTGTGTTTGTTGTTATTGTTGTTGTTGTTGTCGTCGTAGTCGTTTTATTTTTCGATTTTAAACGGAACACGAGAAAGAAATTAAAAATCGATTAATATGTTTTCCAAATAAATAGAAATGCAGTGTACATCTTGTTGTACCTACATATACATATGTATGTATGTTTTTGTACTTTAGTATTATTATGGTTGTTGATTAATATGTTTTAATAGTTTTTTTGTTTGGGTTCAATGTTGCTGATACATTTCAGTGATAGTATTTGAATTTTTTTTTTCATATTTCGGACTATATGAGTGTGAATTGATTGAATTTGTGTGTGTGTTTGCGAAAGGGTATGTGTGTGGGTGAATGCAATTGGATTTGGCGAAAGCAAAACATGGTATATATAACTCTACAAGGGATATGGATGTAATGTACGTACGTAGGTTTGTGTAAAATGTGCCACAGATTTTGGTAAAAATAAATAAAAGTGCTTACAATATGTAACAAAAATGTGTAATGTAGGTATATAATATATACACAAGGACATGACGCAAATACACATACACATTTGCAAATATTAATAATTATTGCATAATTGTTTATTATTTCATGATATGATCTTTTAGGGAATTTCATTTCGATACTCCTGTTTTCATTTAATTGTTAAAATTTAATTGAACTTCAATCAATCTTTACTGAACAGTTTTGACTCAAGATATAAAATATTCAACAATTTCTTTGAATTTTGTATAAAAAAAATTTTGAAAAAGTTAAATTTGGGAAACTGTAAGCAAAACGTTACATCTCTACAAATTTTGTATTTAGAAGATGTTGTACCGAAAATCGATAATTTCTAATACTATCTAATATAATAGACCGACTCTTTTGTTACCCCCAAAATAAACTACAATTTCGGGTAACATCCAGTTTATCTATTTTTATGGTTGTCACTGTTTGAAATTTTTTTTTATTTGAAATTGAGACTTGACATGATTTTATCCTAAAAATGACAATTGTTTTCCCATAATTATCATATCGGTAACAAATAAAAGTCATAAAATAAACACAAATGTATTCAAATTACTATAAAAGAATAAAAAAGAATTTATGCAAAAAAAAAAAAGAGTTCGAAATTGAATACTTTGATTTGAAACATTTAAGATCTATACAAATTTTATGAAACTATACACATTTCCTATTAAAAACTTTAACTTTATATTTTGATCAGACATAATTTTGTTGAGCCGACCTCTTGACCCCATTTCTAATTCTAACAATTTTTTATATCTACTCCGCACAAAAACAGGTTTGACTGTACTATTCATTTAATTGTACGATAAGTTTAAATTGGTGTTTTATTTTCTTGCGCAGTCATTGTCGGATTTTGTCTATGTAAGTTCCTTGTTTCTTTTAATAATATTTCAGCTTTCTATATGCTAACGATCTGTAAATATTCCTGTATCGTTTTATAACATAAGTTACATTTATTTGTGGAGCTTTATCTTTTTTACACTAATTGCAACCGACAATGTCGGATTTTCAGTGAAGAAGCTTCTGCAATGAACAATGCTTTAATAGTCATTTGCGAAAATATCTTTGAATGTCATTCGCGAAAGCGAAAAATGTACTGGAATTCTTCTAACTTTTCTGATATTCATGACCTCTTTCTGGTTCTCTTACATCAACGAGCTATAGCTAAGACTGTAGCAGATTACAACGTATAAATCAATGCTGTTTTAGAATTTTATTTGAGAAATGGTTTATAAAAAAGTAAAAAAATTAAAAAATAGGCAAAAAATGTCTAAAGTCTTGCGCCACTACTTTTGGAATATGAAAGCTAAAACGTAGGAGTACAGATATTACATTGATATAAAAAACTGTGAAATGTTCACCAAGTCCAGTTATTTTTTAGCCAAAAGCAACACTTACCATCTTTTGAAATATTTTTTTTGAAACACAAATTATTACTTTAGGTTATAAAATATTTCGATTTGATTTAGAAGATTTATAACCTAAAATTTCGCATACACAAGTTTTAGGTCTACATATAAAATTGAATTATTTAAAAGAAAATAGAAAATTTTCATGTACAATAGATGTAACTGACATGTAATTAATGCCTAATTATTAAATAATTTTATTAATTTTACAATTATTATATGTACAGTGTATCACAAAACTATTTTGCTTATCCATTTTTGGAGGGCAAATAAAGGTAATTTTTGCAATGCTATAGATAGTGTGGAAAATGGTAAAGCTAAAAAAAAATTGTAACAATATTAATTTTTGTTTAGTTTTTAGCCAATCATAAAAGTATTTTTTTAATTCCAGTTTATTTTTTGAGCTTGTTGGTATTTTTATTATAATATTTCTCTAGAAAGGGAAAAGGGAAAAGGGAAACATGTTATCTATTTTATTTAATTTAGTTCGTTTTTTGATCTTTGTAACAAGTTACATTACAAGTTACAAGCTACATATATTCAGCTGTAGCGAATATTGAATACTATCCACCTAAATAAAATGTGAATTACAAAAACTATCCTGATGTTAGGACTAGAATATCCTTATTCTTTTTTATGTAATTTTGACCATTTTTAATTGATGTTATTACCAATTTATACCATTATTAAACAATTCTAGATTTAAAAACTGTTTACGTATCTCGATTGGTTCTACATTTTCCCATATTCATCGCAAGGAAAATTGTGTAAAAAAGGGAAAGACTTATTTAGTTTGAGTTTCATCTCAATAACTTATTCACAAGACTTTTATGTTTGTTATAATGATACTCGAAATGGACTTTGTTTTATAGAATCCTGATACAATTACTGATCTGTACGAGGGCGGTTCGGAAACTTCTTAGCCTAGCACAGAAAGGGAATAGTAACTTTTTCAAAAATATTTTTATTTATCAATATAATCTCCTGAAACTTTAATACTAAGTGTCCAACGCTTTTTTAGCAATTGTGTCCCTTGATGAAAATAGTTTTCCTAAAGGTCTTCAAAATAGTACTGTAATTGCATCTTCATTTAAGGTAAAACGCTTGCCAGCTAAATTCTTTAGATTTGGAATCAGGCAAAAGTCACTGGGAGCTAAATCAGGGGAATAAGGTGAGTGGTCAAGCAACTCGTACTTTAATTTAATGATTTTAGCCATTGTTAAAACACTCTTGTGGGCTGGTGCGTTGTCTTGATGAAAAATTATTTTTTTGTGTTGTAAGCCAGGATGATTTTCTCGAATTTTTACATTTAATTGATCCAAAATGTTGCAATAGTATTCTGAATTTATTGTTTTACATTTTTGCAGGTAGTCAATCAATACCTTTGAAGTCCCAAACAACCGTTGCTATAACCTTACCAGCCGATTTTCCCAAAGAAGACAAAAACATTTTTTGGGGTACTTCCTCCAGCTTCGGTCTATTGCTTGGATTGTTTTTTGTCTTTGGAGTATAGTGGTGGATACATGTCTCATTAACAGTGAAATGAAATGACGCTTAAAATCCATTTTATTTCTCTTAAAACGATCCAAACAAACTTGAGAAATTTTCATTCTTATTCGTTTTTGGTCGACTGTTAACAAATGCGGCACCCATTTTGCAAAAAGCTTTTTCATCTGCAGTTTTCATGCTAAATTAAATGGACTCGATCATTTCAGATGTCCATGATATTAACTTTTATTCGTCGATCATTTAATGTCATATCATGCACTTTGGCTACAATTTCTGTTGTTGTTGCTTTTTTGGATGTCCACTACGTAGTTCATCCTCAATGCTTGTACGACCACGTTTAAATTCAGCAACCCAATTTTTTACTGTTACATATAAAGGAGCACTTTCACCTAACACATTCATCATATCATTATGAATTTCTTGTCCCGATAAACCTTTTTTATTTAAATATTTATGACACCACGAATTTATAATTTGTCCATTGTAAAAAAATCGCGAATGCGTCTTTTTTGAACAGCTGTTTCTATATGAAGTAGTTGCCAGATCGAAAATAAATTTAACATGTGTTCATGGCAGAGATGGAAGTTTCCAAAACACTTAACTTTTTTCTGTTTATACCGCACTTTCTGTTCTAGGCTAAGACGTTTCCGAACCGCCCTCGTATATAATGTTGGTTAAATATCGATAATTATTCGACATTTTTATGGGTTTACTTCTTATTGGCAGTAGTTCGTATATGGGAACTATGACGAATTATGGGCTGATCTTCTTAAAATTCGGTAAAGAGAATTTTGAAAATATGAGGATAAGCAACATCGAATTTCAACAAAATACCAATATATTTAAGATCGATATTCACGAAATTGATTATTTGGGTAAAATTTTGGTTCCAAATAGATATTTATAAGATATGTATTTATGCTTATGTAAACTAAATATTTGATATATTTTTACAAGAAATTAGTATAGATATTATGATAAATCCTATTATTTGCAATCCACTTAGAAATTTATAAGGATCAAGAAAATATATACTTTTTTCGGTTTTAGATGAGTATTATAAATGTTTTATACGGAATGACAAACGTATATATATACCTCATTCACCACTTGTGGTGGTCGAGGGTATAAAAATATCGAATGAAAAGAATTAAACATTTCCGAGATAAAAATTTTATACCTTCATCTTAATAATCTTTCAAAATAAGGACTACATTATTACTAATAACAATTGGAAATTATGTATATAAAATGTTTTGTTTTAACAAACAGTAGAAAAAATCCAAGAAAAATTTAAAATAATCAAAAAATTTGCTGGAGTTCAAAAAAAAAAACAAATTGTAGTGCAAATTAATATTTTTAATTTTTTTTGAGTTTTGCAATGTTACACAACGTCTATTATCAATTGCTGTGTCTTACAATTTTATGTGTAAATAAATTACAAATTAATCTTAAAAATTAGGCGGCAAAATAGTTTTATCATACACTGTATGTATTATGTGCAATTGTGTATTCGCGTGAGTGAAAATGAAAATATATGTGTGAGTATGAGTTGTGTTGAGAGTGTGAGTGCAGTGGAATAAGGTCATGCATGTGCAGATAAAATCAAACATCAAGTAATTGGCATAAAATACAATTAAATAATGAGATAAATGTGGAAACTAGACAAAATAACAGAAAAAAGTTTCTATTGAATTTTCAAAGAGTTTGTACTTGAACTGCTGTTAAATAAATTACAAGAACGAAAAACCAAAACAAACTTTTTCTTACTCTAGTAGTAAAAACCTCAAAAACACTGACACTGATTCTGTTAAAACTATTGATTTATTGTTGCTAATAGAATGATAGACAATGAAACAACCGAAACATTTAACTATTCTTGTTTTGTTTTGTTGTTTTCTCATAGTTTTGTTAGACAAGAAGTTAAAAACAAAACATTTAATCTAAAACTCAGGCCAGCATCCGAGTTAGCGGATGTATTTACAATATATCAATATATCAATTATTTCTTAAGTGTTTCCTTTTGATTCTATTTCTGTATGTACATAAGAGAAAGAAAATATATTGATAACGAATAAGTACGATATAACGACAACTATAAACTATTTATGAAAATTATTTTCATAATTTTTCTACACAGATACTTTTGGTTTAAACAGTTAATGTATTTATTTATATCTAGTTGCTACAGATACAATATAAGTAGAGAGAGAGAAAAAAACAAAATATATGTTGTATGTATAGTTTTTTTTTTTTTTATTTTTTAAGGAAGGAAGAAAGATGTATTCTACGTACCGATCATAACTCTGGCTGGCACTGCGTTCCATTCCAGCCAGAAGGTAATAAAGGATGAAGTCACCAATATAATGCCAGGTATGAAAACGGTTGTAAAATAATACGCACGATCACGGGTAAATGTTAATTCAACTTGTAGACAACTGTAATTACCTTTAAAAGAACACATACAGAATACAGAAGAAGACACCATTTTGGCATATCATCAAAAGTTGTAAGTTAGTACATAGATTGATTTTTGCTTTATTTATTTGGTTTAGAATTTATAACATAGATTTTGTAATACAGAAATAATACAATAAACAGTACACTACACGCGATATAAAGTGCAAGACCAAACAAATGTATCTCTCAATAACTTTTGTTTTTAGAACCATATGGCCCCGATATACATATGTATGTATGCTTAATATATTGCGAAGCTGATATCGGTAGAATTTCAAGATTTGGAATAAAATTATTTTTCATTCTTCACAATGCAAAATTAGACAGATTAAGTCATAATAATTTTATGAGCGGAAAGCCAAATTTCGTGGTAAATTGTATAAAAACATGTTACCGCAATGCATCTTTCGAATAGCAGCTGTTAAAAGATGAATAAGTAATTATCTGCCAAAAGCTTATTCTGTACAACTAGATTGCAATCAATTCCGTTTAATCGCAGGCAGGATAAAAAATTGGAAAATATTCATAGAAAACTATTTATATTGGTATGTATACCCTTTAGAAGATGTATCTAAGACTTTCCGTTTTCTGATTATCTATTCTTATTTGTAAATGGAGCCTTAGAATTGCAAACTTTGGATATTTCTGACTACTCAATAATTACGCTTGAATATTCAATACATACTACTCAAAAACTTTAGCTAAAGTTAAGAAATACACAAGAAATATTCGTTTTAATATGAAGGTTTCAGTTAGTTCATCGCCATTATAGAATGCTTTTACGAACATTTTTATATCATACACCAAATTACCACAAATTAATTAATTTGTTACGGACAAAACCCTCGTTAAATTTATATGAATCACCTTTTATTTAATCGCTCCATTATTTCACATGACCATATGTTTTTTTTATATACTTGCGTTACTTTCTTTGCAAAGGGGATAGTTGAAGAAGTAAAGGTGGTGAAAGTAGAAGAAAGCTTTATATCACAACTCTGCAATCTGCGCCTTATGTTTGCTTGTGGTGCAGAATTGCAGTGCCTCTGGTGGTGAGTAGGCGCATTAATGTTAGAGCTTGATTTTATAGCCTTTATTTAATTAATTTAATTCGGTAGCGTTTGAATGCTATACCACCGAAGGAGGGCGCTGTGATAAATATTAATTATGATAGATAGAAGAAAACTAACAATTATCAGAAACTGGGAATCGAACCCGGGCTGCAAATACCAACTCATGCTTAATGATCAAATGTGCTAACCAATTAAGCTACAGCTACAGGCAATCAAACAAGCTTGATTTATTTAACATATAAGGCCATAATCAGGCCAATCTTTGTACATGGAGAAATTGCTTGGTGGCCTATAATCGTCACACGTAGTTATACGTCACTTATTGAACACGTGAATAGGGTTGTTGCAGTAAGCACATCAAGGGCACGAATGTTCCACTGCTACTGAAGCAATATACTGTTATCTGGAAATGACACCGCCTCACTTGAATATAAAAAAATACAATTGAAAAACACAAATAGGCTTAAAAAGAATGGAGAACGATCAATCAGTTACACTGTGCACTCATCGTCATTGTATTTTCTGCAAAAAGCTAGTTACAGACTGAATGACATATTTTGAGCCGCAATTTTCGCAGGGCTGAATCAACTGAAGACCTATATCTATGAGGTCGATATCACAATCAACATACATAGTCAAGCTTCCATAAAGGAATATTAGGTTGCAGGTTCCGAACCAGCAACACGCATGGAATCTGTGATGAGTTCGTTGTCATATAGTATAATAGGTAATGAAATTGACCGGTTGTGATCACCGCATGTGGAGATGGAGCAGTTCAGAAACATTTATAAAGCTTAATGAAAACAAAGAACTAAATGCAGCTGAAACATTAGCACTACAATAGAGGCTTACTGCACCGGAGAATATCTCTCTAAGGACACATAATGGATCAGCATATATGGTAAAGAAGCTATATACATATGTATACATTATGCATATATATGCTATATTTTATGTTATTTTTGTGGTTATTGGAGAACACTTGCTATCATAGACTTTTTAAAGAATGGTATTTATATCTGTTAATTTACTTATAATGCCGTCTAGTGTTTTGGACATGTTTCTTTGTCTAATGTAGGTGACACCGAACTCAATAATCCATTTCTTGATCAAACACAAAAATTTAGAATATATTTATTTGTTTACCGAACCACGCTTGCACTCGTTCTAGGGTAAGCGAAAATATTGACACTTCAAATATCTGTTTTGTAATAAATATAACTTTTTCAAATAAATTAAAATTCGTAGTTATGTTGTAAATCATTTAATTGTTTGCAGATAATGAGTTCTAAATTGAAAAAAATTATTGAGAAAATAATTTGATCTTACAAATATTTGTGCAGTGCATACATAAGTATTTTTCAAACTATATTATTGCATTTATTTTATCGGTGTAGTAGATAGATAGAGTACGTAGGACTTTACAACAATGTGTACATAATTTTTATTAGACACGTTACAAAAGTATCAACATATAAACATATACATACATTGTCTATAACTAACACCCTAATTGCTAATCGCAAATGTAATATATTCTTTTCGAATATACATACATATGTACATATCTCTGTTGCTGTATAGCTAATTCTAACTGAATAAAATCCTTAATTTCCTTAACCTTTAACTTTTTACAATTAAGTTTTTCTTACATTTTCGCTTCAAGTTTAAAATTTAATAGAATTAAAAACGATACGATTTAATTTAATTAATTTAATTGGGAGAGAGGTTGGTTCATGCACAAAACACATTAAAATTATTATAAAAAAATTGCAGTGACTTAGAAAGTGATTTCGAAATTGATTTTATTTAATTTCTGTATATCAGTTGTACTTAAAAATTAATGTAAATTTAAACTACAAAATATTTAAGGGGTAATTTAAAGAAAGAAATATGTCAAAGATTCAATTCATTGGTTTATGGATGTATTTAAACTAAAGAAAAATAAAGAAAATATATTGAATGAAAACAAACGTCTAGTATACAAATGTTGTAAAATAATTTATAGATAGTAAACATGTATTGTTAATTTAATATTTAATGCAATAATTAGGCAAAAAATATACATTTGTAGAAATGTTACTTGGGTCTACCAGTCTACCAGGCACATTGTTAATGTTGCAAGTATCTGTTTGTGGATTGGTTTACGATTGACTGATTGATTGGTCATTCAATTTGAATTTGAGTCAACGGATGTTTAAAGGTGAATTTGGAAAAACTAAATAATCAACTAAGAAATATGAAATACAAAGGAATAAACAAAATAATTTAATAATTATTTGTTGATGGTGGCAGCGGCGGCAAAGTAAAATTATAAAACAAGATCCAAATATGAAATGAGGTAAATTGTACTTAAATATTGTGTTGGCAAAAGGAAATGGTGTTGGGGTGGTTGTTTCTCAGATGGTTTGAAATGAAAATCCAGTTGGAATTTTACTGATTTCGATTTGACAGTTATTGTTGCTGATGTATTTATTGTTGTTACACTACATACTTAAGTATGTAAATTGCTGTGGTTGTTTTTATTTTTATTTTCATTTTTTTTTTGTTTTTGTTTTTCTTTTGGTAAATGATAATAGTTAGATGGGGTTGGTGAATTGTTACCTATCATGGATCTAGCCGGTACAGCATTCCATTCTAACCAGAATGTTATAAATGATGACGTCACCAATATTATGCCAGGTATAAAAACGGTGGTGAAATAGAATGCTCGATCTCTGGTAAATATTAAATCGACTCTAAGACAGCTGTAGTTCCCTTCATAATTAAAATTGGAATAATAGTAGAAAGTGTAAGATAGATATGTATAATTGTTTTAGTGACACACAAACAATAAAACGCGTTTTTAAACTCATTAAACTCTTTCAGTCTTATTCAGAAAAAATTAAAGTAGACTTCAAATGTACTTTAAGAAAATTTTGTATGAAAATTTTGTCTAAAAGCACACTTCAAACCTACTTTATGTTTTATGAATACGGCAGTTTATCTTTAAGAATTTTTTCTATTTATAAACGATTTTAACGAAATCAAAGGCCAAAAACGGAACTAAATAAACAACAAATCTAAAACTGAAAAAAAATAACAATACTTCTAAATATAATCTACTTACATACACATGTAAGTAAGGAATTAAGTAAGTAAATATACATACATAATTAAAAATTTATGTGCATATGTTGTATGTTGTATGTTGTAAAAAATACATACATACGTATTAATAAATGGTAGCAAACGCAAAATTATTTTTTTTTAATGTTTAATATTGTTGAAAGCAATATTTTAAAGCCATTTATTCTAATTTGATATACCACGAACAGAAGAATAATGCACAATTCAAATAATTTCAAAATCTCCAATTCATTATTATTTAGGCAGCGATGGCATATCATGTGTGGCAAAAGCTAATTAAAATTTAAATTCCATTTTTAAAATAAACAATTGATTTTCTTTTACTATAACATTCTAATAAACATAATCTAATTTGTAAAACATTTTGGCTAAATAAATTACTTTCGAATTTGTTAATTAAAGTAAAATTAAAGTTGTTCATATCTAACGAAAAATCTACATTTAAATAACACAAGGAATTCAATTTAATTCAATTAGAGAATTTTAATTACTATAAAACAATATTATTAGAGAACATAAAGTCAGACATGTGAACATAATTAAATTAAATATACAATAGAGAAATATTTAACAAACAAATTAAACAGTAGATATTTTGTTGAAACGAATGGGTTTTCTTAAAATAAAACTAAAGACGATACGTAAATTATAAAGAAAACAAAACTACAAACTAATTTTGGAAATTGGTAAAAGAAAAGCAAACAATTAATTACAAGTAATTTTAATGTGGACTCACCTCTCCAGCTATTTTGATCACAGGCGGTTGTTTGATTTTTAATCAAATATGCATTTAATGTCGTCAATGAGGGACTTTTGCGCAGAGTGTCCTCATCGTTTTTCCAAACATATTTTATTTGGGCTTCTTCATATGAAACTGTAGAAGACATAGAATATAAAAAATAATAATTTTTAATACTATCTAATTAATGAAGAAATTATAATTTTATAATTTACTAATCAAAACTCATATACATACATACATATTTAATGAATTATTCTCAAAATTAAAATTAATTTTGTCTTTACAAATATTGTATAAAAATCTTTGTATATATATTTCAAGAAAATCGATCTTCGTTTCCTATGAGAACCTACACAGTATTTCAATAGTGTAAATGCGAACTGAAATAAAAATTGATTTGGTTCAAATATGATGGTAAAATGTGAGGAAATCACATATTAACGTGAAATATTTAAGGTCAAACGTCACAAAAATTCATTTGCAAGGTTTGCTAATTTTCCCGAAATTCTCGAACATACAAATATATGATAAATTGATACATTCGGAAAGTTCATTTCAATTCACATACGGACACACGGATATCGTTATACGAGTATATATTGTCATAGCATAACGAAAATAACAAAATCGAACATTTGATTTATAATAACATTTTTCTTCCGTTTTTAAGTGTAGATTTTCAGCCTTTGTTCAATTTTGTTATACAAGTTAATTTAGTCTAATTTCCCATTAGAGTAAATGAAAGATAATGAAGTAAATTTAATATAATTTATTTATTTATTATTTAGAATTCTCTTTTTTTATTTATTATTCAGAGTTTTTAGTAATTCATTCAATAATTATTTATTATTTACAGTTTTTAGTAATTTATTTAATAATTTTCACTATGTGAAATTTGATTTTGTTTAAATAGTAATTAATACAATTTAAATTTTAATTTTCAATTTTTGATTATTTTATTTAAAAATTATTTTAATTAATTTATAATTTAGATTTTTTTAGAGTTCTTAGTAATTTGTTTACTAATCTGAATTTTATAATTTCTATAAAAAAATTAATTTTCACTATGTGAAATTTGATTTTGTTTAAATAGTAATTAATACAATTTAAATTTTTAATTATTTTTTTTCCTTTTTTTTTTTTTTTTTTTTTTTTAAAGTTAATTTAAATTTAACATTGTTTCTTCACAATTTTTTCATTATTTTACAATTTTGGATTTTGTTAAATTTTTATTTTTAATGTTCGAACAACGAACTCTTTTGAGATCAAAAAACTAACTGAGCCAAAAATAGAAAAATTTACTCTAGTAATAAATGAAAAGAAAGAATATGAATGGAATTTTCTTATTGCCTTTCATTCACTTATTAAGCAACTTGATCGTGCAATTATAACGGCACTTGCAATCAATAAAAAGAAGAGAGCAAATTTCAAAAAAATATGAATGAAAGGGAAAGAGATGAATGAATTTTTTCAACTGTTTTTTCATTCATTATTATTTTCTTTCCTTCTTCCAAAATTTCAACCACTGTTTTGCGTAGCAACAACGAGTAAAAAGATTTCGTTTATCAGGTTAGTTAACTTACACTATAAAGCTATTTTTACATTTCAATTTAAAATTTTTCTGATTTTGAAAAACTTGCCATTTTTGAAAAGTGACAAAATTTAGCGAATTATATAAGTATACACTTTTGATACACTTACACTTTTCATTTAGATTTTTTTTATAACCACCATTAAAAACACATCGAAATATTGGTCGTACATAAATGTCTATAGAAAAGCCGTATGCATACAAAATTTTGGAAAAATAAGTTTAATGCATAGTTAAGATATTTTGCTTGCATCGGTCCATATTTTGACTTCCTAAAATCACTTACATGTGCATAAATCTTTTTTAAAAATCACTATCAAGTTAAAATTCAACACAAATAATGAAAATATACATAATGGAAATATACATTGGCGTTCCGAATTTCATGATGGTCGGTTTGTAGCCCCCATATAAAGTCTACTTCCGAAAATTACTTAAATGCACTTAAATTCTCTTGTAAAATCACTATCAAGTTGGCATTCAACATAAAATGTCCATGTATATATAAAAATCGTCATACGCAATTTTATGACGTTCAGTCCATTTTTACCGTAGCCCCAATATAAAGTCCAATTCCGAAATTACTTAACAGCACGTATATCTCTTATAAAATTCACGATTAAATTGAAATTTAACACAAATAATTCACATATACATCGTTAGAATTTCATGATGATCGGTCCGGAATAGGTCATAGCTCCCTTATGGGGCCTACTCTTGAAAACTCATTAACCTACATAACCATATAGAACTGAAAGTTGGTCCGTAATTGGTCATAGCTCCCATACAATCATCACTTCTGAGAATAACTACAAAGTATGCAGAAAATTGATGTTTCAAAAAGCCAAAATCAGTTTCGTAGGCCTTTTTGGTACCTAATTTATTGTGTGTTAAAGTAAATCGCTTTATGTTAAACGCGCAGTTCTGTAAGAAAGACCCAAATATAAATTCTTGATTATAACCGGAATATGCATAAAATTCTTTTAAATATAGTTATTGAGTTGAAATTCATCCAAAAGAAACCTAAAATAAATAAAAAATACGTTACAATATTTTATGACCCATAATACTGAAAGTCCCATAGTACTCGTAGGTGATTTGGTGGTGGGTATATAAGATTCTGCACATTGTTATATGTATATTAAAATGTGTTTACTAAACATTAAAATAAAATTTGCTCTGTTACAAAAAGGTCTTAAATTGTAAACCATTTAAAAACCTCATGTTTAAAGCAAAGTTAATTCAGTCTAAATTAATTTGTTTTAATAATGCATTCACAAAACTATTTTGCCTACTCATACTACTATTTTTTTTAAATTGATAATAGATTTTATGTAGAAAAGGAAAACCCAAAAAGCTTTAAAAAATATTAATTTTTCATTAATTTTTATTTAGTTTTTTAATTTGCATCAAAATTTGAAGGTCACAAAGTATTATTTATTATTTATTTTTTTTTTATTTTTTGTTAAAAAGATCCGTGTTCTAAATATTCTAATTGTTATTAGTAATAACTTTTTTCTTATTGGCTTAGGATGTAACGATCTTTGTCTTAAATATACCGAAATGAAAGGAATGGCTGTTTTCATAAACGCAGTATGCAATGCAACATTTCATTGCATAGAGTTGATAATAGCGTCTAGAAATATAATTTAAAAATTTTTGGTTTAAGATTCTCTTTAATAGTCCAATATCTTTATATTTTATGTGATAAAAGTTTTTAAATTATATTCTAAATGCTATTATGAACTCTATGCAAAGAAATGTTGCATTGCATACTGCGTTTATGAAAACAGCCAATGTTAAAAATAACAATATTTCTTTGTATATCAATTTTTCGGCTCTGGAGTTTTAAAATTTAAATGCTTCCACGACTATAGACTTATTTATGAAATTTTTTATTGTTTGTTTATTGTTGTGTCATTCCGTTATTTTAACGCAAAGAATTTCATATCTGCGCACAATAAGGACGAATTTATTGCTAATAATATTTTTAAAACACATAAGGTGTATCCTTTTAATAAAAAAAAATTCATTCCAATTTAGAAAAAACCAAAAAAAATAACTGATAATTCCAAAAATCAATATATGTATGTACTTCTATGACCAATAATTTGCGTTGTATGTTAATAAAATGCAACAAACAACAACAAACAAAAAAGGACACTGTTGCAATTTTTGGGCATTTTCCCATTTTCCAAAGTCTATTATCAATTCCAAAAAAAAAATATTTTGATTTGCATTGCAAAATTTTATGTATGAATAGAATGAGAAATTTATCTTGAAAATTAATAGGTAATATTGGTTGGTCACTATTACAATACAGTCGGGTCTCGATTAACCGTGCTCCGGTTAACCGGCAAATATCAGTCTGTTGTTTTTTGTTTGCAATGTAATCAAACTGTTTGCATTGTTTATCTCTATTATACGTGATGGCAAAATTCTTTTTATTATCTTCAAACTCATACATACTCGTAGGTACAATATAATAAACATACGATGAGTCAGAAGCATTTACAAGTGATTAGTTCATTTTTGAAATATGACAAGTATGGGCGATTAGATCTAAATATATTTAGTATGACAACGTTACCAGTGGTAAAAAGGCCAAGAAGTGTTTTAAATGTTAAAGATAAATTTAAAATAATTAACGAGCATTCAAAAAATAATGTGAGTGTTAAAATGCTAGCTTTAAAAATACGAAGTTGAGATACAGACTGTTTATGACATTATGAAAAACAAAGACAAGTTTTTAAAGTTTTGCGCAGAGAGTGATTCGGTGGTTCGATTTCGTAACCGAAAAACTTTAAAGACAGCTGAAGAGCCAATAGCAGATTTGGCACTTTACGATGGGTTCAGACAAGAGCGTTTAAAAGGCACTCCAATTACTGAACTGATGATAAACGACGAGAAAATGCTAAAATATACCATACAAAACTAAACATTCATTGTGAGTGCTAATACTCCAACGGGTGGTTGCAAAATTTTAAGAATAGTCTTACCAGTTTTTTTTTTTTTTGAAACACAAACTGCGAAGCTTTTTGGCTTGTCTGCAGAAAACACCCAGAGTCTTTGGCGGGAATCGAACCCGCAACCCTCTGACTGATAGTCCGGCACACATCGCCTAGTCTATCGGGGCACCCGTGAGCAAATTTATAATGGGAACGGGACAGGTATTTTTTGGGAGTGTTTGGCCGAAAACAGTTTGGTTTGTCATAATGAAAGATTCATATATGGACATAAGGTGTCAAAGGAAAGACTAACAACTTTAGTTTGCGCTAATGCTGCTGCTACACACTAGTGTAAAGCTTTAATTGTTGTTAAAAGTGCTCGTGCAAGAGCCCTAAGAAATGTATATGTATGAGTTTCCCGTATTTTCCCGCAGAAAATATTTTCTTAAATTCATTGATTTTCATCTAGCATATTGCTAAGTTATCTAAATGGCCCTGGTTGTTCCTGAATTACAGAGCAGGATAAAATTCAACTTTATTGCATTTAAGAAAAACTTAATATTAAAAGGAAAATATAACTTGGAAAATATTGGACAAACAAAATTACAGGACTTTTTTTTAAGAAATTGTATTTTTTTCTTAATGTCCTTTTTTTGTCTTAAATTTTAAGTAGAAAATTAAATGCATACGTATGTATGTATTAATTTTAAAAATGTACATAAACTTCTTGACTTAATTTTTTTAAGTAAATATGTATGTATGGTATGTTCACTTGTTAAATAATAAAAATATTAAAAAAACTGTATAATCAATTCATCAATCAATCAATAATTATCCGTAATGCTTCTGGTATTTGAACTTGAGAATTTTGAATAAAAAATATTTTACCTTTAACAATGTTTAAACATTACATAGCAAATACTTACTGCTTTCCATTGAAAATGAACATTTCGGATCATCGAATGGAAATATGTGTAAACTTCCCTGACAGGATAAAATTAAGTGTCGTCTGAAAATAAAAGCAAATTCAAAAATTTATGAAAAAAAGCTAATATTTCTTTAATAAGAAAACTAAACCAACTCCTAGCGGATGAAACAAAAAAAAAAAACGGAAACACGTATATTAGTTCACTTTTTTGATACATTTTAATATTAATAAAACAGTAAATAATTAAAATTTACGAAAAATTATTTTTTTTAATATTGTTAACAAAAGTTTTTTTTATATGTTTACATTCTTTGCGCAATCTTTATTAGTTGATTCATGGGCGTAGACTAGCAACTTCAAACATAAATCACTAGACGGCTGACAAAATGGTCGCCAGTTAAAAAAAGTGTTGCCACTTATAGTTTTATACACTAAAACAAAAACATCATCAAGAAAATGAAAAATTCGGTCATTAAAACTGAAACAACACATGTGCATGTCCAATTAAAATAACTAACTCATAACTAATTCGTCATCCAGTGTTGAGCTTAAATGTTATTTAAAATCACTAGCTTGGGCTCCATCAACACAATTGTAGTTGCAGTTTGAAAAATACATTAGTGGTATTCGATGTTCGATGTTTGCACTTGCAAATGTTTTGACATTGATTGTGAGCCCTTCATTTATTACGTACTTCGCGATACCAATGCAATTTATGCACTAAAAAAGCTGATCTACATAAACAACACTTTCTAAACGTATTTTAAAAATGCCACGAAAAAGTGACAGAGAAAAAATTGTTGAATTTTTAGAAGAAAACTATTTTGATTTCTTTAGGCGTCCACTTTTTGTTTAATTTTTCCCTTTTCATTTTCTTCTATGAAATTGTTTGCTTCATTGTTTTAATTTTATTTCTTTATTAGTGTTTACATCTGTCAGCTGTTTAAATGTCAGAGTTGCACACGCAATACACGTAACGAAAAACCTATACCATTTTAGTATTGCATGAACGCACCGTTTTGACAAATGCAATTGTGTGTATTTTGTATTTTGTTGTTGGATTGCAATAAAAAGCTACGATGTTTTGCATTTGCACTTTTACATTGCCATTTGCACTGAACACGGAACGTCGCTATTAATAAACTACTTTTGTAATTAAGTACAACGGTATTGATTCAATGTTTGTTGGGTTAACATAAATGTTTATCTTTCTGTTTGGTCTGTTTTTGTAGCAGTTGTAGTACGTAAATACTTCTATAATAAATAAATACATATTCATAAATTTAAAATAGAGCAAATATGAAGAGTATAATAGAACATTTATGTGTACATACATTATTTATAAAAAGAAAATGAAGAAAGAAATGTTTTATACACACCTCATTGCGTACGTAATGGTCCCGTTCCGGTAAATTCTTAAAGCAAAATGCATAGGTATAATGGGATCCTTAAAGTCGCCGTGCATAATGAAATAAGTGTCTGGCGTCCAAATGCTATCGTGATGATGCAATGCATTTAGAAAATCATAGTGTGACTTGTTGCCATATTGTAAACGAGGATCATTCCACTGTTGATTCAACAGAAATTCCACTTCATATTTCTAAACGAATTAAATTTATTTATTAAATAGTTGCATGTTATGCAACAAAACAAGACGATTTCATAAAATTAATACACATCAAATTAAAAATTTAAATATCAATGAATGAATAAATTATAATTACCAGACTACTCTCATCGGGTGATGCTAAACTTAGTAGTAAAACGTTCACATTTACCGTAAGAGTGCCTGTTTATTGTTGTGGTTGTAATCGTAGTCGTTGTTGTTAATTTTCATATTACAAATAGAAAAAGGGAAAATAGCAATAGAAAATTTGTTAATAAATTCATTTAAATTTGTTTAAATTAAATATTCGTAAAAGATGAAAAATACACATGGATACACAATATATAGGAGAGTAAATAGGTACGAATGGTAGCAATAGTACAAATATAATTTGGTCATCTACGAAGTGGTAAATGAATTAAACAAATAAATAATATGTATACATACTTATATAATATAAAATATAGTAAATGGTTATTTAAAAAAAAAAAAAAACACAGGTACATAATTAAATTTGTTGCTGTGGATTGCCACAAAACTTAAATCAAAAAGTCAAAAAATAAACTAGACCCAATACGAAATTAAATAAAATAATGCTACAAATAAAATGTATTACAAACAAAAAAATTACAAATTTTGTTGCCGCATTTAATGATGCAATAAGAAGAATAACTCTTAATGATAAACAGAACTTTTAGTTCCTTAAAAATTTCATTTAAAAGTTAAAACATTTTTTGTGTTAAAAAGTGTCAAATTCAAATTAAACTTTGATGGCAGAAATATTTTTTTTGACATATTTGTGAGTTAGTAGTACAAATTAATTAAAATTAAATCAATTGATCAATCAATTAATAAAATTAACAAACCGCGTCTATGTGGTCTCCTTGAATTTAGTTCTGTAGCCATATCTGGAGATGACAATCCACAGCAAAAGTCTTCATCTGCAAAATTCAACTTATTTAAAATCGATTTTTTATTTTATTGAACAAAAAAAAAAAAAAAAACTATTTAATAAATGACATCTGGTTTAATCTGCAACTTCTAGGGAGAATAATTCTTTTTTAATCCAGTATAATAACGCTGTTATATTATATTTATAATTTTACGTGTTTCTTTATACATACATATACTATGAGCCTCAAAAGTGAGTAAACACAACAAATTATTTGATTTTTTTAAGATAATGAAAAAGTTTCGTTTTGTTGGATATTTGGTTGAATAATAGATTCGGTTATAAAAAAAAATTAGGTTGAACTATAATGCTTTTCATAATCTTAAAAAAATCAAAAAATTCACTAGTGCTTACACACTTTTGAAGCTGTGTGTATACTACAATGACAATTTTAATACTAAATATATTGTATAATACATAAGTAACTTAAGCAAAATATACTTACTTATCTCATTAACAAAAATGAGAAAAATAAGGAACATAAAAACATAATTTAATTTTAATGGAAAATTATTAGCTTTTTCGCGTCAAAATAAAGGAAACAGGTATGCTAAAATTATGTAACATACTGTATTTAATGCTTTGTTTGTAGTCCTTTTGTCCTTATTACTCTGACAATCTTCTGGGTATAGAATCAACGAGTTTTTTTTTTTGTAAAATCAGGCGAAATTTTGTTCTATTCAAACCTTGCAAAAAGTTTTCTTTGCCTATTTTATTTTGTTCAGATATTTCTACAGGAGCCCAATTGGATTGAGGTCTAGTTACTGAGAGGGTAAGCTAAAGTTTTTGGACAATGATTGCGCAACCACTCTTTCACAATCTTGGAGGTATGCTTAGGTTCATTGTCCTGCTGGAAAATCCAGTTCTGCGCTAGTTCTAATTTCTCTACACATTGTTTTTCAAAATATCGAGATTATCTTAATTTTTCATTGTAAATTCTTTAAATGAAAAATGACCTACCCCTGATGCGCCATGTTTACGCGTCTTGGTAAAATATTTATTACTAAAGGCTTCGTTCTTAGTTCGCCATATGTTTGGCTTTTTGACTCCAAATATCTCAAACGTACTTTCATGGGGGAAAATATTATTATTCCCAACAATTTAAGGCTCGTTCACATTTTTTTTTTGCAAAATTCAAACTTTTGGTTGTTCTTTGATATAAAGAACAATCATCAGGTGGGCCATTTTGATGCAAAGATCTTCCAATCGTACTCGCTTACAGGTTTTCCAAAAATTTTGGTTACATATGCAGCTATTTTTAATAGCAGTAAGGTTTGTATGGCTTGCAAATTTTGCATGGTATTGTGTTTGGCATACTTGTTCCTAATTTTTATTATTGTACAGTTGTGTCAGTCACCCCTAGGATTAAAGATAATGTAAAAAAATTTCCAGAAATATTTATTTTTTATTTTTTTTGCCACGCCTACAAATACCGCTCTTTTAATATTTTGTTCACTGTGTCGCTATTTTTAGTCCGATCATAACATTTTGCATACTGGTGTTCATGGCTCTGTAAGGGCTACATTTCTGTCCTTAATAATTTTTTACTACCACGTTAAATTCTAGTCATGACTTAAAAAAAAAAATAAAAAATATTTTTCATTATTGTGGGTACGAACCAAGTTTTAAAAACCATGACTAGAATTTTTTATATACCAGGGGACCCTTAATCATTTTTTACTACCAGGGGGAAGTTGCGATTATTCGTATTTGTTTCGTCATCTTTGAATTCTGCCTACATTTGAAGCTGAGTCTGCTTTCCATAGCTGTATCCCATAACATCATATAAATATTATGATTTCATTTGCCTTTAAGTTATAATGGGTTATATTTAAATTCCATTTGACTACCATAGTGAATGAATAATTGATCATGCATTCAACAATTTCCGAAACCCTCTTTCACCTACTTAAATGTCTTAAAAACATTGGTATCATTTTTAAATTTTGAGGTTTAACTTTCAAACTTTTGTATAATATAAATTTATTCAAAGTATTGGACATTGTTATTTATGATCTTCTCGCATCTTTCATGCAAATTCAACTTTTTCAATTTTTTCTCCAAGGGCAGAATTGTAGCCCTTATAGAGCCTAGGACACAGGTATACAAAATGTTATGATCGGACTAAAAATAGCGACACAGTGAACAAAATACTAAAAGGGTGGCATTTGTAGGCGTGGCAAAAAAATAAAAAAATATTTTTGGAATTGTTTTTACATTATATTTAATCCTAGGAGGTGACTGAAAAAACTTTTTTTGTATTTTACGATTTTATCTATTTCACGCAGGGATTTACCTTTTCTATGTATGGAAGTATATTATAATTTGCAAAGTCTCAATTGTTTTTTTATCTTCCTATTATAAATTTCTCACTATTTAACGTCACAACTTAATCTCGTTTAATGATAAATTATAAAACTTGCAATTGTTTTGAACGAATTTATTTAAATTTATATAAAGTAAAAAAAAAACAATAGTTAAAGTAAAAATTAACATTATTTACTAAAACTTTAAAAACTAAAACGAAACATGACCAATACGGGGTTTGTTTATATGTCGTTCGCCAGCGTAAGAAATAGAAATAGACTCTATTTGAGAGTTCACTGCATACGACGAATTGAACTGAGGCCGTTAATGTGTGGATTTTCAATTACACAAATGTGTTTTATTTTTAGAGACAAATACTCGCGACCAAAAAATCGTCGTTCGTCCCAGTTGTGTTTCTAGCATTACTTTTAATAACATGTGGAGTCAACACCATATTTTGACGCTTACAGTATGTATATATTACCAATCCTCGTTAATGCATTATTTGCAAACGTTTGTTTAATGACTAAATATGCTTTGTTTATGTTTTGCGTTTATTTAAAATGTCCCCGTTTACATTATGCAATTTTTGTCGCTGTGATTCTTTCTTTGTTGGCGAGAGTGGTAAGACATTTTAAAATGGGTACACATATGCATGTACTCTTGCTTTGTTCCCTCATTAGTAGTTTTAAACTTGAAGAAAAATATGGATACATGTAAACATCCACAAAATATCGCGTAATGTAAACGCAAATGCAGTTAAAAAAAAACAACACAAATCTCATAATGTAAACAGGGACACTCTATTTAATAAAGCACTTGTGGAATTTGGTAACGTTAAGTCGCTTGATGTTTGGGTAACAACAATAATAAAAAAACTACATGTAAAATTTACGTGGGTTAGTATTAGGGCGACAAAACGGGACTGAATTTTCAACTTCCGAAATTTCGTAAATGAATTACGGGATCAGATTTTTTCGGATTTTTTTTTCATATTAAAACAAATTGGTTAACAAATAATAACAATTTATTTCAAAAAATTACTCATGTTAAATATAAATATATTTGAAAACAAACATTTTTAATTGATTACATTGATTACATTAATAAATAAAAAAACATAATACAATTGAAAAAAAAATATATCACTTCGCCTTTAATTTCTATATTAATTTAAAAGCAACATAATAATATCGATCGATAAAGCTTTGGAACAAATCTAGTTTACCGACGCGGCTCCAAATAGAAAAAAGTATGTAGGGTGATGGAAAATTTAAAAATAAGATGAAAAGATTAAATAAAAAAATTGGCGCAAACGCTTAGTTTTCGAGTTATGGACGTTTTTAGTTTTCATAGAAATATGTGATTTGGCTGAAGTGCAGCTTAAAGGGCTACGAAAAAAATATGCCACTCAATTCAGAATAAGAAAAAAAACAAAATGATTTATTTCACCAATAAAGAAAAAATCATGCAAAGAAGGGTTAAATCAATTAAAGCTTTTTATATAGGAATTTTCAAATTCCAAAAACTGTAGACACATCAAATAGTGCGTTCGAGTTTGGCAATCCAAAATTAATTTTAAGTCTTTCACCTTTATTTCTTTGACAAACGTTTTAAAATTGTTAATACCGAATGCTTAAGAGGTACCCAATTATTTACAAAATAAAATTTGTGAACCGATTTTGCATATATATTTTTCTATATCATTATTATATTTATGCATATCCTTATTACTTTTGATATTTAATATTTTTAATTATTGCTGATTATTTGTTTAATGTATTTTTTTTAATCGTTGAAGCATGAGTACTTAATTCTACTTATGCACTTATTTACTAGAATTATAAGTATTTGTATCTGCATTTTTAATGTACAACTCATGAAAGCGGAAATAATACATCCGGTCAATTTATTTTAATGTAACCATTATGGATGCCATCATATTGTTGGTCTACGGCAAATAAAACTTGTTGTTTTTTAATAAATAGTTGTTGTTTTCTATAAATACATAATGCGAGTGTGTAAGTGTAGATACGTACAACTTGAGAAGTTTCTGGAGAGTAACACAATAAACATAGCAAGTACTTTAGTAAATTACATTTTTCAATAATTTCTGTAATACATGCATACAATTGCTTATACCATGACATCAATGGCGTTAAAGATAATATCTATACAAAAACGCTTTGCCCCACAATTAATTCTTTTTAAATGTATAGTATATACTCTTCGTATTTCAATATGTATACGTTTACACATTTACAAACTAACGGTTAGATTACATATGTACATACATACACATATTATGTACAGACATTTCGCAATATTAACTTACCATTTACTGGCGGCAACAATCGTTTATCGTAACGCTTTTTCTCCAACAATAAATCCAAAATTTCTTTGTCTGAACTTGACTCGTCAAATCTGCAAAGGATTCATTGAAAGGCAATGGCAAAAGAAAAAAGTTTGTTCCATTGTTAGTTACGAAACAAAACAAAAAATAAAAAGAAAGCTTTACAATTGAACAATTAAAGTGTTAGTTGAGTAAAAGATATGACAGTCAATATGAGTACAAGTGCAAGCAGTTTAAGGTGGCCAGATTCACTTTTTTTAAACCACATATTTAAATTTGTAAAATTATCGACTTAATTGTCATAGAATTATTGAATAGTTTCCTATTTTATTTTTAAACTTATCGAAAGCTTTTAACACAAATTTTCAATACAAAATATTTTTTTTAAGAGTTTGATTAATATATAGATTTATTATAATAAATATACCCTTTAATAAACAAAAATTCTTGTAGAATGTTTTATCTGGCCACCTTTTCATTTACTGATTAAGGCCCTAATTTTGTAAAACGCAACGCAACAATTTTCTAAGCGTTGCGTTAAATTACATTTTGCAAATCACGGCGTTCAAGCAAGTGATTGTTTGCGTTGTAACAGCTGATTCTTACGTTGTTGTTAATACAACTGATTGAAATTGTGTATTTTGTAAAACGCAACGCTGCACAGTGGTTCAAGTTTCTAAGGAGGGCGGTCAAACGTAGTTTACTCAGTCATCAGAATTAATATGAATATTTATGTTTATGGTATTTATGGGCCAATTAGGGTAAAATAAGATTAAAAAAACGGCAATTTAATACAACATTTATACATTATTTTCAAAAACCTAACATACGTAAAGGTTCTGGTGATAGCATAGACTTCTTCTTTTGTGGTAATTTACGTAAAGAAAGAATCAACGGGTCGGAATTTAGAAGAAGTCTATGCAAAAGTTCAGTGTTAGTGACAATACGAGACATTTTTCGCGTGTTGTCTCGTCTGAATTGCTTAACTAATTTATTACAAGATTCAGCGGCTTCTTCAGAGAGCTCGCCGATGGAAACTAGACAGTGTTCAACTACTACTAATTAACACTTTAGGAACTGAAGCAGGGAAATAATACCATGGATACGTACTAATAAGCATTCCTGCGGTTCCTAAAGAGTAATCTCTTAATTCTACACTATTAATTTCGTATCCCGACAAAAGACATTGCAAAAGATGATGACACCGATAAATAACTGCTTGATATAAGCCAGTTTTTTTCAGCTGATATATCTGAATTAAAAAAAAGTTCCTACAGTGTTTCCGTCATTGCATGTGCCACTTCCGCCACTTTGAGTTTTGTCGACAATTAAACCTAATCTAAAATCTAATCGGTTAGATAAATGTATAAAATATTCAAAAAATCTTATCCATGAATGCAGAGGAGATAACCCAAACTGGTATCTAGAAGTATCAATAACACATGTTAAACTGTTAAAAAAATAAGGAAAGTTGTTTTGATTTGTTCACTTCCGATGCACAAAAGTAAATGTAAAAAACATCTGATTGCTATTTTTTTTTGTATGTTTTAGTAGTACCACTAATTGTGAGTATTAGAGCGAACTAATGGTGAAAAAATCGAACAACGTCATTTTACCACTATGTCCTACTGCTGAACCACTGTACGCTGAGTTTTTTTTAGCACATTTAACGCCTCCATTTTCTTGGCGTTAGTTTTAAAAGTTGAATTAAAATATTATTAAAAAACAAAATTATTCAATTAGTTTAATATTTTATAGGAACTTTATTAATACGATGTAAGTAAATATATGCAAACATATTCATTTAGTATAAAATACTACTAAAATTCTTTCTTAGGGCGAAAAAGAAACCACAACGGCAGCTCAATTTGAATTGTTGATGGCTGAAATGGAAAAGCATCCAGATGTGGCTCGTGGAATGCGTTGAGGTTCCTTTAGAAAGGGACCTATCTCACGTAATATATGTATATGAAAACGTTTTCTTGTTCATTCGGAAGTTTATCTGAAATCTATAAAAAGTTAATAAAAATATTGTAAATCTCCACAGTGTATTTTACTTACTCATTATTCGTTAAATTCACGATGTGCAATTGGGTTTTTTCAATAGATATATCTATGACGCTTAAAGAATCTTTATCATCCGAAAAAGAATATATATACATAAGTGCGAACATTTTTTATACCCCTTTGTATCTTTGTATTTATAGTTATTTGCTTTGAAAGCCTTTATCTTCACAATTTGAAATATTTTCTTGATAAATAACCAAACAAAATTATTGAACAGCTGATAAGTTTGTAGCATTGCCACTGCAAAATAAATGCAGCTCTATGTAATTTTTTATTTTAAATTTCAGCATCAACATTTACAATGGCAACATTAACCACGCAATGATTTGACAGTATTGTAGCAACGTAATATTTCTGCGTTCGCTAAACGCAATGACGCAGTGATTTACAAAATTTCATATTTTTGATGATGCGTTCGCAAAAGCGTATGTGATTCGTTGAACGCAAGTGATTTACAAAATTAGGGCCTAAATATAATGTGATGTGATCTCATGTGTGAATACATACATTTAAAGTTGCAACAAAAACATGTTGAAGGTTAAAATTATGAAATAGTAAAAGTAAATTAGATACAGTTATTAAGATGTACTCGAAAGATGAATTATGTATGCAAATTGTTAAGAAAAATATAGTGAAAAATAATCAATGAATAATAGGAAAAATCCATTTTAAATCGGACACCAAGTGCATTTGTCATCTCCGATTTTAGCAAAGTGGTTACAAATTCATCCTTGTACCCTTTTCAGGGCGGATAAAAAAATCATTTTAATGCAATTTTGAATCATCAATTAGAATACGAAATTAAACGAGTGTGAAACATTGCACCGATTTAGAAGATGTGATGTAATTTTTGATTTTAAGACACTATTAAACTTAAACACAACATTAGCGCAATTCACAATATTGTGTAAATGGTATTGCGTCATTGCATTTGCAAAAATGTTTAGCATATTTCTGCTCCACACTAACAAAATACACAGCAAGAGCAAAATAATGCTAAAATTTTTGCAAATATAATGATGCAATACCATTTGCACAATATTGTGAATTGCACTATTATAATATTTAAAGTAAGCAAATACTTTACTCAAATATTGAAACTTGTTTGTATTTGTGTACAAAATAAAAAAATAAGATTTGTATAGAATACAATACTTTAATGTTGGATATATGTAATTCATTTTTGTGGTTCACACTTTGATTCCTAATAAATCTTCCTATTCAGGATTTGTGGTCGAATAAGATGCAAGGCAAGGGAGTATTATGAATTAGACAGCATTGTGTGCTTTTGTTCGCAAAAGCAGACAATAAATTGAGAGTGTATTTGAAAAATAAAATACAAGTTAACAAGAAACAATAAACAAATAAATAAATAAATAAACATGCGTACAAATTTACAGCCAATTACTAACAAAAGAATGAATAGAAAATTTGGAAATTATTTGTAGAGTGCACTTACTTCGACCAATCGATGCCTTTACTGAAATTGATTTAAAAAAATATAAAAAATACAATTTTTAAATAGTGTAGGATGAGAAAAAATAATTAAATAAACTTAATACGAAATGAAATAGAATTTATAAAAGTGCTCTTGATGTAAAATGAGGTAAAAGAAACAGAAACGTTTTTTTTTTTGAATCTAAATTCAATATAAAGTACGAGTATTTAGATGAAACCAGAACTTATACTAAGTTACATTAATCATGCTTTGAATAAATAGTATAATTTATTGAAAATTTGTTGTAGCATTTCATATTATTTCTTCGGTGGCGATTAGTTGTGTATGTGTTTTTAATTCAATTGTTGGTTTAAAGAAAAAAATGATCGAGTAATCGAGTGACACAAATGTGGAGAGAGAAATAAAAGGGAGTCAACAACTTACATGGGATGTTTATCTACGGTTGTGGTATCTGATTTGGTGGTGGCAGCTGATGTGGTTGATGTCAAATAACATAAAACTAGAATAACACTGGATGCTGTATAGAAATTGATCGTGTTGCGTAGAAAATTATAATAATTTTGACCAATATAATTGAAGGCAGCAGTATGAGCAGAGGATGCCTGACAATTGTAGTTGCTACTGCAACTTTTAGTGAAACGTTTGCTGCTGGTGTTATTATTGTTATTGTTGTTACTTTTACAACTACTTGTATTGCTAGTGTTATTTATGTTGATGTTAATGTTCATGTCATGGTTATTGTAATTACATCGACTGTTTGAGCTAATGGCATCGTGGAGAGAGCAGGAATTCGAAATAGAAGTTGAAGAATTAGTAGTAGTTGTTGTTGTGTTTAAAGTAGAAATAGTAGAACTAGTGTGGGAGGTGTAATTGGATTTATTTAGTAAATGATGTTTTCGCTGACTATAGCCTCTATATGGTTCAGACTTATTATGGTTCTTGGTTTTGGGTTTGTTGTTGTTTGTATTGATGATGCTGTTGTTGCTACTTTTGCTGTTGCTCTTACTGTTAATGTTGCTGAAGATGCCATCGTTTAGGTAATTTTTTATAAACAGTGTATTAATGCCCATCAAAGACTCGGCCACTATTGCACAATTGGCCATCACCTCCATTAAATTGTTTTTTAAATCGAGGGCATTCGATGCTAAGGAGGTTCTTGCATGTGAAATTGTCTTTTGCAAACAATGGCCGGTGGCGCTGCGTGCGTTAGCAAGTATGGCATAGTCGTTGGTTTGAGTGGCAACACAGTTGCAGTGACACAAATGCGTTTCGCATTGTTGTTCATTGCGAAACGTGTTTTTTGCGTGCTTTGAATAGAAAAAAGATAAATGACAGCGGCAGTAATTATTGTTTCTACAGTTGCTTCTACTAGTACAGTTGTAGCAGTTGTTGCTGCTGCTGTTGCTGTAGCTGTTACTGTTACTGTTGTTGGCGTTGATATAATTTAAGGGCTTTAGATTTTGTCTTGTATGCTTTACAATTTCGTCGGCAACAAATTGTTGTTTATTTTGCTGTTCACAACAAAATCTATTGTGGCAGGCAAGTGGATAACAATTTATGCAGGATTCTTGTAGAGCTAGACCGGTGTTGTCTTCCGTTTTTTCTTCGAAATTATTCGTCCTTTGCAGAACAGTGTAATTGCCCCGGTTTATGTGCTCTTTCGATTCTAAACTATAAAATTTGCTTCTACTTTTATTTCCTTCTTTTTTGTTCTTGTCACTATTGCTATTGTAGTAAATTTGACTAACAGTTGCAGTTGATGTCTTATTGGCTTTTGTTGTATTTGTAGTATTAGTAGTTGGGAGATTTTGTTGTTGTTGTTGTTGTACTCGTACAAGTTGGCAGTCGTCGTTAGTGTTATTCTTTTGAAAGTATTGATTCAATTTACTATTGTTGTTTTGAAGTAGTTGCTTTCCCGTTTTTATGTTGCAATTTCTTGTCCTATAACTTGTGGCTATTGCTCTTGAAGATGTTTCATTAATCTGAGTCGTTTGTTTGGCTGCTTCATAGAAACAGCCCATGTTATTGTTGTGATCTGTAATTAGGCAAGTATAAAGATTTTGGTTAAATAAACATGAGTATCTAAAAATTTTAGATTGTAGATTTATTGGAAATTTAAATAAGTAAAAGTTCTGTATTCATCTTTCCCTTAGTAAACCAATAGAATAAATAAAGTCTTTGTGTGTTGGAAAAGTAATACAGTTGGACCTCGATTATCCGTGATGGTCGGGACCGGAAGCATTCTGGATAATAGATTTTCCCGGTTAATTGAGTAACAATTTTGAGTAGTTTTTTTTTTAATAATTTTCTTTATTTATTGGACTTTGTTGTACATATTTATATAATAACCACTTCAAGTTTTGTATGGATATACATGTTGAAATAATATATGTAAAAAAAATAAAAAAAACAGTAAACAATTTATAAAGATTTCAGTTTAAAAACTTCTTAAAAAAAACATGCAATGTAGCTGTTTCATCTCCATTGTAAATTTGTTCATTGGTAAGTTTTTCAATTGATATGAATTCATTTAATTTTTCCACAAACGTTGTGGCAGCTAAATAATCAGCTGAAGATTTTTCTCCTTCAGCCTTAAGTTTGTGAATTCCATGTCGCTTTTTAAAATTTTGCAACCAGCCGCTAGAATATACACACTCTGAATTTATGTTTAATTTTAAAATTTCCTTTAGCTTTTTCCTGTATCATTAATCCAGAAATTGGAAGTGCTTTAAATCGTTCTTGCCGGAACCTTGCAAAATCTACTTTTGGTTCATCAGCAGTCTTTAAAGTTTTTCGGTTTCGAAACCCAATAATAGAATCACTTTCTGCATAAAACTTTGTCTTTGTTTTTCATAATGTCATAAAATGTTTGTAACCCCACCCCGTATTTTTGTGACAGAATTTTAACACACACATTTTTTTTGAATGTTCATTAATTATCTTAACTTTGTCTTGCATAGTTAAAACTTTTCTTTGTCTTTTTGCCGTTGTTAAGGATGCCATTGTAAAAAAACATTAACAATCCGTACTTTTCCAATTTCTAACTAAAACTAAATTAAAGTGTTTATATATGTATGCACTTCTGAATAATCGTATGGAATTTAGGGAATTCCCCTTTTTCGTTTTTTCACATTTTATTTGATTGTTCAAAAGTAAGCAAAAAAATATGTTTATAATCCCGGATAATAGAGGTAATAACAGTTAATCAATGCAAAAACAAATTAAACCGGTGCAAAACAAAAAAAATTCTGCTTCTTTCCTGGATAATTGATGTCCTCGATAACCGAGGTCCAACTGTCATAGATAATTTCATTCTAATTTCTTTGATTTCACAGAATTTAGTTTGAAGATATTGGTAAAAATTTACTCCATCTATTTATGTGCAGTGTCATAAGCATATTTAAGTTCTCATGAAAGTTGGTTCTTTATTAACAGAATGACATCATTAATATCAGTCCCTATCTAGGGGAGAGGGGGGCACCTTTGAACAATGTTGATAAAATCTCAGTTTAACATTTTTTTCCAATCCTTAACCGAGTTTTTCACATTACAACCTTGTTTTCTAGCAACGTCAAAAACTTTTGCTAGTTTTTTCAGTCGTCGACCGAATGTAGTTGGGTGAACAAGTTTTCGCAGTGCCGGTGTAAATTTTTTTATTTTTTTTTTGTAAGAGTGTAAGAAGTATTCAGTGATCGTTTTCTTTCGTAAAAGAAATTTATTTCAGTCCAAAATTCATTTCAAACAAAATTAAGGTAAGTTATTTGATATTTATGTAAAAAAAATATTTATTATAAATCCGTGAAATGTCAAGCCAGTTCAGGTTTAAACAAAGAAAAAGGGGGCACCTTTGAACATGTTAATTTATCAACCGAAGTACCAAACATTGTTGATTCTCTCTTATTTTCTGAAAATGACTAATCCAATGCTGAACATGATGATTTAAAGGAAAATCTAATCGCAAGGCCTTTTCCTTATTATTATTATAAAACTTTTTTTTGATCTGATTTTTTTTTATTTTTTAATTGTTAAAATTGTTAAAAAATTGTTCAAAGCTGCCCCGTATGGGGGCACATTTGAACACATAGACATCATCCAATAAAAAAATAAAAAAAAAATATAAATCGAACTAAAAATAAGTTACGTGTAGACTTAAACTAAAGTTTATTTCCAAACATATTAGTTAAATTATGTAAAAAGTCAATAATTCAAAAATATAAATTTTTATGTGGCTTAGAAGCAAAAAGTGCTCAAAGGTGCCCCCCTCTCCCCTACTATATAACGATGCAGAATATTGATATTTTATTTGAATGATATATAATCACTATAAAACAACTCTAAAGCATAGAGAATTTTAAATCAGCTTCACATCTAATGAAATTCATTTTGGTTTCATTTAAATTCTATTTGCCCTTTGGCTTTTCGGATCATATTTCAAACAATATACTACACAATTATGAAAAACAAACAAAAAAAAAATATTCACTCACTTTTATTTTAGCCGTTATTCATAAACCATTAAAGGATTCATATTTATTTTAATATTTAAAAACTTCAACATCAAAATAAATATTTTATTGCGTTTAATTTGTATAAAAAGTTCAAATGTATCTGTGTACCTAAACGAATGAGAAGAGTACAAACGATATTTAACCTAAATATTTGATATCGTTGCAATGTTGGTTGAGAGATAATCTTTATGTAAATAAATTTCATAAATAATTCAAATGTATATGTTTTGGCTCACATTCATACATACATACATATATGTATATGTATGTATATGGTTACACATTTCCATAAATACATGCAAACATTAAATAAATACTTGTAAACGAAGGATGTATAATAATTTTCATGTTTACTAGCAAAAGGATAATACTTTATTAACACAAAGCAGAAATTGAAATGAAAAAAAAATACTAACAATTTTTAAACAATTTAAATAAATACACAAACATAACTGACATTCACATACACAATGAGTACGTCAGTCAGGCTGTCAGTATTAGATAATATGTGTGTAAAAAGTTTATAAATATTATCTAAAATTTTAACATGATTAATTTTTATTATCCAGAGGTACAACTTGCTTAAATTCATTTAATTGGCCTGCATATTAAAGGCTCCTTGAATACTTAATATGCATAAGAACTAAAGAGCTTATAGCTTATCTATGTACTTCTCAGACAGTCCCAAAAACCATTTCAAAATACATATGTATGTATGTATGCATGTATTTTGATTGCACATCAAAGGATTTAAACAATTAAATGGTTTTGCTCTTCTGCAAATAAACTCAGCCTGAAACATTTTTTCTTAGAATAAGAATGTGTGCTTAGACATTTTGTGATAGATAATGAGCATAATAAGCAGGGATTTAAAATCTTACAAAACAGAGATTGTAAATACAAACGGCTTAAGTTCATTTATGGAGCTCTTAATTGGCAATTGTTGCTTGTTATTGCCGCCACTTAATGCTTAAAAAGTGAGTCTCTTCTAATACTCAGCTGTGACGACTTCATTGGCGTCAACGACTTTCAAGGTTATTCGTCACAACTGTGGTTTAATATTATAATTAAAATAATAACAAAATTACTCGTCTTCTTATAATAATTTTTATTATGGCTTTCCAAAAAGGATATTGCCATTTGAGTTGATTTCAATAGACACACTATGCAAAAAAAAAACCATAAAATTATGGAAACTTTAATTGAAAAATAACAATAATTGCATTTTATAATTATTTATTTGCATATAATTTAAAAAAATAATGTATATAAAAAATAATGCATATAGAAAACTTATTTGTGTTTAATTTTATTTGAATACCAACATTTTAAAGAGATTTATGATCATTAAAGTGTCTTTCGAAAGTGAGTCTTATATGAGATATATGACTAATTATGAACCACCGATCATTATAAAATTAGGCCCTATGATTTGTGTCTATATGAAACATAATATTCAATATTTGAATACCAAATTTTTTAAGAGTGTTATGCTTTTTAAAGTGATTTTCGGAAATGAGCCTATGGGAGCTATGGTCAATTATAGAACTATCTGCATATAAATAAAATATTTTTGACCGATAAATTCCTGTTTCGGTAGAATATTTGTATGTGGGCTAGTTGAAATAAAGCACCAATTTCCTGCTAAATTTTATCGAAATATCTTTAAAAGTGCGACCCTTATACTGTGCACAAGGATTTAATGGACAGCCAGAAGGAAGGACATCATTTAATGGACTCACAAAGTGATTTGGATCTATCGGTATACTTTAAGGTGGGTGTTAGACTAATACCTTGTGCTGTTACAAATATCAGCACAATCCAATATACTCTCTACTATGGTGTTGTTGGGCACAAAAATCAAAAAAGTCAAAACGCAAAATGTTCGATAACTAGGTTTTGTTATTTTGTGTAGCACATGATAATATATTGGTTCTCTGTATGAATTAAATTTAGTGGGATAAGTAATTTTCCAAACAATCAATCGCATAATGTTACTTACAAACATTCATAAATAAAATCAAATATATTTTAAGCAAGCACTATCATTGTTAAGTTAAGTTTCGACAAATAAACTTGTAGGTTTAAACTAATTCATTTCAAAAGAGTTTTCCTAGTCGGTTCCTTAAAATATTGTTTCGAAATTGTATTAACAACCGGTATCAACAAACAGCATGTTTATCTATATACAGCATCTTTATCAACATACAATTTGTTTAGCAACATTTGCATTTGTAGAAGTTTCAATTTATAAACATTATTGATAACACCCTGTTATAAACATAGCTGAGCAATATGGCAACATATTCTAGACACGAACATTCTAGACTTGCAGTCTTGAACATTCTAGTATCTTAGCTCCGAACCATCCATAAATTATGATTAGTGTATAAATAGACTAATAGGGCTACTTAACAGAGTTACTTGATTGTGAGTCATTGTTTAATTTAAGTGTGTTCTTAAACCGTAATATACGCGTATAAAATAACAGTGTAAATTTTTTTTAAATTGTTTTTGTTACATTTAAATAAATATACACTCGTTATATTTTCTTCAAACTACTTGAATTAAAAGGAATCTGGTTTATTTAAAGAAAAGAAACCGACGTTTTTAAAAAGTAAAAAAGTAACAATATAATCAATAGTCTTTTTAGACACTACAAACATGATATCTCATCTTCAAAAAATATCCCAGCAAGCCATAGCCCGAAAAGAGTCTTTTCTGACACCTTTTCCTGAGCGTTCATGCTCTTTATGAGCCTAAAAAACAATCATTATTGTTCCGAAAACCTTCAGATAAGCGGGTCGTTATATTCGAAAATGGTCCGTCAGAAAGAGTTCTTAGATAGTGTCAGAAAAGAGTCTTTCATGAGGGGGTTTTCGGCTCTAAAAGAGCTCTTAGATAATGTCAGTAAAGAGTCTTTTATGAAATTTTCTTTCGCTCTGAAAATGCTCCTTAGTTGGACTCTTTTCTGACTCGTTTTTCGGAGCGCTCCGAAAATGATCTTTTGTTGGACTCTTTTCAGACTCCTTCTTCGGAGCGCTCCTAGAATGGTATGCTGAGATGGACCATTTCATTTATATATATATAGGTATATATAAGTATACATATATATATATATGTATATTTATATATTTGTACTTGGATTTTTAGCAAAGAATAAATTGTGATGATCCAAATACATATTACGATTCTATAAACATAAAACCATAATTATTCCAGTTTATATTTGTTACATCTACCAAACTGTTTAAACTGGTTATATTTTCAGTTACTTGCAAAATAATTTAAACTAGTCTAAAAGATTTAACGTAAATGTTAAAAAAACAAGTGATTTGTTCTATACAACTAATTAAAATCACCTAACAGAGTTAAGTACATACTAGATAATTGTCATAGCAAATTTTATACTGCCCTTCAATCTCTTGTCTCGGTTCTTTTCATAAAATTGTGATACACGAAAAAGTACTTGTACACTCAATCGGCTTGTTTAGAAACAAGTTTAGAAGAGTGTTGAAATGTTCATATGTTGAAAAATTGTCTTTTTTGGTTGAGTTCTTGCGATAGGATGTACTTTAACAACAACAACAACAACAATAAATGTTCAATATCCCTGTGGCAATGTCATATTTCAACTTTTAATTTGACCGAAGTAACAACTTTTTAGAACTAAAGAAAAACATACTCTATTTTCCTTGTTGCCATCTGCGCTTTACATGTTTTTTTACATAAGTTTTTTTTTGTTTCTTCATAAATTGGCGTAACTACAGCAACAACAGTTTTTAATATGTCCTGCAGCTTGTTGTAAGTAGTTGAAAAAATGTCAGCTTGACATAATTTAATTTCATGTTTTAATTCTTTTTTGTTCTTCTTTCACAATTTAGCCAGCGACACTAAGTTTAATGAAATATGACTGGATATTTTTGTTTAAAACAAAAATTATTATAAAGGGTGGTTAAATTGTAAGGGCCGATGTTGAATATGAACCACACCTAAACGCCAAGCTTTTTTCCGAATTTTATTTGACATTTCAGACTTACTCAATTTGAACCATGGAGAGATACACAAGCCAACAACGTGTTAAAGTTATCCAGACTTATTATGAAAATGGGCGTTCAAATCAAAATGCGTATCGTGCACTTCGTGATTTTTTTGGTCAATTTAATCGTTCAAATGTGCGTACAATCGCAAAAATCGTGGAAAAATTCGAGCAAACCGGGTCTGTAGAAGATGTGAGAACACCAGTGCATGCTCGTACAGCTCGTACTGCAGAAAATATTGCTGCTGTTCGCGATAGTGTGGCTGAAGAGCCGTCCACCTCAACTCGTCGTCGTGCCCAACAATTGCACCTCTCACGCTCGTCGTTGATGAACATTATGCATAAAGACTTGCATTTACACGCTTACAAGGTGCAACTGGCTCAAGAACTAAAGCCTCTTGACCATTCCAAACGTCGTGAATGGGCAGAATGGTGGCAAGAAATGGCAACAGTGGATGATCAATTTTCGAAGAAAATCATCTTCAGTGATGAGGCACATAAACAGAATTGCCGCATTTGGGCGAATGAGAATCCAAGAGTGATTGTCGAAAAACCAATGCACCCACAAAGAGTGACTGTTTGGTGCGGTTTATGGGCTGGCGGCATCATCGGGCCGTATTTTTTCCAAAATGAGGCCGGTCAGACAGTTACTGTGAATGGTGTTCGCTATCGTGAGATGATAACGAACTTTTTATGGCCCGAATTGTAAGATATGGATGTGGACGATATGTGGTTTCAGCAGAGGACGGTGCCATTTGCCACACAGCTAACGAAACAATGGCTCTTTTGCGCAACAAATTCAATGGCCGTGTTATCTCACGTAATGGCGATGTCAATTGGCCGCCAAGATCATGTGATTTGACACCGTTGGACTTTTTTCTTTGGGGTTATTTGAAAGAAAAGGTGTACGTCGTTAAGCCAGCAACAATTCAAGAGCTAAAGGATGAGATAATTCGGCACATAAACGGCATAGAACCTCCATTATGCCTCAGGGTCATCGAAAATTTGGACCATCGGATGGAGGTGTGCCGCCGTGGTCGCGGCGCCCATTTGGCCGATATTTTGTTCCATACATAATTGAGTAATACTAATATATCATAATAAAATAAAATTACAATAATTTCCTAAACAGTTTGTGTTTTATTCAAAATCAACATCGGCCCTTGAAATTTAACCACCCGTTACTTTAGTAAATATTTTGAAAAGTTTAATTTAAATTTTGACATTTCATTTATAACGATTTGTTGGATAACAACTGATAATATTATAATAATTACTATGTGATAAATGGGCTGGTATATGCTGGTATCGAGAGACAAAAATAAAATCAAGATTTTGATTTAAACAAGTAAAATTGCTAGATTCTTATTTACCTTTCTCCAAAGGATACTTTTAGATACAGATTATATACAATTTTTGTTGAGAAAAAGATATTGGCGAAAAAATATATTTGATGAAACTAATTTGGCTCTTTATTGATCTTAATTTCTAATCTTCTTAAGCGATGGATATGTTTGGGTTGCCAACACTAATCAAAAGTGCCACAAATCAAAAATCTTGAAAATATACAAGGACGAAACAATTTATATTAAATTTAATAGCAATAACTTTTCTCATAAACTTTCTTAAAGAAAATGTAAATGTATTATTAGACCGATTTGACTGATTCCAAAGATAATATTTCCTATATCTGCAACCAACCTTATTCTTCAATTCGAATTACATGTTAAAACTTGGGTAGACTTTGAAAATACAAAGAATTGGGATAATGTTCCGAAAAATTATCTCAAACTAATTGGATGTACTGAAATGATAATTGGATTTTTTGATTGTAAGCACAATTAAATTATTTTTTTCCGAAAAATTATCTCAAACTAATTGGATGTACTGAAATGATAATTGGATTTTTTGATTGTAAGCACAATTAAATTATTTTTTTTTGTAACAGCAACACTTCTATATTTGTTTATATAGATTAAAAATGCCTGATAATTTTTTTTAGATTTAAAAAAATGTATAGAAAAAATAAATTTAAAATAAAGATTTGATTTAGAAATAACAAACACAATGCCTCTATTCTATTGCTATTTTTGTTTTGTTTTTTATTTTGTTAATTTGTATTTAAGAATTTTTAAGCAATTTATATTCCTTTTAGATATTTTTCAACCATCAAATTTTAATCCTTCTAAACCAATGTATATAGTTTAATTAATTATAAATTTGTATAAATTTCGTCATTTATATATAAACCCAACCAGGAAAGCATTTCAGATGGACCATGCGTGCGTATAAGTAATATTAACAAATTATATTAAGTATACTCAAGAATATTCATTATAATGAACAACATTTTTTAGGTGATTAATTCGATACTCAATTCTGATAATTGTTTATAAAAGTAGCCCCAACTTCTGTATCATTCATTTGGTCATGTTACATCAAATAATAATTTAAAAACTAATTTGAAGTTAGTAAATATCGTATAGGAATTTGTCACATATTAGGCTCTCTTGTTTATTATAACTCGAGAACCACTAGTCCGAATAAGCTGAGACAAATTTAAAAAAATTAAGAATTACAATTCTTTTAATCTGTTCATACAGTTTCGCAGTTATAAATAAATGTATGAAGAAAACAAATGTATAAAGAAAATTCATAATTCATAAAATATCCAAAACGGTAAAAAAAAGTGTCAAGTCCTATTACTTTCACGTAAAGTCGCATAACCTATGAACAAAATGAGATATAAATCATGAAAATTTCGCTTTTATTCACAATTAAGTAAAGGTATGAATTTCAAAAATTTGCTCACGATATGCACAAAATTCTTTTAAAAACCGGAGCAAAATTAACTTGTACATTTTGTGCATATCTGGAGCAATTTCGCGTTCATCGATTTTCATGATTTATGTCGCATTTTGTTCATAGGTATTGGTAAAAAGTTCAACGAAAATAACTCTCTCTTATTAATATTGATATCTCGCTAATAAGAACCACTTTAGACAGGAAAATAAGTACATCTGTTAAAGATTTTTTAAATATTAAATATGTGTTTAAAATACTTGTATGAGAAATACAAAATCATTAAAAAGTATCATTGAATTATATTTGCAAATTGGTTTTGTCAATAAGGAATTCTTAGTATATGAACTTTAATGACCACATAGAAAATTATAGGAAAAAGTAAGGGTGTGAGTGAGAGAGATTATATGAATAATCAATGTATATGTATGTATACATACATATGTATATGTGTGTTACATATATTATAGGTGCATTGATTAATTTTTTATAAGATATTTAAAGCAGATGGCTGAGAAATACGGGGGTATGTAGAAATTAGATAAACACATACATATATAGTATATATCTAATTGAAAATGTTTGGAACTGTAGCACCTGGTAAAATAACTAATTTCCGTTTCAGTTGAATTTACAAAATTCTCCACTAATCGATATTACATATCGATACATATTGTTATACATATTATTATTCTTAATTTTATTGTTATATTTTCTGTTCTATTTTTCTACTTTATTCAAATTGTTGAGCATTTTTATTCCAAATAAAAATTGTTAAGCATTAAGGCTTCATTCTGTTCCGTGTCGTTCTGTTGTTAAATTTTTGTAGTTAGTTTTTCCGTATAAGCGTATCAGCTGTTTTAGGTAAGCAGACAACACAGACATATTGTACAATATGTCATTACTTTCGACTAAAGTAATGAGTTTTTCGTCAACCATCGTTCATTTTTTATATTTTTATAACTTTTATACAAAAACTTAATTAAATTTAAAGAAATTGAAAATTGTCAGCTGTTTTGTGCTGTCACTTACAATTACTTAGCAAATTTTTGTTTTTAACAGGTTCGTCCGCAACGGCACGGAAAGTAACAAAACAACTAACGACTTCTACACATTTTCTATTTAACAGAATCATGTCAGCTGATTCGGAACGCAACAGAAAGTAAAGACTAAATCTGCGTTTATTGTGTAGAATTAAAAAATCAGAATTTTCTTAAACATTCGACAAACAGGTAATAATTAAAAATTTGTCTGGGGTATCCCGTTAACAAATAATGTATAAAAAAATATTATTTAATGTTGTGAACCTGAAATTTGCTCGTTTAATTTAAATGATATGAGAATTCTTGTACGTTTGTAAAGGTAGAATTAGCCGAACGTCCACGTCTCCCTACTGTAACGTACCGTAAGCGATTATAGAACAGTTGAAAACTTGCCGTACGACAAACAAAAATATATAAACAACACATGGTACAACCATATTGTATTTTGTATCTAAATGTTTGTTTTCTACATCAGTTTAAATTATTAAAAAAAAAAAAATAAAGAGTCAGCGAAACAGTGATTGTCGTTGTAAAGTTTCTTTTCGTACATGAAAAAGTACCAAAATGGTTTTAATAGGAGTAAAATTGTGTGTGTGTGCGCATTTACATATGTACATAATCTAGCACTTTGATAGTTATTTAATTTAATAATTTAAATTAATAATTTAATTTATTAATTAAATGTATGCATTAAATTTGTTATATTTATAATACAGCCCAATCATGAATAAAAATTCCGAGGGAGGTGTTTCGCTTTTTATTTTTTTAACATTGAATTTGAATAGGAAAAATGGAAAAAATTCCCGCGGAATTTTTATTCAAGATTAGGCTGATATTGTATGTGATTGTGTTTTTATTATATACATATAAACATATTCATATATGCAGATGTGTATTATATAAAACGTGTTGCTCAATTTCCACAAACATTATGATTAAAGAAAAGTATCAAAAAATAGAGCGAATTTACCCGAATACAATTTAACATACAAACAGCCCATCATAGCTGTACAAATGTCACGTAAGAACGTAAGGAATTTCTATTTTATACAGGTTGAGACGTTCCGTCAACGTGATATTAATATTCGGTAAGAATTTACATTAATTTCAAATAACAAAACGGGATCAGCTGTTTTGTTACAGTACAGTACGGGACGTAGACGTTCGTCTAATTCTACCTTAAGTATGTTACAAGTAATGAAGTTATTCTAGTACGCAAATGTTTATTAATAGGAATATATTTCGTTAATTTATATTTGCATCAAATAGGGTTGTATTAATATAATTATTTACTTAAAAATAAGTAGGTATGTTTATCTATATGTTATATTACATTTACATTTATATACAATACATACTAGCTAAATGTAACCGGCGTTGTTCTGTTTTACCATTTGCACTAAAACGAAATACAAATTTTCGGGCAAAATAATATTGATATCGAGATTTTCAATCTCTGTTAGATGATGATAGCTTTTCAAATTGTTTGACAATTAGTAAATTTATATTTAAAATTTTAATAGTCTACATTGTGTAATCTGAATTTTTAGCATCTTTTGTTCAGTGTGTTCGATCCCAATTGCCACTAAAAATTTATAAATATGATCTCAGTCATAACAATTTTTATGTTCATCAGTTCACATTACGCATTATCGAGTGGTATTTATACATTAATATTCGGAATGCTCTATAATAAAATAGAATAAATTGAATAAATAATGAAAAATACTGCCTTTTCTGCATATTTGTTAAAACCGTCATTAAAGAGGTAACCTTTTCCATCTCTGGGTAATTCCGTTTTATTTTAACCCGGTCTAGATTTTTAGGAACAATTGTATTGAACTTCTAGCAATAGTTTCTTTTCGTAAATGCACATTTTATGAGGTACAAATTGAAATCATGTCGTATATAGTTTATATTATAGAACATTTTTGACATTTTTTTGTGACACTTTACACTTTTTTTTAAATTTTTTATCAATGTTTGTGTCATCTGAAAGGATTCTGTTTTATCTGTACAAATATTTTATATAATTGAGATATTTTCTTACCAAAATATACTGAAAAAATATATTATTATTTTCTTAATATACATATGTATGTATATCATTATTCGTTTTCGAGTTATAGACAATTTGTGGTCCTTTGCAATATATTTTTCTAACCTCAATAAATACATTATAACATTTCTTAATAAATTTCTAGACCATACTACAATGTCCGTTAATGTAAATTTTGTAATGAGGCTACATGTCGTAATTATAAATATATATTTATGAAACTTAGTACATGTAATGCAATTACGTAATGACCCAAATTTTGCTAAAATATATAGATTATTGACGCTTCTATGCATGGATCTGTCTATATTCCAAAATATAATAAAATCAGTTTGTCCCATTAGCCGCGATTGCAGAATATACAATTAAACTTGCAATGGATTTGGAAAACATAAAAATATTATCACAGGCCCTAAAGGCAGTTTGTACAGATGGAAACACATGCATATGTATACATTATATATGTATGTATACGAGTATATAATATCATATACACTATGTACAATTAACAGAGTAAGTATAAAGTAAGTCATTTCAATATTATGGTCATTTCAACAAGCTCAAAATGGTCAATTTGTGGTTCGATGGTGTTTGTTCAGCTCAAACCGCCTCACTCACTCAGTTACTCATTCATACCACACACTCGTCTTTGATGGTGAAATATTTTACAAACAATTAACAAACCACAACATAAATTGTCCATTTAGATATAACCATTGAAAAAGTGCCTTTAGGCTAATGTAATAAAAATTATTTACGTGTAACTACATAAAGATAATAGATAATTTACTTTCTAGTACACTTTACTTGTACAGTACTAAAATCGAAAAAGAGATTATGCACACGCACGCATCCATTGAAATTTCAACAAGTTTTGACATTTTGCTGCTACATGCAATATTAAAAATATTTTAATTTTACTTAGGTATTAATTTTAATTTAATATATGTATATGTATTTAATTTAATATTACAACTTAGACAAAAATATAACTTCGATTTTATTCAAAACACATTTACATACAAGTATGACACTTAAGAACTGTGCTTAGAGCTGTTTAAAATGTTTGCCCCATTTATTTAAATCTTTTACATTTGCTATTGATTTGAAATTAATATTAATGCAAAATCGTGTTTATTCTTGTCATGTGTTTTTAATTATTCATTGCTACCTTAGCTGACTATAGGGTTGAAATAAAAAATCAATATAGAAATTTGTATGAAAGCCATTGCAAAATATTTCAAACCATTAGGGCGTATGAGTAATATTAATATTGATCACTTATATTTATAAAGTAAATATACCATTATTTTAAGGGTAAATGTTAGTATATTCAGCGATTTCCATTCAACCGTCTTTGTAGATCTTGTAATTGCCATTTCACGGTAATTCGAAGACATTTACTGCCTTATGTATTCGAATTGCCGTTCTCTATACAAGACCGTTTTAGAATAAGGACGCTGCATATATTTTGGTATGTTGGCTTTATATAGGAGGAATTTTTATGGAACGGAACGATACTTACTGGATACTTATGTATATTTATATAAGTACAATTGCCATTATTTCATCGATTTTCAGATCAGTTTCTAGTTATTCGAGTGTACTTAATTTTTGCAGCAGTTAGTTTTTCCTATTAAAAAACAAAATAAGACTCATATAAAACAAATCTACAGACCCAATCTACATCCTAAACAAATCAACAATTCCTATGTAAGGACAATACCAACAAAATTGGACTATATATAGGGGCTACGGTCAAATTAGACCGATCGCCATAAAATGTAATATGAATATTTATATATATGTATGGGGTATTTGTGTTGAATATAAACTTGCTGCTGATGCTTATAAGAGATTTATGCGCATTTAAGCGATTTCCGGAAATAAAATTTATATGGGAGCTACGGTCAAATATGGACTGATGGGCATGAAATTTAGTACGATGATTTAAATGTGTATTTAAATAATTTTTGTTGAATTTCAACTTGTAGTGATTTTTATAAAAGATTTATGCGCATTTAAATGGCTTTCGGAAGTGGTCTTCGTATGGGTCTATCAAAATATGGACCGCTGCAAAAAAATATCGTTTTGAGATTTCACTTTGTATGAAATTAACATTTGTATGCGGGCTATGAGAAATCGTGGACTGATTCCTACTATTTTCAACAGGTATTGTCCTTCTGCGAGTATAAGAAAATCATTTCACAATATAGATAATATATTATTATGAAGTAAATAGCAAAAATTTTTAAAAAATATTGAGGTAATCTAAAACTTTGATATATAACTCAGATTCTACTACACTGGTAAAAATTTCATTGTTCTATATCTTTTTTCAATGCTCTGTCGTGCCTTTAACAGATGGACGGACATGACTACATTGTCTCGGAATCTTATAAGGACACAGAATATGTAGACTTTTTGTTCTACGGCTTTTATTTCGATGTGTTATAAATGGAATGACAAACGTAATATATCCACCATTCTTTTGGTGTAACGGTATTTAATTCTCAAATTTTTACTTGCAGAATGACAGACTTGATATCAATTAAAATCACTTTTTGAACTTTTTGATTCGTTAGACACTTACTATAGTAAGTAAACATATTTAATAATTTTTAAAACTCTAAAATTCAATAAATTGTATTAACTGATAAATTTATAATTGTTGTGTTTGCATTTTATGTTGGAACCTCCATCTTCATATTTTATTTTTTTTTTTTTTTTAGAATTCACATTTCCTTTATTTCCCTGTCAGTATTATTTATTATTTTTTCAAGTTTTTTTTCTCTTATCAATTCAATTTTAATAAGCTTGAATGTTTTATTAGTTTGTCGTCAGTAAAATTTCAAGTCTATTGTCAATAAATTATAAACAATTTGCAATTCGATTATTTAACTCATGCTAAAATCTAGCGTTCTCCTTCGCTTTCAAGTAAGAAAAGAAAAATCGAAAAGAACTTTTCAAATAGTAGCTTTTATTACAAAACGAACAAAAAAAATAACTTAATAACCTTTTCTGGCATTACTAGAAGGAAGAAAGAAAAAGAAAAAAGAAAGAAAAAAGAACCACGTAAAAACGGTATAAAAAATGCTGAAAGAAATTTCAAATTCATAATTAAAGTTTTTTTTTTGGTTTAAGAACATATAATGGTTAAAATAACTTTTAGAGAGTTTTATTTAAGTTAATGAAGATACGCATTTAGAGAAAATTTATTAAATATGAAATACAAGTATGCATGTATATGTGTTTATGTATATATGTATAACGGGTTTGGGAAAAAAATATAAAACTACATTCATGTGGGCAGTAGTGCTGCCCTTAGAAAGTAGTTTTGCTTGGGATGGGTCTAATTTAACTGATGCAACATTTGAGGTCAAGTGGATAAAAGTTATACATTTTTTGCCAGATTATAAGACTAATTTCTATGGTTGTCTTCAAAATTAGCATCAGTTAGACCAACCAAAAGCATGTCTATTTTTAATGCCATCTCTAAAGGTACGGTCACATTTGGTAAATATTTACTCAAAAAACCGTAACCACTTGTTTTAGCACAAATTTGTTTGACGTTGTTTACTCTTACAAGAGTTTTGCAAGATCAAACAGCATCAAATAAATAAAAACTAAATATTTGTTGTGATTTAGCCTAAATAAGAAAAGGGTTTTTAAATAAATAAACGAGTTCAAAATATGTTATTTAGTTGTTACATTTTTTCCGGCAAATATTTGCCAAGTGCGACTGCACTTTAACTGACATATTTATAAAAAATTAAAGTAGACTTCAAGTGTACTTTATTTTTTATAAATACAGCAGTAAGTATTTTGTACCGGGGATAAATTTAAAATCTATTAAAATATACATAAGTAATTGTTTTAAATAAGCGCTATTTGAGAGCTACTTTAAGTATGATAAAGTGGTTTTCAGAAGTGGGAACAAAGACTAACTATGGATCGATCAAAATTAGATGAAATGACATTTGTAGTTATGAAATTTATTTTTGTTGAATATTACTCGGATACCTTATTGACCAATCTGCACACAATTTATAGGTGTGATTAGGTTTTATGTATAACTTATTTGTGGCGAAATTTGTTTGGATACGTGTATTAAACAAAGTCCTATTTCGGGAAGATAATCACAAAATTCATCACAATCCAGTCGAATGGAAGTTGCTTACATATATTTTAAAAGAACAGTCGAATTGTCTAGAAATTTTCCAATGATTAGTTTTTTCCATGATAGCTTTATTAAAAACTACATACATCATTATTATTAGAATTTAAAAGGAACGTAATAGAGAAACGATTTCATACAATTTGGATCATCCTAATATTCATACATATGTACATATATATATGTATATGTACGTCGCGTGATTTACATTTATACACACAGTTATGTGTGTGACTGTATCTACATCAATGTATAAACTGGACGCCGACCTGTATAAATATTTACGATAATAGAAGAACAAATCCTTTCGAAGTAAATATGTATGAGGCGTGCACGTTTTATCGATCCATACAAATTTAAATATGAATAATTTAATTCATGTCAGTTTTTATAAATATACAAGTAGAAACTTTAAATCCTGTGTAGAAGTTGGTAAAGTTGTTAACAAATTTTAACATACATGAGTTAGCTAGAAATAATAATAATTAAGTGTTTGGAAGATTCCTAAGTGAAACAAAGGAGAAATGTTGAAATTAGAATATTGGACTTGTATTAGCCCATATCGTCCCAGTGAATTTTTCTGTTAATAAATTTATAAAACTTGGTAGTTTTAAGGTAACCACGAATTTGAACTCCAAAATTGTTGTAGATTTTCTGTTTCTGAGAAAAATGGTGTTCGATTAATCGAACACTGGTCACTATTTGGCATAATTATTTTATTATGAATAACGAAAAGAAACATTTTTTCTCATTAACTCAAACCAATTTCTTTAATTCATTAAAGAAAAACAAGAGACATCATTTATTTAAATTATAAATATGAATTATTTTTCTTCATGATATGCTTCTAAACAATGAGTATGAAACGCAACATTGCACTTTTTCAATAAAAAAAAGACTTGGTTTATGGCATTCCTTACACCTCCACTTTTTATTTTGGTCTTTGTTAATAATAAGATGCTTACTATTACTTATAGGAATACTATTTGTTGAAAGCCTTGGTGAGTCAGCAACATTGTCATTGTCATTAAAATATACGCAATGTCTACACAAAAGTTTTTTTCCGATTTAATTTTTTGGTCTTGTTGACGACGAAGAAAACAGTCAAGTTTCCAAACATTTTCCAACGAAGAATTTAAAGTAGCGATTCATAAATGACAGTGCCAATTCTTTGCTGCCATCATTATTTTTCTTTTACTTTTTTTTTCTTTTCACAGGAACAGTAGATTTGATCAAAATTGGTAGCCATTGTGACTTCTTTATTGTCCTGCCAATGGCAAATTAAAAGTTTTATTTTTGCTGTCAAAAAAAATCATGATTGCTTTTCTCCAAAGATTTTCCGGTTTTCAGCTCAGCTCCTCCGATTCTATTTGCTCGCACAGTACCTGTTGCACACAAAATACACGGTATGCCTATGTGCAAACTCTACATTTCCTAATAAGTAAAGGACCATATCGGCTCCTAAGCCAACTTGCTTGTTTTTGTCCGCCTACTCAGCATAAGATATGCAGTTGAGTAGATGTTCAGTTGAAGAGCAGATGCACCATAACTTATACCCAAACCGAAGGCTTACAGTGTACAAACATTTTGCAGGAATGCCATCCAAAATATGAGACCATTTGTTCATCAACCGATATATGAATCTGCCTCCCAAATTCCAAACTGTATCAACTCATACAAAGGACGTTTTTATGTATTTATTATACATATACATATATTTATATTTAAATATATCTATTTTATATTTTAATGCTTTTCGTTAATTAAAATGTTTTTAAATAATTTCAATATGATAATTCGTTATGTTTTAGCTAGCCTTTGTCAGAAAAAACAAAAGCACTAAATAGTGCCCAATGTTCGATAAATCGAACAATACTTTTTGAAATTAAATCATTAAAACACAAGAGAAAATCAAAAACATTTTTTCATCATTATTACAAATTTAACTGTTTTTAAATTAAATTACACTTTCTTTTTTTATAGCCTTCACCTTCATGAGAAGGGTATATATAAGTTTGTCATTCCGTTTGTAATTTCCACAATATAAATTTCCGACCATATAAAGTATATATATTCTGGATCCTTATATAGAGCGGAGTCTATTAAGCCATGTCCGTCTGTCTGTCTATCTGTCTGTCTGTCTGTCTGTGTGTCTGTCTTTCTGTCTGTCTGTTTTAGTGTTGAAATCAATTTTCTGAAGTCCCTAGATACCTAGGGGATTATAGGAATAGGGTGGCTACTTAAAGGACATTCTACGGCGACTCCAAATCCGTAAGGGGATATTTCTTTCTTTCCTTCTTTCTCCCCTTATCAGTCTGTTTTGGTTCTTCTTTTATTTCAATTCTATCTCTCTATCTATCCATCTTTCTACTCTTTTTCTTTTTCAACTGAGGGGAATCACAATGGACCACAGGGTCTCCGAGTGGAAGTGCACATAGTGTACAACCCTTCTTATCTATCTATCTATCTAGATATCTTCGGGATCCAAATCTTCAATAATTCTGTCAGACATGCTTTCGAGAAGTTTGCTATTTAAAATCAGCAAAATCCTTCCATAAATAACGGAGATATGAGCAAAAAGCCGAGACAACCACTGAAAATTTCATCAAAAAAACTATCAAACAAAGTGTATTAATATAATATACATATGTATGTATGTATCTATATATATATATAAAAGTGATTGTGTGTCTGTATGTATGTATGTTTATTATTATTAGTTGGGATCTATAGACGGCTGAACCGATATGCTTGAAATTTTCACAGTATATTTCTGTATGTCTGAAAGGAGCTATAGGCTACTTTTTTTTTTTGAAATTTTAAGTGGGCGTGGTACCTCTCATACAAAGTTAATTTTAAAAATCAAATACTTAGGAAACTATAATAGCTATAGTACTCAAATTTTGCATGAGCAATTCCATTAATTGTTTAAATATTTGCAGAAAAAATGGGAGTAGTAGCCACAGAGGGCGTGGCACCTCCCATATGATGATAATAATTAAAAAAAAATCAAATATGATATACAATAAGATATATTTAAACATAATAAGAATTATTTTAAAAGGAAAACTGTAGATTTTAATAACTTAATAATTATATTTATTTAACTCTAAACTTTTTATTTCATTACGATTCGGGTAGCGAAGCACATCGGGTTTTAGCAATTATAATATAATTATGCATCCACAACAAAGGTAATGGGTATATAAGATTCGGCATAACCGAATATAGCACTCGTACTTGTTTATTTTATCTTATTGTACATATCGCACCCTAAATACAAAAGGATCACAACTCAAAATACTAAAATTTTCAGGAGAGGCAAAAAAAGTTCATCGTGCACAAGCAATACACTTAATATAAAAATAGACGCAACTGTATTTTTCCAGTTAAAGAAGATAGTGATGTGAAATAAATTCTTGCATTAGTTAGAGATGTGCACTCAGAATTAGTTTATGGAAAAAAGTCAGTTTTGGAAAATTTTGAGTTGTGTCCCTTTTGTATTTAGGGTGCGATATAGTTTTAAATTTTTAAAATAAGGCTAAAATTTATGGTTTAGGTACGCGCTTTAATTTTTATATATGTAGTTAAGCTCCTTCTTACACAGAAAAAAAATCATATTTTTTTTCAATTAAACCTTTAATTGATTTTAAAATAATTTTCAATTAAAATTTTAATTGATTCAATTACTTTTTCTGATTTTTCTGATATTTTCAATTAAATCTCACAGTTTTTTTAATTGATACTATCATTTTGTTTACAGGCCCGATTTCAATTAAATTTTTAATTGATTCCACAAATATTTTAATTGAAACTCATTTTTATTTTTTTCTGTGTATTGATAAAAAACGAAAGTTGTAACTCTTTCCGAAAAAGAGAAAAAAATATTTTAAAACAATTGAAATTTACTGTTCGAAAAATTGAACATCGGGACGATATGGATTAAAATCAGTTCATGGTTTGAATTTTTAAAGCCCGACTATAATAGTGACAGCCTACACATATTACAATTACATATAGATGGAAGAAAATATTGGATCAATAATATTAATTTGTTATATTGTATCTAGAATCAATTGTGTACTAAATAATATTTTTTAATGTGATTATAATTGATAATATTAGTAACGGTCATAAAAAAGATACTCACACTTGAAATATGTTGATTAGCTTTTAGGTCAGAAATCGCAGATATAAATCGGTTTATAATTTTATGCCCTTATTCATAAAACTTACAACAGGTTTATAAGAGGTTTATAAAGCAAATTTTGTATGGAAATTTGTTTTATTAACCTATTATAAACCTGTTGTAAGTTTTTATGAATAAGGGGGTTAGTGTGCATAAATTTATTTATTTCTGTAGGCCGAATTAAGAAAATACGACATGAAAAATTGAAAATGACTTGATTATTTTTCATACGAAATTCATGTTTAGTATTGTGTTAGAAAGACAGAAAATACGATTTATTTTAAATGTTTAAAACACATTATTTAAATAGCTGCATTTTAGATCGAAACAAGTGAATTTGTTAACCCAATTTCATCCGCTTGGCATCCACAGCAAATCTATTTTTTAAGAGCAAGTCTAATGTACAAATATAAATATGTACGTTGGGATAAGATGTTAACCTGAGTCATAATAGTTCGTGGTTAAAATGTGGACTTTGTTTGAAAGTTTTCGTTTGTTGCATTTTAGTTGCTTCAATCATGCTGTTTTATATGTTTTTAGCTTTTTGTTTCTTGTTTATTTTCATGCTTATTGTTGCTTAACAGAAAACTTTTTATATCACATGAATAAATAAGAAACGAAATAGAAATAAAAACTGTGTTGTATTTATTTAGTGGTGATGGTGGTAGGGTTTGAAGAAGTTCTAAGTCCTAATTACTGTTCTATTTTTAGGTATCTCATACACGTACCTACATATGTATGTTTGTCTGTATGTACGAGTATTTCTATAAATACGCTTGAATGTAGATTTTACATATTTATTGCATGTTGCTGTTATTGTTTTATTATATTCTAATGCTGATTTTGTTTTCTTTAGTTTCTATAACACGATTTAATTAAACCTGTAGGGTAAAAATGTACACTCTCAAACAAACAAGCAAACAATACATACATATAAGGGGACATTTGTACGATATATACATATTTAGTTAGAAGTATAGTAGTTGTTGGAGCTAAACTAGGCTAATAAAATTTACAGTTCAACTGGGAATGCAAAGAACAACAGAACAAAGATGTCCTTATTATTATTCACTAGTACTTGTGCAAATGAATTTCTCTTTCTCCTTGTGTCATTTTACATTGTTGTTGTTATTTTTGGTATTGTTGTTTTGGTGCTTTCTTTTTCTTGGCTTCGAGTCGTGAGGTAGCAGCAGCTCATGACAAATTAACTGTGCCAACTAATGTGGCAAATGTGACAAGTGTTTTCTTATGTATGTACATACATACATATATATTCTTGTTTCCATTCATACTAACTCTGCCCTATACCTCTTGGTTTCTTTTCCTTTTGCAGCTGAGTGTAGGAAATTATTAAGGTGATGGTTGTGGTATTAGCATGCATTTGTCCTACTAGGTGGGTTAAAATAAAACAAACACACAATTAAACGTACACTTTAATTACGACGGGAATGGCAATTTTAGTTCTAAACTCGTTCACATTTATTAAATGGTGCATTTTGTTTAACTTAAGCCCATCACTGGAAAATATGCGGCTAGAAAATTGCTGAGTTACAACATTAATTCCCAAGTAATTTCTTGGTCCAGTGGTGTTACATGTGACACCTTTGAAGCTAACAACGTGTATTAGAAGTATTGCGTATAATCTAATACTATAATTGTTGTTAAATCCTCATGGGCTCATGTTTATTTATAACATTACTTAACACACATTAGTTTATAATATAAACTTTGTATCAACAAATACCTTATACTGCAGTATATTTGGTGAAGCTGAATAACAATCAAACAAGTAAGAACAATCACGACTATATAATATCCTACACCGAACATATGAACAAAAAACAGTTTTTATAATACCACAAATGGTGAATGAGGGCATATATAAGTTTGTAACATTGAGAAATATTCATCTGAGACCCAACATGGAAATTCTAAGTCAAGCCATGTCTGTCTGTCTGCCTGTGTAAAACACTCTCACGTCCAAAATACGTAACCAAAATCAGCAAAGTTAAAAAGACCTGTTTATTGTTTCCCTATGCAGTTTAGTATTGAAAATTAGCAATCAGCGGTATGGTAGAACAAGAGTTATGGACCAAAATATGTGACAACCCCATTAAAATATGATATTTCTCACCAGTTTTCTTTTATTTGTCTCAAACTGTGATGAAAATAGAAAGAATCGGCCCATGATTTCTCATAGGCCCTATACAAATTTCTTCCCGAATTATGGTTCAGTGGTAAATAAATGCATATCAAATTGCAATATCAATACAAAATTCAGCAAAAATTAGTTTCATGTAAAAAGAAATGCAAAATTAAATTTTGTTTAGTTCGGTCCATGTTTGACTATAGACCCCATATAAAGTCCTTTTCCAAAATTCACTTAAATACGTATAAATCTAGTGTGAATATTGTTAACAGTTTAAAATTCGACACAAATAATTTTTATAGATAAGTTTTATAATTGTTGTTCTAAATTTTATGATAGTCGGCCCATAATTAGTCATAGCTCCCATATAAGTACCGCAACCGACTCAAAACTTTACATAGATTATTTACATATACACAAAAATTATACTACAGAATTTCAGTCTATATTTAATCGTATCCCCCGTATAGGTCATCTTCCGAAAATCACGTCAATACTCATAAATTCCTTATAAATAAGGGTACGGATCCATAAATGCAAACGGAGCATTTACATAAATGCCAAAATCAATCTTATGTGTTTTGGGAATATCGACCGATATTTGACCATATCCTTCATATAAGGTCCACTTTCGAAATTCACGTTAATATGTATCAGAAATTTTAATCCATAACTCGTACTAATATCGGTTATACGGCAATTATGCTACTGGATTTTGTAGCTGTCTGTCCATAATTGACAATTACTTCAAAATTAAGTCCACTCCTGACTTTAACAACCAACCATAAAACTCTTGCAAATATATTTCTTGATATGGAATTCAATATTTCATATTTATTCTAATAATACGGTACAATTTTACTATGATCGGTCCATAATTAGTCGTAGCTCCCATATAAGGCCCACTTCCGAAAATCACTTAAAAGAGCATAACTCTCTTAAAAATATTGTTATCCGAATAAAATTGAACACAAATATATTTCATATGTATTCTAATAATACGGTACAATTTTATTACGATCGGTACATAATTAGTCGTAGCTCCCATATAAGGCCCACTTCCGAAAATCACTTTAAAGAGCATAAATTCCTTAAAAATGTTGGTAATCAAATAAAATTTGACACAAATAATATACAGAAATGATGACACCTAATTTTATAATGGCCGGTCCATAATTAGTCGAAACTTCCATATAAGATCCTCTCCGTAATTCACTTTAACTTCCATAAATCTTTTAAAAGTATTTATATCGAGGCAAAGTTTAACACATATAATATTTATATTCACAGAAATCATGACGCTGAATTTTGGTCCAAAATAGGTGATATCTCCCATATAACGCCCATTTCTGAAAAACTGTTTTATATTTACATATACATACTTGGTGTAGGGTATTATATGGTCGGGCTTGACCGACTATACTTTCTTACTTGTTTAATTTATTTTTTTTGTGGCTCTGTTTATAACTTCTGTTTAATATTATACTTTAAAAATTATTTAATTTTTGACATCGATGTGTATTCGCTGTTTAAATTGGAGTAGACGGATGGTGTGAATTGTGATTGTCACTGCTAAAATTTTGTAAAAAAATGTTAATTTTTCGGAAAAATAATAAGAACTATATTTGTATTTTTTTGGACTAAAGGCAATGGAAAACTTAAGCGAAAATACATAGAAGAATGGTTTTTACAATTAATTGTGCTATTTTCCTGTTGAAAAAAATTCAATAATGTCTTCGAGCATGTTATCATATTGCATACAATTTAAAAATGCTATATCAATTAAAGAGATTAAATAAAGTTTATTAGCATATATTCACCATAAGATTCACAGTAAGAATTATCAAAGTTATTTCTTCGTTGCATCATTGAAAATTAAGAAGCCTTTCTTATTATTTTTTCAAACACTGTAAATACATGCATATGCACTTAACAATGAGAAATGTTAATAAAATACTAGCGTATAATTTAAATACCTTAAAGCCTTTATTTCGATTCCCTTAAAATCAAGTTTATTTTTTTATTTCTTAATTATTTATTTATGCTCTCTACACGATCATTCTCATCCCAGCAAACATCTAATTATGATATCTAACTTATTTCTGTAATGAAAATAACACGCAATGTTATTAGTTTTGTATTTAAGTTATAAAAATAAAAAAATACAAAAAAAATTTCCAAAGACCCAATAAAGATGCCAGTTTTAAAGAAAAAATATTAATAATTGCACCACATTTATAATTAATAATGTAATCTTGAAAAAGTTGTTTATTATTATTATTTTTTGAATTGCTCTGAAACAGCTTGCAATTTTTTAAGATACAGCTGAAAATTGCATTCCATTAGGATCTAAAATTTAATTATTTACTGTTTGATTTTCAGTTCTTAAAATTTGAATTTTTCTGTTAAAAATAGTTCTAAAAGAAAAACCAAAAAATAATTAGATTGAATTTGGGTTATGATAAACCTGATCATGTAATTCTACCCAATATGCACGGAATATATAGACCGATGTTCAATTTAAGGGTTAAGCTCAATAATAATAATCAGTAATATGTATTAATCCTTATCATTTGGTGATTTTTTATTTAAACCATATTAATATTATTATTTGTATGCCAGGTGCAATACATTGGTTTCATAATTATTTCTAGAGCTTAAAATTATAGCTAATACTCGTTCCAAATTGGCGTTGAGGCCAATGATTACTGCTTGGAATTGCCACTTCAGAACATGTTTAAAAGTTAGCACGATTTAAAAACTGTGCACTTTGAAATTATTCATCTTGCAACTAGATTCGGAGAAGCTTTGTATAGCAAAAGCTTTCTAAACATCATTCTTTTATCAGTGATTTAGTGAAATCTACCTCTAAATAATTAAACATTTAACCCATGTTATATAACAAAAAATTGGTTGTGAAGATTATATTTTATAGTTAAATGCAGTTTATAAATATATCTACTTAGTTATACATATAAGTGGATTGGAACTTAATATTTAATCTTACTTCTGTGGATGATCAGTTAATGTTTTTGCAAAACAATATAGCCTGTTCCTCTGAAGACGAGAATAATTTCTGCCCAATCCAGACCTTGGTTCACGGAGGTAATTAAATCGGCGATAAAAGAGCTAGATTTAGCATATTCCAGATGGAAACGCTTTAAAACTCCTTCGCTTTATGTTATGTTCATATGAAAATAAGAGTCGCAAAATTAGAGTATTTCACGATGCGTTTCAGTTCTGCCCTGGGGTCGCAGCAAAAGTGGAAAGTGATTCGTGACATTGGGGTAGGAAATGGTTCGGTTCTTGTTAGCTGTGAGATTGACGCGAACGAACTTAACAGAAACTTCTTAGAGTTGATATCAACACTGATTTCTACGATTTCGAGAATATTTCACCATTTGGTAGCGGTGGCAGTACTTTTGAATTTTGTTGTGTAACTCAGTCAGATGTTTTAGCAGCTATTTCTCATGTTCTCTGCATTGGACTTGCAGTAGGAGTTGACAATATGGACCCTCATTTCGTGAGAATACTTCTGCCATATATTTTACCGTACTTAACTTACCTTTTTAATTCAATAATAACTCGTAGTGTTTTTTGTTCAGATCTGGAAGCAATCGAAAATTATACCAATACCCAAATCTAGAACTGAATATCGCCCCATTGCAATACTTTGCTTCTTATCTAAGGTTTTGGAAAAGTTATTGCATAGACAAATTTCGGAGAATGTACAAATTCGTTCTCTAATGACAGCAAAACAATCGGGCTTCCTACCTAATCACAGCTGCATTACTGCTTTGGCTGAAGTATCAAAGATTGTTCTTCTGGATCATTCTAACGCCTTTGACTCCGTCGAATATAATATTCTATGTTCTAAACTCACAAAACTTTTTAATTTCTCCTCTTCTGCTATTTCGTTGCTTAACTCGTATTTTAATGGGCGTGCTCAGGCTGTTTTCTCAAACAACTCCATTTCAGAGGTTCTTCCAGTATTAAGAGGTGTACCACAGGGTTCTATCCTGGGTCCTCTGTTATTTGCATTATATATTAATGAGCTTACTTTGCAGTGCAACTTACACTCGGATTTCCCCTTAATGACTTAACTGAATATGTGGCCAATTTGAATACATTGCTGGGGAACGGCAAATGGGCTTTGTCTCAACCCAAAAAAATCTAAATGCTTGCTAATACAAAAGAGACGTTCTGCACAGATTTGCGAACTTAACATACTTCTGAATAACGTACCTATAGAAATTGTGTCACATTCAAAAAACCTTGGGATAGTTTTCAATGATAGGTTGACTCGATCAAATCATATAGCATTAATATTGTAGGTCTAACATATGCTAAACTTCGATCACTCTGGCGAACCAAACATTTTATCCCCCAAAATATTAGAATGCTACTAGCAAAAACGTACATTATGCCCGGTTTACTTTATGGCTGTGAGCTTTTCGCCAGCCGCGATTTCGTAAGTAAGCAAAAGTTAAATGTAGTTTTCAATAATGTAATTCGATACGTGTATAGTATTAAACCTTTTGATTATGTGTCGAATTTTTCCCGCTCACTTTATGGCGTTTCATTCGAAAACCTTATAAATGTCAGAACTCTTGTGCTTCTTCATAAAATTATTAATACTGGTAAGCCCTTTTATCTTTATCAGAAAATTAAATTTAATAGAAGCAACAGGGGAAAGAAAATTGTACTGCCTTAATTGCAGTCTTGTTTCAGTCTTCTTTATACATGCTGTTCTTTTTGAAATCTTTAAGTGATTTTTAAATAATTTTGTTTAAAAAACTTCCTAACTTTGATTTTTATATGGGTACTTGTACATACAATTTCATTACACTTTAATTTTATTTTATTTCCATTTTACTACTGTTTTCATTTTTTTTATTGATATTTTTTCTTTTTTTTCAATCGTAATATTATATCATATAATTATTTTTTTTACTTATTTTCGTACTTTGTTTTCTCTATTTGTATTCACACCTTTAATTCAATTAACTTCAAAACTAATTTCTACACATCTGAAATTCCTGGGGCCAAATTACCGCATTCGTGATCGAATTAGCTATCGTATCGAGAAATGATTCGATATCGAAATTATGATAAAATGTACTAAATTTCTTGCTCGATATCGAATGCCATAATCTCAAATAAGAAAATTACGATCAATTTTACTAGATATCGAATGCGGTAATTTAGCCCCTGTACTATAATTATAATATTTACCGCCTGGATCACCATGTCGAACGATAACGTTCTCTTAGATAAGACTTAAGACACAAACTTTTTATCGTATCTATTTTTTTTTACTCAATCAAGTTTGTGTCTTAAGTCTTATCTAAGCAAACGTTATCGTTCGACATCGTGGGCCAGGGGGTTAATCTTGTTGTTCAGGATAAGCAAATTAAATAAATAAATAAATAAAATAAAATAAAATAAAATAAAATAAATAAATAAATAAAATAAACATATAACTAATAGTACGTACTTTTACCCAATGGATTTGTCAACCCGTATCTATTTTCAAATGCTGCAGGACTGTTTGCTGGGTAAATCAGGTTCTGTTTGTGTAAGAGAATGTTCATATGGATCGCTGGCTAGAGCAGATATTTTAGAGCAGTACCAATAATGAAAAACAAGGCGACTTCATTTATATCTTAGAATTAAATTTAATTTTCTCATTTATTTATTTACTGATATTCTATTTGGTAAATATAGCAAATATAGCGGAGAATATTAGTGATTCTGGAGGCTGTAAAACAATTACCAGGAGTATACAAATAATAGAACAAGAAGAAAATTTAACTAATGATGATTTGCTACATATTTCGAATATTTAGTAGCAATATCAGAGTAGCTGCAACAGCAAATGAGAGCAGCACCCGTAACTTATTGATGGTTGTGCTTAAGGCTGGAATGATTTCTAGTATGTTGGTAACTTGGTTCGGTTCAGTTTGGCTGCTTGTTGTTTCAAAGTTTGTTTGGTAAAATAAACTATGTTGACCCAGAAAGAAAACATTTTGAAATTTCTACAAACCATAAAATGCTACAAAACATTTTAGCCCTTCTTGATTCTTTGTATTTCATAATTAATACGTAAAGTTAAGTTTAGTTTAGTTTTATTCAGTTGGTGTTTGAATTTCCAAATTAAAGGGACGTACAAAAAAGCAACAGCAACAGCAACAATGACAAAAGCAGCAACACCACCATCAACATAATAACACAACTAACCCATCAACCTTCATACTATTTTTAGAGAAAGATTTGCACTCGACAATTTAATATATTTACATACTTACGTTCCTACATATAGTATCAGAACATTGTATGTGCAACACAATAGTTGTTGCAAATGCCAAAATCAAAGTCAAATTGCAACAAATATAGTCGTCATTAAATCTGTGCTAAACAAAAAATAAACAACAAAGACAAATTTATGTGGAAATATGTATTAAATGTGGGCAACCAATAGAAATAGCGATTGGCAATATAAACGAATCAAATCACTCTTCTCGTACAATAAAACAACACAATTAATCCACTTAACTACAAGTAGTAAAAGGATAAAATAGTTCAGTTGACACAATTATTACTATTATTAATTTCTTTTAAGGCGCATTTCTATAAAGCAGGAAGAAACAAAATCTAGTTCATCATAAATCAAAGTAAATTGAAATTAATTAAGCAAAACATACTAAAAAATCAAACCAAATGCTACTGTTGGAATAACCAGGACTGAAAGAAACAAAAGATTAATGCAATGCAATCAAATCAAATGAAAATGTAACAAATTTTAATTCAGGATTTTTGGTGGAAATTTTCTAAAAAGATTTGAAGCAAGTTTTTAAAGCAAAGAGGGCAGCTCTACTGAGTATGGAATACATAAAAACAACTACTTCTGGATTTTATTTACCTATGTACGTACCTACTTACTCATTTCTACATATGTAAGTACTCGTACAATACATAAAGTGCAATATATACTTACGAGTATTTATAGAAAAATTGGATGGTATGACTCAATGTTTTAAGGTCATATATAATTGCTGATTACTCATATTGTACTCATACAAGTACACACATTTTTATATTCATATAGTACATACTATACATGCAATATTTTGCATGTATTTTGCGCACAAGCTTTACATGGACAGCCAGAGAAATGGACGAAAATCGTTAAATCCGTTCAGGAAGTGATTGGAATAAAATTTTGTTGCAGTCAGTCCATTAGTCCCCATACAAATTTCCTCTCGAAATATCAGTCATAAATGTCGGCTTTATAAAAGTATCCAAATAAATGTCACCATAAATAAGTTAGCTTAATAAATAAGTGTAGCATAATTGATAAGCGCGTTTGATCATTAGTCATGTGTTGGCATTAGTGGCCTGGGTTCGATTCCCAGCCGCTGCCACTCAAAACAACATCAGATTCTGATAATTATTAGTTTATCTATCCCATCATAACTAATATTTATCACAGCGTCGTCCTTCGGCGGTATACAATTTAAAAAAAAATTTTGATGCCCTTGAACCCTTTCTTGGTCTTTTTAAAGCCCCCTTTAAAGTTGAAGTTACAAAATATGAGTTAAAAATACAAATAGAACTCATTATTTTGCGAAGCGAAATAATTTTTTATTATTTTTTTAACCGAAACAATGTTTTACGTTTACTATTTTATAAAAATTGTTCGTTTACTTTTTCGTTTTACTGTACCTTTAAAGTTGTCTCATTTTCTCACCAATACATAAGCTTTTTAATTTTGATCACCTCTGCTGTACTATTAATAAACATAACGCGCAATTACAGTGTTGTCATATGAAAAGCTTTTCTCTATTTTCACCACCTATTCTTATTCTACCTATCCCTTTCCAAAGAAAGTAACGCAATTAATTAATTAATATATAGTGTTACTTCTCTTTAAGAAAAACACCTACAAATTTTGTACAGATCGGTTCATATTTTATCACAACTCCCATATAAGGCCCACTTACAAAAATCACTTTCACTACCAAAAATCTCTTAAAAATATTTGTATCCAAATAAAAATCATCACAAATAGGTTTTATATATGTATTCACAAACCATGTCTCCTAATTTAAAAATGGTCAGTCCATAATTAGTCAAAGCTGCATAACTCTCTTTTGAAAATCAAGGATAATATAATATTAAGAAAATCACCTCGAATTGATTCAGTTCCGCCTGCTATGATTAAAAAGCTACCGAGTGTGGCAATAATTGTGTTGTCTATAATATTTAATGTGATCTTTAAACATGGAGTTTTTCCGACAAATTGGAAAACTCAGATAATAATGATACCAAAGCCAGGTAAAGACTTGACTTGAAATTCATACCATTTTTAAATGAGAAAAATATTATCTCAGTTCATCAATTTGGTTTTCGGGAACGCCACGGAACAATTGAACAAGTTAATCGTATAACCGGAGAAATAAGAAAATCCTTTGAATTAAAGAAATATTGTTCAGCAATATTTTTTGGAAGCCTGCGATTAAGTATGGCACAAAGGACTGGTATATAAAATAAAATGCTTGCTACCACCATGTACCCATAAACTATTGGAATCTTATCTATTGGACCGCTTATTTACAGTTAAGTACAACGAATATAGGATTGGAGCAGGAGTACCACAAGGAAGTGTTCTTCAACCTACCCTTTTTTTTATTTATACCTCTAATTTTCCTACGATCGATATATTAACTATTTCTACATTTGCTGATGACACCGCAATTATTAGCTCGCATGAAAATCCATATATAGCATCGAGTATACTAGATAGCTATCTAAGATGTGTGGAACCATGGTTAAACAAATGGAGAATACGAGTAAATGAGTTAAAAAGCAAACATGTGACGTTCACATTGAGGAACATTGAGCATCCCCTGTCCACCTGTCACACTTAACAATGTAAATATACCTGGTTGGTTTACGTGGTAGTTCACTACGTGCGAACACTTAAGTAGAGTCGAAGGGACCCCGTTTTAAAAGACCACACCACTCGTCAGATTTAATGCCGTATACAAGATACTGTAGCTAATATGTGTACAGAAAGTCGCGTTTTACTAGACCCAACCTGTAGCTGTGAGATATCTCAGTATAGTTTCCCATGAATTTATGTCTCTTGACACTCAGGGCTGGGCATTCGCAGAGAAGGTGGAAAATCGTTTCTTTTTTTTCCCCTAACCTTACAACTAGGACAGTGGTCGTTAAAAGCGAGTCCCAGGCGATTTGTTTGCTTGCCTAACGTCCAGTATCCCGTTAATACTGCCAGCAACCTTGATATATCCATCCTATTCCGGGTTATCAGTTGCGTAGTCCGTTTCTCGTTAAAAGATGGCCACATCAACTTGGCTATATTACATGTGTCTAAATTACGCCATCTATACTCAGCCTTTGTAAGGAAATGTTTGAAGATGATACCTTTGTCAGTCCCCAGTGGAATTGCTACTGAGACCCCATTGGAGTTATCCAAGGTAGATCCCGTTCTGGCTGGTTCGTCTACCCGTTCATTGCCGTAGTGGTTCCTATGCCCAGGCACCCAGACCAAGGTAATGTCAGACAGACGACCTAGCCTTGACAGAGAATTCCTACATTGCTTAACTAGTGAAGATGAAATTGTGTAGGCATTAAGTGAGAGAAGTGCCGCCTGACTGTCGACAAAAATACCTATATTGCCGATAATGTTATGTTCATGTAGTGTATTACAAGCTGCAGGCAGAAGTGGCCATTATATGAAGGTCAATTGGCATAAGGTGCAATATAGTGTTCAGTGCCTCTGACGGACTAGTCCTAAGTGCGCCAGTTATGCCAATGCAGGCTGATCTCTGGACTTTGTATAGTTGGTCTACGATATACTTCAGTCCGATTGTGTTACATACCTTGGTATTCACTTAGACAGAAGACTTAATTGGCGTCGTCATATAGAAACCAAGAGACTTCACATGAAGTTAAAAGCATCTAGCCGTCACCTGTTAATCAGTGACCAATCTAAGCTAAGCCCGGACTATAAAGTCACCCTGTATAAAGCCATTTTAAAACCAATTTGGACATATGGAATCCAATTGTGGGGAATTGCTAGTAATACGAGCATTGCACTTATACAGAGAGCCAATCAAAAATTCTTAGGACCATGACGGGTTCACCATGGTACATAAGAAATGAAAACTTCTACAGAGACCTAGTAGAAGTACCATTGGTAAAGGATGAATTCAGAAGGGTCCGCGAGAACTACCTCAAAAAGCTACAAACCCACCCAAATCTGCTTGCTAGAATTCTAGCTCAGACCAGACGCAGTCTGGCTTATCAGCCAATAACAAATTAATGCTCTGTTAGAAAGTAATTAGATTTAATTTTAGTTTTAAGATTTGAATACTTATTGTAAGGCCTTAGGAAATAAGACAGATTTAATAATTAATAAAAAAAAGTATAAAAAAAATTATATCGAGATAAAGGTCTACTAACGAAAAACACATTAATCTAAATAAAGATCTTATAAAATATTTATATTGAACCGACGTTTTACACAAATCTATTGAATTTTGTGAAGATCAATCAGTCTATAAGTGGATGAAGCTCTCATATTGGATCCACTTCCGAGAATAATGATATATAATGACATAATAATCCATATAAATTTCGTTATCGTTAAAAAATGTAACACAAATATGTATCTAGTACAGAGTCCACCACAAAGAGAAACACAGTTAAAAGAAAGAAATCATAACTTTTCCTATTTTTGAAGATGCAGGAAGGCATTCTGCTTCCTTTTAACTTCCCACATGCCTATACGTTTAATATTTCATTTTAATATGCTGTATAAAAAATATTCATTCATTTCAAAATGTTGCTTGTTATGAACAATTCTCAGTGTAGCAAAAACAAAATTTAGTTCTCTTAAAATTTTAAAGGGAGAAAAAATTTCCGCTAACCACTTTCAGTGTTGCCATTTTAGCACTTTCAGTGCTAGATTTAGCATTTTGTTTCTCGAAAATGCATTGAAATTTTTAAAAATTATGCTAAATGCTTTTTAGTATAATTTGCTTGATAAAAAAAATGTTTTTCTCGAACATTTTTTTAATATTTTACTCCAAAAAATACTTTGGGAGAAATAAAAAATAGCATTTACTAATATTTCAACTAAATTTCTTTCGGTGTGGTAAGTAAATGAACACGGAAATTTTTGAATTAATATATGAAATGTAATCTTGTTATGAACAAAATTAGAAAAAACTATTTATATTTGTAACATTTGAAATAAAAATTGTATTGTTACATTGACAAAATTTAGCACTTATTTTTTCTTCTGTAGAACGTTTTCGCACTTAGTTTTTCAAATTTTAGCATATTTTGAAATTCATTTTCTGGCAACACTGACCACCTTCGTTGAAAGCTATCAAGCTACTGAATGTAAATTTCTTTTACAAAAGTATGGATTTTGTGTTATAAACATCGTTGCCGTTCGACATAATGAAAACAACGCACATGGATTTTTTTTTCTTAAGATTTTTTAGTGTGGTTAATTTATTGAAAATGTTTAATTATAATAACAAATCAAGGAATTCAGTACGATATTTAAGTTAGAAGATAAATGTTTAATTATAATAACAAATCAAGGAATTCAGTACGATATTTAAGTTAGAAGATAAATGTAATAAAGATTATAGGTACTATTGATTTTGGTAAATTAAAAGAATAATTGTGGTAGTAGAGTTTTGTGTTTGGGTAATCCTGGTTAAAGAATTCACGAAGAGAATAAATGAATACCCGAACAACTTCGTTAGCTCAGTAATACTAGTGGTGGACTCTGATCTAGTATGCATAAATCAAACTGCTGAATGATACACAATTATAAATAGCAGAAAATCGTTGACATAATTATGTTGGTGTTTGATATATTAGATTCGGAATATAACGCTCTTACTTGTTGGGTTTAAAAAGACGAACTAAAAACTAGACGTTTTTGACACAGTTTCTACTTAAATTACAATAAATATATGTATATGCGATCCTCTTTTCAACATGTGTTTCCAGGAAATTTACCTACCATCGTATAATTAAAAGGTATATATATCAAAATCATAACTGAAGTAAATACGCTTCGTTTGAGCTACGCCATGATAATGTTGTAGGCATATTATCGTGACGAAATTAAATATGTATAAACTGGTAAATAAATTCATGCTTCCTAAATTCAAATCTGTTATTTTGAAGAAAAAACAAAAATTACATACGCATATTAAAGCCAAATATCCGAATTTATATTTACAAGAGCAACACTCACTCCTATGCTATAGCTGACAAAACTGTTTAAAATATTTTAAAAAAGTTGGACTTATTCCTTGAAAATTAATATAATTATGATATGTATGTTATGAGAAATAGTCGAACTCACGTCTACAATATTAGTATAGAAAAACTACATAATTTGTCACTCAATCTGCAGTAAAAATTATACAATGATTATGTGAGCTTGAAAATTAGATTTCAAATTACTAATATTCTATGCCATCAGACATCATCCTTGCTAACATGGTTTCAGAAAAGGCTGCTCGACTATAACTAATATTATTCAGTTAACAACTGAAGTTAATTCTGTATTTGAACACAAAAAGCAAACGGACGTTGTATATACGGACTTTAGCAAGGCGCTTCTTTTACGTAAATTGGATCTCTTGTTACAAACAGAATGTTCGATTTAACAACTGTACATCTAAATGCATATCTGTTTCATCGGGTGTACCCCAAGGAAGTCATCTTGGTCCACTGCTATTTTCATTGTTTATAAATGACCTCCCCAATATTATAAACCATTGTAATATCCTAATGTATGCTGACGATGTAATAATATTTTTTTCTTTTAATGATTATACTGGCCATGATTTGTTTCAAAATGATCTTGATAACTTTTTCCGTTGGTGCGAATATAATATGATGGAGCTAAACCTAAAAAAAATGTAAATACGCCCAACTCTTTTGTTACACGGATTTGAAGTTACATGGTTGAAAAAAAAATATTTTGTAAGAAATTTTTAATCTAGCACGATTTAAAAATCACTGTCTTGTAGTTATGTTTGTTTTTACCACACTTGGCACCATTGCTGAAATGAACATACATAGTAGTAACTGGGAAATCCCCTAATTCGATAACTCTTACCTACACATTTTGTTCGCATTTTTTATTCTATTCTAATTTTTCTGTTCTTAATTCTGGATTAACAGATTTCTTTTGTTTTTTGCTTAATCTACCAATTTTTCACCTGTATGAATTATGTTTTTTAAGTTTTAATGCTCAATAAAATGTCATATAAACATACAATTTGTATGCGTATCTGAAATTTTATAGTTTTCAACATTTTTTACGCGGTTTTTCGAAGTAAAACCAGATGACATGGAACGTATCCCCAATTTTACTATAGGAAACGCCTCTTTTTTTCACGTTTTTTTTACACGGATTTCTGAGGAACGTATCTACCGTGTAAAAAAAGAGTTGGGTGTGCATGCTGTTTTATAGAAATAATTTCTTAGCGGTCAACTATTACCTCGGTAATCTCATTCGGATCTTGTCGAATCATTTATTGATCTTGGAATTCTACTTGACATGAAATTAAACTTCATACCTCATATAACTTTAACTGTAAATAAGGCTAGAGGTGTCGTTGCTTTTATAAAGCGTTGGTCTAAGGAATTTTGTGATCCATACATAACTAAACAACTGTATGTATCGCTAGTTAGGCCCATTCTGGAATATGGATCCATCATATGGGATCCTTATTATGAGATTTATAATGAACAAATTGAGTCCGTGCAAAAACAATTTTTGCTTTTTTGTTTAAGAAGTTTTCAATGGAATTACTCTAACTTACTATCTTTTACGAGCAGATTGGCTGTAATTAAATTACCCACCTTAAAACGTCGGCAGATTATGTTAAATATATGTTTTATGTTGAATATTGTAAATGAAAATATTAATTGTGAATATCTTTTAAAATTTGTAAAATTGAATATTCCACGTCGTAATTCTCGATACTATAAGCCTTTGCATGTAAAATTCTGTAGTACAAATTATGCTGATGCAGACCCATTTGTTAGAATATGCAGACAATTTAATGATTTATACCAATTTGTTGATTTTGGTCTCAATTCTAGTATTATTAAATGCAAAATTATTGTCTTCTTCAATTGTTACCTTTCTTTTCTTTTTATTTTCATATTTCTAATTTAAGTAAAAATGGTGTTTTTTTTTTTTGTTAATAGTCTGTAAGGATTTATATTCATAGACTAAATAAATAAATAAATAAAAAAAAAATAACTAAATAAATCAATTTAAAACTAGATAACTTTTATATATTTTATTTACCTGTTATAAGTCGAATATTCCAGAATTCCGATGTTACGAATGTTCTTTATCGCAATCGTTCCTTTATATTTATTAAAATTTAACCATTCTAAAATGAAAAAAAAATATTAAATGGTCAAGTATTTTAAAACTATTAAAATTATAAATGGCTTAAAAAGGATTAATTATAATTTATTTTTTTTTAACTTTATTACAAAGTAAGTTGGAATATGAGATATAGAAAGTTGTTAAAATATTCTGTAAATAATTATTAATAGATATCTCAACAATTTTTAGCATCAATGTGCACATGAAAAACAAAGTTATTAAAAATATTATTTTTATTAGAATTCGTTTAAAAATTGAATTTGAGTTTTTGAAACCGGATACCGCTTAACCGGTTTCGAATATTTTATATTTACACCGGTTTTTACAATTTATAACTTATTTTAATTTTTGTCAAAAAATCAAAATTTTCTACTTGTTTTGTCTGTTTTATTCATTTCGAGACTACATATTTTCTTAATTTGGTATCGAAAATATCACGCTAATTAAAATACTTTTGATACATTTGACTATTGTGTAGTACATAGATCTAAATAAAGATTTTTGACGTAGAGCTTAATTAGTAATCAAAAAAAAAATTTAAATTAATACTCGCATGACTTAAATTTTACCACATATATTTAAAAACCGAGTTTTATTAATTAGAGAAATAATTGAACTAATATTATCTTTAAGAGAAAAGTTTTATTCTTTCAAAGAATTCTATTGTAAAGTACTAGAACATTTTCTACCCTGCCAAGGGCGTCATCAGCAATTTTCATTGTCCACGATCCACCTGTAAACATCATCTATTTAACTCACCATTTTTTGAGAAATAGAATTCGTCATATTTCTTTTTTACGTGATATGAGTTAGAACGAAATTTACGTACGTTTACAATGTGTGTATATTCTCTATTATTATTTACAAATCTTGTATTATAACAAACTTGTTTTTGTTTTTCCTGCGGGTTTTTAGAAAATCAAGTTTTCAAATAACCTGAAAATCAGTGTTCTAAAAAGTTGGTTTTTTGAATACTCTAGTATATAAATTTAACTACCTAAAACAAAAATCAATCAAATCAAGTTTTATTTACGTCGTATTATTCCGGAAGCAATGTGTATACTTATTTGTTTATATAATGGGCCTATAAATTTACATATAATCCTTTGTGATAACTTCAACACCATAATCAAGAGGTCAAATAAGGACTTTTCTTAATGACTTTCCCATAATGCTCAAAACTTTTAAATATATTTTAATATCAAGAAGTATTTCCTCGATAATTAAATAATTTGAGCTTACAGAAAAAACAATTCAAAAATTACTTGGGACCAACATTCCGGAATTTATTATAAATTTATTATAAATATTTCAAAAGTTTGCGTTTATATGAAATAATTTATTTTTGCTAGGGAATTATGGCTAGGGATTATGTTAGTTTTAGGTAAATGTTAATTATAAGTTAATACACAAATATATATATTTGAGAAATCAGCTCAACGAGGATTACATTTTATTTATCGAGGATCAAGTACACTTGTTAAATTTAAATCAATTTTACATTTGTACTTCTATTATTTACTATTTAATGTACATACATACATACACATATATGTATGACTGTTCATTGTCAGTCACGTCATATTTAACATTTAAATTAATTATTTGACTTGTATCAACTACGTTTTTAAATATTCAATTTAACAATAATTTTCCCTCTCCGTCATTTCCCTACCCTGTTCCTGTAGTTACTGGGTAATTTTGGAAAACTGAGATTTTGCATTTTTACAGTGTAAATTGTTTCATCACATGCAAAATTCTTTTAAACAACAAATTAAAGAAAAATGCCAGTAAAATAAAACAGTCAAAACCATCGATTATTTAAACTTCTACAATAAAATAAAAAAATAATAATCAGAGAATATAACAATGTACTTGTATGACTCGTACCACCCTACCAAATAGTTATTTTTTTATAAGGAAAAAAAAACAATAAAACACAAAAGCAAGGACAAGTTTATCGTACAGAAGAAACTCATTTAAAATTCTACTTCCAAAAAATAAACAAACAAAATAGAAAAAAAAGAGATTTTCTATTTTAGTGTTGGTTTCTTTTTCTATACTTCGCCCAAACATAAAAAAGTAAAAACAAAATACAAGAAAAAATAATGGAAATCAAACTTAAAGTGCTTTTTAAACCGCCATCTACATACATATGTATGTACTTGTAAAAAATTATTTTTACCTTTGAATTGAACAAAACTCTTTACACTCACACACAAACACACACATTTAAAAATCAAAAAATACATTTAAAATAAATATAGGGTGTTTTTTTTAGATGTATAGAAATTTAAGTTGGCAGCACTTTTTTATCTGTCGGCCATTTTGTCAGCTATCGAATGATTTATGTTTGAAGTCGCTAGTCTACGCCGATAAGTCCGCGTATTTCCGATATACGGCCACAAAACGTAATCGAAAATTGGACCTCCAGATTAGACTTTTGAATAAAGTAAATTTTTTTCTCATTTAAAAAAAATAATCTTTGTTTTAAAAGAACACAGAACCATGATTTTCAAAATAAATTTCCACAATTTGGAAGCGTTGTTCAGGCGTCAGTCTATTCATGTTGAAATGACAAACTAAACTTAACATCAATCAGTTGACAGCTGGCAAAATGGCCGCCAGTTAAAAAGTGTTGCCATCTTAAAGTTCTATACATCTAAAAAAAAACAGCTTATACATATGAACATACAAACTAGCATATTTTTAACGGGAGGTTAGTAAATAAACATAGAGTGAGTCAAAGAAGGAAACGCAAACTAAAATACAGTCTATACTAATACTAAATACAATATTGTACAATAACATGAGAGCGTATGGTTAAAATGGTATTATCACAAGGACGCCTGAGGACATACAACATTACCTTGTGCAAAACCACAAAAAGCAAAATAATAAAAAAGGAATAGAGAAAAACATATACATATACGAGTATATGTGAGCAAACAAACACATGTTGTACCCATACGTGCAACTAAACGAGTAATAAAAATAAAAAATGTAACAAACTTATAATAAAAACCAAAACACTGCTAAAAGTAACAAACTTAAAATTAAAACACATACTCGTACGCTCATGACGAGTTTAAATGTTAGTGCCCCAGCAAAGCCACAGTTTTTACTTCGTGTAGCTGGTAGTTTTACATCGGGGAGTTTAGTGCGAGGCCCATGTTACAATTATAGTATATTACCAACCAAATGTCTGTGGTCTGCTTTGTCAACCATTATTCGTTGGATTATATTCAGATACATTACTTCTAATTATATCTCTGTCTGAATATTTTAAATAATGAGCAGCACTCTGTTGAAAGTGGAAATAAGTAGAACGTAACAATTATAAAATAAAATGCACTAAATATGCAATATTTTATGCATATAAATATCGTCTTTTTAGTCATTACCACTACAAAGTACCTACAATGGTGTGGAAACAATTATTTAGTGAAAGACTCAAAAGTAATAAAATGTTTGTTAATTTTTAATTTAGTCGACTGAATTCTCACACTATATAAAATAGAGTTTTCTATTCATTATGTTTGACCGCTAAACAACAAGTAGAAGCCCAGAGCTTACCTATAAATAGTTTCTGTGGGTGTGTGAAATTGTTCCTCTTAAATCCATTCCCAATTATTGAGGTATCAAAGTAAAAATGAAAAAAAAAATGAAAATGAAAAAAAGAAAAAGCCCATGACTGCTTTGTGGCTTTTTCTGAATGATATAAACTTAAGGCTAAAAAATGGGCCAAACCTTAGACATAAGAACATACATATACCTATAGTACGCAGAGGGCAAAAGAAACGTTGTAAAATTCTTTGCTTGACATTTTTTTTAAATCTGTTACTGTTGCTATGTTATAGGTTTTTGTTACTAAATGTTCTAGCGGTCTAAATATCCATTATCCATTTAGACATTTTTTAAGTTAAAAAGGAACACAATAGAACAGGATCCTATTTCACAAACAATTTGTTAACTTTTCACGTTGCACTTATCAAATTGAATTTTTTTTATCAAAGTGATAAGTGTTTCTGTTTGACAATATTCTTTGCAAATTGCACTTTGCACTAAACAAATTTTTGCAATGACTTTACATTCTTTGTCAATACTTTGCACTCTGTGCACTTTTCTGCAAAGTTAGTGTGCAAAGTGTTCCACAAGGCATTTAATCATCTTTGCATTTCTGTCTCATCACTTTTCACGTTGCATTCAAAAAAAAAGACATTTTATGTGCTGGTTTTCAAAACAACAAAGTATGCAAGTATTTTTTTTTTTATAAATTATTGTAAGTTCAAAAGGAATAGAAAATTGTACACCAGACTACTAATAAATCTACTAGAAAAAGTACTTATTTTAGTTCGGGATGCCCCAGAAGTAATCCGTTATAGTTTTGCCACTTTAAACTTAAAAATTAAGAACTTATTTTTATACTTGAAAATATGTAGTTGGAGACTGATTACAACAAATTTTTAGAATTAATATAAAAAACTTAACAAATGCTAAGAAAACTTTTTGCAAAACGATACTAATAATGGTTTATAATCATATAATAACTTCTTTAAATCTATTTATTTCAAGAATTTTTTTTTTTGATTTTATAATTTTGTTTTTTTTTTAATATATATAAAGTAATTCCTTAATATATAATTAGTTATACAAAAAGTCCTAATTAAAGCTAAAAAATAATTAATTCTGGAAGACATTAAAATAAAGAATGTACATAAGTGAAGTTTTTACTGGGAACATATTAAAGTTTACTTTTCATTTAATTAAGACACGGAAATCTTTCTTTAAAAATACCAAAACTATTTTCAATTATGAGCATTTTTTATGGCAACGATTAAAAAAAGCCTCTTCAGCAGAGTTATATTTTTCTAATTATATTTAATATTAAATACACTTAGATTTGATGTATACGAAAGTACTCTTTAAAGTTAAAGTTTTGTCGTCCTGAAAAATAATTTCGGTCTCTCAACAAAAACTCATGTCTAAAAGTTTTGAAAGCTGTACTAGTTAAAGTTATATTATGCTTTCTAAATATAGAATTTACAGTTTTTGTGGAACGAAACAGCATACTTATTTGCAAAGTATTTGCAAATTACACTTTTAAATGTTAACTTTGCACTTTGCACAAGAGAACGTACGTGGAACAGAAATTGCAAAGAACATATAAAAATATGCAAACTTTGCAAATTATACAGAGGAACATAAAGAATTTTTATTATTACCTAAAAAACAATCTTTGACACTTATTTTTTAAAAATAATTTCATTCAATTGTTGGGTTTTCTTTTGGATGGTTTAATTTTCTAACACACTTTTTAGCATTGCTAACAGTAGTTTTCGTTAAAATTATATCAATAAACTACTAATTAAAATATATTTAATAACATAGAAATTCCAGTTGATTGATATAACAATTTTGAAATATTCACAAACAATCTAAGTGCTAAATCCAAATGGACTTAGCACTTTTGCGTACCACAATATAATACTAAGCAAAAAATTGTAAACGGTTCTTAAACAATCAGTGTGTTTTTACTTATTCTCACGTATTGTACTAAAATCTCAATTTTCATAAATAGTGGACTTAGAACGTTTGCTCCATAAGCTAAAGATATTTACAAAAGTAAAAATGTCAACAATGTAAAAAGTAATTAAAAAAGTTTCAGCAGACCAAAAGAATTTTACTGAACCAATTTAAAGTAAATTTTAAATAGACCACGAATAATATTGAACAAATAAATGATTATTTGAACATGTTGAAATAAATATTTAAAACCCGATATTAAATTTAACCAATAAAACGCAATCGTACCGGTTTCAAATTGTACTTTGTTAAATTTTATAAAAATTCCCAAAATAATACAATTTACATTATTTTCGAGTTTTGTCTTGTCTACTTATTAGAAGCCATGATTATTGTGTCATGTGTCAAAGAAGAATCAAGAAATAAATAATGTTACTAATCTAATTATTTGACTGTTCGGAAGGAAGAATTACGATTGATGCAAACTGTTTTTACTCATATATTCGGTGTACTCTGGTACATATTTTAAAATACTTTAAAGGCCTTATAATAATTATTTAAATTTTATACCTAAACCTTAAAAACTATTTGCTCTCAGTTGAGAGAGCCATAATGGACAAATGGTCCATAAATTAGTAAGATGGTAATTCAGCTCTACGAAGCCTTGTTTCTGTTTGAGTTCTGGTAAGCACTCTAGCAAGCGGGTTCAGATGGTTTTCCAACTTCAAGATAAATGTATATCTCATGATTTTTTCTGAATTCATCTTTAACCAATGGTACTTTTAAATCTCTATGGATGTTTTCATTCCTTATGTACAATGGTGCTCCTGTCATGGTTCTACGAATTTTCAATTGGGCCCTTTGTATGAGAATTCCATATGCCCAAATTGGTTTTTAAACAGTCTTATTCAGGATGACTTTACAATCAAGGCTTAATTTAGATTGCTCCTTAATTAGCCAGTGTAGATTAGAAGATTTTAATGCCAGGTAAGACGTCTATCCAGATGTATGCCAAGGTATGTGACATGATCAGACAGTGCGATATTCACATTGTTTATTAAAACATTTGGACAATTTCCTCTCCTAAGCGTAAACGTAATATGTGTACTGTTCGATCCGTTTACACGTATTCTCCAGTTTTTTAACCACATCTTCACACATCTGAGATAATTATCGACTACTCTAGATGCCACACTTGATTACAGAAAATAACATTATGACCTTTAACCTTGTATACACGAAGTAATAAAATATTGCCAATGAATTCACTCTGTAACTAAATATATGCTTGTCAGAGTGTATTGTTTTTGCTTCATTTATATTCATATCATTCTAGGATATTTGAAATGATTTATACAAATAAGAACTAGATTTATACAGAGATATAAATATCTACATGAATAAATATATATGTACATATTTAAAAATATACATAACAGTAGCATATTCTGTAAATTGTCATTATATGTACTCTAGGACCGTATCATTACTATTTGGTATACTTACAGATATGTGAAGTAATTGTAAACCTGGATTGACTCTGCTTTTTGCCAGGATATTTAATATTAAAAAACTTTTAATCTAAATGACCACAGAACTGACACATTTTTTTTAGCCAAAATGTATGAATATATAACCTCTTGTAGAACGAGCACCATTAATGTCCTCATTTGTATTACACTGGTTTCGATTAATATATTATTTATTTTTATGCATTGAAAGGAGGATTTATTATGGTATCTTGTCGGAAATATCAAATGATGTGCGTGTCATAAAAGAAAATGGACAATGTCCAATTGTGTATAGAAGTTGTGATTACTTTAACTATTTCATGACTAGAATATATACAAGAGAGATTAACTATAAAAGCACACATTCACTATATAAGCCAACATTTACAAGTTTACAGCAAACCAAAAAATACACATACACATACATACACACATACACATACATATGCAATCGTACAAACATATTTATTTATATATATATTTATGTACAAAATTAAAAAAAAAACTGTTATTTACTTTCTTATATTACAGGGATATAAACATACATATTTACGTTGAATTCTTACATAACTATGGATAAATAAATATACGTTATATATATTTACGTTCATTATTCTGTTTGTACAAGGTCCATTTCCGGGAATAAATTGAATACCCAATAACTAAAATATATCGATATTGAGATAAAAATATTTTATGACGATAGTCCCACAACATCTAATAGATCCCATAAAAGGGATCCGAAAAATAAATATTCGTATAAACATCTTTAAAGATACAAAATGTAATACAAGTTTGTTTCAAGCATGCATAGATCATACTACTGACATATACAGAGGTGGTGATGGGTATATAAGATTCGGCAGAGCCGAATATAAACTCTTACTTGTTTTTGTATTAATTCTTTCTGTTATATTCAATAGTTTTACATTCTTTTCGATTTCGATTTTAGAAAACATGTTCAGTATATATTTATTACGGTTTGTTTAGTAATAATATACTGGATTTGTTTTAATAAAGCAAACACTTATTTTATTGCTAAGTGATTTATGTTTAGTTTGGTTTGACATTTTAATATGAACAACGCTTCGAAATTGTGCAAATTTATTTTAAAAATCATGGTTCTGTCCGAAATATGTATCGATATTGTTTTTTTTTATACCCTACACCACATTAGTGGGGAGGGTATATTGGATTTGTGCTGATGTTTGTAACGCCCAGAAATATTGGTCCAACACCCACCTTAAAGTATACCGATCGGCTCAGAATCACTTTCTGAGTCGATTTAACGATGTCCGTCCGTCAGGCTGGCTGGCTGTCCATGTAAAGCTTGTGCGCAGAGTACAGGTCGCAATTTTGAAGATACAGTCGAAACTCTCTATAACGAATTCCAAGGGACTGGATATTTACTTCGCTATAAAGAAAATTCGCTATATAGAAAAGAAAAACAATTTTGTTCCATTTAACATTTTTTATTTGTAGTAGTTAGTTATTTTGGTTTGAAGTAAATTTTTCCACTTTTCTTCTTTAATATAATTTTCTAATACATTTAGAGAAGTAAACACAGTATTTGGTACGTTGGTTTTCATTTCCAAACAGGTACGGAAACCTTCAACCGATGAAGACAGTTGTCCATATGTGGGTAACGGATTCGCAATATCGGCAGATTCTTCTTCGTATTCATCTGAATCTGTTAAAAGAGAAATAATAATGTACATCAGAAAATTATTAGCTACAGATTTCCTTTATTATTGTTTCTTTACCTGAGATAGCTTGTGCTCCAAAACTTTCTTGAACACTTTCGAGAATATCTTCGTCTGAAGGGTTTTCTGTGGTAATGACATCACAGTCAACATTGATGTAGTCTTTAAATTATGCATTAATATTAGCAACTGTTTTAAATGAAGACTCTAAAAAGGCGAAGTGGGATAGTGGCAGATAGTCTTCTTCGTGCCAAGACATACTGTTGTTCGTTATCGTGCCAACGTTTACAAATCCTGATTTTATAAAACAGTTTGCAATTGTCTCGCATTTTACATTGACATTCCATACTTTGCTTAAGTTTCGTATGGCATCTAGCAAATTTATGGGCGTGTGAAGTTCTTTGTCCTCCGTTTGTAACAAAATTTTTGTGAAAATGCATTTTCTGTAATGCGTTTTAATGTTACAAATTATGCCTTGATCCATTGGCTGAAGTAACGAAGTCATGTTGGGTGGAAAATAAGTAATTTCAATATTTTTTAATTGGTTCTTTACATCCCTAGGGTGCGCAGAGCAGTTGTCAACAAAAAGCAAAACATTTCTTTGTTGAGAAGCAAACTTTCGGTCCAATTTTAAGAGCCATTTCAAGAAAATTTTGCTTGTCATCCATGCTTTCGTATTCATAATCCACGTCTAGAGATTTGATTCCTTTGAAGCATCTTGGATTCCTGGCCTTTCCTATGATAAGCAATTTCACTTTCTCCGATCCGGTCATATTGCATGACTCCATAACAGTAATTCTCTCTTTGCTGTTTTCCCCCCAAAGCACTTCTCATTTTTAAACGCCATCGTTTTATTTGGTAAGCACTTAAAAAACAAACCCGTCTCATCGGCGTTAAAGATATCGTTGTCGTCATATTTTTCTACAAATTTTGGCAAGACATTCGTCACCCATTCATCTCGAGTTTGGATGTTGGCGGCAGCACTTTCACCACAAAAAGTTTTTTGAACAATGCCGTGACGATTTTTAAATTTTTCAAGCCAGCCTACACTTGCTTCAAATTCTTCGTGGCCCAATGCTTCAGCGAATTGTATTGCTTTTTCTCTAAGTAGTGGTCCAGACAGAGGAAGATTCCTACCACGTGCGGCGAATACCCATTTTAGCATTGCTTCGTCAATATCTTCAAAGGTACAAGTTCGAAGCTTCTTGCGTTTAATACTGGATGCATTATCTGTGACACTGGTTAAAAGCTTATCCTTGTTTTTTAAAATCGTAGATAAGCTACTGGAAGGAATTCCAAATTGTTTAGCAATGTCTTTTTTGAAGCTTTTCCCTTTTCAACTTCTTTTATGATCAATAACTTTTTTTCCACAGTAATACTTATGCGCGGAGTCATTTTTCAACTTACTGTCGCGATATGCAAAGGCTAACTGCAAGAAATGTGAGAGATGGTAATGATTCCAGTTGTCACTTACATAGTGCGGTGGTTCCCCAAAATACACTTTCAATTTTATGGTATGTATATATATATAATGGTGTAATTAACCAGGTGGTAGCGTAACACAACAAAGCGACGTCGATTTCTTTTTTGTATGCGTGTGTTCGGTTTTGATTACCACTGATGTAAATAATAACGAAAAATTATTTGAATAAATTCGTTATATGGAGATTGAAAACGCTTCAATCTAGAAGTTACGGTCGCAAAAATGCTTCGTTATAAGGAAATATTCGCTATAGGGAAATTCGTTATATGGAGAATATAATACACTCAAAGTAGACCTAAAACACAGTGTTCTCATAATTGCTTCGCAATAAAGAAAATTCGTTATATAGGAGTTCGTTATAGAGAGTTTCGACTGTATTTCGATAAAATTTGGTACGTGGTATTTTTTCGGCCCAAGGATAGATGGGATTGAAACTGGTGGAAATCGTTCCATTATTTCACCTGGCCCCCATACAAATGTCCTACCGAAATTGGGGTTTACCAGTCATAAATCTTTGAATTATGCAGGTATGCAAACAAATTTCACCACAAATAAGTAAATCACATCTACAAATTTCGAGAAGATCGGTCGATAATCAGTCGTAGCTCCCATATAAGGCCCACTTCCGAAAATCACTTTAAGGACCATAAATCTCTTAAAAATGTTGTTATCCTGATAAAATTTAACAAAAATGAGTTTCTTATGTACAAATAGGATGACACCTAATTTTACAATAGTCAGTTCATAAATAGTCAAAACTCCCATATAAGACCCTCTTCGTAATTCACTTTAACCTCCACAAATCTAAATCTAAAACGTATTTATAGAACTTTAAAATTAATTAAAAAAAGATGATTTTTTTTTAAATTGACATGAAATTTACTTTACTAGAAAAATAATCTTCTGGTATTATAATTTAAATATGATTTCTGGCAACGAATAGCAAATGGAATGTTAATAGAATAAATCAGGTAGAATCGATTTACCGGACATATTGCCATAAAAAACGAAAACGTCATTATTTAGCAAATATCTAATAACTATTTCTTTAAATATTAAAAATTTAAAAAAAACAATTTTACAAAAACGGAGATACTATTTGTAATTTATGTGTCCCAGTATTGTTTAATCTACTTATGCATGAGTACAATAAAAGACCGCCTGTGTAATGCATTTTAAAATTGATGAGTTGTACAATCCATCCGAAATAGGAAATCCTATTTAATATTAGTGTTAATGAAAAAAAATTTTCATGAAAATATAAAAACTGATTTCTTTTACTTAATATTACAACCTATAACGATTTCTGGCACGGGTTTCCGTTATGCGATTTTGCATGTTAGTTTAGTTTTAGTTTTACATATTCAATAACAAAATTATCTGCTCCTAACAAGTATAATTTTTAAGGGCAGGACTAGTGTATTATATATGTACATAGTATATATGTATGGTATGTATGTGTATTCTAACTTGACCCAGATTTTATTATAAAAATATACTTACACTTATACATACTTGTACTAACTATAGAAAACACGAAAAATAATGAAAACAACAAGAAAAACAAAAATGAAATCATGTTAACATAAGAGAATAAAATAACAGAAAAACACACTCACACTCTACAGAGGAGTATCGTTTCACAGATTAGATACGAATCTACAGGAATAAGTAGTATAAAACCAAAAACTAAAAAAAAATCTTAAAGAAAAACAAGGAAGAGTGCTATATTCGGTTATGCCGAATCTTATATACCCTTCACCTTTGTTGTGGATGCATAATTATATTATATATATATATATTATATTGTTACGTTTTTACCTTTTAAAAACGGTGGCTTATTTCCTTTAAATAAACCGGATTCTTTTTAATTGCAAAATAAAAGCGTTAAGTAGTTTGAAGAAAATATGTATAACGAGTCTTTATTTATTTAAATGTACACAAACACACTTTATTTTACACACTTATATTACGGTTTAAGAACACACTTAAAGTTTTCGAACACATTGTGTGATCAACGCCATCTGTTGATGAAATTATTCGTAACATTATTAATACACTTAGTTTTTTTTGATGAAATTTTCAGAGGTTGTATTGAATTTTTGCTCATATTTCCGTTATTTATGGACGGATTTTGCTGATTTTAAATAGCAAACTTCTCGAAAGAATGTCTGACAGAATTATTAAAGATGTGGATCCTGAAGATATCTGGGGACTTCAGAAAATTTATTAAAATAGTCACACAGACAGACGGACATGGCTTAATAGACTCCGCTATCTACAAGGATCCAGAATATATATATTTACTTTCTAGAGTCGGAAAATTATATTTTGGAAATTACAAACGGAATGACAAACTTATATATACCCTTTTCATAAAGGTGAAGGGTATAAAAAAACACAAAATACAAGATATTTTATGGGTTTTTTGTGTTCCTCTCTTCTCATATTTTAGTAAACACAGAAATTTTGTGTTCATATGTTTTTTCTGGTTTGTTGGTAAATAAATACATAGATCCATACATACATACATACATATAAATAATGTTTGTTTTTGCTGTAAATGTGGTACTAGTAAATGTCTAAGAATTTTATTTTGGCAAATGTACACAAAGGCAAATACACACAGTTACTCATATACTTTATGTATATGTACATTGATAAAAATACCACATTTGTATGTGCTCGTTTGTACTTACTGAATACTTGTAAGCTTATTCATTCCCATACAACATGATAATTTACATTGGATTACATATTTACTTACTTACTTTCATACATATGTATGTATGTACATGCAAATTTATGTCCCACAGCCATTAGAAAAATGAAAGAAAACGCATGGCTTAATGAGCCAAAATGCTAATTTGCTTGCACTGACTTAACTGATACTGTATAGTAGAGCTGTGTCGTTCATGAACGAACGGGTTAAAATGAACGGGTCACTTCATTGAACGGAATGAGCCGGTCATTTAAGTGGACGGTTTTCGTTCAATAGTGTACGGATCAATTTCGTTCAGCTGCTGTTTATCAAAAGACAAGAAGAAAATCACATTCAATAAGGGTTGTATTCATTCGTTCAAAGTGAACGATTGAACCAATTGAATGAACGAATCAGTCTTGGATAAATGAACTAAAATGACCGGTCACTGAAATGAACGACCGGGCATAACTCTACTGTATAGTTACAAAATGTTAAACGAAGTACAAAGAGTATTTTATGGTATCACCTTCAAATCGTTAGCAACGTTAGAGCGTAAAGTGTAGAGTGATCTTGATCTTCCATTATTTTTATATTTATGTATGTGTTTGTGTTTACATATGCAGATAGACAACCATGCATACATATCGTACATGAGGATGACACTGTTTATATGGTGGCAGAAAAAGTTGTAAAAAAAATTAGAAAGAAAATAGAAATTTTAATCTAAAAAGTAATGGTTGGAAATATTTTTTTTAGGAAATGTTATCTTTGTAACACACTGCATACAAGACAAGACAATACTCGACAAAGTAGCAATATAGTTTTATTGAAACATCTATTATTTGGGTGATGAGAAAAATTTTTTCTAATAGGCACGAAAATTACCACCGACGTCTTTTAACTCTACAACATTATAGGGAGAAGGGTATTATTTGTTTGTACAGATTTTTCGATTTAACAATCTCCATCCACCTGGTTGTCTGGCTGTCTATCTAAATCTTGTGCTGCAAGGGACGACGCTTATTGAAACTGGGTGAAGTCGGTCCATTATTTCACGTGGCCAGAATAAAACTTAAGCTGGTATCAATTTTTCTATGCTGGAAAAAGTACTTCATCTGTCATAAATGTCTGATGTATATACGGATTCACAAAAAATTCCCTACGTGTACGTTTTCGAGAAGTATTTTTACAAATTTTAAAAAATAAAGGACATTCAATTTACAAAAAATCGAAATAATGTTTTATTTAACAATTACACAGTTCTCCAACGAGCGTTATGTCTACTCCAAATCAGCAGAATGTGTCAATTGTATTTTCAAATAGAAAATATTCAGCCATGTCACAGAATTTATTTCCGTTCGGAAGTGGAATTAATTTTGTTTTTTGCATCTATAGAAAAAGCAAAACAAATTTTTTTTTTCGAAATGAAACCAATTTTAATTTGCTATGTGGAATTGTAATTTTAACCATTTTCAGGTTTCATTCCGGAAACATTGTTCATTTTGTTTTTTCATAGAAGCAACAACAGGAATTAATTCCACTTCCGAACGGAAGTAAATTCTGTGACATGGCTGATTATTAAAAAAAAAAGATTTTTGATTTACTTTCACTATCAAAAAAACCGGCTATGGTTTTAAAATACTCTAGCACCCAAGATATACATAATTGTTTTACGTCATCTAAAAAACAAATTCTGAATATTTCGTTTAGGTTGCACATTTTATTTTAAGTTTAAAAAATATATATGTAGGTCTATATTTCATTCCAACATCTCACTCAAATAAGTAAAATGAATGTGTAAGAAAATATTAAAAACATTTTCTTTTTTACTAATAAAAATAACAAAAATGTATATTTTATTGAACTAACTAATACAACGTAGGTTTAAAATTGGCAATGTTAAGTATGAATTATATACATACATATATGTATACATATGTACAACTGTACTTGTGTACTATATATGGATGAATCCATGTCAAAAGATTCACATATGTCATTACAATTTCAATGTCCTGTTATTAAAAATATTTTTAAAATTGTTTTTATACTTTTAAAACAGATTTGAGCCCAAGTAATGTCAATGTAATTTCAATAAAATGTCTGTTAAATGAAAGCAAAAATTTATGCTGATTTAGGTTTATGGGCGACTTTCTAAAGATGATATTGTTTTTGAAAAGCGATTGGTGTCGGTTCTACCTATATTGATTCTATTCATATAAGTGATTTTAATTCTAAAAATGACACTTTTCTGTGCGCTTTTATATGGAGTCGCCCATACTTATATGAGTATACTATGGGTAGGTATATAGAAATGTAGTTGTACAAATTTAGTAAACCAACAATTGTATTTTATTGCTGGTAATCGTATGTATCAGCGCCAGTACATGTGTGCATTTGATATTTATTTTTATGAGCAGATTCACTAAATTACAAAATTCATTTAACAGAGTAATAAGGAAGAATATATACATACATACGTACATGCATACGTATTAATATAAAAACAAATAATTTTTTGAAATTTAATATGCATCTGATTGTTTGAGGTACTTGATAGGCAAATATCCATTAAATATAACTACATCACCTGCAGGCTATCCTTTGTTTTAATATCAAGTGTCCTTTTCATTTAATAAATGATGGTCACATGCAATATATAAATAAAGCAAATAAAAAATAATAATTAATTTAACAACTATAAATATAGAAACATTTCTTTTTTATTGTAATTTTTATTTAATCAAGCTAATATTTAAATATATATGAAATAATTTCTTATCCGACATCAAAGGGAATTGGTAAATTTTAGTTTTGTGTAAAGTAAGGAGAGATATTGAGAAATATATTATTCAATGAAAACTCAGTTTATTTTAAACCATCAATTTGATCACCAATTTTTGTATTGTTACATTTTGCTATTCTTCAGTTTTCTCTTTTAGAAAACAAACTTATGAAATGTATAGAATTGAATGAATTTTCAAGATCTGTCATAGTCATATGGCAGCTAAATGAGTAAAGAATGGCTAAAATAATAATAAAATCAGCATTAATGCATTCAAATTGCTTTTAGCTAAATATTTGTTTGCTAGTGTATAAGTTTCCCCTTGACAAATTTAAACTTTCTAGTTCTTTGGTAAGTAGAAGAAAGCTTTGAAAAGAAGCAAAGTACTTATAATTTCATCTTCCTTTTAATTCGTAGAGAAAACTTGAGATTTTTTACTCACATTCGAATTTTCAAAAGTGTATACAATGTCATAATATCGTAATATTTACATTTCATTAACACTTGTTGACTATATCTATCAGCACTTTAAAAATTTAGAGGTTCTTTTCACGGGCGAAAGCAAATTCAATTTATTTGGGTCCGATGGCCGGCGTTTTGTGTGGTGTAAACCTAATGAGAAGTTTTGCCCTAAAAATACTAAGAAAAGTAAAGCACGGTGGCTTGTGAGTGATGGTGTGGGGTAAAACATATACTCGTATCTTGATATTTTGAAAGCAAATGATAAACAAAGTCCTTGTAAATTGGGGATTGCCAATAACTTTAAAATTTACCAGGACAATGACCCGAAGCACATATCGCTAATAGCGAAGAACTGTTTGTTGTATAATTGTCTTAAAGTCCTCAAAACACCTGCACAAAGTCCAGACTTTAACGTAATCGAGCCTTTATGGGATGAGCTCGGACGTCGGATGCAAGAGAGATGTGTTACTGGAATAATGGAACCAAATAAATCCCGATGTGTGCAAAAAACTAGTTGAATCCATTCCAAAAAGACTGCAAGCTGCCGAGAATCAAAAAGGATACGCAACAAAATACTGAATATCTTATAAGTAATTGAATTTAATGGCCTGACCAACTTTCAGTGTGATCATACTATTTAGGTTTTTTAATTATTTTGTTTTTGTTTCTGTTATATTAATGGTAGAATATTACATTTATTTTGTTTTTGTGATTAATAATAAATAATTTATTTCATTTTGAAAAAAAAAATTAAAAATCCTAAGCTGTCTTTTTTCAAATAAGACTTAATATTTTACAAACAGTTTGCCCGACTGTCAACGTAAAGCCACCTTGTAATCTAAACAATAATATTTAAAAAAAAAGACAAATTTATGTAAAAAATTTTAAAATGTATTTATATATGAATGTACGTATGTATGTATGTTTTTCATTTATTAATGTATTCTTTATTTTCTGGTTCTTATTTCTATTACAAAATATAGAATTTGTTATTTCAACAACACAAACATTTTGTTGAAACTTTATACAATTTGTCATTTATTCTTTCATTTATTTGATGAAGGTACATTGTATGTACGAGGTCTAATCAAAAAATAACCGTTATTTTTAAATTTCGGGAGTTACGTATGTGCGATTTTCGCATTTTTTTTCTGTTATGTTGGTCCAGCATATATAACATCACATGTCTGTTATATATGTTGGTAATATAAGCCATTTTGGATTGCCAGTTTGTTTTTGACAGATAAAAAGGATAGTCCTCGATTTTTTACTATTCGAAAAAATGGATCAAAGAAACTGTACTAAATTTTGTATAAAAATTAAATTAAATGCGCAAGGACATTTGAAATGTTGACGGTGGCGTTTGGCGAGTCTACTATAAGGAGAACACAAGTTGAATTGTGGTATACATAACCGGTTTAGGGAAGGCCGAGAAGATGGCAATGATGATGATCTTCCTGGTCGCCCGAGCATGCCAACAACCTATGAAAACATTGAAGCAGTGAAGAAAATGATTTTGGATAATCGTCGAATCACTATCAGAGAGGTTGCTGATGATGTTGGCATGTTTGTGCGGCTCATGCCAAGCAATTTTTATAGATGTTTTAGGCATAAAACGTGCGGCAGCTAACATTGTTTTTTGCTAAATTTTGAGCCAAAACAACGTCGCATGGACATCAACGACAATCCAGATTTCCAGAAAAATGTCATAACTGGAGACGAGTCATGAGTGTATGGCTATGACATTGAAACCAAAGCCCAATCATCCCAATGGAAACGTCCAGAAGAGCCAAGACCGAAAAACGCACGTCAAGTTCGGTCAAATGTAAAGGTTTTGCTCACTGTTTTCTTCGACTACGATGGCGTGGTGCATCATGGATTCTTGCCACAAGGTCGTACGGTCAATAAGGAATACTACCTTGAAGTTATACGCCGTTTTCCCGAAGCAATTCGTCAGAAACGCACCAGCTCACACATCGATGCTTGTGCGTGAGTTTTTGGCTAAAAAAAATCGTTATCATGCCTCAACCACCGTATTTAGCGGACTTGGCCCCCGCTGACTTTTTGCTCACCGAAAACTGACGACACCGATGAAAGGAAAGCGTTTTGATACGATTGAGGAGATAAAAGAAAAATCGAAACAGGAGTTGTTGACGATACTTTTTGAAAAAATTGAATATAACGGTTATTTTTTGATCAGACCTCGTATACAACATAAATAAAGATAATAAAGTTCAGGCGGTAGACTTGGAGGCGTTCGGTTTATACATGTAGTATACATGTCTTTATAAAATGAATGTAAAATATCTAACAATAGACATACACTTTCAGTTTTTATTTGTTAACTGTCAAACATTCCTCCTTATTATCTGCCACATTAAATAGACAATGAAATTAATGAGGACCAGAAAAATTTTGTAACACAAATCAGCAGTTTAAATGTTTCTCATAATTTTCAATGAAATACAAAAATAATACATATTTATGTATGTATTACAGAGATGTTAAGCTGAAAGTGCGAGAATGATTTTTAGGTATAAATTTTGTATATTTTTGTAAGACAGCAAAGCAAATGATTGAAATGGATGACAAATTGTTTGTTTGTCAATTGCAAGATATAATAAGCAATCTGAATTGTATTTTTCGGCAGAGTATTAAATATTCGTCATTGTTTAACAATATTTTTTGCTTTATTTTTATATACTCGTATATATATTATTATTTGCATTCGCTATTTCATATATCTCATTCCCCTTGTATATAGTGAGGGAGTGAGAAAGTAACAAACTACAACCCCAAAGTCAAACTACGAACAAATTGAAGCACAATTAAAAATATTTCTTTAAATTTATTGATTTTTTTATACGTTTGCTTTTATAAATATTTATTTAAAACAAATGCCACTATGTATTTGTTCAATTTACATACTATACTTTTGTTGTAGTTGACAGTAAATAAGTAAAGAGGCACGCGTGAGAGTTTCTGATGCATGAAACGGACGAAAGGAATTAATCTTACATGTTTTTTTTTAATTCTCATTTTCATTCGCTATTAGGAATCCGTATTGTTTTAACCACAATCGTTGTGTTCGCCTTGTAGCTGTGCAAAAGGAATTAAAAAACCTTTTACGATGAATTAATTTGTGCTACAATAAACTTTGCTAAAGTAAAACTAAAGAAATATGCTCACAAAAAATACACAAACATATTAATAATTTTTAAAAAATATTACAGTTATAACAAATAGCGTTGTCAACTTTGAAATTTCAAAACGCACCAAAATGGAGAAAAAAGCAAACCATTTGCAAAAAAAACTCACCAAGCTAAGAATTTCGTTTTTGTTTCAAATATTTATTGAATTAATTTGAAATTTATTAATATCATAAATGCTATAAAAAAACTTTTTATCAACGATTATTAGTAAAAGTAATAATAGTAAAAGCCTTTTTTTAAACAAACGAACTAATAAAGATAAAATAAGCATTTCCACTTAAAATTTAACTCACAGTATGATATTCGGAACTAAAGTACTAATTGGTGAGAAAGCATATTTACAGTACATATTTGGTACTTTTCTATTTAAAGAACTTTTTCCAATAAAACTTGTTACGAATCCACTGGTATTCTAACCCTGGTTGTTCGTCTACAGTTCAGTAGACTAAACCATTAGGTTATAGAAGAATTTTTATTTACATGTTTAAAATGTTAATTTGTTTTTCAAACAAAGATTTTTAAAGAATTTGATTTCATTTATCATAAATTTGTACTTAAAATACATTTTTTCATCGTATAGATTTCATGAGTTATGCATTATTAAAAAACTGCAATTAAAAATTAGTAAAAATAAAGATTTCATCACATTTTCGAAAAAATTAAAAAAGACAGCGAAATACACAAAAAAAATTTGCAGTGTTGAATGAAATGGTACTCAAACAGGTGTATTTTATTGTAGAACGATTTTTTCTCACACTGAAACAAAAAGTTGTGTTGAATTTGCTTTGGTGCCACCAAAAATTAAAAAGCGCACCAAAATTAAAAAAAAAAACGCACCACGCACCAACAAAAGAATTTCCGCACCAAAAATGGTGCGAAACGCACCCAGTTGACTACACTAATAACAAATGAGAGTGTTATAATCGGCTTTGCCCGATCTTAAATAACCTCTACCCTTTATATACTTGAAAACTCGAATATAGATCGATGTATATTCCAGAAAAAAATCATAAACCGATTCTTACCATTTTCACCACAGTTAATCTCTTTAATCTAGGAAATACGTGTGCGATATTTCATAATATTATCTGCAATATATTTTAACAAAATAACAAAACAATTTTGAAAAATATCAACTTTTTTGAGGTTGTCTTACAATTTGGTTCATAACTCACGTTCCACTAAATTGATTTCACTGATTTGCAATACCAATTTGCTTAGCAGAATGATAAACGTTTACTCGTATAAGTAAACTTTGTTAATTTTAGTTTTGTATTTTTTAAGTGAGAGCATTTAATACAGACAGATAGACGTACAGACAGACAGACGTTCATTAGCTCAATCGATTTAGAATTTCGTAAGGGTCTCAGATGAATATTTCTCAATGTCACAAACGGAATGGTAAACGTATGTATATACATACATATATCCTCATTCACCACTTATGATGGTGCTGGGTATAAAAATTAAATTAAAATTCGAAGTCATTTAAATATCTTTTTTGTTTATATGTTTAATATAAATTTAATGCAAACTTCATAGTATTTTAGGAAAATATATGGTAAAATGCCAGATAATTTTAATATTTGTAGCTTCATGGTGTGATTATACAAGGTGAGTGCAAATCGGCAACAAATACTACACATTACAGAAACAACAGGCATGTTGCTTGTGTAGAATAATTTACTACTGTCAAAACACTTGAAAATCTATTACTTTTGACATAAGTATATTGTAAACAAAGTCGGTAAGATGTGCTACTGCACTCACCTTGTATAGTAACACCATGTGTAGCTTGATGTATGCAATGAGGTACGAGTATTTTGTTTATTTTGTGAATTTTATAATATCAAACGTTGTTTAATTTTTATGTTTACATTAAAAATAATAATTTGAATGAAATAAAATGAAGTGAGACAGCAAATAAGTTAATTTTTGCTTAGTTTTATGTTTTTCATATCTGATAATAATTCTATATTTTACGATATATTGCATTTGTTGCCCAGACACTTTAGTTTTTCAACTGACATGTTCACACAATCTTATTTTTTGGGAAATTTCTTTAGTAATTTAAAACGTTTGAAGTACAATTGCTAATAACTTCTGAACTGTTAGTTATATTGTTGTATTTTTGATCTCATATAAAATGTAATACATATATCGTAATTTTAGGTTTGTTAGTAGGATATCTCAATAACTATATTTCCCATGTTCTTTTAATAAAAACCATTGCATATAAACCATTTGCATGTACAAAACTCAAAGTGTGGCCATTAGAGCTTTTCGAGATAATTGAAATATCTTTAAAAGAAATGACATGTCATTAATTTTGTTTTCTTAAAAGTTAATTCACACTGATAGATAAATCATATAAACAATTTAACATGGGATTCCTATGATATCATTTATTTTCCAATAAATCTTTACTAAAAAATAATATTTTTGGCCAATTTTACAAACGTTAATTATTCGAGATTTTTAAGCAGCTTTAAAGTTTGTATAACCATAAAGAACTTATGAAAAAAGTTAAAATAAATTTAGAACTGGTGAGGTCCGATGTCCAAATATGTTGTAATTAATGTTAGCTAAGAAATTTTAACTACAGTATATTTGAAAATTCTTAGGATTTACACACTAAATTACAAACATGTAACATTTGAACATAACCTCCACCACATGAAAATATATGTAAATTCCTTTATTATTAAAATTGAATTTCCCAACCCTGTTTATATTATTGTGATTGAATTTATAATCCACAAATTAAAATTGGAGTTTAATGTATATATCATGGTGAAATTACTTTACAAGGTGATTTCAATATTACAACAATGCAAAAGCAACAGAAACATGGTATTTTTGTTTTTGATTTCATGTTTGTAATGTCAAAACTGACAATTGACTATTGTTAACAAACATTCCTGTAGAAAAAAAATTAATACATAAAATATTTTAATTTCAAGATGACACATGTATTTTTGTTTACAATATAAATATTTTCAATAAAAATAATTTATAAATTTGTTAATTTATGAAACATTTAACCAAATATTTAACATCATATCGATGAATGCTATAAGATAATAAACTGTTCTAACAAACGGTTTAGCTGGTGTTGCATCATATTCATAAATTCATCTGATATTCTTGCATTTTGAACACAAATTTGAACTTTAAGTGCCAATCTTTTTTATTTTAACCCTCCATTACTAACCTCTGGGTCGAATCGACCCAGACACGCAATCTTTTTAAATTAAAAAAAACAAGCGATATTTTAACTTATCTAAATTTGTTTATATTTAAACGTTTATAAACAATAAACATAAGGAATATTTATGATATTATGCATATAAAATTATTTAAAAAACAGCCTGTCTAGTCGACTAGACCCATAGTTAGCAATAATGTAACACAGACTATGGGTCAGTACATAACTGAAAAATTTTTGCTAGCATTTTACTATTATATTTCAGGTTTGAAATGCACTTTATTTGATGTCAATATCTTAAAAACTCAGAATTTTATGCGCAATTCGGCTGGATAACTTTTTTTTCACTTTTTTTTAGCTATGTTGTAATGAATACAAACTTAATTTCAATTTAAATATATAAGTTGTTTAACACACCATTGTATATTAAAATTGCACAATAAAAGACTAAAATCTACCAAAAGAAGTATACGTTTTATCAATTTATAAGTTGAGACGATTTCAATGGATAATACAATTGAGGGTCGATAAGTCCCATGGTTAGTAACTATGCGACATGATTTTAGGTTAGTAATGCAGGGTTAACAAAAAGTAAACAAAAACTTTGATTTTAAAAGTTGATAAAGGAAAATCTACAAAAGGAATACAATAAAAATGTAATAATGAGAGACAAACTGGAGGAAGTTTGACGGAAACAGCAGAAACTTATTAAATCGGTTAAAAATGAAAGTATGCAGAAAATACACGAAGAAGAGAAAAAACACAAAGAAAGCCAGTCCAGATTCCAGTCATCCTTGAATGAAATCAATCAGTCTTTGAATAAAAATAACGACGAGAATAATAAATTACGTGATCATAATAGTGAGATGATTTAAAGATGACTTAAACTCTTGGCCGAACAAATATGTAGTAGCACTACTATAATTTAGACAATGAAATATAACTCCATAAAGGTTTATATGATTCTCTTTGTATCATGATTAGTTCTATATATTCATTCAAATGATGGCCAATTGTTTGTAAAATTTTTTATTAAAATTTTTTATTAAATTTTTTTTTGGTTATTTTTGAAAGTACATGTATAAATACAAGCAAAAAAGTTTGACATAACGAACATGACTAAAAAAACAGCTGGCTCTCTAACACCACCTTGTAAAGTAATTTCACCATGGTATACTCGTATATAGTTTTAAATAATGAGCCTTTGAGATCCCGAGCGATATTTTATTACCCTGAAAAGTCAGTTCGCTAGTAACCAGCAAACAATAAGGCCGGACCTCAACTGCTCACATCCCATCACATACCTAAGTGTTTTAAATAAAATGTAAGTGACATGAATTTATAAAAATAATATCTTTTCATTTATTATAAGACTTCCTAAGAAGTCTGAGAAGATATCTACACAATCTTCGTCTCTTTCAGTTATTATAAGACTGCCTTAGGAGTCTGAGAAGATATCTACACAGACTTTTCATATAACCAACTCCCGGTTATAAAAGTTGAATCCCATTACATTGTGTACCTCACACAATTCTCTATAACCAACCATCCCGTTTGATTTATTAATATCACTTTATTCATTGCCTAAATATTCCTCAATTAATTCCATTGAAATTTATTCAAATAGTATCATTTTATGATAATTTTGTTATTTGCCCATATCAGTAGGAAAGTATGCAAGATATTGCTCAACTTTCAAATTTAAGTGATTTTAAAAATCTGCTTAATTTTGAGTGGAAGTCACTTAAGACTTTTAATTTGAATGCCACTTATCGGAAAAATCAATATTGTATTGGAGTTAGTTATTTCTTTAAATAATTCACATATATAACTTTTATAACTTTCTTTTCGTATATATAATTTCAAAGTGTTAATTACAGAATTCTATCAATAAAATTCAAAAATACAAAATTTATTTAAATGGACTTGAGGCGTTTTGCTACAGAAATATATTGTATGTATCAACAATAATAATTTTACTACACCAAACCTACTTTTGTATCTCCCTTACGTATGTAGTAATTTTAAATGAATTTTTTATTTTCATCTGGTACTTGGGGAAAAAAACTTTTTCAAGCTTAATATTCGAACAAAGGTAAATAATAAGTTTCGAAACTTTTATTTGTAGTAATTGCAGCTTTGTTAACTTTTCGTTTTCTATTTGCACAACACCAGGGGATGCGTTATCCAATATTTTTTTCTTGTTTTATTTGTTTTCTTATTTTTGCAATTTCTCATCTCACAAGAAATGATCTGCAGTATTAACACATACTAACACACATACACACATTTTTGCATACTGTACAGTATGTACAAACATTGTACGCTTTCTGAATAATTTATACTATGGCCCATAAAAATCCATATATACACTGGCTGCCACTTGAATAGGGAATCACATTTTTTAACTTTAATTAAGTATATCTCCTAAACTAAAGTTGCATAACCAAATTTCAAGGTGTTGGCCTTAGTTTGTTGGATGTAGTTCAGTTTTTAGTACCATAAAATTGGTTTTCGTATCCACTTACAAAAACATTTTGGAGGAAGCATGCTAGAAGATAATAACTTTCATTTTTATAGCCTAAAATTTAAAAATAAATTACAGTTTGCTCCGTTTTAAAATATTCCTTATTCAAGTGACACACGAAAAAGTACCACAAAAATACATGTCTTTAAACAAATTCATAATTTTAGTGTAACAAAATATGTAAGTATATTTTTTATTTCTTCAGAAACTAAAGTCAACACCTTGAAATTTGGTTGTGCAAAAAATTATTTTTTCTGAACTTTAGTTTAGGAGATACAAATACTTAATTAAAGTTAAAAAAAAAAATGTGATTCCTTATTCAAGTGGCAGGCAGTGTACAGTCTTTTAGTTTGTATATTTAGAGTAAATACAAACTTGTAGTTTTTCTCACATACAGTATTTAGGATATTTGCAATTCGTTACAGCTACACAAAGTCATGTGCTACAGAATTATATTTGAATGCAATTGCAGTTTTTTTTTGTCGTATTCGTTTCATTTCATTTTACTAGCTTTGAACAAGACATTTGTTTTTTTAGTCATGTCAATATTTTACTACTGTCTAAAACTTCATAAGATCAGCATAGAAGTGCCAGTTTATTTTATGTATTATGTTTTATTAAAGTTTAAGATACATATTTAAATTTCTGAGGTAAAAATACGAGTATTTAAACTTATCTTCATTTCTATGCACCTATTTGTTGTTAATATGAAATGCTTTCAAAGTTTTCCGTTTATCATATCCATGTGTATAGCTTGCAAAGTAATTTGTGTAACTAATATAGTGACTGGTGCATTTGCGTTATTTTTAATTATAATGCTAAAAGTTCATAAACAACCGGCATATGGATTAATTTTATTTATGAATATCCTGGCAGAAGAAACAATTAAAATAGTTAACATTCCAGTTTATATAATAATTATACATATGTTAAATATCAATATGGAGTATTAAGTACATATGCATATATGTTTTCAATACACAAGTATACAGTGAGGAGCACAAATGAGTACATTTTTATGCTTTGTGCACATTTTATTGCATAAAAATATAACTAATGAAAAATTTAATTTTTGTTTTCAGTTATTTTAAGTTTAATGCTAAACAAAATATCCACCCAACACTACAAAATGTAACATAATAATTTTCAGCAAAGAAACGATTAATACAAAAAACGTTCATGTATTTAATTTGGCACAAGTCTGTCTTTTGAAATATTTGCACAAAAATATTAAAGCTTATCTTTAGATTTTAATGTGTTTGTTTTGTTTATGACTTAAGAAAAAACATTAGTTTGATATTAATTGAATTGCATGTGTTTAACACTTTTTGCAAATTATACAACACATATCTAATTATAATTCAAATTATAATCAATAATGAAGAAACTGTAAGGAGCCATTGAGGACACTATTCAAGCAATGCGAGTTATAACTAACCATCTTAGTGTAAGTCAATCAGTGGTCATAAGATTCGGAAAAAAACTTCTTATTGTTCCCAAACCACATGCCAGTCAGCGACTGTGGATGTACGTCTCATGAGAACACAACAGTAAAAAATAAAAACCAGCATTTTCGTTAAAAAAAAAAAAACGCTAAGGCACGATTAAAGTTTGCCAGCCGGACATCCCAGAGAATTAAAATACACAAGTAAAGAAAACAATGAAGCAACCAAGTTACCATTCTAACAGCGCTCCGAAAAAGGAGTCAGAAAAGAGTCCAACTAAAAAGCATTTTCGGAGCGAAAGAAAAATTTGCTTAACAAATTATTTTTTTCCATTTTTATATATTTTATTTAAATGAATTCTATTTTATTTTTTACTGTAAATACAATTTATTTATTTTTCCATTTCTAATTTAGTTTATTTGTAAATGAATTCCCTTTTTGTTTAAGTAACAACAATTAAAAAAAACGTGAACTTTTAATATTTGTATTTAAAATTGCAATGACTCTTTTCTGACATGATGTAAAAGCTCTTTCTGAGCCCAAAAACCCCTCATAAAAGACTCTTTTCTGATATTATCTAAGAGCTCTTTCTGACGGACCATTTTCGAATGTAATGACCCTCTTTTCTGAAGGTTTTCGGAGCAATAATGATTGTTTTTTTTGGCTCATAAATAACATGAACGCTCCGGAAAAGGTGGAGCAAGTTAATTTTCAATTCTATGCTGACTTAAGTGGTCAGCGCATTTTATTATTAAGCATGAGTTGGTATTTGTAGCCCAGGTTGGATTCCCACCCACTGCCACTCGAACAACATCAGTTTCTGATAATTATTGATTTTCTATCTATCACAACTAATATTTGTCACAGCACCCTCCTTCGGTGGTATAGCTTTGAAACGCCACCGAAGTTAAATAAAAAAATAAAGGCTGTAAATCAAGCTTTAAAAATAATGCGCCTACTCACCACCAGAGGCGCTAAAACGCTTCACTAAAACATACATAACGCGCAATTGCACAGTTGTGATATAAAAAGCTTTCTTCTACTATCACCACCTGTACTTCTTCAACCCATCCCTTTCTAAAGAAAGTAACTCAATTAAATATAGGCATATTAATTGTCTAAGAGTTACTTCTCTTAAAAAAATATAAAGTACATGTCGAAAATCATGAATGAATGGGTTAGCGTAAAACGTCACGACCTCAATCCAATTGAGAATTTGTGAAGACATAGCTGAGAAAATTTTGTATGCAAATTTTGTCTTAAAGCACACTTCAAGCCTACTTTATTTTTTATAAATACGGCAGTAAACGTATAATAAATGTCGAAAACGTTTTTTAATATTCTTTATTCTTTTAATTTTTACGCAATAACAAGTGCACAAATTAAAAACATGTACTCATTTGTGCTCCCTACTCTACATTGTTCATTGAAAATAATTCAAAACTTCTGAATTCTGGGTTAAGTGTTTAATTTACGGTTTGAAATTTATTGAATTTTATTAACATAAAATTAATTTATATCAACTAAGTCATTGGTGTACCAACAAAGTACTTTTCAGATTTGAATTGTACAAAGAAAAAGTACAATTGCACCAACGTGTTTTCAGGGCAAAAAATTCACAATAATAATTATTTTTTATTTTGTATTCTAAATCAGCTTAAAATAATAAAATGTTATTTATTTTTTGAATTTAATTTACAATTTATTTAAGTTTTTAATTATTTTTAATAAGTAATAAACAAATTAATAAAATTTGTCGACACAAATTTATCTGAATTTAATTTAAATATTAGTTGGACAATAATAATTACAAATCAACCAATGTAAATTGAATTATAATAATTATATTTTAATAAATTCACAATAAAAGTTCTTGGTTATAAAGATTTTTTTTTACCGTTGACGAAAAATGAATTGTTTTTTTAAGAAAAATTGTTGACTATGTAAAAGGAATATGATTAATTCTAGAATTCTATTTCTCAATATTGGTGAGTTAAATAGATAATGCTTACACGTAGATCCTTGACAATAAACATTGCTGATGACGGCAGGTTAGAAAATGCATTCTAATTGGCCATTTTCTAAAATTACTTTTCAAATGTTTTTTATAAGTAATAAATTTAAATTTAGTTAAAGCATTGTTTCACATTTTCCATAAAATACTTTCGTGTAAAATTATTTTATTATATATTTTGAATTAAACTAAAAAATATTGTATACAATTTGCTACATGCTATATAAGTTCAAATGTAGCGTTACTAAATTAAATTTTCGTTAAAACAAATATTTACAAGGGCCACCATAATAATGATGATTGCTTGTTGCATGGTCACGTATTTAATAATACACCAACTGTTGTAACTGCAAATGAATAAATTTACATTAACACATCATGTATTTCAACAGTATCGGTTAAAACAGGTAAACAATTTCAATACTTCATGTCACTTGCCACAAACATATGCAAAGAAGCACCGAATAATTAGTAAGCGAGAAAATAAATGATAATATTACAAATAAAAAATCAAACCAAAATACAGGAAATTTACTTTTAGAATTAAAAATCATTTTCATGTAAAATAAAGGTCAAAGTTTATATTTACTCTCAATTAGATACACATGTACATTATTTGTGTCGAATTTCATTTTAGTTTGTATGGTGAAGCAAGTTGTTTCGCTCATGATTGGGGTGTGAAGCATGAGTAGAGAGCGAAGCATGTACCGTGGAAACGTAGATAGTATAAACAAAATATCGTTTTGTTATTTTTGTTATAACATGTTCAGACGGGCACTGAAATTCGTGTTTCGCTCTCTCATTCGTGATTCGCACCCAAATCATGTTTGAATCAACCTGTTTCGCCATACAAAATTTTGAGAGTGAAACATCTTGTTTCAGTTTGAAACTACTACCCAAACACGAATATTTTACTGTCTTCTCTAATTTGATAACAAATTATCGCTAGTTTATCTGAACTAGCTGTCAAAATAAAATGTAAACAAAAAACTAAAAAGGTAAAAATAAGAATTGTGAAAAATAATAAAAGTGAAAATAAATAAATAATAAAAGTGGGGGAAAAAGTACAGAAGAATGGAGAGAAAAGAAATGGTTAAACGAGTCATTATGTGTATGATGTAATGTAAAATGAAACACGAATATGCCGTGTGAACGGGATGATTCACAATCGTAATTCAATAAACGAAACAAGTGTTTCATATTGCCGTCTGAACATGGTATTAGCATGAGACTTATTTTTGCTGAATTTTCTATGGATACTGCTTCTCTATAGGCATTTATTTACCATAGACCCAAACTCCGGGAAGGCATTAGTATGGGGGCTTGGGAAAATCGTGGACCGGATCTTATTATTTTCAACAGGTCTTGTTTTAACACAATTAAAATTATGTGTAAAAAATTTCATGATAATGGGTCTCATGCATAAAAACGAGTAAAAGCGCTGAGTCGATGCAGGTGAGCAATTGCTCGTAAGTCGAGTTCGATAAAAATGAGTTCAAACCGATTGCAATCACTTGAGCAAAAGGAGATCAAACGTCTAATTGTTATTGAAGTGGAAACATGTCGTCAAGTGAAAGTGAAGTAGAAGTAGAATTAAATAATAATAATAATAAAATAGAAACTGACGACATTTCCAAATTTTTAGTAGGAAAAATAAAACAAAATAAATATTTAATAGAAAAGAGTCAATTACCATGCATTAAAAAAATAAACTAATTTGATAACAAATTTGCGATCAGCCTCAGTTTGTTTTTTCCAGCTTCTGAATTTTTTACTGTTTGTTGTTCGATATTATTTCCTAATTGCCATACATCATTATTATTGTAATCGTCATTGATAAGGATATAATCGTCTTTTAAAAATTTAGCTACATATGTTATGCAAAATGAAACAACTGGCTATTACATAGGGCGCTAACTCTGTCGATACACGAATTTTATATTGAAGTATCGAAAATCTTTGCTTCAATTGTCCAAACCTGTGTATTTAACATTTTATTATTAATTATAAAAAAATAATTAATAATACAAACCTGTATAATTTTTTATCCTCACTTGATAAATTTGTTTTACGCTTTTGATAACAGTTTGTATTTCTTTGTGGCACAAAATATTCAGGCACATTTCCTTTTTAGTGTACGCGAGTCAACTATAAGGCATGCTCAACTAAATTTGAGCAAGAGCTCACAAAAGAAAGCAAAAGCTTGTTTTTATGCATATGGAAATGAGCACATGCTCATCTAAATTACTTCAAATTGAGCAAGACGAGATCAAACGTGAGCAGTGAGTAAAAGCAAATACATAAAATTTTATTATGCACACGACAAGTCTGCATAATAGCAAACGATATTTTTTAAAATATTGGTCTATAACTCTGATCCTACTTGACCGATTTTGCCAATTTTTAATACCAAACATTTTGGCGTAACAAAGAATGTTTGGAAAAATTTCATTCCTCTAAATTTAAACTCTATCGTGTTGTCAACATACAAGAAGACAGACGGACATATGTATGTAGATTGTCTATGCTTCTTAGAAAGGACCCAGAATATACATATGTATATACTTTTTAATTGTACGACCAATATTTGGATGTGCTATAAACAGAATGACTAACTAAATTAAACATTCTTGGTATTGGGTTTAAAAATGCAAAGCTAACAAGCCTCTGTAAAAAAGGGGGTAATATATCACATTTACATATTAAAAAAAAAAACAGTTTTTGCATTATAAAATATTAGCGTATTATATTTATTTTCGGATTCTTGTTGCCTTTTTCGGATTTCGAGGAGTATAAAACAACTTCATCTTCTTCACAATTATTTTATTAAAAACATATAGAAGTCTAAGTCGGTTGTTTGCCCCGATTTTTAGGTGTTTCAGGCCACAAGTAAAGAAAAATGCAAGAACAATTTGTACTGGTTTTTGGAAAGTTTGCTAATTAATAATGTAATCCTACCTGCACTCCACAAAATTTTTCAAATTTTATGTGTAATATACACATTAGATTGCTTTGCTAAAATACTTCGAAGAATTCAAATTTTTTTTACTAAACTATCAAAAGAACTTGGTCCCACACAAAAATAAACAATACATTTTTTAAAACGCTAAAATGCAGGTTTATTAGAACATTAGCCTTTTAATACTATTTGAATTGTCTGTTCTAAGCAATATTAAACTATTTTAAATTGTGCTTTCTTAGAATATTATAAATTTTCCAATTAAAATAAAAACACAGTGATTACAACATTACTCGTGTCTATAAATTAGTCGTAGACTTTACAAAAATAACAATTGGCGAAGTAAATGCAATAGTGCACAGGTAGAGCACAGTGGGCACAAGAGATAAATAAACTTAAACAGTATAAGCACCTATTTTAGTGAGACAAGCTACAGTGACGAACAATCTTAATCACATAGGCATTGTAGAGGTGTAATCGAGTTTAATTTTTTGTCGACCATCCACACAGTGTCTTATAAATCTATAAATAACCAATATTAAATATGAACATTGAGAAAACGTTGAATTTTCGCATATTGATGTTTGCTTCCCAGAAAATATTTTGACACTTATATTTTTGTGGAAAAAAAATTATTAGTTTTAGCTGTGAAATAGAAAACGTTTAAAATGTACTAAATTCAGGGCCCTTCCAAATTTCAAATGCTTTTTATTTATTTTTATTAAAATTTGTGGCCAAAATTACTAAAAATATTAAAATTGAGATTTTTTTTTTTTTTTTTTGGGAATGGATCAAAAAGTTTACCAATGCACAGTGGTTCAAGTTTCGAAGGAAGGCGGTCATACGTAGTTTACTTAGTTATAGTCATCAAAATTTATATGAATATTTATGTTTACGGTATTTATTGGCAAATTAGCGTAAAATAAGATTAAATAAGCCTTTATATTTACACAAAAATTAAATGAGAATTATTCCTCTTGAGAGTATTTGAACATATTTAAATAATGTTTTTTAACTTGAAGTATACACAAAAATGTTAGTTATTAATTAAAGTATTTTATAACGGCAATTTAATACAACATTTGTACATTATTTTCAAAAACTTAACATACGTAAAGGTTCTGACAATTTACGTAAAGAGGAAATCAACGGGTCGGAATTTAGAAGAAGTCTATGCAAAAGATCAGTGTTAGTTACAATACGAGACATTTTTCGCGTGTTGTCTCGTCTGAATTGCTTAAATAATTTATTACAAGATTCAGCGGCTTCTTCAGAGAGCTTGCCGATGGAAACTAGACAATGTTCAACTACTACCGACCCATTAATTAACACTTTATGAACTGAAGCAGGCAAATTATACCATGGATACGTACTAATAAGCATTCCTGCGGTTCCTAAAGAGTAATCTCTAAATTCTACACTATTAATTTCGTATCCCGACAAAAGACATTGCAAAAGATGATCAATAACAGCTTGATCTAAGCCAGTTTTTTCAACTGATATAGCTGAATTAAAAAAAAGTTCATACAGTGTTTCCGTCATTGCATTTACCACTTCCGACACTTTGAGCTTTGTCGACAATTAAATAAATTAAATACATTTTTTATTGAATATTATATATTTATGGATTCACTTATTTCAAAATTTTTGTCCTAATATAGGATGAAATTTAATTAACACTTTTGTTTAGATCGGCAAGAAGATCATTGAAAATAAATTTTAAATCAACATTTTATACAAAAAAATAGAGATTATTTCAACCTAAACAATTTGTACAATTTTGAAAGGAGCGGTCCCTGAAAATTGAATTTTGTGTCAAATTTTCACATTTATGCATGGTTCAAACGTACTCTTCAAGCAATACGCTTGGATAACTTGCCATACATTTTGATAATTTTTAAGACATCATACTTTCTAATTCTTTATGCACCATTACCTTTAACAAATGTATGAATTTTTAATTTAAGATTTAGATGAATAGTAAAAACATTTATTAAATAACTGGTCGAGATAATCGCTTGGTATTCTATTGGAATATACGAATAATTTGAATAACATATTTTAAAAGTTACTCGAATAATAATAAAAAAACAAAACGTCGGCAGAATTACGGACAAAAATGTTTTCATGTTCTTTAGTGTGGAAACAAGTAGTTCGAAAAAGAACATAATAACATCGACAGGAGTTATCTATACAAAACAAATTCATGTGCGAACAAGAAAATGTTCACTGAGTGAACAAATTGATAGCATGTAATTACAGGGAGTAAAGACGGTTTTTCGAATTAGCTACGTGAAAGTATTTTTTCGTTTGATTCGACTATTCATTAATCTTTGGTTAGAAATTATTTTAATGAAGTGACACAGAATTTAACTTAACCCTTCTGCATTCCTTCAAACCTGCCTACACCTTTAGTCCTGACCCAGCTTTTAAAATGTGAGTAAAAACAACATTATTTGTTTAAAAAAATGCATTTATTAAATATACAGAAAAACTTTTTCGATATTTATATAATATAAATCCTCTTTCAGGGTGACTAACATTAGGTTTTTAATAGATTTATATCTTTGTAGCTATCAAAAACTAACATTAACTAACTTTAACCCCCTGGCCCACGATGTCGAACGATAACGTTCGCTTAGATAAGACTTAAGACACAAACTTGATTGAGTAAAAAATAGATACGATAAAAAGTTTGTGTCTTAAGTCTTATCTAAGCGAACGTTATCGTTCGACATCGTGGGCCAGGCGGTAAATGAAAATTTTTAAGAATTATGCGTTTTTTTATACAGTTTACACATAAAGTAGTTTTGTGAGTTTGGCAAACAAAGTTCTTGGAGTTTTTACCATGTGGACAAAAGAAACATCGTTGTCTTCTGTTTGAAGCACAATTTTTGATAGCAGATGATGTTCCTGCAATCCTGCGGTTGTTGGATAGTTGCAACCAAATTTCTTGCAGTTTTTGTTTTCCTTCGTAAAATATGTTGGTTTATTATCTGCCCTGCCAGTTCTACTGGGTAGGATTCATATCCGTCCATATAATATCTATTATATTAGAAAATAAGGCAACGGGCCAACGTCTTGTAGAATGTTTACATGTGTAATTTGCAACTAACTGGTCAAGAGCATCAACACCAGCTTTGGTTTGCCTCATTTATTACATCAGCATTATTGTGAAGAGAGCTCTTCAACATAACGCATTTATTTTTCTTCGGCACATATGAAGTGCAAATTCTGAATGCAGAATTGGTTTCTTTTTTATGTCGAAAATATGAGTCGGTAAAAAAGTTTAATTTTTTGGACGGTTCCTACTAATGTAATGTTCTTGGAAATTAGTTTTAGGGCAAGATTATAAGGTGTAAAAAAATTATCGCATGTAATTGTTATCCCTTTAGGCAGTAGATCCGATAAAGCAAGTACCACCCATTCACCTAGAGGATAAAAAATGTATAAAAAATAATTCAATGCATCAAAATTTTGCCTTGATTTTTTTCTGGCTGAGTATTTCTGTCTCTTCCTGTATAGACTTCCATATTCCATGCATATTTACTTTTAGAATCACACACGGCCCAAATTTGTATGCCATATTTGGCCGGTTTCGATGGTATGTATTGCCTGAAACCGCAACGACCACAGAATGAAACCAACAGCTCATCCACAGTTTCATTTTCGTGTGTATTATAATATAATCTGAGATAGTTGCACCACTTGTCCCAAATTTGTCTTATAGGAGCCAGTTTGTCGCGATTTCCCCTTTTTTTTCCGTGTTTTTCTTCCCATAAGCTTATCTGACTTTCACCATGAGATTTAAGTACACCAGCCATTATCAGAGCTTCAAGCTCTACAACATCCAATATTTCCCAACTACTTCCGTAAATCTCTAATCCCTTTAGATTAGTCATTTCCACCACAATATTTTTTATACTTGGAGAAATAAATAACTCAAAGATCTCATGTCTGTGACTTTGCAAGTAGCACTTTTTGTTTGCCCAGGTTTGTGTTCATTATTAGATTCTTAGATAGCTATTCTTCCAGTTTGATGAGGTGGCTGTCCTTGCCACAAAATACTTTTGTTTTTGGACAAATATAATATGTTGGGGCACATTGGCCCAACAAGTTATTTTTTTATATAGATGAAAAACAAAACAACTTTTTTTTTATCATTTTATTACCAAATGGTTATTTATATTCCCGTTTAGGATAAATAAAAATTTCGTGGCGAACCTATCAGTAAAGGGAAAATAATGTAAGTTTAAAAATAAAATTGGGTCAATTTGACCCAAGGAGTGTAAAAGGGTTAAATCGTAAAAAATAGATTAATTGCTGCAAATAAATACATATCCCTAACTCTAGATCTATTGTTACTTTATTTTCATTATTATAAGGCGTCTTAGAATTGCATGTGTACATTTTATGAACAATACTGTGAAAATAAAACTTGGTCCTTTGTATGCCTGCTGTGAATGAAGGCTTACACGATGGAACCAAGATTTGCAACTACAACAGCAGTAGTAGCAACAACGAAAAACCGCAACAGACACACTGCCTGAATTCACTTGGATGCTTTACGTAATTATTCTTGTTGTAGGGTTGGTTTTGATAGAAATTTTTGGTCTCTTTTTGTGCATTTATTCTTTATCTTTGGCTTTCATTCTGTTTTTTTTTTTTTTTTTACAACAAATTTTGGTATGTTCGTGGTCGTGACAATGGTAGAGCATTTTTTGTGTAAATAAAATGTAGATTTTTTTTGCATTGAACACTACCTCATCATCCTTCTGCACGTTGTAGAGTGCATTTAAATTTTACTTTACAGTAAAATCTATTGTATTTCTTTATTTAATCGAGATTTGCTTCTAATTTGACACACTGACAGGCACATTTCGCGTGCTGGATGGAATACACAACATTTACTTGTATTTGTATACACTTGTTGTATGGGGGTAAATTTGATTGCTTTCTCTGTGACGTTTGTGCCAAAGGGAATTTTTAGGAAGTTGTTGTCATTAGCTGGTTTTGTGTTTCATCTATTATTGCCTAGTGTAAAAAGTGCGACGTACGCATTCCACACACATTTGTATGTATGTATCTAAATATTTTGTTCTACATATGGGGGAAATCCGGTTTTTATAAACTTTTTTAACACCTAAAATGTATGTATTCTTAAATTTCATGTTTTATACCCAGCACCATCAAAAGTGACAAATGAGGGTATATATAAGATTGCCAGGTGGCGGTATTTATTTTGGGAGAATCAAGGAATGGGTTCTAAGCGAGACAAATAGGGCCTGGAGAAACCGTACGGACTGCCGAGTGTCAAGGACTATATGGCCGGCGCTTAGGAAGTCTGAGTCGGAATTTTTACTGGGCGAGAGCAAGGTCTGCGTGAGAACCATGATAGGCGTTATCACGGTCCATTGTGTGATAGGTAGAATGGCAAGGATAATGGGATCTGACTTGTCAGACATGTGCGGGTTGTGTGAGGACTCAGAGGAACTATAGACGATCGAGCACATTCTGTGCCATTGTCCCAGGTTACAAGTTAGCAGGTTGAGGTGGCCAGGTAGTAGATACATAGGCGAATTAGGGGATGTCTCGGGTTGTAAGCTCGGGGATCTCAAAGGATTCGTAATGAATATGGCCTGGCTGCGCAACAGGGGAAGGGGCTCTGTGAGGGCTTAGGCGTTTCGCTCTTGGAATGCTATAAGTGTCTCATATCATTTCCGAAAGGCATAACAATGGACCGTATTGGTCTCTGGGTGATGCTGTGGCGACAACCTCACACCGGCCTTCTAACGTAACCTAACAATACATGAACGAAAATCCTTTTATCTAGCAACAAAAATTTATAAGTCTATTGAAATGTGTAAATTTGTCATTTATTAATAAAATACTGAGAGATGTTTAAATGCGACAAATGAGCAGAGCGCAACAATACTTTTGAATATGAAATAGTACCAAAAATCTTAACAAGAGTTCTATCCCATATCACTTTTGTAGTGTAGGGTATACATACTTAGAATAGAGTATTTCCTATCTCTATTATTGGATAATATATCCAAATTATTTATGACAATCATGCCACTCACTTCTCGTGACTTTTCACATTCGATCAATACTCATACTGGTTACATTTTTACTTTAGAACATTAATTGCGTGTAGAAAATAGTTGTTAAATAATTTAAATAATTCAAAGCATGCATAATGTACGAGTATTTGGTACTTTGCCTCAAGAGACAACGTCGAATATCATTTGCGAAATATACAAGTATGTATGTTAGTAGAAACATGAATCTTCATTTTGAATATTTGTGTAAAACGGAAAATGTTTACGAAGAAATTTAATAAATGTGTGGTTGCATGTCATAAATTTCACTATACGCAGTTAAACTGTTATCTACACATAAACAGTTAAGAACTAAAAAATAGCACTGCATTTATATTCGTCATATATACTTGAAACTCTATGTTTAGTGTTCCTTTTTAATATGGTTTGAAAATGGAATTATGTTCGATCAATAATGATACTCGTAGACTGCAACAGGTGTAAAGGTAACAGTAAAGGTGATTTGAATAATTCATTAACGGTTTTTTTTAGCAATAACGGCACTTTCATATTAGATTTAGATTTCAACTTAAATTGATTTCAATAAACTTATAATAAAATAACAGTATCTCTATTTGCAACGATTTCGATAATGGCAGTTAATGCGGTAACGACAGCACTATTGCTGAAAAGGAATTTATGATTAATGCTAACTAACGGTAACGGTAGCCAATCTTGTTTAAAACATTAAATTATGTATAAAATATAATTGTCGTTAGGAATGCCTCGTACGCTATTAACCTTATGGATCTGTCGCGTTTCTGGATTAATATACATAATGGTTTCAAATAGAAACATCGAGTCGACATCGCCAAACTAAGAGTTCAAAAAACTGTATTTTAAAATAATTTCATAATATGTATACCATGGTGCAACTACACAAGGTGAGTGCAAATCGACAACAAATACAACACAAAACAGAAACAACAGGCATTTTGTTTGCGTAAAATAATGTACTACTGTCAAAAATACTTGAAAAAGTATTACTTTTGACATAAGTAAATTGCAAACAAAGACCGTCAGCTGAGCTACTGCACTCACCTTGTATAGTTGCACCATGATGTATACTGAAATAAATTGAGTTTTATTTATTCAATGTCACATTTAAAACAAATAATTGTATTAGGAGCACCCGTACAAAAAATATAAAATAATTTTTTTATCTGAATATATATTCTGTGGTCACAACTGTTTCTATATAGAGGAAACAATATTGTAAGAAATAAAATCACTAAATTGCATACATATTTATATCTGAATGACAGACAAATAGTCAAACATTTTAAACATTATTATCACATTTCATAAGGTTTAATCCAAAAGGGAAAACAAAAGAAAAAATATTATATGTGAACAACAGTGTTGTCATGTCGGCAGTTAAAGTGCTCTTTATAAAGAAAACAAGTTAGAGTGCAATACTTGGTTGTGCCGAATCTTTAATACCCTCCCCCTAAAAGTAAGAAGAAATAAATATAACTACACTGGTTAATAGGACTAGTATATCCTTAATCTGTGTTTTCTATTCAGTCTTAGTGCAAATTTTATTAATATTTTATATATTGTTCGAAAGACAGTTTTACGCCCAACGTAATTTATTTTGTTTTTAAATTGTATCTAATTTGGACCATTTATAATTGATGTAATTACCGATTCTTTCTATAATTTACAGAGTTTGTCTGATATTCATAATAATCTTTAGTGGAATTTAGCAATTTATAAAATTAAAAAAACATTTTTCCATATTTACAATATGTTAAGAAACAGAGTATAAAAATGGATAAGATATAAGATGGGGCTTTTTTCTGGAATTTGAATTTGGTCTCAATAACTTTATATAGAAGAGATTTATGCGTGGCATAGTAGTACCAATTATGGACAGAGAGCTTCTTAATCCAGTATCCACTAATTTGATTTCTATGTATTTTAAGATTATTTTAATTTTAAGTGGACTTGATTTGGGAGTTATTGCCAATTGTTGACTGACAGCTACAAAATCCAATAGCATAATTGCCATATTTATTTATTTAATTATTAAGTCAATGGATTAAAAAGAAGTCTGTGATTTACTTTATCTAAAGCTTTACTACGGCATCAGTTTGTTTTCCTTGTACAAAGCCTTGGTTAACGTGGGTAGTAAGTTGAAGGACATTTGATATGGCAGAGCAACCTTCCCAAAACCCATGTTGAGAATATGACAGAATTGATGATAATTGATGACACATGACACAATCAGTGATAAAGTGTTCAAAAATCTGAGGTATTACACTAAGCTTAGCAATACCTCTGTAATTTGACACCTCAGAACTATTACCGGATTTAAAAAATATGAATAAAGACCTTCAAATTCTCGGAAAATAACCATATTTAATGAATGTGTTGAATAAAATAATTAATGGATATACCAAGGATTGAGCACAATTGTGTATAATACTGCTAGGAACACCATCAGGACCATAATTATACGAAATTTTAAGTTTTTTTGTTATGTTTTCTCGATTAAAATTTCTGATCTGTACAAAAGTTGGTCCTATATCAACATTTATTAGATATTTTTGTGGGTTAAATTATTTTTCGGAAATGATCCTATGACAAATTATGGGCCGTTCTTCTTAAAAGGTAAATTATATGCACATGAGGATATCTCACGTCGAATTTCAACGTAATAATGGTATATTTAAGATATATAATAGTATTAAAGTGAATTTCGGAAGTGTACCTTATATGGGGGACATAGTCAAATATGAACAGATATTCTCAAAATCCAGCAGTTTGATTTAGGCATGCATCTAAATGATCCATGTGAAATTTTGGATTGGTACCGTTATTTAAAAGAGATTTATGAGTATTGAAGTGATTTTCGCAAGAGAGCTTTATATGGGGAAAACGGTTAAAGTCGGTACAGATATTTATAAGATACATATAAAGATTAATGACTTTTTCGGATGTGGTGCTTATATGCGAGTATGAGCAATAATGGGCCAAACACCATAAAATTTAGTACACTTTATTTATCTATAAGGATTATTTATGTCAAATTTTATACTTTATTCTAGTTTTATACGTATTTAACTGAATTTTGGAAGTGGACTTTATACGGACTCATTGGTCAAACATGGACTGAACTAAAAATAATTTCATTTTACGATTTCTTTTTGCATGCAACTTATTTTTTGCTTTGTATTATATATATTCCAATTTTATAGGCAATTGTGCAATATTTCGGGAAGATTTTTGTATGGGGGCTATGAGAAGTCATGCACCTGTTCTTACTATTTTCCTCACACTTTCTTCTTTTATCATAAAAATAACGTATACAAAATTTCATGCTATTATCTGCAACATATTGCCTCAGATTTTGGTCCATAACTCTTGTTTTGCTATATCTATTTTTCTGATTTTCAATACCAAAGTTAACAGCAAAATAAGTAATACTACTTCGTTTAGTTAGGTTGTATAGTTTGGACGTGAGAGTGTTCTACAGATACGGACAGACAGACGGACATGACTCAATCGACTTGGAATTTCATAAGGATCAAGAATATACTCGTGTATACTTTGTTGGGTCTCAGATGAATATTAACAAAGTTTCACACGGAATGATAAACGCAAGATACTCTAATTCAGTACTTATGGTGGTGGAAGGTAAATAGATACAAAAATTTTCCACATTTTTAACAACAAGGTTGACTGCCGACTTCGAATTTGTCAATTTAGTGTTACAATTTGAATTTTAGTGTTACAACGGTATTTAGTATAATTTTGGTAACTGAAATTGTAGTTATTTTGGGAAGGGTATTTTAATTATAACAGTTTAGGAAAGACTTTAATAAAAAGAATTGTGAAAAAAATACAAGTTAAGAATCGAATACTAAATAAGTCTTTATATTTTCGATTAAAATAATTTATTTTTTTTTAAAATTTCATAAAATATCACAGCGTTGAAAACTATTGGTCAATAATCGTATGTAAACGATTTAATAACTAATTGTATATCTAAAGAAGGCTAATAATAAATAACGAGGTCTGATCAAAAAATAACCGTTATTTTCAAATTTCTTGAGTTACATATGTTCGAATTTCGCATTTTGTTTCTGTTATGTTGGTCCAGCATATATAACATCACATGTCTGTTATATATGAGGAGAACACAAGTTGTATTGTGGTATACATAACCGGTTTAAGGAAGGCCGAGAAGATGACAATGACGATGCTCTTCCAAGTCGCCCGAGCACGCCAACAACCGATGAAAACATTGAAGCAGTGAAGAAAATGATTTTGGATAATCGTCAAATCACTATTAGAGAGGTTGCTGATGATGTTGGCATATCGTTCGGCTCATGCCAAGCAATTTTTATAGATGTTTTAGGCATAGAACGTGCGGCAGCGAAGATTGTTCCAAAATTGCCAAAACAACGTCGCATGGACATCGCTCAGGAGCTGTTGAACATCGTCAACGACAATTCAGATTTCCTGAAAAAGGTCATAACTGGTGACGAGTCATTCGTGTATGGCTATGACATTGAAACCAAAGCCCAATCATCCCAATGGAAACGTCCAGAAGAGCCAAGGCCGAAAAAAGCACGTCAAGTTCGGTCAAATGTGAAGGTTTTGCTCACGGTTTTCTTCGACTGCAATGGCGTGGTGCATCATGAATTCTTGCCACAAGGTCGTACGGTCAATAAGGAATACTACCTTGAAGTTATACGCCGTTTGCGCGAAGTAATTCGTCAGAAACGCACAGAATTGTGGAAAAACCAATCATGGATTTTGCACCATGATAACGCACCAGCTCACACATCGATGCTTGTGCGTGAGTTTTTGGCTAAAAACAAAACCGTTATCATGCCTCAATCACCGTATTCACCGGACTTGGCCTCCGCTGAATTTTTCCTCTTCCCAAAACTGAAGACACCGATGAAAGGTAAGCGTTTTGCTACGATTGAGGAAATAAAAGAAAAATCGAAACAGGAGCTGTTGGCGATACCAAAAAGCACGGTTATTTTTTGATCAGACCTCGTATAAATATGGAAGTACAGTGAATAGTGTTACAAAATATTAAATCCTGCAAATAACTACACATTTTCAAGTTAAAATTGAGAAAATACAATTTAAAATTCAGAAATATCAATTGATATTGAGAAATAACAAATTGGAAAAAAATGAGAACTACAAATTGATAATGAGAAAAATCAAATTAAAATAAAGAAATGTAAATTAATATTGAGAAATACCAAATTGAGAAATCGAAATTGATATTAAGAAAACACAAATTTTAATTTAACAGACAGTTCCATTTAAATGATTTGTTATAAATGAAACATTTTGCATTATTCTGCAACTTTTCATTGTTGGTTTATTAAAGCGAGTCTTTTTCAATATGACCGAAGTTCAGAATAGTAACGATGTATGTTTTTTATTTTTATATAAATTACGTAAAAATATGTTTCTTTTTTGCAGTTGCTAGTACTCATCGAGTAAATTGGAAATAACCCAAAACATTGTAACAATATTCTTTTTTGTTTAGTTGTTGTTGCATCTTATTAATAATTGCTGTTCAGAAAAGTTATTTGCATTTGGTAATCCCAGATAATTTCGTTTGATATTTTGATGTTTTTCAAATTTTTTAGGAAAAAATTTAACATTTCCGAAAGAAAAATTATGTTGTCAAGCAGTCAAATATTTAATAAACTGGTCTATAGTCGTTGATGCATTTAACATTTGCCAAATGTGACCGTACCTTCAGTTATGAGCGGATTACATTTTTACATTTTTCTTTTGCCCATCGCTTAATAAATGCCACAATTCCACGAGCTGGATGTAAAATTTATTTGTACATATAGCAAAATTATTAGGTCAATTTAGAACCATTGATGATGTAAAAATTTGCAGTATCAAATTTTCTTGCAAAATGTGTGTAAAAGATTATTTGTGGTCCAAGTCGTTTTGAGAATGCATACGATCAGAGGAGTGTTTAAAGCTTAAAACATGTTATACATCATTGGCAAATATATATATATATTATATATATTTTAGAATATTTTACAGCTGCAGGCATATCGAAAGTACAAACATGCAATCTTCAAAATTCACTGCAAAGTAATTCTATATTTTTCTTTACAAAATAAGAAATAAATACAATATTTTGAGGTCACCAGCAGATGAATTTTATGTAATTACAGTAGTTAATTATGGCATGTTAATATTGTTTAAGTTTCCAGCTTTTTCGGAAACTTAAACTTGTATCATATGACTCATTAACACATACAAATACATATAAAACTGCTGCATAAATTTCATATTTAACTAGTCTGTAGAAACGCCTCATTTAAAACTAACACCGTTGGGAAATAAATTTTATAAAATATTGTTTCACGCCCAATTTGAGTGGCAGTGTTTGTTAAATTTTCCTTATTTAAGGACAAGTTTAAACAAATTTCACAATTTTTAATAGGCAGCCTATGTAAGTGAAATACATATTTCATACATATAATAATATAAATGGATCGCTACAGGGCTGACACTGACTAAATGATCCTGAATATTTTTTAGTGACCGTTCAAAAAAAAAAAAAAACAAGTTGCATGAATAAGTAATACTCCTCTATAAGTGAAATAAAGTTTACAATCTACGTCATAATTTTTATAACTAAAAGAAACTTAAAGTGTTTAAAAGCAGAAACTTTTAAATTGTTTAATGAATTGTTCGCACTTTGTTTTATTATTCCTCATTTTTTTGTGTTAATTTATTCTTTTTGTAAAAAAAGTACAAAGAAAAGAAGTCATCTCGTACATAATTATAATAATGTGTGTATTCGTACTAAAGTTTTTATTTCTTTCTCTCATTCTATCTTTAGTTTTATTTTTCACTCATTTTATTTGCATAAAAATATAATTTGTTTGCTCCTGAATTTAATCGCGCAGTAAAAACTACATTATGACTGCGTTATTTTTTTTCACAAAAAAAAAAACAATAAACTTTAAGTATGAGATCATAATGTAGAAAAAAAAATAAAATACAACAACTATCTATATATAAAACAAATTTTCTTCTTAGTTTTGTTAATGAGTGAGCAAAATTGTTAAGAAAAACACACGCACAAATGTTTTTTTTTTTTCAGAAAGTTTCAACACGTACTGTTAGGAAAATATGCCTCCTGTAAATAAATTTCGAAACTAAAATTTCTTAAGCTTATTGTTTGAGTACACTTACATATTTATGAGTTAAACTAGTTTTTGTGAGTTTTTTTTTTAACAAGAAAGAATCTTGTTGGAATTTGCACAATTAAGAAAAGCTGTCATAAGAATTGTTTGAAAAACAATACTTTACAAATCACATAATTACACAATTTCTCTTATCCTTTAATAATTGTGATGGTTAATTTTATTTTAATTACATAAAAAATTAAAATAAAAAACATTAATGTGAAAGCATCCGGTAACTGTTTTTTCACACCTGCACCTTGAATTACATACACAGTACACAATACTAAAGTACTTGTACGTTAAATTCTGTGGCAATTTTTTTATTTACGGTCGTAGAGACATCGTTAATTTAAACACTTATTCATATCAACGTCGAATTACTTATGGCGTTTTCTTTTCTGGCAAAAATGTTACACGTTTTTCCCATTTCGCATCTTTTTTAATTTTTTTGTGTTCTTTTCTGAAAAAATGTCAACACTGCTAAAGTGTAGTGTGTTCTTTTTTATAAATGTCACATTATAAATATAAAAAATGTTGCACCTTTCACACTCTGTATTTTTAGAGGGGGAGAATCGCACAATAAAACAGCTGACATTTGTGTTGTTTATGAATGTGTATTTGTGTTAAGAAACAAACAAAAAATATATACAAAATGGAAAATATTACTATTTTTTTATGTGCTGAAAAAAATTTGGATGCCTTGTTGGATTCATCTCCTGATGATGAAATATTTGATATGATTATGGAAAGAAATCCACAACCGCGAGTAAAAGCCTTTGTATAGAACGTACTTAATGAATACTCTGAAGTTGATGTATGTCAAATTCCATAGGACAATATCTCCTTCTTCTAATGTATGTAATGTATGTTTATATATATAATTTTTATAGTTTAAGAAGAATTTGCGTATTAGTCGGGAAAGTGCCATTGGTCTTTTTGAGAGATATTCATTGTCTTATTTCAAGCGATCTTACCAGGAAGCTATCTGCTTCTTCTTTTTTAACAAAAAAAAAAAAACACAAAAACAGCTGTATATAAAAAAAAGTGTTACACTGTTGTGATTTTATGTTCTATTCTGACCATTAAAAATGCGACATCTAATGTGGGATAAACATTATAAAAATGTACATATAAAAGTGTAACATTTTATTTCAGAAAAGAAAACACTATTAAATATTTAGCTACGCTATTTGAAATTTTGTTTAAGAGCAAAATATAAATTGCAAACATTATTTTAATATCCTAATTACAATTCCTGAATACTGAATTGGTTACGGACCTTTGAAAGATTAAATATTTTGCGGCAAAAGCTTCACTGCAATGAATTTCTGACGCAGCGAATATAAATTTAAAGCATTACTTGAAATTTCACTAAAAAGAATCCACCAACTTTACAAACAATTTGCATTTGACTCTCCAAATATTCTTTAATATAGATTTTTGTTTAAATCAAAAAGATGCAAGACGATTTTAGTGGAACATTAATTTCACAAATTCGATTTTTCGTATATTTGAAAGTACCAAAAGCACTGAAACGTTGGTGTTCACTTAGAAAGTTTAGTATTTCGCCTTTCTAAAAAAAAATTTAAAAAAAACACAATTAGCAATGCGATAATAATTGAGTTATAGGCATGTTAATAGTATATAAATCTATGTGGAAACTAGTTTTCCAGATAAACTGATGAATTAGATTAGGATTATATTTTAAATTTGCCAAGAATATAATTATGGCGTGTAATAAAAAAGGGTATTGCTTAAGGATATTCAAAATTGTATATCACTGAAGTAGATCAGAGACGTTACAAATGGTCTACTGATCTACTAAATACACATTTTTCTCGCATTGGGTTCTAATCAGTGATATACAATTTCGAATTGTATATTTGGTTGAGCTAGATGTTACTACCTTTAAGCCATATTTTCTAATGATTTTGTATAACTACGCGTATTAGGTCTGTTCGAAGCCATATTTCAAACAAAAAAAAAAACTTAAGCATATTAAATTTGTTTCATATTTAAATATTTAGTTTTTTTTCTTATCGAGTTGGCTTAGATTTTTGGGAAAATATATGTAAAATTTTATTTTTATACCCTCTACCACCAAAAGTGATGACTGAGGGTATATATAAGTTTGTCATTCCGTGTGTAACACTGAGGAATATTCATCTGCCACCGAACAAAGCATATATATTCTTCATCCTTAGGAACATTTTTATAATTCTTTTATAATTTGAATATGAAGTTTATAATTCTTCAATCAGTTTGGTTTTGAAAATCACAGTTATGGACCAACATGTGAGACAACCTCCATAAAAATTTGATATTTTTAAAAAATTTTCTTGCAATTTTTTTAAGTATAGTGCAGATATTGCCATGAAATTTTTTACGCGTTATTTTTATGATAATAGAAGAAAGTGTGACGAAAATATTAAAAATCGGTTCTTGATTTCTCATAACACCCATACAAATATCTTCCAGAAATATGGCTTAATGATAAATGAATGCCTGTAAAATTGGACTATTACTACAAAATTCAGCAAAAATAACTGACATGTAAAAAGAAGTAGCAAAACGAAATTCTCTTTTGTTAGGTCCATGTTTGACTATAGACGCCATATAAAGTTCACATCTACAATTCACTTAAATACGTATAAATCTGGTACAAAAACAGTTACCATGTTAAAATTCGATACAAATAATTCTTGTAGATATATAAAATGTTGCAGTAAAAGTTATGATGGTCGGTCCATAATTGGTTATAGCTCTCATATAAGGACCACATACGAAAAGGTCATTAATCTTCATATACATCTTATAGACATCGGTACCGACTCAAAACTTTATATATAGAAATCAAATATATACAAAAATCAATCCCTAAAATTTTATTTTCACCGTTTTCCCCATATAAAGCCTTCTTCCGAAAATCGCTTCAATACTCATAAATCTATTATAAATAACGGTACCATTCCCAAATTTTAAACGGAATAAAAGTGCTGGATTTTGAGAATATCGATCCATATTTGACTATATTCCCCATATAAGGTCCACTTCCGAAATTCACTTTAATACTAATATGTATCTTTAATATGCGTAAAATTCATATTGTTGTACAATGACTTCATCTGTTTACACAAAACAATAAATACATTAATAAAATGCAATTTCGCCCTCTTCAATATATAATGTAGTTTATTATCACCAGACAGATCTGAATATATTCATACAATCTATTAAAATTTAAAAAAATGTATAAATCCTAGCCCCTGAAACTCATTTTTTAAAACCTGCTGTCAGAACCAATTCACATTCCAGGGTCTCCAATGAATACGGATGTAAAGAATATATGAATATGAGACTTGAACCCTTACTAATTTTAAATTTTAGTCTTAAAACCTTTTCAGCTATCCCGGGATCGAGCTTTTCCTATCCTTTGCTTAAAACTTTGTATATTTGCCTTCAACAAAAATAAAAAAATTAAATAAACTTACACGTGATTTTAGTAGTAAAGAGCAAAGTAACATGATACTGTTTTAAAAATGGACGTATACAATGACATTTTTTATGTATCTTTTTAAAGAAGGTGTGATTTTATTTGCCACGCCTACTTTTTTCAACATTGCATTGAAATTATATAGCAAAAGCAAAATATAATAGTTAACATTGTCTTTCTAACATTACGCAATATGGTTCGATTCAAACAAAATACGGCTTTGTAAATTCTCTTTACACGAAGCTTACTTCTACTGAATTTTGAATTCAAACTGCTTTTCTATATTTATTTGTAAGCCATAGAGCCATATTTCGGAAAGAGATTTGTATGAAGGCTAATAGAAATCATGAACCGATTCTAACTATTTTACATCTTAACTTAATATACCCCCAACTTTTTGGTGGGAAATTACTTGTTTCCTAACTATAATTAGTTACCAAGAAATTGTCTATTTTCTACATAATTATTTAAAAAAAAAACTACATATTGTGAGTTTAAACAAGTGACTGATCACTCTATGTAATATAAGTTTATTGTTGCAAGCATGTAATCGAAATATAAGGACAGTACAGTATTTTTTAAATTGGATTATGCAGACTTTAAATATTTTTGAAATAAATAAGTTGTTAACAATTTGAATTAATCAGTAATGGAGCATGTGTATTTTGAAAAAAAAACAGCACTTTAAGGTCACCCCTAAAATACCCCTTCAGATCGACTACCGTTACTGTTATCCACAAAACTGCAATTATCGTTACCACTTTTCCTATTAATGAAACACTAAAATGCAATAGAATTTTGACAAACACTTGTACAAAAAGAATTCCCAATTCCCACTAAGTAATCAAAAAAAATTATGAAATTAAAGCTCAATTAAGAACACATTTTGTTTAAAGATCATGAAAAGTTTATTTAAAATATATGAATGTATCAAAAATTGTATTTCTCTAAGACTTTGGAACAACAAACTATTTGTCAGCAAAAAGTACACAGTCTGCTTGTTTTGTTCTGGTGATAACTTGTAAAAATTAACCAAATAGGTATAAAAACTAAACAATACAGAAGGCGTCTAACCGAAGAATTTATTCGAAATGTTCATCAAATGTTGAGGTTCTTTATGTATGTATGTATCTAGAATATCATATACAGTTAAATTTAAATTTAAACAATTAAAAAAAAATTTAATGCCCTTTCAATTTATTTCTCTCACTATATAATGATGAGAATTTTATAAAATATATTCCTACTTACCTAATTAACAATGTTCTCCAGTTAACAAACACATGCATCTAAAAAATGTTGTGTTATAGTGGTTGTTGTTATAATTGTTGTTGTTGTCGTCGTAATGTTATTTGCACAATTGGTGCAATTGAGTTGTTACAAAAGACCCTTAAAGCAATTGTTTGCCCAAATTGCCAGAGGTTTCTTAAATGTTAACAACAAGCATACGCATGCTAATATATATACACACACACGCGTACACTTTCACTTACACTTGCACGTTTCCTTACAATGGCAATTTGCAAGTAAATAACTACAATTTAAAGTAGATAAATGCACACAAGAGCAGTTGTTGCATAAAGCACCAACCAGTTAAAATGCACTGTAACAATATATTTTATAATAAATACGTACGAGTACATGCAACGCTTAGTTTTGGATGTGTAAGCCTGTGTGTATGTGTAAGGCTGAGTGGGAAATAATAGATGATGATGATGATGATGATGATGATGTTCTTGCTGCTGTTGGCCTGTTGTAAGTATGAATAGTTGATAAATATGTCTGTTTTCTTATTCGTATTCACGTGATTATATACGAGTATTATGATGAGTTTATTTGTTGTTTTGTGTTTAATGTCGCTTTCGTCGTTGTTGTCTTTGTCTGAAAGTCGCTACTTTTGTATTAAAGGGTACTTATATGACGCTTAAAACAGTTTTCACTTCAAAAATGATTTCGTTTGAGCCTACAGCAGGCTATCCGTTGGTGGCAGTTGCAAAAACTTAGCAGTTCAACTAAATAAGACCAAAAATATAAAAAAAAACCATCATACCTTAGCGGCATGTAACAAACAAATTGCATAATAATTTCTTTCCGTAAAACTTTGTTTGTTGATCCTTTTTTGGTTTATAGATACAACAATTTGTTTGGACTCTTTGAGTTTAACTAAGACTCAAGTCAATGTAGCCAAGGCCAACTAAATGTATACAAATGCCACAGAAACCAGCCAGCCGCAATTAGTTTAAGGTAAGACACAAAAGAATTTCTACAAAGAAGTATGAATGTGTAACAGCAAAAAGAAAGTGAACAAGAAACATCAAACAAATAAATTACATACGTATATACTTGTAAATTCTTTTTCTTAATTTTAAGAAAAGAAAATATTTAGAAGTTTTTTTGTCTTCCTGTTCTTCTGAGGCGGCATAAATTAAGACACTTATTTATGTTTCTGAATGTGCGACCATAATTTTAGCACAAGTAGTCAAGGCAACAATTTCACAGTTTCGCAGCCCATTCAAAGACTAATTGTGCTTGTTTTGTATTTAATTTGCTATTTAAATTTAATTATTGCTTTCTCACTAAAAACTAAAAGAAACGTAAAATAGTATAATAATTTTATGATTTCTACAAGTATTTATGTCAAAACAAATACAATTAAAATGCTCAGTTTTACTATCTTTATAAAAAATTTTTTTGGCTCAAATACCACCATTACCTTGAAATGGGATTTCAGTAAATTTATACAAAAGTAAATTAAAAAATTTAAAAAAAAAACAAGTAAGAGTGCTATATTCGGCTATGCCGAATCTTATATACCCTTCACCTTTGTTGTGGATGCATAATTATATTATATATATATATATTATATTGTTACGTTTTTCCCTTTTAAAAACGGTGGTTTATTTCCTTTAAATAAACCGGATTCTTTTTAATTGAAAAATAAAAGCGTCAAGTAGTTTGAAGAAAATATGTATAACGAGTCTTTATTTATTTAAATGTACGCAAACCCAATTAAAAACAAGAAAGAAAGTATAGTCGGTCAAGCCCGTATACCTATACCCAGTATATGTATAAAAAAGTTTTTTAGAAATGGGCGTTATGTGGGAGATATAACCTATTGCGGACCGATCATCCAAAAATTTAGTGTTATGATGTCTATGAATATAAATATTATGTATGTTAAACTTTATCTCGATATAAATACTTTTAAAAGATTTATGGAGCTTAAATTGAATTACGGAGAGGGTCTTATATGGGAGTTTCGACTAATTATGGACCGACCATTATAAAAGTAGGTGTCATTATTTCTGTATATAAGAAACTTATTGGTGTCAAATTTTATTTGAATACCAACATTTTGACGAAATTTATGGTCGTTAAAGTGAATTTCGAAAGTGGGTCTTATATTCGAGCTACGACTAATTATGGACCGATCATGATAAAATTGTACCGTATTATTTGTATACATATGAAATATATTTGCGTTAAATATTATATGGATACCAAAATTTTTAAGAGAGTTACATTCTTTAAAGTGATTTTCGGAAGTGGGCCTAATATGAGAGCTACGACCAATTATGGACCGATCATAATAAAATGTACCCTATTATTTGTATACATATGGAATATATTTGCATTAAATATTATTTGGATACCAACGTGGCCTTATATAGGAGGTACGAGTAATTATGGACCGATCTGTACAAAATTTGTAGATGTGAATTGGCTTCATTTGCCACTTATTTGTGATGAAACTTGTTTGGATACTTGGATAATTAAAACATTTATGATCGGTAAACCCCAATTTCGGGAGGACATTTGTATGGGGGCTAGGTGAAATAATGGAGCGATTTCTACCAGTTTCAATCCCATCCATTCTTGGGCCGAAAAAATATTATGTACCAAATTTTATCGAAATATTTTCAAAATTGCGACCTGTACTCTGCGCACAAGCTTTACATGGACAGCCAGCCAGCCAGACGGACGGACAAACATCGTTAAATCGACTTAGAAAATGTTTCTTAGTCGATCGGTATACTTTAAGGTGGGTGTTGGATCAATATTTCTGGGCGTTACAAACATCAGCACAAATCCACTATGGTGGTGTAGAGTATAAAAAGGGTATAATGAACACACTGTCTTTTTACACACTTATATTACAGTTTAAGAACACACTTAAACAGTTTGTTTGATCAGCGCCGCCTGTTTATGAAATTATTTGTAATAATATTAATACAATTTGTGTGATCAACGCCATCTATTGATGAGTTTATTAGTTTTTTGATGAAATTTTCAGAGGTTGTCTCGGATTTTTGCTCATATCTCCGTTATTAGTGGACAGATTTTGCTGATTTTAAATAGCAAACTTCTCGGAAGCATGTCTGACAGAATTATAGAAGAAATCTGGGGACATCAGAAAATTGATTTCAACAGACAGACATACAGAGAGACGGACATGGCTTAATAGACTCCGCTATCTATAAGGATCCAGAATACTTTATAGGGTCGGAAAATTATATTGTGGAAATTACAAACGGAATGACAGACTTATAGTTATATAGCCTTCTCAAGAAGGTGAAGGGTATAAAAATAATTATTAAGGTAGAAAAATCTATGAGAGGATACCTTCGAACAGTGCAAAATCAGATACTATGCAATTCGTACACTTTTGTGTAAATTACAAAAAAGATCTTTAGTAGCAAGATCTTAACAAATCTGTAATCAAATAATTTGTTTATATAGTTTTCAGATCAATCAAATGTTCTCATGATTTCAAGTCAGGAGATGTGTTTATTTTATTAAATAAATAAATATTTATCATTGTTTCAATAATTTCATATTTTTTAATTCAAATAGCTTTCTTCTTAATATAGTTTAACTAAACTAGACCACCATAGTATATTGGATTTGTGTTAATGTTTGTAATGCCCACAAATACTGCTCCAACACCCATCTTAAAGTATACCGATCGACTCAGAATCACTTGCTCATTCTGAAAAACTATTTATACATATACTGGGTGTAGGGCATTATATGGTCGGGATTTCTTACTTGCTTTAAATATTTTTCATTTTGAAAATAACATAGACTTAATTAAATTTCGGCCCAAATAAAAAAAACATAGAATCTTTTAGAACTTTCATGACAATGTATGCATGTATATGCAAATTTGATTTAATATATTATTAAAATTAAAAAAGAATTGTATGCAATTCAAAATCGAATTAGTTAAATAACGATATTGCCATGGAACCAAAATCTATTTTGAAGGATTATATTCCAAATATTAAAATTACTTTAAGAAATATTTTATGCAAAGCTACATATGTCCGCCTTCACGCTTTTCAATTCTGACTCGTCAAGGCAAGTATTTTTGAATGAGAAGGGGAAAGAGTATAAAAGGGGTACACACTTGACGGTACTAGTCAATTTCCTTATTTCCTTTTCCTTTTTTCTTTCATGCAAGTTCAAAAGAGAATTTAACAAGAAGTGGTCTGCTAAAACTGAAAAGTCTGAAACAATTTCTTACTCGTACCTCTTCGATTTTACCTTTCTGACTTCTTACTCAAAGGCTTAAATGCACAATATTCATTTATACTAAATAATTTAATTTAATAAACCAAATAATTTATTCACACATACATATATGTACTCGTATGTATTTGGTGAATACAATTTTTCACATTTTTATTTTTTATTGTGAAACATTTCAAAACAATATTTTTAATTAAATTTACATAAAACAATTGAGAAATATTTATTTTATTTATTTATTTTTAACATTTTCATTTATTTATAATTTGTTACAGCTAAAAGTTAATAATAAGTGCTAAAAGTGTGCAAGTGGTTTTGGTAATTTTCATTGGATTTTCACAAAAAACCCTGTTGAAAGTAGTTTTTAATTTGTATAAAAAAAATAAAGAAATGTTAGTAGTATCAGAAACCGATTACAGCTAAAAACTACACAGAAAAAAATAAAAATGAGTTTCAATTAAAATAATTGTGGAATCAATTAAAAATTTAATTGAAATCGAACCTGTAAACAAAATGATAGTATCAATTAAAAAAAAATGTGAGATTTAATTGAAAATATCAGAAAAAGTAATTGAATCAATTAAAATTTTAATTGAAAATTATTTTAAAATCAATTAAAGGTTTAATTGAAAAAAAACATGATTTTTTTCTCTGTGTACTAGTTTTACGTTTCTGCGAAGATACTTGAAGGTACAATATAAATAACTTTACACATACATTTATTTCTGATTACCGTATGCGTTCTACTTAAATTTTCCCACATGTTAAACATTTAAACGAAATTATATGGTATTGAATATGTTTTCGATGTTTCTGTAAACTGGTTTTGTTCTATTAATTTTATATCAAATTTCAGTCCAGCCACTAAATTATTTATATTAATAAACGAATTTCTGCGATTTCTACAAAATTTATTTGAAGTACTGAAATGTCTGAAATTTAATAGACACTTAAGAAAAAATTTCCGTATTAATTGGATTATAAAATATTTGACATATTTGTGATGTAAACATCAATAATACTTTGTAAATGTACTTCATACTACAAACAACAAAAAACAAAATAAATTAACAACTACAGCAACAACAACAGTTTGCAATCATAATTAATTCATAGAAGTTGTTAAACCAATATTAAAATATTTCTAACAATATTCGCTATATGCATTTATACATGTTTACTGAAATTTATGTAGTATTTAGTTGTACTAAGTAAATATTCATATAGGGTGATCCCAAAGGTCTACTCTTTGGTATACCCTTCACCAACATGAGCAGGGTGTATATAAGTTTGTCATTCCGTTTGTAATTTCCAGAATATAATTTTCCGACCCTATAAAGTATATATATTCTGGATCCCTATAGATAGCGGAGTCTATTAAGCCATGTCCGTCTGTCTGTTGAAATCAATTTTCTAAAGTCCCCAGATTTTTTCGGGATCCAAATCTTTAATAATTCTGTCAGACATGCTTTCGAGAAGTTTGCAATTTCAAATCAGCAAAATCCGTCCATAAATAACGGAGATATGAGCAAAAATCCGAGACAACCTCTAAAAATTGCATCAAACAAACTAAGTGTATTCATATTGTTACGAATAATTTCATCAACAGATGGCGTTGATCAAACAAAGTGAATTAATATTGTTACGAACAAATTCATCAACAGATGGCGTGTTGAGCGATATAATTATGCATAATATAATTATGCATCCACAGCAAAGGTGAAGGGTATATAAGATTCGGCATAGCCGAATATATCACTCTTACTTGTTTTCATTTGTTTTTATTTTCACAGATCACGCATGACTAGTGTCCTATTTTTATTTAATATTGTTTGACAATGTTTTCAAATTCAAATTATTCAGTTGTATTATGAAAATCGGTATCAGTAATCTTGCATTCCGGGCCTGTGATCTGGTTCCCCAGATCGTGTGATATCACACCTAAAAGTTTTTTCTTTAGGTTTATGTGCAGTAAAAGTCGTAATTCGCTAGATACCGGCAGCAGTGCTTGAAAGAGTGATCGAAAATTATACCTTCCGAAGAGACAATCAACAGCGTATTAAATTAAATTATTTTTAAAAAGTTAATTCCAAATAATGTTCTTTCGAGCAATAATAAAGATTATGGCATTCGGTTATATTTTAAGTAATTTATTTAAAATTAAAAACTGTCTAAATGAGCAGCCTATATAAACACACTCATTAAATTACATTTGTGTACAAATACATATTCATACATTCATACATATGTTTGCAGTTTTGCATATTTAAATATTTATATTGAAAATATTTCTGTATATTTTATATGAACAGTAGGGTAATTTTTTAAATTGTGGCAGAAATATCAATAATGGAACATAATTTGACATTTTACTGGTATTTAGATGCTTTGACATTTGCTTCGATACAAATAAATGAAAATTAATTTACAAAATGTGTAGAACAAAAGTCACTTTTTAATAATTACATATGTACATACTTTTTATTTTAAAATTATCAGGATGGTTTGTTTTCGTTGTTAGAACATTCCAGTTTAATTGGATGCCCCCTAATGTATGTAGATGTGTATATTTTTTATCTATTTAAAATTATAAGCAAAATGGTAATACTTTGCAGAGATGCCAACTATTCAATGGCAAAACGTGCCGACCGAGCAGTCAAAAAGAGCTAAAAAGTGCTAAATTTAAAAATTAAAGATTATTCTGTTTTAAATCCATTTATTATTAATTTTTGTACTACAAATACAGTTATTTTCAAAAAGTGTTAAATTTTCTTCATCTTCTGGCCATATGTTTGTTTTGATATAATATTTTGACCTTTTATAAATATATAATTAAACAGAATTTTTTATACAGTTCTTAAAAAGTCTGATTTATAAAATTAGGGCAAAACTTCCAACAAATTTTAAGTTGTTAGAAAAATTAGAAAATACTTTAAATGTAATAAAAGAATTTGAATATGATGTTAAAGAAATTGAAGAACTGAAAAAGTCTTTAAAATATTGAAGATCATACCAGTGGAAAAATTTAGATAGAATAGTAAAATTTTGGATCGAGATTCATCAATTCAGGAATTCGGTTAATGAGAATCATTTTCAAAAATTGTCATTGTTTGTCTTAAAATTATTATCACAGCCATACTCCAAAGCTAAAGTAGAAAGAGCATTCAGTGCTATGAATTTTTTCAAGAATTAAATTAGAAACCGTACGGCTTTGAATACTGTTAACAGCTTATTTCATATCAAACATGGTTCAAGTTACGATTTGCCAGCAGGTGTGTTTGTAAATATTAATTCAATTATAAATTATTATATTATCTTTATAATGAATCAAAGACGAAACAGGAGGGTAAAAACGGCAGTATTTACTGATAGATGCAAAAAGTGTTAAACGTGCCAATATCATGTTTGAAAAGAGCCTCTGTTAGCTAACGGAAAATATTACGTGCCAGGAGTTATTAAAAAGAGCTAAATCTAGCCCCAAAATAGCTAAGTTGGCATCACTGATACTTTGTGTAGTACATCTAAATGCAGAATGACATGTTGTGTGCTAATGATGTCAAATATTGCCACCAACTTATAAATTCCCCAAACGTATTAAAATACTTTATGATTTGCCAAACCATCTATTTAACCACACATCCATATATGTATGTACATGCAAACTCATAGCGACAGACATACATAAATATTCACATACACTTTTGTATTTCAGTAAATATCTAAATTTATGTATACGATGTAAATATCGTACAGTAGTAGCATTTTAAATATGTTCTTGTTGAAACAAATCAATTTAATTATACCAAAAAATCGTTATAGATCAAACCGATAGCTGAATAAAAGACATACAGGCATGTGATGGAAATCGAAAACGAAAACGAAAACGAATGAGTTTTAGAAGTCAATTTTTTCGTTATATTTTTGTATTGAAAAACTTTTATCACATAAAAGAGAATTTTAAAACAAAAATTTTAAAAATTAGATTATAAATGCATTAACATGTATTTCCGAAACTGAATTGATTTCGATTTCCATCACATGCCTGATAAAAGTATTTTTAAAAACCTATCTGTTATATAAATCTGATATTGCTAAATTAAGTGCGAATCTAAAAGTATTTGAAAACATAATTACTGATATCCTATGACATCAAACATCATCCTTATTATCACCTTGCTAACATGGTTTCAGAAAAGGCTGCTCGACTATAACTAATGTTATTCAGTTAACAACTGAAGTTAATTCTGCATTTGAACATAAAAAGCAAACGGACGTTATATATACGGACTTTAGCAAGGCGTTTGATAAAGTTAATCATTCGCTTCTCTTACGTAAGATCTCTTGTTACAAACAGAATGTTCGATTTAACAACTGTACATCTAAATGCATATCTGTTTCATCGGGTGTACCCCAAGGAAGTCATCTTGGACCACTGCTATTTTCATTGTAAGTCTGATTTATAAAATGACCTCCCTAATATTATACACCAATGTAATATCCTAATGTATGCTGACGATGTAAAAATATTTTTTTCTTTTAATGATTATACTGCTTCAAAATTATCTTGATAACTTTTTCCGTTGGTGCGAATATAATATTGGAGCTAAACCTAAAAAAAATGTAAATACACCCAACTCTTTTTTTATACAGTTTCTTTTTACATGGATTTGAAGTTACACGGTAGAAAAAAAATATTTTGTCTTGTAATTATGTGTGTTTTTATCACACTTGGCACCATTGCTGTAATGTACCTACACATTTTGTTCGCATGTTTTATTCTATTCTAATTTTTCTGTTCTTAATTCTGGATTAACAGAAAAATTGCTCTACCAATTTTTCACCTATATGAATTATGTATTTTAAGTTTTAATGCTCAATAAAATGTCATATGAACATACAATTTGTATGCATATCTGAAATTTTATAGTTTTCAAAATTTTTTACGGGGGTTTTCGAAGTAAAACCAGATGACATAAAACGTATCCCCCATTTTACTATAGGAAACGCCTCTTTTTTACACGGATTTCTGAGGAACGTATCTACCGTGTAAAAAAAAAGTTGGGTGTACATGCGGTTTAATAGAAATAAATTCTTAGCGGTCAACTATTACCTCGGTAATCATCATTTGGATCTTGTCGAATCATTTATTGATCTTGGAATTCTACTTGACATAAAATTAAACTTCATACCTCATATAACTTTAACTGTAAATAAGGCTAGAGGTGCCTTTGCTTTTATAAAGCGGTGGGCTAAGGAATTTTGTGATACATACATAACCAAACAACTGTATGTTTCGCTAGTTAGGCCCATTCTGGAATATAGATCCGTCATATAGGGATCCTTATTATGAGATTTATAATGAACAAATTGAGTCCGTGCAAAAAAAATTTTTGCTTTTTTGTTTAAGAAGTTTTCAATGGAATTACTCTAATTTACCATCTTATACGAGGATTGGCTATAATTTAATTACCCACCTTAAAACGTCGTCAGATTATGTTAAATATATGTTTTATGTTGAATATTAATTGTGAATATTTTCTCGATACTATAAGCCTTTGCATGTAAAATTCTGTAGTACCAATTATGCTGATGCAGACCCATTTGTTAGAATATGCAGACAATTTAATGATTTATACCAATTTGTTGATTTTGGTCTCAATTCTAGTATTATTAAATGTAAAATTATTGTCTTCCTCAATTGTTACCTTTCTTTTCTTTTTATTTTCATATTTCTAATTCTAATTTCTCCATGGTATGTTAAAAATTCTCGAATTCACAAAGATCTATGCGTGCCATTAGTAAAAGTTGAATTTACAAAACACGCGTCAAAGTATGTCAGCAAACTTGAACACCACCCAAACCCACTTGCACGAGACATCCTTAACTTTAGTGGTCATAATCGGTTGAGAAGGGGGATACCCTTGCTTTAACTCAAGCGCAAAATAGATGACTGGATCAGTTGATGTAAAATTTTTTTAGTATCATAAAATTTTTGTCTAGCACTGGCTGGGCTTATTATTTTCTCTTTAGTATTAAGATTTGAATACTTATTGTCATTTCATTATATGAAGATTCAATAAATAAATAAAGGCTCAAAAAAAAAAAAAAAAAAAAAAAAAAAATATTTCTAATTTAAGTAAAAATGTTTTTTTTTTTTTTGTTAATAGTCTGTAAGGATTTTTTATTCATAGACTAAATAAATAAATAAAATAAAAAATAAAAAAATATATATATTACTATAGTGGTTAGTATATTTGTGCTCAGAATCTACCTGAGTCTTAGTTAAGCGTTCGCCGTCTGTTCGTCCTTCCATGTAAACTTTATAATCAAACTACATACTCAGTGTTTTTATTACCCCAAGGACGAAGCCTAATAAATGTATTTATATTAGTTTTCCTAGTTCACGCACAACTGACCTCTTTCTGAATAGGAATTAATTGGGGATAATAAGAAATTGTAATCATTCAAAAGTGCGACCATATTATATGATCACCAATTAAATGCTTAACAAGATAGAGTGTTATATTCGGCTGTGTCGTATCTAAAATACCCTTCACACAAATACAATGAGATATACAAAAACTAGAATGGTTATAGTACTAGAATATCTTTATTCAGTGTAAGCGCAAATTTTACGTGTAACACAATTTACATATTTCAAATGCTTTGAAATTTTATCTAATTTTGACCATTTATAATTACTGTAATTACCAATTCTTACTACAATTTACAGAATATGTCTGATTATCATAACAATCTTGAGTGTGGTTCAATATTTCCATATTCACCACAAGTTAAAACAGAGTATAAAAGAGGGTATCGTCATAAGGTGAGACTTCTTTTGCTTGCATTTTATTTCTATAACTTTATTTGTAAGAGTTTTATTGTTGGCATGTTAGAAGTGTATCAATTATGGACTAATAGCATCAAAATCAAGCATTCAGCAATTTTATTTCTATATATTTAAGGCTTATATTGGTAGAATTCATATCAATAAAGTGGACTTAATTCGGAAGCTATTGCCAATTATTTACAGCCAGCTACAAAATCCAATAGAATAATTGCCGTATAACCGATATTAGTATGAATTCTGCATAAAAATTTCTGATCAGTATAAAAGTTGGGTCAATATCTATATATTTACATACATTTAACATTTTGTGGGTGAAATTGTTTTTCGGAAATGGTCCTTATATGACAGCTATTTCCAATTACTTAAATTGTGTAACATAGAATGTTATGCATATAAGAATATCTCACGTCGAGTTTCAACCATTATTATGGTATATTAACTTGAATTTCGGAAGTGGACTTTATATGGGGGATATTGTTAAATATGGACCGATGTTCTCAAAATCCATCATTTATGAGTAAATGCTTCGCGTACAATTTTGGATCGGTATCATTATTTTTAAGATATTTGTGAGTATTTAAGTGATTTTCGAAAGTGGACCTTATATGGGCGATATTGTTAAATGTGAACCGAAATGTGGTAGTATGATTTTTGTGTAAATGAGCTATTTAAAATTTTGAGTTGGTACCGCTATTTTTAATATATACATATATATATATTAATATATATTTTTAATATATATAAAGATTAACGTCTATTTCGGATGTGGTTCGGATTATTAATTATGGGCCAACTATCGTAAAATTTAGTACAACAATTTATATATCTATAAGGATTAGTTGTGTTGAATTTTAACCTGCTAACCATATTTACACCAGATTTCTACGTATTTAAGTTAATTTTGGAACTGGACTCTATAATCAAACATGGAGCGAACTAAACAAAATTGCGTTTAGCGATTTCTTTTTACATGAAACTTATTTTTGCTGAATTTTGTTTCGATATTGCATTCATGAACCATTTTACCATAATTTGGGAAGAAATTTATATGGGGGCTATGAGAAACCATGGAACGATTTATCCTATTTTCATCACAGTTTATTTCTCTGTCATATAAAAAAGGTGTAAAAAATTGCATGGTATTATCTGCAATATATTTAAACAAAATAACGAAAAAACTGGTGAAAAATATCATATTTTCATACGGTTTTCACACATTTTGTTCCATAATTCTTGTTCTACCATACCGCTGATTGCTGAAACTGCTTAAGAAAATTTTAATGATTTTGGTTACGTATTTTGGATGTGAACATTTTTTGCACAGATAGACAGACAGACGCACATAGATCAATCGACTTATAAGGACCAATATCATATATAGTTTGTAGGATTTCAGATGAATAACTATTTTTTAATGTTATATACGGAATGACAAACTTATATACCCCCATTCACCAGTTGTGGTGGTGGAGGGTATAAAACAGTTTATTGTCTTATTATGGACCGGTCGTTTTTGTACCTATATATACCTTTAAAACCTATTTGTGTTTAATTTTATTTGTATACCAACAATTGCTAGCCATTTATGTTAATGTGAAATTTGAGAAAAGACGTATGTTGGAATTAGACGTGTATATACCGATCGTCATACAATAATGCAACATGATTTGTGTATATATAAATTTTATTTATGTTGTCAGCACAAACACATAATACCCTTTCCACTATGCTGTCGTAGAGTATACAAATTTGATACATATATCTGTTCATAATTTATATATGTATATATATATATATATTAATTCACAATAAAAATAAAAAAAAATTATAAAAATTTTGTAACATATGAAATACATTTCTGGAATCACATCAAAGGGCATAATTCAATTAAATATATTAATATAGATAGGAAATTTTCACTAAAAAGTATTGTTTCATATTTTGGGAGGAACGGTGCATATTGACCATTGGTTTCATTTAGGTCCCAATTTTATAAATCTACGTAAATATTTCAATGATATATATCCATTTACATGAATTAAGTTTCCAATACGAGTACACAGCAGTTATTAAATTAATAGAAAACGACCATATCTCATATATAAGGTAAGCAAACATTTTGTATAAAAAATGTTGTACCAGTTCATTTGTGAATTGGGACTAATAGGCATATGAGCTATGGTCAATTATGGACCGATCATTCTTAAACATGATCATTTTTTTCAAATCACTTTAACGTGCATAAAACTCTTAAGAATTGTGGTTTAGAGATGAAATAAACACCAAGCAATTTTATATTCAACCTAAATCACTCTTAAATTGTTCTAATGATAATTGATCATGTAGTGTCTTTTCTTGCATATCAATCTTACCTGCATAAAGCAAGCAATTCTTATTTGAGATTTACTTCACGTTACAATATAAAATCACTCAAATTCTACTGTACGTATTTATTTGCTAGTATAAGTTTTAAAGCATTTTGTGCATGTGGATATAAACATATTTATTCTTCTGGTGACTTTTATGTTCAATAATTGCACGGGAGCTAGCACAAAATGATATAAATGCATACATAATATATGTATATAATACATACACATTGCTCTCGCAACGAGTAGGTGTGTGTGCATTTGTTTGAAATACAATTCTCGATAGATCTGCAACTGTGTCCGAGTAATAATTATTGTGTTAAACAACATTTGCATTGCTCGAACTTGTAGTTTTGAAATAAATTTAGTAACAATCCACAACAGCATATGTTTTTCTAATACTCATTATATACTTTTCTCTCTCTCTCTCTCTATTTATCTAGGGCTCTCTTTTTATATCAAATGCTACCAGTGTGACCAGGTCTCAAACATTTTTGCAGCTAATCCTATCCAAAATAATGCTAAAAAAATGCTAAATGTATTTTTAAATGCCAAAAAAAATGCAAATTTTTTTTTAAGAATATTATATAATATATAATTTGTACCGCTGTTTCTACAAATTATGTTTCATTATATAAATAAAACCACATCAAACTCAAAAACAAAACAAATTGTTTATTCTTTAAAAAAATCGTAAATTAAAATTATAAAACAAAAATTAAAAATATATATTTTTCAGTCTTTATATATCTTTATTGTATCACATTTTTGGATTAATTCTTTAGTTATTTGAAAACTTTGGCAGCATTTATTCAATCTTTTAAATCCAAATCTTATACAGAGGAATGAATTTATTGTATTTAATATCATTCTATTTCTTATTTTATTTTTTAAAAGATTCCTTCCGCTAAATACACGTTCAACTTCTGCATTACTAAATGACAAAACTAAATATTTCATAACAAAATCGGACAATTCCTTGAAGGGATTTTCATTCACAGCATTCCTGTATTCATAAACTTGTATCCAAAACTCTGATTTTGCCACTCGTATGGAGTTAATTTTTGCCATTGTAATTCTAAAGTTGTAATTTCATCATTTGAAAAATTTATCATTTCTTCTTTGAAATTTTCCTATAATTTACTTTTATTTATTTTTAAACTATTGTTAACAGCAAAAAGGTTAATATATTTTAAACTTAACAAATTTTTGGGTAATCCTTGTTCTTGTTTTCAAACAATTTTCAAAATCATAATAAAAATATGGTGTAGGTATATTTTCATTTTAATTGTAACAGGGGTAAAAATGAAAAATAAATTGAAGCTATAAAATGCTAAACAAATTATTAAAAAATGCCAAATCCTAAATCGGAAATTTGCAGTTAAATCAAAATAAAAAATGCTAAATCTAGCTGCAAAAATGCCAAAATGGTCACACTGAATGCCACATAATATATTAATTTTTATCATTATTGTTGTTGTAACGTTTGCTATTTGTGACAATAAATTTTATATCTGAAAAATAAATATAACCAAGAAGAAGAAAATTATAGCAAGCAACAACAGAACAAATACAAAATTATGGCGTTCTGAAATATATAATTGAAAGTTCGATGTGTAAATTTTTTATGGAATTAACTGTTATACACAAAATGCTTTTGGACACAAAATGTTCTATTATACTTGTTATATTTTACATCAAAATTTAAAATTGTTTGAGATTATTAAATCAATAACGAGAGAAAGGCGATACTTTTGAATACGAAATATGTATTGATTAGTATTAAAATAAGTACGAGCGAATTAGCTTTTCCATACCTGATGATAATATTTTGCATTTTTTCTTGGAGAAATGACAACAAAACTAGCTAGACAATCATTTCTGTTTAGGAAAATATAGAAACTAAATTTGTATTTAATACGACAGACACCGCAACGTCAACAAAGACAAGTATGTGGCTGCTTTTGCCCACAAACAATGAAATCTCATAGTATTTGGTGATCTTTAATGGGAAGGGTGTGGAAAATTGATGACAAAATATTTACCAACTACAAAAAATTAAAATTTATACAAAAATACTTAGACACAAGTAATCGTATATATGTACAGTGTGGCTCAAAATATACCATTAAATTGTTTGTAAATCATATGAAAATTGGGAAAAAATGTAAAAGAATAGATGTTAAAAACAGAGAAAATCATTTAGCTACAATTAATATTTAAAACAGTGATGAAATTTTATTTTGAAGATTGTATATAGTTTACAATATATTAAGAGTCCAATTCAAACTTTTCTAAAAAAAATGGAAATTTAAATTAATTTCTAGTTTTATATCAAAAGTAATTTAAGATAATACATTTTATTTAAGTTATTGTAGTTTTTTAATATAATAAATTATTGGAGTTAAATTATAAACTACGTCTGCAAAATATAAGGGAATCCCTTTTTTTGTTTGTAATATTTTAACCAACACTGTTTAGACATTATACAAATATGTAGGTATATAGCATGTACATGTATTTATATGTATGTAAGAAAGAGTGTTAGTGAGTGTGAGCGTATTTTTATGCAAAGGCATGTCTATGTTATTCAAATTTGTTGTAAGTTCTTAGCCAAATAGAATGGCGGTGGTGCCTTGTCTAAAGTTTTTCTTTGACTCACTATTTTCTTGTTCATGCTTTCCACTTTAGTTTTTATTATTCTTGACCATTTATTACACTCTTAATTGTATCGTTGAAATTTTTGAGTTTTCTTTATTTTGTTTCTTTTTTCATTCTCAAGTTTGTTTTAGTTAGTTTAGCGCCTTTAGTGTGTACTCGTTTTCGTTGCCTTCATTATTTTTATCAATTGTGTGCAAATTTTGTTGTTTTATTTCTTTTTGAAAAAGTTTACCCTTAACATTGAAGACAAACAAACACTTTAATAAAAATAATTTAGAACAATTTACAAACAAAGACAAAAATATTGTTTTGAAATGCGTGGATAAACCAAAAGGCTTTTATGCAAAGAGGGGCAGTTGTTTTGATATAAGGTAAAATTAATATAATGTTGTCGCAAGAAGTAGTAGAGAGTGATTTTCAGAGACTTTGAGTAGATTTTTTGAATCTTAAAGATAAATCCTGACTGCCATCAAGTCAGCCATGTGATAAGAAAAATTTTGAATTTTAAACTTTAAAAATATGTATAAATTTAACTACTACTGTGAAATTTATTGAATTGTAATAGACATTTTATTTGTTTGTATTGTAATTTTAGCAACCAGCTATATAAGTATTTTAAACATTGAAATTACAAACTTCTTTATTGTCAGCACCATGAATATTTAGTATATACATAAATAAGTTTTGTTATTCCGTTTGTAAATTGAATTTTGCGACACTATTAAATATATTTTAATCCTTAAATATAAGAGAGTTGACTTAGCGATTTCCGTGCATCGATATGACAATTATTTATTGAGTCATATTTCGGGAAGATATTTGCATGGGGCTTTAAGTAATCATGTACTTCGGCATAGGAATAACGTCTGCAAAATGTGGTTTTAGCTGTAACATTTTTAAGCAAAAATATTTCTAGGGGATGTTTCACATACTAAATTTTAACTATGGTTCTAACACAAATTTAGGACAATCATAAACATGTCTTTCGAAATCGTATTAGTTGTAGTTTTTTATTTTGGACGGGAGAATACGGGTTGAGCTCCATCTCAATTTACTTAGAATTTCATAATATAAACAAAATATATACTTTCTTATATATAACATATTCATAAGAATCTCTGTATTAAAAATCATCCAAATCAGCCAATTTGCTTATATATCAAATAATTTTACATTAGACCATGATTATTTGAATATGTTTACCAATATATATAATATTAGGTTTTGCGTATTGATAGATAGGCATCTAAAATTTCAGTGACATTATTCTAAGATTAGAAAAATTAATCTTGTTTTTTAAGTTTTTTTTTCAGCTACAATTTAAGTGTGATATTTTTCTTTAAAACCGTTGACAGATTGAAATAAATACATTAGTGAGTAAAATGATAATATTTAAAATGTATTTATAAAAAATACTTTTGTAAAAAAGTAAAACAAACTTAAATCAAAAGTAAAAGTTGAGTTAGTTGACTCACAAATTTTTGACATGTTAATTATTTTCAAATATTGCAAGTTGGAGGATCTGAAATTAAAACGTGATAGAGTTTCTTAGATATTTATATTTCGAAATTTCAGTCTAGTATTGTATAGTAAAAATTAATATCAGAAGTACTCTTAAGATTAACAATACTTCAATAAAGTTAATAACGTATGAGTATTGTTATACTTGTTACATATTAATCATACGTTGCCGGTGCAATTATGTTTTCAAATATTTTTAAATTATTCATGTGGTTTGTAAAACATTATAATGTTTTCTAATACGTTTCAATTATAATTATCCAAAATATTTTCTATCACTGCTATTTTTTGAATCGTTCAATATAAAGTAGTCAATTTGCAAGTGTTAGTAGACAATCCTTAATTTATCATTTAAATTGCATTCTAGACATTTTATGTCATTTCTTTCTTTCTAAACAGACTATGTAGTTATGACAACATTTTTATGGAAATTTAATTTAATCTTTTGGTAAATATAATCTCTCCAAGGAATGGCTTTAATATTGTAATTTTGGAGCCAAATTAGACAATTTCTTTGAAACAAGTACTCAAAAAAATTAGCTCAATTTCATTCATATTTATTATTTATTTTTTGTTTATTTTTTTTTTTTGGTTTTTTCCTTTTGGTCAAAATCCCAAAACAATAATAAAAAGAACTCATACGCTACTGATTCTTGCTACTATTGCCACCATACAAACAAGAAAAACACGCCGACAGAAAACCACCGAAAATGCAAAATTATCATCGTACCTTGCCTGCCATTAAGTGACCGTTAGGTATAGAAATCAACATGCATGACCGTCTATCAGTGGGCTATTTGTAATACATATACATATATATGTACTATATATGCGAGTACATGTGTTGGATTCTATTTGAGAGATGTATTCATGTGTGAGTGTGCTAATTTTTTTATTGTGCATATGTTTGGCTGTAGTTGTAGAAAAGGTTTCCTGTCATACAAATATGCAAATGAGTAAAAAAACAAAAACAATATTCAAATACTCTCCTAAATGTAAATTGAATATTTTAAATTGTACCAAAGAAAATTGTATTTTTTGGACCTCTATAAGTAAATAGTAATTAATAGTTAGGTAAACTAAAATACATAAATATTGATTGTTTCGATTTGTTCGATTTACAGAAATCTGTACTTTCAAAAAGGAAAGTCTGATTTTAGTAAAGGGATTTTTTTATCCGTTTTTAGTATTGTAACAATAACAATTTAAAAAGTTCCGATTATCGCGCAATCTATAAGAGATAACCTATAAATCTAAGATTTAAAACATAATGACGACTGCACCCGATTTGTTCTCAGATCAATAAATTAATATAATATTTTAAAATTGTATTTAATAAAAAAAAACTAATTTAAAAAATAGCCCAACATAATTAAGTGCGTGCTTACTTTACAAAATATTTCAGGGATTTAGATTGAAGATGAGATCTACAGAAGATGATCCTAAATTTTCAGCAATATTTATAATCAGAGTTTTATACAAACAAGTTTTAGCCACGAAATTTAGTATTTTTTTTTAGCAAATAAAGCTAACAGTGATGGTATCGTATGCCCATCTAGTCCTTTTATTTGTATTCTTGTTTATGTGTTCCTAGTTTTACAATATTATCATTAAGAGTTCTCGCTAATAAACGTAGCCAAGTTTCTTTGCAGAACAAATCAAGAACTGTTGAGTTTTATTAAAAAAAGAAAAAAATTGTACAATTTAAAGTGATTTCATAACATTCTTGAATATAAACAGAATTGTTAGTTGGTGTTATCGCTATCTCTGTATCATCTCGACAAACAATTTTAAAATCCTCCAATATTGAAACATTTTATTTGCACTTATACTATTTTTTCATATTTGCAATGTGTTGGCGGAAGCTCTCCATAAAGAAGTCTAAATAATAATGTAAAAAGTGGATTTTAGTATAATTCCCTTAAATTGAAAATTATATAAATGTTTTTCAATACCTTCTAAATCAGAGTTAATGTCCAACGAATAGAAACATATTTTTTAACACCACCCGATCTTGAAAATTTCTTAGCCAGCAAGTTAATTTTTATCTGTTTACAAACTTTTCATGAGACCTATTCGGCTAAAAAATAAATATATTCGATTTTTACATTAATGGCAACTATGTATAATGAAATATCGATGTTTTGATAAATCAAACTGTAATACGAAAGACTTCTTGGGCTGTCTTCCTAAAGATAGCGCAAGAAATTTGTATTATATCTTTATATTGTGAAAATATTTTTTTATTGTTTACTTTTATGTTAAGTAAAGGTACGCAAAATGTACATTTCTGGTTTAAATTGTACCAAAATAAAATGCATGAAAATGGCAAGTTTTCCACATCTAACGATAAGTTAGAATAAAACAACAATGGCACACAATCACTAAGCAAATTTTGTGAGTGCTATAGTAGTTGCTGTGTGGCATGCAAATATTAAAAAGGCATGTTGTAGTTCAACTATGCAGAACTGTGCATTGGCATGTCTAGGGTTATTTTTATTTGTAAGAATCATTTTGTATACAAATACAAATTAATGTATATTATATGTATGTATGTGCAAACACACATATACATACATTTAGCAAGAGTATTGCGTGTAATTTTTAGTTTTTAGTAAATATGGGTCGCGACTATTCCTTTATATTCAATACAACAGCAACAACAAAAACATAACAAATCTAATATTGGAATAAATACACACACACACACAAATATTAATGCAGACACATTACATACATATACATATAACTTTAACACACAGAAGTAAATGGAGTAAAAATAAGTTTATGTATGTACCTATATATGTATAGGTATATGCTTTTATATATGTTTCTACAATCGTGTGAATATGCAAGGACTCGTGGCCTAAACGAAAGGGGAGAATATAACTACAATAACAAAGTAAGAAAGCAAATAAAGTTGAAAAACGTGTCATAGTTCGTTCTAAATTGTTTGGAGTGGCCACAAGTTTGGTTGCTGGCGACGACATCAGCAACAGCAATAGCAATAGCAACAACGACAATAAAACGAAACAATCTTAAATGGTGTTAGTTTAGTGAAAGTGGTAAATTACTGGTATAGTTTTCTAGTTTTTATTTTAGTGAATCATAATTACAAAAAATAATTTTTTGTTTGCTTTTGTGTTTTTGGCTGGTCTATTGGTCTGTTGTTTATTTAGTTGTAGTAAATTATTTACACATATATCCCCTCTTACACTTACACATACTTACACATACATACACACACACTTTAAGACGTTGCAGGGAACTCCTAAAATTTAAATTACTATATTATAGATCAATTTGTTTGTTGTTAGAATTCGTTATTATTTTTAATTAAAGCCTTGGCACAAATTCTTTAAATCAAAAAATGTATTTTTAGCATTTTACAATTGTAAATTCTCATTCAGAAAAAAGAATGTACGAAGAAAACCCAACAAATCGCACTTGCATATGTAATTTTTCTTTTAATATCTTATTTTCATTTTTTTTTCTTTGTTTTACTTTTATTGAAACTGCATTTATTTGTCAATAATTAGCTCATGAAGGGTATTTCTTTTTTTCTTTGTTTTTCTTGCGTGGAATCTTCTTTTCTTGTAGAAAGGAAGTTCGTTCTTTTCACACTTTACATAACCGCCCGAAGCTCATCTACTTCGATTAACTTTATTTTTATTTCTCTTATTTTAAATTTCATTAACACTCGTTGAAAATTTTTATTTCGTTATATTTTTAAATTTCGATTAATCTCCTTGTGGAATTTCTTATAATTTTTGGTAGGTTTTATTATGAATTTATTTAAATTTTCTGTGATTTATTTTCGAAAATTTACTGCATCTATTATAGAAATCAGTTGAATTTTTTTATTTCAAATAATATATGCTCTGCCACCAGAGAACATATAATGATAATATTTCTATTCTTTTTTTCTTGGTTCTTCTTCTTTTGCACAAATTGTTGGTTTTCCGTTTTGAAGTGTTGTTGAATTGCAAACCCGTCCCGAACTGAAACGAAAAATGACCAAGTTTTCTTTTCATACAGTGCAGCACGCATTTTTGGTACTTTTTTTGCTGTAAATCACAAAAGCTTTTTCGGAATGTTACCGAAAGCTTTTTTGCGTGTTTTTGAAGCTTTAAGCTTTTTGGTGTATTCAATGAATTGTTTTGTTTTGTGATTTTTCCCATTTTTACATGTGCCTGCTCTGCCGCATTGTGTTGAAAACATATGTCAAAGAAAACTCGACACACTTACACAAACAAAGTGAATAAAAATAAATACAAAACAAAACAGAAACACAAATGTCAACAAAAAATACTTTGTTTATATTTATATATTTTGCCGCATGGTAAAAAGCACAAAGCCAAAGTGAAAACTTTTTTACCCTAAAAAAAATCATTGAAGCATTTGAATACAATACTATTGAATACATTATTATAATTTGGGCTCGTATGTACAATATTAATGTTTATTTGAAACATTTCAGAATTTTGAAACACATAAATATTTATTATTTGTTTAATAAATGTGTTGCACTATATTTAAATTACTAAACATTAATGTGAAAATTTGCCATTTTCATTTTTTAATTAAGTACCCAATGTCTGACCTTTGCAGCACTTTGGTCCAAAAAGGAATGAAAAAGCTTTTCAATAAAGTTTCATTTCCTTTAAATACACGAATACACTCAATCTCTTCTTTGTAAAATGCTACTTTCCGAAAGCTTAATGATGTCATTGTTGTTATTGTGAGTTTCTTTTTCTTATATACATACCTACATACATGTTTTTCGTTTTTTTTTGCGTGCAGTACCCCAGTACAAACGACAAAATTATTTGTGGTAACCATTGCGTATGAGTAACATGTATATTTTACTATTTAATATTTTACCATGTAGAGAGGGACAACCTTTTGTATATTAACTTTCCGGTTAATGCTGATGACGTACTATGGGCCTGGATATTTGAATTTTGTTCATAATTAGAACACATAGAGGGTGTACATATTAATTATATAAAACATAGAGGTATATTGGGGTCGCTGATTGTAAATATGCAATTAAATTCGGTAAATTCGAAATATTTATACATATATAAATTGTAAAATATAAATGGTTCTTTATGTTACTTCCAATTACATTTTCGAAATTCAAAAATTCGGCGGATGTAGAATTGAGGAAAATTAACATTAACTTAATTTAACAGAAATGCTAAATGTTTAAGTTTTCGAAAATGATATTAAATTCAAATAAAATGTATTGAATTTATTTATACTGACGAATTATTTTATATTTTAACTACTCTACTTCTTATTTATTTTAATTATACGGCATATTGCAGATTTCAAAATGATCTCGAGCCTGATTTGGAATTTTTATCAAGTATTTGTCTATAAAGCAACTACGGCAAAACCGTGTGATTTAACTTAGCTTCGTAGGACCTGTTGCCTACAGCAAGTTTAAATTTGGACTACAATGACATATCTGTTATATCTAAATGGTTAATCCGAATGTGATTATGTGCAGATCTATGTACTTTAAAGTGGGTGCTAGACTAATATTTTAGGGCGTTACAACTAGTGCTGGCAAAGTATTGAGTAATGGGTACCGATTATTTGCCCTTTTTTTGGATACTCAATACTCAAAAGTAGTTAATCGATACTTTCTGAGTTGTATTTTCAAGCAAGTTGAGTTGGTAAAATAGTGCATAAAAAACATCACTGTATAAAAAGACAACAATGTTCAATTATTTCCCAAAGAATTTATTTTAATTATTTCTTAAATTGTTGTTAACGTTGAATTAAAAGTTAGCATTACATTTATTTTTGATTTAATAATAAAAGACATACAAAACCAATCTATTTTTAGTTTTTGAAGAAACTACTTCATTTTGCATAATGAAAGTATCCGTAACATTTTCAAAAATCCGTTAAAAATATCGAGTAGTATTGAGTACCCAAATGAAAAGTATTGAATATTATTGAGTAATGCAAAGTAGTAGAATTTGCCAGCACTAGTTACAACGATCTGCATAAATCCAATTTATTTTATTTATTTAATTATTTATTAAAGTCTTTGAATTTACAATATATCATTCGTTTAAAAATAATTAAAACAAATATTAAAAATACAGTTCAACTTTTTCTTTGGAAAAACTATCTTTATGATATTGAGGGTACGTTTATATTAATACGAGTATATGACAACAAATCATAGCATTTTCTTTTTTATATAAAGAGAAGTAACACTCAGACAATTAATATGCCTATATATATTTGCGTTATTTTCTTTGGAAAGGGGTTAGGTTGAAGAAGTAAAGGTGGTGAAAGAAGAAAGCTCTGCAATTGCGCATTATGTTTCTTTATAGTGCAGAATTGCAGCTCCTCTGGTGGTAAGTAGGCGCATTAATGTTAAAGCTTGATTTTATAGCCTTTATTTGATTATTTTACTTCGGTGGCTTTTGAATGCTATACCAGCGAAGGAGGGCGCTGCTAACTGTGGCCGTGTAGTGTATTTAATGGCCATAAATCAAGGAGGTTGCCACATGAAATTTTGCACACATTTATTTTAAATTTTTTAAGAATTGATATATTTATTTACTTAGGCATGAGTTCATTAAATTTAATTTTCATTAAATTAACTGAAGGTAAGAATTTTTTTTACAACATGAAAACATTTTTATTAAAATGTTTACTGATAATTTTCTTTTAAGAATTTTAATTTTTTTTTTACAAAAATATGCCCACTTTTACGCCCACCTCCCATACAACTTAATTAGAAAATGTGGCATAACTGCCATGATTTTAAATATATTAACTCAATTTTCATATTATAATTAATATTATAATTGTAGAATGAGCTTCTGAAAATATGAACTTAATCCGCCCACCTCCCATACAACTCCAATGTGCTTATTGTATGAAGCACAATAACAGCTATGTACATACATAATAGTATGTAGTATGTAAGTAAAACTTTTTAAATTTATTCTTATCGGATAAATTTACCATTCAACCAATTGTATTTTTAATGATTTATTTTTTTTTTGTTTTCGTATAACAGCTGATAGATAGTGTGACTATATACAAAGAAAAAAACATTAACATAAATATTTTGTATATTTATTTTATTTATTACATATATAAATTAAAAATAAAACAATAATTAAATTAAAAATTACCATTATTTAATAAAACATTAACAACTAAAACGAAGAATGGTCACCCCGTATTGTTTGTTAATCGCTCGCCGGCGTAAGAAATAAAAATAGAGTCTATTTAAGAGTTCGCCGCATATGACGAATTCAGTCGAAGCCATTATTCCCAGCAAGCCATATGAGTCCGAAAAGAGTCTTTTCTGACACCTTTTCCGGAGCGTTCATGCTCTTTATGAGCCCAAAAAACAATCATTATTGCTCCGAAAACCTTCAGAAAAGAGGGTCGTTACATTCGAAAATGGTCCGTCAGAAAGAGCTCTTAGATATTGTCAGAAAAGAGTCTTTTATGAGGACATTTTGGGCTCAGAAAGAGCTCTTACATCATTTCAGAAAATAGTCTTTGCAATTTTAAATACAAAAAATTAAAAGTTCACATTTTTTAAATTGTTTTTACTTAAACAAAAAGGGAATTTATTTACAAATAAACCAAAATTGAAATGGAAAAAAATTAAATAAATTGTATTTACAGTAAAAAAAAATAAAATGGAATTCATTTAAATAAAAAAAAAATAATGTTTTAAGCAAATTTTTCTTTCGCTCCAAAAACGATTTTTAGTTAGACTCTTTTCTGAATCCTTTTTCGGAGCGCTCCGAAAATGCTTTTTAGATGGACTCTTATTCACAGTCACAGATTCGTATATTGTGGCAAAAATTTTAAATTCAAAAATCTAACTTTTTAATTGGTCATATTGCGATTCAATATGCATTATATGCATTATACAACATACAATAGCAACAAAATGTACATTTGTATTAACTGAAATAATATTATATTAGATATACCCACCACCAAAAAGGTGGGAGGTATATTAAGCAGATTAGTAAAATTCGAGCTCGAAAAAGAAATTTTATTTATTTCTTTCTTATAAAAATTGTTTTCTCGATTTTTAGTTTTAAATTCGCAGTTTGTCATTCCGTTTGTAATACTTCGAAATATTGGTCGTAGAACCAAGAAGTATGTATATTCTGGGTCCTTATTAGTTACAAAGACTATCTTTTTCTGTCCATCTGTAGAGCTTCGAAAAAAAGACTTAGAACTATGAAATTTTTATTAAGGTTTTAAAATGGGCAAAATATGCGAAGTTTAAGACAACTTCGATATTTTTGAGATATTTTTTTGCTATTTTCTTTAAATATAATGCAGATAATATCATGAAATTTTGGACATTTTTTTGTATTATAGAAGGACAAGTCGTGTTGAAAATGTTAAAAATCGGTCAACGATTTCTCATGAACAGACCCTCGAAAATTTCTTGAACTTTGGAAAACTATAATAGTGGTGAAGAAAATAAATATATTTATTTGTTTTTAAATTGTTTAAACCTAATGCAAAACAAGCTACTTTTTGCCAATATTATCTAAATATTAAAATGGAAGATATCTTACGCTCGATGGCGATCAGTTTAATTTTTACACCAACCACCATAAAGATGGGTGGGTGGTGGTGGTTGGTTAGAGATAACCTCGATATTTTTCAAAAACGTTTTTCTATTTTCTTTAAGTAAATAATATCACGAATTTGTATATAAAAAGATAAAGCCTATTGAAAATGGTGGGAATCAAGAAGGAATTCCCATAATTCCTAATATAAAAAACAAACTAATGCATTTTGTGAAACACGATTAATATTTCAGCCCCAATATAAAGTACCACTTCGGAAAATTATTTAAATTTGCATAAATCTGTTATAGAAGTCATTATCATGTTTAAATTCGAGACATATAATTCAGGTATATATAGAAACGGAACAAAATTTCATCACCTTCGGACCATAATTGGCCAAAACTCTCATATAAGGACCAGATCCGAAAAACACATTAACCTACATATCTATCTTATATATATCGATATTGAATGTAGGCAAAAATCATAATACAAGATTTTGCGACTATCAGAACATACTTGGCCATAGCTTCCATATAAGATCCACTTCCAACACTAAATAACTGTATCACCCAGAAAACTGTAAATATCGTTATTGAAATTCAACTAAAAACAAACACACCGCAATATTGGGAACCAACGAAGTATATGTCAGTGTGCTTATAAAATTCGAATGTAAGACGATTCGACTGAAGGGGGTAAAAGTCTCACCTAATATTAATTGTTGACTATACATAATCGGTATTAAAATGAGCAAATTCGGTCCGCCATTTAAAAACCATTAAAACACAATACAGCCTAAAATAGGAGACCTGGAAATAAATTGTCACAAATAGTTATAACCACGAAAATTAAGTAAATCTGGTGTTCTAGATAATTGTTTTTATACAAAATGCACAAAAATCGGCAGTTATATTTGTAATATGCAGTTGTACTGATATTTTTTAACATTTAATTTAATCGTTGTCTTTTACTTAAAGAAAAAAAAACATTTATTTATTTAGTTTTACACAAAGTAGAATGCATGTAAATGATGTAAACAAATAATCTAGTAAACGTAAAATTGTTTGTGTGTAGACAAGATACGGCAACTTTGGTGTTTAATATGTGAAATGCAGATAATTAATACTGGTATTACTAAAAGATGATACCAAAATTAGCATTATATTCACCACCTGCAAGCTTACTCGCACCTTTTATACAATCAATCGTTCCTTTTTCTATTTTACACTATACAAATTAAGACGTATTCCTTAAAAATTTATTTTAGAACACTTAACCTAAAGTTATCAACAATTTACAGAGTTTTAGGTTTTATATTAACATTTCAGCTATAAAATCATACTAAGTTTATAGAAGGAGTTTTATAACAAAGAAATATTTTCTTTCAGAGGAAAGTAGTATATTTATAAAAACCTCTAATTTGATATTAGAGCAAATTAATATGAAAGAATAATGTAATAATCATATGCACTCATGCATTCATGTACAATTGTAAGTCATATATACTCATTTAAGTACATATATACGCAATACATACATGTATGTATGGTGATATAAACTAGAAAATAATAAATTGGTTTTTTTGGAATATTCGGAATATCATTAAATTTTTGAAGTAAAATTGGGGACATCATATTAATTGTATCAGCTACAATGTATATTATGTTAATTCCAGTAATATGGTAATGGGCACAGTTGTAAAAAGTCAATGCATCATTTAAGACAATGTCTTTGTTTTAGTTATTTGGAAAACCCTTCTCTTTACAATCGCTCCAACTCCATCGACTGCACCTTTCCCATGTGATGTTGCAAAGAAATTCCACTCAAGTGTTTTACAAGCGAATTTAGCCATTAAGTCGGGTAAGTTCAAAAAAATAAATTTTTTTTTGAATTGACAGCTACTTCCGTCTGAGAAAATCAACATGTTTTGAAGTCTTCCATGCTTTTTTTTAAGTTCTTCAACAATCTTCGTTATAAAAACGTACACATCGATTTTGCTGTGACTTAAACTATCGCTTATTACAGCAAATGACATAGTTTTGTCAGGCATCCATGCGACGCAAGTAAAAATCGAAACTTGTTTGTAGCTCAAATGCGCGCTTTGGACTTCATTTTGGCAGACCAGCCTATAATTTTCCGCGAAGTCAATTTGTAAAACAAGTTCTCCGATATTTTTCCTTTTGGCTTCAAAATAATTTTGTTGGTCTCGCTTTACAAAGAAGTGTCTTTTAAAAAGAGTCAGCTGGACTTCTAACTCATGAAATAAATCTGAAAGCGGAGCAACAGAGTCATTCAAAGTTATTATATCGTCTACTTTTCGCCAGTGTTGCCATTTTACAATTTCTTCCATTTTTGTTAAGTATAATACTGGAACAATAGATTTTACATCTTTTGTACAGTTTTCGCAATCGTTGGTCATACAGCTTTCATTTTTAATATTGCAACAGGCTAATTGTAAAAAACTTTCCAAGGTTTTGGAGAAAGACTGTGTAACTGTTGCGCAACCATTTAATAAAAAACTGAAATTGGCGTGATGAATACATACGCACATGTTATGTGGCATTTTGGTCGAGAGTTGAACATGTTTGGGTCGACATTGAAAGAATTTTGTCTTGCTTACGCATTCTCCAATTGATTCATTTTTATAAACTTCGTAAGCTTCCGATACAGTTAGCAGCATATATCGTTTAGCAACAATTTGTCCATCAACAATGAGGGTGTCCTTTTTGGCTGCCGACTGAACGCTAATATCTTCACGTAAGTAAATATCTTTCACTACTTCTAACTTCCTGTCCCATTCAACTTGCGTAGATGTTTTATTCTGCTCTTTTTCTGGTTCAACATACTTCTGAAATAGTCCTTTAATAACTTCAATGATTTTTTCAAATCACTTGGTAATGAACTTTCAGCCTTTTTCATAGCTTTTCCCAGAGTTTGTCTACACGAATACGCTTCACGTTCGTCTTCTTGTTGAGCTTCTTTTTTCTTCTTTTGTCGGTATTCTCTCAACCTTGCGCGTTCTTTTTCTTGCATTTGTTCAAAAACCTTTTGCTAAGCGTCGTTTTCGCATCCTCTCAGCAGCTTTTTCATGTAAATTTTTTAGCTTTTGTGGATCGCTTTTAATTTTACTGATATAACGCTTTTGTTTTTCGTTTTGCGATTTATCACATATTTTAACCATGTACGAAAGTAAATTTGCGTGTTAAGAAAATAAATGCATTGCCTATGAAAAAAATTTACTTACGGTCGCGAACGTACGAAATTTTGCAAATAAAAAAGACTTTAATTAATTCTTGCCCAGAATTTTTTTTTAATTACAAATCAGTGACACCGAACTTAATTAAAATGTGTAATATCTGACACCTGTTGACAGTTAATGCAAAGCAATTAAAATAAAATGTTATTTTCGGTCGCGAACGTACGATAAGAAACAAAGTAAAAATTGACCATTAATCAAACTTTTTTGTCCTCGATACACTTTTATCTTCCGAATTGATTGTAATGGAGAGATTTTGAAGAAAGAGTGCATAAATAACATATTTTTTTATGTAAAATTATTAAATATAAAATTGGTTTATAAATAGCATAAAACAAAATATAAATTTTCCATTTTCCAGCCCAATTTCCTCAAGTAAAACAGCTGAAATATGATATGAACGCATTCTATATAGACTTTTTTTATAATCATAAATAATAAAACACGATGATTATCAACATTTTATTTTTGGATCCTGGTTAACGATTTGCAGGAAATGCCCATATACATTTTTTTTAAATATGTAAAATCTTATTAAATTAAAAATCCTATATATTATATTTATCCACAACCAATCCTAAACCTAATTTTTAATATTTGTAAATTATTCATGTATTTGGTATGTATTATTTGTAACTAGTAATTTTAAAATAGTAATTAATAAGTTTTGATATACTTAAGCTAGAAATATTCAACAAAAAACGTTTTCCCAGCTCTAATAATTGATAACTAGAATGCAGATGATAAGAGTGGCCTAGTCGACATCATACATCCATATAAAACCACAAAACTTGTATACAACATACATACATATGTATATATACATCGGTGAGTGATCACATTTTTTTTATTACTTCTGTTATTTTTTTTTTTTAAAGAGAAGTAACACTCAGGTAATTAATATGCCTATATATACTTGCGTTACTTTCTTTGGAAAGGGGATAGTTGAAGAAGTAAGGATGGTAAAAGAAGAAAGCTTTTTATATCACAACTCTGCAATTGTGCATTGTATTTGTTTTTAGTGCAGAATTGCAGCGCCTCTGGTGGTGAGTAAAGTGGCGTTTGAATGCTATACCACCGAAGGAGGGCTCTGTGATAAATATAAGTTATGATGGATAGAAAGAAAACTAATAATTATCAGAAACTGATGTTGTTTGACTGGCAGCGGCTGGAAATCGAACCCGGGCTACAAATACCGACTAATGCTTACTGATCAAATGCGCTAACCAATTAAGCTACAACACGCTCATAAATTTGCATATTTATTTTTGTTTATATGTTAACTTTTAATGATTGGGTAGAAATAATAAGAAGTAACAACCGAATTGAAACACTCAAACACACAACAAAAACTCTCATTCAAGAAGAATTTTTTTCTTTATTACATTTTGATTTTTTTCCACTTCTTCTTTATAAATTTTAAGTTAAGCTTTAAAATAGATCCTTTTTTTAAGAGAAATAGTCCCAACCACCAGAAGTTGTTAATATTTTATATTAATATATGATTTTTTTTTTTATTTAAATTTATTGTGAACTCTTAAAATATAAGCAGCCGATATAAGGTTTATTTTATCACAAAAATTAATATAATGAATTACTGCTGGGTCAAAATTAAGAAAAATTCGAAGTTTCGGAAAAATCGGTGCAAGGACATGACTGCCTCCCATACCTCCTTAAATTTTAAACTTTAATTTTAGCTATATATGTCTTTTAGCTCAGTTGTTAATTTTGTTTCAATCGGTGCAAGGACGTGACTACCTCCCATATATAATTTTTCTCAAAAACTAAATTGTAACTACATTAGTGATCAGAATGCACTAAAAACTTATAACAACTTATAAAACTATATTTTTGAGCTTTCTGGGAAATTTCGCTTCAGTCGATACAAGGAAATGACCATCTCCTATATATCCTTTTTCTCAAGAACTTAATTTTAGCTACATTTGTGATCAAAATGCAAATAATTTAATATTCCCTTTAAAATGGGTCATAAATAATTGTTTTTCTAAATTTGCTCAACAAATAAGATAATTTATTTTAATTGTAATTTATGATGTTGTCTTTCAAAATGTATTTCTCAATTTCTTTGAATTCATCATTTTTAACAAATGAGCCATTAATTCTCTATTTGTATTTTCTCTCGTCGTTTTTCTTGTATGGGAAAATCGCATATAAAAGGTTTTTTTAATATTTTATTATCTATTGGCAAGTTGAAGTATTCCAGAACAGCGCACCCATGCACTAAAACCTTATGAACAGTACTTGGCATGTAATACCAGCCATACTGAATTAAATAAGAGTTCCTAGTAATATTTAGCAGCTCCTTAAACGTTGTAACATTAACCGGGATTCTGCAAGATAAAACTCTTAATATTATGCCGAAATTATCAATAAGACTTCTATCAATCCCCGTAATTTCAGCAGAAATTTCACTATTTTGAAAAAATCGTCGAGCCGTCTTTCCATCGTTAGTAGTTCCAAATCCCGTTTTTACTTGATCTATTATTAATCCCGTCCGTGTTTTGAATTCATATAGAATTCTTTTTCTGTTTTGTGAAAAACTTGAGGTATTTTCCTCATTGACTTTCCAAACTTTCAAAGGAAGACGGTATGCAATGTGCAAAATGCATTCAAAAAATCATACCCAGCAGTGGAGTGTAGAAAGTCCATATTTATAATTATTAATACAAGGTTCCTTAATTATGTTTATATTGTTCATATCTGCAGGGCTTGCATTAAATATAAAGCACCTACTTGCTAAATTTGTGTCACTCAAAACATTTGCAATTGAACCATCTATCATTGTGCAGTGCATATCGTAAGACACCTCAACAGTTGAACATTGAACGTCTCTGGAGCCCTCTACTTGGAAAAAATTATATAATCATATTTTTGGTCTTTGTAAAACTAAAAAATATAGCTGTTTTACATAAATACAAAACTTCAAATTTCCGGTTAAAAATCTTATAGTTAACAAATTCTATAAATGAAAAATAAAATATCGCCGCCTTTTTATTTATATATTTTTTTTATTTTTTTTTAAAAGCTTGCAAAACTTTTGGGTTTCCGCCAGGGTTTCCGACAAAAAAAAATAGTTTTTGTCACTATTTAATGAAAATTATACACTACATCAAAATTTGATTAATTTTTTATGGTAATAAAAAAATTTGTATAAACTATTTTTTTTTTTTAAATTTTGGCAGTACCATAAACTTAGGTATTTGTAACTTTTTCTGATACTTAGGAAACATGTGTTAAAGACTTCACATCACTAATTTAAAATACTTTGTTAGCTTTACAAAAATGTATATTACTTAAGTATTCTAAGCACTTTATTTTATTTTAATTTTGCCTATGGGGCAAAGCACTGTGCGACGGCTCCAAATAACATCGTGGATGCCTTAGTTTTATAAGTATATTCCATTTACACGCAGAGAAAAAACATAGTTGTGGTAAACATAATCTAAGAGCAAAATATTATGATAAGATTTATGATTGTAGTCAAAACATATTATGATGAATATAAGTACCATGAAATATCATATTATGATTAAATATTATCGTAATATTTCATCATAATATTTTCTTGTTAATCATAATTTGATATTATAACATCATGTTCTAACCTAATATAATCATAAAATTTTCATACATGATCAAATTATGACCTAGGGTAACCATATTATATTTTAAAGTAATCATATTATGATCTATAGTAATAATATTATGATCTAAAGTAATCATATTATGATCTAAAGGAATCATATTATTATCTAAATTAATCATATTATGATCTAAAGTAATCATATTATGATCTAAAGTAATCATATTATGATCTAAAGTAATCATATTATGATAGTACTTTATCGTAATATGTTGAAATAATATCATTTTATTTTTACTAGTTATCATATTATGATAATATCAATGGTACCACATTGAAACATTATTTAAAATGAAGACACAATTATTTTAGTTTTTTTTTATTGCTTATTATTTAAATTAATTAAATTAAAATAACAATTATTTGTGTACCACAACAATATATTGTTACCAAAAACAAAGTGTAGTTGTCGTAACCATGTCCAATCATAGACTAGGCGATAGTATGCCGGACTATTAGTCAGAGGGTTGCGGGTTCAATTCCCGCCAAAGACTCTAGGTGTTCTCTGCAGACAAGCCAAAAAGCTTCATAGTTTGTGTTTGTTAAAAAAAAAACATTTACGCTGTTAACAGAGGCAAGGGAGTTTATATTATTATGTAGAGATACAAATTTGTTACCAGTGAGATTGATGAATTGTAGATGACCAGTAGGCTGTTAGGTTCCCAATCGTCATTTTATGATCCATACAAACGTGAAAAATATTATGTAAAAAGAACTTATCACGTATCATTTAATACAATTACAAAACAAACTTTAGGAATATTTTATTGCGTATATAGGATTCATCAAGGCCTAATATAATAAATACTATTTTCGATAAATTTCATTAATGTTTTTTTAATCATTTTATGTTTTTTATTATTTGTAAAAATATATATGTGTATTTTATCTAGTAAAAACTTTATAATACTGCATAAAATGAAAAACCAGTTAACTGGACCGATTTTTTTAGATTTCACGCTCCTTGCCAAAATTGTTACTCAAATAATTCAAAACTTATCTATATATCACACTTTAAGATCGGACTATAAATGCCGATGATATAACAAAAAATGTATTTTGGCGACCCCAACTTTCGGCAAAAAAACCAAAAAAAAATTTTTTTTTCGAAATTGTCTTGCAACAGTACACCACCATATTCGGTGGTGTACCGCGAACTTTTTTTTTCGAGACACTCTACTGTACATATATGTATCTCTTGTATAGCCAGCGCAAAATCGATTAAAAGTTACAGATTTTTAAATGGGAGCAAAAACGAACTGACATTCCAATCTGCTTACCACTGATGCCTTTGTAAAATAAAATAAAATGAAAACACATTGAATATTTTATTAAGATTTATTTGCTTAATTGTTATTTTTTTTTTATTTGCAAATATTTTTAGTTTATTTATTCATAATTCTTAAATTATATCCATTTCAATAATTTTCTTCATATATTGCAAACAATATAAATTATTAATTTTTTAACTACATACTTATCTTTAAATATGTTTAACGAATACTTTTATAAAAACTAAAGCAAACATTTAAACAAAAAACTAAATTAAATGAAATACACACGTAATAATATACCAGTTTATATTTAACTAATTGTTTAATGTATAATAAAATGACTAAATGAAAAGGAAACTTAATGAATCTGAAACCGAAAACCTAATCTACTGAAATAAGTTGGTTTGATTACATACAATAAATATAGTAATTATCTAATAAAGCAAATCCTTAATTAATTAATATTAAGTTAATTATTAATTCATAATTGTTCATAGAACTAATTTATTTCAGTAATAATGAATTATGACAAATGACAATGAGAATGAGACGACTTAAAATTGTTAATTGCAAAAATAAAGTATTTATTCTTAAAATTAAGATTGGGTATTAAAGATGTACGAATGATGTTCGAATGATGCATGTATGTATGTATGTATGTTTTTTGGTTTTATAATTAATACATTTAAGGTCTTAATTAAAATAGTTTTATTTAAAAATTAAAGTTTTATATAAAATTATATTACTTTAATACACATTTTATTTCATTTTCTCTTCCTAATTATGATTTTAGCGCGAACGAGTGGTTGTGTTAGAATAGATTTACGTTTTTTTTTTTTTGGGGGGGGGGGGGGTGGTTTTGTGCATAATGATGATGTGTGATTATAAATGTTTAAAAATTATTCGATTTAAATAACCATTACTAAATAGGCGATTTCATGAAGTAAATGAACTTTAGATCTAACGAATAAATCCATGAAAAGTTAGTGGTGAGAAGTGCGAAAGGGCATCTACATATATATTTATGTAAATAGGTGATGCAGCTGTTTGTTGGTACATATTTCCCAATTTTATGTTTGAATGAATAAGTATTTTAATAGTATGTAAATATTTTTCTTTTAATGATTTTAAGCTGAGTTATGTTTAATTTATAGGATTAATGCAATAATAATATTAATAATTGTTACTCGTATGAATTTAATGAATGAGAGAGTTGTGTTAAGTTGAGTTGATTAATGAATGTATGATTGACAAAAAGCTTGTACCATAAGTAGAAATTCAGTTAAGATTAGTTATATGAATCCTTATATACGAGTACATATTTACATATAAATAATGCTTTATTTTATATCAAGTTCAATTTCATTGTAATTTAATAGAAATTTAAGCAAATTATCAAGAATTCTGAAAAAAAATCCCAAATTACACAAAATTATCTGTTTGGGTTTCAGGAAAGGCACTCTACAATCAAACACATATGTATGTATGTATGTATGTATACACCTAATTCTGTTTTTACACAGTAATTGGTTCCAGGAAAACCGTGTAAAAAGAGACATGATCGCATGCAAAATAGGTGATTGGTTCCTTATTTTCAAAACCTATTTAAATTAGGGGAAAAAAAAAAAAATTTAAGAATAACTATTCAGGTTTATAATATTTAATCACATATACATATGTAGGTACAATGTGTTTTTACACAAGCTTTAATACATATCTATTACAGAAATGTAAAATGTAAATGTAAAAGAAAATGTATGACAAGTTCATTAGATTGTATGCACAAAATGGGAATTCCCCTAAATTTGTGCTACATATTTACAATTGCTCTGGCCAGTAAATTTGCTTGTATCCACAAAAAGGGAATTTCCCTACATTTGCGATATGAACATATTTATTTTCAACACGTGTTAAATCAAAATCGTGTCAAAAAAGACCATGTAAAAACAGAATAGGTATATAAAATTACGAATCCTATTGGAATTTGCTTTAAAAAGAGAGAGAATTTGTTCATCGGGTTTTCAGAAAGTTTTCGATATTTTGTGACATCTAAAGCTAGATTTACATGATTAAAATTTTCTTCAAAATTGCTCTTCAAAATGCTTCAAACTCGTGTAAACAGCAACATTTTTTCAAAATTTATTTATTTAATAACTATTAACAAAATTTTGAAGAGGAATTTTGAAGTTTACTACACAAACTACTTTTACTCTTATCAGTTCAGTCAATTGTCATCCTTTTTTGAGTTAAATTCAATTATTTATTTACCAAAATACCTTCAATATAGTGGAGATAAAATTATTTATGTACTTAGGATTTTGTATTAAAAAAACTGGACCACATACAACAACAACATGGTCATATTTGGAAAGGGAATAGTTGAAGAAGTAAAGGTGTTGAAAGAATAAAGCTTTGTATATCACAACTCTGCAATTGAGCATTGTTTGTTTTTTGTGCAGAATTGCAGCGCCTCTGGTGGTAAGTAGGCGCATTAAAATTAAAGCTTGATTTTATAGCCTTTATTTAATTATTTTACTTTAGTGACGTTTGAATGCTATACCACCGGCTGGGAATCGAACCCGGGCTACAAATACCAACTCATGCTTAATGATCAAATGCGCTAACCAATTAAGCTACCACACCCTATGCACATATTTAATATAATTTTTTGTAGATATTTAAATCAAATTTCTCAATTTCAAATTAATATTTTCAATTCGATTTGATATTTTGAAATTCCAAATTTTTTTATTTTGAATTTTTTCAATTTTGATTTATTTTATTTTTTCACATTTTGAGATACATATACATATGTACATATTTTAAACTGTCAAGGTGACAATCCATACTTCTTATTTCCTTTGAAGTTGCTTGCAGTTATACCATTTGTGCTCTAAGGTTTTTATAACAAGTTTGAAAAGCATTTCAAAGGCTTTCCTATATTATACATGAGAAGTCTTTGAACCAATCTGGACCAGTTAGTGGTCCTGGAAGTTCTTGCATTGAGTGTACTTCTATTGTTTCGAAGTGTTTATGGGAGTTGCTGCAAATCTCAGTTAAATATGGTGATTTCCTTTTCGACTTGTTACAGTTCAATTTTGAGAAATTCGAATTTTTTATAATTTCTACATTTCATTCACAATTCATGAATGACTGCCTACAGATTATATATACACTTGTCAATATAATGTTAAAAAAGTGGTATAAACAAATTTTGGCGATGGTCACTACTAAATACTTTTTAGAATGGTCCAAAACTATTGGCGTTAAAATAATTATGAAAAAACTAAAACCTGCATTTTACATAAATTTCAACGAGTTTTTTTTACAATCACGAAAAAAATATTTTTTGTTAAAAATTGTAGGATATTTTCATATTTTCAAAACTTTATAAAAAACGTTATGCCCATATCCACAGTTTTCTCTTAGGGGTTGTGAAAACTGAGGTTTAAACACATCGAAGCCAAATAGCGAATAACATCACATGAACTGGAGAAACTTTTTCTTAGTTACTTTTTACTCTTTAATTATCATAACAATTATACTTTTATTAACTATATTTGGTATTTTACACTCGTATTTAAAATTGAATTGGGTTTAGCAGAAGGATTTAATTTCTTTGTAAAAATTACTTAAATGCCGAATACAAGTATCTTTGACAAGATTAAAAAAACTATAGAATATATGAAAAGTATCTGAAATTCCAATATTTAAACTTGATATAAAACACTCGATATAAAAGTGATTCATGTGTATAGGTGTACCAAAGATGGGATCAATCAATTGATAAATAAGTAGCAAATATTTAGATATAAAGCGTTTTTATTTTATATTTTCTTAAATAAAAAATATTAATTTTCCTTGATTTATTCTTTTGTTGTTTGTAGATAATAACAATATACATAATTTGTTTTGTTTCTTTTTATTATTTAGTTTGTTTAATGTTAATGTTATAGATTTTTGCTATTTATGTAAATATAGATTATGTATGTATGTATGTATATTTTGTTTTGTTTTTTTTTTCTTTCTTTCGATTTATTACAAATTTATATAAATTTTTTGGTTTTTATTTTTTGTTGCAAAATTTTGTATATCAATTAATATTACTTAAGCATAAATATTGTACATTTTAAAGAAAAACGAAAAAGGAAAACTAACAAAAATATTTTGAGAAATGCAATGCAATGTATTTAATAAGTATCTTGCAATAATATGATGCACTTTAATTAAAACTCATGTATTTGTATGCATTTATGTATTTATGTACGTATGCATGTATGAATACAAATGTGTACGTACTTATGTCTGCATAATTATGAGCTTATGATTATACATATGTATGCATGTATATGTAAGTGGCATGAATGAATGTTTGAATCGATAGATGGATAGATAGATTTTTTATGAATATAATTTTAGCTTTGTTGTATATTTAATGTAAATATGTATGTATGTATGTATATATGAATAATGAATAATGCATTTTATTGAATATAAAAGTCAAATAGATAGATAGATAGATAGATACTTAGTTATGTAGATATATACGAGTATGAATATTTGTTTGTATCTATGATGCAGTTCAATTGAATAAATTATTATCTTTATGTTGTATTTATGCGCTGATGTTTGTATGTATGTATGTATGCATTTAATAAATATTTGTTAATGATGCAACATAAATATATTTTTTCGTTCGGTGAGCTTTGCTTTGACAAATAAAATATTTTCAAAGTAATTTGTTGTTTGTTTGTAGGTATATTTTACAAATTTATTCTGTTAATAATCATCATAATAAGTTTTAATTATATTCGTTATTCTTTAAATAATTTAAAGTAATAAAAATATATAGTATATCGTATATTCAGATTAAATTAAACTACATAAAATTCTCGAAATCAACATATATAATAATAAAGTGTTTTCATAAATCATAATTATTGTTAATACTTTTTATTTTTATTTATTTGTTATAAATATTTATAACTCAACTCCTGTTATTTTCTTTTCTTATCCATCGTCTGTTCGAGTGTCTAATATTTTTGAAATTTCTTTGGTATTTTAGTTTTTATTATGTGTTATTTTATTAATCAATTTTCTGTTTTTTTTTTAATTATTATTATTCTTTTATCTAAAATTTTAAATTTTTCTATAGTTTTAACATTTTCTTTGTGGGGTTTTAAGTGTTTTCTTAATTGTTTGTTGTTCAGTTTTTGTAATACTACGATTTGCTTCATTAATAAATAAAAATTTCTAACGAAGATCAAAAATTGCATGTGAGTTTTAAATATTTTACAAAATAATTTGTATAAATTGTCATTTTTTTATTGGTTTTAAGCTTTTATTATTAGAAGTACTCGTAAATAATTATTATCATTTTAGTTGTTTTCTTTAAATTTTATGAAGATCATGTGTATGTGTATTTATTTGTATGTGTGTATGGCCAAAGGATTCTTATGAAAAAAACTGATATAAAAATGGACGGTATGTTGATTGGATCATTTTTGTTAAGTGTCTTATTATTTCTTTTTCTCATTATTTTTAGTTTTTAATATTTATTTGTAAGTCTTTCATTTGCAAATTATTGGAATTATTTTCTATAATTAGTAAAATATAAAATTTAGAGGTTAAAAAAAATTATAACAAATACAGGAAACCGTTGGCTGGGTAAATTGTATCCGATTAAATTGGATTAGCTTACTCGGTACTAAGATCATTTAGCAATAAATACTGTGTGGTAATTTTTTAACTAAATATAATTCGTCTATTTACTTTTGTAACTAGATATTAATTAATTTATTTTTAACAGCGATTTTCAAGATTTTAGGTCGGCATTTAAAAAAATATTCATATTCATATTATATGATTATTCGGTAGTTTTCATATCTAAATTTATAAATCTTACTTGTCTTATTTTGTATTAATTAAATATTCTATATTTAATATAATAATACCTTACTGATCATAAAGTCTGAATTCAAAAATCGTCAAGGAAAATAATATGCGACATTTTCTCATTCACCTTGATATAAATAAAGTTGTACTTTTGATAATATTATTAATTAGTAAATCGGCCCAATCATGAATAAAAAAATCCGCGGGAGTTTTTCCCTGTTTATTTTTTATCATTGAATATGAATAGGAAAAATGGGAAAAAGGAAAAAAACTACCACGGAATTGTTATTCATGATTGGGCTGATTATATTTAAATTTCTAATACATTTACTGTATAATCGTAATTAAATCATTTAAATAATTGTGAAAGAATTGTTTCAAGATTTTGCCTCTATACATCCCGGAATAGTTGTTTATGGTATCGTACAAAATGTACCTAATTTTCTTATTATTTCAAACAAATGACTTTAACATAACTAATTATCTCATATAATGAGTAACGAGATGAAGTTAAACACAAACAAAATTTTAGGACGATAACGCAAAATTTTTGTTAGCTCCTACATATTGTCGAAAAACACATTATTGCTCATAACTTAACACAGATTTGTTATAAGGAATTTATGAATAACAGTCTATATTTGGCCAAGCGTTAATATAACACCCCCTTCCGAAAATCATTTTAACTCGCTTGATTCTTTTATTAATATCAGTATCGAAATGAAATTTGTTTTAAATATATTTCAAGAGCACTGACTGGTACTTCCGAAATTAAATTCAACACAAATTATGTCTGTACAATATACAATAAATCACTTTTTCGAAAATCATAAAAAATCGTAACAATATTTTATAAATAATTATCCAAAGCAAATTAAGCACAAGTTACTTTTATGTATAATTTAATCTTGCTACTAAATGTTGTGACTATTAGTAAATAATTAGTCATTGCTCATATATAAGACGCAATAGTATCGAAATTGAGCCAAAATTTAACCCTCCGTCTTACACATGTTTTGTTTTTCACATTCATAATGCATGAGGTCTAGCCAGACCCACTTCATGTACTTCATTCAAAAAAAAAAAAAAAAAAAGAAAAAAAAACAATTTTTTGTAATTAACCCTGCATTACTAACCTTAAATCATGTCGCATAGTTACTAACCATGGGTCTTATCGACCCTCAATTGTATTATCCATTGAAATCGTCTCAACTTATAAATTGATAAAACGTATACTTCTTTTGGTAGATTTTAGTCTTTTATTGTGCAATTTTAATATACAATGGTGTGTTAAACAACTTATATATTTAAATTGAAATTAAGTTTGTATTCATTACAACATAGCTAAAAAAAAGTTATCCAGCCGGATTGCGCATAAAATTCTGAGTTTTTAAGATATTGACGTGAAATAAAGTGCATTTGAAACCTGAAATAATAGTAAAATGTTAGAAAGAAAAATTGGTATGGCTAAAGCAAAAATTGTTCAGTTATGTACTGACCCATATTGCTAACTATGGGTCCAGTCGACCCAGGCTGTTTTTTTAAATAATTTTATATGCATGATATCATAAATATTCCTTATGTTTATTGTTTATAAACGTTTAAATATAAACAAATTTAGATTACACATATATCTTGAGTTAAAATATCGTCTTGTTTTTTTTTTTTAATTTAAAAAGTTTGCGTGTCTGGGTCGATTCGACCCAGAGGTTAGTAATGGAGGGTTAAATGTGAATATAAACCCATCAAAAACTTTACTAACAATTCAAGTTAAAAAGTAATTGTCGACCAGACTATTTACAAATATACTAGAAAAAGTACTTATTTTTGTACGAGATGTCCCAAAAGTAATCCGTTCTAATTTTACCACTTTAAACCAAAAAAAATAATAACTTATTTTTCTACTTGAAATTTTTATAAAAATGTGTAGTTGTAGACTTATTAGAACAAAATATTATAAAATATGTAAACAAGCTTAATAAATACTAGGAAAACTTACTGCAAATGATATTAATAAAGATTTATAATCATATACTAAGTGCTGTTTCACACATTTCAGATTTACCTGCCCAGTTGTTGTTCAATTCTGTTTAGAAAATTTAAAAAATAGACTAGTAAATTACGTATATATAAGGGGTATATATACGTAATTTACTTGTCTCTTTTCCCATCTCAACCAAAAATACTTGCCTTGAAGAGTCAGAATTGAAACGTGTGAAAGCGGACTAACTCCTCTAAATCTATTTATTTGAAGTAAATTTTTTTGGATTTTATAATTATGATCTTTTTGTATATATATATGTATATACTCGTATAAAAGATACAGGGTGGGCCAACTTGGACTGACTGATTTGAAATGCTTATAACTTTTGCATTTTTAATTTTTTTTAATTTTTTTTTTGCAGATAATACAGAATTTTATAAAATTTCATAATGTCATCATACTCAGTGGAAGAACGTGTAAAAATTGTTGAATTTTATTATGCTTCCGGACGATCAATTGTTACAACACAAAGAAAATACCGTCAGCATTTTAATACCGCAGAGGCTCCCAGTGTAAACATGATAAGAAGCTTAATGACCCGTTTTGAGAATTTGGGTTCAGTGGGTAATGAACCACGAAGAAATGTTGTTCGTCCTGTTCGCACTGAACAAGCTATAGAAGCTGTACGAGAAAGTGTTCACACGGATGCAACTGTGTCTACTCGTCGACGAGCTACTCAATTGAACATCTCCAGAACATCGCTACGACGTATTCTAAAAGTTGATCTGAAGATGTTTCCATATAAAATTCAATTGGCCCAAGAATTATTGCCGAGTGATGCACCACAACGGCTACAATATGCCAATAGATTGATTTTGCTAGCTACAGAAAATGACAATTAAATAAAAAAAATTAAAAACACAAAGGTATAAGCAGTTCAAATCAGTCAGTCAAACTTGGCCCACCCTGTATATGTATATAAGACATAAGTAATTTTTTAATAAATAATTAGTAATACAAAAAGTGGCGAACAGAGCTACGAAATAATGAATTCTGAAAGTCATTAAAATTAAGAATGTAAGTAAAGTTTTTGCTGGGAATGTTAAAAAAAAAATTATAAATAAATATTCATATGTTACAAGAGCATTCACACCTTTTATTATCATCAACACAAACATAAAGCAGAGGTAGTAAAAAGTGTAACGATAGTTTTAATAAAACTTGCACCTTATGAATTAACTACACAGAAAAAAAAATCAAGTTTCTTTTTCAATTAAACCTTTAATTGATTTTAAAATAATTTTCAATTAAAATTTTAATTGATTCAATTACTTTTTCTGATATTTTCAATTAAATCTCACTTTTTTTCTTAATTGATACTATCATTTTGTTTACAGGTCCGATTTCAATTAAATTTTTAATTGATTCCACAAATATTTTAATTGAAACTCATTTTTATTTTTTTCTGTGTAGATGAAGTTACTTGTCAGTATGTTTATTGGTTTTTTCCCGAATTAACCTAACCTAACCTTGTTTAATAGATAGAAATAAATAATAACAGATAACTGGACAAAAAATAATTAAAACCAGCATTTACAATACAAAATATATGTATATATATAGGTCCGCCCAGGCCCATGTGTTACAAATGTGATGTGTGCAGCAAAATATTCGAAAAAGTGTCTTTCTGTATCCTTTCCATGATTTCATTTTCAAACATTTATAGCGAATTAAATTGCAGAAGGGTGCCTGAAATTTCAAGACTCTCACTAAGTGCCAACTATATTAAAGGTCTGGCCAGACTCACGTGTAACACGAAGAGTTGATTCAAGTTAGTTTCATGAATATATAAATCAATAAAACAATTAAGTCTACATGATATAATAGTCACGCTATCATATTATACAAGGATTATTTTTTAATAAATCGGGCAGTAATTTTAAGCCATATTTATCATTAATTTCAGATATTTTAGTGTTTAAAGTCTATCAAAATATAAATTAATATCTTGGATATTTCTTCACCTTATCGAGGAATTCTTACGTAAAATTAAATAAGACTGCTAAATGATATATTTTATATCACGGAAATCTCTTACAAGTAATGATTTTTATCACGCCATAATCAATCACTTGCAAGATGCATTATCTGTCGAAACATTATCTCATGCTAACCTCTTACTAATAAGAACTTATAAATCAGTTAATAAACAAGTCATTGTTTGACTACTTCTAAACCATGTAATGATAAACGTTATGCAATGGTCCTTGAAAAGTACCAGTAATTACAAGATTTAGCTGGGTTATAAATAAATTATATTTATCAGCAGTTATTGCTTCCTTATTTATGCAGATACAAAATTATTAGTATTCATTGTAAGGGGGGTTTCCACGTTAATCTTGGTTAATAAAACTAGCAAAATACGCGGCGTTTCGTGGGAAAAGCTACAGAGTTGACAGTTTTTGAATTTAGGATTTTTTTTTAAATAGGCGAATAAATAAATTCAAAATAAAAGAGTTTAATAAACAATAAAATATTAACAATACTAAGAGCTTAGTTCAAGAGATAAAAGCAATAATTAAATAAATCGCTAATTATCTCTTAGATTTTTATTTAAAAAGGAAGGGAACTATTTTGTTTTTTGATGATTCAATAGCTATGATTATATATTCATGCAATTTATACAAATTATTTCAATAAAAACACAAAAGTAAAAACAATCTATTCCATAATTTATAATGAGTATTAAATACTACTACACACTTGTACAATTTATATACATGTATGTATATGTTTTGACTTCAAAACTTGTATCCCATCAATCAGAAATAGTTCATTTACATATATTGATTTACATTATATCATATTCATATTCATAAATTCCATGATATCGGTTTTGTTATTATAGATAGTTTATTTTACCTTTTTTTTATTAATATTCTAATAATTGTTCAAGCTTAAGTACTTTTTTAATAATATGATCTTTATTTTCAATGGCGCCTATTCACAAATCGTAACTAAAATCGAAACTTATTAAACAGAAACTAAAAAAAAATAATTCATAAATAGTTAAAGATATTATTCACAAATCATAACTAACTTAGCAACTGATTTCAGCTGTTAAAAGAAATGCAACACTGCATTTAGTAGATTTTTGTTGACAAAAAACACATCTCTAGTTTGTTTTCTTTTTTTGTTTGTAATCTTTTTTGGTCAAAATGGACACAATTAGCAAAGGAAATAAGTTAAGTTTATTATTATTGTTAGCAAAAAATATGTATTTATTGCTTTTTGTATTTTAGAGAGACTCAAATTGGTCGCCAGATGAAAAAACTACATTTAAAAAATTGGTGGCCAAATATGTTAACATCATCGACGACAAGAAATAAAATCAATCAGCTATTCTTTAAATGTATTTGTTAGTTGACATTTATGGCGTTTTTTTTCTGGCAAAAATGTTACACGTTTTTTCCATTTCGCATCTTTTTTAATTTTTTTGTGTTCTTTTCTGAAAAAATGTCAACACTGCTAAAGTGTAGTGTGTTCTTTTTTAAAAATGTCACACTATAAATATAAAAAATGTTGCACTTTTCACACTCTGTATTTTTAGAGGGGGAGAATCGCACGATAAAACAGCTGACATTTGTTTTGTTTATGAATGTGTATTTGTGTTAAGAAACAAAAAAAAAAAAAATATGTACAAAATGGAAAATATTACTGTTTTTTTATGTGCTGAAAAAATTTTGAATGACTTGTTGGATTCATCTCCTGCTGATGAAATATTTGATATGATTATGGAAAGAAATCCACAACCGCGAGTAAAAGGCTTTGTAGAGAACGTAATTAATGAATACTCTGAAGTTGATGTATGTCAAATTGCATAGGACAATATCTCCTTCTTCTAATGTATGTAATGTATGTTTATATATATAATTTTTATAGTTTAAGAAGAATTTGCGTATTAGTCGGGAAGGTGCCATTGGTCTTTTTGAGAGATATTCATTGTCTTATTTCAAGCGATCTTACCAGGGAGCTATCTGCTTCTTCTTTTTTAACAAAAAAAAAAAACACAAAAACAGCTGTTCATGAAAAAAAGTGTTAGAATGTTGTGATTTTATGTTCTATTCTGACGATTAAAAATGCGACATCTTTAAAATGTGGTGGAAACATTGTACATAATAAAGGTATAACATTTTATTTCAGAAAACAAAAAGCCATTAGTTACAGCTTTACCCCCAATTAAGTTGTAACTTTTCGTGCTGAAAGTAATCAACTAAGAATAACTCATGGTGCAACTATACAAGGTGAGTGCAGTAGCCCAGCTGACTGACTTTGTTTACAATTTACTTATGTCAAAAGTAATACTTTTTCAAGTATTTCTGACAGTAGTACATTATTTTACACAAACAAAATGCCTGTTGTTTCTGTATTGTGTTGTATTTGTTGTCGATTTGCACTCACCTTGTATAGTTGCACCATGGAATAACTTAAGTTGGTACTTAAAAAAAGTTTAAACTTAGATATAATTTCTGAATATGCGCCAATATTTCGCTACCTTGTTTTGTAGCATCTTCAACAATTTTTTTTTTTTTTTGAAAATATCATCACGGAAATCTTCAAAACGAAGTAGCGAAATATCGCAAATAAAGAATTATTTTAAAAAAGACCTTAAACTTGAACAATTTTTAAAATAGAAAGGTTTTAATAATTTTGTTATTCAAAACATTTTCTTTGGTTGTGTTAACAAATTTTTCTTTTTGTTTTTCCTCGACATTATAAATTTCGATTTTACACATTTTCATTGATGTTGTTGTTAATTATTCCAGTATGTATGTATGTATGTATGTATTCACATTTTATACAATTGTTAATTTTGTTTGAATATTATATTTCTCGTACATACGAGTATTTATAAATATATTGTATAAATCAAAAGATTTTCCATCAATTTACAAACTGATTCTATCGATCAATTAATCACTGGTCATTTTAACCACATATAATATTCATAATATTTATTCTGTACGAGTTTATACAATATTTACGTAGTTAAGTAAGTAAGAGTCCTCGTCTTTAATAGTTTATTTAAGCATTTCCATCATTTTATCTTATCTTATTTAATGTATTTATTTATCGGCTCGGCGGCAACAATGTTTAAGTCATATTTAACAAAAAGTTCAAAATAGAAACCCAAAAATATTCAAAAAATTATCAAGTGTTCGTTTGTATGTATCGACATTGAGTTGAAGCAATAATTATTGTGTGGTGATCAACAGATTATTTATTTTATTTTAACAAGCATTTAGATGAAAATTGTCGTCTAGTTTAATTACAAGCAAATTTTTTATTATAAAAAATATTTTGTTTTCAATTTGTTGGTTTGGTTTGTTTTTCCGCAACTTTTCTGCTCATCAAAGGTGTAGAATGATGCTTATTTTGTTTTTTCTAAAACACAAATTTTTCTAAATGCATTTCGTTTTTTTTCACAATTTCATGGTTTTGGGATTTTCCTTTTTAATGTTATTTAGGCTTAAGAAAATTTGATTAAATTGTTTTTATTGCTTCTTGAATTGTGTTAAGTTTTGGTTTTTCTTGATTAGATTTTATTTATTTATTTTTGTTTTGTTTTTTTTTTATTTGAAAAATTTGAATACTATTAATGGTTAAGAATTTATTTGTTATTTTCAATTTTAAAGTTTCTTTATGTTATTTAATAATTTGTTTACTTATAAGAGTGTGTGTGTGTGAGAAAGAGAATTTGTGTGTGTGTGTGTTTGTTTTTGAAATACTTAAATCTGGAATAAAAGTTGGTAGATTTGTGGAAAAATAAATAATTTGTATAAAACTTGAACCAAATCAGAGAAATAATTCTCATGCTATTGCACTCCCGGACATTGTTGTCGCCTGACGTTCACTCTGCATATCACGTGACCGCTCCTGTTCAGCTGATTCGGAACTAACAAAATAGACACATTATTTGTTTTGTGTGTGTATGTGTTTTGGTGACCCACGGCCTGTGGCCTGTGGCATTTATTGTAATCACTACTTTATGCTTTATATTTTTATTTGTGTGTAGAGAGATAGTGAGTGGTAGATAGAGAGCACTTACTTGGATCTAACCGCTATTGGACTACCAGGTATATCGATAGGATTGGCATTATTATTATTGGTGGCCGATGAACGACGACTATTGCCAGATTTGTACGTAAATATTGAATCGTTTTCTGTATCATTTTCAATTTGCTAATTGTATGTTTAAATTGTAATATTTTAATTAATTTATTGAGAATTAACTGAAAATTAATCTTACCTGGCGTTTGTAGGACAATCTTTCACTGGATACTGAGCCACACGAAGAACTCTCTGATACTGCTTGGGTAACGGTCGGTACTGTTGGCGGACTACTGGGCCCCGGAAAACGTTTCGAACATACCTGAGATTGTATGTGTTCACAAATGCGACGGAATCGTCTTATATTACCTTTATTAGAGAAATATTTTAATAATGTTATTTTTTTATCAACTGTTAAACAATTTCACAAAATACCCGATAATAGTGTAAATGTTAGAGCAAATAACATGTCCGCCACATCTCCCTGTTTACAAATAGCACTAATATCAACCTAAAAATTTAAATTGAAAGGTATTGTTTATAAAAAATATTGAAAAAAAAATATTGTACAATAAAATATTAAAACAATTTGAACGTATCTAAATACAAACCCAGCATAATCTTCCATTACCTTAAATAAATTAAAAAGTGATAGAAAATTCTCGATCAGACTACTTACAAATCTACTACATATATAATAACTACTTTAAATCTGTTTATTTGAAGTAAATTTTTTGGATTCTATAATTATGAAATTGTCGATCAGAGTACTTACAAATCTCCTATAAAAAGTACTTAATTAATCTTAATTAATTTATACATACATACATTGTTTGAAAGACAATTTTAAGAACAAAATAAACTTCAAATATTTTGAAGTTTTGTATATTTTTGACCATTTACAATTGAATTTCATCTTAATAACGTTACTTACAAGAGTTATATGGTTGGTTGTTATACTCGGAAGTAGACTTTATTTCAGGGTTATTGCCAACTATTGAATGACAGCTACAAAATCCAGTAGTATAATTGCCGATATTAGTATAATTTCTGGATTAAAATTTGATCTGCATAAAAGTTAGTATCGACATTTATTAATTCGAATCTTTTTAATTAAATTTCGAACAGAGAATTTTATACATATGTGGATAACTCACATTGAATTCCAAGATAATAATGGTATATTTCAGACACATATGTATTAGCATTAACTTTAATTTCGGAAGTGCATATTGTGGAAATGGAGTGTGGTCATATATAGACCAATATTCTCAAAATTCAGTATGTAAATACTCCGAGTAAAATTTTGGATCGGTACCGTTATTTATTTGTATTGAAGAGAAATGAAAGAGAAATGAATATTGAAGTGATATTTGGAAGAGGGCTTTATATGGGTAGTATGGTCAAATATAAACCGAAATTCACAAAATTCTGTAGTATGATTTTTGTGTATTTGTAAATGATCTGTGTAGAGTTTTGAGTCGGTACCGATTTTTATAACAATATATATAAAAACTTAATGACTTTTTTGGATGTAACCTTTATATGGTAGCTATGACCGTCCATCAAAAAATTTAGTACAACAATTTATTTGCCTATAACGATTATTTGTATCGAATTTTAACCTGGTAACAATATTTATACCAGATTCATACGTATTTAAGTGCATTTTGGAAGTTTTTAACATTAGACATATTTTTGCTGAATTTTGCATTGGTATTCCAATTTTATAGGCATTTATGTATGTATTCTTGAGTCATATTTTGAGAAGATATTTTAGAAATAGACCGTGGATATAGTTTCATCACAGTTTCTCCTTTTATAATAGAAATAGCGTGTATAAAATTTCATGGTAGTATCAACAAAATATACAAAAAATTGCAAAAAAAAAAAATGGATAAAAAAATATAAAATTTTTATGGAGCCTCACAATTTGGTCCATAACTCTGGTTCTAATATACCGATTTTGAAAGAAGTTTTTGCTGGAAAAAATTCGTAATTTTCTCAGTATAATTAAAATTTAGAAAATAAAGCATTGATAATAAGGGCACAATAATTATGATTATGTTCTTTAAAAAAAACAATCATGTGTCAAATATACATATATTTATATATGTACATTAGGGTGGCCCCAAAATAAAATTGCGGATGTTCCCGACTAATATGAAAATTTGATTTATTCTAAGACTACGTTTCTCAATTTTTTTGTCCTAGGTTTAATATTTGGTGAGCTGGATCAAAGGATAAAAAGGTCCTTTTTAGAGGTTTTTTGATTTTTTTTCACATAGGAACTATATGTAAGTTTGGTATCATATGAAAGGTGTTTGAGAGGCGCATTCAATGGGTTATCAAAAAAAAAATTAAATTAAAAAATTTTCAAAATTTCAGACAAATTTTTAGTTTTATTTTTTCATATTATTTACTTAAATAAATAGTTGAAATTTCTTAATTATAAACATCATGCAATTTAATCCCAATGGGTTTTCCCGTTTTTTAGCTTATACAATTTACGTTATTTTAAAAGAATTTAGGTTAAAAAAAAATTAATAAAAATTTAAATAGATAGAATTAAAAAAAACGGGAAAACCCATTTGGGTTAAATTGCATGATGTTTGTCCCGGTTTACATTATGAAATTTTTGTCGCTGCGATTCTTGTCGTATCTTCTTTAAAATTGTATTTGCGTCTAAAACTGTATATACAAAAATTTTTCATTTTTTTTTATATTAAATTATACTTTTGTATTTGAGCAATTCCATATGAAAACGATCAAAATTGGCAAATTTTTCCGATTTTAAAATAAATAGTCTCAATCGATTGCCCAGCAAAAAGTAATGTACCTACATATTTTTTTTTTTTTATAGTGACTGGTTTAGTGGTGGTGTACACCACTGTAAGTGACAAAATTGAATAATTCTTCATAAGGGACCTCATTGAAAGTTGTTTAAAAAAAAATTACTAAAGCGATCGCAACGAGTGATAGCTTTAATTAAAAAATAAAATTTTCCTAATTTTTCTTAGAAATTTACCTTTAAATTTTCCCATGAAAATTAAATTTTCCGATTTTCCACAGAAGCTCCTAAATTTTCCGGCTAATTTTTTTTTTTGGATTCCTCATAATTTTTGCTTTAAGAATCAGCAATAAAAAAAATGGGCCCCTACCCTTGTTTGGACAGGAGAAGAGCATTTAAGAGACCACCTTGTTAAAATACATTTTAAAAATTATTTTACAGTTAAAAATACATTTATGAAGAAAAAATCTTTCTTATTTTGCTGCTTATACTTAATTACAATATTTATTAAAAATTTCAATTGTCTTGGCATCATTATAAAATTAAAGTAACTTTAAATTTAGCACGTCGGCAGACGAAGAGTACCGCTTTACATTAATTGACATATCAGAAATATTTGGTATGAAGCAATGAAACTTTTGCGTTCCAGTTATAGTTTTGACATTATTATATCACTAAACCAGTCACTATAAAAAAAAAAAAAATATGTAGGTACATTATTTTTTGCTGGCCAATCGATTGAGACTATTTATTTTAAAATCGGAGAGGGGTCGTCCAAAAGGTGATCGCTTTCATATGGAATTGCTCATTTGCCATATTAATAATCTGGATTAATTATGCCCTAAGGGCTTACAATCTAAATAAAATATAAGTTTCATACTGAAGCAAAGCTCCCATATAAGAACCACTTCTTCAAATATTGATAGCTGCATGCGCATAACCACTTCGAAAGCTGTTACTATTGCTCGATAACTGTAGCTCGTTCAGTAGATCATTAATAACGCTCTCTCATACTTTCTTAATTGTTTCTATTTTGATGCCAATTTTTATAAAAAAAGTTAGAGGTTAGAATAATTATTTAAGGTAATAATAATCAAAGTCAGCATACCAAACTATCTCAAACGTAGAAGTGTTCATTAAGTAAATTAAACAATTTCAAGACATTAACCTAGTCTTCTATTACCTATGTAAGGTAATAGAAGCTAAGTAAGCAAACTTCCTTCATATCATCATCTAATTCTATTATACTGAGTAACAAAATACTATATTACAGAAACTGGAAAGTACTTGCAAATATTATTTTTTGTATATTAAGCAGCAAATTACTGCAACATTATTATAAAAGGATGCAATCGCAAATTTCTTAATTAAGCATTACTTGTGTTACTTACTTATATTACTTGTTTAAAATATGATAATATTAGAGAATATATATGTATATGTACCTGAAATTTAACATGTCGCTGAAACATGACCGGTCCATTGCCGTTCCGTTTATACTCAACACGAAATGAGCTTGGAGAAATAACACTGTGGGATAATTCCGCCATCTAGAAGAGAAAATCAAATTCAAAAAACAAAACACTGTTCACAATTATAAATAAATGCATCGACAAACCATACCGACAAAAATGCATGAATTAAATGGGCCTTTACTGTGGCAATGGGCTTTCCTTTAACCAAAATCGTAAAGGTTTCGTCTTTTTCTGTTGTAATTAGATTACCAAACCATGATCGTTTGGTCAATTCTGGTGACGATTCTGGCGTTAAATGAACCTCATCAGCGGAAACTGTACAAAAACATAACAAAAACAGATTAGAAATGTAATATTGTTAAATATTTGTGTTAGAATTACCCTGTAGTTTTCTTCGGTGAAAGCGTGGACTACCTAAGAAACTATTCTTAATGTTGGTAAGTCTAGTTTTCCACAGTTGTCCACCGGGAGCATTGCATGGTGAACCGGTAATGGCAGCAGAGCTATTATTCATCAAAGGCGATGTTGTAGGATTCATAACTGAGAAACATAACAGACATTTAGACTAAGGTTCGCTTAGTGCTCTAATCATAGTAAACTCACCATTATTCGCTTCCGGATCGTGAAACATACTTATGGCGATTGTGGGCCCAGAATTAGCCCTCTGATGAACTGTTGCGGAATTACCACCAGGACTACCTGGAACACAACTAGTTTGTACTGTAGATGAACGTTCGTTGCGTGATTCTCTTCGTTCTCGCAGCTCACGAGACACAACCTCATTACTACTTCCACTACTATGCCCATCAACACCGGCTTGAGACGAATGGGACGAGGTCCGACTGTTAGGAGGATGATGAACCGATGATGAGCGCTCTCTATCGCCATACGTGGAGTGGCGCGATAAATGACCCGACGCCGAAGCCGGCGATGAAGGTCTGGACAAAACATTAGCCTGCTGCTGGGCCGAACTAATCGGAGAATTGCATCTTGTTGGACTATGATATGAAGAAGAACGCATCGTAGAAACCGATGTAGGAGAACGTCTTTGATGATTACGTGTACTACTATAGGATCGGAAGCTGTTAATGTGAATTTGATAGGAATTTTGAAGGTGTTTCGTTGTGTTTAAAGCAGGTAATAGAGGCATTAGCATTACAACGACAGATGTTTGCATTAATATTTAGATGATGACGTGTTAATGTTTTGTGTTTCATACAGACAACAGACAATTTACAACGAATAACAATGATGGATTTTAATTTTAATTTTGTTTCATGAAAGTATAAAAATATTTAAGAGTTAAAGACAATTTTTTTTGGTGTACGAATATAAAGTATTAATGTACATATCTAGGAAATGCGTAAATCATGATTAAGTGTGAAATATTTACATTCGAATAAATGTGGCATGAATAATTTGTTTTTATTTTAAATTTATACGAATTATTTACTGGCAACACCAAGGCTTTAATATTAATCATGAGCTGAAGCATGTAGAAATATGTGTAATTATTTATGTATGAATAATAGCAATGAGTTATATTTTGTATTCATAGATGTGTTCTATTTCAAATATTATAGAAATTTTGTGAAAATTAAAATATGTAATACAATTGATTATTTCCAGGATGTTCCTAATATACAACAAAACATACAATATATGCAATATTCACATGCTTAAGAATATTGCATTTTAATTTTATAGAGTGTACACTGTACAGTGCTACATATACGACTGTGAATAAAACGTGTGCACTGAAAAAGTTTTGCTTTTTGAACAACAGTAACGAGACGTTTATTATATATAATCATTTAAGTAAAGGTAATTCTGAGGCGGCTATTCAAAATCCTGTGACTAAATTTCCCATCAAATTTACATTATTTGATATTACACCACCACCGTATGCGTACAGAGTGGACAGGGGACAATGATTCAGCTGTATCCGCCAGTGTTGTGAATTATTGTTCGGCACCGTTTGCGGAATGATTTGGGTGTCAAAACCTTACAACCGGTGCAAGAATTAAAGCCACATGGCCTACCACAACAGCTACGTTTTGGTGACTAGGCGCTGGCAAAGATTGTGTTTAGCAACGAAGCTGATTTCTGATTGAATGGCTACGTAAACAAGCAAAATTGTTATACTTGGAGTGAAGATTAGCCTCAAGCTTTGCAAGAACTGTCAATGGAACCCAAAAAAATGCAACATTTAAATAAAATCATTTTTAAGCATTGAATTATATGGCCCGTTCTTTCGACTGAAATAAAGGTTTCATACGTTCTTCTAAATTTATGTGTTTTTTATGATCGGTCCATAATTAGTCGTAGCTCACTTTAAAGAGCACAACTCTTTTTAAAATATAAGTATCCAAATTATATTAACAACACAAATATGTTTCATATATGTATATGCAAATAATATGTTATAATTTTATGATGATCGGACCATAATTAGTCGAAGCTCCCACTTCCGAAAATCATTTTAACGACCATTAATCTCTTAAAACTGTTGGTATCCAAACAAAATTAAACACAAATTAGTTTCATATATACTCGTACAGAAATGAGGACACCTAATTTTATAATGGTCGGTCCATAATCAGTCAAAACTCCGTAATTTACTTTAACCTCCATAAATCTTTTAAAAGTATTTATATCGAGATAAAGTTTAACATATGTACATAATATTTATATACACAGAAATCATGGCACTAAATTTTTGGATGTTCGGTCCATAATAAGTCATATCTCCCATATAGCGCCCATTTCTGAAAATCTGTTTCATACATATACTGGGTGTAGGGTATTATATAGTCGGGATTGGCCGACTATACTTTCTTACTTGTTTTAGAATCAAGAGATGGTCCAAGCCCTGATCGAATGACATCTGATTAGTTTAAAGTAATTAGCTTCAATGTTGGATATTTTTCCTCTCTTTATAATGAAAACTGTGTTGAGTGCTACATATTGTGATGAACAATATATTGACAATTTATATGGACAAAAGCTTCTAATATCCACTCATAATCGATAAATCTAGCTTTAAGCTCCTGCTGCTATATGTGTCCATTAGTATTTCTAATCGTAATTATTTAAAAAAAAATTGTTGCATTAAAAACATTTTTTTTTATTTATTTTTAACTTTGTCTATGAGATTATTCGCGAGTCTCAATTCGTCAAAATATTCTCTGAAGTTTTCAAAAATGGCTGAACGATATCAGTTGATATATTCGGTTTGAAACAATATAATGGTTTATATGGAAAGTACTTTACAATGGTGAAACGTTTTGAAACATATTCAGACTATAAAACTGTAAAGGTCAATTACCCAATAGATTTCAAAATTGAGAAAGTGAAGCTGAGAATATCAGTACTCTAATAATTATTTTTTTTGATCTTTGGAAATCATCTTATATATGGCATCGTGTAAAATTATCTTTAATTATTTATTCATTATTATATCTTCTTACTTTTTAATAGAAAACGCTTGAAAATTAATGACGCTTTATCGAATGAATGCTTTAAATAGATTAATGTTATCGCCAACATAAAATTGCACAATATTTAAATTTCGAATAACACCAATGATAACATGTTCACACATACATTCAAATCTGAAAAGCATTTACATATGGGCATTTAAACACTTTTAGATTTACTAACTTGAAAGCTTGTCTTCTAGGCGTCAGCGGAGACCCTTCAGATATTTGGCCATAACTAGTAGAGTTTGTACCATTGATACGGCATGTATCTAAACGTTTTCGTGGAGGATCGGCGGCCTCTAATTCACTGCGAGATTTTTGAGCGATTTCTTCATCATCTTCCAAAGCTGGACGTCTACGTTTACGATCCAATAACAAAAAATATATTACTTTTTCGGTATTGTGTCTAAAATTGAATAGAAGAGAAAAAAAAAATAAACTTAATCGCTTGTGTAGGGTTAGGTTAACTTACGTTGAACTCAGTAGTTCTTGTATAAGTTTTTCCTTTTCCTTAAAACAACCCAAGGAACAAATGGCATTTAAAACATCAGGATCCACAGCCGAGGCAGAAGGTATAACATGCGTCTGAACCACTTCCATCATGGGTAGCTCCAATTCCAATTCACCCTTACCACCAGCTGTAACCCATGGATGGCGATTTATTTCAGCCAGCTACCAACATAGAAAAGACAAAAAACACACAAACACATACATATTGTATATACGAATATATAACTTTATATTATTTTTATTTTGCTGCTTAACAAACTTATGGGGTAGTAAGTAAGTATTGACTCATTATTCATTTATTGTTTACACTTTTTTACGCGTCGACAGTGAGATGATGATGTTCCTCATCCTTACACATTCCATTCGGTATAAAAGTTTGCTTTCAAATATGCTTGTTTATGCTTCCACTTGTATCTGTGTACCCTATAGACAAATTTGTCATTCTGTCATAGTATTGAATCATAATCACAGAGATTTATCACATCAATAACAATACTTTTTTTTAATTTTCATATTTATGTTCATATATTGGTATTTGTTTAAACTAATGACACCAAATTGACATTGTATATGAGCATTATTATCATTTTTATTTAACCTTGATTACCTTTTCAGAGCAATAATTTATGGATATTTATAAATGAAAAAAGCAAAACTAAATTTAAAAAGCAGTGTATGCCAATGTAGTTTAAACCGCAAGCAACACTCCTTAGTATTACTAAATTATCTATAGTAGTTTAATACCCAAAACTAAACAAAATAACTTTGTTGGAATGACTCACCGTTAGTCGACGTTCTGGATTTACTTCTATCATACCACGCAGCAGACTCTGACAATCGGGTGGCACAAAGTGAGGTATATGGAACACACCCCTTTTAACTTTTTCCAATAGTTGTCGTAAATTGTCATCGTCGAATGGTAGAGCGCCGACTAAAAGTGCGTAAAGGATGACACCGCAAGACCAAACATCCGCTTTACGTCCATCATATTTTTCACCCTTAAAAAGTGAAACAAATGAATATTATTTTATTGCAATTTATGTATGATCGATTGGATTTCAGTGGCATGCCACACTACACAGACAACACTAAATACATATACAATTAACCACTATAAAAACATTAAATAATAACATTGTACTTGTATTGTTCTGTTCTGTTTTGTTTTGAATTGAGGTCATATCTTGTACATTTAGCAGACTTGTACACAATATAATACAAATATGTGTATGTATATGTATTTAATGTCAACATTCGTATGTATAGGTATGTATGTATGTATTATGTAAGTAATTGTTTGTGTTGTCCATCAATTCATTACAAGTTATTGACTTTATATAATTTGCCACTGTAAAAGTTGTGGTTCCTTTCGTACCCTTATAACTTCTGGACAGGCATAATGCGGTGAGCCACATGATGTTTCCAACATCGAACCAGCCGGTTGCAAAGAGGCCATACCGAAATCAGCTATTTTTATATTATTTTTTTCGTCTAGTAATAAATTTTCGGGTTTCAAATCTCGATGACTGTTGAAGAAATTAAAAGTTATTAAAATTAGAAACACTTGTTCATCAACTAAAATTACCATATTGAATGTGAGTGACAAAAGTCTAAAGCTGAGATTATTTGACGGAAAAATTTGCGAGCTTCTTTAGGTGTTAAGCGTCCTTTTTTCACCAAATAATCAAACAATTCGCCGCCCGATACATGTTCGAGTATTAAATATAAATATTTTTTATTCTCGTAGACATCGCTCAGACCGAGAACATGTGGATGATCAATTAATTTCATAATTGCTATTTCACGTTCAACCTGAAAGAGAAAAAGAATAAACACAATTTTGTTAAAAACACGGATTCTCCTTGTAGAAAACAAGTGGTTTATTTCAATCCTATTTCAGCATTCTACATCCGGAAGCCTTTAAAGTCTATCTACTTCTTAGTGATGTCAGCACTAAGAAGCATAGAAATATACTCGAAAATAATGCATACCAAAACATTATGCACATTTGCTACAAATAATTAGATAATTATTTATTCTAAATTCAGTATCTAAAGCATAGCATTAAAATTCTTCAAAAAATTTCGATCCAGTACAATTGTATCAAAAATAACAATTCAGTTTTGCTTTAAAAATGCTTTTTGGGCAATTATTTATATAAGGAAACGGTCTCACATGTTTGTTTTATGATAAATATAATTGTCTTTTAAACACAAATTGCTCTAATAAGAATAACTGAAATCTAACTAAACATTTTTTATTAACAAATCAAATCTATGTTTGCAACATACAGGTCGATAGTGAATTTATTTAATATGAGAATTATTATACCCTTCACCTTCATGAGAATGGTATATATAAGTTTGTCATTCCGTTTGTAATTTCCACAATATAATTTTTCGACCCTATAAAGTATATATATTCTGGATCCTTATAGATAGCGGAGTCTATTAAGACATGCCCGTCTGTCTGTTGAAATCAATTTTCTGAAGTCCCCAGATATCTTCGGGATCCAAATCTTCAATAATTCTGTCAGACATACTTTCGAGAATTTTGCTATTTAAAATCAGCAAAATCCATCCACAAATAAGGAAGATATGAACAACAGTTAATTTTCTCATAAACAGATGGCGCTGATCAAATAAAGTGTTTAAGTGTGTTCTTAAACCGTAATATAAATGTGTAAAAAGTTTTCGAAAACTTTCAGTGTAATATAAATGTGTAAAAAGACAGTGGTTAATTTTTTTTAATTGTGTTTGTGTACATTTAAATAAATAAAGACTTGTTATATTTTCTTCAAAGTACTTGACGCTTTTATTTTGCATTTAAAAAGAATCCAGTTTATTTAAAGGAAATAAACCACCGTTTTTAAAAGGTAAAAACGTAACAATATAATATATACAATATCTGCATCCGCAACAAAGGTGAAGGGTATATAAGATTCGGCATAGCCGTGTTTTTAAGTAACATATTATAAGTATTTACATGCACTGTTTCGATCCTCCTAATTATACCCTACACCACAATAGTGGGGAGGGTATGTATATTGGATTTGTGCTGATGTTTGTAAAGCCCATAAATATTGGTCCAACACCTATCTTAAAGTATACCGATCGACTCAGAATTACTTCCTGAGTCGATTTAACGATGTCCGTCCGACTGGCTGGCTGTCTATGTAAAGGTTGTGTGCAGAGTACAGGTCGCAATTTGGAAGATATTTCAATTAAAGTTGGTACGTGATATTTTTTCGATCCAAGGATGGATAAGATTGAAACTGTTTGAAATCGGTCCATTATTTCACCTGGCCCCCATATAGGGTTGCCAAATATAAAATCGACAAAAAAAAAAGTACAAATATCAAATCGAAGTAAAAACAGCAGTACAAATAAGAAAAATAATTGCACTTTTTATTTTAAAAAAAATCATAAAATTCATCACATAAAAGAAATAATTGATGTAACTAAGAACTAGGAAATTCAGTATTAACAATAACAATTCAATGAAGAAAATAACAAATAATATAAACAAAACAAAATAAGAGATCATAGATATTTTTGTGTAATAAAAAATAACTTGAAATTAGTCAGGTATATTAGATTTTATTTTAAAAAAATAAATTCTATTCTATATTAAATGTTTTAATACAACTTGTTTTTTGTCAACTTGCAAAAATAAAAAATATTTATCGCTTTTTGGACTTGGTTAACTATTCCATTTTTGCCATTTTCTGAACTTGCTTCTTTTATACACTAAGCAAAATATTTGCTATCGATTAAGAAATTCTTCCTTAAAAAACAATAAAAAAAAAGTACAAAAAGAAGTACAGAGGCTGAAAAAAGTACATTTGCGTACTTCTTTAGGTATTATGCAGACAGAAAAACAATTAGTAAAAAAAAAGTTGTAAAGAATTGGTTAGAAAGTCAACCATTCTCGATTTTAAAGTGGCCTCTACAGTCGCCGGATATAAATCGGATCGAAAACTTTTGGAGCTACATTAAGGCTAAACTATACAAGAACCCGGAGCCTCCAAATGGCGTAAATGAACTATGGACCCGCGTAAGAGATATTTCGGAGTCTATTCCAAACAAAATGGTGGCAAATTTTTACAACAGCATGCCAAACCGTCTCAAAGAACTTGCAAAAGCTACAGGTTTGTGGACCAAATATTAATGAAAAAAATATATTAACATAAAAAAATATTGCTGGGTGCAAAAGTGTAACTTTTGAGGATTTTAGGTTACACGTGTTTTATTAATTATAATGAAGTCAATTATGTTTGTGTTATAATTACTAGAAAGGACAATAAAAAAATTTAATTAAGAACATTTTGTAGTTTTTTTTTAATTTGTAAATAATGGAGGTTTATTTGCGGGAATATCGTACATTGTTACATTTTTGTTCCTCACTGTACATACGAGTATGCACATAATTTGTAGTTGCAATTAGGTATAATATACAATATACTTCAATGAATTAAATATTAATGACTGATAAATTTGCGAAATAACTGACCTATATAAACCAAATTTAATATCAATCGTCCTTCGGCCGAAAAAAATGTTCTCGACCTATACTCTTATAAGCTTAACATGGACACCCAGCTAGCTAGACGAACGGACCCACATGGTGTAATCGACTCAGAAAGTGATTCCGATTTGTTACAAACAACAGCACAAATACAATATACCTACCCTCCCTAATATGGTGGTATAGGGTATCTTAAACAAGACATGTAGTACTTGGTGCAGCTAAGTTAAATGCAGAACTTACTTTTGTCCTAATTATTGCTTGTGCATAAAACAGTTCACATCTAACACTGAGATAACAGTGAAAAATAATAATAAACAGGTAAGAGTTTATATTCTTATATACCCATCAACAAATCTCCTATTATAGGGCGAACTTCATAAAATATTGCACCGTAATTTCTATTTATTTTAGGTTTATTTTAGTTAAATTTCATCTTAATAACGATATTTATAAGAATTTTATGCATATTCCTGTTATAATCAAAAACATTACACTTTGTTTATATTTTTGCAGTGTGCAACATAGTTATTCTCGGTATTGGCGCTTGTGTGGGCGCTATGGCCAATAATAGACCAACTTTTACAAAAGTCAAGGAGTACTCCTCATAAGGGAACTATAACATATTACTAGCCAATCATCATAAAAATATGTACGATGATTTATATTTATATTTATATGCGAATTATTTGTGTTGAATTTCAACGTAATAGTGATTTTTTATAAGAGATTTATGCGCATTTAAGTGATTTTTCGAAGTGAACTTTATATGGGGAATACGTGCAAATATGGACCGATCGTCATAAAATTGTGTGTGAATATTTTTATATATATTTGGACTATTTGTATCGAATTTAAGCTTGCTGCTGATTCCTATAAGATATTTATGCGCATTTAGGTTAATTTCGGAAGTGGACTTCATATGGGGCTATTATATATCATCATTATCATATAGAGATTGATGATATTTATATATGTATGTACTATTGTGTTGAATTTTTTTGGAGGTGTGGTCTAATATGGACGGTATCGTCATGAAATTTAGTACGACAATTTAAATATGTATAAAGAGTATTTGCGTTGAATTTCGACTTGTTAGTTATTTTTAAAGAAGATTTGTATGCATTTAAATGATTTCCGGAAGTAGACTTTATATGAGGGCTGCGGTCAAATATGAGCCGATCATCAATTGAGGTTGATGATTTTTATATATGACTATTTGTGGTTTTTATAAGGGATTTATGCGCATTCATATGATTTGCGGAACAGGAATTTATATGGGGGTTATCGTCAAATATGAACGATCGGCATAAAAATGGGAATGAATATTATATCGATTTTTTGTGAGATTTATGCGCGTTTAACTGATTTGTGGAACTAGACTTTATATGGGGGCAGTGTTCAAATATGGACAGATTATCATGAAATTTAGTACTACAATTTGTAAGTCGATTTGGATTATTGTTGATTTTCAACTTAATAGTGATTTTTATAAATTTATGCGCATTTGAGTGATTTTCGGAAGTGGTCTTTGTATGGGGCTATGTCAAAATATGCACCGGTGCAACCAAAATATATTTTTGAAATTTCACCTTTCATGAAACATATTTTTGCCAAATTTTGTATAGATACTACTTTTCTGCAGATATTTATCTGCCATAAGGCCATATTCCGGGAAGACATTTGTATGGGGGCTATAAGAAATCGTTAACCGATTCCTACCATTTTCAACAAAATTTGTCCCTCTATAGTAAAAATAAAGTGTACAAAATTGCATGCTATTATCTGCATTATATTTGAAAAAAATATCTAGGTAGTCTGAAATTTGTATCTATAACTCGGATCCCACTGGCCTGGATTTTTTCCCATTTTCAATACCAAACATTTCGGTTAATGAAGCTTTGGTTAAAATTTCATGGTTCTATATCTTTAACGTGCCTCCAACAGATCGTCATAGAATCTTATAAGGGCCCAGAATATATAGACTCTACCACCATTATTTTGATGTGTTACAAACGGAATGACAAAAATAATATACACCCCTTTTTGGTGGTGGGTATAAAAAAATTAAATCCATATTTAAAACCATTACCAAATTTTATAGGATTAAATAAACATTTTTTTTGAATCCAACGCTCGTAATATTCCCAAATTTTGTCAAAATCCCTAAATCCGTGCAAGAGAAATTTTTAATGCAAATCAATTTTCAAATCTACAATTTGCCGATAAATCGCCTAATTTTATAAACTTCAGATATTATAATTAAATGATTTCCAAAAGTCGTTATACTGAAAAGGTGCCAAATAATACATACACATACATACATATGTATACATATACATATTTATATGTGTACTTTTTAAATAATTAAATTAGTTAAGCAACCATGTTGATTTTTCAATAAATTAATACAATAAAAAGTGATTTTGTTTATATTTACTACATATAATGTTAGTATTTACATACGAATTTGTTTATAAATTTCCAAGTGAGCATATTTACATACCTCAATATCTATGGTTGTCTTACCAATATATATTAACTTGACCAAAACTAATTACAAAGTCAATTAAAAGGATAGAGTAATAAAAGTAACACAAACTAAATAAGAAAATTAAAATCCGTTTAAGGAAAAGGGAAACTAACACTCACTGCACAAAACGCCAACAACAACAGAATAGAACTCTTTCATAAAAAGGGGAGAGGTTTGTTTTCGAATTAGATTGGCAGTGCTTGTAGAATAGAGGACAAGGTAAACTACTTTTAATTGGATTGCGTGATAAAAATAAAACATGACAACATTTAAACCTCAAGTTCATTTGGTCTCTCACGCAATAAGGATAAAGAAAATTAAAAATATTGCAAGTACAAGAATCCGTTTGAGAACAACATGGCGACATATGGTTGCTGAGGTCGATTGATTAGGACACGTGTTTTAACAACAATTTTCAAATTAACATTTAGCCGTTTAAATATAAATAAAATTGACTTTTGTTCATAGCATTTGTATTGAAATATGTACATATATACAATATAACTCACCTTCATTAACACAGATTCACTTAATTTTTCACGATTTATTATTTTAATGGCCACTTTTTTCCCAGTTACACAATGAACTCCCAATTTGACCAGACCTGTAACGAAAGGAAAACATAAAAGATGAAGTAATGAAATTATTGTGAATGCATACGTTTACATATAGTTTTTATAGTTGTTAATATTAAATCTCTTTATACAAAGGTACATATGTACGTATAGCATATACATACATATTTATAGAAAGTACATATGTGCAAAGGGTTCATTCATAAGTGCCTACATATAAAAATTTATTTAAACAAAATTTACTGCTACAGTACACACATCTTTGCAAATATTTAAAGAAAAAGACGTATCCACTGAAAATATATTTTATATTATTCGGTTTATCTGAAAAACTTGTTTACTTGGGTCAATTAATAATAGAAATTTAGTCTCATGTTTTTGATAATGTTTAGCTTTCTAAAACACTTACACACAAACAAGTTCAAATTTGTCCTAAAAATTGCGGTTACACTTTTTCCAGTAAATATTTGTCATGCGAAATTTGAAATTTATTTATTTATTTTTGCAAATACAGTAACTATGTGCGTATGAATATGTGTATAATATTACCGCTTGATGAAAAATCATTTACTTTCTCACAAAGTTTAAATTTTATTGTTAAGTCTACATCACGAATTCCCTGAAACATGGCGAGTAAATTGACCTTGGCTCTTTTGATATAGACAGATTATCAATATAAATAATATTTATGTGATTTAAAAATAAATTTTGTGATTTTTACACCCCTTACCAATACAAATGGTAAATGAGTGTATATGTACATATATAAGTTTGTCATTCGGTGGGTAATATTGAGATATATTCATCTGAGACCCAACAAAGTATATATATTCTTATGAAATTCCAAGTCCATTGAGCTACGTCCGTCTGTCTGTCTGCCTACCAAGAGAGAACAAGAAGTTTTCATTTCATTCAGGAACATATTGATTTACTTGTTGTTAAACTGCCGTATTTATACCCTTCACCATAATGAGAAGGGTATATATAAGTTGTCATTCCGTTTGTAATTTCCACAATATAATTTTCCGACCCTATAAAGTATATATATTCTGGATCCTTATAGATAGCGGAGTCTATTAAGCCATGTCCGTCTGTCTGTGTGTTGAAATCAATTTTCTGAAGTCGCCAAACATCTTCGGGATCCAAATCTTCAATAATTCTGTCAGAAATGCTTTCGAGAAGTTTGCTATTTAACCCTTAAATACCTGAAATTGAAAACACGTTCAAATTGCAGAAATAAATTTTTGTTCTATAGCATGTATTTCATCTGCAAATTACGGATTTCAGTTCCAATTCAGAAAAAAATACTCCTGGAAAGTTCCAGGACAAAAACAAGGAAGACAGTCTGTAGACGGTCTTAGTAGCTAAACGGAAAAAAACCGTTTTTTTTAATATTCAACTGATGACCGTCTATAGACGGTCTTAGGCATTAAAGGGTTAAAATCAGCAAAATCGGTTTAGGCCAACCAGAGTTATGGACCAATATGTGAGACAACCTCCATAAAAATTTGATATTTTTTTGTCCATTTTATTGAAATATTTTGAAATAAAATAAAAAATTTTTTTGAGCTCGAGGCCAATTATTTGTAAAAAAAAAATGTATATATTATTTATTAAATTATTTCTTCTAATATTTCGATATCCTTCGGATATCATTCCGAAAATTACTTCAACACTCATAAATCTCTTATAAATAAGGGTACCAATCCAAAATTTTACACGGATCATTTACATGCATGCCTAAATCAAACTGCTGGATTTTGAGAATATCGGTCCATATTTGACTATAAGGACTACTTCCCAAATCCACGTTAATTCTATTCGACGTGAAATATCCTCATATGAATGAAAATCACTGTTCCAAAATTTAAGAGGATCGGCCCATAATTTGTCATAACTGCCATATAAGAACCATTTCCAAAAAAACAAATAAATTCGGGTCAAAAATATTCTTTTTGGATTTAACCCATATTCGGTCCATATTTTATAATCATGATATATATCGTTAGAAAGGTACCTTTTATTTAATGTATTACAAATTATCAGACACCCAGTAGTTCCCTAGATATAGGCCTATATATTTTCAACTTTACGAGCACGCCCCCTCGAAAATAGGCGTGACCGCCAACAAATTTTTTTTGCTGGCATCTCCTCTAAAAGCCCTATTTGATGAAGTTTTTTTTTTTCTTTTTTTTTTTTTGAGCAAAGTCACTAAATCCGAATTGTTCTTCTTTTGTATACTGTGTTTGTTAAATTACACTCAAGATTATTATGAACATCAGACAAACTCTGTAAATTATGGTAAGAATTGGTAATTAAATCAATTAAAAATGGTGAAAATTAGACAAAATTTCAAAATATTTAACATAAATTATGTTGGTCGTAAAATTGTCTTTCAAACAATATATCAAATACTAATAAACTTTGCACTAAGATTGAATGGAGAACGCAGAATGAGGATATTCTAGTCCTATAACCAGTGTAGTTTTTGTATTTCTTATTACGTTTAGGTGGAGGGTATTTAAGATTCGGCACAGCCGAATATAGCACTCTTATTTGTTTTAATATAGGTTTGACAACCTCTGCATAATGGAATATACAAGTTTGAAAAAATGCCGACACAACTTACACTATAATGTTGCATTCCACGTAATACAAATTATACAAATATGGGAAATGAATAGACCTGTATTACTAGATAAGGCTAAAATATGGGAAATAAAATGATCAGATGAATAATTTCTGGAACATTTAAGATTTAGAGCCACTTACAAAATCTAACATCGAAAATAAAAGTTTGGAAATGCGTTTATTAGAGTAAATTTTTTAATATTTGAACCAGTCAGTAACCATTATTTTATAATTTTGCTCAGCTTTAATTCATAACAAATTCAGAATATTATTTAATCATTATTTAAAATAGTAAGGGATACCTTCGTTGCCAAGTGTCAATTAGTCTGAACGTTTGGGATTAAAATAATTATAAAGTTTTCAGAGCTTTCGAAAATTCTCAAAAAAAAAACTTTGATATTAATATGTATTTTTTAACGCAACTGTAAATAAATGCATGCAAAAAGGTTTGTTTGTAAATTGGGCATAACTTTGTGCATAGTCGTATGTATTTATTAATAAGTAGCTACGTACCCGTTTGTCCTTTGCCGAGTGTTTTTTCCAGACGATATGGTCCCACATATTGGCAATTTTCTATTGTTGTATTATTTTCCTTCTGCATTTTGTTATCTCTGGCTTCGGCCCACGTTCGCACTTCCTAAATCACATGAATATTCCATGCACTTTGGCCAGCAGGGGTTGTCCCAAATTTGTTTGCTTGTTTTGCTTCCTACAGCTCCTAGTTCTTGCTCTTCTTGTTTAGTTTATTTTATTTGTTAGTGTTGTTCTTGTTTTTATTACGTTTCCTTCTAATAATCACACTCTCTCTCCCCTTCGCCTAAAAGTATGCGTTTGTGTTTGGGCATATGTATATGAATGCAAATGCTAATGGAAATGTGTGGTAGTGCTTGCTGTGTTTTATAGTTGCTATTTTTGTTGCAGTTGTTGTTGATATTTGTATTATTCAGTGCAGGCAAATTGGGTTAAAGTTTCCTTCTAATTACTTTGGCGTGTTTACGAAAGTTTTATTGCTTGTTGTTGTTTGTTGCTAATGTGTGTTGGTAGGTTGGTTATTGCAATTCGAGTTGCAAGTGTGAGTTGCCGCTCTTAGAAATACCATCTGTCCGTCTGTTTTTGTCTAACGCCTGCTTTTTTGGTTATTGCAACAATGGCTGCCACTGCTACTGTTGCCGTTTTGCTTGAATCTCAAGTGTATGCTGTTGTTTTATTCATGAATTATCGTATTTTGCACAGACGAATACATTTAAATTCTGTGCTTCCAGTATTTAGAATATTGTTGTTTTTTGCCTTGTAAATATAAGTACATGTGTAGTTAAAGGAGAATGAACCGAAAGCATGAATTAACACCTAAAATCAAGTAGAAAAGAAAGAAATTGTTCATTATTCAAGCTGTGTTATTTAATTACAAGCAGTTGTCTGCAGTTGATTTGTTTTCATTTGCCCGTTAAAAATGAAATTCATTAAGATTTTAAGATTTGATTACAATAAAACATGTTCATATGTATTTGAGCAATTCATTAAATTTAAAGTGTGTATTTAATATCCACTTAAGTGTATACATATTTTGGTTTTCATTATTATACTATATACATATGTGTATATGTGTGTGTTTGTGTCATTTTATTGCTACATGCGCTAGTTTTACTCTTGTGTATGACAAAGGTCTGAACAATGAAAATATTTTTCACTAAAAAAAAAATATACACATTGATACGAGTATTTTGAATGTCCTAATTTTATAAAGTTTGTTTTGTTTTCTTTGGTCCTTGATAGAAACATGCATGCAGCACATGCTCACTTGTGTGTCTTGCTATTTATTTATTTTTTTTTTTTGTTATTTATACTTGTATGCATTGTATTGTTGAACTTGCTCAGTTGAATTATGATTTTATTGACATGTTTTGTGAAAAGTTCATGTCGGCAGTATATGGCTATATTCAATAAACAAAATTCCTATTCGTACAGTAAAATCTAATACTAGAGGCCAACAAGAATTAAAATCTTAAAAATTGTCTCATGTCATGCATGAAATTTTAGGATCAATTCTGTATTATTTGGTAAAGTAAACTGCATTTCCAAACTCATTGCGTGTTTTAAAATTTTAATTGATTATATTAATTGTATATCTACTTATATGCACAGAAGTCATACTACTAAAACTTTTGGGTGATCGGTCCATTTCATATATCCCATTTCTACACAGAGCACATATACTGTGTGTAGGGTATTATTTGGACAGGTTGGACCGACTATACTTTCTTATTTTATTTTGTAGAATGATGTAACTATATAAATCGACATAATTTTTAGGAAAATTTATTTAACAAGATATTTTTTTGCCTTTTATTTATTGTAGCATAATTTTCTAAATGAACTAACAATAAGTATTTCATACCCTTAATCTAATAAATATTATTTATTAAGTCAAGCCAGTGCCGGATGAAAACTTTTTATTTTTCTGTTGTTCTGATTAAATTTGCAGTAATTATTGTTATATTCGGATTGGGCCTGCTGTATATCTCCTCAATCGATGTAGCCACTATTCATTACGTTGCGGACCAATTAATTTTTGTAGATTTTGAGCTTCTTTTAATATTTGATCTCAGACGTCATTTCCATTTGTAAAATATTGAACTCACAAAAACAGGTTTTGATTGTATACATTCTCTAAAAAATTGCTGTGATTGTCTGCTATTAAAATTATGTATGTACATATATACATATGTAAATGAATTGATTTTTAACAAAAATCGTTTCGTGTACCTACAAATATATGAAAGAATATTTTAACAATAACTTAAAGATTTTGAACATAATTGCCAATTCAATATATACGAATGTGACAATTCCAGGGGGGTTACTCTCTATTGCGATGCGAAAGCAAATTCGATGCGTAAGAGTATCAATTTGTACGCTTATCGCATCGAATTTGCTTTCGCATCGCAATAGAGAGTAACCCCCTAGATTGAGTTATAATAAAATTTCTCAATTGTTTAATGTAAATAAATGTACGGTCCACTTTAATCGACACTAACATTTATTTCTTTTAATTCCTCTTTCAATTAAATTGTTCAATACCATGACACAGAGACAACTGCATACGTTCCCAGCTAGCATTTTTAATCGTAGAGGACACTTCTGCGATCGGAGCTGGCGATTAAATTAATCGTCTGCGATGTCGCATTCCGATCGCGGAAGTTTAGTGCAACGGGAGAAACTGTGTCATGACGGCGACTCTTCCATATGAGTCGTCTACGATGCGATGAAAGCATAATTTTTAAGAGATAAATACGATCGTTGACTGCAAACAATCTTCCAATGCTCGCCAAAATGCGTAAACGGCGATTCACTCGTCCAAGCGAAAAATATAAATCTACTCTAACAATCGTCTGAACGATTAAAAAAAGAGTCGCGAAATGATCGCGCTCGTCAAGCAATCATCCAAATGCTAGCTGGGTTATTGGATGATATTAGAAGTCTATGTACAGCAAGATAGCGAAATACATCTTAAACTCGTGCTTACAAGATTACTTTATACATACATATGTATTAAGAAGCTAAACAATTAATTTAAAAATTACTTAATATTAAAATTAAAGCATATTTGCATAATAGGATATTTGCATAAGAGTACTATAGACAATTTAGAATTGTGAACTTCCTAAATGAGTTATGTACTTAACAAAACTGTACACAAATCAAAGGCTAAAAAAATTAGTTTAAATATTTAAAAATGTTTAGTGGCCATAATCAAATCAATTAAAAACCCATGTTGAAAACTCTGTAAGAATTCAATATAAAATTCCATTAACTATGCTAATTTTTTTTCCTCAAAGTAACGTTTATTCAGCACGCAATGAATGTCATAGACCACAAACTAAACTAAGAATAATATTCTCTCATACAAATAGCACGTTGTGGCTGAGAATAATAAATATGAAAATTATTTTACGAACAGAAACACACACTCTTCACCCTCATAGCAGAGGAGAACATACACACTCATTGATAAATTGACACTTAATATTACCATTTACCGGACAAGTGAATAACTAAAACAAAATATTCCATCAAAAAACAACAGAAATAAAAAAAAAATAATAAAAACGTAACTTTATTATAAATTTTACTAAATAGAACACCTGTCGGATACTTGTAGGCAACACAAGTGACGGCATAATAAAAGTCAATTACCGTCATCAATCTCTTGTTTTCAACTCAAGCCATAAGTTTGTTTCGTGTCATCTAATGTTGTGCATATGTTTTTTAGTATTTATATTGTGGATGTATTCTCCATCATTTACTTCATATCAAAAATTGTTTATAACCAGGATAACCAAAAAAAAAAGCATATATACAGACATAAAGCTTTAAAGGATTATGCTGCCCACCCTGCCGAAATGCCACACACATATTACATCAGGAAGAAAAACTACGTATTTTCTTGTATTTACTCTGAAGCACAATATTGATTTAAAAATAAATTTTGTGATTTTTATACCCTCCTGAGGTAAATATACATATGTATGTACATATGTAAGTTTGTCATTCCGTGTGTAACATTGAGAAATATACATATGAGACCCAAAAAAGTACTCGTTTGTATAGATATTCTTGATCCTTATGAAATTCGATTGAGTAGATTGAGCTAGGTCCGTCTGTTTCTCTGTGTAAAACACTCTCACGCTTAAAATACGTCACCAAAATCATCAAAGTTTACAATAACACTTTTATAATTCTCATATGAAGTTTGGTATTGAAAATCAGCAATCAGCGGTATGGTATAAGAAGGGTTATGGACCAATATGTGTGACAACTCCATCACAATATGATATTTTTTACTAGTTTTTTTCTATTTTGTTGAAATATATTGCAGATAATATCATGCAATTTTGTAGACGTTACTTATGCGATAGTAGAACAAACTGTGATGAAAATAGGAAAAATCGGTCCATGACTTCTCATAGCCCCCATACAAATTTCTTTCTGAAATATATTTCAGTGGTACATATATAAATGCATATAAAATTGCAATATCAACACAAAATTTAGTAAAAACAAGGTAGAGTGCAATATTCGGCTGTGCCGAATCTTAAATACCTTCCACCTAAACGTAATAAGAAATACAAAAACTACACTGGTTATAGGACTAGAATATCCTCATTCTGAGTTCTCTATTCAATCTTAGTGCAAATTTTATTAGTATTTGATATATTGTTTGAAAGACAATTTTACGACCAACATAATTTATGTTAAATAATTTGAAATTTTATCTAATTTCGACCATTTATAATTGATGTAATTACCGATTCTTACTGTAATTTACAGAGTTTGTTTGATTTTCATAATAATCTTGATTGTAATTTAACAATCTATAAAATTAAAACATTTTTCCATATTCACAACAAGTTAAGAAACAGAGTATAAAAAATAATAATATATAAGATGAGGCTTTTTTGTTTGAATTTGATCGCAATAACATTATTTACAAAATATTTATGGGTAGCATAGAAGAAATGGACCAATTATGGACTGATAGCTTCTAAATCCAGTATCCACTAAAACTGTTGGTTCGATATCGATGGAAATGGTTCTTATATGGCAGCTATGACATATCTTCTTAAATTTTGGAAGAGTTATTTTCATGCATATAAGGATATTACACGTCGAATTTCAACATAATAACGTTATATTTAAGATATATATTAGTATTAACGTGGATTTCGGAAGTGGACCATATATGGGGGACATAGTCAAATATGGACCGATATTCTCAAAATACAGCAGTTTGATTTAGGCATGCATGTAAATGATCCGTGTAAAATTTTGTATTGGTACCCTTATTTACAATAGATTTATGAGTATTAAAGTGATTTTCGGAAGAGGGCTTTATATAAGGAATACGGTTAAAAATGGACCGAAATTATGTGGGATGATTTTTGTGTATATGTAAATGATCTGTGCAAAGTTTTGAGTCGGTACCAATATTAATACAATATATATAACTATAAATTACTTTTTCGGATGTGGTCCTTGTATGGGAGCTATGATCAATTATGGCCCGACCACCATAAAATCCAGTACGACAATTTATTTATCTATACGGATTATTTATGTCGAATATTAGCCGTTTAACATTATATATGTATGTCAGTTTTATACGTATTTAAGTGAATTTTGGAAGTGGACTTTATATGGGATCTGTGGTCAAACATAGACCGAATAAAAAAACTTCGTTTTGCGATTTCTTTTTGCATGAAAGTGAAATCTTAAATCAAGATTTTTTTTGTATCGCTCAATAATTTTGAAATAGCCCCATACAAAGGCCACTTCCAAAAATCACTTCAATGAACATAAATCTTTTTTCAAAATGACTATCAAGTTGAAATTCGACAAGCATAATCAAAATATACATTTAAATCATTGTACCAAATTTCATGATGATCGGTCTATATTTGACCGTAGTCGCCTCATAAAGTCCAGTTCCGAAAATCAATAAAATGCGCAAAAAATAACTGCTATTTTAAAATTTTGCAAAAAGTATGTATTTATTCATAAATAGCTATCTTGTCTCCTTCAAAGTAATCCCCCTCATATATAATACACTTATGCCAGCGTTTTTCCAATCCTCGAAACACTTTTGAAACGCGGTTTTTGGTATCGCCAACAGCTCCTGTTTCGCTTTTTCTTTTATCTCCTCAATCGTATACAAACCAATAAGAAGAATGACATTGTTTACTCTTACAATAGTTTTGCAAGATCAAACAGCATCAAATAAAATAAGACTAAATATTAGTTGTGTCTTGTCCTAAATATATGAAGTTTTTTTTAATAAATAAACGAGTTTAAAAATATTTTATTTAGTGGATACGTCTTTTTCGGCAAATATTTGTCAAGTATTGAGCTCATAAGCAAATTGTTTTCATTTGAATTTGTTCTGCATGTCACGTTCTTGTATCAAATTCATTGTTCACTTCTGATTAAGCGACTGAAAACTTCAATTCGAAAACGTATAACGTACAAAACTCATTGGAACTAAAACATAGACTTAACGAGATAAGATTGGAAACTAACGATGTCATGGTGCCGTTCGACGTGGTATCATTATTCACTAATATTCCTGTTCATCTGGCAATTAGAATCATATTGGGAAAATGGGAAACCCTAAGAAGATACACTAAAATAACAAAACGAAGATTCTTAACGATTCTCCAATTTTTCTTCACCGACAACAATTATTTCACATTTGACAACAAATTTTACCATCAACTACAGTATTTTTCGGTTAATTGAGCCTACGGTTAATTGGTTTCCACGCTTAATTGAACCACATGACCGGGCAAAAATATTGCATATGAAAACACATGTAAATTTTCTCGGATAATTGAACCCGGTTAATTGATTTTTCCGCTTAATTGGTTCAAAATTCATGTCATCAAAAATACATTTCCTCTTACTTTTACCCGGTTAATTGCATTATTAATGAAAAATAATCTGCCATTTTTGCACATACATATTTGACATCATTTTTGAAAAACACTGGGTGGCATCTCTACTATGTATATACATATATATATATGTTTATTGCTAAGGATAAATACATGGTGCAACTATACAAGGTGAGTGCAGTAGCCCAGCTGACTGACTTTGTTTACTTATATCAAAAGTAATACTTTTTCAAGTGTTTTTGGCAGTAGTACATTATTTTACACAAACAAAATGCCTGTTGTTTCTGTTTTGTGTTGTATTTGTTGTCGATTTGCACTCACCTTGTATAGTTGCACCATGGATAAATACCTGCGTATACACATATATGTAAATTTTTTTCTGTTACTTGCATTTTTTTTCGTTTAAGGTAAAAAAAAAATTATTTTGAAAAACTTAAAGTGCACATATGCGATTTCTTTTAATTCATTAGTACATAGTTCCAATTATTCGTGATTTCTGTAATTGAACAAACTGTTCAATTAAACGGGATTCTTGTAATTGACCGAAGCGTTCAATTAAACGGGTATCGGCTAATTGGTTCCCCGGTTAATTGAACAAAAAGTTGTGCAAATTTTGATGTGCAATTAACCGAAAAATACTGTATATGGTATGCCACTGGGGAACCCGTTATCACCGACAATTACAAACATAGTTTTGGGCGCACTACTTATAATTAAGTATGTAGATGACCTGTTTGCGATTATAAAGAAAGCAGACGAGGAAATAATGCTAAAGACACTAAACGTATACCACAACAAGAACGTGGGAAAAACATGAAAATACCATATTTGGACATGAACATTATTAGAGAAAATGGTAAAATAATAACTGGTTGGTACACAATACCAACTACATCAGGCAGGTTAATAAATTTTATCTCTACACAACCATTAAAAATGAAGACAAATACAGCAATATACTTAATTACTGCAGATCAGCGATGAACAATTTAAAAGCAAAATTAATAATAAAATCATTAATAAACAAAGCTTTTGAAGAAACAAATATCAAAGGAAATAAAAAATCAGAATCAGAAACAGAACAATATTTTTACAGTGTACCATATATCCCGAGACTAACTGAGACAAAAACAGTAAAGAATTTAAGCTGTGTTCATGTGGAATGTCACTTTTCTACCCATATGCGATTTCATGTGTATGTCAAAATTTGAGTTTTCATACGGTTTATAAATTACATGTTCATATGTTGGTTATGTCACATACATATGTACTTACTTTTGTTAACTCCTTTTCAATTTTTCCCTCCATTTTCAATAATAAATTTGTGTGTTTTTTTTTGCATTTTTGTTTTACTATTAGGTATAAATTATATTTATTAAAATTTCAATTAATTTTTGCCGCCACAAAATTTTAGTTATAAAAAACAGCTGATGGCAGATGGTTTGTCACTTGAAGATAAAACTCGTTCTAAATACAAAACTGTCATATGTATTGCACACAGATATTGTTTGAAAGTGTTCAGACTATATGTACAAATTTGACATGCGATAAAGTGACAGTCCACATGACAAATACACATAATGTGAACACAGCTTTAATCACAGACAAAACAGCAACAATTGCACACAGATCAATACACTAAGGCAATTTTTTACATACAACAAAACAAAACTGGACATATGTAAAATGGATAATGTGGTGTATGAAATAAAATGTAAAGGTAACGAAAGGGAAAGGTGTAATATGGTTTACATTGGAACAACAAAAAGAAGACTAGAGACGAGAATTCATGAACACAAAACAGATGTAAAAAAAAGAAAAAATAACGACGGCACTATCTCTGCATGTAAAAGATTGCAATCACGAAATGGACTTTGACAACATAAAAATACTAGACAGAGAAACGAGAGAGAACAAACGTTACACTTTCGAAAGTTTACGTATACAACAAAACATTAAAAATACGATGAACACCTGAAGACAAGGATAACACAAAACTGCAATATTCCGCTTCAATAGTTAATGATTAGAATTAATTATGGTTCTGTGATGTTAGCATTAAGTTTGACTTATTATTCAGTGTTTGTGTAGTATTTAATTTATTAATTATTTAATTCGGTGTCGTGTAGTCCAGTTTTTTAAAATTAAATAATTGAAAAGTACAATACAAATGTAAACCTTAATTCGTAAGTTAAACTATGATTTTATAAAAGTTCTGGATTTAATTATAATTGTTATCTATTTGTTACTAGAATATTACGAAAATAAAAGTACCTCTGATGAAACGTTGGGTAAAACAAATATATAAAAAGAACTATAAATGTTTTTTATTTACATTTGTTGAAAGGAAAAGAATGAATTATTGATCAAAATAGCCCGTGAGGAAATACAAAAACCTCAATAATAATATAAAACCTACAGTTGTTTAATATATCCTCGTTGGCACTTTTGGATAGTCTAATGCTTGGTTTTCACTATGTCATTTTTGTTGTCAAATTGTTTAAATTGTTGAAAATTGTATGAAAAGGGGTTGTCTATGGCGTCTAATGAGATTGCAATCATGATTGCAAACATAGATGACGCCATATGAAACCAAGCATTAGACTTCAATCGGTTGCGCGGAACTAAAAAAATCTCCTTCTTTAAGCTTATATGTTCGCCCAGTTAAGTAGCTTATGTGTGTTTACGGGTAAGTCGCGTTTCAACTTGTATAAACACTTTAGAAATGTCGAAAAAAAAGTGCATAACAATATATAATTCTTCTTCAAATGCTTATCTTACGATTTTAAAACATCTATGGATTTGTTCGATAGTTTTCTTCTGTGATTTCTTCTATGTCCAAACTGATGGTTCGAAATACAATTGTTTTCAATTAAAATCGGATATCACTTGTTTATGAGTAGCTTTTCAAAAAGCTTTGATATATTCGACAATAGGCTGATGGGTCTATATGATTCTACTTTTGTGTGATTTTTTCCCCGGCTTAGGTATTATGGTAACCACTAAAACGTTCCATTCTAGCGAATAATATACAATAGCGTTTTCATATTAACTAATTATTATTAACTAATTAAATTTCAGAAATAAGAAACTAAATATTGCAAAAGTTCTTTTAAGTATTTATTTAGTAAGTTGAAACATTGGGCTGTTTCGATATGACGCAAGTTCTGCGCCAAAGTTTTTTTGTGTGTATGTACTACATATTATTTATTTCATCTAAACAGGTTAAATTTTATCGATGATGCAATCCAAGTTCATAGTCTTGTATCAAAACAACCCTTAGCACTGAAAATACAATAGAATGATCCAGTAGCAAATTTTTAGCAAAGTAGATTACTTTGTATATTGATTGCATCTTTTAACAATATACTCGTATATTGTACAATATGAGGTTGATTTGAGCGACCGATAGAAACTCACTATCGTGGCAATAAACAAATTGTAATTTTTATACAAAAAATTGTACAAAATAGTTAATTGTCAGCGTATAAATAAAATGTGTTACTGGTAATATAAAAAAAAAATATTTGTTCAGTTTTATACCAGAAATAAAAAATTAATTTTACGATAATTCAAAGAGAAAATTTTTTATAATTAGCTGTAAGATTCTAAATTTTATTAAGATAAACATTTATATTCATGATAAATTAAATATTGTGTTTATTGTAAGATCGTAATTAATATTTCATGTAATGTTTTGCATTAAATCTAATTTGTACAAGAGTTTATGGGTTTACCACCAAAGAAAAGCATTGTTATATGTAGAATCATAAAATACGCAAAGAAGAAGTAGTTAAAGAATTTGTCATAAAACATTGTTCACATAAAATCCAGTGCTCCTCCATGATTTTTTTTTTACCTGGTGACAAATACAATGAAATAATGTAATAAATGTAGGTGTTTATATATTATAAATAAAGGCTATAATTAGATATTAATTTTGAACAAAGTCAGTATAAACAATAATAGACAATATTAACAAAGCAAAAATAATAAATAAAAACGGCACTTCTTCCTTTAATTATTTTCTCTAAGAAGCGGTTTGTCCAGCAATTTTCAGAGCTTCCCTTTTATCACCACTTCAGCTAGAAATTCATATATTTACCACCACTCTGCACTCTGTAAATTTTTGTACGGATTTAGTTCCCATTCAGTATTTAAAACATGCAATAGATTGTATGGATGAAATCAGTAATAGAGAAATATATGGATTTGGATTTGGGGGATTGAAATGTTGCGCAACATTTAATCCATGAGCCATTAAAACAAAAATACTGACTTTTATAAGAGGAAATGACTTTAAATTCATATATTAGGTTTACATATATGTATATTAAAAAATTAGTATAAATTAGTAAAATTTATGTGAATAATTCTTTGTTTAATACGTGAAATAATTTTATTAATGACTAATGAATTAAATTTAACTAACAAAATTTGTGAATCAATTCATCAAACTCTACTATTTAGAATAATTGTAGTAATTGTAAATATGTATCGCAGAGAGTTTCGATATACGTAATGTATATGACAACAAGTAAGAAAGTATAGCCGTTCAAGCACGACCATATCATACCCTACACCCAGTAAATGTATAAAACAGTTTTTCAGAAATTGGCGCTATATGAGAGATATGACTTATTATGGACCGATCATCCAAAAAATTTTTGCCAAGACATCTGGAAATATAAATATTATGTGTGTTAAACTTTATCTTGATAAAAATAATGTCATTATTTCTGTATATATGAAATTTTGTAGAAAAAAATTATGGTTTGACCGATTTTGCCCATTTCAATATCAAGTATTTATAACCATACAAATACAAATACTTGTATCCCCTCAAGTCATACTAGATCGTCGTAGGTTCGAAGACTTAGAATTTAATAACGTTGAATTTTGGTTGAATTTCGTTTCAAAAATACACAGTTAGTCTCGGAAGTGGATTTTAAATGGGAGCTATGGCCAATTATGGACTGACCGTCTCAAAATCCAGTAGTATGACTGTTGCATGCTCTGTGTAAAATTTAACGAATTTCTCGGAAGTTGTTCTTATATAAAAGCTTGTCATAAAATTCGCTACAACGATTTTTATATATATTTGGATTATTTGTCTCATATTTATGTGAGTTTCGGAAACCGTCCTGTTAAAAAAATAATATTTGGGAAAATTGTATTTCCCAATGGTCACCCTGAATATAAACAATCTTTGGTTCTACGACCAATATTTCGATGCCCCATCTTTTTGTTGGTAGGTATAAAAAGTAAAATGTTATCTTATATGGCGAGACGAGAGGTAGTTTATATCTGGAAGTTACATAAACGAATTTATAGATCAATCCACATAAAAGTAAAATGTTTAATTTTAATTAATATTAGTTGTGTTAAATATTATTACTGTACCAATACTTTCAAATAGATTTTTATTTGCAAAATAATTTTTTTGAATAGGACATTATATGGAAGCTATCATCAACTGTGGACCTATCATTATAGAATTTTGTAATCGAAGTGAATATAAAATGCAAAAAAGTGTACATAGCCAAGCGAGCAAATTTATAATCTGAATGTTTTCGGTGGTATACCTATAGTTTTCAATTTAAAACATTTGTATACCCTACACCACTATAGTGGGAAGGGTATATTGGATTTTTGCTGAAATATTGGTCCAACACCCACCCATTGGCTCAGAATCACTTTCTGAGTCGATTTAACGATGTCCGTCCTTCCGTCCATCTGGCTGGCTGTCCATGTAAAGCTTGTGCGCAGAGTACAGGTCGTAATTTTTAAGATATTTCAATAAAATTTGGTACGTGATATTTTTTTGCAGACCGAGGATGGATGGGATTGAAACTGGTGTAAATCGGTACATTATTTCACCTGGCCCCCATACAAATGTCCTCCCGAAATTGGATCATAAATGTTTGTATTATGCCATTATCCAAACAAATTTCACCACAAATAAGTATTCAATGAAGCCAAATCGCACCAACAAATTTTGTGAAGATCGGTCGATAATTAGTCGAAACTCCCATATAAGACCCTCTCCGTAATTCACTTTAAACTCCATAAATCTTTTAAAAGTATTTATATCGAGATAAAGTTTAGCACATATATTATTTATATTCATAGACATCATGACACTAAATTTTTGGATGATCGGTCCAAAATAGGTGATATCTACCATATAACACCCATTTCTGAAAAACTGTACACATACTGGGTGTAAGGTATTATATAGTCGGGCTTGACCGACTATACTTTTTTACTTGTTTTGTTTAAATATGTGTTTATTAAAGATTTGTTTCTTGCATAATAATGATAAACTTATTTATTTTCATCAATTATTTGAAAACACCATAAATTTCATATAATAATTAATAATTAAGTAAAGATTTCATTAAATATCTAAAATTTGTTTAATTAATATTATTAAGTATTTCGGAATTGCGAGTAACTGCAGAATAGTAAGAAATCATTTGATACATATATCTGAAATGTAGTTGTGTAGAATTTTGTTTTTTATACTGTGCTAGTTCAAAAAAACCTAAAAGCTAAATCGAGTACGCTGAATCCAGTGGTTTAACTAAACAATTAATTTCCAAAACGACGGCTCGGGTTAAAAAAAATTAAGTCCTACTTAAAGATAATTTTGTTGCCGAATTCCGATTTTTTTATTTAATTCAATAAACTAAACAGTTTTTGAGTTACTCGAATATTTATTGCGATACCTCCTCCATTTTTTAATAGCCCTATATCTCGAAAACTAGAGCTAACCTAAAAAACGGTTAGCACCACTGGATTCAGCGTACTCACAGGGTGCCCCGTTTTTCGTTAAAAAAAAATTGTCAAAATCGAGTCTTATTATTATTAGGAGCTACGGCCAATTATTATTCGATCTGCGGACAATTTGTAGGTGATTTTTTAAAATTTTTTACAAACACTATGGTGGTGAAGGGTTTTTAAAAAACTTTTTGCGTCCGTGTTTCAATATATATATATAATTCAATGGATTTCGACAATACTTGTTCAGAAAAATCCTTATATTACTTTTTAAATAAGTTTTAAGGGTGTAATACTAGAAGGCATGGACTGTTATTGAGGGTTAATTAAGCCTTTATTGGAAGTTATTTAGTTTCTGAAAAATATTTTAACAATAAAACTTGAAATTTTTAAGAGAAGTTTGTTTTTTATTTATAAATAAAGTTTTAAAAAACAAGTAAACAAGTTTTTGTTTCAATTGAGAATAGAAATTGTATTGAATATAAAAACCCCAAAAATAAATATATTAAAAAATATATATTATTTTTTATATACGTAGTTGTTATTGCATTTTATTATTTTGCATGACAATTTTCAGGTCACAAAAGTATTTTGACTTTCAGTTTCGAATTTAAGTAAAATTTTTTGTGCTTGGTTGTGAAGATCTATGTGTTTAAAATGCCGAAAGGAATAGAATTAAGCATTTCCGTGAAAAAAAACATTATTTTATACTTTTACAATTTTATGAACTCAGTTTCGATCATTGGGGAGATGTTGGCAATTATCGAAATCAGGTACATTTTAACTGCATCGTTAAGTATTTTATTTTATTCATTGTCGGGAAGAGCACAAGATTATAACTTTTTAATATTATTTGTATTGTTCCTATAAAACCAAAATCAGAAGAAAAAAAAAGACAATTGTAAAATTAAAATAATAAAAATAAATTTCCACAATTGCCTTTCTCTTATTTCAGAGTGTTTTACAGAGTGGGGAGCCCACTTGTAGCAACACGTTCAGGTTGATGGTTGCTAGTGCATGAACAATTTTTGCATTATGGAACAGTTTCAGCAAAAGTAATTTCAGCTTTTTTCCAAATAAATAATGATTTTTTACCAACAGCATAGCTGCTAATCTTAATTTCACGATCACGATGTAAATGCCAAACAAATTTTTTCACAAATAAACAGCTGTTTACTAAATGCAAAAACTGTCGGCTGTCAGGGTAAAATCTTAATTCACATTACTGAGATTTTAATGCAAAATACCGCTGTCGTCTGTCTACGCTATAAAACTATTAATTGTTTATTTTAAATAGGATATTTTGTTTATAAATAAGTTTGCATATTATTAAATTGCCAATCATTATCAAAGATGATAAAGTACGAAACAAAATTTAATAAAACGTTAGAGATTTCGGGTCTTTTAGATCCAAAAAATTAAATTTTGAAAAATATGTTACGATTTTTGTAAAATTATTAACATTAAGAAGATATAAATTTCTAAACAATTTTCGAAAGTATATTATTATAAAAGATTTTGAGAGATAGTCTATTGGATAATATTCTGCATGTTCTTAAAAAAAGAATAAATAAACTTTTGAAAACATTCTACACCCACTTTACTCTTACAAAATAATTGTATATTTTAAAACTCACATTATAATGACCTTATTCATAAAACTTCCAACAGGTTTATAAGAGGTTTCCATACAAAATGTGCTTTATAAACTTGTTATAAACCTGTTGCAAGTTTTTATGAATAAGGGCAAATCTATATGTACTTACAAACTATGATATATTAAATATTTGTCAATTTTAATGGTAAATATGTGGTAGATCTAAATCATGCATTACGATATGAATATATATGTATAATTTATTTATTGCTTTTAACTAAAATATCAAAAGATTAGGAAACCATTCATGATCCCTTGACAACAGGCCTGCGGTCGTCGGAACGAGAACTTTGGGAAGTCAGCGGATCTTAACATAAATGAGTCTCCAAGGCCAGATGGTATACTAGCACTGGTTTTGAAGCAATGTTCTTCGACGCTAGCTCGTCCATTAATAAATCTTTTCAGCACCTTATACGGTACCGGTGAATTTCCCATGTATTGGAGGGTTACATTAGCAACGCCGATTCCTAAAAAGGGAGAGGCTACAAATCCTGATAATTACCGCCCAATAGCAATCTGTACTGGACTTCGAAAGTTATGGAAAGTATGGTAAATTATCCTCTTGTGAAATATCTAGAGTCCAACAATTGATTTAGCGACCGCCAGTACGGCTTTCGTAGAGGACGCTCTACAGGTGACTTACTAGCCTTCCTATCGAAATAATGGTGTCGTTCTATAAATCGTTTTGGCTATTTTTAAGGCTTTCGACAGAGTCTGGCTGGTGCTATCTTATCGAAACTTATGGCTTTTGGTGTGGGTGATAACTTCTCTCGATTTATATCGAGTTTCCTCAGAAATCGCACTATACGAGTTGTTATAGATGGGATCTAATCAAACAAGTTCAAGATTAATTCAGGGGTACCGTTCTTTCTCCCACTTTATTTCTCATCTTTATAAGTGACCTTCAATTTCAAACTATTCTTTTGTAGATGATAGATAGCAACATTTGCCATTCTTACTCAATTAATCATAGACCAAACCCATTGGAGATTGGGAAAATGAGACAAAATATGAATGATACGTTGAGCCAAGATCTTAAGATAATCTCGGAATGGGGTTGTACCAATAAAGTCGATTTTAACGCACGTAAGACTCAGTGTTGTTTATTAACGCGTTTGTTTTTATGGGCGGTGTAAATATTAAAAAATCAGATACTCTTGACGTTCTAGGAAAGAGAATCCAGTGTGATGTCCGTTGGACCAAACACATTTTGTTCGTATAAAAAGAAGCGTTCAAGTGCCTTGGTTTTTTAAAACGGTGTAGAAAATCCATCTGATCTCCTTACTATTTACACCACCAAAAATGTAACACAGCTCTCATGTATGGGCCGGTACTTCAAAGTCTATTTTGGAGTAACTCGGCCACGTAAAGGAGAGGGCGAAGATACTTATCGGTAGGATATCCAACTCTATTGATTCATTGGAGCATCGTCGCAATGTGGCTTGTGTTTCACTGTTCTATTGATACTATATTGGAATGTGTTCTGCTGAAATCAGGGAACTTGTTCCTGAAACACGCAGATTTTTAAGAAATACACGTTCTTCAGTCAGGGCTCACCTATTTGTGGTGGACTGGAAAGTGAGTCGCACAACACAGTACAGGAAAAATTCGTTCTTTAGCCGTACTGTCCGTATGTGGAATAAACTACCAGCAGAAGTATTCCCTGTCACTTTCAATATAGGAAAATTAAAGTCAAATGTTCACAAACACTACTCCCTCTGTTATTCCTCCTATAACCTATTTTCCTAGTTCCAACACAATGCATTGCATAATTAGGGGTCGTCCCCTGAGTGCTGGTCCAAGAAAAAAAAAATTGGGATAAAAGGCTGTTAATATAAGAAGAGCTCTTAGACTAGCACCTACAACAGTAAGAAGAATTTGCAACAGAGACAGTGATAAAATAAATCAATTGGCTGAAATTGTCACACCATTACAATCTAAATAAGATACTATAGCAAGAAATCCCTTATTGGTTAAGATTGAGTCCCTTCTTTCAATTTGGATACATGATCAAAATAAGCAAAGAATGCCACTGAGCAAGGACTTATAAAAAATAAAGCTCTTTCTTTAGTAGTAACTGACGATTTCGAAGCTAGCAACGGTTAGTTTAACCGCTTTACATAATGTGGAATTAAAAGGAGAGTCACCCAGCTTGAGCTAGAAGCCATAATTGAAAAACAAATTTTTGAATGCCGACGAAACAAATCTTTTTTTTTTTTGGAAACGGTTACCATCAACAACTTACTTGTCACAAATGTGAAATCATGCCCTGGATGTAAAGCTGCGAAGGATCGGCTAACACTTCATTTGAGCGGAAATGCAGAAGGAGATTTTGTAAAAAAAAAAAAAAAAAAGTAAGACCATCCAATCAAATGGGTATATGTACAAGTATTGTTGATTTAGAACTAGCATCTAAACAGAGCTCAATATAAGCTAAATAAATTAATTTTTTTTAATTCATCTACCTTTCATGGATATAAAATGAATTTAACTCTTATTGCTTTTTCTTAATTTAATAATTATAAACATTTATTGAAGTAAATGAAATAAATAAGAATGTACTCATACTTGTTTCTTTTATCAAAAAATCAAAATGTTTTGTTTTTGTTTGAATATTTTCCCCAATAAATTAAATTTCAGTGCATTTATATAGAAAAAGTTGATTCGATTTGCATCGCGTTTCTCCGGTTCCCATTAATCTTGCGTCGTTAATGGGGCTCAAGTGTAAAATTTATATTGAAATTTCTAATAACTGAAGGGTAAACATGTTTAATATTCAAAATCATAATTATAAAAATAATACATTAATTACATTTCACTTAATGCATTTACAATTTACATTTTTTATTACTGATACAATACTAATTTCATTATTAACAGTCATATATTTTTTTTTTAATGTTTAATTTCAATATTTTTTTTTTTAATTTCCTTTTATATTAATAAAAGGCAGATTTAAATTGCAATCCAGCCATTTCATGAAACATTTAATCACCAAAAGTTAGAATCTTTCGTGTGTTATTCAACATATAATGCAGAAGAGCATAGGTCTTGGGCGGGTATAGCAGCAGGAGATAAAATGCAATCTTACTTCTCTTCCATAACATACATACTTCTACATTCCCACTCTTAAATTTTCAGATTTATTTTTTTTTTGTTTACGTATTTACTTTGATATAGCTACCTAAGTTTTAATTCTATAGTAACGACGTAGTTATATATAGCAGAGTTAAAAGAATCTCCCCAACTTCCGATGAGCTTAGCTGGTATTAAACGTAGCTTATGCATTGCTTCTTATGACATTATTGGGATTAGTTACAAGCTTTTGTACAAAAAAAAAATAAATGTTTAAGTTAATTGCCATAAATTTGGCATTCAAACAAATATTTACCGAAAAATAAATACACAATTAAGTAAGAAAGTATAGTTGGTCAAGCCCGACCATATAATACCCTACACCTAGTATATGTATAAAACAGTTTTTTCAGAAATGGGCACTATATATAAAAGATATTACCTGTTATGGACCGATCATCCGAAAATTTAGTGCCTTGACTTCCGTGCATATAAATATTATGTATGTTATACTTTATCTCGATATAAATACTTTTATATATTTGGATAATCATATTTTTAAAAGATTTATGGTCGTTAAAGTGATTTTCGGAAGTGGGCGGCCCTAAATGTGAGCTACTAATAATGAACCGATCATCATAATATTCTACCATATTATTTATATATATACGAAGAGTTAAGGCGAATTAGTCTTTACTTTCTGTTCCGTTCCGAATCAGCTGACTTGATTCTGTTAAATAGAAAATGTGTAGAAGTCGTTAGTTGTTTTGTTATTTTCCGTGCCGTTGCGGATGAACCTGTTGAAGTAATTGACAGCACAAAACAGCTGACATCTGCACAATAAAAAAAATTTTGGTTTATCACAAAAATTTTCAATTTCTTTGATTTTAATTAAGTTTTTGTATAAAAATTATAAAAATATAAAAAATAAATGATGGATGACGAAAAACTCATTACTTTAGTCGAAAGTAATGACATATTGTACAATAACAAAACGTTGATTTGTATTTTTTGATTTATTTTCGCGGTGTGTGGTCTGTTTACCTAAAACAGCTGATACGTTTATACGGAAAAACTAACTACAAAAATTTAACAACAGAACGACACGGAACAGAAAACCAACAGAAAGTAGAAACTATGGGAGCTATGATCAATTATGGACCGATTTGCACAAAATTTGTAGATGTGATTTGGCTTCATTTATTACTCATTTGTGGTGAAATTTGTTTGGATACTTGCATAATTCAAACATGTATGATCGTTAAACTCCTATTTGGGAGAACATTTATATGGGGGCCAGATGAAATAATGGTCCGATTTCTACCAGTTTCAATCCCATCCGTCCTTGGTCGGAAAAAGTATCACGTACCAAAATTTATTGAAAAATCTTAAAAATTGCGGCCTGTACTCTGCGCACAAGCTCTACACGAACAGCCAGCCAGACGGACGGACGGACGGACATCGTTAAATCGACTCAGGAAGTGATTCTGCATCGATCGGTATAATATAATGTGGGTGTTGGATCAATATTTATGGGCGTTATAAACATTAGCACAAATATACCCTCCCCACTATTGTGGTGTAGGGTATAACTAGTTGGATAAAAGAAATTCAGGTGAATTCAATTTAATTGTTGTTCGATGGTTCAAAATATGAATTGAATCTATTTTTATACTTTAGGGAATATGGAACAAATAACTAATACATGGTGTAAGTTGATGAATGGGTATGTGTGTGTATTAAAATTTAATATGAATGAATGAACGGATGGATGGATAATGAAATGCACAACAACAACAAGAATCACAAGCAGTATCGCGTAGAAATATTTTCAATGTCTTGTGATGTTGTTCCTAATAAGACTTAAGGCGGGAATCGCTTAAGTTAAATTTAAGCAATTTCAGAATTCACCACACACAGAGAAAGTTAAAAAATGAATGAGAGAAAAACAAAAGAGAGCAACGAAAACAACAGTAATTGCTGTCTAGTTAAATTTAAATGAAAAATAAATAAGAGTAAAAAAAGCACAAAATGCGGAAACTAACTTGTACTCAGGCACACACACACACACACAAACAAAAACACAGAGTAAATGACAAAACACACCCAATGGGCGATTTAGGAAAAAAAAATTAAAAAACATTGACAATCACATGGAGGGGATGTTTTTGACATTTGTCTGTTTCTTAACTACCCCGAGCTCCACTCTTCCCTTCATTAAATGAAACAAGTTTAAAACACAGCTGCTGCTCAATGAAATAAAATAACAATAATTTTACAAATGTTTAAGTTGTTTCAACATGTCGTTCTGAATTCGAGCTAATATTTAACTTGAGTTTAACAATACAAACATATTCAAAAAAGACATTGCATGAGGTTTTTGACCTGTTAGAAATTACATTTACTGGCAATTAAAGGATCTAATTACATTTCATTATTGTTTAAGCAATTAAAATCTGTAAACACAAACACACACACTAACATCATGCACTAGTATTAAATACAACTCTGCTTTGAAAAGTCTCGTGACTATTTATTTCACTTCCTGCACTATTTACATCCGCCATATTCAATTTAATCCGCTATTTTTCCTCATTATTTTTGCTGGCTTTTCCTTTTTCTTCTCTAGCTCCAACTACAATAATTAAATTCTTTGTTATATCGACATTGTAGTACGTCTGAATATTGTATGTATATAATGCATATTATAGTTTCTTTTATTTTTTTTTGTTTAATTTAGTTGACTGAATTACAACCAACTAAATATTTGATTGTTAGATGTTTGGATGGCTGTTTGTTTGGTGTATGAGACAAATAAAAAATAGCTGTAGCTGATGATGATAGCGATTACGATGATGGTCCGTATTTTATGTTGGGGCTTTTTTCCAAGACGGCGCTGAATCTAGTGTTGAGTTCGTACATTTTTTGTTGTCCGTGATGAGTTTCTACACACAAACACACACATTTAAGAAGCATTTTCTATTATTTTTTGTTGTTTTCCCTGCTCTGTTGGTTTGGTTTGGTTGAAAATCGATATGTGAAAAGTATATGTACGATGTACGAGTATTTCGTATGTGCATCAGCAGCAATTCATTGTTTCGAAAGGCATTTGTTTATTTGAAATCTCATTATATGTATTGTATTATAACTAATATTTTTTTTTTTTTTTATAATTTCAATTAAAATTATTATTTCAAGGTAATTTATTTTTTATTTTGGAAAAAAATATTTCATAAGAGCCCAGCACTTACATTTTTTTAAAACACTTTAATATACATTTTCGATTTTCAGACATTTCGACATATTCGATTTTTTCTTCCTCTCTCTAAATTTTTCACTATTCTTGTATTTTTCTATTTCATATACACGTAAGTAATGTATTTTTTCAATTTCGTATGGTTATTTTTCACACATCTTGTATTTTTTGTAACTTTCTATTATCAATTTTAATCAATCAAGTGATTTTTCAATTATATTATTTGATTTTTATTTTATATTTTTTTTTTGCTACTTTACATTCAATTTATTAATGTAATTAACACTCTTACGTTACTAGGGAGAGGCAAGTGTTTTATAAGACAAATGGGTTAAAACTGATTTGCTGGTACAACCACTGTTAAGGGTGACAAGGAATAGAGAATGTCTTCGTTTAAGTGTAGGTGTGTTTTTGTTTTACAAGGAATAAAAGCTTTGCAATTGACGTTTTGTTGCAGGATTTCATGTCAACATTTTGGTTGAGTTTGCGTACTTCAAATAAGTGGAATTTCCTAACATTTACAGCCACCCTGTGTCTATAAATTCACCTCTTTGGCAAACAACAACATGAAAAAGACGATACTTTTGTTTACAAGAATTCATGCACGCACCAAGTGAATCTACAATTATTATCATTTAAATTTTATTTTTTATTCTCTAGTAAATTCAAACGTATTAAACACTATGACATCATCAGAACACTGTTTGCGTGTGTTACAAGCAACCAACATTATGCTACATACAGTGTGGGGTGATTGCATTACATTAGTGGTGAACAGTAACATTTGTGTATGCCTTAAAGCAGGCAATGCTTGCTTCCAATGCAAATACACATCACGTGTGGGATGAATTTTATTTCCGGTTTCGGAAATTACTACTGTAATTTAAATTTGAGTGTCGAAGCTAATTAACAAAATCACATTGTGATAAAAACGAATAAATTACTTTTTTATAAAATATTGTTTGTTTCTTGTTTACGTTTTTAAAAACGTTGGTTTGCTTGCTTTAAATCTAACAAATTCTTTTCCATTGCAAATTAAAGCGCCAATTAGTTTACAAATTATAAATACTCAGTTTACTCCATATTTACTCAAATTTATGATACAAGACTTTGCGATGGAAATTGAACATTTATTTTTCAGGCGAAAACCATCCGTTGTTATTGCATTAATTCAAGCCTTTGTGCATTAAATTTATGATGGCGATTTGTACCACGTAGAAGTCATAGTTTGCTAAAACCTTCCCATCCTCGCTGACACAAGATAATATTAAATTAGTTTCTAAGTTGCAAAGGCATATTGCGAAATATCACAGTTGTTGCTGGAATTTGGAGAAAAATAGTAAACGACATAGAAGAGGAAGTGTTAGAGGCATTAAATGACATAAAATATAAAAACAGCTGAATGTTATAGATTTGCTTCGCCGCCATGAAAGAACGTTCCGGCCATCGATCAATCATAACAGGAATCACCCACGTGGTAAATCCTCATAATCTCCATATCAGTAATGCAGCAGACTAATAGTGCCCTTATTGATTGTAGGTAAACACATCTAACATCATACCTGATGTAGCAAAAAACTAGTTGAACCAATATGCTGGAGAATTAACTAATAATTAACTAATTAACTATAATTATTGGTGCAGATTTCATGGTTAGTTACTGCATAAATCTACATATGGGATTAAAATAATGATTTGACAAAATGTTTAAATACCGCTTCACATTGAATATGAAAGTGAAATCCAAATAAGAAAGCAAGTTACTGTCGGACATCAGACATTACCACAACAATCAGAAACTTTCGTATAGAGGGATATTGTGAGCACAACAGTTTGTGTGTGGTAGAACCAACAGAAATAAAAATTTACATTATAAAATCCCTTAAAGCCAGCAACGACATAATTTCAGTAAGAGTGCTTAACCTAGCCGGCTATGAAAAACTGCGTAATATACTTCAATGGAAACATCACCTATAATAATATGAGAGACAAAGCTACAAGTGAAATATTTGGGTATAAGCGCTCCCCGATAAGAATAATGCCAAACAGCTACTGAAGAAACGTATTTCCCTTAAAAAATAAAATCTATTTAAAACGGCAGTTTTAAAACATCGAAGCAAAGCCTATAATGCAGGCGCCCAGAAATATTCCCCTAGCAAAACGAAGCGATAACTATTTAACAAAATGGAACGAAATTATAGAACCATCACCAGTCTGTGGAGCACGAGCGCTTAGTCAAAAAGAAAGACGGCAATATTAGATTCTGAGTCATAATATAAAGCTGAATTATATCAACAAAAAGCACAGCTATCTATAATATACTTGCAATGTGCTTATCGGCTAGTATACATTTCGAACAACGACAAATATAAAATGGCCTTTAGCGCACTTAAATGTGATATCATTTGGGATCTATAAGCATCCAGCCAAGAACCTTGAAGAAGTTCTTAAATATGAATATATCAGCTGTTGAACTAAAACTTTATGTAAAGGCATTGTTTCAGAATGAAGCATTTCCGGCATCGATTACCAGCAGACTGTACATCAACAGATGAAGATAACACACGTGCTGTAAAAGACTGTCCTCGGCCGAAAAATCGCCTATGGCATTTGCACCTTCAACCGACATTTTACCGGTGTAAAAACAAGTTTAAATGAGTTGCGAGAATTCCACTGGCGTGAACAACAATAACAAACATTTCAAGTAACTTTTTTGTACGTCATCAATTTTGGTGTATCATATTCCCGGAGAGAATACGCGAGCGGATACGAATAGGTGGTGTGAAAACAGCACGGTAAAAGTTACAGACTACTGCAGCCATAATAGACCCTATGGATTCAACTGTGTTCAGCCGATTAGATAGCCATAATGTTCAAAATGCATCGTAACCAAACACCAAAGGTAGAAATTTTAAATTTGTTGTAATTGTTGATAATAAGAAAAATCAGAGCAAATTTGCTACATCCTCAATCTAATGACATGATAGACAGATTTAATTGCTAAAGGAATATTTGTGAAAACTAGTCTTGCTATCTCTCAAATACCTGCAAAAACATTCTTTGAAACAGAACTTAATTTGCCTGACGATTTAAAGTTTTGTGTTAAGCCCTTATCAACAAATAAAAGCAATGAAAACTATTTCTAGGAGTAAGAAGAACTAAACAAACTTCATGAATTCGTACGAAAACGAATTATAATGACCAGCGACAAAATGAAAATGAAATCGAACGAGCCGAAAATTTTAAAGGATTCAGCGAACGTTATCTTGTGCTACTATATGACTCACAAAGTAAGAAATGATTGTCTCCCAAACTGAGATTGCGAAATTAAACGACATGGTATATAGAATAAAGAAATATTAGAGTCCAATATCCAAAATAATCTTGAATGATTAGGTGCTGAGAAAGGATAACAGGCACAGTTTGTTTGGCACGTTTAGGCTTGAGTGAGGAAAATGTTACGAAATCACATTATCAATTTGAACTTAATGGTTTTAGCTTCTGGTTTCAACATCCATTATCTTTCTTATATATTGCAATAAGTGGAGACTTTTACTTATAAGCACCGTCTTGCCAACATAGCTACAGAGTTTAACAGAAAATTCGATTTATAACAGTTTAAAACATATTGCATATTCTCGAAATATATTGATAGGCTGGTATTCATATGCACAGCGCACTTGGGTCCATTCAGTTGGTATATATTAAAATATATAGTTCGAGATGTAGAGGTTAAGAGGGAGTTTGCTATAGAAAAAGATTCATTACTTACCACCGCACAGATTCAAAATTACTGGCTACTGTAGCTTAATACGTATTGCTGAACAGTGACAATAAGGGCGATAAATTGTTTCCTCCACTTCTTCAATAAATAAACAAAATAATGAAATGAAATAAAAACCAAGTTAGTGTGCATTATTCAGCTGTGCCGAATCTTAAATACCCTCCACCTAAATATAATGAGAAACACAAAAACTACACTGGTTATCGGACTAGAATATCCTTATTCAGTGTTTTTAAAACTAATAGATTAACATTTTATACATATATAACATATTGTGTGAAACAGAATTTTACGAATTTAACGAATTTTATTTGATCTCAAATACTTTATTTACAAGAGATATGTGGGTAGTATAGTAGAAACGGACTCCAAAATCAATAACATCCGGTATCTTCTGTAGGTGAGTAGGTTTTTTGCTCGAAACAAAACACGACCTTTTGAAGTAATCAGTCTTGATCCCCAGGAGCGTTATAGTCGCCAGCTGCCAGGAAACAGGGTCTAGTGATTTAAAAAAATATTGTATTGACTTTCTGTTATTTAAAATCTAGGGGGTGAATATATAGACGAAATCACTATCAATCTTTAGTACAGATCGTAGTGGCTTGAATATAATCTTCACAAAGAGCACTCATTAAGTAGTGTTTAATTCGAGTTTTTATTAAAATTGCTGTGTCTCCATATGCTCTACCTTTGGGGTCCTTAGTATCACAAATGAGGTACCCATTTATCCGAAATAAACTTCTAAACGTCAAATGTGTTTCCGAAATCAGTATCTCATCTATTTGGTGATTTTTAGAAAATATTCGAGTTCCTTTTCATGGTTCGTTCATGGCCTATTAAGTACAGCTGGCAATAGCATGGATTGCATTCTGAGCATTTCCTGCATCATGTTACTCATAGACTTCTTAAAATTATTAACCAATTGAACAAGGGTTTCCACTGTAGCCTCTAGCCGGTTAAAGTTAAAAGATGGGGTTTGATTGTTTGGCTCCATGTTGACATTATTATTGGACAACGGGTTCTGAACATTTTAGTTTATTTTTAGTACATTAGCGTATATATAATTTTGGTTGTCGGCTCCTCATATTGTGGGCAAATTGCGTTTCAAATGTTCGGTAGTTTATTTCTAAGTGTTGGAGAATATACTTTATTTCTTTACAATAGAATATACTTGGCAACCTCTATAGTTAGCAGTATGATTTCCTCCATAATTACTACATTTTTTTATGTTCGAATCATTTTTGGGTTAGCATACTGAGATGAACAATATAGTTCACCACATGCAATAAATATAATGTATTATAAAAAAAAAAAAAAAAAAAAAAAAAAAAAAACATGCAACGTAAACTGGTGATAACTTACAATATGATCTAGTGTGACCATATTCTTGGCTGTTGAAACATTGGACGCTTCCAGACCGTTTGTATGGTTCTTCTGCCGTTATTCTTCGGTTCAATAAATACTTCAGATCAGATCCAATTCTACTGAAAAAAGTGCTTGGGGGATTTTTTCACGACTTTTAATGCTTATCGCGTTCATTATCTTAAAGTATTTAGTTTCCAAACTGCTCTTTATTTCCTGGGGTTCTACACAGGAATAATAACAATTTGAAGTCCTTTAAGTGATAGGTATAGAAACTTTTTTTTACGGAATTCAAAATCAGTCAAAATTTTGCGATAATCATTTTCATGGTTGACCTGAATTTTGGTTTCATTAACCCTGCCTCTCTTGAAAGGGGCCACAAAAAACGAGTGTTTGCCAATTAACGAAATTAAATCCTTCTCTAGTTTACTGGGGTTTTGTTCTCTCAAATATATTGGTGGGGGTCTAAATAATTTTGTTATTGGGGTATCAGTTATTTTATTATCTTATATAGCAACATGATTTTCAGAGTTTGGCCTATCATTACCATTATCCTTCGGTACTTTCAAATTAGAAGCCACTTTGGAGGAGTTTAAGCTTCGTCCTTGTTTCAAGACAGAAATATATCTATCAATACCCACACAGAAAAAAATAAAAATGAGTTTCAATTAAAATATTTGTGGAATCAAATAAAAATTTAATTGAAAAATTGAAATGATAGTATCAATTAAAAAAAATTTGATATTTAATTGAAAATATCAGAAAAAGTAATTGAATCAATTAAAATATTAATTGAAAATTCTTTTAAAATCAATTAAAGGTTTAATTGAAAAAATAAACATGGTTTTTTTTCTGTGCACTTGTACTGGGGATTTTTAGGTAATTTCATCAAATTGAGGAGTTTTGGGTATAGTTCCCGTTTTGTATTTGTACTTTGTATTTTTTCTTATTTGATTCATTAGACAGCTATTTAAATGAATTCTATTAATTTAAAGAAAAGACACCAGATATTGTCGACAGCTTGGCTCTAATATGAATACAAATTTAAAAGTTTAATCATTTAAGAATTTAGTTAAAAAACTGCGCCATTTTACTTTAATAAATATTTATTAAATATAGCATCTTTGTTTATGAGTATAATGTTATAGAATTTGGTTTTATTTTTTATTATTGTTTCTCATTCTTCCTTATTTTTTTTTTTCTTTCTTCAAATTTATCATAAATACAGACTTATATAATTAAAATTAATAAATAAATAAATTAATGCACATTAATATTTAGACTAATTAAAAATCTTTAAATAATTGTAAATCACTTTGGTCTACTTCTCGGGCGGGTTTCCAATCACTTTCGGGATAATCATCGAAATTGCTGGTATCACCATCACATTGTACCTCTGGAATAATGGGTGGCTGTGGGCGAAATATAAAAAATGGAAAACAACGTATTAACAAACATTCATTAAATAAACAATTGTAGCATTATTAACAGAAAAATAAATGACCACATAACCAAACACCGAAACATAACAAACATCTGATCAGAAGGCAATATTACTACTGAAGGATGTGACAGACTTTAGACTTAATATATGTATTAACCAGAGCTGTTAATTAATGATTAATAATCTTAATGATAAGTAATCAAATTAAAATTTTTTTGTTTCTGTTTTAATTGATTAACTAAGATTAGTTATCGAAATTAAGGATTCTTAATCGATTAGAATTAAATTTAGGGCAGAATTAAAGAGGATTTATTTAGATTAATTTATTTTTTAAAAATAATCCTACAATTTAATCTAAAATATTAATCGATTAAAATTTTTTTTAGATTTACTTGGATTAAAGAGGATTAATCTATAATCAAAAAAAATTGGTTCATGTAGTTCAGGTACATTTAACAAAAAAAAAAAAAAATTAACAATTCAGGATTAAACAGTTAACAATTAATAATTAAACAAATTATTAGAAGTAAACAAACATGAAGGTTGATAGAGTTGCCAAAAAACAATTAATCCTGTTTAATCCAAATAAATCTAAAATATTAATCGATTAATATTTTAGATTAAATGTATTAATCGTAGGATTATTTTTAAAAAATAAATTAATCCAAAAAAATCCTCTTTAATCCAGACCTAAATTTAATTCTAATCGATTATTAATCTATAAAAATTAAGTCAATTTTAATTAATCGATTAAATTAAAAAAAAAACAAATTAATTAATTGCTTATTAATTTTAATCCAAATTTAACAGCTCTGGTATTAACATTAACTGCATTACCATAATACTGGAAGTGGAAAAAGGAAATGAAGTAACAAGAGTAATAAATAATAATCAGGGAACCGATCTATATAAAACAAGTAAGAAAATATAGTCGGTCAAGCCCCACCATACACCCAGTATATGTATAAAACATATACCGATAATCCAAAAATTTAGTGCCATGATTTCATAGAATATAAATATTATATGTGTTAAACTATGGTTGTGTAGGGTATAATGATGACCGATCGGGAGCAGGCTTCTATAAACTAAGCTGAAATATAAATATGTAATTATATTCGACTGCAAGATCACAATACTATTACAGTTGTGGAGATTTGATAACAGAACTCCAATTCGTATTTTTACGAATAGACAATATTACACCATAACTCTAGAAAATGTCATAACCTAACAAAGTTTAAGATTGAAATTAATTAACGCCGGCAGAACGACTGATCCCTACAAAAAACGCACGTCCACAATGGACCAGGAGTACTCCAAACATAATCCATTTGTATTAAAAAACTAGTATATTTAACATTACGATGTCCTAGGACTGAACCATATAATTCAGCTTTGCATAACACGGGACTAGTCCCAAAACTACTCCTTGTAACTACTTCAAATGTTTCACAACAACGATAACAGTCGTTAAAATACGAATAATTTTAGTGTAATAAGAAATTCTGCGTTGCAAATGGAATGGTTAATGAGTGCATTACATAGGACCATGATGTAGTCACTACATTTTAGCTACAATGGACCACATACTCCACAGATTTTTGCAGCGATATGTAGACCAACACTCAGAAGACTAGTTAACTTGGGATATAAAGAACATCATATCAAATATCTTTGGGAAACTATATAAAGGCGACGAAGTTTTTTAATCTAGTCGACTTTTACATTTATAAGCTTTTGGAAATGGAGAATAACGCAATGCTGAGAGCGCTTATAACAGAACGGTATAAACCATTTACGCCCTCCAACTACAACATAACCTGTTAAAATGAATATTATTTTTTGGGGGGGAATGGGTGTGAGAAAGTTTTTTTTTTTAAATTAGGGACATGTTACAAAATCTGTAGAGAAACTAGAAATTTACTAAAAAAAAATACAGCAAAACATTTTTTGAGCGATTGAAATAAAAACCTAGAAAAATATTATAAATTAATGTCGCTACATTAAAATTAAATTAATTGACCGTTGAAAATGTTTATAAAAGCCTTAAATGTATCTAGAGACATGAAATATCTCTGTGTCAAATTAGTATAATTTATTTCTTGTTTATAGGGAATTTTAAATACCTTTCAATAAAGTTTGATTAAATTTTTTTAAATATTATTGTTAAATGAAATCTTTGATTTCATATATTTCTATTTTGTAATAATTTATATATTATTTAATAATAATGGTATTTTTATAATTTTGCATTGTATATATATTGTATATATATGTTATTTGTATATATATTTATATGTTTATACTTGTGGTTGCAAATTTTGGTTAGTGTAAATTTGAATTTCGCGCTAATATTACTAAATTACTTTTGACTTTGGTTCTAAAGAATGAAGAAGAATTAGCATAAATCAAATACATTTTAATCAGTTCGTTTTGAACAGCCATCGAGCAAAGATCTCAAATTTTATATTATTTGCAACCAATAAGTATTTTTCTTACTTGAATTCTATACCTTTGAATTTTATTTTACAACAAAGAAAAAATAAACAAATTCAAAAGGTTTATCATTGGCCATCAATTTCCTTAATTGGACAAAAACCCTCGCCCAACAATTATTACTTTTTCTCAATTGTAAAATCGAAGCAAACTATCAATGTTTTAGGATTTCTTTTCGAGAATTATTTAGTTATGCCAATATCATGATAAAAATTGAGGCTCTAAATTGAATATAAAGTTCACACAGTCTTAATAATAGTTGGAATATTTTAAATAAACAAATAAACTAATAATAACAAAAATACAATAAAAACTGTATACAACAATATGAATATGTTTTTATATGTAAAATTAGAAGGATCATTAAATATATTCTAAAATAATGTTACATCTGCCAAATAAATATGCGAAATAGCCGCCCATAAATTTCAGCAGATTTTCTTTTTACATATATTTTATTTGTTTTGTAAGTTGAAACATGTGCAATGTAAATATAATAAACATTCTGAAGGTAAACAAATTCAAATATATACACACAGCTTCAAAAGTGTGTAAGCACCAGTGAATTTTTTGATTTTTTTAAGATTATGAAAAACATTATAATTCAACTTAAATTTTTTTTTCCATAACCGAATCTATTATTCAACCAAATATCCAACAAAACGAAATTTTTAAATTTCAATCGATGGATAGATTTTAGGATTTTCATTATCTTAAAAAAATCAAATAATTTGTTGTGTTTACTCACTTTTGAGGCTCATAGTATATGTATGTACATATAAATAAGATCTTTAAATAATTCGTTAATAGGCGAATCTGATAACGCCATCGAAACAATTTGTTCCCTCAAATACAGTATAAATAAAAACTAATTTGCAAATATAGATCGGTGGATTAATGGATGGATGGATGGATGGATGGTGTTTGTGTAAACGAATACATTTAGAATAATTATTTGATTAATTGCACCAAATGTTAAAGATCCCATTATACGAATAATAAAAATAGCATTAAATAATAATGATGTATTTTTGCAATGCAAATGTTGCTATCGATGATTGTGATACAGGTTACAGTCTGTTGCATCCACAACACACATTTTACATTAAGTTGTTTATGAACGTATTTCTATCCCGATCTCTAAGTCGTTAACGAATTAAATTGTTTTCAAATAATTTATGATTATAATTAAAATGTGAATTTGTTTATAATTCTGTGCACACATTAACAAACTTTCATATATATAATATGTATGTAGCAATTTTGTTCCTGTACTTGGCGAATAATTTCAAAATACATACTCGTACATATGTATGTATGTACAATGTACATATATTAAAATTCTATATTTTTGCAATATTTCATGTTGCTCATTTTTACCTCATTTCAAATTTTTATTTTGTTTTCCTAAATATACACATCAAATTTGTTGTATATTTTGCACGTACCTAATACCAAAAAATTACTTTGCCAAAACAGAAAAAATAGCGTAGGCAGTTTCACGTCTGAACCCAAAAATACCGAAACAAATAAATTTTATAATATAATAACAATTTACTAATAATCAAAACTATGAAAACACGTTTCACAACTAGAAGAGAAAAAATTGCAAAATAACAATTTCCCCGGCATAAAATTAGAAATAATTTATTGCAGGGTTTTAATCATGTTTAAAACAAATCGATTACTTTTTAATGACTTATAATCAGTTGTAGAGAAATGTTTTTTTAAATTATTGGCAAACAAAATCTATTTCGTTCTACTTAGCGTTTTCAATTAGTATTTTTTTTTTCGTTTTTCTAATAAATTAATTCTATTTTTAAAACATTTAATTTTTTTATTTTGGTTTTTAACGTACCTTAAGCTTCTTGTTATAGACGTCATTCCAATTCAAATCTTTAAACCATCGGTGCCTTTTAACGTCATCGGCTCCATTCTGAAAATATATAGACAACACGAAAACATTGAAAACTTTTAAAAAATAATTTAAAGACAAAAACATCTTCTAGCAGCAATTATCGTTTTAAGAACATCTGGGTCTACATTTAGAGATGATGTTTTAGAAGCCAAAAACATCAAATAGATTCATGTCATATTACTTTTTAAAGTAAACATTAGTTCTACACAAACGTAGAATATTATCATCAATTGCAAATATAAAAATGTATGAAGATAATACCTTTAAATAAATAAAAGGTACTTACAGTAAATAACAAAATTAAAATTAATATAATTATAATAATTTATAATTTAATTTAAACTTATGGATAATGTCATATACCTGATCGAGTTAATTTATTAGTTATAATTTAAAGAATCTATCAATGTAAATAGGATATTTGGCCGGCTGAAATGCAGTCTATTTAATCATTAGTTGTTCAAGATCCCTTGTAAACAGATATAGATATGGAACTATTTCATAGCCAGCATATATTTTGAGCCAAAATTTAGCCTGACTTCATAAATGCAGTTTGAAATGCAACACTGCAAAGCAATACTTTGTGGCAACACTTCTTTGTGAAGTAACGAAATGACATTTATGAAAGCGCAAACTTTTTTCCTTGTGTGATTAAATATAACTTTTTGCAAAATTTAATTAAATTTGCTATTTCTACCACAAATTAACTATTTATACACTCTTGATCTTTATGACATTCTAAAACGATTGATCTACGACTGTCTGTCTATCCAAAATATGTAACCAAAATCAGCAAAGTTTACAGAAATCCATTTATAATTCTCCCAAGCAGTTTGGTACTTAAAATCATCAGAATCGGTTTTGGCGAACCAAAGTTATAGACCAAAATGTGTAACAACCTCCATTAAAGTACAATATTTTTAAACAGTTTTTTGCTATTTTGTTTAAATATACTGCAGATACTACCGTGCAATTTTATACCCGTTATTTTTACGATGGAAGAATAAACTGTGAAGAAAATAGTAAGAATCGGTCCATGATTTTTCATAGCCTCCATACAAATTTCTTCCCGAAATATGGCTCAATGTTACATAAATGCCTATAAAATTTGCAATATCAATACGAAATTCAGCACAAATAAGTTTCATTCGAAAATAAATAACAAAACAAAAATTTGATTAGTATGGTAAATGTTTGACCATTGCTCCAATACGAAGTCCACTTTCGAAAATCACTAAAGTACGTATAAATATGTTATACATATCGTTGGTCTCATGTAGAAAGGCCCTAACTAACTATTTTTTCGAAATTTGTTTTTTGGCGGTTCCAATGCATTTAACGCAAATACACCTCCTCACAAAAATTTATTGCAATAGTGTAAAAAATAACGTTTTTATAAGCAGTTGTACAAAAAAAGTTACATGTTGAATATTACAGTTTCTATTAGGTTTTTACCTTCTCCTGTAAAGTTTCAAATATGCGAGTTAGGGCCTTTCTAAATGAGACTATCGATATGTATGTATAAATCTGTTATAAAAAACGGTACCGATCCAAAATGTTTCACAGATCATGTATATATACATAGTGTATGTCAAAATTAAACTGTTGGATTTTGTGCATTTAGGTCGATATTTGGCCAGATTCTTCATTGAAGGTCCATATCAAAAAATTACTTAAGTACTCATATCTCTCTTAAATAATCCGGTATTTTGATGAAATTCGATATAGTATTTCCCCATATATGTATAATGTACCTACTGAATTTTATGGAAATTAGTCATAGCTCCCATATAAGAACCAATTCCAAAAAACAAGTAAACCCTCCAAAATGCCTAATAAATATCGATATCAAACCAACATTTTATACCGATATGTAATATTAATCCAGAAATCATACTAATAAAAAATTTTGTAGTTGTCATTCCATATTTGGCAATAGCTCCCAAATGAAGTAAACTTCCGAGTGTTATTACATCTACCTAAATAAGCCTCAATAAGCCTCAAGTACATAGCAATCACGTTCCTGGATTTTGAAGATATCAGTTCATAATTGTGCCACATCCACTATAACACCTATAAACTCTTGTAAATAACGTTATTGAGATGATATAAACCTCACCTTATAACCTCACCTTTTTTATACAATTTTCCTTAAGCTACCAATTATGGAAAAATTTTGAACCTATTTTTAGTTCTACATTTGGTTAAATTACATATAAGATTGTTATGATAAATATACAAACTCTTGGCAATTACATCAATTTATATGTAAATGCATGGTGTAACTATACGAGTACAAGATGAGTACAGTAGCACCGGTGACTGACTTTGTTTACAATTTACTTATGTCAAAAGTAATACTTTTTCAAGTGTTTTTGACAGTAGTACATTATTTTATATAAACAAATTGCCTGTTGTTTCTGTGTTGTGTTGTGTTTGTTGCCAATTTGCACTCACCTTGCATAGTTACACCATTGGTAAATGGTTTAAATTAAATAAAATTTAAAAGCATTTTTATGCACAATTTTGACAAATGTTGCTCATTGAAAAGCATCGAACTTGCAGCATCGCCAAAACTAAAAGTCTACTGTATTTATGAACAGTACGCATTGCAGTGTTGCATTTGCAAACTTCATTTATAAAGTCAGTTTTACCTACCATTACAATCGATTTCTGTATTCTTCTTAATATTACTAATTTATGTTTTTATTATGTAAATATCTAGATATGTGATATTTACAAGGAATCTTTGACAATTGAATTTATATTTACTTTATACTTTTATATATAGTACATATACTCATATGTAAATTTATTATAAAATGAACGAAATAATATTTGTAATCACCCCTATCGTGAATAAAAATTCCACATGAAATTTGTTCCCTTCTATTTTCTTTAACATTGAATTTTAATAGGAAAAATGTGAAAAGGGAATGTGGAATTTTTATTCACGATAGGGGTGAATAGGAAAGCTTTGAATTTCTTTAGTTGAATTTCAGTTACAAATAGGGTTTAAATAAATAATTTATATAAAAAATACCATTATTTAAATAACTAACACATTTGTCCACTCTATGCTTAAGAACAATTAGGCAGAATTGAAATATGTTGAAAAGAAATTAGCTATTTAAACGATAAATGATCTATGGCATAAAAGAATATTCAAAAAAATTTCTAACAAAAATATTTTATTTTATATTTTAATAAGCTTCTAAAATAATTTTAAATATCTCACCTAAAGGTACATAAAGGTACAGAGAAAGCGACTAAAATGTAATTATAGCGTTTCCCAGATGACCTTCCGAATTGAGTCTATTTTATTATCGATATAAAATTCCAAAACTCGAATTTCCAAAAGGACAACAGTTGAAGGTGAAAAACTTTAGAGCGATAGGGCCGATAGAAATCAGAGAAGGATCTCGCAATACCCCCTGGGACCATTAAAAGCAAAATCATTAGACACTACCTGCAGAAGGTTGACCTTCAGAATGTAGACAGATAATTATACAAAGCTTAAAACTCAACTCCTGAATAGAAAACGGAAGCATATTTCGAGGTCATTAACAGTGTTAACTGGTCACTGGGACTTGCAAGAATGCAAGCAGACTCGGTCTTCCCTTCAACAGTTATTGCATAATTTCATTCAATTCAGCTGCTCTGTGATTGCTTAGCTCTTCATCTATTTGGATATACATTTTTCAATGTACTAAATCTGCGACATTGAGATTAGATTATGCAATCGAATTAGTTAGATAACTGTACGCAACAGTGGTTCTTATCAAAATGGAATCAAATAGATTTTACTTGAACGTATGTATGCAGCGAGCAAGACGTAAACCAACCAACCAAATTTTCAGTTCCACTATGTAAATATTCAAGTTTTTTGTGCACCAAAAATATCAATTTTTTAATGATAGAAACAAAAATAGAATTTACATGTTAAGAAATTTTAAAAGTATTAAATGATATTTTAATGCACAAATTCATTAAGTATTTTTTCAGATCTACGGGCACTGCTACACGTTCAATAAATATCGTGATAAATATGGATCGCGATCCATTTTAAAGTACTGATGGATCACGAGCGTATGCTACATGTTCAATATTTATCGCGTCAGTATTTATGTTATTTGTGTGCTGTGCGAGTCGTTTATCAATGTCGCGAGAAAACCAAAAAAAAACATGTTTAGCTCTTTTGCTTGCTTTTTTATTGAAGAAAAAAGTGGAAAGAAAAATTTGGAGCAAAAAGTGGTTGCAGGATCGGAAAAAATATACGCACTTAAGTTTAATGGACACAATTATTATTATTTGTCACTTTTTACTGACTGAAAATGCTACACGTTCAATATTTATCACGCGATCCACGATCTGGATTTCATATTTTAGATACGTTCAATAAATATGGTGATATTTCTAGTATCACGATATTTATTGAACGTGTAGCAGTGCCCTACGATAAAATAATAAAAAGTAGTTTAATTATTTTGAATTTGTCTTTTTACTCGTATGTTACCTACTGTAATTTCGATACACAATTTGTATGTAACACTTCAAAGCACAATTCTTCTTTTGGTTGCCACACAAATCAAATAATGATTTTGCAAAAAATAGAATAAAATTAATATAATTCTAAAACCATTCGTCTTGTTATTTTTTTTTTTCTTTCTTGTATAATATTTAAATTTGAATTCAAAATTTTAATAGCAATTAAGAATTTTTGTTATTTTGTGTTTTTATTTTGCCATTATTTCAAAGGCATGAAATAAGTCTTGTATGACCTGTATCCAAATGAGCAAAAAGGCAAACAAAATAAAGAGGAAAGCTTCTTCAATTATAGTAACGTTTGTTTGTGTCTATTTGGCGTTAATATTTCATATTTTATTTTATTTTATTTTATTAAATTTCAAATACGTATGTATGTATACGTATGGGATACATGTAAATATGTTTTCTGGGTCTGTTTATTTTCTTTGCAAAACCGCCATTCATATGGGAAAATATTTTATTAGAACATTTTCCGATTGCACACGTTCTTTTATCATATTTACAGCCATTTCTAGACTCTGTATGCTGTAAACATATTTCAAATTCAAAATTTTAGTAAAGATTTACTACATTTGCATGGTGCAACTATACAAGGTGAGTGCAGTAGCCCAGCTGACTGACTTTGTTTACAATTTACTTATGTCGAAAGTAATATTTTTTCAAGTGTTTTTGACAGTAGTACATTATTTTACACAAACAAAATGCCTGTTGTTTCTGTTTTGTGTTGTATTTGTAGTCGATTTGCAGTCACCTTGTATAGTACAGTTGCACCATGTACATTTTTTTTGCAATTTAAATGTATTTTCTTATTACTTGTTTACATAATTTGTACTTTTGCTGCCATCTACGAATTTATTCCAAATATGAGTGAATCGTCATTAGAAATTTTATTATATTTAAAAATGAATTAATGTTAATAATTTGATTATGAGTTTTGTTTTTCACAATGTCATACAATTTGTTGCCATTTTTTTTATGTTCAACTGAGATTTATGATAATCAGACAAATGTTAGGTGTTTGTCATCACAGTTGATGACATTGGGAAATTTGTAATGTGATAACACTCATATTTATTAATTCTAACTTCTTAAATATTAAATAAGTATTTTAGTCTGTGTGACAGTAATAAAGACAATCAAATGATACTCGAAAATTTTGATCTAACTCTACGATTTGATATACGGAGTCGACTTCTATCAATAAATGTTAAATTCGTTTACCCACCTTCATATTGCCCAACCGTTTTGTACGATCATTTGTTAATAGTTTCTTAACTAAGTCTTTGGCAATGGGATCCATATGGCGGGGCCATTCAATTTTGCCACCTAAGATCTTTTCATAAATACCAAAAGGATTTTCGTCATAGAATGGAGGATAGCCAACAAGCATCTCATAAATGAGGATACCTAGACAGAAACAAATAAAAATTTTATTTTATTACAAGTCAACCGATTATTTTAAAAATGAAATAAAATATTACCTAAAGCCCACCAGTCTACCGCTCTGTTGTGACCTTTGGATTGTATGATTTCAGGTGCTAAATACTCCGGTGTTCCACATAGAGTCCAGGTGCGATCTCTTAATTTTTTGGCAAAACCAAAATCTGTTATTTTTAAATGGCCATCACGATTAATTAATAAATTTTCAGGTTTCAAATCTCTGTACACGATCTGCAGAGAGTGTAAATATTCTAATGCCAAGACAATTTCAGCAGCATAAAAATTTGCTAAAATTAAGAGGAATTCCAAAGAAAATTGGATTATGACATTTTGTAATAGGCATATGATGGAACTTACATGTTGGCCTACTAAATTTACCAGCATTTCTTAAATATGTGAACAATTCACCACCACAGACATATTCGAAGATCATATATAAACAACAATCATCTTTTGTGGACCATTCTCTGAAAAAAATATTGTTTTTCTATGTAATTATTACGTTTTATATGTATGTATGTATGTATATGTCTTGTGTTTTAAAGAATATAGCCTACCAATGTTTTATATTTTTCGATAATAAAATTATAATGGGAGGGAAAACAGGTTCCTAAATAATTATTTTATTTGTCAAGAAAAGAAATACCTTTAAACAAGAATCTGTTATCAGGGAAAGGCATCATTTCCCGTATCTACCCTGTTGCAAGTTATCAATTTGTCACTGCTCTATGTTTCGTTAAGAGCTATAGAGCAAGTTAAGGATCAGCCAAAACAGTTTCGCAAAATAAAAACAGAAGAATTAATACGAAATACATCATTAATTCATTTTTGGAATATTTCTTTGTTTATTTAAATCAGCTTAAAAGAAATCAAAGAGAATTTTTTCAGGTCATTCCTTTACTTCAACTTTAATACTGAAACTCCAATAATGATATGAGAATTTTTTTGGGTCATTTCTCATCTAAACGTACTTTAACTTTAGTACTGGTACTCTAATAATGTTCTGAGACACTCTGTTCTGATGATTTTCTGATAACTTGGAAACTTTTGAACCAATTTTTGTGTTTTATATCGAAAATTTCATAAACATTACGATTATTTCTTGTTAAATGCAAAAACGAATTGTTTAATGGCAACATTTTTGCAAAAACTGAGAAAACCTTTTATCTCTTCTGACTAGAAATGTATTCTTATATTTTATTATAACGTATAAACGCAGCTAAAAACTAAAAAGTTTTATTAAATACTTACAAACTAATCACAAAGGGATGTCTAATTTCTCGCAATATGTTGCGTTCATTCTTCACATGTTCGACTTGTTTTAAGCGAATTACATCAGCCATCGCTAAAAGTTTCATGGCACAATATTTCTCTGATACACGATCACGACACAGGCACACACGTCCAAATGTTCCAGTTCCTAAAAATACCCAAATGGAAAAACAAAACAAAAGTTTTAGCAAAAAAAATTAAAAAAAATAAATAAATAAATAAATAATTTATTTTAAATATTAAATACAGTTAAATGAGTATAAGAATAAACAATCACAAAATATAGAATGTAAAGTCGAACATGGTTATAACGAACGACGTCTCTAACGAACACAATTCTTTGATGCTATGGATTGTAATCAAATTTTTTATACAAATGACTAACCCCCTTATTCAAAAGCGATTATTAAAGTTAACAAACGTTTATTAAGCAAATTTTTATATGCAAATCTGTCTTAATAAACGTTTTTTTTTTTTTAAACAAACACAAAAAACTACGAAGCTTTTTGGCTTGTCTGCAGAAAACACCTAGAGTCTTTGCCGGGAATCGAACCCGCAACCCTCTGACTGATAGTCCGGCACACTATCCCCTAGTCTATCGGGCACCCTTAAATTTAATAATTTAATAAGAAATGTATTTATGTTCTTGAGCAATAAAAAAATATTTTCATAGGTCATTTGTATTAAATCTTATGCTAAAATTGTTCAGCCTAGGACTTTTGAAAGTGGAATTGAAAATGTTAACAAAGTTATTTTGAGAATGAGAAAGGTAGCTTTAGACGATACGATTAGATAAAGAAAAACATTTATTATTTTTATTTAATTCATAAGTCTCTTATTCAATTTATTCGAAAAAAGATCGAGTATAATTCATATTATTCGACTTTTCTGTCGAATTTTGTAGTATAGTCGACTTGGACCAACAATACTTTCCTACGAATCTAGCGATAAACGTTTATAATGAGGTAAATTGGTCGTAACCTTCGAGTTCGTTACAACCGTGATCGACTGTAGGTATGCAAGCACAAGTACTCGTATATCATCACGTAGATATTTCATTTAGGAATTTTAATTGGCATTTAATAGACAAATGGACGCACACTCTTTATTTAAATCTGATAAACATTTGGTTTTGTGAAAATTGTACCAAAAAGCATCATTTATTCAGCAATAATTTTTGAAAATAAAAATTCTTAATGGAAAATTGTAATTTGATATTGGAATATTATTGTTAACATGCATTTTGTTTGACATATGGTCTGGAAATATTGATTGAAAAATAAAAAAAACTAATACAATATGCTCCATTTATTAAAAAAAATCCAATGTGTTGCACATACATACATTATGTTGTACATTCCTTTATACATATATTTACTATCACTGACTTTATTTATTTATTTTCACTTTAAGGCAAGTTTATGTATTAATGTGCATTAAAGTGGTTTTATTTATTCATAGGAAAATTGAATTAATTTGTTCATGATGAGCTATGTATGTACATATGTATTTGGTATGCACATTTGTATATTTTCTCAACCTTGAATTTTCCATTAGACTAATGGCTTCGATCGTACTGACTATTATTTTTCAAGTGTAAAGTGTATGTTGCAGTACTGAGATGTTGTCTGCATCTGCCAGGGATTTTTGGCATGATCTGTGTGAAAAATCTTCGTGCATTATTAATATTTTGGTTTGAAATTAATAAATCAAACAATCACAGTTTGCAAAAGTACCACATGAAGGTAACAGATCTGGTTTATTTGTCCGTATTTAAACAAGTTTCAAATATGTAGACTTTTTTGGCATTTATAATGCAAACTATTCCAAAACACACGACCAACAAATTTAACTTTTTACATACATACATATGTATGTATATGTATACAAATATTGGCGTGTAATAATAATTAAATGCTTACTAAATGTTTATTAGTGATCATTTATGAAATGAACTATTAAAATTAAATTAATTATAGAATTATTTTGCAATAACATTTCATTTAACAAGTTCAGTTCAATATACTTTAAAATGTTTATAACGAACGTTTGGCGTAAAATGTAAAAAAACCTAAAACAGAATTAGTTTTCCATTTTTGTTTGTTTTATAAAATGAAAAGTTCAATGAACTGTTTTATAATACATGAAATTTAAACATGTTTCCGTAATAAAATTAAAGAAATTCAATTTCAGATGTTACGATTTATAAACATTTCAAGTCTATTTTTCATAAAGCTGTATAATTGTCCTGTCACAGATAATCGAATTACAAATAGAAACTGTATTCCCTTGTAGATATTAATATTTGGATTTTATTTAAAATAAATATTTGGAAAAATTAGCACATTTAAATTTATTGATTAAAAAATATACTACACACCCCCTAGGAGGGTAGTTCAAGTATCCCCGTCAATTAAATGTTTGTGTTTGTTGGTCCACAAATTTTCCAAGTCTAATTTTCAAAAATATAGCCGGTTAAAATCAATCGAATAAAAATGTCCAAATTTATTTTAAACTATTCCAGTAAAACTGTAATCGAATCACAAAAACTCAATCATTCAAAGGTCGCATGAATATTTGACAATTATGTGCCAATTAAAATAATTACTTTAAAGCTTTGCTAGTATATTTACATTATTACCTTTACTTTTAATAAATAACTACAATATCTATCGATTTAATTGTTTAAGTATTAAATTTCAACGCATTTAAATAGTTAATGCAAAATATTGACAGGGTCAAAATAATCTTCAACAATATTCATTAGAACATGACATGAACCTTCAACTAGTTATTATTTGGCAACTGTCCATTTATTAATTGTTTTTTAGTTGCTTGTCTTTTAGTTTGCCTTACTGTACTTTGAGATAAATAAATATTATATACATATGTATGTATGTATATATTTAAGTACATATATTTAAGAAAAATCTAAAGTCAACGCAATTACTATATAAAAAATATTTATTTTAAGTCAAAATAAACAATGTTTCAAAAAAATATATGTGCACAAAAAACTGTAGACTGTGTATACATTAGGATGGCCCTAATTTTTAAGTTTTTGGATTTAAATGCTCTCGAAAAAGTTTGTTGTCACCTTAAAACTCTTGGCCACTTCTCAAATTTCTGATTTGCTAAGGTTTCAGAACTGTATTAGTGAGAATCTTTATTATGTAGTGGAATGGCCGAGGGTAAATTCTCTGGAATTAAACCCTTCTAAATGTAAAGTCATGATTTTTTCGAATAATTTGGATGTTAACTTGAGAATTTTAATCGATAATGTTCCTTTGGAGATTGTTTCAAAATATAAAACATTGGGTGTTATTTTGGAAAATGATCTTTCATTTAATAAACATGTATATTATGTTATTACAAGAGTTTGTTTCACATTACGCGGCCTTTATAATGTGGCTTGTACTTGCCATTGGCTGTGAGATATCGTGTTGCTGTTTGGACTTGTCTTCCACTTTTCCTGTATTTTTTGGAGATTCTGATCTGCCATAAATATTTTGAAACTACGATGATGTTTCAATAGGGTAATTAGATATATTTACGGTCTAAGTGTTCGGGAACATGTTTCCGAATACCAGAAATTAATTTTAGGGTGTAAATTTGACCAATATATAAATATGAGAAAAATCTTATTTTTTTTATAAGACAGTTAAATATGGAAATCCATCATATCTGTTACAAAAATTTATTTTTGGTAGTTCTAGTAGAACGCATGCGATTATTATGCCTAGACACTTCTCAATTGTTATGAGTCGATCGTATTGCGTGACTATATCGAGATTATGGAATTCAATGATTCCATATGCGGATTGCAGATTTTCACACAGTTTGTCAAATTTCAAACTAATTTTCTTGTCAAATTTATAAATGAATGTTGAGTTAATATTTTTTTTTGTTTTCTATTTCGTGCTGACCATGATATATTTAAACAGGTAAAATTATTAGGAGTGCCATTATTTGAAAAAAAACTATTTTAAATTGTGCTTTGTTTGTATGTTTTATCATTGGTTCTATCATGGGTTAACAATCATTTTCCTGCAATTATACATTATTTATTGGTTTTGTGCAAATATTAAGGACTCTTTTCATTATTATTATCTTAATCTTAAAGTTTTTTATTTTTATTTTTCTTCATTGTTATATATCGAAATAATTCTATTGATATTATTGACTTGTCAGTAGTACTGCTAATTTTGGCCCCATGGGCTTGCGGCATATTTTTGAAATAAATAAATAAAAAATAAAATAAAAAAAAACTAAATCAGGGAAATTCTAGCGCAATTGGTTAGATTTATAATATGCAACATTCAGGCATGTCTCATAAATAATTCGATCGGAATGATTTCAATTCCGTATTTACAAATCCATCGTTTTTACTTTGAGTTATTCCCAAAAAACTTTAAATCTCGTTTTTTAATTTAAATATGGTAACGTTGTGTAAATCAAAACAAAAAACGTATGATTTTTGTAATATAAAGTTTAACAAAAGCGAACATAAAGAGCGCCAAAGAATTTTGAAATAAAAGTAAATAAAATTAAAAAAAAAAATGTTCGGAATTTCAATTGTTGCTGTTTTAAATGAATAAAGACATCAAAACGCAATTGAAAAGCTATGAAGAGGAAATTTAAGGGATGCATCTGAAAACGACAAAAGTTTTCTTGTTGCTGACACCAACTTGGAACTTTTTAACATATTATTTAAATATGACTGATATAATTTAAAAAAAAACAATTAAATAATAAAATTTATTATTTAATTAATTATTTAATTGTCATTATAAATTAGTAAGTAGTATGAGTTTTTTCAGTATAAAATCATAAAAAATAAGAATTCCACTTTAGAAATCTAAAGTGGTTTTATTCCGAAAAAAATCGTTTTTAGTTATCTAAAGACTCAATTTACGGAATCAAAATCACTTGCGATCGGAATTGAGTTCTGTGACATGGCTGATTATTTGAATTTTTGAGTTTTGTGTATTTTTGAAAAAAATTAAATGTAAAAAAATAATGCAATCAAAAATTGTTATATTATTTAATATGAAGAAACACTTTGAAAAAAATTTTAGAACATAGGCTATGAAATGTATTTGAAGGAATAACTTTTACATGTTTGTACCCAATAATAAAATTTTCTAGAAATCCGCCATAATATTTGGATTAAAATTTTTTTAAATGTGAAATGTTTTTATTTTGTTGTCTTACTAAGGACATGTAAATACAAAAAATATTTTTAATTGCAATTATGACGAGAAAAGATTTATCCTTGATGACAAATGAAAGATATGGTTTTCAAATATACACTCTCTCAAGACCTAAACCCCTCCGATACAGAGTCCTATAACAACGAAATCAGTTTAAACATTTTGTTCTTTTAGCTTCGAAAATGGACCAGGCGACCTCGTAATAATACAAGTAGATTCATTAGATTGGCTATCATGATTTCAGACCCAATCCCTTCACTTGCACTCTAAACTCTACAACATCTATCCCCCTCCTTCTTTCTTCTATTCATATTTTTTCAGGTAACACAAAAGGATATTCAGCGTATAGAGCCTGTACAAAAATAATTTTTACTCTTCTATCTACGTGGTTTACCTTGGAATCCTGATATTTTCCTTCCATCATACATTGATGGACTTAAATTAATAAATTTAGCAACTCCATATAGTAGAAGAACTATGATTAATGTAATATTTATGATCAATAACTATTATAAAAGACAGAATCATAAATAATGTTACTTTTAATATTCCTCAACGATTTTCACGCCATTTCAAGCCACTGTATGTTAAACATGTTGGAACTAATTATGCCCAATATGACCCATTAAGAAGATTATATTGTGAATTTAACAATCTATATGAAATAATTGATTTTTCTCTTACAACAAATGTAATTAAATATAAAATAAGTAGTTTATTAAATAAAAAAAAATTGTATACTATTTGTTAATAAATTGTTTATTATTCATATACTTTTTAAAAAGTCTGTAAGGATTTAATCCATTGACTGAGTAAATAATTAGCACTCAAGCATTATTTTATTAGGACTTAAAGAAGAGTCTCGCCAAGGCATTTAATATAATTCAATAAACGTAATTGTTTCTTTAATTTTGATTTCACTTTTAAAGAAAACAGTTATTCTGTAGAAGTTAAATTTTTCTGAAATTAGCATTTATGAAAAGCTTTGATCCAATGCTTCATAAAAACTTTCTGCAGTCCAGACTATAACATCAGTTAGTGCTTGGATAGTAGTATTTAATATCATTCTAAAGCATCAGCTGAACCTGTCTTATGGCAATTATTGTTATGAAAGTTATGTAACAAACACTTTAATTGCCACACCCTGTATTTATCAAAGTATGAGTGTATTTATGTTAAATAATGAATCTGGCTTTCGGCCTGCCTCTCTTTAATTGTACGAGTATGTGTCTGTTGATTAGTCTCGCCGCTTTGAATTTTCTTTCTTTTATTTATTTTTTTTTTTTTTTAAATTTCATTTAACAGGTTTTTCTTTTTTCATGTTTAACAATGTAGTCTGTGGTTTATTATACATGTGAAGTTGTGTTTTAATGTTGTTCGTGACGACAACAAAACGACCATGACAATTACTTTTAGACTTTTCTCCATTTGAAAGAAATAATAAAAAAAAAAAAACAACTAAAGTTGTTTGCCAAATCAACTGTCTGGAAAACTGGCTGACTACGTAGTTTTATGGTTGGTTGACTGTCTGGTAGATGATTGACTATTCGTGAGATTTAATGATTGAATTTTATGATCATCGACTTAAATACAACCACCACTTTACGCAATAACTTTCTCAAAATACTTTTGCCAATATTGTTATTTAAATATTGTAGTTATTGTTATTTTCAGAATTATTGATTGTGCAAATTGATTGTGTAAATGTGACAGATTACAGCGAAATAATTGCTAGAGACTGTATTTATTAAATATAGCCAGCAATCAATTTGGTTGTTTCATAGAATTAGTATTATTACAATTAATTATTATTTTTCAATTTGTTTAAAACATTTGATTCATACATACCTACTTATTATTTACGATCAGTTAGTAAAATTTATTAATATATACTATCAGACAATGGAAAATTTTATTTCATAAAAGTTTTTGTATTTTCAATTTAAAAATGTATTCAGTTTGCAACTAAATAAACTATTAACAGTCTAATTTCTCAATTATTCTTTCTTGTTGGTTCTTAAAGTCAAAATATGTATCTGAATGATTCTGAAAAAGTTAACATCCTATCACTGTGTCTAATTTGGGATATATTAAGTTTGTCATTCCGTTTGTAACACATCCAAATATTGTATATACATACATATATTCTAGGTCCTTATAAGATTCTAAGACGATCAATCCATGTCCGTCCGTCTGTTGACGGCAGGATGGAGCTTCGAAAAAAATACTTAGAATAATAAAACTTTTCTTTTCTTTGTTTCACCGAAATATTTAGTATTGAAAATGCGCAATATCGGTGCAGCAGGTTCCGAGTTGTAGTTTCAAACAATCTCGATATTTTTAAAATATTTTTTGCTATTTTCTTTAAATACAATGCAGCAAATATCATGAAATTTTTCATACTTTATTTGTATTATTGAAGGACAAGTCGTGCTGTAAATGGTATAAGTCGCTTGACGATTCTCTGATACTCCCCCATATAAATGTCTTCCCGGATTAAGGTACATAAACGCATTTAGAAAAGCAGTATCCATTTAAAATTTAGCAAATATTTGGTTAACGTAAAGACAAATCATAAAACGGTATTTTCTTTAAATCGTTTTATATTTGATCATAACCCCCAATAAAGGCCACTTCCTAAAATATTTTGAATGCACATTTTTTTTCGTGGACCAGCACTTAGGGGATGACCCCTACTTCTGCAATGCATTGTGTTGGAACTAGGAAAATAGGTTATAGGAGGGAGGATAGAGGGAGTAGTGTTTGTGAACATTTGACTTGAATTTTCCAATATTGAAAGTGGCAGGGAATACTTCTGCTGGTAGTTTGTTCCACATACGGACAGTACGGCTAAAGAACGAATTTTCCCTGTAGTGTGTTGTGCGATCCACTGTCCAGTCGACCACAAATGGATGAGCCCTGACTGAAGAACGTGTATTACGTAAAAAACTGCGTGTTTCAGGAACAAGTTCCCTGATTTCAGCAGAACACATACCATTATAGTATCGATAGAACAGTGAAACACAACCCACATTGCGACGATGCTCCAATGAATCAATAGAGTTGGATACCCTACTGTCACCGATAAGCATCTTCGCCCTCTCCTGTACGCGGTCGAGTAACTCCAAAATAGACTTCGAAGCACCGGCTCATACATGAGAGTTGTATTCCATTTTCGGTCGAATATAGGTGCTGTAAATAGTAAGAAGATCGGATGGAGTGAAGTATTTTCTACACCGTTTTAAAAAACCAAGGCACTTGAGCGCTTCTTTCGACACTTGAAAAATGTGTTTGGTCCAGCGGGCATCACACTAAATTCTCATGCCTAGAACTTCAAGAGCGTCTGATTCCTTAATATTTACACCGCCCATAAAAACTTCATCAAACAACATGATCTGTTGTGTGTTTGTGCGTTAATAAACAACACTGAGTCTTACGTGCGTTAAAATCGACTCTATTCGCACAACCCAATTCCGAGATTGTTTCAAGATCTCGGTTCAGCGTATCATTCATAATTTGTCTCATTTCCCCAATCTCCAAAGGGTTTGGTCTATGGTTAAATGAGTATGAATGGCAAATGTTGCTATCATCTGCAGAAGAGTAGATAGGGTTTGAAGTTTGACAAAGAAGGTCATTTATAAAGATGAGAAATAAAGTGGGAGACAGAACGGAGCCTTGCGGTACCCCTGAATTAATCTTGAACTCATCTGATGAGATCCCATCTATAACAACTCGTATAGTGCGATTTCTGTAAAATCACTATCAAGTTGAAGTTTGACAAAAATAATCAACATATACTTATAAATCACCGCACCGCATCTTATGACAATTGGTCCATATTTTCCGAAAATATTTTGAATGCACATAAATCTCGTATAAACATTAAAATGCGATACAAATAATCCACTTATATGTATATATAAATCATAGTAACCAACTTAATGGTGATTGGCCCATAATTTGTCATAGCTCCCATATACACACCACTTCCGGAAAACACATTTACCTACGTAAATATGTTATAAATATCAATATTGAACTAAAACTTTTTACCGGGTTTATATGGAAGTAAAAATTTTACTATTTGATTTTGTGAAGGTCAGTCCATAATTGGCTATAGCTCCCACATAATGTCTTTATTTAAAGTAAAATATCGTTATTGAGTTATGAAATTCATCTAAAACCATAAAATATGTTATGACGATCGTACCATAACTTGTAATCACAACTATATAAGGGATCCGAAAAATAAAATAACTCATATAAACATCGTTATCGATACAAAATGTAACATAGATTTCTTTCAAGCGTGCATAGATCACACTACTGAAGTGGTGGGTAAATAATATTCGGCACAGACGAATGAAATAAAAACTTCCCATGATTGCGATTGTTTATGGTTTTAGTAGGTTTATCAATTATAAAAATTTAATTTTGATTGACTTAACTTTTAGAATTTTATATTATTCGATCAAAAGAAATCGAACTATAAAATAGTTCAACAATATAGAAGGTTTAAACAAACTGTCCGTTCATCCGACGTTTGAAACTAGGAGAGGGAAATTGGCACACATATGTATATACTTAGTTATTGCTAATGCTAACTTAAGTTTCCAAAAATAAAAAAAATGGATTAAGCTGGTAAAATGTTTTGGGTCAAAAAATATGAAAAATATTCTGTTTCTAATAACAGATAACAATGTGACAAATATTTTACAAAACTAACCAATGCTGGTGGTTACATGAGACTCGGCACAAAAGAATATAATATTCTTACTTATTATTCATATATATAATTGATAAGACAGAAATTATTAAAATTTCGATTATATGCTTATAAGCTATTACGATTTCATATGTCAGATTATCTATTATTCATTTATAGACTAGACTGTGTTTCAAACGATTTATTTCGATTGCGTAAAAATTATATCTGCATATTAGTATCCATAGTATGTGCAATTAAATTATTATATTAACTTGAAAATTGTTTAATTGTCAGTGGAAATTATTACCGATAATTTTGAGTAAAAATGAACGATACCAATAATTGTAATGCATTTAACTATAAGCAAATCTCAACTTGCAAGCAAAACAATCAAGGTCAAAGTGATATAAATTAAAAAAAAAAACATTGATCAATTATTCAAAGTTCACGCTCACATCTTAAGAAATCACATGTATTTATCTAGACCAATACAAGTACAATATAGCAAATAATAATAAAATCCTATAAAGAAAAAATTTATAGCTACACATTAATTATAGCACTAGAACAATAAATCGGGTCAAGAACCATTTTAAGTGTTTTAATCATCAACCATCTTAATGTGCATTAAAACACAATTATATAGACAACAACAAAAACCGTACAATAAAAAAAAACTCATTTTAATGCCTGGTCCAATTTTCGATACTTTTTCTTTGCGTACAATAAATATTTATTGGAAAATGACACTGCAGCAGTCTCAGCGTTAAAGAGGCAGCATCAATTATTTTTTGTTTTTCGTCTGTGATTTTTTATTATATTTGCTCTGGGAAAAATAATAATAATAAAAATAATAAACGAGTATTTACTGTTTGTGGCCATTTATTATATTGCGTTATAAATATAAAATTGTATTTACATATGTTTATTGTTTTAAATTGTATTTATTATAGGAAAACATTTCTTTAACTGGAAAATAACTCGAATATGTCAAATAAAATATGTAATTTTACATTGAAAATTTTGTTTTATTAACTGAATGTTATCAATAAACTACGAGTATACGTATAAAAAGTTTTGAGCATAATTGTTTATTTTATCATTCAATCAAGCATTCGTTTAGTCAGCTTTAGTCAATCAGCACGAGGTTTTATAATTCCACATTAAATTTGTTCCCTTTTATTTTTTTACCATTGAATTTTAATAGGAAAAATGAAATTTGTTCCCTTTTCACATGTTGAATATTTATTCACGATAGGGATGAATATTTACTGTATTAGTTTGGTTTTAGACATATACAAATGTATAGTATGTATGTATGTCTATTATATAGTTCTTGTTTAAATGCTAAACGTGTAATGCGTATCATCTATTAGGTACAAATTATGATCTGGATATTCTCTATACCTATGATAATATCCAGAATTATTGAAACTGTTGATATGTACCTCAGTCTTCTTTTCTGGCTTAATTCATATTTGATTTTTTTTTAATAACATATTTAGTTTATAAAAAAAATTTAAATATCTTATTTATTTTCGGCTAGATTTAATTATTTGATTGAATTTAACTTTTGATTCCTCATAAATTCCTCTAAAAATCCTTCTTCCTCATCTACATACCAAATCATTAAGATTTAAGCAAAATTTTTACAGTCTCGAGTTATTCGTTACTTGTTGTAGTATCTTCAAAATCATTGGTAACATGAATTTGATAAAAGATCATTTCATAATTGGCCTTTGCACCACAATTCCTTTTGTGTGATTTAAAATTACCCGAAACTGTTCTGTACGAAATATGTACTGATTTTTAAAGTTTTAGGGAATATTAAAGTGATCAATTGATTTTTGAAAGGTCATTGTCGTTTATTCGTACGAATAAAAGTAAAAATATTAAACGAATATTTACAAGAACAATTTATTTTTAACCAGAAAATTTACAATATTTTGATTGTTTATAATGAAGCGTCAAAATATAGTCAACACTACATATTATTAAAAGTAAAGCTTAATTATATTAATATAAATAATATTATATTAGAAAATTATATTGCATTTTTATATAGTTATTTTATTACAATTCAATTCACAAAAATAAATCGCATACAAATTTAATTGACACACCAATATTTAAGCGTCAAAATAAGGTAAACAAAGTGTCATTTCAAAGTACTGTCAATTCTCATAATTTTAAATTTTTTGAAATTGCAAGTTTCATAATTTACCACTACATGAGATGAAGTTGTGACGCTAAGCAGTGAAAAATTTACAACGGGAAGATAAACAATAATTGCGACTCGGCAAATCATAGACTTACATAAAAAGGTGAATCCCTGTATGAAATGGACAAAATCGTTGGGAAGTATCACTGTACAAAAATAAAATAAAAAAAAAATACCAAATTTAATACCGTAGAAAATTTGCCTGATGCAAAACGGCCAAAGTGTCTTACAAAAACTGAATTAAGAGCTACAGTAAGAGAAGCAAGAGCAAACCCAACATCCAGTGCTGTAAATATGAAATGTTACAAAAACTTCTGAAAAATCTGTAATCGTGAGTAAATTTAAAATATCTTTACATCAAAATGGCATATATGGTAGAGTACCACATAAGAAGTCCTTTACGTCAAAGAACAACCAAACCAAACATTTGAATTTCGTAAAATAACGAGCTTTAAATTTTAATTAATAATATTATTTTTACCAATGAGATATTTAGCGTCAAAAACCATCAAAAAATATGGTTAACCAAGAACATCTGGTAATAAATACTTATAATAATAAATGTTCTTTATTTTTCTAGTTTTTGTTAATGAGTTATATTTTGCTCAAGTTACTTATGAATTATGCGATATATTTCATTTTAAACTTGTAAAATATATAATATAATATTTTTATTATTATTTTTACAATGTTTGCATGTTTGTCCTTTATAGACTCTAAAACTATCCAACCGATTTGGCCCAAACCGGTTTCATTTGATAGGTTATGGTTTGATAGGTTAGGTTTTCGGTCATATATATTTCAAGTGGGCGTGGCCCTTCTCACATAAATTGAATAACATCGTATATCTTGACTATTGTGACAGCAAGAGTTTTGAAACATTGCAGTATCCCATATGTTACTGATATGAATAATCAGGGGAAAAAATTGGCGGGATCGGACTAGTAGGAGTGGCAGCTGCCATACAAAGTAAATATTTAATATCATATATCTACAGTTCTATAAAAGCAAGAGCCTTAGAAATTTGTGCACGTTGATTATATTATGAATAGTCATGGGAAAATTGGGCGGGATCATACCATACAAAGTGAATATTTAGCTCATATACAAAATTAATATTAATATTAAATATCTAGGGTATGACCTTTATATACTCCTAAACTATGCATCTGATCATGTGATGATCTTCGGCAAAGTTGTTGTGCATAATACAGGGAACGTTTCTGAGTTGGTACGACCACGCCTACTATAACGCCCACTTTTTTAAACTGATTAATTTCTTCTGCATGGGTTTTTATAGATTTACTTCAAACAATTTGTATACACATCTTACTGAAGACGAGGTAAAAATAAAAATTTTATGTGCCAAAGCTTCTTATTTCTTTCGACCACTCCTACTTTTTTAAATTGTGTAATTGATTCTACTCGGATTTTACCATATTTACTTCAAATCGAATACACATGTTGCTCTAGGTGAGGTAAAAATTAAGATTCATACTCCACGCCCCCTTTCACACGCCATCTTTTGCAGGACAACTTTTTTTCAAAATGAGAAAAATCAATAAAATTATTTAACATGAATTGAATTTTTGTATAATGTCTTTCTTTCAAATTTATTTTAATTGGTAGAGTAGCAACGCGCGCAGGGTACAGCTAGTATACCTATAAAACAATTAACTATTTGTTTATATGGTGGTAATAAAATTGTGAATAAAGGGCCATAAACAAGGAATTAGATAATTAGACGATTTTAATTGATTTTGTCCAGCTGATATACATACATATGTATGTATGTATGTATGTATATGCATGTAATTAGAAGATGGCGGTAAGAATGATTAATTATGATGTTTGTTAAATGCGTTTTTAGGTCATTCTTATTTTAATATTAATAATTTTCCATTGGAGCGAAAATGTTTTTCATTTTGTGCACCATGCTGAATAATGTTTGCTGATGATTCTGTTGATTTACATCCGTTAGTCAGGCCAGGCAGTACGTACGAAACAGAAAAACAGACAGACAGACAGACAGACACACATTCAGAAATGGGCAATTTGCCAAAATTTATTTTGTTAGTTAATAATTCGTTTACTGTTGTGTTCCTGTCGCTGATTTTTGAATATTTATTTTAATATATTTTTTAATATTTGGCATATGGCTTCTAAGAATTAAAATCTACATACATATGTATGTATGTACATAAGTACATGCATATGTATGAATGTACATACTACATAAACGAATATTAATACATTGTTATTTATGTGTGTAGATTATATATAATGAAATAAATACACGAATGTGTATGTATTTTGGTCACTTTGGGAGCATTCAACAACAACCACAAAGCTAAAAAATATATTATTTTTTGGAAAACATATTGAGAAAAAAAGAAATAAATTTAAAAAATAATCAAATAAATTGAACACAACCAACAACCAACCGTCGAAGAAAGCAAATGTGTGCGGACATGTGATTGTTGCGACAATAAAATGAACGCAAATCTTATTTGTCTATCAGATGTTTCACTATAGATTTTTAATAGTATAAAACAAAAACTGCTACATATATACATAGTCACAATACGCTTGTGAGTACGTATATAATGCAGGTGCAAATGTATAGATTAATATACTACAAATTCGCACGATTGTGTCTTATTCACTGGCTATAAAAAAAATAAATCAAATAAAACTAGACAAATGGACGACTTTATCCAAATATTTTGCTTTTTTATGTGAAAACAAACAACAAATTAAAACGATAAACAATAATATTTATTTATTTCCAACTCACACAATTTCATACAATTTATATAAAACACGCGTTAGAAGAAAATTTTTCTCGTAATTCATGTTAATAAAATGTCTGAATGCTTGTAAATGTTTGTACGGGTGCATTTAAGTAAGTCCGCTTTCGCACTCTTCAAAAGATAATAAGCTCTTTCATTCTCATTGAAAAATACTTGCCTTGACGAGACAGAATGGAAGAGTGTGAAAGCGGACTTATCCTAAATTGTCATAAAAATTTTGATGTAGTTTTGTCATTGTCATAAAGTTAAGAATACTACTTTAATATTATTTAAAAAATTTAATAATAATTTATATATGTATAACCCTTTTAGAAAACTTAACTTGTACAATACAAATCAAAGTCAATCACCTAAATCCTATGAAAATTTATAGCTATATTATAGTTAGAATTGTCTTCAATTTATTCCTCGTGTATCGGAACCGGTTTAATTTATTTGCCACTTTAACAGAGGTCACGGAATTATTAACGGAAGTGTTTAACAAATTTATAAAAAATTATTGATTAAATTTTTTTGCCACAATTGAACATGTTATTCCGTTCCCTGATCATGGAACCATCATAAATGTATATCCCGTAAAGACTTAAACTCAAGTAGGCGGCCACTAATCGTAAGTTTTGACCAGTAACTGGAAATATCCACATACTGAATTTGACAGAAATAGTTATTTCCTAATATGTAGCTAACTTATGTGTCCAAAAATGAACAGTAGAAATTGAGTAATTCTGCCAAGGTAAAATAAAATGCTAATATTTTCTACTAATATATAATTAGAACAGAACATATATCTGACAGAAATACTTTTCAGAAAATATCAGCTAAATCAAATCGATATATTTATTTACTTATTTCAGTTTTTTTTTTTGTTATTTAGGAGTAATATGTATTTAAGAGCATCTTGTTGATATTTGATTAATTTGGAAAAGCATTGTTTTCATATAAAAAATATTGTCATTTGAACCTCTTGATAACAAAGCAATACAAAAATATATTTAAATGATTTTTTTAAGAATAATTACAACATGTAGTACATTTTTAAAAATAGTTTTACTTTCAATATTTTCTCCAGCTCATGCTACTTTTTTATTATATTTTATGTGGGGTTTCGATCCCTAATAGCTCCGGAAAATAAGGTGATTTTTCATTTCTTAATACCCATAGATTTTGATAATTCCTGTTCCCGTCACTGAATACAAAAATTTAGACAATAAAATAATTTTGAAAATTTGTGTTGTTTATTTAACATAAATAGATTCATTATATTACTTTATATACATACATAAATAAATAGATACATATATAATATACAAAATTATTAAAACTCTAAATTTGTATATGAAATTTTCATATCATTTTGCTAACATGCCGTATATTTATGCATTACCGGTTACCCAGAGAATCAAAAACTTTCAGAATTCAAAATCCCTAACTAAAAAACATGTAAGAAAGTACATAAAATAATACACCCAGTATATGTATAAAACAGTTTTTTCAGAAATGGGCACTATATGGGAGATATGACCTATTATGGACCGATCACACAAAAGATTTGTGTCATAACTTCCGTGAATATAAATATTATGCATGTTATACTTTATCTCGATATAAATACTCTTAAATAATGTATGGAAGTAAAAGTGAATTAAGGAGGAGGTCTTTATGGACCGATCATCATAAAATTGTAGCATATTATTTGTATATATACGAAACATATTTGTGTTTAATATAATTTGCATACCTACATTTTTGAGACAGTTATGATCTTTAAAGTGATTTTCGGAAGTTTGCCTTATATGGGAGCTACGAGTAATTATGGACCGATCTTCACGAAATTTGTAGATGTGATTTGGGTTCATTTACTACTCATTTGTGGTGCAATTTGTTTGGATACTTGCATAATTCATACATTTATGATCGTTAGACTCTTATTTCGGGAGGACATTTGTATGGGTGCCAGGTGAAATAATTGACCGATTTCCACCAGTTTTAATCCAAAAAATATCACATGCCAAATTTTATTGAAAAATCTTCAAAAGACGCACAAGCTTTACATAGACAGCCAGCCAGATGGACGGACGGGTGGACGGATATCGTTAAATTGACTCAGAAAGTGAGTCTGGGTCGATCGGTATACTTTAAGATATGTGTTGGACAAATAATTATGGGCGTTACAAACATCAGCACAAATTCAATATACCCTTCCCACTATTGTGGTGTAGGGTATAATAAACTCTCTGTCAAACAGGATGAATAGATTTTTTTTTAATAATTTTAGCAAATTTTTAAAGCTTTAGCCAGTTGCTAATGACAATAAAGATTGCTCATTATTTTAAATTTTGTTTACAATTTAAAAAAAAAATTATTTTCAAAAAAACACAAACAACTTGTTTTCTCCTTTTGTTTAAAATTAATAGGAATTTGAATAAATAAAATACAGCCAAGGAAGAAATTATATGGTACAAATTATTATATAATTATTATAATTAAGTAGTAGTAAAACTTTAATTTTTAATGCTAATCAATTCTCTTCCCAACAACAATAACTTCTCTGATGTAGACATCATAAATTAACCGTTATTTTTGCATTCTGTTTTTATATCGTTATTTTCATATGAAATAATTATATGGTACAAGTAAAATTTTTAACAGATTTATCTAACAATTTACAACTAAAACAAATTTTTTGATGCAAAACAATATTATTTGGTGTAAGTGCAAAACGATATTATTATAAGCAAATAAAATAATGGTTTTTTGTGTAAAAATTATTGAATTTTAGGCAAAACTGCCACGTGGAAACCAACTTTCGTTGATAGAACGTACGCAAATTGAGTTGTTGAGGGAAAATGGGTACTCAATAAGGTCCATAGCAAGCCCTGTTAAGAGATCTAAGACGGCCAAACAAAATTACTTGGCGGATCCAAAATCATACGGCACCAAAAAAAGAACAGTTACTGACCGCGATAGATGATCAATCAAGAGCCTAGCTATCACAAATAATTTCAGTTGTAACCAAATAAAGTCGGAGCTGGGTCTAAATGTGACCAAAAGATGGATTAACCAAATTCTAAATGAATTTCTAGATGTAACAAAACAAAAATGAAAAAAAAAATCAACCTTGATGGACCTGATGGATTCCAATATAATTGGAAGGAAAAATGCCGCGATACACAAACCAGAATAGCAAGAAATTTTCAAGGAGGATCTTTAATGACTTGGGTTGCTTTTGGGTATAGAGCACTTTCTCCAATTTGTTTTATTTCTCATAAAATGAATGCGGAGAACTACGTAGAATTACTGGGCAGTGTTTTTATTGAATTTGCTGAGGAAAATTATGAAAATAATTTTACTTTTCAGCAGGACAATGCCCCTATACATAAAGCCAAAAGAACTAAAACATTGTTTGACGAAATGGATATATTTGTTTTGGACTGGCCACCTCTTAGCACTGATTTAAATCCAGTTGAAAACCTCTGGAGAATTTTAAGTGCCGAAATATATATGTATATATAAGTGACTTAAAAGAGCTCAAAGAAGCATTAGTAAAAAAATGGAAAGAAATTCCTCAAGATGTGTTACAAATTTTAATAAACTCTATGGCCACTTCGGTTAAATGATGCAATTAAAAATCGAGAAGGACATTCGCATTATTACAATTTATATTTCAGTTGAATAGGTATATTTAATTAGTTTTAGGTTTCGAATTTTTTCTTATTTTGTACCATATAAATACATATTTCCAATAAGAATTTGAATTAACAGTATAAAAATAAACAACCCCTGCAAATATTTTAATTTAATATTTTGTTTCTCTCTACTAAATATAAAAAATATATAAACTTTTATATTAGCTTTAAAACACATGTACCATATAATTTCTTCCTTGGCTGTATTGCAAAATACGTTTGCAATTGACACAAAAACAAAAAACATAAGCAAAGACACGAAAATCTATAAGTACGAAAACAATAATAAATACAAAAAACAGCAGCAGTAAAAATATAAAAATTTCCCTCTTCAAAGAGTAAATATTGTGCCACACGGTGCGTTGTATATGTTGAATGTTAATAATAAAAACAACAACATTGAAAACAACTTAAATACAAATAACACACAAACACTACAGTATTTATTCAATATTAGTGAGAAGCCCGAATAAAAACCAATATCAACCACAGAAATTGAATTGCTAAATTGAAAATAAAACTGTCATCGCTGACACGACCGTCACGTCGCGACTTCTCTTCCACGTAGAAAATACTAAACTTTTCCATTCATACTCGTATTTATAAAATCAAACAAGCACCAACATAGAAGATGCATACATGGATAGATAAATACGAACATAACGCAGATCTGTATCTAGGAAGTATTGATGTGTGTTTATTGTTAGTAAAAATATTGCAAAAGACTGTGGTAAAAACACGTCAGTGGGGTCGATCATTGCAAATATTCATTCATAATATAGGAATAAATACACTGTTGTACATTTGTAAATGCGTACATATGTATATACATTTGTATGTACTTGGAAGTCTTCTAGTAAATATCTCTAGATTGGTACAAAGATAAATAAAGTTGGCTAAGATCAGTGTAAACAAATTTGAGTTGATTGTTGGTGTGTTTAAATTATAGGCGTGCGTGTGACTTTGTTTTTCTTGTAATCATTCTTGTTGTAAACAAAACTGAATTTGAAGTAAATTAAAATAAAAACCATAAATATTTACCAAGAAAACAAAAACAACAGAAACAAATTCAAAGGTCATGATTATTTTATGAATTTACTAATGTACTCTATTCAGTATTGAATTTTACATACACTCTATCTACTCTACATTTTTTTACGCAAAACTCATACGGAAGTAATTGCTAATTAAAATATTATTTCAAGCTAAATCTGTTTTTACACGGTACTTGGTTCCACTAAACATCGTGTAGAAACCCGTGTAAAAACCGAATGTATATTATTTATTACAACAACCAATTACCAATTATTGTTTACCCGAATTTTTAATTGTTGAAATTTTCTATTATGATATATGTATGTAGGTATTCATGTGATTAAACTTGAAAATAAAGTTGAATATAGTTTTACATATTTTTTACAAAGCATTTTAAATTTGACTTTTTAAAAATTTACAAAAAAATTAAAAATTTTACAAAGGTTTATATGTATAACTACACATACATACTTATACACAACGTACATGTTAAATTTTGATAAAATTAAAAAAAAAATGTTTTGATTTAAATATGCTATTAATTAGGGTTACCAAACGAGACTGTTTTGCAGGTCCCGGGATTCGGGATTTTATAAATGTAAAATCCAAGATTTTTGTTTCTTATTGAAACAAATTACTATATTAATAATAATATTGCTTTTAATTAAAATTAATTAATTAATTTAAAAAAAATTAATAATTTAAAAGCCATGGAGCTGCTTAAAATATTAAAATGTCTAAAGTGCCATCGAAGAATCTTGATATAATTTATCGCCAGAAAAACATCGTTAAGAGTCCGTGCTTGAGGGCAAAATTGTTAGCAGATTTTTGTATGCTCCACCCTACGAAATAAATAATTATAAGTTTATTTCTATTTTAATATTTTATCATAACCGACATTATTAGGTGTTTCTTTGGAACTTTTACACATTTTATTTGCATTCACTATTTAATTTTTTATGATTGATATATTAGTATCATTGATAATGGATGAGTCAAAATCAGAATCATTTGTAGATGAGTCACAGAATTCCTTATTTCCTCTAAAATGTGCAATCAACATTTGTAATTCATTTCTAATAACAAACATTTCTAACTTTTTATCAAATTTACTTTTCATTTTTATGTTGTTTTTTATTTAATAGTGTTGAATAAATCATCATACTTTCTTGAAGAAGAAATTTAACCAGTTGATCGCTTAATTTACAATAGCACAATTCACAATCTTGTGCAAATGGTATTGATTATAAACATCATGCAAATTAATCCAAATGGTTTTTCCAGTTTTTAAATTTAACCTAAATTCTTCCCTATGTGACAATCTCTGTTAACTCAATTCGTTAATGTAATGGGTATTAAAATAACGTAAATTCTATAAGCTAAAAAACGGGAAACCCCATTTCGATTAAATTGCATGATGTTTATAATTAAGAAATTTCAACTATTTATTTAAGTAAATTCTATGAAAAAATAAAACTAAAATTTTGTATGAAATTTGGAAATTTTTTATTTTAATTTTTTTTTTTTAATTTTTGATAACCCATTGAATGCGCCTCTCAAAGACCTTTCATATGATACCAAATTTACATGTAGTTCCTTTTGAAGAAATGTGAAAAAAATCAAAAAACCTCTAAGGACCTTTTTATCCTTTGATCCAGCTCACCAAATATTGACCCCAGGACAAAAAAATTGAGAAACGTAGTCTTAAAATGAATCAAATTTTCATATTAGTCGGGAACATACGCAGCTTTATTTTGGGGCCACCCTAATGTACATACTTATATAAAATTTAAATTTTTATTGATTTATGTCCAGTGCAGATGTTTTGTATATGTGTATTTACAAAAAAGCAAATACAAACAATTTTACTTTTCAGGATCTGTTTCACAAATACTGGTTCATAAATACCGAAACTTCTTTTTACGAAAATCTGCATTTCGGAATTGGCATCCCTAGTATTAATACATGTTACTTTTTCAAGAGAGAAAACGATCAAAAGCCTAAGTACATATATCTTAAAAATCGACCTTTTTAAAACTCTTAAAAAATATATAATGTAAAATTTTAAGGTGAAAATTCGTTTAGTTTAAGAAATATTAACCGAAATAGGGTCTGAATTCAAAGCAAACTGATTGATGATATGGAGTCAAATCTGAACACGTTGACTATAAAATAGGATAAAAATAATAAGCAGCATTTTGGCTGAGCTTAAATTTTTTTTATACCTAGAACTTTAATAAGGTCTGGTACAATTATAATTGCGCCTACGGTATGAAATGTACAAGACATACAGGAGTCATAATAACAGATTTTCATAAATGGCTTTTATATTTCATTTGCCGATAAATATTTTTGTCTTGCATTATTTACAATCATGTTAAGGATATTCAAAATCACATGCAAAATGTAGCTTGGAAACAGGCGACATACGAAATGTGACTTGTGACTTCAGGCGTACAATAGAGCAAAAGTACTGCTTCGTCTGTCGGCAAGTAACATTTAAAAACATCTGCAAGTTTGTATTAATTCGATGTTTTGGAGAAAATTACGAAGCCACTAAACAACAGATTGTTTATAAATGGATCATATCATCATATAAAGCAACACAAACTTGGTTAAAAAACAATTTGCCCAATTTAATTTTTACGTTCCTGGTATTCAAGATCATTAATAGTGGTCTGTTTTAGAAAGCATGATCTGCACTACTCATCGTCTAAATTTTAAATTCCTTACGCATGCACTTATCCGTGCAGTGGAAAATTTTCCAATGGATTTTTTGTGTACTACGATAAAGAATTGAAATTGTAGACTTCGGACGTGCTGGAGGGCAAAAGTATTAACGTATATTCTAAAACACGTAATAAATAAAACTATAAAATAACATACAGAAACATATATGTTTTATGAACACAAGGCAAAATCCTATCCACAGAATACAAGTGTACCCATTAAATTATATATTTGAGATATATGAATTCTAAAAAAGTATCAATGAACCAGTATTGGTTGAAACTGAATTGTATAATCTTATTAATCATCAAACATTAATTATCTCTGACATCTGGTGTAGTCGTATTAACTTTGTTGATCTGCACAAATCTTCATATTACCTTGTTCCAGATAAATGTTTATATGGTGAATACTCTTTTTAAACACAAATTAATTTATAAACATATAAACGGTTCTGTGTAAATATTTACATTATTGAGCAAAATATATTCACACCTCAAGACCAACAGTCTGGAGATAATCAGGCAATTCGAAGAAAGAAAACACCAAAAACCAAATACAAAGCACATGAATCATCGACTAGGGAACTCACACTAAATTCACAATAATATTTACGAAAACATCAGATAAATAATCGTTCAACATGTTTTTGTCCAATGCCCGAATTTTAATTGCATTTCAAAGAAATTTTTGTTTGTAAATCACAAATAAGTTTAAGAAAAAAACAACATTAAAATGGATAATTAAAATACCAAATCACCATATTATTTTCGAAATCACATTTAATTATGCTCTAACTTTATATCTGTAAGTTACACAGCGTCAAATAATTCTTTTTTTAAGAGAAATAAAATTTAAAGTTAAAGTTGACTCACCAACTGTTTTAAGTATTTGATAATCATCTAAGCTATATTTCCTAACACCTTTGGCTGTTTCTACACTACTGTTATCCTCGGAAGTATCATCTTCTTCATCATCTGTTTCATTGCCATCATCATCCTCATCGTCATCATCTTCTTCCTCCTCATCATCATCTTCTTCATCATCGTCATCATCATCATCGTCCTCGTCTATATCTTCATAGGTTTTCTCAGTATGAGTTTTTGTGCGTTTTGTGTGCTGTTCCTCGTCAGTCTCTTCACTGTCGTCCGATTCGACTGGATCTGACGATTCACTAGAGCCCACACTACTGCTGTTAGTTCCAGCATACATACCACAGGGACGATTGTTGTGTGTACTACCCAATTTTAGAGTCAACGAAACATCGTTGGGTGCCGTTGTGTTAGAGCTTGTTGTGGGTGCCATTTTTGATTGTAGGCGGGAACAGGTAGCAGCTGACATTGAGCTTTAATTAATGATCGCCAATATTGTAATTGAATTTCTGCAATGAAAGAATGTGATTCATAATAATATTTTTTAAGACTTTTAATTAATTAACATATATGTATGTATGTATCACAATACATTTATTTCACGAAATTGTGGAATAAATGTAGACAAAAGTTTCACTGATACTGAAACTTTTGTCTTTTGACATGATATATCTTTACGTATTGTTTGCTGGGATATTACAACTCATACCTGTTCAAAATTAAACTTTTATATACAATATATTTAAAACATATTGGAATTCTTCTTAATAAGATAACTGGGATATATTGAAACTCCAATAGGACAATAAATACTCTCAATTTTACTCTGATTAATTAATTAATATTTTTTTTTAAGTTTCCTTAAAAATAGAACAACTTGTAGAGCCCATTAATTGTAAAGAACTTTACAAAATCAGTCAGGATTGTTGGTCCACTAGACTACGTTGTTGAATATTTCAGGTCATACCCTAAATTTGTTGCACAGTGCAATTTATCTGTATTCAATCTGCATTTCAATTAAAAAGCGTACTGTCACTTCTTTAACAATCCCACTCATAGATTCTCATAATTAAATTTTTTATTTAATAATTTGACCTGTAGAAATCACTCAGTCAAGCATGTTAAATATACAATACAGACTCGTGTATATAAACGATGATTAATTCCTTGTTCAATAATATGTGTCTTTTGTTTTATTCATCCTATTCACTTTTCATTGAGTTCTGTCTAAATCCATCGAACGAGAAACGTTTTTATGTCATCCTAGATATGAACATCATCCACATACGAGTGAATTCTGCATTCAATTGTTAATTGAAACTCATGACGATGTCCAACATAAGATATTGAAACAATTCATAAACTCACATACAGAAATATGTGTGTATGGATTATTCGTTTTCCTCTACATATTGTATGAAATTGAAAACTTACAAACATTATTTAGTTACAAACTGGGTCGGTCTCCTGCTGTAGGTTAAGTAAGTATTTAAAAAAATGGTTGAAATTGATTAGTTGTTTTTTTTTTAAGTAATTGGAAATTCACTTGTACGTTCACAAGTGGCTGAAAAGAAAAGAGCTTTTCTAAACGAGATTACAGCCAATTAAGGTCACATTCTTTACAATCATGTTTTAGTTTATTTTTGTTCTTGCTCTTAACTAGATTTAAATTAATGTTTAGTAATTATATGTGGTTAATACTGATTTACTCGTACTCGTTATATTTGCAAATATTATGAAAACATTAAAGGTATAAAATAAATGGTGTAGTCAACACCGATCATATTATACTCTACACCAGTAGTTTATTAGTTTATTTTGTGAATGCGCGGTTTAGTGCATAAGGATTTTTAAATTAATTGTTTTCTGTTAAGAGCTTTGAATTAATTTTAAAAATGGAGGTTTCTGATTACTTTCACCGGAGATTTATAACAGTTATAGTTTGAAGCGAAATTTTAATAATTAATAGCGTATGATAGGGGATTTACTTTATACTGTCTATCTTAATAGCATAATTCCACCATAACACCAACTGACCGATATAAAGGAATTGGACTTTTAGAGAAGCTACGATAAATCTTGCAAAGTAATTCTGTTTATTCGTTCTTAAGAATTTGGTTTGAATATAACAGATTTATGGGATATAAAGTGATCTACTGTAATTAATTTCTGAATGAACATATCGATACCAGTAGTTATAATGGTTATCGCGTTAAAGCTCCGTTTCGGGTGGATATTTTTATTCTCTGGTCCATGGACCTAGCTTAGTTTTAAAAGTGTATGAGGTACACACATTTCTTCTGTACAAAAATGTCTTTCGACTTTGTCTTGTGAATCATTAAGCTTTGTACATGTTATTTTATATCATAACCTGTGTATTTTTAAAACAATTGATACAAATACATTCAACACAAACAACTAGAATGAAAACTGACTGATGATTATAGTTTTTTACAAATTGCAAAGATCAAATTAAACTTTTGTAAATATAACACTTTTCATTATTATATGTATTAAGGTATGACTATAATTACGATTGCATTATAAACAAACCCTTGTATCAATTATTGCACACTTATCGACAAAATAATTAAATACAAACTCCTCTAAAGATTATTAAAACTTTTAATTTTCCAAAACAAAACTTTAACCCCATTTGCAGCATCTGATCATTGATCGAAGAATGGAAATGTTTTGCTCATTTGAACAGAAATAAATGAAAATTGTGTTAAAAGATGCTAATAACGTCAGATAGTTTTTTTTTTGGAGAATATGACGATGATGTAGAGGAGATTTAACTAAAACAATATAATTTATAGCAACAACATTGCATAATAGCCTACTCAATAAACTAAAAATTATTGCGCGTGTTTGCACCGTATGACTCAACAAACAAATTTAAATAAATAAAGCAACAAATAATAAATAGTATTAACGAAATGAAAAGAGAAGTAGTATATCGCATGAATCCATCCCACTGTATTCCAATAAAATTAACTTATGTACACAAACTAATCACATATATACAGTGTGACTAAAAATTATTCATACTAGTTCATGCGTTTGTGCCTGACTAATTTTCTTAGATCTCTTTCAAGCTATGGAAAAAAAATAAGCACTTATAAGATTATATCAGCTGAAAATTGAGTCTAAAGCCTCTAAAATGATAAGGAAAAGACAGCTATATAATAAGTCTTAAAGGTTGTATTGATATATTATATATCCTAATAATCCATAATTTCGATTTTACTCATATTTCGCCATTATTTTCGTATGTGGACTCTACAATTTCAAAATATCAAAGATTTCTTATTACAGTAATATTATCTATTTTGTATAAACTACTATCAGAGCTTTAATCGATAGTGATTGAAGCTTTCTTTTATAATAAAAATTATTAATATAATTTCATATTGTCGTTTTGCACTACACCATTTCCAATTGTATTTCAGAAATTTTCAATTGTATTTTAGAAATTTCCAATTATGTTTCAAAACTTTCCAATTGTAATTCAGAAAATTTAATTTGCATTTCGAAACTTCTGCAATACAATTTGAAAAGTCTGAAATACAATTAAACATTTCTAAAATATAAATGGAAATTTCTGAAATTCAATTAGAAATTTGTAAAATTTCTTAAATATAATTAGAAATTCTGAAATACAATATGAAAGATCTGAAAAACAATTGAAAATTCAAAAATATCATCATCAAAAAGAAGTTTAAATAAATGTAATAATAATTTAACTTATTATTATATGCCTTAAGGTACGGTCACATTTGGCAAATATTTACTCAAAAGAGCGTAACCATTTGTTTTAGCACAAATTTTTTTGACGTTGTCTACTCTTACAAGAGTTTTGCAAGATCAACCAAAATCAAGCAAAAATTCAAACTAAATATTTGTTGTGCTTTGGCCTAAATAAGAAAAGTTTTTTTAAATCAATAAACGAGTTCAAATTATGTTATTTATTGATTCCTGTTTTTCGGCAAATATTTGCCAAGTGTACCCGTACCTTTATTTTGTAAATAAAATTAAAACGGAATAGTATTAAATTATAACTTTTTTAATTATAATATAATTAACAATTTTAAAAAGAAACGATAGATTAACGCAAACATATTTATTCGTTTTATTCGATTATTCGTAATTAAATTGATAGAATTATTTGTTATTCGAAAATTGTAATTTTTAAATTCTTTGAATCATTATTCGTATGAAATTGTTCGATTATTAGAACTATTATTATTTGAATGTCAGAGTCATCCTGTTGATTTTCGTGCACAGCTGTTGTATAGTATTTGGTAAGAAGTAGGGTATTGGTGCAATAATTATCGGGAGAGTCATAATAATATAGTTACAGTTGTAGTGTTGAAAAATATTCCTGCAAAAAACGATAGTAGTCTACTCCACAATGGACCTGGAGTGCTCCAAACATAATCCATTTGTATAAAAAAAGTAGTCCATTTAACAATACGATGTCCTAGGACTGGACCCTATAATCCAGCTTTGCATAACACGGGATTCGTTCCAAAACTACTCTTTGTAACTACTTCAAATATTTTACAACAACGATTACGGTCGTTAAAGCACGAATACTTGTCGTGTAACAAGAAGTTCTGCTTTGAAAATTAAATGGTCCATGAGTGCATTACATAGGACCATGATGCAGTCACTACATTTTAGCCACGTACTCCACAGATTTTTGCAGAGATTAACATGATTAGAAGCATGTATGGTGAGTTCTTAATAGTGTATTTTTTATTTTTTCATTCTTACAATATTGCATATAAGAAGCACCTTTAAAAACATGTATTCATGAAGAAATTTGTACTTAATTTTACATCCCTATATTTTCTACATTTACTATATTTAATTCCCTGTTTTAGTTTGGTGTATGATACTAATATACGAAGATAATTTATCTTTTGCAGTGGAATATTTCTTACTCACACTGTTTTTGTTATTAAATTATATCGCTAATTTCGGAGAAAAAGGTTATAACTCAAAAATCATAATATCAAGTAAAATTACTTTTAATAATTTAAGAGATTCAATTACTCTTTAAATAACTTTTTTCTAGGTGGAGTATTTGAAAAAAAAACTTGATTACGTTATAAAGATTTATATGTTTTTTAATTGATTTCAAACATAAACAACATCCGTTTTAGTTTGAACGTTCGCGATAAAAATTTTTGTTCACGCCAAAAAAATATTTTCATTTAGATTTTCTGAATCAACTTAATCAGTAGAATGCTTTTAGTACATTACTCTGTACGAAAATCGCAAATTTTGAATTATGACCTTCTTGACGCAAATAAACAATATGTATGTAGATCATTTTTAAACTTACCTCAAAGAAATAAAAAAAATCTTCAGCTGATTTATACAATTGTAGTTATATGTATTTGTCGATATATAGTATATGTATGCATGTGTAAAGCTAAAATCCATATGAAAAATTCACTGTTCGTGCTGGAGCAGTTAGTAGATTTTCCGCTAGCGAGATTATTATTTATTTTATTTTATTTCTTTTCTTCTTTTTTTTTGTTATAAATACATTAACAAAATGCTCTCCGTACAATATAATCAATTCAACAAAATACTACAATACAAAATTGATCTAACGAATTTAGATAAAATTTAAAAACAACAACAAAAAGAACCTGTTCGTTTGTTTGTTCGTTTATTATCCATTCATTCACCAAAACCGATTAAATGTATTGCAAAGTAAAAAATTGAAAATAAACATTAAAATACTTAAAACGTTTTCATGGTGCACCGAAAATTAATACTCCATTCTCTATTAATTGTCTCGTATGTATGTACAGAAAAAAAAATAAATGTATGCCAAAGTTGATTTAGTATTGCAACGTAATAAGAACAATAAACAGATTTATGCGGTAATTGATCAAATCGGCAAGAACGCCAACTGCAAAAATAATGGAAAGAAACAAGTCAGAGTGCTATAGTCGTCTTTGTCGAATCTTATATACCCTTCATCTTAGTAGAAAATTACGTGATATTTGTAAACAAAATATGTTTAGGAAAGCCGTTAGGAATTCGACACGATTTTATGTGAAAACTTGGCAGTTCGGTAAAACTGCTAAAGCTTTATATCTTGAGTATAAACGTTTTTAAGGTTTTTATCAAAAAGACGTCAAAATATTTTTCCGGAAATTGGCTCGTTATCGAATAACAGACTTAGAAAGTATTTTGATAAATAGTACGATGACAACTTTATGTTTTACATTGAATCAGTAATATTATTCCTCATTTTTCATAACATTGTTACAAACGATTAACCAAAACAAATGTATCTCCAATAAATATTGTAAATATTGTTAGTAACTGAAGTGAGTACAGACTTGGGAAAAATAAAAATAATAAACTTACATTTAACACTCCTATTCTATTAACAAAATTAGGGGCTATTTGTAACCGCGTCTGATGTTTACGTGTACACTGATACTTTTTATATAAAAAAAACTTTTACCCACCGACTTTTAATACATTTGTTATTTTTATATCTTTCACCATGAGTGGAAATATAAAATATAACCATGTCCGTCTGATGTAACCTGCAATATCAGTCCATAAATTGCTGAAATATGATTGAAAATTATTACTACCTTAATATTAGGAGATTTTTTCGGGTATATCTTGAAAGCTCTGTAAATATATGAGATATGAGCAAAAACGACAACTATTCGACATGGAAATATTTTAGAATATATTTCGAATACTCGTCAATATGTATTTCAAGGTGATTGCTCTTTCTTCAGCAAATAGAAATGGTTTTAACATACATTTATTTTTAGTTTTTATTTATAAACTAAAGACAAGTGAAGGATATACATACATACATATGTACAAATAATTTACTCTTACTTGTTATATTTTAAACAATATGCCAATGAAGGTGACATATACATATGTATATATACAAGTAATTTAAACTTTTACTGGAAATAACTTAAAAATGTATGGAAAACTATTTTGCAATACAATGTAAAGTACAAAATGTGTACTGTGGGTTGTAGGATTTGATCAAAAATTTTTGAAATTTGCTGATTTTTCAAAAAGAGAGAAGCATTTAACTGCAACTAATCGAATAACCGATTAAACTAACAATGATTAGCGAACTGTAGATATCACATCACACAGATAAAAACTTTGAAACAATGATTGTAATTGATCGGTTGTAGTTTGTTGCCACTCGTAACAGTTTTTTTTTTTAGTACAAATGATCTAGAATTTCCGGTTTGTTGCAAAACATTCACTTGGAAAGAATTACAACAAAAAGAAATACTGAAAATCTGATTAAAAAAAAACAATAAAAACAAACAATTTTGAGATCAACATTTTATATTTAGTTTAGTACTGTGTAATTTTGTTGTTGTTTTCAATTCTTTTAACGTGCGATTACTTCTATTACGTATTTTATTGTTAAATTACTTGCTTTTGTTGTGGTTGCTGCAACTTCAGCTTCAACTTGCAGTTTGGCCAACTTTCATTTAGTATTAAAAAGTCGCTGTAGAGTGATCTTTTAATGCAACTTTTCTGCTAATAGAGTGTTTATTTTTATTTACTTTTGTTTTAAACTTTTTTTAATTTCTAAGTAACAACTTTTTAGAAATACACATAAAAACTTTAAATTGGAATATGTGATTGTGGTCTAAGCAGTATTAATTCAAAGTACAGCACAGACGCATACACTTTCACGTTTGTCACGATGTTACAACCGCATCCAACAACAAACAATTGCTAAATGATCGTTTTGCTTTTGCCACCAACTTAATTATAACGAAAATTTTCAAGTTTTTCTTTAACAATTTTCAATAATATTTATAATAAAAATAATGTTTTGTTTTTCTCCCGATTTGTATGAACCAAACGATTCCACGTTCTAAACGAAACTGAAACGCAAAAATATGAAAAAGTGCGGCCACAACGTATGCCAACGACTGGCTGGCCAAAAAAAAATACAGAAATAATTGTTTGTTGGATGCTGCTGACTGCTTGCTGCTGTCTTGCCTGTTAGCTTGATTTTATAATTTTTTGTTTCTATTTTTCTTTATTGCTTGTGTTGTTGCTTTTAGTCGGTTTTAATGTGGCAGGCAGGCAGTCGGGCAAACAGTTGTTGCCGCCAATATCCCCCCAGTTTGTCTATGAAAAACTATTTGAGAGATGATGATGTGAGAAAATACAGAATGTTAACAATTACTCGTTGTTGCACGTAAGACTGCCAGAAACTATTTTCGCCAACTCCACAATTACAAAACTGTATCCCCAACAGTTTCATTCAAATATTCATATGATATACCTATACCCAAAGTGAAGTGTTTTATTTTTTGGGACTAATCGGCAATTTTATTTAAGCAAATAAAATTTGATTCAAGATTGACTTCTACCAACGTAAATCACAAGTGCTGCATTTTATCGTTCACTTGAGTATCGATGTAATGTTGTACAAATATACCTAACTCAGACATTGAGTAACTATTCCTCCAGAGTTGGTCCGCTACAAATAAGAAACCAAAAATTGTTCTTCTTTCAAAAGAACATCGCAGAAATGTAACACTTCTGCACACTTCTTTAGAAGGCAAATAGGAATAATACGCCACGGTGGAATGACTATTAAGGAAGCTGGTGGCTACAGCTGGAGTTTTCTCCGAACAACACTTTGCTTGATATAAACTTCTGATTGGACAACAAGCAAAAAAGTAAAAAAGGGCTTAAAGAATTCGCGAATACGAAAAAATAAAATCAAACATATACGTGATTGGAAAACCGAAGAATACGCGTAAATAAAATCCACAAAAAGGGAGAGAAATTGTACAGGTCACACCTAATGTCATGAAAATTTCATAGTCAGATCATGTTGCATGAGACTTCTTACTCTGAGTTTCTTCATATGAAGTCTAGAGGCTCCATAGACTAAAGCTTATAACTTGTACTTAATAATTAAAACAAGCTATTAACTGTAATGTCAACCTGTATAAGATGGCCCAGTTCAAAATTATTAGGAACATGACGATAGTACTTAGCAGTAATTATTTACAAGAACACAAACTCGAACTCGATCTTTCTAATTTGAAGCCCATTATTCCATCAAAACTCTCAGTTGAGGGAAATAGTTTTTATAGTATAATTTATAAGAAAATTTTCAATTTGTATAATTAACTAAATCTGGCAGCCCTATATTTACGTGCAATAATAAATAGTCTGACGAACTCTTTTGCTGACTTCTACTCATATCTTGTAAGAGTAAATAAACCAAATTCATACACACATAAATATACATATATGTATATGTATCCGTATATGTAGAATATACGTCTTTAGATACACTGCATGCACTGAATAAAAATCAAATAAGTTCAAACTAATATTTATTTACTTTTACTAAACAAATATATATATTTGTGTAATTGCATTAATCATTAACGGAAAATTATATCTAGAATAAATACGGATCAGTCTATTAGGGATAGGGTATTTTCCGAAAAAAAAAATTGTCGGGAATTCCCAGGAAATTTAAAGTTTTTTACAGTAAAAAAAACAGTAATATTTTAGTAAATCAGAAACACTTCCTATTTTTTGATGGGTAGCGTAAATTAAATCAATTACAAGCAAAAAAAAAATAAAAATGTCTTTACCTTTGTTTATTGCTTATTTGACTATATCCCTTTTATATCTTTTTATACCCACCACCAAAAAGATGAGTGTATATTAAGATGTCATTTCATTTGTAACACATATTGGTCGTAGAACCAAAAATAATATACATATATTCTGGTCCTTATAAGATTTTATGACGATCTAGCTATATCCGTCCGTCTGTCTTTCTGTTAAAATCTCGAGCTACGAGAAATGAACATTTTTCACAACCATTCTTTGTTTCACCAAAATGTTTGGTTTCGAAAATGGGCAATATTGGTCCAGTAGGATCCGAGTTATAATCCAAACATCGACAGCATTCCTTTAATTGCAAACTAAAGGCGTCAATTAGTTTGAAGAGAACTCCATTAAGAATACCGTATAGCTCGTCGGAATGTTACCAAAAGCATCAGAGATGCTAAATCAAACTATTCGCTACCCGATTCAGAACGGCTATTGACTCAAAAAAGAAATGGCAAACGATTAAGGAAATTGGAACCGGAAATAAAAAACACCCGAAATTCATAAAACTTCTTCTTCATAAATTATTAGGTTACATCACCCATATTTTTAACACCATTATAACCACTAGTCACTTTCCAAATTGTTGGAAACATGTTAAGATCATTCCAGTACAGAAAACTAGAACTGAATTTCGCCCTATTTCAATACTACCATACTTATCCAAAGTATTTGAACGGCTGGTATATAAGCAAATGAGCCAATATTTAACTAATCATCAACATCTAGCTAAAAACCAATCAGGCTTTAGGCCAAAGCATAGCTGCGCTCGTTAATGTATCCGAAGACATCAGACACAATCTTGATAATGGATTTGTTACGATTCTGGTACTATTAGATTACTCTAAAGCATTTGCTTCTGTTAATCATGGAATTCTTTGCAATAAACTCTCTAATTAATTCAGCTTTACTTCAACTGCTGTCTCGCTGCTAGCTTCATATCTTGCTAATCGTTTGCAATCTGTATCCTTGGGTAATGCAATTTCCACTGCATTACATGTCTCTAAGGGAGTGCCGCAAGGATCTATTCTTGGCCCACTACTGTTCACATTATACATTAATTACTTACCCAGTCAACTTTCACACTGCGACATCCAAATTTATGCGGATGATATCCAAATTTATATTAGCTGTGAGAAGGGATTAATTTGTGAATGCACTGAAAAGCTTAATGAGGATCTAAATAAAATATTTGTATGGGCATCGTCAAATGGACTTTACTTAAATCCAAATAAACAAAATGTTTAGTTATTACTCAGAGAAACCAAACCATCCCTATAGATATACCAGTATCCTTAGGTAATCAAAATATTTCAATTGTGGAATCAGCTAGTAATCCTGGAAAAAATTTTAATAATTCGCTCACGTGGAACAATCACATTAATTCTGTATCTGGAAAAATATTTGTAATGCTAAGAACATTGTACCCTACACAACATCTTACACCTTTACACATTCGTATGCTTCTTGCGAAAACCTTCATTATGCCGAAGTTACTATATGGTTGTGAAATTTTCGCTTATTGTGATTCAGTAAGTAAGGGTAGATTATTAGTAGCGTATAATGCGAACCTACGTTATGTGTACGGCGTAAAGAGATATGATGGAACTTCTATGTATTCTAAGTCTTTGGAGTTGACCTCGAGAACTTACTAAGGATAAGATCATAAATCCTACTACACAAAGTAATATACACCAAGGAACCAACTTATATATTTGAACGCCTTCAATTGGCACGATCCAATAGAGGAAATAATCTTATACAACCTCGATAGCGAATATTAATCTCTAGTTGGCAATTTTTCATTAATACCATACGTCTATGGAACTCATTACCGAACAATTTACAAATAACAGACAACGCTTTACAATTTAAAAATGAATTGTTTAAAAATGATTTGGTCTCAAATTTTCGACATTCTTAATTATTGTTTCATTTTGGATTACATTATATATTTCAAAATCTAACATCATGTATTAATTTCTTTACTTATTTTTTTTTTTTATATTTTTAAACATACATACATATATAAAATTTAAAATATTTTATTTTTTTTACTTTTATGTTTTGTTTCTTAAAAATATTGTACCTACTATCTCAAATTGATTGTATCGCTATAATATCACATACTATTATTAAAAAGATTTATATCTTGTTGTATGTGATATCCGCAGTTATTAAATAAATAAATAAATAAACAAGTAAGAGTGCTATATTCGGTCATGCCGAACCTTTGTTGTGGATGCATAATTATATTATATACATACATATATATTATATTGTTACGTTTTTACCTTTCAAAAACGGTGGTTTATTTCTTTAAATAAACCGGATTCTTTTTAATTGCAAAATAAAAGCGTCAAGTAGTTTGAAGAAAATATAACGAGTCTTTATTTATTTAAATATACACAAACACAATTAAAAAAAATTAACACACTGTCCTTTTACACACTTATATTACGGTTTAAGAACACACTTAAACACTTAGTTTGATCAACGCCATCTGTTGATGAAATTATTCGTAACAATATTAATACACAAAATTTCTGATCCATATAAAAGTTTGTTCGATATCGATATTTATTAGATATTTTTGTCGGCTTATTTGGTTTATGGAAATGGTTCTTATATGGCAGCTATGACAAATTATGGGCCAATCTTCTTAAATTTTGGAACAGTTATTTTCATGCATATACGGATATTTTACGTCAAATTTCAGCATAATAACGGTGTATTTAAGATATGTATTAATATTAACGTTGATTTCGCGAGTGGACCATATGTTGACAAATATGAACCGATATTTTCAAAATCCAGCAGTTTGATTTAGGCATGTATTTTAAATGATCCGTATAAAATTTTGGATTGGTACCCTTATTTATAAGAAATTTATGAGTATTAAAATGATTTTCGGAAGAGGGCTTTATATGGGGCATACGGTTAAAAATAGACCGAAATTCACAAAATTTTATGGGATGATTTTTGTATATATGTAAATTATGTGTGCAAAGTTTTGAGTCGGTACCGATATTTATAGAATATATATAGGAATAAATGTCTTTTTCAGATGTGGTCCTTGTATGTGAGCTATGACCAATTCTGGGCCGACCACCATAAAATTTAGTACAACAATTTATTTGCCTATAAAGATTATTCATGTCAAAGTTTAGCTGTTTAACATTATTTATATCTGTTTTATACGTATTTAAGTGAATTTTGGAAGTGGACTTTATATGGGATCTGTGGCCAAACATGGACCGAACTAAAAATTTCGTTTTGCAATTTGCTGAATTTTGTCTTGATATTCCAATTTTATAGGCATTTATGTATAATTGAGCAATATTTCGGGAAGAGTTTTGTATGGGGCTATGAGAAATCATGGACCGATTCTTACTATTTTCCGCACACTTTCTTTTTTTATCATAAAAACATATTTCAAAATATTGCAATAAAATGGACAAAAAATATAAAATTTTTATGGAGGTTGTCTCACACATTGGTCTATAACTCTGGTTGGCCTAAACCGATTTTGCTGATTTTAAATAGCAAACTTCTCGAAAGCATGTCTGAAAGAATTTTTGAAGATTTGGATCCCGAAGATATCTGGGGACTTCAGAAAATTGTTTTTAACATCCAGACAGACAGACGGACATGACTTAATACTCCGCTATCTATAAGGATCTAGAATATAAATACTTTATAGGGTCGGAAAATTATATTGTGGAAGTTACAAACGGAATGACAAACTTACATATACTCTTCTCATGAAGGTGAAGGGTATAATAAATAAATAAATAAATATAACTAATCTTTATTAATTTAAATGCATTCGTACACAAAAACAATTTTAATGAACACTCTGTTAGTCTATTTATACACCAATCATAATTTCTGGATGGTTCGGAGCTAGATTCGGAGAATGTTCGTGTCTAAAATGTTCAGTCAAAGCTATTAAAACTTAATGTTGCCATATTGCGCAGCTATGTTTATAACAGGGTGTTATCAACAATTTTTTTTTTTTTTAAGCAAGTTGTATGTTGATAAACATGCTGTATGTTGATACCGGCCGTTAAATTTAAATTGAAATACAATTTCGTAATAATATCATGGGATTTTACACACATTATTTTTATTATAGATGATCAATACCTGTTGAATATGATAAGAATTGGTCAAACATATCTCAAACAACCCTTCCCGGAATTTAGCTTTATGGAACATAAATTCTTAGAGAAAAGTAGTATCCATACAAAGTTGAGCAAAAATAAGTGTCATGAGAAGAAAACTCAAAAAACGATATTTTGTTAGCATTGGTCCATATTTGAAAATATGCAGCCATACTTCACTTCTGAAAATCACTTCATTGTTCCGAATGTACCGATCGGCCTATAATAGGTCATAGCTCCCATATGGAGACTACTATTAAAAAAAACTATAGTATTGGATTCTGTAAAGGTTAATCCATAATTGACCATAGCTCCCACATAAGATCCACTTCCGATAATAACTGGAATACCTAAAAACTCTTATAATTTCGTTATTGAGATGAAATTTAACCAAAATAAGTTTTAAATATATAGAAACTGTTTTATAAAAGGTGATATCTGGCATATGAGTAGCCCTCATAAAAATAAAAGAAGTCGTATAAATATCGTTATCGAACAAAATTAAACACAAATTATTTTCAAATATGAATTAATCACACAGCCGAATAAAAACTCATACTTGTTTCTTTTATGTTAATGAAATTGAATTGTGATTTATTGTTTTTTTTTAATATGTAAATGACTTAATTTTGTTAAATAAATTAACCTTCTATCCAGAAAACTGAAATTTGTATATCGTCTCCTGGGAAAACATTTTTTTGGGAAATCATAAACCTTTTAAATAAAACAAAAAAATTCCTGTACGTATAGAAATTTTTCGAAATCCTTCAAAATTTGTTTTTTAAGAATAATTTATAAATTGTAGGAAATGTATTCTTTTTAACAAGGATTTTTAAATAAAAATATAATTGAATTCACATTTTAGTTTTTTATAGAATTATATGATCATTGTTGATAAAATGTTAGCGGCAATTAAATAAACAAATTATTCTGAAATTACTATCATTCAAATACATTTTTTTAATTACATGAATTAATTATTCTTAATTGATTGACAAAGTTATAGTAGTTGTTTAATAAGCCGTACATGTTTATTCAGAAAAATGGAAAACAAAATGCACTTAACTAAATTTTGTGCACTGTTCCAAATACGTTTGCATGAATGTAAAACGAAACCGAACACATTTTGCTCGTTTCCTCACAATGTTGTTCTTTAATATTTATTTATTCGTTTATTTTTAAGTTTGTTGCATTATTATTGCTTTCTATCTTTATCGATGTAGTTGTTCTTTGCTCTTGTTACAATTGTTAGTTTTTCTTTTCTGTTGCTCCAGCTCCTTCTGTTACTGATATTGTTGTCACTGTTGTCGTTGAACATCCAAATCTCTGACATGTCACTTTCATTTTAAATGTTGCATCAACAATTAAAAAAAATTACACCAAGGGTTGCCAACTCTTACCAAAAACTGCAATCATTAAATTAAATCTACTTTCCCGCCTTTATTTGTATTCGTGAATCTTTTCTAGGGTCTACAGCGCAACCAATAAGAAAACTTTAAATGTTTTTAGAACAGAAACTCATTTCCATTTCTTTTAAACGGGGGTTTGTTATGGGTCTGCAAGGTCAGTCTACTTGAAAAATTGTTAAGACTTTTGGACGGCAACATATATACATATTTAGTGTAGATATATATATATGTCTATCCTAATTTATGTATGTGAATAAATGTGTGTATTTGAATGTGTTTAAGTGTCAGTGTATGATTTGGTTTATTTTTGTAAAGTTAATTAGTGAAAAAATTAAGTGTTTAAAAAATACATAGTAAGTGTTTGTTTCTACTAGAAAAATTAATTATTAATAAGAACAAATAATTTAATTTTTAAATTTTAAAACAAAATTTGTTTTAATTATTTTAAAAATATACTTGTTTACCTGAAAATAATGTCTAAATTTTGTACGCTTTATTTGCATACAAATATAAAAGAGCTTCACTAACAGTGCTTCCCAATCTTTGACTTCTTTGTTACAAAACCTTTCCTTCGCCACTAAAATAGAACATTTAACGATAGTAAAATATTTACGTAGGTTAATATGTTTTTCGGAAGTAGGCTCTATATGGGAGCTATGACCAATTATATGCAAATTACGATTAATTTGGTTACCATGATTTATATATTAATGTGGATTATTTATGTCGCATTTCAACTTGATAAAGATCTTTGTAAGTGATTTATGTGCATTCAAAATAATTTCTGAATTAAACTTTATATAGGTGATATGTTAAAATATTGACCAAATATCATAAAATTCGGTGAGGTGATTTATATGTATGTATATGTGGATTGTTTTTGTTGAACATCATAATCATAGGGATTTTTATAAGATATATATGATCATTTAATTAATTTTCGGAAATGGACTTTATTGGTCAAATATGGACCCATCTTCATAAAATGGGTCCATATGGGTGAAACTATACCTGGGATCCTACTGGTATTTAATAAAAAACTTTGTTTTTGCAACAAAAAATATTTTGGAAACATCAACAGGCGGAACGACGGACGGGCAAGGCTAAATCGTCTTAGAATCTTATAAAGCCCCAGCATATACATATACATATATTTTTTGGTTCTACGGCAAATATTTTGATATGTTACGAACGGAATGATAAACTTAATTAAATTCCTTTTTGGTTATGGGTATAAAAATTGATACAGTCATAGTTTTTGGAGCGAAAGCTTTTGTTTCATTTATTAAATGAAAATGTGACACTTTTGTTTTAAATTTTAAAAATCTTTCAGTATTTTTTTGGATTTATTTTTCGTATATCAGCAACAAATTTAAAAGTTTAATTGAGGAAAAATATATTTTTAATATGTATTGATGTACCAATTAAAGTAGAATAAAAAAGTATGAAAAAATAGTTTATTTATGCCTATAATGATCACAATGGTGTAATTATATTGTTAAAAATCCGACTGATTTGGAGCAAAATTGTATCCGAATAAAAACTGTAATGCTTTCTATCACACTAAGGCATTTCTAATTTATTATAATAGTAAATGTCATGTCATGGAATCGTATGGTAAAGTCAGATATGTTGCTCAATACTTATGAATCCAGCTGATTCATATCCCACTAAGTACAATACCTATTAAAGCCACATATTATTAATTTTGGAAAAGTTTAATTTGTAATAAAATTAAGAATAAGAATCATTTCTCTCGAGATATTTTTTTATCAGTTCAAAATCAATAACATCCGGTATCTTCTGTAGGTCAGTAAACCAGTAAGTAGCTTCTTCGCTCGTAATCACATTCAATTCCATTTTAGAAAATTCATCAAACAAAACACAATCTTTTGGAGTAATCAGTCTTGATCCCCAGAATGTTATAGTGGCCAGTGTTTTAAAAAAATATTGTATTGACTTTCAGTTAGTTGAAATCTAGGGGGTGAATTCACTTTATTTCGATAACAATCTACAGTATAGATCGTACTGGCTTAAAGATAATCTTGACAAAGATCATTCTTTAAGTAGTGCTTAATACGAGCTTTGATTAAAATTGCTGTGTCTTCATATGCTCTACTTTTGGGGTCCTTAGTATCATAAATGAGGTACCATTTATATGAAATAAACTTCCAGACGTCAAATGTGTCCCAAATATGTACATGAATTTTCACTCCAAATTTTGTAATTTTTATAAAATATTTCTAAATTTTTCATGAAAATTTTTCATTTTTATATTTTTAATGTATTTTACAATATTAAAGAATGAAATTTAGCTCCAAAGTGCAAAAAACAAAATTGCTTGATCTCTTTTTTCATTCTACGATTTTAGGATCATTTTACATTCCTCTTAAAATTACCCCAAAGAAAAATTGCATTCCTACCCAATAAAAATGAAAATTTTAAAATGTTGCTCTTTTAAGCTTATTAAAATATACCACCTACTCGTATCTTGATGTCAATTTTTATATGATTTTTATTGATATTAAAAGTAGATACAAGAAAGGAGTTTTGTTAACTTATGTACATTTGTACGATTCCATCCAAAAAAAAGTTTGGTTTCTTATTATCATAACAAATAAAATTGTGATGAAAGAAAGAAAAGTTTTGTTAATATACATACATATGTACATTAATTTGTGTTTGTGTTTTATTTAATTTAAACATTTCAGAAAATATTTCTCAAACGTGTGGGAAAATTGAGTAAGATTTATTTTTGGAATTTCTTATAAATCTATTTAATGTGTGACAAACACAGAAACCAATTAGTCGTTTGCAAAACGTCTACCACATGAGTCAAATATTTTTCTTAAAACAACACCTTAAACTACCTTCCAAGAATTTATAATAAATAATTATATCAGTGCGATCAGTTTAGTCTTTTTGAGGCTAGATTCAGCCTTTTTATTAACCTTTTAGTCTCGAAATTTATGTTTTAGTTTTTGGATTTTTTTTAACACTGAAAAATATTCATCTGAGACCCAACAAAGTATATATATTATTGATCCTTATGGAATTCTAAGTCGATTGAGCTATGTCCGTTTGTCTTTCTGTGTGTCTGTCTGGCTGTGTAAAACACTCTCACATCCAAAAGACAAAACTAAAATCAACTGAGTTACAAAAAATTCTCCTAAGCAGTTTAGTATTGAAAATCAGCAAAATTGGTAGAGTAGAACCAGAGTTATGGACCAAAATGTGAGACAACTTCCATAAACATTTGATATTTTTAAACATATTTCTCGCAATTTTTTTAAATATATTGCAGATATTGCAATGAAATTTTTTACACCTTTTTTATGATAAAAGTAGAAATTGTGAGGAAAATAGTAAGAATAGATCTATGATTTCTCATAGCCACATACAAATATTTTCCCGAAATATGGCTTAATGATAAATAAAACGAATATCAATACATAATGCGGCAAAAATAAGTGTTATGTAAAAAGAAATCGCAAACCGAAATGTTGCTTTGTTCGGTTCATATTTGACCATGGACCCCATATAAACACCTCTTTCGAAAATCACTTCAGTATTCATAAATCTCGTATAAATATCGATACCGATCCAGAATTTTACACTGCTGGATTTTAAAAATATTTCACCATATCCCCCATATAAGGTCCACTATCGAAATTCACGTTAATACTAATATATATATTAAATGTACTATTATTATATTGAAATTCAACGAAATTTAAACAGATCGGCCCATGTTTTGTAATTGGTAACATATACGTACCACTCCCTCAATAATGTCTAATAAATATCGAATCAATATTTTATACAGATCAGAAATTATAATTGAGAAATCTTACTAATATCGGTTATACGACAATTATGCTACTGAATTTTGTAGTTGTCAGTCCATATTTGGCAATAGCTTCCAAATTAAATTCACTTCCGAGTATAACAACCAACCATACAACTCTTGTAAATAACGTTATTGAGATGAATTTCAACCAGTTCACATTACTGAATACTGGATTTAGAAGCTTGAAGTCCATAATTGGTCCGTTTCTACTATGCCACCCACATATCTCTTGTAAATAAAGTTATTGAGATCAAATAAAATTCGTAAAATTGTCTTTCAAACATATGTACATATTTTTACGTTTTTTTCTTTAAAAAACTGGTGGTTAATTTCCTTTAAATAAATCGAATTCTTTTTAATTGCAAAATAAAAGCGTTAAGTAGTTTGAAGAAAATATAACGAGTCTTTATTTATTTAAATGTACACAAAAACAATAAAAAAATAAACACTCTGTCTTTTTACACATTTATATTTTATTTTAAGAACACACTTAAATATTTAGAACAATTTGATGTTTACACAACAATGACTCATAAACTGATTAACTTCATTGGCCCTGGTAGTCTATTAATACAGAAAACATAATTTCTGGAAGGTTCGGGGCTAAGATACTGGAATGTTCATGACTGCAGGTGTAGAATGTTCGCGTCTAGAATATTCAGCCACAGTCATTAAAACTCCATATTTCCATATTGCTCAGCAATGTTTCTAACAGGGTGTTCTAAATAAATTAAAATTTTTACAAATGCTAAACAAGTTGTATGTCGATAAAAGCGTCATCTGTCGATAAAGATATTGTATGTAGATAAACATGTTGAATATTGATATCGACCGTTAAATTTAAATTGAAATACAATTTCATAACAAGTATTAGTATTAAAAAACAATGAATAACCAGTGTAGTTTTTGTGTTTCTCATTATATTTAGGTGGAGGGTATTTAAAATTCTGCACAGCCAAATATGCACTCTAACTTGTTTATTTTAAGTTAAAAAATATTGTACTTACAATTATTTATATGGTTATATGTATTGTATATATGTATGTATGTATATAAATAATATAAAATATTTAGCATTATTGTTGGAACGGAGCGAATTTTTAAAAGTCATGACTAGAATTTGACGTGATAGTAAAAACTGATTAAGGACAGAAATGTAGCCCTCTAGGGGTCTCTGCAAACGTAGAACCACTCCCCAGTGTAACGATTAAAAAAGCCGTCATAACCAAAGGTTACCCTCCTTCTCCCAAAATCGCTTAACATTGTATTTTCTTCATTTACTCCTATCTCGCCTCCCCCACGTGTAAGGTTAATGTGGTAGTAGCTGTGCCGAGAACCTGAATGGCTAGTGAGTGGTTAAAGACAACTAGTTGCTAACAGTTCCCCTATGGTGCTGATTGTATTGATGTGTCTAGTCTATGTACGCCGTCACTACATGGATGGTCCATCCCCTTACGTAAGGGGAAATGTAAGGGGAAATGTATATCTCATCTGAGGACGAACTTCTTGCCTCCAGCCAGGAGAAAATAATCTGACTCTTTGTTTCTCGGACAAGTTTGTGTATTTTTCATTTTTGTTGATATTTTAATAATAATAAGTAAGAGTTTATATTCGGCAGTCCCGAATCTTATATACCCACCACCTACATACATATATATCAGTATTGTAATATATGCATTCTTGAAAAAAATTTTGTGTATTATTTTAAATGGATAACGATGTTTTTACGAGTTATTTAGTTTTCGGATCCCTTATATGGGATCTATTATTACATGTTATGTGACGTTCGTTATAAAATAATTTACTGTATTTGAGTCTTATGATTAATTTCATATCTCAATAACAACATATTTTACACATAGTGTTGTTGAACTGTTCGGACGTGTTATTTTTAGTGCGGCTGAATTTTCGGTGAAAAAATCGTAATAGGTGAAAAAGTGTAATAGGTCGAAATAAAACAAAAAGTTAAAAAATAATTCGTAATAGGTAAAAATACCTACGGTAAAAAAAAATAAAAAACATTAAAAAATAAAAAACATTAAAAAAAAAAAAAAAATAATAAAAAACATTAAAAATCGCATAAAAACTGTATGAGTATTCCTCTCAGATGTAATTCTGAGAAAGAGCTTAGCTCGACTAGAAAATCTTTATGGATCTCTGAGGAAGAATCCTTAAAAAAATCTGTGGAGAATCTTCTCACTACAAGAGCCGTAGAACGGCGCCGTTCCTGTTCGCCCAATATAGTGATTTCATCAGATGATAAAACATCAATATCTTCTACATCAAATAGTGCAGTTAAACCTAGAAAACAAGTAGGTATGGATAAATACGTCACAGTTCTTAAGCGACAGAGGAGCCCGACATCTGCTCAAACGTCATCAAATTCAAAAGCTCCCAAGACCGTGAGTATTGACAATCCAAATGATCAAAACAGGTTTGCTCTCCTCCAGACGGATGATCCAGAACTTCCTAAAAAAACGTTTAAGCCCCCACCAATTTATCTGAGAGAGCCCACTTCCAGTAAATTGGTACAAGGAATTGTTTCGGTAATAGGTGAAAATATGTTTAGCGTAACCTCAATTAAACATGGAAATATCAGCGAAACCAAAATTCAAGTGAAAAAGGAAGATGACTTTCGAAAATTGTCCAACCAGTTGGAGAGGGAGAGTAGGGATTTCTATACCTACCAGCTGAAAAGCGCAAAGGGACTCCAAGTCGTTCTAAAGGGTATAGACCCAGATGTTGATCCTGCCGAGATAAAGACTAGTTTAATGGAAAATGGCTTCAAAATTAAGAACATAACGAATATTAGAAACCGTGAAAAGATTCCTCAGCCTATGTTCAGGGTGGAATTGGAACCCGGAGATATAGTCTTAAAGAAAAACGAGTCCCATCCCATCTACAATCTGATTTACCTTCTGCATCGTAGAATCACCGTGGAAGAACCGCATAAGCGTCAGGGACCCGTCCAGTGTCTTAATTGTCAAGAATTTGGTCACACTAAAGCATATTGTAAATTGCCGTCAGTTTGTGTTGCGTGTGGGGAACTACATACAACTGCTCAATGTGATAAGTCGAAAACCGACTCAAAAATCAAAAAATGCAGTAACTGCGGAGGTAATCATACCGCAAATTATAGAGGTTGTCCAGTTTACACTCATTTGAAAGGCATAAGGACCAACAAGACGTCAGTATTACCTGTTCATCCACAACAGCCTAATTTTGCATCGAGTAACAATTTTCCTCAATTGTTACGGCCCACTAGTCATGAAAACGCGCCTAGTTCTAGACAAGTTTCTTACGCTAACGTGGTTAAATCTAATATGCCAGGTTTGGAGCAGGAACCTAAATCTCAATATTACGAGCCTAATATTAACACTCTAGAGACTACTTTGCAGACACTTGTCCAAACTATGAACACTTTTACGACCACTATGACATCCATGATGCAGGAAATGCTGAAAATGCAATCCACTATCTTACAAGCAATTTTAAAGAAATGATTTGTTTAAAAATTTGCTTTTGGAACGCGAACGGCCTCCGCCAACATAAAAACGAACTGGAACACTTCCTGATGGATAAGCAGATTGATGTCATGATGATTGCTGAAACTCACTTGACGGCGACAGGGTACTTCAGAATTAATGGATACGTGTTGTATGATACTAAAGATCCCCGCGGAAGAGCATGTGGAGGTTCGGCAATTCTTATAAAGAACAGAATAAAACATTATTTAATGAACAACATATGTGAGGATTACCTACAAGCAACAAACATTTGTATTGAATTCTGTCAATACAACTTTGTTTTATCATCAATTTATTCGCCGCCTCGATTTTCAATAAAAGAACATCAATACTACAGCTTCTTCAATTCCCTTGGAGCTAGATTTTTGGTTGCTGGTGACTTTAACGCCAAACACACATTTTGGGGTTCACGTCTAGTGACCCCGAAGGGTCGTGAACTCTTCAACACCATTGCCAAAATGGGCTTAGATGTACTCTCAAGCGGGCATCCCACCTACTGGCCGACGGACCGACGGAAGATTCCCGATATTATTGACTTCGGAGTAGTGAAAAATATCCCTGTAGAATCGATACAAGTGGAGCCTTCATTAGACTTGTCTTCAGATCACTCTCCTTCTATTATTTCAATGCGTTTCCTTCAAGGGTATGGCTCTCCATTTCGGGACATGTCTAAATCCAGAGTAAGTTGGATAAAGTATAAAAAGTATTTAAGTTCCCACTGCACGGAAAATGTAGTGTTGAGAACTACCGAGGATATTGATGGGTCGATTGGCAAGTTTACTGAGGACATACGAAGAGCTGTGCATCACGCTTCCACATATGACGTTGAATGCAGAAATAGGACAAACAGAACTTATTTCGCTGAACTCGAACATCTCCTGACAGAAAAAAGAAGAGTTAGAAGAGAGTGGCAAATTCACAGGTCTCCTCAACTGAAAGCTAGGCTACGGGAATGCAGAGATATACTAAGAAATTTCTTAGAAACCCAAAGAATGGCTTCACTTAAATCATACTTGGAGGGAATTGACAGTTCCCCACAATCTGACTATTCGTTATGGAAGGCGGCACGAGGTTTAAAAAGACCAGTTAGAGGAAAGCCTCCTTTGCGAAATCCGATTGGTGACTGGGCTAGAAACGATTCCGAGAAAGGGACTTTATTTGTTAACCATTTGAGAAATGTGTTTACTATAAACAACTCAAATAATGCAACTGAATTGCCACCACTCGTTATTAGACCTCCTGTACCTCTAAGACTTAGCTTTAATGATATTCAAAGCGCTATTGGTACTCTGAACCTTAAAAAGCTCCAGGTATGGATAAAATCAGCAACAAAATGCTCGTGGAGTTACCTCGTGTAGCTAGAAGAATTATTCTCTTTATCTTCAATGCTATTTTACGCCTAGAATACTATCCTGCAGATTGGAAGGTATCTATGATTACCATGATTCCTAAGCCAGGGAAGGACCTCACCAAAGTAGAGTCATATAGGCCAATTAGCCTACTGCCGACAATTTCAAAACTGTTTGAAAAATTGTTAATGGCTAAGTTGATTCCAATTCTGAACGACACTCAATGTATTCCAAATCATCAATTCGGGTTCAGAGCTAAACACAGTACCATCGAACAAACACACAGATTAGTAAATGTGATAAGACGGTCGTTTGAAGAGAAAAAATACTGTTCCGCGCTTTTCATTGATGTTTCCCAAGCGTTCGACAAAGTCTGGCATGAAGGTTTAATGCACAAAATAAAATTAGCTCTGCCTGCTAACACCCACAAACTTATGAAAAGTTATTTATATGGTCGCAAATTTACAATCAAAGAAGGCGATTTTTTAAGCCCCGCTCAGCCAATTGAAGCAGGAGTACCCCAGGGTAGCATACTGGGTCCTACTTTATATTTGATTTATGCATCCGATATGCCGTCAGACCCCAATATACATACTTCAACTTTTGCTGACGATACAGCCTTTATTAGCGTTCATAAGGACCATCAAATAGCATCACAGAATTTGCAGAATTATATTTATAAACTAGAGAATTGGCTTGAGCTTTGGAAAATCAGGGTTAACGAACAGAAATGTATTCATATAACTTTCACATTGCGAAAAGATACCTGCTCGTCCATCAGAATAAATAACCAAATTATTCCGCAACACAATGAAGTCAAATACCTCGGAATCCACCTCGATCGTCGTTTAACCTGGAAGTCTCATATTGACGCAAAACTTACACAGATGAGATTAAAAGCAGTGCAACTTAATTGGCTAATCGGCAGAAATTCTACATTAAAGTTGGATTGTAAACTTTTGTTGTACAATGCAATTCTAAAGCCAATATGGTGTTATGGAATTCAATTATGGGGTACTGCCTCAGCATCCAACATTGAAAAAATTCAAAGAGGTCAAAATAAAATTCTACGTATAATTACTGCAGCTCCATGGTACGTTAAAAATTCTCGAATTCACAAAGATCTAGGCATTCCTCTGGTGAAAGACGAATTTACAAAATACGCCTCAAAATATGTCAGCAAACTTGAACACCATCCAAACTCACTTGCACGAGACATCCTTAACTTTAGTGGCCATGTTCGGTTGAGAAGGAGGGATACCCTTGCTTTAACTCAAACGCAAAACAGATGACTGGATCAGTGGATGTAAATTTTTTTGTAGTATCATAATATTTTGTCTAGCACTGGCTGGACTTATTATTTTCTTTTAGTATTAAGATTCGAAAACTTATTGTCATTTCAATATCTGAAGATTCAATAAATAAATATAATGTATTATAAAAAAAAAAAAAAAAAAAATATTTTACAGTTTTTTCGGTATTCCAGTTATGTGACGTTCGTTATAAAATAATTTACTGTATTTGAGTCTTATGATTAATTTCATATCTCAATAACAACATATCTTACAGTTTTTTCGGTATTCCAGTTATTCTTGGGAACTGTGGTCAATTATGGACTGACCTTCAGAAAATCCAATAGTAAAATATTTATACGTACATATATGTATGTAACTGAGCGGTGAAAAATTTCAGTTCGAAATTAGGTGTTTTTTAGATGTAAATTACAGAAAAGCAAACTCAGAACTAACACAAGATGAAAATTTGTAAGTGCCATATATATAGCGGTTAATTTATTATCATTAAAAAACAGGGGTTATGGATATCATTCTAAGAAAAACACCCTTTAATGGAATCGTGCAAAACTAAGTTTTTTTTTTGTTTTGGATACGTTATCATTACTTTCAATATTATATTGTTTTGCTAATAAAATAAAGAATGAATTTTCAGATATTTTTAGCTCGCGTCTTTGAGATCTTTGTTGGTCGATCCATCTTTCCACTTTCTTTGGCGCAAATTGATGAACTCTCAAAAATATGTTCCTTTGAAAGCCAATCATGGTGATGTTTGTACATACAAATATTTCTTGTTTTGATAGTATTTGTTGGTCTGTTTTTTGTTAACTACCCAGCATACCATTCTAGGAGCGCTCCGAAAAAGGAGTCAGAAAAGAGTCCAACTAAAGAGCATTTTCGAAGCGAAAGAAAAATTTGCTTGTTAGTGTCCTGAGTCGGCACGCAGTATGACTCAGAAATTGCACTTAATTATGTGTGTACCAAAGCGTTGTTGTCCTGACTCTTTTCTGACATTATCTAAGAGCTCTTTCTGACGGACCATTTTCAAATGTAATGACTAGGGCTAAGATTTTCATGCACTAAATAATTAAAAATATGCGCTTAAAATATGCACTAAAAAATCCAAAAAATGCACTAAAAACTCCAAAAAAATGCAGTAAAACTTGAAAATTTTCAATAAAAAAAGTTTTTTTTTTAATTTTATTAAAAACAAAAAAATCAGTCTATTGTTATTTAAACGTAAATCTTTTAAAAACAAAAATAACTAATTTAAAATTTTGTTTGTAGAAACTATTAAATACTTTTTTATATTATCAAAAGTAAAACTTTGTCTGTTCGGACGCAAAAAAATTTTGTACATAGAAAATGATATCTCAACGTCAACCGAAGTTAACGGAGCATACTTGAAGGATGCCAATTCATTTGGAGAATATTCATTTTCTAATTCAGAGCCCACATTGGATTCCAGATCAAAAATATTTGAAATTTGTTTTATTTTTTGAAATCCTTAATTTTTTTGCAAAACGCTTTGGATTTTTTTTCTAAAATGTTGCGCTTTTCTTCCGTACACATTGTTAGTTTTACTTTCTGCAATATTAATTAATTTGATTTGAGTATTAAGTGAACCAAATCCCTCCAATTTAGTTATTATCTCCCCAATATATCCGTAGTTGGAAAATACAAATGCTAATTGACTTTTGATGTTATTTAAATTTAATATTTCTTTTATTTTTTTAAATGCATACAAATCGGTATCAACAAGCTCTTCAATAACATTCTTAAATTGCTCAAAGTTTTTTGAATAGTATTCTACAGCATCTAGCCAGCATCTTGTTAATACTGGCTGCGGTGGAAGGGAAACATTTCTTTAAATATTGCAACTCGTGAAGGAGCCTTTAAAAATATTTTTTTCCGTATGAAATCAATAAATCAATATTATCGAATTTGCTTCTAATTTCCTCTGCAGCGCGGTGTAACCCATGTGCCAAGCAGGTATAATATTTTAAGGCTATTGGCAGACTTAACCATGTAAGGTGCTGCATCGGTTAAAAACAGAAGGATCTGCTTTTTGTCAAAATCTTGACCCAATAAATTTATTGAGTCGTGGAAAGCACGAGCTATGGTAGCATGGTTGGCCTTTTTCAAATCCACAACGTTAAGCAAGAATTTATTTTTAGAAACTTCTTCATCTTTATCCAAAACTCCGACAATAACATTTGCAACGTAACGCCCTTCTATATCAGTTGTTTCGTCCATCGACATCCATAAATATTTGCTTTTCAAAAAGGAACAGATTTTTTCTAGTTGGGAGTCATATATTTTGTCTACATAATTTTTTCTAAGAGTAGACTGGCAAGGGATACTCTCATGTATGTATGTTTTAAAGAAATTTCTTAAATGTTCGTTTAAGGGTATGTCAGAGGAAATAAATCCTTCACATAAGTCCATACAAAACTTATTTGTTGTCTCTGTATGTTTAAGCAACGATTGGAAAGACTTTTGTGTAACACGCTCGAGCGGCTCCTTGTGTTTTTGACTATTTAAGTGTTGCTCAACCAAAAACTTCTTTTCGTGACTCACGGATTTATTGCAAACATTGCAATAAAGTATTCGACCATCAGATTTAAAGACATTCAGGGGTGTCATAGAAACCAATATTGTCAGAATTGGTTTTAAAACCGACAAGAAAAAATGCTTTGGTGTCATAGGGCACTGCTACACATACAATAAATGTCATGATACTAGAAATATCTCAATATCAATAAATATCATGATACTAGAAATATCTCGATATTTATTGAACGTGTAGCAGTGCCCTATGACACCAAAACATTTTTTCTTGTCGGTTTTAAAACCAATTCTGACAATATTGATTTCTATGACACCCCTGATTGTTAAATTCGTTAACGTATTTCATTATGATGGAAAATAAACATCGTAAAACAAAAAATACGTTATAAACTGTGAATATCGAACAAATTTCGTTTAAATTATTGTTTTCAATGTTAAAATTTTATTAATTCAAGTTAAAATTTCTTAAAGAAGCCAGTTTTTCTCAAAAATACATTGCAAAACAATGAAAAATTACAGATAGAAGAAATGGAAAAATATCGACGGCAGCACGTCAAAGAGTGTAATCATGTGGCAGATTTTGATAATGTTAAAATATTAGATATAGAAAGGAAGGAAAACAAAAGGTATACACTGGAGAGTTTACGCATACAACAAAAAATAAAAACAACAATGAACACGAAAGAAGAGAAAGACAACACGAAACTTCAATACTCCTCTGCAATTAATAATTAAATCAGTTCTGTGATATTAGCTTTAAGTTAAACTTGACTTAAGTTTTGTGGTCGTTTATTGTATATTATATTTTTATTAATTATTTATACAAAAATTCTGTTCGTGATGTCCCGTTTTTTAGTATTTTAGTAACTAATTAATAATAAAAATTAATATCCAATGATCAATCATTGGATATTAATCAAAGCTGTAAGTAAAACTTAGTCTATAAGTTAAAGCTGTGTAATACAACAATAAATTTTGTCACTAGATTATTTAGAACTAGACCCCTGAAGAAGTTAGAATAAAACTAACGAAACGTTGGGTAAATAAAATAAAAAATAAAAATCGAACAAGTTTTTTATTTACGTTTGGAAACAAACATTTGACCAAATTAGCCTGAAGGAAACTCCTTAAAAATTATGAAAAATTACATTTATGTTTCTATTTGAAATTTGAATGTGAATTAATGTGTCACTAAAAGAATTTATAGATTTTTTTGTTTATTTGTAAATTTTTTGAAAAATCACTCAAAAATTCCAAAATATGTATTAAAAAATTTAAAATATGCATTTTAAACCAAAATATGCAAAAATATGCATTTTCACCAAAATATGCAAAAACAAATCGATGCCATTTTAAAGCAAATTTCTTGATTCTGAAAGTTAATTGGCCGACATCGCTCATAGACTATCGATAAAAAAAACATGCATATGCATGGAAATCGCAGCCCTAGTAATGACCCTCTTTTCTGAAGGTTTTCGGAGCAATAATGATTGTTTTTTGGGCTCATAAAGAGCATGAACGCTCCAGAAAAGGTGTCAGAAAAGACTCTTGCTTGCTGGGTACCAACAACTTTTTTAATTTTTAACAAACAAGTGAACAAACATTACTAATTACATAATATTTATAAGTTGTGTTTTATTTTATTTACTAAATGCCTGTAAATCTGTGATACACTTTCATTATCTGCTCTATAGGTAATTATTTTAGTTGTTGGTACATTAACTATTTGTAATATATCTAACATATAACGACGTTTGTAGTTATTTTCAGTTCTTAATACTGATATATTTTCAAAGTTTGGATAGTGATTAAATTTACTGCAATGAGAAGATAAAGCAATTTTTTGTAAATATTGTCTCTATATCTTTGGTATGATTTATGTCGAGCAATTCTTGTTTTTAGTTTATTTTTCGTTGTACCTATGTACATATAGATAGATACTTTATTATAATTTTCTTTATCATTTTCGTCACAAGGTTTTTTAATACAACATTTGACATGTTCCATTTACGTATTTTGTATTTTGTTTTGCTTAATAATTTATTTAATGTATTATAATTCCTGTAAGCCCTTCTATATTTATTAGTATCAAATAATTGCGATTTCTCCAAAACATTCTGATAAGTTATTGATTTGTAAATTTTCGGTTTTATTGTGTTTCTTGTATTGTGTCTATTTCTGTCCTTATATTGTCCTATTAATTTATAAATTAGCTGAATTGAAAAATTATCTTTTTCTAATATATTCCAAATTCTTCTTTATTCTGAATTTCTTTGTCACTTATAGTTACATACTACTATTTCTATTAAATTCTTAGTCGGGTTTATAATAATTCGTCTACTATGCTTAGATTAATAATTAATTATTCTTCCTGTAGCCGTTGGTTTCTGATACCAATACATTACTAAATCATTAAATTAATTAATTAATTCATTAAATTATTTAAAAAAAAATTTTAAAATGACCTTAAGCTTGAACAATTATTCAGATTTTATTTATTTTCATTTTGTGCAACACTAAATCGTCAACGTCTTTTTGTTGAAAATAAATATTAACGAGATCCCTACGAGTATAATTGTACTTAGCCAATGTTCACACTTTTAGTCTTGTTTCACACTCTTCAGTTTTAGCTGTCCAGTTTGCGTCAAGTACATACCGTCTAGTTTGCACCTTTTATTCTCTTTTCCCTTCTCATCCATAAATACTTGCCTTGATGAGTCAGAATTGAAGAGTGTGAAAGCGGAATTATGAATAAGAATTATGAAAACTTAATGCAATTTTTTACCCTATACATATTATCATTTTTTTAACATTAAAAACCCTGACCCAATCCCATTACAAAATTGCTCAGAACTGGAAGAAATGCCTCTTTGAAGATGTCCTTAAATATATATCAGTCGCTGAACTCAAACTTTGCGATAAAAAGTGTGCATTGTTTCAAAAGGAAGTTAAGTACTTGAGTCATCGAGTAACTGCAGACGTTATATCAACATAAGCATGTATGTAGATAAAATACGTGCGGTTTACGTGAACTAACCAAGAAGTAGAGAGTGAAAATCGTTTGTGCTAGATAGTGATACAAGCGGATACGGAATTGACGGTGTTCTTTTACAGGTGGTCAAGGGTACAGACGTATGCTCAAAAAAAAAAATAATAAATGTGTATAATAAATATGTAAAATTTTCAATACCGTTGCAATCAAATTAAGACTATTTTCTATAATTCCAATTTCAACCCATTTAGTGGATGAAACAGTTTTTAACAAACCTTAAAAAGGGCAAATGACAACAAAAACATACATACATTGCTGTTATTGATCTACAAAAAAAGTAGACGCAGCAAGAAAAGCAAAAACAAATTTGTAATAATATAAGACTTATAAATAATAATAAAGAATACACACACATTGTAAACGTACGTAAATTTCGTTCTAACTCACAACACGTAAAAAAGAAATATGATAATTCTCGTATTCTATTTCTCAAAAGCGGTGAGTTAAATAGATGATGTTTACATACAGATTGATCATGGACAATGAATATTGCTGATGACGCCGGGTAGAAAATGCATTCCAAATTTGCCAATTGTTCCAGTACTTTACAACAAGTATTCTTGATTATTCGAACTATTATTAGCCTGAATAAAAAACTTTTCTCTTAAAAAAGTAAATCTTTTATTTGACTATACTACGTTGCAAAAACATTTTGTAAAAGAAGCAAAACACGAACGTTCTTCCAATATTTTCTGAATTTGAAAGCACAGAGAAAACTGCTAATGCGATTAAAGTGGCGACTCAGGTGGCGCCCTGCAGATGAGCCACTCTTTTTTTAATATTACTATTCTTACCAAGACGTTTTTTATTTCTATATTTACGCCCTGGCCCACGATGTCGAACGATAACGTTCGCTTAGATAAGACTTAAGACACACACTTGATTGTGGAATAAACAAACTTGATTGAGTAAAAAATTGATACGATAAAAAGTTTGTGTCTTAAGTCTTATCTAAGCGAACGTTATCGTTCGGCATCGTGGGCCAGGCGGTTAATTTGCTGTGAAGAAATTTCTTTATATCGTCACCTAAAATCCAAAAGGCCGTAACTACAAAAAATTTAAAAACGATTTTTTGATTGATTATTATGTATGTAGTTAACCAAAATATGCCGAAAATCGTCGATTTTATTAATACAATTCAAAAGACCGCAACTACAATGTTAATAACTGTATAAACTAAAAACTTGTAACTACACCTTCAATAAAAAAAAAACGAAATATATTAAAACAAAGTTGGTATTTCTTTAACTGTTAATTGAAAGTTAAATTTTTTCAAATTAGTAAAAAGAACGCTGTGGATATTTGCGTCTTACCAAATAATAAAATGGATACTAATAGTGATCATTATTCTCATAAGAAAGTTAATAAAAAAATGTGAAAATAAAATATGCTATCATATGCTATCTGGGACAATTTTCTATAAAACCAATATTAAAGACGAATATGAGAAAACTGAATAAATTTAAGTAGAATTTAACCAAATAAAGACAAAAAGCTATTTTTATTTAAATTTGTGTTGAAAAAATCGACATTTCCTAACGCAATTTTAATTAAAAAGCTTTTTTGGTGGTACCCACCACTTTGTGTTTGGTGGTGAAAACGTGCTCGATAAAATAACAAACAGCTGAGAGATACGCAAATTTAAGATACCGTCAGTCAAACAATACTAGTCCTCGAAAACGAAAGTCAATTTTAGTGTATAAAACAAAAACATTTAGGAACCAAAATACGGTGTTAAAGTAACCGGAAATGCAGATTTCTTATATGAAAATAGCCATTTATGCTCTTACATTTTTGACCTACGCGTATTCCGGTTATGGCTCCAGTACAATAACACATCTACGTGATGCCATCATAGCGGCAGAGGCCATATTTGGAGATGTTTTTAAGAACCTTATTACAGTACTCAAAAAATTCCACACGGTACAAGAGGTGTTCGATGCTGCGGTAGAAGAACAATGTGTATTTAAATGCCCAACATTGGATGGCGGACCAGGTGAGTGGAGTGCTATTAATGAGAAATTTCATCATTAAATTACGTAAATCTGAGGTACATATGTAGGTATGTATGTGATTATTAAATTAATAAACAAATTGTCAGTCATAAATTATTTACTTCGGTAGAAATGCCAAAGCAAAGAACAGTTTTTGCTGTTTGTTTATGTTTGTCTCGTTTAGCCACTACGGCGTCAACTACTTTTTGTCATTTGTTTTTGTTGTTTATTCGTAAAATGTTTACAAATGCTTAAAATCAGCTGTTCCCGTTCCAAAACTATTGTGTGCGCACGCTACTGGAAGTAATATACATTGGTATGTATGTATAAAGAACATCGCGGTGATGCGGCATTGCCATTGAATTTGTTGTTGCATGACGTGTTCCAATCACACACAAGAGCAGAAGCTTTTATCAGCTAGTTCCATTTTAAACTCTACAGATGGCGTTGTTGGAATTAAATTTTACTTTTATAAACACAATTTTAGCCAGTGTACTTTTCTAAATATAGGTATATTTTATTCGAATCTTATATTTACAAAATATAAAAGAAGCGCTTTTAGTTTTTTTTTCTTTGTAAGTGACGATTTTTTATTTATGTATTAAAATTGTAATTAGATTTTTATTAGCTTTTTGTAGCAAATTCTGTATTTTTTTGAGACATCAACTATTTTTTTTATTTCAGATTCAAGAACAAATCGTGAATTGTTGAGTTTAAGAACATAGGTATAATAATTCCAAATAATATTATGAGTCAGATTGATAGAAATACATACATATTTTATTGGTAAACATGGAAAGCAATATTTAGATGCTGAATTCCGTGAATTGAAATTTTTAGAGGAAACATTCTAAAGAAATTTTTCTATTTATCCAAATAAATTTAAATGAAACTAAAATACGATTTCTTTGAAAATAAATATGTTATATAAATTCCTTACTCAAAATATTATTTAAAACTTAATAAAAATGCCACATCAAATTGCACTACCACTAACCATTTAGTGGTAGTGAAAAAGAAATTTGCACTACCACTAAGTAAATATTGGTAGTGAAATTGTTAGTGCACTAAAAATATAGTGCATTATGCCCGTCTCTGATGTACATATACATATACTTCAGCTGGTGTCTTTGCGAGCAATTCAGCGTTCCGGTTGGACCGTGAAAACGAATTTACATCAAGATTTTTTATTTCAGAACTTTTGAAATAGCCATATTTAAGGCCTATCTTTGAATTAGGAGTAATTTATTTTAACGCAATTGTATTTTTTTTTTTGAATTAGTTCGTGATTTAAATATTAAAGTATACCATTCACTTGGTGCCCAAATTGTTCTATTGCGTGTAAAAGATTATATGGTGCTATGAACTGAGCATCATTGTATGACTGGGTAATAAATAAGTTATTTTTATAGTTTTAATGTAATTTGAATTGCGAACAAAATACATTAATGTCGCAAGAATAGCTCTGTAACGATTTTTCCCGCACAGCTGTCACAGTAAAAACTGATAGATGAACAAGTTTTTCTTTCATCGACAAGTCTTAAATATTTGAAGACAAGAATTGCAATTTTATTACAACCTACTTTTCCGTGGTTTTCACCCCATAAAAAGTAATACTCATTTTTCGTGCCACTTTCGTAAAAACTTTCATTATAAAAAGCAAACTTTCTAGAGTAAAACCATGTTATTGCGTTTCCGTGAAATGTGTTAAGTACTTTTTGCAAATTGAAACTAATACAAAAAACTGAAGGATCTACTTTACAGTTCCCCTGATCCGCTTAGGACTTATCTTTATTCCTAATGTGCGTTTGATATGCTGCTGTTGACTGAAATGCTATTTTTGATTGACTATCTAAGCTTTTGACACTTTTTTACTCTTAGGTATATGGAAGCCTAGGTGAAAGTTGTTTTTAAAAATGCTGCAAATTTGGATGTTTCTTTTTCTAATGTTTTCAAATGTTCAACGTAGATCTTATAAACTCCTTTAATATTTCTTAACTTCTGAGGAAGATATAGTTTAATGTTTTTGTTTCGACAATAATGAGATGAAACTGCAGCCAATTTTTTAATAAAGTTTATTACTATGGATACGCTGGCTTCGTCAGATTTATTATGAGGAGTATATTTTGCGGTAATTTCGGTATGCAAGGATAGTGAGCTTTCAGTTCTTACAGACTTTAAAAAAACATTTGGGAAACGTGAAGTGTTTTCAATAGAAATTGTTGACATACTTTAAAATTAGTCTTGTTAAAATTTATTACATAATTATAGTTGCAATGTCTTGCGTTGCTATTTGTTCGTCGTTTAACATCATTTTTTTTATACCGGATTTCATTCAGTCTTTTTGTCGCAGTTTGCTAATTATCCAAAAATTTTCATTTATTTGAACTCTTTCAGTTTCCGTAATCTTATCAGCGCATGAATTTTCACATTTTTATACCCTTCATCACAATAAGTGGTGAATGAGTATATATATTCTTAATCCTTATGAAATTTTAAGTCGATTGAGCTATGTCTGTCCGTCTGTCTGTTGAAAACACTCTCACATCCAAAATACACAACCAAAATCAACGGAGTTTACAAAAAACCGTTTATAATTATCCTAAGCAGTTTGGTATTAAAAATTAGCAAAATCAGTATGGTGGAACAAGAGTAAAATCCATAAAAATTTGATATTTTTAAACATTTTTCTTCCATTTTTTTTAAATAAAATTTTGTACACGTTATTCCTATGATTAAAGAATTTTGATCTGAATTTTGTATGAATACTGTTTTTCAATCGTCATTTATCTTCCATAGAGCCAAATTCCGGGAGCACATTTGTCAGGGGGTTTTTAGAAATCGTGGACCAATTATTTTTATTTGCAACAGGAATTGTCTTTCTATAATGAAAATAAAGTGTACAATATGTCATGATATTGTCTGCATTATATATGATGCGGATAATGCAAAAAAACACCGAGGTAGTCTGAAACTTACTGGACCGATGTTGTCCATTTTCAATACCAAACATTTCAGTGAAACAAAAAATGTTTGTGAAAAATGTTATTGTTCTAAGCATTTTTCGAAGCTCTATCGTGGCTCCAACATACGGACAGACGAGAGACATTGCTAGATCGTCTTAAAATTTTATAAACACGCAGAATGTATGTATGTATACATATACTTTTTGGTTCTACAACCAATATTTCGATGTGTTAATAATGGAAGGGAAAACTTAATATTAAGTATTAAAATATGAGGTTTTAAAAAGTGTATAGCTAGTTTAGTTTGTTTATTTTCCAAAATTCTGGCAAAAATCTAGTTATAAATAGCGTTAATTTTATAGGTGGGTAATACAAAAATAGAACGGACTTAGCATCTAACCAAAAGAAAACAGAAATGTGAAAAAGTTGTCAGAAAAGTTATCACATTCAACTTTTCTGACAACATTGACAATTTACGTAATGAAGAATCTGCATCAAAACTGAATACTTTTCACCGAGAAACATTTCAAAACATTTATAACATTTATTTGTTTAAAAAGAAAAAAACATTTCTCTAAAATATCCATTCTCATTTCAGAAATTCGTCCTCTTCAAAATAAACTTTATACTCCAACTGCTGATGGTTGTGGCTCTTTAGGTTTACGCATCAGTACAGAATATTTGCCAGCTGTTGAAATGGAAACATGTTGCAATGACCACGATATTTGCTACGACACATGCAACAGTGACAAGGAACTTTGTGATCTTGACTTTAAGCGATGTCTTTACAAATACTGCGACAGTTATGAGAAGTCCATTGCCAGTGATCTTATGATAAAGGGTTGTAAAGCAGCTGCTAAAATGCTTTTCACTGGCACACTAACTTTGGGTTGTAAATCCTATTTGGACTCGCAGCAAAGAACATGTTACTGCCCACCACCAAAACCACAACGAGAAGATAAAAATAATTACTACAAAAATAATAACGAAGGCGATAAATATTACAAAGGAAAGAAACAAAAGTACGGCTGGAAAGCTTCCAATGAAATATAGTCAATCTTCTTGAGTGAAGTAATACATACATTCACTTGTATAATTAAAATAGTATTTTATATAGATAATTTGTGTACGAAGAGAATGTATTGTGTTTTATGCTAAATAATTTATTTATTGTTTGTATATCAATTTGATACGTTAAATATTAAGCACTGAATTGTTAAATTTTTAATTTGTTTTTACAAGAAGTATTCTTTACAAAAATAACACCAAAGTTTATACAATTTCAAAACATCTTTATGAACTTTTATTTTTGAACAAATTATAACTTGTACGATATATACATACATTCATATGTACTGGGTTTAATTCTTATGAAAACTAAAAATTATAGAAAATCGCTAAATTAAAAAAAAATTGTATTAAAACGTTTTTACTTTTAAATTCTGCTTAAGCGTAATTTAATTAAAAATGTTAAACCAATCTTCTATAATTCGTAAGTAGATTTTATTCCGTTTTATTTTTCACAGAGTTCAGTACATACTTCATAAATACAGTAATTTTCTTTAAAATGTATAAAAAGTGAAATCGCAGATTCTAAAAATCTTAACTTTAATTTAGTAAATTAATAATTAAAAATATTTAGTTAGCTAAAATTAAGATCAGCATTAGACCACGAGACTCATAGCACATCCATAGCATAATACTCTAGACCCTGAAGTATTTTCAGATCATTGTTACAATATTGGATGTAAATTGAATCAATTAAACAGTACCAATATTTATAAGTAAGAGTGTTATATTCGGCTGTGCCGACTATTCACCACCAACATTAAGTGCAAAATTCACCTAGATTTAAATATTTTGATATACAACTTTTTGTATATAAAATGTTTGCTTATTTAGTCGTTCTTATCTTGCTTTAATTGTTTTTAGTTCACATTTTGTTGAAAATTTGCACTGTTGGACCGATTTTGCATAATATAGATGCTCAACTAAATGCACTTGTAAGTGAATGGTCGTAATAATTTACGATGGCGTGTTCTGTATAAAATCAATACTGAAACGTCCAGCGAGTTCCCCATAATTGAATTTCATTTTATACAGGATTACTCAAGATTGCTTTATAGTCAAGGCTCAACTTTGATTGGTCACCGATTAACCAGCGAAGATTACAGGCTTTTTACTTGATGTGAAGGCTTTTGGCTTCTATACAACGACGCACAGTAGTCTAATATCCCAATCTAGCTGAATGAAAGTCATAACTTGTTATTGCAAAGACACACACCCATAAAACTTTCACGTTAATAGATTTTATCAATCTAAACAATCGCTCAACAAATGAGCAAAATTTGGTTAATGGGCGTGGCATATTTTCTACTTCATAGAGTAACAAAATAATACACGTTTTAATGTTAAAATTTTTTTTAATTTATTTATATATGTAAACTATAGAGTTTCTAGCACAAATTCAGTCTTATGTGATTTAAATGAATTATACGATAGCATTAATTTAATCCAGATATAATAAAATTAATCTAAATTAATTATATAAATCAATAGATTTACTTTAATCTAAAACATTGTTTCTGAAAGTAATGCAAGAACTTCTTCATTTTAAGGCTCTTTGTTTTGAGAATGAACATAAGATTTTGAGGATGAGGAGGATATGAGAGGATCTGAAGACAATAGAAGATAGTGGAAAATATCATACATTGTTTTTTCGCGTATGTTTCTGAAGTCTGAAGTTTCGAGACTAAAAGGCCTCTTCAGAAAGCATTCCAATCTTCTAGCCGTGTTTCAGTCGTTTGTTGTTCCACATCCTGGTTTTGGAATATCATCTTGTTTTAGATACGAGCAGTAATTTTTTTTCTTTATCGCCTCCAGAATAGCCTTATCAGACTCACTTCGAGCCTGCCGTTTTCTAATTTCAAGTTTGTAAGCAATATGAAGGATGCATTCAAAGCACCTTACCCATGCATGAAGCTTCGATAACCCATATTCATAAAGGCTTTCATTGGGTTGTAATATGTTGCACTGCAAATACCACAACGTTGAGAGGAATAATTGGCGATTGTTGAAAATATTTTTCCATCTATCATTGTTAGATACAACTTATGACTGATGTTAATTACTTTGTCATTTTCACAGATTTGTGTTGGGACAATCAAATCAATTTGAGCTTTAATTGCATATATTTCCTTTGTAGCCAGCGATTTACTTTCCTTTTCAAAAATAATTTTGATAGGTCTACAAAATCTTGTGGAAGATGGTCGTGGGTTCTGCCATATAAGCCTGTTGTTATCTCCTTTAAGCTGCACAGGAACCAAACAAACTGCAGACATATATTCATCCGAACTATTTTCCCCTCCCTCATTAAAACCTTGCTTATAACGCGAATGGCCACTACTTCCGTCACATCCCCATTTATAAGACAAAATTAGCTGAGAGCATTTGTATTGTTCTACAACTTTTGTTGCTGCTTTAAAAGCCTTTTTGAGGTGTGATCTACCAAACATTGCAAATAAACTTCTGCCGATATGCCACAAATTTTGATATCATCGGATGGACAACATTCCTTTTTGGCAGACAAAGGTTTATAGTATGGTGGAAAAATATCAACATTATGATTTATAGTACCTGAACGCAAAAGAGTATAAGTAGGTTTTGTATATTCTCCATCAATATACAAAACTAACGCCTCCTCATCTGTATATGGTATTGGTTCTTTAGGTGGAATACTTATTTTCTTTTTTAATTTTGATGCTCTTAGTGGAGAAGAGTCTATTGATTTGACAATGGTAGCAGCATCTCTTTTTCCCGATTATAAATCGGGCTTGTTCCAGCAGCAAAAATAAGTTCCTATGAAGACCAATTGTCCAAGTGGGTTTTATAAGGGATTTATGCGCATTTGATTGATTTCGGAATTGGAATTTATATGGGGGCTATAGACTGATCATCATGAAATTTGGTACGGCGATTTAAATGTATATTTGAATTATTTTTGTTGAATTTCTACTTGTAGTGATGTTTATAAAAGATTTATGCGGATTTAAGTGATTTTCGGAGGTTGTCTTTGTATGGGCCTATGTCAAAATATAGACCGATGCAAACAAAATCTCGTTTTGAGATTTCACAGGATTCAGAATATATAGACTTTTTGGCTCTACGATCATTATTTCGATGTGTTACAAAATGAATGACAAACGAAATATACCCCCCCATCTTGTACCCATCTAGTGGTGGTTATAAAATCAAAATCTATCAACCAAAGGATACTCAGGGATAAGGAGAATTAAGCTCAAATGATGGAAATTGGTTGGTTGGTTGGTTTACGCGGTTGCCTCCTGCCTGCAAGCATTCAAGTGAAATCATTTGATTCCGTTTTGAAAACGACCACACCACTCGTTGAACAGATGATAGGACTAGATTTTTTCCAGATGCTAGTATATAATAGGCACTTTATCCAGCCTGTTGCGTTCAGGTATTCGATGAAATCGCACCATCTGATATTTGATGTCTCCGCTAGATTGTTTAATATATGATTATTGAAAAATTTATAGTTTATTGAAATCTAATGTTTTCAAGAGCCGAACATTCGCATAGAAGATGAAACACTGGTTCGGTTGCATGCTTACCAATCGTCCAGTGACCGATTAGCACCGCTATGATACTCATACTGGCCACATATTTCTAGTGGTCTTGCAGGTGTCCATATTGCGCCACCTAATTTCAGTCTTTTGAAGGTAGTGTCTGAAGATTTCATTTTAAATTGTTACAAGTGGTATTGGGCCTGATACGCCAATTGAGATATTTAAAGTGGGTCAGTCTTTAACCAGTTCGTCGGCCCTCTCATTACCGTACACAGAAAAAACAAGTAAGAAAGTATAGGCGGTCAAGCCCGGCCATATAATACCCTACACCTAGTATATGTATATATCAAAAACTTTTTCAGAAATGGGTGTTATTTGCGAGATATCACCTATTTTGGACCAAAATTCGGTGTCATGATTTCTGTGAATATAAATATTATATGTGTAAAACTTTATCTCGATACAAATACTTTTAAAAGATTTATGGAAGTTAAAGCGAATTACGGAGAGGGTCTTATATAGGAGTTTCGACTAATTATGGACTGACCATTACAAAATTAGCTGTCATTATTTCTGTATACATATAAGAAACTTACTCGTGTCAAATTTTATTTGAATACCAATATTTTTAAGAAATTTATGATCGGTAAACTGAATTTCGAAAGTGGGCCTTATATGGGAGCTACGACTAATTATGGACCGATCGTCATAAAATTTTACAATATTTTATGCGTATGTACGAAACATATTTGTGTTCAATATTATTTGGATACCAACATTTTTAAAAGAGTTATGCTCATTTAAGTGATTTTTGGGAGTGGGCCTTATATGGGAGCTACGACTAATTATGGACCCATCTTCACGAAATTTGTAGATGTGCGTTAGCTTTATTTACTACTCATTTGTGGTAAATTTTGTTTGCATACTTGCATAATTCAAAGATTTATGACCGAAAACCCCAATTTCGGGAGGACATTTGTATGGGGGCTAGGTGAAATAATAGACCGATTTCCACCAGTTTCAATGCCGTCCATCCTTGGGCCGAAAAAATATCACGTACCAAATTTTATCAAAATATCTTCAAAATTGCGACCTGTACTCTGCGCACAAGTTTTACATGGACAGCCAGCCAGCCAGCCAGCCAGCCAGACGGACGGACATCGTTAAATCGACTTAGAAAGTGATTCTAAGTCGATCGGTATACTTTAAGGTGGGTGTTGGACCAATATTTCTGGGCGTTACAAACATCAGCACAAATCCAATATACTCTCCCCACTATTGTGGTGTAGGGTATAAAAATAATGTTTTTTTTTTCAATTAAACCTTTAATTGATTTTAAAATAATTTTTAATTAAAATTTTAATTGTTTCAATTACTTTTTCTGATATTTTCAATTAAATCTCACATTTTTTTTAATTGATACTAGCATTTTGTTTACAGGTCCGATTTCAATTAAATTTTTAATTGATTCCACAAATATTTTAATTGAAACTCATTTTTATTTTTTTCTGTGTAGTAATCCCCGTGCTCACGACTCAAAATAGAGTAATGTCAGTTAGACGACCTAGCCTTGACATTGCCTGACTAGAATAGATGTTGGAGTATGCGATTTGCGTGACTTGAGTGATGTCTGACTGTCGAAAAAAATGGCTGTGTTGCCAAAAATATTTTTTTACATAAAATTCTACATGCTTCCCCAATCGCTAGTATCTCAGCCCGAAATACAATAGATTTGTATGAGTTTATCGCAGAATACGCCGGAGCCAACGCCACACTCTATCTTTGAACCATCAGTGTATACTCTTATGTCGTGTCCATCCATTCAGTCTGGATGGAATGGTAATTTTAAACCTCTTATCAAAGTCTATGAGAGGTGTTGCGTAGTCAGATTTTTGGTGTAATGAAGGGGGAAGCAAATTCAAAATCTTTGCATGTGCATACGTTCTTGATATCTAGCAATCAGAGCTTCTGAAGGACCAGTGTGTAGTACACCTGTAATACAAATGCAGGCGGATCTCTGAATTCTGTATAGTTGGTCTACGACATATTTCCTTTTTGTTGCAGTCCACCACACTAGCGATCCCTAAGCCAGTATTGGACATATTATATATATCCTATATATCCATTTAACGAGCAGAGGACTCAATCCCCATTTTGCGATGAACATTTTACGGCAAGTGTAGTAATCAACCGTGGCTCTCTTCGCCCCATGTTCTACATTCATTTTCCATGACAGATATTTCGCATTGTCCGACAGGAGTAGTTCACAGCCAAGTAGCCGTGATAGTTTGTAGCTTGGTGTCTTGGTCTTTGTGGAGGAATTGTTCTTTGTAGTAAATAAAACCAGCTCTGTTTTGCTTGGATTTACTCCTAGTCCATTTTCTTTGGTCCAGTTGCTGGGCAATTCGAAAGCATTGGTCATGATATTACTAATCATGTCCAAGAACATGTATCACATCGTCCGCATAAGCCACAGCCTTAATAGCCCTATCTTCAAATTTGACAAGAATAGAGTTTACAATAATCAGTCTGAGTAGAGCTGATCCTCGTTAAACTTGCTTGGACTTTTCGCTGTTACCAAGACATGCAGTTCAGCATGTTCACTATCCACCTGCTGATATGAATTTCAACATCTAGATCTACTAGGACACGATGAATTGCAGAGGTTGTCACATTGTTAAAGGCCCCTTCTATATCTAAGAAAGCTGCCAACGTATATTGTTTGAATTCCAGAAATCTCTTAATCATGCTACCTCATGTAGAGTAGTTTTCGTTGAGCGACCCTTGATGATAAAGGTATTTTGGCTTCTTGAGAGTAGTGAGGAACTCTCCAGCTTTTGCCTTTTTGCGTGTCGATGAGCCTTTCTAGTATCTTCAACAATAAGGATGACAGGTTTTTGGGAACAAAGATCACTTTCATATTTCTCCAACAGTTAAGAGAGATACTAAGTAGAAATATTATATATAACCATGAAATGATAGAATATTTTTCACTTTTTGCAGCATCTGCGGCAGGATTCCATCTGGACCAGGTGATGTTTACATCAAAATCAGAGGTTGAAACTCTATGAGTCACTTCATCAGCAGCTACATTCTTGCAGTCTGGAAAGTGTGTGTTCAAGTAGAATATCTAGTAACTCTTGTATTTCGGATTGAAGTAATCCTTGACCAAAACCTTACTCAGTTCTGCGGTTGTCCCTAGTATTCTCAATTGATTCGCAGAAAATCATCCATGAATTCCTTGAGATTTTTATGGCCTTCTTGTATGCATTGAGTTTGTTTTGATAAGGTTCACATTCACTATCTCTTTATGCAGAATTGAAGGCTCTACGTGATTTCTTGCGTATAGCAGAACTTTCAACTAAGTTGTTTTATTGTCCCTAAAGACGATCAATTTTTATGCAAATTAATTTGAAGCATTGAAAAAATCGTACAAGTACATTAATATTTTTCGAAGACAAACATTTGTTTGAAGCTTGATTGTATAAGTGCGTTGTTTTGTTGAAAAATGAGTTGTTTTTTATTTAGATTTATTGAAAATGGCACTATTTTTTTATGTAGTTTTTTGTGTAATCAGAAGAATTTATTTTGGTGCTTGGAAACCCCAAATGAAGCATACTGTCTTCACAAAAATTTCCCTAAACCATCTCCAATAGCTGTTGAAACCATCTAGACCAACATTGAATATTTTCGCATCGAAAAAAAATCACCAGGTTTAAGCACACCGGGTTAAGCTACATACACTGTCGGACAAAAGAAAGTGCAGTTTCAAATATTCCCTGTTTTTTTTATTAAACCATGTATATATTATTTCTCTAATAATTCTAAATTACAGTTTTATTTTTAATTCAGTTACTATTTTTTTTAGATCTCTGGCTTTAGTATAATAAATTCTTTTTGCTAGAATTGCAATATGATCATCGTCTAGCTTCGTGGTCTTACGTTTTCTGCAACATACGTTTTTTAGGCTTTTGTTTTACTTTCTTATTTTATACTAAGCAATTATTTTTCCGACCGCAGATTCCAATAGCTTATACTTAGAACTCAAAGCTTTCTGTTTCATTCCATTTCACGATCTAGTTCCAACAAATCTTTTTTCTTTTCGGTTGAAGTTCTCATTTCAAAAAAGAATGGGTCTAGCCTTATTTATATACTTAAATAATAACAAATTAAATAAATAAGTATATAATAACTTCACTATAAATTATTATCTTTAAAAAACCGCACTTTATTTTGTCCGACACTGTATTTATATGGATTCATCATATAGACATGTATGTGGTAAATTTTGATATACTTTAATTACATTGATTATATGTAAAGATATCGCCAATTTACAATTTTTTTTTTTAAAAAATTTATACATTTTAGTAATTTATAAAATTGACTTAATTTTCAAATTCACGGCGTAGCATCCACAAGTAAATGGATTTTTCAAAAGATTTCATCGTACACTAAAACGGTCCTAATCTGCAATCGAAATTTACATTACGTATGGTTCTACCAGGATTGTGAGATGTTTATATTAAAAGTAAGAAAAAAGTTTACGGAGGACTGCCAAAATTGTACAGAATTTTTATTTTACAGAATTTTAATTTACATAGATTGTTGGGTTTATGGATTAAATAATTAAATTTTATAATATGTAATTCAATATGATAACTTATGCCTATTTGAGTAACTAAACCTTAATGTATCAAATATTTGTAGTTTATTAAATATAAAAACAATTTCATTTAATAACAAAAACTTTAATGATATTAAAGGCAATAAATAAATATAAATCAATATGATTAACCGAAGAACCCGCCATTGGACGCATAAGATGTGGAGACACTATTACTACTGCTGCTGGAAAATCCGCTCGCTAAAAATAGAAACATGTCCAAAACACTAGATTTTACAAATAATACATATAAACTATATCTTGTTAAACAATGTGACACTGAACTTACTGAAACTATTGCCATAATATGGATATTGGCCGTAACCATAATATCCTCCGCCACAATAAATACTTGTGTAGCAGGGATAAGAACCATACGTGGGATATTGGGGATAATAACCATACATTGGATACCGACCAAACATACCACCCATACCACCCATACCACCCATACCGCCCATACCACCATACGAATTATATCCCATACCACCAAATTGAGCCACAGTTTGTTGAAAAAACGTCAGCAAATAGCAGGTAAATATTATTGACAATTTGGAATAGTTCATTATGTTTTTCTTTGCAAATATTTAAGTCAATATGCAGTTTAAACACAATTTAAATGTACGTTTATTCCTTTTTAGTTTTGTTTTACTTTTAAATTAAAAATTACAGTGGCTAATTGTTTTTATACCCAAAAAATAAAACTATTAGTTGTTGATGACATTGTTTTAATCACTGATTAATGTTTAATCATCTATCGGTCAATGATTTTTTTATTTTAATAAAATGTTTGTGAATGTCATGTAGAATGTCAATGAATGTTAGAGTAAGAACATTAGTGAGTAAATTAAAGTAAAAGTTTATGTCCGGCTGTGCCGAATCTTATATACCCACCACTAAATCGCCTATTATGGGGCGCACTTTATAAAATATTGTACCGCAATTTTTATTTATTTTAGGTTTATTTTAATAGAATTTCATCGCAATAACAATATTTATAAGAATTTTATGCATATTCCAGTTATAATCAATAATTTACACCTTGTTTATATTTTTGCAGCGTGTAACATAAAGAGATTTACTTTAACACACAATAAATTAAGTACTTCGTGGTTATTCTCGGAATTGGAGCTTGTACGGGAGCTATGCTCAATTATGGACCAACTTTCACAAAAGTCAATAGTATAATTTTTAAGTACCTAAGACTGATTTGTGTAATATTTCGGTTCGATATGGATGTTTATGTAAATTATTGAGTTTTCGGGAGTAGTCCTCGTAAGGGAACATCACTTACGGGCTAATCACTATGAAATTCTGCACGACGATTATATGTATATGCGAATTATTTTTGTTGAATTTCACCGTAATATTGATTTTTATAAGAGATTTGTGCGTATTTAAGTGATTATTCAAAATGAACTCTATATGACGACTATGGTTAAATATGAACCGATCATCATAAAATTGGGTATGAATATATATGTATGAACTATTTGTGTCGAATTTAAAATTGCTGCTGATGCTCATAAGAGATTTATGCGCATTTAAGTGATTTTCGGAAGTGGACTATATATGGGGGCTATGTCAAAATATGGACCGATGCAAACAAAATATCGTTTTCAGATTTCACTTCGCATAAAACTTCATTATTGCTTGGATACGGGTTTTCTACAGACATTTATGTACCATATAGCCATATTCTGAGAAGACATTTGTATAGTGGCTAAAGTGTGCAAAATTTCATGATATTTGAAAAAAAAATAGCAAAAATATCTGAAAAATATCGAGGTAGACTGAAACTTTAATCTATAACTCCGGATATTACTAGACCGATTTTGCCCATTTTCAATACCAAACATTTTGGTGGATATTTGAAAAAAAAAATAGCAAAAATATCTGAAAAATATCAAGGTAGACTGAAACTTTGATCTTTAACTCCGGATATTACTAGAACGATTTTGCCCATTTTCAATACTAAACATTTTGGTGGATATTTGAAAAAAAAAATAGCAAAAATATCTGAAAAATATCGAGGTAGACTGAAACTTTAATCTATAACTCCGGATATTACTAGACCGATTTTGCCCATTTTCAATACCAAACATTTTGGTGGATATTTGAAAAAAAAAATAGCAAAAATATCTGAAAAATATCGAGGTAGACTGAAACTTTAATCTATAACTCCGGATATTACTAGACCGGTTTTGCCCATTTTCAATACCAAACATTTCGGTGGATCAAACAATGTTTACTAAAAATTTCATTGTTTTATGTCTTTTTTTCGAAGCTCTTTCGAGCCTTCAAGATACGGACATGGCTAGATCGTCTTAGAATCTTATAAGGACCCAGAATAAAAATACTTTTTTCCACTACGACCATTATGTGTTACAAACGGAATGACAAACGTAATACAAATCTTTTCTATGGTGGGTATAAAAATAATAAAATTAGTTTCGTAGTGAAGTTAAGTTCACCTACAACACATGTCACATGTATATTTTCCTAAAATCGGCAAAATGTCCTCCAGAAACTGATTTTTTTAAAAGTGCAGTAGGAATATAAAAATGTTTCAAATTTTATTTCACATTAAATAAACTATCTATGGTCCCGAAGAAAATTTTTATTTATAAAGGAAATAATACAAGTACTTTTTAGAGAAAAAAAAAAAACGACAAAATTACAGCCATTTTTACATGTTCCAATATTGGATGCGTGTAACTTTTTATAGGGACGAGATAACTGTTAAGATTTTTTAAATTGATTAAAAATTTTAATAAAAATGTGAGACGCCAGGTCGCCATTTCCTGAATTTTCCTTACGATATCTCCAATACATGCCAAAATCTCGAATTATTTAAAAAAAAAGTTTCTTTGAAAGTCAAATAGTCGGTGACTTGCAGATAAATTGAATTTGTTCGGAAAGTAAACAATCTATTCAAAGCTCCTGATCCTGATTCCTATTGGAGTCAATATTTTTTTGTGAATTTAGCTTATTCTATACATGTATTATACTTGTTTGTTTTTTATTATTTATAAATCTATATACTATATTGATTTTTTATGTTTTGAATATTTTGTACATGGTGCAACTATACAAGGTGAGTGCAGTAGTCCAGCTGACTGACTTTGTTTACAATGTAATTATGTCAAAAGTAATAATTTTTATTTTACGAAAAAAAAATGCCTGTTGTTTCTGTTTTGTGTTGTATTTGTTGTCGATTTGCACTCACCTTGTTAGTTTTACCATGATTTTGTAATTATGAAAACAATTTTTATTGAGATTGAGACATTGTAATAAACTTTTTCCTGTGTTTTTATTTTTAAATAATTGTGTTATTAATATAAAATAAGAAATTTAATTTATTATTATTTTAAATTTTCTTTTTCTCGAACTCGAACTCTCTATACGCTCCTGGTTTAATTTTCTAATTTTAAAATACATTCGAGATTTAAAAAAAAGGGTTTTTACTTTTTTGTCACATTCAATATGATCAGACTGTTTTCGAAGTCCTATGGTTTAAAATGTTCTATACATATGCGCGAAGTTTTTGGATTTATTTTATTTTTCCGGCAACAAAAACTTATTCATTGCTTTAATAACTTTGGATCTGCTGGAAAGTTAAATAAACTGATTGTACACGGCTTTTTTTTATTATTGTTACAACAATTTTTCACTGCACACCACATTTTAATTTGCACGATTTTTTTAACTTTAATGACTTTTAACTTTTTACAATAAACCACAATGCCCTCTGTCTACGTCACAAAATCAGCTGAGTGAGAACAACAAAACTAACGGACCTGCGCAATGCGTAATCTTGTTTTTTTCATTCATGTATAACACCCATTAAACTCTAAATATCGTTATTGAGACGAAATTGAGCCAAAATAAGCAAAACGGCACAAGATTTTATGACGATCGCACATCTTCAGGTCATAGCTCCCATAAAAGTTCACATCCAAGTGTGCATTAATTGTGACTACATGATTTTGTGACCATATTTACAATAATATGCCAATTAATATATTATTATTCTTACCATCAAAATATGGGTCACATTTATAAAGAAATGCATGTCCCATAGCTAGAGAAATGTTAAACCCACAGATATTGTATTATGGCCAATAACCAATGACCAACAATGGTCAAACAATTTTCATTCGGTATTGGCTGGACTAATAATCGAAATTTTTTAGATATAAGATTTGATATACTTACTGTTAGTTCATTTTTAATTAAGATACAATAAATAAACAATTGAAAAAAAAATAGCAATATACTCGTACCTAGTGTAGGGTATTATGTGACAATTTATAAAAAAAATCGTATATTCAGAACATTAAATTTCAATGTGCAAGTTCATTGAAATTAATAAGTATATTTTTTGTTCACGCACAATGATTGTGAAGTCACTTAATGATACACGTTTATTGACACAAAGCGGAAATTTCAAATGGCTCAAAACACTTTTACTAGTTATTTATTCACATACATATTTACATATCGTTGGTCTCATGTAGAAAGGCCCTAACTCGCTATTTTTTTCGAAATTTGTTTTTTTGTGCGATTCCAATGCATTTAACGCAAATACACCTCCTCACAAAAATTTATTGCAATAGTGTAAAAAATAACGCTTTTATAAGCAGTTGTACAAAAAAAGTTACATGTTGAATATTACAGTTTCTATTATGTTTTTACCTTCTCCTGTAAAGTTTTAAATATGCGAGTTAGGGCCTTTCTACGTGAGACCATCGACATACATTCATAGTAATATTCAAATCACAAAAATGTACATTTAAATGCTGTATATTTATTATAAGAAAATCCAAAACAAACTGTCAATCTAATTATCTGTGATTACGAGTACATACATATTTCAACATACATTATAAACGACCTTTTTCATGTACGAACACTAAGTATATTTATACAATTTAGAAATAATTATTAATAAGCATCGCAACCTGAATCTTATATAAACCATATAAATCTTAAATTTTGGGCCAATAGTTAGATAGGCACGGGTATTCCAACCCTGTGCTCAAAAATTTATACACATACATATGTAGTTTGAAAATCTAAATATGTATGTAGTATAAAAACTACTTTGTATAATATTTATATTTTTGAATAAAATTAAAACAGAAGTTACAGTTTAACACATAAGAACATATATTGTAAAGGGTTTTTAATACCCTACACCATCATTTTCTGATGCCGCAAATGTTGGAAAAGTCATTGGTCATCTCATTTTCTGAGTATTGCTAGCTTATTAATGTACTCTTCTGCAGATGCTTCCGAACCGACTGACCAGCCATTCAGAAATGGCAAATTTTTTTCCAAAAAATTTAAATTCTTACCTTAAATTTATAATTTTTTTAAGAAAAATTTTGAAAAATATTCAGATTCATATTTTTGTTTGAATTGTCACTGGTTCTTAAATCAATGTTTTTGTTTTGAGAATTTTTATAAATTCTAAACAAAAATATTTATATGTATGTATGTATCGGGTTTTTCAATAAGAGTTTTTTTTAAATAAAACAAAAACTGTTTTGGATATCAATGAAATTCTTTATTCCTGTGAAAGTACGTTCGACGCCATTATGTATGGAACTCGATTTCTTTTGCATGGCCACCACGGGCACGCTTGCAGAAGTCCAGACTCTAAACCCAATTTTCGATGGTTTTAAAGCATAAATAGGCCGATACTGCTGCAATTTCACGTTCGATATTCGTACGAAGTTCATCAATCATCGCTGGCTAATTGGCATAGACCATAGACTTGACGTAGCCCCACAGGAAATAGTCTAACGGCGTCAAATCTCACGACCGAGGTGGCCAATCGACTGGACCATTTCGTGAGATAACACGTTCTTCAAACTTGGGTTCCAATAAATTGATTGTGACAAACCGTAATTTTTTCGGGATGCAATGATGACTTATGGAGTACGTGTGGATTGCTGTCTGACCAATAATGCATACTTTGCTTATTGACGAAGCCATTCAACCAGAAATGAATCATCCGAATCATTTTCAAGTTGTTGCTCAGCCTAATTCACGAACATACGACGCTTCTAGTAGTCAAGCGGCTTCAGTTCTTGCGTCAGTTTGATATTGTAAGTATGTAGGCCAAGATCTTTTTGCAAAATTAGCCACAGCGGCGTCACAGAGATGCCCAACGCTTGAGAACGACGTGTGAGAGACACATTTGGGCCTTCTTCAACTGAAGCCTCAGCGGCAGCAATATTCTCGACACTACGGGCACTTCCTTGTCTCACTGGCACGAAAACATTTTGTACTGTGCCTGTGGATTCAAATTTTTCCACTAGACGCTCAATTGTTGATCTGGTAGGACGATTATGACGACCATAAATTGGACGTAGCGCTCTTAACGTTGAGGCCACTCACTCGAATTTTTGTAGTAAATTTTAATAATTTCGACTCGTTGTTGGCTCGTATATCTTTCCATCATGAAATGGCAAACCTTACTGAAGAGAAATGTCAAAAGAGCGGCAAAAGATATGGCGTCGTTTGCTGTCCCTATCGGTCTACTTTTGCAGCGTCCCTGTTGAAAAACGCTTTATACACAATTTGTATATACAATTTTTTTTTCGTTTAGATTCATTTTTGTTAAATGTATGTTATTTAATAACTTGCTGAACCCGGTGTGCTTCGCTACACCCCCTTTGAGGTAAAGCCTTTAATAAACGTTGTAAAACAGAAGGTGCAGAAGTCTGCATGAGCGAAAAATATTATCATGTAGTAAGTATTCCTGAGTCAAAGCTGCAAGTTGTGAAAATTTAAGATTGGTAGCAGGTCCAGCCTCCTATATATCGCAATCAAAGGGGCGTGCTGCTCCCACTTTTTATTTGGTACGTATTTCTATTCATGCCAATACCAATATTCAAGCAAATACTGCCGCTGTTAGTCAAAAAATGCCCAAGATATATGGGTTATATGGGCGAGGCCACGCGCCTTTGTTTACTCACAACTATGTACCAAATATCATCGACGTAGGTAAAAAAAATGCACAAAATATGGCGATTTAATTTTGGGTTATATGGGCGGTGCTACGCTCCTTTGTCCACTCACAACTTTACGTAGTCAAGAATTTATTATTTCGTAAGAATATCCTATTGTGAAAATTTAATGACAATCGGACCAGTAGTTAGGACTATACTACCATTTTTATTTTTCTAAAAAGAGGCGTGGTTCCACCCACTTTTCTCCGGGTACGTATTCCTAATTATGCCAATACCAATGTACCAAATATCATCGACGTAGGTCAAAAAATTCCCAAAATATGGCGATTTAGATTTTTGGGTTATATGGGCGGTGTCACTCCCGTTTGTCCAATCAAAACTTCATATAGCCTACTATTCCTTCTAGGGTCACAGTAACATGCTGTAAAAATTTCAGTAAGAGCGGTCCAAGGGTTTGGTCCGAGTAGAATCAATTACACATTTAAAAAAAGTAGGAGTGGTCGAAAGAAATAAGAAGCTTTGGCACATACAATTTTTATTTCTACCTCGCCTTCAGTAAGATGTATATACAAATGTTTGAAGTAAATCTGTAAAAACCCATGCAGAAGAAATTATTTAAAAAATTGAGCGTTAGAGTAGGAGTGGTCGTACCAACTGAGAAACCTTCTCGGACTCATACACAACAACTTTGCCGAAGATCATCACATGATCAAATGCATAGTTTAGGAGTCTATAAAGGACATACATACAAACAACCATTTATATCACGCCCATTTTTCCCATGACTATCCACATTGACAAATAATCAACGTGCACAAATTTCTAAGACTATAGCTATTACAGTACTGTAGATATATGATATTAAATATTTACTTTACAATATTTACTATTACAGTAGTCAAGATATATGATGTTATTAAATTTATGTGGGAGGGGCCACGCCTACTTTTAAATATTTTTGCCGTAAACCTAATTGGGACTATAACCTTTCAAATTAAACCGGTTTGGGCCAAATTGGTTGGATAGTTTTAGAGTCTATAAAGGACAAACATACAAACATTGTATTTTATATATATAGATTAGCAATTATTCTGATTTTAAAAGTTAAAAAGTAATGAATATAAGATTACTTAGAAACAGCTTTTTTATATCTTCATTTTTAAAATCTCACTTTTACTAGAATAATACGTACCGGTATCATTTCAACTAAGAGTTGCTCACTGCTGCCTTGATCTCCACCTAACATGTGTTATTTTCACACAGGGATGGAAGTTGCCTTTTGAATTTTGTACCAACTATATAAATAAAATGTACTTTTAAGACTTCGAAGGTACCATTTTTAATAATTTCTAAGTAACAATTAAACATAACCACAATTTTATATAGAAACTGAAGTGTACATTTTTACCTTTTCTTTGAACGTTAGTTAGTAATTGTTTAAGTATACTAAGCGGGACACCCACCCGCATTGAAAATTTTCTTTAATTTTAGACGTAATGCCTGATAGAATGACTACATCGTACTCCTTTTAAAAAGCCTGAAAAAGAAAGCTTAACTGCAGGTATCAAGTCTTTTAAGAGGTATACGAGTATTAGGGGGTCTAGTTTTAGACACAAAACTAAACACCTATTGTGAATTATTATTAGTTATTATTACTTAAAATTATTGTGAATTATAAGAAACCATAGAAATAAGTTTCCGGTCTAGCTTTCAAATTAAAAAGAACTCACTACCACTTCTCAGAATATAAGAAAAGGGTGAGCATCTAACTTACATAAAATAAATAAAACCTCTAACCTCTATTGAATTCCAACAATCACTTTTTCTATTTATTATCCATCTAATTTATAATATCCACATCATATTGAGGCAAAGGAGTTTTTTTTTCTTCAGGACCACAACTCTATTATATACAGTCCACCACATCCCTCAAAGAATTAATCATCTTCCCATACGGAGATAATGGATTTCCAGGAATAAAAAAGACGCATTTGTTTAAGGGATAATACATATTCTTAATAAATTCACCATAAGATCTTGATCTTATCCTCTGAGAGAAGACAGTGTGGCATAAGTATAGAATCTTTTAGAATGTGTAAACATGTATTTTAAAAGGCCTAATAAATGAAGCCGTAGCAATTTTCCTGTTGAGTATAGTTAGACAGCAACTTCTGTATTATCACGAATATTTAAAACATTATTATCGGGTTATTTGCAAAATAAACAAGTTAGAGCGCAATATTCCACTGTGCCGAATCTTTTATACCCTCCACTTAAACGTAATCAGAAATACAAAAATTACAACAAACTATTCAGTCTTAGTGCAAAATTTATTAGCATTTTATATATTGTTTGAAAGACAGTTTTACGACCGACATAATTTATTTGAAATGTTTTTTAAATTTTATCTAATTTTGACCATTTGAAATTGGTGTAATTACTGATTCTTACCATAATTTACAGGGTTTGTCCGCTTTTCATAACAATCTTGATTGTAATTTAAAAAATTAAAAGAACATTTTTCCATATTCACAACAAGTTAAGAAACAGAGTATAAAAAAGAATAAGATAAAAGATGAGGCTTTTTGTTTGAATTTGATCTCAATAACATTATTTACAAAATATTTATGGGTAGCATAGAAGAAATGGACCAATTATGGACTGATAGCTTCTAAATCCAATATCCACTAATGTGATTTCTAAGTATTTTAGGATTACATTGGTTAAATTTCATCGCAATAGCGTTGGTTGCTATGCTCGGAAGTGGACTTAATTTAGGAGCTATTATTGACTGACAGCTACAAAATCCAGTAGCTTAATTGCGGTATAACCGATACTAATATGATTTCTGGATTAAAATTTCTGATCCATATAATTGTTGGTTCGAAATCGATATTTATTAGGCATTTTTGTGGGTTTAGTTGTTTTTTGGAAATGGTTCTTATATGGCAGCTATGACAAATTATGGGCCGATCTTCTTAAATTTTGGAACAGTTAATTTCATGCATATGAGGATATTTCACGTCGAATTTCAACATAATAACGGTATATTTAAGATATATATTAGTATTAACGTGGATTTCGAGAGTGGACGTTATGTGGGGGATATTGTCAAATATGGACCGATATTCTCAAAATCCAGCAGTTTAATTTAGGCATGTATATAAATGATCTGTGTAAAATTTCCGAAATTCACTAAATTTTGTGGGATGATTTTCGTATATATGTAAATGATCTGTGCAACGTTTTGAATCGGTACCGATATTTATACAATATATATAGGGAGAAATGTCTTTTTCAGATGTGGCCCTTGTATGTGAGCTATGACCAATTCTGGCCGACCACCATAAAATTTAGTACAACAATTTATTTGCCTATAAAGATTATTCATGTCAAATTTCAGCCGTCTAACATTATTTATATCTGTTTTATACGTATTTAAGTGAATTTTGGAAGTGGACTTTATATGGGGTCATAGACCGAACTAAAAAAAAAAATCGTTTTGCGATTTATTTTTGCATAAAACTTATTTTTGCCGAATTTTGTATTGATATTCCAATATTATAGTCATTTATTTAAAATTGAGAAATATTTCGGGAAGATTTTTGTATGGGGGCTATGAGAAATCATGGATCGATTCTTACTATATTCCGCACACTTTCTTCTTTTATCATACAAAGAACGTATACAAAATTTCATGGTATTATCTGCAATATATTTCAAAATATTGGAAGAAAATGGACAAAAAATATCATTTATTTTTATGGAGGTTGTCTCACATATTGATCCATAACTCTGGTTGGCCTAAACCGACTTTACTGATTTTCAATACCAGAGTTACCCGTAAAACAAGAAATATTTTTCTAAAAATTTCGTTTAGCTAAGTTGTATAGTTTGGACGTGAGAGTGTTTTACAGAGACGGACAGACAGACGGGGCATGGCTAAATCGACTTAGAATTTTATAAGGAGCAAGAAAATTGGGTTTCAGATGAATACTAAAAAAGTTTCACATGGAATGACAAACGTACTATACCCTCATTCACCACTCTTGGTGGTGGAGGGTATAAAACGGGTAAGATATAAGGTGAGCTTTTTTTGTTTGAAATTGATATAAATTACATGATTTGCATGAAAATTATGGTTGGCATAGTAGAATTGGACCAATTATGGACTGATAGCTTCTAAATCTAGTATATACTAATGTGATTTCTATGTATTTTAAGATTATTTTAATTCAATTTCATTCAGCGTTATTTACAAGAGTTGTAAGGTTGGTTGGTGTGCTCGAAAGTGGATATAATTCGGGACCTATTGCCAATTATTGACTGCCAACTACGAATCTAGTAGCATAATTGCCGTATAGCCGATATTAGTATGATATTTAGATTAAAATTTCTGATATGTATAAAAGTTGCTTCTATATCAATATTTATTAGATTTTTTTGTGGGTTAAATTGTTTTTCGGTAATGATCTTTATATGGCAGCTATGACGAATCATGGCCGATCTTCTTAAATTTCAACGTCGAATTTCAACATAATAACGATATATTTAAGATACATATTAGTATTGACGTGGATTTTGGAAGGGGGCCTCAAATATAATAAACATTTTCATAAAATAATTGTTTAATCAAAAAGTTCAAAAACAAAAAAATATTTTCTCGAATTGTCGGTAGAAGAAAAGTAGGAACTGTTTTTGATAATAACAAAGTTTTTTTTAACTTTTTTATTATTTATTTATTGAATCTACTTTACTTCATAGACCTTACAATAAGTATTCAAATCTTATACCCAAACCTTAAAAACTGTTTGCTCTCAGTTGAGAAAGCCATAATGTGCAAATGGGCATTTTTCCATATTTAACCAATGGTACATTTAAATCCCTATGGATGATTTCATTCCTTATATACCATGGTGCTCCCGTTATGGTCCTAAGAATTTTCGATTGGGCCCTCTGTATAAGATCAATACTGGTATTACTTGCAGTTCCCCATAATTGAATTAATAATTGAATATGACCAAATTGGTTTTTAAACAGTCTTATTCAGGATCAAGCAACGCTTAATTTAGATTGGTCTATAATTAGCCAGTAAAGATTAGAAGATTTCAGTCTCATATGGACCCTCTTGGCTCTTGACAAATGTATGTCAAGGTATGTGACAATATCACACTGTGGGATATTCACATTGTTTAGTGAAACAGGTGGACAATTTCCTCTCCCAAGCGTAATTGTAAGATGTCTACATTTCGATTTATTTACACCTATTCTCCAGAGCTAAGAATGGCAGTCTCGTCTGCAAATGTAGAAATTGTTAAATTTTCTCTCGTTGGCAAATCAGAGGTGTATAGCAAGTACAGTGTTTTCCCCTGTGGAAATCCTGCTCTGATTTTGTAGCCACTTATCACATAATCACTGTATTAAACCCTAAATAAGCGATCCGATAAGTAAAACTCTAGTAATTTGTGAGTACTAGAAGGCAGTAATCATTTAATAATTATGCAATAGACCTTTATGCCAAACTTTATCAAAGGCCTGTGCGACATCTAAAAATATAGCCGAACAATACTGATTAATCTCAAAAGATTTTCTAATCTCTCCAGATAAACGGTTAAGTTGTATTTAAGTAAGTATTTTCATTTTTCCGATTTTTTGATTTTAAAAATGTTTTGCTGATTTGGCCGCAAACTTCCGCAAACACATTAACCTAGAAAATATTTTATAAATATCGATATCGAACCGAAATTTTACACAGATCAGTTATATATAAGTAATTGGATTACAAGTATTGGATTTTGTGAAGGTCGGTCCATAATTGGCCAAACCTTGAGATGAAACTCATTATAGGACTCAAATACATAGAAATTAATTATGACGTAGATCACGCTACTTATATGTTGGTATATAAGATTCGGCACAAAGGATTATAAATTCTTACCCCCTTATTCAAAAACAATTATTAAATTTAACAAACGTTTATTAAGCAAATTTTTATATGCAAATCTGTCTTAATAAACGGTTGTTAAATTTAATAATCGTTTTTGAATAAGAGGGATAATTATTATATTTGTATTTGTTTGGTTTCTTTTTTGGTGATCCATTTGAACTTTTTTTTAATAAACTATTTTACGAAAATTAGTGTTCTATGAGAAATGTGGGAAATTAACAATTGAAATTATTTTGTTGTGCATCCATCACTTGTAATATCACTCTTCTGCATTTCTTCCTGAGGGTTATGTGAGGTCAAAAGATGTTATTCGCGAGAAAAGTGTCATAATTCGCGATATACCGGTAGCAGTGCGGGATAGAGTCATCAAATATCGGCCAACATTTGAATGAAATTATTTTTAAAAAGAAAATGTTAAAAATTTTTCTTTTGGGTAATAATAAAGTTTGGGTAATAATAAAGTTTAAGTGTTTTATTTAAAATTTAAAAAAAAATCTAAATTAATCACACTATATTTTTTCCTCTGGTAGAAAAATCAATAATAAAGCTTCTTCTCATATTTGATTTTCGTTATAAAGATTTTCGATATAGTGGGCTTTAATTATATTGAAACTCCAAAACAAAAACTAAAAACTTCAGCATTTCGTTTTTAGACAAGGAAAACAATGTTAGACCTTGGGAGCACCGAAATTCTAAAAGTGAAAATAAAGGCCACCCTAATGTCTACTAATTTCAGAGATATTTACTTTATTTTTAGGGGAAAATAATTATGAGGTCCTAATTTGGAAATTAATATGAGAATCTTTGGCATATTTAGGCTTCACAAATATATCTACACTTTAACAAAACACAATACAATACAATCCAATTGATTTGCATATATGTAAACACAATTTAACATTTCACTCCCCAGACAGTTTAATAATCCAAATAACTATGTATGTATGAATTTAAAGTCAAGAAATAATTACTAACAACATCGTACACATGACCTGAAAAGTACACACAGCAAAAATGTAACACACCAAACAACAAGAACGATTTCATTTACATCAATGAAATGAGTAAAATTCTCTCTTACACTCACTCAAAACTGAGAATACCACACAGCGTATGAACTTATGAAAAAAACTCAAATTGTTGCTCATACGCCCTGATGTCAGTGGGTCTTCTTGAAACACATGCCATGCTGCATGCGTACTATTCTAAATAATGCTCTTGTTATGACTGACATTTTCATTATGTTTATTATTTACACATGCACATAAACGCCAATGAGAAACTACTCTTAATATTGCAGTAATAATAATGGTGGCAGTGGCATGATGCTCCTGCTGATAATGATGCTTAATACACATGCATGCATTCATGCATAAAAACACACAATTTCTCATACACATGCCATGAATAGCAAACAAAAAAAAATCAATTAAAATGCACTCGAGTGCAGTTACCTTCTACAAACATTTAAACAAATGAAGGCAAAAATGGAAAAAGAAACATATTCTCTCTCATCTATTAAGCCTCCCATGAAAATGAAAATTGCGCATTTTTATTAAATAGGAAAACCGACAAACCCAAAACCAAACCCAACCACTGCTTTAGAACAAGCAACAACAAAAACACCGACAAATATAAAAAACAAACATATTTTGGCTGTTTCTATCAAAGTCTGAACTGCGTGAGTAGCCCCCATCAAATTTTGAGGAGGGTGTTGGTGATGGTGATGACGATGGCGATGACGTTGAACTGTTTGTTAAAAGCAAAACAAAAAGAAAATAATACAAAATACTCATTGCCAAAAACGCAAAACAAAACAAGTACTGAATTTTGTTTCAAGACATGCAGTAAACATTTTTTCAATGCATACTCTTATTAGTTTATTGTGCAGTTTTGAGGAGTATAGTCCTTTTCCTGGAATTATCGTTATTCTCGTAAAAGTTAACAAAAATTATAAGAAAACAGATTAAATACTTAAACTCGAATTTAAATTTATTTCTACAATTAATCCATTTGTGGTTTCTTAAAAGTTTTTGTTATTTATTTAAACAAATTAAATAAAATAAACGCATCATTACTTCAGGGAACGTGCGTGTACTTGTGTATTCTTCTTATTGATATACATACATAATTTTAAATAAGTTGCGATTGCATTTGTTTATTTGTAAAAGTTACACAGTGCGTGCTTAAATAAACAAACTTGCATACAATCAAATACTAACGACAACACAACCAAAGTTGTTTATATTTGTGGATGCATATTAAGATCAAATCAATTAGCTCTCAATATAAACAGTGTTTATTGGACTACCCACCTATAAGTTGCATGAACGATTGAAAGAAGGAGCGAACATATAACAGAAACATAAACAGCACATCAACTGTCTAAAGTACTACCTTAGACACAATGTACGTACCTATATATATATATATTTTTTTTTTTTTATGTGCTTGTATTGTGAAATTTATTTGCATAAATACGGCAACAACTCGTAGACAGACACTCGCACTTAATTCAAGAACGTCAAACTACACGTATGTACTTGTATGTAGGTACAAACATACATACGTATTTATATATATATATATATGTATGTTTGTATCTACATTGTACAACAAGTGAAGTGTGTATGGGGTGTTTCATACTAATATTTATTAAGTTATTTATTTTAAGTAGTATAATTAGTAAAAAATAAATGTATTAGTCTTGTTTCACACTCTCCACTTTTAGCTGACCAGTTTTTGTTAAGTTTTCTTTTGAACCTGCCATTTCATTTACGTACGTCAATTCCATTTTAGTACTTTTTAATGCAAATCGACATGCATGAAAAAAAGAAATTAAGAAAATTGACTAGTACCGTCAAAGTTGTACTCCTTTTGTTATCTTTTCCCTTCTCATCCAAAAATACTTGCCTTGACGAGTCAGAATTGAAAAGTGTGAAAGCGGACTTACTTACATACGAGTATAACGATATTTATGAGGAATTAATAGAAGATAAAGGCACAAATTAAATATTTTAAATAATAAAGTACAAATCCCAATTGTTAATAACAGCAGTTAGCAAAAGATACGTATGGCAAATCACAATATAAAATTATTTCCACTCCGTTTCAATTTGCTTTTGACTATAGCCCACATATTGTTCAAATGACAGAAGTTGCGGATAATTAGATTTCTTCGATGTCAATCCCTAGCAGCTTATGAATAATGACAAGGGACTAAATCAAGCCAAAACTTTATACAATATAAATATACGAAGTCATATTTAAAGAGGTAACAAATTTGCGTCATAAGCGCATTTTTCTTGCCAATCCATTGTCTTTTTACTAAATATATCCAATATATTTTGGATCCGTATGTCTTTGTAATGTTGCAATGTAAAATTTTGGTGACAATAGTCGTAACGAATGAGTGTCCTACTTTACTACGATTCAGATATTCAATTGCACGACACGTTTCATACTTATTCTTCCTGCGGTACTTATACTGACTTATACTTTTTACTTGGTCACTACTTTATTTAACTTATTTTTGATAACCTATATTTAAATTAAAAAACATAACTTCAAATTTTTTAATGAAAATTTTCAAAAGTTTATGTTAATGTTTAAAACTACTCAAACATTAATGTCACGACATTGAAATAGCCTATCGCGTAATATAAAACTTTTTTGATAAATAACTTTGCCAGGACAAGGATTTTATGAAATGGTATCATACGAGTAATGGTACCATTGATGAATCAAACTGTTATTTTAGTTGGGAACATCCACAACTTTTATTTTGTGTACACCATGCTTAATTCCTAGATATCTAAAATTTAAAATTTGTATATATTTCTTTATGTCTATGGAAAGCCTTGTAAAATACAATATTAAACCACGTTTACAATATGATGCATTCTAATGTACATTAGCCAACATTGATTTTCTTATTTTAGTTTAGAATCAGTTGTCACCATATATGCTTTAACTCAGTTGTAGTTTAAAATTTCTATGCAACTCTCCATACACTGTACGAGATAGTACTAGTATAAGGGTATTCAAATGATGCCATGACAATTTCGTGTATTCGTTTCATATTCATAACTAAAGGTACGGTCACATTTGGCAAATATTTGCCGAAAAAGACGTAACCACTAAATAATATGTATTTGAACTCGTTTATTTAATTAAAAAACCTTTATATATTGAGCCCAAAGCACAACAAATATTTAGTTATAATTTATTTAATGCTGTTTGCAGCAAGATAAACTCTTGTAAAAGTAAAAAGTGTCAAACAAAAATTTGTGCTAAAACAAAAGGTTGCGCTTTTTTGAGTAAATATTTGCGAAATGTGACCGTATCTTAACTCATATTTAGAAATGTTTAAGCTTTGGCACAATTATCTTACTACGAGAATGTGCATATTCAAGTAAATACTTGTAAATTTAAATTTCATAGCTAAAGATATTATTATTTACCTATATTTGAAATAAGAAATAATTAAGTGCATTCTTAATGAAGTGACAGAACAATACTCGTATAATAACTAGTATATCGAATAATGAAGTTAAAGTGAATAAATTAAGGACAACAAAAAAAGTTACTTGAATATTGAAGAAGTTACGTAAAAGACATAATAAGAAGTAATATCAAGATAGAGTGCTATATTCAGCTGTACCGAATCTTAAATACCCTCTGCATAAATATAATGAGAATTACAAAAACTACGCTGCTGTTAGGACCAGAATATCATTATTCAGTATTTATTATTTAGTGTTAGCGTAAATTTTATTAGTATTGTTTGATAAGCCAAGTATAGACGATATGTTGAATCAGCATATTTATGCTGAAAAATTTGTTACAAGTGCTTACATATCGTGTAAACGCAAAATTTTTTCAGCATACGTATGTTTAACAACATTTGCTAACACTTTGTTAACAATGCCAACAAACGTATGTTAATAATTTTAGCATATCGTGTAAACAGCATATTATTAGTGTTTGAAAAATTTCCTGCGTATGTTGACAGATATGTTATTTGTTGAAAAGCGTATGCAAGCTTTTCAGCATATGGCAAATTCATATGCATATGCGATAGTGTCTATGCGATCAGAGATGTATTTTCTAATAAAGCTGATAAGAAAACAACAATGTCGGCTTGATTGATTTAAATCACAAATTATAATCTAAAGAACAGACGTTTAAAATTTTTTAATTGTTTATATAGTTTATACAATTTATTATATTCACACATATCAACACAATAATTGAACACAAATATTTATTTGAATGGCGGAAAACTGCGTTTTTGCATCTTTTTTGTGTACTAGTGTGGCACCTATGACATACTTTGTTGCGATTTTTTTTTGAGTGTGATAGAAATCGGTCAGTGAATGAATCGTACGATTGTGTAGGATAGTGTATCACGACCTTTAAGCCCAGCCGCCGATAGTTTTTTTATGTAAATAGACTTCTTGTTGCATATGTACTCACAAACATACACACACAAGAACACAAAACGCAATATAGCCGGCGGCATTGTTCAAATTAATCGACACAGGTCTCTGGAAATAAACAATAAATTATTATAAATGTTTTACATGTTTTCGTGCATTATTTGCATATTTAGTGTATAATTTAGCTCGATTTTGTTGGTAAGTTCTGCAATATTTTATTATTTATTATTATTGCTGTTTTTTACAATAAAATATCTTCTATTTTTTTTACCAATTCCTTTGCCAAACTCTGCATCTTTTTGCTTTTAATTCCACTTCATCGTCATCCAAAATCAGCACTGTACAAGCAATAGCTAGACCAATAACCTCCCACGTCATCATTTATGTTTTTTTTTATTGATATTATTTTTATTATTTAATTTTATTTCAAAAATTACACATAAAATACAGAAGTTAAATAATAATTAAAAAATGTTGTCAAACTGTATAATTTCACAAACAAATGTTTATACGTCTCAGCATATGTAGCACCATATATGTATCGTATAAACAAAAAAATCGTATGCTAACTCTTATGTTGACATTTCATTTGCTGACATATGCTGACATCAAAAAATTTGCTACTTTCAACATATCGTGTAAACGTCTAACATATGACATAGGAATTTGCTGCTAATTTTAATCATATGGCTGTCAGCATATATATGCTGATTCAACATATCGTCTAAACTTAGCTATAGATAAGCTTAAGTTGCCTATACACTACGAGTTTTTGCTTATGTATTTTTTTTAAGTTTACAACTCACATGTTTTTCTTAATGTCTGTCAAAATTGGTTATTTTACATATGGGTTTTAATTTTTGGTCACCAACTTGTATGTACAATTACACGTTAAAGCCGCTGCAAACACTTTTAGTAGTGCCACTTAACTGCCGGCGTCAAAAATCTTGATTTAAGATTTTTCGTTTTTTAATTTACAGGATGTGGAGCTTGTACCAAAAATGTTTAAATAATTTATATCATTGTTATTAAATTATCAAAATGGGATGATAAAAAAAATATTTAATTTATCAAATTCTTCATACGGTCGGCAAATGAAAGCGCAGATATTTAACCGTCGATAAATCTTTTCGCCTGGCATATACATTTCAAAACATGTTTTGAACATAAGAAAATAGAACATGTTCTGATTGAAATTTTGTCTTATGTTTTTACACAAGCAAAGTTTTTGAGGTCACCAACTACATGTTTTTACTCCGTTATGTAAAATTTGACATATACAATGTAAAAAACACATTATGTATAGGTAGGTGCCTTTACGCACAATATTATTTATTCCAAATGTTTTAAAATTTTACCTAATTTTAACTATTTATCTATATAAATGATGTAATTGCAAATTCTTATCATTATTTACAGAGTTTGTATATTTATCATAACAATCTTTTGTGAAATGTAAACAATTATAAAACTAAAAATAGGTTCAACATTTTTTCATATTCATCAGGTTAAGAAAAAGAGTATAATTTATTAGTATAAAAAAGAGTTAGGTTATAAGGTGAGTCTTTAGTAACTAATTATTATGGACTGATATCTGTAAAATCCAGTATCCTAATTTCTATGTACTTGAGGCTTATTTAGGCAGAATTTCATCTCAAAACCGAAGTTAACAAAAGTTTAATGGTTGTTATAATAATACTCGCAAGCTTATTTTATTTGGGTGCTATTGCCAAATATGAATATGATTGGTATAAACTGTTGATTTGATATCAATATTTATTAGAAATTTTTATGGATTTACTTGTTTTTCGAAATTGGTTCTGGTATGGGAGCTATGACAGAGCTCCCATACAGAGAATTTTATATATACAAGGCTATACCATGTCGAATTTTAACAAAATATTGGTATATTTAAAAGAGATATGAGTATTTTAGTAATTTTTGCAAGTGGACCTTATATGGAGGATATGGACCCAAATTGACAAAATCCAACAGTTGGATTTTGGCATATACATATACATGATATGTGAAAAATTTTAGATTGGTACCGATATTAATAACAGATTTATATGTATTTAAGTGATTTTCGGAATTGGGCTTTGTATTAAAACAATGGTCAAATTTGGACCGAACTTGTGATTTATTTTTATATGAAAATTTTTTTTGCTGAATTTTGTATTGATATTGCAGTTTTATAGGCATTTATGTAACATTGAGACATCTTTCGGGAAGAAATTTGTATGGGGGTGATGAGAAATCAATGACCGATTTTTAAAAATTTTATCACAGTTTGTTCTTCTAGTGCGGCAATAACGTGTACAAAATTTCATGGTATTATCTGCGATATAATCATAGAAAATACCAAAAAAAAAAAAAAACTGTCGTAAAAAAATATTGTATTTTGGTGGCGGTTGTTACACATTTTGGTCCATAACTCTGGTTCGCCTGAACCGATTTGAATGATTTTCAATACTGAACTGCTTAGGAGAATTATGAACATTGTTTTGTAAACTTTGCTTATTTTGGTTACATATTTTGGACGTGAGAGTATTTTACACAGACAGACAGACATAGATGAATCGACTTAAAATTGTATAAGAATCAATAATACTTTGTTGGGTCTTAGATGAATATTTCTCAGTGTTACACATGGAATGACAAACTTATATACCACTTATGGTGGTGGAGGGTATAAAAATGTGTGTAAATATAAAATGATAATGCTAATAAGTATCTACAAGAAAAGAGGTAAGTTTCAATGTTGTTCCTTACAACATTACAACGGTCCTTACATACATAGTTAGTTATTTTATGTTTTATTTTAAATATAATTTCTCATACACAAAATATTTTTAGAATCAAGAATATTTATAACTGAATGTTTAAAATGTTCTTGTTTTCTCTATTTTTCTATCCCACACTATCAGAGTGCGGAGGGCATATTGGGTTAATGCTGATGTTTTGTCTAACACACATCTTAAATGTGTTGATGTTCGACTCAAAATTTGGAAGATTTGTCATTGAAATTTATAAGGATGATGCTTGTGGAAATTTGTTCATTATTTCACCTAGCCCCCAAGCGAATGTCCTCACGAACTTTATCGATCAAAAATTTATGTTTATATAGGTATTCCCACAAATTTCACCACATATAAGTTCGATGTAATAATAAATCGTACTTAAAAATTTTGTGCGGATTGGTTAATAATTGAAATAGAATTCAACACAAATAATTCAAATTTGCCATTTTTACACAAATTTTGCAATGAAAGCATCACTGAAATAACAGCAAATAAAGTTACCAAAAAAAAGAAAACAGCGGATTTATTTTCCTAGATGTATCTAGTGTATAATATCTAATGTGTTATAATTTTAAGGGTAGTAACGCCTTGTGGTATTTTCTTGCATGCAATAATGGATTTCTCTATATGAATATTAGGAAGAATTTAGAATTTAAGATACCACTTGTTACTTGTGCATCATAATATTTTCCAACAAAAAGAGGAAAGAAAGGAATCTATTATGAAAGTTAATAGTTTTGAAAAAGAATGAAATGTGTCATTTCAACTGTTCTTTGATCAAACTTTTCGAAAATCTAACTAAACATTTGATTACATAGAAATGGGAGAACCTAATCTAAAATGCTATTTACAGTTGTAAATAGTTTTACTCTTGTTTACAAACATCTCAAATTGTAGAAACAAGTACAAATTCGTAAGTAGCAATGTTTACTCAATTTAAAAAAAAATAAAAAAAGGAAACAAATTTCAAGAAAACACAATTGGTACGCAGGCTCAAAGTCAATGTACTACATTTGCTTACATCTTGCACAGTGGCGGGTGAAAAAATAGACTGTATGCAAAAATTTGTAAAGCGTAAATACTTGAGCACTTCTAAAATGTAACTTCAATCGCAGATTTATTTTCAACATATTTTTATTCTGCCTCACTGTACACAACTGTTCTTGAAAAGCAGGTATAAATGTGAATACATACTTACTTACACATACACATATGTAGGTATTCTTTTCTAAGATTTAACATACCTACACAGATTTGCATGAATGTATTAGTTTGTTAAGAAGATACTTTTACAGTAGTTGCATTAAGTGGGCCTCTCCACAAATGTCAGCATCAATGTTGCCAATATTAGAAAAAACTTCGTCCGCTATATTTTTTTAAATTAAATATTCGGTTTTTTTACCACGCAAGAATTTTATGCAAAAATTAAAAACAACTCTCTAATAAAAATTAGTATGCAAAACAGTTTTCAGATACATACATATATTGCATATAATAGAAGTAAGAGTTTATATTCGGGTGTTTATATTCGGTGAACTTCATAAAATATTGTACTGTCATTTCTATTTATTTAAGGTTTGTTTTAGTTGAATTTCATCTCAATAACAACATTTATATGCATTCTATGCATATTCCAGTTATAATCAAGAATTTACACTTTGTTTATATTTCTGCAGCGTGTAACATAAAGAGATTTACTTTAACACACAATAAATTAAGTACCAAAAAGCCCTACCAAACTGACTTTGTCTTTATGAAACATCAAAATTGTCACATCTGTATATGGTCAATAATGGACCAACTTCTACAAAAGTCAATAGTATAATTTTTAAGAACTTATAACTGATCCGCATAACATTTTGATTCGATATGGATGTTTATGTTGGTTAATGAGTTTTCGAAGTGAACTTTATATGGGGACTACGGTCAAATATAGACCGGTCGTCAAAAAATTAGGTACGAATATTTCTATATATTTTTGTGTCGAATTTAAACTTGCTGCTGATGCTAATAAGAGCTTTATGCGCATTTAAGTGATTTTCGGAAGTAGACTTTATATAGGGGCTACGGTCAAATATGGACCAATTATCATGAAATTTGGTACGACTACTTGGAGATGCATTTGGATTATATTTGTTGAATTCTAACTTATTAGTGAATTTCATAAAAGATTTATGTTCATTTTAGTGAATTTCGGAAGTGATCTTTTCATGTGGACCTATGCCAACAAAATATTGTTTTGAGATTTCACTTTGCAAGAAACTTATTATTGCAGACTTTTGTTTAGAGACGGCTTTTCTATAGACATTTATGTACCATAAAGCCATATTCCGGGAAGCCATTTGTATGTAAGCGAGGAATAAAAATTTCATTATTCAAGTCTTTGTTTCCAAGCAATATCGTGTCTTTAAGAAGAGGACAGACGATCGGACAGGAATAGATCGGCTTAGATTCTTATAAGGACCAAGAATATATAGACTTTTTGGTTCCACGACCATTATTTCGATGTGTTACAAACGGAATGACAAACGTAAACGTGGTGGGTATTAAAATATAAATGTTTACTTCGAACGAGCATAAGATATTCATCCAGAAATTAATAAAGGCACGAATCTCATTAAAGCATAAATTCTGAAAACAAAAGTAAAATAAAAGAGCTAAAAAAATAAACAATATATGCTCATGTTTTACATAATATGTACATGGACCCAGTGTCTAAATATAATAAATTTTACTGCGATAAACTTAAAGTATTTCAATGTAAGTTTGAACCAGTGTTGCCTAATTATATGGATCTTTTAGTAAATCATATACAAAGAGCCCAATAATTTTTATTGAAATAAATTTATTATTTCTCAATATCAAATTAAATTGGTAATTATCATATTGTATATATTATTCTCGAATAATCAATTTTTGCTATTCAGAATTTTCTCAACTTTAGTTTGAAATTTTAAATTTCAAATAGTATTTTCTCAATTAGCTCAATTCATTAGTCACTAACTACGCACAAAAAGAACTACAGGGTTGAAAGTCTATACAACAGACAACACATTTCATTCCTTTTCAAAACTATCAACCTTCATAATAGATTCCTTTCTTTCCGCTTTTGAAATTTGAAAATATTATGATGCACAGTATGTTGTCGGAAAAAGGAAACTTCAGAACGACAAGCTAATTCTATAGGCAACTTTTCATGACATTTAACGTTATCGTTGAAAATTATAAGAAAAAGCGGATACTTAAAATATACTGAAATGAAATGTATACTCATTAAAATTGTTTTAAATAATATTAAATACCTACATATATAGTTTTAAATACACAGAACAATTAATTAATATATTAAACATTTTACTATGATAATCCTTAAATAAAGCTATCAACGATTAGTTTTTACAATACTGTACCAGCGACTATATTGTACCAGTATTTCAGGTTAAAATTAATTAACCTATATTTTTTATTTATAAATTATTCATTTTAAAATTGTTTAAATATTGTACTTAGTGGCCCTTTACACGATGAAATTTTGCATGCAATTAATTGCATGCAATTGATGTTTATAGGCGAACGGGGTAGAGAAGCAAGAGGGGTAGAAAAAGTTGCAAGACTTTCGTTTTGCATGGAATTTTTTGACATTTCTTTTTACCATCGTTTGTGTTTTACTTATTTTTTTATTCTTATTCTGACTTTGAAGTGTGCGTTATAAAAATTAATGCGCAAGAACATTTTCAATTACTTCTTCTGTATTAAAATCTTCCATATTTTAAAAATTTTTGTACATATGTATATTGTATTTATGTATATGTATGTATGTATATTATTTTATATACATACATACATATGTACATATATTTTTTGTATATTATATTTATATTTTAAAATTTTGTTTTCTTCGTTGCGAATTAAAAACTAAAGAGGAATGTGTAATTAAACGTCAAAAAATTTCATGATTTGTTGCACGTAAAATTTCATCGTATAAATGCACAACATTTTACGTAGCAATTTTAAAAGAGAATGAAAAAAATTGCATGCAATTATTGCATCGTGTAAAGGGCCTCTTAGTATCTCATGAGCTCAATTTCTAAATTTTTAAAAGCTTTTTTGAAAACTTACTTTTTCAATAAAAAAAAAAACATCATTGACAAATTTTAAATCGTAAAAAAAAAAATTAAAAATTTATGACAGATGGCACTTTGAGTCTGTGTAGGTCTCATGTCAAATAGGCAGCGCCTTTGAAACACTCATTCATACATATTTGATGCTATTATATCCAAGTTTCCTGTTCTCGTCATCATAATCGTTTTATGCATTTTCTTACTTTTTTTTTTGCTTCACCGTTGTCTACATTTTTTCACATTAATGAATTTTCATTTAATGTGTATTTCTCATTTAACGTTACATTGTTTTTTTTTTTTTTTTGTTTTGTCGTTCCTGTTCGTTTATAGACTTTAATATCCTGAACCTGAATTTTTTGTATGAACTTTATTCGTAGTTTGGTTGAATAAATATGACAATACATACGTTCATTGTATTTTTATTAAAGCACTCGTGTATTGGGAGTGCTGGATTTGAGCTACATACATATCACACCTGTTCAACAAAAGGGTATTAACTCAAAATTTTGAAATTTTCACTTTTTATTAAAAAACGATACATAATGATTTACTCTACCCACTATAAAAAACGCCCATTATTTTGTTTACTCTTTCGCCATCTTCACGATGGCATAGTTTTTTTTTTTTTTTTTGTATAATACTATATACCTTTAATATTAACATAAACAGTTTTTTGCCTCTACTGAAAAATAGAAATTTTTGAGTTACTACCCTTTTGTTGAACAGGTGCGATATGTATTTACTATACGTACATAGTGCCAAACACTAAAACAAATACAGGGTGGGCCAAGTTTGACTGACTGATTTTCGAAAAGTTCTCGCAGAAGTGCCATTGTGGCTCTTGCGGTATGAGCTGTAGCTCCATCTTGCTGGAACCATATGTTACGATTATTGAGAACTATCGGACGTAAAAAATTTTCCAACATGGTCCAGTATACCACCCCAGAGACGGTTTGTGGTTCATTAAGCTCATTTTCGAAGAAATATGGACCAATAACTTTATCAGCCATGATTCCACACCAAACAGTGCATCTGACAGGGTGTAATTGTCGCTGATGCAATGCTCTTGGATTCTCTGTACCCCAAATTCGGCAGTTCTGTTTATTCACATATCCATTTAAATGAAAATGTGCTTCATCGCTCATAATCTTTGTGTTGTAACAATTGATCGTCCGGAAGCATAATAAAATTCAACAATTTTTACACGTTCTTCCACTGAGTATGATGACATTATGAAATTTTATAAAATTCTGTATTATCTGCAAAAAAAAAATTAAAAAAATTTAAAAATGCAAAAGTTATAAGCATTTCAAATCAGTCAGTCCAAGTTGGCCCACCCTGTAGAACATTTTTAAAAGTTACATAAGTTACTGGCATACATATATTAATTTTTACAGATTAAACTATAATTTTCATAATAATTTTTTTTAGATAATAGACAGATTAAAAGTTTTTAATAAGAAATAATAAATACTATAAATAATTATTTATGTCATTAAAGTATAGTATACTCGTATAATTGTCTGCAAGACAAAGCTTATATTCCTACTTGATAGAAAATGCCAAAGTTTAGATGAGCTTTTACTTATGCTAGTAGGGCATTATATGGTAATGTTGGATTTTCTTTTGTTTCTGATTTTAAAAATAAAGGGTTATTCATTTAACGCTAATTTTTGTAATACAAAGTACTAATTTGGAGAGGTTGTTGATGGGAAGAATATTTCCATGTCGAATTGTCAAACAATGATGTATAAGAATAAGATGACAAATAAGTCATGCGTTATTTGCAAAAAACCAACACCTCTAATTGAATCTCCCTTTACATACGTTTTTTCCCAATGTCATTCGTGTTGCCATCATCAACATACTCATCAAACATATACGTATTGTTGTTGAGTTACATGACCCACGACAATAAGAATTTCCAATATTCCAAAATGGTTTGGGTATGATGTTTTAGGCTAACGTGGCAAGCAAAACGAAAACAGTTCCTTATTTTTGATTATTTCAACATTACGCCAACATAGGAGTGTGTTTTATTTGTGAACCCCCCAAAAACGTCCACTTTAAGAAATATCAATTGACTACAACAAGTCGCAATTTTAAAGGTAAATCATCAAAACATCTAGTCCCCATACTAATGCACTTCAAACACAAGTCTAAAATAAGAAAACTTTCTTGTAAAAAGCAATCGCTTTTAGAAGCGTTTTGTCATTTTAGTCAATCGTCAAGGATTATTAAGTGCATAAGATTTTAAGTATGTATAGATTTATTTAAGGGATCAAGAGTTTTATAGTCTACTAAATATGTTTGTAGGTTTGCAAATTCAAGTAAAATAGAATAAATAGAGTAAAATAGAAAAATAGATGTACTTTAAGAAAATTTTGTATGAAAATTTTGTCTAAAATCACACTTCAAACCTACTTTATTTTTTATGAATACGGCAGTTAATATTTTTGAGACTTTTTAGTAGCTTTTATAATTATAAAGTCTTTTAGACTTTTAAACTAAACCCTTAAAAAAATACTAAATGTGGAAAAATTCACAAATTTACTGATCTTGGTTTTCGTAATACAACCTAATATTTCGTACACATTAATGCAAAATACTGAATAAAAATAAGCATAACAACATGATAACAGTCATGCGTGACTGAACAAAAATTATGGAAAAAAAACTCTAAATTAATCACCCTCAACTCAACAATGATTATTAATGAACTGAACACTTAAAAATTCTGGAAAAATATTTAAATAAAGTTTTCAAACTTGATGCTTTTATATATTTTTTAACAGAGATTCGTTTACACTGGAATTCCGATCTCTACCCATATTTATTTATATAAACAGTAGTCTTACATACAAAGCTACTTAATCGGGGCATCTGTTCCTTTATGATGAAAAAAGAACTTATAAAGAGAATGAACTGTCACTTTACACACCAAATATGCTTCGTTTGTCTGCTATTCCTAAAACAGATTCTCAAAATGTTAAATGATCAGCGGCAAGGAATAAGAGATCAATAATGTCCCGGGCAATGTACAAAAAAACTAGTAATAAAAACCAAATTTATAAAGCAGCGGCAGTTAGGCCGCGAATTCACTTGGTCATTTTTGTTGTCAAATTGTCCAAATTGTTGGCAATTGTATGAAAACGGGTTGTCATATGGCGTCATCTATGTTTGCAATCATAATTGTAATCATGAAAATCATGATATGACAACCCGTTTTCATACAATTGCGAACAATTTGACAACAAAAATGACATAGTGAAGACCAAGCATTAGGATAACAATCATTCATATGTTTTTCAGAACGTGTTTTTTTCCATATAAAGAAAAATTAAAACGGTTAAAATTCGCGTATTTTATTTTATTGGAAGCATTCTAATCACTCACGGTAGGGTCACACTTGGCAAATATTTGCTCAAAAAAGCGTAACCACTTGCTTTAGCACAAATTTGTTTGACTTTGTTAACTCTTACAAGAGTTTTGAAAGATCAAACAGCATCAAATAAAATAAAACTAAATATTTGTGTCTTGTCCTAAATGAACGAAGTTTTTTTAAATAAATAAATTAGTTGAAATATATTTTATTTAGTGGTTACGTCTTTTTCGGCAAATATTTGTAAAGGCCAAGGCTTCTTGGGAACCATACTTTTTAATGTGTGCGTTTGTGGGCATGGGAATGTTTTCCTTAATCCTTTTTAGCCGCAGTGGGCTTGCATCAGCAACAGATTTGGTTATCTGCGACCTAACTCTTTCACTATCCTTTGTATATTTAATAGACAGCGCGTCCGATAAATGCTTCGTGGTCAAGTCATTGGTGACATCGGCAAGTTTCCTCTTTCTTGTGAAAATTGAACACTCCTCAATACTTTTTGGCCTTCCTTTTGCTCCTCTGGTTGATGTGGTGGGTTTATCTACTGCCAATATATCCAGGATGGTGTCTTCATTAAGCCAGTCCTCGTATTTGGAGTTGAAGTTCTGAATGGTTCGATTAGATTGCACCCATTTTGCCTTAATATTTGCATATATCAGATAAAAATTAGTTTTTATAATTTCTCTTCTCTCAATATTTCCGTATAAGCTATCAAGTTCTTCTAAAGCAGCTTCCGTGAAAAACTTTGGTGTGGTTGACTTTCTAAACAGTTCAAATAATTTTAAATTGTTCAACGTCATGTTTTCAGTACTTAAATAGTTTAATGGCTTCAGTAATTGCTGCGCCAACTTTCAGTCATAGACTAATCCAGGCATTATGCTTATTTTGCAATATATAGGCTTATGCTACCATGCCTAAAAATTTACTACTAAAAAAAAAATTTAAACAAAAATTTACTACTAAAAAAAACTACTGTCAGTCAAAACATATAAGGGATGGACGCCATACAAGTTCTGCAACCATGCCTTTTTAAGCTTTTTTACCTCTAGAAGCCAAACGGGCACGTACGGGCAGATAAAACCTTTTGAATTATGTAAAGAAATAATCAAAGAATAGGTTTTACAAATATGGCAAATATAGAAAAATATAGATTTTATTTTTATTTTCCGTCAAAGTTGAAAAATAGTGAAAAAACGGATAGTTTTTAAATAGTGATTTACCAGGAGAAACACAAAGCAAACAGTTAATTTTTTATCATTATACATTTAATAAATACATCAAACAATACAAACAAAAAATATGGCGATTCGTTACCTATTTTTCGTGATATTACACCTGAAATCGCAACAAATTGACTAAAAATTGTGTGTTTTTTTGAAAACCGAAAGTCGGTCAACTTTGAACGGTTATATCTTATAAACTAAAAATGTGATATTATTAAGAGTGGCATATTTGAAATCGTTGAAAAGTTTACTATAACATGAGTTTATTCAAAACTTAGTCGGCGCTCATGAAAATTTTGATTTTTGCAACCTCGTTTGCTCTACGAGCGCCACTGTGCGGCGTTTAGAAATAAATGTTGATCGTTAGGCATCAAATGTAATTAGTTAAATATGAACACTGGGATTCGGATGTATTGTTTGTGCAATAAATAATTATGTTAATTGTGTTAACAACTATTATGCGAGGTTATATTGATTTATTTATAACTCAGGGGCAAGTTGCAACTCGTTACAATCATTATTATCAACTGCAATTCTGTTCAATACATCATCACTGATAGCATTTAGTTAAACATAATCGTAGGATAATTCATCAGTAAACTAATATACATATATATTTATTTGTTAATTACATTATTTATATTTGTTAATTAATTGTTAGGTAAAAAATCAATATTTTCACAACTCAATTATTAATTGATCATCGTATATAAACAAAAGAATACACATTATTCCTAAAATGCATGTGGTTAGATGGATAAACAAAAGTACAAGTTTCTTCAATTGAGTTACAGTTAATGCGTTCCCTTTAGAGCCTGCTCAAGTTCATACTCATCACCTACGCAGTTCATCCTTGCAACCATCCATTCATCCATCAATCACATGGGGTAAATTTTTAATTAAAGTTTAACTTAATTTTCGATATAATAGATGCGTTACTAAATAAACAAACGCTGACGATGGTGGTGGCTTTTACTAAATTCCATCTATCCCGGATGGGAAAACTTTGCTACAATTGGTTGGATTATATTCGTTATTTATAACTGTTAAGAGAGATTAAGTTGCATATAATGGTGAGTGCGATGTTAAAATAATCCGATATTAATTATGCTAAACAGTTGAAACAAAGGTTGCTGTTGCAGAGTGGAAAACAGATTGATTATTTAATAATGTATCTTAAAAATAAGGAAAGAAAATAATTTTAATCTTCAGATTAAAAAATACGTATTTCATATTAACACAAATTTAAATAAAGTTCTGAAAAGTATTAACTAACAATGAGTAGCCAAAAATAGTATTGAGTAGACAAAACTACCCATATTTACAACTCTATTTAAAAATTAAATTTCTCTTCATCTATAGAGTAAATAAGAACTAAGTATAGTGAACTAGGGCGTAATTTTCCCCGAAGGAAAATAAAAACTTTGCAATCTTTATTCAAATCATTTTATTCAATTTTCTTCGACCTTTTTGTATGATTTTTATTAAATAATTTTTAAGCTTGAGGTCACTTTTTGTTTTTTATAAAAGATTTTTTATTTTTATATAATTCGATATTTATTCAGGAGTTATTATAATTTAATATTTAAAAAATAATAATAAAATTTGTTTGTTATTTTTATTAAATAATTAAATAAAATAACTCCGGAAGTAGATTTCCAAAGGAAATCGAAATATCGAATTATGTATATAAAAATAAAAAATCTTTTATAAACAACAATAAAAATTCTTTATTCAAGTAAATTTAGTTCCTGTCATAGCTGTTTAGCATCCGCCAGACCAAAATCTACAATATTAATCATCAACAACAACAAAATCAATTTGCTGATTTGAATTCACAGTAATGTCCCAGCTTACGTTTTCTAAGGATAAAAGGATTTTGTTATCACTGCAAAAATCTAGAATTTATTTCTAATTTTTAAAAGTTTTACGTTATTTTGGTTACCAATTTTCTATTATATACCATCCATAATCGTGGATAAGTTAATTGAAATATATATAATATATGTAATTTAGGTTTAATTAATAATTATGAACTGTCACACTTTATTTTTATTTATTTATTTCTAATTTTTAAACGACTAAATATTGAAGTTGCTTAATTGGAAATCCTAAACAGTCAATGATGTGTATGCCAGGTCGTGCCGAAAACCGCACAATTTTGAAGGATTTAGGGAGCAAAAAAGCTGATGACAAAATATTAGTAGAAAAAAATCGTGCATCCGTCGGCTCTAACTACTACAGAACAAAATATGATCTACTATAAGGTTTACAATTCACTTCTATATATTTGTTCAATATTTTACTTATTTCTGGGCTTATTTCTATACACAGAAAAAAAAATCATGTTTATTTTTTCAATTAAACTTTTAATTGATTTTAAAATAATTTTGAATTAAAATTTTAATTGATTCAATTACTTTTGCTGATATTTTTAATTAAATCTCACATTTTTTTTTAATTGTTACTATCATTTTGTTTACAAGTCCGATTTCAATTAAATTTTTAATTGATTCCACAAATATTTTAATTGAAACTCATTTTTATTTTTTTCTGTGTAGTAAATCTCACAGAAATCGAATATTACAAACTCGAAAATATACATAAATTTCTGTCTTAATATGGGTATATATAATATATGTATGTATTAAGGTATGGTCACACTTGGCAAATATTTGCCGAAAAAGACGTAAGCACTGAATAACTTATTTAAAAAAAAAAACACAACAAATATTTAATATTAATTTATTTGTTGCTAATTGACCTTGCAAAACTCTTGTAAGAGTAAACAACGTCAAACAAATATGTGCTAAAACAAGTGGTTACGCTTTTTTGAGTAAAAATTTGCCAAATGTGACCGTACCTTAAGAAAGCAGTTGCAAATAGACAATCTGTCCTCGTTTCTACAGATATACCTATATCTGTATGAACATGTTTTGTATTCTAATGTAATTGAACTATTAATAATTATATATCATCAGTTAATACGAAAATTATGATGTTTTAATTTTTTGTTTTTAAAACAAGTCAGAAAATATAATTACTATTACAAAACAAAATCATAAATATCTCTATAAATTGAAACTTTGCCGCAAAAATTGAAAATAAAGAAATAAATAAGAATAAAGTTTGACAGTTAATATATTATATTGAACTTACAATATGCACCCATTACGGATGGTAGATCATACAAAAATGGCAACCAAAATAAAATAACTCTTCTTAAATATATAAATAAATAAATTTAATGTCTCACTAATAATAAAAATAGTTTTTTAATAGAATAGAATATTAAAAGTTTCGTCTGTCATATGTTTTTATTGAATTCCACAATTTAGTTATCCGTACTACAAATGATCTCTGCATAAATATTGTACGAAAATTTAGGCATATAAAGCTGTGCGTCCGAGTTGACTTGAAAAAGCAAACCTTGACTCCAGGAACGATGATAAAGAAGTTTTAATTATTTAATCAAATACAAGTAACAACAGTCCAAAAATCATGAACATATGCAGATACGTTGATTTGACCTGTTTGGTATTAAAAACGGCCTGAGTTGTCGACCCAGGTGTGATAGAAACTCCAAGAAAGTTGATATTTTTCAAAAATATTTTCCTATTTTCTTTAAATATTTTTATGATAAAGGTACAAGCTCTGTTAAAAATTGTAAGAATATGTCCATGATTTCTCTTATCTCACATACAATTTTCCGAAATATAGCTCATAAATGCCTATTTTACAGAAGTATTTATATCAAATTCAGCAAAAATCATTTCCATGTAAAAGGAAAGGAAATTATATTTTATTTCGATCTGTACATAAAGTCCACTTCTGAAAATCTCTTAAATACGCATTACACTGTTACACTTAAATACAAAAATTCTTAATTTTTCTAAATTTGTTTCATCAAAATCGGACAAGTGGTTCTCGAGTTATGTTAAACTACGTTTTTGCCAAAATGTTACAACTGAGCGAAAAAACATCAAGATAAGGAACAAATTTAAAAGGTCATACAAAAAACTGACACATACGAACGCCAAACCCTTTGAGGGTTTTACTATACTGACCTAGTACCATCACCCTGACTTGGAATTTCTCACCCCCCAGATTGGCTGTTGTACTGTGTTATTGGTCATAGCTCCCATATATAAATCACATCCAAAAAACGCAATAACGTACATACATATGTTTCTTATAATTTAGATAGATATGTAAGTTCGCCAAAAGCGAAGTACTTAAGGACTTTGTTGATTAGAAATATTACTTTAAAATAGTTATTTCTAATAGTTTTGTCAAAAAATAAATAAGTCGAACCGGTAACTTTGTTCGGACTTATCATTAAATATACATATTTTGTTTTCGATAATTCTAAAATAGAAGCTAGTTGAAATTTATCACTAAAATTAATCGATCGATGAAGCAGACAAATATATTTATAGAAAATGCACAAAAACCTGTAGCCGTATTAGTTATAGTGGATGTATATAATTCGGCTTAGCCGAATATAGCACTCTTACTTGTTTGTTTGATGTAATTGCAACTGAATTCTTCTATTTCTTAAATTTTAATTAAATTCCCGTGAATGAATCGGGAAGAATACAGTTCGGCAAATCTCAAAGCCTACATCAAGAATATTACCAATTCAGTAAAACTTTTGTCTTTGACAAATGTGTCATTAAATAGCTTATGGAACGTTAATTTACAATTACTTTTATTATTATTAGCATAAAGTTTATATGTAATTTTGTTAAATGTTGATGCCAATATACAAGGCAGCATTACAAGTTAATATCTTACATAACTATGTATGTACACAAATATTTAAAATACACAGACACATTATTATTATAATTACATTAATTTCATTTTAATACAAACCTTTTGACTCGTACGAATACTTGTAATTTCTATATTAATATTTTAAACATTTTGAAAACTGAATAAGTGTGTAAGTGTGTATGTACGAGTATGTATGTATGTATGATGAATAAAAAACGTTTTAGCTTTAAATTTTATGAATCTGATCCACTCATAATTGCTCTTTGTAAATTAAGTGAAATTTTAACCAAATTTATTTTGCATAATTAAAATATTCATTGAAAAGTTTTTTTTCTTCTATGTTCTTTTACTCGACTTCCCCATCCGCACATGAACTCGAGCGAAAATTTATATGCTAGACAACAGAGTTTAATACTACTTTTATTATTTTTGAACTTTTATATCTAGGAGGACTTTTATAATGTTTGTTTTTTTGCGTTTCTAGTAACGGTGCAAAGTGAGTTTTGTAATTGTAAAGCAAACAAAAAACATTTACTTACATACACATAAAACTCTACTGGTTTATTAATGGGAGCAGTGGCGGATTTAGGCCTGCTTCCTTCCTAGGCACTCTTTGACATGCCGCCCTTTTTGATTATACAAAAGTGATAATAAAAAACCATATAATTTTTAATTATTGTGTATTAATTTAGATACACATACATTTTTCAATTCACATGTACTTATACATATACATATATCATATCAGTCTTATTTTTCATAGATATTTAAATTTTTTATGCATACATAAAATTTTGTTTATAATTTGCAAACAAAAAATTTGTGTAGAACACACATCTTCAGTATTTGCCAATGAATCTTCGAGTTGATAATGTAAATGAATGCATTCATTTGCTAATGTCTCTTCTAGATCACCAGGATACTTTTTGGCGAGTTTATTTTCCTGACTTTCTAACTCAGTTGTATCTATTTTATATAAATTATCAAAAAAGCTGAAGTTTACAAGAACCTTTTCATATGATTTTTTACGTTCGGATAACTGTAAACTCAGAGTACCCAAAATGGGATAGTAAATATTTGTACGAAAAATTTCTTGTCCAGAAAATTGTGCTCTTTTATTGACCCGTGATTTATCTGACTGAAGTTTTCTGTTTTTTCTGCGACGAGTATCATAATGATAATAATCCTGAACTCCAGATAGCGCTTTGACTTTATCTTCAAATTCTTCAAATTGCTTATTTCTCATATCCTGAAGAAATAAGGCTAGAGAATCGTAAATTTGGATAACAGATGATAAATCAGCGTGTGATCCCTGTAGTTTCTTACTAGCAGCATTAAAACGGTTTAAAATTACATTCCAAACAATGACTAGAATAGCTGTTTCTAGATGCTGTAATTTAAAACAAAACTTAGCCAAATCAATTTTCGAAATTGAATTGCCTTACATTCTTTTATCTTTAAATTTTGGCGCCCTTTAAATTATGCCGCCATAGGCCCACCACTGAATGGGAGTGTAAATCAGTGTTGTCAATTAAGCTTTTACTTCTAAAAATTTAAATTTAGCACCAAAGAGATGGAAGTTTATTAAGTTTTTTTAGGCGATAGCGTACCGGACTATCAGTCAGAGTTCAAATCCCGCCAAAGACTCTGTTTCTGTTACAAGTTTCGCAGTTTGTGTTTGTTAATTATACAAAAAAAATCTAATTATATCCGTCAGTCTGTTGAAGGTTCGTAGAGCCTTGCCAAAATATTCACTGTTTCACTAAAATGTTTGGTATTGAAAATCGGTCCAGTAGAACCAACATTTTAAACAACCTCAAAATTGTCACAAATAGTATCATGAAGTTTTACACGCTTTATTCTTAACTAATGTTAAGAATTGATTCATATTTTCTCTTAGCCCCCATACAACTGCCTTGTAATATGGCTCTATGGTACATAAATGTCTATAAAGAAGCAGTAACCATACAAAATTCAAAGACACATTACACAACTAAATATTATTGCATCAGTCTCTATTTGACCACATACAGAGAAAAATATAGTTGTACATGTTTACCACAAAAATTTCAATGTTTTTTAACAATGTTATGGTCATTGTAATTATTTATATGATTGTGGTAACCATAATATGGTTAAGTTTACTATTCAGATGATTACTACAATCATATATACGATTGTAGTAACTATGTCTATATTTGTGGCAATCATGTTTATGGTTATTTGTTGTTTTTTTATTATGATAGAGAACAACATAATATGGTATAATCTTTTATCATCAAACTGATTACCATAAACATTACATAATTGCTATAATCATATATATGATTGCTATAATCATACGAATCGTAACTTAGCCATATTATGGTTGCCGAAAACATATATAATTACATATATAAAAAACATTTAAAAATATTGAAATAGTTGTGATAAACATGTACAACTATATTTTATCTCTGTATGCGTATCCCTCATATAAAGTCTACTTCCGAAAATGACTTAAATACGCATAATTCTCTAATAATCTAACAAATATAAATATACAGTATACAAATCATCGTAACCAACTCAGCCCATAATTGGTCATAGCTCCCATACGAGGACAACTTCCGAAAAACAAAAAAACGATTTCGAACTGAAATTTTACACCGATCACATATATGTACGAGTATGTAACAATTTTACTACTGGATTTTGTAAGGGTTTGTCCATAATTGGCAATAGCTTCCATTATAGCTTCACTATTGTTATATTGGTGGTGGGTGTATAAGTTTCGGCACTCCGAATATAAAATCCTACTAGATAATTTTACAAAAAAAAAAAAAAAAACAGTTACAATAATTTGTATTTTAAAATGTAATTTTATGAGTTTTGTGCAAGTATAAACAGTTTATTTTGATCACTTTTGACACTTTAAGATTTTGTATTAATTTTTTAAGTAATTTTACGTTTTTATATGTAACTTTATAATAAATTTAATCAAAAGGCAACACTGGTGTATATGTACCTAAATACATACATACATATGTATTTCAATATGTTTTGTAAAATTTAAGAGTATGTATATACGTATTTATGTACCTATACAGACATAGTAATTTGATGCAAATTCAATAATATTTTTAGAGTTTTGTATTTGATTTCAAAGAACTTGAAATATAAATTCAATTACATCCGTAGTGAAACTCCCTCTATCACTCGGCTATCCACCCACATCCGTTACAATCATCACAACACACATTTATGTTTTAATGCTCAGTTCAGTAAATGCTCGAAATTAAATTTAAATACTCAAAGTAGTGAGTGCAATACATAAAATTAAGCTTTATGTTGTACCCACCCTTAAATTCACAAAGGAATAAAAAGAAAGACACACAAAAACCAAAACTCTCAAATACACCTTGAAAAATAAATGATTGATATTTCTGTTGAGTTGTCAAGCCAGCATTGTTATTCGATATTTACTTTAGTTATCAGATGTTTTTGTTAATGCATTTGTAGTCATTTTAAGCATACGAGTACATGTAGAATCGCAAAAAAATTGTGCTAATAGTAATACAAAATATATAATTTTTATGGCGCAATATAATCATGTCTTACTTTGTGGTAGGCTTCAGAAACTCAACTCTTTTATTATAAACCAATCTCAATTGAACTTTAGTTAATTAATTTCTTTGATTATCTCTTATCGTATAGTTTGCGAGCTACGTGTATTTGAAAATTTGATTTTCGCTATAACTTAGTCTGGTTGGTAACAATTTATGACCGATTTGTTTTGCATATTTTTTCTTTTAATTAAACAATAATTTTTAAAATTATTTAGCAAACGTTTCAAAAGTTCAAAAGTAATCAAAGATTGAGAAACTGTAAAATTTTTGTATTTTTTAGGTGTCTGTTTTATTTTTTTTTAACTTGTTATTCAGTAATATTGGATAATACTGGCACCATTTGAATTTTGTCTGCTACATAATATAATAAAAAAGTCGTTGTACTGTATTTCCTCCGAAAATATTGAAACGAATATATACTGCGAACGAATATAAAGACTTTAGAAAAGATGTCGTTAACAAATTTAGTGCTTCACTAAATGGTGTGAAGAATATTTCTGGGTCTCAAACGAAAACCATAACGATGTAAGTTTGTAACTTGCAGTCAGTTTCAGGAACTTAGTTTAAAAAATTGTAAATTTCATATAAATCACCAATAGTACGAAAGAATAACGTCCTCTTAATACGAAAGTCGTGCAACTTTTTCTACCCCTCTTGCTTCTCTACCCCGTTCGCCTACAAACATCAATTGCATGCAATTAATTGCATGAAAAATTGCATCGTGTAAAGGGCCTCAAATTTTCATATATTAAAATAAGATAATTATTTGGATTCACATATGCGAACATTCGATACATCCCTTGTTATATGTAATAAATATGAGTCATAGAAAGTCCACTGTAGTGTTTTAAATCAGTATATTTCCTCCTCTGCTCCGAGTTTAATAATAAATCAGTTTAATAATTCAAACTAATAGAACACCAACTCATTATTAAAAAGCCTAACTGCCTCATAATTAATTAAATTAAAAAAATGAACAAAGTTTTATTTAATAATATCTTAAAAGAATTGAACAAAAATTTATAAAAAAAACCAAGTAAGAAAATATAGTCGGTGAAGCCCAGTATATGTATAAAACAGGTGCTATATACCTTTTTTATACCGATCATACAAAAATTGTATGCCATGACTTCCGTGAATATAAATATTACGTATGTTACTTAATCTCGATGGAAATAATTTTAAAAGATTTATGGAGGCTAAAGTGAATTACGTAGAGGGTTTTATATGGGAGTCTCGACTAATTATGGACCGACCGTTATAAAATTAAGTGTCATCATTTCTGTATATATGAAACTCATTTTTGTAGAATTTTATTTGGATACCAACATTTTGAAGAGATATATGGGAGCTACGACTAATTATAATAAAATATCATCATAAAAATCTACCATATTATTTGTAAATATACGAAACATAAATATGTTCAATATTATTTGGGTATCGACATTTTTAATTATACACCTTAAAGTGAAGTGGAAGTGAGACTTATATGGGAGCTATGATCAATTATGGGCGACTCTTCACAAAATTTGTAAATGTGATTTGGGTTCATTTGCTACACAATTATGCTGAAATTTGTTTGGATACTTGCATAATTCAAACATTTATGATTATTAAACTCGTATTTCGGGAGGACATTTGTATGGGGGCCAGGTGAAATAATGGACCGATTTTCACCAGTTTCAATTCCATACGTCCTTGAACCGAAAAAATTTCACGTACCAACTTTTATTGAAATATGAATCTTCAAAATGGCGACCTGTACTCTGTACACAAGCTTTACATGGACAGACAGCCAGACGGACGGACATCGTTAAATCGATTCAGGAAGTGATTCTGAGTCAATTGGTATACTTTAAGATAGGTGTTGGACCAATATTAATGGGCGTTACAAACATCAGCACAAATCCAATATACACTCCCCACTATTGTGGTGTAGCTATAAATATGCAGTAAATTTTGCGCAAAATATTTTCGTAAAAAATATTTAAAGAAACACACTTACTTCTGAGCACTTTTTAAGCGTGTACTTTCTGATTGAAACTCGATGCTTTTTTTTTTTTTTTGTGTTTCTCGTAAAAGCAAAAAAAAATGCTAAGAACGCTTTTAGGCTTTTATATTTTATTAGACTTTGATATGAATCAATTGTACTGTATATATACATATCAATAAAATGCCCAGCAATTCATGTAACTACTTTCAAGTAGACGAAACAGCGCATGTAACATACGAGTACTAGTATGTACAAATGTCTGTAACTAGAGATTTAATGCCGAAATGTCATCTTAAAAATTCCATAATTTATGCTTTTCCTTTATAAAAGTTTTGGCATTCGGTCAAAATATGGCCGAATACCGAATATTGGTATTAGGCCGATTTGTGGCCTAATCTGAAACCAAATACTCGGACGGACTTTATTAATTAACACTAAGGTCAATAAAGAATACAGTGACTAATACAATACATAATACAGGTAAAAAGTATATTGCAAAATAAACGAGTGTGTTAAATAAGTAGTTATGTGGCTGGTGCAAAGTTGGTAACCGCAACTATTAAAACTGCAGGGTGATGAGAGTGTTTTATGTACAATTTTATATACATTTTAAGAGTGTTTTTAACCAACGCACAGTGGGGTAATTCAAAAAAAGGGAATAAATTTGTAATATCTGAAGACCGATGGCAATTAACTTTCACATGACTAAAGAGGAAGCTACAAAGTGCAGCACCAAGTGAATGCAACTTTAAGTTTTGTACTATATATGTATAGGATATTTTCAAATCTGGATCACAAGCAAAAAATTGTGATCGTTTTCGATTTTTCACATACCCTACCCTAAAATTTGGTAACATCTGCTCTCTATGAACATGACATAATTCCCCCACTATGGCAACGCCTGCTTTAAAATTTGTACAGCTGTATAAGGTAAGTTGTAGTCGCATACGAGTATGTAGATGTGAATGCGTATCGACATACATAACCCAGGTACCAAGAAAGTGTTATGATTGAATAATCATTACTATTAAATATGCATAAAGTCTTCAGTTGTTGGAAGTATTTTTGGAAATAAATTATTTAAAGTAATGAGTTAATAAAACACCAGGCTTTAGTTATTCCTTTGCTGCGAATAATTTCAGAATACTTCCTTAGCAAATGCACAGACAGTCAATTTCATGGCTTTCTGGGTTGTCGTATTTTATATTATAAATTTATTGTATTGTACTAAATGTTTGTATGAGTGATTAGTGTATGTTGTATGTACTATACAAATACTAACATAGATCTAAATACATTGTATGTATGTCATTCAATTATACGTTATTTTGTAAAATCGATATTTGTTAACAGTAGCAGTTCTTTGTCCTTTTTATGAAATGAAACATAAAAAAGACGCCTTCTGTTTCCATATAAATGTTTTAAATAAATAAATTGACATTGAAAATTTCGGCTATTTATTATATTCGTTGCTACATAGAAATCAATATATTCCAATGAAATTATCAAATTTTTTCTAATATATTTATTGCTATAAAAATCAAGTTTAGAGATGCATTTATTTGGTCAACATTTGAGCGAATTTGAGGCAAAAAATAAAGCGTTGTTCATGGCTTTTTTAAAAAGCAGATATCAACACTTTTAATTTGTTCAGTGATTTGTTTTTTTAATTTTTGCTACCGTTATTCTATTCAAAATATTAATCAGCCAGAATATATTGTTTAATGTGTTTAATAATTGCTAAAAAGCTAATGTTTCCTAAAGTAATCTTAAGTACAGATCGTAAACAAAAATGCAAAAATGTTATTTAAATAAACCAGGAACTTATGAAGAAAATACTACGACCAATAAAAGAAAATTCAGATTTCTTCGACAATGACTTCCCATAAAAATAAGTGTGGATGCTAATTTTCAAAACTATCTGGCAAATAAATATCTGAAAACCAGAATTACCCAGCAAAGACTTTATTTACAGTCTTCATTTTATGACTTTCAGAATTCATTATTTTATTTTTTATTTTTTATTCACCGCTTTTTGTATCAATAATTACATATTAAAGAATTACCTAACATATATCAAAAAAAAGATATAATTATTAAATTTAAAGAAATTATTCTACAATTATAAATCATTGTTAGCATCATTTGCAAAAATGTTCCTTAAGGTACTGTCACACTTGGCAAATATTTGCAAAAAAAGACGTAACCAATAAATAACATCTATTTAAACTCGTTTATTTATTAAAAAAAAAACTTCGTTTATTTAGAAAAAGACATAACAAATATTTAGTATTATTTTATTTGATGCTGTTTGATCTTGCAAAACTCTTGTAAGAGTAAACAACGTCAAACAAATTTGTGCTAAAACAAGTGGTTACACTTTTTTTAATAAATATTTGTCAAATGTGACCGTACCTTTAGTATATGTTATGTTTGTTTATTTTATTCTGTAGCATTTTGTTGTAATTAGCCTACAACTACATATTGTTGTAAAACTGTTAAATATAAACAAGTGGCTATGCCGAATCTTAAATACCCTTCGCCTTTGTTGTGGATGCATAATTATATTATGTACATACATACATATATATTATATTGTTACGTTTTTACCATTTAAAAACCGTGGTTTATTTCCTTAAAATAAACCGGAATCTTTTTAATTGCAAAATAAAGCGTCAAGTAGTTTGAAGAAAATATAACGAGTCTTTATTTATTAAAATGTTCACAAACACAATTAAAAACGAACACACTTATATTACGGTTAAGAACACACTTAAAGTTTTCGAACACTTCACACGTTTTAAAAATACACTTAAAGTTTTCGAACACTTGTTTTATCAACGCCATCTGTTGATGAATACAATAAGTTTTTTTGATGAAATTTTCAGAGGTTGTCTCGGAGTTTTGCTCATATCTCCGTTATTTATTGACGGATTTTGCTGATTTGAAATAGCAAACCTCTCGAAAGCATGTCTGACAGAATTATTGAAGATTTGGATCCCGAAGATATCTGGGGACTTCAGAAAATGGATTTTTTAACAGACATACGGACGGGCATTGCTTAATAGACTCCGCTATCAATAAGGATCTAGAATATATATACTTTATAGGGTCGGAAAATCATATTGTGGAAATTACAAACGGAATGACAAACTTATATATACCCTTCTCATGAAGGTGAAGGGTATGAAAAAGTGATTAGTTTTTTGGTTTTGAATTTTTTTGAAAGTTGCAAAATTATATCGGATTACTTTTGGGATATTTCGAAAAAAAATAACTGCCTCAAAAAGCTATCGGGAACGAGTTTGTTCATGTAAGACATAATTCGAGTCAAAACTATAAAACCAAACATCGAAAGATATCCAGTAAAATATCATAGAAATTCCTATTTAAACGATAAATGTAGCATGTAATAACTAATACAAGAATCGAATGCATTGAAATAGGTGTATACTATGGTTGTCAACTATTCGAGTTAATTTTTGGTGAAATAACCGTTTAAAATTTTCAATAATTTATTTGTTAAGAATGAAAAAATGCTAATTTAACAGAATAGTACAGTCGGCCATGTGCGACAACACTAGGTATGAGTAAATAGGAATACTCATCTCTAATGAACTTTATTTCCGTACTTACTTCGTTATGCGTTAAAACTTTATTCATAGAATTTACAGTAAATTTTTGAATAATGCTCATTTTATTAGCTAATCCATTTTTATATCGAATATATTTCTATTTTAGGAGTATGACTTATATAGGGATAGGATCAATTATGAACCGATTGTAACCATATTTTGAGCAATATTGAACGAAATTATTTCAAGCGAGAGGACATCGATATTGTAGATACAGTATAGACCAATTGCTGTCATTTCATAAAGTTAACTTTATGATAGTGATCGTTAATTTTACATGGACAAACTTCCATCGTCGCAAAAAAGTGATTCTGAGCCAAGAACGGTGGGCGTCTTAAAAATCTGTGTAAATATCCATCCCTCTATTTTCGTGTGATTTGTAATTAAAAGAAACTACACCCCACTTTTTGAAGTTTTTTGAATTTATTTTTTAAAGTATTATTAAATCTTTATAAGGATCTCCAATACTTTGTAAGTCGTTTGACTATATGGAGGAAATATTTACATTTTACTGGTTGACATATTAGTAATAGAAGTTTTACAATTTTTACAATGAATTAAATTCCGCTCGAAAATCTCATTAAATTATAAAAAATTCACTATGAAAATGGTGGATATGTAGAAGATACATTTCAGAAAATTCATAAAGCCCATTTGCATTTGTCTGGATGAATCAACGAGCCGCATTTGGGCTGCTGAAGAAGACTTTGCATCTAAATTTTCTTAATAGTGGGTGTATTGTGGCCTGGAGGCGTGAGTGGGCCGTTTTTTGTAAATTCGGATGGTATTGCGATTAAGGTGACAATACAATTTCTACTCCGCCAATCTAATATAGTCACTTATGAATTATTTTTTAAAATTAAGTGTTTTGTCATAGAAATACTTTAAATTTTAATATCATACAAAATACATATTTTTTATCTAATAAAATTTGTTGTTATTTTATCTTAAAAAATATATTTTTACCACATCAAAAAAAAAAAAGAAAAACAAACAATGAAAACACAGAATTAGCGAATATTTTATTTTAATTGCAAGTAACGCTGAGCACAAAAATGGGAAATAAACTAAGAAGCATTGCCAGTTAATTTTCCTTTAAATTCCTTGTTTTGTTTGTTTTGAAAAACAATGTTCTTTTTGTAAAACAAGTATATGTGATATATGCCTTCTAGATCATAATACGATCTGTCAGTATAAGATTATGTCAATCGAAGATGATTTTAAATGTTTGTAAAGAAATTTCACATTTTGATTTTAACATACTTTGTTATATTGATTGCTAAACTCATATTTAAATTGATGGGACTCTTTCGACATACCTTTGAAAAATACTTGTATGTAAATAAACATACTTGCTGGCATCACATTAACAAGGCGATTTCCCATGTTTTTAATCCTAATCGTAAACGTAACGAAAACCAGAAAAATATTCAATGTGAAATACACATCATTATTAAAATGTACCATAAAAATTACATAGTAGATTATCACATCATCAATTTGCTTTATCAAACTAAGTACATACATAAATACATACATACATATAATAATAATACAACATCCGTTTAGCAGCTACGAAAAACATGACTAAAATAAACTTCGCTGGCGCGTCACATGGCTTTGGGCTAAAAAACCATATCCAACCAAAGCCCAGAACAGAAAAGACAGCTAACGAAATGGCCAGTATTGAATTCTTAAAGTAAAAAAAGAGAAAATTGCTAAAATATTAAAATTTAAAATGTAACAAAAACAATAATGTTCTACAATGCCTAAATAGGAAATGAAATATGATGAAACCTTAGAAAAATAAGAAATTGGAGAAGAACGAGTAAAAAATTTAAAAACAGGAATTCCCTTTTAAAGACATGTTCATTCCTTTTGTTACAAATACATACTCGCACTAGATGTATGTATGTATGTATGTATATTGTATGTTTTTTTATCAAGTTAAACAGCCATACACACATTACAATTACATACATACACTAACATTATTTAACGGAACAGACAAAAACAACAAGCAGCAGGGAAGGTAGGCATGTATGTATGTATGTATATTTGTAAGGATGTACATTAGGGGTGGAATAGTGTTATATGGAAATACTTAGTAACAAGATTTAGATACCCCTTAGATTTGTGGGGTTTGGCAAAAAAAATGCAGGAGCCAAAAAATTAGGCGGGTAAATGGGGGTAAATGGTCCCTCATCGGGGTCAAAAGTAGGAGAAAACGAGACAAAATCCACTGAGTCGCGCTTACAGGGATAAAATATGAGACCGACCCTCACTAATATTTCCTCTCCTACATTTTTTATGGACACTTAAGGGGGTTCCCATACAAAATATTATTTTTTATAAAATTAGCTCTCACCGCCCTAACTAGCTCCAGATTGCTTCTAGAGGAGTAAAATGTATAACCGACTTCAATGTTTTTGTTACCTCAACATTTTTTCAGAACATACCTATCCTCCATCTTCGGTTATTAGGATGGTCCCCATACAAAAATTAAAAAAAAATTTTATATATTTTTTTCAATAATGTTTATTATGTTGATATTGTTTCCTATTTCGAGCGATAATTTGAAGCGAAAACATTTTTTCTTCCTCGTTACAACACAATATGTTGTTATATTGTTCTATTAAGTTTACTCCTCTTTCGGCAGCGTCATTGAGAACATGTAATTTACGCAGTAATTCTTGCTAGTAATCTTTGTGTTCTTCCCTGATTTCTACATCGGTAACTATAAAGCGTACGAAAAATTTGACTGTTTCAGGTGTTATATATTGGCTTAAATCATTATTCATAAGTTCTTCTTTTATTTGTCTTGAGTCCACGGTAATTCTTTTTACACCTTTAAATCCAAAAATTTAGGCTGGACGATCTTGATTGCCACTGTTTCACGTCGTTTTCTTCCTCGCTGTCTTCGATTTTCTTATACATATCATAGTGTGCCGGACTATCAGTCAGAGGGTTGCGGGTTCGATTCCTGCCAAAGACTCTGGGTGTTTTCTGCAGAAAGCCAAAAAAGCTTCGCAATTTGTGTTTGTTTAAAAAAAAAGAAACAGCTTCTCCGCTGAGATACCAAAGATGTCCAAAAAATCTTTTTCACGATATTTGCGACACAACATCATCAATCAAAGCATAATCAACAATCGCTTTTAAGAAATTAAAGTCATTATTTGGAGCTGTGGTTGTACTTGTACTGTTACTGTAAAGTATTACAATGAAAACTGTAATATCGCGAAGACCACTTAGTTCTTCTTTTTCGCGCAAACCGAGATATTTTCAGAATAAAAATATTTTTGGGCAGTATATACCTTTCGCCATCCATAGAGCATGGCTGATGGCTCCTGGTGCTCTAAAGCCATCATTTGGAATATTTTCATCAAGGAACAATAAAATTATTCGAAGAAACTCTTTAAATTCGTCACTTGGTTGTTTTTCCTTCAGTTGCGCTAACTAAAAAGATCTCTAATTGAACTTCAATTGGTATTTTTTTTTTGCCATAGTATTATCTTCTATGCCACAACTATAAGTTTTATCTTTAATTTTTTGTCATTGCCCTTTAAAACGAGCAAACATTGGCACTCCTGGCGCAGGCATTTTAACGCTTCTTTTAATTGCAATTCATAAATATGATGTCTACATAGCAGACAGAAGAGATCCCGCTCTAGTATTTGCTCCTGGAAAAGAGACGCAATTGACCAGTATTTGTGGATGTGGTATCAAATGAAATAGCTTGAACGCGGTCAGCGATTTTTCATTTAAGCAAAAGCCTCGTAAACAGCAAACGCAATACGTTTGCATTTCCCTTTACCCGACGGTACGCCCAGGAGTTCCTTCTTTCCGTCATATGTGACGATAACAGGAAGTTGATCCGCAAAGATTACCAGCAAGAAATATTGCGTAAATTACATGTTGTGAATGACAATATAATAACATATTGTGCCTAACCAGAAAGAAAAAATGTTTTTGCTTCAAATTGTCGCTGAAAATAGGAAAAATTATCCTTCGCATAATAAAAACGATTTAATTTAATTATCATTATAATACTCGTAAACATTATTCAATTACGAAAATATATAAAATTTTTTTTTAATTAAAATTTGTGTATGGGGACCAGCCTAATGTCTGAAGATGGAGGATATGTATGTTCTGAAAAAATGTTGAGGTAACAAAAATATTGAATTCGAAGAAAAAATAATATATAAGGGGCCATTTACACCCATTTGGCTCGTGCATTTTTTTTTGGCAAACTCCATAGAATAAGAGGTTTTAGCATATCGAAATCAAAAAGTTGTTCACTATACCCCCCTAATGTGCATACTATACATAGAGAGAATATTATACAAACACAATGCATACATAGATTCACATACATATACATTACATAAAATATAATGCTTAAGGATATAAATGACTAAAAACAACAGAAATTCATTCATGCATTGAGTCAGTCTATATTTTTTCCATTCTTCGTCTGACGTCTATTTTTTCTATTTTCCTTTTGCTTTATTGTCAAATCTGTCAAACCAGCATACGATTATAAATTTAGACTTGAGTGTAAACACAGTGGGATAACTAGAACAAAAATATTTTATAAATTACGAACACTTTGTAATTCGAAAGCAGCAAATGTAATAATAATAATAATTATTTAGTCACACACTTTAAACATAACCGTGAAATCTCAGAAAATAATGGTCGGGAATTCCCTTTAAATTTTGTTCCCGGTAAAGACGGAAAGTTTGTAATTAATATCCACAAAGAAAAGCCGGTAATAATTAAGTTTTTGGGCAAACAATTTTATACTTAAATAAATAAAAATTAATTTTACGAAAGATTAGCGATTTTTGACAAACAACTAAATATATTAGTATGACAGCATTAGTAATGACTGACCTTTCGAGCCCTCTATTGTCACTACTACACGCAAATTTGAGTCCCAGTGTACGTTATTGGAAGATATGTTTGAGTTAAAAATAATGTAGTTGAGCGTAAAAAAGTTCATACATGTAAATTGTTTTCGGTTGAATTTCATTAGGTGTTGGGAAGTATAAATTTAGTAAATGCTTTAAATTATTTACTTCTATTAAGATTTCTTTAACACAAATATATACCGCTTCACTGTATTTTATACAATATTAAAATGTAGATTGTATGTATGTATATTTATTTATCTACTAAGTGTTATAAAAAAGAAGACTTTTAAATTAAATTGTACACTTTGATATCTTAATAATTTTAAATACAGATTCTTGTATATTTTCAAAATATATATCTCATTTTTGGAGCAGTGGCACAACGTTGTTCGTGTTTTTATACGTTGAGGTCTAAATGGCTGTGTATACTAAGTATGTGTACATCAAACAACTTTAAATAGAACGTATTTTAAAAGCATAATCAAATGTACATACATATGTATAAATTTCTCATAACAATACAATTTGCTTTCCCATACTGAAAAACCACTACCACTAATCATCTGAAATGCATAATTTCAAAATAGTAGTGCAATCCGAAGAGATGATTTTATTAAATTTCATGAACATTTTCTAACTGATGGTTATCACCACAAGAAGTTGTTGATTAAATTTTTGAACAATGAAAGCCTTTGATTTATTATTTCATATAAACTGATTTCGAGGTTGAATTCAAAATCGGAAGATTTAAATTTAGTTAATCAGGATTTCAGAAACTTTAAAAGTTAACCCTTCTTTTTCTACAATAAATTATTAATATAATAAATCTACTGAATGAGAATTTGTTCCTCTTGCGAGTAAAAAATTGTTTTATAAAATTCTTTTATTGGAATAAATTTCAAATTAAATTTTTTATATTTAACTAGAAGGCAACTTCGAATAAAAGAATTTTATAAAACAATTTTTTACTCGCAAGAGGAACAAATTCTCATTCAGTATATTAAAAAAGTTAAATATAAAAATTTCAAAATAAACAATATTAGACACAAAGAATGCTGATGACGGCTTTAGCAGGCCAGAAAACGTTACATTTTGCTAGTGTCTCTTTGTATATTTCTGTATGATTTTACATTTATGCTTTCCAACGGAAAGCTAATGTAGAACATATAATGGAAATATACAAAAATAAATTTCAAATTAAATTTTTTATATTTAACTAGAAGGCAACTTCGAATAAAAGAATTTTATAATATAATAAATCTAGTAAATTTGGAAATGCAATTGAAGAATGCACGAATACGTATATATATGATTATATATATTAAAAAAAAGTTAGGGCTTCACTTTGTGGGCCTTTTAAAATACATGTTACCCCATTCTATAGGATTTAATACACATACCACACTGCCTTTTTTTAGAAGATATGATCTTAGCAAAAATTTATTAAAAATATTATCCCTAATATATCTCTTAAAAAACTTGAGACTTGCAGTTAAGCTTCCTTTTTTTATTTATATAAATAAGTATTTGTACAAAATCCAAAAAGTTACATCCATCCCTGATTTATGAAAATCTCCCGATCACTTTTAATTGTTCTTCATTTTCTACCTTTAAATCATCAATAGAAAAATGTAGAAAAATCCAGATTTTCCTTTAGTTAAAGTAAATATAATTAATGAAAGTTAATAAAAATCCAGATCTAGATCGAATTGGTTGTCAAATATTTCGTAATTTTGGGTATAGTAAGGCGGTAACTATTTGTAATTACTCGAATAAAATTAAAAAATGTAACTATTTTTCTCAATCTAGCATAGGCTAATAATTGCGAATTTTTTTCAAAAAACAAGTAAGAAAGTGTAGTCGGTCAAGCCCGACCATATAATACCTTACACCCAGTATATGTATAAAACAGTTTTTCAAAAATGGGCGTTATATTGTGGACCGATCATCATAAAAATTGAGTGTCATAATGTTGTGAATATATATATTATGCATGTTAAACTTTATCTCGATATAAATACTTTTAAAAGATTTATGGAGCTAAAATTGAATTACGAAGAGGGTCTTGTATGGGAGTTTCGACTAATTATGTACCGACCATTATAAAATTATGTGTTATTATTTCTGTATATAAGAAACTTATTCGTGTCAAATTTTATTTGAATACCAAAGTTTTTAAGAAATTTATGATCGCTAAATTGAATTTCGAAAGTGACCCTTATATGGGAGCTAAGACTAATTATGGACCGATCACAAGAAAATTGTACCGTATTGTTTGTATACATATGATATATATTTGCGTTAAATATTATTTGGATACCAACATTTTTGAGAGAGTTATGCACTTTAAAGTGATTTTCGGAAGTGGGCCTTATATGAGAGCTACGAGTAATTATTAACCGATCTACACAAAATATGTAGATGTGATTTGGCTTCACTTGCCACTTTTGATGAAATTTGTTGATACTTGCACAATTCAAACATTTATGATCGGTAAACCCCAATTTCGGGACGACATTTGTATGGTGGCCAGGTGAAGCAATGAACCGATATCCATCAGTTTCAATCTCATCCATCCTTGGACCGAAAAAGTATCACGTACCAAATTTTATCGAAATATCTTCAAAATTGCAATCTGTACTCTGCTCACAGTCTTTACATGGACAGCCAGCCAGCCAGACGGACGGACCGACGGACAGCGTTAAATCGACTCAGAAAGAGATTCTGAATCGATCGGTATATTTTAAGGTGGGTATTGGACCAATATTTCTGGACGTTATAAACATCAGCACAAATCCAATATACCCTTCCCGCTAATGGTGGTGTAGGGTATAAATATGATATGATTTTTTATGGAGCAATTATAAATATTTCTCTTATTGAGATCAGTTTCGGGTAAAAAAGTACAGAAATTTTAATTTTATTTAATTTTTTCTCGAAATAGTAAAATTGTGAAAAGTATTTATTTATAGATTTAAATTATAAAAAAAATTTCCTAGAAAAAAAAATTAAAAGAGGATGTATGGACCACAATGACTAACAAACAAATAGCTGATTTTCGAACCATTTCAGTCATATTGGAAATAATATCAATAATCTATTCAAAAATTTTTCGCAGATTAGAAATTTATATAAATTTTGTGACAATCAGTCCAAAAGTGGCCATAGCTTCCATATAAGGTTAACATCCGAATATCTCGTTGACGCCATAAAGCACACGTATATATCGTTATTAAGTATTTCTCGAAAACCAGTTTTCGGATTATTGGAAAAATTTTATTTTCTAAGAATCCGGTTTCGAATATGGTTTTAGAAAAAAGAAAATCGATTAACTGGTTTTTCATTATATGCGGTAATATTAAAGTTTTTCATCATATACATTCGTGATATGACTTAATAATAAAAAAAATAAAGACGTTTTGGAAACCTCAAGGGATATCTAAATATTTTTAATAAAACGGCTTTATAAAAGAAAAAATATCTTAATATACGTCACAAATTGTTCAAATCAGTTGGAATCAGTCTTGGAACCAAAAACGTTTTATTTTTTACAAACAGGCTCTTTTAAATTATACATACATAAGTATATTTGTAAGCTTTACAACATAGTTTATCAGCGTGAGATTTTCGATACCAAAATAAGAAAATGATGTCAACATTATTAAAAAGCAGCCAAGTACAAAAAGTAAGAACAATATAATATCGAGGCTAAAGTAGAAAGCCTTGCACAATCGGTTAATAACAGTTTGAGAATATGTTTCAGAAACACAAACGGCATTCGCCAACATAAAAACGAACTCGAATATTTTCTAAAAATCACCAAATATATGTGATGATAATTTCGGAAACACATTTGCAGTCTAGAAGATTATTTCAGATAAATGGGTATCTCATTTTAAACACAAACTTACTTTATCAAAAATTCGATATATGTATCTTATGGCACCATTTTTAACATTACCTGATAAAAAAGAATACAGTGTAAGAGTTCTTCAAAGAATCATCACTTCTGGTAATATTATAAATGCTACAAAACTATTCCCTATTGAAAAATGCTACCAGATAAACCGTTTGTTCACAATATGCAACTACTGTTCCAGAAAGAAAGAAAGGCAAAGAAACAGGATTCGTTTCATCATAAAATGTTCCCTGTAAATTATCTTTATTTGGGATTTGTCTGTTTTTTTTTAAATATAGAGAGACTTCTGAATCTTTAAGAATATTATTTGCGTTTATTATCGCAATTATCTAAAATATTCTTATTTATGAAGTATTGGATTATTTGCGAAAAGTTAACCTTGTTAAATATATATGTACTATATCCTTCGATTGTATTTGCAAAATTACTAGATTTATTATTTGAAGAATAGAAGAAATAGAAGGGTTAACTTCTAACGATTTTGAAATCCTATATATATATATAATATAACTATATTTTAAGCTTTAGTTTTTGAATTCAACCTAAAAATAATTCAATGTGAATTAATATGTCAGAGGCTCCTATTGCTCGATAACTCATCATGATCGTCTTATAGATGCATATTTAAATATCAAATTGAGCAGTTCCAAATATTCATGAAATTTAATTAAATCTTTTTGGCTCAAATATTAAATATTTATTTATATGTCATCTGGAATACCAAATTTTGATGCAACAGTATTTTTAAATTGTACCAAATGACTCGTGGTAGTACCACGGTACCAACTGTGTCTAAAATGTACAATTGTACCATGTTTACCAACACAGTTGTAACATATAGCTGACTAAAATTAAAAGCGAAGGTTTGATTTTTTGGTTGTTGTCTGCATAGTTTTGTACATTTAGAGGGTTCCGTCTGGATAAACAGAACTTGGTTTTCATCATAATTGCATACTTCATTTATTTACTTAATTAAAATTATTACAAAGTGGTGAATAACGTTCATAATGTACGGTAGAAGCGACAAATAGGCAAATAGCTGCAAAACTAACAATATGATCTAGCTTAACCATATTACTGACAATTTTAACATTAGACCGGAAGTTTCTAATTTGTGAAAGTCAAATAATTTGTGTTTGTTATTTACAATTATTTATTTTGATGTAGCGTGGATCTGTGTATTAGGGAAGCTGCATATAAGCCAGTACTTTTGTAGGTACTTATTACTGTAAGACAGCTCTACTAAATACCACTTTGGATTGGTTATTGTTATTAGTAGTAGTATCGATAATAGCACATTCGTTAACAATATGAACAGAATATAAACCAATAAAATCGTCACTTCTTTATATGCATTTCTTGGTTCTACTCAGACTGATACATATATACTCCTAATATATGTACATACTTTTAATAGAACAAATTTCATACTTCATTTGATTCTGTGAAACATTAACACAGGCGACTAGTTACACAGATAAATTACATGGTGGAGCTCAGTACGTGTGTGTATCTGATGAAAAATTCATGGACTAAAAAATAGCATTTATTAAAAGATAAATTTCCACAGCATCAACGGCTATATAAAACAATAACAAGAACAACAATGGAAGTGGCAACAGCAACAGAACCGTCAGTAATTGTGGCAGGAGAAACAGCAGCAACATAAAATAATGTCTAAAGCAACAAACACATACTTGGACTGGCAATTAAAACCCACAAGTCTGCAAAACATATGTTCATCACACATTTCAACAACAAATAAATATTAAACCCTTTAATTGGTTGAGGTGTGTGCTTGTGCTGTAAGTGTGTGTGTGTGTGTGCATGTTTACAAAAGAGAAGAGGATATAAAGATACTTATTACAAGATGGATGGACTCCAAATGGAATCACTGAAGCGAAGCAACTACTTGCTGCCAGTTGAATGAGTCTATTGAATGGATGAATGGTCACAAAACATGTTTTCAAAGGAAAATTAACCTACAACACAAAAAATCTATGTATGTATGTATATGAATAAACACACACACTTACTCTACATACAGGCTCTCGATAAACATCTAACAATATGCTTTCAATATGCAAACACATATGTAGGTAAATATTTCACGTATAAATATTCCGCCGTCCAAGCCCACACTCTGGGAAAACCATGAAGTCACAAAACGATAACACGTTCACTTCGGTTAACTTGCTGAGAACATAAACTTTCTACACCCGAGTGTAAAACTGATTACCAGGGCAATAAAACATATACACACAGATACATACATACATATTTACATTTAAATAAAAATTATAAAAAAGCAAATGATTGGAAAATGTTTGCACTCGTTAAATACCAGAAGCTTAAGACGACCAAATAAATATCTTTGTATAAACTGGGTATAGGGTGATTCATTTAGACCTTTTCCTTATCTGAATTAAAAGACTTAACATATAATTTGAATTGAAACAAAATTTTATTAAAATGTTGTACGCGGCCACGCTGTAGGTGTTCTATTTGGAAGTGCCAATTTTCTATCACTCTTTCTAGCATTGGTACCGGTATTTCGCAAATTACGACTATTTGCTACAACTAACTCTTGCATTACGACTTTAGACTTCAAACGCTGTTTTCGTAATATGTACATCCGAATAATTTGGAGATTTTGTTGCAGTATGCGCGCGTTTTCATGACGAATTTTCAAACAATAACGAATAAAAATAAGATGACACCGCACAGTGGGGGAATTTGGAAAAAGGAAAACCGAAAGTCTGATTTAGATTTAAAATTTTAAACTCATAAATCAACCAGGAGCGATGCCAGAGGTTCCCAAAGTGGTGCACCTCGGGTAGTTATGTGAGAAATTTAAATCGACTACTATTTTTTTTCTACTACTGAAGTAATAAAAAAATTTCGTCGGAATTTACGAGAAATTAAATTTTTAACTTCTCTAGCCACACTAGTCTATTCTTGTATTATATATCAAATCCACCGGTTCTGTATTTCTTATTGCAAATTAATTTAAATCTAGTCATTAACTGAAAAGTGTGCACAATTGCTAATAGTGTTAACAAATTAAAAGTTAACAGTGTAAACGGTCCTTAAAAATTATTAAGGAAAAACATTTGCTGAATTTCTCTTAATATCTTTTTGCTGATTAACAACACTTTATGAAGATAGTAAAAAAATAATTGCTTAAAAATCAAAAATTAGAAAATGTTGAAAAATTTTGTTTTTTTTGCCATATTTGACATAAAAAGCTATTTTCATTATTTTTACATTATTTAAGAATTTTGGAAAAAGAGTTATAACGTATTTATATTTTTTGCAAAGCTAAGTTTAAAGGAAAAAGGGTAAATTAAAAAAAAAAAACTTTATTACCGAAAGGACCAAAGTCATTCAAAATATAGCTATTTTTTATGTAACATTCAACTTTAGGGAAAATGTTCTCACAATTTTATATGGCCCAATATGTTCTGAATTATTCTGTAAATGGTTTTGATAACCACGTCCCTGTTATAGACAATATGGTCAAAAGTCTAAAAAAAAAAAATTAAGTTGTTATTTTTGTTAAACTAATATGGCCTAGATTTATTCAATGTAAATAAAAATCAATTTTTCAAAAATTTTTTGAGAATTAAAATTATATTTAATTGTAGCATTTTCCTCGAAAATGTCCGTATGAATGCAATATACATATTTATGGTAAATATACGTATATATTCTTTAAAATAAAACACTGGCTGTAGTTAGAAATATTTATGTAACAAAAATATATATCTTGCTTCAAAACTAATGATGCGATTGGAAATAAAAACATCGGATTTCACGGGCAGTTGCGTTAAACAAAAAAAACATTTTCTGTTGTAACTGAAAACAAGTAAACAAGTTGCTCCTATGATCAATTATGGAGTAATGCTCTTAAAATCAAGCAATATTTTTTTCAATTAAAATAAACTTTCTATGACGATTATTTAAAATTTTTAAAAAAATATCGCTACCGTTCAAACATTTTACATCAGTTATATATATGTAAAAATCGTACTACTATATATTGTGAATTTCGATCAATATTTGAAAAAAGTACGAAAATCATTTAGTACTCATAAATATCTTACAAACAACATTAAAGTTTTCAAATTAGACATAATAAATCCTCATATGTATGTCTATAGGTATTTAAAATTGCTATACTGAATTTTTCAACCAAAATAAGTCTCTAAACAAATCAGTTTACAATATTTTATAACTATTGGGCCATATTTACAAACATCTAAAGAGTAAAAAATATATAGATGAAAAATTTAACAGAAATTAATTTCAAGTGCTACCAAAAACTATTTTTTATTGTCACCGTTTTTAAAGTTATGTTACTCAATTGAAAATAAATACCAGTGAAACTCGATGGCCAAAAAATTACAACTCTACTTCAACTATATCACAGTCAACTGGATGTTCCAAAATGGACTATCTCAGTATTTTGCTAAAATCAAAGCTTTTCTTATTAAATTTTTAAAAGTTTCGCAAACTGTGCATTTTTACGCCCTCGAAAATGAATTGTCGAAAATTACATGAAAAATTATTTACACAGACTTGGTAAATTTGCGTTGCGTTGTTCAATTGTGCATTTAACTCAACAGCTGATTTTTATTTATTTTTATGTATACCATCCCTTTTACCAAAAAAAATCAAGTGTTAACATACCACAAGTCTTTTGGCTTTCTTTAGATATTTTTATACCCTACACCACAGTAGTGGGGAGGGTATATTGGATTTGTGCTGATGTTTGTAACGCCAAGAAATATTGGTCCAACACCCACCTTAAAGTATACCGATCGGCTTAGAATTACTTCCTGAGTCGATTTAACGATGTCCGTCCGTCCGTCTGGCTGGCTGGCTGTCCATGTAAAGCTTGTGCGCAGAGTACAGGTCGCAATTTTGAAGATATTTCAATAAAATTTGGTACATGATATTTTTTTGCCCCAAGAATGGATGAGATTGAAACTGGTGGAAATCGGTCCATTATTTCACCTGGCCCCCATACAAATGTCCTCCCGAAATTGGGGTTTACTGGTCATAAATCTTTAAATTATGCAAGTATGCAAACAAATTTCACAAAAAATGAGTAATACATGAAGCGAAATCACATCTAAAAATTTCGTGAAGATCGGTCCATAATTAGTCGTAGCTCCCATATAAGGACCACTTCCAAAAATCACTTAAAAGAGCATAACTCTTTTAAAATTATTGGTATCGAAATAATATTCAACACAAATATGTCTCATACATATACATATAAAGTGGCAGAATTTTATGATCAGTCCATAACTAGTCGTAGCTCCCATATAAGGCCCACTTCCCGAAATCACTTTAAGGACCATAAATCTCTTAAAAATGTTGTTATCCGAATAAAATTTAACAAAATTGAGTTTCTTATGTACAAATAGGATGCCACCTAATTTTATAATAGTCAGTTCATAAATGTCAAAACTTCCATATAAGAAGTAATTCACTTTAACCTCCATAAATCTTTTAAACGTATTTATATCGAGATAAAGTTTTACACATTTAATATTTATATTTACGGAAGTCATGGCACTAAATTTTTGGATGAGCGGTCCATAATGATATCTCCCATATAGCGCCCATATATGAAAAACTGTTTTATTGATATACTGGGTGTAGGGTATTATATGGTCGGGCTTGACCGACTACACTTTCTTACATGTTTAAAAATAAATAACTTTTTTAAAACAAAAAATTTTAAGTTTATTTTATTTATTTTTGAATTAATGTTTCTCACAAACTGACGTTGTTAGATTGCACAAAACTTAAAAAGGGGCTTCATGAAACGAGTCTCGCAAGTTTGCCTAATTGTACAAACGGCAATTTTAAGAAATATCATGAGTACCCTTAATGATTTTAACATTTTTGTTTTAATATAATTTTAGGCAGAATAAATTTTGCATAATTATGGAGCTTATAAGAAAGCCAACAGACTAAAATTTTGTAAATAAATATATTTCTAATACATAAATGCTCTCAAATAATATGCATTTGCAAAAGGAGTAACATTTTTCATATATGGAACTAAATTCCAAAGACGTTATTTGGGGTGGCGTTTAAAATGTAAGTAAATGTAACAATTTAAACTTTTTAAGTTTGTGTACAACACTCACGATGAATAATAAAACAGAAGAAACCAACCAACCAACGTAATCCATGGTGTTGAACGATTATAAACTAAACGCAGACCACCTCTAAAAATATCTGAATCAAATTATGAAAAGAATAATACAAAAAGGAAGACATACCCTTTTAACGCACGATATTTTATCAACACACCCACTCAAAGCCAACCAACCAGCTAGTCAGTCATCTAATGAACCGGTAACATGAACAAGTTGTTTTTGCTCATCTAATACTTTTTTAAAAGAGTGATTACTTATTAAAGGATTTACTGACATTACTGCTGTAAACTTATATTATATGTATTTGTATGTGTGTGTTTGTTCATTCATTATTGTTGCAATATCCTGCAGTTGAATGAACTAATAGTTCAACAACTACGAATTTGATTTACACAGATTTTAACTTATTAATACCCAAGACAACTAAAAATCTGCAATATCATATTTTTCTGTTGTCGTAGAAACATGTGAGTTAGTTATATATGTATCTGTTTTATACAATTTGGCATTTTTACATCGGTTTGTTGGTGCATATTTTGCATTTTATAGCATTTTTTTTTGCATATTTTACTTTTTACAGCTTATTTTGCTCATAAATACATATACATTTTTGTTGCATATTTTCTTTTTTTTCATTATTTTGTTTTCAATATAATTTTATTTTTTTCTTTCGTATTTTTATACGTACCAACAAAAATATAGGGGACATGTTAAGTTTGTTATTCCGTTTGCAACACAACGAAATATTGGTCGTGAGATATCCTTATATGTAGACAATTCTCTGTTACGAAATTTAAATAAATGTTTTTTCATAGCTCACATATACGTATCACTTCCGTCTCTTGAAGTCACGATAGAGTTTCGAAAAAAACACTTGGAGCAATAAAATCTTTCCCAAACATTCTTTGTTTCACCAAAATGTTTGGTGGAGCAAATCGGCAATATTGGTCCAGTACGATTAGCGTTATAGATCAAAAATTTCAACAACCACGATTTTTTTCAGAAATTATTGCTATTTTCTTAAAATATAATACAAATAATAACATGAAATTTGACACATTTTTTATACCCTCCACCACCATAAGTGGTGAATGGGTATATATAAGTAAGTTTGTATAACACTGAGAAATATTCATCTGAGACCTAACAAAGTGTGTGTTTGTCTATCTGTCTGTCTGTGTAAAACACTCTCACGTCCAAAAGACATTACAAATATCAACAGAGTTTACAAATTTAACGATAGACCCATATAAAATCCACTTTCAAAATTCACTTAAATACGTATAAAACTGGTATAAATAATGTTAAAAGGTAAAAATTTGACATAAATAATTATCATAGTAAATAAATTGTTGTACTAAATTTTATGTTGGTCGGTCCATAATTGGTCTTAGCTCCATATAAATATCGGTATGGACTCAAAACTTTACACAGATCATTTACATATACACAAAAATCTTACTACAGAAATTCGTTAGTTTCGGTCCATATTTGATCATAATCCCCATATAAAGCGCTCTTCCGAATATCACTTCAGTAATCATAAATCTTTTATAAATAATGATACCGATCCAAAATTTTACACGGATCATTTACATATATGCCAAAATCAAACTGTTGGATTTTGAAAATATTTAACTATTTCCCCCATATAAGGTCGACTTCCGAAGTTCACGTTAATACTAATATATATCTTATATACCGTTATTATGTTAAATTTCGACGTGAGATATCCTTATATGTAGACAATTCTCTGTTACGAAATTTAAATAAATGTTTTTTCATTGCTCACGTATACGTATCACTTCCGAAAACCAAGTTAACCCTCAATAATGTCTAATAAATATCGATATTGAATCTAAATTTTATACAGATCAGAAATTGTAATTTAGAAATTTTACTAATATCGGTTATACGGTAATTATGCTACTGATATATTTGACATATTTGGCAGTGGCTCCCAAATTAAATTCACTTTCGAGTGTAGCAACCAACCATACAACTCTTCTAAATAACGTTGTTGAGATGAAATGCAATTAAAATAATCTTATAAATATTTGTGTTAAGCCTGAAAAAAAGCACTTAATAGGGATCTCCTAGTCCTATAACCAGTGAGTTATTGTATTTCTCATTATATTTTTGTGGAGGGTATTTAAGATTCGGCACAGCCGTATATTGCACTTTAACTTGTTTTAAGTTTATTTTGGTTGAATTTCACCTCAATAACGATATTTACAAAATTTTTAGCATATTCCAGTTTCTTTCAGAACTGCGCTTTGTTTATATTTTTGAGGTGTGTTACATAAAGCGATTTATTTTAACACGCAGCAAATTAGAATTAGAAAACTGATTTTGGCGTTTTTAAACGACAAAATTTTCACCCTTGTATGTCCAATTAAAAAAACCAATAGTATTATTTGTTCATACTAATCTCTAATCTGTGTAAAATTTCGGTTCGATATAAATGTTTATGTAGGCTAATGAGTTTTCGGAAAGACATGAAATTCTGTATGACGATTTATATGTGAATTATTTATACTGAATTTTAACTTGATGCTGAGAGATTTATGTTTTATATTTGCATAGAACTTATTTTTGCAGAACATTTATGCACGTACCATAAAGCCATATTCCGGGAAGACATTTGTAGGCGGGCTATGAAAAATAAATTCTTAACAGGACTTGTCCTTCTATAATAAAAATATGCAAAATTTCGTTATCTAAAATATATTTAAAGAAAATAGCAAAGTATTTAGTTCGTTTTTTTTTAATATTTAATATTTTCTTTTTAATTTTATATAAAAATATTTAATTTATTTATATATATTTATTTCCAATATTTCGCTATCACAATGGATAGCTTCTTCAGGGATAATATAAGTTTTGAATTATAATGATTCAAAATAATAATTGGTAAATATTTTATTGTCCTATGTTTTTTCCGAAGCTCTATTGTGCCTTTAACAGACGGGCAGACGAACAAACATGACTAGATCGTCTAGAAATATAACAAGGACCTAGAATATATGAACACTTTGGTTCTACGACCAAATATTTCTATGTGTTACAAACGGGATGACAAACTTAAAATACCCTTCATCATTTTGGTGGTGGGTATAAAAATCGTATGTTCAAGAGATGAAAATTTTTGATTTTCGTATCAAGCAGAAAATTATTATTTTTTTGAAAATCTTTATGACGGTGAAGCTAAAGAAGAAATTTAATTGAAAGGATAAAAAAATTGTACGAAATCAAAGAAACCCAGATGAACCCAAAAAATATAGTGAAAGTTAAATAGAAGAATTTTATGGGTTTTCAGATATTGAAAAAACTTTAAATCATAAATGTATAAGTGATGAAAATGTAGAATATCAAACACCCAGAACTCCTAAAACAGAAGTTGGAAGGGCAAAGAAAAGAAAAACTGGTAAAAAAGGTAGACCAAAAAACTTATTTGCTGAAGGCAACGAAAATAAAAACGAAGAAATGGGTACTACGATAGAAGTATAAAGCCGATGACTTTATACGTATTTGCGTGTACAAAAGGGTATACGCAAATATCAGGCACCAGTAGCAATAATTGGATCTATACGTTTTTAAAGCTTTGGCAGCGGAATTAACTTGATTTGTAAGAAAAACTAAAGATGTATCTTACGTCTGGATTATTATTTATTTATTGGGAGAAAGATGAAGGTGCCAAAGGTAACTAACTATTTAGACAGTTTCAATACTACAGGGTAACTTTAAAACACGAATGTTTCTATAAATACTTATAAATAAGAGTGCGTATGCACCTAACGTGTACGTGTGTTTACTTTCACTGCTCGTTTATTCATTTGCTTGTTTATTTATACCTCTTGCAAGTACATGCACATATACACCATCAATCTCTTACATATGCAAACATCATTCTTCACATTCATAAGCACACAGATACATATACATATAGGTATACATAGATGTATAAAGGGATAAAAGAAACATTGTATGTTTGGGCGGTTGGATGGAAGAATAAATGAATGAATGGTATAATGGCTCAATGTTAATTTATTTTATAATGGAGGTCACCAACTGTGTGGGTAAATGAAAAAAAAAACAATGATGACAACAAGCACAATAAAAACAAGAAGGACATGTACAAAATAACGATGTCCAAACATTGTTTGAAGGGATGTTGATTTGATTCATACTGGGCTCAGCATTTGAAAGGAAGATAAAACATTTATATATTTAGAATATTTCTGAAAGTACAGTTTAATATTTATGACATAATTTTTCATATTAGGGTTAGGTTCCATGGGCAGCCGTTCTTGAGAACAGCTCACTTGCGTCCATCTTGTTGTGTTACCCGTTGGTAGGCAATTCGTCGGTTCACTCCGCATCGTTGCTCTCCTATCAAACCATTCAGACTCCATGGCAAAGGTGTAGATGCATCTTGGATTCATCCCTGATAGTTCACCCAAACACGAAAGAATGGGTGTCCCAAGTATCCGTTCCCTTTTCCTCGATAGGGCCGGGCATTCGCAGAGGAAGTGGGTAATTGATTAATTTTCCTTCTATATTAGGGCTAACATACATTATTATCTATTGGGATTTTCTATTACATATGTATTTGCATTGGGTATGGTCTGTTCATAACTCTTGCTTAAAACGGCACAACTACTCCACTTATCAGGAATTTACATTTACATCAGTTATATAAAAGTTTTTAAAAATTTTCTAAATGCAATTCATCATTTTTTTTTTTAATAAAAATTAATGCAACTCTCCGCTGTATTTTTGTGAAATTAAAAAAAAATTGTTTGAATATGCTTAAAGAGACGATGCAAGTCATTGGATTTACCCACATATAATCTGAAATATTCAATTGTTATATTATTATTGTTTATTACAATTTTATTTTTATAAAAATATTGTTTTAATTTCTTTAGGTTGAGACAGTGGCTCCAATGCATAATCGGACAAGAGTTTGACTGATCTAAATATGCTCTGAATAAACCAAAATATAATTACAGTACTTAAGGTATTGTTTTTTAGATTTTATTTATACTAAACCTACTTACATATACACCCCTATCGTGAATAAAAATTCCACATGAAATTTGTTCCCTTTTATTTTTTTAACATTAAATTTTAATAGGAAAATGTGAAAAGGGAACAAATTTCATGTGGAATTTTTATTCACGATAGGGGTGATAGATATATTAATATCAAAAAAAAAATTTTAAGAGAAAAAATTATAACAACTCAATCGAGAACACTTTCTCTCTAGGCATGTGAAATTTAATTTTCCTTTTTTTTTTAAAAAAAAAGCCAAATTATTTCTAGAGACCAGTGCAACAATTTGAAATAATTTGGCTTTTACAGATTTAAAAAATATCAATTAGTCGACGAGCGAAGACTGTGAAGAGTCGATTCGGTGCCGTTTGCAGCAACTCGGACTGACGTACGGAACGTCTTGACTCATTTTACGTCGATATCTTAAATTGAAAGCGTACAAAATACAGCTTGTGCAACAACTTAAGCCGCTCGACCATCCCAAGCGACATCGCTTCGCTGTATGGGTTCTTAAAAAATTCCAGAAGATCCGACGTTTTCGAGGCAATTTTGTTTAGCGATGAGGCCCATTTCTGGCTCGTGCCATGATAACCGACTATTTGATGCCTGAAATTGAAGCTCGTGAACGCGGCGAAATTTGGTTTTAACAAGACGGCGCCACTTCCCATACATCGCATCAATTAATGGATTTATTGAGAGAACACTTCAGTTAGCACATAATTTCACGTTTTGGACAGGTCGATTGGCCACCAAGATCGTGTGATATCACACCGTTAGACTTTTTCCTGTGGGGATATGTAAAGTCTAAAGTTTATGCGGCTAAACCCGCTTTGATTCAGGCATTGGAGGAAAACACCACGCATGTCATTCGCTAGTAAAAAATATTGTTTTCACAAGTATTTTTTTTTTGCTGGCCACGTAATTAGAAACGCGCATTCTTTTCTTCAACTTTAAAACTTTTCTAAATATTAGTGACAAAGTGAGTATAATTTGTTAAACAATAGATTAACTTGTAAAAATTTTAATACGGTTTAGTTTCGAAAATGGGCAAAAACAAGTCATGTACTCCAGAAATGAGACGGTTAATTGTGACAATCGTCAAAAGTCATAGTTGTAATAAGACTATTATGTGACAGAAGTATTTAACAGTTTTCCACATTTTATCTGTTTAATTAATAGCAAATTGAATTATCAACAGAACTCGTTTATTGCGAATATTATATTTAGAACTGGTTTAGTAAACACCTTGAATGAATTTGACCCGCGGAATTTTTGTAAGAATACAAATTTTACAATTTTTTTTTTCAAATTCAATGTATTAGGTATCCTAAATCGAATATATGATCCCCAATACTAATGCCAGATTGCCATGTAGTAATTATAAATAATTCAATAGGTTTCATTATTTCTTACAAGCATGAATTAAAATTTTTAGCTTACCTTAGTCGCTTAGATTAACCATTATCTAATATTCCAGGATATGGCAATCAGGAGGTCATTAGTGAACATAGAGCACTGTGCTCGTTACCCTCATATTGCTCAATCCGATACATTAATCAAACACAATCTTTCTCTAAACAACTTAATAAATAAATAAGAATAAGCATGTTGAACATAATTTTCCATGTAAAATATAGCTTGATGTATAGATGTTTTTTTATACCCTCCACCACCATAAGTGGTGAATGGGTTTATATAAGTTTGTCATTCCGTGTATAATACTGAGAAATATTCACCTGAGACCCAACAAAGTATATATATTATTGATCCTTATCGAAATATAAGTCGATTGAGCTATGTCCGTCTGTCTGCGAAAAACACTCTCACGTCCAAAAGACACAACAAAAATGAACAGAGTTTACAAAAACCTGTTTATAATTCTTCTAAGCAGTTTGTTATTGAAAATCAGCAAAATCGGTATAGTAGAACAAGAATTATGGACCAAAATGTGAGTCAACCTGCACAAAAATTTGATATTTTTAAACATTTTTCTTACAATTTTTTTAAATATATTTCAGATATTGCCATGAAATTTTTTATACGTTATTTTTATGATAAAAGAAGAAAGTGAGACGAAAATAGTAAAAAGCGGTTCATGATTTCTCATAACCCCATATAAAGTCCACATGAAAAATTCACTTAAATACTTATAAATTTAGTATATGTAAATATTGTTACAAGGTTAAATTCGACATAAATAATTCTTTGTAATGGTCGGTTCATAATTGGTCATAGCTCCCATATAAGGCCCACTTCCGAAAATCACTTTAAAGAGCATAACTCTCTCAAAAATATTGTATATTTCATATGTATAAAAATAATACGGTACAATTTCATGATGATCGGTCCATAATGAGTAATAGCTCCCATATAAGGCCCACTTCCGAAAATCACTTTAACGATCATAAATTTCTAAAATATGTTGGTATCCAAATAAAATTGGACACAAATACGTTTCTTATATACAGAAATAACGACAACTAATTTTATAATGGTCGCTTCATAATTCTTCGAAACTCCCATATAAGACCCTCTCCGTAATTCAATTTAAGCTCCATAAGTCTTTTAAAAGCATTCATATCGAGATAAAGTTTAACACATATAATATTTATATTCATAGACATCATGCCACTAAATTTTTGGATGATCGGTCCGCAATAAATTATATAAATTATATCGGGCTAGACCGACTATATTTTCTTACTTCTTTTGTTCATAACTCTGTTCTAGTATACCGATTGTAATGATTTTCAATAGTAAAATTTCCTACAAAATAAAAAATATTTGTCGAAATTTCGTTATATTATGTTATGTTGTATTTTGGACGTGAGAGTGTATTGCGCAGGCACAAAAATTTCATAAGGATCAAGATCATTTATCACTTGTGGTTTCGGAGAGTATATATAAACAGGTTGAAAGCACCGTACATTTCTAGCGCTTGTTTTGAAACGCGTTTGGTGTTAAGGTAGAAGTACTTAATAGCTTTAATTGCCTTTTTCCTTTTATACAAACACTACTTCCGTCTACAAATACTACTTACTCCATTTCACACCTTTGTTTCTTAACATCTATACTATGAACTTTATACATACATATACATACATATACAGTTTTCCCCTGAGTGTTGGTTATTAAAACCAAATCGGCCTCCTAAATTTTGATTTAAAATTAAAATGTGCCTTCATTGTATTCACTTTAAAATATAAAAAAAAATTAAAAGTTTGACTTATACATTTCTCAGTAGTCTGGCCAAACTACATTTCCCAAGCAAGAGTTAAACTAAAATGAAACAAATTTGTATACATACTCGTACATACGTGTTTTTTAAGACGATTAGATGTTTCAATTTCATAAACACAACAAAAATAAATTGAAATCATCACTTGCAGGATTCACATTCTGTTCATGATTTAAAAACCCTTTTGAAATTCTATTGAATTTAAAAAAACAATAACTCAATAATAGTCAACTCTTGAAAGACTCTTGTGTTGGTAAAATGTATGTCTGTTTATATGGGTTTATATGTGTCTGGTTGAGTGCAGTAGTCATTGAATTGGCCACTAACTACGAGGTCTGATCAAAAAATAACCGCTATTTTTAAATTTCGTGAGAAACGTATGTTCGATTTTCGCTTTTTTTCTGTTATGTTGGTACAAATGTCTGTTATATATGTTGGTAATATCGGCCATTTTGGAAGGTTAGTCGTCGATTTTTTACTATTGGAAAAAATTAATCACAGAAACTGTATTAGGTTTTGTGTAAAAAAATAAATTACATGCGCAAGGACATTTGAAATGTTGACTGTGGCGCTTGACGAGCCCACTGTGAGCAGAATACAAGTTCAATTGTGACATAACCGATTTAAGGAAGGCCGAGAAGATGTCAATGACGATACTCGTCCTGGTCGCTCGAGCACGTCAATAACCGATAAAAACATTATAGCAGTGAAGAAAATGATTTTGGATAATCGTTGAATAACTATCAGAAAGGTTCGGCTCATGCCAAGCAATTTTTACGAATGTTTAGGCATGAAACGTGCGGCAGTGAAGATTGTTCCAAAATTGCTAAATTTTGAGCAAAAACAACGTCACATGGACATCGCTCAGGAGCTGTTGAACATCGTCAACGACGATCCAGATTTCCTCAAAAAGGTCATAACTGGTGACGAATCATGTGTGTATCGCTACGACATTGAAACCAAAGCCCAATTATACCAATGGAAACGTAAAAGTGACAAGACTGAAAAAAGCACGTCATTTTCGGTCAAATGTGAAGGTTTTGCTCACTGTTTTGTTCGATTGCAATGGCGTCGTGAATCATGAACGGCCAATAAGGAATACTACCTTGAAGTTATACGCCGTTTGGGCGAAACAATTCGTCAGAAACCCACAGAATTGTGGAGCAACATATCATGGATTTTGCACCATGATAACGCACCAGCTCACACACGTTGCTTGTGCGTGAGTTTTTGGCCAAAAACGAAACCGTTATCATGCCGCAACCATCGTATTCACCGGACTTGGCCCCCGCTGACTTTTTCCTCTTCCCAAAACTGAACACACCGATGAAAGGAAAGCGTTTTGCTACGATTGAGGAGATAAAATAAAAATCGAAAAGGGAGCTGTTGGCGATACCAGAAAGCGCGTTTTAGAAATATTTGGAGAATTGGTAAAAACGCTGGCATAAGTGTATTATATCTGAGGGGGATTACTTTAAAGGGGACAAAATAGTTAGTTATTGATGAATAAATAAATACTTTTTGAAAAAAATTTAAAATAACGGGTATTTTTTGATCAGACCTCGTACATATATAAATTTACATCTGAATTTGTATTTATGTGAATATAAATAGTGCATGGTAATGTACGAAAGGAAATACAGTGCGAATCACTTAAATAAGGAATCAATTATTACTAAAGGGAACTCTAACTATTAAATTATTCACATATAATATTATTATTTATTTATTTGTTTATTTAATCTACAAGAAATTAAGGAGCACTAGCTACATTGGCCATCAGCTCTATTCACATATAATAATATATGTATGTATGTATGGTATTTTTCTGGTTCATCAATAATGTTATTCTCATCGGCAAACACTTTTGTAATTCACCTGTTTGAATACGAACATTACTCCTTTGAGATTTCTTCCAGACATAATATTTTATTATTGTTAAGATTTTCATTCCTATTTTATTGATTTCATTAATATTTCGGGATATTTGATAGCTTTTTCGCAACTCATTTACATATGTAAGGGCTGTGAACAAAAAAGTTTATTTCTATTTATTTTATTCCTTCTTTAAGTGATTCGGACTGTACTAGAACACTTGCCTTTAAACTCATTCATTTATTGGCAATATGTGTCATATTCAGGTGTTGGGCATTTCAACATTTTTTTTTTTATTTTCCAATTTTTCAATTGAATTGAGTGTTTGATTCATAATGTTTGTATTGTTCAGGACATTTTCAATTATTGCCAGTGTTTAAAGAATTCGGTTTTAAAAAATAAAATAAATAGAAATATTTTTACAAATAAATTTATTTTTGAACCAGACCAATTTTGTAATTGGAATATAATACATGAATGTGTATTTTATTTCATTTCATTTCATTATTAATTGACCAATACTCAAGGGATACAATAGTTTCACATGGAAATGTTGATACTTGCCTTCCGACAAATGTTCAAATACACACACTAAAAAAATAAATGGATGAGTTTCCTTTCTTTTGTTTCAATTTACAAAAAGTGTAAAAAATACATGTATTTTAATAAATTATACTTCTGACACAAAGGATTAAAGAATATTATTTTAATAAAAAATGTTAAAACAAATTCATAGCTTCCATATAAGCAACACTTTCGAAAATCACTTTAACGGGCATTCATATACTCGGTGTATGGTTTTATGTTGCCAGTAGCGATGCCAAACGGACCGGGATTACGGAATTTTTGTTTCTTATTCAAACAAATTGGTTTATTAATATCTAAAAACTATTTATTTTAAAAAAGTCACTTATGTATATTAAATATAAACATGTTTGAAAACAAACATTTCCTGTCTCAATAGCTATAATTTTTAAATTTACTAAAAGTTTAAAAAGCAAATTTTGTTTTTTTTTTTTTGAAACATTATTAATAACATTACATTGAAAGTTAGATAGAGAAAAATAATATGTCATTTCGCCTTTATAAACCTACTAGCTAAACCCTGTGTGCTTCGTATTTATATATTTACAAACATTTATTTATTTAATTTTAATGTATTTATTGCAATGCTTTAGGATATACAATATTTTTAGTTTGTCCATCAGGAGCATACTGCAAGTCGAGTGCCATTGCAAAGCCATGGTGATCGATATTACGCAGTCAAATAATTAGCACTCGAAGTTTAAGTTGTAGCACTTGTGGTGGAAAGCCTGGCACATCGACTGAAGTTAAGAACTCAACAGGATAATTAAGGGCCTTACGGGTTGCTTGATGGATTTGACGCATTTCAAAGTGATATCCATCTTCTCCATATGGAAAAATAATATGATACTGAAGCGCGTCATATGAGCGATGCATTTCAGTGGGCGAGGCCATGCCCCTTTGTCCACTTACATAGTCCAGAATTTATTATTTCGTAAGAATATCCTATTGTCAAAATTTAATGACGATCGGTCTAGTAGTTAAGACTATATTACGATTTTTAATTTTCCTAAAAAGGGGCGGATTTCTAATTATGCCAATACCATATGTACCATATATCATTGACGTTGGTAAAAAAAAATGCCCAAAATATGGCGATTTAAATTTTTGGATTATATGGGCGGTGTCACCCGCCATGTACAATCAAAACTTCATATAGCCTATTATTCCTTCGAGAGCCACAGTAACATGCTGTGAAAATTTAAGGCAGATCGGTCGAAGGGTTTGGCCTCCTATTAAGCACAAACATACAGACACACATTCATTTATATAAATATAGATTAAAAGCAGATTAATTATAATTTAAGGTAAAATGGGGCGAAAAAGGGGGATTAGGTAATAAAAAAAATGTATGACTACCTTATCTGTAGATAAAAAGTATATAAGACTTTAGGTAAATGCATATTACAAAAAAAGTATTTTGTATAGCAAACATTGTTAGTGGTATAAGTAAGTATCTGAATTAAAAAAGGGGGCGGTGAAGTGGGCGTGGTTCGTAGTTATATGGCGAAGTTAACAGTATTAAGAGCAATATACTACCAAATAAAAAAATACTTTGGAAGAAACAAATTTGTATAGAGAACAAAAAGTTTAAAACTTTCAAACAAAGTTTGGCGTGACGTAAGAAATGTTTATTTCTACCTCGCCTGGAGTATATATAATGTGTATACAAATTGAAGTAAATCTGTTGAAAACTATATGGGAGCAATTACATAATTTTAAAAAATGGGGGTAAAAGTGGGCGTGGTCAAAAAAAAGTACCCTATTAATCATACCAGAGTCCCAGTTAATTGCTGTAAAAATTCCAAAAATATCGGTCGAGAGGTTTAGTCTCCTATAAGGTACATACAAACAAATAAACACACATTCAATTTTATATATTTAGATATTAATTTAATATTATCGTTCGATCTTAAAAAAGCTTTTTAAAAATATTAAGGCATTTAAATTAAAGATAATCTTGTTTTAATTTTCTAATCATAATATGATACTGACGAAAAATATCGTTCACAATCAACGCTTGTTGGCGAAATTGTTAACAAATTATTGTATGCTGATTGCATTTCTTATTCAATATTTGAGTCCATATCATTACAGACATTGTTATGGCGGGCTTTTACATATTTCAGTTATGTACATTCATTAATTCATTCGTTTAGCAAATAATGAAACGAATTTCATTAGTTTCTAATAACAAATTATGCCAATACCATATGTACCATATATCATTGACGTTGGTAAAAAAAAATGCCCAAAATATGGCGATTTAAATTTTTGGGTTATATGGGCGGTGCCACCCGACATGTACAATGCACAATCAAAACTTCATATAGCCTATTATTCCTTCCAGAGCCACAGTAACATGCTGTGAAAATTTCAGGCAATTTTCAATTGTGGATTTTTTTAAAAAAAATTTAAAGTTTTGGATAAATCATTCCCCCTTTATTGATTTCTTGTTTCAACAGCTCATCACTGAATATGCAATCACTTTTTAATATCTCTTTGAGCTTAAATAAAAGTGAAACATCGGCAGAGATTCATATCACTGCGACAAACACTTCGCTGTTTACTTAATTCACTATTACTTTAACCGGATTTCAAATGACAACTATTTGTTTAAGTAAAACAAATTCTGCATCTGTCATTTGTTGAGCTTTAAAATCAAGTAAAGCTTTTTTATAAGAATTTCCAATTCCAAAAACCATAGGCACATCAAATAGTGCGTTCGAGTTTGGCAATCCGAAATTAATATTTATTCTTTCACCTTTATTTCATCAAAATAATTTTCTAAAATTTTAATTTCTGTTGGTGACTTTTAAAATAATTTTGAAATGTTTCTGACCTTTTCAATTAGTGATTTAATGTGAAATCTGTCATTAGATCTCTTTTATTTTCTCTTATTAAAAAAAATCATTGATTTATGTTAAATGAAGATGTTTGGCAAATAAAAACAATTATATTTCTCCGGATCTTTTACACAAATACATACAAGTTAATCCCGAAAAATCCCCGAATTCGGGATTTGTTTTTTGGGATCGGGATTGGCATCCCTAGTTGTCAGGCTTGACCAAGTATTACTCGTTTATGTTTTAATAATTGTATAATAAAATATTAAATATGTATCTAAAACACATAAAAGAAAAATTTCCATCAGACTTCGAGCTTAAAGCATAGTACTCTGTTCAAAATTTTAAGTGGAATGCTGTCAAAATACATGTTAAAAAAATAAACATGAAATTTTCATGAAAAAATGTTGCAGAAGTAGTACTCTGTTCATTTTGTGAAAAACATGTGAAATGTATCTGGCAACATAATTTTTTCACAGCGGAATAATTAAAGTAGCAATTGTTTCACGTGGAATTTTTATCCAAAAGCTCTTCTGTCGCAACAACAATATCTATTACTTGTCGAATAATATACAATCCATATACTCGTATATATACATACATATGTATATTAAAAAATTGGTACCTTTTTTCTTAAACAACCAATCCCAAATGGCTAACCCGATTTTTTTGAAATTTGGTTTGTACATAGATCCATACATGAAGTGCCATTAAGCTTTATATTTTTTCAAGACTTGAATCGGGAAGGCATAAAAAGGGGAAAACGGATTATATTTTAATATTTTGTTCTTAAATAATGATTAACTTTATTATGCAGCAACTGTATTTTTATTTTATCTTTCTATATTGGAAAAGTACCTTTCGGAAGGTCTTTTTTCGAGGGGGTAAAAATGGGTAAAAAGACAAATTTTCAGTTTATACAAAAAAGGCGAAACCCGGTAAAACCAAACAGCTGAACCAATTTTATTGAAATTTGAAACATAAATATACTTGTATCTATGCTTGACAACGTCAAAAGATATAGCCTTTTTTAAACATGGACCCATTGGATTGAAATTTGGAATGTATCTATGCTTCGAAGCGTCAGTAGGCTAAAAAGGGGAAAAATGGGAAAACTTTTAAAATTTTGTTTTTAAATAATGATGGTCTTTGTTATGAAGCAACCACATTTCTATTTTAGCTTGCATGAAACATAGTGAAAATGCGGCCTAAGAAGTTCAGATTGTACCATTTAAACTATTTAAATTTCAAAGATTTCAAAAGTTTACAAATTTTCAGAATCTGATTAACCATCTACGATTTGCATATTTAAATATACCGTTCGATAAATTTTTAATCACGCGAGGATGTTTAATAGAACAACATTTTTTAGGAATACCAATCAATGTCAAAAGAGGAAAATCCAAAATTTTAAATAATCCGTGGTCAGGAATAAAAGACAAGAAATCACCGGGCAACGCCGGGTTCAAAAAGCTAGTACTATTATAAATGAAAGATTTTGTATATTTTAATTATTTTAAAAATTTTAACTTTAAAATTAAATATATCGATTATTCGACTATTATTGATTCTTAATTAAAAAAATTTATTTAATTGGATAAAAAATATTATCTTTTCTCGATTTTTCAATTAATTTTTTTCTTTTAATGTTTTTAAATTAAATAAAATAATCATGCGCGTGAATTTTAGTTTCTCAAGATATTATTCGAAATATGGCTGTGGAGCCCGAAATTTAAACGTTTTAACAATTTGGACCAGTTTAATGCCAACCATGTCATGATATACAGATGTACAAAGTCTATTAATACAGTATAATAATTTAATTTTATAACAAATGAAGCAACAACAATTTTTAGTTTTAAATGCACTTATAAATATTGCTCTTTGTTTTATAAATAGCGTTGATCTAAATTAGTTTTGTAATATTTTTAATTGAATTATTTATAATTCTCCTGACATAAATTCCAGTATCACTGTTTTACCTTTTACACAACCTGTGTATATGTGTCTATGTGTATTTCTATAAATCCATTTGTTAGTAAATAATTTATTCAATTTGTGTTTTTGTTTTTCATTAAATATAAAAAACTGGTCCAATAAAATACCTGCGAAAAGTAATTAATTATTCGTTCGTTATTATTTTATAAAAACAAGTAAGAAAGTATAGTCGGTCAAGCCCGACCATATAATACCCTACACCCAGTATATGTATAATACAGATTTCAGAAATGTGCGCTATATGGGAGATATGACCTATTATGGACCGATCATCCAAAAATTAGTGCCATGATTTCTGTGAATATAAATATTATATGTGTAAAACTTTATCTCGATATAAATACTTTTAAACGATTTATGGAGGTTAAAGTGAATTACGTAGAGGGTCTTATATGGGAGTTTCGACTAATTATGGACCGACCATTATAAAATTAGGTGTCATCATTTCTTATTTGTATTGAGTTTTATTTGGATATCAATATTTTTAAGAAATTTATGACCGTTAAAGTGATTTCCGAAAGTGGGCCTTATATGGGAGCTATGATAAATTATGAACCGGCCTTCACAAAATTTGTAGATGTGACTTAGCTTCATTTATTACTCATTTGTGGTGAATATTGTTTGCATACTTGCAATATTTCTAGGCGTTAAAAACATCAGCACAAATCTAATATATTTTCCCCACTATAGTGGTGTAGGGTATAAGAATACTGTAATATGTATTGAAAACATACGCATATCATAGAAAAACTAAACTATTATAAAAATTATGTTAAGGGTGAATTAATAATGCAATAAACCTAACAACAATATATTTACTTTAGAATAAAATTTTATTTTCTAATTTTATAGCGTGATTTAGTGAATTTTTGTGACCTCATTTTAATTTTGGACAAATAGGGACTTACTTTATGGATGAATGTGGATATTTTCCTTTACGTTCATGAAGTTTATAACTTTATGCAACATATACATTAATATTCTTGATATTTTTATAACCTTCATCGCTACAAGTGATGTATCGATTAGCGAATATACATATATGTAAGTTTAATATAATTTTATAATTCGGTGTCAAATATTGTGAAATATAATTCAAAATCTGATATCGGCTTTGATATATGCAAGAGCTGGGAAATGTCATCCTTATTTGTTAATTGCATACAAAAATGTTTTCCAGCAATCTTTTCTATTTATTTTCATTCACTATTTTTCATTATTTGTTATTATTTTGAAAAATCCTATGAAAGAATGAAAAATATTAAAACCAATTAAAAGTAATTTTAAATAATTAAAAAAAAACTTTTTAAATGAGTTAATATTTGTTTTTGTGTACGGTTCTATACAATAGCTTTAATTTAAAATATAATTATAAAAAATATTTTATTTTTGAAATTAAGCACAGAAAGGTTTTGAATTAAAATTTTAGTACATACAAATTAATAAAAATCTTATACCGCCTGTGATAATCATATTAAAAAACCGCCAGATAAATCTTGGCATTATTGAACACATGTGAATTACTTAACAAAAAAACAAGTAAGAAAGTATAGTCGGTCAAGCCGACCATATAATACCCTACACCCAGTATATGTATTAAAACAGTTTTTCAGAAATGGGCGTTATATGGGAGATATAACCTATTGTGGACCGATCATCCAAAAATTTAGTCTCATGATGTCTGTGCATATAAGTATTATATGTGTATAACTTTATCTCGACATAAATATTTTCAAAAGATTTATGGAGCTTAAAGTAAATTACGGTGAGGGTCTTATATGGAATTTCGACTAATTATGGACCGATCATAATAAAATTAGACCATATTATTTGCATACATATGAAATATATTTGCGTTAAATATTATTTGGATACCAACATTTTTGAGAGAGTTATGTTCTTTAAAGTGATTTTCGGAAGTGGGGCTTATATGGGAGCTACGACTAATTATGGACCGATCATCATAAAATTATACCATATTATTTATACACATATGAAATATATTTGCGTTAAATATTATTTGGATACCAACATTTTTGAGAGAGTTATGTTCTTTAAAGTGATTTTCGGAAGTGGGGCTTATATGGGAGCTACCACTAATTATGGACCGATCTGCACAAAATTTGCAGATGTGATTTGTCTTTATTTACCACTCATTTTTGATGAAATTTTTTGGGATACTAGCAAAATTCAAGCATTTATGATCAGTAAACCCCAATTTCGGGAGGACATTTGTATGGGGGCCACGTGAAATAATGGACCGATTTACACCAGTTTCAATCCCATCCAGGTATGTGTTGGACCAATATTTCTGGGCGTTACAAACATCAGCACAAATCCAATATACCCTCCCCACTATGGTGGTGTAGGGTATAATTATAGAATTTACAAGTGTCCGGATAAAAATCAATGTCTTGTTCTGACTACTTCTAAAACTCTGCAGATACACGTCCAAGTTTTGCTTTCAAATTTTTTACACATTGAAATTAAAACTGTGACGACATGTTTTTAAAATGTCGCCAAGAAAACAACATAGTATTTATTTAACTAGAATTAGTGCTTTTTAAATTTTATATTACTTATAAAATAGGAATGTTTATAAAGAAAAAGCAAAAAATGTATTTATTTAAATTGCAAGCAGCTGTTTTCTTGACTGTAATTTCAAACATACAATTGAAACAAGAATTTGAAAGAAAACTCGTATCAAATTTAAAAAAAAAATGAAAGCATTAGTGAAAAATTGTGAGTGTATTGTAATCCCCCAAGTAATATAAAAATTTAAATATACTCTTATCCACATCATATAACATTAATGGATCAGCTCAATTTTACCATTAGAAAAGGATAATTATATGAAAATGTTTGTTGACATTGGATCAAAATTCACAATCAGAAATTTTAGCAATGATGATCTTCAATCAAGCTATTTTTCCCCAAGATAAAAATAACTATAGAGTTAACATCCTTAACATCCTTATTTGAACAATTAGAAGCAAACTTTACTTAAAATATGTTTGGGCACTTTCTAAGATGAAGCAATTACTAAGAGAAAAGAAATTTGAATCGCCAATTGAGACGCCAATCCTTAATTTCACGGGATATTTATTATGCTACTAGTGTTTCTGATATTGAGATTGATTTTAAATTAATACCTTTTACAGTTCAATATGTTTCTAAATTCACAACTACTTTTTCCCAAACAAATGATAATTTAGAAACAGGACTGTCTTAGTTACTCTAAAGAAGGAAGGGCAAACGGTTAAACGAATTTCGCTTTATTTAATTTTATTGCGGCAAAGCCAAAAAAAAATCAAAAAGTTGTTTAATGTTATTTATGCAAGAATTGGAATCACATGTCTAAGAATTATAATCAGTCTTATACATGTATCAAGTGGTCTTCAAGTCATTAACCCGGAAAATTTGTTTTTACTCATGATTCTAATAGTCAACCAATTTGTTTCATTTGCCAAAATGTCGGTCATCTAGCTAATTCGTAGGGTAACCCTGTATATCTAAAGAAGAAAATCTCAGATAACGCCGAAGAAAAAAGAAAACATGTTTCCAATTATTTTGCTTTCGTTATAAATTCGAGTTGTATAGATATAAACCGATTTGTTAGGGACCTTTTATTTGAGAGTGTAGGCATTGGCATTAGAAAAATCCTAAAATTTCCCAAATATTTCTATCGAAATATGCATTTACAGACAACAATTTAATTAAAAAAATCTTAATTATATCAATCTATATCCCTTTTAACTTAAACGCCATCCAATTTGAAAACGGTTTATCAGTCATTGAAAATTTTTCTGTCTAAATAAAAACTAAAACGGTAAAAATAAGAATTGTGAAAAATAATAAAAGTGAAAATAAGTAAATATATAAATAGATAATAAAAGTGGGAAAAAGTACAGTAGAATGGAAATATTCTTTTAAAAAAAGCAAACCAAAAGAATTTAAAAAAATCGCGCCAACTACTTACGTTTTCATGTACATAAAAAAGAACTGTCCAAATTAAAAACGACTATGCCGCACACTGGGCATATGGGAGCGAGAAATACGATAATTTCATTGCATGTGTGCTATATAGAAAAAACTTAAATTTCGAACGAAATTGAAGCTTAAAAAATTAGATTTTAAAGAATATGTGAAAAAGTTGTTAATAAATGAAATAGAGTGAAACTGACAAAATTTTTGTATCGGAGTTGTATGGGAGGTGGGCGGATTAAGTTCATATTTTCAGGAGCTCATTCTACAATTATAATATTACAGCATTATATATAATAAAAAATTGGCATGACAAACTACGGTTAATAAACTGCTAAACACTTGTTAGCGTGTTACCAAATACTGACCATCTTTTAATAAACAGCTGTTTAGCTGTTTTCATCCTGTTGTCAATTTTTCGATCTTTTCGTTTTTTTCTATTTTTGTTTTATTTAATACCGGCACTTCCATTTTAAACTATAAATTATTTTTAACGCTTTGGAAATTTTTATTTTGTTATGAAGGGAAAACAAACTTTAAATGTCATATTCAGGGATGATATAAACAAAAATAGTAATTTTAGTAGTGGCATCATTCATTTTCAGAGTTGGGGTTTTTAAGTTATCAGACGTTTGCAAATTGTTTATAAATAAACATTTTCTCAAGCAACTGCTTAGTCAAATCTATATTCTAGTTAGCAGCTAGTTGACCGCAGTTTATAAACAGTCTTTTATGAAAATTGAGTTGATATTTTAAAATCATTGAAGTTATGCCACATTTTCTATTTAAGTTGTATGGGAGGTGGGCGTAAAAGTGAGCGTAGTTTTGTAAATAAAAAACTAAAATTCTTAAAAAATTTAAAATAAGTGTGTGCAAAATTTCATGAAGCTCCGCAATCTCCTTGATTTATGGCCATTAAATACACTACACGGCCACAGTGTGTGCCGTGTGAACGGTATGATTCACAATCGTAATTCAATAAACGAAACAAGTGTTTCATATTGCCGTCTGAACATGGTATGCAATTGGTTTCAAAAAATGTCGTAATACAGTCAACGCTCTTAAACTGTTCCAAAATCACGTTGTTTGCAATTTAAGAAAAAGATTTTGTACTTTTGCTATTTCACTTGGCGCTTTTTCACTTGATAATACGTAATACAATGAAATAATTTTAAATTTGGAAAATATAGTAGGTCTTTGATATTCACATAATTAAACTATTTAAAAGCATTTTTTATAACAGACTTTTCTGTTAACAATTAAATTATTATTTGCCTGATTTTGGTGAAGTTTCTTATTGAGTGCACCAAGGCTCAATTCTATCACTTCATTTATACAACATTTTAATTTATTATTTTCCTCGTAATTTTTTAAACTCAACTTGTATTCTCGATGCTCATCATTGAACTCCATTAGAAACACTTAAAATGATGCCTAGGTATTTTAGTTAAAGATTTTTATGATTTTTGTTACATACAAATAAATGCCTGTAAAAGTGAGGCAATTTGTTTAAGAAATGCATCTGGTAAATGCGCTTACTTTGTTGGTAAAAGATTAAAAATTATTTTTATAAAAAGTCTCAATAAAATTAAAACTTATTACTGGAAGATCCATTTGAAATTTTATCCCAACAATCGGTCCAGCACATATTTATTTATTTATTGATTCCATTCCCTGTACAACAAGACTGAGTCTTATACTTATAGCACAGGAACGTGTTACGTTACAAAACAAATTTGATGCAAGTAAATATAACAATATTGATATCAAGTTAAAGTTAAAAAAAATTATAAATTAAAATTAAAATTAAAAAAAAAAGTAAAAATAATAAATTATTATTTAAAAAAATTGAATAAAAATTTTTTGAAACTATTAGCATTGCTGTTTAGTTGTTGACTTTGTGGAAGATTGTTTCAAAGACGAGCGGCATGTACATAAAACTGCCATTTAGATACAAGTAAATTATGTCGAGGTATTACAATCACACCTATCGTGAATAAAAATTCCACATGAAATTTGTTCCCTTTTCACATTTTCTTATTAAAATTCAATGTTAAAAAAATAAAAGGGACCAAATTTCATGTGGAATTTTTATTCACGATAGGGGTGAATACTTCGGTTTTGTGGTGATTGAAAAAAACGTATTTTATCGAATATATATTTATGTAGGTGTTTGAAAGTTGATTATTTTATGTAAAAAAATAAGAGTGCGAATTTTTAGCAAACTTTCAAAGGATACAGCATAAAGATTATTGGCAACAGAGGAAACATGATAAGACCGTCTTAATCCATACACATATCTTATTATGTTATTGAACAAGACATTCAATTTTCTCATACCAACTGAGTCACAGCTTCCAACTACTTCACACCCATAGATCAGGGTAGGAATCAAGTATGATTTAGCAAGTAAGGCCCTTATTCTTAAGGTTGTGAAATATTGTGTGGACCAGAGAGCACATAACTTTGCATAGGTTTGACCAACCAGGAAATTTACATCATCAGTCCAGGTCAAATTACCATTGAAAATGATACCAAGATTTTTAGCTTTATTAACAATTTCAATTTTCTCGCCATTTAAAACAATATCCTCAGATATGGAGGGAATAAAGCTATTTTTACATATTACAATGCATTTAGATTTATGAGGATTCAAACAGAGACCGTTTGCACTAGCCCAAAGGTAAATTCTATTTAAGTCGTCATTTAGGTAGGAAATCCCTAACGCAATATTTTGAACTGGGCTACTTAAAGTGAGCTGCACGTCATCGTCGTATAAGTGTATGTTACATTTAGTGAGTTGTTTTGGCAAATCACTTACATAAAAGGAAAATAAAAGTGGACCTAGAATAGAACCCTGAGGCCCTCCCCTAGTCAGAGATTGGCTATCCGACCATACATTGTTTACAAACACCGATTGTGTGCGTTCTGAAAGATAAGACAGTATAAGTTTAGTTGACGCGCTCGTAAATCTAAAAAAGTGGTAAAGGTTTCGGGTGAGTATGTCATGATCTACCGTATCGAAAGCCTTAGAATGGTCAAGAAGTATCAAAAAATTAATATTTCTATTTTCTAATCCACAAGAGCTGTTACGCAGCTATGACTCTGACGAAAACCAGATTGCGTGTTGGATAGCAAATTATGAGTATTTATATATGTAATCATTTGTTTATACATAAGTTTTTCCACGACTTTCGACAGAAAACACAAGATGGTCTGTATTCTCCATTCGACTTAGGTAATGGCACAATTTTTGCATTCTTCCAGTTTAATGGGTAAATACCCGACATTATGATAGTATTAAACATATCGCAAAATCAATGGCAAAAGTAATCTTATAAATTTTGGATTTAAAACATAGTGCAAAAAATTTAAAGTGTTCCCCAATTATACCATTATTTGTATTTAAAGGGTCTGAAGAAAATTTGAAAAAATAGGGATGTGCTTGGATAACAGGAGCGTTAGTAAACGTTCTGTTAAGCATATTTGCATCCACTTGGTAGTCAATAATGTCATGTTCATTGCCAATTCCTATTTCACGAATAGTATTCCAAGTTTGTTGGGAATTAATTGGTGTAATATTCATATTACATTGCATATTGGATCTGTTTGTTGACATGTTCCTGGCAGTGAACGGTTATAACCTCATAGATCTATAAAAATCATACATACATATGTATGTCTGTATGTACATATATATTTTGAGATAAATGCAGAGTGTTTATAGTAAGATTAAATAAACAGAAAACTTCTAAACTGGAGATTTTTTTAATGTTTCCCATAAAGTTCACCTTAGGTAATGAGCTGGCATTAAAAATTATCATGTCTCTTTAACTCACCTTCAACTTTTGTTTTTAAAAAACAATTATAAAATAATAATTATGTATAATTGAAATATACATATGTATGTATGTATGTATGGTTGTTTATGTAACAAATGAATCTCATAAATAGGCATTAAACAATTAAAGCGTTTGTCACGGTAGCCGAACTTGCTTTAATTATAGTTTCACACGCAATTCCAATTTTGTCAAATATTTTCAACAAACTGTTTATTATATTCATAAAATTCGTTTTGTTGTGTACGAAGGAACGAAGGAACAGTTACAAACTAAATTTAGTAATTAAAAATTTACGTTTGTTATATTCACTACGATTTTATTTATTATAAACGAATGTTAAATGTAAAGCCAACACATGTGTGATGTTTATTGCACAAACATAATTAATAACAACTAATTAATTGTATTTACACCTAATTCTGTTTTTACACGGTCTTTTTTATACGCTTTTAATTTAACACGGTTTAAAAAGAAACAAATTTTAAATATTTTAAACATTTTTATTTCATTTAGCACGATTCAAAATCTTTTGGGCTGAAATTTTTTTTGGTTAAATTTATTTTTTTGAGAAATATGTTCATATTACAAAATTAGGGGAGTTCCCTTTTTGTGGATACAAGCAAATTTACTGGTCAGAGCAATTGTAAATAGCACAAATTTAGGGGAATTTCCTTTTAGCGCATACAATCAAATGAATTTGTCATGCATTTGTTTACATTATTTTTAAGTTTGGAGTGCATATCTTTTTATACCCTTCACCACCATAAGTGATGAATGAGGGTATATGTATATAAGTTTGCCATTCCGTGTGTAATACTGAGAAATACTCATCTGAGACCCAACAAAGTATATACATATGGATATTCTTGGTACTTACGAAATTCTAAGTCGATTGCAAAAACACTCTCACGTCCAAAGGACACAATCAAAATCAATAAAGTTTACAAGAAACCGTTTATAGAGTTATGGATCAATATGTAAGACAACCTCCATAAAAAAATTGATATTTTTAAAAATTTTCTTGCTATACATATATTTATACCCTACACCACAATAGTGGGGAGGGTATATTGGCTTTGTGCTGATGTTTGTAACGCCCAGAAATATTGGTCCAACACCCACCTTAAATTATACCGATCGACTTAGAACCACTTTCTGAATCGATTTAACGATGTCCGTCCGTCTGGCTGGCTGGCTATCCATGTAAAGCTTGTGCGCAGAGTACAGGTCGCAATTTTGAAGATGTTTCGATGAAATTTGGTACGTGATATTTCTTCGGCCCAAGGATGGATGGGATTGAAACTGGTGAAAATCAGTCCATTATTGCACCTGGCCCCCATACAAATGTCCTCCCGAAATTGGGGTTTACTGGTCATAAATCTTTGAATTATGCAAGTATGTAAACAAATAGGATGACACCTAATTTTATAATAGTCAGTTCGTAATTCACTTTAACCTCCATAAATCATTTAAACGTGTTTATATCGAGGTAAAGTTTAACACATATAATATTTATATTCACGGAAGTCATGGCACTAAATTTTTGGATGATCGGTCCATAATAGGTAATATCTCCCATATAGCGCCCATATCTGAAAAACTGTTTTATTGATATAATAGGTGTAGGGTATTATTAATCTTCCCGAAATATTGATCACTTATACATACATAATTGCCTACAAAATTGGAATATCAATACAAAATTCAGCAGGAATAAGTTTTATGCAAAAAGAAATCGCAAAACGAAATTTTTTTTGAGTTCGGTCCATGTTTGACTATAGATCCCATGTAAAGTTCACATCACTTAAATTCGATAGGTTTTACGGATAAGGAACCAATCACCTATTTTGCCTTTTTTTAAACGATTTTTTTACGCGAGCTTTCTTGGAACCAATTACCGTGTAAAAACAGAATTAGGTGTAGGTGACAGGGTGGTCATAAGGTGACTGGTTTTAAAAGTCCTGAAATATCCTCAAAACGTCTTTTGAATTGTTAAGTAAAAATTAGCAAAACAAATTACAAATCAAGTACCAATTCATGGTTGACCATCAGATCGAGAACAATTACAGCTGATTCCATAAATTAATTTTTTGAAGAAATAAACTGCCCTTTAATAAAGGTAGCGTCAAATTTGGCAAATATTTACCGAAAAAGACGTAACCCCTTAGTAAGATATATTTGAACTCATTTATTTATTTAAAAAATCTTTTCTTATTGAGACCAAAGCACAACAAATATTAAATTTTAATTTATTTGATGTTGTTTGATCTTGCAAAACTCTTGTAAGAGTAAACAATGTCAGACAAATTTGTGCTTGTATTTTACACAAATTAGTTTAATTTATATGTATAAAATTTTTATATGTATGTATGTATTAAATTTGTATGCCGATCGAAAAATAATAATAGTTTTAGATCGATCATCCAGATAAAACAGCTGTACACTCTTGTTGTTACAAAGCTCATAATTAACATTTTATGGAAGATAGCAGATTTCATAATGATCATTTGTTTTCAATTTAAATTCGAAATGTAGGTACATACACATAATTTCTCTGAAATATTTTTTCCTTATTTTGTTAATGTCTCATTAAGATTTCAAAATCTTTTTTTTTTTTAATATTTACACTCTATAGTTTTCATTTAATTAATACAGTTACAATTTTAAACAATTTAATTTGCATTATTGTTAATGATTCTAGAATTCGGGAAATATATGTATGTATTATTTGTAAGCCATAATTAAACAGCAACCGTAGCATCTTTAATTCAAATAAAATGATTAAGACGAAACTGTAACAGTACACTCGTAGAAATAACTTTAGTAGCTCTATTATTAAAATATGTATGTAAGTATGTGCAATGACAATAACTATTAACATAGTTGACATAACTAAACACAGTCGTTTATGCATATATAGTAGCATACACGCGTGCACGCAATCTCTGCCAAAAATTGTTCTTCAAAAGCGAATTATTTTGCCTAAAAGTAGTAGTAAATGTCTGTCCCTTAAAGGCCTACAGGAACGGATTTAATAGAATATAAATGTCCCCAAATATTCTTTATTTAAGTTTTGATCAAATAATATACATATATTCAAATTATGTTCTCGATAACATTTAAATGAATCTCGGATCTAGGTGCAATTTACCGAAAACATTAACTATATCGGGTGAACCAGGTAAATGTTTTCATAAAATGCACAAAAAGATTTATAAGATTCAGAACATCCAAATATAACACTTTATTATACCCTACACCACCATAGTGGGGAGGGTATATTGGATTTGTGCTGATGTTTGTAACGCCCAGAAATATTGGTCCAACACCCACCTTAAAGTATACCGATCGGCTTAGAATCAGTTTCTGAGTCGATTTAACGATGTCCGTCCGTCCGTCTGGCTAGCTGGCTGTCCATGTAAAGCTTGTGCGCACAGTACAGGTCGCAATTTTGAATATATTTCGATAAAATTTGGTATGCGATATTTTTTCGGCCCAAGGATGGATGGGATTGAAACTGGTGGAAATCGGTCCATTATTTCACCTAGCCCCCACATACAAATGTCGTCCCGAAATTGGGGTTTACTGGTCATAAATCTTTGAATTATGAAAGTATGCAAACAAAATTTACTACAGATTAGTAATAAATGAAGCTAAATCACATTTTCAAATTTCGTGAAGATCGGTTCATAATTAGTCGTAGCTCCCATATAAAGCCTTCCGAAAATAACTTTAAAGAGCATAACTCTTTTAAAAATGTTGGTATCCAAATACATATAACATGGTAGAATTTTATGACGATCGGGACATAATTACTCGTAGCTCCCATATAAGACCCACTTCCGAATAAAATTCAATAAAAATGAGTTTCTTATGCACAAATAGGATAACACCTGATTTTATAATAGTCAGTTCATATATATAAGACCCTCTTCGTAATTCACTTTAACCTCCATAAATCTTATAAATTATATATCGAGATATAGGTTAACACACATAATATTTATATTCACGGAAGTAATGGCACTAAATTTGTGATGATCGGTCCATAAGAGGTAATATCCCCTATATAGCGCACATATCAGAAAAACTGTTTTATTGACATACTGGGTGTAGGGTATTATATGGTCGGGCTTGTCTGACTATACTTTCTTACTTGTTATCTTTTTTTTTTTTTTTGCAATTTTATGTTAAAATGAAGAACACATTTTTCTTGAAAATTAGTAGGCAATATAGTTGTGTGACACACTGTATGTGTATTAAGATAGACAAAAAAAAAACAAGTTTTCGACATTTGTAACTAAAATGAAGGTTTGGTTTGGGAACAAACCATATGACAAGTAATTTTTCAGATTTGTCTCAGGTTACATCCAAAGGAAATTAGGTAGTTCGAATAGTATGAAAGGGCCATTACTGATTTTTACTGATCCTATTTTAGTTCTTTAATGCAAAAAAAAATATTTTACGATTATGAAAAATATTTTCAGATTAGATTTTATTGTTCAGAAGATAGATTTCGTTTTTGGTTTCATATGTGCTCCACTAATGAATATACATATACAAGTATGTATGTATGTTGTTTCCTTTATCTCTAATGACATATGTTTGTACGTAATTTTACTTGTGATACCTTTAAGGACACGTATTGTTGTTTATATGTATTGTGTACAATCCAAAGTAAGGTATTCAATTTTACACATGCATTGCAGGATAGTATTCCAGTTTAATTTTTGACTACAACTCCTACATGATAGGGTTACAAATCAGACATAGATAACTTTATGATCCATTGGCAGCAATGCCTAAAATTCATACTCGACAGCTGTTCCATGCCGCAAGAAAACGCATTTTATGTTTACTTCTCTTATATAATTTACATTTTAACAGGGACTGATAGAAGATAAGAATGCTACCAAAACTTTTATTGGTTTGGGAATTCCAGTTTGATGTTCGTGCAACAAATTTCGAAAGGGTGTTAGCTAGAACAATTAAGTGTGTACTCGTCATATCTTCCCCTCACCATAGGCTTGCCAGACGTACTGCATTTAGAAGTACGCATACTTTCATTTACTCATTATACTTCTGTGCTTTTTTCAGCCTCTGTACTTCTTTTTGTACTTTTTTTATTTTTTTTAAGGAACAATTTCTTATTTGATAGCAAATATTTTGCTTAGTGTATAAAAGAAGCAACTTCAAATTATTTGAATCGCCCTGAGTACACTTGTAATGAATTTTGCAATATTTTAAAAACAGAAGATAGTAAAAATGGAATAGTTAACCAAGTCCAAAAAAGCGATAAATATTTATAATTTTTTCAAGTTGCCAAACAACAAGTTGTATTAAAACATTTAATATAATTTATAATTTAGAATAGAAAAATATTATTTTATTTCTTAAAAATCTAATACACAAAAATATATATGGTATCTTATTTTGTTTTGTTTTTATTGTTTGTTATTTTCTTCATTGAATTGTTATTTTTAAAACCGAGTATCCTAGTTCTTAGTTACATCAATTGTTTCTTTTATGTACTGAATTTTTTTATTTTTATACCCTACACCACAATAGTGGGGAGGGTATATTGGATTTGTGCTGATGTTTGTAACGCCCAGAAATATTGGTCCAACACCCACCTTAAAGTATACCGATCGGCTTAGAATCACTTCCTGAGTCGATTTAACGATGTCCGTCTGTCCGACTGGCTGGCTGTCCATATAAAGTTTATGCGCAGAGTACATGTCGCAATTTTGAAGATATTTCAATAAAATTTGGCACGTGATACTTTTTCGTCCCAAGGATAGATGGGATTGAAACTGGTGGAAATCGGTCCATTATTTCACTTAGCCCCCATACAAATGTCCTCCCGAAATTGGGGTTTACTGGTCATAAATCTTTGAATTATGAAAGTATGCAAACAAAATTTACCACAGATGAGTAGTAAATGAAGCTAAAGTACATCTACAAATTTCGTGAAGATCACTCAATAATTAGTCGTTGCTTCCATTAAGGCCCACTTCCGAAAATCACTTAAAAGAGCATAACTCTCTTAAAAATTTTAGTATCCAAATAATATTGAACACTAATATGTTTCGTACATATACATATAATATGGTAGAATGTTATGATGATCGGTCAATAATTAGTCTTAGCTCCCATATAAGGCCCACTTCCGAAAATCACTTAAAAGAGCATAACTCTCTTAAAAATGTTGGTATCGAAATAATATTCAACACAAATATGTCTCGTACATATACATATAAAATGGTAGAATTTTATGATGAGCGGTCCATAACTAGTCGTAGCTCCCATATAAGGCCCACTTCCCGAAATCACTTTAAGGACCATAAATCTCTTAAAAATTTTGTTATCCGAACAAAATTTAACAAAAATAAGTTTCTTATGTACAAATAGGATGACACCTAATTTTATAATAGTCAGTTCATAAATAACCTCCATAATTCATTTAAACGTATTTATATCGAGGTATAGTTTAACACACATAATATTTATATTCACGGAAGTCATGGCACTAAATTTTTGGATGATCGGTCCATAATAGGTAATATCTGCCATATAGCGCCCATATCTGAAAAACTGTTTTATTGATATAATGGCTGTAGGGTATTATATGGTCAGGCTTGACCGACTATACTTTCTTACTTGTTTTAAAATAAAAAATGTACTTTTTTTTGTTATTTGTACTGCTGTTTTTACTTCGATTTGATATCTGTACTTTTTTTTCGATTTTATATCTGGCAACCCTACCTCACCATGATGTCTAAAAGGTAATCGGCTTAGCTTAAAGAATTGCTTTGTGTAAATTGGGACTTAAGAAACTACTTTCTAGAAACGAAAAAAGAGTAAAGGCAAAAATAACGAAAATTCTATATTTTTCAAATCGAATATTGATTTATTTATACGATTGCACATTTTATATTATACTGAATAAATAATGTTTACAAATTTACTGCTACAATGGCATAAAACTCTTCTGATACCCCTTTTTGAAATTTTATCTAATTTAGAGAAACAGCAAATAGAAACAGTCTTCATATTTCTATAGTAACTGAAATAAAAGTTCTAGCGTATGCCTTTGAATATCTATGGATAAAAATACCTTTTGTTTCACTATGACTAACATGACAAAAATTATACAACAACGCCTGTTTGTTCCAACTGTAATTTTTTTAAAGTTGCATATCTTATTTAAAAGATACTGGATGAAAATGAGACCATTCTAATGGAGATAAAACTGAAACTCCCACACACTTTAACGCAATTTCTGCAGGCGTGACAAACACAAAACCATATGCAATATACACATTAGGTCTGCCCTTGAAAATATATTTGGTTTGGATGGCACTTAGCTTGTTCTTTAGTAACTGAAATTCATTGCTGTTCGGTTGTTAGTTGTAAAATTAGTTAAACAATGGCACTTTTTTTTGGATAATTTATAATATTTAAATAAAATATTTTAACATTTAAATCAACTCAAAAATTATCTTCTAGAGATTAATCTTTCTAATAAGATGTTTTAAGTTATTAGCTATTTTTTTTTTGTTTATGCACAAATATTGTTTACACGGGTAAAATATGGCTAAATTAGTTGTTTTTTCTTAATATATTTGTTGCTACTTTTGAATACACTGGCAGAAGTACAATTGTAGAGATTTTGACAACTTTCGATCGATTTCCAGCACAGGTTGTACAATAGTTATTTGATGGACATAAAGTACCTGTTTAATACACATGTATGAATGATATACATACATACTACGAGTGTATGAGTAGGAAATTGTGTCTGTAGTTAATACTTCTATGTACGTACACATACTCGTTGTCGTTACACCCAAATAGTACATGACATTTTTGACTACAACTCAAGGAAGTAACTGACGGATGTTCCGGTACTTGTGTCAAGCGTTTGTCTTTCGTTTATTTTTGCTACATTTTTTTCTCATAGTTTGTATCTAACTGTATCTATTGTTCGTATAAAATAAATACACACTCGTTCGTAAATTGTGTTTATTAGAGAGAAAATATTGTAACAGTAGCCGTAAAGACATCGCTTAACACCAAATCAAATATAAACGCATTTGCGAGACAACATTTTCTTTTATTTTTTTTCCGTTTCTCTTGTCGGCGGAACTCAAATGTAATTTGTACTGATATCTCTTATTTTCTCTTTTATATTGTTCCTTTTAATTTTATTCAAGCCCAACCATATAATACCCTACACCCAGTATACATATGTGCAAAAATAGTTTTTCTGAAATAAGCGCTATATGGGTGCTATGAGCTATTATGGACCGATTAACTCGATATAAACATGTTAAATTGATTATCGAAGGTTGTTCCATATGGGAGCTTTGACTAATTATGAACGGACCATTATAAAATTAGGTGTCATGATTTCTGTATATATGAAACTTATTTGTCGTTAAAGTGATTTTCGGATGTAGGTTTTATATAGGAGTCATGACTAGTTATGGACCGATCATCACAAAACTGGGACAAACGAATTATATATATATGAAACATATTTGCTTCGAATATTATTTGGATACCTACTATGAGCCTCAAAAGTGAGTAAACACAACAAATTATTTGATTTTTTTTAAGATAATGAAAATCCTAAAATCTATCCATCGATTGAAATTTAAAAGTTTGTTTTGTTGGATATTTGGTTGAATAATAGATTGGGTTATAAAAAAAATTTAAGTTGAACTATAATGCTTTTCATAATCTTAAAAAATCAAAAAATTTACTGGTGCTTACACACTTTTGAAGCTGTGTGTATATTTTTAAAAAAGTTTCGGAAGTGGGTCATATATGGGAGCTATGATCAATTATGAACTGATCTGCACAAAATTTTTATATGTGATTAGGCTTCAAACTTATTTGTGGCGAAATTTCTTTTGATGCGTACATAAAGCAAACATTTGTGGCCGATAAACCATATTTCGAGAGGACATTTGTATGGGGATTAGGTAATATATTGGACCGACTTCAACCAACTGCAATCCCAACCGCCACCTACTATGGTGGTGTAGGGTATAAATAAACGTACATTACATGTTGTATGGGTGGTGTGTGATTAAAGTTATCTGATATTAACAGCTATGTGTTTAATCGACATATTTACTATTCAATACTTATTCTTAAAATACATTATATATATATATGTATAGTAAGTTATGAAAGCAGAATTTGTTACTAAGCGTAAAGCATGATTGGGCATTCAGAAAGAAGTTTACTTTCTTGCATACGTGTACTATATTAAACAAGAAGTTGGAGTGATACTAACGTACTAAGAAATAGAAAAACTATACTGGGTATAGTACTAGAATATTCTTATTCTGTGTTTTCTATTTAGTCTTAGTGAAAATTTTATTAGTATTTGATATTTTGTTTGAAAGACAATTTTACGACCAACATAATTTAAGTTAAATAATTTATAATTGATGTAATTATCAATTGCCATGATAATTCCCAGCGTTTGTCTGATTTTCATAATAATCTTGATTGTAAATTAACAATCTATAAAATTAAAAGAACATTTTTCCATATTCACAACAAGTTAAGAAACAGAGTATAAAAAAGGAAAAGATATAAGATGAGGCTTTTTTGTTTGAATTTGATCTTAATAACATTATTTACAAAATATTTATGGGTGGCATAGAAGAAATGGACCAATTATGAACTGATAGCTTTTAAATCCAATATCCACTAATATGATGTTCTCAAAATCTAGCAGTTTGATTTAAGCATGTATGTAAATGATCCGTGTAAAATTTTGGATTGGTACCCTTATTTATAAGAGATTTACATGGGGTATACGGTTAAAAATAGACCGAAATTCACAAAATTTTATGGGATGATTTTTGTATATATGTAAATTATGTGTGCAAAGTTTTGAGTCGGTACCGATATTTATAGAATATATATAGGAATAAATGTCTTTTTCAGATGTGGTCCTTGTATGTGAGCTATGACCAATTCTGGGCCGACCACCATAAAATTTAGTACAACAATTTATTTGCCTATAAAGATTATTCATGTCAAATTTTAGCCGTTTAACATTATTTATATCTGTTTTATACGTATTTAAGTGAATTTTGGAAGTGGACTTTCAATGGGGTATATGGTCAAAAATGGACCGAACTAAAAACAAATTTGTTTGGCGATTTCTTTTTGCATAAAACTTATTTTTGCTGAATTTTGTATTGATATTCCAATATTATAGGTATTTATTTATAATTGAGAAATATTTCGGGAAGATTTTTGTATGGGGGCTATAATAAATCATGGACCGATTCTTACTATTTTCCGCACACTTTCTTCTTTTATCATACAAACAACGTATACAAAATTTTATGGTATTATCTGCAATATATTTCAAAATATTGGAAGAAAATGGACAAAAAATATCATTTATTTTTATGGAGGTTGTCTCACATATTGGTCCATAACTCTGGTTGGCCTAAACCGATTTTGCTGATTTTTAATTCCAAAGTTACCCGGAAAATAGGAAATATTTTTCTGGAAATTTCGTTTAGTTAGGTTGTATAGTTTGGACGTGAGAGTGTTTTACACAGACGGACAGACAGACGGACATGGCTAAATCGACTTAGAATTTCATAAGGACCAACTTAAAAAAGTTGTGCTTGTGGAAAGAATTAATTATGTTGATGTTACTGTACGATCAACACTTATAGCAAATATGTTGGAGAGTATACATACATATATTTCATGAAATTTGGGTACTTAACTAGCTAAGCAAATTTGTTTGAATGACAGTAACTCATTGACACTACTGTCTCAGTAGGTATGTCAATTCGGTGGTGGTGTATCATTTACTGTATTTTCTAAGAATAAACTAAGAATAAAATAATTTTTTCGTATATAAATAGACTAAGCAACCATCAAACCCCATGGGCGATTTCCTTATTAAAAGAAACAAATGGAATTAGAAGACTGAACAGATTTCACGTGTTAGATCTCCAATATAGAAAATAAAACATAAAAGTTAATCTCTAAGAACACCAATCTTTATATGTATATTTATCTAAACACGTATGTATGTATATATAGCTTATTAAACTTATTGTAGTTTAATAACACATGTGATAATCCTTTTTAAATCATTGAATTTGCTAAATATTGTAAATAAAGTTCAATTAAAAAAAAAAAAAAATTTTGAAAAAGGCATTTCTGTGTAAGGAAATAAACGAACAATCAATCTCTCCATTAATTTATACATGTTGAAACATTTAAAGAGGTTAAAAAAATAGTACCTCAATAGTTACTAGTCTCATATGGGAGACTTGAACAAATGTTCAAGTGCATTTGTCAGCTACATATATTAAATGTCAGCAGGTTTTCATAAGTTTCCGTTTTAAGATTATTAAGAATATTTTTATAACTTTATTATTGACCCACGTAGATGATTGGTATGTATGTATGTATGTAAATAAAATGGTAAAACAAATATACACCCACTAAGAGTAAATACGTAATCATACATTCGTTTTTACTCCAGTCAAAAGCTGTGTTCACATTATGTGTATTTGTCTGACATTTAAAGCATCTTTAAGTATCATTTGAACTTTAATGTGTTAAATTCATGTATTTCGTATCTCCATTTACAGTTACAAGGGATTTGCATATAGTTACCCTACATCATGCTGTAAAGCAGGTAATTGGAATATTTCAATTTATTGGTACGTTGTAAATGTATGTAATATATGCATATGTATATTCAATTCATATAATTTTTTATATCATCGATTCTAATAAACAATAAATGTAAAATTTGAAGCACGTCTAGTTTTGATAAAAAAATTATTTTTTTTTTATATTTTGTATATACATACCTATAAACATCTATTTTTTTTAATTTAAATTTATTTTCACATTTATTTTTTATTTTTGAAAGTATTGCTACTTTGATATAAAGCTAGAAAATTCAATAAATCTCTAGCAAAATTTTCTATATATATTTTTAATACTGATACAAGTTTTGGTTTCGTATATTATCTGCCTTGGACAAATTGATTTAATATTTAACTATTTTAATATTTTATTATTACAAATACATTTATTTATATTGATATGTCGGTTAACCATAGTTTAAAATATTTGGATAAATTCTACATAAATTCTAACGTGGACTTTCAGTTCACATTCAGAAACACCAGAACAGAACAGAAATATTTTTTGTGAGGATCGGTCCATAATTAACTGTAACTCCAATTTAAAAACTAATCCGGGATATCACTCTCACACGCATAACACTCTTAAGTTATTGGCCATAGTTACCAAAATATCACTCTTAAATTCAATTCAAATTAAAACCCACAACAAATAAATTTAATTTATAATATAGTAGGGCAGGTCTAATGCATACTTACATATGTGCATATATTATTATAAGTTAAAAAACATTACCATTAAATCTCCTTTATAATAGGCTTATACAATTATACTCGTACTTAGTTGAGTACATTTTTATTCTTATAAGAAATTGTTATATTACAATAAATAATAATAATAATAAATAAATATTAAATCATAACAAAAAACAAGTAAGAGTTTATATTCGGCAGTGCCGTATCTCATTTACCCACCACCAAATCAAATCAATTATGGGGCGATCGCCATAAAATATTGCAAAATATTTTCATTTATTTTGGTCAATAGAGATATTTACGAGAATTTTATGCATATTTCAGTTATTCCAAAAAGTAAGTGGTGTCACGAGATAGCAGATTATCATGTTTTATATTTAATTCTTTTATTAGGACCAACTCTGTGTTTATATTTTTGCAGCGTTTACTTTAACACACAATAATTTAGGTGCCTAAAAGTTCTAGGAAACTGATTTTGGCTTTTTCAAACAAAAATTCTCCTTTGTTTACTCTGTGGATATTTTCGGAAGCTTGTATTGAAGCTATGGTAAATTATGGACTAACTTTAACAAACCCCAAAAAAATTTATATTAATATAAGTAATTACTTACTTATTACTGATCTGTAAAAAATTTCGGTTCGATATGGATGTTTATGTAGGTTAATGTGTTTTCGGGAGTAGTCCTCATATGACAGCTATGACCAATTATGGGCCGATCATAATAAAATGATGAACATGATTTATATACGAGTATATGTGTGAATTATTTTTATTAAATTTTAAGTTGATATTGATTTTTATAAAAACTTTGTGCACAATTAAGTTTTTTTTTCGGAGTGGACTTTATATGGAAACTACGGTCAAGTAGGGACCGATCGTTATAAAATTTATTGTGAATATTTCTATGTGCGTACGGACTATTTGTGTCGAATTTATACTTGATGCTAATGCTTTTAAGAGATTTATGTATTTAAGTAATTTCCGTAAGTGGACTTTATATAGGGCTATGTCAAAATATGGACTGATCATCATGAAATTTGGTACGACATTTTATATGTATGTTTGGATTATTTTTGTTGCATTTTAACTTGATACTCATCTTTATAGGAGATTTATGCGCATTTAAGTGATTTTCGGTAATGGACTTTATATGGGGCTATGTCAAAATATAGACCGATGCAAACAAAATATCATTTTGAGATTTAACTTTGCATGAAACTTATTTTTGCTGAATTTTGTATGTTTTCTATTTTTTCGTAGACATTTATGTACCATAAAGACATATTTAGTATAGGGGCTATGAGAAATCATGGACCGAGTCTTATCATTTTCAACAGGACTAACAAAAATAAAGTGAAACGGACAGACGGAAGTGTATTGCTAGATCGTCTTAGAATCTTATAAGGATCCCGATTATATATGTAGATATAGGTTTTGGTTATACGACCAATATTTCGCTGCGTTACAAACGGAATGACAAACTTCATATACCCGCATCATTTTGGTGTTGGATATAAAAAATAAATAAACAGAAAACCCATTTCTAATTTCTTTAATACGTTTGTATAGAGATGAAAATTTTATATAACGAAAAAACTCACTAATCAATTCGTTATCCAACTGAATTATCAAATTGAGTTAAATATTTTGTAAACACCCTTTAGCTTTAAAATTCTAATTATGAGCATAAATTATTATTAAATTTCAATGTATTTTCTTCAAATGAAGGATATCTCAGAAATTATTGCTTTCAAAATCATTATGTATGGTCAACAACATTTAAAATGTTCATAAAAAATTAGGAAATTTTAAGTTAATTTATTTTTATAATTTTTATTGCCTTAACCATATTTGTAATTGAAATATAATGGTTTTATTAATAATTGTTTAATTAAGAATCATCACATATATGCCGAAAATGATTCATTTATTTTAAGAACTTCGTTTAATTTTTTATTTATTTATCAGTCAGAGGGTTGCGGGTTCGATTCCCGTCAAAGACTCTGAGTGTTTTCTGCAGATAAGCCAAAAAAGCTTCGCAGTTTCATAATTTCATAATTATATGCAAAAATCAGACATAATAAAAACATGTTCAAATATTCATGTTCAATATATCATTTTATTTTACATAACACACGCCACCAAAATGTGGAGGTTATATTGGGTTAATGCTGGTGTTTGTAACTTCCAATAATATTAGCCTACATAATACCCTCCTTAAAGTACTCAGTCGATTAAGTCGGTCTGGCTGGCTGGCTTCCCATCTAAACCTTGTACAGGTCAGTATATGTATGTCTTTTTTCGGGACAAGGTCAATGTCTATACCAATATCTATCGGTATATTACTTGACTTAGCCCCCATATTAATGTCATTCCAAAATATAACTATATTGGTCATAATTGTTTGATTAATATAGGTACGCCTACATATTTCTCCAAAAATAAGTTTTATATAAAAATAAATCACACCTGAAATCCTGTACGGATCTGTAAATAATTAATCATATTTCACATACCCAATCGTATAACCCAATTACGAAAATCATTATATATAATAAATTTAAACACACATATGTTTCATATAGACAAATATCATTTCACCCAATTTTATAATCATCGGTCCTTAAGTAGACATAGCTCACATATAAGATCCACTTTCAAAAAAACACTTTAACTTCCATAAATCTCTTATAAATATTGATATCAAAACAGGTTAGAGTACAATATTCGGCTGTGCCGAATCTTAAATACCCTCCACCTAAACATAATAAGAAAAATAAAAACTACACTGGTTATAGGACTAGAATATCCTAATTCTGTGTTTTGTATTCAGTCTTAGTGCAAATTTTATTATGATTGTTTGAAAAGCAATTTTACAAGCAACATGATTTTTACCATTTATAATTGATGTAATTATCAATTCTCGCCATAATTTGCAGAGTTTCTTTGATGTTCATAATACTCTTGAGTGTAATTTAACAATTTATAAAATTAAAACAACATTTTTCCATATTCACAACAAGTTAAGAAACAGAGTAGAAACAAGTAAGAGTGCTATATTCGGCTATGCCGAATTTTAAATACCCTTCACTTTTGTTGTGGATGCATAATTATATTATATACATACATACATATATATTATATTGTTACGTTTTTACCTTTTAAAAACGGTGGTTTATTTCCTTTAAATAAACCGAATTCTTTTTAATTGCAAAATAAAGCGTCAAGTAGTTTAAGAAAATATAACGAGTCACAATTAAAAAAATGAACACACTGTCTTTTTACACACTTATATTACGGTTTAAGAACACACTTAAACACTTTGTTTGATCAGCGCCATCTGTTTATGAAATTATTCGTAACAATATTAATACACTTAGTTTTTTTGATGAAATTTTCAGGGGTTTTGCCGGATTTTTGCTCATATCTCCGTTATTTATGGACGGATTTTGCTGATTTTAAATAGCAAACTTCTCGAAAGCATGTGTGACAGAAGATTCGGATCCCGAAGATATCTGGGGACTTCAGAAAATTGATTTCAACAGACAGACGACAGACAGATGGACATGGCTTAATAGACTCCGCTATCTATAAGGATCCAGAATATATATACTTTATAGGGTCGGAAAATTATATTGTGGAAACTACAAACGGAATGACAAACTTATATACATTCTTCTCATTAAGGTGAAGGGTATAAAAAGTATAAGATGTAAGATGAGGCTTTTTTGTTTGAATTTGATCTCAATAACATTATTTACAAAAAATTTATAGGTGGCATAGAAGAAATGTACCAATTATGGACTGATAGCTACTAAATCCAATATCCACTAATGTGATTTCTATGTATTTTTGAATATATTGGTTAAATATCATCGCAATAGCGTTATTTATAAGAGTTGTATGGTTGGTTGTTATGCTCGGAAGTGGACTTAATTTAGGAGCTATTATTGACTGACAGCTACAAAATCCAGTAGCTTAATTGCCGTATAACCGATACTAATATGATTTCTGGATTAAAATTTCTGATCCATATAACTATTGGTTCGATATCGATATTTATTAGACATTTTTGTGGGTTTATTTGTTTTTTTTTGGAAATGGTTATTATATGGCAGTTATTTTCATGCATATGAAGATATTTCACGTCAAATTTCAACATAATAACGGTATTTTTAAGATACAAGGTGGCGCAAAAGTAAACTTCCAATTAGGCGATCTTGCTGGCCATTGCAAATCGTCATAATGGGAGATTAGGCTCCCGGGAAATGCATCCTTCAGCATATCTGTTGTGGCACGTGCAGTGTGTGCCGTTGCACCATCCTGTTGGAACCACATGTTTTCCAATCCCAATTCATCAAGTTGCGCAAAATTTATAGCATTTTCTGATAGGACGATTACTTTTGCGCCACCTTGTATATATTAGTATTAACGTGGATTTCGAGAGTGGACCTTATGTGGGGGATATTGACAAATATGGACCGATATTCTCAAAATCCAGCAGTTTGATTTAGGCATGCATGTAAATAATCCGTGTAAAATTTTGGATTGGTATCCTTATTTGTAAGAGATTTATGAGTGATTTTCGGAAGAGGGCTTTACATGGGGCATACGGTTAAAAATAGACCGAAATTTACAAAATTTTGTGGGATGATTTTTGTATATATGTAAAAGATCTGTGCAAAGTTTTGAGTCGGTGCCGATATTTATACAATATATATAAGATAAATGGCTTTTTCGGATGTGGTCCATATATGGGAGCTATAACCAATTATGGGCCGACCACCACAAATATATAGGGATTATTTATGTCAAATATTATCCGTTTAACATTATTTATAGCAGTTTTATACGTATTTAAGTGAATTTTGGAAGTGGAATTTATGTGAGGTCTATGCTCAAACATGGATCGAACTAAAAAAATTTCGTTTTGCGATTTCTTTTTGCATGAAACTTATTTTTGCTGAATTTTGTATTGATATTGCAATTTTATAGGCATTTATGTATAATTGAGCAATATTTCGTTAAGGTTTTTGTATGACCTATTCTTGATATTTTCCTCACACTTTTTTCTTTTATCATAAAATTAACATATACAAAATTCCATGGCAATATCTGCAAAAAAAAAAAATTGGAAGAAAAATATTTAAAAATATTAATTTTTTATGGAGGTTGTCTTACATTTTGGTACATAACTCTGATTCTACTATACACAGAAAAAAAAATCATGTTTTTTTTCAATTAAACCTTTAATTGAATTAAAAATAATTTTCAATTAAAATTTTAATTGATTCAATTACTTTTTCTGATATTTTCAATTAAATCTCACATTTTTTTTTCATTGATACTATCATTTTGTTTACAGGTCCGATTTCAATTAAATTTTTAATTGATTCCACAAATATTTTAATTGAAACTCATTTTTATTTTTTGTACCGATTTCGCTGATTTTCAAAACCAAACTGCTTAGGAGAATTATAGACGGTTTTTTGTAAACTTTGTTGATTTTAGTTGTGTCTTTTGGACGTGAGAGTATTTTACAGAGACATACAGACGGACAAACAGACAGAGTTCCATAAGGATCAAGAATATATATACTTTGTTGGGTCTCCGATGAATATTTCTCAGTGTTACATACGGATTGACAAACGTATATATACTCTCATTCACCACTTATTACATTTTATAATGATCGTTCTATACCTATTATTATAGCACCCACTTCTGAAAAAATAGTATAATATGATCGGACATGACCGCCAAATTTATTCCAGTATCATAATAAAATTTTCTTCTAAACCCCCGATTGTCATAAATCTCTTACAAATAAGGATACCAATCCAAAATTTTACACGGATTATTTACATGCATGCCTAAATCAAACTGCTGGATTTTGAGAACATCACATTAGTGGATATTGGATTTAGTAGCTATCAGTCCATAATTGGTACATTTCTTCTATGCCACCTATAAATTTTTTGTAAATAATGTTATTGAGATCAAATTCAAACAAAAAAGCCTCATCTTACATCTTATACTTTTTATACCCTTCACCTTAATGAGAAGAATGTATATAAGTTTGTCATTCCGTTTGTAGTTTCCACAATATAATTTTCCGACCCTATAAAGTATATATATTCTGGATCCTTATAGATAGCGGAGTCTATTAAGCCATGTCCATCTGTCTGTCGTCTGTCTGTTGAAATCAATTTTCTGAAGTCCCCAGATATCTTCGGGATCCGAATCTTCTGTCACACGTGCTTTCGAGAAGTTTGCTATTTAAAATCAGCAAAATCCGTCCATAAATAACGGAGATATGAGCAAAAATCCGGCAAAACCCCTGAAAATTTCATCAAAAAAACTAAGTGTATTAATATTGTTACGAATAATTTCATAAACAGATGGCGCTGATCAAACAAAGTGTTTAAGTGTGTTCTTAAACCGTAATATAAGTGTGTACAAAGACAGTGTGTTCATTTTTTTTAATTGTGACTCGTTATATTTTCTTAAACTACTTGACGCTTTATTTTGCAATTAAAAAGAATTCGGTTTATTTAAAGGAAATAAACCACCGTTTTTAAAAGGTAAAAACGTAACAATATAATATATATGTATGTATGTATATAATATAATTATGCATCCACAACAAAAGTGAAGGGTATTTAAAATTCGGCATAGCCGAATATAGCACTCTTACTTGTTTCTACTCTGTTTCTTAACTTGTTGTGAATATGGAAAAATGTTGTTTTAATTTTATAAATTGTTAAATTATTTGGAACAAATAATTCCAAATGAATGTTTCCTGTTAATTTGTCTTTATTCGTATAAATGTGTATGATAATGAAAAGAAAATTCTGTTTTGTACAACTTTTAATGAAAGTTGGTACAATTTGTAAATATCATTTACCATTCCTGATCCCTGTTATGCGCTGAATTAAATATTATTATTTTTAATCCCATCCTTTAGACAATAAACAGGTAAATTCTAATGGATTTTGTTTTATATACGAGTACTCTACCTGTCATCGGACCCTTCAATTTATATTATTATCTTACACTGCTTCTCAGAAGAAACAAAACATAAAAAGCTTTTAAAAGGCTATTGGACCCACCACTCAAATTAAATAAATGCCGGTTATACACCGGAAAATTTTTTTTTTTTTTTTAGTTTAATGGTATGTGTTAAACATATTCCCAGCATACCATTCTAGGAGCGCTCCGAAAAAGGAGTCAGAAAAAAGTCCAACTAAAAAGCATTTTCGGAGCGAAAGAAAAATTTGCTTAAAAAATTAATTTTTTTTTTCATTTTTATATATTTTATTTAAATGAATTCCATTTTATTTTGTTTTTACTGTAAATACAATTTATTTAATTTTTTCCATTTCTAATTTAGTTTATTTGTAAATGAATTCCCTTTTTGTTTAAGTAAAAAAAATGTGAACTTTTAATTTTTTGTATTTAAAATTGGAATAACTCTTTTCTGACATGATTTAAAAGCTTTTTCTTAGCTCAAAAAACCCTCATAAAAGACTCTTTTCTGGCATTATCTAAGAGCTCTTTCAGAGCCCAAAAAAACCCTTTCTGACGGACCATTTTCGAATGTAATGACCCTCTATTCTGAAGGTTTTCGGAGCAATAATGATTGTTTTTTGCGCTCATAAATACCATGAACGCTCCGGAAAAGGTGTCAGAAAAGAATCGTAATTGCCAATAATTTTTTCCAAAAAAAAAAAAGTTTATTGAATATTATTATATTGTTAAGTTTTAACTTTTTAAAAATATTTGTTTCTTTTTAAATAAATTGGATTCTTTTTAATTGCAAAAAAAAAACGCAAAGCATTTCAACAATTAGGGTCTTTAATTATTCAAATATAACTAATAACTATTTAAATAATTTACTTCCGAACCTAAATTGTGGTTTTAGAAAACACACTCATTTTATGTCCACTGAATCAAGACTAGAGCATTAAAAAAACCGACTTTTTTTAGAAAACCTGTTTGCGGGTTATTCAAAAAATTATATTTTCTACCAAATCTGTTTCGAAAAACTGAATCTCAAAAGAAGTTCGTGATACGTTAAATTTCTTTAAATTTTTAATTTTTCTTTTGAAAATAGTTATAAAAGATGCAAGTAAGAAAGTGTAGTCGGTCAAGCTCGACCATATAATACCCTACACCGAGTATATGCGCAAAAACTGTTTTACTAGGTGTTAGTTATATGGGAGATATTATGGACCGATAGACTAGGCGATAGTGTGCCGGCCTATCAGTCAGAGGGTCGATTCCCGCCAAAGACTCTGGGTGTTTTCTGCAGACAAGCCAAAAAGCTTCGCAGTTTGTGTTTGTTAAAAAAAAAATACAAATACAAATTTGTTGCCTTAAATTTTTGACTGATCTGGACCCATTATCCTAAAATTATACGAACAATTGCCTAAATTTGCCTATTATGCCTAAATTTTTAAGAGATTTACGAATTTCGACCAATTTGTAAACAATTTTCAAATGTTTTTATGTAAAATTTATTTGTGGCGAAATTTATATAAATCAGATATTTATGACCGATAAAGTCATATTTCGGAAGGACAATAGGTGAAATAATAATGGACCGATATCAAATAATTGCAAGCCCCAGCATCGTTGGGCCAAATATAATATCTTAAAAGTTTCGAACTGCAATTTGCGCACAAGGTTTACAGACAGCCTGCCAGGCGAACAAACATCGTCAAATCGGCTCAGGAAGTGATTCTAAGTCGACTTTATGGTGGATGTGGCACTAATATTTTTGGGCATTACAAACATTAACACAAATATAATATACTTTCCCATATCATGGTGGTGTATAAAAACCAGAATCCGATAAATAATTGTCAGATATCGGTTTGAAAACAGGATCCTTTAATGAAAGACGATTTTTGAATTTTTGCACTATTCAAGCGGAATATAAATTCTTAAGACCCAAAAGATCGATATTACCCAGAAAAGGCAAAAATTGTTTAGTATTTATCGGTGCCAAAGAACAAATTATTAGATGGCCTGCAAATAATGTTAAAGTTAACAAATAACATCATAAATTATGTTTTTTAACGGTGGTTTTCAATACAAATTTAAAATTTAGTGTTTTTTTGGTGTAGCCTAACTTACATACATAAATATATGTATTAATTTTCTAATGGTACATGCCCTGCAGTTATGCATTGACTACTTAAGTAGTAATAATTTTCATTAATGTCTTATTACTTGGCTGTTTTCAATTTATGAATTTGTTGGGTCATTTGCAACATATGTATCTATGTACTCTTTATACTGTAAAAAATAGTTAGTTGATTAGAGTTTTTGTAATTTATGTGGTATCATCATGTTGAAATATCTAGTCAATGATAGGTAAAATCACTAGTTTGAGACACCTTTCCAGTACTGCTCTATTAGGGGTAAAACATTTTCAAATAACCCTGGTCAAGTACTAAGCATTGGGACATAGAGAAATATTCAATGGTTACAAAAGTTCTATATATGTATCTTTACTTCGCAAAATAATTATTAAATTTTTCTATACCTTATGATTTGTTGTTATACTCTTATATGTATGTATGTATGAATGGATATGTGAATCTTTTATGGCCGAATTCACAGTCTTTAGTTAGATAATGACAAGGGCTTAATTAATGATTCTTTATTCCCAATGCTTAGTTTGCCATAAGAATAACAATTTATAGTTAAACAATAGTTAGTATTTTAGTTTACCAATGGTTAACTAATGACCGAGAATTCGGCCGTTAATGGCTTAAACAAGTCTTTGATGAATAAAATCCCATTGAATTTCTTTACACATGCACTCAATAAGTTTTTATGTTTCTATGTTTGTTTATATCTCAGTCTGTCTAGCGGTTCAAATGAAAGTGCTGTGAAAATAAAATAGAACTCCAAATCCATAAATACACATCTATAGATAAAGAGAAAAACTAAATTTAATAATCTTATTTTCCAACTCATTTTATTTACATTTCAGTGGTCACATAAACCTAATGTTGAACATATACACACACAAACTGAATCACTGGATTTCCACTTTATTTCTGTTCATTTTCATGTCCTTCCACACACACTGTTAGACATGTTAACACACTCACACAACAGCCAAATCCCAACAAACATATATTTAAGCGTTTCATATATTATGTTTTTTATATTTTTCATACCTATTGAAAATTGTCAGAAAACGCTCCACGTCTTGTTAAGATAGTTATTGATTTCAAATTACTTCAAATTCTATATTAAATCAATTAATTAAATTATTATTATTAAATTATTCTCAGTCTGCTATATAATATCAAATCTGCCTGTTTGCTGGGTTCTTGAATCTTCACTCTTGTGTTAGTGCGAGCGTGTGTGTGTGTGGGAATGTATACCGTGATTAGTAAAAGTGGTGTCACTGCAAACATGCTGTCAAACATTTTAAGGCTTGCTGTGATAAACTAGTCTTTATTTCCGTTTGCCATCCAATATGAATGGATTATTTTTCCAATTTTGTTTTTATTTTATTTTCCTCTTTAAACACGGCTGTGTGAACATACATACATACATTGCTACAACTTGAACACATACCTATAGACACATTCATACGCACATATTTACGTTTCTATCAATGGATAAATGTCGGGGGAAAATAGTTAGGTTTAGCAACGTTAACGACGGACAGCGGTAAAAATTGTTGTTGGTCAGTTTGTCTTGAAATCATACAAGCAGAAAATATTTAACCGGTCAGAATGTTAGCCAACTACGAAAACAATGGCAGGGAATATAGGGTTAATTTTTGTTGATTATCTCTTTCCACGTAGTTTTTGGAGAAGCCCATAAACATATTACAAGTTCAACAGGCACACGTATATGGGTCAATTTGAAAAAAAAAAAACGCACTGATGAGATTTGTGGTACAATTGTACCAAATTTGGTACATCAAAACTTTATTGGTATGTTTCAGTACAGTTCATCCCTTTTTGGTACAATTTTTTTTAACGCGAATTCACTTTTCAGGTGTCGTTGAGAGCACAGCTGTTCTACTTTTTTTTCTTACTTAGAGAGAGAAATGTCAAAAGTTGCTTGTGTTTTTGACATATTCAGTGTTGCCAGAAAATGAATTTAAAAATATGCCAAAACTTAAAAAACTAAGTGCTAAAATGTTCTACAGAAGAAAAAATAAGTGCTAAATTTTTTCAATGTAACAATACAATTTTTATTTCAAATGTTACAAATATAAATTATATTTTTTTTTTTTCTAATTTTGTTCATAACAATTATGACTTTAGCATAATTTTTAAAAATTTCAATGCATTTTCGAGAAACAAAATGCTAAATCTAGCACTGAAAGTGCTAAAATGGCAACACTGGACATATCGACCAACGAAAGCAACAAACAAAATTTGAAAAATTGTTTTACGTTTTTAAGTTTTCTTTCTGTTATTTTGTTTTTATTGAATGAATTATGAATTCTTAATATATGCTTTTTTATTTAATAGCGAAATTTAGGTACAATTTTTGGCAATTTGGTACAATTTTGCCATTGAGACGGTACAATTTAAGAATTGTAAGATCCCAACAGTGCTTTACACTACTATTTTAGGTAAAAAAAACAAAACAAAAATGTGAGAGTGATCAGCGAGGAATATGTAATAAAAAAAACGAATTCTCAAATTTGTATGTTTGTTTTTTTTTTTGTTTATTGAGAATGGTGTTTTGTTTCTCCCTCTGACTGCTTTCATACAAAAGCATGTGTCCTCCGTTAGAATTTTTAGTAAACAATGTAATCTAAAATCAAGAAAAAAGTAAATATGCAAAATTTAATAACAGTTTTCAAATTATTGTGTTTCTTTCTTGTGTTTTGATTTGTTATAGTCGTCAAAACTTAATTAGTGTGAATTTAACGTTGCAAAGAAAGGTTGTCCCCACAATTTGCATTGAGCGTCACTTTTTTATAACTCAAGTAATATTAATGGTTTTCAATTTGCATTTAAATAAAGTAAATAACGTAAGGAAAGTACAAACTTTAATTATTACAAAAGTGGAAAAGTAAAAAAAAATCTATTAAAAAAAGTGTGCATTTGCGTAGTTTTTGTGAAAACCATGGTAAGGGCGCGATTAAATTTCATGAGCGTAACGCTAATTTTTTTAAAAGTGAATATATTAAATGTAAAAAATTGAAGTTGACAATCATTGTTTACATGGTTTCGCTAATTTGTTTATAATTTGTGAATTTGAGAAATAAATTGCCTACGAAAAAAAACCAAAATAGGGAAAAATTTCATTATCATCACTTTTGAAATATATTGCTTCATAGCTTAAAATGCTTAATTTTGATTTTATTTTTTAATTTTCAAGAGTAAAACAACAAAATGAACGGCGGCTGAAAGAGCACGGATATCGAGAGAAAATAAAGCGCGAAATGACGAATATAAAATAAAGAAGAAAGAAAGGTATAATCGTGGTATATTTGCGTTTAATTTTTATTGTTACTGATTGATTCTGTTTTTGTCACAAAGTTTTGTCATATCATGAAGTTTATACAGATTCAGAATAAGAATTCGAATAAAAATTTATAAATTAAATTAAGTTAAGTTAAAGTATTGTTTGCGTCAAATATTTACTTACTTATGTGTTTAAGTTTCTTCAAGAATTACTTCCATTTTTCCATTTTTGTTAAAGACATCAAAGAATATGTACATTTTTAGTTTTGTATGGAAATTTTTGTTTTTTGAAGAAATTTTGTTTTTTTTTTTATTTACTTTTTGTAAAAGAATAAACTTTTTTTCGTTAAACTTAAAATTTGGCAGTATTTCTTTACGTGCAACAAAAATCACTTGAACGTCACAAAATATCTTAAGCGTCACACGTAGTTTTTTTTTTCTTAAAACGCTTATAATTGCAGTTTTTTAAATACATTGTTACAAACCTATTACTTTGCAAGTAACCTCTAAGTTTAAGTCTTTTTTTAATAAAAATTTACATATTCTCATCTTAAAATTTTAAAATAACTAGTCATTTAAAAAAAAAATTACAACCAAGTTGAATCGTGATTTTTTGTTTATAATCGAAAAGATGATTTTCGCAAAAGTCATTTTTGGGAAACAAAAGAACATCGTAGTAAGCTTGAATTTCAAATATTTTAGCACTTTTAGCGATTTTTTATACATATTTGGTGTATGAAAGCTCAAGATAGAAATCATAGAAAACCTAAAAAAAATCCGAAAATATTGATTTTTTTGAGAGCCTAAAAGTACCACCGGATTCTTCATCAATTTCTTCATAAATTGGCCACTCTTACAGGCGAATTGAAAAAACTTTAAAAACAAGCAAAACAAAACTCGTTATGTATATTTTTTTTTTAAACTGTTCCATACTCATTCTTGTAATTTGTATGTACAATGCAATGTATGTGAATTTAAGGGATACTTAAACTGTAGAAATATAATAAATATTAAATATATTCCCTGTTATTGTATGAAGGCGAATGTATAAACGCACATTCAAATGCTTAAGCATTTATTCATTCATATATTCATGAATTGCAACAATTGACAGTGAATTTATATAGAATTGTGAATAAGGTCTATTTCCGGGAGATGGTTGTTTATATTTGAAATAAGAAATCATATTGCATACAAAGTGTATTTGTAATACACGTAAATGAAAAGAGTTGGGTCGAACATTTGCAAACACTCGCCATTAGACAAATCGGAAGTTGATTGGCATAAACTAAACCAAAATGGATTTTGATTGAACAGGAAACGTAAGTTTTTTTTATTCTATCCTGGCATTTAATGTCAAATGTTTTAGTATAATATGTATATGAAAATTATGTTTATTATAATGTAAATAAAATTTCTAATAAACAGCGATTATTATTGAAAAGGCTCACAACTGTGTTACTTGAATGGCATTTGGAAATTAATGCGTATCAGTAAAGTAGAAGATACTAGGGATAACTCGTTAATCGGCGTTCATGATTACTGAAACCACAATGGTAACAGCATACGGATTAAATTTATCCGAAGAAGCTCGAGATGCTCTTAACAATTGTATACCATATGACGTCAAAGTAATTACTTCTATATATCGCACTTGTGCTAGAAATCCGAAAATTCGTCAAGTGTTATGCACCAACGGAAAGTTCCCTACAGATAATACTTTCATTGCAATCTACCTGATGATATTATAATATTAATGGTCGAATTTAAAGAGTAACTTATCAGTTCACTCCGGTGAAGAGGTAATAATGGGATGGAGATTGCGGAGTTCTCCGCGAAACTAAGCTAAATAATAAGCTCTTGATTAGCGACACGATATTTACTTGCAGAACAGTACCAGACAAAATGACAGAGAACCATACATCTGGTTGTTTGGTATATCCAATTGAAAGTTGCCGAGATTAGTAAATCAATATGCAATAAGTTTGATGTTTAAAAAATCAAAACTTAACAAATTCATCAGGTCTGGCCCTACAACGAGCTCAATCGACAATATAGCGCCTAAAATGCTAAAGTGGTTTCACAACAGCATAATACATCTCTCAATCGAAGACTTTGCTGAAGACCAAAATATGTCTCGCATTAAATAAGGTAATTATTGAACAAAACATAATCAACTGACTCACAGACACAGGAACTCTTCAGACAGCATTTTTCCCTCAAATATTTTCTGAAGATCACGAAAACAGCATGAGGATAATTATTGAACAATCTGCCGAATGATATTAAACATTTCGATAAATGTGTTGCAGCAAAGCTTATTTAGGGTGCATTATATAATGCTTTCCATGGCACTGACCTAAGCATTTTCTTCACCTGTTACCAGTTTCTCTTTATTGCCGTTCCAGAAGAGAACGAAGGGTTAAGATGTAGAGAAACCCAATAACTTGAAAGTCTGGGATACGAATATACTCTAACTCGTTCCGAATATACTTATAAGGTTTCAGCATGCTAGTTAGAACTCCTAGAACAATGTCGTTTGCACGAAATTAAATAAACGTACCACAAAGTTCATCATTTGGAAAATCCTTAGACTTCCAGACTTTGTATATCGATTATACTTTCATTATTTGTAAAGAAAAGTAGTCAATAAGGCCCAACATTCCTTCAACCTCTTCTCTTATGCAATCTACAAGTCCTTTGCATACGTTTTTTTTTATAAAAAAATAAATACCTATTGTAAATTCAAATCCTCCATGATTACTCATAGCCCCCATACAAATATCTTCTCAGAATATGGCTTACTAATAAATAAATGCCTATAAAATTGGAATATCAATAAGGTCCACTTCCGAAATTCACTTTAGTACTAATATCTATCTCAAATATACCAATATTACGTTGAAATTCGACTTGAGATATCCCCATATTCATAAAATTTATTGTTCCAGTATTTAAGAAGTTCGGCCCATGATTTGTTATAGCTGTCATATAAGGACCATTTCCGAAAAACAAATTAAGCCACAAAAATGTATAAAATAAATATCGATATCGAAACAACTTTTATATGGATCAGAAATTTTAATCCAGAAATCAGATTACTATCGGTTATACGGCAGTTATGCCACTGGATTTTGTAGGTGTCAGTTAGCTTCTGAATTAATTCCACTTCCGAGCATAATAACCAACCATACAACTCTTGTAAACAGAGTTATTTAGATGAAATTTAACCAAAATAAGCCTAAAATACGTAGAAATCACATTAGTGGATACAGGATTTTGAAGCTATCAGTCCAAAATTGGTCCACTTATAATATGCCACCCATAAATCTCCTCTAAATAATGTTATTGAGATTAAATTCAACCAAAAGAAGCCTCACCTTATAATACATATTACCCATTTTTATACTCTATTTTTTAATTTGTTATTCACAATGTTTTTTTTTTAATTTTATAAAGTGTTAAATTACACTCAAGATTCAGAATTTTGCCTTTTATTGTAGCCATAGGCAAATATTGCCCGATCGAAACTCTTGTGCTAAGTTTAGTCGAATTATCTTCTAAACTGTGATATATATTTTGACCACTAGAATTGCATTTGAACAGACAGCAACTAGACTGAACTATGATCATCAATTCAAAATCGACTCAGAAATTTGGTGTTAGAACATTATTTAGCAGTTGAAAACAGAAGCACCTATGGTGGTGTATAATATAAAAATTGTAAAATTTATAACGATTTATATTTTTATAATATAATATATTTTTGTAAATATACATTTAAATTTCAGAATATTTGAATTTCTGTTATAATTAGGTCAACATTAATTATAAATAATGTTTATCGAAAATGTATTATACTAACATCTATGTATACATATGTATACGAGTATGTATTTCAATTTAAAAAAAGTTACTTTGCAAACCAGTAATAAAAACAAAAAATATGTACCTAAGAAACTAACAAGTAAAAGTTTATATTCGGCTGTGCCGAATCTTATATACCCACCACCAAATACCAGTAGTGTGATCTATGAATACTTGAAAGTAATTATACCCTACACCACAATAGTGGGGAGGGTATATAGGATTTGTGCTGATGGTCCAACACCCACCTTAAAGTATACTGATCGATTAAGAATCAATTTCTCAGTTGATTTAACGATGTCCGTCAGTCTGGCTGGCTGACTGTCCATGTAAAGCTTGTGCGCAGAGTACAGGTCGCAATTTTAAAGATATTTTGATAAAATTTGGTACGTGATATTTTTTCATCCCAATGATGGATGAGATTGAAATTAGTAGAAATCGGTCCATTATTTCACCTGGCCCCCATAGAAATTTCCTCCCGAAATTGGGGTTTACCGATCATAAATATTTGAATTATGCAAGTATACAAACAAATTTCATCACAAATGAGTGGTAAGTGAAGCCAAATCAGATCTACAAATTTTGTGCAGATCTGTCCATAATTACTCGTAGCTCCCATATAAGGCCCACTTCCGAAAATTACTTTAAAGAGCATAACTCTAAAATGTTGGTATCAAAATAATATTTAACACAAATATATTTCATATGTATGCAAATAAAACGGTACAATTTTATTATGATCTGTCCATAATTAGTCGTAGCTCCCATATAAGGCCTACTTTCGAAATTCAGTTTACCGATCATAAATTTCTTAAAAATATTGGTATTCAAATAAAATTTGACACGAGTAAGTTTCTTATATGTATACAGAAATAATGACAGCTAATTTTGTAATGGTCGGTCCATAATTAGTCGAAACTCCCATGTAAGACCCTCTCCGTAATTCAATTTAAGCTCCATAAATCTTTAACATACATAATGTTTATATTCACAGACATCATGACACTCAATTTTTGGATGATCGGTCCACAATAGGTTATATCTCCCATATAACGCCCATTTCTGAAAAACTGTATAATAATATACTGGGTGTAGAGTATTATATGGTCGGGCTTGACCAACTATACTTTCTTACTTTTAATACTAATAGCTTAGCATTTTATATATTATTTGAAAGACAATTTTACGACCAGCATAATTCATTTCAAATGTTTCGAAATTTTATCTAATTTTGACCATTTAAAATTGATGTAATTAACAATTCTCACCATAATTTAGAGAGTTTGTCTGATATTTATAACCATCTTGAGTGTAATTTTACAATTTATAAAATTATAAAAACAATTTTCCATATTCCCCACAAGTTAAGAAACAGGATATAAACGGACCACTTACGGACAAATAGCTTCTAAATCCAATATCCAGTAATGTGATTTGGTTGAAATTTATCTCAATAACGTTATTAATACAAGTTGTATGCTTGGCTGTTATAATCGAATGTGGACTTAATTTTTAAGGTATTGCCAAATATGGACCGACACCTACGAAATTCAGTAGCATAATTGCCGTATATCCAATTATGTATGATTTCTGAATTAAATTTATTTAATTTATACACATTTTTATGGGTTAAATTCTTTTTCGGAAATGGGTCTTATATGGCAGCTATGGCACATCATGGTCGATCTTCTTAAATTTTGGAACAGTGAATTTTATGCATATGAGGATATCTCACGTCGAATTTAAACGTAACAACGGTATATTTAAGATAGTATTAGTACTAAAGTGAATTTCTGAAGTGGACCTTATGTGACGTATATAGTCAAATATGAACCGATATTCTCAAAACCCAGCAGTTTGATTTTTGCATGTATGTAAATGATCCGTGTAAAATGTTGGATCGGTATCGTTATTTATAAGCCCCCTTATTCATAAAAACTTACAAACTTCCATTCAAAATTTGCTTTATAAACCTGTTGTAAGTTTTATGAATAAGGCCAAAGATATATATAAAGATAAATAAATTACTTTTTTGGATGTGGTCCTTATAAGGGAGCTTTGACTAATTATAGACCGAGCATCAAAAAATTTAGTACAACAATTTATATATCTATAAGAATTATTTGTGTCCAGGTAACTACATTTCTACCATATTTATACGTATTTAAGTGAATTTTAGATGTGGACTTTATGCCCCATGGTCAAACATGGACCGAACAAAACAAAATGACACCTATTTTTGCCGAATTTTGTATTAATATTCCAATTTTATAGGCATTTATTTATCATTAAGCCATATTTCGAGAAAACATTTGTATGGGGGCTGTGAGATATCATAGACCGATTCTTACTATTTACCCCAAACTTTCTTCTTTAATCAGAAAAATAACGTGTACAAAATTTCATGGCAATATCTGCAATATAAGTATTTAAAAAAATTGCAAGAAAAATGTTTAAAAATAGCAACTGTTTATGGAGGTTGTCTCATATTTAGGTCCATAACTATTGTTCTACTATACCGATTTTCCTGATTATTAATACCAAACTGCTAAGGAGAACTACAAGGTGGCGCAAAAGTAAACTTCCGATGTTTTTTGGCTGTAATTAAAAAAAAATGAAAAACTTTGATTCTTCTTGTGGCTTATTTTTATTTGGTCTTTTAATTTTTTTTACATCAAGTCGAGAATATGATGTCATGTAAATGGCCGCCGCTACAGTTGATTGTCATTTGAGCCCTTTTTATGGCATTTTTCATCACTTTGGCCAAAACTTCCGGCGATAGGTCCTCACATTCTTGACGGATATTGTCTTTAAGAGCTGCAAGAGTCTGAGGCTTGTTGACATAAACCCCACAAAAAGAAGTCTGGAGCGGTCAAATCAGGCGATCTTGCTGGCCAGTGCAAATCGCCAAAACGGGAAATGGATCCTTCAGCATATCGGCTGTGGCACGTGCAGTGTGTGCCGTTGCACCATCCTGTTGGAACCACATGTTTTCCAATCCCAATTCATCAAGTTGCGGCAAAAAGAACTCGTTGATCATTGCTCTGTAGCGCTCAGCATTCACAGTAACCGTTTGGCCCGCGACGTCTTCGAAGAAAAAAGGTCCGATGACTCCTCCAGCGAAAACAGCACACCATACAGTGACTTTGTGCGGGTGTAATGGCTCTTCGTGGGTTACACGCGGATTTTCAGTGCCCCAGTGTTTCACCAGTAGGCGTTGGACGGCCAGGAAATCTGCGACGAAATTCACGTTGTGCCAAAGTCACCGACCGATTATTGGTCAAATAATTAGTCAGCAATATTCCGCGTTCTGGAGCAGTGTAGCGTAACATTGTTTATTAACGTGTATTTTGCATGTGTTTACTACACAAATGTCAAAACAGAACAGACATTAGGGGCCAATCGAAAAATTTATAGCATTTTCTGATAAGAGGATTACTTTTGCGCCACCTTGTATAAATGGTTTTTTGTAACCTCTGTTGATTTTGGTTTTGTCTTTTGGACGTGAGAGTGTTTTACAGAGACAAACAGACAGACATAGCTCAATCGACTGAGAATTCCATAAGGATCAATAATATATATACTTTGTTGGGTCTCAGATAAATATTTTTCAGTGTTACACACGGAATGACAAACTTATATATACCCTTCATTCACCACTTATGGTGGTGGAGGTTGTAATAAATAATATTCAAAATTCCATGACATTATCTGCATTATATTTGTAGATATTAGCAAAAATTATCTGAAAATATCGAGGTCGTAAGAAACTTTGGTTTATAACTCGAATCCTACTGAGACGATTTTGCCCATTCTGAATACCAAACATTTTGATGGAACAAAGTTTAATTCAATGTTATTGGCAGCTTTTGTGGGCATCAATGATTAGGAGGAGATTATAAAATTGAAATTACATGTGTCTAGCTTCATGTGATTGGCATGGTCCGGCAACTAGTAATTATTTTAGTGTGATATATGAGAACAATGTCGGATATACAGATATTCTGTATTTGACACAGTAATCCGAACTATTTATAGCCAAAAATGTGTGCCGAAAATCACATACAAACGCCTTGGAACATTGCTAAATACTTGTGTAAAATAAATTTGTTGATAAAAAACGCTGAAACACTTTTAAATATCTTTGAACAGAAATCTCAAATACATTGACCAGCCCCTGTTTGTGTCTGCATGGGCATTTGCGTCATTCAAAAAGCTGTGTATCAAGCATTTATTGTTTCGATGTCTGTCGTTTCATATAAATTGTTGTTTTAGACAAAAAAAGGTCAGTAGAGGATAAGTTGATGGTGATTTTATGACAAAATTAAATTTTTTTGACAAACCTTACAACTACAACTTGCAGCGGCAAGGACACAAATATGTACGCATGTATTTTGGTGTTGCTTTGTTTTGTCCAAAAGTTCAAAACTTTCAATTCCTTTTAATATTTAAGACACAAACAACATCGAACAGAACAGCACAACTGTGTTTACTGCACGTATCTAAAACCAAACATATTTGTAGTTAGGATATATGAGTATATCATGCTTTAAACTCAATTTTTGTACAAAACTTTAAGCGTTCTAAAATTGTACATGTTGATTTTTTTATAACAATTCCTTAAAAAAGTCTCTGTAAATTATATATTTTGTTTGTACCCAAACAAATTTTTCCAGACATGAAAATACCACTACATATACATATAAATAAAGTTTGTCTTTATAACTAATTTAATGGTTCAAGGTTGGAATTTAATATTTTTTTACATAAATTCTAATAAAAATATTTTATTTGTATTAACGGAATTTTGCCAAGAATAAACTAAATATGCTATAGGCATATGCGCATTCAGTATAAGTAGGTATACATGGTAAAATCTACATATCGGTGGCTAAAATAAAATAATAACAAAAACCATTTGTTTCCTAAAAATAAAAACGTAGTTGCTTACAAATCAATTGTACAAATTTATATCCGACTAATATATTTATGCTATAATACATTTACTGCCTGAGTTCCTGCGAAAATAGATCAAAAAATTGAGATAATATTTTTCCCGTATTTCTTAAGTAAGAGCAAAAAACAATTTAAATGTATTTAATACAATTCCACTGCCATCAGTAAATCTATATGTTCGTGTAACTTTTATTTTCGAAATAAAGAAATAAATTTGAATAGGTCCATGATTTTATATAGACCCTACCAAACGTCCTCTCTGAAGAGTGCCAGAAAGCTAAAAGAATGTTTGTATTGTATTTAAATTACAAAAATTAAGAAAGTTTTGTACCTATATAGCCCTATATTTTACATATATCTGAGTATGTTTTAAATGTGAAGGTGTCAAGATAAAATTAATAACAAATCTGATGGATCATAGTTCGGTCTGTTATTTAACAATAACTCTCATATAATTATAGCCCGAGAAGTCTCAAATACATATTCAAATACAAATACTCTTTTTAATATTTTATTTTTTATTGAATTTTTATGTTTAGAAATTCGCAATGATTATTAACATTTTAAATTAAATTATAAATATGGTTATTATTGCCAATGCAACATTCAATAAAAGTCAGTTAAAGAGCCAATGTTTTAATTTTTAAAAAACGTATGTGGCCTTCAAAGAATATTAACTCCTTAGCAACACACAGAAAAAAATAAAAATGAGTTTCAATTAAAATATTTGTGGAATCAACTAAAAATTTAATTGAAATCGGACCTGTAAACAAAATGATAGTATCAATTAAAAAAAATGTGAGATTTAATTGAAAATATCAGAAAAAGTAATTAAATCAATTAAAATTTTAATTGAAAATTGTTTTAAAATCAATTAAAGGTTTAATTGAAACAAAAACATGATTTTTTTTTCTGTGCAGGATTTCGATGATTTCGTAATTTTTCCATGTAGTTTAAAGTGAAGAATTTGCTCTTCATATGGATTTTACAGTTCATAATGTAAGTTATTAGTGTAAAGAGTTTTGATGAATCCCCCCAGCTGGATCCCATACATTGGTTTCATAACTGCCTTGTACAATAGGAACTTGTAGTCCAGGTCTAGGACTTGTAGGTAATAAGAATGTTATTTGAATATTAGTCATTCGTGCCAGACTTTGTCAAGTTTTTAAGAGATATCTTTATAAATAATGTTCAGCAAAATTGTTTGCCATAGAATGCTTTTTGAATAAGGTTTGTTATTCTATGTAGCTCACAAATGAGTATAATATACCTATGTAATACAGGCGATATTAAAAACGCAATCTTCTTTTAAATTATTCATTAAATCATTTTATTCGGAAATTTATGATCTTCGTCTTTGGCAATTATCTACGAGTATTTTGAAATAGTCAGATAGTTCCTTTTTTATACATAAGTATATTTACATTACTATTAGGCATATGTGCAAATGTGCAGTTTGCAGTGCAGTTTGGCCAATAGTTAGTCACAGCTCCTATATAAGGCCAACTTCCGAAAATAACTCCATTAAATTTGTTGATATCCAAATAATATTCAACACAAATATATTTCATATATAAGCAAAATATTTGGCCAAATTTTATGATTATCGGTTCATAATTAGTCATGGCTTCCATATAACGACCATAAATCTCTTAAAATATTGGTAGACAAATAAAATTCAACAAAAATAGGTTTCATCATTAAGACTCACTTCTAAAAATCACTTTTAGATGCATTAATATATTAAAAAGTTTTATATCGAGATATAATTTAATACAAATAACACTTATATGCCACACATTTTTTAATGATCGGTTCATAATAGGTCATAGCTCTCATAAAGCCCATAACTGAACAACTGTTTTGCACATACATATGTATACTGAGTGTAGGGTATTATATAGTCGGACTTGACCGACTATACTTTCTTACTTATTTTTCCTTGTAAATGATACACAATGGAATGGCGAAATATTGAAAATTAAATACACTTTTAAAAACTTTGTAAATCTAACCCTAAGCTCAATAAATTATAAATAAAATGAATTAAAAAGGTCGAAAAAACAGACTCGCCACCACGTGGCAGTTGCAGTGTTCAATACTCAATTGACGGCTTATAATAATAAACCATAGATATGTTCATTAGGGGTACAACCAAAATAAGGCCCTATCACCACGCTGTAGCCGATGTTGTGCTGAAACCAAAAAAGGTTTCTTCAGGTCATTTCGGAACAAAAACGTTCCGCGACGAAGCCGATTCCTGAACGCTCCTTAAGATTTTTTTTTATTTTTTCAAAATTTTTTATTTTTTCAAAATTTTTTATTTTTTTCAAAATTTTTTATTTAGTAATTATTTAACTATTTACATTTCTTAATGTAATTATATGATTATAATCAAAATCACAATCTAAAAACTATCTTTGTGAAGTGAAATTAACTTAAGATTAAGAGTTCGTGTTGATTTGCATTGGGGGAAAATATCTTGTACGACTTTGATGGCGCGTTCCGCATAAATGTTGCTGCGTTGTGTTTTTATAATTCTTGATTCATCTTTCACCCAATGTCTTAAAAAGCATTTCTGAGCATTAGCAAAGCCCGTTAATGATTTGTTTAAGGCTTCGAAGTCATTTTTATTGTAACAATGGTCTGAAAACCAAATTTTGTACCAAGGGCCACATATAAATTCGCATATTGCATATAATTTACTACGATATTATTAGCGTAGGTAAGTTGCAATATTTTATCACGATTAATTGAATTTATACAGAATATTATTCAATATGCACTACATGGTATGGATAGGGCCATTTTGATATTTTAAAAAATTGTAAAAAAGTTGTTCCCCTAATGTTCATACTTCACTCCAGCGCATTGAATCTTCTATAGCTGTAGTAGACGTAAATGTTACTGCTAAATACAATGGACTTTCCGTATTCTGGATTGATATATATGTTAAAAATGGACCTATTTTAATTAATTTCCACTTGTCATTTGTGTGACACATTTAGATTATTAGTCATTAGTCAAACGCCTTAAATATTAACCAAGTTTTTTACACAGACTTACAGGCATGTCACATAATTCGATCGGAATGGTTTCAATTCGTTTTTACTTTGCGTTCTCTAGATTCCGATCGATTTTGTTTATTACCAAAAAAAAAAAAAAATTTAAATCTCTATTTTTAACCTAAAAACAAAAAAACATGAATTTTTTTAATAAAAAATGCAACGAAAGCGAACAAAAAGAGCGCTAACAAAGAAATTTTAAATAAAAGTGAACAAAATTTTCTAAAAATTTCCAGAATTTCAATTGTTGCTGTTTTTAAGGAACAAAAACATCAAAACGCAGTTGAAAAGTCCCGGTTTACATGATGAAATTTTTGTAGCTGCGATTCTTGTTTTGTAGGCGAGAGCGGTGAGTCGTATTAAAAGGGGTACACATATGCATGTACTCGTCAGACACGCTTTGTTCCCTCATTCGTTGTTTTTTATTTTCATACATGTATGTATGTATGTGCTAGCTACAATCAAATACATGTGTTTATTTAAAATTTTTTTGTTTATTTTGAAAAGGAATTGTCAAAAAATATATACAAACATGTATACATCCACAAAAAATCTCTGCAACAAAAATTTCACAATGTAGACGCAAATACAATTTTAAAGAAGATACGACAAGAATCGCGCGACAAAAATTTCATAATGTAAACCAGGACAAAGCTACGAAGAAGAAATTCCTCCGTCATATTCCAGTGCTGTATAAATATTTTTAACTTTTGTAATTTTTTGATAAAAGTTTTCTTGTTGCTGACACCAACTTTGAAATTTTTAAAATTTAGTAGAAGTATCAATGAGAGAACTAAAAAAACAATGAAATAATAAAATTAATTATTTAATTGTCCACTATATATTAGTAGTATAATTTTTTTTCAGTATAAAATCATAAAAAATAACAACCTCTTCAGAAATCCAAAGTGGTTTCATTCCGAAAAAAAAAATTCGTTTTTCGTTTTCTAAAGACTCAAACCCACTTTCGATCGGAATTGAGTTCTGTGACATGGCTGTTAAAAATACTTTGGAACACCAAATTCTGTGAAGATCCATTACAATTTTACTTTAGTTTCCATAAATGATTATGGAGTTGGTATGTGGTATCATATAGTTGGATATGCCCGACAATACTTTCGTAGTTGTTTATGTACAAGTATATTTCTTATATGTTCGAATAATCGAGGACAAAATGTAATGTTAACTGGTTAAATGTATCTTTTTGTTCTGGTATATGGTAAGATTAATAATTATTGAGAATGATTAGTGTCGATGGTGATGCCAAAGACATTTTTCACTAGCACTATCAAATGGAGGATTTTATATATGTATTTGAATCTTAATCTTCAGAAACTAAAATATATTAGACGCTTCCATAATCATAAAATTTGGCCAAATATTTTGCTTATATATGAAATATATTTGTGTTGAATATTATTTGGATATCAACAAATTTAATGGAGTTATTTTCGGAAGTTGGCCTTATATAGGAGCTGTGACTAACTATTGGCCAAACTGCACTGCAAACTGCACATTTGTTTGGATACTTTTATAAATCACACATTTATTACTATGGTTGGGATGGGGGCTAGGTAAAATAATGGACCGATTTCATGCAAATTCGATCCCAATCGTCCTTGAGCCGAAGTTCACATTAAAACATCAGCAAAAATCCAATATACCCTCCACTATGGTAGTGTAGGATTTAAATATGCTTATAACCTTCATTTTTTTTTTAAGTTGCTACATAAGTTGTGTTTAACATTTCCGATTGCGTTTCAACAAGCCGTACATTTTGTAAGTTTCCAAAGTAACGCATACATACATCGACACAAATCTTATCTCTGCTGCTGTTGCCTCTCATTTTGCTGCTAAGAAGTTCACAAAAAAAAACTAATGCATAGAATAAAGTGTATAAAGTTTGTGTTACCATATATTTGTGGCTGTATATGTGTATGTATCGGTGTGTTGGTATAAGTATGTGTGTAATTTCTTTGTGTGTTGATAGGAAAAACTTTACTAACCATTATCCTGTAGTATTGAGAGAATGAGAGAATAGTTGTTGCTTAAATGTTAAAAACTAACTGTTCATGAATGAGTAGTTTAACGTCATTATTATCATCTTCATCGTCGACTTTGGTTGGTGGTCGTTGTTATTAGCAACCATAAGATACAAATTGAGTTTTCTCTTTTTATAAAAACATAATTTTCTATTTTTTCATACAAATATAAAATTAATTACATTACTTTACAAAAAACAAAACGAAAAGTAAATACACTTTGCAAAAGCTCATTCGTGTACAGTAAAAGTCTATTGAAAGGGAACTTATAGAAGTTTTATAATATTATAATAATTAGCACTAATTTATTCTTAAATTACAGAATTATAATAAAATGTACTAGATTTCGATTACATGTATTTAATGCTAAACCCCAAACGGGAAATTAATTAAATACCATTTTTTTATCAACACGTCTATCTATTATCTATCGCTGAATCGATTTTACTTTATTAAAGAAAACTATTAATAGTTCTTTTAGAATAATTGCAAATGTAAATTCAGATTATTGCTCAAATATGTATAAATAAACTAAACTTCTAAAAGTTCTATATAAAACTTTTTAAAAAGAGATCAACGATTTAAAGGAAAAGTAAGTTCTTTCAATAAAATTTGTTAGGGCTCCACTAGGACTCTAAGCCTGGTTGAAACCATCAGGATATACAAGAATTTGTATTTCCATGCTTAAAATGTTAATTTTATTTTCAAACAAAGATTTTCAACCTATTTACCTTTAGCAATAACCTTCATGCGACGAATTTGATATTATATATGCATTTATCATACATTTGTATTCAAAATACATTTAATTGTGTCCTTTTTCATCGTATAGATTTCATGATAATGAATTATTCAAAAATTGCAAAAATAAATAATTAGTAAAAATAAAGATTTCATCAAATTTTCGAAAAAAAATTTAAAAATGCACTGAAGGAACGCACCAACTAAGGAATTTTTTGCACAAAAAATTTTAAAAAGCACCAAAAATGGTGCGAAACGCACCAAGTTGACAACGCTGATAATATCGCCTAAAAATATGTATATTAAAAATATTAGGTTGTGTTTAAATTTCTAGCATATTTAAGAACCACATAACGAGTATTAATTCTGTTTACTAAAAACTCAGTTTTAATAATGAACAAAGTATAAAACTGATGGAAAATTCTATCTTAAATTAATATCCTCTTTTGTACAAATTTCTATCACAAATGTTAACATGCTGTTTTAGGTTCATTTTTATTGTTAAAATTTAAATTAAGTTCTGCATAATTTATGATTTGTCTCCATCAGTCGAATTTTAAAGGGGTTAATTTAATGTTTGCTCACACTCGCAAACATATTTCTAAGTAGAATTTGTGTTTGTAGAAGAAAAGTGTAATAAAAATGTAAAACGTTTTTTCCTTTATTTTAACGTTTTTATAACTATAATAATTTGCTCTTCCTTCACCTTTTTTAATAAATCTTTTACATACATTATTCATGGTCATTGAAATTGTAGGTTTTTTTTTATTAAAACGGACGAGTCATAAACTCTGTCAAAAAATTAATTATGAATTATAGGCATATTCATTGAAATAATTTGTTTGTCAAAATTCAAAGAGTATAATTTACTAACACATACTAATACAATACATATTAATTTGATCTTAATAGTAATTTCCGAAAACAAACAACTTGTGCAAAATAAATTATGGTAAATCCTTTTTTCAGTGAAAACCTTTTAAATCAATCGAAAAAATTCGGCTTAAATAGAATCTGAAGTTTAATTTACAAATATTAAAATAACACAATTTGCTTAACTCAATCACATGACACACACGTTTCATCCATGGTATTTAGGAACCACTGCTAAACATTTTGATTTCTAAATTTACAGTAAATCTACAGTATAGAATTCTAGGAAAACCTTCATGTAAAGCATTGAAGATGTTCATTTAAACCTGGCCAATTTCAAAATACATACATATGTATATATTCTCCAGATTAAAAATTTTGCAAATCTAACTTCAGATACAGAATCGTTATTAAATTCAATTCGTTATGTTACTGGATGTAATTCGATTATTATTTATATAAATATAAATATGAGCCATATTAAATCAATATTCAATTTTTGAACCTTAACACAATTAAGACGGAAGGTTGACAAAGAATACCTTAAAAATATTTTCAAATGTCAATTTTATGGTTTGAGTTGTGTGCCAGTTGACGACTAAAGGAGCAATTTTAATTCAATCAATAACATATTTACATCTACATATAGATTTACAAGTGATAACAATTCAATTATTATACACATCCATACAGACATACATATGTATGTATGTGTGGATAGGTACGTACATGCATGCACCTGAATATCAGTGTAATATTAATGTATGTATGTATATTTTTTAATTTAATTAACAAGTTTTCGTTAATGCTGACCAACATGTATGTGAGTATGATTGTGTTATTCGACATTCAATTAAAGTCTTTGGCAGTTAAAACAATATTGCAAAACAGAAACTGTTTACATTTCTGCTACAGATATTTTTTATTGCCGCTACGAGCATCAACAGAATGTGTTCATTATTTTACCACAGACATATTCGTTGCAACCACGTACTCTGCATATCATGTAGTTGTTTTATTTTTCAAGTTTGAACTCATTTAAAGCTAACGTGACCAATTTAGGGTTCAATATATCGACTCTCGAAGTACGATTTTCTTAGAAAAAGTAAAAATGGCTTTTTGGTCCCAAAAAAATTATTAAGAATGATTAAGGTTCGGCACAGAATATAATCGACCCTCCTCGGATCGTTGACTCTGCAAATTCGTTCCGACATCTTGGCCATCTTGGGTTATCTTAATTGCAACTAGTTCGCTGTTTTATAATCTTTTTAACGATTTAAACGAGATTATCAGCCATGTCACAGAATTTAATTCCGTTCGGAAGTGGAATTAATTCGATTTTTTTTTCTTTTATAGAAAAGTAAAACTAAAAATTTTTTCGGAATGAAACCTAGAAATTCCTAAAATTAAAATTCCACATTGCAAATTAAAAGTGGTTTCATTCCGAAAAAATTTTTTCGTATTGCTTTTTCTATAGAAGCAAAAAACGGAATTAATTCCACTTCCCAACGGAATTAAATTCTGTGACATGGCTGTATAAATTAATTTTCATATAAACTTTGCGTTCTTCTTTTTCACATCAGTCACTGGTTTGCAATTAATGAAACGTCTGGGATACGTCTTCTGAAGTATCCGACAAGGCACAGGAAATTTTCCAATGGCTTTGTATTTCGCAGCACAGGATATGTTATCATTGCTGTAGTCTTCTTAAGTTAGTAGTTCTTGATTCTCCATTACGTGGCCTAAAAATTTAATGAGTTTTTTTATGTATCTTCTTTTGAAGACCGCATACTGTGATTCATTATTCGTTGAATAATGATAAGACTAGATCTTTTTAAAATAATATATCCAGCCTGTTGCGTTTAGGTATCCGATAAAATCTCACCATCTAATATTTGATGTCTCCGGTAGGTTGTTTAGTATATGATTGGTGAACAATTTGAGCCTAACGTATTTAAGAGCCGGACATTTACAGAGAAGATGAAATACCATTTGTTATTTCTCACGGTTCTGGCAACTGCGGCGGTGATTATTGAAGGGAAGTCCGAGTTTGCTTGCATGCTTACCAATCGTCCAGTGACCGGTTAGGACTTGTGGGTAGCGCACCTGTAATACCAATGCAATCGGATCTCTTAATTCTATATAGTTGGTCTACAACATATTTCCTTTTTGGAGCAGTAATTCCTTGCGTAGTCTTGAGAGCTCCTTGTTCCACCATGGTGGATAGCTCTCTCAGCCTTTATTTGAGGGCAAGAAATTGAAAGTGCCTTTATGATGGCGCTGCTTAGAATTTTCTCTAGCTTGTGAAGACCACAAGTCGTATTATTCGACTTCTGGAATAATACGTAATTTGTGTTTTAGATTGAACTTTTACCAATCAGTTTTTTTAGGGTTCTTAAAACATGTTCTTGTATCGTGGTGCAGTCCTATCTCGAAGAGTATCAAATTGTAATCTGAAAAAGTAATTTTATCTGATACCCTCCATTTATTCAAAGACAGCTTGGCATTATTATTAATAAGTGTAATATCTAAAACATCTTCCTACCCAATAAAATGTTCCGAACTTGGAAACATGAATGTAGGTTTTGTACCAGAATTATATATAGTCATTTTATAAAGTTTAATGAAATCAAACATATATGTACCTCTATCGTTGATTTCACTTCTGTCCCAGTTAATATGCCTAGCATTGGCATCACAATCTAGGATGATGTCATGATAGCAATCACTTCTTCTGGTGTAGCAGAACTATCATGAGCCATATTGCAGGAAGCAATGAAAAAGCTTCTCTGGCTAAGCTCGACCTAAGATGAGAGCAGAGAAAGATGTGTTTTTTTTTGCGACAAGGCAGGATCTTGGCTTACCCTTCTCCTTCACATTTAGTATTTTCTGTGTTGTGGTTGAGAAGCCATTTACCTCTGAGTTTTCCTACACATATGTCCAAGTCCTCCTCGGCTAGAAAGACCCGTAAATTATCTGTAGCACATTTCGAGTGCTGCAGATTAAATTGGACCATTTTAAGTCATCATCGAGAGGTTCCGTCCTCGATTCTGATTTGGCAAGAATTAGTCGTGAACTGTCATTGTGTTCTTTTGTGCGGATGACGGACCAGTCATCCAAAGGAATGCTGGGATTCTGAAGGTTCAGATATTCCAGCATCTTGTTGCCGTTGCTATCTATTTCAGGTAAACAAACCCTTGCACGAGGTCTCATTGGGATTTCCCCAGCCGGGATGAGTTTTAACCTTAAACCATGCACCCCTGATCTAGCGATGCATTTGTCAAAAAAAAAAACCAAAAAAAAAGCCATTCAAGTTCTCAGCACAGCTTCCACCACGTTAACCGTACAAGTGTGCGATAGGGGTAAAAGAAGGAAAGGGATTTTGGGGAGATTGGTAGGTTAAACTTTGGTCATGAAGGCTTTTATAATCGTTACCCTGGGAAGTGGTTCCACGTTTGCAGAGAACAGCCGACATTAAAGCCACCACATCGCGGCAATATTGTTATCCAGATGGTGGAGTTTGTACAAGTGAAAGTATTAAAATGTATTATTTTACTAATAATATGATTTACAGTGTCTCACAAAACTATTTTGCATACTAATTTTTTTAGGAGATATTTCTTTTTCATTCACACATAAAACTGTAAAAAACAAATAAAACAAATTAAATTTTTTGCAATTGATAATAGATATTATGTAGAATAGGAAACCCCAAAAATCTTAAAAAAAATTAATTTTCATTTAGGTATTTTTGCATTTTAGTAATTTGGATTAACCTTGAAAGTCACATTAATTTTTCGAGTTTTTATTTTTTTAATATTTCATAGAATTTTTTATTTCTTTTGTTAAAAGGATAAGTGTTGTAAATATTCCAATTGTTATTAGTAATAATTTTATTTATATTATTGGTCCAGTTGTGAATATCTTTGTGTTGATCAGGCCAAAAGAAAATTAGTTAAACATTTTCGAGTAAAAAAGCTAAATTTTAAAATCTAAATCTGTGTGTTTTGGGTCAGTATAATGTTACAAATAGAAATATTTCTTTGTAGAACAATTTTTCGGCTCTGGAGTTACAATTTGCTTTCGTAATGGCCAATATCCATGGCGGTCTATTATATCATCAGTATAATAACTCCATTGGCATAAATGCTGCCCCATATCACCATTGAACCGCCATTATTACTAACCATGGATTTTATATTACTTATATTTAAAGCTTTATTTGGCTTCAAGAAGATAACATATTGCCGACATGGAAAAAAACAATTTTTATGGATCGATTGATAACCTCTTCAATCTGTTAATTTACAAAACGAATGGTTTTTACCTTGCCTAACCAAACTATATATTTATGGCTCTACGCGTCGTATTAATTTGTTCGTTGGTTTAAGTGGTTTTCGGTGGGTGTTAACCTTTCCTCTCCTGCATTTAACGATTTTGAGCAACCATTCAGTGGTAAAATTTAAATGCTTCCGCAACTATAGACCAATTTATTAAATTATTTGTTGCTTGACAACATCTTTTAAACATATCACAAATTTTTTTAATTTATTTCTTCTAGTAGTAAAGCTGTAAAACATTTTTCTTCGGAAATGTTTAATTAGTTTTCTTTCGGCTTTTTTAACGCAAATTCGTCGAAATTATTGCCAATAACATTTGGAAAATGCATATCACGTATTCTTTTAGAAAAAACATAAAAATACCAAAAAAAAAAAATTAAGAAAACACCAAAAAAAATGGTGGATTTTCCAAAAAGCAATATACTTTTATGACCTGCATTTTATGATGCAACAACAATTAACCAAAATTGTTACAAATTTCTGAATTTTCCAATTTACACAATCTTTATAATATTTTTAGTTATAAAAAATTAAAAAATATTTCTACCACCTTTTCAAAATGTTGTGTAATAACGAAAAACAAATCATCCCCTTAATATAACAATAGCGTATGTGCTCATACGCTATTATTTTTTTATTGCATATTTAGAATCTCCATCATTGATTTTATGCCTGGTCAAAATTTCGTTAAATTCTACTTTCACAAAGTGGGTCAATAAGTGTGTAAGCTCATATGCGCTATTTTACTTTGAAATTGCCACTCCAAAGTTGTTAAAAGAATAATAGTGTATACGCATTATACTCCATTTCAGGCGGTAGAAAAAACTTCCAATATGGTCCGTCATATGCACCCAGTCAAGCCGCTGGCTCTATTGCTAGTACTACACAAACAAACAAACAAAACCAATCATATGTTCAAGTCTTAAGAGGAAACCCAAATGCGAAAAATTCCCCGAGTACTTCCAACGCAAAGCAACCTCCATACTCTAATGTTCCTAGGGAAGGTCTACAAATGCCTTCTGGAAATATGCCTAGCTCAATTGAAAATTTAATTCAAACTATGAATAACTTCATGGCCACTATGCAGAACATGTTTCAGGAAATGATGCGAAACCAGAACATGCTCCTGCAAGTTCCACTCAACAACAAATTAACCAGTTAAAAATAAGTTTCTGGGATGCAAACGGGTTATCCCAACATAAACACGAAGTTACAAATTTTCTTCATAGGCATGAAATAGACGTATTTCTTGTCTCTGAAACACACTTTACTCATAAAAACGGCTTTAGGGTAAATGGATACCATCCGTATGACACAAAACATCCCAGCGGACGGGCTTGTGCACAAACACATCAAACACTTACCATTGCCAGAGTTCGAAGAAGATTGTATTCAGGCCACATCTATAAATCTTACTGATTTCAAACTTACTTTGTCATCCGTTTATTGTCCCCCGAGGCACAAAATTTTACACGATAAATTTCTAATTTCTTCTCCACATTTGGCCAGAAATTCATTGCTGCTGGCGATTACAACGCTAAACATACTTATTGGGTCTCCAGACTTATTAGTCCTAGAGGTAATCAGCTATACAATACCGTAACTGCAAATAATTTTGATGTCGTAACGAGTGGTGAGCCTACCTATTGGCCAACCGACTTCAACAAGATACCAGACCTTATTGATTTTGCTATAATTAAAAACATCAAGCGTGATCAGGTACTAGTTAGTTCCTCATATGATCTATCGTCCTATCATTCACCTTCAATCCTCATTTTAAAAGGCAACTCTGAAGCCGCAGCTGCAAACTTTTTTTCCTATCCAAACAGAAACACAAATTGCTTAAAGTATAAAATGTATGTGAGCTCTCACCTATCACAGTGCATTCCCCTAAAAAATTCATCTGACATCCAAATAGCTGTCGACCGACTTACAGAAGTCTTGGATTCTGCAGCAAAAAATGCAACCCCAATCAAGCGGACAATTAAACGTGCTCCTTACAATACATCGACGGATATAGAGACCCTGATCATAGAAAAAAGGAAGTTAGGAAGGCAAAACAGTCGTTCCCCAACCACTAAGGCCCAACTAGAACTTCGCCTGACAACTCTTCGCAACAAATTGGGACAGAACCACGAGTCTGCAATAAAAGGCTATCTAATGCCACAAACAACTCCAATTACAGCTTAAGGAAGACTATACGGCATATAACCCAAGAATCTCCATTAAGACTGGAAAACCGCACTTGGGCCAAAAACACAAATGAAAAATTAAACGCTTTCGCGGGCCACCTTGAGAAAGTTTTCACGCCACATGATGTACATACATGTTCCTGTCGTCCAATCATTCCTGATAAGGTAAACCATCCAATAAAATTTAACATAACTCAAGTAAAATCTGCAATAGAAGAAGTGAATAGAAAATATCCCGGACCTGACCGCATCACAGGGTCAATGATAAGAAACTTGCCATCGTCTGCTTCTAGAGTCTTGCTGCTCATTTTTAACACGATATTAAGAGTCGGATACTTGCCATCCTCATGGAAGAGGTCTATAATTGTTATGATTCCCAAGCCAGGAAAAGGTTGCGTCGTACAGACCGATAAGCTTATTATCAATCCTATCAAAGCTTTTCGAAAAAATATTCGTTTTAAGTATAACTCTTCATCTAAATGAACACGACATCATCCCGGATCACCAGTTCAGATTCAGAGCGAAACATGGTACAATAGAACAAGTGCATAGAATTGTCACCCTAATTAGACATATCCCAAGCATTTGACAAAGTTTGGCATGATGGGCTACTCATCAAAATAACACGAATGCTTCCTCATAACACTCACAAGCTTCTGGAGAGCTATCTAACAGGCAGAACATTCATAGTAGGTCGCAAGATAAATACTCCCCCCTCAAGAAAATTACTGCTGGTATCCCCCAAGGCGCATATTAGGACCGCTTCTATATATAATATACACAGCGGATATGCCAACAAACCTGAGCACGCATACCTCTACATTTGCAGACGACATAACATTTATTAGCGTCAACCATGACCAAAAAGAAAAATGGAGAATAAAGGTTAACCCGGCTAAATGTACTCACTTAACCTTCACGCTCAGAAGACAAACGTGCCCAGCTGTAAAAATAAATAATATCACTGTTCCGGTAGAAAACCAAGTTAAGTACTTGGAAATTCATATAGATAGACGCTTGACCTGGTCTTGTCATATTGAAGCGAAAATAACGGCTATAAAACTTAAAGAAGCTCAACTACATTTACTTCACGGTCGAAACTCAAACTTGTCGTTAGACAACAAAATTCTCTTATACAAGTCCATCATAAGACCAATATAGCATCCAATTATGGGGTACGGCATACGCATCTAACATCCAAAAGCTTCAAAAAAGACAGTCTAGAATATTACGACAAATTGTCTGCGCCCCATGGTATATAAGTAATGATATTATCCACAGAGATCTCAACGTCCCCACCATTCAGGAGGAAATTAAAAAATATTCAATCAGCTACATCGATAAACGAATGGCCCACCCTAACTACCTCGCTCGGGGTCTGCTTCAGTTCGAAGGTCACCAGAGGCTAAAAAGAACCGATATAAAATTTGAATACAGCAGTTAGTGGTTACATTGGTAACAACTAATAAACAACAAGTAGAATTAAGATTTGAATTTTTATTGTAAATTTCGATAAGAAGGTTCAACAAAAACAGAAAATAAATTTAAAAAAAAAATAGAAAGGAGTGTAAACAATAAAAAAAACAAAAATGATGAATAAGCGAAATCGTCGTTCGAAGACACCACGTCGCTAGTCATTTCACCAATATCTAAAGCATCATATATCAAAGAGGTAAAATTTCATCATTATATGAGCTTCATACAAACAGGTAAAGTATTTCACAACACTAAAACCTAATTGCGTATTAATACAGAAAATTTGTGTTGAGTTGTACATACAGTCAAACCTTGATACAACGACCCTCACTATAACGAATTCCTCGATTTAACGTTTTTTTGAAGTCCCCTACAACGCTCCATAAGATTTAATACAAAATAAACCTCTCTATTACGAATACATTTGTCAATAGCCTCGTTATAACGAATTTTCATTCACTGCAGACTAACGAAATGGAAAGAATTGTTTACCTCTTTTTAACGAATTTTGTCAACTTACAACCTTTGCATAACGATTTCCATCAATTAATCCCAATTATATAAAAGAGATACACACAAAATTATTATGTTTGCAACGACAACGTCTCCAGCAAACCTACATTCGTAGTCGACAGCAGCATGCTTTAGACTTACGGCTGAAATATTCGAAGAAAAATTTATTGTTGCCAAGAGCTTGTTGCAGCAGTTGTTGCTGCAATCTAGCAAGTTAATCACTGGCTCAGACTTATTATTTTATAAATGTAAACTATTTTTGAATTTTAAAACTACAAAATACAGTGTTTTCCTTCAAATGTGTTTTGATTTATTAACGGAAATCGTTCGCTATAACATGGTAAGCAGATGATGATTAATATACATTAAAAATTTTTTATATTTTTATTACCTCGTTATAACGAATAGAAGTGCAACTTCACCTCGATATAATGAACCTCATTGTAACGAATTATTCGGTGTAACGTTTTTTTCCTAATCCCCTTAAGATTCGTTATACCAAGGTTGAACTGTATATGAGAAATTCCAATTTTGGTAAACATATATCAAAATTTTTAGAGGTTGCCTCACATTTTGTTTCATAACTCCGATTCTCCACGACCGATTTTGATGATTTTATGCAAACCGCAATGATAAATATGTTGTTGTAAATCTTATTGATTTCCACACAATTGTCTTATATTTTCATAAGGATCAATAAAATATATACTTTGTTCGATCTTAGAGGAATACTTCTCATTTGCTTGTTGTTATAAAGGGTATAGTGGGGAGGGAATATTTGATTTGTAGTGATGTTTGTAACGCCCAATAGTCGACTCAAAATCACTTTCTGAGTCGATTTAACGTTGTCCGTCGGATTGACTGGCCATGTAAAATTTTGCGCATAGTACAGGTCGCAATTTTGAAGATATTTTAATAAAATTTAGCATGTGAACATTTTTCATAGCAAGAGCAGTTGGAATTGGTTAATATCTGTATATTACTTCTCCTAGCCCCGTACAAATGTTGTCCCGAAATAGGAATTTATCGGTAATAAATGTTTGATTAATAGGTGTATCTAAACAAATTTCCCCACAAATAAGTTATATATAAAACACTTAAAAGAATTTTCTTAAAAATTTTGTTCTCCAAATAAAATTGTTTTAAGTATCTCATATATACTCAAATCATTCTGCGTAATTTAATGATGATGGGTCCATTAGTAGCCATAGCTCCCATATAAAGCAATATTCCGAAAATCACTATAACGACCATAAATGTTGGTATCAAAATAAAATTCAACACAAATAAATTTCATACAAATAGAAGTTATTTCATTTAATTTTATAGCGATCGGCCCATATAATATACATCTTGGTTCTACGACCTAAATTTCGATGTGTTACAAACGAAATGACTGAATCAAAGTGGTCCTTTCGATCACTGTGAACTGTCCTCTACAAATATATAAAAGAAGTTACATTGAATTCTAAAAATAAATTTTAGTTATGTACATGGTGCAACTATACAAAGTGAGTGCAGTAGCCCAGCTGACTGACTTTGTTTACAATTTACTTATGTCAAAAGTAATACTTTTTCAAGTATTTTTGACAGTAGTACATTATTTTACACAAACAAAATGCCTGTTGTTTCTGTTTTGTGTTGTATTTGTTGTCGATTTGCACTCACCTTGTATAGTTGCACCATGGTTATGTAGAAGAAAAACATATTTTAAAATAGATTTCGAGGCTCAACTTATCTCGGAGCGGCTATAATGCAAAACTATTGGCAGAATCGCAATTATAAATCAACCATTAATATTTTCCCGTCGAACAGTTGTATGTTTAAACAAATAATAGCAATCAAAGCGTTAGCTCGGAAGAAAGTAATAATGAGAAATGAGGAATTTTTCAACAAGAACTTTGTTTTTCAATACGAAATAAAACAATAAATTTTAACGAAAATCATTCAAATTTATGTATGTACCCAGCAAGCCATATGAGTCCGAAAAGAGTCTTTTCTGACACCTTTTTCGGAGCGTTAACGCTCTTTATGAGCCCAAAAAACCATCATAATTGCTCCGAAAACCTTCAGAAAAGAGGGTCATTACATTCGAAAATGGTCCATCAGAAAGAGCTCTTAGATAATGTCAGAAAAGAGTCATTTATGAGGGGTTTTTTGGTCTCTTAAAAAGATCTTAGATAATGTCAGAAAAGAGTCTTTTATGAGGTTTTTTTTTTGGCTCTGTGTAATCTTGTTTTGATCATTCTTGTGTGGTACAGCTATGTTTTTTTTTTTTTTTGTTCAAAGCACAAATAACAGGACAAGAACGCTTTGGTACACTCATAATTAAGTGGATTTTCTGAGTCATATTGCGTGCCGACTCAGGACAGTAACAAGCAAATTTTTCTTTCGCTCCGAGAATGCTCTTTGGTTGGACTCTTTTCTGACTCCTTTTTCGGAGCGCTCCTAGAATGGTATGCTGGGTATGTACACACTCGTATATTGTTTTGAAAATAAAAGAAAATTGACATTTGTTGTTGCTTTTATCAATATTTTTAATAAAATTTTTGCAAAATGAGGGGTTTATTTCGTCAATCACGTCATGGATTTGAAACGATTCTATCTTTAACATAGTCCCTAAAAAAGTAATCCGGCTGAATTGAGTCGTAAATTAGCCTAAAAATTAGGCTGTCTAGCAATAAATTCAATGTGTTGGTGGCTGTGTGACATGTGGCACCGTCCCGTTGAAGCCACATGCCAGTGATATCCATATCATCAATACCATAGTACTCTATAATAGCAACTTTTGTTGTTAATGTCTCTCGATAGAACCATTAATTACCGCAATAGCATTTCCAGCTGTATTTTCAAAAATGAATTAATTTACCTAATGTATTTCCATGGCCATCAGGAAAACCAACTTTCTTGTTGCATTCATTTTGAATACACAATCAGGCATGTGATGGAAATCGAAAACGAATCGGTATTGGAAATACATTTTAATGCATTTATAATCTAATTTTTAAAATTTTTGTTGTAAAGTTCTCTTTAGTAGTCCAATATCTTTATATTTTATGTGATAAAAGTTTTTCAATACAGAAATATTACGAAAAAATTGACTTCTAAAACTTATTCGTTTTCGATTTCCATCACATGCCTGAATATTTTAAAATATGTAAATAATTGTTTTTTGATAATTAAAAGCCAAATCAAAATAAATCAATGGCCTCAGCATTAACACTAGTAAAGCTGGAATACAACTCTCATGTATGGGCCGGTGCTTCAAAGTCTATTTTGTAGTTACTCGACCGCGTACAGGGGACGGCGAAGATGTTTATCGGTGACAGTAGAGTATCCAACTCTATTGATTCATTGATGGCAATGTGGGTTGTGTTTCACTGTTCTATCGATACTATAATGGAACTTGTTCCTGAAACACGTAGTTTTTTACGTAATACACATTCTTCAGTCAGAGCTCACCCATTTGTGGTCGACTGGACAGTGGATCGCGCAACACACTACAGGGAAAATTCGTTCTTTAGCCGTACTGTCCGTATGTGGAACAAACTACCAGCAGTAGTGTTCCCTGCCACTTTCAATATAGGAAAATTCAAGGCAAATGTTCACAAACACTACTCCCTATATTCTCCCTGCCATAACCTATTTTCCTAATTCCAACACATTGCATTGCATTAGTAGGGGTCGTCTCCTGAGTTCTGGTCCAAGAAAAAAAAAATCGTGCTGCAAAAAATGCTCAGTAAAAAATTTTTCTCCGGACAAAATTTTTGTTCGGTAGAACAAAAATGCTATTAAAGGTGGCTTTAGAGTCTAAAGTTTAGTCTATGCGATTTTAATTATTCAAACAACTCATTCAAACAATCAAATTTAATAACTTAGATACCTTAATTACCTTAATTACAGTGCATTCATATCTACCTTGGTCACGAAATTTTTTAGAATCTGAAAATGTTAATTTTTTTTTTTTTTTTGTTAAATTTCTCTACACATATCTACAAAAATATGATCCATAACCAAATTATAATCACCTTAATAAGCTATAAATAAATTATGCTTTGTATTATTTTTGAATTCAAATTGTGTATTTTTTAATATTTGATTCCATTAAATTGTTCCGCATATATCTCAACAAATTTATCGAAATTTTTTGTTAAATGTTTAACTTGATTACCTACTTTTGAAATATTGATCACAGCCCAAAACCACTGCAATTAGAATTATATTTTAACTTGCCTTTGTTCATTGGTGTTTTTTAAACCTTAGAACTATTAAGATTGTATTTTCTGTTTTATTATTCTTCGAGTTAATAAAACTTATTTAAAGTTGTTCAACTGCATCTGATAAGTTTTAACCCCAACAAATCAATTTCAATCAACTGAATGAAACTTCTAAATAATAAACATTTTTCCCTATTTGCTATTTTCTTTATCGATTGACAATATTTATGGAGTTAATAGAATATATATTTATAAAATATGCTTCAATTTAGTCGAGGGTTAATGTGTGTCAGGGCTTTTATTCAATTTGAAGAGCTTTTAGTTTCACTAAGAATTATGAACAATATTATTTGATTTTTCTGTCGAATCAGCTAAAACTAAAATTGGTTTACATACATGCATACATAAAATATGTATGTGTATTATTAACATCTATAGATGATGGTGGCATATGACTTCAATAGGGGGAGGTTTTACTTTTTCGAATTTTGAGGAGTCCGGGTTGGATTAGTGTAATATTTCATTAGTGTAACCGTGCTGCATCGGAATCGTAATCTATACATATCCTCAAGACAGAAGTGCATCCACTAGGCAGTTGCTTTAAAATGCATCTGGTATTCTACACCATTTCCAATTGTATTAAAAAAAAATCTAATTATATTTAAGAAAATTCCAATTTTATTGTATTTAAAAGATTTCCAATTGAATTACAGAATATTGCAATTTTATTTCGAATTGTATTTCAAAAAATTCTATTTGTATTTCTATTAGAAATTTCTGAAATATATGATATATGTATATGAGCCCTTACTACGGAACGTGTACAAGAGCCCTAATTTCTGCAGAACACAATCCACTGTAGTATCAAATACAATCCACACTGCGCCTATGTCACCGATAAGCACCTTCAACCTCTCCTGTACGATATCGAGTAACTCATAAATACACTTCAAAGCATCGGCCCATACACATTTTCTATTTTCTGTGGAGTAAATAGTGCGAAAAACAGACAGACTTGAAAAATCGCTTGAATGAATACAATTGGAAAATGTTGCTATCATCTGCAAAGAAATAGATAAGGTTGGAAGTTTGACGTAGAAAGTCATTTAGAAAATTAAAAAATAAAGTTGGAGTATCCATTATGTTACCTTGAAGTCGTTTGATGTGATCCCATCTATAACAACTTTTATAGTGAGATTTCTAAAAAATTTCGTTATAAATCGTGATAAGTTATTACCAACACTAAAAGCAATAAGTTTTAATAAAAGTGCACCATGCCAGACTCTAACAAACGCCCTGGAAATATCTAGACACCACTTTACTTTCGCCAAAACGGTGAATAAAACGACACCGTCTGTAAAAACCAGTATCAAATAAAGACAAATGTACTCTTGAATTCATTACTAGACAAGGGAATGGATGTAATGCACACTTCCAATGTTAATATGATACTAAATTTATTTAATAAAACTAAAACCTTGTTCTTTTCTATAAATGTCACACTATAAAATAAAAAGTGTTGCACCTTTCACACTCTGTATTTTTTAGAGGGGGAGAATCATGGTGCAACTATACAAGGTGAGTGCAGTAGCCCAGCTGACTGACTTTGTTTACAATTTACTTATGTCAAGTAAAGTATTTTCAAGTATTTTTGACAGTAGTACATTATTTTACACAAACAAAATGCCCGTTGTTTCTGTTTTGTGTTGTATTTGTTGTCGATTTGCACTCACCTTGTATAGTTGCACCATGGGGAGAATCACACGATAAAACAGTTGACATTTATTAGAAGCAAAACAATTCACTTTATTTACCGATCATAAACCGCTAACATTTGCTTTTGTTCAAAATCCTTTAAAAGCCACACCGAGACAGCGTAGACATTTGGACTTTATAGGACAATTCACAACAAATATTGTCCATATATCCGGCTCATCTAACAATATTGCTGATGCTTTATCTCGTATAAAAGATATATCATCAATAAACTATAGAAAGCTATCTGAATCGCAACATAATGATCAAGAGTTAAAGGATCTTTTGAATTCGTCAAACAGTCTTCAACTTCAGTTGTATCAACTACCAGGTAGTAATGAGAGATATATTGTGATGTTTCAAGGAATAGAATTCGACCATATTTACCTCAACAGTTCAGAAAACTCGTTTTTGATATGATTCACAATCTTTCGCATCCGGGAATTAAGGCTACTCGCAAATTGATTTCTCAACATTTTGTTTGGCCGCATATGAACAATGATTGCAAAAGGTGGAATAATTCCTGCAAGTCTTGTCAAAAAACAAAAATTACGAAGCACAATAAAAGTAAACCAGGTAACTTTCCAATAACCTCACAGAGATTTTTGGTCATACATATGGATTTAGTTGGTCCATTCCCACAACCTGAAGGATTTACTTATATATTGACAATCATTGATCGTTTCTCAAGATGGCCAGAAGCCATTTCCATTGCACGATTGTACAGCAGAATCAGTAACGTCTGCATTTGTAAATAATTGGGTATCAAGATTTGGCTTCCTGATACAATCATTTGTGATCGAGGTAGACAATTTACTTCAAAAACTTTTAATGATATATTAAAATCTATTGGCACAAAAATTCAACACACAACAGCATACCACCCACAATCCAATGGAATGGTAGAGAGATTACATAGAACTCTAAAAACGTCAATATCATGTCATGATAACCTACAGTGGACTAAGACATTACCCATAGTATTATTAGGATTACGTGCATCTTTTAAAGAAGATCTACAAGCCTCAGCAGCAGAATTTGTATATGGTGAAAATGTTTCTCTTCCTGGTGAATTTTTAGAATCGAAATTATCAAATTTGAAGTCACTTTCAGCATTTATTTTGTCATTGAAAGAAGTAATTAAAAATTTAAAACCACAACCTTCAACTAACCTTTCTAATACAATTCTTAAGTTCAAAAACATGAATGAATGCAAATTCGTTTGGATAAGAGATTATGCGATTAAAAAACCACTTCAACCTAAATATGTGGGTCCATACGAAGTAATCAAGAGACATGAGAAATATTTTACACTTAATATAAAAGGAAAAGAAGATAACGTGTCTATTGGCAGAATTAAACCAGCATTTGAAACCAATGAAATTATTCACGAACCAGATATTCAAAATTCAAAAAATCAACCCACTTCAAAACATTCAAAAAAAGTGACTTTTATCTAGAAGGGGAATAATGTAGTGTACAAACTACAAATACAATTTTTATTTTTACAAATTAAATTTCAATCTTTTTACCTTTGTTTTTTGTTTTATGTTTTATAAAAATTTTCAATAAAATTATTTATTCTTGATTTTAAAAATGCAGGTGCATGCTTTTCATGACATTTCACACAGGAAAATGGACGACTACAATTTCTTGAATAATGACCCCATCTTTGACACATCCAACATTGAGGTATTTTTCTGTTTGATTTTGGACGTTCCCATGAAACTACCTGATTAAGGATATACTTTATTCCGAGCAACTCGTTACCCTTGCGATTCGGTTTAAGGATTACCAAAAATAAACCTGTATCGATTCCCTGTTTCTTAGAGTATTCCGTAGAAAACTTTGATATAGAATCAACGGTATCAGGGATAATTCTATCAATCTCAGACTTAATATCGTTAATATCAGTTTTATGATACAGGCCTCTACAAACTAAGCTCTGACGTTTATATTCTCTAGGAGTATATGTATATGAAGGAATTTCCCTTTCTTTTAATAATTGCATTATTTCCGTATGTGCAGATGAGTCTTTAAAATATAGTTTACTTTTGTATTTTGATTGATTTTTTATTTTAAATTCTACATTTTTAGAATTTAACTGGTCTATAAGAGATTTCACATTAACATTCTCCAGGAATATAGGGGGGCAGTATGAAATTTTATTATTTGCACGAGTTTGAGAATCATTATTATTACGTTCTAAATTTATGTAATTAATTGGCCTTTCGGCTTCAACATTTAAATCTCCTAAAATTGAATACTTATTTGTGCGATTAATATTATCAACTACCTTATCTGATTTTTTAAATTGACATTTTGTTAAATCGATTTTTACGTCACCTTGAAATTTTCGTTTTTTATTTTTAACTGTCATAAATTCATCTTCCAGTTCCACATTCTGAATTTGTATGTTCTCTAAAATTGCTACATTCTTGTTGCTACATTTCAAGGATTTGTGAGAATCATCGTTTAATTGAGTTGTTGCTGAATTTTCTGCAAAAACAGCATCGAAAAATTGTTTTCCAAGTTGGGAATTCTTGACAACGTCTGTATTTTTAACAGCTTCTTTTGATGTTTTTGAAGCTTGACCTTTTGGTTAAGCGCCAGATAGTTTTGTATTAATTTCGCCATTGGGAATTGCGGATGTTTCGTCATGATTATTTGTTGATTTTGTTGATTTTTGGGTATTGTTAGGAGGTCGTCCTCCAGATTTGGAAAGTAATGGATCTCTTGGCATTTGAATTGACAAATTGAATTCACACAAAAAAGGTTTTCAAATGCTTGTTTTGGTCAAACAATTAAAAATTTAAATTTTATAGTTTGGTTTTTTTTTTTTTTTTGACAAATAAATTCCGTAGTTTCTTAATTTTAACGTATTTTAAAATGTGTTGAAAAGTATAGCATACTTTAGGGCTTATTTATTCACTTGATTTGTATTAATTTCTACATTAACAAAATCCTTAACGTATGCCATCTTGTAACACTAAATTAAATGAACGTTAACTCTATTAAAATATATTAGCCAGTTTAATAAGTTACAAAATATATTGTATATACATATTGTATTTAATATATTTCTATCTGCTCACATTTCGACCATAACTTCCTTAAAGAAACTTTTACTTTTATACCGTGACATCAATTATTGTATCCTTATGAAGCTTAAAGACGAACAACATATTTTTCATGAAATTGTTAATACAATTTTATTTAAATAATTTCTTGTGGCATAATTCAGAATTCTACACAATAGAAGTGGTATACGTTCTGGCAATTAGGCGGTAACGACGGGTAAAAAATTAATGAACTAACGTAAAATGTTTAATATACATACATACATATATATTTTTTAATTATAAATATTCATTATTTCTTTGTAAAATTTGTGTTTTTGCTCTATGCAATCAGAAAATATTTATTCGGAAAGTACTTTTTCGATAGGATTAGGATTATTAAGTACTTAAACTTTTAAGTATAGATTTATTGAAGGGATCAAAGTTTGATATTCTATTACATAGGATTGGAAATTCAAGAAAAATAGAGAAAATACTTAATAGTTTTCAATTCAATTTTATTAAAGAGATAGAATTGGCTTTTTAGCTTTGTACAATCAAAAAAATTATATTTTTTCTGTTTCCGGGTTCAAAAAGCTAGTATCTAATAAATATTATTAGATAATAAGAAAAGAAAATTGTTATTACATTGTTGTTTATATGTATTAAGATGGCATTATTTGTTCTTGTCTTTAACTCAGATCCGTGGTATCTCTTCTTGTACTCTTGTATTTGTATTTGCGTATCTACAGATGCACATGTAGTAGTTTGACATAAAATGTTTCCAAAATTGAGCATTTTAAAAACGAATGGAGAAATAACTGATTTTGGTATGATTTATGAATAATGCGATGATGAATTCTGCGCATTTCTTTTATATATTGTTAAACAGTTTATATTATATTACTCAACAGCAGAAACACTAATTGCCTTCCTTGTCATTCAGTTTTTGGAGCACTCTATGATATACATATGTACATATACATATGCAATGAACGAGTATAGTTGACAGAGGGGAGTTAATGATAAGTTCCTGAACGTTGAATATATTTATACACATATAATCCTGAATGCGCAAGAATTCGCAAAATTGCGACTTAACGCTGCTTGTACTTGATATGTGTCTGTTAAATTTCTAATGCCCAATTCACCATCACGATAAATTGTCTTGTTTGGAAACGGAATACAATCACATTTACTTTTCACTCATTCGTATTATTTTTACGTGAGTTTTGTCTGAGATATACATTACTTTCAAGTATTGCAAGCATTAATAGGTTAGAGTGCAATATTCGGCTGTGCCGAATCTTTTATATGGAATCTTTGACTAATTATGGACTGATCGTTATTAAGCGAGGTTTTATAGTTTCTGTATATATAAAACTTATTCGAGTTGAATTTTATTTGGATACCAACATTTTTAAGAGAGTTATGCTCTTAAAAGTTATTTTCGGAAGTAGGCCTTATATGAGAGATATGGTCAATTATGGACAGATCTGCACAAATACATGATTAGGCATCATGTAAAATTTGTTAGGAGACGTGCAAAAATCCCAATTTCGGGAAGACATTTGTATGGGGGCTAGATGAAATAATGGACCGATTTTAACCAATTCCAATCCCAAGACGGACATCGTTAAATTGACTCAGGAAGTGACACAAAGCAAATAGGTATACGAGGTCTGATTAAAAAATAACCGTTATTTTCAAATTTCGTGATGTATGATGTATACGTATGTTCGATTTTCGCTGTTATATATATTGGTAATATCAGCCATTTTGGATTGTCAGTTTGTTTTTGACAGATAAGAAGGTTAGTCCTCGATTTTTTACTATTCGAAAAAATAGATCAAAGAAACTGTATTAAGTTTTGTGTAAAAATGAAATTAAATGTGCAAGAACATTTGAAATGTTAACTGTGGCGTTTGGCGAGTCTACTATGAACAGAACATAAGTTCAATTGTGGCATAACCGGTTTAAGGAAGGTAGAGAAGATGTCAATGACAATGCTCATCCTGGTCGCCCGATGAAAACATTGAAAGAGTAAAGAAAATGATTTTGGATAATCGTCGAATCACTATCAGAGAGGTTGCTGATGATGTGGGCATATCGTTCGGCTCATGCCAAGCAATTTTTATGAATGTTTTAGGCATGAAACGTGCGACAGCGAAGATTGTTCCAATATTGCAAAATTTTGAGCAAAAACAACGTCGCATGGACATCGCTCAGGAGCTGTTTACCATCGTCAACGACGATCCAGATTTCCTCAAAAAGGTCATGGGTGTATGGCTATGACATTGAAACCAAAGCCCAATCATCCCAATGGAAAAGTCCAGAAAACCCAAGACCGAAAAAAGCACGTCAATTTCGGTCAAATGTGAAGGTTTTGCTCACTGTTTTCTTCGACTGCAATTGCGTGGTGCATTATGAATTATTGACACAAGATCGTACGGCCACTAAGGAATACTACCTTGAAGTTATGCGCCGTTTGCGCAATCATAGATTTTGCACCATGATAACGCACCAGCCCATACATCGATGCTTGGGCTTGAGTTTTTGGCCAAAAACAAAATCGTTATCATGCCTCAACCACCGCTGACGTTTTCCTCTTCCCAAAACTAACGAAACCGATGAACGGAAAGCGTTTTGCTACGATTGAGGAGATAAAAGAAAAATCGAAACAGGAGCTGTTGGCGATACCAAAAAGCGCGTGTCAGAAGTATTTCGAGGATTCGAAAAAAAGCTGCCACAAGTGTATTATATGTATCTGAGGGGGATACTTTGAAGGGGACAAGATAGTTAGTTATTGATGAATAAATAAATACTTTTTGAAAAAATTGAGAATAACGGTTATTTTTTGATCAGACCTCGTACTTTAAGGTGGGTGTTACAGTGGGTGGTGTATGATATAAAAATGAATGTTACTTTACGTTATTGTTTGTTATTATCAGAGACAAAAGCCATAATTAACGAAAATTAAATTTAGTCGAAAAACGACAAAAATCGAGATAGTGAATTAGTAAGTCGATCAGAAATACTTTAAATAAAAACAATTGATTTATTCAACAAGTTTTTATTTTTATTAAGACATTTTGCAATATCTAGTGTTTCATATGCATAGAGCCCAATCATGAATAAAAATTCCGCGGGAGTTTTTTCCCTTTTCCTATTCAAATTCAATGTTAAAAAAATAAAAAGGGAAAAAACTTCCGCGGAATTTTTATTCATGATTGGGCTGATAAAAGAATTAAAGTGAAACAAATTTATATTTCAATCCCACTATTATTTTTAAAATTTCCTTTCTGGGATAATTTCTGCTAAATTTGTTTTTATTATTTTATTCCCAAAATATTATTTATATTTTATACTCAAAATAAGCATTAGTAGTGTTGATATTACAGAAAAGCTTGCAGTTATTTTACTTTAAAAACAAGCGGGAGAATGTTCTTTAACTCTAATATTTATTGGAAGAAACCACTCTTGAGTATATTGGTGTACTGGGGCATTTTGTTGCTGAAATATTAATTCTAAGTTGATTTAATATTAGTTTTCATAGCTTGCAACTTGCAGCTAGTATCTTGCAACTATCTTCACATATTCCGCTGAATTCATCCTAGTTCTAAAGATTGCTATGACGTGCATACGATATTGGAGTATCATATCCCACGTCATTACTGACAAGCTATTAAAATGAATCTTAAAGAAAATCTAGTTTCTTTCCATAGGCTTCTCTAATACTTAATAATATCATTGGATCTATCAATAATCTATTTAGTTTCAACAATTGGGGATATCGAATCACGTGCCATATCATTGACCATTTGGCTTAAAGGCAACATTTATATCCAACATCTTTGCAAAGGTCATAATTTCATTAAATTATGATTTTACGAAGTATTTGATCGTATATACATATTTATAGGTACATACATATGTATATATATGCCATATATTAAATATATTGCATCGATTGTTGTACAAGTAAGTAGTAGGAAAAATAAAATCAAATCATACTTTTCGAATCTCTGTAGTTTATGCAGGTACAGTGAAATAACTCCCAAATGAAATAAGTCCCAATGGAAAAATTAAATAAATCCCAAAAATTTTTCCATACAGATTGGGACTTATTTCATTATGCATTAAGTCCCAATGCATTGGTACTTATTTATTATTTTATAATTTCATTATGAAATAACTCCCAAATGAAATAAGGCCCAACAGTATTTTTTTTTTTTGTTGGGAGTTATTTCATTTGGGCGGAAGGATTTTCTCCTCTATGGTATACAGAATACCAGCTTCGCATAGTACAGATTCCCAGTAAGAAACAATTGGGACTTATTTCATTTTTGCCTTTGGAAGTTATTTAATTTTTTTCAGTTGGGCGTTATTTCATTTTTCATGGGACTTATTTCATTTGGGAGTTATTTCATTGGGACTTATTTCATTTGGGAGTTATATCACTGTACCGTTTATTCATCTTACTATTTACTATTCTTATATTTTAATACCATTTTTTTAAATCCATAAATATTTTTATTTTCAGAAATCATTATTTTTCAACACGGTATTGAAATAGGAAAATAATTTTTAATTTCACTAAATTTAAAATTGAATTGAGATTTTTTCTTAGTACTCGTATAGTACTTATAGAAAAAGAACAAATAATGATTTCATTCAATATTTATTTTTTCCCTATAAATAATAATTAATTGACCAACACTGTATATAACGTCGGTGCGCCAACATGAAAGTCTTGTGAATTTTATAACAGATTTGATGCCCACCACCAAAAAGATGGGGTATATATTACGTTTGTCACTCTATTTGTAACACATCGAAATAATGGTCGTACAGCCAAAAAGTCTATATATTCTTGGTCCTTATAAGATTCTAAGACGATCTAGCCATGTTCGTCCATCTGTCAGTCTGTTGTTGGCACAATAGAGCTTCGAAAAAAAGTCATAGAACAATGAAATTTTTTACCAAGCATTCTCTTATACCCCCCACCACCACAGTGGTGAATGAGGATATATTACGTTTGTTATTCCGTGTGAAAATGTTTTAATATTCATCTGAGACCCAACAAAGTATATATTTTCTTGATCCTTATGAAATTGAAGTTCTAAGGCGATTGAGCCATGTCCGTCTGTGTAAAACACTCTCACGTCCAAAATACACAATTTAACTAAAAAAAATTTACAGAAGAATATTTCTTATTTTGCAGGTAACTTTGGTATTAAAAATCAGCAAAATCGGTATAGTAAAACCAGAGTTATGGACCATGAGGACCTCCATAAAAATTTGATATTTTTTTTCCATTTTATTGAATTTTTTTTTAAATATATTGCAGATATTATCATGAAATTTTGCGTACGTTATTTTTATGATAAATAAAGAAAGTGTGGGGAAAATAGTAAGAATAGGTCCATGATTTCTCATAGCCCGCATACAAAAATCTTCTCGAAATATTGCTCAATTGCCTATTAAATTGGAATATCAATACAAAGCAAAAATAAGTTTCATGTAAAAAGAAATCGCAAAACGAAATTATTTTTAGTTCGGTCCACGTTTGACCATAAAGTCCACTTTTAAAATTCAGTTAAATACGTATAAAATTGATATAAATAATGTCATTGTTAAAATTTGACACATATAAATAAATTGTTGTATTAAAATTTTATGGTGGTCGGCCCATAATTGGTCATAGCTCCCATATATGGACCACATTCGAAAAATATATTTTTATATATATCTTATAAATCTCGGTACCGACTCAAAACTTTATATAGATCATTGATATATATACAAAAATCATTCCACAAAATTTTGGGAGTTTCGGTCCATTTTTTACCGTATCCCTCATATATAGCCCTCTTCGAAAATAACTTCAATACTCATAGATCTCTTATAAATAACGGTATCGATCCAAAATTTTACACGGATCATTTACATACATACATGCCAAAATCAAACTGCTGCATTTTGAGAATATCGGTTCATATTTGACCATATTCCCCATATAATCTTCACTTTCGAAATTCACATTAATACTAATACATATCTATCTTAAATATACCATTATTACGTTGAAATTCGACGTGAGATATCCTCATATGCATAAAATTCACTGTTCCTAAATTTAAGAAGATCGACACATAATTTGTCTTAGCTGTCATATAAGAACCATTTCCGAGAAACAATTTAACCCACAAAAATGTTAAATAAATATCGACATCGAGCCAACTTTTATACAGATTAGAAATTTTAGTCCAGAAATCATACTAATATCAGTTATACTGCAATTATGCTACTGAATTTTGTAGCTGTTAGTCCTTAATTGGTCCACTTCTACTATGCCACCCATAAATCTCTTGTAAATAATGTTATTGAGATAAAATTCAAGCAAATGAAGCCTCGTCTTATAATCTTACCCTCTATTCTGTTTCTTAACTTTTTGTGAATATGGAAAAATGTTGTTTTAATTTTGTAAATTGTTAAATTACAATCAAGATTATTATGAAAATCAGACAAACTCTGGAAATTATGATGGGAATTTGTAATTACATCAATTATAAATGGTCGAAATTAGATAAAATTTCAAATTATTTAACATAAATTATGTTGGTCGTAAAATTGTCTTTCAAACAATATATCAAATACTAATAAAATTTTCACTAAGACTAAAAAAGTAATAGATATTTTCTTGTGTTCTTAGCGGTATGTTTTCAGAACGATGTGTACATAGATATTTTCTACATTTAATGCTACTTATACTTCTTCCTGTCATCGGAAAATTTTCAGTCGGAGATTCAATTTCTCGGGGGCTCAGTATAGTAATAATTGTGTCTGTCAAGCCCGACTATATAATACCCTACACCGAAATGGAAGCGCCCATAGTACGTAGCATGACATCTGTGCATATACAAATTATTTGCATTAAATTTTACCAGAACATAAAAAATATATATAAAAAACATTTTTAAAAAATCTGTCAAAATGATTGTGTAGAAAAATAAGGAATGACTTAAAAAAAGTTAATAAATAAAATAAATATTCTTCTTTTTAGTTCCATTAAATTTCAAATATATGAGAAGCTCTTTTGAAAATAGATCACACGAGGTAAGCTGTAAGCTACTGTGGCTCACCCACAAACTTACTTTTCATCACTCGTTTTATGTATACGTATTTAATAAAAAAATTGCCCCCTAATTCAGCAACCACCCCGTAAAACTGTCAACTGCACATCCATTGCCTGCTTTTAGGATGACAAATTTTCAATGACCTTGAAAAATTTCGAATAACGGTATTTGTGGTGAATTTATAAAAACACACCGCTATTTTTATAATCACCACGATTCGTTATACTCACTACAATTTTTTCACCACCTTTTTTAAATTCACCACATGGCAGAAAAAAATTTCTGGGTCGGTAGACTGACTCCCCCTATTCCTCCAATATCCGTCAGTCCGACCGGCCTTTTTAAAATTTCTCTGTAAGTGCTCCCCTTCGTCGGCGTCGTCGTCGTCGTCGTCGTCGGCGTCGTCGTCGTCCTTTTTGCATTTTGCTTGCCGCCGGTTTTGTTGGTTGATTTGAAAAACAACCCCGGATGTTCTATTTAACTTTTTTAGAGAAAAGAATATGGGAATTTTTTGGTTCTATTTTTTAGGAATTAAAAAAATTTAATTTCAAATAATCTGGTAGCACAGTTTTAAATTGAGAGGTCAAAACTCACTCAAACTTGGTGGTGTATTTTTTAGAAACAAAATAGAACACTGCGAGAGTGAGCACAAAAGAGAAAAAGAAATTGCGTTTTTCCGCTTTTTAAATTAAAAGTTAGAACGCAATAGCAAAATTGCATTAAAACTCTAACGCTTTAAACCACCGCAAGAGCAAAAGGGACGACAATATTAATAAACTGAATGCAATTGGAAGAATTAACAGTACAAAACAAAATCAAAGAAATAATTATATCGAACGTCGGCTAGACAACAATGAAAACGAGCATTGTAAATTCACTCAAGAAAAGTTAATGGTGGTGTACGTTTCGTTAGAAATTTGTAGCGCAAGTTGATAAAAAAGAAAATAATTTTAAATTAATTATTTAAAATCACACACTAAAAAAGAAACAAACACACAAAATATTGAAAAAGGAATAAATAGAAGTAAATTATTTATTTATAAAGGTTTACATAAAATTGTTATACAAAATCTACAAAAAATAATAGAAAAACCCAAGTGTTGTATATTTGCCAAAAATTAATATTGTATTGATAAATAGTGTTTTTTACACCCAACAAAAAAAAAGCAAAAATACAATTTTAATAAGGAAAAGAAAAAATATAAAGTGTATTATATTTAATATTCTTTTTCGGTTTGTTGAATTTATTATACGGTGGCTTTAAATAAAGTGAGTGTGTACAAAAAAAAAAAAAAAAACAATCAGCCAGACAGAAGTTTCATACAAAAAGGAAAATTTTCATGAATTAAAAAAATTGATCTGCCAACAGAAACGCAACTAACTAATAAAATAAAGTAAGAATAAGAATTTCAACAAAATTTTATTAAACAAGTGCAAAACAGTGATATTTTTTTAACAAGAAAAGTTTTGAAATCCCGAACACATTTCAATGAAAATTAAAAGATTGATTAAAATTTTTAATATTTTTGAAAAGAAAAGCAATTAACAACAATAAATAAAAAACCAAGTGATATCGACTTTTATTATTATTTTATTGATGTCGCCTCTTCTCTAAAATTCAAACAAATAAAACCAAATACAGCCCAAGTAAATAAAATAAAAAGTATTTAAATAGCAACAACAGATAAAAAAAGGTAATTTTTGATCTGTCAATTTTGTCATCTTTTCATTTACATACATTGAATGTACATAGTTTAGTTTATTTTTTAATTATTCATTCAATTCTATTCAGTACAAAATACTAGACTACATTTCACAAAAAAAAAAATACAATTGCACAGTAGGAACGGAAAATACCAAAAAGTGTGTTCATTTCAATTCATTAATTGAATTTAAATATGTAGTTGTAATATTTGCAAATTGATTTTACACCACATACTGATGGATTGGTGAATTCAGGAAGAGGTTGCGAGGAAGAAGTTTTTGTTGTATTCCTTTCATAATAATAAGAAATAGTTTTGGTTATGAAATTATGGTCAGTTAGCGAGGCGCTGCTGAGTAACGAAAAATACATTTTTCCAGTTCTATGCAACAACAACAACAACCGGCAAAATAATTTTGCACAACTTTTCGATTGTGTCTTTTTATGTTCGCGGCCGTTTTTTTCGCAATTAAGTTTTCATGATTTTTACAACTTTAATCACTGCTTAGTTGTTGTTGTTTTGCTGCCTGTGTCGATTCTTAATTTTGAACCCCACCGAAACGCAAAAATACACACACGCAAATGTCAATAAAATATGAGTTCTTTTTTTGAGTCGTTGTCGTCTTGTAAATTTTCTTGCATTGTCGTCTCGTTGGAATTGATTTTCTTTAAGTTTTTTTTTTTGTTTTACACTTCTTGTTTTTGCGTTTATTCTTGATTTTCTATTGTGTATTTGTTTCCTTCTCGCCTCGTTGTTGTTTTACTGTCACGTTTTTATACTCTTTCGTTCTTTTTATTCATCTTTTTCATTCTCGTCTTTATATTGAGTTCCGCAAGTCAGTACACTCCAGCAGTGTTGACAATACAATCTTAAAACTACTGATTCTAGTGGTTTTTACGAAAGTTTGTATTTTTGAAACAGTGAATTATTAAAAGATTTTAAATTACTGTTATATGTATTTTACTTGCAACTTCTGTGCCCTGAGAAGTGCTATTTCAAAGGTTGGGTTAATTATAACATAGCGGAAAATAAACTAAGTTCGGAGCATTTAGATCGACTATTATTTTTACAAAATGAAAAAAAAAATAGAAGAAAGAAGCTTGGTTTAGGTATTGCTATAATTAGTAGAATTTGTATATGTAAAATAAGCATTATTTTCCGAAATATAATTTATTACAAAAATATATTCTAATTTTCGTAAAATTTAAACCAAAAAAATTTTAATCAGGGACAGAAATTAACTGTTATTTTTAAAAATTTACATCCACAAAGCACACATAAAAATGATCGTACAATTTTTGGTTCTTATTATTATGACTTTTAAATTTGTGCCTTTTTTAATAAAAATCAAAAAATAACTTTTAATTTTGACTTATTTTTTTAATGCAAAAATTAAAAGTTATTTTTGACTTTTATTATTTTACTGAAAAAATAAAAGTTATTTTTTAACAAAATTTTTATTCGAAGTTTTACTTCAAGTTAAATATACAAATTGTTTGAAAACAATTGTATACACTACAATTTATTTTTGTATATTATTTGTAACCTAAAGTAAAACTTCGAATAAAAATTTTTTAAACATTTTCAAATACTCGCAAGAGGAATAATTCTCATTTAATGTTATTTTTTAACTTTTAATATTTTAAGGCAAAAATAAAAGTCATGAATATATATACATATGTACATATATATAAAAATTGGAGGCAATAAAACTAGCGTTCTACTATGCAATATTTAATTCAAGACTTCTATTTCTGCCATAAAAAAATAAAAGTTAAAAAATAACTTTTTTTTCTTGACTTTTTCGTTAAAAGTTATAACAGTTACGGTCCCTGATTTTAATAAATAAGATTTTTTTTATTCTAATAATATAAACAAATTCAAAATTTTTTTCTTTACAATATCAAACATTTTGTAAAAATCGAAAATACTTAAAATGAACTACTATTATTCTTTGCCAAAAATTTTTTACATATTTAAAAATTTTTATAATCAAACGTATTTTTTAATATGTACATATTTGATTTTAAAAACGATTCTTTGCTTAGTAAAAAATTAAATTAAATAAAATCTTTTATTCATTCAAAAATAAATGTATAAAAATACATTTTACAACCACTTTTAGTCAAATATATAAGAAAAGTTAAATATTATACAAAATTCTTTAAAAATAGTTATAATCGACAAAAAAAAATCGGTTATTGAATTCGATTATTCGACTTAAAAATCAAAATGAAATTAGTTTATGGATTCACATCATCGATGCATACAAATCATAAGATTAATTTTTAAATTTGTCAGTCCCACATTAGTTTATTCCATTTATCTCTGCCCGTCTTAGTGAAAGTGATTTTCGAATATAACTAGGAGTCTTACAATAATTTTTTGCCAGTAGATTTTAATGTAGTTCTATTCAAAAAGTTAACCATTCCAATTGTTATGCTTTATAATTTGTAATAGCGGTAGCATTGATTATAAAAGATAAATTGGCTTATTTAATATTGATTTTTGTATATTTTGTCAAGAAATTACTCTTATGGCCGAATTCACAGTCTTTAGTTAGCTAATGACAAATGCTTAACTAATGATTTCTTATTCGCGATGTTTAGTTTGCCATAAGAATAACAAGTAATAGTTAAACAATAGTAATTTACCAATGGTTAACTAATGACTGAGAATTCGGCCATTAGCCTTCAAAATTGTTTGCTATAATGCATTATTATTATCATGAATCCATGATCATATAAAGATGATACTTTTAATTTTATTATAATAATTTTTAATACATACATATTACTTATTAATAAATTCATATTATTTTTTTTCGTAATAAGTCTACCTATTAATTTGTCTTCGAAACTAAAATAAAATACTTCTAATATAGTTTTATAATTTTGTCTTTAAAATATTAATAGGGCAACTAGAAATCAACTACTCAACAGTAACATTAAAAAAAAAAAAAATTGGTAATGGTATGGAGAGAATTTTCATTACTGGTTATGAGTCCTTCCCTAAAAATCTGTATCAAAATGAACGGATTACAATATGTGTCTTTCCTTAAAATAACATACAAATATGGCAATTATATATACTATGAGCCTCAAAAGTGAGTAAACACAACAAATTATTTGATTTTTTTAAGATAATGAAAATCCTAAAATCTATCCATCAATTGAAATTTAAAAGTTTCGTTTTGTTGGATATTTGGTTGAATATTAGATTCGGTTATGAAAAAAAAATCAAGTTGAACTATAATGCTTTTCATAATCCTAAAAAATCAAAAAATTCACTGGTGCTTACACACTTTTGAAGCTGTGTGTAGATAAAACAACATAATTTGATTAACATTTAAGTTAAATTAGGTTAAGAAGTCTTCGAAAATAATAAAAATAAGGATATAAATAAATAAAATAATAGAACTGTGCTGTAGATAGAAAATAGGACAACACAGAAAGTAAAATGTTCACTAATTCACATCCTTCTTCATTAAAGGGATTTCCAAAGTAACGGTCGTTACCGATTTTCGGAGATTTTTTAAATAAAATTGCAACCTAAGTAAATATGCCACGATTGCTTAATTTTGAACCTACAAAAGTTTAAGCATCGGTATCAATCGAAAGAATTCATAAAAAATGTAATTTCAATAATTTTTTTGACCATTAAAACGGTAACGGTCGTTACTTTATAAATGTAAAAAATCTTATTAAATTCTTTGAAATGTTTTTTTAAGGATGGGTTTATTTTCAAACCAAAGGAAATTAATAACAAAAAAAATTTTTTTTTTTTTAAGTAACGGTCGTTACATTATAAAAAGTTAAACGTTTTGTGTGTTTGAATTCATTTATTATGGGTAACAAAAAGCATCATATTTTTGTTAGTATAAAGAAAATAAAATTTAATCCTTCGGAAAATGACAGATACATTTATTTTGTGTAATATTAGCGGAAAAATAAATTAAAAATAATAATTTTATTTTTGAGCTGTAAGGGGTCATTTTCTGCGGAAACACTCTTAAGCCACCAGTAGCCTCTATCGAGTGCCACGATAGACTAGGCGATAGAGTGCCGGACTATTAGTCAAAGGGTTGCGGGTTCGATTCCCGCCAAAGACTCTGGGTTTTTTCTGCAATTAACCCAAAGGTATGTTTCTGTTTGTTAATTATTAAAAAAAATACTATTAAAAAAAAAATAATAAAATAGAATTTTTACCCCAGTTCAATGTCAAATTACCTGTCTTACATTTAATTTCTATGAAGGTTTTATCATTGGGTAATCACAATGATATGTTTCTCAATCTCCAAGTGCTTCCTAAAATGCAATGTGATTATCCCATTTAGTAATTCAAGCTGTTACCGAAAAGGAATCCGTTATCACTCCCATAAAGGAACTAATAATGAACCTGTCCGACCCTAACATCTAATATAGTTGATGGCAAAAACTTCAGCTATTACTATGTCGTAGTTTAGTTTTTGTCATGTATTTCAGAATTCCTGTCATATCTTTTATTTTTAGTATCAGTCATGGAATGTACATTCATCCCTGCAGTTTTTATATAAAGTTATTACGTAAGAAGAAATCATTTATTTAAAGGTTAAAATTTAACTCTCCGATTTTAATATATACAAATTATTTATTTATAACATACTGTGTAATTATTTGACATATATGTGCCTATATTTTTTCATGAAATAAGCGCTTTTATTAACTTTAGAGCTTATGAAAAACAAACGGTTATAAACACTGAGCACCAGCAAGCGTTATTTTTCGTTTACTCTCCGTGTATCGTTGTATTATTTACTTTTGCATTTCTGTACTCGTATCGTGTGTTTTTTCTTGGCCGATTCTTGTATTTTGATTTTCTGTTTATTTTCAATACATACATGATGATGTGTTTGGCTATCGTAGTCCATTATTGTTGTTATAATTCTTTTTGTATTGCTATTGGATTCAGTGTTGCCAGTTAAAGGGATTTATCCCCAAATTAAAGTTTTTTTTTTTTTTTTGGCAAATATCTAGGTATACAATTTTCGGGATGTGTTTTGTTAGTGATGCAAAATTACTATGTATTACCACTAAAATCGTAATTTGAAATTTAGTTTTAAACCTATAAGTAACATAATTTAAGTAAAAACAAAGTGGGAAAAATTAGGGACGAAGACTTAAAAAAAATATTGGCAACACTAATTGAATTGGTAGAGTGAAAGAGAGTAGAGCACAGTGGCATTTTTTCTAAGTTGCCTGGTTGGTTTTTCATACAAGTTTTGCATTAATTGAATAAAATTTATCGACTAATAAGATATAAAAACGAATACAAAAATAAAATAACGACAACAAACAGCTCAACTAGAATTGTCGCATGAATCTTAGAAATGTTTTTTTTTTATTTAAAAGTTACAAATAAATAAATATCAAAGGTGCAATGTGAAAATATTCAGAGCAGAAGCTTTATAGAATTAATACTTTTTTAATACCTAGGTAGGTATATGAGCGGAAATGGATTTAAAAACATATGTTTATAAAATTACTAATTTGTGGTTGACTTAGTATTAATATTGCAATTACACCTCCTTCATCCGATTCATTCAGAGATAATGTATAAAAAAATCTTAAAACTTAATTCCCCAAAAGCGAATAGGTATTTAAATGAAATAGGTACCTATGTATGTACCTACATACAGTGAATCAATAATTACACAATGATTTCCATGAGAGAGCTTGCAATAAATTTGCTCCTTCATAACTTAAAAATAAAGTCGATATCGTTTTAAAGATTGATCGTTTTATTGATCAATTAACACAAAAAATATTTAATATTTTATTATGCCTAAGATAGGTAGGTACCTACAATACATTTAAAACTTAAAAAACAACCTAAGTCTATACCTATGAGTGGTTTTTGTAAACCTAATTTAGTTGGGTCCTCTTTAGGCCGTCATTATTGGTTCTAAGCGGCGCGGCACAATTCTTACTAGGCATTTTGTTTCATCGGAGGTAATTTTTTCCTATTCAATGCGAGTTGCTTCTTTAAGATATTATTTTTATGATATGTGAAGTTTTGTTATTTTTTTCTCCAGTAAATACCAAGGTGTGTTAAGCTATTTGTAGCGATGGCTTACATATATCCATTTCTGCACAAGATAGGACGAATGTTTTGGCCATTATTTTTTGAAACAAGAACTCCCATATAATCCCAGAATCACAATACTTGCAGCTAAATTTTTTTCATTTTTTTCACAAGTACACAGCCGAAATCTTTGGATTTGGAGCCATTGCAGCAACAACGATCCGTTCCTGGCGTTGTCAAATTTTTTTGGACGTCCACATCTTTTCTCCCGCTCTAAATTTCTATTCATTTCATAATGTTTTATGGAGTTTCTGTTCAAAGACGCCAAATAAGACTTACCTTGAGCGTGAAGATTTATTATAATCTAAGTGATATCTAACAAAATTTTTGAACGATTACTAATTTTGCTGTTTTTGTTACCAAAAAATTTGAGAAAATTTTTTGATATTTTAAACTAGGCTAAAATGCAATTAAAGTAACTAATATACATATATAAATATTAAAAATTAAGTAATGCGATCCAATCAAAAAAGCATTGAAACTAGAGGAGTTTTAGTTGCACTTTCAAAATATAATCCCTTTATGTCATCATATAGCCTTAAATATGAAATAAGAGATGCAGTAATTCCGATACATTCTAATACTGTGCAAATAATGAACATACAAAAAAAGTCAGAATTTGCCAAACGAAACCTAAGCCGTAAATATTGTAACAATGTAAAGTGTTCTTATGAAACAAAATTTGATTTGTTTGGACCTGACGGAAAATCTTTTGTTCGTCGCACAGTGACTCAGAATCGTTTTTCATAGTCCAAAAATCTGTAACTTTTGAACTGATGGAGATATTTTAGAGTTTTTTTTTTTGTGAAGAGAAAACATGTTGAATTTTTCTCCAGTTTTAATTTCGTTAAATTTAGTTCAGTAGTTGAAAAGAAATTTAAAAAACAAAAATGACGGATTTTCGTTTTGTTGGATCCGATTTTATTATAAGGGTCAATTTCTTCACTTTACACTACTATTTTAGGTAAAAAAAACTACAACAAAAAAAAATAAAAATGTGAGAGTATCAGCGAGGAATATGTATGTAACAAAAAAACGTAATTCTTAAATTTGTATGTTTTTTTTTTGTTTATTCAGAATGGTGTTTTGTTTCTCCCTCTGACTGCTTCCATACAAAAGCATGTGTCCCCCGTTAGAATTTTTAGTAAACAAAATAATTTAACAGTTTTTCGAATTATTGCGTTTCTTTCTTGTGTTTTGATTTGTTATTTTCGTCAAAACTTAATTAGTGCGAATTTGGAGTTGCAAATAAAGGTTGTCCTCACAATTTGCATTGAGCGTCACTTTTTTTTATAAATAAAGTAATATCAAGTTTAAATGAAGTAAATAACGTAAGGAAAGTACAAACTTAATTATTACAAAAGTGAAAAAGCGAAAAAAAAAATCTATTAAAGAGTGTGCATTTGCGTAGTTTTTGTGAACACCATGGTAAGGGCGCGATAAAATTTCATGAGCGTCATGATAATTTTTTTAAAAGTGAATATATTAAATGTAATAAATTGAAGTTGACAATCATTGTTTACATGGTTTCAACTCATTTTTTTATAATTTATGAATTTAAGAAATAAATTGCATACGAAAAATATATTGTTTCATAGCTTAAAAGGCTTAATTTTGATTTTATTTTTTAATTTTCAAGAGTAAAACAACAAAATTAACGGCGGCTAAAAGAGCACAGAGATATCGAATGAAAATAAGGCTCGATAAAGCGCGTAATGACGAATATAAAAAAAGAAGAAGAAAGAAAGGTATAATCCTGGTTTATTTGAGTTTAATTTTTATTGTTATTGACTGATTCTGATTTTGCCACAAACTTAATTCGAATGTAGTAAAAATTAATGAGAATTAAAAAGAAACAAAACCCCTTGTCATTTCATGAAGTTTATACAGATTCAGACTAAGAATTGTAATGATAATTTATAAATTAAGTTAAGTTATAGTTTTGTGTCAAATATTTACATATGTTGTGTATAAGTTTCTTCAAGAATTGCTTCCTTTTTTCCATTTTTGTTAAAGACATCAAAGAAAATGTACATTTTAAGTTTTGTATGAAATTTTTTTTTTTTTTTGAAGAATGTTTTTTTTTATTTACTTTTTGTAAATAATCTCTTGAGCGTCACACTTAGTTTTTTTTCCTTAAAACGCTTATAATTGCACTTTTTTAAATACATTGTTACAAGCCTATTACATTGCAATTAACCTCTAAGGTGAAGTCTTTTTTTAAACAAAAATTTACATATTTTCATCTTAAAATTTTAAAATAACTAGTCACTTTTAAAAAAAATTAAAAATCAAGGTGAATCGTGATTTTTTGTCTATAATAAAAAAGGTGATTTTCGCAAAAGTCAAATTTGAGAAACAAAATTACATCGTAGTAAGCTTGAATTTCAAAATTTTTTGCATTTTTAGCGATTTTTTTATACTTATTTGGTGTGTGACGCTCAAGATAGAAATCATAGAAAACCTAAAAAAAATCCAAATATATTGAATTTTTTGAGAGCCAAAAGTACCACAGGATTTTTCATCAATTTCTACATAAATTGGCCACACTTGCAGGCGAATTGAAAAAGCTTTAAAAATAAGCAAAACAAAACTCGTGTACGTTTTTTTTTTGAAATTGACCCATAAAAAAGACACAAGCAGATAACAAAAAACATTTTAATAATACTCAGAATAATTTTGTGAACAGGTAACCACTTTATCAATTCTACAATAGTTTCCATTAGAACCGGTTCCAATAGAACCGGGTGTTTATTGTTTATTTTCTTTTTTTATTTAAACAACAATAAGGACAAAAAATTATATATTTTTCCTAAATAACAATAAAAGCAAATTATAGTTATTATTCATTCGGGTGGAAAATTGCTGCAAACATTCCATATTGACTTTTGTATTGTTTCTGTCCTCCAGCAGCCCTTTTGCTACTTCATCTAAGTCCCGATGATCTATTTTCTATAAATTTCGAATGCTATAGATGAGCGGATCTAACGTTGCTAATAATATATTAAATAGATCTTTATTTGTTAAATTTCGTTATGTTTTGCTCATATTGCGCTCTCTATAAAATCTGTAATATTTATTCCTTTTTTCATGAGTTTCCTCTGATAGATCTCCAAGTATGTAGTACTAAATGATTAATTAATTACATCTTCTTCATGATGAAGAATTTAGTGTTATGTTGCAGATATTTTTCGCCAATGATTTTTGGCATTATATATTCGTGTAGTTTCCTTGGCATAATCACCATTTCCTAGCACCAAGTTATTCATTGCACGCAAGTTCTACGATAATTGTTTTAAATAAGATTTATATCAACACCTGTTATTTAAGATGATTTTTCGGGATCAGGAAAGCACATTCTTGCTGCATTCCCATTGTTCGTATTGTTTGATCCCTGTTGTGGCTGATCTATAATTAAACCACATAAGAAATTCATTTTTTTTTTCAACCCGGGCGCGTGCAGCGGCCGTTTTTCCCAAACACATTTCGCTTTGTGACAACTAAAGCGCTGTATCAATTGCGCTGAAACGTACATCGAATAGAAGACTTTACTAAGCTTGATACTAAAATTGAAAACGCACAGAAAAATTTTAAAGATTTAAAATTTTATTGAGGAAAAAAATGTTTCTAACCTCAAAAACTGTAATTTTTATATTTTTTTTTTTAATTTTTAACTTCGAACCGCGTTAATGATTAACGCGAACGGATTTCACATGCTCAAATATCGGTTTATACACATGCAAATCGACATTGATGTCAGATAAAAAAAAAAAAAATTCCAAGTGCCGTAAATTTTTGAAGTTGCCCATATATAACTATTTGTCGTAGGTTGTGTTTAGTAATAATATTCTACTTTTGTTTTATTGATTCTCAGCAATATGTACAGTCAAATTTTGAGAGGTTATTGACCTAATTATTATTGTTTCTATTTATTCTGTTGTACAAAACCCTTAAGAGAAGAAATTCTTATATTTGAGGAATTTGTAAAAGAAATTAAATTATTTGTAAGTACATATTCCTCCAAATTCGGACAAAGCAAAAAATCACCTCAAATACGTATCCGTACAAATTCTTAGTTTTTACCGAAAATATTTCAATAGGATTATTTAAAATTGTGTAATATTTTTAACCACAGCATTGTTCATGCTCATAAGAAATATATATTTTACGTTAATGTTTCGTTAAGGTTTCTTTACTTTATTTTTTCATTCTTTCTGTTTTTGTCAGATTTAAAATTATAATTTGCCATGTTGTTCTAATTTTATTGAAAATTCTTTCACTAAGTATGTATGTATAAACAAAATTAGCATTAGACCCCGCTTCTATTTATAAATATGTATGTATGTATGCACATTTACATTAACATTAACATGCATATTCAAATTCAAATCTTATTTGCAAACCAAATACTACCTACATATATGCTAAGTAAAAAAGAAATACAAAATCAAATGAAAATGAAATAGTCGTAATAATAATGCTGGCAACAAGAACAATAATAATTAGAAAAACTAAAACATTTTTAGCAAAACTAATGACAATTTTTAAAAGAAAACAACAATGGCAAAATAAACTTATACAGAAACAGAAACAGAAAAAAGCATTAATTTATAAATAAAGAAGTCTAGGAATCTGTCTGTTCTGTTGGCTATCGACAAAGACTTAATTAACATAAATTCTTAGAGATGTAAAACAGCCATTGCTTTCTCTACTTTTCATTTAAACAATTTTTTTCTTCTCATCTATGGCGTAAAATATATATAGACGGATAAATATTTATTCGAAACTCTTGCACTTTTATGTGAGCTCACACATATGCTTGCAGTTTTATTTTATAATGTTGTAATAAATCTGCAAAGAAAGATTCTTCCTTGAGCTGCCTTAAATACGTTAAATAATTGATAATGATTTTATAGAAAGCAATTGCTTGTATTATGCTGTGACAAGATGCACAAAGAAAAATTTGTATATTCGTATATTTATTTTGTAAAAATTTTTTTCTTATAGAATATTATAGAATATTTTGTAATTTATTATAATTTAATTTTCCATCTCCTATTTTATTTTCATTTATTTATTTTTAATAAATATGAGGAGTGACAATTATTTCTGCAATTTCTATTACTATTCAATATTGCAGTAGCAATAGATACAGTGACACACATTAGTTGTACAAATGTAGGTAGTTAGTCAGATCAGTTTGTACTGGAAACTTTCGAGTCATTAAAAATGCTTTATATGTTTCAGACCATTTATAAAAGAAAAATATGCAAGATAAAACGCTATACTTTTTTCACCTTTCTAGTCTTTATAAATTCTCTGATATAAATGTTTGTACATACATATAACCTAAAAATTTACAAAGGGCTCTTGAAAATTTTATTAAGGTTAATATCTTTTTCGGAAGTGTTCTTTATATAGGAGCTATAACCAATTATAAATTATGATTTTTAAAATTCAGTACGACAATTTATATTCATATGTATAATCATTATTTGTATAGAATTTCAACTTGCTGAATTTTGTAAGGATACTGCTTTTTTATAGCCATTTTGTCTATATATGTATATGAAATACAATGTTTGTATGTTAGACTCTAAAACTATCCAAGCGATTTAGCCCAAACCAGTTTCATTTGAAAGGTTACAGTTCAAATTAGGTTTTCGGTTATATATATTTCAAGTGGGCGTGGCCTTTTCCACATAAATTGAATAACATCATATATCTTGACTATTGTGATACCAAGAGTTTTGACTGATTTGAATAATCAGGGAAAAAATGGGCGGGATCGGACCAGTGGGAGTGGCAGCTTCCATACAAAGTAAATATTTAATATCATATATCTACAGTACTATAATAGCTATAGTCTTAGAAATTTGTGCACGTTAATTATTTGTTAATGTGAATAGTCATGGGAAAATTGGGCGGGATCATACCAGTGGGCCTGGCAGCTCCCATACAAAGTGAATATTTAGCTCATATACATAATTAATATTAATCTATATATTTAAAAATGTTTGTATGTATGTCCTTTATAGAGTCCTAAACTATGAATCTGATCATGTCATGATCTTCGGCAAAGTTGCTGTGTATGAGTCCGGGAAGGTTTCTCAGTTGGTACGACCACGCCTACTCTAACGCCCACTTTTTTAAATTGTTTAATTTCTTCTGCATAGGTTTTTACAGATTTATTTCAAACAATTTGTATACACACACATCTTACTGAAGGCGAGGTAAAAATAAAAATTTTATGTGCCAAAGCTTCTTATTTCTTTCGACCACTTCTACTTTTTTCAAAAGTGTAATTGTAACTCGTAACTCGGATTTTAACATATTTGCTTCAAATCGAATACACATGTTACTTTGGGTGAGGTAAAAATTAAGATTCATACTCCACGCCCCCTTTCACGTCCCATCTCTTGCAGGACAACGCCTGCCGGGAAGGTTAGTCTGCTGGACTGATCTTACTAAAAATTTAAGGGAATATAACTAAGACTCCGGCATGACTAAGAATACTTCTTTCGACCGCCTACTTTTTTTCAAAATGAGAAAAATCAATAAAATTATTTAAAATAAATTGAATATTTGTGTAATGTCTTTCTTTCAAATTTATTTTAATTGGTAGCGTAGCAACGCGTGCAGGGTACAGCTAGTATCATATATATTCCCGGGAAACATTTATATGGTGGCTGAAAGAAATCATGGACCGATTCCATACCATTTTCAACAGGACCTCTCCTTTTATAAAATAAATGTGTGCAAAATTTCATGATATTATCTGCATTATATTTAAAGAAAATAACAAAACATATTCGTATTTAAAAAATACCGAGGTTTACTCACATTTTGATCCATAGCCAGACTGAGCTAAATGGAAATTTTTAGTTCGTGATGATTCATTATCAATTCCTTATATTTTTTGACCAATGCCAAGGAAAAATGCACGTTCGAAGTTGTTAAACAACTGTCATAACCTTGATATATGTATTTACCTTTCAAAAAAGTTATTGCTATATTAGATAACTCTGATTACATAAGCTAAAGTGTGAATGGAAATTTATATTTTAGTTTAACTGATCTTAGTCCTTAAAAATATAATTTTTCTGTAATTTTTTTTAAGAAATCTAAAAAATTTAAAATAAAATAAAAAATATATTCCAGACATACATATAAGACATTCTGTGATCTGCGTTATGTGGAGCACTGCATTTAAATGGCGATGTATTGGGTTATGTTTGTGTATAGTTGTGTGGCTGTATCTATGCGATAAGTACAATTTTTTTTCTTCATTGGAGCTTAACATATGCATAAACATACGAGTGTATATAATCATGCCCACACATACATATATACTAGGAAAATAATCTTCTTTGCTTGTGTATGTGTAAGAAGACAAAGAAAAATATAAAAAGAAATTAATTTTCTTTTTTCCAAAGAACGAATGCATTACATATTTGTTTTTGTTGTTGGCTGGTGGAATTGCACTTGAAGTGCTTTCTTCCACCATTTTTATTATTTTTTTCTGTTATTTTGTGATGCACATATGTGTGTATGTGTGTCAGAATGTGTTTATTTGTATGTGTTTTTTTTTACTTTTTGCATCCGTGACGTCTCATGCTCTTTAGTTGCTACTTACTGCTATTTTTGCTACTTCTATACATATATGTATGTTGTTATTGTCGATGTTGTAGTTGTTGTTATATTCTTCTACAACGTTTTCTTTGTTGTTGGCAGTTGCCTCGTCTTGTCTTTAGATTGTATTCAGTGCAAAGCTTTGAATTGAATTGTGATTACATTTCATTACCTCGCTGCGCACGAGTTGCCATTTGGTTTAATATTTAGTACGTACTTACTTCGCTTGCACTGCACACTGACACTCCTCACATATACATGTACGTAGTTGCATTTAGATACATTTGTATGGGAATAATATCCCAGCATACCATTCTAGGAGCGCTCCGAAAAAGGAGTCAGAAAAGAGTCCAACTAAAGAGCATTTTCAGAGCGCTAAGAAAAAAGAGTCAGAAAAGAGTCCAACTAAAAAGCATTTTCGGAGCGAAAGAAAAATTTGCTTAAAAAATTTATTTTTTTTTCTATTTTAATATATTTTATTTAAATGAATTCCGTTTTATTTTTTTTTACTGTAAATACAATTTATTTAATTTTTTTTCCATTTCTAATTTAGTTTATTTGTAACTGAATTCCCTTTTTGGTTAAGTAAAAACAATTTAAAAAAAATAATAAATGTGAACTTTTAATTTTTTGTATTTAAATTTGCAATGATTCTTTTCTGACATGATGTAAGAGCTCTTTCTGAGCTCAAAAAATCCCCTCATAAAAGACTTTTCTGAGCTCTTTCTGACGGACCATTTTCGAATGTAATGACCCTCTTTTCTGAAGGTTTTCGGAGCAATAATGATTGTTTTTTTGGGCTCATAAAGAGCGTCAACGCTCCGAAAAAGGTGTCAGAAAAGACTCTTTTCGGACTCATATGGCTTGCTGGGATGTATGTAGTATGTTCAGGGTGTGTGTGTGCTTACAAAGAGGTAGGTGCATATCTACTTATAATTTACGTATACATATATGCATACAGACTAACTGACTGACTGGTTGGCTAGTTAACTGGCGTTGCATATGTCAGCTTGATTATATTCTATGGTGAAATTTCAATTCATACCACGAAACTCTCTACCTTCCCACCACCTCCTTTGCTATTCATTCATACAATTGTTTGCATTTGTGTTTGTATGTGCATTTGCATGTGTAGCAGTTTGTTATATGTACTTGTATCAGTTGGTTTTGCATCTGAGTGCAGCTGAAGTATGTATGCCTTCATTATTATGTGCATGCATCCAAACATGCATACATCGTTATTTGCAATAGAAGATATCTAATACTCACCTTTTCTCGCATGACTTTTCATATTCCTCTTCTTCGCCGTCGTCTAATACACACTTGATGTATTTTTTTTATCTTTTGTATTCTTGTTATTGTTGTTGAGATATTTCTTGTTAGACATAGAGAACCGAAACGTGTATTCGTTAATTCGTACTTGTTAAAGTTCATATGCGTTTTAAAAGGTGTTTGTTAATGGACGATAATGTTTCTTTTTCAAGTCCCAATGGAAAATCGTAAAAATATTTTACATTCAAATGAAAAATGCATGGATCCTGTAAATAATAGCTTTAATATGTATTTGAATTTAAGGGTTGAAATGAGGAGTCCTTTAATAGACTGTGTGACAAGTTTCTAACTGTATTCTACAGTTTTTAGTTACCTTTTCATTTGATCTAAGTTTACAGAAATGAACCCACTTTGCTCTCTGTTAACTTGAATTTATATAAATTTATGTTTTATATATTACTTTAAATTAAGAAAAAAGTACTTTGGTTTTGATGAAAACGGCTAAAGAGTCTCTGTTTTGAAATGCAGCACCAATTTTGCAGAAATATTTTCAGTTGACTTCAAAATATCAACAAAACAAATCTTCTACTGCTAAGTGAGAAACTAAGAAGTAGATAACATTTAAATTACGTTAAGAGTTTTATAAATACTAAGCACACCTACTTGTCCCCTTGGGAGGCAACAAGAAAGCTATTAAGAAATACTGTTGGCACTTGTCCAATATGATAATTAATATTCGACGAACAAATAAATAATATGTTTCAATTCAATTTCCACGAATTCGTTTAGTATGTTCGGGAAAGACTGTATTTACTTTAAAAATGTTGTGATTTAAAAACTTGTTCGGCAATAGGACTTTGAAAAACTTTAACACATCTAATACATAAGATTAAACGCTTGCTGTTCACAGTCTTAACCGCTTGTTTAGGCTAAAGTACGACGATAACGTGACAAAGACTATTAAAACTGAATTTCCACAGTGCAATACTCTTAGACTAATGGCGTTTTCTTTTCTGGCAAAAATGTTACACTTTTTTCCTTTTTTATATGGGAAGTAGGTAAAAAGTGTAACATATGTATATGTAACATTTTTGCCAGAAAAGAAAACACCATAACATTTTACTAAATATGCAACTCCGATTTAGTTTTATACGATAATTTAACCATTTGTAAATGACACTGACATTCTTATTTGTTAATGACTCGAACATAGCATCTAGAGAACTAAATAATTATTTCAAACATATGGAAACGTGGTTGTAAAAACTTACCTAGTTAATGTACACAAAAGTAAAAACCTTATAGTTGCACGTAAAAGAAACAAATTTCCACCTGTCACACTCAGCAATGTACAAATTCCACAGTCTAATCATGTAACATACTTTGGCATTCAATTAGATAAACTTTTTTACATCCCGTCACCAGATTTGAAACTCTAAGCTTCTAATTTACATTAGTTTTTCGACGAAAAATTACATTAAAGCTTGACCTACAAATTAATTTTGTATAAGATTGTTTTAAAACTATTTTGGTCATACGGAATCCCATTATAGTCAAGTAATACGGGGTTCAATCCATAATTCTTAGGATTAAAAAAAATTGAGAGCAACGAACTTTTGAAAAATCATGAGAGATACTTCTCGAAATTACAAGACCAAACAATTTGGGCATGATTATAAGATGAGAGCATTAAAAGCGCAAAATATCTGAGGTGGCTATCAGAAGGCTTTGGTGATATTTCTCAATAATACATTCCATTTTAGAATATTACAATAGTTTTTCTAATGTTTAAATAAAGCAAGCATATCGCCCTTGAATCCAAAGTTAATCAAAGTTCAAAAGTAACATCAGTTTTTCAAAGGAAGTTAAAGAGTTCAACAAATTTTTACTAATGTAAATATTCTAGATATAATATATTTTCTAAGAATTAAATACATACATATGTACAATGTTTTCGCCACTTACCATCATAGTTAATACAGCTTCTGTTTAATTTTCAAAAATTCCCAAGGTTTGTTAAAACTTATGTATGTATTTATAAAATTCATCTTTCGCTCATTTTATGGCTTTAATATATTTGTGCAAATTTATTAATATTTGTTTTTTGTACCGTTATGTGGAAGCCACAACTAACGGTTGTATGTATTCTGTATTGTTGTTGCTTTTATGAGTTGTAAGGTTCTCGCCCTCTCAAAATCTATGCTACTGATTTAATTTCCCATATACATACATACATACCTACCAACATCCATGAAAACATTCATTTAAGTTTAAAGCTATTTGAAGACTGGGATTGTAGTTTTGTTTTAGTGGTTGGAAAATGTATTTTCTATTATGCTACTTGAATGTTGGCATGGTGCAAGAGATCTAAGAGGAGGTGGAGAACATTGGAATATAGCTGAAATGTTTGTAGTAGTTGAGAATGTTATTACCAACTAACCAAGCAACCAGCTATACAGAGAAACCTAGCTAGATTTGCCTTGTAGGGTTGCATCTTCTTGTGGCATAAATATTTTTTACTCTAACATCTCGTACACTCTCCTAATTTTTTTTGCAAAAGACTGACTGATTGTCAGACATTTAGACATTTAGTATGACTGGCGGCAGCACTATACGTTATGTCTGCATTAGTGGGAGCTTATAGAGAGTCTCGGTCGGTGTCGTTGTCGGTTGGCGACTTAGTTGGTGTGAAGTGGATTTACTGCTTTGTTATTCCCTCTTCTTTAATATAGAGTCTTGATGCACACAAACTTCTATTGCAACACACAGTCTCTTTATTGCAGTTTATGTTCATTGTCGTTCGTTCGTCTTTAGCGTTGACGTCGTCTATTACTTTAGTCGGTTTTGGCGTTTCATGCCTACTTTATCCTCTTTGTCAAAGTAAAACTGTCTAAGCTGGTAACATGCATACATACACACTTTGGGGCACACAGACTTTTATACACACACATTCTCGTATATATGTATATAACAGATTTTGTGGGCCAACGACTTTGTCTTGCAACAACACACAGGTCACATCGGAATCAACACTATTAACAACGGCAACTACAGCAGAAGCAGCAGCAAGAAAGGCATAAAAAACACCGTCAATTTAATCTCTTCTCTCTCTCTCCTCTCTCTCTCCCCACCTGCCACCCTTCACCGCTTTTTGAGTTTCGTGTTGTTTGTTGTTTCTTGTTGTAAGTCTGTGGTGCCAAACACCTCGTCTAACTTTACTTGGCTTAGACAACGTCAACATCAACAACACAAATGAATGCAACTTCATTGCTGTAGAAATTGCATGCATGTTTGTATGTATGTATGTTGACCCTGTACATCTCTTGTTATTGTGTTGCTGTGTTATTGCTGTTGCTGTTTTCTTTTGTATTTCTTTTACTTTTTGTTATTTTATTTTCTATACAATGTTTTCTGGTTTTTCTTCTTTTTCATGTTTGGTTTGCCTCATGCATGCATACATGCATCCATTCATGCAGTTTTCATCAGTTAAACAACCAACTAAACATCCAACCAACAAACAACGACCCACCATTAGAAAAGAAGAAGTTTATTTTTATACCCTCCACCAAAATAAGTGGAAATATTCATCGGAGACCCAACAAAGTATACATATATATTATTGATCCTTATGGAGTTCTAAGTCGAGTTGTGCTATGTCCGTCTGTTTGTTTGTGTAAAACACTCTCACGTCCAAAATACACAACCAAAATCAACAAAGTTTACAAAAAATCCCTAAGCAGTTTGGTATTAAAAATCAGCAAAATCGGTACAGTAAAACCAGAGTTATGGAACAAAATGTGAGACAACCTCCATAAAAATTTATTATTTTTAAACATTTTTCATGGAATTTTTTAAATATATTGCAGATATTGCCATGCAATTTTTATACGTCATTGTGAGGAAAATAGTAAGAATCTGTCCAATATCTTCCCGAAATATGACTTAATGATAAATAAATGCCTCTAAAATTGGAATAATAATACAAAATTCGGCAAAAATAAGTGTCATGTAAAAATAAATCACAAAGTCACCGGGTTAAAATTCGACACAAATAATTCTTATAGATATATAAATTGTTGTACTAAATTTTATGATGGTCGGTCCATAATTGGTCATAGTTCTACATCCGAAAAAGTCATTATTCTATCTTATAAATATCGGTACCGACCCAAAAGTTTCCACGGATCATTTACAAATACACAAAAATTATACTACAGAAATTTTTGAATTTCGGTCCATATTTGATCATATTCACAATATGAAGCGCTCTTCAGAAAATCACTTCAATATTCAAACACGTAGTGTTGTTGAACTGTTCGGACGTGTTATTTTTAGTGCGGCTGAATTTTCGATGAAAAAATCGTAATAGGTGAAAAGGTGTAATAGGTCGAAATAAAACAAAAAGTTAAAAAATAATTCGTAATAGGTAAAAATACCTACGGTAAAAAAAAAAAAAAAAAATAAAAAACATTCAAAAATAAAAAACATTAAAAAAAAAAATAATAAAAAACATTAAAAATCGCATAAAAACTGTATGAGTGTTCCTCTCAGATGTAATTCTGAGAAAGAGCTTAGCTCGACTAGAAAATCTTTATGGATCTCTGAGGAAGAATCCTTAAAAAAATCTGTGGAGAATCTTCTCACTACAAGAGCCTTAGAACGGCGCCGTTCCTGTTCGCCCAATATAGTGATTTCATCAGATGATAAAACATCAATATCTTCTACATCAAATAGTGCAGTCAAACCTAGAAAACAAGTAGGTATGGATAAATACGTCACAGTTCTTAAGCGACAGAGGAGCCCGACATCTGCTCAAACGTCATCAAATTCAAAAGCTCCCAAGACCGTGAGTATTGACAATCCAAATGATCAAAACAGGTTTGCTCTCCTCCAGACGGATGATCCAGATCTTCCTAAAAAAACGTTTAAGCCCCCACCAATTTATCTGAGAGAGCCCACTTCCAGTAAATTGGTACAAGGAATTGTTTCGGTAATAGGTGAAAATATGTTTAGCGTAACCTCAATTAAACATGGAAATATCAGCGAAACCAAAATTCAAGTGAAAAAGGAAGATGACTTTCGAAAATTGTCCAACCAGTTGGAGAGGGAGAGTAGGGATTTCTATACCTACCAGCTGAAAAGCGCAAAAGGACTCCAAGTCGTTCTAAAGGGTATAGACCCAGATGTTGATCCTGCCGAGATAAAGACTAGTTTAATGGAAAATGGCTTCAAAATTAAGAACATAACGAATATTAGAAACCGTGAAAAGATTCCTCAGCCTATGTTCAGGGTGGAATTGGAACCCGGAGATATAGTCTTAAAGAAAAACGAGTCCCATCCCATCTACAATCTGATTTACCTTCTGCATCGTAGAATCACCGTGGAAGAACCGCATAAGCGTCAGGGACCCGTCCAGTGTCTTAATTGTCAAGAATTTGGTCACACTAAAGCATATTGTAAATTGCCGTCAGTTTGTGTTGCGTGTGGGGAACTACATACAACTGCTCAATGTGATAAGTCGAAAACCGACTCAAAAATCAAAAAATGCAGTAACTGCGGAGGTAATCATACCGCAAATTATAGAGGTTGTCCAGTTTACACTCATTTGAAAGGCATAAGGACCAACAAGACGTCAGTATTACCTGTTCATCCACAACAGCCTAATTTTGCATCGAGTAACAATTTTCCTCAATTGTTACGGCCCACTAGTCATGAAAACGCGCCTAGTTCTAGACAAGTTTCTTACGCTAACGTGGTTAAATCTAATATGCCAGGTTTGGAGCAGGAACCTAAATCTCAATATTACGAGCCTAATATTAACACTCTAGAGACTACTTTGCAGACACTTGTCCAAACTATGAACACTTTTACGACCACTATGACATCCATGATGCAGGAAATGCTGAAAATGCAATCCACTATCTTACAAGCAATTTTAAAGAAATGATTTGTTTAAAAATTTGTTTTTGGAACGCGAACGGCCTCCGCCAACATAAAAACGAACTGGAACACTTCCTGATGGATAAGCAGATTGATGTCATGATGATTGCTGAAACTCACTTGACGGCGACAGGGTACTTCAAAATTAATGGATACGTGTTGTATGATACTAAAGATCCCCGCGGAAGAGCATGTGGAGGTTCGGCAATTCTTATAAAGAACAGAATAAAACATTATTTAATGAACAACATATGTGAGGATTACCTACAAGCAACAAACATTTGTATTGAATTCTGTCAATACAACTTTGTTTTATCATCAATTTATTCGCCGCCTCGATTTTCAATAAAAGAACATCAATACTACAGCTTCTTCAATTCCCTTGGAGCTAGATTTTTGGTTGCTGGTGACTTTAACGCCAAACACACATTTTGGGGTTCACGTCTAGTGACCCCGAAGGGTCGTGAACTCTTCAACACCATTGCCAAAATGGGCTTAGATGTACTCTCAAGCGGGCATCCCACCTACTGGCCGACGGACCGACGGAAGATTCCCGATATTATTGACTTCGGAGTAGTGAAAAATATCCCTGTAGAATCGATACAAGTGGAGCCTTCATTAGACTTGTCTTCAGATCACTCTCCTTCTATTATTTCAATGCGTTTCCTTCAAGGGTATGGCTCTCCATTTCGGGACATGTCTAAATCCAGAGTAAGTTGGATAAAGTATAAAAAGTATTTAAGTTCCCACTGCACGGAAAATGTAGTGTTGAGAACTACCGAGGATATTGATGGGTCGATTGGCAAGTTTACTGAGGACATACGAAGAGCTGTGCATCACGCTTCCACATATGACGTTGAATGCAGAAATAGGACAAACAGAACTTATTTCGCTGAACTCGAACATCTCCTGACAGAAAAAAGAAGAGTTAGAAGAGAGTGGCAAATTCACAGGTCTCCTCAACTGAAAGCTAGGCTACGGGAATGCAGAGATATACTAAGAAATTTCTTAGAAACCCAAAGAATGGCTTCACTTAAATCATACTTGGAGGGAATTGACAGTTCCCCACAATCTGACTATTCGTTATGGAAGGCGGCACGAGGTTTAAAAAGACCAGTTAGAGGAAAGCCTCCTTTGCGAAATCCGATTGGTGACTGGGCTAGAAACGATTCCGAGAAAGGGACTTTATTTGTTAACCATTTGAGAAATGTGTTTACTATAAACAACTCAAATAATGCAACTGAATTGCCACCACTCGTTATTAGACCTCCTGTACCTCTAAGACTTAGCTTTAATGATATTCAAAGCGCTATTGGTACTCTGAACCTTAAAAAAGCTCCAGGTATGGATAAAATCAGCAACAAAATGCTCGTGGAGTTACCTCGTGTAGCTAGAAGAATTATTCTCTTTATCTTCAATGCTATTTTACGCCTAGAATACTATCCTGCAGATTGGAAGGTATCTATGATTACCATGATTCCTAAGCCAGGGAAGGACCTCACCAAAGTAGAGTCATATAGGCCAATTAGCCTACTGCCGACAATTTCAAAACTGTTTGAAAAATTGTTAATGGCTAAGTTGATTCCAATTCTGAACGACACTCAATGTATTCCAAATCATCAATTCGGGTTCAGAGCTAAACACAGTACCATCGAACAAACACACAGATTAGTAAATGTGATAAGACGGTCGTTTGAAGAGAAAAAATACTGTTCCGCGCTTTTCATTGATGTTTCCCAAGCGTTCGACAAAGTCTGGCATGAAGGTTTAATGCACAAAATAAAATTAGCTCTGCCTGCTAACACCCACAAACTTATGAAAAGTTATTTATATGGTCGCAAATTTACAATCAAAGAAGGCGATTTTTTAAGCCCCGCTCAGCCAATTGAAGCAGGAGTACCCCAGGGTAGCATACTGGGTCCTACTTTATATTTGATTTATGCATCCGATATGCCGTCAGACCCCAATATACATACTTCAACTTTTGCTGACGATACAGCCTTTATTAGCGTTCATAAGGACCATCAAATAGCATCACAGAATTTGCAGAATTATATTTATAAACTAGAGAATTGGCTTGAGCTTTGGAAAATCAGGGTTAACGAACAGAAATGTATTCATATAACTTTCACATTGCGAAAAGATACCTGCTCGTCCATCAGAATAAATAACCAAATTATTCCGCAACACAATGAAGTCAAATACCTCGGAATCCACCTCGATCGTCGTTTAATCTGGAAGTCTCATATTGACGCAAAACTTACACAGATGAGATTAAAAGCAGTGCAACTTAATTGGCTAATCGGCAGAAATTCTACATTAAAGTTGGATTGTAAACTTTTGTTGTACAATGCAATTCTAAAGCCAATATGGTGTTATGGAATTCAATTATGGGGTACTGCCTCAGCATCCAACATTGAAAAAATTCAAAGAGGTCAAAATAAAATTCTACGTATAATTACTGCAGCTCCATGGTACGTTAAAAATTCTCGAATTCACAAAGACCTAGGCATTCCTTTGGTGAAAGACGAATTTACAAAATACGCCTCAAAATATGTCAGCAAACTTGAACACCATCCAAACCCACTTGCACGAGACATCCTTAACTTTAGTGGCCATGTTCGGTTGAGAAGGAGGGATACCCTTGCTTTAACTCAAACGCAAAACAGATGACTGGATCAGTGGATGTAAATTTTTTTGTAGTATCATAATATTTTGTCTAGCACTGGCTGGACTTATTATTTTCTTTTAGTATTAAGATTCGAAAACTTATTGTCATTTCAATATCTGAAGATTCAATAAATAAATATAATGTATTATAAAAAAAAAAAAAAAAAAAAAAAAAAAAAAAAAAAATATTCAGAAATCTCGTATTAATTAGGATACCGATTCAAAATTTTACACGGAACAAAATCTAACTGCTGGATTTTGAAAGTATCGGTCCATATTTAACCATATCCCCCATATAAGGTCCACTACCAAATTTCACGTTAATATTAATATGTATCTTAAATGTACTATTATTATACATATTGGAATTAAATGTGGGATATCCTCACATGTAATGCCGAAATTTAAGAGGATCGGCCCATGTTTTGTAATTGCTGACATATACGTAGCACTTCCAAAAAACAAGTTAACCCTCAATAATGTCTAATAAATATCGATATCGAATCAACACTTTATACAGATTAGAAATTGTAATCCAGAAATCATACTAATATCGGTTATACGGCAATTGTGCTACTGAATTTTGTAGCTGTCAGTCCATATTTGGCATTCCAAATTAAGCCCACTTCCGAGTATAACAACTCTTGTAAATAACGTTATTGAGATGCATTTCAACCAAATCAGATTACTGGGCACTTAATTTATAAGCTATTAGTCTGTAATTGGTCCGTTTCCACTATGCCACCCATATATATTTTGTAAATAAAGTTATTGAGATCACATTCAACCCCTTTTTATACTCTGTTTCTTAACTTGTTGTGAAACTTTTAAACTACACTTGGGATTATTATGAATATTAGCCAAACTCTGCAAATTATGTATATTGAGTGAGTGTTGGTGATTATATCAATTTTATATGGTCAAAATTAGATACAATTTCTAAACATTTGAAATGAATTAATTTGTTCGTAAAATTGTCTTTCAAACTACATATATAAAATGCTAAGCTGGTAATGTTGAAAAACACTGAATAAGGATTTTTCGTCTTATAACCAGTGTTATTCTTGTATTTCTCATTATATTTAGATGGAGGGTATTTAAGATTCTGCACAGCCGAATATTGCACTCTAACTTGTTTTTATTTTATTTTTTTTCTGTTTTGTACCACTTCTTTGAATTATGTTGCTGTTATGTACTTATGTATATGGTACGTGGTATAACCGAATGTGTTGCTGCTATTCGAAATTGAGTTTTCGCTGCTTCAACTGTGGTGCAAGCAGCGGCTTTTTGTGGCTGCGGCCAATACTCTACTACACCACTTGAAAGAATTCATTCACATTTACAATGTGTATGTGCTTTAGTGTATATTTGTATGTATTTCTTTGCATAGAATATTCAGAATTTTTTTCATATTCAAGTTGCACAAAAGGCCTGCATTAAAAGTTGTTGTTTCATGCATTAAGCATGTGAAGCCCCAGCATTTCTGTGAACACATTTTTCTGTACGTGTACATGAGCATTTTTCCCTTACTTTCTGCATTTATGTAGTTGTTATTTAGTGAAATTCTCTGCTGCTCCTCTTTAGAGAGTTGAAAATAATTTATATGTAAAATATTATTTTTAGTTAAACTTTACAGTACCCAGTACCGTAGTACTTAACCGTCTTCCGCTTTTTGTTTAACAAATGTCTGAGTGGTGGAGTTATTTGTGTGATTTTTTTTATTTTATTGTACGCTGTTTAAATCATGTTTCACCCTGAGCTCAGATTTTAAACATGCGAAATTAGTGTTGCCAGAAATATGAATTGCCAGTTTCCTTCCGCATTCGATTAAATATTAATATATTCCTTTATTTGTAGTTCTGAAACTTAAAAACTCGTGCTACTATTTGCATTAAATACATATTGGAATTTATATCAATTATAATAATAATGTCATGCGGTTTCAATTCGCACTTTCTGCCAATATGTATTTAATATAATGATTATCAAACCTAATATTCGTCCTAATCCGAAACTAACCGATAATATTTTATTTTTTTTTTTATATAAATTAGGTTGGCGGAGAATTAATCTCTTCAATTGCCAGGTTATCCCACGATCGATTCAAGTAAGTCCCAAGACGACCTATACCTTCATATAGGAAGCTGGAACGCTTAAATCTTGTATTAAAATAATGCACAACAAAAGAGTATTCTTAGTCATGCCGGAGTCTTAGTTATATCCCGTCAAAGTTTTAGTAAGAGAGGTCCAGGCCTTTCCGGCAGGCGTTGTAATTAATTAAAAAAGTAGGAGTTAGAGTAGGCGTGTTCATACCAACTCAGAAACCTTCCCGGGCTCATGCACAACAACTTTGCCAAAGATAATCACATGATCAAATACATAGTTTACGATTCTATAAAGGACATACATACAAAAATTTATTTTTTGAGATGGAGCATGAACGTGGGCGTGGCACATAACATTTTTATTTTTACCTCGCCTTCAGTAAGTTGTGTATACAACTTGTTTGAAGTAAATCTGTAAAATGCCATGCAGAAGCAATTAATAAATTTTGAAAAAAGTGGGCGTTAAAGTAGGCGTGGTCCTACCAACTCAGAAACCTTCTCGGGCTCATGCACAACAACTTTGCCGAAGATAATAACATGATCAGATGAATAGTTTGCGAGAATAGAATAATGGAAATGAATTTCAAAAAAGTACCAATATAAGTGTACTGAAATTTGGCCCTTTTTACACCTTTATATTTGAGTCATGTTCTGGGTTCTTTTTTGTGTGGATGGAAAAATATTTTATCGTTTTTTTATTTTTAAATTGAATAAATAATATCAAATGTCCGTTTTTACCCCGTTTTTTGTCCCGTTTTTGTCATCCGTGAAAAAATAATTTTCAAAAAAGTACCTATTAATTAATCGTAATACGTACTATTTAAAAATAATAGTTAATGGAATTTTTAGTGATAAAATACATTTTGATAAAAAAAAAAATTACCAAAAAATAATAACATTTTTAGGCCATAGAAATTCGAATTTCAAAAAAGTACCAAAAAGATTTCTAGTCTTCATTGATCTGAGCCATATACATACATTTAATATAGTATTTCTATGTTTATTAATGTAGAAGATATACATGTTAACGGAGCGTTCTACGGGGACTATTTTTACCCCATATGGCAACTTGAATTTCGAATTTCAAAAAAGTACCAGACACCTGTCGCCTCTTTTTTTGATTAAAGGGGGACACATTTAAAATATTATTTCTAAGTTTATTTGTTTTGGAGATATAGAGGTACTGGTTTTACCCGTTTTTGCCCCATTTGTCCCCCTAACGACCGAATTTCCAAAAATCCCTTAGTGGATCTACATGTTGTAAAAGTTTCTAGCTTTAGCGGTTTGGGCTGTGCGATGATGAATGAATCAGTCAGTCAGTCAGTCAGTCAGTCAGTCACGTTACTCTTTTATATATATATAGATTAATGAAAAATCGATAAGAAGTTTTACTGACAATAACAACTTCTATAAAAAGTTATAGAACTTTGTTCATGCATTTGTTTGGTAGATCTCACTTCTTAGAAAATGAAATACTACTATGAATTTGTTAATGTATGTATGTATGTATGTATAAGTAAAAACTGGAAACTGTGTTTGACTCACCTTTACATCACATATGTATTTTGATTTTTATAAGTCAGCTATGTATGTATGTAAATATTTCTGGTGCAGGTGTCTTTAAAAAACTTTGAAACTTAAAATGTTAAATACCTACATTGATTTTGTACTAAATAAAAATTATCATATTTCTGCAAGACACTTAATTGTGGAGTTATTTGTAGCAGTGGTTTTTCCGCATCTAAAAATTACAAATATAAATTGGCAATTTTATAAACATACTGCAGCAACATTCTTCGGAACAAAAGCTTCATTTTAAAGCAATGATAAATTGTGTTAAAATTGATGAACAAGATAATATTTTTTATGGCTTAAACATATTTTCTAAACAGGTTTAAAAGTTCATTTCCTCTTGCTATTCAACAGCTACTGAAAAATCTCTAGTATGTTTATGCTGTTTGAGTTCATGAACACCGTTTATTGCTGTTTCATATTTTATAGTCTTTTTTTTATTCTAACAAATAATTTAAGGGTAATTTTTAGTAATCACTGTTGAGCGTTTAAAACAAAACTAAAACTTTTTTTTTTATTAAGAAAACAATTATTTAGAACATGTTAATACTAATTTTACCGGAATACTTTGTAAACAAATAAATAAGAAATAGGAGAAAAAAAATGATGAGTAAATAAACATTTAATATTCATAATGCATAAAACCTGATTGTGCCAATTTGATTTTTGTCTGCTTTTGTATAGATTTGTTGTTATTTTTCTGTTTTGAATTGTGTGTTGTCATCACTCTGAACACATTTATTTAATCGACTTGAAACATTTTCACTCCTCGCCCCGTTGTTATTATACTCTCACATACACACCCCTGTCATGACGAAGTGGATTGACGGATTTGCAAGATGTTTATTTATACTGGAATTTAGGAAGTAATTAAATGTTTAACTGCAAATATTATTGCGTGCATTTTTTTTACTTTTAAATGTACATCAGATTACTTCAAATATGTATGAGATTTTTTTTTTAAAGCAGCAACGTTCTAACACAAGTCATTTCAAATAACAAACCATTCAACGAATCTAACTGAGATCTCCATGTAAAATGCCACTAACTGTTTTATTTTTCTTGTTTAATATTCATAATAATAATAATTTGCATTTTATAAAATCTTGTTTTATATATACTTTTTTGTTTATCAATTAATTTCCTTAATGTGACAAAAGTTTTGAGTTCTCAAACTGCATTCTGTCATCATTCCAATCAAACCGCTACCAGAGACTTTATTTTTAAAGAATAGGGTGTTTATTTTAGATGTATAGAACTTTAAGTTGGCAACACTTTTTTAATTTGCGGTCATTTTGTCCGCTGTCAAGTGATTTATATTTGAAGTCGCTAGTCTATGCTGAATAGCCCGAAACGATTGATCACTTGGTGGACAAATTTCGCCGCGTTTTTGCCGATATACGGCCAAAAATGTTGGAAAGCGTCATCGAAAATTGGACTTCCAGATTAGACTACGTTCGAGCCAGTCATATGCCAGATATCATATTTAAATTATAATGCCAGAAGATTATCTTTCGAATACAGTAAATTTCATGTCATCTTTGTTTTATTTCATTTCAAATTTCTATACATCTAAAGAAAACGAAAAGCCTTGATTTTCAAAATAAATTTCCACAAACTAAACATAAATCACTTGACAGCTTACAATATGGCCGCCAGTTAAAAAGTGTTGCAAACTTCTATACATCTAAAAAAAACACCCTATACAATTCAGTGATGGTAAAGTTGGTACAATAGTACCTATTTATAATTTATTTACTAAAATTAAGTACTTTCTAAAAATAAAAATCAGGCTATAATTTTTTATTATTTCCAACTTGAATGCAAAGATAGACAAAAGTTGATGCGTGAATATTTTATCGCAAGTGGTTTCATGCTCTTAACTTATTTGCGTTTAAATTTATGGTCCAATTTTGGCTCTGGCCAATTATGAATCGAATTTTAAAATGTGATTTATTTTTATAACAATTAGACATGGCAACCAACACTTTTCCTCGATTCCAACAAGGATGTATTTTATTCTTTCTACTGTTTCTTATTGTCGTCGATGAAATTTGGTTCTCTGAATTGATATTCCTCACAGAATAATTAGACTGTGTTTGCTAACTTGTTTCAAATTTGGGGCTCAAATCAATGTAGTACCAGGAGAAAACTGCGCAACTATATGGATACGAAACCAGGTCCTCCTAACCCTGCCTTTACACATGCAAGTACTTGCATGCAAGTGCTGTGTACGTATTATATACGAAAACTTATTCAAAAAACTTGACTAGCTCTGCAAGTGAAAAAAATGTAAGTGTATTAGTAAAAAATGTGAGTGTATTGAGTTTTTCGAACTGTTACTTGCATGTGTAAACCCCGGGTAATGTAAAGCCAATAGTTGTTGAAATACGCAAAATGAAGTGAAAAGGAGTTGGAAATGTTCTACGCAAACGTGTCAATGACATCTGTAGATAAGCCTTTAACTGAAAGTACCAAGAAATTAGAATGAATTTATCATGAAATAAAGTCCACAATAATTGAGTTCTGTCCACTTTGGTGATATAAAGAAAATGGTTTCTGCACTAAGGGCTTTCAAGTTGACATGATGTATTTTTTTATTAAATTGATGTATTCGATAAAAGACAAGTCCAAAGAAATAGCAGAGCAATGGTTTTTTGTTCCAAAAGGAAAAAATGTATGCGCTATTTTAAAATACGTTGATTCGAAACAAAGATTTTGCTGTTAACTAATTTAAAACTTAATGAATTAAAACCAATCAAATCTTACTTTGATTAATTTTAATTTTTATCAAAAGCCAATAACATTTTATACTGATCTTGAAACATTTACTGCCGGGTTCACGATGTCAAAAAAGTGATCCAAATTACTATTTATTCCGAATTCAATATGTAATCTTGCAAATGAATATAGTGTCTGCTCTAATTTAGTACAACTGGTGAGGTACTTTTTGACTGATTGATACAAAATTATTGGCCCTAATACCAACTCTGCTGTAGACACTTTAACATTTTGCAAATGAGTATTAACAGCAACAACAATAACAATTGAATTGATAAATTCAAACAACAATAGCAATAAAAAATTACTCTTGTTTTGCATATTGTATTTTATAAAGTTTAAATTTGTTGCTATTGTATTGTTATTATTGTTTTATTTAAATTATTGTTGAATTTCAGTTTTTCTTTTCTACAATGATAATAATATAAATATGTATAACACAATATTAATAACAAATACAAATACAAAAAAAAATATTTTGTTTTGTAATCATTAAAATTGTTATTATTGTTTTTGTTGTTAGTGTTGTTGTTGTTCTAGCAAATGAGTTAATTTTGTATTTGCACTTTTTTGCAAATGCATTTAATTTTTTCTTGTTTGCAATTAAATAATTGTTTTTTATCTGTATATTATTTTTAAAGTTCATTAACATATTTGTTTTATTTTTATAAAAAATATGTATTTATGCGAAAAAAGCGCCAAATGCTTTTTCTTAAACACAAGACAAATTAAATTAAATCAAATCAGTACTGCTTCATGTTGCGTTGGCGTCTGTTGTTAATTAATTATAATCTTAATTTAAATGTAATATACATACATACATATACAATATATGTATGTATATGGAATAGTCCATACGAGAATTTTGTTTCTATCATCTTATTAACATTTAAGTCGACGTAAATATTTATAACAATTTTATTCTATTAACACTACATGAACTATTGTGTTTCATTGTGTCTGTTTGGGAATTTAGACATTTCATTTCAATCTCTACTTGTTCTCCATCTAACCGAGATTGTGAATAAAATAACAATGACACACAATACAATATGAAAAGTGGAGGTAAATACATCATTTGGAAAATGTTTCTTCGCACAAGTATTTTTATTGAGATTTTATATATAATTTTTTTTTTTTTTTTGGTTGGTTAGTTGGTTTGCTTTGTTTTACGTCGTGTATGAACGAGTACAATAAAAATATTGAAAATTTACATAATTGAACGGAAAGATGTTTGTTTAATTTATAGAATGCTTAACGGAATTACAACACGATAGATGAAATATATATTTGTATTCACTTACTCATAGCAAGATTAAGAAAGTTCATTTAAACCTCTGAGGGGAGTTTGAATCGCAATGGTTTTTAAAGTATGTATTACGATCTATTAAGCAGGAAACTAATGCTTAAATAATATTACTTTATGTATGTTTAACTCGTCACTTTATTTTGATCCTTCTGTTTGAAATTTATATTTTTATTTTCTGCCACAATTCATAACTTTGATTAAATTTTGTTAATTTTCTAAAGTTCTAGACACCATTTGGATACTATACAATTTTAAAAATATCAATCAATCAACGCGAATTTAATAATATGTATAAACATTTTGATTTTTAAGGGCCTCTAAACTCTTGAGTTGATGCTGAAAATTTAACAAAACTCAATTATAATTTTTATCTTTTTCTCATTATTTTTCTGCAGTCATTTAAACATTTTCTTGCAAAAATAGCTCATTTTTTCTATTTGATGATTTAAAAATAGAACTGTCAAAAATTAATATAAAAAAAATTGTGCGTGGCATTCTGTGTCAGCTAGTTGTGGTCGTAGAAATCAGTAAATGATTCATTATTTCGTGTAATATTTTCACTAAAGGCATCAATTTTTAAAATTTTTTTAATCTAAAAATATATGAAATAAACCTAAAGCAAAGGTTGAAAGTTATAAAAAGTGCTTCAATGGGAATTGTTCACCCCTATCGTGAATAAAAATTCCCCATGAAATTTGTTCCCTTTTCACATTTTTCCTATTAAAATTTAATGTTAAAAAAATAAAAGGGAACAAATTTCATGTGGAATTTTTATTTTATACAAAAAAAATTGAATAACCAGCTTTTCATTATACATATTTATTATATGCGATAATATTTTAGTTCAGGAAAACGAACAAAAAATACATTATAAGTTGGAATGCCAATCCCTAAATCTTCCGAAAAGATTCCACATTAAATCAGTAATTGAAAAGGTCAGAAACATTTTAAAATTATTTACAAAGTCATCGACAAAAATTAAAATTTTACACAAGTATGTAATAAAGGTGGAAGAATTAAAATATTTTCCGTTTGGCATCTCCAATTATAAGTCATATTCAGCCTTATTTTGAGTGTCGTTTTCTTTTTACGACAACGACTGTTTCGTAATAGATTAAAGAAACAAATTTAATGTTATCCTAATTCCTAATTGTATTCACTTGTGGTCATATATCGCTTTATTTGGCACCCAATGAACTCTATAATTCCGCATATCAAATGTTTGCGAATCGTGACCAGCAGATTTCTCTGCTTGTGAAAATTGTGAACTCGTGTTAAAGTTTATTGGTCTTTGTAACCTTTAGAAATTAAATTGTAATAATTTGAACATAGGCATAAACAAGTTTTGAATATATATATTTTTTTGGACATTTTTTCAACAGTATTTTAGAAGTAAATTACGAAATTTCGGAACTAATTCTAGCATAAATCTTTAACCTGTACAGTATGTGAATTCTGTGTGGAAATACTTTAACGGCTGATGTTTAGTGCAATCTATAATATGCTTCCCATAGTGTGGACAATATTTGGATTCACACTAAATTCCGTTTTCCTCCAGTTGGAGTTTTTCACATTTATTGTCAGTTTATAACATTTTTGTTGTCCATTGAATTCAATTTTCACATTTTTCTATTTAGTCAATTTAAATTTAAAATAAAATTAAATTAAAAAACAAAACACAATAATATTTGTATTAACATTTGTTTTTTGTTGGTACGTTTAAAACATCTGGCGCTAATGTAAACAGTTCTCCTCTACCAACTGGAATGTTTGTTTTTATCCGTTTTTGTTTGAAAATGTTTTTTGATGTTTTTTTTTCTCCGAAAAATCAAGTGATTCTAGTGAATCAGTTTTTGTGATTTGTACTAACAGCAAAACAAAAACTTTTATGGATTTAAATTTGTATTTTATAATATTTTGTTCGCCAAATTCCCTTGTAATCTCACACTTTTTATTTTGTTAATTTATTGCTCCGTTTTGAGAGTAACATGTGCTTTAATTATTAAAATAAATTATTATTAATATATAAAAGGGTAAATTGTGTTCAACTGTTGTTTTTGTTTCCTTGTAACTTTGTTTTTAGCTGTAATTGTAAATTTGAGAATATTTTTATTTGTTATTTTATCTAAAATTGACATAAGTTTAAATGATTTCAAGATTGGGTTTGTTTCTTTCTATATTCTAAACTTGTTTAAAATTGTTTAAACTTTTTGGTAGATATTAAAATTCATGAAAATGTAAAGTTGGATACACCGAACAAATATTTTGTTCGAAACTATTGGTTGAATCCACCTTAAAAGAACAGCTTGTTGTTTGCAGACTTGTTGATTTTGTATATTTTCATGGGAATCGGATGGAATTTCTAGGAAACGTTCGTTGCTCACCAAATAAGAATAAAACGTGTTTATTTCCAATTATTTTTTGTCCACAGAAATTTGGTTAAATGTGAAATCCTTGTGTCCGCATAATTGCTTATGACCCGATATTTATGAGTTTTTTCATTAGGGCAAAATAATTCAATCTTATTAATTATCACCCATTTATTTATTTACTGCCGTATTCATAAAAAATAAAGTAGGTATGAAGTGTGCTTTTAGACAAAATTTTCATACAAAATTTTTCATGGTTCAACTATACAAGGTGAGTGCAGTAGCCCAGCTGACTGGCTTTGTTTACAATTTACTTATGTCAAAAGTAATACTTTTTCAAGTATTTTTGACAGTAGTACATTATTTTACACGAACAAAATGTCTATTGTTTCTTTTTTGTGTTGTATTTGTTGTCGATTTGCACTAACCTTGTTAGTTGCACCATGATTTGAAGTCTACTTTAATTTTTTATTAATAAGGGCATTAAGCTTTAAACTATTTGTGTAAAAGTTCCTCGTTTTTAATACGGTCTCAATAAGTTATATTTAAAGATCAAATCAAACGTCAATGTCATCATGTCCATCATCACAACAAACCGCATTGTTATGGCAACTTACCAGTCAACAAATTCTATTGTTTATCCACATTTAAATACAAGTAAATCCTTACAGTAAACACTTTTGAAGTTACCAAATCTGAAATTACTACTCTTGACAATATTCCATAAAACTTCAAATTTCCCATTTTTTTTTATCCACATGTACATCAAACACTAATGTTGACAACTCTTCGCATGATTTAGTTTTAAATAAATAACTGCACAAGTGTATTTATTTTCTAAACGTTTTGGGTAATTTTATTGTCTCATTATTTTCATCATTAATTTTAAAAATATGCATGTTAAAAACTATTTATTATTATTTGCTTTGTTTAGTTTTGTTTTCTTTTTTAAACACTTGAACAATAATACAACAAAATTGTCATTGAAATGCAAATTTTTAAATCAAACGATTTGTTATAATGATTTCTCTATTTTTTTTTTCTCTTTGCAGGTATTTATGATTGCAATCAATAAAGCTACTTGGTGTTTCGTTTATAAAAGAATTAAAAAGTAGGGTAAGCAAGAGAAACATTTTCAGACAGATTGCTTGTTAAGTTATTTTCAAGATTGTATAGAAAGTTCCTTGGGTAAATCCAAGGTTTTCTGTTTTCAATTGCTTTCAATTCGAACAAATTATAAATAATTATACTTATAATCTAAAAGAGGAGTATTTTTCCTAATAAATATTATTTAGATTTTCAAATATGTACTTTAAGAAATTAATAAACTCAATAAATAACAGTCATTTTGCAGTAATTAGAAATTATGTTTTATAGTTAATTTGACGAATTTTAATAAATTAAATTAATAAAAATAAGTAAAAGTATTACAATTTTGTATCAAAATTTATTTATTATGTTGTAGTAATATTGGGCTTTAGAAATGTAGTAAAAAATCCTCAAAGTTTCTTTAAAAATAAGGGAAAATAAACGTTTTTTTTTTTATTGCATATCTTTATTAAATCTTTATTACATATGAAAATTAAGATTTTGATACAAAAGGTTAGAATTACCAGGATTTTTAAGAGATTTGTGGTCGTTAAAGTGATTTTCGGAACTGGGCCTTATATGGCAGCTACAAATAATTATCGACCGATCATCATAAAATTGTACCATATTATTTGTGGATATACGAAACATATTTGTGTTCAATATTATTTGGAGAGACCAACATTTTTAAAAGAGTTATGCTAATTTATGGGAGCTATGATTAATTTGTAGATGTGATTTGACTTCATTTCATTTGTGGTGAAATTTGTTTGGATACTTGCATAATTCAAACATTTATGATCGTTAAACTCCTACTTCGGGAGGATTTTTGTATGGGGGCCAGGTGAAATAATGAACCGATTTCCATCAGTTTCAATCTCATTCATCCTTGGGCCGAAAAATATCACGTACTGAATTTTATTTTTTGAAATTTTGAAATATTTAAAAATTGTGACCTGTACTTTGCGCACAAGCTTTACCTGGACAGACAGCCAGACGGACGAACGGACGGACATCGTTAAATCGACTCAGAAAGTGATTCTGAATCGATCGGTATACTTTAAGGTGGGTGTTGGACCAATGTTTATGGGCGTTACAAACATCAGCACAAGTCCAATATACCCTCCCTACTAATGTGGTGTAGGCTATAAAAAGAAATAGTAGTAGCAAAAAAATAATGACAATTATTAAATATTTATATTTTTTGTGGCGTTTTTCATACTCAGCTTCTGCTTTCTTCGATTGATTACTTTGTTGTTTTACCAAACTTTTGTAAATTTGCACAACGTTTGGAAAGTTTTAAAACTTTTAGATGTTTGTGAATCTTAGCATGTATATATGTAACTGACTGCAGATGGATGTGTGACGGTATTGTCTGTCTGGTTTAAAGTTTTCAAAAGAAACAAAAATAAATAAATAGCCAAATGTTTTCAGGTTATTTGATATAAATTCATTTAATATATTAATGTTGTTTGTATCTACCTACTACTACACATATTCAATTATTTGTGTATGTATTTTAAGGGTAGAGTAGTGTTGCGCAGTGTACATAGATAATAATAATGATGACAATGATAATAATGATCATAGTGGCCATTTACCTACATGTACATTAACATATGTACATACATACATGTGTATGTACTATCTTGTTAGATGTCTTTCTTTCTGGTTTTTGGTTTAAATGTGCAATACATACTTGGTAACTGAAATATTTAGCTTATGGCAATATTATTAACTCAATTACTGTGTTGATTTTGTTGTCGTTTTCTGTTGTTTTCACTTGACATCTAGTCGTCAATATTTTGAGGGCTAAATGTTAAATAAATTTTGTCAATTTAAAAAAAAAAAAAAAATTCAAGTAAAACTGATTTGTTTGTTGAATTATGACAAAATAGATTTAATAATACAAAAAACTAAAAATTGTGTAAAACATTAATTTGTTTGCTTTACATAAAACTATATTTAATAGTAAACTAAATCAGATTAGTAAAATAATATTAGTTTAGTATAATTAATTAAAACTGCAGATGAAAAAAATTAAGAAATAGAAAAGGTTAAATAAAAACATTTTTTGTCTCCCATTTTTATGCATTTTGTGTTTGTTTCTTTTTATTATAAATAAACATGTTATAAAATAAACATGCCATTATTTAATATGTAGTTTAAAAATTCTAATTTCTAACGTGATGCCATTCTTTAAGAAAAATAAATAAAATATAACTTTAACAAGTAGAAATGCAAATTTAGAACAACTTTCGTTCGTTATGATTATCTTATAAGGTTGATGTACCAGTTTATGTCTTAATAAATATCAAAATTTATATTTGTTTTATGTAGGTATTAGTTAAATAAATATTTATTTATAAAATAGAAGCACAAAAGTTAAGAACTAATTCCATTTCTTCAGTATAATTAGTCATCTTTTGTATTCAGTTGACTTGCAGTATATGAGGAATGTTTAAAAATAAGACTGACTTTAAATGAAAAAATCGATATAAATTCTTAATTACGAAATAAAAAGTTATAAATATTTATACATACATACGTAAACTTATAAAACCATCAAACAATTAGAGAATAATTTATATACATACATATTTTTAAATAAAGAATCATAATGCTGAAATGAAGTCAGTAAAATTTTAATCAAATATTTTTATTAACATCTATTGGTTACTGCTTTCATTATGTCTACTCTTTATTGTGCGAGTAGAAAAAAATAAAACATCATTTAAATATGACGTATGTATGTTTGTATGTATGTGTCTACACCTGTACCTCTGTTTAACTTATATTGAATATAATATATACATACTTAAGCAGCGTTAACAAAGTATTCAGTGTGTTTATGTTGAATTGTAGCTCTTTTTGTATTATTTAATTTACTCTTTTCAAACGTTCATTGACCGATCATTCCCATTATCTTATTAATGAGAGAGCGAGTGAAACGTTGTCGTTTAGCTGTTTTACTTTTCACTTGCATAAAGTTTATTTTTAAATATTAATAGAATTTGTAGTTGTTGTCATTTATTTCTTCATTTTCGCATTGAGTACTGATATTTTTTCGCTGTTTTTGTTGGTTTTCATTTCGTTTAAATGTGTAAAATATAAACGCATAAAAAATACGCTCTGTCTGATTCACTTGTCCAAGTGCATACAGTGGCGGTTATAGTAATAGCACCACATATCCTTAATCAGCCGTTATAGATATGTTGCAATAATAAAGAAGTTGTTTTAATTGAGGGCACACTGCATTTATGTATATGGGTATTTCCATGAAATGGTCCACCGTGACTTAAAAAATCACAACGCTCGCATAATTTTTTTTAAGGAAAAAATTAAATTAGATTAATTGTAGTATATTTTTATTTTTCATTTTTGAATAAAAGTTTAATTTTTTGGTAAAAAAAATATATATACATAGGTACATATATGTATATAAAATTACTAAAATATGTATGAAAGTAAAACGTGTCACGTGCGTAATGTAACGTGCGTAATCAACAAATTATTTTTTTCTTAGCAATTTATGCATAGTTGTTTTTGAACAAAACATGATTATAAAGGTCCATTATTAACCTTTATAAAAACACTTTTTCCGAAATAAAAATTTCCTACAATTCGCTTAATTTCGCACTTTTTCTTACGGCTCTAAAAGGCACTTCCATTTTTAGTCACGTGCGTAAATCAACTTTGATTGTATGGAACTTGGGTACCCAGTGCTCAATTTTCCAATATATATACTTTTTGAAAAGTCTCTTCACATACAATGAACGATTCTATAATTCTATTCTAAAATTCCAATCCATTTCCATTTTCACAAATGTCGCGTGCATAACCATGGAAACACCCATATACAGTACAGCCTCCCTAATCCGGACAGATATAGTTTCAGCTACTGTCCGGATTAGTGGATTGTCCGGAATACAGTTAAAATAAAATGTTAAACACAATACATATTTACATGTATGGACATACATATGGTGCATTTCATGTCAAGTGACCCAATTTTAAAATCGATGTCTTCCGATTTGGATGAAATTTGCACCAAGGTTAGTACTATTGGATAGTAGGCCAGACACAAATTTTTAGCTCTATCATTCAAGAACTGCCGGGGTTAGAGGGGGTCAAAGTTGGACATTTTGGTCATGCAGGGTTTTTTTTAAATGAGTGTAACTTTTCACCTATTGGTCCTAGCAAAAATTGTCCAAAGGACTTTAGATAGCTATTTTTTCAATCATTCCAAAAATATTTTTTTTTAATTTTTAAAAAATTTTTTTTTTAATTTTTTTTTTAAATTTATTTTTTTTTTAAATTTTTTTTCAATTTCGGCCCTTTTTTTTTTTTTTTTTTTTTTCTCAAAAGAAAGCTTATACAATTTACTTTAAGGCCCATATAGTCCCATAATGGGATGCGAGTGGGATATCTATCAAAAAAATTATTTTTTAACTCAAGAATAGGATTTTTCAACATTTGGCGCATGTATAATTTTCATTTTCCCCCATTTTTTATTTCAAACTGGAGTTTTTTTTTATTTTTCCTCACAAGTAACTTTATACCATTTCCTTTAAGAGCTTTGTGGTCACTTAATGGGATGTAAATGGGGTATCTATAAAAAAATTGCAACTCAAAGAAGAAATTATTTAAATATTTACCATATGCACTATTTTCATTTTTTTTCCTATTTGTGTGTAAGTTTCATTAAAATAATAAAAATAAAAACTCCAATAATAGCCTAGAAACACCCGTGAAATGGTGCTGTGTGAGACCAACCGCTATTAATTTCTACCTGCAATTTTCTAAGTCACACATCTTTTCATTGAGGCTTTTTTGTCAATTCTATAGGTAGGTTAGACCCCTGAGACCCTTTTTGAATCAAGTGGAAAACTACGTAGGTAGAAGTTAACAGGTACTTTATTATAATGCTACCTGATTTGTACTTTGTTATTTTGCCATTATACATAGGCCCTAATAAAGGATTTTAGACTCTTTCATAAAAACGTACTACCTAAATGATCTTAAAAAAGTATTTATTTTCATTCTAAGGACATTCGGAAATTAGGTTTTTACAAACTAACACTGTTTGTTTGGACGTGCGTTATTTACTAATTACTTACATAATTAATCCTTACAATGGCTTCCTCTTCCAAAAAGGAAATGATTACTTCTTTTTGTTGTAATCCCTTAAACAAAAAGAAGCACAGATCATCAGATATGCGATATATTTTCGCCGGGCCGAAATTGAAAAAAAATTTAAAAAAAAAATAAATTTAAAAAAAAAATTAAAAAAAAAATTTTTTAAAAATTAAAAAAAAATATTTTTGGAATGATTGAAAAAATAGCTATCTAAAGTCCTTTGGACAATTTTTGCTAGGACCAATAGGTGAAAAGTTGCACTCATTTAAAAAAAACCCTGCATGACCAAAATGTCCAACTTTGACCCCCTCTAACCCCGGCAGTTCTTGAATGATAGAGCTAAAAATTTGTGTCTGGCCTACTATCCAATAGTACTAACCTTGGTGCAAATTTCATTCAAATCGGAAGACATCGATTTTAAAATTGGGTCACTTGACATGAAATGCACCATATATATAATTTATTTTTATTACCGAAAAGAAAAAAAGTACTCATAAGAATCCATTTGTATTTAATTGATTTACAGAAAATTATAAAGAAACATACTGAAGGTGACCAAAAATATTCATTTAGAAAAATAAGAATTTATTTTGTTTGAATACACATATTTTTATGTAATTTGTTAGCTCTATTTTTAAATTCCTTTAAAAATTATATATCCTTATCTGTCGCTTTGTTTTGTTCAGCTCATAAAATAGCTTTTGAAAACAGTTCGCTTGCCTCTTTATTGGAGACTTTGTTTTCAGCTTTCTCAGATTTCTCCAAACAACTATCAAGTTCTTCAATATTTTGGTTGGCAATTACTGATTGGACTATATCTTCATCCGAGAAATCGTAATTTTCATTTTCACCTCGTGCCCAAATATATATATATGTTAGAGAGGCAAAAATTAGCGGAGGGGTTAAGAGTAGATAATGTAGAATAAATTCTATTCATATTCTGACATATTGGATCTCTGGCTTTTAATTGAACTCGAGGTAGGCAGTCTTCATCTTCCCATTCGCTTTCGACCGAAAGCTTTGGCAGCAACGTGGACCAACTTTTATTAAACTTATTTCGTCTAGCGGTAAAATAACGAACAAATTCTACTGAGAAAAAAAAGATAACTTGTCGGATTACAGAGGAAAAATTTCTAAACTGTCCGAAAAATTTAAATGTTCGGATTACTGGATAGTCCGAATTAGCGAGTGTCCGGATTAGGGAGTTTGTACTGTATATCAGATTAGTGCAGTCAAAATTGACATAATTTCAGGGAATGGACAGACAGTATGGGCTAAATATTAAAACAATTTAGTTTTACTGACTACTATTCATAGTGAAGTCGATGTCCGCGTATTTATCAGATACGTATTATTATTGAATAAACCAGGTATGTATTTAGATTTTTTTAAACATTTGTAACTATCAGTCTTGTCACAGAATTAAATTCCGTTCAGAAGTGGAATTAATTCCGTATCTTGCTTCTATAGAAAAAGTAAAACGAAGATTTTTTCGGAATGAAACCTTGAAATGATTAAAATTACAATTCCACATAGCAAATTAAAAGTGTTTTTTGCTTTTTCTATAGACGCAAAAAAAAACGGCTTCCAAACGGAATTAAATTCTGTGACTTGGCTGTACAGTGGCACAGTAAAGTATACATACCCCCTTAAAAAACGGGGTTTTGGGTTATCTATGAACAATTTAGCAATAAAGTTCATTTCAAACAGATTCAATCGAACACCAAACAATAAATTTTGACCAAATTATTTTACACACAATATTTATTAACAAAAATATATAAAATTAATTTTTCAAACACAGAAAAGTCTGCATACGGCTATGTGGAAAAGTAAATAAAATGGAACTCCGTACTTAAACAGTGCTACCACACACTTCAGGCATCTTCACGAGATATTGTTATTTAGAAAAAAGTTTAATTGTTGTTAATTTTGCAGTTAATTTTGTTATTTTACGAAAATGAGTAAAGAACGTTGTGTAAAAGTGCGTGAGCTTATTGTAAAGTTCCATAAATGTATACTTTACTGTGTCACTGTATGTCTCGGAAACTAAGTAATCTGTGTTGTTATTATTTCAACCGCAACAGTACAGTCCGTATGGGTCGGTAAATAAATTAGTTTCCTATAAAAATAATAATATTTATTATTTTCTACTTCCAAATGTCATACATTACAACAAATGTACAAATTTTTTAGCTTTTATTTCTGTTTGTTTTTTTTTTATTAATCATTTAAACTCTTGCCTTAAACTGTTAAGAATGAGTGGGTTGTATGTTATTTTTGTTATGTTATCAGTCAGTTAGTCAGTCATTCATTGCATTTAAGTCATTAATTTCATGTTGAAAAGACTTATCAGTGCCAACGGCAACAGCATAAACATTATCGACTTTAAAATAATTTGTTTAATATGAATTTTAAATCATGGTACGTACAGTGCACCAGGTTTAAGAAGAAATAATTTGTTTTAATATTCACTCATCTGTTTATAATTTATTAAAAAAAAAACAATAAAATTAAACATACAATACCAATTTCATATAAATAAAAATTCCAATATGATTCGAATTATAGCGTTTTAATAATTTTTAAATATCTTAATATTTAAATTCACGTTAAAAAAAACAAATTAAGTAAAATTATAAATTATCATTTAAATTTTATAACCTAGACAAAATCTTTGAAGTCTATAGAAAGATATATGTAGATATATAGGATAAACATTAATGAAAATAATAAAAAAAACCAAGTATGTACATATGTATGTATATGAAAATAAAAACAACTCACGTATTTAATGCAAATTTAACAACAATGTGACAGCATGGGCATTTAACAAGGTGACAGACAGCAATGGCAACTTTAAGTAAATACAGTCGAATTAATTAAATTTTTGATATAACAACAATTTCTTCCAAATTTGCCTTTTGGAATTACAACAAACTTGTTTTTCTCTTATGAACTTTATATTTTATGATTTTTGTAGATTTCTACACTTAATAAGCCAAACTCAATAATTATAGTCGTAAATTTTAATTATAAAATAGCTTGCTTGCAGCATTAAAAAATTGTATTTGTACCCCTTTATATTCTTGTCCCTACTCACTACTTGAAAAGTGTGAAAGCAACATGTTTTTCTTCCAAATATTCGGATATATGGGTTTCAGTTCCAGACTTATTACAACAATAAAACTATTTACTCTTTTAAAACTAAAAAAAAATTATCATTATGAGTTACTTTTTCGACCAAACCTATTACATTTTATAACTTGTTCTTAATAGGCCAAAAATTTATATACATATTTTGCTTTCTCTGAGATTTTTGGCATATTGCATTTTGTGTATTATTTAACAAAATAATTAATTTAAAGTAATAATAACATGCCATTAACTGAAAGTGATACACGAAACAAAACGCTAAAAAAAAGTCGTGATTATAATATCATATTTATAAAAAGTTTGATAAACGTGTATCCTTCCGAAAAATAAGATCAGTTTATACATACATTTGTTAATAAGGATCTAAATCAATTATCGATTTACAACTTTTGTGATAACTGAAGAGTCGAATTGTTTAATATTCCCTAAAAAGAAGATAAGGATAGGAAATTGTGTCTATTCTTTAAAAATATATATACATACATACATATGTACCTATATATAGGTACCTTATTATGGAAAATAAGTCAAACATTTTTTTTTTTTTTTTTTTTTTTTTTTTTTTTTTTTTTTTGCGAAAACGAAAATTGCTTAAATTGAAATAACATTTTTAATAAAGTTTTGCATCTGTATAACCATTTTTATACCAAACACATAAATGAAATCAAATTTTAAAATTTAAAATAAGGTACCTCACAATTCCTAAAAAGAAGTTTTGAAAATGGAATTTTAAAATTTTTGGACTTATTCACCCCTATCGTGAATAAAAATTTCACATGAAATTTGTTCCCTTTTCATATTTTCCCTATTAAAATTCAATGTTAAAAAAATAAAAGGGAACCAGGTCCAGGGTTATCGAAACCCTTTGCAGAATAATTAAGAGCATATTATGAAATACAAAATTGTTTTTTTTTGATATGTCTATGCGAAAGTCGAATTTTATATGTGTTGTTAATCCACGAAATAAAAACAGAAAAAAGATCAGAGAATATTTGGGTCAGCTATTAACAAAAAAGTCTGGATTGGATAAAAAATTTAAACATTTTATTTTCATATTCGAATACCTATATCGTAAACTATAAAAGATTTAGAAATAGCAGGTTCATACTTCCGCTGTGCGATGCAGAGTTACATAGTCCCGGATCACACAATGCAACTTTTGTTGCTCAACTTGAAGAGTGGTGCCCTCTCTCTCTCTCTATCTATCTCTTTTTCCCCCTCTCACCCTAAAACTCAAAAGTTGAGCAGCAAAAGTTGCATTGTGTGATTCGGGACATATGTATGTATGTATGTATGTATGTATGTAAGTGTTGAGCGTCTTTCAAACAATCGACACAAAATTTCTGAGGGGTACTTATACAAAGGAACCAAATTTTTAGTTGGATATTTAGACACAAAAATTCCAAAATCGATTGAGGTTGCTTGCTTCTGTTTCATGTAATATTTGTCGTACTGTCGATGTTATACACTTTACAATCCGTTATCTGCCCTCTTCAATTAAACGCCATTTATTGTAAGAGTATTTGTGCTTTCGATTTCATAAACGCGTGCGCAGTTTCTTCTCATTATCGAAGACATTAACACAACACAACACTGAACTAAACTCAATTGAACCGAAGCAAATAAACAAAAAAAAAAAAAATCAACGAAAGAAAGGATGAACAATGTAACCAGTGTTGCCACTTGCAAAGCAGTTGTCTGGCTTATTAAAAAAAAATACCAAAAAGCTACTGTAATTTTAAGACCTTCATACATATGTAATTCAAAATTTATAAATATTTTATTAATTTAAAAATTGATTGTAAATATGGTGTTTAATATTTTAGTTTTTTTTAATCTTAATATCCCAACAAGTTCATACAAAATTGCCACAAATAAACATAAAATTTAGGCGGTTTTATGGGATTAGGCTGAATATCAGTTTCGGCAGCGGTTTGCAAACCGAGCTTAAAAAATACAAATAGCAATTTTTGTTGTGGCAGCGACAATTTGTCGTACTTGACTCCCTTACAAATTGATTCTTTTACACTTCTATTTTATGAGTGTTTTTTTTTGTTTGTTTTTTTATTTGCAGCGTCCAACATTTTTGTTATTTGCAAGTGTGCGAGCGGGTCTGTATTTGCGTTCGTTGGCTTTTTATGTTTATTTTGTATTTGCTTCTTTCGAATTCTCTTTCTATTTTTTCACCTCTTGTTTTTTTTCCAACGTTCTCACATTCATTTCATATTTGTATTTTTCTTGTGAGTTTTATTTTGTTATATGTTGTACCGGAGCTTTTTGTTCTCGCTGTTAATGTTGGTTGTTGTAGTAGTTGTTGTTTTTTTTTTTTACATAGTATTGTTGTTGTGCATTTTTGTTTGGTTTCTTCCATGTGTGGACTTGAACGTGTATTAACCTCAACTGGAAATATTGCAACCTATAAAAGAATACAACAATAACAAATCTAGCAACAACATCAACTAACACTACTACAACAAAATCGAAAAAAAAAAACAATCAAGCACTATTGCTGCTATTCCCGACCTAGCCAGCGACAATATTTGTTGAACACCGCGCACTTGAAGTTGTTTTTTATTGGATTTATATGGGGTTTTTTGTGAGCTGTTTGTTATATTGTTTGTTGTTGCACTGGTCTACTAATACGCGTAGTGGTGGAACGAACAAATCGCTGTGTTGTTATCAGTGATTTTTTGTTTTTAAGGAAATTGTTAGTGTGAATTCGCTTTTATGTTTTTTATGTGTGTAAATAAAAAAAAATATTAGTCGATTTTGTTGAAGGTGTTGCAAAGTGACAGATAAAAGTGTATGCCTTAAGGGAAAGCTCTATTCGTCTGGGTTCAAGGAAACTTAAAGTTTAATGTAACAGTGTAACACAGACCTCACAATATGCATACATAGATATGTATGTATGTAGGCCCTAAATATGATTAAGATGATTTCAAAATATTTCGTATAGGTAGGTATGTTCTCACGTATTTAAAAATGTATGTACATATGTATGCACCTATGAAGAAAATAGAAATTTACGAGTCCTTCTGCACTCTCCTTAATTTGTGTTCTCATCTGAAACAATAAATTTATTTTTGAGGGAACTGTTGTTTTTCTGAATGATTTTTCTATAGGGTTTCTTATATGTATAGGTAGGTATATAATTTTCTATATTGTACCTACATATGTACATACATATGTATGTATGTATGCATGTAGATAGGTATCTATTTAAAAAAGTTTCGGTTTAGCAAAGCTCCGCAATACCAAATACCGGAATTTGGAAAATTTTTGCCCTAATCCGAATATTCGGTTATATTCTATAGATAATGGATACAGCTAGGTACAACTAATTAAGGACACGATACCAACATATGAACTTTAAGCAAATAATACGAAAACATTCATGATATTCTCAAAATTTGTCTTAGTTCAGAAAATTTAACTCTTACTCCTACAAAATAACTGCATATTGTGTCAAATTAATTATTATTTATGAATCTGTGAGTCATATTTTCAAATAAAATTGATATCAGTCGTGCATATAATTAAATACATATCACAAATATTCCTAAAAAGGAATCAATATTTTCTTGCAAATGACGCATTGAGGTCACATACACTACCTGAAATAGCTTCCCAAGCTTTCTCTGTTTCGGCAAAGAGATTATTAAAATTGCTTATTTTTACAGAACTTACTTTACTTTTTACAACTGGCCAAAAGTTCTCAATCTCAACCGAACTGTTAAAAAAAAAAACCATTTCTTGACGTGATGCTTCGGATCGTTATCTCATTGAAATATCCATGTTACTGGCATGTTCTTAGTATCTATCAGTATTGCTTAGAATTCTTCCACACTGAAACTTATCCATATTTCCCTCAATTTTGTGCAGCGGTCCAACACCTCGTGACGAAATAGCACCCCAAATCATTATCTTTGCGAATTTGAGTCTCTTCTTTCGGTTAGGTTTAGACAATAATGGCTTTTTTCTTGGAATTCTTTCAAAAATTCCAACTTATCGCAATCGACGTTTTACTACAGTATCTACAGGCGGTTTTGTCTCATTTTAGCTAAAGACTGCAACCCGAATCTTATTTGCTGATTTATGCGGACTCGCGCACAATCAGTGCATTGTAGTTGAATGCTTTCTGAAATATTTTACCGTTTGAAAACCAATTGTTTTTGAAACATTCAAGGCTGTTGCGATTTTCCGGTAAGTGTTTCCATCCTGATGCATTTGTACAATAATTTTTCGAGTACTGAGAAAGTTTTAAGAACTTTTCATATACATACATACATACTGAAAAATATTTTGTGTAATCATAATTAATTTAATCTAACTTGTAAAAATTACCTGAATTTGAAAATGTAAATAAGTTTATCATATCACTGTCCTTAATTTAGTGCACTACAAAGGAAAAAAATAAAAGTGTTAAATTTAGCGTTTTATTGAATAAATATAACCTTTAACATAAAGATTTAAATATTAAATACCACTGTCCTTAATTAGTTGCACGCAGCTGTATATTATATAATATATAATAATATTATGGATAACTTATTCTAAATTATATTAATCATCCTAATGCAAATTTATATACATAATTTCTTTTATTATTGTTTATTATTTTATAATAAAGCTGGAGATTTAATGCAATTATTAATCGCTTTCATTAAATCATAGTATGCTTGTTTTATATTTTAAATTAATGGTTTTGTTTTTCTGCGATAATTGATCACAGAAAAAAATTTTCTACGATTTTATCTTGAAAATAAATGTATTTGAATATACGGTTTATCGAACAATTACAAATCAAATAATATGTTATTCAAAATTGGCAAACGTTATTCATTCCAATAAAGTGCTTTTTTTCATGATTAATCAAACGATTTTTAATCGAATGAAGGCTAGTAGGTATTTTTTAAATAGTTCCCGTATTATAATCAACGTTTTGTAATCAGACTTAAAATCATTCCCCTTTCTGTCTGCAATTATTATTAATAAACATTAAACATTTTTGTTTCTCAACATTTTGTTAATGGCGGAATGTGCAATGTCTAAAGAGTCACATAAAATAGGCTGCTGAAACATTTACAAAGATGACATACACTAATGCTTAAATTATTAGAGACATGTACATATGTATATTTGATGCCTTCAATTTGATGTTTAGACTCAATGAACCTTTGGTATTTCACCAAGAATTCTGTTTTATTCTGTGGATTAGGTTCGATTTCTAAGGATTACAGAGAATAATAAAGAAACCATTTTTCTTTTAAGGTATTATACCCATTACCAAGCATGAGAGTACAGAATATTTATAGAAGTTATTCTATCAAAAAAAATTATTGTTAATAATGTTGTCTATTATGTAAAAACTAAAAGTTAATTTTAAAGTTAGATACATGTACTCGTATCTATTATGCTGATCATAAGTGTACGTACATTTGTAAATGCATATGTATGTATGTATGCAGTTAGACATATTATAGTGAGTGCCTAAATTATGTTTTTAAGCACTACATGCGATAATAGACAAAATTTGGAACATAAAAACTACAATATATATAATTTGTATATAAATAAGAAAAACAAGGAGAGAGAGAAACATTGAAAGTAGTATTTGTTGCTGTCATTATTTTAATTATTGTTCTTATTGCTGTAATCGTTGTTCTTGTTGGTAATACATATGTATTCCATGTTAATTATACAGCCATTCCAGCAGCACTCATACAATTAAAGAACTGTAAATTCAAATTGTTGTTAAAAGGAACTAGAAAATTGGAAAATCACATATTTCAAATATTTATATTTATTAAATTTAATCTCCTTCGAACAATTCAACTGCACAGCTGTCATTCTCATCTGAGCAGCTGATATCAAAAATTAGCTAAATCCTTCTGACGTTCTCATTAATTAGTGGAATTTATCCGCAGGTCAAATTTAAATTGACTAAATGTAGATAATAATGATAATAATGGAATATCATTCACTTTTCCTTATATCGACAGTTCAATTCCAAACCATGCTATGTCGACTTAGCATGTTTTTAATTTTTTTGCGTTTTTGAATTTAGATTTTTTTTCAACTTAAATTCGGTAAAATTTTGGTGTGATTGGCTAGTCTAATCAATAGTTATAAAGAACAAAGTTCTACCTCCTATGGTTTTTTAGATATCGCCTGTAAACTTTAGAAACTTTTCCTGCAAAACTCACTTTTTCGACTTAGCATGTTTTGGAATTGAGCTCTCTCACTAATTGCCTATTAAATAATTCAGACATTTGATTTTTCTTAACATTTTTTTTTACCATTTTTCTATCGAGAAGTCTGCGGAAAACTATATTTTCTGGAAAATTTAAATTTTAAGAGTGAGCTAAAAAATTAACATTACCTACAGCTCGGTCTCGGATCGGCCAGTATTTGCAAAAAAATATAAAAGAAACAAATTATAAATTATGCAATTTTGAATAAGAAAGTATAGAAAATCATTAACCAAGCGCGAAGACTCGTATATTATTGTAAGAGATCGTAATTAAATCACTTCAGCAGTATTCATTTTATATTTGTTCCGTCTAAAAAATGGCTGCTGAGATATAGATATAGATCAGCATTGATATAGACACAGATTTGATCTTAATGATAATTTTGTTTCTATATTCGAAATTATCTGAAAGAAGCATGTCCTCACGAGTGAATGAGTCTCCAACAATGATACTAATAAAAATTGTTGGGGATTTTCCGCAGAATGTCACAGTTAATTCGATTCCATGCACCCGTTGCAGAGTTGAGAGCAATGCTTTAGGTCATTAGAACAACAGTTTACCAAATCGTAATGCTAAATAGAGTATTTGATAGCGCGGTGTGCATAAAATTATATGTACCAAAGTCCGTAAAATTCTCTTAAACGATAATGTGTGGTTTTTAGGGGTTAGGGGTAATTCTCCAAGTCTTTCATATCACTCTTCTGCTTTGGATAATATATTATGTGGCTTCAATGCGATTTCTTATGTTTTGCACCAGCGGAAAAAGTAAGTTCCACTCCATTCAAGTAAAGAATTAAAAAAAAACAAAGTCTGTTTTACAAGAGTTTATTGTCTATTAATATATTGATAGATAGTGTTGTGATAATTGATCCATAGAATTTGCAACTACATAAAATATAGTTATGTATTCCTAAATTAATTAAAAATTAAATCAAAGATTCTAAGTTTTGTGTAATATAGTCCAAACGAGGGCATATTAACTAACCCACTTAAAGTGGGCGTGGTAACAAATTAAATCAAGAAATTTATTAACGCGCTGAGTTTTTTTTAATTTAAAATGTTTTGCAATTTCTCTTTATGTATTGCATAGTATTCCGTAGTTTTTGTATATATTTTCTAAAATTAACTACAACTAAGTACTAGCCATACAGAAATACCATCACATACAGAAAAATACTCGCATATATACACATAGATACAGTGACACAGTTGCTACTACGTAGTAGTACTCGTATCTATGTATGTATCTTTCATTTGAAAGTTTGAATGACTGACTAACTAGTTTTTTTGTCTGATTGCTTGCATAGCTGACTGACTGTGTGGCGTTGAGTTGGAAGCATTTTTTAACGTCAACATCCCCGAAGGCAATTGTAAAAAATTTATTTGCGGTAATAATCTTCTGTGCACTGCTGTTGTTGACTATTATTATATGCATTGCATTCCACCATTTTTACACTTAACAAATTTTTAATTAAGTTATGTGACTATGCTATCCATTCTTTTTTCTCTTTTATGTATTTTCAGGTAAATATTTTCCCAATTTTGTCTCTTAATGCAGGAAAGTCCATTAATTTATGTTTAGTATGGTATTTGTGAATTTAAAATTGTTGCCTTCGTAGTGTGTAAAATTATTATAGGATTTTAAAGTAATTATATGTATATTAAAACTAGCTGACCGCCCCGGCTCCGCTCGGTATTTACTAATGATTGGTATTTCATATCATTTCATACTTAAAAAAATGAGAAGTGAAAAGGAGGCTTTGGTGCCAGTTCTTCAAGTTTCTTCAAAAAATGTCTCTTATTAAGAAAAATGAGAACTCCAGCCGTTTTCACGTGATGCCATTTAATTTTTATATAAAGGGTGATTTTTTTAGCTATCTTTTTGGCAACACTGGTTTAAACAGCTGACGCACGTTTCGTGTTTTGTTTCACTGTCAAACATCTTCAGTTTGGTCTATAATTTAACCATGAATCGTCTTACAAACGAACAACGCTTGCTTTTATTATCAAAATGCGTGCTCTGTTAAGAAAGTTCTTCGCGCGATGAATTATCGAAAAATTGTGTTCAGCGACGAAGCTAATTTTTGGCTCAATGGGTACGTAATTGTGTTCAGCGACGAAGCTTATTTTTGGCTCAATGGGTACGTAAATAAGCAGAATTGTCGATTTTGGAGTGAATATCAGCCAGAAGCATTGCAAGAGCTACCAATGCATCCAGAAAAAGTCACAGTTTGGTGCGGTTTATGGGCTGGTGGCATCATTGGACCGTACTTCTTCAAAGATGATGCGAATCGTAACGTAACTGTGAATGGTGAGCGCTACCGTGAGATGATATCCAACTTTTTTTTGCCCAAAATGCAGAGCTTGATTTGCATGACATGTTGTTTCAACAAGACGGTGCCACATACCATACAGCACGCGCAACAATGGACTTGTTGAGAGGCGAGTTCGGTGAACATTTTATTTCACGTGCGGGATCGGTCAATTGGCCGCCTAGATCGTGCGATTTAACGCCTATAGACTATTTTTTGTGGGGCTATGTTGAAACTCATGTCTATACAGACAAGCCCGCTTCATTGACGCATTGGAAGACAACATTGAAGCATTTATTCGTGAGATACCGGCCGAAATGTTTGAAAGAGTATGCCAAAATTGGACTAAGCGGATGGACCATTTGAGGCGCAGTCAAGGTCAACATTTGCATGAAATAATCTTCAAACATTAAATTATATGGACCGTACTATGGATTCAAATAAAGATTGCATGCATTTTTCTGAATTTTATGTGTTTTTTTTTTAACTTTCCTATAGCTTTAAAAAAATCACCCTTTACATATATAGATATAGAATAGGATGTATTTGCAAATAAAATATCTAAATTTGTACAGCATACTTTAGGGGTTTTTTAAAAGTTGACTGGACTCACAAAAAAAATTACGAGTTTTACCCGGAATTTTAGAATTTTTTTTTTCTTTACAAACCATCTTCTGAGAATTTCGCATCGAATAAAACAAAATCAGCCAAATCGCTCTAGCCGTTCTCACGTGATGTCATTACATACATGGACCATTTCTTTTTTATATATATCGATAGATAAATAGTTTTTCTGCATGTAGTTTAATAATTTATTATGGCAATTAGTGTATTAAAAAAAACACAAAAGAAGAAATCATAAATGCTACTCAAATTCAACGTTTTAAAAATATTTAGTTTATATTGAAAATGGGAAAAATCGTCCTAACAAACAAAATATCTTCCAGAGCGACTTTTAAATACAAAGAAATCGATCTAGTTTTTCACAAATAGTTATGGGTAATAACTAACTTGTGTGTTTAAAAAAGAAAAGGAAGGATAGGTTGATCAAGTAAGAGTATATATTATATCTTATACCCACCACCACCTACATATATATCAGTAGTATGAAACAACTACTCCCCATAAAACGAGTTGTTTTATATGGGATCTATTACATGTTATGGCACGATCGTCATAAAATATTTTACGGTGATGTCTATGTATTTGAGTCTTATAGTAAATTTCATCTCAATTACGATATATTTTAAAGTTTTTTTTGGGGTTTTTTTTAGATTCTTATAATTGAGCTATGGAGAATTATGTACTGACCATCACAAAATCTAAAAGTAAAATATTTAATAATTTGTGTAAAATTTCAGTTTGATATTGATATAATGTTAATGTGTTTTTCGGAACTGATCCCTATATGGGAGCTATGACCAATTATGAGGCGATCACCATAAAGTTCATTACGATGATTTATATATACATATGTGGATTATTATGTACTTTATATGTGTGCTATGGTATCAAATATGGACCGATCGTCATAATATTCCGTTGGGTACTTGATAGTGATTTGTGATTTTTGTATAAGAGATTTATGATCATTTAAGTTATTTTCGGAAGTGTACTTTATATGGGGGCTATGGTCAAATATGGACTGATGGAAACAAAATATCGTTTTATGATTTCTCTCAGCATGAAACTGATATCTGCTAAATATTCTATGAATACTATTTTTTTCTAAACATTTATGTACCATAAACCCATATGTATTAAACCAATATAACAATACCAAACATTACGGTGAAACAATGAATGTTTGTGTTACGTATATAAACTCATGCTTTTGAAATACCCTTTCAGCTCAACTACCGTTACTGCTATTCTATAGATGATTCTAAAAACACCCATTTTTGTTTTCCGTAATTGAGTTTATTGAAATCTAGAAAACTTAAATGCTATACATCAAATCCGGCCGCAAAGAAGTTTTAATATTTATGTTACAACAAAAGTTATTGAATACTTTTGAACCATAATCAATATTGAAGAAAATCTAAAAGAAGAAACTATTTTATTTAATTTCGTCTTTCTATTACACAACATTTCAATCCACTTGCGACAGTATCACTCAGCTTTAACTTTCCTTTGGCAATAAACCAATATTGTTTAATTGGCCGAACCTACTAGGGACAGTTTGAGTGTTCATATATTTTTATAACCTCGATCTGTTTTCGACTATAGTAATCCATTGTAGCTTTTGAATAATTACAGGCTGCTAATTTGTACCAAAACTTCACTGAAGAGTAGTGACGTCTAAAGAAATTATCAAATTTTTTTTTTTGCCAAAACATCGCAAAACATCTCTCGTTTCGTTTCGACATATAATTTTGGCCCCGGTAGCTGTTTGAGTTCCATTTTTTACATATGTTTCATCAAACATAATAAGGCAGTTGTTGAAATTTTGTCATAAAAAATTAGTGCCCGTTTTATGGCAACAACATTCTCTTTACTTATTCTACACTGGTGTTGTATATGTTAGCGAGGCCATTGTCGGATAGACCCTGATTTTGCTTTCTTGAACGTAGCAATTTCTTTGTAAATTCCTAGTTTATTTTAATAAATTGTTCGTTTTTTTTCGATTTGTGCTTAAAGGTAGCTTATATCATTTTATAACAACATTTACAGTACTTTTTGAAAGATTTAGCTTTTTTGCAATCATAGAACACGATAAAATTGGATTTTCAAGGAATTAGTGCACGATTTTTTCAATTCTTTTTTAATTTTACATTTCTCGTACAAATGTATATGTATATTGCGACTGAATACATTTTTTGACAGAATTGCCTTAGTAAGGTTCAGAATACAATCACTAAAAAGTGAATGTGTGGTCTTTAGGTTTTTATAAAAGTTTTACTGTTTCGAAATAAAAAAAAACTATTACTTGATTAATATTTAACTCAAATAATAGACAACTACTTTTAGAAACTATTTCACATGCAATAAAATTTTTTGTATACAACAAAATATAAATTTTATTCAATTGTTCAATTCATATAGTGATGTTGTATGTTGTACATTGTATTATACAACTATATGATTGTGAGCACAATTTTGAGCAAAGTCATATGTTTATGTTGTCAATAACAAATATTCAAAACATAAAATATGAATATTTTTCAAAATTAAAACATACCGTAGTATTTTCAACAATATCCCGTAATAAAATATTTGGTAATTTTTAGAGAATACGATGTTTGAACTTTTTATATTTGTTATTAGAGACAATTTTACATTCGGCTTGAGTTAATTAATAACTCGAAGAATACCATTGTGAAACTAATTTTCTAGACAAATGACACACTGGAATGCATTTTCTACCCTGCCAAGGGCGTCATCAGCAATCTTTATTGTCCAAGATCTTCTTGTAAACATCATTTAAAAATGAACTCAAGCCGAATGAAAAATTTTCTCTAATAATTTTTGGTTTATTATTTTTATTTTCTTGTTTTAAATTTATCAATCAATTTATGATTTGAGTGTTGTTACCGTTTGGTTATTTTTTAAACTATAATACGTAATTTTTATGTTGAGATACACATTTTATATTTTGGCAGCACTTAAACTTTCATACAACATTCGAAAAACATAGTATGTAAAAATGTCGTAGTTGTTGTACAAAATATTTATATAGAAATTACTAAAAACAGTTGTACAACTATTGCAAATTCAGACGATGTATGTACAAGTCCTAAGACACTACGACATCAGTTGTGAATTGAACAAATACATATGTTTATACCCTCCACCACCATAGTGGGGAGGGTATGTTGGATTTGTGCTGATGTTTGTAACGCCCAGAAATATTGTCCATCATCCACCTTAAAGTATACCGATCGACTCAGAATCACTTTTTGAGTCGATTTAACGATGTCCGTCCGTCCGTCTGGCTGGCTGGCTGTCCATAAAAAGCTTGTGCGCAGAGTACAGGTTTTTGAAGATATTTGGATAAAATTTAGTACGTGATATTTTGTCGGCCCAAGGATTAAAACTGTTGGAAATCGATCCAATTTTCACCTGGCCCCCATACAAATGTCCTCCCAAATTGGGATTTACTGATCATACATTTTTGGATTATGCAAGTATCCAAACAAATTTCATCACAAATGAGTGGTAAATAAAGCCAAATCACATCTACGAATTTTGTGCAGATCGATCCATAATTACTCGTAGCTCCCATATAAGGACCACTTCTGAAAATCACTTTAAAGAGTATAACTCTCTCAAAAATGTTGGTATCCAAATAATATTGAACGAAAATATATTTCATAAGTATGCAAACAATACATTACAATTTTCTTGTGATCGGTCCATAATTAGTCGTAGCTCCCATATAAGGCTCACTTCCGAAAATCACATTAAAGAGAATAACTCTCTCAAAAATGTTGGTATCCAAATAATATTTAAAGCAAATATATTTCATATGTATGCAAACAATACGGTACAATTTTCTTGTGATCGGTCCATAATTAGTCGTAGCTCCCATATAAGGCCCACTTTCGAAATTCACTTTAACGATCATAACTTTCTTAAAAATGTTGATATTCAAATTTGAACCAAATAAGTTTCTTTTATACAGAAATAATGACACCTAATTTTATAATGGTCGGTCCATAATTAGTCGAAACTCCCATATAAGATCCTCTCCGTAATTCAATTTAAGCTCTATAAATCTTTTAAAAGTATTTATATCGAGATAAAGTTTAACATACATATTATTTATATTCATATATCGACAGCTCAATTCCAAAACATGCTAAGTCGAAAAAGTGAGTTTTGCAGGAAAAGCTCCTAAAGTTTACAGGCGATACCTAAAATACCATATGAGGTAGAACTTTGTTGTTTATAACTATTGATTGGACTAGCCAATTACAACCAAAATTTGACAGAATTTAAGTTGAAAAAAACTAAATTCAAATTCATGACACAAAATTTTTGGATGATCCGTCCCCAATAAGTTATATCTCCCATATAACGCCTATTTCTGAAAAACTGTTTTATACATGTACTAGGTGTAGAGTATTATATAATCGGTCTTGACCGCCTATACTTTCTTACTTGTTTTATTATTTATTTAATAAACATGTTTGTAGGGTTGCGATTTAATTTTTTTTGTGTTGTTGTCGAGGAAGGCAATTTAAGATTCTTTTTTTTCTTCTTTTGCTATACGGTGCGTTTGCTTTTCGCTTTGCTGATGCGTTCTTTAAACCTTATAGCTGGAGGCATATTTTAAAATGATAATAGACATGAGTTGTGGGAATAAACCAACCTCGTTTTTAATAACAAATACATATGTATGTATGTAAATATTTTATACATATTCACAAATATAAATATGTACATGCGTATGTATGTATGTGTGCATATGAACCATATAAATAAATGAGTAAAATTATTATCGTACAGAGAATTATGTAAATGTTCGTATGGAAAATTATTCTTATAGAAATACTTACGTATAAATGTAGTATGTATGTTTTGATATTGTCTTACACTTCTGGTACTCAGTTCCTTTATACTTTTTATTTATTCTATTAAAGTTTATCAGAAAATTATGCGCACATACAAACACACGCACAAATGTAAACTACTACATATTTAAGTAACATTGTACAGGGTTATGGAATGTAATGATTATGTTACGTTTGTTTTCTTGTCAGTTTTGTGGTCTTTTAAGATGACATTTATCATTTACATGCATATGTTCGTAAGCATAAAAAAACATGTGTACGCACGTAAATCCTCCTTCTTGTTTTCCAGCTTTTACTTCAAGTTTGTCTGCTAAGTTCATTTGAAGAAATAGAAAAGGTAAATAAAGACAGACGAACGGGCAGGCAGGCAGCAGGCAGAATGAAGGAAAATCAAGTTCATAATTATTTATCTTATTATGGAAAATTGAAGTATGTAAATGTATGTAGTACTTGTAATTGTGTGTTTTAACTGTAATGGAATTGTTGTTTGCAATTGGTTATAGAAATGCTGGCACATTAACTACACAAACACAATGAGAAATTCAAATAAACTTAATAAATGGAATTTATATTGAAGCATTAAAGTTAAGATTACAATTGAAAATGACTACATACTTGCTTATTGTTTGTATGTATTTGTAATACAATTTTCTTTTACGATGTTAATTAAAACTATATGAGATTTATATCGTTAATGCCATTTAATTTAATAATTTGCAGGCTTGTTTATAATTAAAGCACACGATTTTTTTTTTTAATTTGTTTTGTATTATGGCAATAGAGTGATGAAAATCGGTAGCAGGACAGAATGTTGTTGGATTTCCACAATTAATTTTGATTCTTCTGATTCAATTAATTCTCAATTTCCGAATATTTTTTTCATTTTCTCGAACCTTAAAACGCTTATTTTTTATTTAATACAGTAGGCGCTCAGTTATATGAGAGAATAATCGAGAGAATATAAATAAGTAATTCACATGATTTTTATTACATTAAGATCATCATCATCAGATACGATAACACCTTGCGCTTCATCTTGGATGCACTATGTGCACTGAAAACATTAAAAAAAAATCAACGGTTGCAGGGCCTTCACTTATTTCGGGGAACAACCATAATAAGAAATAATTAGAAAAACATTTAAAAAATCAACGGTTGAAACCGGTTCACATAATAGAGATAGGCTCTTTAGAACCGTATGTGTTTAAATTTTGTTGTTCACTATTCTGGATATTTTAACACAGCATTGTTATATTTAGAAAACATTTAAATTATAACAAATTTATTTTGAATTTTTATACCCTACACCACCATAGCGAGGAGGGTATATTGTATTTGTGCAAATGTTTGTAACGCCCAAAAATATTACTTTCTGGGTCGATTGAAGCAAAGTACAGGTAGTAATTTTGAAGATATTTCGACAAAATATAGTATGTAAATTTTGTTCGGATCATTGGTATTGAATGATGTCCCGAATAAAGCTTTATCGGTCAAACAAATTTCGCCACAAATAAGTTGTATATGAAACCTAGTTATGTCTACTAAATTTGTGTAGATCGAGTCAATAATATAAGGCCCACTTCTGAAATCGCCTTAACAAATAATATTCAGCACAAATTTTCCATCAAAATGTAATCTAATTTTATTTTTTTTTTCAAAAAATTATTTTAAAAGAACAAATAAAAAACAAATGTTAATAATAATCAGTTTTGTGTTTTAAGCCATGAAAACTTACGATATTTGTTTCAGTTGATACAGAACACAATTCTAATGTATTAATCAAGTAGGTTTCTAATAAATATGCACCAAATGTTGGTGCATATCTATTGCTTTCAGTTATTTTATTAAACAAAAATATACCTGCTATCAAAATAATATTAATTATATTGAAACAACAAAAGTACAGATAACTATTATTTTCTTGTAGTTTATGAGAAGTTACACAAGTATTTTAAGAGAAGCCTTCGTTAGACATTGACAATCAGCCATCAATATCAATAACAACTTAAGTGTCTTATATTTAGACCATCCTGTTTTCCCAAAATTGTCGTCCATCTCTATTAATTTTTTGTAACTATTTTATATTTTACATTGCATGCAATTGTGTTATAAAACTTCACCGTTTGCAATGAAATTAAAAAAAATCCATTGAATCAACATTTTAATTTCATCATGATTTTACAATTTCACTTCTTATCTTCTTTAATAACGACAGAAAATAAAATTGGAACCAATACAGAAAAATACATATTTTCTTTAAAAAAAAATTTCCATTTAAAGAAATAAAAACCACTAGATAGATAGATATTTTAACAAGCAGACAAATATTAAACACATTCGCACACTCACTCATACGTTTCTATGAAAAATAAATAATAAAAAAAGTAGAAAGAAAGATAGAAATGTTGCTACTTGAGAATTTCCTTTTTAAGTACAAATACAAGTTACGGGTATCATCATCATGTTTTTTTTTCGTTTTCATGTTTTGTGGCTCTCGAGATGATAATGGTGATAATGATGGCGATGACAATGACGATGGTGATGAGTTACGATGTGTTGTTGTTACATTGCAAAAAGTCTTTGGTCAAACGAAACAATTGTTACTCTTCGGACGAAAACGTTGCTTCTAGGTCTAACCCGAGTCATATATTCGGTGTAATTTGTTTCATTTATTGATTTATTGATCTGTTTAATTTGTTGATTCCTTTAAGTTAATTTTTGCCAGGCAAAGTAATTAAAATCCTTAAGAATCAAAGATAAGATTTTATTCAAAAATTATTTTTACAACCGAAGTACGATATTTTGCATTTACTTTATTAATACTTTACAAAAAAGGCTTCCTTATTTGATTTAATTGCTGAATAAAATACTTGAATTAGAATTAGTCTAGTAATGACTTATTATCTAACATAAAAAATACTTGTTCAATATACTTTTACATAAGAACATAAATACACATAAAATATATTTGTAATAATTGTATATTTAAAAATGTTTCACAAAAAAAAAGATTTTTTTTCCGCGGGAAATTTAACTTTGCTATATACAATAGCAGCTATTACCTAATACGATACCATATCATACGGTAGTAACTAACCTGGCAATTTGTATATACTGATAGGTCCTCTTAATTCCCTACAAAATAGCTAAACTATATATCTATATCTATACATAGAAGTACAAAATCTGCTATTTATTTCTTTCCCGTTTCCGGTAATGTCCACTGCCATTTGGCCAAACACTGTAAGTAAACTATTTGCCGTCAAATAAATGCTGCCTTCTACTATCATTTCTGCTGCGATAAGTCGAGCTTGGTTTTCTTTTGAGACAGACATAAAAAACTACATAGAAATAAAACTTCTTTCAGCATTTGTGTGGTTGCATTTGTAGCTTTTCATTTATACAGCTTTTTAATGTTTTCTTTTTGTTATAAGTTTTTTCTTTTCTTTTTACTAATTCTTATTTTTATAACGGTCTGCTCTGGTCTGGCTGGTCTCCTGCCATGGTTGTCAGTATTTACGCTTAAAGTTAGAATTTTATAATATTAAATCACAAGAAAGCAAAAATAGGAAAACATATATATACATATATATTTAGATGTATGTATGTAATGAAAATAAGAAAAACGAATAGAAAAGTAGCAACAAACAGTAAGTAAGAACAGGATTGGTATTTACGATGTGGAATGAAAATACATAATATTGTATGATGAGAGAACAATGTGGCCAAAGGTAGAAAATGATGAGGGCTGACTGAAAAGAGCTTTGATAATAATATTTTAATAGTTTATTTCGACCAATCAGCAACCTTCCTATATTATTTACGTCTTTTAAATGATATACAAAATCGCCACAACATATACTCTTTTTATAAACACAATCACTGTTTGTTGACAGATCTTAAACATCAACCGGAACCATACAAGCCCTTCCGAAACTGGTAGAGAATAGATTAAAAAAAAAATAACTTGAAATAACAAAAATTCACTCAAATTAGGAAAATGGTAATTTTTTTCATTTAAAAACCAGACCTTCTGTTTCTCGATATCTAACGAATGCTTTCGTATGTATTCTACGTGATTTCATTAACTCTAATTAAGTATGTACGATGAATGTCTCAAACAAGTCGAACGAACTAAAACGTTTAAAATTTGGTTGATTTCTTTCGACTTCAAGATTCTAAAAGATTCGAATTCTTATGGCGTTTTCTTTTCTGGCAAAAATGTTACATACATACATATATGTTACACTTTTTACCCATTTCCCATATAAAAAAGGAAAAAAGTGTAACAGTTTTGGCAGAAAATAAAACGCCATTAGTTTGTTTTTTTTTCCAAGAAAATATTATATTTTAAAGTTAAAACCACCATTGTCCTTCCTTCACATGTTATAAAATCATGGAACGAGAGAAAGTAGAACCATTTCATGACGATTAAAATCTAATGAAATGAATTCAAGAATCACTTAACAAGCATTTTTACTAGTATTTATTCACTTTATATAAATAGCATTCTTCAAAAGGAAATATAAATTTAACCCAAGTAATTTTTGTTTGTTTAATAATTTTAATTTGTTTCAATATTTTTTAATGTATTCATATTTAAATTCAAGTAAAATTCCAACAGTACTTTCAAGTGCTAGAATTTTTAAGTTCTTAATAGTTATTGTTCCAAACGATGTAATTTTGAGGGGGAAAAAACAAACGAAATTATCAATCAAAGTGACAATTTCAAGTCAAAACAAGTAAGAAAGTATAGTCGGTCAAGCCCGATCATATCATACCCTACACCCAGTATATGTCTAAAACAGTTTTTCAAAAACGAGCGCTATATGGAAGATATTACTTATTATGGACCGATCATCCAAAATTTAGTTCCCTGATTTCTGTGAATATAAATTTTCGATATAAATACTTTTAAAAGATTTATGGAGGTTAAAGTGAATTACGTAGAGGGTCTTCTAAGGGAGTTTCGACTAATTATGAACCGACCATTACAAAATTAGGTGTCATTATTTCTGTATATAAAAACCTACTCGTGTCAAATTTTATTTGAATACCAACATTTTTAAGAAATTTATGATCGTTAAAGTGATTTTCGGAAGTGGGGTTATATGGGAGCTACGACTAATTATGGACCGATCTGCACAAAATTAGTAGATGTGATTTGGCTTCATTTACCATTCATTTGTGATGAAATTTGTTTGGTTCCTTGCATAATTCAAACATTTATGATCGGTAAACCCGAATTTCAGAAGGACTTTTGTATCTTCAAAATTGCGACCTGTACTCTGCGCACAAGCTTTACATGGACAGCCAGTCAGCCAGACGGACGGACGGGCATCGTTAAATCGACTAAGAAAGTGATTCTGAGCCGATCGGTATACTTTAAGGTGGGTGTTGGGCCTATATTTCTGGGCGTTACAAATATATGTACAAATCCAATATACCCTCCCCACTATGGTGGTGTGGGGTATAATCATTGTGAATGTAGTAAAATTTATCTTGACAAATTTTATTTTAGCAATCATAAATCCTACTTTCAAGTATAAGAACTTCAAAATATCTGTGCAGCACCATTTATTCCCTGTCTTTCCCTTTTTGAGATAAACAACTGCTGTTCATTCATTTATAGGTTTATTAATTTAAAATAAAAGATTTAAACAAGAATTGGATGTCGGATTCTTTATTATGACGAGAAAAAACAATTTCTGATATTTAAAGATAATTTCATTTAAATGTTGGCCACGACTAGGATCACACTCTGCTACCGGTATATTCCAAATTAAGCGAGTAATATTCAATTCTTGAATCGTAGCTGGTTATCGAGAAAGATTTTAAGTTCATATATTGCCAAAGAAAAAAAATCCAGATGTGAGAAATCATACTATTTAGGTCCGGCACTCGAAATTTGCTGCTTGACACAGAAGGTCGATGATGCAAACCATATTTTGCTCACCAAACGCCGCTGATTTTCTTAATGCAGCTGAAATATTTGGAGACGTTGTTGCTGTGTGAGTCTTTCCATGATGAATTGTCAAACACGCGGTTGTATTTATGGTACCTATTGAGCGTATAGATTCCTCTTGTGGATATAAAAATGTTCTTTTGCGTTCTAATTTAATGGAAGTAAACTGTTGTTTTTAAAAGCACTTTTCAGATTGTCCTAATTTTTTGTTTATATGTATATGTACATATGTATGTATGTATGTAGCTACATATGCCTGTGCGTACCAGCAGTTTTTTAGTTTTACTACTTCTATCTTGTGTGTATTTACAGAATTTCCTTTTTGGTAAACGTTTTTTTTTTCTTTTATGCAATTTAATTTTACTTGAAGAGAAAAGTGGAGAAAATGTTTGCTTTTTCAAATACAATATAGTTGTTGTTGTTGTGAAATTTTCATCTCTCATTTCTTTAAATTGTGTGATTGTTTTTCAAGTGTGAGTGAGGCATGTGTGTATGTGTGAGTGTTCGTGTATGTGTGTGTGTTCGTCTATGTATTCACAACTCAACATGATGATGACTGGCTGACTGAATTGAATGGCTAGAATTTTTAAGTTTTTTCTTGTTTGGAAAACTCACAACAACATCAACTAACTTGAAAAAAAAAGAAAATGTTATAAAGTGTTTCTTTTAGCTTTTTTCTTCATTTGGAATTTTTCCATCATGGTTGATGTATTTTCTGTACCATTTTCATACTAAATATTTACTTAATGGGATTTTTTCGTATTTTTTTCTTTGAAATCTATAGTTTTTATATAGAGTTTCTCTTTGGTTTAAATGTTGGTAGTTGTGTGACTTGCATGCTTTGTGTATGTGTGTGTGTTTGTGTACGAGTATGTGGTTTGTCTGATGCTGATGTTTTCTTTCTTCGTCATTTTTATTTTGTTTATTTCTTTTTTACTTTTGAAGAGAATTGCATTGATGATGGTTTAATTATTTGTATAAATAAAGTTTAAAAAAAGTATCCCCCCCTTGAAAAAAAGCCTAAAAGATTTTTTATTACAAGTTTCATTTTTTTGTTGCTGCTGTGCAAATTTAAGTATGTATGTACCTTGATATTTTGCTGAAATAAATTACTTTTTAATAAAATGAATGAACTTAAAAATTTTAAGAGTTTAAACGAATATAATTTTTTTTTTGTTTAAATTACCATAGAATCGATTTTAAGTTTTATAAAAAATATAACAAAACAAATGATGTATACGTTTTTTTTAAATCGACTTTTAGTTATTCAGTTTTGGCAATGTGAACATTTGTGTATTTTTTAATTTTGTTGAGTGCGGTTCGATCGTGTTATTGTGACATTAGGTATGAAACTACAACGTTAAAAATTTAATTTTTGTTTTGGGAAGCAGTTTGTTTCTGTAGGATTAAATAAAAATCCTTCTCTAATGATGTATGGGATACTTACTCACGGTGCACTTGTGTGGTAGAGATTGCTGGACACCAAAACACACATCTCTACTCTATACAAAGTTCGAAGACTATCTTTTGTAGCGAATACTGGGACGATGACCTCTTCTCCTCAACCAACCAATATGGAGACTATGCTGGTCATACTTCAAATTGATATTTTTATTAGAAATATGTACATACGTCTGATTTGTCGGCTCTAAGATGGGTGAGCAGAAACATGACCGTGCAGTTTATCAGCCATGTCGCAGAATTTAAATTTGTTCGGAAGTGTAATTAATTCCGTATTTTGGTTCTTTGGGAAAAGTAACACGAATTTTTTTTTCAGAATGAACAGTTTAAAAATACCTTATAATTTGGTATAAATAAATCCTATTCAAAACATTTCATCACAATGAAAGTTAATAAAGTATATGTTTTTGAAAATAAAAAGCAATTATTAGAAATATGTATTATGATTTTCTATTGATTTTAGAAACATGCGAAATTATTAAATATTAAGGAGTGGGAAGCGAGAAAGACTAAATTTTCCAAACATTTTAATTTATTCAGCATCCATTATTCTACACTTAACTTTAGAAAAGTTTAAGTGTTCATTATTCACAAAAGTCAGAAAAGGAATATAATTAGAGAAAATTTGAGTTGGTGTTACTTTGTTGTCCTATACACTCAAACTCAAATACATACATACACATTCACTCTTATATACACAAATCTGTTTACATGCTCTTCATGTATCTGTACATAAATAACAAAGTATCGATAATTGATTTTGAATTTTCAATTACGCTTACACAGTTTTCACTGCAATGTCGTCATTTAGTAAAAAGCTTTTAATTTATAATGATATTAAGAAAATTTTTAAACGAACAGAAAAAATAAATCACAGTAACATCATCAATATCTACATACATACATATGTACAGTGCTGGACTTATAGTTAGAAACGACTTTTCAGCATTTATATTTGTTTATATATTTTAAAAATTTAGTCTTTTTATTGCCCGTGTGGATATTTCTACGCTTAATTGCTGTCCAATTTCAGCCATTTTTGCAATAGCCGACATTGAAAATTTGTAATTTTGGTAACACTGCACAATTATCCGTCTCATTTCTGGAGTATATGACTTGTTTTTGCCCATTTTCAAAACTAAATCGTATCAGAATTATTACAAGACAATATCTTGTTTAACAAATTATACTCACTTTACTAATATTTAGAAAAGTTTAAAAGTTAAAAAAATGTGCGTTTATAATTCCTTGGCCAGCAAAAAAAAAAAAAAAACAATTATGAAAATAATATTTTTATATTTTTTTTTAAATTAAATTAGAAATCAACGTGTTGCGTATCAAGAACAATATTGATTGTTCATTCATTGAATAATGGTAAAAACAATTTACAGTGTAGGTCTTTCAAGAAGCTACACAACGATCTTATTATATCAAAGCATCGTTTCTAATTATATGGCCACCACTGTATTATGTTTAGTAGGGTAGTCTATATGTTGAGATATGCATTTATGATTTTTTTTTTAAGTATCAATTGATTATTGATGTTAGACAATTTTTATATTTAAACCTTTAAAAGAAAACACATTTTTCAACATTTTTTTTTTAATATTACTCTTTGACTTCAAATAAAATGTAAAACTACGAAATATTATCCGATTTTGCTAAAATTTTGTGCAAATTATGGGAAACCCTAATGTTTAGTTTATTATTTACTCAAACAAACCCGAAGGAAATACAATTTCTTATAGACAACTGTTACTAAATAGGTATGCAGACGAATAAAAAAAATATTATGTTGTTTGTTGTTACAAATTCAAACACTCACTCTCGCTTAACCGACTGACACGTGTTTGCCCAATCTCTTTGTATTTCCTATTCCTCCCTACATTTGGAGAAATACCAAGTATGTGGGTGTGTGTTTTTTGTGTTTAAAAATATTTTGATTAAATGATTGATAGGCTTTAATTGTATTACATGTTTATTTAAATAACTTAAATAATAGATGTATGTGTGTGTGTGTTTTGTATAAATGAGCTTTTAACGACACACATCTGCACACAGTCGGACTCATGTTACTTCAGTTTGGTTGCTGCTGAACACATCATTATGAAATGAACATTTTTGTAAATCAAACCAGACATTTAGGCGACCTAAGAGAATAAGAAACAAAAATCCCTGTAATAATTCCATACAACACCAACGAAAACATTTGTACATACAAACACGAACATGGTCAAACAACTTGATTTAAAAGAATAATTTCGTTTTATTTTTTTCCTTTCAATTAATTTTATGCAAAAACCATTCCTAAATTTGCAATGCATTTAAATATTGGACATAATAGGGGTTCCTACAAAGCTACCTTTTTTACTTTAATCACCTTTTCAGAGATTTCATAGTACATATTCAGGCATGTGATGGAAATCGAAAACGAATAAGTTTTAGAAGTCAATTTTTTCGTAATATTTCTGTATTGAAAAACTTTTATCACATAAAATATAAAGATATTGGACTACTAAAGAGAACTTTACAGCAAAAATTTTAAAAATTAGATTATAAATGAATTAAAATGTATTTCCAAAACTGATTCGTTTTTGATTTCGATTTCCATCACATGCCTGATTATATTATTATTAAACAGAGTTCGATTGTTAACTGGGATTATTAAAGTGTTTGTAAGTACAAACATTTACAGTGACATCGGTCTTGAACCAGTAATTGATTAAAAAATTAATTTCGGTCTAACCCAATAATGTTACAATTATAATTACATAATTAATTGAATGTGATGTTCACACAACTCGTTTGCACAAAATCGCGGTTTGCGTTCCACTTTTCTCATACAATTTGTATTAAAATCAAACACTAGTTTTTCTCACTTTCTCACTTGTCGTTACTGAAATAATCAAAAATATAGGCAATCGAAATTGAGTTTATTTAAATATACAGAACCTTATACTGTGTTCAAATATGCAACATTATTGCGATAATCGCAATAAACGCAATTATTGAGCTCAATATTCCATATAAAATCTCAATTAATTATTGTGCAATAAGTACGAAATTGTTATAATATTGAGTAAGATTTCGAATGCAACACTGTTCACAGCTGTGTTTAGTGAACAAAATTGTATAAAATGGCAAATGTCAACAAAAGAAAACAAAAGAAATCATTAAAAAATCAATGTGAAGGTAAGTTTGTTTACATAGAAACACAACAATCATTTAGAGTAATGCTATAATTTTATTTTTTTTTTATAAATTACGGTTATCATTAAGATTTAGTTACCGAAATAACAGCAAATACCGTTACAGCTAAAATACAGTTACTGACCTTGATTTTCAGTAAAATCCCGATAAGGCAGAAATTGCGAAAAAAAAGAAAAAAAAACTAAGAACGCGTTTATTTTATATTGAAGACGATTAGAGGTTCACAAAGACGGCGATATCTAATGCACAAATGTAAAATACTCGGCCCTGTTCTGTAAATCGAATCGTTTTTAAAAACGAGACATTTCTAAAACCGAATAAATCGCTTTTTGGTGTTCTGTAAATTACTCCTATTGATATGATTCGAAATTAGGTTCGAATTTTTAGTTAAACGTCAAAGTCAGCTATTGATTAAAAAAATTCACAATTTGTAAATAAAAAGAAAGATATAAAAATGCCCGAAAAAAAAACTTTAAATTCGCCAATTAAACATACAAAGAAGACAATTAAGGGATGATTCCAATCCAATGAGTGTAACGGATGATAGGTAGGCAAAAGCAAAATTACTTACATCTTTATTTTTGCTTCTGTTTAATTTTGCCGCGTTCAAAAATTGTTGGTGGTTTATTTTGCAAAAACATATGTTATACAATTCTAGAGTTGCCAGACAAATTATTATATTTTATTGCTAAATAATGGTGAGTAATAAAAGAACATTTAAGGTAATTGAACCTTCAGATATACATATATTTGGTCTTTATTTTTATCGCAAATATTTTAAAATTAATTTTTTATAATATACAAATACATACTGAGTTTGTACTAGACAAACTTTGACAGCTACATATTCACAAACAGTGGTGACTCTACTTTTTCAAAAATAAGAAAAAATTGTGATCGCCATGTTAAAAATAAATTGTGTTTTTGCAAAATACTTGTGATTTACGCAATTATTTTATTTTAAATAAGTTTTTTTGAATTAAAATTTAATTTAGTTATAAAGTGTTTGTCATAAAAATTTAATGTACAATGTTTACTATTATTACAAGAGTGTTGTTTATTCAAATGCCTTTTATATTCCCTATAAAAAAAAAGTGTTTTGTTCATGAAACTTTTTTTGTCACTCTTAAAGCAAAAATATGTAGAAGCACCCTGCTTTTAAAATATATTTTTTAAAAATTCAAATATATTAAAATTCATATATGTAATTTTAATAGAATAAATAAAAAAGACTACATATTTTATATTGCAATTGTTTTTTTTTTGTTATTTTTGTAGTCATTTATTAAAATAATTACACATTCGATTTCCTTTCGACTAGGTTTGTTTACTCGGTTTCAAAACGAGAAAAATTATGTGAATTCGGTTTACAGAACACCAAAAATTGTGAATTCGTTTTAAAACGAGAAATTTACTCGGATTCGGTTTACAGAACAGGGCTGACTAGGTATAAAGTTCTCAAATGGCTTGCTTTTAGCAAAATACGGTTTTTGAATACCATGAAGCATGTCCATTCTTCAGATGCCCCACGGCATGAATTTTACCCATGTGGATTAAAATTTTATATTCAAAAATAAAGACCGTCTTATTAAAAAAAAATATGTACACAGAAGAACTTCAACAAATTCTGAGCGTAGTCTTAAACAGTAGGCTTTTTTCAATTTCATGTAGTTCAATGCTCTAGAGGCATAACCCATATTCATAGTTTACGATCTACATTAACATGAACTTTTCATCTTCAAAACTACTCGTAGTTCTTTCTACGCGTATTTAATATCTCTCTATAGACTATTATTAAATGATTGAGCACGCATATGTACAAAAAACTATATAGTTATGTATGTATGTATTGAAGATCCAAATGGACTTCTTGTTAGGAATCCCTTGGATTTGATATTTAGTGGTTTGTTCATATCATTTCACAGACGTCTTGCTGTAAAAAGTAAGGTTTGACAATTACAAATAAAAAATATATCCATCGCGACCATGCAGAAAGAAGTTGTCGATTCATTTATCAAAATTTTCAATCACATTTTGACAAAATGGCCTTGATCACGTAACGGGGTTTGAGTTTTAAAGCTGATTCGATTGGATCAGTGTAGAATCTCATGATATACAGTGTTGCTTATTGACGTATAGAGAAACATCTGGCAATTCATACATTTCGTTCTTGAGTTAATTTTCGGTTTTTGAACTCAAAATTCCTTTGTAGTGTTCGTATCAGCAATATTCGGATCTTTTCTGTTTAAAGTCATCTATAAACTATAACTTAAAGCACTAAAATGTCACAAGTGCAGTTCTATCAATTCCGCTTAATTTCTCCATTTATTTTTTTTTTCTTTTTTTGATAATTTTCATTAAGAAAATAAAAGTTTAAATTGGCCCCAGTGGGCTCATAAATAAAGATTTTTTTGGAATTATTTTGTCTAAGCAGAAAATTGTGTTGTTGTCTGGTATTTTTTTTTACATATGGCTTTGGCAATTTTTGAATTTGTATCTAAGATGATAGAAAATGCTCTACAGATTATAATGTTATAACTAGACACCAAATTTAATATTTAAAAACAAATTGCTTGCAAAACTGTAAAAAAATGTCCTTGTTCCTCGGGTTAATATTAAAAGGTCCCTGAATTCTCAATGAACTTTTGAAAGTTCTGATTTTGGGTTTGTTATTCTCTACTTTTCATAATCGACATAAGTTGTTGTTTTATATACATTATGTATTTATATACGTATGTATTTTCTATAATGTTTGCATGCAATTTTGTTCGTTCAGTTTACAATATACAACAAACTCTGGTATATTCTGACTGACTATTTGTATGTCGGTCGCGGGGGTGGATGAGTTGCGAAAATATGATATGCCTCACTTCCTGTCTTCTTTGTAATTATCTTCAATATTTTTCGTTTAAGTGCAAACTGTTACACAGGGTATAGGCTACAAGGTAGCAACATCGAAGGGTGGCTGGATGGATTTATACGACTATTTACGTACAGTGGCCAGCAGTTATTTAAAGACAAATATGTTAATTTCGATTATTATTTGAATATATATTTCAATAGTACCTAGGCGGTGTGATTGGAATATTTTCTTATGACATTAATAAATAAAAAATGTTGCAAATAAATATTGTCGAAATCTTTTTGCTAAAATCAGTTACTGTTGTTTTTGACCAAAAATTCAAAAATTGAAATATAGCAAAAAGTTTTGTTGCTAAATTGCTGCCACTATACACTGTTGGACAAAATAAAGTGCGGTTTCAAATATTTCTTGTTTTTAGATTAAAACATGTTTTTATTATTTTCTATTAATTATAAATTATAATTTTCTAATAATTATAAATTATAATTTTACCTTCATGAGAGAAGGGTATATATAAGTTTGTCATTCCGGTTGTAATTTCCACAATATAATTTTCCGACCCTATAAAGTATATATATTCGGGATCCTTATAAATAGCGGATTCGATTAAGCCACGTCCGTCTGTCTGTCTGGATGTTGAAATCAGTTTATCCTCATATGCATGAAAATAACTGTTTAAAATTTTAAGAAGATCGGCACATAATTTGTCATAGCTGCCATATAAGAACCATTTCCAAAAACCAAATAAACCGACAAAAATGTCTAATAAATATCGATATCGAACCAACTTGTATATGGATCAGAAATTTTGTGTATTAATATTGTTACGAATAATTTCATATACAGATGGCGTTGATCAAACACAGTGTTCGAAAACTTTAAGTGTGTTCTTAAACCGTAATATAAGTGTGTAAAATAAAGTGTGTTTGTGTACATTTAAATAAATAAAGACTCGTTATACATATTTTCTTCAAATTACTTGACGCTTTTATTTTGCAATTAAAAAGAATCCGGTTTATTTAAAGGAAATAAACCACCGTTTTTAAAAGGCAAAAACGTAACAATATAATATATATATATGTATGTATGTATATAATATAATTATGCATCCACAACAAAGGTGAAGGGTATATAAGATTCGGCATAGCCGAATATAACACTCTTACTTGTTTTTAATTCAGTTACTATTTCTAACCGCTTTTTTTGCAGCTCGTAGAAGAGGTTTTTTTTTAGCGAACGTACTTTTTAGACCGCTTTCGTTAAGTCTTCGAGTCGAAATATTTAATTCTAGTTCCTCCTTCCTGTCATAAGAGAATTTCTGTTTGCTCGAATTGCAATATGATCATAGTATAGTTTCGTGGTCTTACGTTTTCTGTCACATACGTTCTTTAGGGCTTTTGTTTGACTTTCTTATTTTATAGAAAGCAATTATTTTTCTGACCGCAGATTCCGATATCTTATACTTGGAACTCAAAGCTTTCTGTTTCATCCCATTTTCACGGTGTAGTACCAACAATTGTTTTTCCTTTTCGGTTAAAGTTCTTATTTCGAAAAAGTCTGGGTCTAACCTTATTTTGTTTATATTTAAGTAATATTAAATTAAATAAATAAGTACTTCACTATAATTTATTATTTTTTAAAAATTTGCAACAATTTTTTCAAAATAAATATCAGGAATTTAACACTTTTTTTATGTCGCGGAGATTTCCTGTGCACTTCAATATATTTTCATCAGAAATATAAATGAGCGATTTTATAAAATTGCAATGTTTATGTAATTAATTCAGATACTCCAAGAAATAACGGGACTGCGAATAAATAGTAAATAATACATGCAGAAGAAAAATATCAAAAAGGAATAAGAAAACGACACTTTATTTTGTCCGACAGTGTACGAGTATATACGAATTCAGTATCCCTTCATTCACTTACTCATTTATTTATTTATTTAATTTAATTCACTAAGTTTATCTCTTTGGGTTTTACCAAATTCTGTGGAAGGAAGGAAGGCAGGCTGGTAGACACACAGGCTGGATGGCTGAATAAATGAATGAATAAACGAGCGAATGGATAAAGAATTCATATTTAAAAGCTTAAAGTATTTATTTTCGATTATGTTTCATACAAGTTAAATACACAAATGTTTATGATGTTTACTTAAATCTAAATTGATTAATACGTATCTAAGTAACTTTTATAAATTATAAATAAAAATATATTATGCAATTTATAATTTCTTGTGTTAAGCACTAATGTTCTGGCAAAAGTAACACCTGGTAGGAAACTTAAGCTTAAATGGTTTCCTTTTTTATGTTGACGGAAGTCTTAAACATTGTTGTATTAAACATACATATACTTATGTATATTCTATAGCAACTTCAAATCTATATATATATAAATGAATGTATGTAACGTATGGACTCCAAATTGAAATGTTCACAACATGTTACTGTTACTCTGGAAGGAATAATAGGCTATATGAAGTTTTGATTGTACAAACGGGGGTGGCACCGCCCATATAACCCAAAAATTTAAATCACCATATTTTGGGCATTTTTTTGACTTACGTCAATGATATGTGGTACATATGGTATTGGCATAATTAGGAATACGTACCAGGAAAAAAGTGGGTGGGACCACGCCCGGGGTTTAGTTGTAATAATATAACGAACACTAATTTGTTGTATGTAAAATATTGAAAATTGTTAGAATTAATTTAAGTTACACTGTAGATATTTCTATAATCATTGTGAAAATATTAGAAAATTCAACTGTAACGTTTAGTTTGTGTGGAAAATGTTGTAATTGTATTGTATGTAACTGACAATGGAAATGTATCGAATACTTATAATTACATTCCTTATCATAATTGAAGCATGATTTTTGCTTCTGTATATCTATCTTACTAATCTACCTTGGGATACTATAGTTGGATCTTGATATTTATTAAACCATATCAAACATGTAAAACTGTGAAAATATTATGAATACATACTAGGGTATCCAAATTATTAGATTTTTCTTTTGTTCAAATAAAACCAATAATACGAATAAGAGATTTAACTTGTTCGAATAATACGATCACATATAATAACTAAACATTTTTAAATAAAGTCAAAAAAAAAAGCTTTTCTTTCATAAAACTTTAATAATATAACTTACATACATTTTAGTAATTATGTTATTTAATTATGTTATTTGTCTATTTCAACGTTATCATCATCAATTTTTCGCAATATAACTTTCTCCAACATCTCATTCACTATCATTTTAGGTTACGTTCTAAGGATGACATTGGTTCAATTAAGAACCGGTGTATACAGAAACCAAAGTGGTTTCTTGTATTTTCCTGTGTATACTATGTGTTTCCATATGATGAATTAATCACCCCTATCGTGAATAAAAATTCCACATGAAATTTGTTCCCTTTTATTTTTTTAACTTTGAATTTTAATAGGAAAAATGTGAAAAGGAAACAAATTTCATGGGGAATTTTTATTCACGATAGAGGTGAATATGTTTTAGTAATATTATCGTGTCAATAATGCAAATATATAGTGTAATTAATACGTAACAAAATTTTCCAAACTCGCTCACTATTTTTATTTTTTTTTACTAAATATCAAATATTTCTTTTTGAAATTAAAACTTATTGCGGTACATTCACATATTTGTATAAGGAACTTTTACAGTACTTATTTATAGTTATTAGATTGCTATCGAAGTATAATGATTTCGTCTATGACTTCACCACCTGGATTTCAAATAACAGAAAGTCAATACAATAATTTTTTTTATCATTAGACCCCGTTTCCTGGCAGCTGACGACTATAACGCTAAGCATACATTCTGGGGATCAAGACTGATTACTCCGAAAGGTCGTGTTTTGTTTGATACAGTTTCTAAAATGGGATTGAATGTGATTATGAGCCTACTACTACTTACAGGCCTACTGACCCACAGAAGATTTTGAGTAATAAAATGTATCCCGAGAGAAATGATTCAAGTTGAATCTTCGTTAGAATTATCATCAGATCACTCACTCACAATTGTTACTATTTTAAACCCCCCGAAAAATTGTATCCCCAACTGGGAATTTAGCGATGACAGGAACAAGTATCAATAGGATTAAATATAGATAATACCTATGTACACATGGTTCTGAAAACATACCGCTAAGAACACCAGAACATATCGATTAATCTGTTATCAATTTGGATAATAATTTTAAACTGGCTGCTCAACTTCCTGCCCAAGCTCACCCACTAATCATATATAATAGAATTTATTCTGCAAATGTTGAACAGCTTGTAAATGAAAAAAGAAGAATTTAAAGAGAGTGGCAATTGCACAGATCCCCTAAACTCAAATCGAAGCTAAAATACTGCATAAAAACACTTGAAGAGCTCTTGGAATGCGGACAACTGTACTACTAAATAAATATTTAGAAAATTTGGACGCACATTTGGACGAATTCTAAGACGCCAAAAACAGATTGCTCTTATTGATTACAATTGCCCCTGGGTACGAGTATATAAAAATTCGAGTATTCATATAGGCCTTTTGTAAAAATTTAGATAAAAAAATGCAGAAAAGTACTTTAAAAAGCTTGAAGTACACCCAGACCCATTAGTCCGCAACATATTAAATAATAGTGGCTATATTCGAATAATAAGAAGGGATACATCGGATCAGAGATAAAGACAAGAATGAGTAATGCCTACTTAGTACATATAATCAGCAATGGTCAAACAACTTTCGTCCGGCACTGGCTGAACTAAATATTTAAAATTCACTAGATATTAGATTAGAAATAATTATTGTCAGGTCGTTTTTAATTAATATACAATAAAGAAACAGAAGTAATGAAAAAAATTATAGTTATTGAAAAACATTAATTAACTTTCGTTTATATTAAAAATTGTTAATATAATTTCATATTGTAGTTTTTCACGAGACAGATTTTTAAAATTTAATTAATAAATAAATAATAATAATTTAATTTATATACATTATTAAACATGTTTTATATTGTAAGAAAATGTTTAATTATAAAATTATGAAAAATTCTTAAAAACGATAAATTAACACAAAAATATTTATTCGATTATTCTACATAAAATTAACATTTTAAAATTCTTCGAATAATTATTAGTAAGAAATTGTTCGATTATTCGAAAAGAAACCCTAATACAAACGTACTATTATTATGCAACATATGGAAATAAATATTTATTTTCTATTTTCTAGTTGCCGACACTTTATTTAATTGAAAATTAATATTATTTATTTTCTTTATATCTTTTCAGACAAAATAAAACGGGTTAAGGTAAGTTTTGCAAAATTCTCACATGAATTCGACAATGACAGATCTTTAGGAAAACGAATAAAATAGTGGATAAAAACATCGTAAATAGATGAATTATTAACATAATTTAAACAAATTTCAATAAATTTGTAATTTTCTGTTGTGAAAGAAATTTTTAAAACCTGCCTCATTTTTATAAACAAAAAAAAACCTTGATTTTCGAATTATTTGACTGTTAGTTGATATTTAATCGCAGTTATTCGATAACAATATTTTGGGATAACGGTAGACATGTTAAAATTGTATTTTATGGATTAATGTTGCTTAGTCGTTATCGATAAGCTAACTAACGGTAACCAAGATTGTTTAAAAGCATTAACATCCAATACCAGTCAGCAGCAAAATATTGATTAAAAACTACATAATAAAATTATCAATTTATATCAAATATAGGGTGTTTTTTTTAGATATATGTACATATTGAACTTTAAGTTAGAAACATTTTTTTAACTTTTAACTTTTCTTTAGAGAAATCATCTTTGTTTTATTTCATTTTAAAGTTCTTTACATAAAAAACACAGAATCATTATTTTTAAAGTAAATTTGCACAATTTGGAAACGTTGTTCAGTCGTCATGTTGAAAATAAAACGAAACATAAATCACTTGACAGTGGAGCTGCCAGTTAAAATAGCGTTGCCAAAAAGCCACCCTATATTAGGCAGATAATAAACTTGCTACTTAATAAGTCTTTAAAGAAAGCAATAAACATTTTGGGCAGAGAATAGTTGAAGAAGTAAAGGTGGCGAAAGAAGAAAGCTTTGTATATCACAACTCTGCAATTGCGCATTATGATTGTGTTTAGTGCAGCATTGCAGTGCCTCTGGCGGCGAGTAGGCGCATTATATAAAAGATTGATTTTATAGCCTTTATTTTAAATTATTTTACTTAGGTGGCGTTTCAATGCTATACCACCGAAGGAGGGCGCTGTGATAAATATTAGTTATGATAGATAGAAAACTAATAATTATCAGAAACTGATGTTGTTTGAGTGGCAGCAGTTGGGAATCGAACCCGGGCTACAAATACCAACTCATGCTTAATGATCAAATGCACTAACCAATTAAGCTACAGCACCCTCAGTTTATTATCTTATTTGCTATAGTGAATATCGAAAACAATTGGTTTTCCGATCTAATAGAAACATATTTACAAAAAGTTACAATGAAAATTATTAACTCAGAAATTGTTATTATTCCAAGTCCTAGAATTTTCAAAAAAGTGTGCCAAAACATATCAAGTAATGAGTATAAGATAGCCAAGGCCATCAGCTGAAAAACTTCTGGTTAAAATTTTGTATTAGAAATTGAAATAATGATAATATCTTGATTCTTATGAAATTAATCAAAGGTTCTGATCTCAAAGAAAATAAAAATTCTGAAAGACATATAGTCATCGATTTTTGAAATTTGTATGTACATACCTTAAGAATAAATCTGTTGAGAGTTCAGGTCACAACTTTATTTGTTATACACAGATGGACAAAAGTCACCGTCATGAGGCCTCTAGAATGTTTGATTAGTCCCCACGACCAGAAAATAATTGAAACACAAAAATTTTTAAATTCAACATAAATTTGTATTTATTTAAAAATTATTTCAGTTAAAACTATTTTTTTACTTAGACTTATTTAATAAAAAAAATTAAAATAAAGTAACTAGTTCATATTTCTCTTGGACAAAATTCACCGTCACATAAAAATGTACTATACATCAGTGTAAGAAAATATTATTTTAGTATGAAGTATGTTTGCCGTTATTTTTTATAACTTCGTTCAAACGTTTCTGCATCGAGTGTACCAATTTTTGAGTCATATTTGAACCAATTTTGTGCCATTCTTCCAGTTTGTTTGAGCATATTTTTTGAGGTAATATGGTGCTCCCGAACACGCCCATCCAAATGGTCCCATAAATGTTCGATTGGGTTGAGATCGGGTGATTGCGGAGGAGTCTTTAGGTTGTGGGGAGTGTTATACAAAATCCACAAGCGAACTATTTCTGCCGTGTGCTTGGGGTCATTGTCCTGTTGAAAGTAATATTCAGATTCAATGCCAAGTTTTTCAGCACTTTTTTTTAAATTTTCTTTGAGGATATTCAAGTAAAGTGTTTTATCCATAATTTCATCAATAAATACAAGTTCCCCGACCCCTGCTGTAGACATACAACCCCATACCATGACCCCAGCACCACCATGTTTAACAGTCGACTGAATATGCTTTTCTTGTAACGCCTCGCCCTTCTGTCTCCATGTCAAAACACGTCCGTCCGATTTATATATGCAAAATTTACTCTCATCAGAGAACATTACTTTGTCCCAAAAATTTGTTCCCTTGCTTATGTGCTCTTTTGCAAAGGAAAGCCGCTTCATTTGGTTTACTTTGCTAATCTGTGTTTTTTTCCTGCAAACTCTGGCATTATAACCGGCAGAATTTAGCACTCGGCGTACAGTACGAGGGTGGACATCTGTGTCGGTGCTTTCCTTTACCATTACAGCAATTTCAGACGATGGAGTTTTGGGTTCTTTTTTAATTATTTTTATTATTTCCCGCCTTTCCCGAACAGATAGTGCTGGCGGTCGTCCACTTCTTGCCTGGTATACGCATGATGGGTCATCTTTAAAGCGTTTTATTATGCCTGAAATGGTGGTACGTGGACGATTAACTAATGTACATATTTCCCGAATTGTTTTATTTTGTTTATAGGCATTTAAAATAATTTTTCTTTCTTCAATTGTAGTTTCCTTTTTTCAATCATTTTTAAACTAGCGTGGCTCTAGAAAATTTCTTAACCGATGTACCGTCATGTTGCAGAAAACTTGATAAAAACGTTTTTAGAAGCAAATTCGCTACAATTTTTATTAATATTTAGGAATTTAAGATGTAGTGACGGTGAATTTTGTCCACAAGAAATTTATACTAGAAATCAAAAATATTTGTTTTTCTAAATAAGGCTAGTTTTAACTACAAAAAATTTTAAATAAATTTTAAATGAGCATTGGAGCTCTCCAAACATTCAAGAAGGCAAATGACGGTGACTTTTGTCCATCTGTGTATATAACTTAACTTGGTTTATGAAATATACTTTGACTGCATTCTCTATTATCGATGGAGCCTTCAATACTGATTAAAATGAAGTATCTTTTGTTTGTCAGTGAAATCATGCAGGCGTGCTAACTTTATTCTGGGCTAAAATCAAGGAGACTGGGAGTCAACTCAGGGAAGACAAAGTTAGTCCAAGAAATTCCATAATAAAGAACTGAGGTCTGCGAGCAAGTATGTAAAATTGGATTAACACATAGGTTGTCAGACATATAATTAAGTATGTTTGTACTATCTAGTGGAAGGCTATGAAGAACACATGAGGGCGCTGAAGGATTTGTAATGTCATGTGGCCAACTTCAAGGTATTGGGGAATTTAAAAAGAGCTAGGAGCTGGGAAACGAGATCGCAGACGAACAACAAGTGTTAAGGATAAAAGCTCCATTTTTTATTAACGGAAATAAATATACGAGAGGTACTTATAAAAGCAGCATGAACTGCTAAATGTCAAGAGTAATAAGGCCACACTGGACAACGAGTCAATATTCCATAAGAAAGTAAATGAAACAATACCACTTCGGATTTTTGTAAAATGTGCGAAAATGTCTATGATATTAGGACTATAAAGCATGTAATTTTATAGTCTGCCATGTTTGGCAGACATATGTACGTTCGTATCGAACTATTTTCTAAAAAAAATACACAAATATTCAATCAAGTTTCCACTTGATGCTGTTACAGAGTATTTAACATTTAAAAGTTAAAATTACTCTTACTTAATAATGTTACAATATAAATTTATATAAATACGTACATATCTCACAGACGTTCATCCACCCATCCGCACATATTTTTTTAATTAATTGTGGGTAGATAAAAAAAAAATACATAAATGGCTTATAATAATGTACAAGAACAATATTTAGAAAGACGTTTCAATTAACAAAATGTCCTCTGTAATTGTTAACTTTTCCAGCAGTATGTGTGTGATTTTTTTTCAATTTCTTACGTAATAAGATTACAATGAAAAGCTTTTAAAACAGGTGAATTCATATCGATGCTACAGTAAAAAAAATGTATACTGAAAATATATAGACATACGAACGAATAGACCCTAATAACTTCTATGACCCACTTTATGTAGACAAAGGAGATTAAATACTAAAAAGACGAAAAAATTTTTGTAATTTGAAAAAAAATATACATAAAAATCCTATCCAACTGGAAAACAAAGAAGAGAAATTAATATTTTAAGTAGACCTAAATGCAATTTGTAGAAAATGTTGTAGCAAAAATTGAATTGAACAAAAAAAAAATACTTACAAATAAAAACAATGACTGACTGACTGTTTGACACATTTGTCTAGTAACTTCTACTCTTTTTTTATTATATATTTTTCTTTTTCCACTCTTAACGAAAGTTGCAAGAAATGAAAACGTACAAAAAGTTAAATACGTGTTGCAGCTAAATTAGACATGGCAACAGTTGCATTTGAAGAAAAAAAATCGTAGCGTGGAAAGAGGACAGAGTGGTTTGTGTATAATAATGATTTTTCTCCTCCCCAAGTATGTAGAACGACGCATCTGATGTGAACTCATGCATGTGTGAAAAAAGTAATCTGAAGAAATCGGATGGAATTAAATGTCATACCTACTTTTAAGTCAATGATAAACAATATATGTAGTACATATATTTACTACATTTATACATTCATACATACGAGGTCTGATCAAAAAATAACCGCTATTTTCAATTTTTTCAAGAAGTATTTATTTATTTATTTATCAATAACTATCTCGTCCCCTTCAAATTAATCCCCCTCAGATATACAGGTATGTGATGGAAATCGAAAACGAAAACGAGTGAGTTTTAGAAGTTAATTTTTTCGTAATATTTCTGTATTGAAACAGTTTTATCCCGCAAAATATAAAGATAATTTGCTATTAAAGAGAATCTTAAAACAAAAATTTTAAAAATTTGATTAGAAATACTTTAAAATGAACTTCAAAAACTCACTCGTTTCCGATTTCCATCACATACCTGATAATACACTTATGTCAGCTTTTTTTTTCAATCCTCGAAACACTTCTGAAACGCGCTTTTTGGTATCGCCAACAGCTCCTGTTTCGATTTTTCTTTTATCTCCTCAATCGTAGCAAAACGCTTTTCTTTCATCGGTGTCTTCAGTTTTGGGAGAGGAAAAAGTCAGCGGGGGCCAAGTCCGGTGAATACGGTGGTTGAGGCATGATAACGGTTTTGTTTTTGGCCAAAAACTCACGCACAAGCAACGATGTGTGAGCTGGTGCGTTATCATGGTGTAGAATCCATGATTGGTTTTCTGTACGTTTCTGACGAATTGCTTCGCGCAAACGGCGCATTCTTATTCCTTATTGACCGTACGACCTTGTGGCAAGAATTCATGATGCACCACACCATTGCAGTCGAAGAAAACAGTGAGCAAAACCTTCACATTTGACCGAACTTGACGTGCTTTTTTCGGTCTTGGCTCTTCTGAACGTTTTCATTTGGGATTGGAATTGGGATTTGGTTTCAATTTCATAGCCATACACCTAAGATTCGTCATCAGTTATAACCATTATGAGGAAATCTGGATTGTCATTGACGATGTTCAACAGCTCCTGAGCGATGTCCATGCGACATTGTTTTGGCTGAAAATTTAGCAATTTTGGAACAATCTTCGCTGCCGCACGTTTCATGCCTAAAACATCCGTAAAAATTGCTTGGCATGAGCCGAACTTCTCTGATAGTGATTCGATTATCCAAAATCATTTTCTTCACTGCTTCAATGTTTTCATCGGTTGTTGACGTGCTCGGGCGATTGATTGACATCTTCTCGGCCTTCTGCTCACAGTAGACTCGTCAAGCGCCACAGTTAACATTTCAAATGTCCTTGAGCATTTAATTTAATTTTTTACTCAAAACTTAATACAGTTTCTTTGATCCATTTTTTCGAATAGTAAAAAATCGAGGACTAACCTTTTTATCTGTCAAAAACAAACTGACAATCGAAAATGGCTGATATTACAAACATATATACGTAACTCACGAAATTTGAAAATAACGGTTATTTTTTTTATCAGACCTCGTATAGTTTATATTGTAAATGTATGTATGCTTGGATGGATGGATGAATGTATCTATGTGAGTCGTGGAAGAAAGAAGAAACATAATAATACTAACTAATTCTGACAAAACATGATGCGACAAGAAATGAACGATTATGTGCAATTTGATTCCAACAACGACATCATAAAGAGTTGAAAAAAAAACAACAAGAATTATAACTGACCGACCGTTACAGTCTAATTCAAATCTATACAGCCGACTACAAACATGCATACATACAAATAAACCAAATACACTTGTGAGTAAAGAATTTTTATGTTAAAAATCAAATAAACTCTACAGAAGGTGTTTATAAACAATTTATAGTTTTCAAAGACTTTCTGAGTTGTTTTAGCGATTGACACCCGTTCCTCCCATTATGTTAACCTTGTAGCCAAACTATGAGGCATAATTTTTAAAACAATTGGCTATCTTTAACAGCTAAATCTGTTAAACTTGCTGTTATTGCAACTAAATACAGCACAAGTCAATTTTAATCAAAACTATATTAGAAAATTTGGTGAGAATCGGTGCTGATTATTCGACATGAAGTTTTATTAAAAAATAATTACTATGTCAAATTTTTTGAGGATTGATCTGTAATTAATCGTAGCGCCAATATATGACCAACTCGAAGAAAGCTTTAAAATGCTTATAAATAAATTCACATCCTCCCGAAAATCTTTATAAGTGTCAAATGTTTTCTTAATTAGCTGTAATTTTAATGTGTTTAATAAACTAATTATTTGTCTTGTAAAAAATTAAATAGCTGCGGTTAAATCACGAATAATTTTTTTTACCGGTTCTGGTTAAAGTACGCTTACAGTTCAACCTGTATTCTTTGATTTAAACTTGTTTCTTCTATCTATAACATAGTGTGTGAAAATTTTAATACTTTTCTAACTATAAAATTTTTTATTACCCCTACCCCTCTGCTTAACACCAAAACTTCATGTTAGAAACATTTAGTCAGGCAGTCCATCAAATCTTCAGTTATTCTACCAATACAAGTATTGATCTTTGTTGTATTTATTTTTATACTTAAATGGATTTCTATGAAAAAGCTGATACGCATACATACATGAGTATATCTATGCATGTATACTTGTATATACAATAGGGTACTATCTGTCTGACGGTATGGAAGAATTATTTAATAATTTAACTTTTAATAATAATCTTATAAAGGTCATCACTTTCCTTTTTGATTTCTAGAGTTTGACGGAATATTCTTTTTCCTAAACAATATTGTTTTGAAAATATAGAACGTTAATAAAGATTCAGATTTGAATGTATTTAAGGTTTAGTTCGGGTTCAGTCTGAAATTTCGCTTTCGCTGGGATTCAGGAGGATGTTGTTTGAAGACTGACAATAAGAAGATTGCATGCGAGGAAGATTCTGTCGAACGTAACACTTAATATTTTTGAGGGATTTCTAGTCAGAATAAATCAGAGTTAAAATGTTTACGTCACAAGGTTCTACGTTCTCTAGTTCAAGGACTGTAAACTATTTGCTTAATATTAGTATTAACTTAAGCATTGGGGATTTAGCCCAATCAAGGCAAATACCTTCACAAAAGTATTGTTGATGATGGTGGCATAATTGAATTACATATAAAGTAGTTATAGAAACACGTAAATTATAATAATAATGTATAATGATTATAATTATATCTTGAAAGCGTGGCAGAATCTAAAAAGCTTGAAAGTATGACTATTCCTATTAGCATGAACGTAGCAGCGGAATATTCGAGTTCAAGTTTTCGTCACGGACCTCACACATAGCTCTGTGTGTTCAATTAATATACTGTCTATCCTTCTGTGTTGGTCTATTGGTGTAGATCTATTAAGATTTAGAATCTCCTTTGCATTCTCTTAGTTTGAATTTTTCCAAAGAGTGTCGTTCGTTCTGGAACGACACGAACGAATTCTGCAGTTCGTAACATGTTCGTTTGTTGCCTATTTTTTAAGTTTGATCTTCAATATTTAAACTGGTTTGACATTTTAAAGTGTGTAGTATTCATACAAGGACCTAAATTGAATAGTTCGTCCGCCTTCTCGTTTTCGAAAATGCAATGATGATCTGAGACCCATATTATTTCAAGATAGACGTTGTTTTATTAAGAGTTTATCCCCATTCCGAGATTTAACGCTGTCGTTTCTTACGGTTTTAAAAACCGCTTAACTATCCTTATTGACTCGATTAAAACCCTCCATAATCATCATTATCTCTGCCAGTATTTTGAACCGTTTAGTTACTTTTTACTCCATTCCATTCTTCGTATGACATTTTGTAATGTCATACAGATTTATAAGCACCAGTATTCTTTAAACTTGTTTTTAAGACTTTTTAGAAAATGAATAATAGAATTTCATCAATATCGAAAATTGTGTAATTTTAATTTTTATAAATAGTTTCTTTTTAAATATTAGTTCCAAAATTAGACGCTCTAAAATAACAAAACCACATTTGCTTCACGCCATAAAAACTTTATTTCTTAAGATATTGTTGATAATGCGGACCACCCTAATGTGTAATACTTACTACATGGCCTCATATACTATAAATCTCTATGCACGTTAGCATATTTCTTATAGTTGCTACATGTTTTTAGTATGTATGTATGTACATACATATTTATGTTTGCAACTATGTACATATGTATGTATGGTACTTTTTAAGATTTTGATTTCTGTTTCCAAGATTTTTCTTTCAAATTTGTTCTATTCTTCTTAAAAGTTAAAAGTCTTGTAACATGTTTTTTCGGGTTTTTTGTGCTACCATTCATTTTACAAGTTTTTTATTGATTTTTTTCTTTGTATTATTCTTTTTTTTAATATTTGCAACAATTGTTGTTTTTATTTTAAAATGGCAGTATGTTTGTTTATTTGCTTTAAAAATGTAATTTATTTTTGTTGCACTAGAATTACTGGTAAAATATTTGAGAATAGAAGAAAAAATCTGCAATTTTTGCACAATTTTTATTGTTTATTGCAGGTTTGTTGTTTGGTAGTGCTTTTATGCTCGTTACTTTTATTCGCAGAACAGTGATATATTTGGAGTTGAGCTTGTTCAAATATTGAAGAAACAATAGTATGTATTTTATTTTATGATTTTCAGATAATGTGCGTTATTGCCATTTTCGCTTTATTTGGCTTGTAAAAAAATTTTAAAATGTCTACAAAAGAATCTGTGCAATACTGTTTATAGTAGCATTAAATATACGTTTGAATTGATACATTGTTTAAAATTTAACAGAAAAAGTAATCTGTAATATAGTGATTGATGTTGTCTTTGCAATACTTGATGTCTTTGTAAAAAGTATTTATTTTTGGCATTTTAAATAATTAATTGATAGTGGTCGTTATAATTTGTGTCATCCCAAAGAATAATATAGAAATCTGTAATTAGGATATTTTTTAGATATTAAAAATTGCATTAAAAACTAAATTTGTTGGTATTTTCAATTCAGCCTGAAACTCTTTGCTATATTCAAAAAAATGATCTGTCACATGCTTTGCGTCATGATATAAGATGTTACAATTTGTTATAAAGGATGATTTTTTAAAAGCTATAGAAAAGTTTTTCAAAAAAAAAAAAAAAAAACATAAAATTCAGAAAAATGCATGAAATCTTTATTTGAATCGATAGTAGGGTCCATATAATTTAATGTTTGAAGATTATTTCATGCAAATGTTGACCTTGACTGCGCCTCAAATGGTCCATATGCTTAGTCCAATTTTGCCATACTCTTTCCAACATTTCGGCCGGTATCTCACGAATAAATGCTTCAATGTTGTCTTCCAATGCGTCAATTGAAGCGGGCTTGTCTGTATAGACATGAGTTTCAACATAACCCCACAAAAAAATAGCATAAAGGTGTTAAATCGCACGATCTAGGCGGGCAATTGACCGGTACCGAACGTGAAATAAAATGTTCACCGAACTCGACTCTCAACAAGTCCATTGTTGTGCGTGCTGTGTGGCACCGTCTTGTTGAAACCACATGCCATGCAAGTCAAGTTCTTGCATTTTGGGCAAAAAAAGTTGGATATCATCTCACGGTATCGCTCACCATTCAGAGTTACGTTACGATTCGCATCATATTTGAAGAAGTACGGTCCATTGATGCCACCAGCCCATAAACCGCACCAAACTGTGACTTTTCCTGGATGCATTGGTAGCTCTTGCAATGCTTCTGGCTGATAATCGCTCCAAAATTTAGTAACAATAGCCCGAATAGCCGCTTCAGTTGGTCGATTAAACTGACCATAAAATGGAAGAAGCGCACGATGAACCTTCTTAACACAGCACACATTTTGATAATAAAATTCAATAATTTGCAAGCGTTGTTCATTTGTAAGTCGATTCATGGTTTAATTATAGACCAAACTGAAGATGTTTGACAGTGAAACAAAACACGAAACGTGCGTCAGCTGTTTAAACCAGTGTAGCCAAAAAGATAATAGCTAAAAAATCACCCTTTATATTTGATTTTAGATTAAATTTTGGTGCAATATTTTTTGTCCGTTTCTATTTCTTTTTTCGGTACATTGTCAGTATTTGATTTGGGTAAAATGTATTTTCTACTTAGTTTGGCTGTTGGTTTTGTTCATTTGTAAATACAAATTATTTATTATCGTACGTATGTACATCCTTGTTTAATGGGTTTTGAGCCAAAATATGTAGACACATTAGAATCATAGAACACGAGATGTTTGAAATGTTGGCAGTTTTAGTATTTTTGTAGTGTGTAAATAGCAGGAACAATAGACATAGATATTACAAATTTATATCCAAAATGTGTGACTATAAATTATTTTTTATTTTTATACTCTTCACCACTAGTGTTTTTTTTTATTATGATTGTAGTATCTGCAATATTTATTGGCAACACATAAAGTATATATTTGCTGGATCTTTCCGAAGCAGCCACTTATTCTATGGAGGTAATATTTTAGATATATGTCAATCACCCCTATCGTGAATAAAAATTCCACATGAAATTTGTTCCCTTTTCACATTTTTCCTATTAAAATTCAATGTTAAAAAAATAAAAGGGAACAAATTTCATGTGGAATTTTTATTCACGATAGGGGTGATTAGGAATTTCGATGTCGAAAATCAACAACATCATTTAGCTGAAATATGAACTAAAGGTCAACCTCGATTTTTGGAAGTATTGTTGTATATAACGAGTCCGCCATTTAACATTTTTTTCAACTAGTGCTTATTTCATTAAAGGTAACACTTATCTCATGTCTGGTTTGACAGATAATTAGTTTTATCCTTCCGCTGAACGAATATGATTGTGTATACGCTTGTCTTCGCTTCGCTAAGTGGGCCAGCGATCGACTTACAGAAGATGCAGATTTTGCCAAAAAAAAAAATCATCTTTTCAGATGAAGCTCATTTTGATCTTGGCGGGTATGTAAAAAAGCAAAATTGTCGCATTTGTGGCACAGAAAACCCGCACGCATACATTGAAAAGCCGATGCACCCAAAACGAGTCACTGTTTGGTGCGGATTTTGGTCCAGAGGCATAATTGGGCCATTTTTCTTCGAAAATGAGCAAGGAGTGGCCGTTACAGTCAATGGCGATCGTTATCGGGGCATGTTGAACGAATTTTTGTTCACAAAAATTGAAGAGGAGGATATTGGCAACATTTAGTTTCAACAGGACGGCGCTACGTGTCACACAGCCGAAGCTACACTTGATGTTTTGCGCCCTGTTTTTTGAAGATCGCATTATCAGCCGCAGAACTGATGTCGTTTGGCCACCTCGGAGCTGCGATTTGACACCGTTGGACTATTATTTGTGGGGTGCCGTCAAAGATAAGTGTTACGCCGACAAGCCAGAGACAATTTTCGTGATTAAATACAGCTGCACACAATCGATAATATGCTTAAAAATTGGACCGATCGTGTAGGCTACTGCATGGCCACACGCGGCAGCCATTTGAATGAAATTATTTTCCATTATTAACCGGAAGGATTGTACTTTCAAATAAAAAAAGAAATTTGAGAAAACATTCAGTAGTTTTCTTTTTTATAACATTTTCAAAAGAAAAAAAAATGTTATTTGGCGGACCCATATAACATAAAATGCTACTTTTCCATGTTTTTGTTGTGATGGATCGCCATACTTGATGTAAAAGATTTCTATCCACCTGCCAAATCGCCAAAAAAAAAAAAATATTGTCAGCACTCCGTGTTATGTTGCAATATGGACAATTATAGCCAATAGCGAAATATTGTTCAATTGTACATCTATTTTTCTATTACGTCGACCGGATTATAGCTTAGAAAGCAACATGTTTTACAATAACACTGTACACCATTTTTCAGGTGATTGATTCGGGACTCAATTCTGATAATTGTTTATGAAAGTAGCCCCAAAAAGAAGAACTTCTGCATCATTCGTTTGGTCATTTTACATGAAGAAGTAATTTAAAAACTCATTTGAAGTTAGTATGTATCGTATAGGGAATTTGTCACGTTTTAGGCTCTTTTGTATGTCATAACTCGAGAACCACTAGTCCGAATAAGCTGAAACAAATTTAGAAAAATTAAGCAGGGCTTTAGCAGGCCAGAAAATGCATTACATTTTGCTAGTGTCTCTTTGTATATTTTTGTATGATTTTACATTTCTAGATATAGGCCTATATATTTTCAACTTTACGTACCCGCCCCCTCGAAAATAGGCGTGACCGGCCCAATTTTTTTTTTGTTTCAATCAGAATTTAAAATTCTATTAGTGATAAAATTTTGTGATAAAACCGACTTAAGCCAATTTTTTAAATTCATACCTTTACGTAATTGTGAATAAAACCGAAATGCGTTCCTCGATTTTCATGATTTATGTCTCATTTTGTGCATAGGTTATGCGACTTTACGTGAAAGTAATAGTACTTCACACTTTTTTTTACCGTTTTGCATTTTTTATGAATTATAAATAAAAAAAATTAAATTTTTTAGGCAAAAAATAGTTTTTTTCTTCATACATTTATTTATAACTGCGAAACTGTTGCTTATGTAGCGTAACGTTGTATGAAACGATTAAAGGAATTGTAATTCTTAATTTTTCTAAATTTGTTTCAGCTTATTCGGACTAGTGGTTCTCGAGTTATGACATAGAAAAGAGCCTAAAACGTGACAAATTCCCTATACGATACATACTAACTTCAAATGAATTTTTAAATTACTTCTTCATGTAAAATGACCAAACGAATGATGCAGAAGTTCTTCTTTTTGGGGCTACTTTCATAAACAATTATCAGAATTGAGTCCCGAAATTATGTGTTGTACAGTGTAATATAATGAACGCAATACGATTTGGAAACTTAAGGTTTGTTGTGTAACATAATTTACAGTACCTTTTGAAAGCTTTAGCTTTTTTTGCAACCATGTACCCAACATTGTCGAGATTTTCTAAGAATTTGTCATCGATTTGCATTCTATTGGGGTTTTATTATTACTCAGCGCTCATACAAATACTGTATGAACTGTTTAAATTTGTTTGACAAAATAACAAACAGTTTAAAAATACTTCTATAGTGTGGCCGGATTTTATGTGAACAATGCTTTAAATAATCTTGCACGCGAACATAAATTTTACCAAATTTCTAAGTCTCAATAGATGTTCTTAGTTCTTATATATTACGAAGTTTCCGTCATGTTCCTAAGAATTTTAGAGTTAATTGTCGTTTTCCGTAATTTGATTCCGTATGGCTATTTGTAAACATAGTTTTTAAACACCTCTCCACGTGACAAACATTTAATGAAATGCGTTGGAGTCAGTAAATTATTGCATTGGTAGCTTTGTTGGATTAAGATGCGATTTTCGCTTATAAGATAATGAATAGATATTGCCTGCAGAAATAAAATATTGATTGGAAAATATTTAATAGCATTTCCTTTTCTCTCAACATTTAGATTTTTTTTTCTCTCTAAAAATGTTAACCAAAACCCAAAAAAAAATATTGTCAGCACTCCGTGTTATGTTGCAATATGGACAATTATAGCCAATAGCGAAATATTGTTCAATTGTACATCTATTTTTCTATTACGTCGACCGGATTATAGCTTAGAAAGCAACATGTTTTACAATAACACTGTACACCATTTTTCAGGTGATTGATTCGGGACTCAATTCTGATAATTGTTTATGAAAGTAGCCCCAAAAAGAAGAACTTCTGCATCATTCGTTTGGTCATTTTACATGAAGAAGTAATTTAAAAACTCATTTGAAGTTAGTATGTATCGTATAGGGAATTTGTCACGTTTTAGGCTCTTTTGTATGTCATAACTCGAGAACCACTAGTCCGAATAAGCTGAAACAAATTTAGAAAAATTAAGCAGGGCTTTAGCAGGCCAGAAAATGCATTACATTTTGCTAGTGTCTCTTTGTATATTTTTGTATGATTTTACATTTCTAGATATAGGCCTATATATTTTCAACTTTACGTACCCGCCCCCTCGAAAATAGGCGTGACCGGCCCAATTTTTTTTTTTGTTTCAATCAGAATTTAAAATTCTATTAGTGATAAAATTTTGTGATAAAACCGACTTAAGCCAATTTTTTAAATTCATACCTTTACGTAATTGTGAATAAAACCGAAATGCGTTCCTCGATTTTCATGATTTATGTCTCATTTTGTGCATAGGTTATGCGACTTTACGTGAAAGTAATAGTACTTCACACTTTTTTTTACCGTTTTGCATTTTTTATGAATTATAAATAAAAAAAATTAAATTTTTTAGGCAAAAAATAGTTTTTTTCTTCATACATTTATTTATAACTGCGAAACTGTTGCTTATGTAGCGTAACGTTGTATGAAACGATTAAAGGAATTGTAATTCTTAATTTTTCTAAATTTGTTTCAGCTTATTCGGACTAGTGGTTCTCGAGTTATGACATAGAAAAGAGCCTAAAACGTGACAAATTCCCTATACGATACATACTAACTTCAAATGAGTTTTTAAATTACTTCTTCATGTAAAATGACCAAACGAATGATGCAGAAGTTCTTCTTTTTGGGGCTACTTTCATAAACAATTATCAGAATTGAGTCCCGAAATTATGTGTTGTACAGTGTAATATAATGAACGCAATACGATTTGGAAACTTAAGGTTTGTTGTGTAACATAATTTACAGTACCTTTTGAAAGCTTTAGCTTTTTTTGCAACCATGTACCCAACATTGTCGAGATTTTCTAAGAATTTGTCATCGATTTGCATTCTATTGGGGTTTTATTATTACTCAGCGCTCATACAAATACTGTATGAACTGTTTAAATTTGTTTGACAAAATAACAAACAGTTTAAAAATACTTCTATAGTGTGGCCGGATTTTATGTGAACAATGCTTTAAATAATCTTGCACGCGAACATAAATTTTACCAAATTTCTAAGTCTCAATAGATGTTCTTAGTTCTTATATATTACGAAGTTTCCGTCATGTTCCTAAGAATTTTAGAGTTAATTGTCGTTTTCCGTAATTTGATTCCGTATGGCTATTTGTAAACATAGTTTTTAAACACCTCTCCACGTGACAAACATTTAATGAAATGCGTTGGAGTCAGTAAATTATTGCATTGGTAGCTTTGTTGGATTAAGATGCGATTTTCGCTTATAAGATAATGAATAGATATTGCCTGCAGAAATAAAATATTGATTGGAAAATATTTAATAGCATTTCCTTTTCTCTCAACATTTAGATTTTTTTTTCTCTCTAAAAATGTTAACCAAAACCCAAAAAAAAATATTGTCAGCACTCCGTGTTATGTTGCAATATGGACAATTATAGCCAATAGCGAAATATTGTTCAATTGTACATCTATTTTTCTATTACGTCGACCGGATTATAGCTTAGAAAGCAACATGTTTTACAATAACACTGTACACCATTTTTCAGGTGATTGATTCGGGACTCAATTCTGATAATTGTTTATGAAAGTAGCCCCAAAAAGAAGAACTTCTGCATCATTCGTTTGGTCATTTTACATGAAGAAGTAATTTAAAAACTCATTTGAAGTTAGTATGTATCGTATAGGGAATTTGTCACGTTTTAGGCTCTTTTGTATGTCATAACTCGAGAACCACTAGTCCGAATAAGCTGAAACAAATTTAGAAAAATTAAGCAGGGCTTTAGCAGGCCAGAAAATGCATTACATTTTGCTAGTGTCTCTTTGTATATTTTTGTATGATTTTACATTTCTAGATATAGGCCTATATATTTTCAACTTTACGTACCCGCCCCCTCGAAAATAGGCGTGACCGGCCCAATTTTTTTTTTTGTTTCAATCAGAATTTAAAATTCTATTAGTGATAAAATTTTGTGATAAAACCGACTTAAGCCAATTTTTTAAATTCATACCTTTACGTAATTGTGAATAAAACCGAAATGCGTTCCTCGATTTTCATGATTTATGTCTCATTTTGTGCATAGGTTATGCGACTTTACGTGAAAGTAATAGTACTTCACACTTTTTTTTACCGTTTTGCATTTTTTATGAATTATAAATAAAAAAAATTAAATTTTTTAGGCAAAAAATAGTTTTTTTCTTCATACATTTATTTATAACTGCGAAACTGTTGCTTATGTAGCGTAACGTTGTATGAAACGATTAAAGGAATTGTAATTCTTAATTTTTCTAAATTTGTTTCAGCTTATTCGGACTAGTGGTTCTCGAGTTATGACATAGAAAAGAGCCTAAAACGTGACAAATTCCCTATACGATACATACTAACTTCAAATGAGTTTTTAAATTACTTCTTCATGTAAAATGACCAAACGAATGATGCAGAAGTTCTTCTTTTTGGGGCTACTTTCATAAACAATTATCAGAATTGAGTCCCGAAATTATGTGTTGTACAGTGTAATATAATGAACGCAATACGATTTGGAAACTTAAGGTTTGTTGTGTAACATAATTTACAGTACCTTTTGAAAGCTTTAGCTTTTTTTGCAACCATGTACCCAACATTGTCGAGATTTTCTAAGAATTTGTCATCGATTTGCATTCTATTGGGGTTTTATTATTACTCAGCGCTCATACAAATACTGTATGAACTGTTTAAATTTGTTTGACAAAATAACAAACAGTTTAAAAATACTTCTATAGTGTGGCCGGATTTTATGTGAACAATGCTTTAAATAATCTTGCACGCGAACATAAATTTTACCAAATTTCTAAGTCTCAATAGATGTTCTTAGTTCTTATATATTACGAAGTTTCCGTCATGTTCCTAAGAATTTTAGAGTTAATTGTCGTTTTCCGTAATTTGATTCCGTATGGCTATTTGTAAACATAGTTTTTAAACACCTCTCCACGTGACAAACATTTAATGAAATGCGTTGGAGTCAGTAAATTATTGCATTGGTAGCTTTGTTGGATTAAGATGCGATTTTCGCTTATAAGATAATGAATAGATATTGCCTGCAGAAATAAAATATTGATTGGAAAATATTTAATAGCATTTCCTTTTCTCTCAACATTTAGATTTTTTTTTCTCTCTAAAAATGTTAACCAAAACCCAAAAAAAAAATATTTTTTTAATTTTGTTTTGCAGCTTTTGAACCGGTAATTAAAAGATTCCTGATTTTTAGTTTGGGTTTAAGTTAAATATAACAATGAATCACAAAATCATACCCTTTCATTATGTGTAATGATTTCATTTGAAAACTTAACTAGATTTGATTTACTTATTTGTTTAATCCCTTCTAAAGGTATTAAATAAATATACATACATATTAAACAATGGCATACATTTCGTTATAATGAAACCGAAATAAATCAAAAAAAAATTTCTTTACAATTCTTGTTTTATTTTTGTAAATTATTTAACCTTAACCAGGAAATAAGAATCTAAATGAAATAATACGTGCTCAAAAAGTAAGCAAATCACATGGAAACAGGTATTAAATAATTTCTTTAAAACTTAAAACACAAAGATTCCCGTACAAATACATATTGACAAATTTGTTTGATTACAACACAGTTTTTGGTTACTTCTCAGAGCTGTTGAACTGGAAGACTGTGTTTAATATGATTTCAAATACTACTAACTAATACTTTAAGTTTCATCAAAATAATATTTATGATTGCTCCATATGTAAAAAGAAAATGCAATGTTTTTCCATTTTACATTTATAAAATAAAATACATATGAAAATATAAAGTTTTATTAAAACGGCTAATGTTCAGGATAATTTAACCACTTACTGTCGTATTCATAAAAAATAAAGTAGGTTCGAAGTGTGCTTTTAGACAAAATTTTCTTAAAGTACATTTAAAGTCTACGTTAATTTTTTTAGGAAAAATGCATTAGCATTTTCTGTTACATCAAGGGCGTCATCAGCAATCTTAACTTGTCCAAATTGACATGAGAACATCAAATTTTTTACTCACATTATACTCATAGTAGTTATGCATCAATTTGTTTTAGATATTAAAGTACAAATCTGAATCAAGTATAATGATACACATTTTGAAAACTTTAAATACAAAGAAGGGCAGGTTTAATAAACAAATATATTTATAAGAGACACGTACGAAAGCTGCAAAGTAGATATTTAAATTTTCAATTAATTATCTATTTATAAAGATTTTAAACACATTTGTACAAGGTGGCGCAAAAGTAAACTTCCAATCAGGCGATCTTGCTGACCAATGTAAATCGCCAAAACGGGAGATTAGGCGCCCGGGAAATACATCCTTCAATATATCGGTTGTGGCACGTGCAGTGTGTGCCGTTGCACCGTCCTGTTGGAACCACATGTTTTCCAATCCCAATTCATCAAGTTGCGCAAAATTTATAGCATTTTCTGATAGGAGGATTACTTTTGCGCCACCTTGTATATATAGGGTTGTAAATGTTAGATATTGCAGTGTTGCACTTATGTATACATATACATACATACATATGTATTTTTTAGGGATCCCAAATGGGACTGGATTTTCAAATCCCGGGATTCAGGATTTTAAAAATATACATCCCGGAATTGCGGGATTTTTGTTTCTTAATAAAACAAATTGGTTTATATACTATATATAAATAAGAATGAAATGCTGTCCGTTGCTAAGCGCATTATTTGAGAACGGCTTGACCGATTTCGCTAATTTTTTCGAAATATGTGTAATAGTCTGAAAAATTTTTATGTATATGGAAAAAAAATTGGAAAAGTTCAAGTTTATTTGACCACCTCCATTTTTACGTCCACTTTATCGGCATACCAAATATACGTATTATGTATTTGTTGTTTGTTGGTCGTAAAGAAGATTTAAATAAAGGCCATTTGCAATTTTTTAATGCACTATCGATTCTTCTTTTTTGTTTTCATCATTATCTATATAAATAAAAATCAAATGTCGGTCGTTGGTAATTGCATTAATTGCGAACGACCGCATCGATTTGGCTAATTTTTGTCATAACCCGTCTTAGGTTTTTATTGAAAGAAACTGACCACGCCCACTTTTATGCCTACGTTTTTTAATTTATCTACAATTTTTTTTAATTGTTCGTAGTAATACACTTTTAAGTTTTTAGGTATACAATTTTGGTCTATGTAATAAAATTAAAAGTGTTTCAAAAGAAGTTCCAAATTTAAAAAGTTTGTAAAAATATTAACATTTGTATGCGCTCTCCACGATAACTAACAATAGGAGCTACATATTTTTTGTTGGCTTGAAAATGCATGCTTCTCCCACGGTCAATTAAATGTCGCCTGTTTCCGTGTCGGAACACCATCAGCATTATTTGTTTACGCTCCAGACAAAAAAACAACAAATGTCAAAAGCATTGCAACAAACAATATTATGATATCACAGCAGAGTAATAGAAAAGAAGTATTTATGTGTTTATTTTAATTACACAGTGCTACAAATGAGTACTTTTTTATACTTGAAAAGAGACCTAGTGTAGGTTATAGACCTTATTGAGTAGATCATAAATCAGTTTTTAAAAGTTCGGAAACACCATGAAATTTCGGAGTTATTCCGAAAAAAAATATTTTCGGGTAGGTTCGATTACTTATGAACACGTAACTCAGTTGATTTTAATCCGATTTTCAATTTTTTAATTATATCTGATTTTATTTTTATTTTTTCTAGGTTTTTTAACTTTAGCGCCATTTTTTTAAATTAGATTGTTTAGAAACATACCCTTATGTATATTTAGTTCTGAGTTAAACAAGCTTGCAATAAATAAAATCGAGTAAAAAATATAAAAGTTATTAAGGTTTTTCAAAAGGAATAAAATTGTCAAAACTTTTAGATCTGAAACAATTTGCCATTGATACTTTTTATAACATATTAACTCTAGTATTTTTTCCATTGTTGCATACGACTCTTTCATGGTACTGTTACATATATAGTAATAGTAGGGTTGCCTACTATTATGAAAAATATCAAATAAACATAAACAAACAAAAAAGTAAAACAAAATTTAAAGAATTTTTAAAATTTTTGATAAATTTTTTTTTCTATTAGAAAACAAGGAGTCAGTCTTCCGTAACTTTTTAAACAAGTAACAAGTGTAAATTGATTGAAGTATGAATATATTCATGAATGTATGTACATATGTATGAATGTATTCAAATTTTCATAGTAGATTTGCTGCTACCAAACTGAGGAGCTCCTGTGGCCAAGTGTCTAAACTGCATTGCTGTAGTAGTTTTTAAAAAAAAATCCCGGGATTAGGGATTTGACAAATCCCAGGATTTTCGGAATCGGGATTGGCATCCCTCGTAATTACTTACAACAAGTTTTATGGACATCACTTGAATTCACATGCACATTTGAATACATATCGTATATTGTAAATGCTTGTATGTAATTTATTCACATACATATTTATATACTCATGTATGTATGTATTTGGATACCCAAACATTTGATATCAAACATAATTCAAACTCAGGCAGAAAAAAGTTTAAGTTTTATCTTTAAATTAAATTTGGGGTTGATTTGAGATAAAACAAATATGTAGTGTTTTTTCATATTGATATCAAATGTCATTTTCAAATCTTTATCAAAACTAATTATTAATTTCAATTCATGAGCAAATGTTTTGATATAAACTGTTATTCCGAAATAGTTCTCAAACCTAAAAACAAGTTTGAATTCAATATAAGATATCTCAGTTTGATATTAAGCCGCATAAACACCAAAGATATTTCATTTTGAAAATACATAAACCTAAAAAAATAGTTTTATGATCGTTATCAAAATTTTACCATTTGAGAAGCAAACCTCTGTGTTTGCTGGGTATTATTGTACAATGTATGTACATGGCTGTATATTATTAACAATAATAATTGTAATTTTAATAAAAAGTATTTTTTTTGGTTGTTATTCATATTTTTAATTATTTTGGTACAAGTTGTATTTATGCTGATGAGGTTGTTTGTGGTTTAATAAAATCCTTCCTTTAAGGAGTCCCATAAATAATAAAAACTAATTAAACTTCTCATCTACATCGTTGCTCATTCGAACAATGTTGCTTCCAAATATGAACATACATAAGTATGTACTAGATTATCATAAGCAAAATCGTTATTATAAAAATATTAAATGTTTTTGCTTTCATACAGCTTATCATTATATTTAGCTCCGCTGTTCTCAGCGAATTTGATATAAATTAATTTTTTAAACCGAGTAGAACCACATCATATTCGTTATAAACACATTTTGAACCAATGATGTTGCAGCGACTTCTAGATCGCGTTCTGTGCGTTTTTCAAGCGTATATGTACACAACCATATTCGTTCAGCGGAAGAATAAAACTAATTATCTGTCAAATCAGACATGAGCTAAGTGTTACCATTCACGAAATAAGCACTAGTTGAAAAAAAAACGTTAGATGATGGACCCGTTATATTGTGCAGCTGAAGTACTTCTTTAGAATACACGTTAATGCGTAATATAATTATTAATTTAAAAGGTATTGACGTCGAATTTTCCCAACATGAGTTTATGATGATTAAAATTGTATGACTTTTAAAACTTAATTCATATTATAATGTCTTGCAATTATCACTTCACTACTCGGAACTACATATTTGCACTTTTTTTAATTGATAATTTAGTTTCAAACTAAAAGTATAAATAGTTCCAAAAGTGATAATTGCAAATCGCTTCAAAGCGATATTTTATCTGTTACGATTCCATAATAATAATTCCAAAGTTCTTTTTAAATATATATGTGAATTTATTAAGGGTTTCATTGCAATACTATTCAATGTTTAAGCTACACAATATTGTTGCTTCCATATCCCTTTTAAGATAACATTTAATTACTCGACGTTGCGTCATGATGTTTAGAGTCCCACCTAAATCGATTATTCCTCCGGATTTGTTCTAAAATGAGTGTAATAAATAAGAAATTGTTATGTCATTGAAAATGTTTGGGTCTGTTTCGGATTAAATTTAGTTTAAGCCCAAATATTTAAACGAATTCCAAGAATTATAATCCAAAAATGTATACTAATGTATCAAATAGCTATAGAACACGGATTATTAAGGTAGATGCGCTTAAATTTATACCTTTATTTTTAAATATAATTTTAAAAGTTAATTTTGTACTTTTGTCCAATATTGTGTTGCTATTTTTTAACCTTATTCATACGTTAAATAGTGTTTAATATGCATACGTATTTTATAGTACAACATCGACAAATATCAAATGGAAATTTACATTTACATCTTTTGTAATAAAATTTAATAAACTCAGTCACTCAGTACAGAGAATACACACAATCAAACATACACATACAAAGATATCATTTAAAAATTCAATTAAAATATGTATTATAATCTTTACTTTTATTATTATTATGTACACTCACACACACACACACGCCTACACACAGACAGACTAAAGTATCCTTTTCTCACACAAACATACGCACAAGTTTGCCAAACAACACCAGGCAATGCTTTTTTCTTTTTATTATATTTTTATTTAAACAAACATAAATTGTACACTCGAGGCCCTACTATTATACAGCATGTGTATAATCCCAGCAAACCATATGAGTCCGAAAAGAGTCTTTTCTGACACCTTTTTCGGAGCGTTAAAGCTCTTTATTAGCCCAAAAAACAATCATAATTGCTCCGAAAACCTTCAGAAAAGAAGGTCATTACGTTCGAAAATGGTCCGTCAAAAAGAGCTCTTAGATAATGTCAGAAAAAAGTCTTTTATGAGGGTTTTTTTGGGTTCTTAAAGAGCTCTTAGATAATGTCAGTAAAGAGTCTTTTATGAGGTTTTTTTGGGCTTTGTGTAATCTTGTTTTTATCATTCTTGAGTGGTACAGCTATGTTTTCTTTTGTTCAAAGTGCAAATAACAGGACAAGAACGCTTTGGTACACACATAATTAAGTGGAATTTCTGAGTCATACTGCGTGCCGACTCAGGACAGTAACAAGCAAATTTTTTTTTCGCTCCAAAAATGCTCTTTTGTTGGACTCTTTTCTGACTCCTTTTTCGGAGCGCTCCTAGAATGGTATGCTGGGATAATATAATGGATGTACATATGTATGCATGTATATAAATTTATGTGGTCATAGGTGTGAGTATTTATGTATGTGTTTATTTTTATATGTGTTGTTGTATTGGTTTATTCATAAATATTAAAGCCATAAGAATAAACATTGAAAAGGCTTACAATTATTTTAATAACATTGTGTATTATTATTGCGACTATTTTTTGTTATTGTTAGTGTTATTTATTTTTGTATTTTTAACAACAAATAAACAGTAAAATAAAACACTTTGTGCATTATTAATAAACTTGGCTAACAAATAAATACTACATTAATACATCCATACGTACGTACTCTTTAACCGAAATAATTCAAATCAAGTTAGAGAGCTTTATTCGGCTGTGACGAATCTAAAATACCCTCCACATATATATAATGTGAATTACAAACACTACGCTCTTTTTAGGACCAGAATATCATATACAGTATTTCTTATTCAGTTATATAATTAGTATTTTATAAATATATAATTTATTTCAAATGTTTTTAAATTTGATATAATTTTAACCATTTGCCTATATAATTAATGTAATGGCAAATCTTACCATTATTTACAAAATTTATATATTTATCATAACAATCTTATACATATGTAATGCAACAATAAATAAAACTAAAAATAGGTTTAATATTTTTCCATATCCACCAGTCCAAATATAGACTGTCAACTACAAAATTCATAGATATTTGCCATATGACCGATATTAGTATGATTTTTGGGTTAAAATTAAAGATCGGTATAAAATGTTGGTTTGATATCGATATTCATTAGACATTTTAATAGGTTTACCTGTTTTTCGGAATTGGCTCTTATATGGGAGCTATGACCAATTATGCACCGATCTTCATATTTAAGAGAAATATGAGTATTTAAGTAATTTTCGGAGGAGACCTTATATGGAGGATATGTCCAAATATGGACCTGAATTCACAAAATCCAACAAGTCCATTTTGGCATATACATGATGTACAAAAAATTTTGGATCGGTACTGTTATTTTTAGCAAATTTATACGTATTTATGTGATTTTCGGAAATGGACTTTGTATTGGAGCAATGGTCAAAAATGTACCGAACGAACTAATCAAATTTTCGTTTTGTGATTATTTTCATATGAAACTTATTTTTGCTGAATTTTGTATTGATATTGTAATTTTATAGGCATTTATGTAACTTTGAGCCATATTTGGAAAAGAAATTTGTATGAGGGCTATGATAAATCATGGACAGATTCTTACTATTTTCATCACATCATGATATTATATGCAATATATTTAAAGAAAATAGCAAGAAGCTGTTTAAAAATGTAATTTTTTGATGGAGGTTGTTACACATTTTGGTCCATAACTCCAGTTCGCCTGAACCGATTTTGATGATTTCCAATACCAAACTGTTTAGGAGAGTTATAAGCGGGTTTTTGTAAACTTTGCTGATTTTCGTTACATATTTTGGACGTGAGAGTGTTTTACACAGACAGACGGTAATAGCTAACGTGACCATACATCCCGCTTTTGTCGGTATTCTCCCGTTTTTTGAAGGCTCGTTCCGCTTAAATTTTATATCCCGCTTTTCTAACCAAAATCCCGCTCTTTGCTAGTTTGGAAAAAAATATTATGTGTTCATGGGCCGCTTCTTTAAATATTTATTATAGTTAAATAATTTTACCAGCAACGATTGAAAAGTAAAAAACCCACTTATTGGGATTTTCGACTCATTTCTGTTTCTGTCTGTATTGCGAGTTTATTCATGCACTTGTGTTCAGATAGTCCCGATCGGACCAGTCATTTAAAAATGGCAGACTTATTTCCAAAAAATTGAGATTCTAGCCATGTAGATTTTAACGTTTCTTCAGGAATAATTCATTGAAAAATATTCTGATTTATGTTTTTGTTTAAATTGTCATTGGATTTTAAGTCAATGTTTTTTGTTTGAATAAATTTGTACCTTTTATAAATTCTAAAAAATATACATACGACATATTTACATACATATCGATAACTTTTTCCAACATTGACAGCTGACAAAATGGCCGTCAGTTAAAAATGTGTTGCCAACTTAAAGTTCTATACATCTAAAAAATTCACCCTAACTGTTTTTAAAATATTAATTCGCTTAGAATCATTTTTGTAAAATGGATGTCATTTATTCAGCAGTAATTCTTATTTTGCTAGTTTGAGAATTAATGATTTTACATAAAACACAACAAACAGTTTTAAAAATTTGAAATTAATGAATTAGAGCTTTTCACATCATAATTTTTAAAATTCCGCTTTTTCATTATATTTACTTCGCAATCCCGGTTTTTCATCCTTAACATCCCGCTTTTTGATAAATATTCTCTGGTCACATTAGTCATAGCTCAATCGACTTAGAATTCCATATGGATCAACAAGAACTTTGTTTTTCAACAGGGGCCTATGGAAATGTTATGAACACTTTTAAATTTTACTTGTTGACATAACTGTAGTAGAAGCTTTGAAAATGTTTGCAATGACTTCAAATTCAATCGCAAATTCACTATGAAAATGGTTGATCTGTGAAAGTCAACGAACCTCTCGTTAAAATTATCGCAATTGGGCTTTTGAACATCTATGAGCATCATGCTTTGGCATGATTAATGTATCACTATATAGTGCTATACTATATATGTATGTAGTATATTATAGTGGTGTTTTGGAGCTATGTGCTATATGATATGAATATCACTGACATGTGGAGTATATAAAGTCTATACAGAGCCGTTCGAATCGATTAACGAAATATACCCGCCATTTGCCAAAATGTGGTTGTAAATTTTGATTAAAAATCGTATATATTCCAATATCATTTTTCATTTTGATACATTCATTGCTTCTGTTGAAAAACCCGTTGCACACAGATGTATGTATGTACAAACTTTCAATAGATATACCACATACATACAAATACTCATATAAACCCACACACATATTGTCATCTTTATGTCAGCCACATTTATTATTAATTAAATAATATTAAATTAACTACTGAACCATATTTTTCAAACAAAAATAACATTGTTACAGCATCCTGAAACTTTCTTACAAAGTAAACGACATGTGAACTACCACGTAAACCAAGCAACCAAAGGACATGTTTCGTTTGTCACATTCATTGGCTACACATTTCAGTCATTCAAAATTTCAAAAAGGGACAAAGCTTATATTTTTTCATTGACGTATATTGATTAGTAATAAAATGATGTAACGTATTTTTTTTTAGAACAATCCAGTTTTTCTCCGCTTTTAAATATTTTTAATTAAAATAATGTTTGTCGAACGATTTTGAATTTTTAACATAGAATAAAAATTATTTCGTTCTTTTATTCGACCTTTTTTAATATTCTATATTTAATTTTTTCAAGCAATTAGGTCTTTTTTAAGATTTATATAAAAATTTTCTAAATATATATTTATATATATTTTATGTTCAAAATATCAATGAATTTATCTAGAATATTTAAATTGGAAACAAACGATGTTATTAAAATTTCTAGTTACGAAATATTTTGACTGAAAAATTCAAGTTGATTATTTGTTACGTATATGTTTGCAACTGTATATGTATGTATTTATATGTCATACGTCTTTCGTAGGCATTGTCAGAAACCACCAACCATTTGCTTTTTATTTTTTAATTTAAAGAAACAAACATGCCAAGTTTAAAAGTTTTCTGATGCGACTTTGTGACATCTAAGCTTGCCAAACAAACTGATGTGTGTGGTACATAATTGAGAGATAAATGCATTATTGTATTCAAATGTACGTATGTTTTATTTGTATGTATTTATTTCTGTTTATTTGAAATCAATGTCACTTAATGCATGTTCTCTGTCCTAAAACCAACACAAACCGAGTACATATTTTACACATCTTAGAAAGCAGCTAAGAAAAAAGTTTACGAAAAGCATTTGTTCTGTACTTCGAAAAATGCGCTTAATACTTTATAAGAAATTTCAGCAGACGAAATGAAAAAAAGAAAAAAAAAACTCAATAAAATCTAAAAAAAATTAAATATTTTAAGGCCTTTTTGAACTAAATTAAAAAACGAATAATGTAAGTACTTTTGAATAAAATTAGTTTTTATAAGGCAAATTATCATAGAAGTGGTGGCAATCTGACGGTCCTACTTTTTTTTTTGATTGATATTTTTTCTTTATAAAGTCGTTCAGGGGAAACATCTTTAATATCAGACTTCGATCTCTGTGGGAGCAGCTCATATTCGTCTGTTATATTAGTTTTAAAATAAGTTGTTCGGGACGAACCATATGCTAAGGCTCGTAGCATATTAACTGTTGGATCACCAATGCTACTGCCTAAAAATTTAGATGATTATCAATATCTTAGAGTATCTCTTTCAAACAATCTTTTCTACCTTGTCGAATAGACGAATATATATATCTGGGAAATATTTTAAAAATTAAAAAATAATCATTATGTAAATGATGCTTGTTTAAGGCTGCTGGAACTCTGTGTGCTTCAGTTATAAGTTGAAAAAATTGTGACGCCAAGTTTATTTGCCTTATATTACCATTTCTCTCTCACATTCCAGTTGAGTATGAGCGCTTTAAATACTTTTGCTCAATCGATATATTGGCTTCTTTTGGAAAAATTACGTTTCGGTTTTGATATTATATCATGAATATCGGGCGATCGTGCATGAAAATTCCTTAAGTGCTTAATAATGCATGTTGCAAAAACGGAAGGGACTAGATTCCCATCAGTTTTATCCCAACATAATTATCTAAAGTATGTGTGACAACATTATAAATTCACCCCTATCGTGAATAAAAATTCCACATGACATGTGTTCCCTTTTCACATTTTTCCTATTAAAATTCAATGTTGAACAAATAAAAGGGAACAAATTTCATGTGGAATTTTTATTTTTTATAATTGTGAAATTATGTATTTGCAAATTCATTTTTCAATATGCAGCATTTGCGTGTAATTGAGGCACATCCATGCAAAAAAACCGCACATAGTCCGGATTCAGCATTTTTGATGTCATTATATTTTTCTTCGCCCATTTTTTTTTATTTAATCTCTATGTTTTCTATAATCTTCGTCTGGTACATTATTACTTTTATGTGATAAGAACAAATTGCATTGATCTTTCTTTGCTTTAAAAATCGATTAGTTCGATTCCTTAATTCTGAAAAATTTTGATATGGTAATTTCATATCGTTATTCGATTCTCTATGATAAATATCACGAATTTTACGTTTTCGAGCCAAATTGCATTCATTGTGACAATTTTCAAAGCTTCTACTACTGATTTGTCAGTAATTAAGTGCCCGATTATCGTTCACAACACTAAAATGTTGTGTTGTCTCGACTTTAACACAACACGCATTTTTAAGCCGATAAGTGTTGTGCATCGTAATCTCTGTTTACAACATACAACATCAAAATACTTAATGTTGTAAACGGTAATCGGGGCCTTAAGTTCCAATATGCCCCTGTTCGACACAAAGTTCTTGTTGAAAACCCCACTATATACTGACATAATAATAAATTAGGAATTCATACATTCAAATTAGGATATAAATTTTTTAAGAAAAGATTTCGTTTTAAAAGTTTAGATACAATTCAGAATTTCTTTTGAATGTCATAATAATTTTAATGTATCGTTTTGGATTGATTTTCCCTAAAATACTCGTATAACTGAAAGGTTAAACTTTGATATAATCAAGGCTATGTTAAGAGTCGCTGCACTGTATGATATGAACGCAATTTAAATTTATTTGATTGTGTTAGTGTAGATCATCTAGTACTCGGTCTGCCTGGTCAGAGATTGTGCCCTAAAAAATAAATATTCTATAAATATTTACTGAGTCTACCGTCAGGTAGGTTGCAATTTAGACGATATTTCGATAGAATTTGGTACATTTATTTTACTTTTGCGAAATAGGAGTTTATCGCTCATATATATTTAATTTACACTAGTATCCACACCACACCAATTTCGTCATGGTCAATAATTGACCATAACTCCTATATAAGGGCCGCTTCTCAAAATCACTTTAATTAGTATAAATGCCTAGTATTAGTAGTAAAATAAATCAACGCAAATAAGTTTCATTTATACACATTTCATATTATTCATAGTTTCCATATACGTCCCATATCCAAAAACCACTTTAACGACCATAAATCTTTTAAAAAGGTAGGCAGATATTCCAATTTAACACAAATAAGTTTTATATGTATATATAAAAGTCCATAATTAGTAATATCTGTCATATAGCGCCCAATTCTGAAAAACTGTTTTTACTCATATACTCAGTGTATGTTATTATATGGTCAGGCTTGACCGAACACACTTTCTTACTTGTTTTAATATTAATTTCGATTTCTCAATTTCAACTTGAAAAGAAAAATGGAATGCTTTTTGTTTTATGGTAACGTACAAATATATGAGACAACATGACATATAATAGTTGCTTAAAATCACAAAGAATATAAACACAGCAGATATGAATAATAGGATACCGCACTTGAAGATCACATAGCATAGCGTTAGATTTTTTATGCTCTTTACTGTATGTATCAAGTAGTTGGAGTTGGCATCACTGCTTTATTTGACCACCCTTTTAACAGCTGATAGTTGCTTTTTGTTTAGTTTGCTTTGACAATTCATTATGGATCGACTTACACGAAAGCAACGCGTGCAAATTGTGGAAATTTTTAATCAAAATAATGGTTCTGGGGCCAAATCACCGCATTCGTGATCGAATGAGCTATCGTATCGAAAAATGATTTTGATATCGAAATTATGATAAAAAGTATTAAATTTCTTGCTCGATATCGAATGCCATAATCTCAAATAAGAAAATTACGATAAATTTTACACGATATCGAATGCGGTGATTTGGCCCCTGTTCGTCAAACTTAACGTGCACTTCGGTCATTTTATGGCGTACATAATCGTCCTTCAGAGCTACTAATTCAAAGAACAATAAATCGTTTTCGGACCACATTTACTGTTATTGATAATGTGCATCCCGTGAGACGCCGAACAGTGCACACTGAAGAATATATAGCCGCTGTACAGGAAAGCATTGAAGATGATCCTAATCAATCAATTCGTCACCACTTTATGGAAGATTTTACGCAAAGATCTTGGCTAAAAAGCTTTCAAGATGCAACTTGTGCAGGAATTAAAGCCAAACGACCATCGTATGCGCCGCCAATTTGGCGAATGGGCTGAAGCACAAATTGATATTGATTCTGAATTTCCATTTAAAATTTTATTTTCCGATGAAGCCCATTTTTGGTTGAATGGGTACGTAAATAAACAGAATTGTCGCGTTTGGGCTGGCGGAGTCGTTGGCCCATATGTCTTCAAACACGATGATGGGCAGAATGTTACTGTCAATGGTGAACGGTATAGGAACATGATTCAAAGTTTTTTTTTGTCATTGTCACATTTCAGACAACTGTTAAAATTGCAAACACATGCGAAAATTTTGGAACTTGGACATTTTCATAATTCTTACGACTGTTTGATACTTTACATATTGAAATAAATAGTACAAGTCCTGATACTTGTACGTGAACGATTAGCCAGGGATACATTTTATTTGCAAAAATGTCCCTTATATACATTAAATTATCTTTAGAGAATGTTTTTTTTTTGTATGGAATTGGTTATTTGTATGTGTATGTCCTTGAAAAGAATTGTCGGGAATAATCGAATGGACTAGAGTTTGGTGTAGCGTATGAAAAATATCAACTAGCATGTTTTGTTTAAAATTGTACGAGTATTGTCTTGTTTTCTATTGTATTTTGTTGCTTTCTGTTGTTATGCATTACTTTGCAATGAGTGTGTTGAAAATTTATACAAAGTGCATTCATATAAACTTAGTCTATATGTATGTATTTGTGTGTGTGTATGGGTTTGTGTATAACTGAATCATATCCTTCCGTACCGTTCGTTATGTTACCTATATAACATGAATGAATTTCAAGATGAAGAATAAAAATGCCTGCAATAGTGTTGATAAGTGAATTTGTAAAATTCCATAAACAGGCAGGCGGATATGAAAATATATTTAAACAATGTTTAATTTTATTATCAACGATTTTTTTTCAGTGTCTTTCTTACTTTTATAGATATTTATTCGTTCCATATGTATTAAAGCGAAACAAAAACCAGAGACAAAAAGCAACGTAAACTAAAATTTTGGTTTTAATATCCAATATTTATTCATACACGTAAGGATACGACAGGTAAATTCCATACATTATTTGCCATCTGAATGATGTCCTTCCCTTGGTTTGGTTTATTTTCATAACAAACATCATAAAATATTGGCATTTTAAACTTACCAAGAACAGAGAATTGTATAATGTATTGCAAAAAACGAAAGAATTTAGTTATATTTTTGACATTTCATTGGATACATAAAATGGTTTATATATGTTGACAATTCCAAACATAAAACAAAACTAATAAACTGAAATTAGCTTTAAAAAAGGGAATTTTTAAATTAGAAATTATTAGAAAACGAAAGTACCTACATATGTATAAATATAAATTGTTAATAATTGTGCAATATTAAATGTTTAACTTTAAACTTCTAATTTTTGATGATTGTAACCCATTGTTTTATTTTCCTGGTGATGCTTACCGATGGTAGGCGAAATATTGAAAAATAAGTAATTAAGATAATTTATTATAACACAGACCTCGAGCCTGATTATTTACCTAATTTATTTGAAATTTAAAAAGGTCGAAACAAAAACATATTTAGATAAATTGTTACATATAAATTTATTTGTACCTTGTTAAGTTTGCTATTCATTATAACACCAACAACTTAAACTATATATTTTTCTAATCCGGGGATTCTGACTTTGATCAGGATTAACGGCTGTTAAATATTGTTACGTTGTTACCTTTTAAAGACAGACGTTTATTTCATTTAACTAAACCGGATTCCTTTTAATTGCAAAATAAAAGAGTCAAGTACATAGTTTTAAAAAAATATAACGAGTCTTTGTTTATTCAAATGTACAAAATAATTTAAGTCTTTTAACACTTTACTTCAACACGCTTAAATTACAGTTTGAGAACGCTTGATATTCACTCAATGATGACTCACAATAAACTAACAAAAAGTAAAAAAGAACAAAAAGAGGTCCTGTTTTTTCTATTTATACATTGGCGCCATCTTTTAGTAAATTCCGGCCGCATCTAGAGAAGACAATTGAAAGTTCCTTTCTATGGCCGTTAAAACTTAATTCTGCCATCCTGCGTGTTATCAACAAGGTTTGTAAATAGAAACTTCTACTAATGCAAATGTTGATAAACATGCTGTATGTTAAATTTAAATACAATTCTGTAACACTGTTCCCTGCTTAACCTCGGGCTCTTGTATTAAACCTTTCAAACCTTTTCTTCGTTGTTCTCCACACAGTAATACTGTAGGCCTTCGTTAAATCCTTTAGAATTCGCCGCTCGATCACATCTGGCCTTCACCCTGTAACCTGCCATTTCAATTCGTCTCCGCACGAACTCATGAAGCTCGCTAAGGTCATCCGACACTTGGTAAACGCCTTCACTGCCCTTATCTGCTGATGAAGGCCCAAAAATCCTCATCATCATCTAGGTTCAGACTTTTCCTCACAATTGATTAGCGCCTCTGCTTAAGCTTTCACCTATTCCGGAATTAGGCAAGATACTTTTTCGTATCTGTACAGGTTAGGTATTCTTTCAGGAACTATTTTGTAACTATTTTTGGAGGGTTTAACGATGACTTTTGCTGTTATGAGATCACTTTTTATTTTTGGTGGTTGTACCACCCACAAATGTTTGTATCTCATACTAAAGTTTCAAACAGTGGTGGTAATTTCTGATGCTCGAGTTGGCTTACCAACTTCGCGTTGTTGACTTTAAAATATTCCCGAACATCGGCTAACAGCTTCTCGTTGTTGATTTTATAACTTTCCCGCATTTCTTTAACTGTAGCTAAGATTTTAGAAATTTTTTGAACTTCAACTAGAAGTTTCTTGTTGTTGGCTTTAGAATTTTCTTAGAATTTCATTTCCATTTTTCCATGTTGCTTGGTGTTGCACGAGTACAAACCTCCATTTCTTCTTTATCCCCAAATTCGTACGTACCTATCTATCAGCATCTTTTGTAACTCTGCTTTATGACCTATTGTCGATAACTTCAATTTACTCAATTCTTTCTTTAATTGCTCCACTTTCAGTTTAGAAACATATATGTTCAAGATGCTAGCGCTTTGAGAACGATGTTTCATTTGTGCGTGATGGTAGTGGAGAGATTAAGCATTATCCCGCAGGTGGTAAGGCGTATAGATATTTTCAATGACTTTTTTTTAGCGATGTCAGGGAAGGAGAGTCTTTCAAGAGTCTTCGCAACAGGCCATGGATATCGTAATCTAAGTTTGTTTCTTAGTCCCTTTTGTAAGTTTTAAGTAAGACTCTACTCTACAATAAAATTCCCAAATGACTTGGACGGTTGGTAGGTGTTGATGGATTCTGCACCTGCAGTTTGTGTGTATAGCTGGGGCGTCCGAGACTAATATCTGTACTATTTTACAGTCTTTACCTTCTTCACTAACTAATGGTTAAAGGATATTACGTCTACTTCAGAATATATTCGGAACTGGTGTCGTCAAATAAGAATTAAAAGAACATGACATTTGGCTTATCTAATACATGTAAAAAATTACAATACATAGCAGACTAAAAAGATTCTCATCGTAGGTACATGCATATATTTTTCGATATCTACTTATCAAGGTTTATGCAATTGTATGTTGCAGGAGCTTCTTATATTTGGTATAATGTTAGGATTTCCTCTCTATCTACTGGAAATACAAACGGAGGACAATTCACTACAACTAAATCATAAGTGTGGGTATTAGTGTTAACTGAAAATCTATGCATTAGGAGGCATGTGCGGCATCGAACTTATCACATAATTAGGATCACAATCTGTTTCTACGGTGGCACAATATCGAGCTATTTTAGACAACCTTTCTTACCATCAAGTCGATCTAAATGCAATTGCTCGATCATTACTTACACACATGATTGATGATGATATTATGAAGATAATATATTTTAAATCTATTGAAATTAGTGAAATAATTGTACAAAAATTGCATTTATAACTTATAGTAACAGTTTAATTGTTTTACAACTACTTCAATGAAAAAGTAATACATAATTTAAAATAGATATAATTTTATTTACTACGCACATAAAAAATTTTTTTTTTTTCGAATCAAAAATAAATTTATTCATTTGAAATGATTACTTAAAAATGTCTAAGTGCAAAAATTATGAAAGTTTTCCATGGCAACTATCGATTTTTCTCATAGACACATACAAATATGCATTCATGCAACATAGACTAATACAAATTATAGATACATACATATATGTATATGAAATAGTAATAAAAACAAAAAGTAATTTAGCTGCGTGTGTGTGCATTAGCCTAACAAACAACAGTCAGAACTGTATATAGTATTTCAGATAGATGACGAACTAAGTCAACGAAGATAATGAAAGGAAAAAACAAATACTATATAAATAAATAAAGTATGAAGTTCATCATCTTTTGTTTGAAATCCGTATTTAACGATTTCACGCGATCTTTTTCTATAAAAATTAAAATAGGAGAAAGAAGACTGAAAAAACACAATTCAATAAAATTCAACGGTTTTTCCACAAAAGCAAACAAATAAGTAGAAAAATCAACACACAAAAACTTCGAAAAACATTCAAACAGCCAATAGCTACTAGCATCATCATGCAACATATAAAATTCCATTGTATCCTCTAGTTGTACTAGAAGTTGGTGTGTGTGCTTATTTTCATACCATTGTCTACAATATAAACTTGGTTAGTTTTTCAAAGTTTATCATCATCTGCTTCCCACAATGATCATTATCAATCTCATTATGAGTAAATTTATAATGAATTAGTTTAAGAAACTCTCCTGCACACAAACAGACCCCATAAAAAACAACTAAAATGATGAAGTTGTAGCAAAAAAAGGAAATTTAAAACGAAACTAAGAAATAGTAAAATAACAAAATACACAAATGCTACTTAGAGTTTTCACTACAACAAAATTTAGTTCACAGTAAAAAAAGATTTTATTTTTTTGTTATTACTTCTCTTCCCCGCTGCTACTGCTATTTTCCTTATACTACCTTATGCTACCAAACATGAACAAAGAAAATAAAACTTGTCTAGATGCATTTTCTTGGATCCGTTCGTACTGGGAGTTGTTCTTCAGCTTGTTTGTTGTACTCATTCTCATTATTTTAGGTGAAATGTTTTTCCCTCTATTTATTATTATATTTTCATGGAAATTTTATTTAGAAAAAATAAAATATAGAAAAATGTACAATATACATACAAATAAAAAGTATTAAAAACATCTCACAAGAATGTTAACTTTCGAGAATACAAAATAAACGTCGTCCATATACAAGCAAGAAGAAATAAAAGAAATTTATTTAACAATAGTTGTTAAGTATTTCTTGTTACAATGTTTCCATCCATCTACTATCGCCATGTCTTTCGACGACATTCTTCTCTGAAGATCAGCAATTTGTTTTATGTCTTATCAAAATAATATTTAAATATTTAGGTAATTAAATGAAATATGAAATGATTTTTTAAAAGCTATAGGAGAGTTTTTCAAAAAAAAACACATAAAATTCAGAAATATGCATGAAATCTTTATTTGAATCGATAGTACGGTCCATTTTATTTCATGCAAATGTTGACCTCAAATGGTCCAATTTTGGCATACTCTTTCCAATATTTCGGCCGTTGAAGCATTTAATGTTGTCTTCCAATGCGTCAATTGAAGCGTGCTTGTCTGTATAGACATGAGTTTCAACATAGCCCCACAAAAAATAGTCTAAAGGCGTTAATTCGCACGATCTAGGCGGCCAATTGACCGATCCCGAACGTGAAATAAAATGTTCACCGAACTCGCCTCTCAACAAGTCCATTGTTGTGCGTGCTGTGTGGCACCGTCTTATTGAAACCACATGTCATGCAAGTCAAGCTCTTGCATTTTGGGCAAAAAAAAAAAGTTGGATATCATCTCACGGTAGCGCTCACCATTCACAGTTACGTTACGATTCGCATCATCTTTGAAGAAGTACGGTCCAATGATGCCACCAGCCCATAAACCGCACCAAACTGTGACTTTTCCTGTTTGCATTGGTAGCTCTTGCAATGCTTCTGGCTGATAAACACTCCAAAATTTAGTAACAATAGCCCGAATAACCGCTTCAGTTGGTCGATTAAACTGACCATAAAATGGAAGAAGCGCACGATGAACCTTCTTAACAGAGCACGCATTTTGATAATAAAATTCAATAATTTGCAAGCGTTGTTCGTTTGTAAGACGATTCATGGTTAAATTATAGACTAAACTGAAGATGTTTGACAGTAAAACAAAACACGAAACGTGCGTCAGCTGTTTAAACCAGTGTTGCCAAAAAGATAATAGCTAAAAAACACCCTTTACATAGAAAAATCGAAATGGTATTCTGGTCATAACAATAAATATAGGAATTTGTAAAGTGATGGCTCAAGGCGTTTAATAGCATGGTGGACATTTATTTAAACTAATAGCTTTTGGTTTTTGTAGTAACTTTACTCGGTTTTTGCGAATCTCAACATACATGAATCTCCTGGGCTAGACGATATATCAGCACTAGACTTCGATCCTAGTTCATCTTTTAGGCAACTTTTTCCGCAGCGCCTAATTTCCTGTTTGACGGAAGGTGGCTAATGTAACGCCAATTCAAAATTTTAATAATCTTACTAATTATCAACCAATAGCAAATTGTTTTGCGTTTTCCAAATGATACTACGGTGAACTACCATCAAATATTTTTGCAGGAAATGCTCTACATGAGACTTTCTCGTCTTACTTTCGGATTTTTACTGTCGTTCTATTTACTGAACTATCAGAAGTTGCGTCCTATAGGTTACAGAATGTGCACTTCTATCAAATTTGTCGGAATGTACACTTCATTGCTTTTATTGTCGGTAATAAGAGCTCTCGATATAAGTTATTCTACAAATTTTCGACTCAATTCAAGTCCGGATAATATATCATCTAATCCATGATTTAAAATTTGTTATTATGAAATCAGAGCAAAAACTCTCTTGACTTGTAAGTTATTCGTTTTCTTTTGGTTTTAGTGACTTAATGGTTTTAATAAACTGTAGTCTCGCAATACATTTAAAATTTAGCAGGGATATTTGATTATGACTCCGTCCAAATAATAGGGCTTAAATTTGTCGAATACCGAAGCGGAAACTTTTATAAAGCAAAACATAGATACTAGTTTTGAATATAATTAATATAACAAATAAACGTATAGGTACATATTTTATTGTAATTTGTCTCAGCATCCAGCAAAAACTGTTCCCTTAAAAAAAAAACGTCAGTTGAAGCTGAAACAACAAGATCAATTCAGTCAACAATGTAAAGTTTGTTATTGGTGTGTAACATTGCGAACTATTCATCTGAGACCCAACAAGGTATGTATATGTAACCACAACTAATTAGGTTTCCAAAGAAAAATATTTGTTATTCTTCGAATCACTGGTATTGAAAATCGGTTCGGTAGGATCAGAGTTACGAAAAAAAATATGGGTCTACATCTAAAAGTTAGGTAATATTTTTCATATTTCACACTGCTATTCAGATAATAATAACACTATAGCAGCTTTTTGTTTAGTTCTGTACTAAAATTAAACACTTTAATAATTTCAACAGAAGAATTTTAAATAAAATGGTTTCTTTAAAACATTGACAATAGATTCTAACAAACAAAGTTTGTTTTTATTCGTTTGTGCAATCCCAGCTAGCATTTTTAATCGTAGAGGACACTTCTGCGATCTGAGCTGGTTATTAAATTAATCGTCCTCGATGTCGTATTCCGATCGCGGAAGTTTAGTGCAACGGGAGAAACTGTGTCATGACGGCGACTCTTCCATATGAGTCGTCTACGATGCGATGAAAGTATCATTTTGAAGAGCTAAATACGATCGTTGACTGCAAACAATCTTCCAATGCTCGCCAAAATGCGTAAACGACGATTCACTCGTCCAACAAACGTCGAAATGACTCGCAAAAGGCACCGGAAGCGAAAAATATAAATCTAATCTAACAATCGTCTGAACGATTAAAAAAAGAGTCGCGATATGATCGCGCTCGTCAAACAATCATCCAAATGCTAGCTGGGAATATATGTATGTTCAATATATGCATGGACTTGTGTTTTTGTAACAATATGCACGTCATGTTTGAATATACTATATAGTCAATATCTGTCTATTTTTATAACATTCATAGCAAATGACAACAATGAAACTGATAAGGTTGTTGTTATTATTGATGTTTGTTGTACATTTATATTTACAAAATGTGTCTTTCTATGTGTCAAACATTGAATTGTAGCAGTAGTAGTAAATATTTGCATGTTTGAGGGCTTTTCTAGACCCGGTCTGTTCAAAGTTTTCGTTTGTCTTTCGTCTGTTTTCTCTGCTTTTCAAATCCTTTCATTCTGATGATTTTCTTTTAATTAATTTGTTTGCACCAATTGTATTATATTTCATCCTACATCAGAGTTTACATTGTTACTGTGGTTACAAATACACACACTTGTGAAGCAAATAGTGCCGTCTTATTAAGGAAAAAGCAAATGACATTATTGTGCATATTCGTTTATACATACATACATACATAAGTAGATATTAATATAGATGTATGATATGTATGTTTTTAATTAAATGTCATTTTATCTATTGGCTGAGAAAGGAAAGCTGTATAAATCTTAATGTACTAGTTTCCCTATTTCTATGTATAACTATTGTCAATGTTATTCAGGACTTGTCAAAAAGACATGAAAGAATTAAGAAAAATCCCGCCATCATCAATAGTAATTGTTATTTTGTGGGTTTATATTCACATTTATTGATGATATTTTACACAGAATAATATAAGGCAGTATGATTTAGGTTGTGCTATAAATCAGTTATTTACATATACACATTATCCAAAAAATACACTGCAAATCTCTTAAATAAGTTAACGTACATATTTTGAAAAATGTTAAAGGATATATCTTCGTTTTATGAATCACTTGAATAAGAAAAGAACATAAAATTAGATAAAGTTGTGATATAAATTTAAATTTTGTTAAATTAAATATAAAAAAATAAAAAAAAAATAAGTAAACTTTGTAAGTTTTAATTGAAGCAATTTGTATTACATTGAAATACTAGAAAGGATAATATTCCTATCTAAAGGAATGAGACATTCTAAATGAAGGTGAGCCTCAAATATGGCTAAAAATTATATTTAGTTGTTGCGGCATATATTCATTTAGTTAAATCGTAATTATTATATATCAACTGATTTGTCATTCCTATTAAATCGTCGGATATATATACACATGTTTTATCTGTGTAGAAATTTCCTGACAAACGTTTTCTGGAACACATTTCCAATTAGTAACCTTAGTGTAATCACATCATTCTTTTAAAATCCCATAATCTGCATATACATACTTATACACATATCTTGTAAATAAATAAAACTCGATTTATTTGCGATTATCTCGATAGAGAACCGATCAAACGATTTTGTGTAATATATAAAATAACATCAAGAACATAACATATTTGTTTGCTGAAGTTTGCAAAAAGTTATTTATAAATTTCAAAATTAAGCCCTAAAGAAAAGGAATTTCGAATTGGCCAGAATACAACATGTACTCGCTTTAATATCTTTATATTATTTTACTTATTTAAAAGAAAATTTACATGTTTTAAAAATAAAACTTGTTACACAAAAAATTGGATTATTCTAAATTTATCCTCATCAATAGCTAAAAGACTAACTACTACATAGAGAGAAATAGATACATTTAGCCGTGCACAAATCTGGGCAAATTAAATTAAAGTAAAATAAAGTAAAGCAAAGTAAAATGAAACGTAAAAACTTATGTTTAAAATTCGTCTAGATTCCTTGCCTTTTCGCATAAATCTTACAGGAGACACACACAGACACAGACACATCCATCCACATTTTATGGTGAATAAATCAGCAACGGATTTTAATGTTCCTATAAATATATTTGTGTGTGTTTTTGTCTGTGTCTTCTTTTTTATGAACGTATCTAAGTGTTCTATTTAAAAATAGATAAATACTCTGGGCAAATACAGTTGGTCGTTGTAACAATTACATTAAATTATGGACAGATACGCATTTACTTACATATGTATGTAAGTGCAAAATAAACGTAAATATAGAGCGAGCACCACACTTAAACTCTTACAAAGACTGATTGTAATGCCTTTGATTTGCATGAATGCAAATTCTTATTTATATATAAAAAAAAATCTTTAAACTCAATGCTAAAAATTACCTGAATACTAAAAAATCTTTTTTTTTTTTTTTTTTTTTTTTGACAAAGTCCATGGACTTAAATTTAAGAACAAATTTCTAATAATAATAAGAATTGTAAACGTCTGTAAATTTCATTCTAATTCATAACATGTAAAAAGAAATATGATTAATAATAAGTCTATTTGTCAATAATGGTGAGTTAAACAGATGATGTTTACAAGCAGATCTTGGACAGTAAACATGGCAGAGTAGAAAATGCTTTCCAATGTACCAATTGTCTTCAAATTACTTTTGAATTATTACATTAAAAATGAACTCAAGCCAAATAAACTAAAATGTTTTTAACAATTATACATTATAATCTATAGAATTACTATTTCGGTATCCATAAAATTCTTCTACATCAAATACGGAATTAGATAACCAAAATTGTTTAAATGCTGGGAAAATAAATAAACGACATGTTTATTAGTACGTAGCTAAAGTCATACGTAACATATCGAGATATTGGCCCATAGTTTCTATTATATTTATGTAATTCACTGAAGATCTAGTTATGTCCGCCCGCCTGTCGGTTTGTTGAAGGCACTAGTGGGCCTAGAGCAAGGAACTTAGGTAGAAGAAATTTCCCCAAATATTCCTTGTAGATTGAAAATGTTTGGTATTGATAATGGGCAAAATCGATCCAACGTTGTTTAAAAACACCTTTTAATTGAAATACATCAGGGTCTAAACGAGGAGACCTAGAAAATTAAATTTAACACAAATAGTTATTGATCATTTATATTATTATGCCAAATATATTGAACCGCTAACAAGTTTGTGGTCCTAATATACCAAAAACTTTGTTTGAATATACCTATAGGGCGTTTCTATTCTAGACAACTTTTAGCATCAATTTTCAAATCACACTAGTCATGATTAAATTATAGACCAAACTGAAGATGTTTGACAGTAAAACAAAACACGAAACGTGCGTCAGCTGTTTAAACCAGTGTTGCCAAAAAGATAATGCTAAAAAATCACCCTTTAATTTAATTACGAAAACTTCAGTTGTTTATAGGAATTGTTTTCAGTATTTTTATTTACTTTGATTTACATTTTTGCACTGATTAAATAATTTGTACTTTTTCTAAATAAAAAATGATAAATACCAATAATTTCATTGCTATTCAGGGTAATAAAAATATTATTGCAAAAAGTCCTTTGAATTATGCAGTATTTATTAAATTCTTATCAAACGTTGTTGGACATTTAGTTCTTTACTTAATTGGCTTTGGGTGGAAATCAATATTTTTCTATTTCATTGACCCACAAGAGTATTGAATTTATAATAACTAGAAAATCAATTTAAAAAATTAAAAATAAATTTTCTAATATACATACATATATAAATAAATATATACCGGGAAAAATTTATCCCTTTTATGCCAACATATATTTAGTAATATTTAAGAATAATCATGTATAGATACAAATTATTTGAAAAAAATACTTTCATTACGCATTTTAAGAGACAATTAGAAAAATATGTGTGGAACTACAAAACACTCACTGACACACACACATTATTTAATACCTAAAAACTAAAAACTTGGCGCCCGTTCAAAGTTTTGTAAATTTTACATAAACAAATTTTCGTTGAATTAAAAAAAAAAAAAAAAAAAAAAAAAGATAAATTCGAAACAAATTTAAATTAGACAAAATAAAATTGAATTAAGAATAATTAGAAAAAAAAATAGAAATCACAAGAGAGGACAAAAAAAAGCAAGCATAGAAAACAAATATTGACTGCCGGAAGCTTTGTTGTGTTTCTTCTATTAAATAGGTACATGCCGCCATTAATAGTATTGCACTTCGACTTTAATCGATTGGCAAAAAAAAAAAAATGTAAACGAAAAAATCTATTAATTAAATTCAGGCATATGCACAAATACATCAAGGAAAATACATGCTAATTTTTTATGCAAATAAACAATAACAAAAATTAAACAAAACAGAAAGAATGAAAATTATAATAATTTATTAAATGTTATATTGCATGTACGAGTATTTAAAAGAATATTTTACGTATGATTATGTACGAGTTTGTGTTTAACGTTTTGCCCTCTAACGACAAAGACAAAAAGTACGTCTACGACGCCCTGATTAATTGTAATTAATTATAATTTTTTTTCCCATTCTCATCTCTTTACAGCAATTAATGTCTACACAATTTGTACCCCGTTTGTAAGGAATAAAAAAAAAACAGAAGACATCGCCAAGGCTGCTGCATCATTATTCAGTCACTACAGCTACTAATTGTTGTTTAACGCCAAATAGAAAGAAAAAGAAAAAAATACAAAAGAATTTTCTAATCTAAAAGCATAATAAAAATAATAAAAATTTTGTTTTTGCCCAAAAATTGCCAGTCTCAAGAACATCTTATTGTTTCGCAAACAAATTACAAAAACTTGTCAAAAGGCTAAAGAATTTACCAAGGAACCACAATTTTTTAAAACTATCATTCATCTAACAAATACTATCCATTATACCTAGTATACATACATTTTTACATGGACACATTCAAGCATATTGTTTTTGTGTAAATGTATTTTTTCACTTGGATTTAAAACAAAAGATAATTAACTCTCACTCATATTATTTTTTTGCATTTTATAAATTACAAAAAATAAAAATAAAACACAATCAACCAAATTTAAAAGGAAACAAGCCAGAAAGAAAAACATACATTTCAACAAATTTCAATAACGAAAATAAAACCAAGAGGAGCTTAAATGAAACGATAAAAGACACCACCAATTAATTTATAATTGTTACCAAATTTATTTGTTTCTTATTGGACACAAAATATAAACAAATCCAGAGGAGCAACCAACCAGGAGCATAAAATAACAGCAACAAACAACTACATATATTGTTATAAATAAACAAAAATAAATAAAACATACGTAGTATATTTATATAGAAACTATATACAAACAAACAAACAAACAAACAAAAAAATTAACCATTTTAAATAACAAAGTTATTTATTATTAATTCAAATTTAAATTTAAAAAAAAAAAAAAAAACAGCAACAGCAACCAACCAACCCAGCCCCCTAAACACACACACACAAACAGTTAAAATGGAGGACAATAACACAAGTACGCAAACTAAACATGATGATCCATCGGTTACATTAACAATAAGGCTGATTATGCAAGGAAAGGTAAGATAAACTGCACAACACCACACCAACATCTATAAATATATGTATGTATGTAAATACAGTTTTATAGGTACATATATAATTTGCATTATTAAATTTTTAACATTACTGCGTTGTTGTAAACATATAAATTGGGAATTAGGTCTTACATTTTAAAATTTACATTCAAATTATAAAATACTTTCACAAATAAGGACTTTACAGGAACGCGAGCGAGATTGCTTTTACAATTTAATTTTTATTTTTTTTACGTACCAGTTAACTATATTTAGAACTCAATTTTTTACTTTTAAAATGCCTTAAAATATAGCATTTAAATAACACTACCAACAGAAATTAGGACTCTTCGTAACATTGCATTATGCGCCATTATCAACCTGTAATTGAAATATTACGGCTCTTTCTCAAATGTTGTACGTTTACAATTATGTAAATACAAAAAACACAACCCTACTTTCAAAATGGCTGTTAAAAACTGTTTGAAAATACAAAACCGCAACATAGGAAAATTAAAATACAATTTAAATCATCCAATCAGATAAAGAATACCGCGTTCACAAAAAGCCACAGCACAGAAAAAAAAATAAAAGCGAGACGCTATTTAGAATTGTTCAATAACATTTTAAATTTTTGCTAAAATGTAGTTTTTGTAGGAATTTTTGTCATGTATTTGTAAAATTTATTAGATTTAAAAGTTCTCAATAATTAAAAACTCTAAGGGTCATTATTACAACTTGCCTTTAATGTTCTTAATAGTAAAAGGTAACTTTAATTAAAGTGAGGAATAAAGTGACCTTTAAAATTTTTCGTTATTACAACTTCCTTGTAAAATAAAATAATTTTTTTTTTAAATATGGCAATACAATAAATATTTGTTTGTGAAAAAATATTCAAATTCAACCGTCTACTTTGAGGATGACCTGACTGTATTCAAAAATATTCTCCAGGTTATTAATATATGTAAATCAAACATCTGTTTTTCATTTTTATTTATCAAATTATTTATTGGCAAAACAAAATTAAAATTAATTTATTTTTCATGAAGTTGACATTTTTTCCAGAACATATGACAACTTCAAATACATAAACCTCACTATAAAATTTAAAGGCAAGATGATCTTCCCTTTACTTATCGGTCGGTTTTAGATTAAAGTAAACTTATAATAACCAAATACTTCTTATCTGTCCGATAACATCATACCTTTAACTATTGCCAAGTTGTAATAATGGGACTAAATTGTAGACTTTTGTCAGGAAAGTTAAAAATTCAAGCAGCTTGAATCCGTACGGTTATTCAGAAAACCCGTTTTTGTGCAGTATCATTTATATTTTTTTTTTCTTATTCTTAATAATTGCTATAATTTTAACAGCGTTAGATATACGAAATGTAGAAAATATTGTCAGCAATCAGACGAAAATAATACAAGAATTTCCTCGTGCTACGCTCCCTCATAGTGGCCAAGACAATCTACAATAGTCGTTGGTACAAATATCACCTGATATTCGATAATACTAAAGTCAGTTTAGCTGCACCTTTAATTGAATACATTTCCGCCTGTATAATAGTGTGGAATAGTCAATAGTCCTTCAAGAAACAATTCCCCACCAGCACTATTTGTTTCCCCCATATGCCGCCCTTGAATCAATTTCATTTTTCTGTTTAGTTCATTTTTAAATAATAATTGAAAGAAAACCATTGTAAAGTAATATTTTTAAACAATTGTCACATTGGAATGCATTTTCTACTCTGCCAAGGGTGTCATCAGCAATGTTTATTACCCAAGATCTACTTGTAAAAATCATCTAATTAACTCATCACTATTGAGAAGTAAATTTCGGGAATTAATCATACTTCTTTTCCATGTTATGAGTTAGAAAGAAATTTTCATACGTTTACAATGTGGAGCATCATTCTTCTTGTTATTATTATAAATTTGTATTATCACAAATTTGTATTATTATAAATTTATATTATTACAAAGTTGTTGTTGTTTTTATTGCTGCATTTCTCCATTATGGTGTAGGTTCTGTTTTTTGCAACTACGAAACACCGGATGACAACTTTTTACACCGTGCCTTGTGTGTTTTAGTTACTTGTTATAGTTTTCTATTTTTTTAATGAAAAATTGTTGAAATTTTGTTTGGCTTGAGTTCATTTTTAATTAGTAATTCTTGAAATTTGCTTGTTTTACTTTTTAGATCTGGTGCCAAATTACCGCATTCGTGATCGAATGAGCTATCGTATCGAAAAATGATTTCGATATCGCAATTATGATGAAATGCACTAAATTTCTTGCTCGATTTCGAATGCCATAATCTCAAATAAGAAAATTACGATCAATTTTACTCGATATCGAATGCGGTAATTTGGTATTTTGCAAATCAAAAATTGCGATAGGCTAATTTCTTTTGCGCCTCCTTGTAGTCATATGTGACCTGGCCTATGATAAGGTGGCTTATGACTCAAAAAAGAAATTGCGAGACACAGCTGTCAGTTTCTTAGTAGTTTTTCTTTTGCATTATGAACAGTCATGCCCAAAAGGCAACCAAAAAAGGCAAAAGAGCATAAATGAGATAAGTTCGTGTGTGTATATAAAGAGCGATGTTTTTTTTTTCAATGCAAAGCACAAACCAGTTTCTAAACGAAAAAAATGCCATCAAAAAATCTGATGATGCTTCACCAGCCACCAAAGTGGTTCGAAGGAACCAAAGGCTTCATCGTCAAAACCTAAACCGAAGAAGTCTGTAGCTTCATCTTCAAATCAAGATCCAAAATAGAAAGAACTGAAGAAACCTGCGACTTCAACTGCAACTGGCCTCATCGCCAGAAGGAGATTCAAAAAAACGAGCAACTTCAAAGGATAGCGACGAAGAAAACAACTTAATATTTTTTGTGCAAAACAGTTTTTTTTGGTAAAATCGTTTTTGCAGCGTTCAATCCTGTTTTTAAATTTTTAAATTTCATTTATAATCTTGATTCTGGATTTTCAATAAAATTTTGTTTTTCTTTCATTTGTGCTCTTCTTTCTCTACATTTTTAGTACACTTCTGAACAAGTTAGGACTTTCTAGTTTTCACCACGTGAAAGAGCCTCTCTAAAAACTTTCGAAACCAAAAAAAAGTGGAAAATTTTTGTTGAGTTATAAGCCACCCTTTCATAGGCCGGGTCACATATTAGAAAAATTAACAAACGATTTAATCTAATTTTTATCACAATGAGGTAAAGATTGATAAATACATTAAATAGAAGACTTAAAAGTTTTAATTTAATACATCTTTTTCAGTCAAGTTATTTTTTTAATCAATACAATTGCCTTATCAATCTAGCAACACCTACCTACTCCAAAGAATTCTTAATTTAACCTAAAAAACACTAGACTACATTTTAACAAAATTCCAAATTTATTAAGCTTTCTTTAATTAAATTCCTCAAGTAAAAAGGAAGGACGTTTTTAATGAACGTTAATTTGAAAACTATACAAAATTAAACCGACGTCAATTCTGTAAGGTTAGAGATTCATTTAAAATTAATTTAATGTTTAATTAACCATTTATGCATTTTCATTTGAAAATATACTACTTTAACTTCGTTTATTTTTTCACCTAAGAGAAAAACTATATTAAATATTAAATATTCAATGTTGTAAATTTATTAAAAAGCATGATCCTGTATAATTTACATCATTTTACATTTTGTTGTTGAATAACAAATTTCTAAAGCAAAATCTCTTAAAAATAACTTTGAAAAGTTCAAAGGGAATTTGCATTAAAGCAAAATGCAAATAAATACATATTTAGTAAAATTGAATTACTTTAAACACATATTTTTAAAAATAAAATAAAATGTTTGTTTTATTGCATCCTTAAAGCAGAATGCAAGTTTTGTCAGTTTAGTTTTTAGGTGGGGAAGCTTTATTTTATTATTCTTATTTTGTTATTTTAATAACGATGATTTCAGTTGTTCGCAAAGGAAATATAAAAATTTTTACAACTATTTCAACTTTTTCTTGTTGGTATCAAAAAAATAATTAGTAGGATCATTTTTAATTTGAAAATATAATAAGACTTAATGAGTATCAATACACATAATTGCTATATTTTAATGGAACATAAATAATTTTTAAATTCTTTGATGCCCGAATTCTCGGTCATTAGTTAACCATTGGTAAACTAAAATACTAACTATTACTTGTTATTCTTATGGTAAACTAAGCATTGCGAATAAAGAATCATTAGTTAAGCCTTTGTCATTAGCTAACTAAAGACTGTGAATTCGGCCATAGATAAATCAATATTGCAGTTTAAGTCTTATCGGTTTTTAGTCGTATTTTAGGCCACTATTTTAGAACGGTTTAGACTCGTTTTTAACTTTCGGCAAATCTTGTCACACAATTTAAAAAACATACTATTACATACATACAAAAAAAAGCGAGATGAGACTCAAAAAAAACTGTTGAAGACTTGCTGCATTAGTCACACCAATCAAAGTAAACAAATTTACATAAATAGTTTTAAAATACACGCAAATAAATAAACTGGTACTTTAAAACCAAAAAGTGGGTACTGTTTTGAAAAATACCACCTACCAAAGCTTCTACTTCCCCACCTGCCACATCCTCAGCATCTACTAACTAACTATACTTTTTAAATTTTATTTTCATTTATATATTAATGATATTTGTACCCAAAGATTTTTTGAGTTAATGCCAAAAAGTGCACAATTTCTAATCGAAAATCTCGTCAACTTATAAACTAACGAAGAGGTTTGTCCGATAAATCTAAGTTTTTAGTAGATATCTATTAAACAGTAAAAAAAAATTCAGGCATTATTAAATGAACATCAGAAATATGAATATAATTTGAAATTAGTAACAAAATTCGGTTTTTGTAAAATACATTTGTATGTATGTAGATATAAGGCAAAAAGTACCTAAACCTTGTAATCTATAAATATTCCAGCTTTGGCATAAGTGTTTAGATTTAAAATTTAAAAGTAATAAACGTTGTAATCTATAAATATTTCAGCTTTGGCATAAGTGTTTACATTTAAAATTTACCGCTTAAATTAATACGATATGTACTACTTTTTCGAGACTATATTAAACTCAGTACCCCCGCTAATCATTTCATACTTTCAAACAATTTAGTCTAAGTATGATTTAATGTTTGTTATTAGAATGTCCCTTCATGTCGTGTTAATTATGTACATATGTACATACATATATTTTCTTTTACTTTCGCCATATTAAAATGAAGAGAGTTATGTAACTCTTATACAGTGGAATATTGGATGATGAAAAGCTAAACTATTTTTTAAAGAAATTTATACTATAAAATTTATACTATAAAATTTATAGTATAAATGATGACACAGAACGGTCGTGTTCTTCAAGCAAAAACGAATCTCAGAGAAAACAGGCCCATAATGTAAACGACTGCTGCAGCTTCACGAACTGTCATTTAATTCAACACAAATAATTCAACACAATTAAGACAGATATCATGACACCTAATTTTATAACGGTCGTCCCATTATTATTCAAAGCTCCCATATAACAACCACTTCGTACATCACTTTAGCATGTACAAATATTTTAAAAGTGTTTATATCGAGATAAAATTTTACACAAAAAAATATTTTATTTATAATAGGTCATAGCTCCGATATAGCGCCAATTTTTGAAAAACTGTTTTAACACATATACACATAACTGGCATAAACGACTATACTTTCCTAATTGTTTAGTAATTGAAAATCGTACTATGTTATTAATATTAATATTCAAGTTTTATAAATATTATTAAATTATCAATGTTTTCAAAAACCAGATCAATTTGTTCATATAAACGGAACAAAAATTGGTCACCGTATTATATTGGTGGTGGATGTAGCCGTTTAGTGTATTTACTCGTACCTATAGCTATTTTAACGGTGCATAAGTTTTTAGTATGAACATATTTATTTGATTTAGAATCAATGATTTATTTATATTTATACAAGACTAAGTTACAAGTTAATTAAATTGGTTAATTAAAAAGTGTTTACACATGCTCAATATTGCTAATTTAATTAGCGTTTGACAGCAGCTGACAAAAAAAGTACATTTATTTGGTTCTAATATTATAATTTTCAGCCTAAAAAAAATATTCTTTATTTATTTAAAAGCGAAACAACTGCCATTTTAGTAATTACTTGTCACAGGGTTGTATTTTTAATTTTAACAATTATTAGAAAAATTAACTGATAATGAAGCAATTACTTTAATTGAAATTTTGTATGGATAATTAAATTCAATTAGGGCGTTAATTCAAAATTTCAATTAAAAATGCATGTCTGAACACCATATTAATGTTTTTATATTTCTTCTGTGTAGCAACCTGTAATGCCGACAGCTTTTCCAATTTTTCTCCACAATTTTTGTACAATGGCGACTGCAAATTATTTATGCAATCATGCTTTTGTACTTCAATTAATTTTTCTATAATATCACTCATTTTTTTTAAATTACAAAATCTCACTTTTAAACGTTTCTTTTGATTTTCTTTTGTTTTTATTTTTCTTGCGCCAAAGCTTCAAAAATATGGTTTTGTTTACAAAATGTATAAAATTTAATAAAAGTATGCTAATATTGTTGAGAGCATTTCTGTTTTAAAGTGAGAGCATAAGAAAAATCGCTGTCAAAATAAAATAGATTCTATTTCACGACCGCATTCTCTGGCAAAATTTTATGTCAAACTGTATGGAAAACAACGTTCAGCCACAGTTCTGTTTCATCATTAACCGTTTATATAAAAAATTTAACAGTTTTTTTTTAATAATTTCTTGTATAACAACAAAAAATGATATTTTATGTATTTTACTATTTTGACACAAGCAAAAACTTAATTTTCCATACCTGATTAGGCTGCCGGTATCTCGCAAATTATGAATTGAACTGCACCAAAATTGCTTTATCTGCTCACCAAAATTCTCAATGTAACCATTGTGTCTCACAGAAGACTAATTTTCCAAAATGAATGGTTAAATTCGAATGATATCGTCCATCTCAAAAACTTAATTTACTCAGTAACTCGTATTCCGCTTAATAACTCTAAATTATTTATTTTATAATATATTTTTATATATTAGTAATTTACAGCTAAGCCTTAAAAACCTAAAAAGCAACCTACGTAAATTGTAGCTGTTCAGTTCAGACGGTTTATGTGTTCGTTCATATGTACGGGTATGTAGAATTCAAGAACTAAGTACTGTTGTGGCATCGTTATTTTGAACTTTGTTGTAAAAGTATTTTACGTTATTTTGCCAATTTTTACGCTTCATGTAATAATATGGTTGCATTTTTTCATGTTGGATTGCATTTGGTGGTGTGCAGCTAATGCAGATAATGATGAAGTGTAGCGTAGTGCAGGGCAACGGCATTATCTCACCTCGCAACAATATTGCAATGCAACAGAGAATATCTACAATGACAAAAACATTTTGTATCTGGTATTCACCATAGTATTAACGCATTTGCTCGCTAGTTTGCTCACTCTCAACTTTAACAGATTCAGTGGGGATTTTAATTTCGGAAAAAAGAAACACATTTGTTTTTGTTGAGTTATTGCCGCGAATCCACCTGTCGATGTACATTAAGATAAATTTTGCAACAACAACCCAACATAAATAAAATAAAAAAAAAAGAACATCTACAACTAAAAACGTACCCATAATACAAGAAACACAACATGATTTTAACAAACAATTTTTGACTTTAATTAAATTCTGATGAGAAGACGAATAAATATTGCAAGTAACCAACTAGACCAACATCCACACTAGACCTGCCCCTAAAAAATTATTTATCTTGGTCTTATTTATACTATACTTTTTACTCTTTTCTCACTTATATTCTTCGAACCATTTTCTCTAGTTATGTAGTTTTGGAAAAGGATTTTTGGCTTTAACTGAATATATTTTACTCGATTTTTTAATTCTCTAACAGTTCTTTTAAGATATTTTAATATATATCTAATAATTTATGTAGAACTTTAAATATTTCTAATAGTAGTTTGCGTGCCCTCTATATTTATTAGTTTAGAATGTCAACATCCTTCTTGACACCATACAAACGGGCCGTCCTAATGTACTTGCATACAAACAACACTCAGAAAATATACATGTAAGTATGTTTGTGGTCAGAAAAAATCAGTTGTCGTCTTGTTATAACAAATTAGTACAAATAGTTAAATGTAATTAATATTTAGATTTAATCATTTTTTTTTCTTGTAATATGAAAATATTTCAGAATTTTACAAAATGTTTTAATTTGTGTATAGTTTTTAATGCGCATAAATTAATTAATCGTGGTACCACGTTATTCAAAGAATGTATTATCAGAAAACATAATTTTGTCTAAGGGCAGGCAACAAGAGATAGATATTAAAAAATCCGAAAAAAGACAGTATCAGTAGTGTCAGATTTTGCGAAGGCAATTTATGAAATAATAATATGCTGATGTTTGCAGTTCTTCAAAGTAATAGTTTCAATTAATATGATTTATTTTTCATGCATAAATCTGTAACAGACAGCGTTGTCAACTTTAAACTTTCAAAACGCACCAAAAATGGAGAAAAAAACGCGACATTTGAAAAAAATCACACCCAGTTTAGATTTTTTTTTATTTAAAATGTTTATTGAAATAATTTCACATAAAAAATACAATAATTTTGTATTATAGATATAACAACAAAACAGTCTTTAAGTGTTTTTAGAAAAACGCTACAGTTTAGTAGACCAATCAGGCTACACAAGAATTTTTATTTTTATGATTAAAATGTTAATTTTATTTTCAAACAAAAAATTTCATCCATTCAGCTTTAGCAATAACCTTCGTATATAAAATGCATTCAATGGGGTCCTTTTTCATCGTATAAATTTCATGATAATGAATTATTAAAAAACTGCAATTAAAAACTAGTAAAAATAAAGATTTCATCACATTTTCGGAAAAATTAAAAAACGCACCGAAAAGCACCCAGTTGGCAACGCTGGTAACGGATATCGGTGTCGAGGTAAAAATTAACATAAACAAGTAAGAGTTTATATTCGGATGTGCCGAATCTTATATACCCACCACCAAAGTACCTATTATTGAGATTTATAAGATCCGCATTTAAGGGATTTCTGGAAGTAGACTTTCTATGAGGGCTATGGTCAAATATGGACCGATCATGTACGAAAATTTAAATGTATATTCTGATAATACTTGTCAAATTAGAACTTGATAGTCATTTTAATTAAAAAATTGATGCGAATTTTAGTGATTTTCGGAAGTGGACTATATATTGGGGCTACGTTCAAATATGGACCGATTATTATTAAATCTAGTAAGACGTTTTAATTGTATATACGGATTACTTGTGTAGAATTTCGACTTCTTAGTAATTTTTATAAGAGATTTATGCAAACTTTACTGATTTTCGGAAGTAGACCGATCATCATAATATTGAGACGGAAGATTTTTATATATGTATGTATGGACAATTTGTGTTGAATTTAAACTGGATAGCGGTTTTTACAAGGGACTTATGCCCATTTAAGAGATTTTCGGAACTGGATTTTATATGGGTGCTACGGTCAAATATGGATCAATCATCATCATATTCAGATGGACGATTTTTCTGAGTCGGTTTAACGTTGTCTGGCTGGCTGGCTGTCCATGTAAAGCTTGTGCGCAGAGTACAGATCGCAGTTTTGAAGAGATTTCGATAAAATTTGGTACGTGATATTTTTCGGCCCAATGATGGATGGGATTGAAACTGGTGGAAATTTCACCTGGCCCCCATACAAATGTCCTCCCAAAATTGGGGTTTACTGATCATAAATTGTTGGATTATGCAAGTATCCAAACAAATTTCATCACAAATGAGTGGTAAATAAAGCCAAATCATAGCTACGAATTTTGTGCAGATCAGACCAGTGGTCCCACATAAGGACCACTTCCGAAAATCACTTTAAAGAGCATAACTCTCTCAAAAATTTTGCTATCTAAATAATACTGAGCGAAATATATGTCATATGTCTAAAAATAATACGGTCAAATTTTATTATGATCGGTCCATAATTAGTCGTAGCTCCCATATAAGGCCCACTGTTGTTGGTATCCAAATAAAATTTAACAAAAATAAGTTTCGTATACATATATAAATAGAAACGATGACACCTAATTTTATGATAGTCGGTCCATAATTAGTCAAAACTCCCATATAAGACCCTCTCCGTAATTCTCTTTAACCTCCATAAATCTTTTAAAAGTATTTACATATATCGAGATAAAGCATATGTATATAGTATTTATATTCACGGAAGTCATGGCACATATTTTTTGGTTGATCGGACCATAATAGGTAATATTTCCCATATAGCGACCATTTCTGAAAAATTGTTTCAAATATACTGGGTGTAGGGTATTATATGGTCGGACTTGACCGACTATACTTTCTTACTTGTTTTTTATAAATCTATAACGCAAAAAAAAATAAAAATCGTATTATATTTATTCATAAAGAGTTTTTAGCAAAATCTATTGCACAAAATGTTCCTATTTACCTATGTATGTAGTTAATAGTACACTAGAGCCCCGATTTCCGTCTATCCTATTTGCGTCGCTTTTCTAAATGTGGTTTAATCCGCTTTGTGTCGTTTTGATTCCGATTTGCGTCGACTTTGAAATTTTGTGTCAATCTGTCAATCTGCATCGTTGCTATATACCATAATTCCATAATTAAATATGAATATTTTGCCTACTTGCCTATAAAAAGGGGAATTCCCATTTTATTCATACTTATCATATGAAGTTACGTACTATTAAATTAATTTTGGTTGTGCTTTTATGTATGTATGTATGTAAATAGATTTTTTTCTCCTTAAATATTTTTTATTCCTTGTTTAAAAATATATTTTCAATTATTTATTTTTAATGACAACAAAGATCTGTTGAAATAAATATGTATAATCAAACGTACCATAAGACGTTTTTTTAATAAAAACTATGATTTTGCTAGCTAAATTTTTAAATTTTGGATCCATTCAACAAAAAGTCAATACATTTGTATAGAAACAATTGATTCGATTTGCGTCGTTTCGGTTTGCGTCGCATTTCCCCGGTCCCTATTAACGACGCAAATCGGGGCGCTAGTGTATTCGGTAATAAACGTTTTCGAATAACGAGTTTATTTACATTTGATTTACATCACTAGCAGATATAGTTAGGGGAATTTTATTTCTGTGTTTTTCTATCTGTGTGTTTTTCAAATAAATAAATAAATTAAAATGAAAGAAATAGAAACGTAGAGCAAATTGATGAAGTAAATTGCTTCATTTACATCATTTAAAGAAGAAAATATAATTGACCGAAATTAGCCCGTAGGGATAATATCCAAAACTTAATAGAAATCTGTAATTGGTCATAAATATAACCTAATAAAATGAAAGAAGTTCATAAAGGCGGCATTTCTAAATTGATTTTCTTTGTTTTATACTTCCAAATGTTCTTTAGTTAATAAAAATTGCTTATTATTAAGAACATATCGCTAAACTTTATCGAATTTTGTTTTTATGAAGTCCACAAAGTGTAAACAAAATGTCAAAACGGCAAAGTGTCATTTTATTTTTGGTTTAATCGTTTATGAATGTAACTTTAAGGAATTTTGCTTAAAAGCGGTTTTTAAACCTACTGTAAATTTTTATACATATGGCTGTATGACAGCACTTGTAATATTACTCAAGTTCGTTTTTTTTTTCTTCGGTGGCAAATACTGACTTAAATCATTCTAAAATCATACTAGTGAACGGTCCATATAAGGTCCACTTTCGAAAATCCCTTCACAAATTAGTTTTCTACAAACAGAACTCGCATTAACAAATTTTCTGAGATTCAGCAATTGAGCACAAATAAGTGCCATTCAAACAGAACTTACATTATCAAATATTTTTGAAGTTTATAACTAAAAACGTCAAATAATATAATTAATTTAGAGACTTCTATCATCAACAATCAATCACTTGGACCTTAGCAACATTTCAAAAGAAATTAAAACAAATTTCAAAACGAAACAAATTACACAAATCCCCTACTTATTTCTCGTATCATGTAAATTTAATTAAACTAATCTCGACAATAACAACACCTTTGTGTTAATTTTACTGACAGAACAAGAAGTCGTCATCGAATTATACAAAAGTGAAATCAAAAGTTCATAGAGAAGAAAAACAATTACATCTTCAATTGAAGTGCAATTTTTATTTATTTTGTCTCACATTTTTTGTGAAAAACTTGTACCCGACAGAAGCTAATTAACAAAACTATGCGAATAATTCAATTTTCTTATAATAACCAAGAGTGTGAAGATGACAGAAGATGCAATGAAAACAAAGCATTAATACAACTGGGACGAACGACGAATTTTTGATCGCGAAAATTCGTTTTATTCTTATTATTATAAAAATAAAACACATTTGTGTACATGAAAATGCACAAATGACGGCGTCCGCTGAATTCGTCATATGCGGCAAACTCTGAATTAAAGTCTATTTCTATTTTTTATGCCGGCTAACAAACAGTACGGGGTGACCATGTTTCGTTTTAGTTTTTAATGTTTTAGTAAAAATTGGTAATTTACTTTAATTATTGTTTTATTTTTTACTTTATATAATTTAACAATAATATACAAAATTGTTAGCTATACAAATTGTTTTTACCTGTGTTTTTGTCAATGCTTTTTTTTATATATCTTTTTTAAATATGGTCATACTACCTATCTTACGAAAACAAAAACATTAAATTATTTAATTTTTGTAGTTCATACATCGAATTTACACAGCGAATTGTCGACAACTAATTCGTAGTGTTGGACGAAATTTGTCGTTCGTTCCAGTTGTTTTTCTAGCATAAATTAGAACACTGCACCATTCGAAGTAAATGTAGTGTACTTAGGTTGAGGGAGTAGAAGTTGATGACGAAGCATTCAATATATTTCATATGATTGCAGCAATCATCTAAAAGATTATAGTAATTATGTATATTTTTGTGGCAATCATATATATGTATGTATAATGTTTATGCTATAATATTTTGTTGTCAGATTATGGTTAATATAATTAAGGAGCAACATATAATATAATTATTCAACATGACTATGATTGCCATAAACTAATAGTTAATTATTACAATCACTTTAATGCATTATAAAAAAAAACTCGTAATAATTTTGCTATGATTGCTGTGATCATATACAACTATATTTTTTGTTTATTGTGATCATTCGTAACAATTTGTTCTGTCTATATTTGAAGCTGAGGCCGTTCCCTATAGCTGTATTCCATAACACCATATAGGTTTGACGAAGTTAAAAAGTAGTAGTTTACAATCTAAACTAAGCGTAGGCCCAATAAAACAGTGCGTATTTAAGTGCCATTTGTTTTTAAAGTGCATTTAAGTATAAAATTTTGTTTTTCACTGAAAAATTAAATCCAACTTAAATGGCCAACGATGTTCATTTAAGTGCAACTTAAGTTGTAAACATTGAACATATGGTTTTGACATTTGTTTTTGGTTTTTATCTTTTCAATCACGCTGCTATATTTCTTAACAGCGTCCAACAAGAAGTCAATCTCTATTAAGGTAAAGTTAGGACTTCTTATCCATATTTATGCCACCAAATTTAATATATAAAACACACAAAACAATACAACAAGTAAACACAAAAACCGAAACACAAAATTGTTGGCAAATTTTATTCAAAAAAATCATAACAGCAATTAAGTAGTACTGAAAAAATGAATCTGTATTTAAATGCAACTTAAGATTTTATGAAAGATAACTAAAACTATCCTTAAATACGCACTATTTTATTGGGCATTAGAGTTTCTGCCAATGAGCCAATTAATTTGGATTAATTTTAAAATCATTTGAGTCAATTTTGCATCCATATGTGATTTCCATGTAAGGCGACGAACGAGGTGCTTGATTATTGATATAAGTAGGAGAGCGTGATTCCCTACACATTGCATTTAATCAAAAGTACTTTGGATTTGGTAGCTTCGTGTTATGTTAACTGGTCACAACACCGACAGCTCTAAAATAGGACATAAATTAACAAATATGAAGGTGAAGTTGTAAACCAACTTTTGTCGTTTCGATTAAAGTCCACATTTCGAAAAAGTTCGGGTCTAGCTTGATTTTGTGTATATTTAAGTAATATTAAATTAAATAAATAAATACTTCACCATAATTTAGTATTTTTTAAAAACTTACCACAAACTTTTCAAAAAAATTAGGAATTCAACTCTTATTTTAAGGTTAACAGAAATCCGCACTTTAATATGTCGCGGAGATTTCTTGTGCAATTCAATGTATTTACATCAGAAATATAAATAAGCGACTTTATAAAATTGCAATGTTTATGTAAATAATTCAGATACTCCAATAAATAACGGGACTGTGAATAAATAGTAAATAATACATGTAGAAGAAAAATTTTAAAAATTAATAATAAAAAAAGGAATTTTCGTGACAGTGTCCATGAAAACAAATAAAATCAGATACTATTCAATATGTAAAGGATTCTGAACAGATTTCTGAATAACATTACCTCAAATAGCTGAATAATTTGTTGCACAAGAATTTAACGAATTAATTAAACTTTTTTCATATTGATTTCTTTTAATATTAATTAATTTAAAATTAAAAAAAATCAATAATTTGAAGACGACCCATTTTGACTGTAAGCTGATAATTTCAGTTGTATTTGTTACGTGTATTCAGATGTAGGAACAAACTAAGGATGTTGTATCAGTTGCACACAGGGCTGCCAGATGAATTTCGTAAAAAATCGTCAAAATTCCGATAAAAAGAAAAAAATCGTCATTTCGAATTTTAAAAATTGGAAAAATAAAAAGTCACCATTTCTAGTAGTATTTTGAAATTTATATTTAAACGAAAACATAAAAATTCAAGTTGTACTTTTTAAATAAGAAATTACAAAAAATATAATGTTAAACACAATTTGTGTAATATTTTTATAATATCTTAATCCGCTTTCACACTTTGCAATTCTGACTGGTCAAAGCAAGTATTTTTGGATGAGAAGGGAAAAGAAAACAAAAGGGGTACAAACTTGACGGTACTAGTCAATTTTCTTATATCCTTTTTTCTTTCATGCATGTTGATTTGCATTTAAAAGTACGAAAATTGAATTAACGTGCGTAAATGAAATGGCAAGTTCAAGAGAATTGAACAATAACTGGACAGTTAAAACTCAGAAGTGTGAAACAAGACTTACAGTATTTTATAAATAAATAAATGAATTTAGCATATTTTATTAATTCAGGTTAAATTACAATGTCAAAACAATTTAGTTTATTAAGACCTGTTTCACACTCATCAGTTCTGACTGTCAAGTCAAGTATTTTTAAATGCGAAGGAAAAGGATAAAAGATAATTTTTTCCTTCCTTCTCATTAAAAAATAACTTGACTTGACAGTCAGAACTGATGAGTGTGAAACAGGACTAAGTTTTAAATAACATTTTGAGTATAAAATCCATTTCATCCAACATATACAGATAAAATTTATTTGGCTGAATATTCTATAGACGTTTTGTTAAAATAGGAAAAGTTTTTTTTTAGAATTTCCCCGTCGAAATTCAAAAATTGTATCCTCTAAAAATTTTAGTGCATGGAATTCAGCATTTAAAATTGCTTTTTATGTTTACAGATAAATAAGTGATTTCTACTGACCTGACCCAATATTATTTGGAATTATTATACTTAAACTTAACATTTGTCAATAACTAAGAAAACATTACTATTATGTACTTAGTTTTGTTTTTGAAATATGTCATGTTCTTTTTAATATTTCTAATATTAAATTAGAAAAATAGTTGTCTTAAAAAAGAGAGAATTTGGTAACGAAAACATTAATAAAACAAACAAATGATAGAAAATTTTAAGAATTCAGAAAACCGTCACTTTCAATGAAAAAATCGTCAAATCGTCACTTTGCTATTTTTAAAACAAAAAATCGTCAAAATGACGATAAATCGTCAAATCTGGCAGCTATGGTTGCACATCTAAAACATACAAAAGGTTGTACACTGGATTAACACTTCGACAATTATTGAAATGAACACAAAACAAGACTGGGAATGTATCTTGTATTTAAAGTTATTGTCAAATACATACTCGTATTGCTGTATTCAAAATACATCGTACTCGTATCATGTAATTACGTACTTTGGAATTGTATGAAAATTATTAAATGAAAATTCTTACATGAAGAAAAATTTTTTCTGAATAAATTGTTTTTAAACATGTCTCCGATTGTAAATATGGACATCATATGTTCTGTTACACTATTTTTACTAAATATGTACGTAAGTAAGCAAAATTGTATGTATCCCAGAAAAACCCGTCATTATTTTATGAAACTTTTATGGTTATAAGATTATAAATAAATTATGGTTAATCTTACTTTGGCACACTTTCTGAATTATATGTATGTATATATCAAATATAAGAGAGAAAACTGCCAGCTTAAAAATATCTATTTGCGTAAAAAAATGTTCGTGACAGCCAATTTCAGTGTCAGTGTCAAAGAATGTTCTTCAGTTAGTACTGGTATAAGTAATGGTGATATATTCCGGAAAGAGAGCCGAACCGATTTTTTTAAATTTTTAAATAAATTTTATATGTTCTATTATTAAAAACTTTCAGTGGTAAACCTCCACCCAAAGTAGGATATACCTAAATACCTTTGCGTGTCTGCGATTTATAATCTTTTTGCACTATACAAAGATTGGCTAATGTTAAAAACAAAAAATCCCTATCAGTTGGACTACGGAATAATTGAAAATAATATTACCTCTGAAACACCAATATTCTATAAATAATGATATAATAATAGCGTTACCATTTCGGATCGTCAGCCAGCCAAGCTTGCCTAAAACTACTTGTTGATCACAATATTAAAGCCCAAGTGTCGCTCCAGCGATAGGTATTGGGCCATAATAAAAACTAACCAAAACGACTTTATTAATTCAGTGACAAAAAGCTTAAAATAACATTAGTCAAAGTATGATCCGAAATCGTATGCAGGACACAAGGAAAGAAATCAAAAAACCAAGTATTAAGCAATTTAATTACTGTAGATTTCTGGGACCTGTTTCCATTACCAGATTGTTTCCAATTTTTGCCTCATTTCCATACAAACTTTGGAAAATCCAAAACAATTTATGTGGAAAATTTTTGCATAGTTTTAAATTATTTAAATTTTTCATAACATCAGGCAGTAAAAGTGCACTTTCAGTAATTGGCATCCCTGTTCTCAGATGGTTAACATCTGTTAGCTGGGATAAATCCATATACTAAATGCGTTATTTTTTAACAGTATCATGTAAATCTTTCACAATTTTCACACAATATTCAAGGCTTATATACATACATATGTATGTAGCTCTGAGATTTTTGCGCGGCAAAGAAAAAAATAAAAATGTAAAAAATAAGAAAGAAAAAATACAGAAACAAATGCAAATAGAAATTCATTATTGTATAAAGACTAATGAAACTACATATGTATATAAATATATGTATGTATATGTGTACATTGTACGTACATAAATACAAAAAATATTTGTCAATTTTTGTATGCCAGAGGGCATTAAACAAACTGATGACTTTTTGCTTTATATAAAATAACAACCTCTTTCGCACCCCTTCATTGTCTACCTAAATTGAGTGCTTACGATTCTTCTATCCACACCGTTTGTGGCGAACACACACATACGAATATATTTCCTTTTTGTGTATGTTTGTGCAATTTTGTATCTGTGGATGTGCGTATTTGGCCATATACTGCTTTTGAGCTGCACTTGTTGTTAATCAGTTGAAATTCAATTTACATTGTCGTGCCTATTGTTATTTTTTGTGCTCATGATATTTGTTCAGTTAAATTACATTAATTCTTTTTGTCGCTTCTTCATCTTGTTTTTGGTACTTTTTGTTTTGTTGCACTTTTACAACAATAACGCAAATAATGGACTAACAGACAGATACGACTGATACAAACGAATGCATCATGACATGCAATTCGTACTAGAGAAACAAAAATATTAAATGATTTATTCGCAATGCAATTGTTGCAACAACAGATTAACAACACATGTGTCGTTGTCTACTTTTCGAACACAAACAAATGCTGAAAATAAAATATAAAAAATACTGTATGCACATCTCAAATAAATGTATCACCATGTGTCATTGCAAGCAAAATGTTTCATTCTTCGTCGTAAAACTTATTAAAAGATTACATTTTTATAACACTCAAACAGTGATTATTGTTCCCACGAAGTTAAGAATCAACCAGCAGCCAAAAAGATAAAAAATTGCAAGTGATTGCTGATAATGATGGAGTGCTGAGAATGAGAACTATAATTATTTACATGAATACAAAAAAAAAATAAACTTTCACGTTGTCTACAGAAAATACCCAAAATCTTTAGCGAGAATCAAACCCGCAAACCCTCTGACTGATAGTCCAATACACTATCGCCTAGTCGTATTAGGACGCTCTTTCAGACTAAGTGGTGCTTCTAATTTGGATTGATAAAGTTTATGAAATATGATATGTCTCGGGTTTTTCAATAAGAGCGCTACAAAAGTTTTTTTTAAATAAAACAAAATCTGGTTTGGATATCAATGAAATTCTTTATTCCTGTGAAAGTACGTTCGATGACATTATGTATGGAACTCGATTTCTTTTGCATGGCCCAACGGGCACGCTTGCAAAAGTCGAGACACTGAACCCAATTTTTCACGGTTTTCAAGCATAAATCGGCCGATACTGCTGCAATTTCACGTTCGATATTCGTACGAAGTTCATCAATCGTCGCTGGCTTGTTGGCATAGACCGAGACGCCCAATCGACTGGACCATTTCGTGAGATAACACGTTCTTCAAACTTGGTTTCCAATAAATTGATTGTGACATTCGCCGTGTGGCGCCGTCCTGTTGGAACCACATGTCCTCCAAGTCCATATCATCCAATTGGGTCTAAAACTATTCTGTTATCATTGAACGGTAGTGATTCCCATTCACAGTAACGTGCCGGTCTTAATGATCACGGAAGAAGTACGGACCAATGACGCCACCGGCCCATAAACCGCACTCATGGAGTACGTGTGGATTGCTGTCTGACCAATAACGCATATTTTGCTTATTGACGAAGCCATTCAGCCAGAAATAAGCCTCATCGCTGAAGATGATTTTTCGATGAAAATCCGAATCATTTTCCAGTTGTTGCTCAGCCTAATTCACGAACATACAACGCTTCTGGTGTTCAAGCGGCTCTGGCGTCAATTTGATCTTGTAAGGATGTAGGCTAAAATCTTTTCGCAAAATTAGCCACAACGAATTTATTGAACCGCCGTCATGTCTTACCGTCTTGGTAACATACATATTTATTACTAAAGGCTTCGTTCTTGGTTCGCCAAATATCAAAAAATTACTTTTTTCGGTGAAAAAATATTATTCCAAAAAAATTTACGCTCGTTTATATATTTTTGGTGGTTTTTTTGATAGAAAAGGCTTCTTACGTGGCACTCTGCCATGTAGGCCATATTGATGCAAAGATCTTCAAATCGTACTCGCGCTTACAGCTTTTCCAGAAATTTTCGTAATATTTTGCTATTTTTACAGTACTAGCTGTTTTGCATTAGGCAACAAGGGTACATATTTTGTTTGGTCTATAATTTTTTTATTGTACAGGGATTTACCTTTTCTATGTAAGTCTATTATGATTTGCCGAGTCTCAATTGATGTTTGTTTCCCATTGTAAATTTTTCATTAAATTTGAAACTCCATTATTTTGAACAGCCGTTATATTTTCAAATAAAGAAAAATTAAAACAATTTTTTTTTTCGAGAATGCGTAAAAATTTGGCTATTTTCAAGAAATGTTTCTTTTTTGTGAAATCAATTCTACTTAAATAATAACGTTTTATGTAAAAATGCAATATAAATTTCTAATATAATATTTTTTAGCATTATTTATACATATTAATATGTATAATTAAGTCTTTCTTTTTGTAATAATATGTGGTGTTGATTTTAAGACGCTCACAGTATTTGAACGTTTAAGTCGAAAATATTTATACATATATGTACCTGTATTACATACTAAATTTTGTAAAGTAAAAACGAATCAATTGAAAATGTTTGCAACAATAAATTTATAAAATACTTATAAACTTCGAAAGTAAATAAATTATTTTATTTTTGTAAATTTCAGGAAGTTGGCAGTATTATCGGCAAAAAAGGGGAAATTGTTAATAGGTTTCGTGAAGAGGTAAGTGTTTTATTTGTACGAGGGCGGTTCGGAAACTTCTTAACCTAGAACAGAAAGCGCGGTATAAACAGAAAAAAAGTTAAGTGTTTTGGAAACTTACATCTGTGCTATGAACACATGTTAAATTTCTTTTCGATCGGGCAACTCATTCATATAGAAACAGGTGTTCAAAAATTTAACAATAGAAAAATTAGAAATTCGTGGTGTCATTAAATATTAAAATAAAAAAGGTTTAGCGGAACAAGAAATTCATAATGATATGGTGAATGTGTTAGGTGAAAATTGGGTTGCTGAATTTAAACGTGATCGTACAAGCCACAACAGAAATTATAGCCAAGGTACATATATAGTATATAATGATCGACGAATAAACGTGCGTGAAATAGCATCATGGACATCTCAAATGATCGAGTCCATTTAGTTTAGCTTGAAGAACTACAGATGAAAAAGCTTTCTGCAAGATGGGTGCCGCATTTGTTAACAGTCGACCAAAAACGCATTAGAATGAAAATTTCTCAAACTTGTTTGGATCGTTTTAAGAAAAATAAAATGGATTTTAAGTGTCGTTTCATAACTGTTGATGAGACATGGATCCATCACTATACTTCATGGACAAAAGTACAATCCAAGCAATGGACTCAAGCTGTAGGAAGTGCCCAAAGAAGGCAAAAATAATTCAATTCAACCTGGTAAGGTTTTTTTGGGCTTTAAAGGTATATTATTGATTGACTATCTGCAAATAGGTAAAACAATAAATTCAGAGTACTATTGCAACATTTTGGAACAATTAAATGTAAAAATTCGACAAAAACGCCCTGGTTTTCAACACAAAAAAAAATTATTTTTTATCAAGACAACGCACCAGCGCACACAAGTGTTTTAACAATGGCTAAAATCAACGAATAAAAGTATGAGTTGCTTGACCACTCCCCTTATTCTCCTGATTTAGCTCCCCGTGACATTTACCTGTTCCCTAATCTAAAAAATCCTAGCTGACAAGCGTTTAACATCAAATGAAGATGCAATTACAGTTGTAAACCACTATTTTGAATGCCTTGAGGAAAACTATTTTAATCAAGGGATAGAATTGCTAGATAAGCGTTTGACTAAGTGTATTGAAGTTTCAGGAGATCATATTGAAAAATAAAACTGTTTTTGAAAAACTAACACTTCTCTTTCTCTGCTAGGGTAAGAAGTTTCCGAACTGCCCTCGTATGTTTGTGTAACACATTCGTATTAAATTGTTTATTTTAATTTTATTAGTCGGGGGCAAAAATCAATATATCTGATGGTTCTTGTCCGGAGCGTATTGTAACGGTGTCTGGTACAACCAGTGCAATATATTCGGCATTTACCTTAATCACCAAGAAATTTGAAGAGGTTTGTAGACTTTGCTTTTCTTTGTTTTTTGATGATATTAATTAATGTATTTTATTTTACTTTCGTCTCCAGTGGTGCTCTCAATTTAATAATGATGTTGGTAAAGGTGGTAAAACACAAATACCCATACGCTTGATTGTGCCTGCCAGTCAATGTGGATCGTTAATTGGTAAGTTTGCGCCAGTATTTTTCATAGCACTATATGTGCTGTATTTTTAATTATATTTTTATGGGAAGACAGTTATTAAAAGCAGACACAAATGTCGTTTTTCATTAAAATTTTACTCAAGGCAAAAGTGGTTCAAAAATTAAGGAAATACGTCAAACAACAGGCTGCTCTATTCAAGTGGCAAGTGAAATGTTACCAAATTCAACTGAACGTGCTGTTACCTTAAGTGGTACTGCTGAACAAATAACTCAATGCATCTATCAAATTTGTCTCGTTATGTTGGAGGTATGTAATGTAATGTAACTCTTGTGCTAACAATGTGAGATTTTATTTCGTTTATCTTTCTTTCATTTTGGAATTTATTAATATACTTTTAATCACTTTTTAAACAACATTAAAATGCCATTTTATGTTTGTATTTGATTACAGTCGCCTCCTAGGGGTGCTACCATCCCTTATAGACCAAAACCACAAGTGTCAGGACCTGTCATCTTGGCTAATGGACAGGCATTCACCATACAGGGCAATTATGCTGTACCCGCACAAGAGGTAAATTAGCATGAACAGTTTTTAGCTTCTCATAACCTCTTTTCCAGTCAGTCAGTCAGTAAAGTAAATTTTCACTACTTACGTACTTCTTTTTACTACTACTCTACTCTACCGTACTACTACAACTTTGACTTATTTTTGTATAAGATGCGCCGTATACATTTATTTTACTTCTCTCTACATACATTTCTCGATTAATGTTTGTGTTGCGTATATACATAAACCTTTTATTTTTTTTCTCTTTTCCTATATATTATTTATGAATGCTTTTTCATATCACTATATATTTAAAACACGGCCCACTCCCACCTCATTATCCTTGTCGTATTATACTATATTTTTATTTTTTGTAACTAAAAATGTATTACAATATTTTTATACAACATTTATTAACCTTTACCATCTAACACAGAGTTTTTAAGAGAAACAATTTACATTTTGTTAAAAGATACTGAAAATTTAAGTAATAGAAGAATTACCTGTATAATAGTAAATAACAGGTTACAAAAATTTAAACATTTTTCATAATCTCTATAAAAAAATACAACGTCGTTCGAAAGATTTGTGTTATTTGGTCAAATTAGCATACATAGTATGTGTATGTTAAATACATACTTTTATAATCGTAGGGAAATCCAGCAGTGACCTACCCCCTCGTCTATCAACCAACAAACCAACCAATCTCCTCCAAAATCCACAAAGAAAAGCATTCACTTACAATTTTCTAGTTTGGTTGTAGTAAAAAATACTTCAACATAGTATTGATATTGTAGTTTTAACCTCCTCATACCACCGTTCTCTTCCTGCTCAACATAACAGTTTTGTTGTTTTTGTTATTGTTGATGTACTGATAACAATTATTTTTTGTTTTAGTTAAATTCTTATATTTTTTAATATTTTGCACTCTTTCTCTAGGTTAAGTTTTGAAAAAAGAAAAGAATAAAAAATGTTGAAAGGAATTTTAAATAAAATGAACTAAAATATTTTTAACATTAACGTGTAACAAAACATTTGAAGGCATACGAAGGTCTCGCTACTCGACTCTATGTGTTGTAAACTCTACACTGTAATGAGTTCCGTTTGATTGGCTGAGAGCTTGAAAGGCTTGATTGATTAAATGAAAATATGTATTAACAATAAAAGAACACACAATCTTAAGGCTTTAACTACTCTACTGCTACCACTCAACTACTACTCTACTACAACTACTACTACTACTGACAGCTTCATATAGTGAGAGCTTTAAATACTCGTAGGAAATATGTAAAAAAAAAATGGGCAACATTTTTACGCTAGGATGAGAGGGCTCGTGAGCAGTTGATAAAAGTAGGTCTATCATCATTTTACACTTGCAAATTTTCTTGTAATTACGAATTACTTAGTTTAACATATAAAACAAACAAAAATTAACTGTATTCACCAAAACCACCAAAACGCCACAACCAAACCGAACCAACCAACCATTCAGTATTGTTGTTACAAATCACAAATATTTCGAAACATACAAATATATTATCCTCTCTTTATCTTACTGTCGTTTTTAAAAGTCCTTTAAAGATTTCAAAAAGAGAAAATCCTCGAATAAAAAACAACAGCCAAATACACCCCTATTTAACACTTCTTATAAAATATTACAATAATATTAAAAAAAAGTATTGTTTTAATGTCATAAAAAATCAAATAAATCAATCAAAAATAATTAATAAAAAACAAACACACTCATACACAATTCAATGTCCCCAAATAAAAATTAATGGTCACTTTTATGTATTAGCCAATAATACTGTACTGTATCTACTAAAAGATTATTTATAGTTTTTATTTCGTTTTTAATTGTTTTAATATAATTTGTGGTTTCTAATTAGATCATTTACTTAGCATAACAAACAATACCAGACCGCATACTTACCATACCACCATCCAATAAGGATTACAAACTTATTTCAATGTGAATTTACATTATTAATTATAAATCAAATCAACTCAATTTTCCCTGCCCGAGCCCTCACCATCTCTTGCTCTCTTTATCTCTCTATTTCTATCTATCTCTTACTATTTTGTTTCTTTTGTTCCCCTAAAAACAAAATAAAGTATAATTAAATTAATATTTACTTAACTCCAAAACTCATGTCGTTTTATTATTTCGCAAAGTAAAGACCCCAAAACTTCACCTACTCAACAATCATTAAAACCAAATTTACATTTGTAAGAAACGTTTTCAGTACTTTTCTATGTATGTTTTTATATCCTCACCTTTGTTATGGGAAATAATGCCTATCAAATCAATAATTTATGAAATATGGATGTAAAACCTTAAAATGGCCATTATTGAAATGCATTACATATAAAAATTAAATTGGATAACAATTGGATGCAAAAAAGTCCTTGTGGACAAAAATTTAATTGATAAAACACTAATGTTATTTGTGAATTTTATTAGCATCAATTTGAAAGTTTAAAGTAACGTTTATATTGTTCAAAAATTCTCGACTCCACAAGTTTTTTCTCAATTATATTTCGATCACTTGAAAATAAATACAAACATGTCTGTTGAATGAATATTGTAAAGGTAAGGCATTTCGGCATATTCAACACAATTATACTACCAACAACTTTTTTGAAAACCTTAAAATGTTTATTTTATAGTAACTAAAAGGGAAGGGACATATACGATTCGACATATCGAATAAAGCACTCTCACATTTCTGGTTTCTAAAAATGATCTTGGGTCCTGGAATGTGATTAGAAATAGTTATTTATTAACTTTTAGGTTTTCTTTTTATTCCACAATATTACACTAAATAGTGAGCTATAATTTTTACACACAAACAAGTTAGCAGCTAGTTGGTTAGGTTGTTTATTGTTGTAGCAGCTAAAACAAATTAAATTTGTTTCTTTAATCTATTACGAAACAGTCGTTGTCGTAAAAAGAAAACGACACTCATAATAAGGCTGTATATAATTTTCTAACCCAGGGATCAATCGAGGTTCAACCCAATGAATTGTGCTGCTTCTATAGCGATAGACCAAAAATTCATTGGACAAAGTAAAGTATGAGACAGTTGAAAAATGTAGGGATGTCGTGGAGTCATCGTGGCATACATTTTGGGACGGCACGCTCTATATATATATAAATACATATGTCTATAATTAGTTACAAATCAAATGAAAAAAATTTTAAGTGTTTATAGTCAAAAAACGCAATTGTTCAGTAAAGCAAAAAGAACATTTCTTTCATTGATTAAAGTTACAGGCCAAATAATACGAAAAATTATCGATAAATCTCACAAACAAAATTTTTTTTAGAAATATTAAATAATTGACAAACCCAGTGTAGACGTTAAAATAATGTAGGTTATATAATACTTATTTTTAAATTTAAATATAAGTTTTAATTTAAATCTGATTTAAGGCAAATTTAATAAAAGTTGTCTGTTGAATTGTTATCACATGACATATTTATTAACTTTGCCTGTTCCACAGTATCTACTGTCCATCTTGTTGTTTAATTTTTTAGTTTTAAAACATTAAATTGGCATTGAAATTCCCATAACAATCTGTTCTAAATAATTTGTTCGTCCATTGTAGTAGAATAAAATAAGTCTATTTTCATTTATTTACCAGACCAGCCAGCCCATCTTACCACTTAAAACTATTGATATGCATTTTGTGAGACCAAAATGTTTTGCATTTAAGATTTTTTGTTTTAATTGATAAACAAAGAAACGACAAATCTGTAAATCTTCTTTAAAATTGATAATTGATTTATGTGTTTTTTGTCTGATTTCTAATTTTTACAATGCTGTTCCTATCATAATGCAGAAATATAAATTAATGTAAATAATATTTTATATTATTTATATCTCTTCCATTGCAAGGCTAATGTTTAAGGTTTATCCAGGAACCTGTAATATTTATTTTTTTTAATTATTTTATTTTTTTTTTTGTTTTAATTATTTTTTTTTTAGTTTTTAATTACTTTAATCGTAAAACTCAGGACTTTGAGGCAAAGCTTGATATTTTAATTAATCTTTTTCATTTGCCATTAATTTGAGCAGATAGAACAGCTTCGTAGTTATTTATATTTTTATACAAAAACAACAGGCAGTTTGTTTAATTTTAATATGTACGTGCAACTAATTAAGGACACGGTACTAACATATGAGTTTGAAGCAAATAATACAAAAAGTTTTATGATATTTTCAAAATTTATCGTAGTTTTATAAATTTAACTCTTACTCCTAGAAATATTGTGTCAAATTAATTATTATTTATGAATCTCCGAGTCATATTTTCAAATAAGATTGATATCAGTCGTGCATATAATTAAGGACATACCAGAGATTTTACAAAAAAGTATTTATTTTAAAATAAATCAATATTTTATTGCAAGGCATTGAGGTCACCAAATTGTTACATACACTACTTTGAATGGCTTCCCAAGCTTGCTTGGCAAAGAGCTCATTAAAATTGTTTATTTTTACAGAACTTACTTTGGTTTTTACAATTGGATCAAACTCGAACATATCTTTTTCCATCCTTACCTTATTAATTTTTTTCTCGGTCGAAAATTATATTCTTTTTATACTACAACCAAAAACATGGAGAATATATTACGTTTGTCATTCCGTTTGTAACACATCGAAATAATGGTCGTAGAGTCAAAAAGTCTATATATTCTGGGTTCTTAAAAGATTCTAAGACGATTTAGTCTGTTGAATATAGAGCTTCAAAAAAAAAGAATAGAATAATATCATTTTTACCAAACATTCTTTGATCGACCGATATGTTTGGTATTGAAAATGGCAAAATCGGTCCAGTAGGATCTGAGTTATAGATCAAAGTTTCAGGATGCCTTGATATTTTCTAGATATTTTTTTTTTGCTATTTTCTTCAAATATAATGCACACTTTATATATGTTATAAAAAGACAAGTCCTGTTTAAAATGATAGGAATCGGTCCACAATTTCTTATAGCCTCCAATAAATGTCTTCCCGGAATATGGCTTTATAGTACATAAATGTCTATTAAAAGGCCGTATTCATACAAAATTCTGCAATAATAAGTTTCATGCAAAGTGAAATCATAAATTCATAAATAATAATTAATTTGACACAATATGCAGTTATTTTCTAGTATAAGAGTTGAGTTGACCAAACTACGACAAATATTCAGCCCAATCGTGAATAAAAATTCCGCGGGAGTTTTTTCTCTTTTCCCATTTTTACTATTCAAATTCAATGTTAAAAAAATAAAAAGGGAAAAAACCCGCCGCGGATTTTTCTGTCATGATTGGGCTGATTGAGATTATCATTAATCCTTTCGTATTATTTGCTTTAAGCTCTTTTATTAGTGCTATTAATTAGTTGCACGTAGCTATATGTGAAATCCAAAATCCAGGCAAATTGAAATATAAACAAAATTAATTCGAATTGTTTCATTTTGTTTTACCGTTTTTCTTTTTCAACCGAAACAACACACAATTTATTTATTTTTATTAATTTTACTTTTTCAAACTATTAAATAATTTTATTTTTCCTTACTTCGTTTTTTTTTTTTTTTTTTTTTTTTTAATAAAATTAAATGTAAACAAAACAAAGTTTGACAGATGGATACATTATTTCACAGCGAATTAATAATCAGCTGATCTGTTGCATACACCTTATTAATAGGCCTTGGAAAGAACAGTTTGGTTATTACTTAAATTTTAGAAACAAACAAAAAATTACTTTTCGAGGGAAATGCACATGAATCAATTTAAAATTTTGAAAGCTAAAACAAAATGGCATCCATATTAAAACCATTATAAATAATTGACCATATAAAATTTGTTACTTAACGTTTATACTTTTTGTGGATTAAATTATATAAATTTAGTTATGTTGCAATACACATGAAAATGTATAGTAGTATGTATAATATTTTTTGTATGTTTTTTTTTTTTAATATTTATGTATCTAAGTATATCTGATATTTTTTTAATTTGATTTTTCTTTTTTTTAACAAACTCACCTAAAATGTGCTTTAAACACAAATAAAAATCAATTCTACATCAACAACAACAACAAAACAAACAAATCAAATCAAAAATTTAACACATCTTTACTTTACAACTTTAAATTAAAATCTATTCTACTGAACTCTTCAATTTATGTATTTATTTTTTTGGTAAATTTGTTTAACGATAACGACACTTCTGTTTATAACACTTGCAATTTAAAAAATCAATCTATATACAACTATACACCTCTTTAGACCTGTCCAGTATTTCCACTTGCTTTGGCTACCGGTGGTCTACATGCTGGTATATCGGGTTTAACGGATCCTTTATTAAAGGGCGCACATTTAACAGGAGCAGTACCAGCACACCATCACCTACAGCAATTGCCCGATGTGAGTTTTGGTTGAACGAAATTGTTTTGAAAGCATTGCATTTATTTTTGTTTTTCTACCCATGTAATAAAATGTACCCCCTTTAGCCCATCTCACAAACCCCTTCTTTATTGTTCGGTAATTTCAAATGCTTGATTTATTTTATGAATACTACAGAAAAATTTAATATTTATTAATTTATGAAATGCAATTTTATTTTTGTGTTTCCTTCCCACATTTAACGAATAAAGTAAAAAATAGAGAGTATTCCCATTGTGTGTAAAAAGTAAAAAAGTAGTTTGGTTTTAGTGTTGTGTAACCCCTTTCCTACTACAACTACCCCCTTTAACAAAATAACTCAAGGCCCTGCGTTTAATATGTTGCAACTTTAATTGTAACACAATAGTACAAGGACAGCCATGTCACAAATTCATTTATTTTATTAATTACTTTATTAATACTTTAAATATCTTGTAAAGACTAAGAGAAGACGTTTTTTTTTTATATAAAATTTTCAAATATACTAAGATTTGTCCAAATTCCCAACTGATGCATTTGTCATCTCTAAATACAACGAAATTCAACTTAAACACTGTAGACCGTCTGAGTTCTATAAAACATAACCTTTTTTATTAGACGCTTTGATATCATATATAAGTATATATGTATATATCGATAACGAAAATGTTTATTTAAAAAAAAAATATATAATATTCTAAAATTACATCTAACAATATATGTACATATTTGTGTCTCAGAATGGTTCATCAGTGTTAAGTCAACGTGCCTAAAATTATTCGTAATATCTTGGTTTTAATGGGAACAAACTAACTGGATGTTTTTTAAATAGCCATAAGTTTTCTTAGACAATTTACAATAAAATACAATATAATGCTTTGTTTTTTATGTAAGATTCGGTTTCGGTATTTCGTAAAATTTTGAAAAAGGTTCACATAGGTATGTACAGTAAGAATCACCTTTATTTCGGAATTTTTCGATTATCTTTGCTCTCAAAGGGTAATATTTTAGACATAATCATTTAAACAAAGAAAAAACTGCACAATCAGACTCATTCTGGAGACAGAACTGAAAGAATATATATTCGGTTTGAGTTTATATTCGAAAAAAAAATAAAAATTCTAATAGTTTTTAACAGGGTTATTTAGATAATATTCAAACTAAGGAAATTCAAAGTAAACAAAAATTAATTTTACCCCCTGGCCCACGATGTCGAACGATAACGTTCGCTTAGATAAGACTTAAGACACAAACTGTGGAATAAACAAACTTGATTGAGTAAAAAAAATAGATACGATAAAAAGTTTGTGTCTTAAGTCTTATCTAAGCGAACGTTATCGATCGACATCGTGGGCCAGGCGGTTACTATTACATGCCCCCTGCTTTATGCAAATTTCAATTTGTTCATATTTAATTATTAATAAATATATAAAGATCCAACCGGAATTTAAATAAGTAATAATTATTGGCAAAAACGATTTTCTTAGTCTTTTCATTGTAATTTGTTTCATTTAAATTTTTATACTTTAAAGATGAATTTTTTTCATCTACAAATGATTGTCAACCTTCGATTGCCTGCTACTTTTTTGTTCAATTAATTTGCATGTTTATTAATAATGTTTAACAAAAAATATAAAAAATACACAAATTTTTAGAAAAACACACATAATGGAAACATAATAAAAAAAAAGAAACAAATAAAATTAAAAAATGCTGTAGGTAATTGGTGTACAATTGAAAGTCCTTTCAAATGGCCCTCGAAATTTTGTGTTTCCACTTCCATTCTATCCACTTTTGTTCCATCTCTAGCTGACGTTCTGATTTCCTCTACATAATATATACTGTACATAATTATGATCTATTGTACTTTACAGATTCTACAGCTTGTGAAAGCCACCCCAGCCCTATATACACTATTGCAATCAAAAATTTCCTATTTTTCCAGATCCTTAACCTAACCAACAACTAACTCATTAATACATATGCCAAACTCAACCCTCTACACTTTTTTCATAAAATACACACAAATAATACAAACTTACACAATTAAAATTAGTACGTCTTTAAAACAACATTATTTTGTTTTGTTTAATTTTTATTTCTTATTAATTATTTTAAATAATTTTTTTTACGATATTGGTTCACTCAGTTGGTTACTAAGACAAAGTGGTTATTATTAATTAATAATAAATTTAGAATATTGTATAATGTTTAATTGAATCTGATTTTTATGATTATAATTATATGTATAAATTATTTGCAACAGTTTAACATAAATTTCTAAAGGTACGGTCACACTTGGCAAATATTTGACGAAAAAATAAAAAATATATTTGTACTTAAAAAAACTTCGTTTATTTAAGACAAAACACAACAAATATTTAGTTTTATTTTATTTGATGCTGTTTGATCTTGCAAAACTCTTGTAAGAGTAAACAACGTCAAACTTTGTGTTAAAACTAGTGGTTACGTTTGTTTTGAGTAAATATTTGTCAAGTGAGACCGACCGTACCTTAAGAAAGAAAATTTTTTTTAATTTTAATAATTTCGAAGAAAACAGAAAAAACTTTTGGCAGAATGAAATTACTAAAATTAAAATAATTATTTCATATAAATATTAAAAATTTTTTAAATTTCAGACTTAAATTTACTTGAATTTAACCACTTTGTGTAAACATACTTTTGTGTAAAATTGAAATGTACATGCTGTAAATTGAAATTGCATTTTTTATTATCTGGTTTTATTATTGTTGTAATTTCTGTGTTCTCTTTTTTAATTTATAATTTTTGTTTGATCTGTTTTTGGTTTTACTTTATTAAAAATGCGAACGAATAATTTTTTGTCGACTTTGTTTGTTAATAATTTAACTATTTATTGTTGTCTATACAGGTGGCTAAAAATCCTTTGGCTAGTTTGGCAGCATTAGGTTTGGCCGGCATGGCTCCTGCCAACACTGGCGGTCTTAATCCTACAGGTTGGTAACTAAGAATTTATCTGTCTTACAGTTAAGATTTCAATTCATTGGTTTAATTAATCGCTTTTTGTATTTTCTCTTCTAAAAGCAGCTTTGGCTGCTCTAGCTGGTTCACAGTTGCGTACCGCAAATACCAATCGTGCTCAGCAGCAACAGCATGAAATGACAGTTTCGAACGATTTGATCGGTTGCATTATTGGCAAAGGTGGCACTAAAATTGCCGAAATACGTCAGATTTCTGGTGCAATGATACGCATTTCAAATTGTGAAGAACGTGAAGGTGGCAACACAGACCGCACCATCACAATCAGTGGCAATCCAGATTCAGTAGCCTTGGCACAATACTTAATTAATATGAGGTAAGATCCTGTTAAAGTCTTTCTTTTGTTACTTACTTGTTACTCGTTCATCACTTTAAGTTTATGTGTCCATATTGTTGGTCTTAATAAAAATGTATAACAACTATTTCTGTGTCTTCATTTTATTGTGAGTTGTGTATTTGTTTCTTTGTTTTTTGTAACTAATTCTAATTGTTATTTAATAATAATAATGTAGTTGTAGTTGTGCAATTTTGTCGAATTGATTTGAACTGAAACAAATGGACAAATTTGTTTTGAATTAATGAAACATTTTTTTAAAAGCGAACAATTAAAAGTATTTCCATCGTAAAAGGAGAGGAGGATCTTTGTTTTCTTTAAATAAATACATAGTAAAATCTTTATATAACTTTTTGTATATGTAAGCGTTCATTTTTTTTCTCTCTTATTTTATATACAAAATGCATTTTCTTTTTAATATTATTAAAAAGCAAAAATTATATATTTTTATGATATTCACATATGAAAATCTCATCGTTTATTTAACAACAAAAGCAACAACAAAATATATATTACCCCTTATTTTTTGTTTATATACTCACTCGTAGTGATATATAAATTTCCATTTCCAAGTTATTTTCCCATCTAACCCCCACATGTCCGCTTTCATTGTTTTTTTATACAACCAATTAAAAGAAATGAAAAGTAACTTTAAATACAAATTGTGTATTTGTAACCAAAAACTTCAACTAAGTAAAGAAAAATAAATTAATATGTTTATAAACGTTGACTGTTTAATTGATTGAATAATTGATATATACATATAATATACTTACTTACATACATATAAAAAAAAATAAATAAATAATAATTGCAATTGTTTGTATTTATCTTCATAAAAAATATAAAAATAATGAAATGAAATGAAATGTTAAACTTCTTCTTCTATATTGGTTAGTTTTAAGCCTTATTGTAAATCTATTATTTACCTTTAATCGTTATCAGTTACAAAACAAATGATAAAGTGAGAGGGGATTAATTGTTTTCCTTTTTTAAGTCACTACTATTATTGCAAAACCCACCAACCAATCAGCCAACACCACCAACCACCATCACCAAACTTCTAATTAATGGTAATTGGAGATAAAACGACGTTTTAATCCTTAGTAATTCCTATTTTTATACATACATAACTATATTTAATCCATTTAGAAAAGACAAATTATTTTTGTTAAGTTATTTGAATGCAAATAAATATAGAATTTATACGAGTTTTTCTCTCCAAACATATACATATGTATAATTGAATTTGTGATTTTTTTTAATATAGATTTTTTTATGTCATTTCAGTTTAGAGTTTGTTTAAATTTTAAAATTTTGTTAGAGAACCTTTTTATGTTGTTAATAGGTTTATTTTGAATGTTAATATAAAGCCAATATTATGAATGTTTATTGTACCAAAATGTTTGCCTAAATATACGATGAGTATATCATGTCCACTTTCAGTTAATACGATTTAAATATCATGTTTACTTTCACTAAGTAAAACTTTATTCACATTTGCTTTCTCCAAAGTTTATTTCGCAAACGAGTTTTTTACTGAAAACTTTACAAGTAACTATATTAATGTCAATCATCATGTGGAAGGTCCACATTAAAACTAATTTTCAAAACCTTTATCAAATATGCATAACAATTGGCACTTTATGTGTAGTACAAAAACGTTTCTTTCTTTAAGTAATTAATTAATAGGTGTCTGGTGTTCATGCATTTATAAATATGCTTCAATTAAACCAAAATATGATCCACAAATTTAAGAAATAACATATGAAGTGGATCAATTCAATGCCAGCATAACCCAACAACTCTGGCATTTTCTCAGCAATTATTGTCGTGCAGATTAAACTTATTTGACAAGTAAAATAAAATCATTATTCTAATCTGAGATTCACAATTCACATATCAATGTTAATATTTTCTGCTTTGTTTTTATAATGCCATAACCATTAAAGCCTAGATAAAGAGCGCAATTACAATAAAAAAACGTAGGGATATTTTTTCAAAAATTAAGAATTTTAGAATATTAATAAACTTGAAAATTATTTTAATATTGAATCGCGTCATTTTAATTTCCACGTTGTTAAAGTTTGTAAAAATAATTCTAAAAAAATATCAAATAAGCATTATTTTTTTAAATAAATGTATCTAATCTTTTGCGACGGATATATACAAAATCTAAATTTAATATTTTCCAAAATTTAAATTAAGTATACTATTGCATATTGTTCAAATCACCTACTTAAGCATTTTCAAAAGTTAAAACTTCTTCTTAGGTTATATCAGGAAATTCATAATAGCTTTCAGAAATGATGGGTTCGGGAATAAGAGATCATTTTATATGTTAAAATTTTGTTAAATCAATGAAGCCCCGCATTATTCAACTGCATAATTGCGTTACTTAATAAATTTTATTTTATTTGCATTCAAATGAGATTTACTTCAAACCAACATAATTTTCTATTGCAAAGAGAACGCTATTGCAATAATTTCAAATAATATCTATACAAAATCCCTAAATATCCACCAAAAATCCCTCCTTAACCTTTTGAGAGAAACGTAAAATTGATAAATAAATAAACATTAATATCAAATTAATTTGATATACATATGTATGTATTTCAAAATGTATGAAATGAAAACCTCAACTCAATTCCACAAAATCATTGTCAGTGATATATAATTAAAAAGAATTAAAATTAACCATCACTACAAATTAAACCTTATCATCACCATAAAAACGAAAAAAAAAACAATATCCTATTTTCCTTTTCTCTTTCTCTCTCTATTTATCCCTTTTTACAGCGTCGAATTGCAGAAGGCAAATCTCCAAGAGGCAAATAGTGCAACAACAGTTAATGGTACCACGACCGCAACAAACGGAGCGCAAATCAATAGTAGCAACAGCAACACTAATACAACAAACACAAATAATATAAACACAACAACATCCACATTAAGTAACAATATTTCAAATAGCAATAACACTGACAACACAACAACATCTTCCCCAATAAACACAAGTGTTTTAAATTCAAACAACACGTCATCCACCATATCATCATCAACATCAAACACCACACCAACGCCACTAACAAATCCTTTAGCAGCCGCTGCCAGTTCATTAGCTTCAGCCTTACCACTGGCTCAATTACTGGCCAAACCAGGAGCACTCAATGCCCTTACAAGTCTTACTGCACTGGGTAGTCTGTCCGATTTATTGGGAGGTCTAGCCACACTGGGCGGTCCACCCGTTCAAACCACTGGTGTACATCGCACCAAAACTTTTGCTTCATCACGTTTTCGAAATCATAATTCGGATGGGAGCGCCGAACCAGAAAAAACTCGAAACAAATTTAATCCCTATTGAAACAACAACTAAGAAGACTATGATGTGTGCTGAGTATTACAATAAAAATAATTGGGGTTTCTTATTTATATTAAAAGAAAAAATATGCAAAATGCAACCAAATTTTTAGAAGCTTTAGATTTTTACAAAAAAAAAAAAAACAACAAAAAAGTTATAGAACATGAAAAATACTTAATTCGTCGTATATGTAGTTTGTAGAACGATCTTGTAGGAAAAAGTCAAGCCGACTTAAATTTTACTTCTATTTTTTTTTAGTGTGGAATTGTATTTACACACTCTACTAATTTTATCAACAATGACAAATAGAAACCTTCCTCATCCCCCTTAAACTATCTTTCTATATGTTTGTTATATAGATTTTCCGATTTCTATCTCCCCTTCCGCCTCTTTCACTCTCTCTCTCTCTCTCTTATATCAATTATATATATACTTGCTTTATTTTGTTATTTTTTTGTTTTTCTGAAGTATACTTTAAGTCTAAATTAAACCAAATTTTAACATTCGAAATTAAGATTTATTTTTTAATAATATGACAAAAAAAAAACTTGTAATTATTTTTTAAGTTGAAGTCAAACATTTTAAACAATTTGAAAATATCAAATTAAAGGATAAACAACAAGAAAAATCTAACGTTATAATGTGTAATTTCAATAATATATAGTTTCCATTATTGGTAACCAGAGAGAAAAGACAATCAGCACAACGAAGTTGCTACGTTGACCAACATCACAACATCATCCCTATCTACTCTCCCACACTTGTTTATTTTTTTCCGCAATATTGTAAATATAACTTTGATAATTTTGTCATTGTCATCAAGTTTGGATTTTTCTTTATTTTTTTTTTTTTTATATAAAATTTGTGATAAGAAATATGTATATAAACACACATTTTTAAATGACAAATTTCTTAAACTATTGTTTAGTGTTTTTGTTTTTCAAGTGTTGTAAACTATAGGTATTTATGTAAACTCGGTATCTTTAATTAAAAGTTACTTTTTTTGTTATCCCAATGTTGTGGTGAGTCAAAAATTATTCGTAAAACTTACGGAACAGCAACGTAAATCCGATCTGATGTATTGTTATTGCATTCAAGAAGCACTACATCTTGCTAGAAATCTGCTTAAGGAATAAGTAATATTGACTTTACTTATAGTTTTACAAATATGCAGTTTCAAGTTATGTAGTTGTCAATTTGTTGAGAAATTGTGGACTACTTACATATATTATTATCATGTACTGGTAATATTTTTCTCGAATTGAGTTAAAAAAATCCAATGTATTAAAATAATGCTTTGTTAATGTCATTGGAACTTGAAAGAATAGAAAAGCTTTAAAATTACAGGAATTAATTACTGTCTCGATAGAATATTAGGAAATATATGTTCAAAATATTTGACTTTAACTATTCATTCGTCTAAATAAGCTTTAAATCTCTTAAACAGCAGATTAAATAAATAAATGTTACTTATAAAAAATCTGAATATCACTGCTCTTATCAACTTACATGAATACATACTATACATACGACAACATATTGAGATCAATTACATACTTTAAATAAAAACCCATACCATATATACATAAATACATACGTATATGCAGATATATGTACATATTTATGATATTAAACATATTTATACTCACATACACATGTAGACATAACATAAATACATTTATTTTGTTCTGACAATATTTTAAAAGGTTACGTTTCATAAATAAAACGTTGTTATTAACCTCCATTTTTATTCATTTTGTTAATTCAAGTGACAAATCTAATTAGCAATTACCCATCACACACGAATTTACTACAGTCCATGATATAATAAAAGGTCAAAACTAAATATTATTCAGTCTATGGGTTCAAATGTAATTTTTTATCCGAGATATTATATCAACATATGTATGTATATTCAGGCAGTTGCGTTCGAAATAATAGAAGGTCCTTTCAAATCCAAATTTTCTTCACAATTATGTTAATATGTAATAATGAAATTAAAATTTTCAGTTTCTTTACTATATCTCGATTGTTTGTTTCTTGTATTTTCCATTTTTATATAAATGGACCAGTTATCTACAATTCATCGCCCATTTGCGACAAAATGTTTCATAATTAAAGTTTCATGTAGGTGTTTTTTTTTTTTTTATTATTCGTTAAATATATTTGACCCATGTCGTTGGTTTGAAAAAAAAACTCATATATGTATGTATATATATAAAGGGGATTTATATGGTTTTCAATTGACTTTAAATTATTTTCTTACGTTTTAATCATGGTGCAACTATACAAGGTGAGTGCAAATCGACAACAAATACAACACAAAACAGAAACAACAGACATTTTGTTTGTGTAAAATAATGTACTACTATTCCTTTTGACATAAATAAATTGTAAACAAAGTCAGTCAGCTGTGCTACTGCACTCATCTTGTATTGTTGCACCATGGTTTTAATTATTTGTAAAAATATAACTTTTTGTTTTGACGTTTATGTCATTAACTCCATTTTCACCAAGTCTTGTTATTTTTTAACCGTTAGTTATACTGACCGTTAAACCAATTTTTCTATGAAAAAATATTTTAACTGAGAGTATAATTATAGGTTGAAAAAATAACTTATTAAGTATTTTATCGAATTGCAAATCTAGAATCAAAATCGTTTTCTTCATAAACCGAAAAATATTGCCGCAATCATAAAGAAAATATGCAAATATTGGCTCTTATTATTCATGTTATCATATAAAGCTACAATAACTTTTTACTAAAAAAAATTAAAAGACCAAACAAATAAAAATTTTATTTGTTGTTTATTTGAAGAAAATTCTAAAGATTTAAATTTTTGGTATTTATTTAGTCAGGCTCGAGTTATTCTAAAGATTTTTTTTATTTTTAACTAAGAAGAGCAACGCTAAATTTAAAGCCTTTCCATTATCTAAGACTGATAATATATTCTTAACATATCAAATGTTGAGCGGTATGAGCTATAAATCGGTATGAGCTCATAATTGTGTTTTTAATTTCGGTAATGTACTAAACCAAAATATCTAAAATTGTACTAGTACAAGACTAAAAATTTATGAAATCAATCATACAAGGAATAAAATTTTGGGACAACAAAACAAAATATTTATCTTCTTATTTCTTAACATTCTCACAAGCAATGATTACTTTAAGAATTTAAGCATGAAACTTTGTTAAAATTTAAAATGAAACCATTAATTTTGAAAAAAAAAATGTTGGAGAAGACTTCAAGCTTTGTCAAATAAACTACGGAGAGTGACTATCGCTTTTCTTCTTTAAAAAAATATTTATACACAGCATTGTCGCCTTAAAATACCGCCTATAAATAATTCTTAATGCTGTATATGTTAGTTAAGAGATGTCAGCATTTTCGTTTATCAGAAAATAATATTTCGATTTTATTAATTAAATAGGAACATGACAAATCGTTGCGTGTAATGAAGGACTGTGTGCTAAAAGATTAAAAGCGTAAAACAATTTAGTTAAAAAAAATGAAATTTAATTTGATTAAAACTGAAACTATTCTTTATATTGAAATAAGTTTCTAAAAAACTTTGTTAAAAAGTTTTTAATTTTTAAAAATTTGTTTAAAACTTGTTACTGCTTTGTTATTACTTTATGTGTTATAAGAAAAAGCAATCAATATAGTATGTTTAGATAAAACTTTAAATTATTTTAAATATGCCAAAAATTATGAAAGAAAAATAGTAGAGAAAATCAAATTAATGGACGAAAATTTGTATGTAACAGACCATGACTTGTATTTTATATAGCATACGTATAAAGTGCATACAAACATACAATATAAAATATTATAACTAACGACATACATATACAAAACTTATACAAAGTATAAGAAAAGATATTTTTAATAAAGAAAAAAAAAAAACAGAAAATAATAAAACTTGATTTGGATACGAACGACATTACAATAAAGGATTTAAATTAAATTCATAATTAAAACATTAATCTATGTATTTGCTATACATAGCCCCATACAATATTCATAATATACATACATACATACTATATATATAAATACATTGCATACATACTTTTCATGCATACTTTCATCATTAACACATTAAATCATAAATATTATAGTGCACTTGTGAAATTTTTATTGTATTGATTAGATAAAATCACAAAACAAAGTTAAGGCATCATTATTCGAAATACATACATACATAAATAACATAATAAATATAGTACTATAACATATAATATACAACAATGTTCACTTAATTAAAAAAAATTTAATTTTGTACACTAATAATTAAGATAAAAACCAAATTGTTTAATACAAATCAAACTTCTTAAAGAAGTTCAATTTCCAGTTATTTAAAAATTTAATAAGGACCAATTCGCTCATAATTAAAAAATTTATAATTAATTAATAAAATTATAATTAAATTTAAAAATACATACTTGACAATTTATAGATTTGATATTTAAACGGACTTTTTGTAAGCTGACATCATATTTGTCGAATATACTTGGATTTTTATAAAAAAAAGAAAATATAAATAAAAATAAAACTTTTTGCCAACTAATTGGAAACTTTTACAAAGTTTTTGCATTGCAGAATTTAAAAGATATTTAAATATTTATTTTAAAATGATACAAAGTTAACTTTTAACATTTCTGGCATCTAAATTCATTTTAAAGGACTACAAGTCTTTTATAGCTTTCTTGTTTTACAAATATCGTTTGTATCTATTTATATTTTATCTATTTTTATTACTACTATTAAGTCATTGGTATACAAAATTAACTTAAAAGTAATGTATTATATTCATTTGTTTCAAAAATGACATATTCTCTAGTTTAAAATGTGAAACATTATATATACATACATTTATATGTATGTATATATATTTTGGATTTTGTAATGAACAGAAAGTATTTGACCAGTTAAAAGATAAAAAAAAAATTCAAAATACCACAAAAAATATATGTGAATGTTTTTCTATTATTATTATTAATAATATCATTAGGTATACATACATACAATACAATACATTTACAAAACAACAACAACAATTATTATTATTATTAATATACGCTAGACAGCCTTAGAAATTTGTATTACAAAATAATAGAAAAGATCATTGTAATCACATTTCATACACGTTAAAAATAAAATAAAACATTTATTAAACAGAAACAATAATCAACAAAAATATGTATTTTAGAATATAGTTTGAAAATAAATAATAACAATAAAAAGAAAAACAACAACAAAATATATAATTATTGTGTTTATTATTTTAAAATCAATAATGTATACAACTACATTTATACGCTACATACATAAGTATATAAGATATATATTTATTTGATTTAGTTATGTATATATCATTATTAAAATTTTCTCCTCTAATGGAGCAAAGAAAAAACAATGACATCAATAATAAACCAAACCCAAATATTTCCTTGTTTATCCTTAACTACATACACCTTTTTTGGCAGAGTGTCAACATCGAAACCACAATATGTTAATCATCATATCCTTCCTCCAAAGATTCATCAGAATTTGGTAAGAATTTTAAATTTTTTTTTTCCTTTTGTTGGAATTTAAATGATTTAATAAATTAAAATGCATACCTACATTCGTATTTGTCCGAATTATTTTTTTAAAAAACTAAATTTATGTTCTGTGAAATAGGTTTTAAATAGGTTACAGAGTTGCAATTAGATAATTGATTTATATGTTTGATAACTTAAATTTCATACTCTATAATAAAATTAAAAATATAATCCATGTAATTTAATTTATACACATATTTTTAATTTACAATAAAATAATTTAGGCCCAATTTGCTTATATAGGAAACAAATATAGAAAAACTTCAAACATAATATCTTGGCCAAAAAAAAAATATGTAAATAAGACTATTACAAATCATTTAATGCTATTCGATTTATTTTAAAAGCCAATTATTTTGCCAAGTCTTTTACATATACAGTGATGTCATATAATTAAAACATTCATCAGAACAGTAACTTATACAATTTATTTTTTATTTATAAAACGATAACAAACATTTTGTTCACTACTTAATTCTAATCCTGGCTGCTTTTCTTTGCGCCCCTCAAAACGGCATCATAAATCTATGAAAATAAAAAAAATTTAAGAAAATCGCTAATGGGATTGAGCAAACAAATAAAAACATTCACCAATTTCCCTCAATTAATTATAAATTAACCTTTAATATTTTGTCGGATTATTTATTATCACATAAAGACATCTATTTGACATACTTTCGACCAACTGCCTGCAATGTTAAATTGGTATAGCTTCTCAGGCAGTCTCAATTCCCACAATTCATTTAAATTTTTGCTGTTTTTCCCTTCTGAACCTTTCTCAACTTCGTTCCACAAGTTCTCAATTGGATTGAGATCAGGGGACTTGTGCTGGTCATTTTAAAACATTCATGTTTTGTTCCTCTCAACAACTCTTCACAAGTCGTGAAGTGTGTTTGGTATCATTGGCGTGCTTAAAATTTAATAGTAGCGGCAAATTTTCTTCAGCGAATGGTATCATTGTATTTCCAATACATATATTTTTATATAAATGTTTAGCAATTTTTGAAGAAATTTTGGCTATTGGTCTAATCCTGTGCCCAGAAAACGCACCCAAACCATTATATTACCACCACCGTGTTTAATTGTTTTTATGGTATACTTTGAATAATGCTGGTGAATAATCGAACGCCATACATACCGCTTTCCGTCAGATCCCCAGCGCAAAACTTTGATTCATCACTGCAAAGTACATTTTCCAAAAACTTGTCGTTGTTTTCAAACCCATAAGAGACCCATTTCTGAAAATTACTGAAAAATATTGTTATCCAAATAAAATTCAACACAAATAATTTTCATATATACAGAACTCATGACATTTAATTTTATAACGGTCGATTCATAGCATGTATAAATCTTTTAAAAGTGTTTATTTATAAAATTAAACACATAAAATATTTATATGCACAAAAGTCATGCCACTTAATTTTTTAATATTCGGTTCATAATAGGTCGTAGCTCCCATTTTTGAAAAAAATGTATAGGGTATTATATAGTCGGGCTTGCCCGACTATACTTTCTTACTTGTTTTGTTTTTAAAGATCCATAAAAAGAAACTTAAACAGGAACTGAAAAAAGAAATTGGTGTCATTAACGGAAATGTTATAGTCTAATAAACAAAAATATACGTGTATATTTTAATATATTAAAACTAAAGAACAAAACAAAATCTCATTTTTTCACGGCTCAGCTTATTTTATGCAGGCACTTGAAGTTAAAACTATAATTGCACCAAATTTTAAATTGTGTAATTGCCAAACTACTATTCGCCAGATATTTATTTTATTTGCAGTAAGGGTGCTAGCTTAATGTGATTAACCCTGCTACTATGTTAGAAAAAAATACACATGTTATGTTCGGGTCATATTTTGACCCCACATTTTTTTTATTGAGAAAATTCAAATTTGTACATTTCAAAAATATTTTTAAAGCATGTGATCAATGCAATATATCGTCGTTAGAGTGATTGTGTGTCGGTGTGACGGACAAACACGTTTTTTTGCAAGTTATGCAATGTTAAATACGACTTGGGTCATCATAAACGTAGTAGCAGGGTTAAGCAAAGAATTATCTTTACTGAACAAATTCATTGATATTTATAGTAAACTAGCTGACCCGGTCCGCGTTGCTGGCCTTAAGCAAACATTAGTGTTGTATTACCACACGATTTAAATTGAGCTTTTCATGAAATTTGCGGCCTTTAAATAAAAATCCATAGAATACATATCATAAAGTTTTGTTAAAGAATAACTTACATATGGTGTAGATATGGGCTCAATCAAAAAAGAAACGCATCTATTTAAGGCAAATTGGAAATTATATTCATTTATTGCTTCATCTTGGGGCCAGCGGATAGACAATGTTTTTTTGTTTTTTGGCGTGCCACATACAACTGGTCGTGTGGAAAACATAAATTTTCCAAAATTAAGCCAGCAATAGTCAAGGGAATTGTAGTCGCTTGAACTGGAATGGTATATCATTGGAATTCGTGGAATAAATACGTCTTCGCCTTTGAATCTGCCACCGATGATTGTTGCATCGATTAAATTTGGTGAGCAGTTTTTGATGGTCAATCTGGTTTCGTTGCATAACTTTGGTGAGTTTAAGTTGCGAATAAGAATTACCGGTGATCCAACCTTTAATGTTGTTGTTGTTGTTCCAATGAATTCAAAAATTCAGAATTTGCTCATTTAGCTTGTTGAAATCATCATTTTTTGGTGCCAAAATTGCAGGTTCTCACAGCCAATCCGAATTTTTTGTAGAAGATTGTTAGACTTGGAAGTACCTTGTTGGCAACGGCTTGAATATGTACCGTTATTTTTTATCAGCGCACAGTGGCGCCATTTGAGTTTTTTCGTTGCAAAAATCATATCTTTTGAACCGAATAAGATAATTGAACAGTTTAAACAGCATATGATAGATAACTGTTCAGCCTATGAAATGAGCGTTTGGAAAGCGTGCTACGCTTTGTAGGGGCCTACTTATAAGTTATCAAAGTTAAAATTAGTAGAAAAATCAATTTTATGGTAACTAAAAAAAATATTTGTACATTTTTAGATTTTTTTTCTTTAGCGTTTTATGTTTTAAATTATTACCCAAGAAATTAAAATAAAAATATTTTTTTTTTAAATTTATTTTTTCAATTTTCTGTAAAATATTCATCACAATTCGTAAGAGAAGGTACATATATCGAAAAGACTAACCATTTCTAAACTATAATTATTTTCTAACTCTTTTCGTAACTTCACATGCCGCAGGGAAGAAATAAGTGGATCGGAAGATGCTGCCAACATGTTGAAGAGGTCCTCATTTTGCCTTACCCTTGATGCTTTGAATGTGTTCTGCAATCTTTATTTTTTATAAAATTTGTTAAGAGACTCCTGTGCTTCTTCAGAAAGCTCTCCAATTGGCAAAGACTGGTACTCAATTATATCTTTGCCATGCGCCAATATTTTATGGACGGTCGGGGTCAACTTCTTCTGTGGATACATTTTTGCTAAAAGAGATGCAGTTTTTGACGTATATTCTCCATATTTTGTAGAATTGACATTTTCTTTACAGTTTAAAACATCCAAGATCGTTCCCAATCTTTTCACGATTTGGTTGTCAATTCCAGTGATTCTAATTACTGCCTCATCATTTTCAAAAAATCTCCTAGAAGTGTCCATCGTTTGAGTTACCATATCCGTGCTTGGGACAGTCTACTTTTAGTCCAACTTGTTTAACTTTTCCTTATCCTTTATTGATGTATTTTCATCGAAGTTTTCCTCCTCTTGTTTTATAATTTCGCTTCTCTCAATACTTCCGTATAAGCTATCAAGTTCTTCTAAAGCAGCTTCCGTGAAAAACTTTGGTGTGGTTGACTTTCTAAACAGTTCAAATAATTTTCAACGCCATGTTTTCAGTACTTAAATTGTTTAATGGTTTCAGTAATTGTTGCGCAAACTTTCAGTCGTAGACTAATCCAGGCATTAGCTTATTTTGCAATATATAGGCACCATGCCTAAAAATTTACTACTAAAAAAAAATTTTAAACAAAAATTTACTAGTAAAACAAACTACTGTCAGTCAAAACATATAAGGGACGGACGCCATACAAGTTCTGCAGCCATGTCTTTTTAACCTTTTTTACCTCTAGAAGCCAAACGGGCACGTACGGGCAGATAAAATCTTTGAATTATGTAAAGAAATAATCAAAGGACAGGTTTTGCAAATATGGCAAATATACAATTTTTTTATTTTCCGTCAAAGTTGAAAAATAGTGAAAAAACGGATAGTTTGTAAATAGTGATTTACCAGGAGAAAAACAAAGCAAACGGGGAATTTTTTTATCATTATATATTTAATAAATACATCAATCAATACAAACAAAAAATATGGCGATTCGCTACCTATTTTTCGTGATATTACACCTGCAATCGCAATAAATTGACTAAAAATCGTGTGTTTTTTTGAAAACCGAAAGTCGGTCAACTTTGTGATATTATTAAGAGTGGCATATTTGAAATCGTTGAAAAGTTTCCTATAACCTGAGTTTATTCAAAACTTCGTCGGCGCTCATGAAAATTTAGATTTTTGCAACCTCGTTAGCTCTACGGGCGCCACTGTGCAGCGTTTGAAAAAAAAAAAAACTCAAAAATGTGCACAAAATGTAGGTATCTTAAATGCAAGAGTACACAAAGTTTTTTATCATCGATTAATAATATTATATTATTTTTAACTTATTGTACAATGTTGCACCTTAGTAAGCGCGGAATATCTTGTGTTATCGAATAATGTAAATATTTTGTAAATAAACCGAAAACTCGGATTTTCGAATCCAAGATTTCGAAAGTTTTAAAATGTTGATATTGGATCATTATTAGCATAGGTTTTTTGTAAATATCTTCGGAACTACAGAACCGATTTAAGAGTTTGATATCTCGTTTTGAAAAACATGACAATGGCTTTCAATAAAAAAGCACAAAAAATACATGTGCATACATGTCATTCAAAATTCAAACTTCACAGTGTCATCCGCCTGAAGATTCCCTGAAAATTGCATCAAAATCGGCCCAGCCGTTTTGGAGTCCATACGTTACATATATACACACATCATATGTTATATATATAGATAAATGCTTTCAAGGCAATTCTATGTATTTGGCTAGATTTTGTAATGTAGAGAATAACGATCAGCATACAACACTAAAAGGGTTTACTGTTAAACAATTGATACAGTAAAAGCTATATTAGTTTGACTGGGTATTTTCAGTCGAAGACGCTGTAACAACAACAAACGTTTTACAATGTTAAGTGTGTTGATCGTTTTATTATTAAACTGTTTTTTTATTTAAAATGTGCCTAAAATGTTCTTGTTGATAATAATGAACTTGAGTCATGCTACACAATAGCCTTTATTATCTACAACAGATTTACATAAGTCGATTTGGCATAGATGTGACCAGTTTTTTTGTACTACTCGGCAAAATATTCGAACACTCCTTCATTAGCGCTTTTTTTTCAAATCGTTGTTGTTAGAAATTTTGAGTTTCCTTATGTTTCCTTTCGATTACATTAAGGTCTGGCGACTGTAGTGGCGGTGACATGAAGTGTCGTAAGTTATACATATGTATATATTAACCAGTTTAAAACAAGTAAGAAAGTATAGTCGGTCAAGCCCGACCATATAATACCCTACTTCCAGTATATTTATAAAACAGTTTTTCAGAAATGGGATATAACCTATTGTGGATCATCCAAAAATTTAGAGTCATAATGTCGGTGAATATATGTATTGTATGTGTTAAACTTTATCTCGATATAAATACTTTTAAACGATCTTTATATGGGAGTTTCGACTAATTATGGACCGATCATAATAAAATTGTACCGTATTATTTTAGACATGAAATATATTTGCGTTAAATATTCACCTCTATCGTGAATAATAATTCCACATGAAATTTGTTGCCTTTTCACATTTTTCCTATTTAAATTTCATGTTAAAAAAATAAAAGTGAACAAATTTCATGTGTAATTTTTATTCACGATGGGGGTGATTATTTGGATACCAACTATGGTGGTGTAGGGTATAAAAAAACAAGAATGTGATAATAAATTGAATTTAAGAAATCGAGTGTAACCATATGTTTTTTGGTACTTCACTTACGTATTTATTTAAAAAAAAATTGGGTTTCGGTTTACTGATATTAGGCCGATTTTTGGCCTAGTCCGAAACCGAATACTGGGTCAGACTCTGTTAAATGTTTAAATAAATTTTTCATTATTGTTTCTTTTAATCAGGATCTTAGACTTTTTACAATAATATGTCATATATCTGTTTAACGTTTCAGCTATAATATTCTAAACAAATTTCACCTTTGAAATTTCATAATTTTTAATTTTTTCTAATATTAGTATGATTTCTGGATTAAAATTACAGTTCGGTATAAAATGTTGGTGTGAAATCGATAACGACATTAAACATTTTTGTGGGTTTACTTGTTTTTCGGAATTGGTTCTTATATGGGAGCTACGAACAATAACGGACCGATCATCATATAACATTCGGCACGGAGAATTTTATATCACCCCTATCGTGAATAAAAATTCCACGTGAAATTTGTTCACTTTTATTTTTTTAACATTGAATTTAAATAGGAAAAATGTGAAAAGTGAACAAATTTCACGTGGAATTTTTATTTACGATAGGGGTGTATGTATATATGAGGATGTATAATGTCGAATTTCAACAAAATATTAGTATATTTACGAGGGATATGAGTATTTAAGTAATTTTTAGGAAGTTGACTTTATATAGAGGATATGGCTTGATTTTGGCATATATGTATATACATGATCTGTAAAAAAGTTTAGATCTGTGCCGTTATTTATAACAGATTTATACGTATTTAAGTGATTTTTGGAAGTGGACTTTGTGTTGAAGCAATGGTCAAACATGGACCGAACTAATCAAATTTTCGTTTTGTGATTTATTTTCATATGAAACTTATTTTTGGTGAATTTTGTATTGTTATTGCAATTTTATAGGCATTTATGTAACATTGAGCCATATGTTGGAAAGAAATTTGTATGTACAAAATTTTATGGCATTATCTGCAATATTTTTAAACAAAATTGCAAAAAACTGTTTCAAAATATTGTATTTTAATGGATGTTGTTACACAGGTTGGTGCATAAATCTGGTTCGCCGGAACCGATTTTGATAATTTTCAATACCAAACTGCTTAGGAGAATTATAAACGGGTTTTTGTAATATTTGCTGATTTTGGTTACACATTTTGGACGTCAGAGTGTTTTACACAGACATAGCTCAATCGACTTAGGATTCCATAAGCATCAATAATATATGTATATACTTTGTTGGATCGAAGATGAATATTTCTCAGTTTTACACACAATGAATGACAAACTTATATACATAGTATACCCTCATTCACCATTTCTGGTGGTGAAGTATATAAAAATATATAATGGGTTGATTATGTTTAACAACCAAACTCGAGTTGGGTTGTCATGTGGCAATGCAACTGACATGAAAACAAATGTTTATATCTATGTTAAAATTACAAATAATTTAACAATAAAATTACTAAAATTTAAAATTGACCGCTTAAGATAAAATATACATAATTGAAATTAACAGCTGACAATTGGCATCTGTAATCTATTTTTGGCAACTGTCAACTCCATTGAGGTTCGGTTGCTATCCATAATCGGTCCATAAGCCTTTGATTACTTTATTGGGAAAAAGTTGGTTAGGCTTCGAACAATACTATGATTGTGTATGCAGTTATATATGCCGGTGGTTAACACTTAAACAAAATTAAAGTTACAACATAAGTTTGCTGAAAAGTCCTACTGTATATTTGTAAATAAACAAATTGTTTTTCAAAGCAAAAATTTCATACTTGTGAATCTATAACCGTTGTTGGTATTATTAATCACTGGCTAACGTTAACTGACACAAATATTTTGGAAATCGTCAGATTTTAATTCTTTAACAATTATTTTGCTTCGAAATTTTATATAATATTTCCTTCACTGTCCTATAAACCGAATCCGAGTAGCGATTTTGTTTTAAAACGAATTCACAAATTTTAGTGTTTTATAAATTTAAAACAAGATTTACTCGTCTTGCTGTCGTGTTAAAAACCCTGTTTCAATATACAAAATTGTGCCATTTGCAAAATCAGTTTTTCGGGAATTCGTTTTTTGAAAATCGTTTGTTTTTTAATCACTTGATTTACAGAGATTTAATTGTTTTTTAAACTTGAGATGTTAGACAGTGTTTTAAAATTGAAATAGAAATCAACTGCTTAAGAAATTAAAAAAAAAAATAATATCAATTAGGTTTATAAAGAAAATAACAGTAACAGTAATATTTGTTTATTTCCTTTTCAGAATATCCATGGAAACAGCTGGACTGCCAATACCCGGTTATCATTACATTGCCCCAAATACGATTGTTAAGACACCCATACATTAAAAACTTTACACACACACCGACACAAATTTAATTTGCGAAATGAAAAAACACAGACATACACACACACACACCCGAACACGTTAAGGAAAATTAATAAAATAAAATATAAATAAAAAACAGAAATAAATTAAATGGAACAGTAAAAGCAATATTAAAATAATTTTTAAATTTAAACGGCATAAGACAGACACATGTTAAAGTTTAATATAAAAAGCTAACAAAACAAAAAGAGAACAGACACAAAAATGTATCATTTATAGGGGTAACTACTACAAACATAAATACATACTCTACAACACCAACACACATACATACATAAATACATAGTTATGTTTCTTTCATTTTTAATTTATTTTTAATTGCAATTTTCTTAAATACATATAATTAATATTTTAATTTAATTTATAATGAAACTTTAGTTACAAAACAAAAATTGTTTTTCATGGCACCGAGAACGTTTTTGCCTTTTCAATGCAAAAACTAACTCGGCCAAAACCGTAAGAGAAAACAGCAATTAATTTGTAAGTGTAGTCAAAGCAAAAACAAAACGAAAAAAAAATATCAGCTTAAATTTAACAAATGCAATAAATGTTTTAGAATTTTAACAAAAATAAGTAAAAACAAACATAAATAATAATAATACAAAAACAAAAACAAAAATGAATAAATAAAACAAAAAATAAAATTGTAATATCAACCACACCTTAAAATAAAATAAAAAAAAACTCAAATAAAGAAACAATTAATACATAAAATACATTTGAATAGAATGTGTGCGTTAAAAAAAATCGTTTTGTTAAAAACACAAATTTAAACAAAAACCCATAAAACATTACATATTAATTAACTTATGAACTTAAATGAAATATACACACACATATTACTGCATACATATGTATAAAAAAAAAACAAACAAATTTATTTTTTATGTATTTGAAAAGTTTTAAACAACAAACAAAACGCCTTAATATAAATTAATTATTTATCAATGCAGTTAAGGGTTAAAGTTAACGTTGCTTTTATAATTCAATTTACACTTTACTTTTAAGAATTGAAGAGAGTTGTTAAGCTTTTTTAAAATAATATATAAATATTTTTCAAAAAGTTTTATTATAAAGAACTTCCAAAAAATGTACCCAAATATACATACATCTCACATAAATATTTGTTAACTTTGTGCAAAACAAACTAAAAAATAATCTTTGTTAAACTTTTAAATTTGTCAATAATTGAAAGAAAAATAAAAAACATTTGTGTTTATTTATGATCAACTGCAAATTTTATCCCTCAACTGTATTTGTATAAAAATATGATAAAACATAAACAAATAAATATATAAATAAAATAAAATAATTTATTTTTATTTAAAAAATATAATTTGTATTTATATTTACGATATATTAAATATTACAACATAATTTTTTAATTGTCAAGAGTGTTTTCTAGTATAAATCTGTGTTAACAAAATTTCTGTTTATTTTCATTTATTTATTTTTAATTGTTGGCGTTTTTATAGGCAAATATTAGAAACAAAATCTTTAAATAAATTATGTTTTCTTATAGTTAAATTGTTTATATGTAATTAAAATACAAAACAAACTAAATTGTTAAACCAAAGTCTGATTAAAAACAAAATTTTTATATATTTAAAAAAAAAAATTGTTATGGAAACACTCTGTTTTTACTTTAATTTAATCTAACCTATTTTAAATGTCATCTTACACTTGTTTCATACACCTTTCAAGTTTATCAACTTGAGCAAAATCATTTTTGCTTATTTCTAATTTAATATTTAATTTTTATTTTATTGTTTTTGTTTCAACTCATCAAGCATATTCATAGAAAAATAAAACATATTCATATTCAACAATATCCATAATATACAGCATCCATCATTACATACACAATACAAACATTTTAAACATTTCAAGAAAAAATTATTAACAGAAAACAAAAACAAAAAATATATATATAAAGTAAAACAAAATAAAATAAAATAAAAAGAAAAGCCCAAAGAGCTTATGCGAAGATAAAAGACTTTCTTATTACTATACATATACATAAATAACATAATTATAACAAAAAAAAAAAAAAAAACAAACAAAACAAAAACAAAAAACATCAAAATTAAAATGAAAAATAAATACAACAAACTTACATGCATACAATACATAATTAAATAATTAAATAAATAAATATCTACAATCTAATGTTATTAATAAATATTGTTTAAAACAAAGAAATACATACTAAAATTCAAATTCACACACATACATACATCCACTTACACGCCAGCAAACGAACATTTATCATTGGATATTTAAAAACAAATATTGCAAAACATTTAAAAATTTATAGACATATACACAGTAACAAGCTAATACAAAGATTGAAGAACAAATTTTGCATACTTTTATATCCACCACTAATTATGTCAAGGATCAAAAGTTTGTGAAAGTAACTTTCATAGCAATACATAAACAATATTCACTCTTATTCCATTTGGCGTCGTCAACAACGTCAACAATTTTGAGTCAATACGACGTCAATACAAATTTGATATTCCCTAACAGCCTTCTGATGACGTTAACGATACATTCAACACACATATCTAATATTTAAGCCATTTAATTTTAATTTTACTTGCTTTTTTGATAAAAGTGTCTTTGAATAAATAAATCCTTTGGAAAAAGTCGATTTTAGTGACATTCATTAAGAGAAATTATTTCATCAAATATATGTATGTACATAGCTTTTAGAGGTGATAAAAATAATATAAAATTTGTTTGTAGGCAACGAGTGGCCGGGTCTTTAAAGTTAAAAATATTTGGGCGCATATCTCGTTAACTACGTAAAGATACAAAAAAATATATTTTCAACGATATATAGCATGTAAAACTTTTCTGTACAAAATACTTTCGTTTAGTGTAAAACATTTTTATGGTGAAAAGTCATAATATTTCTATAATATATCTAGATCTACATACATGCATATATGTATTACCTACAGGGTCGTATTATACCTTAAATTAAAACCTAATCTCTTGATTAAACATACATACTCATAAACCTATTTTTTCCAGATTTTTTAGAGTGTTTAAAAATATCGGCTTAAAAATAATTTTCCGAAAATTCTCTATATGAGGTTTATATTATTAGGTCATGTTATATATTGTTAGAAATGGTTTGTAAATGCCTATCATTTGTTATATACATATATTTATACTAAACAGGAAATGCTTTGAAGGCGTGACCACCCTAAAATAGGCATGGCTGACAAAATTGATTTTGTCATTTTACTTACAATTAAAAACTTTGCTAGTGATACAATTTTTAAGGCGATCTGAAAATTTTAATAAAACCGACTTAAACTAAAAACTAATAGTGAAAAGAGAACTTCTCAGACAGAAGTCATGCAATTTTAAGTTTCAATATTTTATATTTTTTTTTTATCACACACTAGAACACAACACCAAAAATAATACCGTCACCAAAATGAAAGACAACATTAACGTCAATTTTTGTTACAGAATACCAAACATATCGCACACTAAATACAAAAGGGTCACAACTCAAAATACTAAAATTTTCACGAGAAACAAAAAAAGTTAATCGTGCACAAATATAGACATAACTGTATTTTTCCAGTTAAAGAAGATAGTGATGTGAAAGAATTTTTTTTAATAGTTAGAGATGTGTACTCTGAATTAATTTATGAAAAAAGTCAGTTTTGGAAAACTTTGAGTTGTGGCCTTTTTGTATTAAGTGTGCGATATGTTGAGAGTCATCGATAAATGGCAATATTGACAACAGGAATACGGATTTACAACAAACGATGGAAAACAACGTTTTGTTGTGTTGACGACGTCAAACGGGAAAAGCGTGATTGTTTTTAAATTGTCCTTAAATAGTAATTATCAAATTTTATGGTTCCTTTCAATTCAATTATAATCTCGAAACAAATTAAAGCATTTTTAAGCACTTTAATATGTCTCCCAAAAGTCTTAGAAAGCATAAAATTCTAAACGGAGCAAGTTTTAAAATTTTATTTAGGGAAATAAGTTTGCACCTAACTTTGACAAACTTATGACTACTTATATAATATTACGCATAAATTAGAACATTTTTCGAATAACACGTCCTTGAGTTTATAGGGTGGTTATGCTTTTAAAAATGCGAATTTGTGAAATGTTCTTATATTTTGAAACTGACTGTTCCTGTGCGTAGAACAAAAAGTTTATTAAAAAAAAAACAATATGTCTAATGCTTAATGATCCATTCTTGGGATACAAAGTTCAAAATCAATATCACAGAACATAAAAATAAGTGTTCAAAATAATGAACAGTTATGTATGAACCCTTTTGTGACATTTTTACGATTTTTGAAATATTCAATTCATATTTTTGGTCCTAAAACGATCCGAGTCCAAAAATATAATAACTGTGGTAAATATTATTGAATTGCTGTCCGCTTTGATATGAATTCTTTTCAATATCAAATATTAATGAATAAGATCGAAATAATTTTTGACATACACAATATTACTCATTTATGAAAATTACGAACTTTTCTCATTATTAAAAAATTTAACCTGAATTTTCAAAGATTTCGTGATCGATACTGAGATTTTCTGTTTACATAACTATTTGAGATAGTTTTTAGTCATTTAGTCAAATTCGAACAATTAATATCTACTTCGATATTACTACGACACAATTTGTTTTGTAATTACAATCAAATTATATTAAATCGATCAGTGATTTTAGAAATTTTGTTCATACACACATTTTACATTTCAGCTAAAACTGTGTTGAGTCTGTATTTTTTTAGTTTATTTTTAAATATCCGCAATCAAAGCATCACACAATAAATTTAGTTTTAACGATGTTAAAGAATGTTTTATTTTTTATTTAGCATTTTTTTCTGGTTAGTTTTATTTGTTTAGTTTTTATATTTATTATTATTATTATAAAATATTTTATATTATAATTAATTATTCAAACTTTTATTTATATTTATATATTAAAAAAAATTTAAAGAAATGTTTAAAATAAAAAGGCGTTTAATTATTCAACATCAAAAAATCAAATTTTCGTTTATTTTCATTTCTTTTCAATCTATAATTTTCTACAAATTATTATGCATATAAAGTTATTTTTTTCCAACAACAGACAGCAAACATGTTAAAGAAATATTTATAACAATTATTTACAATCCAACAAATCTGAGTATAATGAAATAAAACAAAAGATATATGTATAAATAAATAAATATATTTAAACGATTTTAAAACAACCACATATCCTTAAACATATTAATTGAACAAAAAAAAAAAAAACAAGACAAACCAACAAATGAATGGATTTTAATAAACCAACAAAATAAATAAACACATATCTACAACAAATAAAAAATCTAATATAAATTATATATTTACCAAAAAAAAAAAGGATAAAAAGGACACAAAATGAATTTACTTGTATCTACACCAATCAACAAAACAAGAAAAAAAAAATAAATTGTTCTACATTCAATGTAAAACAACAATCAACACGGTTTTTGTTTTATTTTTTAGCTGCACTTTTTTTTTTTTTGCTCTACATTTTCTAAATTTCACAATGTGAAATTCACACAAATGAACACACGTAATGTATTTATTTTTGTTTATTCTTTTTTCACAATTTATTAGAAATATTTATAATGTTACCAACAAAAACAAACAATATTCATATGTATAATACATATTGGCAAAACGAAAAACCAAACATAAAACAAATTACAAAAAGGAATTGATTCATATTAAATAAACAATATTTAAAAATTAATTAAAAATAAAAACACAAAAACAATTTTGCTAAATGTTTAAAAAAGAATTAAAGTATGTAAATGCGACATGTTAAATTAAAAAGATAAACAAAAATAATAGTCATAAGTGCTTTATTAGATTTTCGTCTGAAACATATAATGATGAAAAAATTGTTTTTTAATGTGAGTTTTCTTGTTTTTTTTTGCTTAAATATGTACAAATGTAAATGTACAGGTATTTTGTGTTATTATGTATTTTAATTCTGAGCATACCAGGGACCGAATTACCACGTTCGTGATTCAGAAACATTTAACGTATTTTTGAGATTACGGCATTTGATATCGAAAATCTACTTGCAAAATTTAATATCGATTCTCAAATTACTTACATAAATATGTATTATAAATTCGACTTTAAATCGAAATATGTAAGGACCTGTTCGGAAGTGTATCACTGCACTGCATTTGATGCGCATATGTGATTAGTTTGTGATGCTGACGCGAATCAGCTGATGCTGATGCGCAGACGAACAATAAATGAATTGTTTACAATTACGAACGCGGGAATATTAAAAATGGAGAAATTAATAATAAATTTATTTCTTGACTTCGATGAAACCAAAAATATTTTAAAACTGTGCAATCAGCAATATTAAAGGGGCTTGAAATATAAAAAAGGCAGGTATTATTAAAACTTTGTGTTCCAAAAACAGACAAATCCCGAAAGTAATTAAATATGTTAATATTATAAAGCAATATCCTCCATGTCCAAACGGACTCTCACCAATAGTTTAGAGAATTTTGCATCATTTTTTATTCTAAAAAAAGTATACTAAATCAATTTCGAACAGTTTGGAATATGTTTCCTATATAGTATATTTCATCTAAACATTAGATAACAAGATTAAAGATATTTTTACTCTCTCCTCTATTCTTGTAAAAGCAAAATCTTCTAGTCAGCGACTAGACTTCAAGAAAGCACTTGTGCCTTCCAGTATTTTAGTATCTGGGAATCAGGCATGGTCTGAAAATCACTTTTTCGTAAAGTGATTTGAAATCATTGAAAAGGTGTTCTGTGCACAAAAATTATTGAAATCTCGTGATTTAAAACCGGTCATCTAACAGCCTAATGATTTCAAATCTCTTAGAGTTTTTTAAGCATTTTTCATTGAACTCTTTAAATAAAATTATCACATACACTTAGTCATTTGTTGTTTATTTGTTTTTGACTATTTTGAAACTTAAAATTTACAAATTTAGTAAGACGTTGTATTTTTTCCATGGAATTGGATACGTCTCTCAAGTAGCGTTTTTTTTAGACGCTCATTATTTAAGTGCCTTTTAGTTAAATTATTGCTAACGAACTATCTCCAGGCATTTTTACGCTTCCTTACAGACACTTTAACTTCATATTGTAAATTTACGGTCTAATTCATAAAAAGTTAAAGTAGACTTCAAATGTACTTTATGAAAACTTTGTCTAAAAGCACACTTCAAACCTACTTTATTTTTTATGAATACGGCAGTTATTATATTTTTCTAATAGATTACTTAAACAAAATTTTATTGTAAACAAAGAAAATCAGTTGTTAGCTCATGATTTAGAACAATCAAAATCACTACTAAAAATTAAAAATCTCTTGATTTGCAGAACACCAAAATATTCCACTTGTGATTTTAAAATCGTTCATGATTTAAAATGACCGTGATTTCAGAACATGCCTGTATAACAATAATATCACATAGCCTACTGACATATTCCTCAGTATTTCTCTAAGCATCGTGGTTTTTTATTGTATAAAAATAAATCCTGTAAATCGAAATCGAAACCGAATATCAATTTCTTTTATAAACGAAATTTTATATTTTGATGTTCAAGATTTTCTGGTTTTACTTTTCGAGTAAATAAACCTGTTTCAATAAAGAACAAACATTTGTCAATACTTTTTTTATGATCAATTCTGACTGATAAATAATAATGACATACATACATATGTAGTTGATGTTTCCAACTGAAAGTTTATTATTTCAAGAGAGCATTTCTCAATATTCTAGCACTAGTCCTTGGTGAGCTGGATCAAATCATAAAAATGTACTTTTTCATATGTATATAAATCACATGAATTGAAAAATGTTTGAATGAACATGCAAATACTAATAGTGTTGCCAGAAAATGAATTTCAAAATATGCTAAAACTTGAAAAACTAAGTGCTAAACAGAAGAACAAATAAGTGCTAAATTTTTTCAATGTAACAATACAATTTTTATTTCAAATTTTACAAATATAAATTATAATTTTTTCTAATTTTGTTCATGACAATTGTTGACTTGTTTTAATAGATTACATTTCATATATTAATTCAAAAATTTCCGTGTTCATTTACCTACCACACCGAAAGAAATTTAGTTGAAATATTAATAAAAGTTATTTTTTATTTCCCCAAAAGTATTTTTTGGAGTAAAAAAGTAAAAATTTGTTCGAAAAAAAAATTGCTTTTTATCAAGCAAATTATGATAAAAAGCATTTACCATAATTTTTAAAAATTTCAATGCATTTTCGAGAAACAAAATGCTAAATCTAAAATGGCAACACTGAATACTATCCAAGTAAGTCCAATCATATATGTATGTTTATTATAATCGATTACAAGTTGTAAAAGTTTTTACATTATTTCCTGTATTTTCATAAGCGCACTACTTTGAAACAAAATATATAATTTTCTGATTTATTTTATAGCATAATTTTAGGCGACAATATTATCGAATAATATAAAAATCGGATAAGTTCTACAAAAATACTAACATTGGCAATACATAATTGGTGCTGATATCCTTTACAATCATCCATCCTGATTTTGTAAAAACTTGATAATTTTTTGTGGAATTAATCAAATCTAAATCAAATAATTGATAATGTTTTCTAAATAATAACTGATATCTTTCTTAGGATGCACATGTTTAACAAAAATCTGCAAATCTTTAACAATCAGCATCTTTTGAGAGTAATCGTACTGTTCTATTCCAAAAACATAAATTTTAAAACACCAATTGACTTAAAATGAGTTTTAGTTCGTTTGTCAGTACGTGTAAACATTGTACCAAAATTATGCACATTATTTATAGCCTTTACCATAAATATATATTCTTCAATTTTAAATAAGTCTCTGTCTGTTGAAATCTACTTTCTGAATCCCCATATATGTAACTTACAAACAGGATTGTGAAAAATACAATATTTGTACTTTTACAATATCCATAGCAAAGGATAAATCTCTTCAGCGATATATGTATGTGCGTGTATCATGGCTTAATTGTTTTTAATCGACCCTCCTTCTGTCTAATTCGTTTACGAATTGTTATACTCTATAAAATAGTTCGTTACTAATAAAAAAAATCTGCGCAAATGAGTTTTTTACTTTTATAAATCGCACTAGCAACTATTTCAAGGAGCAGTTCATAATTCAACCTAGATTCCATGTAGGACTCATCTAAGAAAATATTATTTATTAACTCACATAGTATTAACAATTGTTACAATCGGGTTCAAGTTTAAGGTGAATATAAATTTAAAATAAGAAAATAACTGATTGTGGGTCCATATAAAATTTACTATAAAACTTACTTTTTTGATATAATGCCGTGAAATAAAAACATGTTTTAAAGGAAATTATAAAATTAAAAGTTATCTTATGAACTCCCACAAATGCATGTCAAAATTTATAAATTTTAAAAACTTAAAATTAATATAGTTTAATATTTTTTAAATGCCCATTTTTCACCTTCAAATTTTAAAATGGATGTCAACAAATAATTATTCTATGTTTACAATCTATGAAGTTATTAGCACATATTTTCCGTTAATGCAATCAATGTTAATATAAAAATTTGCTGTATTGCCCTACAAGTAAGATTGTCGGATAAAGTGTCGTTGAGCTTTGAAGATCTGCTGATATAATTTCTTGTATTTCACTAATTCACACTAACTAAAACCAATGAATGAATTTTATTAGTAAGTAAACACAAATGTTATTTATGTGACATAATAATACAAAGAAAAGATATTTAAACAATTTAAAAGCTAAATATTTAACATAAAATAAAAAAGAAAACCTTATGAAAAGAAAATAGTAACAAAAAAAAAAAAAAGAATACAGGTATCAATAAATTAGAAAGAAAATATTAAAAAAAAAAACATAAAGTGTAACAACAATAAGAGAATTTAAAAATTCTATACACTGACAAGCATTATACTCGTGCATGTAATACAAAAAATACAATAACAATTGTATTGCAAAGTCTTAAACAATATATTAGTACAGAAACGTATTCGTATTAAACAAATATTTACATACATACATACATATATTTATTAAAATGTCTTTATTTAATAAATAGTAAACTATTACATGCACATACATACATACAAATACACATACATACATATACATGTATAATGTTTGTGTTTGTGATATGAGTACATACTTCTTTTAGTTAATAAATCTAGTAATGTGAAGGATCAAATATAAACAAAAAAAAAACACAAAAATTATATAAATTATATTAACTTTAAAATAAAACAAAAATACTGAATAACTTAAATAAAATAATGATAAAAAACAATTATTTATTAGTTATAGTTAAATCTATCTGATAAAAAAAGAAGACAAAATAAATCAAAGGCGAAAGTATTTAGTGATGGTTTTTTAAAGCAAATATTTCGCTTTTGATAGAAAATTCAAAACAATCATTTTGAAAAACAAAACAAAAATTTAGAAGTATTTTAAGAAAATATTTAATTATAAATGACATGTTATGTATTTAAAATATTTAGCTAAATTTTCAGTTTTTCTAGTTTAAGAAACAAATATTTACTGCATAAAATGTGAAAAGATACAAATATGAAAATAATAAACCCATTAACAAAAGAATTTCAACAATAATAAAAAAAAAATACAATTAATACAAAACAAATAAAGAAAAAAATAATTTTTTAAACAAAATTATTTTCTAAAGGCCAAATTTTTTCTTGCGTTTTTTATTTATAAAAAATGAATACTACTGCTAAATAGAAACTGAAAACCATTTACTGGGCCAATACATATGTATGTATGTACACAAACAAAAGAAAAACATAAAAAAAAACTATAAAACAATTGTAGCAAAAAAGGGATAATGTAATTTTTTAAATAAAATTTATTATAATTATTAATGTTTATTACTATTGTATTTATGTAATATGAAATTTAAACAAAACATGTGCATTGTATTTAAAATATACTTAAACAGGAGGAAAAACCAACAAAACAAATCTGAAATATTCTTTAGAATTAACTTTCCATAACACATATTTACTTAGAAGTGAAAACAAGATAAATAAACAACATCAACAACAAAAACCAAGATGACGATAAAGATGAAAACTAAACAAATTATTAAACAAAAACAAATAAAATAAAATAAAAAGAATATAAACTTGTACATTGCAAATGGAAAAATACGTGTAAAAAAGCAATTGTAAATGGTGCCTTAATTACGGAGTTACTTTCCAAACAAATTCCAACATCTTAACAAAACGATTTGTTGAACTTTCCAAAAGAACAAACAAAAAAGAAACATTTTCCTTTAGACTTCATTTCAATTCCAGCCTTTAAAATCCATCAACACAATCTGGCTTTAAGTCTTAATCTAACACTTTGTCTTTTTAACTGTTTCCAAATTCACAGCCATTCTAACTTTTACAATTAATAGCCAAGTTTTCAGTCGGAAAACCTTGTTCGTCACAATTTCTTACTTTCGACCAAAAATCACACAGCATTTTTCCAATTTCCAATTATCCCTTTTTAATACATACTACAAATGTTGGACATTTTTGTAGCGTTTTTAATTTAATTTGCAAAGAAAGTATTCCGCAATAGCCACAATTTATCCCAAGAAAACAAAATAATGAACAACCAAAAATTAAATTAATTAAAACATGATGCCTAACAAGGTTCAATTCATTTAAATTATTCTTTTATTAATATCAGTCAAATAATAATGAAGAAATACATAAATTTAATAAAAGTAGTTGCACCTAAAACATAAAAGTAGAAACAAATACAAATACTACACACACACACACACACATATATCTACAACAAAATACAATTTTAAAATATAAATACGTGTAATATTTTTATTATACTTGTACATATTTTTTATATGTATGTAGGTATTTGGTTTTAACATAATTTGGTTAAGTTTTTGTTTTTGTGATTTTAATAATATGTTAAATGAAACATACTCAAGGCTAATAAGTCAGTGCAACTAAATACATTTTTTAAACGATCTAGTGCAGGTTGTAACATCTATGCCTGGAATAGCAATCGTAATTCAGAAATATAATCATACACCTTGAGTGTATTTTTTTTTTACTCCATTTACCCCTAAAACTATACTATGACAAATTAGAAACTGAGTTTTTGATGGAGCTTTTTATCAGCCATGTCACAGAATTTAATTCCGTTCGTAATTGGAATTAATTCCGTTTTTTTGCTTCTATAGAAAAAGCAAAACGAAAAATTTTTTTCAGAATGAAACCTCTTTTAATTTGCAATGTGGAATTGTAATTTTAAGCATTTCTAGGTTTCATTCCGAAAAAATTGTTCGTTTTACTTTTATATAAAAGAAAAAAATCGAATTAATTCCACTTCCGAACGGAATTAAATTCTGTGACATGGCTGTATATAAATGTTTGTTGCTATTTTGTTATGTCAAAAGTCATTTTTCGTTTAGCGTTTATAAAGTTGTATTTTTACGAAAACCGCTGTAAAAGAGGCGTTAGTAAATTATTCAATTTCCAAACTACACCTTATTTCCAACGATATAATTGAGATAATTGCAATGGGTTTGTTTCACATCAATTAAACCAAATTATTTTATTAGTTTTTATTTACTATGAAATTAGCCACAGTACAACTCCGATAAAAAACCAGAATGCGCGTCTGCACATGTAAAATTTAAAAAAAAAACGTTGTTTTTTTTTCTTCTAACGTATACTTTAGGAATTTGTTAGTGCAAAAATGGTTACAATTTAAATAATAAAGTTGTGCAACCTGTTTTGATATGAGAAATACCTCAAAAATGTTTTCGAAAAGCAACTTTTTGTTCATTCTCTTGGAGCCAAAATGACCGAATAATAAATTTCAAAATATCTTTTTCCAATAATATTCTAAAAACAAACGAATTTTTGTTTTGACGAATTTGATCAATAACGATTTTTAATCGCTGGTAGGTAACTGAAGATCTTGTTACAAATTATTTTCGGATTTTGCTCATTTTTAGCACAACAATAAATATGCTTCGTTTATGTGGTATTCTTACAAAATTTCGTCATACGGAACACTTTAACACATATTAGGGTATAACCTAATTTTGTTTAAATCATTACGTGGTAGTTACTAATATAGTAATAACAGAAATCTTTTGCTAGGAAAGCATTTTTTAAAACTATCGAATACATATTAAAGATACAAAATTTGCCTGCGAAAAAGTAAAATTGTTTTTTATTCTTTGCAATGATTTTTTTAATATTTTCGAAAAGTTTTAAACATAATTTTTTGAGCTTAAGGCCAGATTTACAAAGTTTTTAAAATTCCATTTTATTTCCAATTGTGGGAAATTGCTGTTATATTGAAAAATATTTTGTTCTATTTGAAAATATTTGTTAATTTTGTTAATTTTACCTGAAAATGCTACAACACAATGAAGTAGCGAAATATTAGAAATAAAATATAATATTAAATACTTTGTAAATCTTAATTTTAAATTAGATTGAAAAGTAATAAAAAAAGGGCGAAAATAGCAGGCAGTACATTTTTTTAAGTTTAAAAATTAATATGAATTAGTCGCATAATAGCCAGTTCCAAATATTGCAGATATTACAATATATTTTTAATCTGCTAAGAAATTAAATATTCCAATTAATAGATTAGCTTTAAAAATTACAGCCGTAGAAATACAAAAATTATTTGTTTCAAGTGACAATTGGTTATCTATATCGAAAAGATAAATACGGTGTAAGACTTCTAAAATAATCAGTAGTGAAGTTGTCATACCAAACTGTTTCAGTAGCGTTGTTCAAAAACATTACAAAAATTATATTTGAGCACAATCTAACTCCTGATGTTATTCTAAGTGCAGATAAAACTAGTAAAGCTCAATCAATATAGTAAAAATTTTGAATTGCGCTAATGAATCTAAAACAAAAAATATTAAACCTCTACGTCTTGGAAGGGCAATAATAAATTACATATAAAAAAAACATTGTATGTAAATTATATTCATTTAAATAAATAATTTTTATAAATGAACACTTTATTAATCCTTTATAATACCTCAAGTTAGTAAAATCTACAAAAGATAACGAATTTTTTGATTTTACGAATGACCCTGACAATATTGTGATTTGTTTGTACTTATATATACTTCACTGACTGCAAAGAGGGTGTATAAAAAAAAAACGTTTCAAAAATCTTGCAATCCCTAAAGTATACTATACATAACTTTACTGAGTCTATGGAGAATTGTACTGTAAGCAAAACCAAAATTTAATTTTTTATAATTTCAAGACTAACTGCCGTATTTATAAAACATAAAGTAGGCTTCAAGTGTGCTTTAAGACAAAATGTTCATACAAAATTTTCTTAAAGTAGACTTGAAGTCTACTTAAATTATTTATAAATACGGCAGTTAACATATAAACAAAAACACAAATTAAAGCGTATACTACATACATACATACACACATATACATAAGTAAGGTATTTTAGATATTCTTATTTTGAAAATCCATAAAATTGAAAACATTTAAAGAAATTATACATAAATATAGGAAAAATAATATACAAAATTAGTATAAAAAGATGGTAAATGTAGAACGTTTGTTTAGAACTGGGTGATGTGTTTGTTGTTCACAAAATAAAGCAATTTATATGCGAATAAATTTTCTAATACGACTCTTACATTTTGGCAATTAAATAATTTTTTAATTTTATATAACAAATACAAATAACAAAAACAAATAATGACACAGACAGTATTTAACTATATAAAGGTATAAGAACTCAATAAAATCTGTTCTGTTTTTTACAAAATAAAATGTAAATTTTTAAAATTATTGAGTGATAAGTGTGGGGTTATTTAGCGAAAAGCCTTTCTTTAGTTATCAGGTCATACATTTTGAGCTATTGAATGAAAGTTAGTATTTTACTCACTGTAACCGGTGGCAAAAATTTTAATAATTTTTACTTTCATTAAAAAATAATTCGTTTTATGTTTAAAATGAAAAAGTTTTTAATTATTTACAATTTATATCATTGAAATTCCACATCTGATTAAAGAGTTATGAATGTTTAAGTTTAAGTTGCTTTAAAATATCAATATTCGCATGTAAATTGTCTTAACTTTTTTTTAGAATGACAAAAAAAAAAAAACGAACGGAAACCACGAATTTCAGAGTTAATAGAACTGTTTTATTATAAAACATTGTTGGCAACAAATAAAAATTTAATTTAAAGAAAAAACTTCACAAAACAGAATAATATAAATTAATTAAAATGAAATGAAATTTTTTAATGACACGGTTTCTAATCTAATTAAAATAAAGCAACAAACAATTAACAAACAATACATATACATATAGTATATGAAATTAATATTAAAATTATTATTAAATAATAAATATTTATTTACAAGAAGAAATATATAATTAATAATAATAATATAAAATACATTTAAAAACGTGGTTAATAAGACAATATTGTTTAAAAATTGGTATTAAAACTTATTAAGTATTTAAAACTAATGCATATTTGAAAATAATAAAAAAACATAATAATTAAAAACAAGATAAACAAAAAAAGCATCTTTTAGATGTATTTAGCAACAAAATAAATGTGAGGAACAACAAACTCTTACAAAATGAAAAACAATCCACATTTAAAATGATACAAACAAATTTAATTAAATTAAGAAATAAAAAAAGTTTTAAATTAAAAAAAAAAAAATATTAAATTGCAAGGATTTCAAGACACTTATAAAAAAAAACATATTTAAATTATAAACTTAGAACACATTTATTACAAAAAAACAAAAATATTTATTAATTAAAGAAAAACATGAAAAAGAAAAAACTGAACAATCGGGATCAACTTGTATTATATATTATAAATATATATATATATATATAATTAATTTAAAAATCACTTATGTAAGTATAAAAAACAAAATTATGATGTTAAACAAAAAAGAACAACTAAATTTATTAATAAATCAATTCCAAGTAATTGTCAAATTTTATTGTATTTATATATGAGAATCACAATTATGTATTTTACTGTGCCAAACAAAACAAAACAATATAAAAATAAATAATAATAAAAATATACAAAAATAAAACGTTTTTGTTTCACATTCACAAACACTCTAAAATTCATGCATTTTAATGGCAAATTTACACTTTTTATAATTAATTACTTTAAATGTTTTTTACATTTAACAATTTAATGTTTTACAAATAGATTCTAAATGTAAAGTAGAGTATCGTAGTTGTTTTTCAAATTATCTATTTTATTTCTGCACGCCACTCACAAAAAAAAAGCATATGATAGAAAAATTCAGAAATTATTTATTTAATTAACAGGTTTGGTAAATTATGATCCATTTCAATAAAGTTATTCTCTTAATTTTCTTTCAAAATTTAAAGTATGTATTCTGTTGGGGCCATTGTACAACCAATAATGTCATGCTACAATCGAATATATGCTTTAGAACCGGGCTTCGATCAGTATCCGTGCATACTTTGAGCAAATATTATAAGAGAAAAATGTGTACGAAATCGTAATACAACACCTAGGACGTCTAAGTTATTGGAAAAGGTCTAAGAAATGTAATTGATATTTGAAACCCACCCAGAAATATTATTCACCAAAGCAACAGTAGTCTCCTGTTTGAGATGAAATTTTAAAATGGAATTCAACAAAAAATCACCCATGTAAAAACTTGATGTAAGACACATCAAACATGATGTGAAAGGATAAGGCCGAATATTATAGGAATGTTCTAAATGTTGCCTTTTTTATAATTTTGGTTACTAATTTTCAAACTGGTTGTTTTAACGTTTTCCACTTGATCTTAGCTTCGAATGTATTTAATTAAAATATGTATAAAATATAAAAATGTCTATAAACAAACGTATATATATATATGCATGTATGGATTAAACAAAAATACAATCGTTTATTTTTGACAATTGGTAAAATATTCAATGCATATCGGACTGTGTTTGAAAACATAATTTCTAAATTTCTCCGCTTATTTAGAAAAATAACTTTACACAATAATCTTTCTTGAACTAACTATTATACTAAAATTATTGGTGATATTAAAAATGGTATGAGCGGAACTATAAAATCGAGTGATTTACTGTCACAATATGTACAAAAGATTAACTGTAGGAGCTCATACTCTTGTTGATTATGAAGATTATTAAAGCTTTTACTTTGGAAGGATACAAAATAGAAAAATATATTTTATAATTTTTCGTAACTTTTGAAAATGACCCAAAAATAGAGTATTGAAAGTATTGTCATTAAGAAACAAAAAAGTCACATTGACTTTTCTTCTTCTTGCAGAGTTTGCTGCCCGCTCAAAACCCTAAGCAGGGGAACGAATTTTGTAAAAATAGTCAAAACAAAAACATAACAATCTTTAATTACGGTAACATTTTCATGGGCTTTCAAATCAAAAAAATAAAAATAAAAATTGTGAAATACAATGAAATCTATAAATATTTGTTCTTGTTACGAAATGTACACAGTTTTGCACCCCAGTGTCCATGTTATGTAACTGCCGTATCGAAAAACTTTTCGAATGAAATGTGTGGAATGAAACAAAAATGCCATAAAGTAAATTAAACAGCTGTTTATCTCACAAAACTGTGACTGTAACGTTTTTTGGCGAGTAATTGCTGCCACGTAAGAAAATTAGTCGTTAGTTTACAGAAAAAGTGTGTCTTTAAAAAGGCTGTGAGAAAAGTTACCGCTTTGAACTGTCAAATATACTCACAAATAAAAATGCGGCATGATATAATTTAAAAAGGTTCAAATCGCAATGAATAATAACACATACATTCTATACATACATTATATTGTATGTACCACTTTAACAATTTTCTTTTAGCAAAAAATTTTCTTCTTTTTATTTTATTGCAAATTATTATGTAAACAACAAACATTAAAGTCGTACTATACATTACTTTGTATAGACGACTGTTGTATTTTTGCAGCCGTCGTTAAAAAAATTTAAGTTTTAGTACGTTTGTTCGCCGTCAACGATATTTGTGATTTGGCTTTGAGTTGTATATTATGACATTTCCAACGTAACGACGTAATTCCTTTTCATAGTTTTCGACATGAGTTTCAGACACATATTTTTTCTCACTTTTCGAGAAACGGTGGAATATTTTGTTTCACATCTTTTCGACGCGAGAAGTTTTTACTAAACTTACAGAACATGGGTACAGATGTGGTTTTGAGAAAACTTAGGAATTAAGAAAAAAAAACATAGTTTATCAATTATTACTAATTTTTCGAGCTTGAGGTCTTTTTTTTAAATATAAAAAAAAAATTTTTTATATTTAAAAAAAAAAATTTTTTATATTTAAAAAAAAGACCTCAAGCTCGAAAAATTAGTAATAATTGAAATAATAAAGGTCGAATAAAAATACATATTCATATGTTTATCATTTCATTTTTTCTGATCGGGTTTTACTAGTTGCGTAATATTTCAAATGAAGGAAGAATCAAATTTTTATATACATATACATACATATAATTGTATATGTATATACAACATAACTTTAGAAATATGGACATGAGTAACTGACGACAGATAGCTTTTAAATAATTAGTAAATTATAATTAAAAATAATTTAATACGTACATATTAGCTATCAAGTCAGCTCCGAACTTTATCAAACCCTCGTAAAATTGACCTTAGAAAATGAGCACATATGTATAACAATTTTAATGGGATCAACACATTGGAAAATCGGATTTTTTTTTTGTTTAAAATCGTATTAAAAATTAAATTAATGAATTAAAATCTAATTGTTTAGACACATAATAATATTAAACAAAGAAAAAAAAAGAATTTATAACAATTTCTACAAACAATTTCTAAAAAGCTTAAATTTTTATTTAATGGTTAATTTATATTTAAGGGTAGAATTTAAAATAAAAAGTGTATCTGCAATGAGCTTAAAATAAAATAAACATAATAAACACTTACACATATTTATAAATTATATATATATTTATTACAACAATTAATTATTAACAATAAAAAGCAAAGAATATAATATAAAAAAATGATTGTGTTATTTTTTTAAGAGACTGGTTTATCATGTATTTTAAATAAAATTTATTATTTAGTTTTTCATACATGACATACAACACACATAAACATAACATATACATACATACATACATATATGTATACATAATTTTAAAATAGAAAACATACATTTATTAAAAAGAGAAAAAAAAAGCAAAATACTACTTTAAAATAAATAAATAATTTATTACTAGTACACAAATGATCACATAAGTATGTAATTGATTAATTAATTTATTTATTTATTTATTGGTGAGAATATACCTAAACATTTATTAATTAATTTAATTATTAATTTATAGTGCCAAAAACAATGGTTTAATTGAAACAACAACAAGCAAAAAATAACATAACAAATTTATATTATAAGAATTTATTACTAATAAATGATAAAAATTAAATATTAAAAGTAATAATAAATAATAAAGATAAATACATACAACTAAAAGCAATATTTGTATTTTAACAATTTTTGGAGAAATTTTACAAGATACGAGTACATGCATACTTACAAAATTATATATTTTATTTTGTTAAAACAATAATTTTAAGTAGACAACAATTATATTAATATAAAAAATAATTTTGTTAATTATTTTACAATTCAAAAAGGTTAAGAAAACTTATTAAATTCTGTTAAACAATTTGAGACTGAGTTTTTTTCAAAAATTTTGTTTGCTAATTATTTAGTTAATTTTTTTTTCTTCACATAATATTTTGCAACAAATTATTACAAATATATAATGTTTATTATTATTAAATGAATTTTCATAATTAAGTAATTAATACATACATATATCCCAAAACTAAAACCAAAACCCAACAAAAAAAAATAATTTGAAAATCTAAAAAAATACTCGTATTCACCACCACACTCAAAAAAAAACCCAACAAACACCCATACACACTTTAGTAGAAATAAAATTAATTAATTAACTGAAAAAAAATACATAATAATAATAACAAAAATGTAGTCAAATCATAAAAAAATTAAAAAAAAATCAAATGATTATTCTATGTAGCATGACAATATAATAATAACAGTATAATTATATATATATTTTAATATATTATTTATAAACCATTCCGATTATTTAAATTGCCTTTTTTACGTTTTTCTGCATTTGTTTTGCCGAATCATATTCATTCATAAATATTCATTTAAATGATGAAAAAGTAGCAACAACTGCAAAAATACATACATACATATTATTCAATCAATGCAAATACAATTGATATGTGTGTTTAGTATATGATTAAGTTTTAATGAATAATATACATACATACATATACAGACACACGTGCAAACATACATATTTATTATAAAATAATATCAAATTAACAAACAAATACAATTAACAATTTTTTCATATACATACATACATTCACATACCAATAACAAACAAACAATTTACATAAAATACATAAATGGTACTCAATTATGCAAATAAAAATAACTTTTAAAATAAACAAAAAAAAAAAAAAACAAAAAAAAAACACACATCAACAACAACATCAAACCCAAAGAAAGAAAAAACAAGTAAATAAAACAAAAATTATATAATTATTAATTATAGGAATTTTATGTAACGTTCAATTTGTTGGATTCAAAATAAAAAAGAAAATTTGTGGTTTTATTATAACATAAAAAATAACAACTGAGTTTTATTCACTGAACTACTTTATGTACTCGTACGAGTAAATATGTAGTCCCAAGCCACTGAATTGTACTCTGGATTACACAGCTGACAAAAGGATCATTCAGTAATATCATGGCAAGGACCCAGTACCTTTGCTTTAGCTTAACAAGTTCTCCTCGTTATCTAAATTAAATGCAAATTCCGCCGTAAGTCAAGCAAACTGAAGCAATTGTTTATATCGAGATAAAACTTAACACGAAAAATATTTATATGCACAGAAAGAAGTCACCAATGGCCGAATTCGCAGTCTTTAGTTAGCTAATGACAAAGGCTTAACTAATGATTCTTTATTCGCAATGCTTAGTTTGCCATAAGAATAACAAGTAATAGTTAAACAATAGTTAGTATTTTAGTTTACCAATAGTTAACTAATGACCGAGAATTCGGCCATAAATGTCACTAAATTTATGGATGATATTTTCAGTGGCGGATTTAGGCCTGCTCCCTTCCTAGGCACTCTTTGACATGCCGCCCTTCTTTTTGATTATACAGAAGTTATAATAAAAAACCATATAATTTTTAAATACGTAAATTAATATGTATTAATTTTTATTAATTTATGTAGATACACACACATACGTTTTTCAATTCACATGTAATTATATATGCATGTATGTCATATCAGTCTTATTTTTCATAGATACATATTTAAATTTTTTATGCATGCATAAAAATTTGTTTATAATTTTCAAACAAAAAATTTGTGTAGAACGCACATCTTCAGTATTTGCCAATGAATCTTCGAGTTGATAATGTAAATGAATGCATTCATTTGCTAATATCTCTTCTAGATCACCAGGATACTTTTTGGCGAGTTTATTTGCCTGACTTTTTAACTCAGTTGTATCTATTTTATATAAATTATCAAAAAAGCTGACGTTTACAAAAAGCTTTTCATATGCGTTTTTACGTTCGGATAACTGTAAACTCAGAGTATCCAAAATGGGATAGTAGTAATTTTTGTACAAAAATTTTCTTGTCCAGAAAATTGTGCTCTTTCACTAACCCGTGATTCATCTGACTAAAGTTTTCTGTTTTTTATGCGACGAGTATCATAATGATAACAATCCTGAAGCGCTATCTGGGCTTTGGCTTTTTCTTCAAATTGCTTATTTCTCATATCCTGAAGAAATGAGGCTAGAGAATCGTAAATTTGGTGACATATGATAAATCAGCATGTGATCCCTGTAGTTTCTTACTAGCAGCATTAAAACGGTCTAAAATTACATTCCAAACAATGACTAGAATAGCTGTTTCTAGATGCTGTAATTTAAAACAAAACTTAGCCAAATCAATTTTCGAAATTGAATTGCCTTACATTCTTTGTTGTGCATGAGCCCGGAAAGGTTTCTAAGTTGGTAGGACCATGCCTACTTTAACGCCCACTTTTTTTTAAATTGATTAATTGCTTCTGCATGGGTTTTAGAGATTTACTTCAAATAAGTTGTATACACATCTTACTGAAGGCGAGGTAAAAAAATGTTATGAGCCACGCCATTTTCATGCCCCATCTCAAAAAATAAATGTTTCTATGTATGTACTTTTTAGAATCGTAAACTATGTATTTGATCATGTGATTATCTTTGGCAAAGTTGTTGTGCATGAGCTCGGGAAGGTTTCTGAGTTGGTATGAACACGCCTACTCTAACGCCCACTTTTTTTAATTATTTACAACGCCTGCCAGGAAGACCAGACCGCTGAACCGATCTTACTAAAACTTTGACGGGATATAACTAATTGGTCGATTATGTTAGCAACCAAACTGGAGTTGGGTTGCCAATAGGCAACACAACTGACATGCAAGCTGTTATTATGTAAGGCAACTTTCGTGTTTAATCTGTTTTTCGAATTATCGAGTAGAAAACAAACATTTATATATTAATAATATAAATAGTTTAACAACAAAATAACTAACATTTAAAATTTGCCACTTAAAATAAAAATCAAAACAACCACAAATTCTCGGTTGCCATGTTCGGCAACTGAAGTTAACACCTTACAGTTGTCTGTTGCCATCTGTAATATATTTTTGGCAACTGTCAACTCCACTGAGATTCGGTTACCATCCGTAATTGACCCATAAGACTCCAGCATTAATAAGAATACTTTTTTCGACTGCCTACTTTTTATCAAAGTGAACAAAATCATTAAAATTACTCAAAATGAATTGAATATTTGTGTAATGCCTTTCTTTCAAATTAATTTTAATGGTGGCGTAGTAACGCGAGCAAATGCCATCTAGTATATATTATAAAAGACAAAAATTGGTTAACAAATTTTAAAGTTATTAAGTATTCCCTAGACCCAGATATACGTATTTCAGACCACTTCAATAAGAAATATAGAAAAAAAAATAAATTTCGAAATTCATGTCAATTAAATCAAAAATTTATATGAATTGGGCCAAAATTATCCCAAACTTATGAAAACCGTTAAAAACACTCTGAATTTGCCGTTAATATTATGCTTTCATTCTAATATTTTCAGAACGTATTTCTAATACAATTCATAGAACAACCCTACAGTCAGAGACGGGCAAAATTCACAATTTTATTGTTTAGACACTCTAGTGTGCATTGTTTGAATGTTGTTTACCCAAATTAATTAAAAGTTGAAAATGTAAGATAAGTTCAGATAAGACGTTAAGATATCTGGAATTTTCCCAATATAAAATCTGAATTAAAAAATTCACCCGTACTATTTCTATAGATAATTTTTTCGTTCTGAATCAACTGCATGACTCCGTTGTTAAAACTTTTGTGTTTTTGGAAAAATACAAAATTTATATACATATTTACATATACATATATATAAAAAAAAGTTAAAACTATTCTATCTCAACGAATTATACAATTATTTCCCAAATTTTACTTAGTGGAATAAAACAACAGACGTTTATTGACTTTTGACCGATTGAAACTATATGTATTAATTAATTGTTACAGGCACGAATCCTATTGAAATTTATTGATATTGGTTCATTATTTCACTTAGCTCCCACATAAATGACCTCCAGAAATAGCAATTTATCGGTCTTAAATGTCCAATTTATATATTTAGTTATCAGTGTTGCCAGAAAATGAATTTCAATATGCTAAAACTTGAAAAACTAAGTGCTAAAATGTTCTACAGAAGAAAAAATAAGTGCTAAATTTTTTCAATGTAACAATACAATTTTTATTTGAAATGTTACTAATATAAATAATAGTGTTTTCTAATTATGTTCATAACAATTGTTGACTTGTTTTAATAGATTACATTTCATATCTTAATTCAAAAATTTCCGTGTTCATTTACTTACCACACCGAAAGAAATTTAGTTGAAATATTAATATGTAAAAGATATTTTTTATTTCTCCAAAAGTATTTTTTGGAGTAAAATAGTAAAAATTTGTTCCAGAAAAAATTTGTTTTATCAAACAAATTATGCTAAAAAGCATTAAGCATAATTTTTAAAAATTTCAATGCATTTTCGAGAAACAAAATACTAAATCTAGCACTGAAAGTGCTAAAATGGCAACACTGTTAGGTATCCACACTCATTTGGCAACTAATAAGTTTAATATCACATTTAAAATCACAGTTAAACATTTTTTGGAATATTGCTTAAATAATGCATTGAAAAATAAATTTATCTCACATCTTAACCATTTAGATTTTATTTTCAAGAAAATACTAACTCTAGTTTTTTGCTCCCTGAAGAATTAATTTTTTTAAATTGGATCTATTTGACTTTATTAACTTGTCCTTATCTAAGCCTAGTTAATTAATCCAATTTTAATATTTTCCATCATTAATGTTGCAATCTTAGATCAGCCAGTATTAAACGACGTAATTTTGTTATCACATGTTTCTATGACTAAAGTAAAAGGTACTTACATATGTACGAGTATGTCACAAATATGTATGTATGTACACATGTACATTAGGGTGGCCCCCCCAAAATAAAGTTGCAGTGTTCCCGACTAATATGAAAATTTGTTTCATTTTAAGACTACGTTTCGCAATTTGTTTTGTCCTGGGGTCAATATTTTGTGAGCTGGATCAAAGGATAAAAAGGTCCTTTTTAGAGGTCTTTTGATTTTTTTTCACATTTCATCCAAAGGAACTATATGTAAATTTGGTATCATATAAAAGGTTTTTGAGAGGCGCATTAATTTCAGTAAATTCTATGAAAAAATAAAAAAAATAAAATTTTGTCTGAAATTTTCAAAATTTTTGAATTTAAAAATTTTTTTTTAGTTTTTGATAACCCATTGAATGCGTCTCTCAAAGACCTTTCATATTTACATATACATAGTTCCTTTGGAAGAAATGTAAAAAAAATCAAAAAACCCGAAAAAGTACATTTCTATCCTTTGGTCCAGCTCACCAAATATTGACCCCAAGACAAAAAAATTGAGAAACGTAGTCTTAAAATGAATCAAATTTTTATATTAGTCGGGAACATCGATACCTTATTTTTTCTCCATACAAACGGGGCCACCCTTATGTACATATTTAAATATTCACACCAATTTTTGTTTATTTGTTTTATGAATTGGATTTCTCTATTAAATGATATTTTTTTTAATATTTTGACGATAAGATTTAACGCAGATAAGGAAACACCACGTTTCCCACGTTATCATCTACCAAAATCGTACATTTGCACATACTTTGTGTACTTTATACATTTCACACAATTTATTTCTGATTAGAAATTTTGTATAATTTAAAAATTATTATTATTATTATGATGATAATTGGATAATCAATTGCTACTTATTTCGCAACAAAATTTTCTTATAAATTAACACTTTAACAACGTCATTCAAATTATTCCCATAATTGGAGATTTACAAATATATTTCCATAAATACTTAACATTTTAAAGATAAACCCCCTTATTCAAAAACGATTATTAAATTTAACAAACGTTTATTAAGCAAATTTTTATATGCTAATATGTCTTAATAAACGTTTGTTATACCCTACACCACCATAGTGGGGAGGGTATATTGGATTTGTGCTGATGTTTATAACGCCCAGAAATATTGGTCCAACACCCACCTTAAAGTATACCGATCGACTTAGAATCACTTTCTGAGTCGATTTAGAGATGTCGGTCCGGTTGTCCGTCTGGCTGGCTGTCTGGCTGGCTGTCCATGTAAAGCTTGTGCGCAGAGTACAGGTCGTAATCTTGAAGATATTTCGATGAAATTTGGTACGTAATATTTTTTCGGCCCAAGGATGGATGGGATTGAAATCGGTCCATTATTTCACTCCATAATCTCATTTAGCACATTTACCATTAATCTTTAAACAAATTCTCTGAAGTCGGATATAAGTCTCAGAATCAACAAATAAAAGTTTATATTCGTGTGTGCCGAATCTTATATACCCACCACTAAATCACCTATTATGGGGTAAACTTCAAAAAAGATTGTATTTATTTATTTTATTTTAGTAGAATTATATCCCAATAACGATATTTAGAATAATTTTATGCATATTTCCAGTTATAAACAATATTATATAATTGTCCCTTTCTTTCAAAACTGCACTTTGTTTATATTTTTGCAGAGTGCAACATAAAGCGGATTACTTTAACACATAATAAATTAAATAACAAAAATCCCTGGGAAACTGATTTTGGCTTTCTGAACGTCACTATTCTTACCTCAGTATATTCTGTGGTTATTCTCGGAAGTGAAGCTTGTATTGCAAATTCTTTCACAAAAGCCGATGATAGTATAATTTTTACATATTTATATGTATAAAATTTCGGTTCGATATGGATGTTTATAAAGGAGTAGTCCCCATAAGGGAGCTAATTATTATGGGCCAATCATCATGAAATTATGTACGTTGATTTGAATGTATGTACATATATGTGAGTTATTTGTATTGAATTTCAACTTGATAGTGATATTTTTAAGAGCTACGGTCAAATATGGACCGATCATCACGAAATTTGGGACGACGAATTTAAACTTGATAGTGAATTTTATAAGAAATTTATGTGCATTTACGTGGTTTTTTGAAGTGGACTTTACATGGAAACTATAGTCAAATATGGACCAATCTTCATAAAATTGATTATGAATATTTTCATATACATACTTACATACATATGTATGTATAAACTATTTATCTCGAATTTAAACTTGATGCTATTGTTTATATGAGATTTAAGCGCATTTATGTAAGTGATTTCCGTAAGTGGACTTTATTTGGGGGCTACGGTCAAATATGAACCAATCGTCATAAAATTGAGTATGACGATTTTTATACACATATGTATGAACTATTTGTGTTGAATTCCAACTTGATAGTGATGTTTATAAGAGCATTTTGTTGATTATGTGAATTTAAGTGATTTTTGGAAGAGGACTTTATATGGGGCCTGTGGTCAAATACGAACCGATCATCATGAAATTTGGTACGACGATTTTAATGTATGTTTGGATTATTTCTTATAAGTTTCAACTTGATAGTGATGTGTTTATATGGGTCTATGTCAAAAGATGGTCAGATGCAAACAAAATATCGTTTTGAAATTTCAATTTGTATAAAATTTATTTTTGCAGAATTTTGTATGGATATGACTTTTCTGTAGACATTTATGTACCATAAAGCCACATTGCGAAAAGACATTAGTATGGGGGCTTCGTGGACCGATTCTAACCGTTTGTAACAAAACTTATCCCTCTATAATAAAAATATTGTGTGCATGTTTTTATGATATTATCTGCATTATATTTGAAGAAAATAACAAAAAATATCTGAAAAATATCGAGGTTGTCTAAAACTTTAGTCTATAATTCGGATCATACTGGACAGATTTTTACCATTTTCAACAAAACCCAATATTTCGATGAAACAAAGAATGTTTTCTTTGTTATAAGTAAGTATTTTTTCGAAGCTATGTCGTGCCCTAAACAGGCGGACAGACAGACGGACATTGCTAGATTGTCTTAGAATTTTATAATTTCTACAACTAATAGTTAGATGTGTTACAAACGGAATGGCAAACGCAATAAAATCCCATCTTTTTGGTGGTGGGTATAAAAAGAGCACCTTAATGGTACTTCTACAAGTAATTTTCAAATTTTCTTCCATAATGGAGATTTTATGCTACCTTTACCGAAAGAAGTTTCTTGTTAATAAATTAATATTTTTTATTTATTAATTTTATTAATCACCCCTATCGTGAATAAAAATTACACATGAAATTTGTTCCCTTTTTTTTTAACATTGAATTTTAATAGAAAAAATGTGAAAAGGGAACAAATTTCATGTGGAATTTTTATTCACGATATGGATGAATATTAAATATAATGTAAAATCGGTGTATAAAGACTTAATGGTTTTGAATTTGTGGATTACAAATGCAGACTTTCAGTTACAATACATGGTATATTTTGATATTTTTATAATAAGTCAAAGAAGAGGATTCAGTGAGAAACCTTAAAACAAATGGTAAGTTTAAAATTTTCTAAATTAATAAATCTTAAAACATGAATGTAGCCACAAAGTTATTTATTAAATGTTCTACCTGATAATTTAAAAAGACCTTAAGTATTGACAACTTCATTTAATTACTCTACTTTGAGTTATTTTAACAACTCTACTAACAACGTGGGGAATTACGTAAACTCTAATCATAAATAAAATCACAATAGTTTTAAATGTCGCGTTGTAAAAGTGTGATCTGTACTAAGTAATATACGAGTACTGTTAAACAAACAAATACACATACTAAAATAAAATATAATATATTTTATACTCACACTTGTACAGTATCAGTTAGTTGATCGGACTAAATAATCAACAAGGTTTTTTTCAGTAAAATCGATCAGTTGTTGTAGAGCGGCCGACGGGTAATGAACTCTCAGTTTAAATAAATAAATATTAATCAGGCATCAATTAAAATACATATTTTTACGATACATGCCACAACATGCGAATTTTATTCTAGAGTCTAGACCAACAAATATATATTATAAGTTAAAATCCAAAACCAATTAATAACCGGTTAAATAAAAGTACATACATATAGACTGTAATATAAATATTCTACATGAACATGGAACCCGCTATAAACAGCATTTCAGCTACTGTAGATTTTAGTGCGTCGAACAATAAATCACCTGACGATCATAGCAGTGATAAAGATGAATTTACTTTGGACTCTATCCTCATACGTATTGGACAGTTTGGAAAATTTCAAATATTCATTTTTGTTCTCATTTGCATACCCATGATGTTTAATGCCATATTTTCAGTGACTTATGTTTTCACAGCCAGCACAGTGACTTATAGGTAAAAATAGTTTCTCTAAATTGTCATACATTACAATGTCAAATCGTTTGAACAGAAAAACTTCTTATTAGATGTAACATTACAGAATGTGATACAGCCGACAGCCGCTACGATGAACAGTGGACAGTGTTTTCAATACCCAATAAAAGTAATAATTTGGATCAATGTAAACGCTACATGAACAGATTGCAACAGAACACTACAACCATAGCTCCCAAAATCTACGGCATTACTGATCGCGATAGCGTTTATGAGGATGACAGTACTGTTTATGGTGACAATTGCAAAGCTGATAATTTCGATCAAAACCAAATCGAAATATGTAGCAGCGATACTTTAATATTTCGCGATAATGAAGTCACAATTTCAAACGACGTGAGTATGAGATAATTATCAGCCAAAGTCTACACTTTGTCTGTCAACTTTATATTGATTTTTATGCCCTACACCACCATAGTGGAGAGGGTATATTAGATTTGTGATGCTGTTTGTAACACCCAAAAATATTACTCCAATACCCACTTTAAAGTATACCGATCGACTCAGATGATTAACGATGTCCGTCCGTCTGACTGGCTGTCCATGTGAACCTTGTGCGGAGAGTACAGGTCGCAATTTTGAAGATATTTCGATAAAATTTGGTACATGATATTTTTGGCACTGGTTAAATTCGATCCAATATTTCACCTAGCCCCCATACAAATGTCTTCCCAAAATAAGAGTTTATCGGCAGGGTTTAAAAATGCTTAACTATTTTCAAGCACTACGTATGTGCTTAACTTTAACTAAGAGAAAATACACAAGCAAAAGCAGAGCACAAAGTCAAAAAACAAAAATAAAACTATTGACAGTAGCTTAACTATCAGATGTTATTTGCTGAGGCAGTCAGCCACAGCAATTCACTTTAAAAAATTTGCTTCTGCTTAAAACTTAGTTTTTGAATTTTTCTTTTATGCTTTTGCTGAGCTAAAAACTGAACGTTTGCTGTGCTGAAGTTAAGCAAGTCTTATTTTCGTTGTACACTGTGATAAATATTAGTTATGATAGGATAGAAAACTAATAATTATCAGAAACTGATGTTGTTTTGAGTGGCAGCGGCTGGGAATCGAAGCCAGGCCACAAATACCAACTCATGCTTAATGATCAAAGGCGCTAATCAATTAAGCTACAGCACCCTCATTTGAAGATATTATTAGTCATAGCTCCCATAGCCCTCTTTCCAAAATCACTTTAACAACCATAAATATCTTAATAATGTTAGTTCCAAATAAAATTGAACACAGATAAGTTTCATATATAAAGAAATCATGACAAATAAAATCCAAAAAAATTTAACACAAATAAGTTTTATATATATAGAAATCATGACAATTAATTTTACAACGGTCGGTCCATAATTGGTCATAACTCCCCTATAAGATCCCCTTCAAAAATCACTTTAACATCTATTAATCTGTTATGAGTATTTATATCGAGATAAAATTTAACACAAAGAATATTTATATACACATAAGTCATGCCACTACATTTTTGGATGATCGGTCCATAATAGGTCATAGTCCAATATAGAGTCCATTTATGAAAATCTGTTTTTAGACATATACTGTATTTAATACATACATATATATAATATTTGACTACACTTTCTTGCTTGTTATTTCTGACGATAAGCATCTTTAGTTTTGTTTCATTCGAATTTATTTATTCAAGTGCCATTCAAATTATAAAAATAATTTGATTACTGCAAAAACAATAAAGAAATTTATACAATGTGTTAATTAGTGACATTCGATTTGCTTAATTTGCTAAAATTTGATTATACTCGAGCAAGTATTGTAACTAAACTGATAAATTACTACCGGTAAAATTAAATTATGAACAAATTATTATTATCAGTTAGAGTAACATGTGAAAATACATGAAGTTGCCTAATATTGTTTAAAGAGAACATATAGAATACATTCATGTTATGAATTTGTTATTTAATTGCAAGATTTACAACCGTTACAGTTTAAAACTGCCTACCGCTACCGTAACTCCTGGCTCCGATAAATACCAGTATTACTATTTCTTTTTTTATAACCACCACCAAAAAGATGAGGGATATATTAAGTTTGCCATTCCGTTTGTAACATATTAAAATATGGGTTATAGAACCAAAAAGTATATATATTTTCTGGGTCGTTATAAGATTCTAAGACGATCTAGACATGTCCGCCCGTCTGTTTAAGGCACGATTGAGCCTGGGAAAAAATTTGGAACAATGACATTTCTCCTAAAAATTCTTTGTTTTACCGAAATATGGACAAAATCGGTCGAATATTATCCGATTTATAGACCAAAGTTTCTGATATTTCAGCGATATTTTTCAGATATTTTTTGGCTATTTTCTTCAAATGTAATGCAGATAATATCATGAAATTACACACTTTATTATTATTTTAGTGAAAAAAGTTCTGTTGACAATGGTAAGAATCGGTTCATAATTTCTCATACCCCCTATACAAATGTCTTCCAGGAATATGGTTCTACGGTACATTAATGACTTTAGAAAAGCAGTATCGATACAAAATTTAGCAAGTATAAGTTTGACGTAAAGGAAAATCACAAAACAGTATTTTGTTTGAAACGGTCCATATTTGACCATAGCCACTATGCTCATAAATCTTCTATTAAGCATCACTGTCAAGTTAAAATTAGACATAAATAATCCACATGTACATATAAATCACCTCACCGAATTTTATGACGATCGGTTCAGAGTTTACCATAGCCTCCATATAAAGTCCACATCCGAAAATTTCTGAATGTACATAAATACATTTAATATAACCATAGATGGCGAATATAAAGCTAAGCACACATTCTGGGGATTAGGACTAATGACTCCGAAAGGTCGTGTTTTGTTTGATATAATTTCGAAAATGGGATTGAATGTTATTTAGAGCGAAAAACCTACCTTCTGGCCTTCTGACCCACAAAATATACCGGATGTTATTGATTTTGAAGTAATAAAAAATATCCCCAGCGTAATGATTCAAGTTGAATCTTTGTTAGAATTATCATCACATCACTCACCCACAATTGTTACTATATCGAGAAAAGATCAATTACTTTCTTATCAATTTGAAAAATGTTCCCAAACTGTTCTCAAATCTAAGCTAAAAGATTGCATAAAAATACTTAAAGAGCTCTTGGAATATCGGAAAACTAAATCTCTAAATAAATGTTTAGAAAATAAGAACGCAACTCAGCAATTAGATTACTCATTATGGCGAGCCACTAAAAGTCTTAAGAACCCTGTCTTATGTAAAATTTAAGTGGTGGTTGGCAAGCAATGACACTGAAAAGGGAATCTATTTGGTAGTCATTTGGTAATTATTTACCCCAAACACATCAAATGTAACAATTGATTTGCCACCAGTCACACACCATATAGAAACTGCTGTACCCCTCCATTTTGAGATTCGAGTGATCGAAAAGGCTATTGTGGATTTTATCTTTGACAAAATCAGTAACTAGATGCTTATGGAGCTACCCCGGGTAGCAATAAAAAGAATACTTTTTATTTTTAACGCCATATTACGCCTTGAAAGGTTTCCATGAAAGTTGCCATGAAAAGATCACACAAAAGTATAAACATATATATTTGGGAAGCTACTCATGAACAAGTTATACCCGATTTTAATTGAAAACAATTGTATTCCGAATCAACAATTTGGTTTTAGAAGAAAACACAGTACTAACGAACAAACCCATAGACTTGTTAATTTAAAGATATTGTTCTGCACTTTTAATCGACGTTTCCCAAATGCGTTTGATAAATTGAAATTAAATTTACCCCCAAACACACATAAGCTAGTGGAAGTTACTTAACTAGGCGAACATTTAAGCTTAAAGCTGGAGACTTTTTTAGCTCCGCACAACCTATTGAAGTAGAAGTATCTCAAAAAAGTATCCTGGGACCCTTTTTATACTTGATATATCAGATGTGTATAAGCCAAAAAACAATCGTACTCACACATCTACATTTGCTGATGATACTGCTATTCACCAAAATGGGAAAAAACGCACCAAGTTTAAAATTTTTTCATTGAAAATAAATAAGTAACTTTAAATATTTCTTTTAATAAACAGAAGTTTTGTTACTTTTGCTTTTGCTGTTCTTATTGTGTTCTGTAAAATTTATTGAAAAAAACTTGCACTGTTGAATGAAATGATATTGAAACAGGTGTATTTTATTATACAAAGATTTTTTCTTAACTCAAACCAAAAGTTGTGTAGTATTTGCTTTGGTGCCACCACAAATTAAAAACGCACCTGAAATTAAAAAAAGCGCACCGACCACCAACTAAGGAATTTTTCGCACAAAAAATTTTAAAAAAGCACCAAAAATGGTGCGAAACGCACCAAGTTAACATCGCTGATTCTAAGCATTCATGAAAACGCTCAAGAATCATCTCGCTGCCTAAAGAATCATATATGTATTTGAATTAGAACAAGTAAGAGTCCAATATTCGGCTGTGCCGAATCTTAAATACCCTCCACCTAAACGTAATAAGACATACAAAAACTGCACTGGTTTTAGGACAAGAATATCCTTATTCTGTGTTTTCTATTCAGTCTTAGTGCAAATTTTATTATTATTTTCTATGTTGTTTGAAAACAATTTTACGAACAACACAATTTATTTTAAATGTTTTGAAATTTTATCTAATTTTGGCCATTTTTAGACATTTTTGTGAGTTAAATTGTTGTTCGAAAATGGTTTTTATATGGCAGCTATGACAAATTATGGGCCAATCTTCTTAAATTTTGGAACAGTGAATTTTATGCATATGAGGATATCTCACGTCGAATATCAACATAATATCGGTATATTTAAGATACATATTAGTATTAACGTGAATTTCGGAAGTGAAGCTTATATGGGGGATATATAGTAGTCAAACATAGCTTGATCATTTTGTAAGTGATCATTTTCGGAAGAGGGTTTTATATCGGGGATACGGGCAAATATGGACCGAAATTCACAAAATTTTGTGGAGCCAATTTTGTGTATATATAAAGGATATTTTTAAATCTTTACTTGCTGCAATGTATTCAGATTCAGTGGTTGATAAAGCAACAGATTTTTGTCTTTGCGAAGCCCAACTTACAATATTTGTACCAAATAAGAAGACTTACCCAGATGTCGATCGCCTAGTTTCTTTATCACCAGCATCACTGTATCCAAATAATCTTAGTTGTTCAATTCCACCATAAACTCCATAATTTGTAGTTGATTTTATATACTTTAAAATTCGCTTTACAGCATTTACATGTGCCTCATTTGGATTTTCAAAAAAAACGACTTACAACTCCCACTGCAAAACTTATGTCAGGTCTTGTTACAATTGATTAATATTAATTGAATCAATTATTGGTTAATAAAAAAGTGTTCACACATGCTCAATATTGCTAATTTAATTAGCGTTTGATAGCAGCTGACAAAAAAAAAATACATTTACAGTGCACTCGGGAAAACGTCAACGCTTGTTTACCTCAATATCCCAAAACGTCAACCATTTTTTTTACATTACCTGCTCTAGAATTTTATGACATAAATAGAGGAAGGCTCTCTTCCAAGTGTTGAGATCATATTTTTATATCATATACATTTAAAAAAATCTGTTATTTTTTTCTGCTGTTTTTTCTTTCCGTAAACGTCAACAATTTGTTAAACGTCAATACCTGCGATTTTAATTAGTTGACGTTTACCCGAGTGCACTATATTTGGTTCTAATATTATAATTTTCAGCCTAAAAATATTCTTTATTAATTTAAAAACGAAACAACTGCCATTTTAGTTATTACTTGTCACAGGGTTGTATTTTTAATTTTAACAATTATTAGAACAATTAACTCTTAATGAAGCAATTACCTTAATTGAAATTTTGTATGGATAATTGAATTCAATTAGGCATTAATTACAAAATTTCAATTAAAAATGCATGTGTGAACACCATATAAGACTTCCAACTGCTTCGCGAAATGGAAATTTTGAATCTTTTGATTCATTAAGTTTTTCATATACATACTTGGTTAATATCCATAGGTGTTGAAACTCCATTACAATCGTCCATATTAAACCTTTTAAGAATCTTTTTAGCATAATTTGTTTGACTTAGACTTATAGATCCATCAGAATAATGACATATCTATAAACCAAGGAAAGATTCAGCATCAACAAATTGTATCTCAAAACTTGTTTGTAAGTAAGAAACTAGAGATTCAATTTGTTCTTATGATATTGCTGCAATTTGACCATCATCAACATAGAGAGCTAAAACTAGAGTTTTTATCTTTGTTTACGAATACACATGGATCGGATTCCAATTGTACTAGCTTGTATTTTTTAATAAACGTAGTGAATTTTATATTCCAGCATCGCGATGACTGCTTTTATATAATCTACAGACTTTTCCACTTCCATCATTGAAACCATCAGGTTGACACATATATGCATCTTTGTCTAATTCTCCATAAAGAGAAGCTGTCTTTACATCAAACTGATTCATTACCATCTTCTTCATTGCAACTAAAGCTGTGTTCACATTGTGTGTATTTGTCATGTGGACTGTCACTTTTTCGCATGTCAAATTTGTACATATAGTCTGAACACCTGCAAACAATATCATGTGTTATTTCTCTGTGTGCAATACATATGACATTTTTGTATTTAGAACGAGTTCTATTTTCAAGCGACAAACCATCTGACAACTGTTGCCATATTTGACGATTTATCGTCCTTTTGACGATTTTTGGTGTCAAAAATGACCCTTTGACGATTTGACGATATTTGCCCCTATTTTGACGTTTTTTTCAGTATAAATGATTTGCAACACTTTTTTCTCATATAAAATTTATAATTTGGTTTCGAAAAAAGAAAAGACTTTATTGGAACTTTTGAAACACATTTCGGAGCTTTTTAAAAATTTTAATAGGGAAATGTACATACAAAATTAATTATACTAAACTTCACAATTTCCAATTATATTTTAAAAATTTTCAAATTGTATTTCAGAATCTAAATACCATAATAATATTCTGAAATACAACTAGAAACTACAGAAATGCAATTGAAATTTTTTCAAATATAAAATTAAATAGAAAATTCTGAAATACAATTGAAAAATTCTAAAACGCATAGTGTTGTAAAAAGGTGATATTTGATATTTAAACTGTTACTACACTGTTACTATGAAGAAATTGTTTTGTTTATTTTATATTAAAAATAATATATATTTTTTAAGAAACATTGATAAAAATTTCTTAAAAAATTGATTTTAAAAACTATATTTTGAAAAGTAATTTATTACTTATTTTTGTGTTCCTTGTACATTAATTTTTGTGTTTTATTTTGCTATTTGTTACTCTTTTTGTTTAAGTTTGTCATTCCGTCAATATTCCACAATATAATTTTCCGACCCTATAAAGTATATATATTCTGGATCCTTATAGATAGCGGAGTCTATTAAGCCGTGTCCGTCTGTTTGTCTGTCTGGATGTTGAAATCGATTTTCTAAAGTCCCCAGATATCTTCGGGATCCAAATCTTCAATAATTCTGTCAGACATGCTTTCGAGAAGTTTGCTTTTTAAAATCAGCAAAATCCGTCCGTAAATAACGGAGATATGAGCAAAAATCCGAAACAACCTCTGAAAATTTCATCAAAAAAACTAAGTGCATTAATTTTATTACGCATAATTTCATCAACGCCATCTGGTTGATCGAACAAAGTGTATTAATATTTTTACGAACAAATTCATCAACAGATGGCGTTGATCGAACAAAGTGTATTAATATTTTTACGAACAAATTCATCAACAGATGGCGTGTTTATCGACATAATTAGGCATAATATAATTATGCATCCACAACAAAGGTGAAGGGTATTTAAGATTCGGCATAGCCGAATATAGCACTCTTACTTGTTTATTTTAATATTGATATTTATAACTATTTTTAAACTTTAATCGATCTCTTAAACATATTTAATTTTTTTTCTACTTTTTGTTTATGTATGAAAAAAATTAATTTGAGAAAATAAATAAAATATTGAACTGATAAAGTTTTATTTTATTTGACGATTTTTTGACGATTTTGAAAAATGCATTTTGACGATTTTACGATTTTTTATTCAAGATTTGATGATTTGAACCCTTATTTATCTGGCAACTATGCATCTGACATCAGCTGTTTTTTATAACCAAAATTTTGTGGCGGTAAAAATTAATTAAAATTTTAATAAATATAATTTATACAAAACAAAAAAATATTTCCAGAATAAAATAACATACTTGCGCGGTTAATATAGCCGGGAAATTGCAAAAGCAAAAGAAAAAAGAAGCGGGGCCGGTGCAGATGATGTGCATTCTCAATACTCAAAAGTAGTTACTCGATACTTTCTGAGTTGTATTTTTAAGCAAATTTTTCAATTCTTTAATCAAAACAAAACATTAATTTTCCAAAGAATTTATTTTAATTATTTATTAAGTTGTTGTTAACGTTGAATTAAACGTTAGCTTTACATTTATTTTTGATTTGATAATAAAAGACATATAAAATCAATAATAGTTGAAGATCTATTTTTATTTTTTGAAGAAACTACTTCAATTTGCAGATAAAAACTATGCGTTACAATTTCAAAAAATCCGTATCGAGTAGTATTGAGTACCCAAATGAAAAGTATTGAATATTATTGAGTAATGGAAAGTAGTAGAATTTGCCAGCACTAATGTGCATGTGCCATGTGTGTTTTGGTTCAACGAAATGGGTTTCCTGGAAGAATTTATTAAAATTAAAAAAGGTGCATGTAATCTATATGCAACTATTTTATCAACCTCTCGTTCCATTTTTAAATAAAATTGTATTTAATTACAAATTTAATTTTTATATACATACATACAGCAATTAGCTGTTTTAAGATTTTTTTATAGGCTATGTCAAATGTATTTCACATACCAACATATGAACATGTAAATTATAAACCGTATATAAGACTCAAATTTTGACACACACATGAAATTACATATGGATAGAAAAGTGACATTCCACATGACAAATACACATAATGTGAACACAGCTTAAAGATAAAACTACACGAATTGATAAACATTTTATAACAGGACTAAATACTTCCTCGTAATCAATTTCGGATTCTTGTGTGAAACCACGGGCAACTAGTGTAGCTTTAAATCTTTCTATATTACCATCTAAGCGATATTTAATCTTAAATACCCATTTATTATCTATTATCTTTTTACCTGTTGGAGCATCGAATAATTCCTAGGTGTTATTCTCTCGCAAAGGTTTCAATTCATCTGTCATTGCCACATACCATGGAGTTTTATATGGGGAATTCATTGCTTGATCATAACTTATTGGTTCTTCCTGGATTAATGACACAAAACCACTAGCATCACCATGAGAATGTTTAGGTTTGTCACGTAGTCGTCTCTCGATTATATTATGTTCGCTAATATATGAAAGTTCTCTCGGTTTCCTAACAGATTGTTGTGTATTTAGATTAATTTCGACCTCAACTAAATCTTGCGAACCGTTATTATTTGAAGAATTTTCCACTAATGCAGGTTCTGAAATTTGTTCACTTGTTATTGCAGCTGAATTCTCATAAGTATTTTCATGAGCGTCTTCAAAAACTTCATTTTCACAACTTTGAGTTTCGATCTCATAATTTATTTATCCATTAATGTCAAGATTTTCTTCTTCTAAACGAAATTCAACATTTTCTGTGAGCAGAATTTTTCTTGAACTATTAGCATCAATTGAATAAATAAATTTCACATCTCTATATTTTATTTTTCATAGGATTCCATATACAATATCCTTTTGTATTTTCATCGTAGCCAACGAATAAACACTTTTCAAATTTACCATTTAACTTACTTCTCTTTTCTTTGGGCATATGAGCAAAAACCTCACTACTGGTTGAGAAAAATCTATTTTAGAGTTTTTTCCCATCCAGAGCTCGCAATAGTGCTAGTTCCTGACCTATTAATTACAAACACAGCTGTATTTACCGCTTCAGCCCAAAATTTCAAGTCCATGTTTCTTGCATAAATCATCGTTCGGGCAGCTTCCATAATAGTTCTCATTTCCCGTTCTGCAGAACCATTTTGCTGTGGAGTATAAACCTCTGATTTATATTTCATGAAAATGAGAAAAATCATCTTTCATAATTAGAAAATACCTGGAGCCACCAATAGATTATTTGATACTTTTAAAACTATTTCTGTGATGTTTTCCGTAAATACATGCTTCGCATGATGATTTCTCATCTGCAAAATTAATATTGTTAATTTTCAATATTTTCCGAATATGTTCAATATTTTGGTGTGCCAGTTTTTCATGCCAGAGAAGTATTGATAAGTTTTCATTCGATGTTAAATTAGCCTCAGATACTAATACTTTCATGCACATGACAGTTAAGTTTCCATGACGTTGTCCCAGAATAACAACTTTCTTATCAGACTTTCGGTTGAATTTCATTACATTACTGTCACCTTCCAAATTCAAACCCAGATCTAATGCATGAGTCTGTGAAAATAAATTCGTCTCAGTTTGTTGAACGAAAAAAACATCTTTTAGAATTCCATAGTTCCATTCAGCTCTATTAAATATTCCATGTGCTTGAATATTACCTTTTGCAATCTTTACATTTCTTACTTCTGAACGAAAAGTGTGAAAATATTCACGATTAGCTGTCATATGATGACTTGTACCTGAATTTAGTAACCAGCTTCCTTTTGTAAGTCTGAAATCGTTTGCATCGGAATTCAAAGCTGTCAAATCTTTAGAAGAATTACGTTGTGGACAGTTTCGCTTCCAATGGCCTTCCTCACCACATGTAAAACATCGATCAATCAAATTACCATTATCACGCAAACTCTGATGGCCGCCTTTTTTTTATATGTACATATTTTTATTACCTTTATTTTTTATTCTCTTTGATGCAGGCAATGCATCAATGGTTCAATTTGATTTCGAAAAATCAGACATTCTTCTTCAATCACTAACCAAAGTTCTCTCTACCTTACTTGCTAACTCCCATGCACTACTAAACGCTGCATATTCTAATGGTAGTGATAAAATTATTTTCGTTATTACCATATCATCTGATATTGTTTCCTTGAGATCTAGCAAACGTTTAACTAATTCTTTAATTCTCGAAATATATGATATCATATTCTCATCAGCATCTTTTGTAAAATTGAAAATTTTTTGATGTAGCATGAGTAAACAGGGTTCATTTTTCTTTTCAAACACATCATGTAATTTGATCCACATCGCCTTTGCAGATTCACAATTATTAATATGAATAATTTGCTTACTACCAACCGAAATGCCTATTATCTGTTGAGCTTTAGCATTCTTCTTTCGCCATGCACGAATTTTAGAGTCATCACCTAAAGAACATTCTTCATCTCCTGTTGCTACGTCGTAAACATCAGCAGCAATTATTGTAATTTTTACTAGAAACTTCCATGTCGACCATTGACTTGCATCATTTAATATTTCAATCTTACTTTCAGATTCCATATTTGTATTCTTTACAAACTCTGAACTTTTGTTAAAGATGCTTATTAAAGATTTATTGCCCAATGTAGACTGGGCCCATAACCTTTTGAACAAAATAAAATACGACTTTTATTTTCTGATTCAAATTCAAGAATAAGAATAAAAATTTTGTTAATAAATTTTTAAATTAACAATATTAACAAAACATATTCAATTGATATAAAAAAATTATACAAGACAAAGTAAATTATTAACAAGTAATTAATTTAAACAAATAATATATATATATATATATAAAGTTTTGAGTCGGTACCGATTTTCAGAAGATATATATAAAGATAAATGGCTTTTTCGGATGTAGTCCTTATATGGGAGCTATGACCAATTATGGGCCGACCACCATTACATTTAGTACAACTATTTATATATGTATCTATAAGAATTATTTTTGTCGAATTTTAACCTAGTAACAATATTTGTTCCAGATTTTTACGTCTTTAAGTGAATTTTAAATGTAAAATTTAGATGTCAATTTTAGATTTAAAGATGTGGTCTTTAAAAATTTCGTTTTGCGATTTATTTTTACATGACACTTATTTTTGTCGAATTTTGTATTAATATTCCAATTTTACAGGCATTTATTTACCATTAAGCCATATTTCGGGAAGATATTTGTATGGGGGCTATAATAAATCATGGATCGATTTTTACTATTTTCCTCACACTTTCTTCTTTTATCATAAAAATAATGCGTACAAAATTTTATGGCAATATCTTCAATATATTTAAATAAATTGGAAGAAAAATATTTAAAAATAGCAAATTTTTACGGAGGTTGCCTCACATTTTGGTCCATAACTCTGGTTCCGATTTTGCTGATTTTCAATACCAAACTGCTTAGGAGAATTATAAACGGGTTTTTGTAAACTCTGTTGATTTTGGTTGTGTCTTTTGGACGTGAGAGTGTTAGAATTTAATAAGTGTTACACACGGAATGACAAACTTATATATACCCTCATTCACGACTTATGGTGGTGAAAGGTATAAAATGGTTAAAGCAATTAGGATAAAAGTTAATGAGGAGAAATAAACACATGTAACCTTTACATTGCGTAGAAAATCACTTTTATATAAATAATCAAGCATTAACACAACAAGCCGAAAATACCCCGGTATACACCTCGATCTTCGCTTTACATGGAAATCCCATATAGATACAAAATTGACTCAAATGAAATTAAAATTAATCAAAATTAACTCAATCATAAAACATGTATGGTGTTATGGAATGCAGTTATGGGGAACACCCTCAGCTTTAAATGTAGCCAGAATTTAAAGACGCCAAAACAAATTGCTAAGAATGATCACAATTGCCCCCTAGAATATAAAAACTGAAATCCAAAAGTATGCAGAAAAATATTCGACTAAGAAGATCTGATACAAAACAAGAAAAAAAGTTGGGCAGATAATAGCATTGGTTTTGGCCTTTTTTTACCTTTGACTCTTTTAAACTATTTTAACACATTCACGGACAGTTAATTTTCGCTTTGTCCCATTGTGGGGCGCATACTATATCTTCGGATATACTGAAGATAAATAATCCGAGATTGAAGGAAAATTATTAGAAATACATATAAAATTATATTACGTTTTTGAATATTTTTTCTGACGTTAATTGCCGTCATATACCAGCCATAATTACAAATTGGTATCACAGGACACGACGGAAAGTCCCGTCTTGACGGCTTTTACCGTCATGTTCTACTTATTTGTTCAAAATTTACCTGATGTGACAAAGCGTTAAATACCGTCAGGACTTAAATGCAACGTTTTTGAAGATATTTTTTTATAATTAAACGTAGTTTTAGGTAAAAAAATCACACAAATAGAATCAAGACTCAATAAAATACAAGTTATAACACGAAATTCATTTATTCAGGATACAAAATAAATAAAGAACTTTAACATGTTGAAAAGCGCAGAAAACCTGGGTATAAGATCAGATTTTCGATTTTACCAGGACATCGATTCAAAGCACAAATCGTGTATTGCGTCGCTAATATATATATATCTGCCCACATTTGAAGAGTCGCCAGACCTTAATATTATTCAAAATTTATGGTCAATTTTAGAAATCCGCATAAGGAAACACAAAATTTATAACAAAAATTATTTTAAAAAAGCGCTGAAATAGTGGTCGAATTACCCGCATCTATGTAGTGTTTTATGAAAATGTATTAATTTTTAGTAACAAAATAATAAAATATTTAAAATATTGAAGTTTAAATGAAAATTCCAAAAATTTTAAGACGCATGCGCGTCTTTTTCAAGTATTACCTTTTTAAGTCTAAGACAGCAAAATATTACTATTAGAACTTTATTAACTTTTATTTTTCCCATACACAAGCGATCAACCCTAATGTACATACATTTCATTTTTTTCATATTACAGTGTTGCCAGGTAGTTTTTTATATTTTTATAGATTTTTATAAAAAGGCCTTAAAAATTATAAAAAATTATAAGTATTCCCATAAAAATTAAATAATCTGTTTTTTAATATTAATGATTCTAGCATTACCTAACTACACATACATGCATACATATACTCATATACGAGTATGTGTATAGTACTTTATTGTATAAAATAATGAAATGAAAATACAAACATACTTATAATGATTTATTTAGCTTCAATTCCATTCAAAATATCGTTTATTGTAAATGCTATTTTAAAATATTGAATTCCTGTACTTACACGTTTTTATGTTATTTCCTTTCAAGTTTAATATTTTTTGTTCGGATGAATGGAAACTCTCAATGGTCGGTACTCTAAACAACATTGGACAATTCGTTGGTATTCCCATTGGAGGCTTTATTTCTGACAGGTAACGAACAATAAAGATAATCATAAACAATTATGTATGTTGCTTGCTTTGGGTGTATACTATAAAACTTATTTCATTTTTATACCAAAATTTGTATGCCGTTAAAGCGATTTTCAGAAGTATCTCTCATATATGACATACTTCTGAAAATCTCTTTTATGACTAATTATTGAAAGACAGACAGACGAAGTTTGTTGGCGATGTATTGAAGAGGAAGAGTGTGCGGTGAACCTCTACTGTACTGAACACTTTAAGACATTTTTCGTTTACAGTTTCCACTCTTCGCATTTTTCTCACGTATTGCAAAAATAATTAAATTTATTAACCAAATAGATTTATTGATAACAAAAAATTTATAATTAACAGTTGTTTGCATATGTTTTTTATTTTCTTTTATTCTCAATGCGTTTTTATAATAAAAACAACAACATAGAAGAAGAACGAAGAAAATAAACAAAAAATTTCTGTCTGTCTATAAATTTCGCAACTCTAAAAGGTTTAGACAGGTTCAAAGCAGAATGAGAAAAATGTCTGTCTATCAATTTCTCAACTGTAAAGGGGGACTGACTATGATGTTTATACAGTCGTGGTCATAATTAAAACATAATTCAAATCTCACCCAATTTAAAATTTTTATTGTTTCTTTTTCAATCTTAACTGTAGTTTTTCCCAATAATTTCTGATTTTTGTCTTACGCTCTTAATTCCTCTGCTTTTCTCGCTATCATCAATTTATTTTTTAAAATAATGCGTTATTTTACGGTAATACGTTTTGCGGGGTGGACACATAATTAAAGCATTTTCAAATATGTTTTAATATTAGTTTTATAATAACCTATTTTCAAATTGTTCACCAAAAATATAGTTGGTAAGTATTAAAAATGTGTCTTAATGCAAAATTATAAACTTTCACATTGTTAAAGGTTCAATTAAATATCAGTGTTGAATTTATTGACTATGAATTAACAAAAGCACACAAATTTCTGCTTAGCTTACATTTTTTCCAGCACAATAAACGACTGTGTTTTTAATGACTAACAAAAAGCAAGAAGCAAATTTTTTAAAGTGAATTGCTGTGGCTGACTGCCTCAGCAAATAACATCTCATAGTTAAGCTACAGTCAATAGTTTTATTTTTGTTTTTTGACTTTGTGCTCTGCTTTTGCTTGTGTATTTTCTCTTAGTTAAAGTTAAGCTTGAAAATAGTTAAGCATTTTTACACCCTGCTACATATAATATGAATAAGCAAAGTTAACGAAAAGGCTGTCAAATGCATAAGCAAATCAAAGCTAATTTTCAGGTGGCTACAATGTACTTAAGCTGGAGGTCCACAACACGCATTTTAGCGTCAAAGCGTTTATAGCTTTCTAAACGTTTTAACCGTCAAGTATTTCACGTTACTTGTAAAGATTTTACGTGTCAATCATTTGTGTTTCATATACTTATACATATGTACTTTCGGAGGTGATGCCGTAAGCCCAGCTAATTTTGTTTTTGTATGAAGTTTTTTATCGGTTTGTTTGTCAATTTCATATAAAAAATGTTTTTTTCAGCTGTCATTTTTTTAGTGACACCGCCTTTAAAATAAATTTGCTTTTCTTTTGTCAATGTCAGCTGTTCGACGCTTGTTACACCTTCAAAAGTAGAAACTTAACTTAAAACGTACGACTACATTGATTCTACTTTCCGAAAAAATGTTTCGTCTTGCTTTTTCTATAGAAGCAAAAAACGGAATTAATTCCACTTCCGAACGGAATTCTGTGACATGGCTGATATGTTCTTTTAAATGTCGTATTGTGAGAAAACGCTGGGAAAAGTTCAACACAAGTTAGAAATCACTTACATACATATGTATGTAGTTTTCTTAATTTTTATTGTATGTACATTAGGTATGACATAGTAAACGATTTTTCGATTTCGATCGCTACCGCCTCTTATTTTGTTAGGCTTGGAAAAAAAAGATGAGACAAAAAATTGGGGGACTTTGGTTGAGGATAAATGGCGCCTCATTGAGGTCAAAGTTCAAGGCAAAAGTGAAAAAATTAATAAAATCAATGGCCGATCATACATTTGACTCCTCCAAAGGTGCAATTGAAATAGTTAGGTCGAGAGGGCAAAATTATAAATCTGTATTTGAAGGGAAAATACACTAAGGAGCGGAGATAGGGTATAAGTATGTTCTACAAAAATGTTTGGGAGGAAAAATTAAGGTGGGTTGGTCATACATTTGAATCCTCCAAAGGCGCCCTGAAACTTGTTAGGTCGATGGGGTAAAATTAGTAAAAAACTAACTTTTGTAGGACAAGTCCCTTAAGGAGCGGAGATAGGACGTAAGTATGTTCTACAAAAATTTTGTGGAGGAAAAATTAATTGGGGTCAGTCTAACATTTTACTACTCTAGGGGCGACTCCGCGGCAGCTATTGCACATTTTAATAATTTTTTCACTTTTACCTTGAACTTTGACCACGATGAGGCGAGTGATATGAATCTTTACCGATGTTGCACTTTTTTGTAAGCTCAAAGAGATATCAAAAAGTGATTGCATATTAAGCGATGAACTGGTAAAACCAAAAATCACAACTTTTAAATTTTTGACATAATTTTTTTTTTCTATCTAATTTTCAATGCAATGTTATTACGTTTTTAAATTATGATTGGTTTATAAAATACAAAACTAGCTTTATAAACTTTTAGTAAATTTAAAAATTATAGCAATGAGGACAGAAAATGTTTGTTTTCAAACATATTTATAGTTAATATAAGTAACTTTTTTGAAATAAATAGTTTTTATTTCATACATATTATTAAACCAATTTTTTTTATTAAGAAACAAAAGTACCGAAAAATCCCGGGATTTACATTTTTAAAATCCCGTTTGGCATCCCTAGTATCAACATAGGATAGTGTAGTGTGGCCAAGCACATGTGATAGAGAATTTCAATTTTACCCATGCCTGCCATAAAGTCTTGTCAGAATATATAAACTTTGAATTCTTTTATTTGTAACATACAAATAATTTTATATTGTCTCAGCAATTCCAAAATAGGTAATTGAAATATCAATGACAAGAAATTTTTTATTAAATATCTTAAAATTTACTGCTAAATATAAATTATTTCGTGATATTTTTATGAACCATCTTTGAATGAACATTTAAAACAACAATGCACTCACTAACTTTAATATCAGATTAATAATGTGACAATCTGACTAGTTATGTATTTCAAAGTTCTAAGTGGATTCAATTAAATTATGGCTGGTTTTTTAATTATAATAAAAAGTTAGTTTCCTATTTAAAAATAAGGATGATAAGTGGAATTATCTATGTAGGTTAGGTTAGGTTCCATGGGCAGCCATTCTTAGAAAACAACTCACTTGGGTCCATCAAGTTGATCTCATTGTATTACCCCATTGGTAGACAACCTGTCAATAACTCGGCACTGGTTGTTTCCCTTTCAAACCATCTAGTTTCCTTGGCGAAAGTGTAGATGCATTTTAGATTCATCCTTGATAGTTCCCCAAGTATGATAGGTAAGGTGCCCCAAATATACTATACGCTCCCTTTTTGTTGATAGGGCCGGACATTGGTAGAAAATGGGTGACTTTTTCTTCCTTCTCCTCATTATGACAGCATCTAAAGTAATCATTGTAACGTAAACCAAATAAAGACACAATAAGCCTTATTAGGTTGTGACGAAAGCTAAGCAACGAATTCGTCCTTCCCACATCAAATACGGGCCAGATGGACCTCGCAATAGAACAAGTGATTTTATTAGACCACTTTTCCTGAGAGCCAATAAAGTTGCTATAAAATCCACTGGTAACCAGTTCAACATAGCCAATAGTGCTTTTGTTAGCGTTGTTCTTACCGCACCTGTAATCAGAATGGCGCAGTTCCTAAGTACTCGATCACCGGCATTTCTATGTGTGGAATTCTTAAGTGCATGCAACTACAAAAGTACAGTGTGATAAGTCTCCATACAACGTGATATTGTATCAAGATATTTACGGATATTAAAACCGCAACATCGTCCGCATACGCAACTGTCTTTATTTTCCTACTGTCCATTTCAATCAGCAGGGAGTTCATAGCCAGGTTGCACAATGTAGGGGATAGAACTTCTCCTTGTGGCGTTCCGCGATTGGCCACACTACAAAAAGTAGCGCTTCCAAGCGTGGCACAAATGACACTATAACCAAGTAATTTGTATATAAATTGGCAGATACTTTGATTAACACCCAATCTCTCCAGCTTAGAGAGAAGAAATGATGGTCTGACGTTATAAAAGGCTCCCTCTATATCCAGGAAAGCAACAAGCGAATACTGCTTATGTACCAGCGACTCCTCAATGGAGCTTTCTAGTGAATGCAGAGCAGTTTAAACAGACTTACCCTTGGCATGCTGATTCAATGAGATTGGCTCAGTTGGAAGAGTCAATATCAGAAGTATGTCAATGACCCTTTCCAGAGTCTTTAGCAAGAAAGACGCTATACTAATTGGTCTATAGTCGTTAGGTTTACTATGCGTCGCTTTACCACCTTTGAGAATAAAGTCAATCTTACATTTGGTCCATAGTGATCCTCATTTTTCTGAAGATCTGATGGAATAATACCATCTGGTCCCGGTGACTTGTACTACTACTCAAGGTCCAGCTACCTCAGGGTTTCTGAATGTAGCTTGGTGCAACCGGTGAGGTTGCTAATATTTTACAAAGTATGTTTGTCACTACAGAATTCCCTTCAAGCCTTCCTCTTCGCATTTTATTAGGTTCTTAAAGTGATTTATTGAAGTTTTGTAGGCTGTCCAGTTAACCAGCCATTTGCCTAACAGTTTACGTCATGTACCTCTTGCATGTGCTATATCAGGATTCCATCAGGGAGGCTTGTTTTTACCTCTGGATGTCGTAGATTAGTAGCAAACGAAACAATATTCAATGTCATTATTGTTCTCAATGATCGTAAGATTGGTCAAATATTGTGTAAGTGTATCATGTTGCATCACCCAATCAGTCTTCCTTCGGTTTTGAATGATGTTACCATTCGGAGTACCCACACCAGTAATAGTAAAGTCAATATACTTATGGTCAGATAAGGAGCAGTGTGAAGCACTTACCAACGTCAAGTCAAGAACCTCTCTTCTTTTCGCAATAAAAAAAGTCGGTTTAGAACCTCTATTTACTACTTCCAAACTACTATTAAGTATGAAGTTGAAAATATTATCACCTCTAAGATTGGTATCACTACTACCCTCTATAATGTGGTTCGAGTTAGCATCAGCGCAGAATATTATCGATATTCTGGACTCATTCGCCTTTTGTACCGCACTTCTAAGCTTGCCATTGGGAGGTTGAACTCCATGGTCATGTGCCATGAGCTGATATTTGTAGAGCTTTTGGCCAAAATATAGGATCTTACTTTACCTGAAAATTAAGTGTAGAAAAGCTTATATTCTCTCAAATTTAGTCTGCAAACCCGATCCTTATGGATCCACGGTTCTTGGACCATTAGTAGCTCCTTCCCTCTTTGAGCCATTCGGAGAAGCAATGCAGCAGAAACTACTTTAGAGTGGTGTACATTGATCTGCGTCAACCTCACCATCTTCCAATTTTACAACAGTGACGTTGGCGTCCTCCTGATCAGAGTTCAGAAGGACGGCCTCGTCAACCACATCGTCCGTCTGTTCAAAGGCACCCACCATATCTGTGACTGTGGGTTTCATCAGTTTTATTTGAACCGGTGGCTTCGTTGTAATCCATACCCTCTATGGGCATAGGTTTTATATCTCTGGTATCGTCTTTGTTGTCGCTTTGATAGACACGCAGGACAATTGTACCAAAACCATAGTACACTTTCCCTTGTGTCTTACTTAGCGGCGGTAGCCTTTCTCGATGATCCTTCAGCATCGGTAACCTTCACTACCTTTCAGTCACTGGTTGACAGTTGTGGATTACAATATTGAAGGATCTCCAAGATCTCCTCCGGTTTGGATGGCTTAGCTGGAATCTTAGCTTTAGTGGTATACTAATAGATATCTTCGTGGTATATATTAGTGACCGGGTTATCTATTAGTGATACCCCGAAGGTATCTTATCCACATCCAGCCTAGATCCCGGCCATACCACACGTAACGATGCAACAGCAGTCCTAATTGGCAACGCTGAGCGTTCATCTACACACGACCTAAGGTTTACGTGATATTGGTTCCAACCAGCGTCATTCCATTGAGGAGGGATACCCGAGATCTCTTTAAGAACTTTACATAACACACCCACCAATATTTGCGTCACCATATCTCAATTAGATTGAGATATCTATCCGTCACCTGCACTTCTGTCAATGACGGCCCGCAGGAAACTGCCTTTGACAATTTCGCTGAAGGACTATGTCAAAGTCATGTTTGGAGCGTTTAGCTCCTGGTTACTGACATTTGACTGCTACTTCCTCCTCTGAACGTTCCCGTTTAGGCACCACTGTTGATACAGCTGGAGAAGGAGCGTTTTGCAGACCAGCTACATTTGATTTGGCCCAGTTCATAGAAACGAATTGCTCCGGAGCGACATTTGCTTCCTGCGACACCAGTAGCTTGCAAACTAGCCTGGCCCGGTGTAGTCACCTGACTAACTATGTATGTTGTACTAAATTCCGTAAAAGCAAACGTTCAAAATGGCTTTATTAAAAAACATACAATTAAAAATAGTGTCTCTAATTCATTTACCCATAGATGTTTTTATATAAAATGTTTCTGATATTTATAATACTAGAATATTATTTAACAAAAATTTTTTAAACATTTAACATAATTTTTTTGGAAAATATTGCTACTTTGCAAACTCTAAACAATATCAGACAAAAACCTTGGGAACATCGAAAATTCAAAAAATACACAATACTTACATACATATGTATGTATGTACATTTATATTTATTAGTATACATACATATAACATAATAATAAAAAATCATCAATTAGATATGGACGTGTTACTGCACTCGCCTTGGGTGGATTCGTATCGGCATTTTTAGGTATTATCCGTTCATTTGCAACATCGTACACATTTTTTGTCATATTCGAATTTTTGGACAGCATGACTTCAAGTCCTCTATATTCCATATGCTTTATCGTAGGCATAGAGCTTGTTGGTCCGCAGAGACGCGTTATTGCGTGCAGTTTAATTACGATTTTCTATGCTATTGGAGAAATGTTATTGGCCATATTTGCCAAGTACTATCCAAACTGGAGAGTATTGTTGCGCATAATGTATATACCAGCGTTATTGTTAGTCGTGTACTTTTGGATATTACCTGAGAGTGTCAGATGGCTTTTAAGTCAAAGCAGAGAAGATGAAGCCAAGAATATTTTAAAACGGGCAGCAAAAGTGAATAAGCGAAGACTGTCTGATCACTCATTGGACAAGTTAATATTGGCAAATCGTGAAAAACTTCAAAATGTTTCGGAGGGGAAATTTCCTTTAAAAGAAGCCTTCACGAAATTATTTTGGCGTATAACAAACTGTTCATTTTGTTGGATCGTAAATGTTTTGGTTTACTATGGACTGAGCTTAAATGCTGTTCTATTGGATGGAAATAAGTACAACAATTTCATTTTTATAGCCATGGTCGAAATTCCAGGTTTTTTGTTGCCACTGCTAATTATGGATCGTTTTGGCAGAAGATACTCTCTTTTTAGCTGCATGTTAATTAGTGGATTGTGCTGTTTGGCAACGATTTTTATGCCACCTGGTAAATATGATGTTTAAGGAGTTTTTTTTTTGAATATGTATAATTGAAATATTATTTAAATGCTTTTAAATTTATTTACAGAATCGTATTATCTACAATTATCTCTATTTTTGATTGGTAAATTAACTATTACGACCAGCTTTCAAGTTTTATACTTTTTTACCTCAGAAATATTCCCCACGAACTTACGCAATAGCTTACTTTCGTTCTGTTCGATGATGGGTCGATTTGGTTCAATGGTGGCGCCACAAACTCCACTACTTGTAAGTACTACAAATACATAATTTGTGATATTGATTCTTGAGTGGTTAAATTTATGTGATTTTTTGTTTTACAGGCTAAATATTATCAAAATGCACCAGCAATACTATTTGCTGCAACCGCCATCATAAGTGCATTCTTATCGTTGTTGTTCCCAGAAACAACGAATATAATTCTGCCAACAACAATGAAGGAGGCAGATAACATTGGTTCCTCAAAGGACAAAAAATCGAGTAACAATGTCACCAGTATTCCCTTATAGTACATAATGAAATTTTGTAATTATATATAAAGTACTTATACCACATTTAGAATATTTGTACAAATATATATCATATTTATGCTAATACAAGTTTGTATTTCAAATGGGAATAAATTACTTCTATATAACTAATAGAAAAGAATCATACAAAATAATTGAACTGTTTTTTAAGTGGTAAAGCAAAAGAATTTTCAATTCAAAAAAATATTTAATATGCGAAGTAATTTTTACTTCTATTTTGTCAATTCTGTTATTTTACTATATATTACACAGGGTTACAAAGGGTCTACTTTCATTAAAGTTGCAAACATAGTATTTTTACTTGTTCTAACATTTCTTATTTAAATACATATAAATAATTTGTTATAAACCCAATTTTTACTCACTAAATTAACGATAACATGTAATCGCACATTATAATTACTTTATTAAAAATTTATTTGGTAATATTGGTAATTTATGTGCTTTAAAGTGATTTCCCGGTTTTGATTGTTGTTTATACTAGGGCGGTTCGGAAACCTCTTAGCCTAGAACAGAAAGCGCGGTATAAACAGAAAAAAGTTAAGTGTTTTCGAAACTTCCATCTGTGCTATGAACACATGTTCAATTTCTTTTCGATCTGGCGGCTCCTTCATATAGAGGTGTTAAATAAAGACCATTCGCGATTTTTTGCAATTGAAAAATTAGAAATTCGTGGTGTCATTAAATATTTAAATAAAAAAGGTTTACCAAGACAAGAAATGTGTTGTGCTCCTTCATATGCAACAGTAAAAATTGGGTTGCTGAATTTAAACGTGGTCGTACAAGCATTGAGGATGGACGACCAAAAACAGCAACAACAACAGAAATTGTAGACAAAGTGCATGATATGCTGTTAAATGATCGACGAATAAAAATGCGTGTAATAGCTAATATCATGGGCAACGCAAATGATCGAGTCCATTTAATTTTGCAGGAAGAACTACAGATGAAAAAGCTTTCTGCATGATGGGTGCCGCATTTGTTAACAGTCGATCAAAAACGCATAAGAATGAAAATTTCTCAAGCTTGTTTGGATCGTTTTAAGAAAAATAAAATGGATTTTAAGCGTAACTGTTGATGAGATATGGATCCAGTACTATACTCCAGAGACAAAAGAACAATCCAAGCAATGGACTGAAGCTGGAGAAAGTGCCCCAATTAAGGCAAAAATAATTCAATGGGCTGGTAAGGTTATGGCAACGGTTTTTTATGACTTCAAATGTATTTTATTGATTGACTATCTGCAAAAGGCTAAAACAATAAATTCATAGTACTATTGCAACATTTGGGAGCAAGTAAATGTAAAAATTCGAGAAAAACGTCTTGCAACACAAAAAATAATTAGAATAATTATTATTTCATAATCGAACTGTTAATTTTTACTTTTTGATAATTTTAGTTAGGCTCGAGTTCATTAAATTTAATTTTCATTAAATTATTTTTACTGAAGTTAGGAATTACAACTTGAAAAATTTATTATTAAAAAATGTTTGATAATTTTTCTTGACTGGGGATCGAACCTGGGTTATTGAATTTACATATGTTTCGAGAAATCCCACTTTCTCTCATCAGAATTCTTTGCGTTCTACCACCTACACCACTGCGGTGCCGGTCAGCCAACAGACAAACATCAATCCTTTAACCAGTGTTAGTTCTGGTAGTTCGAAGTTTTTGCTTTAATTATCATTCTTTATTAATTTCTATTCATACCTAGTTGTTTTTTTCCTTTTCTTCAGTTTTTTTTCGTATTCATGTCAAGACTTTGTCTCGAAAACTTGAATACATTTGTTTTTGTTTATTATGTTTTTTGTACACTTTTGTACAACATGTAAACATTATGGCTTGTGCCCTAGCTATTTTATAGAATAATTATTATTTCATAATCGAACTGTTAATTTTTACTTTTTGATAATTTTAGTTAGGCTCGAGTTCATTAAATTTAATTTTCATTAAATTATTTTTACTGAAGTTAGGAATTACAACTTGAAAAATTTATTATTAAAAAATAAAAATAATTGTTTATCAAGACAACGCACCAGCGCACAAGAGTGTTTTAACAATGGCTAAAATCAACGAATTAAAGTACGAGTTGCTTGACCACCCACATGATTTCCTCCCATTCCATTCCTGATTTAGCTCCCAGTGACTTTAAAAAATTCCTAGCTGGCAAGCGTTTAACCTCAACGAAGATGAAATTATAGTTGTAATCCAGTTGTATTGAAGGCCTTGAGGAAAAATATTTTAATTAAGGGATATAATTGCTAGATAAGCGTTAGACTAAGTGTATTGAAGTTTCAGGAGATTATATTGAAAAATAAAAATGTTTTTAAAAACTAACTATTCTCTTTCTATGCCCTCGCATAACTTACTTGCTACTTATTTCATTCATTTGTTTACTAAAATATTTAAGAGATTTATGCAGGCCAAGATTTGCGCAAAATATCCTTATATGAAAGCTAAAGAATTATTATTGTAATATCAATACTATTGTCTTAAATCCTAATCTGGCATTATCTTTTATGTATCTACTAGAATAATGTAACCTTATTATATCCTCAACTCCAATGTGAAATAAAGTGAAATAAAAAGTTTTTCTCTTCATCAAGTCGTACTCAAAATAGTATTATTTAAATCCACCTTTAACAACATCACTTATATCAATTTTAAACACATTTTTTAAGAACATTTTTTAGACTTCTGAAATTTAAAAATCTCATAAAAAATTACAAAACGACAAATTACAACAAAATTATTCGAATTATTCGTTATTCAAAAAGATCATTTATAAATACTTCGAATGAAAGAAATTTTTCGAATAATAAAACGATCATTATTCGAATGGATAGCATAGGATATACACTGCATTTTAAAAGTATAAAACTTTATGGGACAAAGTTATTCTTTATATTCATTATATTTATATCTTACGAAACACATTGGGCCAACACTTTAAATAATTTAATTCTTGACATATTTAGTGTAATAATCCTTGAAGAAAGTGTAGTCAAAAGAACCGTAGTTTTTGTAGTCGTGTTCCATGTATGTTTCGAAGGTATCGTGGTGGTAGATCTTGACGTCCTTGAAGTACATATTGGGAACGAAGAATTTGTATTCATCGATAACACGGTCGAATGGATAGTAGAAAGGCATGTTATCAACGTAACGGGTACCTGAACCAATACCGCAAGAGTAAGTGTAGTCAAAGGTGGAGAATTGTTCGTGATCAGCCACGTATGGGGTGACCATGAAGAACATTTGCATGGGCATACCCTTTTCCCATCCACGGGGTAAGATGAGACGATCGGGGAATCCACAGTGAGGTTCGCTGATGTCCAATGGGAATTCGTATTTACCATCGAAAGCCATCATTACATAGTGGTACAATTCAGTGTAAGTAGTACGATCCTTAATTGTCCAGTAGAAGTCGTTGGAGCCACGCTTGAAGAAGTTCTTACCAGCAGTCAACTCATAAACGAAATTATCAAGTTCAAAGAAGTTTTCACGGTTTTCAGTCAAAGTTAAGACGCGTCCGAATTCATCGTATTTAGGACCAATGAAGGAGCGAATTACAGCCTTTTGAGCCTTGTCGGATTCAATGGTAAATTCAAAGTTGAATGGTTTATGGTTCAAACGCATTTGACGAGCCATAAGAGCCTTATCCCAAACAAATTTGCCATCAACAAAGTGCATCTTGTCGTTCAACAAGTTGGTGACATCAAAGTCTACTAAATCGAAGTAGGTGACCAAGTCGGAAACATGGACATCCTTAATGTAGACGCCAGCGAACATGAGTTCTTCTTTGGTGTAAGGCTCGAGGTAGTATTTGAAGTGGAAGAAGGCATCGGCGATTTTGCTGTGGAACATGTAGAACATGGGATCACGCAACATGGTTTCAAAGTTAAGGAAAACGTGTGGGTAGACTTCGGAGTCGTGGTAGTCAACTTCACTGAAATACATATGAGAAAGCATGTACCAATAGCTGAAGAAGTATTTGTCGAACATATCAATATTGCCTTGCAACAAATTGCCAAGGTATTCAATAGATTCTGGTTTGCGTAAGTCAACAATAGTACCATCGACCATCTTATAATAACCCAAATCAATGACTTCATAGATGCGCTTGAACATACCGTAAACTTTGTTAAACATATCAAAGTTTGTGTAGGTTTGAACTTCCCAGTAGTTCTTACGGTAGCTGAAGCCAACGCCGTTGTAGTTAATCAATTGAGGGTCATAACCGTATTCGATTTCGTGGAACCAGAAGAATTCGGGAACTTCACCGAAGCCATGAGACAAACGTTCCATATAGTAGCGAGAAATCAATTGTTGGACATTGTACATCCAGTATTCACCGCGACGGTCCTTGTTCAAACCGAAGGTCTTGCCATCCAAGAAGAACGCGTAATCCATGTTCAAATAGTACCAGTAGGCGTTCCAACCCAAATCTTCCGTGAAGTAAGAAAGGCTAGAGTGTTCGTTGTACAATTCAATATCACGGGTATAGTCAACGGGCATAAACCACATTTTGACGTCTTGCAACATTGTGTTCCACTTAGAGTCTTGATTGAATTCGTAGATATTTTCACGGAGCATATAGTTTTCTTCAGCGTACCAGTGTTGGCCAAGACCCATCAATTTCCACCATTGCCACATCTTCCAGTCCTTCATGTATACATAATCACCATGGTTAAAGTATTTGTGGTTCTTGTAGTAGACATCGTATAATTCCTTTTCGTACATAATGTACTTGCTCCATACATCGTAGTCAAACTTCTCAGCTTCGAATATGAATTTACTGTTAAAGAAGTATTGTGGGAAGATTTCGTAGATGGAAGGTAACATCAAACCGTTAAAGTCATCACGATGAATGACAGCCAGAGTGAGAGCATAAACAAACATGCCTTCGTTGACGTGCATACGGGCCCAGCATACATTGTGTAGGAAAGTTTCCCAATCCTTGGCGTAGTAGAAGAAGTTGAAGAGACCAAAGGCTTGTTTGTGATGAGTCTTGACAAGAGCACCAAAGAATTCCCCTTTAGGCAAGAGAGCTCCCATCTTGTATGATTCCCAGAATTTCTCCATATTGAAGTCATAGTGCTAAAAACAGATAATCAATTTGTATTTTCTACACCAATGTTTAAGATAATTTTGGACAAACTTACAGTATAGTAGGACTTGTCAACAATAAATTTATCACCGAGTTTAATGTAGTCCTCAAACATCAGTGGATCCTCAACACGGTAAACAATTTCGAACAAGAATTTCTGTTTTTCCAAGAAATTTTTGTCGGCAACTTTGACTTCATGAGTAGTGTGGAGGCTTGCAGCAGCCACTAAGCCTACACAAGCCAATAAAGCGATAGCTAATTTCATTTTGAAAACTGCTCCGGACTAGATACGTTGCTCCAATACCTAAAGACTGTTAATAATAGCATTTCATACACCTGTTTATATACAATTTTATTATCTGCAACCTCAGATGCATTAGAATATTTTGATCAACTTTTTGACCCATAATATTTCAATGATGTCTTTGTGCACTTGTTAGAACACCTTAAAGAATTGATAAGCCTATTATTAAATTTTGCATAAATATTTAATTCATGATCACATAAATTCATTCAATGTACTTATGAGTCAAAAATGTGCGATAAGAAATTTCTGCGTAAGAAATATAAAATTAGATGCATGTACATCCACTAGGGTTGTTCATATTTATCCGCTTTTAAATGTTTAGATTTTGTAATGGGCCATTCAGAAAACGATTCAGATTCTCTAATATGTATCGGTATCGTCATCTTAGAACAGTTAATTGAAGAAATTGGAAAAATTTTATGTTTTCGAAGCTCCATAAAAATAAAACTAACAGGAACTTAAAAAAGAAGTTGGTGTTACTTAAAAAAAATGTTATAGTCTAAGATATAACTAGTAAGAGTTTATATTCGTCTGTCCCGAATCTTATATACTACCACCAATCCACCTAACTTTGCGAACTTCATAAAATATTGTACCGTAATTTCTATTTATTTTAGGTTAATTTCATCTCAATAACGATATTTATAAGAACCATATTCCAGTTATAATAAAGTATTTATAGTTTATTTATATTTTTACAGCGTGTAACATAAAGTAAATCGCTTTATGTTAATACACAATAAATTAAGCAAAAAAAACCCTAGGAAACATAATTTTGTCTTTTTGAAACGTCTAAATTGTCCCATCAGTATACTTTGTGGTTATTCTCGGAAGTGGAGCTTGTACGGGAGGAGCTATGCCCAATTATGGGCATATGAGCATGTATAATTTTTACATACTCGTAACTGATCTGTGTAAAATTTCGGTTCGATATGGATGTTTATGTAGGTTAATGAGTTTTCGGGAATAGTCCTCATTACAGGCCAATCATCATGAAATTTTTAGTTAAGTGATCTTTATATGGGGAATACGGTCAAATATGGACCGATTATCATCATATTGAGATGGACGATTTTTATATATGTATGGACTATTTGTGTTGATTTCAAACATGAGAGTAGTTTTTATAAGAGATTTATGCGCATTTAAGTGATTTTCGAAACTGGACTTTATATGGAGACCACGGTCAAATATGGACCAACCACCATGAAATTTGGTACGACGATTTAAATGTATATTTTCATTATTTTTGTTAAATTTCAACATGATAGTGATTTTTATAAAAAATTTATGTTAATTAATGTGATTTTCAGAATTTTGTACCGATGCAAACAAAATATTGTTTTGAGATTTCTTTTTTCGTGAAACTTATTATTGCAGAATTTTCTATGGATACGGGTTTTCTATAGATATTTATGTACGATAAAGTCATATTCCTGGAAGACATTTGTATTTGGGCTATAAGAAATCGTGGGGGAAGTCCTGCCTTTTTTAACAGGACTTGTCCTTCTGTAATAAAAATAAAGTCCGAAAATTTTCATGATATTATCTGCATTATATTTGAAGAAAATAGCAAAAAATATCTGCAAAACATCGAGGTAGTCTGAAACTTTAATCTATAACTCATATCGTACTGGGAACTTTCAATACCAAACATTTTGGTGGATCAAAGAATGTTTGAAATCTTCTTACAATCCTATAAGGACCCAAAATATACATATAGACTATTTTGTTCTACGACCAATGCAATATGTGCTTATGTCCTAATGTCTAATGCACAAACAAATGTCATTATTAGATTACTTCCAACAAATGCAGACGGTAGTATGTGATAGTCATTGAAAATTTGTTACTAGGTATTTAGTTGGGTATCAAATTAAATTGCTTTATAATGCATAAATCTTTAATATGTAGATATGATTTTGGCAGCAAATTTTGATTTTTAAAGGCCTAAAGCTTCTAATTCATTTTTTTAGACTAATTGGTGCAAAATTTTTTTTAGTTTGAATTCTGTAGTGATTTAATTTTAATCCAAATTTTGTTTATATACTGTCTGTTTTTTTCAATTTGAGTTTACAATGCGTAAAATGTGTTTCTGGCCTAAATCGGTAAATCGTTAATTTCTGGTAAATCGCAATTTCGAAACACTAATTTCAAAGTATCTGAATAACATATGGGTCGAAGGTCCCAAAACAACATAATTTAAGCATATTTAAACATAATTGCAAACAACATACGAGTAAATCAAATAAAAAATGTATCAACTCTTATTGTACGTAAAATATGTTTTTAAAATAACATCATTTTTAAGATCAAGCTTATCACGTTTCTAAGATGCTTGTTGTTTTATATGCATATTTATGTGTGTGTATATTGCTTATAATATTCCTGAAATGTCGACCAGAATATTCTAATGCATCTGAGGTTGCAGATAATAAAATTGTATATAAACAGGTGTATGAAATGCTATTATTAACAGTCTTTAGGTATTGGAGCAACGTATCTAGTCCGGAGCAGTTTTCAAAATGAAATTAGCTATCGCTTTATTGGCTTGTGTAGGCTTAGTGGCTGCTGCAAGCCTCCACACTACTCATGAAGTCAAAGTTGCCGACAAGAATTTCTTGGAAAAACAGAAATTCTTGTTCGAAATTGTTTACCGTGTTGAGGATCCACTGATGTTTGAGGACTACATTAAACTCGGTGATAAATTTATTGTTGACAAGTCCTACTATACTGTAAGTTTGTCCAAAATTATCTTAAACATTGGTGTAGAAAATACAAATTGATTATCTGTTTTTAGCACTATGACTTCAATATGGAGAAATTCTGGGAATCATACAAGATGGGAGCTCTCTTGCCTAAAGGGGAATTCTTTGGTGCTCTTGTCAAGACTCATCACAAACAAGCCTTTGGTCTCTTCAACTTCTTCTACTACGCCAAGGATTGGGAAACTTTCCTACACAATGTATGCTGGGCCCGTATGCACGTCAACGAAGGCATGTTTGTTTATGCTCTCACTCTGGCTGTCATTCATCGTGATGACTTTAACGGTTTGATGTTACCTTCCATCTACGAAATCTTCCCACAATACTTCTTTAACAGTAAATTCATATTCGAAGCTGAGAAGTTTGACTACGATGTATGGAGCAAGTACATTATGTACGAAAAGGAATTATACGATGTCTACTACAAGAACCACAAATACTTTAACCATGGTGATTATGTATACATGAAGGACTGGAAGATGTGGCAATGGTGGAAATTGATGGGTCTTGGCCAACACTGGTACGCTGAAGAAAACTATATGCTCCGTGAAAATATCTACGAATTCAATCAAGACTCTAAGTGGAACACAATGTTGCAAGACGTCAAAATGTGGTTTATGCCCGTTGACTATACCCGTGATATTGAATTGTACAACGAACACTCTAGCCTTTCTTACTTCACGGAAGATTTGGGTTGGAACGCCTACTGGTACTATTTGAACATGGATTACGCGTTCTTCTTGGATGGCAAGACCTTCGGTTTGAACAAGGACCGTCACGGTGAATACTGGATGTACAATGTCCAACAATTGATTTCTCGCTACTATATGGAACGTTTGTCTCATGGCTTCGGTGAAGTTCCCGAATTCTTCTGGTTCCACGAAATCGAATACGGTTATGACCCTCAATTGATTAACTACAACGGCGTTGGCTTCAGCTACCGTAAGAACTACTGGGAAGTTCAAACCTACACAAACTTTGATATGTTTAACAAAGTTTACGGTATGTTCAAGCGCATCTATGAAGTCATTGATTTGGGTTATTATAAGATGGTCGATGGTACTATTGTTGACTTACGCAAACCAGAATCTATTGAATACCTTGGCAATTTGTTGCAAGGCAATATTGATATGTTCGACAAATACTTCTTCAGCTATTGGTACATGCTTTCTCATATGTATTTCAGTGAAGTTGACTACCACGACTCCGAAGTCTACCCACACGTTTTCCTTAACTTTGAAACCATGTTGCGTGATCCCATGTTCTACATGTTCCACAGCAAAATCGCCGATGCCTTCTTCCACTTCAAATACTACCTCGAGCCTTACACCAAAGAAGAACTCATGTTCGCTGGCGTCTACATTAAGGATGTCCATGTTTCCGACTTGGTCACCTACTTCGATTTAGTAGACTTTGATGTCACTAACTTGTTGAACGACAAGATGCACTTTGTTGATGGCAAATTTGTTTGGGATAAGGCTCTTATGGCTCGTCAAATGCGTTTGAACCATAAACCATTCAACTTTGAATTTACCATTGAATCCGACAAGGCTCAAAAGGCTGTAATTCGCTCCTTCATTGGTCCTAAATACGATGAATTCGGACGCGTCTTAACTTTGACTGAAAACCGTGAAAACTTCTTTGAACTTGATAATTTCGTTTATGAGTTGACTGCTGGTAAGAACTTCTTCAAGCGTGGCTCCAACGACTTCTACTGGACAATTAAGGATCGTACTACTTACACTGAATTGTACCACTATGTAATGATGGCTTTCGATGGTAAATACGAATTCCCATTGGACATCAGCGAACCTCACTGTGGATTCCCCGATCGTCTCATCTTACCCCGTGGATGGGAAAAGGGTATGCCCATGCAAATGTTCTTCATGGTCACCCCATACGTGGCTGATCACGAACAATTCTCCACCTTTGACTACACTTACTCTTGCGGTATTGGCTCTGGTACCCGTTACGTTGATAACATGCCTTTCTACTATCCATTCGACCGTGTTATCGATGAATACGAATTCTTCGTTCCCAATATGTACTTCAAGGACGTCAAGATCTACCACCACGATACCTTCGAAACATACATGGAACACGACTACAAAAACTACGGTTCTTTTGACTACACTTTCTTCAAGGATTATTACACTAAATACTTTAAACATTAAGAGAGTTAATATGAATTTCTAAAAAAATACTAACTCTGTGATTATAGAGATGTTTATGTCTAAACATTCGAACTGATTTTATTATGAAATAAAGCAAGTTATTGCCTAAGCAATCAAAAATCATACTCGTATGTCGTAGATATGTATATATTTAATTCTAAGTATATAATATGGGTAAAAACATATGAAATCAACCAATGAGTTGACCGCACAGAATTCGAATTGGATGAAATTTGGTACAAAGGGAAAGTTAAACATAATAATAGCGTTTTCCAACTTTCAGTGTCTTAGCTCTCCTACTTTTAGAATTATGGCCATTCCAAGTTGGAAGAAATCAATAAAAATGCACTCAGATGCCTTAACACAATTTTTAATATCTCGAAAAGTATTCATTGTACGTTAATAAGAAAGTGCTCATTTTACAGACAAAAACATGCGCCATTCCAAATTTTTTTTTTTTTTATTTTCGATCAAGGATAATGTAAATAAAAAAGGACTACAATTTCCAAAGGATATATCTCGAAAATCAATATTTTTAAAAATTTCAAAAAAATATATGTTAATTCTTATTATGTTTTGTACACGTCTGCCAAATTTCAATGTGGAGTCTTTATTACAACATGAGTTATTAAGAAAAAAGCAGGCGAAGGTTTATGTATTTCATGAAATGTACCCAAAATACAAAAAGGTGACAAATTACAAAAAGAAGGACAAATCAAATGTAACGGAACTTTTTCGACTTTTCTTTGCTTAAACTCTTTTTCTCCATTGCTAAACCTTTAATAAAAAGTATAACATAATGTATTATCATTATTAAACACTTTATTACAGCATATTTATTTATTTCTGAAGGATTCCTATTAAAAAATCTGCATCTGCCGAGTAACGCTTGACTTTAATTTTTTTTATCTACAGGTTCAATAGTTCCAGGAATAGTACGCAAATCTTTATAACGAATTTGAAGGAACCGTGCTTCTTCTTTGTGGTCTTTTAGAGTTAAAAACTCGAAATTACAGTTCAAAAGATTTTGCAGGCACCATTCATATAATTGTTTTGGAGTAGTTATTTGACCTTGTAATAGATGCTGTAAACTAGCTCGACGTGCCTCTCTCTTTACGGTACCTCCAAGACCGTCACTTGGGCCTTTTCCATGGCTTGTTGCAAAAAGATGCCACTCAGCATTACATCCAAAATCTTCCATATGATAACATAAATTGATAAAGATCTTTTTATTTTTAAACTGGGCAGCACTACCGTCTGAAAAATACGTGATTTTCTTCAGGGTTGTTTTAAACTTTTTTCTCAAAAATACATTCAGGTGGCGATGGAACAGGTGAACAGCTACAGAATCGTGTACAAGACAATCAGATATCATTATGAAGTTTGTATGTTGTGTTTTTGCATCTGATTTAAAATAAATAGCAATTGGGTATAAAGTGGCCTGAGATTTGTTCCAGTGAAATCCCTGGACTGCATCCTGAATAGTAAAAGAAGCATTTTCTGAAAAATCGCAAACTGCTATATACTCATTTTCTTCCAAATTTGATTTTCTTTCGCTCAGATATGCTGCCTGCTGTTTTGCAATAAATGAATGAGGTAATAGAATTTGATGCTTTTCACACAGGGAATCCACAAAAACGTCGGCTTGGCCAATCATGAATGAATTGTGCACGACTTTTTTGTATTGACAATAATTATAATTTATTTAAATATTTAGTCTCTTTTTTTGCCTTTTCAAACGATCACTTTAACACTATAACACTTTGACGTTTAGCACTTATGAAATCTAGTATTCAACTGAAGTTTGACTTAGAGTACAAAAGAATAGATTTCAGGTAAAAAAATAAACGTCATAAGATGTGTCTTAAATAGGGACTGAATTTGCTACTGCCAATAAGCCGGTCACAGGTCATAAAATATTTGTACATTTTTTGTGTGAACAGGCATAAATATTTCGCCTAGGTTATAAAGTCGAAAAAGTTCCGTTACATTTGATTTGTCCTTCTTTTTGTAATTTGTCACCTTTTTGTATTTTGGTACATTTCATGAAATACATAAACCTTCGCCTGCTTTTTTCTTAATAACTCATGTTGTAATAAAGATTCCACATTGAAATTTGGCAGACGTGTACAAAACATAATAAGAATTAAGATATATATTTTTTGAAATTTTTAAAAATATTGATTTTCGAGATATATCCTTTGGAAATTTTAGTCCTTTTTTTATTTACATTATCCTTCATCGAAAATAAAAAAAAAAATTTTGGAATGGCGCATGTTTTTGTCTGTAAAATGAGCCCTTTATTATTAACGTACAATGAATACTTTTCGAGATATTAAAAATTGTGTTAAGGCATCTGAGTGCATTTTTATTGATTTTTGCCAACTTGGAATGGCCATAATTCTGAAAGTTGGAAGGCTATATGTCTGAAAGTTAGCAAATATTATTGTGCCGATCCATAGATCATGTGTACAAAATCTTATCAAATTTGGAGGTGCTGAGGTCAGAAATGTTAATATTTTCGGTTGATTTCATATGTTTTTACCCATATAATAGAATAACATATTCATAAGATTACCATTAAATAAGTAGAAATAAAATTTATAAAAAAAATAACTTTATTGTTTATTAGTAGAGTTTAAACTTTAAAGACTTTGTACTCAAATACAGAAAATATTTCGATTATTATAAATAAATTTAGAAATTTGATTGAGTAAAAAAATGTGTAATAGGTTTTGCGTCAATCTTGGCCTGTCGCGAGGACGTAATTATTGAAGTGTTTATACTTTTTCGTGATATATCGGATACCGGTTTCTTCACCACTTTAACTGTATGAACTTCTAATTGATTAAGTTTTCTTTGTAAATCTTTAGCCATATGCAAATCTTTGGTTTCCAAAATCTCCTCAATGCTAATAGGCAATTTACAAATATTACAAATTTCTACATTGTTTTCAGAAACCAAAGTTGTATCATTAGTTGATGTGGATGACAACGTGGAAGACGATGAAGGTTTTAGAAATTTTGTTATGTCAGCTGTTAATGTTTTTTTAATTGAACTGTTTTGGAGTTGAACTTTTTTAAACTTCTTATTGCCGTCATTTGTAGGCGGTGATTTTGATAATTTAATTTTTGTACGAATTTCATCTCTAAATTCATTACGCTGTTGTTGGCTGAGCTCTTTAGCAAAATGATGATCTTGATGGGTCTGTATAGATATTGGATCATTAAGGATTTTAGCACCACATTGAGAGCAATTAGTAAATTGCAAAAATTCTGGTCTATATTCTGGCACGGCAAACTCTGCATATTGAGTTCGATAATCGGTTGCGTTCTGCTCCTCATTATCTGCAATTTTATCATATTTTCTTTTTATATTTATTAAAACATTTTTAGTTTCTATCTCGGTATTAATTCTATTATTACTCAAGAGATTTTTCTCATATTGTGTGTCTACATTATATTCATCTTCTTTATTATGAATGGTATTTATGTCATTATTACTGATACTGTTTTCCTCTGAGTTTAAATTTGCATTTGAACTACTATTGGAGGCCAATGTTTTTGAAGTTTCGCTAGTTACTTCCATTAATTTCGTTGCATCTTCATTCTTTCTTAAGAGCCGTGCAAAGAAACCTTTCTGTTTTACTCTATTATCTCTTGGTATTAACAATTCATCTTGAGTTTTAGTTATTATATCAATGTGATTAAGTGGGGTTTGATCTATTTGTGCTAAACTTATTTTTGACTTATTTACCATATTGTCGTTTACTTCTAATCGTATAGGTTCTTTGTTTGGTTCTTTCTTTAATGCATTTAAAAAAAAGCTTTTCATATTTTGATGCTTTTCTTCTTTCTGCACTTCGTTGGGCGTTTTATTGTTTATAGATTCATTATCTAGCCTGAAAGTTGATTTTGTAGTTAATGATAATGTTTGATTTTCTTCTTTATTATCAATTTTATGTTTCTGTTTTTTAGCTGCCTGTTGGGCAAACATCTCTTGTATATTATTTTGTGAGTTTGAAATTGTTTCAAATTTGCCAACACTTATACCTAAAAACTTGATTGGATTATTAAGAACACTTTCGCTGCCAGAGCGAAAGAATTGTTTTGTGTTGGCTTTTATAATTTCTAAACTTGTTTTGGCCAAAAATTCAGTATCATAACATTGTAGAGGGGCTGAACGAGAACTTGATATTTCTTGGTCATCAAATTCTTGTATAAAATTTACAACCATTTGTTTTGCTCGCCGATTATTTTCACATATATCTTTTTCCAATCTTTCGTTTATTTCATTTGCCAATTCGATCAGCCAATGTTGTAATGTTTTAAAGCCTGTAATATTATTGCGTCCAGGAAACTTTTTACAACATCCAATGCTTTTGGAGTAAAAACGTGGAGTAACAGCTTCAAGATCAATGCCGCGACATATATTATAAAGCCAAGTGCTGAAATTAAAGCAATTAAAAATTATTTAAAATGTAAGATCATGGCAAATATTTGAAAAAATAGTCGAAACCACTAAACAAACTGTATCTGAAGAATTCTTTTGTTTACTTTAAAATTTCGTTTATTTAGGACAAGTTACAAGAGTAAATAAGTTCTATGTGTGATGCAGGCTGTTTTCATAAACGCAGTATGCAATGCAACATTTCATTGCATAGAGTTCATAATAGCATTTAGAATATAATTTAAAAACTTTAATCACATAAAATATAATGATATTGGACTATTAAAGAGAATCTTAAAACAAAAATTTTTTAATTATATTTCTAAATGCTATTATGAACTCTATGCAATGAAATGTTGCATTGCATACTGCGTTTATGAAAACAGCCGCAACCTTAGGATATTTAAAATTATTGAGTTTTTAAGAATAAAGATGACAGTTAACGGTTTCACAAGAACTTAAATATAATAATAAAGTGCAAAAAGCTCACATGTTAATTTTTGTTAAATCGGATAACTATAAACAGTGCAGAGGTCAAGTTAAATTTTTGGAAAAAATTTGTGTGTTGTAAAATAGTGAGATCTACTATAATCAAGGTTGCAGTAAAGATATTTTTCGTTTAGATGTAGCGATTTTATTTTCATTTTGCAATAAATAATAAATTTTATCTAGCGGGATGGTGTACATAGTTATTTAATTTTGTACTAGCCTTTTTTTACTTAAATTATTCTTTTACATTTTTAGAATTTCACTACTACAAAATAAAACAATATTTTTTATCAAATCCAAATTATCCAAATTTTGGAAACAACCTCATTAATTTAAGGGGAAAAATGTGCCTTAATATTTTGTTAGTGTTGCATAACTAAAATTACATTTTATGATAAACAAAGAACAATACTAGAAAAGCAAGAGTATAACTGTTATTTATTCTTATTATGCAATTTTCAACAATTTGCGTGGTTCGTACCTTAGTGATTGAGAAAAACGTAAAATTTCTTTTTATATCAGAGACCGAAAATAACTCATTTCATATGATCAAAATACAAAATAGTGATTTATATTTTGTTTTAAAAAATAAATAATTTCAATTATGGTTGATCATGCGTTTTTTTTAATTATGTAATTTTTTTATTTAGTTTTAAAATTCAAAGCCCTTATTCATAAAACTTACAACAGGTTTTGGAAATTTGCCTTATAAACCTGATGTAAGTTTTTATGAATAAGGGGTAAGTTTTATCCAAAATTTAAGTTTTTTTTTGTAAAATTTTAAATTTTTTGTGAAATTTCAAGTTTTACATACAATTATTTATAATTTTTATATTCAGGCATCATTGATTTGCATCAAATGAACTTTTGCCATTTATTTTTAAAGTTCGAAAATAAAAGTTATAATCTGGTCTTTACGAAAAAAATCTAATTATAAATCGCTTGTTTATTTCCGTTATTTTCTTTTCTGTTTCCTTCAACGCATGAATCAAATAATAAAGAATGGCGCAAAGATCGTAAACAAAATTTCCTTTCTCTGCGCACGACGTCGTAAGTTATTTTTCCATCAACATGAAAAAAATAACATTTGTTAACAATATTTAAAAAAAAAATTTTCGTAATTTTTTAGTTCAAAACAAAACATTTAATTATACTAGATTTTGACACATTTTTTTACCGACAAACGGGACACAGTGCGTAAAGCAAAATCGAGTACGCTAACTTGTCTTTGAGATACATATTTTATACAATTGTAACTTGCCGACACGCCCGATGAAATCTATTGAACGAGTTGGCACAACAATCAATGATAACCATGTCGACAAGCTACTTAGTGTAGTATTCTCACTCAACATGGGAAATCACACTCACCATGTTATCTTGAAAGATTATCAAACTAAAAAACAAATACAATTTCACCCTTACCATCAAAATTAGTACTTCATTATGCACAAAACCATGTTCGATATGTCGATTTCAAATATTTATTAATATATAGTAACAATAAAATGGTTCATGGATATATTCTTCAATATCTGATGAAATTACATCTTCCTCCTCTTGAACTTCCATAAATTCGTAGAGATCACACCATGGTTTCATCTTATCTGCAGCTTGAACAGACTCAAATTTTCTTTGTTTGACTTGGGAAGTAGCAGTATACGCCATTAAATATCGATCGTTTCCTAAAACTTTCTTAACAGCATAAGGGATTTAAATCTAGCCAATAAATTCCTTGATTGGCCAGTTGATACATGTTCTGCTTTAATTAATACCAAATCACCCTCAGAATAAATTCTTGGTAATCTATTAAATTTCCCAGCAATATTCCTCCCTTAATTATCAATGCGACTTATAACAATTTTCTTTAATTCATCTAAAGGAATGTCATCTTCTTCATCCAGATCTTCATGCAAATCTTAACTGATTTCCCATATAATTGCGGGGAGTAAAAGTAAAAAGTTCAATTTGACCATTTGCTCTAGGTGTTCTAACAGCAGTTTATCTTTAATACCATTTTCCTCGCAGAAAGATTTAAAAATATTTGATGTAAAAGAAGTACCGCGATCACTTATAATTTGAAAAGGTATACCCAGAAATTGAGATATATCCAAAAGGACTTGAACAACAGCTTTTGAAGTTGTATTGCGTACTTGACGTAGTATTATAAATTTTGTGTATGCATCAAAGTTAACACATCCGGTGAATACCACTAATAACAACTGTAACACACTAAATTATATTCTTGCAAATTAAGCTTTTGTTAAAATAAATTTATAAGAAGCAAATATCAAAATTAGGTTAAAATAAGTAAATAAAATTGTATTATTGCTAAAATTGTATTATTGCAAATAAAGCTAAAATCAAGTAAGCAAAATAATTCTATAAAAAGAAAACAATGAAATAAAATGTTATCGAGTACACCACAAAGTCGCATCTTTTATTTAAACCATCAATAATTCCCAATATATATTGATTTCCTTTTTTAGACTTTGGAAATGGACCTACATACATGGTCAATATGAACAGTATAAAAGGGAATTGCATATTTCTCTATAGGATATATATTAAAATTTGTTTCGTCTTTGGACCTAACCAAACATTGAATGCATGAATTTAAATATTTAGCTATTGCTCTTCTCATTTTAGGAAACCAATACATTTTCTTCACTCTATTCAATGTTCTTTCAAAACCACTATGACCAAAATCATCATGCGACGACTTTATTACTCTCCATCTAAGGACGTATGGCACAACGAAACGTATACCACCTTCTGTTTTCTTAAATAATCTGTTATTTTTCAAAACATATTCCTTCTCAAAACCTTTACGTACGTTATCATCTTTGCCTTGTTCGAGTTTGTCAATAATATCTCTTATGGTATTGTCCTGACGTTGCAAAGTAGCTATCCAATCCGTTTCGTTCATACCTATCATCATTATATCACATCCAGCTACATCAGGTTCAGAAGCTTCCTCCTGAGGGTTGCGACTTAGAGCGTCAGCATGCGACGTCCGAATACCTGGTCTATGAACACATTCAAAATCAATTTCCTGTATTCGAAGCCACCATCTAGCAATTCGTGGAATTATATTCTGCTTATTTTCGGTCTCTTTCAATGAATTGCAATCAGTCATGACTTTAAAACGTTTTCCCAGTAAATAAAAACGAAAACGTTCCATACTTTCCACTACGGCCAGCGTTTCCAGCTCATAACTATGATATTTTCGTTCAAGAATGCTAGTTTGTCTACTAAAGTAAGCTACTGGACGTTTTAAATCCAAAGGACATATTTGTATTAAAACCCCAGCTAATCCCGTTTAACACGCATCAGTATGTAATTCATGTTCCTGATCTGGATCATATATAACCAAAACGGGCTTTTCAGACATTCTATATTTTAATTCTTGAAATGCACTTTCTTCATCTTTACCCCATATAAATTCTGCATTGTTCTTGAGTAATTGGTTTAGCGGAAATACGATTTTGGCATAGTTTTCGATAAATTTTCTCTCACATTTGCAGATTTGCGATAATTAACAATTGCTTGAGTTTTTAATACACCCGGATATATTCCTTGATCAGTAATTACATGTCCGAGATATGAAATATTATTTACAAAAAGTTCACATTTTTTTAATTTAAAAGTTATTTTCATTTCAAGACATATAATTAAAAAATCTTCAAATAGTTTGAAAAGTTCATCAAAATCTTTTCCAAATATAACAATATCATCCATATATGCTATAATATTTTTAGTATTAATATTTCCTATTAACCGATCAACTAATCTCATAAATACTGCCGGCGCGTTAGTTAGTCCAAATGGCATTCTCTTAAATTGATAATGTCTATTAGGTGTCACAAAACCGGTTAAATGTCTACACGATTTATTGATCGCTATTTGATGATAACCGTTCATTATATCAAGAATAATAAACATTTTGTTGTTAGGTATTTGATTTATATTTTCTTCGATATTTGAAATTGGAAACACTTCACGGACAGTTATTTCGTTTAATTCGCAATAATCAACACCCATACGAAATTCACCATCTTTTTTAGGTACTAAATGAGCTCTGCTGGCAAAAGAAGAATTTGACTTTTCTACTTCAAAAGTTCTGACACTATATTTTCCATTTTTTCGCGTAAATAATATGGTACTCGATTTTGTTTATGAATTATAGTTTTATTACAATCTTTTAGTACAATATTCATCTCGATTGCATTCGTTTTTCCTAACTGTGATAAATCTTCGGCGAAACAATTTTTATATTTTTTAATTAAATTTAAAACTTTTAATTTATTCTCCTCATTTAATTAATTTACAATTTTTAAAGACGACCAATTTAACAAACTATTATTAAAACTGCATTTAGTGGTACGACTTTCTAGTCAAATTTGATTTTCATTTGAATTTAAAATTGTCAATTCTTCGTTTTCCCGAATATGATCCAAAAAATTTTGTCCAATAATCAATTTCTTGCTCACTAATATTAACTACCAATATATCTATTGAAAGAATCGCACTTTGAATTTTTACAGTCTTGACCCAATAAGTTTAGTATTACAATTCTCAAATTTCCAGCCTATCTTTTCCACTATGTCAATTCTTATAGTAGAACATTCACTGCCAAGATCACAAAAAACCTTAATGCAATGCCCATCAATCGATGAATTTTGCATTAAACCACAGCTTCTATTAAAAGCTACACGAGATACTTTTGTAGTCGTATAATTTTGTGGTGATTGTAGAGATACTCTTACGTGATTTCTTGCAATCTCTTGAAAAATGTCCAACTTCTTGACAGTTATAACAGGTAATGTTAGTTTTAGAATTTTGCTGTGAATAACGAGGCAAATTTCGATCAAATTTAGTAGATGCAGTATAATTTTATTCAAAAACATTTCACGATTACGCTGTTGCTCCATAATACACAAATGGGCCTTAATTTGGCATAATAGATCCTGTAATGTTTTGCATTGTGGTGTGTAACCAATAACTGCATTTACTGTCTATCCTTTAAACCTGAAACAATATAATTTTTGGCACATTCGTCGCTAAAGCCGGCATTTTTGGCGAGAGCTAACACATCATAATAATATTTTTCAATACTTTCATTTGGTTCCTTTACACGACACATTAGCCTCAAATAAATATCTGATTCGTCACTTACACACGGAAAACTTCTTAAAATCGTACCAAGATAAATCTTCTTTTTTAATAGAAGAAAACCAAGATGAAGCAGCTTCTTCCAATCGCAGTGCAGCATAGAAAATTGTAGTTTTATTATCCCAATTAAAAATATGTCTCACTCTTTCCACATTTTCAATCCAATCACTAGCAGATTTCGAATTAGTATGTGAAGGATTGAAAGCTGGAATAATCCGTTTACATTTCTCAATGCCACACAGTAGTACACCAGACGAAGTTGGAATAATCGGAACATCTTCCAAAGTCGTTAATTCAGAAGTATTATCACGAACAATTTCACTATTTTTCTGCGACATTTTATTAAAATTATAATTTTCTTCTCTTATATTTCGTAAAACAATTTTCTTTTTTCCAATTTCAATGTCTAATGAAAAAAAGATTATCCCACTTCTGATATAAAATACTATTGTAACTTGCCGACACGCCCGATGAAATCTATTGAACGAGTTGACACAACAATCAATGATAACCATGTCGACAAGCTACTTAGTGTAGTATTCTATGTCATAGCCTATTGAGACGGGATTTTTCTCAAGCATATTATCAAAGTAGTTTCCCAACAAGTAACATTATAAGAAATCTTACACATATATGGCTATTTAAAAAATGGAGGAGGTTGCACAATAAATATTCGCGTAACTCGAAAACTGTTGAATTAAATAAAAAATCAAAATTCGACGACAAAATTGTTTCGATTTTTTTATTTAAAAAAATACGATTAGCGGGATGCCCCGCTTGTATCTTAAATATACCGTCATTATATTGATATTCGACGTGAGATATCCTCATATGCATAAAATTCACTGTTCCAAAATTTAAGAAGATTGGCCCATAATTTGTCATAGCTGCCATATAAGAACCATTTCCGAAAAACAATTTATCTCACAAGAATGTCTAATAAATATTGATATCGAACGAACTTTTATACAGAAGTTTTAATCCAGAAATCATACTAATACCGATTATACGGCAATTATGTTACTGGATTTTGTAGCTAGCAGTCAATAATTGGCAATAGCTCCCGAATTAAGTCCACTTTCGACCATACCAACCAACCATACAATTCTTGTATATAACGTTATTGATATGAAATTCAATAAAAAATAATCTTAAAACGTAGGTAGGTCTATTCTTGAAAGCGTAAAATTCGCGACATAGGCATATTTAGTTCTACAAATGTTATAGATGTTGATAAACTAAATTTCACTTTTTCAAACATTCCTACACCACCAGTTCAACTTGGCTTCTACAACCAAAACTCTTCTCGAATTTCCGCAAACAAGTTTGGATTTCAATGCTTCACCATTTGCGATACTGTTGAAGGGTTCCGAGCTGTAAACTCCAATGCAGTTGGTCTTGACGACATTCATCCTCGCTTTTTAAAACTAATATTATCATATATAATACATTATATAAACCACATATTCAATTCTATTGTTACTACTAGCACTTCTCCAACTGACTGGAAACTTGCAAAAATTATACCAGTGCCCAAAAATGATAATGAATATCCATCCTTCCATACCTGTCAAAGGTTTTTGAGCATCTCGTATATAACCGGATTTATAAGTATACTCTTGACCACAATCTCCTTACCGATCGCCAATCTGGTTTCAGGCGAGGCCATAGCTGCACTACAGCCTTATCTGAAGTGAAAATATTCGAAGAAGCATGGATGAAAGTAAAACCACCTTTCTGGTTTTACTTGACCACTCAAAGGCCTTCGATACGGTAGATCACCAAATGCTGATCATGAAACTATTAAAATTGTTCAACTTTTCCGACACCGCATCGAAACTTGTTGCGTATATCTTTCTGACAGATGGCAAGTTGTAGCAAACAATGGAACTGTATCCAGCCCTTTGTCCATGCGAAGAGGTGTTCCTCAGGGGTCGATACTTGGTCCGCTTCTATACTCGATGTATGCCAATGACCTTCCTTCTCAGATCAAGTACTCAAACATGCATATGTATGCAGATGATGTCCAACTATACATTGAATGCTCCAAAACATTGGTGAGACATATAGTTGGAAATCTTAACTACGATCTCAACATGATTTATAACTGGGTCACGGCAAATGGCCTATGCCTAAATCCAAAAACAATCGAAATACCTTATAATTTCCAAGAAGAGCATGAAAATCGTTGATGACGTGGGTATATATCTTGGTGGATACAAAATTAAGGTGGTAAACTCGGCTAAAAATCTGGGTGTTGTTTTCAATAGTACACTTACATGGTCTGACCACATTAACCAAACGTGCGGCGGAGTATATGGTATGCTCAGAAGTCTATGGTATAGTCAACCGTTCACACCACCGAAAATAAGGATGATAGCTAGGACATACCTAATACCAAAACTTACTTATTCCTCTGAAATTTTCGCCGGATGCAATGCTAATGACAAACGAAAACTAAACACTACGTTTAATAATATTATTCGTTACATTTTTGCTATACACAGGTTTGCGAGTGTAGCAACATACTCCAGACGAATCCTTGGAATGACTTTTGATAATTATCTGAAGTTCAAGAATTTACTTTTTTTACACAAAATTATTATTACTAAGGAAAGCTACCTATACAATAAGCTAACATTTACAGCATCTGCAAGAAATAATAGCATTATTACCTTTACGTATAGAAACAGCGCATCTTTTAACCAATTTTTCGTTTACACAATATATCTCTGGAACCATCATCCTACAATTGTTTAACTCACCAGCAATGCAATGAAATTCAAAAAATTGTTAATGGCGTACTATGCATAAAGTTTTTACATTAAAATGTCTAATCTTCCTGTTATTTTATTATATTTTTATTTTATTTTATATTATTTTTATTATGGTATTTTATTATTTTATTTTATTTGTTATCTTTTTATTTTTTTTACTGCATTTTTTGTTAAATATTAAATTTCATTAGATTAGTATATTTAGTTTCAACAAATGTTATTTTACCACTATTATATCTGATAACTCATCTGATTTTAGAGCTGTTATTCATAAGATTTTTATATCTTGTTGCTTTAGAAAGTCAATTATTTATAATCACCCCTATCGTGAATAATAATTCCACATGAATTTTGTTCCCATTTCACACTTTTCCTATTAAAATTCAATGTTAAAAAAATAAAAGAGAACAAGTTTCATGTGGAATTTTTATTCACGATAGGGGTGATTAAATACAAATACAAATACAAAAAGGTTATATTTTTCAAGACTTGAACCAGAAAGTGACAAATTAGGTGAAAACCGGTAAAATTTAATATACTATAACACTGAGACCTGGAAGAGATAAAAAGAGGAAAAGGAAGTTTTATAGTCTATTGAATAGGTTTGTAAATTCAAGAAAAATAGAATAGTTTAGGTCCTTTTTATATTTAATTGTTTTAAAGCGATAGAATTTGTGTTTTGTTCTTGTACAATAACAAAAATGTTTAGTATTTTTCCATTTACATTAGATTATATTACATATTAATACATAAATACCACTTGACGATGCTTATTGATAAACTGAATACGAAAGTAATCTGGAAAAATATTTAAATTTTTGAGAGGAGATATTGTTCATTTTAATAAAATTAAAAACATCTATTAACACAAATTTTTATCCTTCACATTTGGTAAGACCATAAGACCTTAATGTGTTTTGATAATGTCCATATTTAGGTTATGGGTAGTCTTACAGAAGATACATACAAAACCTGTTAATTGGGACATCTTTTTATTTAATCTTGAATATGCATTCATTTATTACCACAAAATTTTAATTAAATGTAGGTTTACAAATTTTTATACAATTTGATTAACAATCTACAATTTGAAAACAATATACATATATGTATTTCTAAATTAATGATCACGTGAAATGCTTGGTTTTCACTATGTCATTTTTGTTGTCAAATTGTCCAAATTGTTGGCAATTGTATGAAAACGGGTTGTCATATCATGATTTTCATGATTGCAAACATAGATGGCGCCATATGGCAACCCGTTTTCATACAATTGCCAACAATTTGACAACAAAAATGACATAGTGAAAACGCGGCCAAAGTTTAGTAAAACAAAATTATTTACGAAATACGAAAAAATTTAATATGCAAAATGAAATTAAATTTAACGCAGGGTGCAAAAAGCTAGCACACATTTGAATGGATATTTAAAATTAATGTTCATAAGTACCTATTCGCTGCAGCTGATTTGATGGCGGATAATATTATTGGTTTAAAAATAAAACGTATATTGGAACTATGTGGGACATATTCAAAAATAAATTATGCATATCGTTAGTGCTTAAATGGATCCAATTTTTACATACATATGTTATTGCCCAAAATTATTTAATTTATCAAAAATATGGAAATAGTTCCAAAATACCTAGTTCATAACAGATACAGCTGGGCTAGCTCTTTTAAATGACTTTGATTTGAGAAAATTGGAGTGTTGTCACTAGTGAATGGTAAATCGACTTCGATTATGGTTGTTAATTGATTATTGCCTTCAAAAATCGATTATTTTGTGGTTGATTTTACACTACCAACTTTCTACTGAAATCGACTTTTGGTCGAAATCGAAAAACTTTAATCGAAAAATCAACCTGTAAAACTAAAAGCGCGGCTTTTTTGGAAGTCGGTGTGCAAAAAAATAAAAGTAAAATTTAGAGGCATGTGATAGAAATCGAAATCGAAGACGAATGAGTTTTAGAAGTCAATTTTTTCGTAATATTTCTGTATTGAAAAACTTTTATCACATAAAATATAAAGATATTGGGCTACTAAAGAGAATAAAACAATTGAATAAAATTGCATGTTTTATTTTTTCAACAAAAATAAGTTGTAAACATTTTTGATTTTTTTAGTTTAAGAACAAATTATAAAAAAATCGTAATCGACCAAAAGAGTTCGACTTTTATGTTCGATTAATCGATTATAATAATCGAGTTGAAAATGGTTAATCGAATAATCGAAAATCGATTACTAACATTTCATACCATTCACTAGTTGTCACGTACAATTTTATTTTAATTTCAATTTTAACATTTAATTATTCCACATTTTCCTATAGAATCGTATAAAAATCAGACTTGAAATATTTCAGATATTTTAACTCATTTTGTTTATGCTTTTTTAAAATATTCGTTATTTACATAAATATTTAGATTTATTTTATTATATTTTTTATTTAATGTTTTGGTTTCCAGACTTGGCCGTATACTGAAACCAAAGCTTTTATATAGAAAAAAAATTTAATGGAAACACTTTTATCTAAGTAAAAGTTAACTTCTATAGATTACAGGTTAAAATATTCGTTACAAAAATGAAAATTTCAGAATTTGTTTGTAAATGCTGTGTTTTAAATTTTGTAAAATCTTGCAGTATTTATGTATGTATGTTATACAAATTGTATAATGTCATAATTTCAAATGTTCAAAGAATTTCGTTTAGAAATTAAAAAATTCGTTTAATCATTTTTACAAGGATAAAAATTTGGAGATTTTCAAGTTACATATGTATGTACATTAAATCTTATAACATCTAAGACATGCATCTCTTATTAAACTTACCCATTTTTCTCATCGAATTTTCTTTGCAATTCAGCTTCCGTAAATTTTAACAACTGACCCAAGTAACGAACGCTAAGGCGTTCGCACACTTCTTCCCCAAACTTAGCTCCAAGTCCTTTAATTTTACCAACTGGCAGTGTTTCAAATAGAACAGGAATTTGGGCCAAAGGTAAAATCGTTTGCTTATTGGGTTTATTAATGCCGCAAGCTAATTTTGCTAAAATCTTATTATGCGCAATTCCTGCTGAACAATCGTAGTTTGTTTCTGTTTTTACTGCACTTCGAATCGCGCTTGCAATGGAGGATCCTATCAATAAACGAATATTACTTTGTCGTACTGCCGGAACATCGTTTTCGTTGAAATTGCGATAGAAGTTATCATCATCAGCTAAAGGATTGTTAATAAAACTAGATGTGATTGTTGTCACGAATTCCCCGATTGTTGGAAAGCCTACTGCATATGTATTTACTAACTCCTGAGGTTGTAATACGAATGAACCCTTTATCAATATAAAAACTGTAATTAAAATTTTAGAACCAATTTCAGTTATACTAACATCATTCATTTTTTGGAGGCGTTTGTTAACAGCATCTGTTATGTCAAGGTAGGCTTCATCAACAGATGCTCTTTCTAAAAGTGAGGTAAAACGCTGCAACACATTTGCAACTTCTTTGCCAGCTTCTCGATATTTCGTTAAATCAGCCTTTTCACGGACATTCGGCACTTTAACTAATTGGATTTCTGGACACTGTTTTTTAGCTTCATCTCCTCTCATGTGTCGCGTAACACCTTTGGCACGGGCAGCATAATTTACTGCAATTATACTGAATTCAATAAAATCGTAATTGATTTCACAATAAAACAATAATTATGTATGTATTCAAATTTACCCTCCTCCCCTCCAGGCATTATATTGCACTACTGCCAATGGTTGGTTCTTTAAGGATGGGTCCAATTTTTCTGAAAAATATTAATAATTATGTTCAACTTGCAAATATGTAATTCATTTGTTATAAAATTTACCTTCAACTTGGCAATAAAAACAATCCATATCAACAAGAAGTATAACCCTATCATATTTGTTAATCATTGGCACGAAATTTCTGGCTGAAGTACTGTTGGACATTATGAACACAATTACACATTTATACTTAAAATTCCTAGAAGGTCTACAATATTTTATCAAAAAAATTTTGCGCCATTGAGGTCAGAGATGCAAGCAATTGTCCGCTAGCCGTACCGCCGTTAAAACTATTAGTTAGGCGCCGGCACAATTTTGAGCTACTTTATTTTGGTTTTGCAAATATATAGTGCATACCATACATACATATATACAGTAAATATTTGACAAAAAGGCTTAAAGGACTTATAGACCGGGTATATAATTGGTTTTAAACTTTTTGAAATGTTATTAAAGTTATATTTATAAGTATTTTTAAAACATATATGTACATATGTAGATAAAATTGAGTTTTAAATTTATGACCCTATTCATATTTTTCTTAATTTATGTACAATAGGTATGTACTACTACTATGTACTTAAATAAAAAAATTGTTTGCACAATTTATTGGTCATCTAAATTTCACTAATGTTGATCAGATGACAGAAAGAGCAATTTAATTATTCAAATAAAAAAGCTTTAAATTTATATGAGGAGAAATGCACAAACTTGACTTTTACATTGCGTAGAGAATCCTGCTCTCCTATTTATATCAATAATCAAGCAATAACAAAACAATCCGAAATACTTCGGTATAAACATCGGTCGTCTCCTTACATGGAAATCCCATATAGATGCAAAATTTATTCAAAATTGAAATTGATCCAAATTAATTGGCTCATTGGCAGAAACTCTAAGCTAAGTTTAGATTGCAAACTCTTGCTTTACAACTCAATCATAAAACCTACATATGTATATGGTGTTATGGAATACAGTTATGGCGAACAGCCTCAGCTTCAAATGTAGACAGAATTCAAAGATATATGGTACATAAAAAATTCGAATATCCATAAAGACCTAAACGTGCCTTTAGTAAAAACTGAGATCAAAAAAAATGTAGAAAACACTTAAAAACTTGAAGTACACCTAAACCCATTAGCCCGCAACATATTATATAATAGTGGCTATATTCGACTATGAAGAAGGGATACTGCGGATCTAAGCCGAAGACAAGAATGCCAACTTAATAAATAAAATAAATATCGTCCGACACTGGCTGGACTAATAATTGAAATTTATTTATAATAATTTATAATCATAATAAATTATGAATACAAAACAATTTTACTTACTTATAGTTAGTTCATTTTAACAATAAATAAATGTAAAAAATATGTTGCATGCAAAAAGTCGAACAATCGAACCCAATTTTAAGTAGTTCCTATTTTTACATTAATTAAAAAAAATTAAAAATCATAGCCATTTGAAATTTACTCTTTTATAAATATTTTAACAAAAATTTTAAACTTTTGACAACAAAATGTTGATGCTTTTGACATATAAAATTGGCTACACTGCATAATTCACAATAATTAGAGATGTTATTTTTAGGAATCTCTACTTGAAACGAACTGTAATAGATCATTACTAAACAACTATTTTCAACCGCATGCCAACAACTTTTTTCTTTTACGCACGTGCTTACCATGTGCACAATAAAAACAAACAAAATAAGTAAACAACACAAAGACAAAAATGCATATAGCAAAGTTTCTATCATTACCAATAAGTCAATTTTTAACGAATTTTAAAGAACCAAAATAAAAATGGATGGGGGCTATTTAAATTCGCTTTCAAAATGCATAAACCGCTCAATTTGAAAGAGTTATTCAACACCAACATTATTTATTTTTTTTTATTTTGATATGGAATGCCCCATAATGGAATAATTTCTTGAAATTGACATTCCTGTATTTTAATATATAGTTACAGGCTTTTGAAATCCGTTTTCAAAATTCAAAAACGGCTCAAATAACTGAACATATTCAAATGAAACTTGATATTTTAGGTTTGATTTGAAACCTTATTTTTTTTTTTAATACTAAAATTTATAACGTGGCCACTACAAAATTAGGGTCCTGAGTGGATTCCCTGTCCGTGGTTCTTTAAAATTTTAAAATTCGTTAAAAATTGACTTGTTTGGTAATAAGCGAAACTTTGCAATATTTTTGTAATTTTTTGTTTACTTTTTTTGTTGTGGTTTTACATGCACGTGTAGTTTTTATATAATTCTAACAACAACTTATATACATGCACGTGGTACAAGAAAAAAAAATTGTTTTTTGCGGTTTATTTGCACTGTTTATTTCTTCACATACGCAAGGATGTCAACAAAGAACATATGTACATATAAACAAAAACAATAAGTCATAACAAATTTCTTTGCTGGAGTTGTAGACCTACGCCGATCACAATTAACGTCGGCGGTAGCTGACTCTATAGATTGTCGGCGGCGATTTAAAATTGACTGTCAGCCGGCTACAGACAAATTGCTCAAATTATAAAAATTAAAACTGAAAATCGGAAAATTTATTGAAATTACTAAGAATTTAACCAATTTAAGCCGAACAAATTTTCGGCGGCAGCGGCTTTTTAAATTAATCGGCGGCTGGGCTTAGCCGGCTTACAGCCGTTCGGCGCAGGTGTCTGTTCGTACAGTGCTAAATTGCAGTAGCAAAATAAAAACAATAATAAATACTTAAGCACTTTAAAAAATATATCAAAATAAATATTTGTATAATTATTAAAATGTATTCCAACAATAATTCTTTCTGGATAACATAATAAAAACAAAAACGTTTAGATTTTTCCGTATGTACATACAGAAAATCTGAAAATAAGTCTGTAGAGTGAATTCTAAAGTGAAATAACTTACAAATTTGTTTTTTTTTATTAAAAAGGTATTATTAATGAAGTTGTGACTATTTTCCAAAAAAGTAAAATAATTACTTTTTATGTTTTTTTATTTTTAAATCTTTCTAATTTTAAATGCGAAAATTACCTTAATCATTATTGATTTTTCTAAGCGTTGGTGTATTTTGCCAAAATAAATGAAATAAATAATAAAATATTCTACTACATATTGACAAATTTAGAAATAGAGTGTGAAATTATAGGCAATTTTTAAGTAGCATCATTAAATACTTATTTTAAAAGTTTATTGCATTAATTTTTCATGTTCATCCAAAAATTTATACATACATACATATGTATGCATATTTGTATATTTTAAATGTGTATGTATGTATGTACATAGATGTATTCACATTTGGAAGACGCACCCATATTGCATCATTGACTTGTTAAACTGAATGATTTTTTAAGTTGTTTTTTCTGTTTCCGGTTTTTTCTTTTTATACCCTTCACCTTCATGAGAAGGGTATATATAAGTTTGTCATTCCGTTTGTAATTTCCACAATATAATTTTCCGACCCTATAAAGTATATATATTCTGGATCCTTATAGATAGCGGAGTCGATTAAGCCATGTCCGTCTGTCTGGATGTTGAAACCAGTTTTTTGAAGTCCCCAGATATCTTCGAGATCCAAATCTTCAACAATTCTGTCAGACATGCTTTCGAGAAGTTTGCTACTTAAAATCAGCAAAATCGGTTTAGGCCAACCAGAGTTATGAACCGATATGTGAGACAACCTCCATAAAAATTCGATATTTTTTGTCCATTTTATTGCAATATTTTGAAATATATTGCAGATAATGCCATGAAATTTTGTATACGTTGTTTTTATGATAATAGAAGAAAGTGTGCGGAAAATAGTAAGAATCGGTCCATGATTTCTCATAGCTCCCATACAAAAATCTTCCCGAAATATTGCTCAATTATACATAAATGCCTATAAAATTGGGATATCAAGACAAAATTCATCAAAAATAAGTTTTATACAAAAATAAATCGCAAAACGAAATTTTTTTAGTTCGGCCCATGTTTGACCATAGCCCCCATATAAAGTCCATTTCCAAAATTCACTTAAATACGTATAAAACAGATATAAATAATGTTAAACGGCTAAAATTTGACATGAAGAATCTTTATAGGCAAATAAATTGTTGTACTGAATTTTATGGTGGTCGGCCCAGAATTGGTCACAGCTCCCATACAAGGACCTCATCTGAAAAAGACATTTATCCCTATATATATTATATAAATATAGGTACTGACTCAAAACTTTACACAAATCATTTACATATATACAAAAAAAATCATCCCACAAAATTACTTTAATACTCAGAAATCTCTTATAAATAAGGGTACCAATCCAAAATTTTACACGGATCATTTACATACATGCCTAAATCAAACTGCAGGATTTTGAGAATATCGGTCCATATTTGACTATGTCCCCCATATAAGGTCCATTTCCGAAATCCACGCTAATACTAATATATATCTTAAATATACCGTTATTATGTTGAAATTCGACGTGAAATATCTCCATATGCATGAAAATCACTGTTCCAAAATTTAAGAAGATCGGCCCATAATTTGTCATAGCTGCCATATAAAAATTTCCAAAAAAACAAATAAATTCGGGTCAAAAAATATTCTTTTCGGATTTAACCCATATTCGGTCCATATTTTTAATCATGATATATATCGTTGGAAAGGTATTTTTAATACCTTTTATTTGATGTATTACAAATTATCATACACCCAGTAGTTCCCGAGATATAGGCCTATATATTTTCAACTTTACGGGCCCGCCCCCTCGACGGCGTGACCGTCAACAATTTTTTTTTTGCTGGCGTCTCCTCTAAAAGCCCTATTTGATGAAGTTTTTTTTTTGAGCAAAGTCACTAAAACCGAATTGTTCCCATTTTTTATACTCTGTTAAATTACACTTAAGATTATTATGAACATCAGACAAACTCTGTAAATTATGGTAAGAATTGGTAATTAAATCAATTAAAAATGGTGAAAATTACACAAAATTTCAAAATATTTAACATAAATTATGTTAGTCGTAAAATTGTCTTTCAAACAATATATAAAATAATAATTAAATTTGCTCTAGGACTGAATAGAAAACACAGAATAAGGATATTCTAGTCCTATAACCAGTGTAGTTTTTGTATTTCTTATTACGTTTAGGTGGAGGGTATTTAAGATTCGGCACAGCCGAATAAAGCACTCTTACTTGTTTAAAAACACACAGAATATTTTTAATTATCGGTTTTTCACGCATAGACATATTTGTACTTGTACCTACATATACATACGTAAATATGTCAGGTGTAAATTGGAAAATAACTCTATTTACCGGTCATTTATTTCAATATTTCTGTTTTCATACACAAGCGTGTGCATACCTTTGAACCGAAATAAACGTTTTGCGTGAGCATGTTAAATGGCAATTATTTATTTACATACACCTACATACATACATATGTATGTAAGAAGAAAATCTACACACTTAATTTTTGTGTTTGTTCAAATTTGTATACGCATTTTTATACTGAAATATCGATTTGACACACTTTTATTTAATTTCTTTTCTTTTTTTTCATTTCTTTTCTTATAAGCAAATAAATTGACGCGACAAAAATTGAACAATGTTTATATTCCCACAATATTAAAAAATTACGCTTACATTTTATAATAATACTATTAAAAGGCTTAGCTTTAATTTCTATTAAACAAGTAAGATAGTATTTTTTGGGAAATTTTGATCATAAATATCCCTGCAAAAAACTCGAGTAGTCCATACACGCATGTATGGACTACTCCACAATGGACCAGAAGTACTCCAAACATAATCCATTTGTTTGAAAAAAAAAACTAGTCCATTTAACATTACGATGTCCTAGGACTGGACCATATAATCCTGCTTGCATAACACGGGACTAGTCCCAAAACTACTCCTTGTAACTACATTAAATGTTTTTAAACAACGATTAAGGTCGTTAAAGCACGAATAATTGTCGTGTAACAAGAAGTTCTGATTTGAAAATGAAATGGTCCACAACGGCATTACATAGGACCATGATGTAGTCACTACATTTTAGCTATGAATACACATACATACATATATGCACATATGTAAGTCTGTATGTACATGTAATGACTTTACACCAATTTAAAATTTAAAGTTTTGAGTTATAAAATTGCAGATTTAATTGTATGTATGTATGTAGTTCTCTACAAAAGTTACATATGTAAATATAAATAGAAGTAATTAATTATTATCGGTACGCAAGTACTTTTCCTACGTATTTCGAAAGTTATAAACACTTACTACTACTAGTAAAGTACTACTATTACTACTATTTCGAAATATATTTTACGGATCTTAAATTCACTGGGACATACATATGTATGTCCAACGGCATGAGACTGTTGATGACAAAATGAGTCCATGTTACATGCACTCTAAGAAGAGATAGTGTCTTCACATATAGATAAACAGCTTCAATATTTCCGAATCTTATATCCAATATAAGGTGGATTGGAAAAGTCTGCTAAAGTGGACTACAATTGCTTTTTGTACAAGTTAGTTGGTTATAAAACCAGCTATGATTTTTGTGCATTTTGTAAAATATAAAAACATTTATCTGGTTGACACAAATCGGCAAATTTCAGCTAGATTTTAAATTCATACATTTAAATGTTATCGAGAACAATATATTTTGATCCAATTTGTTTAGTTTTGGGCATTTGACATTTGCTATAACTTGCTATAACTATTTGAGGTAAATTCTTTTTGAGGTCTCCTCGTTTAGGCCTAATCGATTTTTAATTATTTTTAAATGATATTTCTACCTATATATATATGTATGTAATATATATATGTAATATACACATATAGGTTTATATTCTTCGTATATTTGCAAGTGAAGTAGCCCGTTCTTATTCTTATGCGTATGCGTTCTTTATAGGGTATCCATTCGAATTATGATCGATCAAATAATCGAACAATATCTTACGTATAATTATGTATTTGGAGAATGTCAATATGACCATTTTTGAATAACGAATAATTCGATTAATTTTATGAGGAATAATTGAATTAAACGAATAAATCAGGCATGTGATGGAAATCAATATCGAAAACGACTGAGTTTTAAAAGTAATTTTTTTTCGTAATATTTCTGTATTGAAAAACTTTTATCACATAAAATATAAAGATATTGGGCTACTAAAGAGAATCTTAAAATAAAAATTTTAAAAATTAGATCTTAAATGCTTTAAAATGTATTTCCAAAACTGATTCGTTTTCGATATCGATTTCCATCACATGCCTGAATATGTTTACGTTAATTTACCGTTTCAGTTCATAATTGTTTAATTAAAAATGTCATAATTTAAACTTAGCCCTTTTTCATTTTATTTACAAAATAAGACATGTTTAATAAATATTTATTTATGTATGTATATCAATTGAGTTATTATTATCTATTATTTATACATGTTTGGCTCTGATAGCTCCTTCTACAAATTTATGAATGCTATTGCAATAAGTTATAATTCTTAAAAGAAATCTGATATTTAAATTGTGAATGAGTTTAAAATGTATTTGGAAACAGACTTTTTAAAGTCCACATTTTGGAGAAATATTTTATTAACCACGCTATATATTTGCCCCTTTTTAATAGCTTCAAACTCGAGAAAACTAAAAAACTAAAACATAGGTTTCAACATACACTGGTTTTTAATTGATTTGTCATCATTAAAATCTAACCTAAGATGGTGGTGAATGAGGTGTTGAATACGTAAAAGAAACAGATATTTAAGATGACATTGATGATGATAACTTTGAAATTATATCAGTTGTATTACTAAAGGTAGCTTTAGACGATACTACTTTCTGTACGAGTTGATGAGGGAAAACTTGTTATTATACCTTATTTAAAAATTTTAAACTTATTCAAATAATTCGATTAATTTTAAATTTATAGTCGAAGAAGTTTAAATGTCTTATTTAAATTATTTGTTTTATTCAAACAAAAGTAAAATCGAATAATTTGTTTGCATCCCTGAATAAAAGACAATAAATACAGCTCCCAATGCAAGATGGCACTTAACTTTGGAAATTCTTAAACATTTATTCATACTTCGTTTATGAAAATTAGCAAAGTATAGAACAGTACCTATATATATTAAAGTGCCATACATTTAATATACTCGTAAACAATAATCAAACCACTTTTTAACTCAATTAATTTTCCATAATTAGCCCAACGCTACCGAATATAGCTAGGCCAAAATTGAATATGATGACGAGACATTAAACGATTAAAAACGAAAATTAAACATACAAAATAATTAATTGTACAAGGGCGTTGAGAATAATTTAAACAATAAACAACATTTTACTCAAACTGTAATGCTCTCTTCTGTGTTGACTTCTAAATATATAACTTCTAACATTCATAATAAGAATTTGAAACGAAACAGTAGCATATAGGAACAATTTTTGTTTTGAATTTTAGTCTGGATATGATGGCCAACGTAGATAGAACAAACGCAAACCTACTAAATAAAGCTTTAATTTAGTGAGATTTTTGAATGAGAAAGTATGTATAATGGAATGACGTTAACTCTAATTAAAAGGGCGTTGTTTAACTTCGATAATGTTCTAGTTTTTGTTATAATTATTGAATAAATAGGTAAATACTGACAATTAAAATTGTTTATTATGTTTTATAGATAGTTTACACATAAAAAATGGTGAAAATACTACAGGCTTATAATTTTGCAAAGCAAAATACATTTGCTCTGAATGGCGAAATATTGTCAGCAACATTAATTGATGCTAATCGCATTGCCATTAGTAGTGCAGAGCAATTTATAGAAATTTATGATATTGTCAACAGACAACGCATAGCAGACGAGAAAGATGCTGTTGGCGCTGGGGCCATGGAAAGTGCTACCATAAATGATAATAATACAAGTTCAACTGCAACTAATGATGAAAAGCAACCAACAAAATACACTCTAGCTACCGTGGGTGAAGTGGTAAATTTAATTTATTGTGAAGCAGGTTGGTTAATTAGATTCCATATACACTACTTTTTAAATTAAATCAATCATTGATAATTTTAGGTAAATATTTGGTTACATTAGAAAAGGAGAATATCGGAAGTCCGGTGCACACAAATTCATCGAGCATTAGTTGCACCAGCAGCAGTAACAACACAACTGTTTATTCCGAAGATGACACAAAAATGTTTGTGCGCATATATGCCAACTTTTTAAAATTTCCAGAATCAAAGTTAGCCGATTTACCCATTACCATACGAATTGCATCGATGACAACACCAAAGGCACAGTTGATAAAGAGTATTGACGTAATTGAGTTGCCATTGCGTAGTCCTCCAGATCTAATACAGTGCTGTCAGGTAAATGTATTGAAATTTTGTTCTTTTGGTGCTAGAACATTATAATACAATAAATATGTTAATCTTAAAGTATTCCGATCGACTCAAAATTAGTTCCTCAGTCTATTTAACTATGTCTTATTATTTTCGGATAAAGGACGGCTAAAATTGAAATTGGTAAAAATCGGCCAATTATTTCACTTAGCCTCCATACAACTGTCCTCCCTAAATAGGGGTTCGTTCATCAGCCATAAATGATTGATTTTTGCACGCATTCAAACAAATTTGCTACAAATAATAATATCTACAAATGTTGTGGAGATCGGTCCATAATTGACCATAGCTCCTATATAAAATCAATTCGAAAATAAATTTTTCTTAAAAATGTTGGTATCCAAATAAAATTCAACACAAATAAATTTCACATATCGTCGTCGAAAATCCAAAAGTACCTACGTATTATCAAAAAAATAAAAATCGAGTTTTTGATTGATTATTATTCGTTATGTTATCTTATGTGTATCTACCAAGTTTTAGATTTTTGCGACGAAAAATAACGCTTTTATATCCATAATTCAGAATAATGTATCACAATGTGCATTATTTTCTCAAGTCAAATGAACATATCATCAAACTTGGGGCAAAAAAGGATAATGAAATATTTGAATTTTTAAATAACAAAGCAAGCATTGATTTTTCCAAATTTGCATCATATAATTATATATTTAATTTAATACATCGGCGTTTCTAAGAATATTTTTAATTTTTGTGGGTGCAGTTTTTTTTATGGGATATATGACCTATTATGAACCGATCATCCAAAAATTTAGTGCCATGGCTTCTGTGAATATAAATATTATGTGTGTTAACCTTTATCTCGATATACATAAATACTTTTAAAAGATTTATTTAGCCACCATAAATCTTTTAAAAGTATTTACGTGAATTACGGTCTTATATGGGAGTTTCGACTAATTATGAACCGAACATTATAAAATTAGGTGTCATCATTTCTGTATATATAAAACTTATTTGTGTTGAATTTTATTTGGATATCAACATTTTTAAGATATTTATGGTCGTTAAAGTGATTTTCGGAAATGCGCCTTATATGGGAGCTACGACTAATTATGGACCGATAGTCATATAATTGTACCAAATAATTTGTGCATACATATGTATATGAAACATATTTGTATTCAATATTATTTGGATACTAACATTTTTAGAAGAGTTATACTCTTTAAAGTGATTATCGAAAGTAGGCCTTATATGAGAGCGACGTCTAATTATGGATCTTCCTAATTACCAAATGATTTGTATACACTGTGGACAAAATAAAGTGCGGTTTTATAACCTTCTTCATTCCTTTTTGATACTTTTCTTCTACATGTATTGTTTACTATTTATTCACAGTACCGATATTTGTTGGAGTATCTGAACTATTAACATAAACCTTGCAATTATATAAAGTCGCTTATTTATATTTCTGTTGTAAATATATTAAAGTGCACAAGAAATCTCCGAGACATATTAAAGTGTGGTTTCCTGTTAACCTTAAAATAAGAGTTGTATTCCTGATTTTTTTTGAAAAATTTGTGAAGTACTTATTTATTTAATTTAATATTACTTAAATATAAACAAAATAAGGCTAGACCCTTTTTCGAAATAAGGACTTTAACGGAAAAGGAAAAAGTTTTGTTGGTACTAGATCGTGAAAATGATGATAGAATTAAACAGAAAGGTTTGAGTTCTAAGTAAAAGATATCGGAATCTTCGGTCAGAAAAATAATTGCTTTGTATAAAATAAGAAAGTCAAACAAAACCATAAAGAACTTATGTGATAGAAAACGTAAGACCACGAAGCTAGACGATGATCATATTGCAATTCTAGCAAAGAAAAAAATTCTTTTACGACAGCCAGAGATATAAAGGAGGAACTAGAATTAAATATTTCGACTCGAACTGTTCAAACAAGACTTAACGAAAGCGATCTAAAAAGTACGTTTTCTAAGAAAAAGCCTCTTCTACGAACTGCAAGAAGAAAGCGGTTAGACTTTGCAAATAAGTACATAAATATTAGATAAAATAGTAACTGAATTAAGAATAAAACTATAATTTATAATTATTATAAAATAATAAATACATGTTTTATTCAAAAAACAGGAAATATTTGAAAACGCACTTTCTTTTGTCCGACAGTGTATATTAAACATATTTGTGTTCAATATTATTTGGATACCTAAATTTTTTTAGAGAGTTGTGCTCTTTGAAGTGACTATGGGAGCTATGATCGATTATTGTCCGAGATGCGCAAAATTTGTAGATGTGATTTGTCTTCATCTACCACTCATGTGTGATGCAATTTGCTTGGATACTTGCATAATTCAAACATTTATGACTGATAAACCCCTATTTCTGGAGGACATTTGAATGGGGGCTTGGTGAAATAATGGACCGATTTCAACCATTTAAAAAATATGATGTACCAAATTTTATCGAAATATCTTTAAAATTTGCGCACTAGTTTTACACGGATGGATGGACATCGTTAAATCGACTCAGGAAATGATTCTGAGTCTGAAAAATACAAAATATTTCCTGCAGCAATCACGACACAAAATTAAAATATTTTATTTGCAATATGTATTTACTACGAGAAACATGTGTGTGAAGATAAATTAGACTTTAACTAGAGAGGCTAGTCTAAATGGTTCTAAATGATATGATGATACGCGTGATATTCTATTTTTACCCCAATTCTTCTGAAGAATTTTATCCTAAAAGTTACTTTTTTCAAAAATACATTTTTTTAAAATCGTTAATTCAAATTCCAAAATATTTTTGTAAAATCTACTAATGTCCTCTTTATATAGTGGGCTATGTGAGCAATTCCATACTTGTATAAATTCTTCTAGAGAATTTCATCCTAAAAGTTACTTTTTTCTAAAATTCAAGTAATGTGTTGTATTATTGATTCCGCACGGAAAGAATAACTAAGCGGAAAGAAATAGCGATCGATATTTAAAATGTAATTATTCATTTCTGCGGCATGCCGCAATATTGACTGTGTAGAGATGATACCACAAAAAGGAAAAATACCGCTGCAACGGAATGAATAATTTCAAATTATGCTTCCGCACAAAAAATTTCTTTCCGCAATCGCGGAACGGAATGAATAATTCGACCCAATATGACTGCTGTGCTGTGCTGAACAGTGCTCAGTTGACTGTAATATTATCAATGTTAAAAAATTTGGTTTTTGTCTATGCTAGTTAAATTCGAATTTATCTACACCATTTATTCTCGTAGTAAATATATTGTAAATGAAAATTTTTATTGTGTGTCCTGGTTGAATCTGGTCACAGCAGGAAATATTTTGTAAGTCCCCGTTTACAATAACTGCAAGAAATATTTCTATATAACAGTTTATATATTTTTAGTATGTAAAAAGTTAAATATAATTTTCTTAAAATATTTCGATAGTTTTCCTATAAAATTATAAAATATTTTGCTAATTTTTTTAATAATATACATAGTAGTAATTTTAAACTCTGCTTTTAACGCCATTGCAAAATTCATCCAATAGATTGATGAACTAAAATGTTTTAATAATTATCTTTTTGACAAATCTATTATTATAATTTTTACTTTATTCTTTTTAAAATGGATTATTTTATAAAATATACTATATTTTATATATTACCACTTTTGAAAAATACACTAATACACACCTTAAATAAATTAAAATATATGTATAACAAAAACCTACATACATTTTGTGAAAAAATCGTAGCTTGACAATTATTACTTAACTCAGTTAACATATGTACATATTGCATCCTATCTAAGGAAATTATACTAATTGTTTTGAATATATTTTTTAGACCTCCGGCAACATAATTGTTAGTAGTAAAGAGCGTATCTATCTATATGAATATACCCAATGCGTTCATGAGAGCACACAACCAAGATTTAAATATATTGATTTTCTACCATTCAAATTTTTTGTAAATCTAAATTTTGTGCCATTAAAATTGAATCTTGCTGAAAATGTGATTGCATGCATGAATAATCGTTATTGCGTTGCGTTTCGTGTAGTAGATGTTTTGGCAAGCAATGTGTGCACTGCTGGCGATGGCGGCATTCAGAATAACATGCAATATGCTTATGATATGGACGAGAATGCCGCTATAGAAGTTGAAGATGTCATATCGAATTCAGAATCGAGTATGGCAAGTAAAACTAGTGTGGGGCCTTCCAGTCACAGTCATAATAGCTTTGAAACAGATTCTTTGGAAACTACAGCTAGCGGACGTCCATTAAATGGTTTTCCAGGTAGAACACCCATCGACTTTAATGTGGCACGAATGGTGAACTCAGCTTGTGGTCGTGAATTTGAAGTGGATTTGAAATCTCAATGGGAGCAAAACGAAAGTGATATTGGCAATGGCACAGTCAGTGGTAAATGTAGTATAACTTGTGATACTCAAGAAATAATTATAATGCCGACAAAAGCAAATGAGATTAAAATTAAACTCGTCAATGAAGCAAAGGCTATGAATGTACAGGTACATAAAGTATAAAATCATTTTACATATGTATGTATGTATTTAAAAATTGTAAATACATTTTTTGTTTGTTTTTCTTGAAGCGCATCTCATCAAACGGTAAAATTATATCAGCATATAACGAGGAAAATATGGTGCAATATGATATACGCAAATTGTTACAAATTTGTATGAAAACTTCAGAACCGGGAGGTTGTCGAGTTGTAGATATATTACGTTGTATGGATCTGAAAGCCATTTATCAACGCAATGACAATGATTGTGAAGATATCGATGATCCTGAATATGATATGGGAAATCAACAAATTCCGGGTGCCATAACAACATCAAAACATGTTAATCGACGTACTTTAAAGTCTAGTAAACATCAGAGTTGCATTGGATTTGCTTTATTAGTTGCCAGTAGTGTCGATGGTTATCTCTACCAGTTTTGTGCCCAAGGTAACATTTGTCTAATATAAGATATTTTTGAAATTAAACGATTTATCTCCTTTTCTTAAGGCAAGTGGTACAATGAAAATGAAAAGCCTATAGCAATTTATTCGTTTACTGCTCCAGTTTTACAAGTTCATATTAATGATTATGTCATTTATGCTGTGACTACTGAGTCGGTTGAAACTCATACTTCTAGAATTGGCCACAAACTGTTTAATAATCGTTTTGAGTATCCCTCTATAGCTGAATTATTTCCGGAAGAGTCAAGTCCTGATGTAAACGCTCCCATTGCAGTTGTGGGACTGTGTTCGTTTATACATGTTCAGTATGTATGTGTGAACCAAAATAATGTGGTGTTAATAAGCAATGGAGCTTTAAACTCTGCACATGCCTCAAACTCAGGTGACAGCAATAGCACAGCGTTGAAGAGACGAAGTACAGGCGAGGGCAAGCGCAATATAGCAGCGCGTTTGATCGCTGAAGCCAAAGCTAAACACAATTTGTTGCGAAACAGCTATTCTAATCAACAATCAGTTACAAATGAATGGACCCTATATAACCTGGAAGTACCACCCGTAGAACAGGTGGTAGATGATTTAGAATCCATAGCCGAAACTTATCGATCCGCTAGTAGTTCCAATTTTTATGATCTTATGGAGGAGGCTCATGTTATGCTGCGAATGAGTACTTCCTTGCAGTTCAACAAAATAAGCGAAGAAAGAGAATCGCAACTACGTCGTAAGTTTATGACCAATTGTCGTAAGTTGGCTGATTTCTCCATAAGATCGAAAAAGAAGGAAATTCATATGCAGGCATCAGGATTTTATAAAATGTGCAATTTGCAATTGTCAGAAATTTATGCAAATTATATCAACAACTTGCTCTATGTTGATGAAGAAAAATGTCATGACTTGCAAAAACTCCCAACGCCCGGAGATGATACCACAATAGAACCTGATCAACTTTATGGTCTAATTTATACAGTCAAACTATTTTTATTGAACTTAGGCACAGATCGTTTAAATGCCTCATTCCTTAATCAATTGGTTAAACCGTTTTTTACACCTAGTCGTGTTGTAAAGCAGGGGTTTACTCAAGTTTCCCTCTCATTAGAATTTTTAAATTTATTTATAAAATACTCTGCCGAACACGTACCACCAGTCATGCTAGGCTCTCCTGTCGTTGCTGATTCTATAAGTGGAGAAATTATAAATTATTTAAAATTTTTAAACAATTTGTAAGTACATAGTATAATCAGGTTTTTTTTTTTTGACTAATATCTGTGAACATTTTTTTAATGACTTCAGAAATCCCGATGATAATCTCCTGTTAGCTGTAACTGCCTGTCGTATGTCAAATTATATTTTATCACAAGAAGTTGTCTCTCGTACAAATCGTCACGATTTGGCTGTGGCCTTAATCAAATATAAAAATGTTTTATTCGATGATACAACGGTGTTATTCCAAAAACAAAAACTTAACAAAACTGATGATTACCCAAACAGTTCCTCAAAGGAGACTCCACCTCCTAACTGCAAGCAAGGCAAACGTAAATCAACGCAAAACAATCAAAGTGCATTAATCGGAAATTCGGCAAACGCTGGCCAGGAAGTGGTTTCCTTTTCGGACTTCGCCGAAACCATTCTATTAGCAACAGAGAAAAATGAGCTAATCGAGGCCATAAGTGACGTCTTCATACATGCCTTGTGTGTGGAACACAGTATAACACTTGATATCGTTTTGCAGTTATTTCTTAACTACATTGCATCGCACATTGGACAAAAGGGTTATCAAACTTCACAGAAAGTATTTGTTAATATTTTGCAGGTGAGTTGAAATGTTTAAACAAATACTTATGATGTTATCCTGTCTGTATTCTCATCTGAGTTGAAGATCTGATTCTATAATGTTTCTCTGATCATCTCTTTTAAAAGTCATATTACATTGTTTAAGGAATGTTGCACTTACATATTTGAGTACATTTTTTTCGTATTTTCTTTTTTGGGAATTTATTTATTATTTGCTTTAATTTTCTTTTGAATAACACTACAACGAGTCTGTACTCTTTCTTACTATTAATAAGAAATAGAAAATCTGAAAACAAGTTTAAACATAATTAATTTTCTAATAAATAAAACGATTTTTAAGATTTTCTTGTTTTTATACCAACTATAGTGGGGAGGGCATATTTGATTAGTGCTGATGTTTGTAACGCCCATAAATATTGGTCCAACACCCACCTTAAAGTATACCGATCGACTTAGAATCACTACCTGAGTGGATTTAACGATGTCCGTCCGTTCGTCCGTTCGTCCGTCTGTCCATGTAAAGCTTGTGCGCAGAGTACAGGTCGCAATTTTAAAGACATTTCTTTAAAATTTGGTACAGGATATTTTTTCGGCCCAAGGACAGATGGGATTGAAATTGGTGGAAATCGGTTCATTATTTCACCTGGCCCGCATACAAATGTCCTACCGAAATAGGAGTTTAACGATTATAAATGTTTGAATTATACATTCCACACAAATTTCACCACAAATGAATTTTAAATTGAGCCAAATCACATTTAAACATTTTGTGCAGATGGAAACATAACTGATCATAGCTCCCATATAAGGCCCACTTCCGAAAATAACTTTAAAGAGCGGAACTCTCTTAAAATTGTTTCATATATACAGAAGTAAGGACACATAATTTTATAATGGTCGGTCCATAATTAGTCATATCACCCATATAAGACACTCTGCGTAATTCCTCCATACATTTTTTAAAAAAATTATATCGTTTAACATACATAATATTTATATCCACAGTAGTCATGGCACTAAGTTTTTGGATGACCATATTTTTTTGCTTGGACCAGCACTCAGGGGACAACCCCTACTCATGCAATGCATTGTATTGAAACTAGGAATCTAGGTTATGGGAGGGAGGATAGAGGGAGTAGTGTTTGTTAACATTTGAACACCGGCCCATACATGAGAGTTGTATTCCATTTTCGGTCGTATATAGGTGGTGTAAATAGTAAGGAGATCAGATGGAGTGAAGTATTTCCTACACCGTTTTAAAAAACCAAGGCACTTGAACGCTTCTTTTGATACTTGAAAAGGTTTTTGGTACTGCACATTGTACTCTCATGCTCAGAACATCAAGAGTGTCTGATTCCTTAATATTTATAGCGCCCATAAAAACAGATGAAGCAACATGATCTGCCGTGCGTTTATGTGTTAACATACAACATTGAGTCTTACGTTCGTTACGTTCTATTCGCACAACCACATTCTAAGATTTTCATAAGATCCCGGTTAAGTGTGTCATTCATGGTCTGTCTCATTTCCCCAATTTCCAAAGGATTTGGTCTATAGTTGAATGAGTATGAATGGCAAATGTTGTCATGACAGGGCGACGAGAGAAGTTATCACCGACATAAAAAAAGTATTAGAATAGAACAATGAAAAATGTAAATACAAGTGTAAAATACATTAGTCTACCAGTTGGCGTTTTTAAGAATAGTTTGTCAATTTTGAACAAAAAGGCCATAGTGTAACTATACAAGGTGGGTGCAGTAGCATAGCTGACTGACTTTGTTTACAATTTACTTATGTCAAGAATAATACTTTTCAAGTGTTTTTGACAGTAGTGAATTATTTTATACAAAAAAGTGCCTGTTGTTTCTGTATTTTGTTGTATTTGTTGCCGATTTGCACTCACCTTGTTTAATTACACCATGAAAAAGGCTTTCATATGGTAGAATAAACTAATTAAAAATACTTTTGTTGCAGCCAAGAAGAAAGAAATTTTGTACTTGTGTTGTTGTTTTGTTTGGCAATGTTTTAGAAATTGCGACTTGAATACATTAAAAATGCAAGTCTCTACAAAAAAGCAATAGTTGTTTTAACTGTTAATTCTCATTTACTACAGCCATTTTATTGAATTATTTACATGTTGTTGTCTTTATCAAAATAAAGTCATTTTATTTTCATATATGTACAAATGTTTTTCATTTAAAGGTCTATTATTATGATCTATTTGATGTAAATCCTTTAAATGCAAATCAAGATATGCCGACAAATAACACACCGCCTCAGATTGACGAAGACTACGATGAAGGTTTCTCCAAGGGTAATAGTGAGCGGGACAGTGAATCGATTGCAAACTCTATAGGTGATACAAATTCCGCAGCTAGTTCCTCAATTGATGATAGGCGCATATCTGGTCATTGCAATCGCATTGTTTATGATCATTTGCATGAACAGCAGTCACCATTTAAACGCAATTCAAAAGCCTCGTTGCTGAATATCGACGAACAACAACACAACGCTGATGAGAATGAGATTAATAATAAAGGATTGAAAATACTATTTCGAATGTATATGGGGCGTTTAAAGGCCTTGAGTGATTTGATAACTGATCTGCAATCGGCAGATCTTGAGCAGCAGTCATTAAACGAAGAGTTTTTAAATTTGCGCATGGAATGCATATCATTTATGATGCGCCATTTGCAAGAGTTACGCATGCAACAGCAACATCATAACCATTTGGGTACAAATCAAAATTATCACGTGCTGTATTATGGTCAATCGTTACTAGGCAATGGATGCCGAATAAATAATCAAAAGTTGGTGTACATACCTTTTATACCCGATTATAAATTAAGTGGCGAGAAATTTGATCAGCATATTAAATCGTATGTTAGACCTATACCATGTCTTTCGGATCGCCCTCAATATTTAAACCGTTTGTCGCCATTTAAACGAGGCGATTTCAGTTATCCAAATAAGGAAGAAGGGGAAACTGAAGTACATTTTGTTGGCTGGCATAACGAACTGCTAACATTAACATTAAAAATACAGGTAAATAAATACAAATACTCTTGTGATAAACTAAGGAAACTTATAACATCTAATTTATTGCAGTCATTGCTAGCATCGCCCAAAATTGAACAGGATATTATTGAAGAATTTATTGCATTTGTACAAAAGACACCAAATCTCTTGGGTATCGACAGTTTTCTAGTAATCGTATTGCCCAAACATTTAGCCATTAATTATATGCTAAACTTTTGTCCTGAATATCTTTGGCAATATGGCAAGGTAAGTGATATATAAAGCGTTTTTCAACAGGGACGCTACAATAGTAGATCGATAGGGACAGCAAACGACGCCATATTTTTTGCCGCTCTTTTAACATTTCTCTTCAGTAAGGTTTGCCATTTCATGATGGAAAGATATACGAGCCAACAACGAGTCGAAATTATTAAAATTTTCTACCGAAATTCGGAATCAGTGGCCTCAACGTTAAGAGCGCTACGTCCAATTTATGGTCGTCATAATCGTCCTACCAGATCAACAATTGAGCGTCTAGTGGAAAAATTTGAAACCAAAGGCACAGTACAAAATGTTCCCGTGCCAGTGTGACAAAGAAGTGCCCGTAGTTTCGAGAATATTGCTGCCGCTGAGGCTTCAGTTGAAGAAAGCCCAAATGTGTATCTTGGCCTACATCCTTACAAGATCAAATTGACGCAAGAACTGAAGTGTTGTATGTTCGTGAATTGGGCTGAGCAACAACTTGAAAATGATTCGGATTTTCATTGAAAAATCATCTTCAGCGATGAGGCTCATTTCTGGCTGAATGGCTTCTTCAATAAGCAAAATATGCGTTAGACAGCAGCAATCAGACAGCAATCCACACGTACTCCATGAGTCATCATTGCATCCCGTACAAATTACGGTTTGGTGACGTTTATGGGCCGGTGGCATCATTGGGCCCTACTTCATCCGTGATGATCAAGACCGGCACGTTACTGTGAATGGGAATCGCTACCGTGCAATGATAACAGAATATTTTTGGCGCCAATTGGATGATATGGACTTGGAGGACGTGTGGTTCCAACAGGACGGCGCCACAAGCCACACAGCGAATGTCATAATCAATTTATTGGAAACCAAGTTTGGAGAACGTGTTATCTCACGAAATGGTCCAGTCGATTGGCCACCTCGGTCATGCGATTTGACGCAGTTAGACTATTTCCTGTGAGGCTATGGTCTATGCCAACAAGCCAGCGACGATTGATGAACTTCGTACGAATATCGAACGTGAAATTGCAGCAGTATCGGCCGATTTATGCTTGAAAACCTTCGAAAATTGGGTTCAGCATCTGGACTTCAGCAAGCGTGCCCGTGGTGGCCATACAAAAGAAATCGGGGTTCCATACATAATGGCGTCGAAGAATTTCATTGATATCCAAAACCGTGTTTGTTTTATTTAAAAAACTTTTGTGGCGCTCTTATTGAAAACCTCGTTACATACCAAATTAATTTTTGAATATTATAAAAACTACTTTTCTTCTTACTTTAGTCTAACAATTTCACTCCAAAACAATGGGAATCCTTATTTAAGAAAATTCTGGGTAAAAAAGAACTTTTGCCAAATTGGAAAACTTACATTACTGGTAAGAATTTTGAAAACAATGCCTCGAATATAAATAATTATAGCTCTAACATTAAATTTTAGCTTTAAAATGATTTTTTCTAATGTTTTTTCACTATGTACTATTTCTTTTAGAAATCCTTAACAACTTGGTAGCCGATTTAAATTTTGAAGAACTTTTGCAATGCTTTCCTAGTGAGGTTATTCACAATCGCAACATTGAACAATGGACTAAAGAATTCAATACGGAATGTATAACAGCTATTGATTCGAACGTTGGAGGTCTAATATTCGAACAAGAAAATAATGAAATTACAGTGCCATTAACACAAACCTTAACACGTGATCACTTGCCTATGGACAATGTAGACGAGAATAATGTTTTTGAACTCACTTTGCGCAAAGCGGTCTCCAAACAACGTAGCATTGCCTTACGTTCTATGATCGAATCAACTGGCAAACAACTGTTCGATGCAACAAGTAATCCTATGTACAATCTTTAAGATAACGAATAAAATACAAATAGAATCATCTGAGTTAGTTAGCAAACATTTTTGTAGTTGTTTTTAAAGGAAGATTGAGAAAAGCAAATAAGAAAAATGATAAATAATATATTGTATATATATGTATATGTATATATACATATGTATATCAATTAAAGAACATTAATATGTTTTCTTAATTTTATGCATATTAAACGTTTACTAAGAAACAAGTCTATAACCATCTATTAAAATGTAGTTTAATATAATTGTTATTGATCTTATGATAAATCAAGATTTATAAATTATTATTACTGTTTATCAAAATTACATATTAGCATGTAATCGTTTGAAATTTACAAATTTGCAAATGTAGCATTTTTTATGGTCCTTAGTGCACAAATTTTTACAATGATTTCATATTTAAGTCAAAACTATTCAAAACAAAAAGTCAATATTAAATCATTCCTTACTTTAATTTTGATTATGATTCTGATTTTTAGTATTCTAAATATATTATATTATAGTTTTTATTCGAAAATCGATTTTTTTGATACTCATACGTAGGTACTACTATAATTTTAAAATTGTATTTAATTTGTGATTATTTTATTTTTTAAAACATATTTTAAATTACTTTATACATACATATATACCCTATGCATACAAATTTTATTTAAATAAAGTGATATTTCTATTAATATTTAAATACTTGGTGTTTGTAATTTGAATTTGTTTGTGTGTATTATTACTAAAAAAAGCTATATTCCAAAAGTACTCTGTTTGGTTGTTTCGCCTTAAGATCAAAATTTACTTTTCAGTACTTTTACCTTAATTTTGTATAATTTTATATATCGTCAATAAAACATTTAAATTCGTTAAAACAAAAACCTTCCAGGGCGGTTATTGTGTATTCCGATTCGAAAAGAATATGTATACTTTTTACATTGTATTTTGAAAGCTTTTGCTTTTGAATCGAAATACATACATAATAACCCCCCTGGTTGCATGTTCAAAGAATAAAATAATCAGTGTTTTCAGTTGCAAATATGCAGAGGAAGGAGTTGGAGTTTTAAAAAACTGTAGCATTATTTTTATTAAACCCTTTTAAAAGTTCAAAAAATCAAATTTCTTTCTGAAACTAGCCATTGAAAAAAACTACGGTAGTTTATTTCCTTTAAATAAACCGGATTCTTATTAATTGCAAAATAAAAGAAAATATAACGAGTCTTTATTTATTTAAATGTACACAAAAACAATTAAAAGTGAACACTGTATTTATACACACTTATAATTGTACATATATTACAGCTTAAGAACAAACACACTTAAAGTTTTAAAACACTTTGATGTTTTTATAACAATGACTCACAATGAAGTGATTCACTTGATTGGTCCTGTTAGTCTATTTATACAGCAAACATCATTTCTGGAAGGTTCGGGGCTAAGATACTAGAATGTTTATGACTACAAGTCTAGAATGTTCGTGTCTAGAATATGCAGCCAAAGTCGTTAAAACTCAATGTTGCCATATTGCTCAGTTATGTTTATAACAGTTTATAACAATAATGTTTATAAATCAAAACTTCTACAAATGCTAAACAAGTTGTATGTCGATAAACACGCCATCTGTTGATAAATGAATGTGGAGAGCAAAAATATGTTTAAACTAGAGGAACCACCTAATTGTTCATTAGACTCTCGAATTATCACAGTCAGTGATAACCCAATTCTCCAGGCTTAGATCTAATAACACCATCCATTATAAGAAATCTATCTAATGTAGCTATTTTTGTGCCAACACTATTATTTAATGCAATCTTAAAATTAGACGTTTTTCCAATATATTGGAAAATTACAAAAATTATAATTTGGCCGGGAAAGGATTTGACGGTTTCATCCTCTTATATACCAATTAGCTTTGTTTGTGGAAACTATTTAAGAAATTATTTAAAAAGATAATTATAAGCTTCTTGTATGATCAAAACATTATCCCAGTTCGCCAATTTGATTTTTGTGAACAATATGCAACTATAGAACAAGTTAACAAGTTAAGAAAATCTTTTGAGCCTCAACAATATTAAACAACGAGCGAAAAATTTCCCATTTCTACATTTGCAGATGAAACTGCCATTCTTAGCTCAAATGTGAATTCAAGTATTGCATCTAGAGAACTGGAATATTATCTCAGAGGTGTGGAGACATGATTAAAATACTGGAGAACTTGTGTAAATGGAACCAAAAGTAAACACGTTACGTTTACATTTAGGAGAGGAAATTGCCAACATGTTTTTCTAAACAAAGTGAATACGCCACAGTCTGATCATGTCACATAACTTGGCACACACCTTACCTGTGTAAGCCAAGCCTTGATTGTAAAGTCATGTATAAGACAGTTTTAAAGCCAATTTGGACATATAGAACTTAATTATGGAGAACAGCAAGTAATAGATCTTGTACAGAGGTCCCAATCCAAAATTCTTAGGATCATGCTATATAAGAAATGAAAACATCCCCAGGGACTTAGAAGCACCATTGGTTATAGTCGAATTTAAAAAAAAATAGCAAAAGTTACATCTTGAAGTTGCAATACCATCCAAACCCTCTTGCGAGATTACTAACTAGAATACAAACAGGAACAAGACTTTGTAGAGCTGATTAACCACCCTACTGATCTAAGGCCCATTTGCCCATTATGGCTTTCTCAACTGAGAGCAAATAGAGTTTAGTTTTAGTTATGTATAAGATTTGAATACTTATTGAAGTAAAGGCAGATTCAATAAATAAATAAAAAGTAAAACCAACAACAAATTTGCAATACTAATAAGAAGAATACACCACACATTGTAAACGTCTGTAAATTTTGTTCTAACTCATAACATGTAAAACGAAATATAATTAATAATTCCCGAAGTCTATTTTTCAATAATGGTGAGTTAAATAGATTATGTTTACACGTAGATCTTGGACAATGAACATTGCTGATGACGCCCTTGGCAGGGTAGAAAAGGCATTACAATCTGCCAATTACTTTAAATTTTTCTTTATTCTTAAATTTTTACATTAAAATGACATTATGACTTGAAAAATATTAGTTTGCTATTAATTTAATTGCATGCTTTTTGCAAATTATCCAATACAAATCAAACTTTAATACAAATTATAGTAAATAATGAGGAAACCCAACAAACCAAAATGATTTAGAAATAACTTATAGCAAGTTTACTGACATAATTATGAAAACTGTATATAATATACAGTAAGCTTTGAAGTCTAATTATAAAATAAGCTTACAGAAGAATAGTTTGTAATAATTGGTAATATTTTTGTAAAATTAAAAATACAACCTATTAATAACTTTACACTGTACTACGGTAGTAAATTTTTCATAAGAATTTTATTTGGTTTTAATAAATATTATTTAAATATTTATAATATGTATTTAAAATTTATATGCGATTATTCTTCTTTTGTTTGACGACATAGTTTTTTTTCGGAACTGTTGTCAATTTAGCAAATTGAAAAAATATTTTGTTTTTCGTAATTGCAGCATCTGTAAAAAAGTATATTAATATGTTAATTAACAAAATAAGTGAAACATTTTACTTCTTATGGCTTAAGCTGCACTTAGGCTCCGCACACTAGTGCTGGCAAATTCCATTACTCAATAATATTCAATACTTTTCATTTGGGTACTCAATACTACTCGATACTTTTAACGGATTTTTTGAAATTGTAACGCATAGTTTTTATCTGCAAATTGAAGTAGTTTCTTCAAAAAATAAAAATAGATCTTCAACTAACATTGGTTTTGTATGTGTTTTATTATTAAATCAAAAATAAATGTAAAGCTAACTTTTAATTCAACGTTAACAACTTAAGAAATAATTAAAAAAAATTTTGTAGCTTACACATTGTTGTCTTTTCATACAGTGAAGTATTTTTATGCACTGTTTTACCCACTCAACTTGTTTAAAATTACAGCTCAGAAAGTATCGAGTAACTACTTTTGAGTATTGAGTATCCAAAAAAAAAGGGCAAATACTTGATACTCGGTACCCATTACTCAATACTTTGCCAGCACTACCGCACACTTTTTATACCCTACACCACCATAGTGGGGAGGGTATATTGGATTTGTGCCGATGTTTGTAACGCCCAGAAATATTGGTCCAACACCCACCTTAAAGTATACCGATCGGCTCAGAATCACTTTCTGAGTCGATTTAACGATGTCCGTCCGTCCGTCTGGCTGGCTGGCTGTCCATGTAAAGCTTGTGCGCAGAGTACAGGTCGCAATTTTGAAGATATTTCTATAAAATTTGGTATGTGACATTTTTTCTGCCCAAGGATGAATGGGATTGAAACTGGTGGAAATCGGTCCATTATTTCACCTGGCATCCATATAAATGTCTTCCCGAAATGGGGGTTTACCGATCATAAATGTTTGAATTATGCAAGTATGCAAACAAATTTCATCACAAATGAGTAGTAAATGGAGTTAAATCACATCTAAAAATTCTGTGCAGATCGGTCCGTAATTACTCATAGCTCCCACATAGGCCCACTTCCGAAAATCATTTTAAATAGCATAACTCTCTCTAAAATGTTGGTATCCAAATAATATTGAACACAAACATGTTTTGTATATATACATATAATACGGTACAATTTTATTATGATCGGTCCATAATTAGTCGTAGCCCCCATATAAGGCCCACTTTCGAAATTTACTTTAACGATCATAAATTGCTAAAAAAAAATGTTGGTATCCAAATAAAATTTGACACAAATAAGTTTCTTATATACAGAAATAACGGCAACTAATTTTATAATGGTCGGGCCATAGTTATTCGAAACTCCCATATAAGAACCTCTCCGTAATTCAATTTAAGCTCTCTAAATCTTTTAAAAGTATTTATATCGAGATAAAGTATAACACATACAATATTTATATTCACAGACATCATGACACTAAATTTTTCGATGATCGGTCCATAATAGGTAATATCCCCCATATAACGCCCATTTCTGAAAAACTGTTTTATACATATAGGTACTGGGTGTAGGGTATTATATGCTCGGACTTGACCGACTATAATTTCTTACTTGTTTTATCCGCCATTGCTTTCCAGCTTGTCTTGCAATAATTTGGGTCAACAGTTTTTTGTGAAATTGGGGCGTAAGCAGTTACTTTTCCTTAAAAGAAATAGTTTAATTTAGAGCACTGCTACTTATGAAAAAGTATTTCTTTTAATTCACAAATGTTTAAATTTAAATGGCATATTTACAATAAATCCTTTAAATTTAAATATGTATATATTTAATGCCTTTTTTAATTGTCCACTTTTTAAAACACTGAAAAAAAAACACAAAGACTGAAAACTTTAACTAATGAATCAAAATTGAGGCACATCATTCTCAGAAACACTTACAAAACTATTGCGAGAATAACATACATACCTACTTGTTAAATTGTTATCTAAACAATTGTATAGCAATTATTATTGTAAAAATTATTGTCATGTAAAGTATTGTTAAAACACTATTTAAAAACTGTTACTTTTTTGTACTTTTTATAAGCAGACTTAAAATACATAGTTGTAGAAAATTTCTTATGATAAGCTTATTATACAATATAGTTACATTTTGCTAATTAATTGGTTTGCTGGGTACTGTCAAGAGCCATTGAGGAAAATTTTCTAACAATCTATTCTACGCAAGTAATAGCTAAGTCCCCGTTTACACAGTCGAACATTTGGAAGAAAAACATCTGGAATTTTCTTTTATTTTTTCATTCGCGGTCACACTGTCGAACAATGTTGTCAGACACAGTTCATTATTATGTATTTGCTTTTTTGACATTTCTCTTATTCGTGCTGTGTAATAATTTGTAGTAAATTCAAGCAAAGAAAATGTCAAATGTTCACCGAGTACCGAACACAAAATTGATTCTCTCTTCCCCACCCGTAATTTTCTAGCAAGCTAAATGTTTTTCTTCCAAATGTTCGACTGTGTAAACGGGGACTAAACAGCTTAAAATAAGTAATTCAGTGGTCTATTGTTCCCAAGCCACAAATCAGACGTGACAAAAAATAGAGACAAGTGTTTAACACCAACAAAACATAGTAATAGGCAAACCCGTTAGTCAATGGACATAAAGACAAGCCCTTCGCAATATTGGTTACATATCAGCAGTAAAAAAATGAAAGCCTGCATTATCGATAAGGCACGGTTAAAGAGAGCACATAAATTGTCAGACGAATCCAAATTTAATCGTTTTCAATCCGACGGTAAACAGTATTGCTGGCGCCGAACTGCCCAGAGATATGGGATGATGGTACCTCGGACAACTGAATCCGATTGTGTATTTGTGGTCAATATTCGAAAAATCGGAAGTTCTATTGGAAATATATATATTCGAAAAAATAATTCTTATCTTATCCTCTAGCAACACAAGTGGCTAATGAGTTTATATACGAGTATATGTATGTACATATGTATGTTTTTCATTTCGTGCGTAACAATGAGAAATATTCATCTGAGATCCAAGTCGATTGAGCTATGCCCGTCTGTGTAAATCAGTATCACGTACACTCATAACTGACCAAATTTCGCAAATTTCGCGGTATTATTCTTTTAAATAGTTTTGTATTGAAAATCAGTCAAATCGGTTCGGTAGGGTCAATGAAAACATTATAATAGCATTGGATGTGTATGAATTGGAATGTGTATGTCATGTGTATGTAATGTCGAAATAAGCGTTCTAATGAAATATAAAATATACAAATCGATTTTAAAATTTAAAAGTTATTAAGCATTTCCCAAGTCATTAACATGTTTTAGACCACTTAAATAAGAAATGTAGGAAAAAAATTAACAAATTTTGAGAAATATTCGAATAAAATTATATTTTAACATTAAATCTATACGTATTTATGTACTTGTATATGACTTTTTATCTTCGTAGCATAACGTTACCCTATTATCTAGTATGGTCAAAAATTTAGAATTTTTATAACATCTCTTTGGGCTTTATTAAGGATATATCAGCCACCATACACACTATATCCTGAAATATGGCTCAGTAGTACATAAATGGCTATTAAATTGCAATATCACTACAAAATACCGCAAAAAAAAGAAATCGCTAAACGATATTTTGTTCATATCGGTCCATATTTGACATATGTATATACCCCATATAATGTCTACTTCAAAAATTCTCTTAATTACTTATAAATCTGGGGGCTAATTCTGGCAGTAGTGATCGAAATTTATTTCGACAGTAGAAAATTTTCTAATGATGGTACTCGATACGAATCGAATCGATTCATTGCTTCAGTATTGTATAAAACTTATATAAGTACGTATTACAACACTGAATAAAATAGAAGAAAATGTAAACAAAAAACATATGGTTGTGCAAAAAATAATTCAAGTAAAAGCAAAATTTTTTAAAGAAATTATTTTAAATTAAAAATGGATCCAGTTATGTTTTTTTACTTATCGTCTTCTGACGCTATTGAAAACATTAATGACATAAGGAAACAAATAAGAAACTCCTCCAACCCCTTAAGATTGACAAACAATGAGTATGTATGTACATACATACATATGTGTTTTTTCTAGATTCAAAAGATGTTTTAGACTCTCAGAGGAAGCATGGGTAAAATTTATTTTTGATATTTTTGACCTAATTAAAAGTAATAAAATTACTAATATTATGATATATTTTTAAGTAAGTAACAATTTTTTTACTTACATTTTCTTTCTTTTGTCTTCTGTTTGCTAAATAAACTTTATTTCGAACGCTTCTTTGCTAACGAGTAAAAACTCGCAAGGTTGCGTTCGAATGATCATTCGTTAAAATGTTCGAATGAAAATTTATTCGCATACGAATGCGAGAATTAGCCCTCTGGTATAAATATATTAAATTGACATAATTAATCCATATACACTCATACCCCAGTTAGCGTCGCTAATTGGGACCGGAAAAATGAAACGCAAACTGAAACGACGCAAACCGAATCACAGTTTTCCATACATTTGTATTAATTTTCATTTATGTAATTCGTTCCGAGACTCTTAATTTTAGTAAAAAATAATTGATTTTTCAAAAGCAAATACCAATTTTTTATTATTATTTGTGTAATAATAGTTTTTATTAAAGAAAAAAAAATAATTCATTAAAAACACATAAAAATATTAAGATTAAAACTTGTAGACAATTTTCACATAGTCCTGTTTCACACTCATCCGTTGTGACTGTCAAATTTGCCTTAGACTTTGACGGGAAATGTCCTTTTTATACCCTTGACCTTCATGAGATGGGTATATGTAAGTTTGTCATTCCGTTTATAATTTCCACAATATAATTTTCCGACCCTATAAAGTATATATATTCTGGATCCTTATAGATAGCGGAGTCTATTAAGCCATGTCCGTCTGTCTGTCTCTTGAAATCAATATTCTGAAGTCCCCAGATATCTTCGGGATCCAAATCTTCAATAATTCTGTCAGACATGCTTCGAGAAGTTTGCTATTTAAAATCAGCAAAATCGGTTTAGGCCAACCAGTTATGGACCGATATGTGAGACAACCTCCATAAAAAATTGATATTTTTTGTCCATTTTATTGCAATATTTTGAAATATATTGCAGATAATACCATGCAATTTCGTATACGTTGTTTTTATGATAAAAGAAGAAAGTGTGAGGAAAATAGTAATAATCGGTCCATGATTTCTCATAGCCCCCATACAAAAATTTTTCCGAAATATTTTCTCAATTATACATAAATGCCTATAAAACTGAAATATCAAGACGAAATTCAGCAAAAATAAGTTTCATGCAAAAAGAAATCGTAAACCGAATTTTTTTTAGTTCGGTCCATGTTTGACTATTGATCCTATATAAAGTCCACTTCCAAAATTCACTTAAATACGTATAAAACAGATATAAATAATGTTAAACGGCTAAAGTTTGACATAAATAATCTCTATAGGCAATTTTGAAGATATTTCGATAAAATTTGGTACGTGATATTTTTCGGCCCAAGGATGAATGGGATCGAAACTGGTAGAAATCATTTATTATTTCATCTGGTCCCCATACAAATGTCCTCCCGAAATTGTGGTTTACCGATCATAAATGTTTTAATTATGCAAGTATCCAAACAAATTTCAAAACAAATGAGTGGTGAATGTGCAGATCGGTTCATAATTAGTTGTAGCTCCCATCTAAGGGCCACTTCCGAAAATCACTCTAAAGAGCATAACTCCCTCAAAAATGTTCGTATCCAAATAATATTGAATGCTATATTTCATATGCATACAAATAATACGATATAATTTTATTATGATCGGTCCATAATTAGTCGTAGCTCCCATTAATGGCCCACTTCCGAAAATCACTTAACGATCATAAATTTCTTAAGAATGTTGGTAATCAAATAAAATTCGAAACAAATAATATACAGAAATGATGACACCTAATTTTATAATGGTCAGTCCGTAATTAGTCGAAACTCCCATATAAAACCCTCCCCGTAATCAACTTTAACCTCCATAAATCGTTTAAAAGTATTTATATCGAGATAAAGTTTAACATGCACAATATTTATATTCACAAAAATCATAACACTAAATTTTTGGATAATCGGTCCATAATAGGTCATATCTCCCATATAACGCAAATTTCTGAAAAACTGTTTTATACATATACTGGGTGTAGGGTATTAATGGTCGGGCTTGACCGACTATACTTTCTTACTTGTTTTAATTGTATTTGTATACATTTAAATAAATAAAGACTCGTTATATTTTCTTCAAACTACTTGACGCTTTTATTTTGCAATTAAAAAATCCGGTTTATTTAAATGAAATAAACCACCGTTTTTAAAATGTAAAAACGTAACAATATAATATACATACGTATGTATATAATATAAATTTGCATTCACAACAAAGGTGAAGGGTATATAACATTCGGCATAGCCGAATATAGCACTCTTACTTGTCCTATTTTTGCTTTGTACATACAAACATTTATTAACGACGCAAATCGAAGTATTAACTATGCAATTTCGAAGCAATGCGACGCAAACTGAAGCAAATATAAATTTTTATGTTTTTATATATAAATCTTTATATTTATCTTATAAATATCGGTACCGACCCAAAACTTTACATAGAATTCACATACCTATACACAAAAATCATTTCACAAAATTTTGTGAATTTCGATCCATATTTGACCGTATCAATCTTCCGAAAATTACTTCAATACTATAAATGTCTTGTAAATAATGGTACCGATCCACGGATTATTTACATACATGCCAATATCAAACTGCTGGATTTTGAGAATATCCGTCCATATTTGACTTCCGAAATTCACTTTATTACTAATATGTATTTGGAATATACCAATATTACATTGAAATTCGACCTGAGATATCCTATGCATACAATTATATGCATACAATTTACTGTTCCAAAATTTAGGAAGATCGGCTACCATCTCCGAAAAAATATCGAGCTCGAACCAACTTTTAAATGGATCAGAAATTTTAATTCAAAAATCATATTAATATCGGTTATACGAAAATTATGCTACTGGATTTTGTAGTTGTCAGTCAATAAGAGCTTCTGAATTAAATTCACTTCCGAGCATAACTCTTGTAAATAACGTTATTGAGATGAAATTCAACCAAAATAAGCCAAAAATACGTAGAAATCATATTAGTGGATACTGGATTTAGAAGCTATCAATCCATAATTGGTTCACTTCTATTATGCCACCCATAAATGTCTCGTAAGTAATGTTATTGAGATCAAAATCAATCAAAGGAAGTCTCACCTTATAATCTTACCCTCTTTTATACCCTGTTTCTGAACTTGTGAATATGAAAAAAATGTTTTTTAAATTTTATAAATTGTTAAATTACATTCAAGATTGTTATGAATATCAGACAAACTCTGTAAATTATGAGAATTGGTAATAATATCAATTATAAATGGTCAAAATTAGAAAAAAACTTCAAAAGGTTAAGGTTATAAAATAAGACGGTTCTGTTTTACATTTTTTTACTAATTGATTATTTAGTTATCAACTAAAACTAGGGTTTTTCTTTTCCCGCACTTTTTTATTTCCTGGGAAATCGGGATTGACTTCTAAATTTCCCGGGATCACGACAATTCCCGCTTCATAATATCAATAATTTAAACTACAATATTTTTTTTATAAATAAAAGAAAATTTATTTAAAAATTAATTTTAATAAAACCGTATTTAAAAACTAAAGACGAAACAAAAAATAAAATTATATTTATTCACTTTTTTAGAAAGATATTAATGGATATAATACTAATAACAAAAATTATAAATGTGTACCATTTTTAACTCAAGAGTATAAAAAGGTTTATTTGTAAGGAGATCATTAAAATGGAATAGTAGATAAAGCATTAGAAATCAGTTATTAATTCAAATGGGTTTTCAAAACTGATAGTGCGTTTATCGATTCGTCAGAAAGTCGATTTCTTATTTTGGTTACACATTATTCTGCTAGTGAAAATATCCTTTCATTTTCTACAGAGCTGGGTTTTATGATTAACAGGGCCTGAAATAATTTTTCTACATTTTCTGTTTTTTTACCAGAACTTTCGAAAAAGCGTAGTTTAACAATTTCCCGGGATTTCGGGACAGAAAAAGTTGCGGGAATTCCCGGGACGTGAATATTTCTGGGAATATGCTGAGACAGCATAACACATCCAGTCCGCATTTATGCAGTGTGGGCAATATCAACAAGAATGTGTGGATATTAAGTTACACACAAAATTATGTTGGTCGTAAAATTGTCTTTCAAACAATAATATATATACATACATACATATATAAAATAGGATGTATGTATGTAACGTATGGACTCCAAAACGGCCGAGCCGATTTTGATGAAATTTTCACAGCATGTTACTGTGACTCTGGAAGGAATAATAGGCTATATGAACTTTTGATTGTATAAACGTATCGTATCAGTATCCTATTATTTTTCCATATGGAGAAGATGGATATCATTATTCTGTTGAGTTCTTTAATTCACTCGATGTGCCAGGCTTTTCACCACATGTGCTACAACATAAAATTGGAGTGCCAATTATTTTACTGCGTAATATCGATCAGCACGGCTTTGCAATGGAACTCGACTTCCAGTAAAATAACTGAGAAATAATTTAGTAGAAGCGATCATTATAACAGGAAAATATAAAGGTACAGATGTACTTTTGCTACGCATTCCAATGCTACCAACCGATTTACCATTCGATTTTTTCCTGTTCGGTTAGCGTTTGCGATGACTGTTAACAAATCTCAAGGTTAATATCCCGTGTATATGTGTATGCTCCTGATGGGCGGGCAAACTAAACCTAAAGCATTGCAATAAATACATTAAAATTAAATAAATAAATGTTTGTAAATACACCATACCCCGGTTTGCGTCGTTTCGAAGTTGCGTCTATTTAAAATTTCCGGGACTTCGATATTGCGTCGTTTTTGCTTCAGTTTGCGTCGCATTTCTTCGAAGTTGCATCGTTAGTGCTTCGATTTGCATCGTTAATAAATGTGTGTATGTACAAAGCAAAAATAGAAAAAGGGGATTTCCCGTCGAAGTCTAATGCAAATTTGTATGTGAAAATTGTCTACATATAACTTTATACATATGTAAATCAGAAAGATTGACAAATCCAACCGTGGAAATGGTTATCGATTTAGATAACTCAAGATCATAATAAAAAAACTAACATATAGGTATGTACCATAGTGCAACTATACAAGGTGAGTGCAAATCGACAACAAATACAACACAAAACAGAAACAACAGAAATTTTGTTTGTGTAAAATAATGTACTACTGTCAAAAATACTTAAAAAAGTATTACTTTTGACATTAGTAAATTGTAAACAAAGTCAGTCAGCTGGGCTACTGCACTCACCTTGTATAGTTGCACCATGGTATGTACCAGGTGGGCCGATGTTGATTTTGAATAAAACACAAACTATTTAGGAAATTATTGTAATTTTATTTTATTATGATATATTGGTATTACTCAATTATGTATGGAACAAAATATCGGCCAAATGGGCGCCGCGACCACGGCGGCACACCTCCATCCGATGGTCCAAATTTTCGATGACCCTGAGGCATAATGGAGGTTCTATGCCGAATTATCTCATCCTTTAGCTCTTGAATTGTTGCTGGCTTATCGACGTACACCTTTTCTTTCAAATAACCCCAAAGCAAAAAGTCCAACGGTGTCAAATCACATGATCTTGGCGGCCAATTGACATCGCCAATACGTGAGATAACACGGCCATTGAATTTGTTGCGCAAAAGAGCCATTGTTTCGTTAGCTGTGTGGCAAGTGGCACCGTCCTGCTGAAACCACATATCGTCCACATCCATATCTTCCAATTCGGGCCATAAAAAGTTCGTTATCATCTCACGATAGTGAACACCATTCACAGTAACTGCCTGACCGGCCTCATTTTGGAAAAAAATACGGCCCGATGATGCCGCCAGCCCATAAACCGCACCAAACAGTCACTCTTTGTGGGTGCATTGGTTTTTCGACAATCACTCTTGGATTCTCATTCGCCCAATTGCGGCAATTCTGTTTATTGACGAATCCACTGAGGTGAAAATGTGCCTCATCACTGAAGATGATTTTCTTCGAAAATTGATCATCCACTGTTGCCATTTTCCCGCCAATTTTCATAATAAGTCTGGATAACTTTAACACGTTGTTGGATCTGAAATAGAGAAATGTCAAATAAAATTCGGAAAAAAGCTTGGCGTTTAGGTGTGGTTCACATTCAACATCGGCCCTTACAATTTAACCACCCTTTTGTTAACTCCTTTCCAATTAAAATTTCAATAAATTTTTGCCGCCACAAAATTTTGGTTATAAAAAACAGCTGATGTCAGATGATTTGCCACTTGAAAATAGAATTCGTTTTAAATACAAAAATGTCATATGTATTGCACACAGAGAAATAACACATGATATTGTTTGAAGGTGTTCAGACTATATGTATAAATTTGACATGCGAAAAAGTGACACTCCACATGACAATACACATAATGTGAACACAGCTTTAATACGTAACTCGGATAATAAATCGCTTACATACATACGAGTATGTACATATGTATGTACATACATACATACTTGTGTACATGAAGTTTAAAATATACGATTTAACATTTTAGTCTGTAGTTGGAAAGAAGTGTTTCTGTGCGAATAACTGTCGGACGTGCTATAGCAATTTTTTAATATTGGGGTTTCCAAATACATATTAAGATTATACGAGTAAATAACATTTATTTAGAAATCATTAACGCAAAATGAACATGATGCATTAATAGTTTTTTTTTATCAATAAATAGCAATCGTGTGTGTTAACCTAAAAATCCTCTAATCTACCTGTTGTGTTAACACAACAAAAACAACCAATTTCTGAATCAGTGTTGCCAATATAATAGACTAAACTTTTTATTAAACGTTTTTTAAACACTATGCCTTTTTATGAAATCAAATCATATTATTAGAATGAATATATTTTTCTTTTTATAAACTCCTCCACCATAAGTGGTGAATGAGGGTATATTACGTTTATCATTTCGTGTGAAACTTTGTTAATATTAATCTGAGACCCAACAAAGTATATATTTCTCTTGATTCTTATGAAATTCTAAGTCGATTGAGCTATGTCTGTCTGTATGTCTGTCTGTCCATCCTCTCACATCCAAACTACACAACTTAACTAAACGAAATATCCAGAAAAAAGCAAAATCGGTATAGCAGAACCTGAGTTATGGACCAAAATGTAAGCAACCTCAATAAAAATTTGATATTTATACCCTACACCACCATAGTGGGGAGGGTATATTGGATTTGTGCTGATGTTTGTAACGCCCAGAAATATTGGTCCAACACCCACCTTAAAGTATACCGACCGACTCAGAATCACTTTCTGAGTCGATTTAACGATGTCCGTCCGTCCGTCTGGCTGGCTGTCCATGTAAAGCTTGTGCGCAGAGTACAGGTCGCAATTTTGAAGATATTTCCATAAAATTTGGTGCTTGATATTTTTTTGGCACAAGGATGGATGGGATTGAAACTGGTGAAAATCGGTCCATTATTTCACCTAGCCCCCATACAAATGTCCTCCCGAAATTGGGGTTTACCGGTCATAAATCTTTGAATTATGCAAGTATGCAAACAAAATTTACCGCAGATGAGTAATAAATCAAGCTAAAGCACATCTACAAATTTCGTGAAGATCGGTCCATAATTAGTCGTAGCTCCCATATAAGGCCCACTTACAAAAATCACTTAAAAGAGCATAGCTCTCTTAAAAATATTGGTATCCAAATAATATTGCACACAAATATGTTTCGTACATATACATATACTATGGTAGAATTTTATGACGATCGGCCCATAATTAGTCGTAGCTCCCATATAAGGCCCACTTCCGAAAATCACTTAAAATAACATAACTCTTTTAAAAATGTTGGTAGTCAAATAATATTGAACACAAATATGTTTCGTCTATCTACATATTATCTGGCAGAAGTTTATGATGATCGGTCCATAATTAGTCATAGCTCCCATCTAAGGCCCACTTCCGAAAATCACTTAAAAGAGCATAACTCTCTTAGAAATGCCGGTATCCAAATAATATTGAACACACATATGTTTTGTGTATATGCGTATAATATGGAAGAAGTTTATGGTGATCGGCCCATAATTAGTCGTAGCTCCCATATAAGGCCCACTTCCGAAAATCACTTAAAAGAGCATAACTCATTCAAAAATGTTGGTATCAAAATAATATTGAACACATATATATTTCATATACATACAAATTTTACGGTACAATTTTATTTTGATCGGTCCATAATTACTCGTAGCTCCCATATAAGGCCCACTTCCGAAAATCACTTTAAAGAGCATAAATTTCTTAAAAATGTTGGTAATCGAATAAAAGTCGACACAAATAAGTTTCTTATATATAGAAATAATGACACCTAATTTTGTAATGGTCGGTCCATAATTAGTCGAAACTCCCATATAAGACCATCTACGTGATTCACTTTAACTTCCATAAATCTATTAAAAGTATTTATATTGAGATAAAGTTTAACACACATAATATTTATATTCACAGAAATCATGACACTGAATTTTGGTCCAAAATAGGTGATATTTCCCATATAACGTCCATTTCTGAAAAACTGTTTTATATTTATATATATACTAGTTGTAGGGTATTATATGGTCGGGCTTGACCGACTATACTTTCTTACTTGTATTATTTCATTGTTGTTTTAGTTATCTGATTGATATTTAAATAAAATTTTAAAAATTTCAACAAGAAAACTTTAGTCGTTTTCAGATGCATCCCTTAAATTTCTTTTTCGTAGCTTTTCAACTGCGTTTTGATGTCTTTTTTCAATTGAAACAGCAACAATTTAAGTTTCGGGCATTTTTGAAAAATTTTGTTCACTTTTATTTAAAATTTCTTTGTTAGCGCTTTTTCTGTGCACTCTTGTTATACTTTTTATTACAAAAATCATATTTTTTTGTTTTGGTTATACAACGTTACCATATATAAGTTAAAAACCGAGATTTAAAATTTTCTTGGAATAAACAAAATCGATCGAAATCTAGAGAACGCAAAGTAAAAACGATCGATTTGCGAATAAGGAATTGAAACCATTCCGATCGAATTCTGTGACATGCCTTATAAAATTGGAATATCAATACAAAATTCAGCAAAAATAAGTTTCATGTAAAAAGAAATCGCAAAACGAAATTAATTTTTAGTTCGGTCCATGTTACCAGGTTAAAATTTGCCATAAGTAATTTTCTTAGGTACATACATTGTAGTACTAAATTTTATGGTGGTCGGCCCATAACTGGACATAGCTCCCATATAAGGACCACATCCGAAAAAGCCATTTAAATAATAAATATCGGTTCTGATTCAAAACTTTATACAGATCATTTACATATATTCATAATCATTATATTAAATATATATTATATATATAATCATTCCACAAAATTTTGTGAATTTCGGTCCATATTTGACCGTATCTCCCATATAAAGCCCTCTTCCGAAAAACACTTCAGTACTCATATAATGCTACCGATCCAAAATTTTACACAGATCATTTACATACATGCCAAAATCAAACTGCTGGGTTTTTAGAATATCGGTCCATATTTGACTATTTCCTCCATATAATGTCAACTTCCGAAAGTAAGTTAAATAAACTCTTATAAAAAACGCTATCATGTTGAAATTTAACATAAATAATCCATATGGACATATAAATCACAGCACCGAACGATCGGTTCAAACAAAATAATATGTGTTATTTATTTTTACGTGAAACAAATAGTTTCTGAATTTTGTATAGATCCTGATTATTTAAAAGCATTTATGTAACATACCGCCATATTTTGGGAAGATATTTACATGGTGCTATGAGAAATCGTAAACCGATTCCTACCATTTTCAACAGAACTTGTCCGTTTATAATAAAAACAAAGTGCGTAAAATTTTATGATGTAATCTGCATTATATTTGCAGAAAATATCTTAAAATATCGAGGTTGTCTGAAACTTTGGTCTATAACTCGGATCTTACTAGACCGACTTTGACCATTTCAGTATCGGTGAAACAAAACTGTTTGGGAGCAATTTTATTGCTTTTTTTCGAGGCTCTATCATGTGTTCAACAGACGGACAGACATGGCTATATCGTCTTAAAATTTTAAAAGTACCAGGAATATAAAGTTAGAGTCAAAATTTAGTATACAGCACCCTTTTTTATCTATGAAGAAAAATATTTTTATTATAATAAGAAATATAGGTATCTATATAAGTTTGAATCAATTTAAAATTTAATTTAACTTTTAACGTTTTCTTATTTTAAAAAATTTTCAAAATTTAAGTTATTAATTAAAATTAGTATACAGTTAAAAAATAACGCTCTACTTTGTATTACTAAAGTCCAAAATTTAAAAATTAATATTTTGCTGGTCGTCGATTTAGCTAAATTGCAGCCTCTAGCTGCCTCTTCATGGAATTTATAAGAGGTTTAGTCACATCTGTAATAATCTTGCCCCATTTTTCCGTTAAGGCTGTTCAAAGTTTGTCTTTGGATAAATTGCTACTTTTTCTAATCTTCCTGTCTAAAATTTGCCATAGGTGCTCTATGCGGTTAAGGTCTGGAGATTGCGGAAGTCGATTTAATTGCTTAGTCACTCCTTGACAATTCTGATGGTGTGTTCTGGGTTGTTGTCTTGCTGAAACACCCACGACATTTCAAGACCTTCACTACTTACTCTATCATTGTACTTTTAATGAATACAAGAATTTCTGTTCTTGCAGCTTACTTAAGCCCCCAAAACAATCAAAAACCCACCGCCGTAATTTAGTGTAGCACTAAGGATTTATGGAAGTACCTTAGTATTTCTTGAATCTCAAATTTACTTTCATCCAGAAAGATTGCGGAGAGGTTAAGTAAGCTTTTTCAAAGTCTTTACATGTGAAATATACGGTTTTTTCTAGGCACTTTTCCATGAAGTAAATGTTTATTCAGCCGTCTTCTAATTGTCAATGCGCTTACTGGGTCAGCGCGTGTCTTACAAATGTCTTCAGCTATTTTGACTACGCTAGACTTTGGCGTTTTCTTTACCGATATGTTTTGTAGTTTTGGTATTTCCTCGAGCTTTACTTCTTTCAAAAGCTTTTTGAACAGTTGACCGGCTTTTGTTCATAATTTTTGCAATATCTGCGAGAGATTTGCTTCGATGCAACACTATTAAATCTCTAACTTCAACTGGTAAATTTTTGCTCGTGATATTCGGTACCTTAAATAATTTCCTAACTCTGTACTTACAAATTTTTTTTTATTTATAATTGCATTAAAAAAAGGTTTTTGATAAAACTTATAACATATCTTTCAGTAAGAGGAAAAGATAACTGTTTAATAAAAGTTAGGCTATCCGAAACATTTTTATATAAATAAATCTTAAAAATAAAGACTTCTTTTAAAGATATTATTCTTTACAGAAATTGTTGTCCGCTGTATACTAAATTTTGACTCTGACTGTATATACTTTTTTGTTCTATGAGCAATATGCCCCCACACCATCTTTTTGGTGGTTGGTATAAAAATAACTTGTCAAAGGTGGAATTCTGTTCATAATTATTTATAGATTTTAATAAACTTAATTGTGGAAAGCAAAACTTTTTATTTTTATAATTTTGAAAATGCTTAATATTTTTTTCGGTTTCGGCAACACTGTTGGGTATAAATTACTTATATGTACATACATATCGCTACCAAAAACGAAAAATGTTATATTTAGAGTACATTCAACAAAAGTGTTAAAATAAATAATACTTAACGCGAGAAAAAAAGTTTCATTGTGAAAATAATTTTTTTCAAATGGAATTGGTACGATTTGTTTTTATATTCCAATTCTGACAATAGAATTGTTTGCGTATTAGATATATTTTGATTTTATTAATTTGTAGAAATTAAAGTAGGTATCTTCTCTATAAAAGAAAATTAAATAAAAATATGTCTAATATTATTAAAAATAATAATTTATGTATATTTAATAATAATTTATGTATATGTACCTACATTAATATTTACATTAAAAGTTTGATAAATTTTATTCAAAACATGTCTAAAAATTTTTGTTTCCCGTACAAAATTATTTAAATGTTTGCTAGGGCCTTTTCTGTTTTAAGTTACGTATATATACATACTTACAAATGTATATATGTAAGTAGGCACTTAATACATATACATACATACATATACATATAATTATAAACACTCGGCGCTTAACAATCGGTTAGTTTGTTTACGAATTTTAAAATAAAACAAGTAAGAAAGTATAGTCGGTCAAGCCTGACCAGTATATGTATTAAACAGTTTTTCAGAAATGTGCGCTATATGGGAGATATGACCTATTATGGACCGATTTTTGTGAACATAAATATTGTGTATGTTAAACTTTATCTCGATATAAATAATTTTAAACGATATATGGAGGTTAAAGTTGATTACGGGTCTTATATTATTTGTGTCGAATTTTATTTGATTACCAACATTCTTAAGAAATTTATGATGGTTAAAGTGATTTTCGGAAGTGGGAGCTAGGACAAATTATGCACCGATCATAATAAAATTGTACCGTATTATTTGTATGCACATGAAATATATTTTCGTTCAATATTATTTGGATACCAACATTTTTGAGATTGTTATGCTCTTTGAAGTGATTTTTGGAAGTGGGCCTTATATGAGAGCTACGACCAATTATGAACCGATCTGCACAAAATTTGTAGATGTGATTTGGCCTCATTTACCACTTATTTGTGATGAAATTTGTTTGGTTCCTTGCATAATTCAAACATTTATGAGCGGTAAACCCCAATTTCGGGAGGACTTTTGTATGGGGGCCAGGTGAAATAATGAACTGATTTCCACCAGTTTCAATCCCATCCGTCCTTGGGCTGAAAAAATATCATTTACCAAATTTTATCAAAATATCTTCAAAATTGCGACCTGTACTCTGCGCACAAGCTTTACATGTACAGCCAGCCAGCCAGACATCGGACATCGTTAAATCGACTCAGAAAGTGATTCTGAGTCGATCGGTATAATTTAATGTGGGTGTTGGACCAATATTTCTGGGCGTTACAAACATATGCACAAATCCCATATGGCCTCCCCACTATGGTGGTGTAGGGTAGAATGATAAAAAAACAAAATAACTAAATATCAGAGAACTGAATTTCGTCTCTGTCTTTTGATTCTTTCGTTTTTAAAGCATTTCTAATTGAACAGTGAATCGAATTATAAAGTGAACAAATTAAATGAATTAAGTATTTAGTGTCAATACAAGTATGACTGTTAATCATCGAGAAACTGAACAACAGCAAGTGAATGTTAGGGAAACATTTGAAGAGCATTATGATGGAAGTGCCGACAATTCATTGGATGTAATATTAGTTCGTATTGGAGAATTTGGACGTTATCAAATGTTTAATTATGTTTTACTTTGTATACCAATGATTTTTAATGCGTTTCAATCCATATCTTATGTTTTTACTGCCAGTCCTGTTGTCTATAGGTGAGTGTTTTTATCTTGCATAATAAAGCTGTATCACAAAAATTAAATAAAGCTGATAATTGCAATATGTTTTTTTTATCTGTACCTATTCAAAGAAAAATGATTTAATTATGGCAATACAAAACAAGTAAAAAGGCATAGTCCGACCATATAATACCCTACACCCAGTATTCGAACAAAAACAGTCTTTTATAAATAGGCGCTATATGGGAGCTATTACCTATGACAAATTATTTACATTAAAATTAATTTCGATATCAACACTTGTAAAATATTTATGCATGTGAAGTGATTTTCAGAATAGGATTTTTTGGGAGCTTTGACTAATTATGGAACGATCGTTACAAAATTAGGTTAAATGATGTATTGTATAAATATAAAACTTATTTGTGTTGCATTTTATTTGGATACCAACATTTTAAAGAGATTTATAGTCGTTAAAATGATTTTATATATGTACAATTGTACATTGTACATACATATATTTAACTAATTATGAATCGATCATCATCAAATTAGGCCGAATGATTTCTGTACGAGTATATACGAAAGATATTAACAATTTTAAGAGATTTATGCTTGTTAAAGTGATTTTCGGAAGTGTGACTTATATTGTACCTACGGCCAATTATAAACCGAAACTTGTAGGTGTTATTTGGTTTTTATGCTAGGAAAAATAATGGATCGATTCAATATACCCTGGGGTTGTGGGGTATAAAGACACGTAGTTAAAAAAGAACAACACTTTTCTTTTCTGTTCCGTTCACTGTGGGTATAACATACATAGTAGGGAAGCTAAACTTGACTGGAATTTCATATTATACCTACCTAGGGGTTATTTGCAATGTTATTAACATAAAATTTTGTGAATATTGTGTTAAAAAGATAAAAAATTGCAATTGACATTCATTTAAAATCATATAATTTTACTTTCAATTTAGAATATTTTGCAGAGAATTTAAACACATATGTAAGTATATTTTAAAACTCACCAAAAATAATCCAACGATGACAGCAGGCCTGATCAAATGCTGAATTTTAAGTTTCTAATTTTGTTAATTTTAATTTTAAATTGTCATGATTTTACTTATTTACATAGTTAGTTGTATATACAGTGAAAGCTCCCATAGGCGGACACCGACTGTCGAGGCATTTTTGTCCGCCTAGGGGAGATATCCGTCCAAGGGATAGTTTGAGATAAAATTAATAAATACATACATATTTACCTGTTTATTATTAAGTGACTACGATAACCGTGATAAAAAACAAACTTCAAAAATATTTTCATTAAACTTTTATTTTCCTCTGTTCATATACAACATACATACATACATATTAAGATCTAAAAAAAATTTGTATTGTTGTTTGTTTATAGTTTGCTTGCTTGTTTTTTCCACATTTCCCCATAGTGACTCTCTAAATTTATTAATGTTGTGATTTTGAAACACACTAACTTTTAACTTTGACATCATATTTAATGACCATCCATCAATTATTATAAAAACCAGAATAAAAACGGGAAATCACAATTTAGATTTTGTCATTAACCCTTAAATGCATACTGTTGCCAATTGTCTACATACCAGTTCTAGTTAGTTTTCTTTAAGTTCCTATGTGTGTACAATCACAAAAGATCGTTGCTAAGCACACACAAGAAGTATGAACAAAAAAATACCGTTAGTTTTTTTCTTGTTGGTTTAATTTATATTTAGTTGGTATTTTTCTGCGGCCGGTGATGGAGATCAGTGTTTTAGTTAATATCAGCTTTTGAATTTTTGTGTTTTCAGTGAATTGTGAATTATCAAATTGGAAAAAAATTATTTTGCATGTGCTAATAGGTAAGCTATGACCTGGTGATTTTTAATTTAATAATATTATTGAATAAATGGAATATTTTTCGAAAATATTGTATGTTGCCAAATGTCTACAACATGCGTTTGTGATGTAAATATTATTTGACGGTTAGAACTTGATTTTCTTTTCTAGTTTATTTATTTTGATTTTAAAATGGCTAGAAGATTAGAAGTCAAAGATATAGGGGATTTTATATCTCTTCTTGGAGATGGCGATATTTCTGAAGATATCGACTTCATCGGTGACTTCATTGGTGACAAAAACGATATTAACTATTTTCCAGACAAAGAACTATTGAAAGAATTGGAAGACATTAGTGATGATGACAAGGAGTTAGATAATGAAGACTTAGTTTTAGAAGAGCAATTGTTGAATGAGGAAGAGTTAGTTAATCCAGCTCCGAGTACTTCAAGTATTCCTGGTATTGCAGCCTGGAAGCAGCGAAATAGAAACCTCATTTGGAAAAGAAGTAATTTGGAATATAATGAAAATCGCATAGGTTTTATGGGTAATACAAATCTTTCCGAAAGATTTTTATATAATGATACTCCATTTAAAGTTTTTTCCGAATTTATTGATGAGGATATACTAACAATTATTGTTGATCAAACGAATTTATACATCACATAAAAAAATGTTTCTAACTGTACACCTGTAAATGCATCAGAAATTCGGAAATTTCTTGGTATTATAATATTTATGTCTGTGTACCACTATCCAAATGTGAGGTCTTATTGGGGTAAATATGGCTTTTGTTACATAAATCAGACGATGACATACATTTTAACGACAATTTTCAACACAAGCCTCGAGGTGATCTAAACCATGATCGTTTGCATAAAATAAGACCTTTAATTGATCATCGAAATAAAGTGTTTGTAACGAGTGCACCATTTGAGCAAAGGCTATCTTTAGATGAACAAATGTGTTCCACGAAGGTATCGCATTTTATGAAACAATATCTACCTAACAAACCGCATAAATGGGGTTTCAAGTTATTTGTATTATGCTCATTATCTGGATACGCATACAGTTTTGAAATCTATTCTGGAAAACAAGATGTTGAAAATTTACCGGATGAGCCTGACATTGGTGTAGTAGGTAACACAGTGACTAGATTGTGCCGTTCAATTCCCCGTAAAATGAACCACGTAATATATTTTGACAATTATTATACCTCTGTTCCGTTAATGTATTATCGATGGACCCAGGGAATATACTCGTTGGGTACAATTCAGAGAAATAGGCTTGGAAATAACTGCAAGTTACCTGCCATAAAAGAATTTATGAAAAAGTCTGTGGCACGGGGTAGTTATCAGGAATTTGTTGCCAGCTATGAAGGTATGGATATCTCTGTGACATGCTGGAAGGACAATAAGCCGGTAACGTTAACTTCTAATTATGTAGGCGCCGAACCAGCTGCAACTGTCAATAGATACGATAAAACGCTAAAGAAACTCATTTCTATAGATTGTCCAAAAATAGTAAAAGATTATAATGCCCATATGGGAGGTGTTGACCTTATGGATAGTTTTCTGGGCAGACATAAAATTAGAATCAAAAGTCGAAAGTGGTACATACTATTATTTTACCATTTAGTAGATATGACTGTAATAAATTCATGGGTACTCTATAAAAGAAACAATTCAAACATTTCATTGGCTGACTTTAAATCAAATCTGGCGGAAACGTTGTGCTCATACAGAACGCATGATGAAACCAAGAGAGGAAGACCTTCAGCCTGCAGTATAGAAAGACAGATGGAGGCAAAGAGAAAACGAGGACCCACAAAACCTATACCGACCCAAGATATTCGCACCGATGGCATTGGTCATGATGAAAATAGGTGTTCTACAAAAAACAGGTGCAAGCTTCCAGGCTGCAATGGATTTTCAAGGACTGATTGTAAAGTAATGTAAATGTAAAGTTGTTTTGTGCCACAACAAAAATCGTAATTGTTTTGCATTGTTTCATAATTAAAAATCATTTTCTAAACACCAATATGTACTATAAATATGTATACGGCTATTGTTTATGCCTCTGTAATTTAAGTACCAAACGCATATTGTTGCCAAAAGTCTACATACCATTTTTTTCAAAATAAATACATAAAACTTTCATTAAATATTTTTTTTATTATTTTTAACGTAATCTACGTCTAAGTTTTTATAAGAAAAGATTTTTTTTGATCCAAAATAAAAAATCATGCATTTAAGGGTTAAATTACAAACATAAAACAATAAATCGGGGAATTACCGCACTACGCAATGTTAATCTGATTAAGTTTAAAAATACACATTCAATAAAGACAAATGTAATCTCTTTCCTTAAATCTGTTTTCTTTGCGCATAGAATGAAAAGGGGATGAACCAAAATACAAAAATTTGTACATATGTGTCCCTTTATGGGAGGTGTTTTTGGAAAAACAGGTGTCTGCGTCCGTCCAGGGGAGATGAATTTGTTCCAAAAATACGATCTAATTCACGGGACCTAAAAAATCGTCTCTCTAGCGGAGATGTCCACCTATTAGAGCTGTCCGCCAGTGAAGCTTTCACTGTAGACATATGTATGTATGTTAGTGTATATGTGTGGAAAAGTAAATGTATTATGTATTTGAAAATTTTTTTTAAATTTACGTTAAATTAGATTAAAATTAAGTAAAAAATGGAAAAATTACAATTTAAATTAAAAAAAAAAAATTTATTCAGTTTTCAATAAAATCAAAACTTTCAAATAAGATCTTTGAGATTACATTAAAAAAATCAATTAAATTTTAGACAAAATTAGGTTTTACAAAAATAAGTTAGATTTTAAGTTAATTAAATAAAATTTAGTAGTTTTTTTAAGTTGAAGTTTTAGTGCTTTTTTAAAAGTAGAATTAAGTTATAGTTTAACGATTAAGTTAGATAAAATTAGTTCTCGAGAATTTGGTTTGTTTAATAATTTAATTTTAATTTTGAATCTCCTTAACTCTGTAGAACTGATATGTGGAACAATAACTGCAGAATTTAATTTGATGTTTTCAAATCCTCTTCTTAACTTACTGATCCTGATGTTAAAATCTTTTGGAGAAATTGTATCTATTTAAAACCTGGATATTGTACAAATACCTATGTGGTTAATTAAAATAGATATGTGCATTTAAAATTGTTGCTTTATCTCACCTGAATTTGTAACCACAAATTAAATAATTAAAATGTTGTAAAATCACGAAAACTAGATTTCTATATTATAACAGAAAAGCTCTATATTTAAAATTATATATTCAGGCCTGTCACAGAAATCAATTTCGATAGAAAGTGGAATTAATTCCGTATTTATCTTCTCCAGAAAACGTAAAACGAATTTTTCTTGGAATGAAACCACTTTTGTTCTTTAAGTGAAATTGTCTTTCTTGGTAAAATTATCACTTTATAATATACCTATCTGAACAGCTCTTTATTACAAAAATATTGTTTCATTAAAAATTTTACATTTAAAAATATTTTTTTATTCTTATTTATTTATTTTATTTATGAAAATTTGTAGATTTAAATCGTTTTTTGTGAAAACTACTTTTTGACTCAAACAAAAATTACTTACATACATACATATGTACATATCTTCACCTGAAATGCTCAAAGACGTAACGCTCAAAAAATCAAAATTCGTTTTTTGATTGAATCTGGAACACAAGGCTAAAATAAAATGCTCCTAAAAATTTTAAGCTTCTACGTTTCAAACTAACGATTTTATTCAAGAAATGGAAAAAGTCGTAACATCATTTAAACGTTTTCATAAAACAGAAAAGACTTAACCCACATTTTTTTTACAGAAATAAGTTTGTCGTCTATATATGTACATACTTATGTATAAATATATTAAGATAAGATGTGAGGAAATCGCGATTTTCAATTAAACAGTTTTCATTGTTATAGCCTACACCACCATAGTGGGGAGGATATATTTGATTTGTGTTGATGTTTGTAACGCCCAGAAATATTGGTCTACCGATTGGATACCGATCGACTCAGAATCACTTTCTGAGTCGATTTAACGATGTCCGTCCGTCTGGCTGGCTGGCTGTCCATGTAAAGCTTGTGCGCAGAGTACAGGTTGCAATTTTGAAGATATTTTGATAAAATTTTGTAAGTGATATTTTTTCGACCCAAGGACGTACGGAATTGAAACTGGTGGAAATCGGTCCATTATTTCACCTGGCCACCATACAAAAGTCCTCTCGAAATGGGGGTTTACCGCTAATAAATGTTTTAATTATGCAAAAAACCAAACAAATTTCATCACAAACGAGTGGTAAATGAAGCCAAATCACATCTACAAATTTTGTGCCGATCGGTCCATAATTAGTCGTAGCTCCCATATAAGGCCCACTTCCGAAAATCAATTTAAAGACCATAACTCACTCAAAAATGTTCTTATCCAAATAATATTTAATACGTATACCAACAATACGGTAAAATTTTATTGTGATAGGTCCATAATTAGTCGTAGCTCCCATATAAGGCCCACTTCCGAAAATCACTTTAAAGACCATAACTCACTTAAAAATGTTGGTATCCAAATAATATTTAACACAAATATATCTTATATGTATACAAATAATACCGTACAATTTTATTGTGATCGGTTCATAATTAATCGTACCTCCCATATAAGGCCCACTTCCGCAAATCACTTTAACGATCATAAATTTCTTAAGAATGTTGGTAATCAAATAAAATTCGACACAAATAATATACAGAAATGATGACACTTAATTTTATAATGGTCGGTCCGTAATTAGTCGAAACTCCCATATAAGACCCTCCACGTAATCAATTTTAACCTCCATAAATCTTTTAAAAGTATTTATATCGAGATAAAGTTTAACATACACAATATTTATATTCACAGAAATCATGACACTAAATTTTTGGATGATCGGTCCATAATAGTTCACATCTCCCATATAGCGCACATTTCTGAAAAACAGTTTTATACATACAGTGGGTGTAGGATATTATATGATAGGGCTTGACCGATTATACTTTCTTACTTGTTTTTAATAATAAAAAATCACAATTTTATTGTGAAATTTGCGAATCCCTCTTTGCAGTCAGAAAAATTTTATTTAAGGGATCAAAAGATTTATAGTCTTTTACATATGTTTGGAAATTCAAGAAAAATATGATAAATACTTAATAGTTTTCATACTTTTTAGTACCTTTCATAAATTTAATTATTTAAAAGGTTGCTTGAACTGGTCGGACGTGTTATTTTTAGTGCGGCTGAATTTTCGTAATAGGTGAAAAAAAAAATAAAAAAAAAAAAACTTGTAATAAGTGAAAAAAAAAAAAAATATATATATATATAAAAAAAAGATATCGTAATAGGTGGAAAAATAGTGGTTTTTCGGTAATTTAAAAATCGCAAAACAACTGCATGAGTGTCCCGCTCAGATGTAATTCTGAGAAAGAGCTAAGCTACAGTAGGAAAAATTTATGGATCTCTGAGGAAGAATCCTTAAGAAAATCCGTGGAGTCTCTTCTCACTACAAAAGCCGAAATACGGCGCCGTTCCTGTTCGCCCAATATAGTTATCTCATCCGATGAGAAATCATCATCATCATCAAATAGTGCAGTCAAACCCAAAAAACAAGTAGGTATGGATAAGTACATCACCGTTCTCAAGCGACAGAGGAGCCCGACATCTGCTCAAATGTCTTCCAATTCCAATAAAGTTCCTAAGACCGTCAGCAGTGATAAGCCAAATGATCAAAACAGATTTGCTCTACTTCAGACGGATGACCCAGAAATACCGAAAAAGACGTTTAAGCCCCCACCAATTTACCTGAGAGAGCCGACTTCCAATAAACTGGTACAAGGAATTGTTGCTGTAATAGGTGAGAACATGTTTAGCGTAACCTCAATTAAACATGGAAAAATCAGCGAGACAAAGATCCAAGTGAATAGGGAAGATGATTTTCGAAAATTGTCCAACCAGTTGGAGAGGGAGACCAGGGATTTCTATACCTATCAGCTCAAAAGCGCAAAAGGACTCCAAGTCGTTCTAAAGGGTATAGACCCATGTGTTGATCCTGCGGAGATAAAGAACGGATTAATGGACAAAGGGTTCAAAATCAAGAGCGTAGTGAATATTAGAAACCGTGAAAAGATTCCTCAGCCCATGTTCAGGGTAGAATTGGAACCTGGAGATGTTGCCTTAAAGAAAAACGAGTCCCATCCAATTTACAATCTTATTTATCTTCTGCATCGTAGAATTACCGTGGAGGAACCGCATAAGCGTGTTGGACCCGTCCAGTGTCTTAATTGTCAAGAATTTGGTCACACCAAAGCGTATTGTAAATTGCCGTCTGTTTGTGTTGCATGTGGGGAACTACATGCAACTGCTCAATGTAATAAGTCCAAAACGGACTTAAAAATAAAAAAATGCAGTAACTGTGGAGGAAATCATACCGCTAATTATAGAGGTTGTCCAGTTTATACTTATTTGAAGGGCATAAGGACCAATAAGTCGCCAGTATTACCTGACCATCCTCAACAACCTAATTTCACGTCGAGTAAGAATTTTCCTCAAATTGTACGACCAACTACTCACGTAAACGCTCCTAATTCTAGACAAGTTTCTTACGCAAACGTGGTCAAATCTAATATGCCAGGTCTGGAGCAGGAACCTATATCGCAATACTCTGAGCCACATATCAACAATCTAGAGACAACATTGCAGACACTTGTCCAAACTATGAACACTTTTACGACCACCATGACATCCATGATGCAGGAAATGCTGAAAATGCAATCCACTATCTTGCAAGCCATTTTAAAGAAATGATTTATTTAAAAATTTGTTTTTGGAACGCGAACGGCCTCCGCCAACATAAAAACGAACTGGAATACTTCCTGATGGATAAGCAGATTGATGTTATGATGATTGCTGAAACTCACTTGACGTCGACAGGGTACTTCAAAATTAATGGCTACGTGTTGTACGATACTAAAGATCCCCGCGGAAGAGCTTGTGGAGGTTCGGCAATTCTTATAAAGAACAGAATAAAACATTATCTAATGAATAACATAAGTGAGGATTACCTCCAAGCAACAAACATTTGCATTGAATTCTGTCAATACAAATTTGTTTTATCATCGATTTATTCTCCGCCTCGATTCTCAATAAAAGAACACCAATACCATAACTTCTTTAATTCCCTTGGAGCTAGATTTTTAGTTGCTGGCGACTTTAACGCCAAACACACATTTTGGGGTTCACGTCTGGTAACCCCAAAGGGTCGCGTACTCTTCAACACCATTGCTCAAATGGGCTTAGATGTACTCTCAAGCGGACATCCCACCTACTGGCCGACGGACCGACGGAAGATTCCCGATGTTATTGACTTTGGAGTAGTGAAAAATATCCCTGTAGAATGGATGCAAGTGGATCCTTCATTAGACTTGTCTTCAGATCACTCTCCTACTATCATTTCAATGCATTTCCCTCAAGTGTGTGGCTCTCCATTTAGAAACATGACTAAGACCCGAGTAAGCTGGATAAAATACAAAAAGTATATAAGTTCTCATTGCACGGAAAATATTGTGTTGAGAACTACCGACGATATCGATGAGTCGATTGGCAACTTTACCGAGGACCTTCGACGAGCTGTGCATCACGCTTCCACTTATCACGTTGAATGTAGAAATAGGACAAACAGAACTTATTTATCTGAACTCGAACATCTCCTATCAGAAAAAAGAAGAATGAGAAGAGAGTGGCAACTTCACAGGTCTCCTGAACTGAAAGCTAGGCTACGGGTATGCAGAGATATACTAAGACATTTCTTAGAAACCCAAAGAACGGCTTCACTTACATCCTACTTGGAGGGTCTTGATAGTACCCAACAATCTGACTACTCGTTATGGAGGGCGGCAAGAGGTTTAAAAAGACCAGTGAGAGGAAAACCTCCTTTGCGAAATCCGACTGGTGACTGGGCTAGAAATGATTCCGAGAAAGGGACATTATTTGTTAACCATTTAAGAAATGTGTTTACTAAAAACAACTCAAATAACGTATCTGATTTGCCACCACTCGTTATTAGACCTCCTGTACCTCTAAGACTAAACTTTGGTGATGTCCAAAGCGCTATTGGTACTCTGAACCTTAGAAAGGCTCCAGGTATGGATAAAATCAGCAATAAAATGCTTGTGGAGTTACCTCGTGTAGCTAGAAGAATTATCCTCTTTATCTTCAACGCTATTTTACGCCTAGAATACTATCCTGCAGATTGGAAGGTGTCTATGATCACTATGATTCCTAAGTCAGGGAAGGATCACACCAAAGTAGAGTCATATAGGCCAATTAGCCTATTGCCGACAATTTCTAAACTGTTCGAAAAATTGTTAATGACTAAGTTGATTCCAATTCTGAACGACACTGAATGCATTCCTAATCATCAATTCGGCTTCAGAGCTAAACACAGCACCATCGAACAAACACACAGATTGGTAAATGTGATAAGAGGGTCGTTTGAAGACAAAAAATACTGCTCCGCCCTTTTCATTGATGTGTCCCAAACGTTCGACAAAGTTTGGCATGACGGTTTAATGCACAAAATAAAATTAACTCTGCCTGCTAACACCCATAAACTTATGGAAAGCTATTTATACGGTCGCAAATTTAAAATTAAAGAAGGCAATTTTTTAAGCCCCGCTCAGCCAATTGAAACAGGTGTGCCACAGGGTAGCATACTGGGTCCTACTTTATATTTGATTTATGCCTCCGACATGCCGTCAGACCCCAAAATCCACACGTCAACTTTCGCAGACGATACAGCCTTTATCAGCGTTCACAAGGACCACCAAGTAGCATCACAGAATTTGTTTATGTTTATAAACTAGAGAATTGGCTAGAGCTTTGGAAAATCAGGGTTAATGAACAGAAATGTATTCATATCACTTTCACATTGCGAAAAGAAACTTGCTCGTTCATCAAAATAAATAATCAAATTATTCCTCAACATAATGAAGTCAAATACCTCGGCATTCACCTCGACCGCCGTTTAACTTGGAAGTCTCATATTGAAGCGAAACTTACACAGATGAGATTAAAAGCAGTGCAGCTTAATTGGCTAATTGGCAGAAATTCTTCACTAAAGTTGGACTGCAAACTATTGTTGTACAATGCAATTCTAAAGCCAATCTGGTGCTATGGAATTCAATTATGGGGTACTGCCTCAGCATCAAACATTGAAAAAATTCAAAGGGGTCAAAATAAAATTCTACGTATAATTACTGCAGCTCCATGGTACGTTAAAAATTCTCGAATTCACAAAGATCTAGGCATTCCTTTGGTGAAAGTCGAATTTACAAAATACGCCTCAAAATATGTCAGCAAACTTGAACACCATCCAAACCCACTTGCACGAGACATCCTTAACTTTAGTGGCCATGTTCGGTCGAGAAGGAGGGATACCCTTGCTTTAACTCAAACACAAAATAGATGACTGGATCAGTTGATGTGAAATTTTTTTAGTATCATAAAATTTTTGTCTAGCACTGGCTGGGCTTATTATTTTCTTTTTAGTATTAAGATTTGAATACTTATTGTCATTTCATTATATGAAGATTCAATAAATAAATAAAGGCTATAAAAAAAAAAAAAAAAAAAAAAAAAAAAAAAAAAAAAAAAAAAAAAAAAAAAAAAATTTAAAAGGGTAGAATTTGTATATGTTTAGTAGAAAAGTATTTTTGCTATATACATACATACATATTTATTCAATAAAATTCTAATCAACAGCTGGTTATAGAAGACTTTAATGTTTTCTGGTGATGTCTATACCCAGCAAACCATATGAGTCCGAAAAGAGTCTTTTCTGACACCTTTTTCGGAGCGTTAACACTCTTTATGAGCCCAAAAAACAATCATAATTGCTCCGAAAACCTGCAGAAAAGAGGGTCATTACGTTCGAAAATGGTCCGTCAGAAAGAGCTCTTAGATAATGTCAGAAAAAGAGTCTTTTATGAGGTTTTTTTTGGGCGCTGTGTAATCTTGTTTTTATCATTCTTGTGTGTTACAGCTATGTTTTTTTTTTGTTCAAAGCACAAATTACAGGACAACAACGCTTTGGTACACACATAATTAAGTGAAATTTCTGAGTCATACTGCGAGCCGATTTAGGACAGTAACAATTTCGCTCCGAAAATGCTTTTTAGTTGGACTCTTTTCTGACTCCTTTTTTCGAAGCGCTCCGAAAATGCTCTTTTGTTGGACTCATTTCTGACTCCTTTTTCGAAGCGCTCCGAAAATACTTTTTTGTTGGACTCTTTTCTGACTCCTTTTTCGGAGCGCTCCTAGAATGGTATGCTGGGTATTTATATAAATGGTAGGCTTGCAGAATATACATATCTATACATACAAAACTTGTTAATGGGGACAATGTTAATTTAATCTTGAATATCGATTTCTTTATTACCACAAATTATTTTATTACACAACATTGTGATTAAAAGTATTTTAAAATATGAAATGTAAAACTACAAATCAAACAATGACGCAACGCCGGGTAAAAAAGCTAGTCTATCATTATATAGTGGAAGCACTTAATGTTGGTAATGTTGTGTTTTATTAATACAAAATAATAATAAATTTTTTTTAGGAAAAACAAAAAAATAAAAACACACTTTTCCAGGAAAATAAAAATAAATAAGCATTATTTGAACACATTTTCAATGATCATTCCTTGTTATACAGCATTCCAAAACCACCAACTTCAATTGCGTATAAAAAAATCTCTCCTTGAACCAAAAAAAAAACCCCTTGAAGATTTTGTTATGAATACTATTACATTTCATTTGCATATGGTCTCATCGCATTCTCATCCGGAAAGTTCGATTTTGTATCACTGTGTAATTTAACCAAAAAATTCTTCATCTAATCCATTTTAACTTGTCTAACGCCTATATCTTAAGGACTTTCTTTTTGTGCGGTGAAAATATGTCGATGTTAAAGTTCATAGTTTACTTTGCAAAATATTAAATTTGTTATAAAACATGCTACGGAAGGAACGTACATTGTTCAATTCTGCAATATTTGTCGAATTACATTTTGATTGCATGAAATTATGATTTGATTTGATTGTTATAAAATTGAATACCACTAAATTTTTTTTTTAGATGTAATATTACACAGTGTGACGGGCCAACTAGTCAATATTGGGAACCTTGGATTAATTTTACAATTCCTCAAAAGGATACACAATATGATAAATGCAATCGATATGTATATGACAATCCCTTGGACAATTACTATTCATCGCCATCTACTCCAAACTGTGTTGAACATAATTTTAACAAATCAATAATCGAAAAGTGTTATAATGGATTAAAATTTCGCGATACAGAATATACGGCGGCGAATGAGGTAATTAAAATAACGTTAAGATCATTTTAAATTCGTAATGAATCATGCATGTATTTAATTTTTGAATGCGATATTAGTTTGGATTCTTTTGTTCGGACGAATGGAAGCTCAACATGGCTGGTACTATCAATAATGTTGGACAATTTATTGGAATACCGCTAGGAGGTTTACTTGCGGATAGGTAAATATGAATATAATACTAAAATTTAAATATGTATATGTTGTCGCTGACTGCGACTGTCTTCCGCAAGGGCTAATTTAACAACACCAATAAAACGGCACAAATTCAAATTATTAAGGTGCGTTTATTTCTAAGACAAAAAAAATATTAAATTAATAAATAAATACAAGTAACAATAAACATGTACTTACCGCAATGCTTTTCCCTTATGGATTGATTTTACATTAAAACATTGGCCCTAATTTTGTAAATCACTTTCGTTCAACGCATCACCTACGCTTTTGCGAATGCATCACCAAAAATATGAAATTTTTTAAGTCACTGCGCCATTGCGTTTAGCGAACGCAGAAATATTACATTGTTACAATACTGTCATATCATTGCGTGGCAACATTGCCATTGTAAATGTTGATACTGAAATTTGAAATACAAATTTACATAAAGCTACACTTATTTTGCATTGGCAATGCTATAAACCTATCAGCTGTTCAATAATTTTGTTTGGTTATTTATCAAGAAAATATTTGAAATTGTGAAGAAAAATACTTTTAAAGCAAATAACTATAAATACAAAGATACTAAAGGGTATAAATAATGTTCGCATTTATGGATATGTCTTCTTCCTTGGATGATTAAGATTCTTTAAGCATCCTAGACATACATATGTATCTATTAAAAAAAACCCAATTGCACTCTACTATCAATTCCACCAGCCACATCTGGATGCTTTTCCGTTTCAGCTATCAACATTTCAAATTAAGCCGTTGTGGCCTCTTTTTTCGCCTTACCAAAAATTTTAGTAGTATTTTATACTAAATGAATATGATTCTATTGACATCGTATTAATAAAGTTCCTATAAAATATTAAATTAATTGAATAATTTTGTTTTTTACTAATATTTTAATTCAACTTTTAAATTTAACGCTAAGAAAATCGAGGCGTTAAATTTACAACGCAAGTGATAAAAGATTCAGCGTTGCGTTTTACAAAATACACAATTTCAAACAATTGTATTAACAACAGCGGAAGAATCAGCTGTTACAATGCAAACAATCACTTTCTTGAACGCCGTGATTTGCAAAATGTAATTTAACACAACGTTTAGAAAATTGTGGCGTTGCGTTTTACAAAATTAGGGCCACCAGTTATTTATGTGTACAACAACGTTACCAACTTAACGAAGCAAAGCACTGCAGCAAAGCTATGTGTCCATGATCGTCAGATATTACAACGTTGTCCGAAAAATGTTCAGAAAATGCCTAACAACCGCGTAAACTTAAAATTTTTGCCTTCCAACGTTGTAAGAAAAAGCATTTTCAGTACATTGGAAGACAAAAATATTGTCGGACATTAACAATCGTGTAAACACTTAATTTTGTCATTGTTTTAAGACAATTGTCAAACACTTTTCATTGTCATATGTGCAAAGTTTATCCATCTGCCAATGGCAGCATTGTCATAGAAATTATTTCTAAATGCAACTCTGTATATACATAAATAAACAAACAAGTGTGCATTGATAAAATTTTTGAAAAAAGTAGAAGAAAATTAAAGAATTAAATTAAAGTGTGTATTAGGATATAAACAGATAAAATGGTTCCCATTGCTCTTTTTTGTTCCATGACAATATTTAAAATTTTTAAAAACACACACACAGAGCTGCAAAACGAATTTGACAATGCCACACAGTAATCTGACACCGTATGAACTGACAATTTCGGTTGACAGATAAATTCATTGTGTGACAATTGTGTGCAAATGAAATTGTTAGTTTTCTTACAGTCGTCTAAACTGACAATTTACCTTTTGCTAAAAATTTTTCAATGTCAGTACATTGCTAGATATGACAACGTTGTAATATCTGACGATCGTGGACACATAGCTTATAGTCAATGCACTAACAAATAGGTAAATAAGACAAGATTAATTAAAATCTCCTAAATAATTTAAATGAATAAATAAAAATTAAACAAAGACGAAAAGCAACATTAAAAGGCCAACTTAAATAATGACAAATAATGAAAATGAACATATGTATATAAATTAGGGTGGCCCCAAAATAAAGTTGCGAATGTTCCCGACTAATATGAAAATTTGATTCATTTTAAGACTACGTTTCTCAAGTTTTTTGTCCTGGGATCAATATTTGGTGAGCTGGATCAAAGGATAAAAAGGTCCTTTTTAGAGGTTTTTTGATTTTTTCACATTTCTTCCATTACATTAACGAATTGAGTTAACAGAGATTATCAGATAGGGAAGAATTTAGGTTTAAACAAATAATTAAAAGAAATTTAAATAGATAGAATATAAAAAAAACTGGAAAACCCGTTTGGGTTAAATTGCATGATGTTTATAATCAAGAAATTTCAACTATTTATTTAAGTATTTTCTATGAAAAAATAAAAAAAATAAAATTTTGTATGAAATTTTGAACATTTTTGAATTTAAAAATTTTTTTTTTTCATTTTTGATAACCCATTGAATGCGCCTCTCAAAGACCTTTCATATGATACCAAATTTACGTGAAAAAAATCAAAAATCTCTAAAAAGGAACTTTTTATCCTTTGATCCAGCTCACCAAATATTGACCCCAGGACAAAAAAATGGAGAAACGTAGTCTTAAAATGAATCAAATTTCATATTAGTCGGGAACATCGATACCTTATTTCTTCACCATACAAACGGGGCACCCTAATATACATATGTAAATAAATAAATAAATATTTTGCTCGAATAATGTCTCATATCGCGACATAAGTATGTATGTATGTATGTACATATGTATATTTTGGATTACGAATAACAAATTATAAAACTAAAAAATTTGGGTATTATAGATCAGTTGAAGGCATAAACGTTACAAAATACTGCTTAATGCGTTGCCCTTTCCTGTGCGATCTTAATATTTCATTGTTCATTCTTTTGCAAATAACAGAATTTGTTTCTCTGCTAATGGCTGAATCCAATTTAGGAATTTCTTAACAACACTTATTTGTTGATCTCCTAAAAAGTTGTTGAAAGAAAAAACTGTTAGCAACAAGAAACACTAAAGTAACAAGGACATGTCCTTGTTTTGTGATGGATTTAATAACCACCATAGAAAGAAATATGTACATCTGTTGTCAAATCATTAACAACGATGTATTACGAATATATAAAAATTGATTATTTTATAATTAAAGCTTTTTTATTTAGATTCGGTCGTCGCACTATGTTGGCAATTGCTGGATTTCTTAGTTCCATTATGGGCATAATACGATCATTTTCGACAAATTACTATATGTTTCTATCATTTGAATTGCTTGATATGATTGTTGGAAGTACTTTATTTCCGACGGCATTTTTATTGGCCATTGAGTTGGTTGGTCCGAAACGTCGTGTAGCAGCCGCTACAATAATCACAATATTCTATTCACTGGGAGAAGCATTGTTGGGCGTTTTAGCCGAACAGTTCCAAAACTGGAGAACTCTTCTTAGAGTGCTGTATATTCCAGCGGCATTGCACATATTTTTTCTAATCCTATTGCCCGAAAGTGTACGTTGGCTTTTAAGTCAGGGTAGAGAAGAACAAGCCGTTGCAGTACTTAAGAAAGCGGCACATATTAATCGAAAAGTTTTGCCAGAGAGTAGTTTAACAAACTTGGTAAACTCAAATAAAATAAAATTGGAAATGGCGAATGAGAGCAGTTACCCCATTAGATTGGCAATTAAAACGTTTTTCTGGAGAATTTCGAATTGTTCTTTGTGTTGGTTTACACACACGCTGGTGGCCTTGGGTTTAAGTTTAAATTCGGTAAACTTAGGTGGCAATAAATACAATAACTTCATGCTAAATGGCCTAGTACAAGTGCCAGGATTAATACTTCCACTTTTCATAATGAACAAAATCGGACGACGTTTTTCTTTATGTGGTTCCATGTTAATATGCGCTTTGTGTATGATTGCAACAATTTTATTTGGAAGAGGTAACACATATTGTGTACATTATATTGTGTTTGGATAAGTTTATTTGATTGTTTGTTTTATTTTCAGATGGTAACTCCATTGAACTGATATTATTTTTGATTGGTAAATTTGCTATTACTTGTAGTTTTCAAGTTTTATACTTCTTTACCTCAGAAATATTTCCAACGAACGTGCGTAATAGTCTTCTTTCTTTGTGTTCAATGGTGGGACGAATTGGTTCTATGTTGGCACCACAAACTCCATTGCTGGTAATATTAAAATAAATAAAAAACACATGGTGTTTTAAATAATTGCATATTTATTAATGAATTTCTTCTTAGGCCCGTTATTACGAATATACCCCACAAATACTGTTTGCTGGATTTGCTTTTGTCAGTGGTTGTTTGACATTATTATTTCCAGAGACTGCCAATAAATCGCTGCCTACAACGATGGACGATGCTTGTAACTTAAAAAATAGTCCTACTGAAAAGCCAGAATCTGATGACCCTTATTAAAAACTGTAAAATATATTTAAAACGAATAAATACTTATACATATATACTCCAATATTAAAATCATATTGTATAGTTAGAGGCAGAGCCGAATGTTGAATAGCCTTCACATAAATATAATCAAAATTTCAGGAACTATAATTGTATAAACATTATAATATCTATGTTCAATGTTTATTATTCGGGTTCAGCAATTATTATACCTACATCTGTATATGAATTGGAACATACGTTTTTTTTTCAATATATTGACACTTAAAAGTGTTTTCCCAATGTTTCTCAAAATCAATTGATTCTTCGCCTGATCTGAGCCAGTTCCCACTTTCATTCTTTATGGGGACATTTCTTCTAACAGGCCTTTTAGAAAATTTAGTTGCAATCTTTATTATACCCTTCACCTTCATGAGAAGGGTATATATAAGTTTGTCATTCCGTTTGTCATTTCCACAATATAATTTTCCGACCCTATAAAGTATATATATTCTGGATCCTTATAGATAGCGGAGTCTATTAAGCCATGTTCGTCTGTCTGTCTGTTGAAATCATTTTTTTGAAGTCCCCAGATATCTTCGGGATCCGAATCTTCAATAATTCTGTCAGGCATGCTTTCGAGAAGTTTGCTATTTAAAATCAGCAAAATCGGTTTAGGCCAACCAGAGTTATGGACCGATATGTGAGACAACCTCCATAAAAATTTGATATTTTTTGTCCATTTTATTGCAATATTTTGAAATATATTGCAGATAATAACATGGAATTTTGTATACGTTGTTTTTATGATAAAAGAAGAAAGTGTGAGGAAAATAGTAATAATCGGTCCATGATTTCTCATAGCCCCCATACAAAAATTTTTCCGAAATATTTTCTCAATTATACATAAATGCCTATAAAACTGAAATATCAAGACGAAATTCAGCAAAAGTAAGTTTCATGCAAAAAGAAATCGTAAAACGAATTTTTTTTTTAGTTCGGTCCATGTTTGACTATTGATCCTATAAAGTCCACTTCCAAAATTCACTTAAATACGTATAAAACAGACATAAATAATGTTAAAGGGCTAAAACTTGACATGAATAATCTTTATAGGCAAATAAATTGTTGTACTAAATTTTATGGTGGTCGGCCCAGAATTGGTCATAACTCCCATACAAGGACCACATCTGAAAAAGACATTTATACCCACATATATTGTATAAATACCTGTACCGACTCAAAACTTTGCACAGATCATTTACATATATACAAAAATCATCCCACAAAATTTTGTGAATTTCGGTCTATTTTTAACCATATAAAGCCCTCTTCCGAAAATCACTTTAATACTCATAAGTCTCTTATAAATAAGGGTATCAATCCAAAATTTTACACGAATCATTTACATACATACATGCCTAAATCAAACTGCTGGATTTTGAGAATATCGGTTCATATTTGACTATGTCTCCCATGTAAGCAAATAATATTGGTTTACGTGATCCATTTTAGATGAAATGGACTACTTACAACATGGTCCAATGTAATGCAATCATGGACTATGTCATAGTTAAACAAGAGTTTGTAGTTAAACGACATGGTTTCGTGTTAACACGATTGCATATTGAGTTGTTGTTGTTTAAAACTAACCCTCTTGAGTACTCAATGGAGTAGGAGCATGGATTAGTTTTGGGACTACTCCGATGGGTTATATGGTCCAATCCTAGGACATCGCAATGTTAAATCGACCACCTTTTTTTCATATATTTGGAGTAGTTTTGGAGTACTCCTATTTCTCTTTGGTCTAGTCTTTACAGGCATGTATGGACTAGTCGCGTTATTTGCAGGGAAAAGACAGTGTGTTCATTATACCCGTTTTTTTTAATTGTGTTTGTGTACATTTAAATAAATAAAGACTCGTTATACGTATTTTCTTCAAACTACTTGAAGCTTTTATTTTGCAATTAAAAATAATCCGGTTTATTTAAAGAAAATAAACCACCGTTTTTAAAACGTAAAAACGTATTATATTTAAAAGGTAAAAACGTAACAATATAATATATAGTATATGGGCACCTTCAAAAATTTACGGCACTTAGAATTTTTTTTTAATTTTGTTTTGTCTGACATCAATGTCGATTTGCGTGTGTATAAACCGTTATTTTAGCATTTGAAATCCGTTCGCGTTAATCATTTTTACTGCGGTTTTAAGTTAAAAATTAAAAAAAAAAAATATAAAAATTACAGTTTTTGAGGTTAGAAACATTTTTTTTCCACTATAAAATTTTAAATCTTTAAAATTTTTTCGTGCGTTTTCAATTTTAGTATCAAGTTCAGTAAAATCTTTTATTCGATGTACGTTTTACTTGTCACAAAGCGAAATGTGTTTGGGAAAAACTGCCGCTGCACGCGCCCGCGTTAAAAAGAATTCTTGTTTTTTGCACTTTATCAGTTTAGTCCGTCGCGAAGAATCTATTTAGATAGCTAAACATGTTCCCATGCCATGTTTTGATATAAAAAAAGCTTAAAAAAATGTTTTTTTTTGCAAAAATTTTCAAAAGTTCATAAAATTTTTGCGTTTAAAAATTTTAAAGTGCGTTTTCGCCTCGGAGGTACCCTTTATGAAGTTACTCACAGCACGCAATACACTACCCAACTTAAAAGACAATTCAGATTGTCAGACGCAAAAAAGATACATTTTTACAAAATTTACGCTAATTTCTTTTAAGTTTGTGATCTCCGTGATACGTTATTGGTGCGCTGACACCAACTTAATATACCTCAAACTTTATAAAATTACGCAGTTTTTTTAATTCTGCGCTTAAAACTCATTTTTATTAAACGGCGCAAAAACCCTATGTAAAATCTTCAAAAAGTTCAAAATTCGGGAAATTTTCGTTTCACTTGTAAACCACATGCAACTTTTCACCAAGCAGCGATAACAAATTTATTTTTTTTTGTGGATGTATCCTCCAAGTGGATATATCCCAGAGCAACCAATTGTCAATAGATCCAGCTATTTTTTTTGGTAGCAAAATCATATATTTCCATCTCAATATTTTGTTCATTACACTCTGGCATGATTAATAGGGTACTTTGTTTTTTGACCACGCCTACTTTTACGCTTACTTTTTTAAAATTATGTAATTGCTCCCATACAGTTTTTAACAGATTTACACATTATATACTCCAAGCGAGGTATAAACAAAAAAAATATAAAAATTACAGTTTTTGAGGTTAGAAACATTTTTTTTCCACTATAAAATTTTAAATCTTTAAAATTTTTTCGTGCGTTTTCAATTTTAGTATCAAGTTCAGTAAAATCACGCCCCTTTTCACGCTAAATTTTGTTTGAAAGTTTTAAAATATTTGTTCCCTACACAAATTTGTTCCTTCCAACGGATTTTTTATTTATATTATATATATATATATTGCTCTTAATACTGTTAACGTCGTCATATAACTATGAATCACGCCCACTTCGCCGCCCCCTTTTTTAATTCAGACACTTATACCACTATGTATTCACCTAAAGTTTTATATACTACATTTAAGGTAGTCATACATTTTTTTTATTACCAAATCTACCTTTTTCGCCCATTTTACCTTAAATTATAATTAATCTGCTTTCAATCTATATATATAAAAATGATGTGTGTCAGTCTGTCTGTATGCTTGTGCTTAATAAGAGGCTAAACCCTTGGACCGATCTTACTGAAATTTTCACAGCATGTTACTATGTTAGGCCGCGTTTTCACTATGTCATTTTTGTTGTCAAATTGTCCAAATTGTTGGCAATTTTTTAAAAACGGGTTGTCATATGGCGTCATCTATGTTTGCAATCATGAAAATCATGATATGACAACCCGTTTTCATACAATTGTTAACAATTTGGACAATTTGACAACAAAAATGACATAGTGAAAACCAAGCATTACTCTGGAAGGAATAATAGGTTATATGAAGTTTTGATTGGACAAACGGAAGTGGCACTACCCATATAATCCAAAAATTAAAATCGTCATATTTTGGCATTTTTTTTGGTACATAGTTGTGAATGAACAAAGGGGCTTCGCCCATATAAATCGTCGTACATCGAAATCGTCATATCTTGGGTATTTTTTGACCAACATCGGCAGCATTTGCTATATATGGTATTGACATGAATAGAAATACGTACCAAATAAACTCCTTTGATTGCGATATATTGGAGGCTGGACCTGTTAACCGATCTTAAATTTTTACAGCGTGGAGCTTTGACTCAGGACTACTTATTATATGGTAATATTTTTCTACCATGCATACTTCTTTTTTACAACGTTTATTAAAGGCTTTACCTCAAAGGGGGGTAGCGAAGCACACCGGGTTCAGCTAGTATAGTATATTTATTATAAGGGCGTAAAATCAAAACCAAAAAGTGTATACATACATATATTCTGGGCCCTTATAAAATTCTAAAATTTTGCTAAATTTTACTTTTAACTTTTGCGGTATAATTTTGATCATTTACCATAACATTACAAACAATTAGTTTTTCCCAAGCTCCATAAAATTAAAATCGCAGATATGTAGTACGTGTGAAAGATAAGAGTTGTAGAACTATTTGTTCATTCATTTAACGACTCCTCCAAAGACAATTTAATTTTTTCTTTCTTTAAATGTAAATCCAAAACATCATAGTGGTTGCGGGATGCGTTAAAGTTATCCTACCTACTTTTTTGAAGCACTTTAATAATATACTTTTGTTATAAATAAGGATTTGACAATATTTAATTTAAATTTCATGAGATTTTATTATTTGTGCATATTTATGTGTATAAATAGCTTCGTTTAAATCATATCGATAAGAATGTAATAAAACTTTATATACTGCAAGAATTTTAAAATAAAAATTGAGACATTCACACATTCGTATTTTCAAATGCCAAATTACTGTGACCTTGTATTGGATTTCTATTAAAATCTGTATTGCGAGATGTTTGTTTAGTTAGTCGACGCTTTGCCACAAATCGCGTCTCATTCAACATCATTATGGATTTTCGACTCATGGAAATGTGTTTCATATTAATATCATCTGTTGAAGGAGATATGAAAATTCCAAATTAAATGATACTCTTAAAAATGTTTCACACAGTTTACGAACCATCACCCAGAAATCGTCGTTCGAAATTGCGCGGCAGATCACTGTAGTCGTAATGACTCTTATTACGATTTTCATGCAATTTGAATATAGTTTGACGTCGTACCATGTGTTGTTCAACCTCATCATTCAGTTCGCTTTGGCTGGCATCGTTTACGGTGTCATCTTCGTCATCGTCATCAAGACGTTTTGGTCTTTGTAGTTGGCGTGCAATATGTACCGCATTACCACGTATTTCTTGAGCTGCATCCTCTTCCGTTATCTTAAAGGAAAATCAAGCAGAGTGCAACAGAGCAACAATAATAAATATATATACTTAGTAGAGTTAATTTGAAATTTTGTATTCATTGTGCATGCTCGTATGTGCAGTTGCACTCTCCATATAAAGTTATAGGAAATGAACCTTGGAAAAAGTGCATTTTTATGTTACACCAGGTGATGATGAAAATAAACTTTCTAAGTAGTTGAAACAAAAAACTGTAATTCAATTTAAAATGTTGCCCAAATACTTTCGGCATGAACACAATATGAAACGTTGTTGATGTTGTGTGGCAAGACACTTAAAGTTTCTGTGTGAAACAATACATTTGCCGGAAGCGGGCCAAATATTGAATAAAAAAATATTACTTCATAAATAAACTTTCATCGGTGTTACAAATGCAATAAAAGATATTATACTTAAAGATTTTAAACTTATTTTTGCAAAATTGGAATGTTCTATAGGTAATTTGTACAATATAATCATATTCCGGAAAGAATTTTTATATTTTTTTGCATTAATATATTTACTGCCATCAAACAAAATTAGATTAATATCTCTAAATATAAAATTATTTATTATTATTTTGAACCAGCGTTGTTAACTAAATTGTTTGGCATATAGTATCTAAATTTTTTACATGTGTAGATTCTAATTGCTACTGATAATTTTGTTGTAATAAAATCTCTATATTAACTTTAAATTAACCTATTAACAGGTTTTTTATGTATCTGCTGTAAAATATGGGCAACATATTGTCTGTGTACATGGGCTTCGGAGTGCTTCGGAAAGTTGATTTCATTGCTATCGAATCCGCTATCTATAACGATCCAGAATTTATATACTTTATGGGATCGCAAATAAAAAATCTGGAAACTACAAACGGAATGACATACTTATACATGTGTATATCAATGAGAAGTGTGTAGAAACTTCGTAAATTCCTTTAAATCGTTGATATGTATAAAACAATATAGCGTACCTTAGTTTGGATGCACCTGTCTCCAAACTAATTTAACTTTTTGTGAATAAACGAAGAAAAAGTAAATAGTCTTTTGAGTAGATAGTTTTTCTTACCGTACTTGATGCTCTAAACCAATCCAATTTAGTTGTAGCCAACAACTGTGAAATGGTTGCGAAACGATGAAAGAACATTGCAATAAACTGTATTATTAGAATTACACCAAAGAAAAGGACAAAACATAGACCGATGGGGTCAAGCTCCTTGTAACGACGGTAAATATAGATTTGTGAGTTTGTATCATCGTATGTTATGAAGTCGACTGGGTCAATGGGCCACTCCAAGTGTAAGTAATCTTTCTTTAGTTGCAGCAAAAAAACAATGAGAACAAAAATTGAATTTATCATGACAAAAGCAAATGCAAACATGTTGCGCAGTTCTCGTAGGCTGTCGGCAATTTCAGCCTTCTTCTCTTTTGTGTGAAACATTGGCTTCAAATACAATTTAATTAAATCCTTCCAGAAACGCTTTTCACGCAATGATATCTCACCCAGTTCAGAGTCAACAAGTAGGGGATCATTAATCCACCCCGGTATGTAATGTCTCTCTTTGTTGTCATCATCTCCTTCTGGCGCACCATCGTCGTCCTGGAAATACATATGTGAAAATGTCAAAGAAAGTGTATCTAAATATTCTCGTCCTTAAATATGTGTTCGTCTAAATATGAATGTGCAAAAGAAATTGTATAATAAAATCTGTGGATTTGAACACACAAAAGAATTGATTAAATCATAATTGAAGTTTTCATGTGTGTGCAAATTTTCTAATTACCTTTTTTGGTGCAACCTCACGGGTTCCCCAGGATACGTCATTCATATTGAAAACAGAGTATATCAATAACAGCATATACATTGAAGGAATGGTAATGTAGTAAATAAATCCACATACCAGAGCTCCAACTTCTTGGGGGTGTACAATTCCTGTTTAAAGTATTTAATGGGACAAAATTTAATTTATTCTACAGAAAACCCACAAAGTATTTATTATAAGGAGTAACAATTACTCATCAAAATTAATCAAATTAAATGTTGACTTGTTGAAAATTTAAAAAAGTAAACATATCACAAACATATTTCAGTGCCATAATTTTTGACATTAGGAATAGTATCTAAAGATATGTAATTGAACCCTTTCGCGGACACACGAAATTTAGAAAATGTTCGCAGCCACATGCATTTATTTGGCTATAGCCGACGTGATATTTTTGTCCCACTCAAAAAAATTTCCGTTATAGTCAAAAAAAAAAAAAATGTTAAAAAAAAATCGAATTGGGGCACTAACTTAAATCGGATTGCTTCTGCAGTGGCACACAATATGCTACTACATATAAAACTAATACAGTTGACGTCGCCTATGTCCGACATGTTTATATACGATTTTTTTTCTATGTCGGCATATACCGACGTGTCCAATTATAAGCCATTCGTAGTGTCGGCTTATGCCGACGTGTCCGCGAAAGGGTTGAAGGACTTGGTAGTAGTAACTCTATAAGCCACCTGCACAAAAAATATTTTCATTATTCTCTAATATATTTATTTAATTAATTTTAAATAAATAAACATATGTACGAGTATATGATAAATTTATATTCATACACACTCGTACATATGAATGTATTTTTAAAACTTTCAAGTCAACATTTCCAGTAGGGCTCGTGCTTGCATATATTTCATTTTAATTGAACCTGTTATCATAACTTCTGAATTAATTGAGTGTTCTCCTTGAAATTTCCATAACAAAAAAGATCGGTTCTGTACGTTGTATAGTTTAAAATAGAAAAAAAATCCGTCCTTCACGAGTTTTCATGGTTTTTATATAATTTTTGTATATGTATTCTCAAATATTTTGTTGCTATATGAAAAAGTGCCCAAATCCGGAAAATCAATTGTTTTAAAATATTTTAAAACTGAAAAATCAGGGAATGACTAAAGCAAATTATTTGCTAATCAGAAATGTTTGGTATTGAAAATGGGTCTATTTTCTAAAGTCCGATCGAATTTTAAGTTTCGGATTAGACCAGTATTCGGTATTTGCTTGGAATTTGTTGGAATACCGATACTTTTTAAGATGCAAATCATTGATTATGAAACTTAAAAGGTGAAACGAGTTTTGAATAAATTTGTTACAATACAAAAACTTATTTTTTAATGGTGCATCTACTACGTAGTTGGTAGGGTTTCATATATAAAGTCGTATATAGTATATAAAGTCCTTTTCTGACATAATATCGTTATCGTGATCGTGTTCGATAATACTGATAATACTGAATACATTTAGAATCCATGTAAAGTTTAGCATTAAAATTCACCAAATCAAATAAATGTTTTTATAAAAAATGCACAAAATTTGTTAGTGATTCTTGATAGATAAATATAACGCTCTTAATTGTTAATTTTATCGGTTTTTCGGAAACTCTAGTTTAAACATTTTTATAAAGTAAAAAAGTTTCTTCGAGCTGAAGGCCAATTATTTGTAAAAAATTAATATATATTTTTTATTGAATTATTCGTTCCAATATTTCGATATCCATCGGATATCATTATCAAGGCTGCAACAATATAAGAAAAACACCAATGTACGAACAATATTAAACATGTATGAAGAATCTGGACGAAAGACCTAAATTGCCGAAATATGTGTACGACCTATTTGGAATTATGAGGATAAGTGCAATAGAAAGGACCTTAGGACAACTGAACACATTTCACAGAAACATTGAATTTACAATGGAGGAGGAGGTAGATGGGAAACTCTTATACTTAGATACCCTGGTCATAGGAAGTGAAAATAGAATTAAAATAGACTGGTACGGGAAACCGATGGCTTCAGGGAGAATTATGAGTTTCGATTTTTGTCGACCAAGAAAGATAATAATGAATACGGCCAACCATCTTATTAACATGGTCCTTTCCATTTGCGATGGGTCATTCCATTCTCACAATAAAGGAAAAATTAAATGTATCTTGAGGGAAACTCTTTCCCTGAAGATATAATAGATACTTTAATTGAAAACTATGGAAAAAACCCACCTAGGGAACATAAGGGGAATAGGAAGATATATAAATCAATGACGTATCTCGCAGAGGGAATAGGGAATTCTTAAATTTATAATAAGGACAAATTTATGATTGCACAACATCGACGAATACATTAAGACAACTTTTCTCAAACACCAAATGTAAACTTGACAAATTGGACAACAATAACGTAATATATAGGATTAGTTACACAGGAAATGACCAATATATATGCGATCAAGTTTATGTCGGTATTGTGCAGAGAGACAACACAAACCAAACCAGGAAAATGTGAAGATATTACAAAGAGAGGAGAAATATAATAATAGGTATACTTTGGAGATGTTTCCAGCGTTGCCACGATCAAAAAAATTTTGTAACCAATATGTAAAAAAAAGTAACCAAAAGCAAAAAAAAAGTAACCAAAATTTTTATATATTTAAAATTTTACTTTATTTATACTTTAGCTAAAAAAACATATATGTAATATATAATTTAACCATTGCATTTCAGTTTGCAGATGGTTTTTGACGTTTGAAGAACCTTACTCGTTCAACAATACAATGATTGTGTTTGTTATGTTTGGAGACAGGCATGTATTTTTTTGTAAAGCTATGTATACACGATCGTCAGATATTACAACGTTGTCAGATCTAGCAATGTGCTAGCAATGTACTGACATTGAAAAATTGTTAGCAAAAGGTAAATTGTCAGTTTAGACGACTGTAAGAAAACTAACAATTTCATTGGCACACAATTGTCACATAATGAATTTATCTGTCAACCGAAATTGTCAGATTGTGTTGCGGCATTGTCAAATTCGTTTAAAAATTTTAAATATTGTCATGGAACAAAAACGAGCAATTGAAATCCATCAAAAGATATGTCACTATCCATTTTTTATTTTCTTTAATTTTCTTTCACTTTTTTCAAAAATTTTATTAATGCACACTTTAATTTAATTCTTTAAATTTCTTCCACTTTTTTCATTATTTATGTATATACAGAGTTGCATTTAGAAATAGTTTCTATGACAATGCTGTCATTGGCAGAATCATAAACTTTGCACATATGACAATGAAAAGTGTTTGACAATTGTCTTAAAATAATGACAATGACAAAATTGTGTGTTTACACGATTGTTATGCTGCGATTTCACTATGTAATTTTTGTTGTCAAATTGTCCAAATTGTTGGCAATTGTATGAAAATGGGTTGTCATATGGCGTCATCTATGTTTGTAATCATAATTGCAATCATGAAAATCATGATATGACAACCCGTTTTTATACAATTGCCAACAATTTGGACAATTTGACAACAAAAATGACATAGTGAAAACCAAGATGTCTGACAATATTTTTGTTTTCCAATGTACTGAAAATGCTTTTGCTAACAACGTTGGAAGACAAAAAGTTTAAAGTTCATACGGTTGTTACAGTGTTGTTATTATAACGTTATAAAAACGTTTAAATTGTGGTAGTTTAGTTTATCATCAAAATTAGTGGTGTTAAGTCAAAGTGAAGAACTGTTTACATGGTTATTTTTGTGTTAAAAAAAGTAACCAAAACGGAAAAAAAGTACACAAGTACACATTGGAAAAAGTAACCAATTTTGGTTAAAAGTAACCAAAACGGCAACGCTGGATGTTTCATATAATTGACATACCAAAGGAGAGGAGAATTAATTATAAAACAGACACAGAAAACTGCGCCAATAGCTATAGGGCCTATATTATAGGCATATGATAAAAAAGAAAATTAAATTGTTAAGTTAGTTCATTATTGAGTGTGGTGATAGTAATACGTCTCTTACAAATATAATTGTAAGTTACAATTTGTAACTCATTGTAAGTGTTTTGTTTCTGTTTTTCTTTTTGTTGTTATTATGTTTTTTAGTTTTATTTAAAACACAGTCGTTGTTAATATTGTTCGTACATTGGTGTTTTTTTATATTGTTACAGTCTTGATAATGATATCCGATGGATATCGAAATATTGGAAAAAATAATTTAATAAATAATATACACACAGCTTTAAAAGTGTGTATGAAAAGCATAATAGTTCAACTTAAATTTTTTTTTCATAACCGAATCTATTATTCAACCAAATATCCAACAAAACGGAACTTTTAAATTTCAATCGATGGATAGATTTTAGGATTTTCATTATCTTAAAAAAATCAAATAATTTGTTGTGTTTACTCACTTTTCAGGCTCATAGTATATATTTTTACAAATAATTGGCCTCGAGCTCGAAGAAACTTTTTTATTTTATTAAAAAAAGAACGAAGAAATCAAAATTTAATTTAATTTTTATAAAGTTTAACTGCTATATTTATAAAAAATAAAGTAGGCTTGAAGTGTGTGTTAAGACAAAATTTTTATACAAAAGAACACTTGAAGTCTACGTTAATTTTTTATAAATACGGCAGTAAAAGTTTTGTTCACTACGTATTGAAGTCGTAATATTTCTAAATTCATAAATGTAATTTTTTTGCGATTAATTTTCCATTATTATTGTTTACCTGCTATAAATATTTGCAAGAATACCAACAGAAAGAATAAGGAAGCTGGTGCCAAAGGACCATCATCAATCATTTGAATGATAATTCCAATTAGAACAGCCATCATAACTAGACAATACATGGAACTAATAACAAAAGCCAATAATAACTAAAACGAGAAAATAAAACAACAATTTAATTATAGGTATAAAGGTACGGTCACACTTGGCAAATATTTACACAAAAAAGCGTAACCATTTGTTTTAACACAAATTTGTTTGACGTTGTTTACTCTAACAAGATTTTTGCAAGATCAAACTGTATCAAATAAAATAACACTAAATATTTATTGTGCCCTGACCTAAATAAGCGATTTTTTTTTATAAATAACAAGTTAAAATATATTTTATATAGTGGTTAAGTCTTTTGCGGCAAATACTTGCCAAGTGTGACCGTATCTTAGGTAGTATACAAAAATAATGTTTTGAACGATTGAAACAACTAGGTGAGTTATGAGAATGAATAAAGATTTACAATATTTAACTTCACTCTACAACTGAGAATTATATTCCGAATAGGTATAATCCCATACAACCCTGCTGGTAACTACGCTAGTGTAAAATTAACATAATAAATACAAATCTTCTAATATGCTAGTCCGATCAGTGCAAAATTTACGATATCACTTGAGACAATAAAACGAAAATTTTGGCGCACTATTATTCACAAATTAATTTAAATTTATATAGAGAGAATCAAGTACTTGAGTTTACAAGTACCACACCGATCGGATCAGTATTTTTAAAGTTCTATATATGAATATTAATTTTAATCTATTTAATATGCAATCAATGTACAGTTTAAACATTTTAATTTTACCTGAAATTTTTGCTTCAAATATATACAAGACAATATAAATGCCAACAATGGTATAAAATTCCACAAGAACGCCGTCCATATACCGGTGCTGAAAACAGTAACCAGAGCTCCAACCATCATGAGAAAAATAGTACCAGGACCCAAAATGGTACCAACCATCAACATTGCCTGATAGATAATGTAAGGCATTGATATCGAACTATTATTTTTCACCACTATATCGGCATCAGAGAGTAAATCAAATATATTGGCAATGGTAGAGGGAACCCAACGACGACGTTGGTTGTAGAATTCGTTAAACATTTCTGGTGCATGCGTGTAAGCATCAGATGCAGCTGAGTATTCAACACGCAATCCCTGTTTAAGGATAAGCGTACAAAGCCATCGATCCTCGCCCTGATCGTATTGAACATAGTGCATGGGCTCCTGCGACACTGTTGTATACTTTTTCATTACACTGTTCTCCATTAGGGCGCTGCCACGAAATAAACTAAAGCAGCCAGGACTGCATAATACACAGCCAATTACATGCTCTGTTGCCTTTTGCAACCAATGACCAATGGCGTATTCAAAGATTTGATACCAAACCATGGGGCCTCTACCAACGGGATGAATACGACCACAGGCGGCACCTAACTCATCTATAGCCTTCATTCGATCTATTAACAATTGCACTGCCTGTGGCTGAAAGTCAATATCACCATCAAGAGCCAGCAAAAAAGTATTTTCTGCTACGACTGTCTTACGCTTGGCCGATACTGATTCCAATTCCATTATACGAAAGCCCAATAAATAGTACATGTACATAACCTGCGACCATCGTTTCTTATGTCGTATTTTATCCTTGTTTTTTAGATGGGCAATCAACTTTGAACGACCAGGCAGATTCCACACTAAACGACCGCCATAAGGTGTTTCAATTTTTACGGGTGACTTGATTTTTATATTGACACCATACACCTCAAATGCAGCCTTTTCAATGCTGGTAATCAATAATTTTACATATTCATTGAGAGGAGGATTTTTGGGATTCTCCACATATTTTTTATCCAATATGAAAGCATCATCAAAGAAAATATTTGCTAAAATACAAGAAATGTAAATCTTGTTATTTGCTATGTTTGTAAATTATGTCATATTGGAATTGGCATTAAAAATCATCAAATACGTCTTATATTGGTAACGTTTGTAAGATGGATAATTTCTAATTACATATACATATGTACATATTTACATACAATACAAGTATACGTATACATGCATAGAATAAATATATTGTAATATTATGATTGGATTTTATAGTGTAATAAAAATAACATAATTATAACAGCTGATATTTTATTAAGATTTTGGTAATTATTTAAGCTTTAGGTATTTTTTTTATAAAAAAGTTCAAATAAACAATAATAGAAAATATAAAATAAAAGAGCAGGAAAAAGGAGAAAGAAGAAAATATGAATTTCAATAAATTTAGGAAGAATGGAGAAATTCGAAGACCTGTGAACAAATTTAAAACAATAAGTGATAAAATTAAAAAATTAAGATTATCAATACCTTTTCTTATTCGTTGCAGAAATGCAGGCATCATTCCAAAATTTATAAGCAATTCTACCTAGAATTCAACAGACTATGAAGAACTATACAACAAAATTCTAAGATTAACAATAAGAGAAAAACACTGAAATTACTGAAATATTTTCAAAGTGTGTTATTAGTGATAAAAATAAATGTATATGAACATTTTACATACGAAGAAATGAAACAATTTTTACAATATATTGGCAACATCTATCAATGAGAAGATAAAGAAAACACACAAAAAGAAATTTAACTCTTTACAGGACTTACAAAAGAAAGAACTAGGAATTAAAATTAATGAAAAATGGTTTGTTAATAAGACTAACTTAGATATTCCGACTGAAATACAGTGGATTCTTTCACTAGGACAAAAACACACAATACCAGTTAAGAAAAAAGAGTTTCCAATTTAAAAAAAATGACAACGGACGGAGAAGATTTCATACAGACACTGAACAAAAAAGAAGAACAAGAAATAGCTAGAACTAAATTAACCATCTTAATAAAATGAGACTTACAAATAGAGATAAATTTATAATAGATAAAGTTAATAAGGCTGAAAAATTCTTGAAATTAAATAGAAATATACTAGCGCAATTCACAATCTTGTGCAAATGCAATGATGCAATATCATTTGCACAAGATTGTGAATTGCACTACTTATTTTAAGAGCAGATAAAGGTAATGCTACTGTAGCTATTAACAAACATTATTATGACCTACGAATTAATAATATTGTAGGAGATATTACGAAATATAAATTGATTAAAAGAGATCCAACAAATAAATTTCAGAAGACTAATAAAGATTTAGTAGAGAAACTATAAACTTAATATTATAACAAATATTGAAAAAATTAAACTTAAAACAAATATCGCCACTGCACCAAGATTATATGGACTACCAAAAATTCACAAACAGGATTTTCCATTAAGAACAATTTGTTCTTTTGTATATTCTTTATCGTACAAACTACATATGTATGTAAATACATTACAAACATTTTAAAGAATATCACTAAAAATTCAGAATATAATGTCAAAGACTCACTTTAATTCAAAGATGATGAGAAAATGATTTCATTTGATGTATAGTAGTATCTCTATTTCCAAATATTCGTGTTGACTTAGCAATTAATATAATGGAAGAAAAATGGAATATTATAGAACAATACACAAAAATTAAGAGATTTCTATTTTTGCGTATTCTGAAATTTTGCATAAAAGATAATAGATATTTTCAATACAATGAAGAGATATATAAACAACAAAAAGGACTTTCAATGGGATCTCCTGCTTCTCCAATAGTTGCGGATATTAAAGTTATTAGAAAAATCTATGTATATAAAAAAAAGAATGTATGTATGTATGTATGTATGTAACGTATGGACTCCAAAACGGCTGAGCCGATTTTGATGAAATTTTCACAGCATGTTACTGTGACTCTGGAAGGAATAATAGGCTATATGAAGTTTTGATTGTAAAAACGGGGGTAGCACCGCCCATATAACACAAAAATTTGAATCGCCATATTTTGGGCATTTTTTGATCTACGTCAATGATATGTGGTACATATGGTATTGGCATAATTAGGAATACGTACCAGGAGAAAAGTGGATGGAACCACGCCCCTTTTTAGTTAAATTAAAAATCGTAATATAGTCTTAACTACTGGACCGATCGTCATTAAATTTTCACAATAGGATATTCTTACGAAATAATAAATTGTTGACTATGGAAGTGGACAAAGGGGCATGGCCTCGCCCACTGAAATGCATCGCTCATATGACGCGGAGAAGATGGATATCACTTTGAAATGCGTCAAATCAATCAAGCAACCCGTAAGGCCGTTAATTATTCTGTTGAGTTCTTTAATTCACTCGATATGCCAGGCTTTTCACCACATGTGCTACAACTTTAAATTGGAGTGCCAATTATTTTACTGCGTAATATCTATCAGCACGGCTTTGCAATGGCACTCGACTTGCAGTAAAAAAAAACTGAGAAATAATTTAGTAGAAGCGACGATAACAGGAAAATATAAAGGTACAGATGACTTTTGCTACGCATTCCAATGCTACCAACAGATTTACCATTCGATTTTAAACAATTTTTTCCTGTTCGGTTAGCGTTTGCGATGACTGTTAACATAGCTCAAGGTTAATATCCCGTGTGGGGAAACTAAACCTAAAGCATTGCAATAAATACATTAAAATTAAATAAATAAATGTTTGTAAATATATATATAAATACGTTTTATTTTATTTTATAGGGAGGGGTGGGGTTGGTAGCGAAGCGCACCGGGTTTAGCTAGTTAAGTATAAAACGAAGTGTAATGACCAAATATGTAGATGCTTTATTTTGTATTATTTCAGAACATGCTATTGATAACATGTTAAAGACATTTAATGATTTTAATCCATATATTAAATTTACAATAGAAAAACGAATATGATTCGAAACTTTCATATTTAGATACAATATTGATAAGAAGAGGAAAGAATTTATTAATAGATTGGTATCAGAAACCAACAGCTTCAGCAAGAATAATTTATTATTATTCAAAACATAGTTAACACAGCTAAAAATTTAATTGAAAGAAGAACTACAAGTGACAAGGAATTTCATAAGAAGAACAATGAAAAGATAAGGAATATATTAGAAGACAATAATTTCCCAGTTCATAATATCAAGAACTGCATATATAAATACATATTTAAGTGAATTTTAAAGTGCTGTGGGGTCACACATGGACCGAACTAAACTAAATTTCGTTTTGTGATTTTTCTACATGAAACAACAGCTGATAAATTGCAATTTTATAGTCATATATGTATGTACCAGCCATACTTTGGGATGAATTTTGTATGCTACATATACATATATAAGAACTCATGGACCGATTCTTACTATTTGCATCACAGTTTCACCTTTTATCAGAGAAATAACTTACAAACATTCTATTTATAAATATCAAATTTTTATAGTGGTTGTCTCACATTTTGTCCACAACTCTGGTCCTACTATACCGATTTTGCTGATTACCAAAATTTCTGACAAAATATTAAACAGTTTTCTGAACATATCGTGAAGTTTAGTTGTGTATTTTTGGACGTAAGAGTGGCTTACAGAGACAGTTAGACGGCCAGAGACACGGACATAGCTCAATCGATTTAGAATATCATAAGGGGCAATAATATATATACTTTTTTGGGTCTCAGATGAATCAATATTTCACAGGGAATGACAAACGTATAAAAACGTATTCAAGTTAATTGATTAATTCATAAACATAAAGCGAGGATATTTTTTTTATATTAGAATAATTTTTAGAACCAAAATATTCCCAATGAAGACAACATATATTAATCCATTGTAATACTCCAAGTCACCTTCGCAAAAAACAATTACAAAAAAGTACAAAAGATGTTAAATTTTGGACGATAATAGTCTCCTAATTCAAAAAAGAAATCTCAATATATCGAATTGCTCAATTTTGCGTAGTGTCAAGTAATGGGATTGATATTGTTTGAATAGAATGAACATTAAATGGATAGGGTTCATCATCATCGAATTCGGCATTAGAGTAAGTAGAGGCAAAAAATTCAGCGAATAAATTGCTAATCTCTGACTCATTGCTTGACTCTGTTTAAATATTTCATAAATATGGGGGTGCCACAATTCATCGTTTTTGAATTAACAAACGTTAAGAACAACCTCGGATTATGTTCAAAACTATGTTTCATTTTGGTTAAGTAGTTTTTGTACAGTTGAGCGTTCAGCAAATTGTGTTCAGCACGAAGAACAGAGTATTTTCCATAATCAAATGCATGACCATATTACTTTTATTTTGTAGATTCCGTTGATTTGGTGTAGGCATAGATTTGAAAAATTATAAAATACTTCGATACCATTTTCGTCAAATCTTATGGGTATATAATTATAATTCTCAGTGGAGAATTGCCAGCTAATTCGAGGTAGATTAAAATCACCAATAACAAAAATCAGATCATCAGGATTAGTCTTTAAAGAAACCATTTTAATTAAAGCAATGTGCTGCTGTTAAATTAATAAATCTGATTGCGGAGGAATATACGAACAGGTAATAAAAACTTTTATGTGACTAATTTTCATGACCACACACAGAAAAAAACAAAAATGAGTTTCAATTAAAATATTTGTGGAATCAATTAAAAATTTAATTGAAATCGGACCAGTAAACAAAATGATAGTATCAATTAAAAAAAAATGTGACATTTAATTGAAAATATCAGAAAAAGTAATTGAATCAATTAAAATTTTAATTGAAAATTATTTTAAAATCAATTAAAGGTTTAATTGAAAAAAAACATGATTTTTTTTTGTGCAGAGATAAATTCAATGTTACAGACTATATCAAATTTTAATTCCTCAGTTGAGAAGTTATTAGAGATCGCTATTAATACACCACCCCCAGTCGTATTTGTAATTCTATCTCGACGGAAGACTTGAAAGTGTTTGCAAAAAATGTCCGTATTTAAAAAGGTATTATTAAGCCAGGTCTCGGTGAAGCAAATAATATGATTATTAAGGTCGAAGCTGTCTCGATAAAGTTTAGAGCATTTACTTTTTAATCCTCGAACATTTTGATATATAATACTAAGTTGAGTATCTCTAGTGTTAATTAGTTTTTTTTTTGGCTTGTTAGTTGACGAGGTTGGATGTGTTCAATATTATTTCCACGTTGGTTTATATTGTATTCATATTCTCGGACTATAACATGGTTTCGCCAGAATAACGGGTCAACAACGCGATCAAAAATATTAAACGGAATAGTTAGTTTAAAAGACGTTATGCTCTCCGTTTGTGAATAAGTGAATTTGCGATCAGTAATATCTGCATTTTGTTTAAGCTTTGATTTAATATAGAAATCAATATCATCAGCAGAAGTGTCGAATGCAAAGCGTGCTGTCAAAATTTGTTTTTTTTGGAGGAACTACTCTTAATTCTCCGTGAGAACTAGGATTGTTCCCATTATTTATTAAAACTTTGGCATAATTTAAATTAGTTGCAGGGTTATTGTCGATGGAAGAACTAAAGGCAACAGGATTTTTTAATGGATCATAATTTAGTGGAATAGCACGTACTGCCATAGTAGGGTTTTGTGATGAGGTTGAAACAGAATTTTTTAAAGAAATACAATGATCAGAAGAAGTAGCAGCATCAGATTTTGAGGAGTCGGTGTGAGGGTCGCCTTGTTTATCTTGATTGTTTATTCTAGATGATTTACGTCTTCATAAAACATGATTTGCCTGTATATAGATATATTTTTTTTAATTCGTTTATACATATAATCATCATGTCAGTACCTATGTAGATAATACCACATATTTAGTATTAAAATGCATATTACATTTTGTAATATGTTTTCTATTTTCAGGGAAATGTGCATTTTAACTTACATTTTTTTCCAATTTCAAATATTCAAAAACGTTTCCATTACCTTAAACAAATATGTTAAATAGTTAGAAAAAAAAAATAAAAAAGTTACAAAGTTTAACACTTTATTTATTATCATTCGTACTAGTATTTTAAATGAGATTTCATAAAAATGCAATCGTTAAGCTAAAGGAATAGTATTTTGTTTTTTTCCTCCATATTAAACGTATAGAAATAGCAGTTTTTATAAGGATACTGCAAGGTTACATATGAATGAACTCATATGCTCCATTTCCACACATATATGTATGTACATTAACTGTGGTGAAAATAGACTGACCAAGAACATTATGGCAAAAACTTTCTAGCATCAGTTTTTGTAAAATATAATAATGGTAAAAACCAAATCAAAATAAGAAAGATATTAATTAAAAACTAGTAATATTCGGCTATGCCGAATATTATATACCCTCCACCAACAAATCACATATTATGGAAATTTTTTAAGAGATTTATGAGCATTTAAGTGATTTCCGGAAGTAGACTTTCTATGAGGGCTACGGTCAAATATGGACCGATCATCCTGAAATTTGGTACGACAATTTAAATGTATATTCTGATTATGCTTGTCAAATTTTAACTTGATAGTCATTTTGATATGAGATGTATGCGAATTTTATTGATTTTCGGAAGTAGGCTTTATATGGGGCCTACGGTCATAAATGGACCGATCATCACATATTGAATTGGACGATTTTTACATATGTACTAACAATTTGTATTGAATTTCAACTGGATAGTGGTTTTTACAAGGTATTTATGCCCATTGAAGTGATTTTCGGAACTGGACTTTATATGGGGGCTACGGTCAAATATGGACCGAACAAACCAAATTTCGTTTTGCGATTTGTTTTTAAATGACACTTATTTTTGCTGAATTTTGTATTAATATTTAAATTTTATAGGCATTTATTTATCATTAAGCCATATTTCGGGAAGATATTTGTATGGGGGCTATGAGAAATCATGGATCGATTTTTACTATTCAAGTTCATGGTAATATCTGCAATATATTTAAAAAATTGGTAGAAAAATTTTTAAAAATTAAAATTTTTATAGAGGTTGTCTCACATTTTGTTCCATAACTCTGGTTCTATTATACTGATTTTGTTGATTTTCAATACCAAACTGGTTAGAGGAACTATAAACGGGTTTGATTTTGGTTGTGTCGTTTGAATGTGAGAGTGTTTTACTCAGGCAGACAGACAGATAGACAGACAGACAGGCAGACGGACATAGCTCAATCGACTTACAATTCTATAAGGATCAATAATATATATACTTTTTGGGGTTTCAGATGTATATTTCTCAGTGTTACACACGGAATAACAAACTTATATATACTCTCATTCACCACTTATGGTAGTGGAAGGTATACAAAATTTAGTTTTTGGTCGTTCTCTCAATAAATCGACGATTAAATATCGACCATCCCAAACTCATAAAACTAGAGATATAAAAGCCAACTTCAAATAGAAGCACTAATTAAGGATTTTCGAATCATAAATCATAAACATCTCTATATATATAAAAATTACATGTATGATCGAGATCGCTAAACTCAAAAAATACTGTACCAATTTTGACCAAATTTTATGTGCATGCTCTATGGGCCGTGAGTAGTGTTTCTGTGTAGTTTGAAGTTCGTCCGACAGATGGCGCAATATTTAGTTTTTTTTGTGTTTTTGCACCGTAACTCAATAAAATAACGCGATAACCCTATGTTATGTGCTTAATCGGCTATGGCAGCGTTAAGTATCCCGACACCGACTCATACATAACCTCAAACAAAAAAAAAATATGAATTAAATATTACATGCATTACATACATTTTAATAAATTAACCCAAGGTGTTAGTGAAAGTAAATTAATTGTATTATTGAAAGCTATTGACGAAAGTAAACAAGCAACAGGTAAGACAACAAAGGGCATCTAACGCCCACTTTTTTTAATTGATTAATTGCTTCTGCATGGGTTTTTACAGATTTACTTCATACAAATTGTATCCACATCTTACTGAAGGCGAGGTAAAAATAAAAATTTTATATGCCACGCCCACTTTCACGCCCCATCACAAAAAATTAATGTTTGTATGTATTTCCTTTATAGAATCGTAAACTATGCATTTGGTCATGTGATGATCTTCGGCAAAGTTATTGTGCATGAGTCCGGGAAGATTTCTCAGATGGTATGACCACGCCTACTTTAACCCCCACTTTTTTTTAATTGATTAATTGCTTCTGCATGGGGTTTTACAGATTTACTTCATATAAATTGTATCCACTTCTTACTGAAGGCGAGGTAAAAATAAAAATTTTATGTGCCGAAGCTTCTTATTTCTTTCGACACTCCTACTTTTTTAAATTGTATAATTGATTCTACTCAAATTTTAACATATTTCAAATCGAATACACACGTTACTCTAGGTGAGGTAAAAATTAAGATTCATGCTCCACGCCCCATCTGTTGCAGGACAACGCCTGCCGGGAAGGCCAGACCGCTGGACCGATCTTACTAAAAATTTGACGGAATATAACTAAGACTTCGGCATAACTAAGAATACTTCTTTCGACTGCCTACTTTTTTTCAAAATGAGAAAAATCAATAAAATTACTCAACATAAATTGAATATTTGTGTAATTTCTTTCAAATTTATTTTAATTGGTAGCGTAGCAAAGGGCGCAGGGTACAGCTAGTAACATACATATGAATATGTAAAGTGAATTCTCCTTTAATGAAAAAAATATCAAATTTGTATTTGCTACTTCTTTTTTTTTATCTAAGTATGTTTGAAAATATCGAATACCCTGCGAATATCGCGCAAATTCCAAAAAAGTTTTTCCTTAGATACTTTTTCATATTCAGCCTAGTATGTAAGTAATACATTCACATGTATGTATGTATGTATGTATCATGACCAAACTATCAAATATTTATTTGCCAAATGTATATTTTACGTAAAACACATAGATACATACATATGCATACAAATATTTGTATATCTGTTTAAAAGTCTTCGTAAATAATACATCATGATTTTCCTCTCTGCAACCGCGAGTTACCAAACACATTTTATATAATTATTGAGAATGATATTTCGTTAAAATTCAAACTCTTTCTGTTAAATTTGATTGATAAAAACCCTTGCAAGTTAAAGTTTTTTTTAATAATTTTTACATCATTTATCTCACAAGACTGCAATTTCCAAGGAGAAATAAAGTTTTGCTATAATCCTTTATAATAAAAATGATTGCCATATACATACATACATATATATACATATACTAAATAGTAATTATATAATTAAACAAAATAACTAATTAATATATGATTGTTAAAATCATGTGAATCGTAATTTTAACATATTATGGTTACCTGTAATCATATAAGTACATACAGTGACTAAATATTGTTAAAAACTTGCAATAATGTTGAAATAATTCCGCTGATCATAGTTAAAATATATAGTTATTCTATATTATAGCACTATTTCAAGATGGGGGGTATATCACGTTTGTCATTCCGTTTCTAACACATCGAAATATTGGTCGTAGAGCCAAAAAGTCTATATATTCTGGGTCCTTATAAGATTCTAAGACGATCTAGCCATGTCTGTCCGTCTGTTGAAATCACGATACAGCTTCGAAAAAAAGACACAGAACAATGAAATTTTTACCAAATATTCTTTGATCGACCGTATTGAAAATGGGCAAAATCGGTCTAGTAGGATCCGAGTTATATATCAAAGTTTCAGACTACCTCGATATTTTTCAGGTATTTTTTGCTATTTTCTTCAAATATAATGCAGATAATATCATAAAATTCTGCACACTTTGTTTTTATTATAGAACGACAAGTCTTGTTGAAAGTGCTAGAAATCGGTCCAAGATTTTTTATAGCCCCCAGACAAATGTCTTCCCGGAATATGGCTTTATGGTACATAAATGTCTATAGAAAAGCCGTATCCATACAAAATTCTGCAATAATAAGGTTCATGCAAAGTGAAATCTCAAAACAATATTTTGTTTGCATCGGTCCATATTTCAACTATAACCTCATACAAAGCCCACTTCCGGAAATCACTTAAATACGCATAAATTTCTTATAAAAATCACTAACAAGTCAAAATTTCACGAAAGTAAACCGTATATGTATTAAATTGTCGTGCTAAATTTCATGATTATCAGTCCATATTTGACCATAGCCCCCATATAAAGTCCAATTCCGGAAGTCATTTAAATACGCATAAATTTCTTATAAGCATCAGCAGCAAGTTTAAAATCGATACAAATAATCAATACACATATAGAAATATTCACAACCAATGATGATCGGTCCATATTTGACCCCGTGTTTTGTTTTGCTTAGGTTTAAAGTTTTTTTCAATTCGCTTTTAAGAGTGGCGAATTTTTGTAGAAATTGATGAAGAATCCGGCGGTACTCAATATTTTTTCAATATTTTTGGATTTTTTTTAGGTTTTCTATGATTTCTATCTTGAGCAACACACACAAAATATGTGCAAAAAATCGCTAAAAATGCAAAAATATTTGAAATTCAAGCTTACTACGATGTTATTTTGTTTCTCAAGAATGACTTTTGCGAAAATCATCTTTTCGATTATAAACACAAAATCACAATTCAACTTGATTTTTAATTTTTTTTTAAAGTGCCTAGTTATTTTAAAATTTTAAGATGAAAATATGTAAATTTTTGTTAAAAAAGACTTGAACTTAGAGGTTACTTGCAAAGTAATAGGCTTGTAACAATGTATTTAAAAAACTGAAATTAAAAGCGTTTTAAGAAAAACAAAACTAAGTGTGACGCTCAAGATATTTTGAGACGATCAAGAGATTTTGTTGCACGTAAACAAGAAATAATGCCAAATCTAAAGTTTAACGAAAAAAGTTTATTCTTTCATAAAAAGTAAATAAAAACAAAACAAAAATTCTTCAAAAAAACAAAAATTTTCATACAAAACTAAAAATGTACATATTCTTTGATGTCTTTAACAAAAATGGAAAAAAGGAAGTAAATTCTTGAAGAAACTTATACACATATTTAAACATTTGACACAAAACAATAACTTAACTTAATTTAATTTATAAATATTCATTCGAATTCTTATTCTGAATCTGTATAAACTTCATGAAATGACAAGCGGCTTTGTTTTTTTTTCATTCTCAGTTTTTTTACCACTTTCGAATTAAGTTTGTGGCAAAAACAGAATAGGTCAGTAATAATAAAAATTAAACTCAAATATACCACGATTATACTATTCTATCTTCTTTATTTTATATTTGTCATTACGCGCTTTATTGGGCTTTTTTTTCTCTCGATATCTCCGTGCTCTTTCAGCCGCCGTTAATTTTGTTGTTTTAGTCTTGAAAATTAAAAAATAAAATCAAAATTAAGCATTCTAAGTTATGAAGCAATATATTTCAAAAGTGATGCTCATGAAATATTTGCCTATTTTAGTTTTTTTTCGTAGGCAATTTATTTCTCAAATTCACAAATTATAAAAAAATGAGTTGAAACCATGTAAACAATGATTGTCAACTTAATACTTAAAAAAGGTACGAATTTGGTTTTTTTTTTCAGTACAATCAGCTGTATATCTGAATAAAATAGACATAAATTGTATACGTAATCTAGTACCTGTAAAAAGTTACCTCATCCAAGTCATGTAAAATATAATTTTCTTTTTTCCAAAATGGTCTTAAAATTATTTCACTTATGTATACAAATATCTTCTGGCTGTAATTGGGTCATTTAAGAGAATAAAGTCGATTTGTATTATCATGGCAACTCTGCACATAGTTCCACCATTGGAATGACAAAAAATACAATGGTTTGCGCTATTTATATTACGTTTGGATTTACGACTTCAAATTTATTACGAAAAGTAAAAAAAACTAAATACCTTTACAAATGAGTACCATCATTATACGTCATTCTTAACGTGACCAGATGATTTTTATCTAACTGAAGGATGTTAAGATTGAAAAAGCGGTATAACATTACTTCCAATTGATTAATAAACAGTAATGGCCCAACCATAATGTGCATAAACTAGATTAAGCCAACTTAAGCAACTGTGCGAATACATACATGTAAAACGTATGTGAGAAACCTACATTATGGTTTCTCACATACTTAATGAAACTTTTCGTCAAGTTTCGCCAAATGTCATTTGCTTTAGCAAAGTGCCAAACTGAACGCACTTTCCGTAAGGAATCATATGTTTTTTGATTTCATTAAAAAAAAAAAATAAAAAAATTTAAATGCAAAATCAAGAAATAGATGAGGAATCGGCGTTCATTTTTAATTCAATTGAAAATGTGCAAAAACACAACTGCCTGTACGAGAAGGGAAGTTCCTTTTACAGAAATGTTAAAGAAAAGTCTTGGCAACAAGTAATTGAAATTTGTAGCAAAAGTGGTATGTATGTGGGTCAATTTAAAAAAAACGCAATTTTTGTTTCCCCGAACTTTACACTACTATTTTAGGTAAAAACCAAAAACAAAAATATGAGATTGCGGGGAAGATATGTAACAAAAAAAAACGTAAATATTTAAGGTTTTTATCGACCTTTTCCTTATTCTATTATTGATTTGTTTAGAAATTTCTAAATCGGGCTTATTAAGGTCATGTATTCTATGCAAATAAAAGATTATTTCATAATTTATTTTTCCGACGTTTCGTTGGAGATTCCCAACATCATCAGGGATATTTTATTAGATCTGGTAGCATCAAAATGAATATACAATTGAAAAATAATAGTTTAATAACAACAACGATAACTTAGTTCTACAGGAATAATATTATTACTCACATATAATCTTTCGTCAATAGTTTTGCATTTAGAATATTTTATATACATTTTGTTTTACATAAACACAACATAAAACATAAATTTAATTAAACAAAACAAATGCAAAAATATAAATAAAATAATATCACAGTATAATTAAATTGTATTAAACTAAGTATCACAGCAGTAAAATCAAACTAAAATATTGCGATTGTATAAATTGCATTCGTGTTGTTTTTGTCGTCTTTTGTATTTAAAGCATTCGTAGCTCTTTCCTGAATCCTCAAACTTTCCAGTGTAAATCGTTTATTTGTTCTCTTTTCCTTGTCCAATATTTTAACGTTTGTGAGATCGGGTAGATGTTTTTCTTCAACACAGTGTGTAGCCAGAGCTGTAGTCATTTTATTTCTCTTTATGTCTGTTCCGTGTTCTGATATTCCTGTACCAAGGCTTCTCTTTGTAGTACCCACGTAAACTTTACCACACTCTTCATCTGTTTTACCTAAACATGTGATCTCATACACAAGATTACTTTGCTCATTTTTTTCTATTTTTGTTTTTGTTTGTGTAAATAGAGTATTGATTGTTTTGCTCGCTCTGTGCGCTAATTTTATTTTGTTGTCATTTATTATTTCTTGAATTTGTTTGTTTTCTGTGAGCTTTGGTATGTATGGGAGGCTGTAATATTTAGTGTTGCCAGATGTGTTGTTTGTGTTTTCCCCCAATTCCCTTCCTGTTAGTGCCTTTTCTAATAGATTATTTATTAAATATGTCGGATAGCTGTTTTTTATTAGTATGTAAACGTAATTCTCAAATTTGTGTCCCCCGTTAGAATTTTTAGTATACAAAATAAAATAAAATCAAGAAAAAAGTAAATATGCAACATTTAATAAAAGTATTCGAATTATTGTGTTTCTTTCTTGTGTTTTGATTTGTTATAGTCGTTAAAATTTAATTAGTGCGAATTTGGCGTTGCAAAGAAAGCTTGTCCCCACAATTTGTATTGAGCGTCACTTTTTTATAAATCAAGTAATATTACTAGAATGGTGTTTTGTTTCTCCCTCTGACTGCTTCCATACAAATACATGTGTCCCCCGTTAGAATTTTTAGTATACAAAATAAAATAAAATCAAGAAAAAAGTAAATATGCAACATTTAATAAAAGTATACGAATTATTGTGTTTCTTTCTTGTGTTTTGATTTGTTATAGTCGTTAAAATTTAATTAGTGCGAATTTGGCGTTGCAAAGAAAGCTTGTCCCCACAATTTGTATTGAGCGTCACTTTTTTATAAATCAAGTAATATTACTAGTTTTCAATTTCAAGTTTAAATAAAGTAAATAACGCAAGAAAAGTACAAACTTTAATTATTACAAAATAAAATTTCTTGAACGTCACACTAATTTTTGTAAAAGTTAATATATTAAATGTAAAAATTTAAGTTGACAATCATTGTTTACATGGTTTCAACTCATTTTTTTATAATTTGTGAATTTGAGAAATAAATTGCCTACGAAAAAAAAACCAAAATAGGCAAATATTTCACGAGCATCAATATTATTTGGATACCAACATTTTTGAGAGAGTTATGTTCTTTAAAGTGATTATCGGAAGTGGGCCTTATATGAGAGCTACGAGTAATTATGGACCGATCTGCACAAAATTTGTAGATGTGATTTGGCTTCATTTACCACTCATTTGTGATGAAATTTGTTTGGATACTTGCATAATCAAACATTTATAATCGGAAAACCCCAATTTCCGGAGGACATTTGTATGGGGGCCAGGTGAAATTATGGACCCATTTACACCAGTTTCAATCCCATCCATCCTTGGGCTGAAAAAATAGCACGAACCAAATTTTATCGAAATATCTTCAAAATTGCGACCTGTACTGTGCGCACAAGCTTCACATGGACAGCCAGCCAGCCAGACGGACGGACGGAAATCGTTAGACCGACTCAGAAAGTGATTCTGAGCCGATCGGTATACTTTGAGGTGGGTGTTGGACCAATATTTCTGGGCATTACAAACATATGCACAAATCCAACATACCCTCCCCACTATGGTGGTGTAGGGTATAAAACACCTAAGCATGGTCACGTTATTCAACCTACATGCTCAAATACAAATCTCACATTCTCACATAAACACCATTCTTTTGACCAATATACTGCTACATGCGAGAGGGAATGTACAGGCAGAGGAAAAAAATAAAACAAAGTAACTGAATGAATAAAATTCTTTAAAATAAAAACCGAATTATTGTAAAGTATCAGACATACATAAAAAAAACAAGAAACCATGGTATAATAAAATTCCATCCTTTTAAGGACGAAAACGAGAAAACAATGACAACACATACACTCTCATACACATAAGTGCCGAAAACACAAAACTTTCGATTATTTACAATGACAAAAATATCTGCAACTATGTGAAGGCTAATACCTGATGAAATGTAACTTGCTAATGAATCTATCGTCGGCAGAAATACAATATTGTTATTAAATATTTGGATTTTAAAGAAATTTAAATTGAGAAATTGTCAAACTTTCGATGATGTGCCGAATAACCTCCAGAACAAATATTTTTAGGGAAACTGTTTTTCGATCCCGATATAAGGGTATAACAATTTAATGTACTAATCCTAGTACCCATCTCCTGTAACATATTAATATCATATGCATATACATAGGTACGCCCTTTTACGTTTCAAGTCGAGGTTTTTCATTAATTGTGATTCTTGCATCTATAGAAAAATTTACTACACATTCCTCTTATACATAAGGATAATATATTTGACTATTCCTTGGCTTTGCGACAATTTAAATGAAACACAAAATTATATTTGAGGGTATCAATTGTGATCAGATTTTAACTAAATACTGTGGTATAATTTTTGAGTATCTAAAACTGATTTTTGAGTAACTAAAACTAACTATGATTTGAATTCAATATTAATTAAAATTGAATTTTTTATAGAGTGTGCTATCAAAATAGTTTTAATCTTAATTAAAATTTCAATTTCGATATTGATATGGTGTATGTTCTGATATAACCGATATGACCGTATCTTATGCATACACAAAATGTATGTATAATTATTGTATAATTATATTTATTATACCCCGCACAATCATAGCTGGGTTCGAATAATGGTATAATGAATTAATGGCCATTAAATAATATTGTATCGTTTCGTATGGTGGGTAATGTTAAAGTTCATGTGCCATTATTTTAATTACATCCTAAAGAAACAAAAATAAAATTAATTCCTTTCAAGCAATATATTTATTGTACATACAATAATGAAACTTGTTTACAGTAAAACAAAAAACAAAAGTCTCGAAATCATCGTTATACAGCTCAGTCCGGGCACATTATTTATGGAAGTACCTTTCAATTGTATGGAAGTATCGTTCAAATTACGCCGTCAAATAGAAAAATTAAACAAATTCTTCTTGATGATCTAATAGACAACACCACAATAGTGGGGAGAGTATATTGGATTTGTGCTGATGTTTGCAACGCCCATAAATACTGGTCCAACACCCACCTCAAAGTATACCGATCGGCTCAGAATCACTTTCTGAGTCGATCTAACGATGTCCGTCCGTCCGTCTGGCTGGCTGTCCATGTAAAGCTTGTGCGCACAGTACAGGTCGCAATTTTGAAGATATTTCGATAAAATTTGGTACGTGATATTTTTTTTTCGGCTTAAGGATGGATGGGATTGAAACTGGTGGAAATAGGTCCATTATTTCACCTAGCCCCCATACAAATGTCCTCCCGAAATTGGGGTTTACCGATCATAAATCTTTGAATTATGCAAGTATGCAAACAAAATTTACCACAGATGAGAAGTAAATAAAGCCAAAGCACACCTACAAATTTCGTGAAGATCGGTCCATAATTAGTCGTAGCCTCTATATAAGGCCCACTTCTAAAAATCACTTAAAAGAGCATAACTCTCCTAAAAATATTGGTATCCAAATAATATTAAACACAAATACGTTTCGTACATATACATATAACATGGTAGAATTTTATGACGATCGTTTCATAATTAGTCGTAGCTCCCATATAAGGCCCACTTCCGAAAATCACTTTAAAGAGCATAACTCAGTCAAAAATATTTGTATCCAAATAAAATTTAACACTAATATATTTAATATAGATACAAATAATACGGTACAATTTTATTGTGATCCGTTCATAATTAGTTGTAGCTCCCATATAAGACCCATTTCCGAAAATCACTTTAAAGAGCATAACTCTCTCAAAATTGTTGATATCCAAATAATATTTAACACAAATAAGTTTCTTATATACAGAAATAATGAGACTAAATTTGGAATAGGGCGGTCCATAATTAGTCGAAACTTCCATATAAGACCCTCTCCGTAATTCACTTTAACTTCCATAAATCTTTTAAAAGTATTTATATCGAGATAAAGTTTAACACATATAATATTTATATTCACAGAAATCATGACACTGAATTTTGGTCCAAAATAGGTAATATCTCCCATATAACGCCCATTTCTGAAAAACTGTTTTATATTTACATATACATACTAGGTGTAGGGTATTATATGGTCGGGCTTGACCGACTATACTTTCTCACTTGTTTTTTATTTCAATTTATTTATTGTACCTTAATTATTTAGTTCAGCCAATGCCGGACCATTTGTTTGACCATTGCTGATATTATTTATTAAGTTGGCATTTTTCCTTCTTGTATTTGCCTAAGATGCGCTGTATCTCTTATTCTTAGTCGAATATAGCCACTATTCATTAATATGTTGCGGGCTAACGGGGTTGGGTATACCTTAAGCTTTTTTAAATATTTGTCTGCATTTTTTTGGACCAAAGGCACGTTTAGTTTTTTATGAATATTCAAATTTTTTATGTACCAGGGGGCAATTGTGATCATTCGTAGAAATTTGTTTTGGCGTCTTTGAATTCTGTCTACATTTGAAGCTGATGCTATTCCCCATAGCTGTATTCCATAACACCATATAGGTTTTAGAATCGTGTTATAAAGTAGGAGCTTACAATGTTAGCTAAGCTTAGAGTTGTCTGTCAATTTCATTTTCATTTGATTCAATTTATATGGGATTTCCATGTAAGGCGACAATCGAGGTGTATACTGAGGTATTTAACTTCAGATTGTTGTGTTATTGCTTATTACATATTGATGTAAATAGAAGAAAACATTTCTGTAAGGGTAATTGTTTTAACCATATTTCTAAATTAAATTAATGATTTTGTAGGTAACGACACGCATCTTGAGCGTTTTCATGATCGCTTGAGTAGCATTATCATCTGAAAATGTTGATGTGTTAGAACGATTGTTTGTCGGCATATCAGATGTGTATATCAAGTATAAGAAGGGTCCAAGGATACTTTCTGCCGCAATAGGTTTAAAAATCTCCTTCTTTAAGCTTAAATGTTCGATTATTCAAATAGCTTTCCAATAGCTTATGTGCGTTTACGGGTAAGTTTACTTTAAACTTGTATATTATAGCACCATGCCATACTTTATGAAACGCTTGAAAAATGTCGATAAAAAGAGCAGAACCAAATTTTTTTCTTCAAATGTTTTTCTTACGATATTAACAAGTCTATGGGTTTGTTCGATAGTACATGCTTAGGTGTCATGATGACCAGTGAAATCATCCATTATGGAGAATAATATTGAAGGTGTAACATAGCGTTAAAAATAAGTATTATTTTTATTGCTTTCCGGGGTAGCTCCATAAGCATCTTGTTACTGATTTTGTCAATACCAGGTGCTTTCTTAGAGTTTAAATTAACAATTAAGAATTTTCGATCTTTCGAATCTCAAAACATAGGGGTACAGCTCCAAAATGGTATTCAACTGGTGGCAAGTCAATTGTTTCATTTGACGTGTTTGAGGTTAATAATTTTTTTTAAATAAATAATAATAAGATTCTCTTTTTCAGTATCATTTTTTGCCCAATATAACATAAACATAAGACAGCTTTCTTAAGAGCCAGAGAGAAATCCGATTACGGAGTTGCGTCCAGGGGCCAAATTATCGCATTCGTGATCGAATGAGCTATCGTATCGAAAAATGATTTCGATATCGAAATTATGATAAAATGTACTAAATTTCTTGCTCCATATCGAATGCCATAATCTCAAATAAGAAAATTACGAACAATTTTACTCGATATCGAATGCGGTAATTTGGCCCCAGATTTTCTAAATATTCATTTCAGTCTTTTTATGAACATATTTTAGCTTAGATCTGAGTTGCGCCGATCTGTGTGTGTAAGAGCCGTTCGAGATCTGCAGAATAAATGCTCTTATATCTTATTAGTCGGGTAGCAAGTTGACCAGCCAGTTTAATATCATTATCCAAATTGATAATCGATATTTTTTGGTGTTCTTAGTGGTATTCAGAACAATGTAAACAGAAGTATTTTCTATATTTAAGCCAGTTTATATCGGTGTCTGACATCGCTAAATTACCAGTCGGTAATTTATTTGTGTAATATGGTGTTCACACATGCTCAGTAGTGCTAATTTAATTAGCGTTTGACAGCAGCTGACAAAAAATTGTTTATATGTATTTTAATTGTATAAATTCTGATTCAAAGTTTGTGTTTATTAAAAAAGAAAAATAAGAATTTGGAAATTATCACAAAAAAAAAAAAAACAAGTAAGAAAGTATAGTCGGTCAAGCCCGACCATATAATACCCTACACCCAGTATATGTATAAAACAGTTTTTCAGAAATGGGCGTTATATGGGAGATATGATCTATTATGGAGCGATCATCCAAAAATTTCTGTGAATATAAATATTGTGTATGTTAAAATTTATCTCGATATAAATACTTTTAAAAGATTTATGGAGGTTAAAGTGGATTACGGGGAGGATCTTATGTGGGAGTTTCGACTAATTACGGACCGACCATTAAAAAATGAGCTGTCATTATTTCTGTATTTAAGAAACCTTTTTGTGTCAAATTTTATTTATACCAACATTTTTAAGAAATTAATAAAATAATAATAATAATAAAATTGAACCGTATTATTTGATATGAAATATATTTGCGTTAAATATTATTTGAATACCAACATTTTTAAGTGAGTTATGCTCTTTAAAGTGATTTTCGGAAGTGGGCCTAATATGAGCTGAAATAATGGAGTGATTCTGAGTCGATCGGTATACTTTAAGCACAAATCCAATATACCCTCCCCACTATGGTGGTGTAGGGTATAATAAATGGGTAATTTTTATTTATTTACAATTTTTTAGCAAATTTTATATTAAAAACTTACATTCAACTTGACCCACCATTCTTTGTTTGCATTTATTTAAATTTGAGTTGTCAAATTTCAACAAAGTTTGTTAATTGATTATTATTGTGCTAGCTAAACACATTTGTCACAGAATTATATTTTTAATTTTAACAATTATTAGAACAATTATAATTAAATTCAATTAAGGCGTTAATTAAAAAATTTCAATTAAAAATGCACGTCTGAACACCATATAAATGTAATTAAAATGTTTATTGCTGGAATTGACTGAAATCGAAAAATATTACATATCTATCGGACAAACCTCTCCCATATATGTATCTTATTATATATAAATAAATGAGTTTGAACAATATGTGTATAAAAACATCTTACAATGCTATCGCCTGGCTAAAGTAGTTCAATGATATCATGGTCAATTGCTACTTATAGATCTTATTTGGCTTATGACACTTTTTATTGTTTTATAATATCCATAGACACTATTACAGTTTATAGTGTATCATTACGTCTGTATTTACTTTATGTCGTAGACTTTTTGCATGTATGAGTAGGTGTATCATTGATAAGTAAATACATACACATGTACAATATGTATGAACAATTTTAAGGAAACTTACTTTCCAATTCGTAGTATTCATCATCCGGCTTTCCTCCATTAATGTGTATTTTCGCCATACGTCTTGCACATTGATCCTCATCGAGACGTACAATGGATTTTAAAAATTCCATCATTTCTTCTTGAGTTTCGTGCCACATGGTCGCACAAATAATAAGCTGTGGTATTTTATCTGTTTCCAATATATCTGTATTGGCTGCATTTCCATTCGACGCAACATTGTTGTCATTCTGTAATGTTGTGAAAATGTTTGTTAAAAATGAAAGACACTTAAAATGTTAAATATTTGATTTTGCTCATTAAATTATATGTAGTCACAGACAACTTTATGTTGTTAAATAAATACTTTGTGTTCTTAAAAGCGGATCTATAATTTTTGTAAATTTGCCATTTTGTCAATAGGTTGTTCAGTAAAAAATAAATTTAACTCAATTCTATCAATTCACAAAAAGATTTCAAAATCTTACAATATTTTTTGTGCATACATACAAACATTTTTAGAGCATTTGCTTTCCTTTATTAACTTTAAATTCATATTTTCAAATCATAAACCAAACATCAGTTGACAGTAAGAATTAACAACATTGAAAATAAAGAAGCCTTCTAATGTAATTCATATACTAATTATATTAGATGTGTAAATAAAATTGCAAAGTCAATATGAATCTGTGAGTGGTGAAAATATTGAATTATTTCAACTGTCAAAACAACAAATCTAAAATCGTTCTGTATTTCCAAAAATATCTATTTTTGTAATGCTGTGTTATTAATGTTTACAGAATCAATAATTTTTTTCAGTGCATTATCTACAATATGCTGTGAAAAGTAAGATTATGATTAATTTAAAAATATTTAGGAAATCCCATAAAGATGGCAACATTTACTTTCAGAAGCTCAAATTATTTCCCAATCGGCTCACATCAATAAATAAAATTAAATTTACAGCCATTGTAGCATTTACAAACTCACCTTAATTGACAGATACTCTTCATTCCAATCCACAATGCGTCTGTTCAATGTTATACATTGCTCGACCAAAAAACCACAATACCAGGGACAAATGAACAGTTTTTCGGTGGGTAAATTTTTATCATTTTTTGGATGCCATATATGACTCGTTATCCACAATTGTGACAGCCACCACAACAACCAAATCCAAAGGTAATCTTTAGCGACCACATTTAAAAAACTCCATGCATTGCTGCCAAATCCCGGTGACGTTGCAACTTTGAACGACAGATAATTTGGAATGTATGCATCAAGTGAACACACGTCTGTTTCGCGCAGCCACATTAATGTGACTGTGACGGCCACAGTTAGTGGTGTAGCCAGGCTGAGTGGCAGGGCGTAACTGAATTCCTGGATTTTTATTTTACATGCAAATTTTCCAAAAATATAACATAAGTATGATGAGGCCACTTGTATGAGCAGGATGTAAAGTGGCGCATTTGTATTTGATTGAATGATAAAGTTTTCCGTTGTTTTTGTTGTTAACGGTATTGATGTCGCTGCTGATGTTGATGGTGTTGGGAGTAAATCAGATGGTAATGCCTGTAAAATTGATGATATTGTTAAATTGCGCGTATCGAACAGATTTAAAAGGAAAACCAAAAATATACTAAATAGACAAAGTGAACGTCAACATTAATTCAAACTTTAATTTAAATATCGATTTCAAAGAGAAGAATAAGTATTGAGGGGATTATTTTATTTTAGCTGTTGTTTTTTCTATCGATTACAACAAACCCATTAAATCATATTCCTTATACGACAACAAGGACTACAGAGGATTTTAAATACACTTTCAAATTTCTTTGATAAATCTTCAACTTAGCAGAGTTCACGCTTACTTAATTTCAAATTCATTAAATATCTGGGGGGTTACTCTCTATTGCGATGCGAAAGCAAATTCGATGCGATAAGCATACAAATTGATACTCTTACGCATCGAATTCGCTTTCGCATCGCAATAGCGAGTAACCCCTCTGAGCCAAGGAAGAAATTATATGGTACATGTGTTTTTTCTAAAAATCTCTTGGGTTTTAAAGCTAATGTAAAAGTTTATATATTTTTATATTTAGTAGAGAGAAACAAAAAATTAAATTAAAAGATTTTCAGGGTTTGTTTATTTTTATTAAATACTTTTTACTGTTAATTCAAATTCTTATAGGAAATATTTATATGCTACAATATAAGAAAAAAATCGAAACCTAAAACTAATTAAATATATTCAACTAAAATATAAATTTTAATAATACGAATGTCCTCCTCGATTTTTAATTAACTCATTTAACCGAGGTGGCATAGAGTTTATTAATTTTTGTAACACATCTTAAGCAATTTCTTTCCATTTTTTTACTAAAGCTTCTTTGAGCTCTTTTAAGGAGTTATAAGTCATTTTTATATATTTCGGCACTTAAAATTCTCCAGAGGTTTTCAACTGGATTTAGATCAGGGCTAAGAGGTGGCTAGTCCAAAACAGCTATATCCTTTTCTTCAAAAAATGTTTTACTTCTTTAGGCTTTATGTATAGGGGCGTTATTCTGCTGAAAAGTACAATTATTTCCATAATTTTCCTCAAAAAATTCAATAAAAACACTGTCCAGTAATTCTATGCAGTTCTCCGCATTCATTTTATGAGAAATAAAACAAATTGGAGAACGTGCTCTATACCCAAAAGCAACCCAAGTCATCAAAGATCCTCCTTGAAAATTGCGTGCTATTCTGGTTTGTGTATCGCCGCTTTTTCCCTCCAATAATATTGGAATCCATCAGGTCCATCAAGGTTGAATTTCTTTTCATCGCTGAACAAAACATTATGCCACTCCTCTTCCCAAAATTTATACTTTTCAGCGTACGATAATCTGGCTGTCTTGTGTCTAGGACTCAATCGTAGTTTGGGAATCATTTTTTATTTTGTCACATCTAGAAATTCATTTAGAATTTGGTTAATCCGTCTTTTGGTCACATTTAGTCCCAGCTCCGACTTTATTTGGTTACAACTGAAATTATTTGTGATAGCTAGGCGCTTGATTGATCGTTTATCGCCGTCAGTAACTGTTTTGGATCCGCCAAGTAATTTTGTATGGTCGTCTTAGATCTCTTAGAACGGTTTGCTATGGACCTTATTGAGTGCCAATTTTCCCTCAACAACTTAATTTGCGTACGTTTGGTCACATTTAGACCCAGCTCCGACTTTATTTGGTTACAACTGAAATTATTTGTGATAGCTAGGCGCTTGATTGATCGTTTATCGCCGTCAGTAACTGTTTTGGATCCGCCAAGTAATTTTGTATGGTCGTCTTAGATCTCTTAGAACGGTTTGCTATGGACCTTATTGAGTGCCAATTTTCCCTCAACAACTTAATTTGCGTACGTTTGGTCACATTTAGACCCAGCTCCGACTTTATTTGGTTACAACTGAAATTATTTGTGATAGCTAGGCGCTTGATTGATCGTTTATCGCCGTCAGTAACTGTTTTGGATCCGCCAAGTAATTTTGTATGGTCGTCTTAGATCTCTTAGAACGGTTTGCTATGGACCTTATTGAGTGCCAATTTTCCCTCAACAACTTAATTTGCGTATGTTCTATCAACGAAAGTTGGTTTCCACGTGGCATTTTTGCCTAAAATTAAATAATTTTCACACAAAAAAACATTATTTTAGTTGCTTACAATAATATCGTTTTGCACTTACACCAAATAGTATTGTTTGCTTCCAAAAATTTGTTTTAGTTGTTAATTGTTAGATAAATCTGTTAAAAATTTTACTTGTACAGAATGCAAAAAATAACGGTCAATTTATAATGTCCACATTCAATACTTTTCATTTGGGTACTCAATACTACTCATACTACTGTATGATTTCTGTGAATATAAATATTATATGTGTTAAACTTTATCACGATATAAATACTTTTAAATGATTTATGGAAGCTAAAGTCAATTACGGAGAGGTTTTTATATGGGAGCTACGACTAATTCGGACCGACCATAATAAAATTGTACCGTATTGCTTGTATACTTATGAAATATATTTGTGTTAAATATTATTTGGATACCAACATTATTGAGTAAGCTATGCTCTTTAAAGTGATTTTCGGAAGTGGACCTTATATGGGAGCTACGACTAGTTATGGACCGATCGTCAGAAAATTCTACCATATTATATGTATATCTACGAAACATATTTTTGTTCAATATTATTTGGATACCAACATTTTTAAAACAGTTATGCTCCTTTAAGTGATTTTCGGAAGTGGACCTTATATGGGAGCTACGACTAGTTATGGACCGATCGTCAGAAAATTCTACCATATTATATGTATATCTACGAAACATATTCGTGTTCAATATTATTTGGATACCAACGTTTTTAAGAGAGTTATGCTCTTTTAAGTGATTTTTGGAAGTGGGCCTTATATGGGAGCTACGACTAATTATGGACCGGTCTTCACGAAATTTGTAGATGTGCGTTATCTTCATTTACTACTCATTTATGGTAAATTTTGTTTGCATACTTGCATAATTCAAAGATTTATGACCGGAAAATCCCAATTTCGGGAGGACATTTGTATGGGGGCTAGGTGAAATAATGGACCGATTTCCGCCAGTTTCTTTCCCATCCATCGTTGGGCCGAAAAAATATCACGTACCAAATTTTATCGAAATATCTTCAAAATTGCGAACTGTACTGTGCGCACAAGCTTTACATGGACAGCCAGCCAGCCAGACGGACGGACGAACGGACATCGTTAAATCGACTCAGAAACTGATTCTAAGCCGATCGGTATACTCTAAGGTGGGTGTTGGACCAATATTTAGGGGCGTTACAAACATCAGCACAAATCCAATTTACCCTCCCTACTATTGTGGTGTAGGGTATAAAAACTTAATATACCCCCCTTTTTGGTGGTGTGTATAAAAATTTACTAGTATCGTCAAATATGTACCTTGCCTTGAAAAGTCGGAATTGAAACGTGTGAAAGCGGACTAATGTAAGATATGTTTATACGAACAATGACGTATTTTTCGGCTGTGATCCTTATATGGATGCTATGTGCAATTATTGCTCGATCGTGGTGGAAATCCCTTAAATCGCACATTTTTCTACCCTTGTCATTCCGTGCGTAACACTGAGAAATATTCATCTGAAACCCAAACAAAGTATATATATTCTTGATTCTTCTGGAATTCTAAGTCAATTGAGCTATGTCCGTCTGTCTGTCTCTGTAAAACACTTTCACGTCCAAAATACACAACCAAAATCAGCAGAGTTTACAAAAACCCGTTTATAATTCTCCTAATAAGTTTGGTATTGAAAATCAGCAAAATCGGTGTAGTAGAACCAGAGTTAAGGACCAAAATGTGAGACAACTTCCATAAAAATTTGATATTTTGAAACATATTGCCATACAATTTTGAACACGTTATTTTTGTGATAAAAGAAGAAAGTGTGAGGAGAATACTGTAAATCGGTCCATGATTTTTCGCAGCCCCCATACAAATATCTTCCCGAAATATTGCTCAATTATACATAAATGCCTGTAAAATTCGAGTATTAATACAAAATTCGGCAAAAATAAGTATCATGTAAAAAGAAATCGCAAAAATAAATTTTCTTTTGTTCGGTCCATGGTTAACCATAGACGCCATATAAAGTCCACATCTAAAATTCACTGAAATACGTATAAATCTGGTACAAATATGTAGTTACAAGATTAAAATTCGACACAAATAATTTCTATAGATATATAAATTGTTGCACTAAATTTTGTGATGGTCGGTCCATAATTGGTGACCATATCCGATAAAGTCTACTATTATTATATTGAAATTCAACGTATGTTTAAAATTCTCTGTTCCGAAATTTAAGAAGATCGGCCATTGTTTTGTAATTGGTCACATATACGTACCACTTCCGAGAAACAAGTTAACAAGTTAATAATGTCTAATAAATATCGATATCGAATCAACATTTTATACAGATCAGAAATTGTAATCCAGAAGTCATACTAATATCGGTTATACGGCAATAATGCTACTGAATTTTGTAGCTATCATTCCATATTTGGCAATAGCTTCCAGATTAAGGCCGCTTCCGAGTATAACAACCAACTCTTGTAAATAACGTTATTGAGATGAATTTTAACCAAATCACATTACTGAATTTAGAATCTATTACTCCATAGTTAGTCCGTTTCTACTATGCCACCCATATATATCTTGTAAATAAAGTTATTGAGATCAAATTCAACCAAAAGAAACCTTTCCTTATAATCTTACCCTCTTAACTTGTGGCGAATATGGAAAAATGTTTTTTCAATTTGAATATCAGACAAACTCTGTAAATTATGGTGAGAATTGGAATCAATTTTATATGATCAAAATTAGATAACATTTCTAAGCATTTGAAATAAATTATGTTCTTCGTAAAATTGCTTTTCAAACAATATATAAAATTCTAAGCTATTAGTTGAAAAAAAAAAACACTGAATAAGGATATTCTACTCCAATAACCAGTGTAAGTTTTGTATTTCAGATTATATTATATATTTAGGTGGAGGGCATTAAAGATTCGGCAGAGCCGAATATTGCACTGTAACTTGTTTATACTCTGTTTCTTAACTTGTTATACCCTACACCACAATAGTGGGGAGGGTATATTGGATTTGTGCCCCTAAATATTGGTCCAACACACACCTTAAAGTATACCGATCGGCTTAGAATCAGTTTCTGAGTCGATTTAACGATGTCCGTCCGTCCGTCCGTCTGGCTAGCTGGCTGTCCTTGTAAAGCTTGTGCGCACAATACAGTTCGCAATTTTGAAGATATTTCGATAAAATTTGGTACGTGATATTTCTTCGGCCCAAGGATGGATGGGTTTGAAACTGGTGGAAATCGGTCCATTATTTCACCTAGCCCCCATACAAATGTCCTCCCGAAATTGGGGGTTTCCGGTCATAAATCTTTGAATTATGCAAGTATACCAACAAAATTTACCACAATTGAGTAGTAAATGAAGCTAACGCACATCTACAAATTTCGTGAAGATCGGTCCATAATTAGTCGTAGCTCCCATATAAGGCCCACTTCCAAAAATCACTTAAACGAACATAACTCTTTTAAAAATGTTGGTATCCAAATAATATTTCATATATATACAAATAACACGGTATAACTTTATTGTGATCGGTCCATAATTAGTCGTAGCTCCCATATAAGGCCCACTTCCGAAAATCACTTAAACGAACATAACTCTTTTAAAAATGTTGGAATCCAAATAATATTGAACACAAATATATTTCATATATATACAAATAACACGGTATAACTTTATTGTGATCGGTCCATAAGTAGTCGTAGCTCCCATATAAGGCCCACTTCCAAAAATCACTTAAAAGAGCATAACTCTCTTAAAAACGTTGGTATCCCAATAATAGTGAACAAGAATATGTCTCGTAGATATACATATAATATGTTGGTATCCAAATAATATTGAACACAAATATGTCTCGTACACATACATATAATTTGGTAGAATTTTATGATGATCGGTTCATAATTAATCGTAGCTCCCATATAAGGCCCACTTCCGAAAATCACTTAAAAGAACATAACTCCTTTAAAAATGTTGGCATCCAAATAAAATAGAACACAAATATGTTTTGTATATATACATATAACATGGCAGAATTTTATGACGATCGGTCCATAATTAGTCGTAGCTCCCATATAAGGCCCACATCCGAAAATCACTTAAAAGAGCATAACTTTCTTAAAAATGCTGGGATCCAAATAATATTCAACACAAATATATTCCGTACATATACATATAATATGGTATAATTTTATGATGATCGGTCCATAATTAATCGTAGCTCCCATATAAGGCTGACTTCCGAAAATCACTTAAAAGAGCATAACTCTCTTAAAAATGTTGTTATCCGAATAAAATTGAACACACATATGTTTTGTATATATACATATAATATGGTAGAAGTTTATGATGATCGGTCCATAATTAATCGTAGCTCCCATATAAGGCCCACTTCCGAAAATCACTTAAAAGAGCATAACTCTCTTAAAAATGTTGTTATCAGAATAAAATTGAACACACATATGTTTTGTATATATACATATAATATGGTAGAAGTTTATGATGATCGGTCCATAATTAGTCGAAACTCCCATATAAGACCCTCTCCGTAATTCACTTTAATTTCCATAAATCTTTTAAAAGTTTTTATATCGAGATAAAGTTTAACACATATAATATTTATATTCACAGAAATCATGACACTGAATTTTGGTCCAAAATAGGTGATATCTCCCATATAACGCCCATTTCTGAAAAACTGTTTTATATTTACATATACATACTAGGTGTAGTGTATTATATGGTCGGGCTTGACCAACTATACTTTCTTACTTGTTAAAAGTTAAAAATTAAAAAAAAAAAAATATAAAAATTACATTTTTTGAGGTTAGAAACATTATGTTTCCTCCATAAAATTTTGAATCTTTAACATTTTTTCGCGCGTTTTCAATTTTAGTATCAAGTTCAGTAAAGTCTTCTACATCGACGTTTCAGCGCAATTGATACAGCGCTTTACTTGTCACAAATATGTTTGGGGGAAACTGCCGCTGCACGCACCCGCGTTGAAAAGAATTTTTTTTTTTACACTTTATCAGTTTAGTTCGACAGGAAGAATCTATTTAGATACCTAAACATGTTACCATGCCATGTTTTGATATAAAAAAAGCTTTAAAAAAATGTTTTTTTTGCAAAAATTTTCAATTTAAAGACAATTAAGCGTGTCAGACGCAAAAAAGATACATTTTGACAAAATTTACGCTAATTTCTTTTAAGTTTGTGATCTCCGTGATACGTTATTGGTGCGCTGACAGCAACTTGATATACCTCAAACTTTATAAAATTACGCAGTTTTTTTAATTCTGCGCTTAAAACTCATTTTTATTAAACGGCGCAAAAACCCTATATAAAATTCGGAAAATTTTCGTTTCACTTGTGAACCACATACAACATTTCACCCAGCAGCGATATCAAATGGATATATCCTCCAAGTCTAGTGACTATATTTTGTATTGGTTTGGATCTGAAAGCTAAAAACTAAAGGGAATGGATGAAAAAACTCTTGCAAGTTTCAAGTCGTTTTTTTAATTTTTCGAATTTTGGATGACCACTAATTCTGAAGGTGAAGACTTTTCAACGTAACACTTTGAACGTCATAGCCTTTAAGAATAGTCATCCAAACCCTGTACAACGTTTTTTTTTAATTCATAAATCTTAACGGAATAAGAGCCATAGTATGTCGGTTTCAGCAGGTGCTCAATAAATTTGAAATACCCCATATATGCTTTGTTGTGTCTCAGATTAACATTTCTCAATCGACAAACTTATAGTTGTGTATACTCGTATTTATATATTCGAAAACTGTTTATTAACTACATAATATAAGTAACTATAATAACTACATAAATTAACTAAATTATTTTTGCTGAGTATTTGGGAAATTTTCTCTAATATATACCTCAATATTTTCTACACTTTTCGGTCCACTATGGGTATGTTTAGGGTTTTTTAAACTTTAACTAATAGATTTCGTATGTAGTACAATATTTTAAATCAGTTTAGAAACAAACAATTGAAATTCGGTATATATCTAAGTTGTCCCACTTTGCAACCTTGTGACCTAGCACCTCGATAACATGTAAGGCCCAAATCAACATTTAATCTCAGCTATACATACATACCTCATCTATTTCCATTTATAAAATTATAAAAAAATCTTACTAACCATTTAAAATATGCAAAGTTATTTGTAGTCTTTATTCCAGTATAATTTCCGCAATTCTTTTTATATTTAAGTAGAGGTTATTTAAGATTCCTCACAGCCGAGCTTACCACTGTAACTTGTTTAGTATACGTGTTCATGAAATTTTGTGTATAGAATTGGGTATTCTACTGAAGAAGCCTTATATTACAATATTGTCAGAAAAAGTTTTAGAAAATAACAACCGTGTGAACCTAAAAATTTGGTCTTCCTACGTCGTCAAAAAAGCATTGTAAGGCAAATATATTGTCAGACATATAACAATTGTGTGAACACATTATGTTGCCATATTCAGATTATTGCCATTCTCTTTTTATTGTCAGATGTGCAAATGAAGTCTTGACAAGATTGTCACATTATTTTACTGAGAGAGTGAGAAAAAAATAAACAGAGAGACATATGGTGAGAGAGCAAAAACTTGCAAAATATGTTTAATGTTAGTCCCAATTTACACGAATCAATTCTTTTGGAAATATTTATTAAATTTTTTTCACAGCACAATTCTTACTGCTTACATCGCTTGTATTTTTATTTACACACATTTGTGTACACATATGTAATACGAATAAGAGAGTAAAACGAATTGCAAGTACAATAAAATATGTAGAGCTTAGGTTAAAAAATTGCTTCATTTAAATTGGGACTTATTACACCAAAGAAACAAACTGTTGCATGACAATATTTTAAAATTTAAGATAAACCACACACAGTTCTAGCAATGTCTGACACCGAATCTGCCAATTTTTAACAATCTGACAACTGTGTGAACTAACAATTTCTGTAGGCAAATGTCTGCCAAAGAAATTTTAAGGTTTTCTTTCAATCGTCTAAACTGACAATTTTACTTTTGCTAACAATTTTTTATAGTCAGAACATTTCCAGTTTGGCAACATGGTAAGATCTGACAACCTGTCTGTACATAGCTTTATACACAAAAAATCTATATATATATATAAATGAATGTATGTAGGTATGTATGTAACGTAGCACAATATTTTAAAGGATATAAATTAATTAAATTTATTTGAAAATAGAAAATTTAGTGTAAACATTTATTTTCTATAGAATATGGTGTATATATTTGTAGAGTATTTACATTTAAAATTAAAATTTTTAATACTATGAAAGTGTAGAAAACACGACATATTCCAATATTATTTCGATACCGAACAAGCATTTAATTTTTTATCCCTGGCCAATATGTTTCCCGCACAATTTGCAACCTCAGTTAGTTTGTTTCTTTATTTGTTCAATATGATAAAAATGAATTGTTTCTCGTTTTGTGGTTTTTCTTTCTATCGTTGTTTCTATGCATCTTCTATCATCCATTTATTCGTAGAGAATTTTTAAAGTTAAGGATGAATGTATACTAGGGTGGCACTTATTTAGTAAATTTTAAATAATAGATGATCCCAAGGTCTAAATTTGTTCTCCTTTACTCAAACTTAAATTCAGAAAATTTATGCAAAATCGTAAAACATTTGATATGAAGTTTCGAGTTATGAAAATTGAATGCTGAGAAAATGTTTAATAAAAATAGTTTTTTATTTCATTTGGTATTCAGATGATGAAGAACAAATTTAGTTCTTGGTAGTATTAAAAATTTTAAAATTGTAAAATAAGAACCACTTTAATGTTTACATACTTACATATATGTATGTAAATATCTATGTATGTGTGTACTTTACCCTTTTGACTAGAATATCATGTGGATTCCATGATTCGGTAAACATTGCAAAGTATTCCTCCATGGGTTGACCATGAAAACTGAATGCAATTAAAGCAAATACAACCATTTTTATTGGCGATAAATACAAATATGTATGATATCGAGACTTGGTTCGTCGTACCATTTTTATCAAGTTTGCTGAAATAAAATGTAGAAAAAATGTGAAAATTAACCAAAAAAGAAAAGACAATTAAACAAATAAAAAAATGAGAATAAAACAAGCAAACTATGTACATATATGTACATATAAAAGGAATGTTGAAAGTGTAATACAGACAGCTATGTTGCCCTATTGAACAAAATCGAATCATTATCTTAAACAATAATAAAATTTTAGACGCATGTTAAAATGTAGCCTTGAAATTGATTCAGAAATCTAGATATAATGAACTGAAACCATCCCAATTTTAGGTATGTTTGCTAATTCATTCTGATTTTCTTACATTTTGAAATGAACAAATATTTCACTTCTAGTCCCTAAATGCTGAACGCTGACAGGGATGATTTTCAGTTGTTTCTATTCGTCTTCGCAGTTACAGTTTTAACAGGGGGCTAATTCTCGCATTCGTATGCGAATAAATTTTCAATCGAACGTTCGAATTTTTTAACATTTGGGATTCCCTCAATCGATAGCGAATAAAATGTATCGAAATTTCAAATGATGGCATTCGATAACGAATGATCATTCGAACGCAACCTTGCGAGTTTTTACTCGTTAGCAAAGAAGCATTCGAAATAACGTTTTTTTTTTAGCAAACAGAAGAAAAAAAAAGAAAATGTTACCAAAAAAATTTGTTACTTACTTTAAAAAATATCATAATAATAATAATAATTTTAGTACTTTTAGGTCAAAAATAAATCATGTTCTTCATTCGTTTGTGAGCCTAAAACGTCTTTTGAGTCTAGAAAAACACATTCATACATACATACATACATACATGTATTATTAACCTACATATAGTAGGTTTCTTATTTGTTTCCTTATGTCGTTAATGTTTTCAATATCGCCAGAGTCAAAAGACGATGAGTAAAAAAACATACATAACTGGATCCATTTTTAATTTAAAATAATTTCTTTAAAAAAGTTTTGCTTTTACTTGAGTTATTTTTTGCACAACCATATGTTTTTTGTTTACATTTTCTTTTATTTTATTCAGTGTTGTAATACGTACTTATATAAGTTTTTTACAATACTGAAGCAATGAATCGATTCGATTCGTATTGAGTACCATCATCAGAAAATATTGCACTGTCGAAATAAATTTCGATTCAAAAACAATTTCGATCACGACTGCCAGAATTAGCCCCCAGAAGTCGTTGAGCCCGTGAACATTAATGATCGCTGTAAGGTTTCTTAGGTGGAATCGAAGCAGAGTTATTGCAAGTCATGTCTGCATAATCGTATTAGGTCATATTTTTTTGTACTCCTTGCAATTTCTTTTGACAATGATGAAATTACAAAGTTTTTAGAATTATCACGATTAAATTCATCTAAATTTAATTAGCTCTGCGGTTTCTATCAATGCTTCCATGTCCAATTGCCCATAAAAGGGTAACCAAAGAAAATTAGGAATGTAATTAGAGCATTCAAAAACCGACTTATGTATTTAGAAAACCGGGTTTCGGGTTATTCGAAAAATTTCGTTTTCCAATACGAATACGGTTTTAGCTACAAAAACCGGTTAACTGAGTTTTCATTATATACGGTATTACAACGTTTTTTATTTTTTCTGAAAAAATTGGATTCCAGTTTCAGATATATTTTTACAAATAATGAAATAATGAAAATAATGAATTTAAAAAAAAAAAAAACTAATAAATTAAAAGTCATATTAATCAAAATTATTTTTTAATTAATAATTAAAAATATTTTTTAATTTATAATTAAAAATAGTTTTTAATAATAACTAATTAATAATAATTTTTTTTAGCGTTTGATCTACTTCAAATCACTACAATGCACTTTGTGGACACCTCAGATATTGTTAATAAAATTATATTTTCTAATTATGTTTGGAATAGGTCTTGGAACCGAAATCTTTTTATTGTTTTACAAAGAGTTTAAAATTTGTTAGTTTTTACAGTAAGTTTGATCAGGGTAAGATTTTTGAACTTGAATAGGAAGGCTTTGTTCAAATGTATAAAAAAAACAAGCAAAGCATGTAAGTTAGAAAAATTTAATTCATATTAATATTTAATTTGACAATAATTAAAAGAAATGCTTATTATAAGACCGGTTATATAAAAAACGGGTTATCGAATAATTGGAAAAAATAAAATATTCGAAACCGGTTCGATTTTTAAACACTAAAAACACGATTAATTGGTATCCGCTTTCGGTTTTTGAATTCACTAAATGTAATTAACGCCTTACAGTGTGTTGAATTACGTATTATCTGGAATACTAAATGATAGTCTCCAGTTCAACTGGTCCGAATAGATACTTTGGCGTACCTTTGGTATTATTTTAACACTCAGGCAATTAATATGCCCATATATAATTGCGTTACTTTCATTGGAGTTGAGAAGAGAGAGAGAGAGAGAGGTTGAGGAAGTACTGGTGGTGAAAGTAGACGAAAGCTTTATATCACAACTCTGCAATTGCGCGTTATGTTTGTTTAGAACTGCGGTGGGCGCAGTATTTTAAAGCTTGTTTATAGCCTTTATTTAATTATTTTACTTCGTTGCAATGCTCTACCATTGAAGGGAGAGCGCTGTGATAAATATTAGTTAACTATATTATTAGTTATAGAATGATCAAACGCGCCACAGAACCTAATTATGAGCAAAATTTACAACGAGATTTTAAAATGAGAATTAATTTTTTTTACTAATAGCGAATCCAAATCATTTAGGCATGTTACATGAAGGGTAGATCTACAGAAATATATTGGTATACGAGCAAAGAATTAACTTTAGTTGCCTTTCTCGACAAAGTTAAAATTAAGACAGGCTTATGGGTCTGAAGATCTTTGCCATGGTATATGGTGATTTCCTTTCTTTGAGAATGAAGAACATGATTTAAGCTGTTATTTTATATTCTAAATAAAACGTATTTAAATAATAATTATTTTCAAATAGTTATTATAGTACAGTGTAGGGTATGATAAGCAAACATTTGCGGTGCATGATATATTAGTATAATGTATACAAACCTATGCTCGAATATGAATTGATATAATTCTCCCACCAACGGAACGATATTAATATTAATGGTATTACCAATATTTGCACTTCTAGTGAATCGTTTATGGCTGGCCACAAAACAAATGCTGTTGCTTGTGCTATCAACGCCAAAATGCTAATGGAATAGACAGCTATAGATTTCCAATGGTTATGGGTTCCCATTAAAATATCTGCAATTAAAATTTGATATTTTAATTAAATTGATTAGTTAATGTAAATATATGTCAGTGTGTTTGTTGTAAGTAATATGTGTATTTAAATACGAAAAATAAAATACGATTTCATATAAATTTATTCACTTTCAACGTATGTAAATTTAATTGTTATATTTACATAATTTGGTTTAAAAAAAATAAATCTGTATTATTTTGATTCCGATATAAATCGCCTTAAAATGAACTAAGGCAGATCAGATTTGGTTCACATTGGTCACAACATAATCGATAGAGCAGTTTGATATTTCTATATCTTTTTTTACTTTCTCTTAAAATCATATTTAAACTGCACAGAAATAACATTTTAGAGACATACAATTTTAACATGCAATACATTATTTATATCAAAGAAATTTTACTATTATTCTATATATCTATTATTATTTAAATAATAATCTATATATATAAAAGAGTAACGTGGCTGACTGACTGACTGACTGATTCATTCATCATCGCATAGCCCAAACCGCTAAAGCTAGAAACTTGAAATTCGGGTAATGGGTTCCTTTTACAACATGTAGATTCACTAAGAAGGAATTTTTGGAAATTCGGTCGTTAAGGGGGACAAATGGGGCAAAAACGGGTAAAACCAGTACCTCTATATCTCCAAAACAAATAAACTATTTTTTCACTGGTGACAAAAAAGGGACAAAAACGGGGTAAAAACGGACATTTGATATTATTTAACCAATTTAAAAATAAAAAAAAGATAAAATATGCTATTCATTACTCAAATATAAAGGTGTAAAAAGGGCCAAATTTCAGTACACTTACATATGTATATTGGTACTTTTTTGAAATTCACTTCTACTATTCTATTCTCGCAAACTATGCATCTGATCATGTTATTATCGTCGGCAAAGTTGTTGTGCATGAGCCCGGGAAGTTTTCTGAGTTGGTATGAACACGCCTACTCTAACGCCCACTTTGTTGATTAATTACAACACCTGCCGGAAAGGCCAGAGCGCTGGACCGATCTTACTAAAATGTTGACGGGATATAATTAAGACTCCGGCATGACTAAGAATACTCTTTTCGACAGCCTACTTTTTTCAAAATTAACAAAATCAATAAAATTACTCAAAATGAATTGAATATTTGTGTAATGCCTTTCTTTCAAATTAATTTTAATTGGTGGCGTAGCAACGCGCCCAAATGCCATCTAGTATATAATAAAATTATTATTATTTAAACGAAAATGGTTAGATAGAATTTAATAAGATTTGTTAAAGGTTGAAATGTTTAAAATTAACTGTGTTATCGTGGATGTGATTATAAATCATGTTCCAGTTATTTTATCTAAACTTGTTAATGAATGTTAAGATCACACTCCATTACACGAAAAAGTCCCTAGCCAAAACCTGGTAATGATCCAGCAAAAACCTGGCAATACTTCTAAAAAAAAATGTAAAGTAGTGTGTAATTATATTATGATTTTAGGTTTTTGCTGGCTATCAGTCAAATCCTTATAAAACAACTCTCCCAGCGTAGGGTGCTGGGGTGGTTGAAATGTCAGGAAATATAGCTGGCTGGAAATTTCGTGGATTCCAAAAGTATCTATCTGGTTATATCAGTATATGAATAGTGAATGAAAAATTTACAATTGTGTGGCATACTCTTACAATTTAGTTTGAGCATTTCAAGGACTTTTCAACTTTCCTAGGAACGCGATAAAAATAACTTGTTCTTATTACTCTTCTTCATGCATTTGGTCAAAGATTTAATAACTATCAGCAAGTTAAATATGTCTTAAGAAATATATTCAATTAGTCAAATGTTGATGATACTTTCATTGTAATATTTATCTTAAATTCAAAAAATAATTCTAGGGGCAATCGATATCGATTGGAAAAAAGCAATTGCTTTGTTTTGGGAAACAATTGAAAACTGTCATATCAAACAATGTCATGAAAATCTAAATTTTTTTAATTAGATTAATTTAGATTAAAATTTAATTTTATTTTGATAATAATTCATGCGTAATTTTCATGAAAACTTTCGTAACTACCATTTTTGTACTATGTATGTATGTATGAATTTTAAGAAAATATAGTTTATAATATGACCACTTATTTAGTCTAGGCTTACTTAGAGTTTCATAAAATTTACAAATACTATTTCTAAAATGTAACTACTTTTCAAGACGATTCAAAAAATAAACACCTTAATAAAGTACATTTTGTTGGAATTTGACTTAAATGTGAATAATATTTGCATCATGGTGTAACTATACCAGGAGAGTGTAGTAGCTCAGCTGACTGACTTTGTTTACAATTTACTTACATATGTCAAAAGTAATACTTTTTCAAGTATTTTTGACAGTAGTGAATTATTTTATACAAACAAGATGCCTGTTGTTTCTGTATTGTGTTGTATTTGTTGCCGATTTGCACTCACCTTGTATAATTACACCATGATTTGTATGATTAAGTTTTAAATGTAAAAAATATTTGAAAAAATTGTAATACAACTATTTTTCAATTACACTACTTGCTTTCAACTTAAATTTCAGCAAAAAAGCTAATTGGTATTTTTTCGGAACTTAAGGGCCCGATTATCGTTCACAACACTAAAATGTTGTGTTGTCTCGACTACAACAACAAAATACTTAGTGTTGTAAACGGTAATCGGGGCCTAAATTAAATTATTTTAGATTATACTTTGGTATTTCGCACATCGTACACCAGAATTTGAATTAAAGTGCGGACAATTTGATTGTTACTGATATTATTTTAGATTACGAAAATCATTCTTACTCAATACTGCCGGCGCAAAGCAAACACTGTTGCATAAAAGCAGAGCCTTTGTCGAATCCAAATGGGCAAAAACAAAAAATGTCAATATTCCCAATCCGATTACATGCAGCAATTCAAACGACATCACCTAAAAAAATTAATTTATTTATCGACGTCAGAAAATAAAAAAAATATATATATTAAAGAAAAGAACAAAAAATTAACTTTCTTTAGAGTGATTATTGCTTTTAGAAAACTTAATTATTATTAGAATTTGGTTGCAAAACAATATCTTGCACCTAACCAAGTGTAAGTATTAGGGTATCCAAACTATATTACTATTTGCTCATCTCGTACAATTGTCAAAATGTTATGATAACCTTATGATAACCTTTACAATACATACATAAATTTAAGTAATTTTAGAATCATTTATTTTCGGAAGCGAGGGGCACAACATTCTAAAAACACAGTATATGATTTTTGCATTGCAACTGTTTTTTTTTAATTTAGGTTCGTTCTCGATATTTATAAGAAAAATATTTAAACTAATGTGCTTTTATGTACTGATCTCTATAATATTCGAAACGGCGATTTGTGTATAAAGGGCGATTTTTTAGCAACTTTCTTTTTGACAGCAAACATGTTCAGTTTGATCTATAATTTAATCATGAATCGATCTACGAAGGAGCAACGCTTGCAGATTATTAAATTTTGTTATCAAAATTCATGCTCGGTTAAGAATTTTATACAATTTTATGTTCAGTTCTTGTGACTAAATTTCGCACCATATTTACATTATTAAATATTAAAACACCAATGCGCATACGTAGAGTGCCAATAGAGGGAAATATCGCACCTGTATCCGCCAGTGTTTTTGATGATCGCGAATTTTCGATTCGGCGTTGTTCGTAGCAATTATACTCCACTACGTCAAAAATTTTGCTGAGGGCTGGGTGCAAGAACTGTTGCCACAACGGTTAACTTTTGGTGAATGGGCGCTGGCAAAGTTGGATAAATAACAAGCTCATTTCTAGTTGAATGGATATGTAAATAAGCAAAATTGTCGCTTTTGGTGTGAAGAGCAGCCATAATAAGTGGGCCCATGGCACACCGAGAGGCGATTTCGGTGAACAGTTTATTTCACGTTTGGTGCTGATTTAATGCCTTTGGATTATTTTTTAAGGGGCTATCTTAATGCTCATATCTTTATAAACAAGACAGCAACGGTTTACGCTCTGAAAGCGTAAAATATAGAATAATTTATTCGTGAGATACCCCGATATGTTATGATAGAGTATGCCAAAATTGGACCCAGCGTCCAACGTAGGCGCAGTCAATATTTACAGAAAATTAACTTTAAACATTGAATTATACATATAAATCGACTTAAATAAATATTTGATACATTTCTTGAAATTTTCTGTGTTTTTTTAAATCAAATCCGAAAGCTCTAAAAAAATCAGCCTATATATAAGGGTTATTAATGTCGAAATTCAACGTAATAATAATATTTATTAAAGACGTATGCGTATTTAATTGATGGACTTTATATGGCGCCCTGCTCAAATATGGAACATCCTTCAAAAAAATATACACTACGATTTTTCAAATTATTCAATTATTAGCTTTAAAGAAATACTCTTTATTTGTTAAAAAAGAAACAATGGCAGTAAGATAAAATATTTCAAGTCAATTTGGATTAGATTTGAATAAATAAGAATCTTCACTTTATATTCTAAAGTTATTGCCTCAGAAAAAGATACCAATTATGCAGTTGTTTTAATAAAGTAGGGATCTATAGGTAAACTGTTCAACCGATTATATTTAGAACAAATAAACATTTATAATAAACATACTGCATATATATGTATAAATAGATTAAAAACATACCAACAATACTTCTGGCCATGTAGGTGATTTGACGTCCTTGAAAATACAAATGCGTAAAGAGCGGAAAAAGGTAAAAACTTCTGGAGCCGAAAACGCAAATATCAAAGCCCAAATCCAAACAAGTTGTTCCTTAACTGGTAGTTCAATATAATAGTCTCCTTTCATATCTATGTATAACCAATTGAAAATAATTATCCTCAAATCGAAATGTACGAGTAATAGCAGCATGTGAAGATTTTAAACAAACCAATAATGTTGCAATATTTAACAGTAGTACTCGATTTTATATGAGCCACCATGAAAATGTAAGTAATTTTCGATAAAACTGCAGTTACCAACATAATTATGAACACAAGCATATACGTAAAGACCTTAAAGATCTTTAAAAAGACGCCCAACTTTGTCCAATTAGCTGCAGAACCGGTTGCCCTTTTTGAGGGAGGATCTTGAAATGAGTCCCATAGTGGTGGTTTCTCTTTATTCTTTCTGTTGAGTGATTAAAGATTTGTTTTTAATTTTGGCCACAAAAGTCTCAAATACACTTTACCGATTTCTATTGAAATTATCATCATCTGCATCATCTTCCCAATTCATATTTTTTACAGATTCAATTTGAATTAATGAATCTTAAAATTTCTTATTTGTTAAATTTTTTTAAATTTATTGGGTCTACTATGTTAAAGAAAAACGTTTAGTTTGAAAGAAAATAATTAACTGAAATAAATAATTGATAATGATCAAAGACATTCTGATGTTATTGGCAGCATATTTTTTTTTATCTCTTAATTGACTGTAAGATAAAGACAGTAATTGTCAGTCTGTCAATTTATTATAAAAATAATTTCATAAAGAAGTAAAAATACATACATACATATACTATATTGAAGTACATATGTGTATACAAAAATATTGTTTGCACTACAGTACCTGTGATTGAATTTTATCTTTTTAAAAGTAAATAAATGCTGATGAAATAACTTTAATAGACCTTGTCAGTTGAAAAATATATTCATATACATAAATATGTGAGTTAAGAGTTTAGTAAGGGGAACTTTTTAATGCAACTTCTTCAACATAAACCTTGTTTACTTACAATTTTTCAAGTAGCAAGATATAAATTGCATATCCGTTATAAGCATTAATAATGAATATATGTATATAAATTTCTGAGAAGATCTAGCCAAGTCCATACGTCTGTTGAAATACCTAGAGCATGACCAAAAACAGTTTTCTTCAACAATTTTCGGAAGTGACCTAATATAGGTGGCCCGATCGTAATAAAATATGATGCCCAGACTTATGTATTTTTACTCGTATAACTTATTTTTGTTCAGTTTTATTTGAATATCAACATTTTTAATACATTTCTGCTTGTGAAAGTAATTTTCGGATGTGGGCCTAATATGGGTGCTATGACTAAATACGGACCGATCATAACAAAAATTCTTAATATAATTTGTGAATATAAAGAACGTATTTATGTTGAATTTTATTCAAATAGAGCTATTTTGAAGCCATTTATGTACGTTAAAGTAGTCCATACGCATGTCTGGACTACTCCACATTGGACCAAGAGTACTCCAAACATAATCCATTTGTAAGAAAAGAAACTAGTTCATTTAACATTATGATGTCCTAGGACTGGACCATATAATCCAGCTTTGCATAACACGGGACTAGTCCCAAAACTACTCCTTGTAACTACTTCAAATCAAATACGATCCTTAAAGCACGAATAATTGTCGTGTAACAAGAAGTTCTGATTTGAAAATTAAATGGTCCACAAGTGCATTACATAGAACCATGATGCAGTTACTACATTTTAGCTAAAATGGACCACGTACTCCAAAGATTTTTGCAGGGCGTTTATAAACCAAACATTTACAATTGATAAAGTCATATAAATTTGATTTAATTTCAATACCAATCGTACTTTCACATTCACATACATACTAAATTTTATTGAAATATCTAACAAATTGCAAACTTTACTTTAAGCACAAGGTTTACGTGGACATTTACATGGATGGATGTCATTAAATCAACTTAGATAGTGATTCTGCACCGAAAAAAAAAATCAAGAATTCCGTACTCAAATCAAATCGGAGCGGTGTAAATAGTAGGGTAAGTACGGATTTTCTTGAATCTTGATTCAAGTACGAATTTGTCAAGTAAAAAAATCTTGATTTTAGCGCTCTTTAAGCTTTTTTTGGATGAAGTCGATCTCTAACCGTACTTGATTTAAGAATTTTCAGCTTATTTTAAGCTCGAAGGCATTTTAATTTGAGAATAACATAAGATTGAATTAAGTGTATCCGATATTGGATTAATCCTAAAATGCACTTGTTTCAAGAATTCAAAACTTCATTTTAGCTCGAATTTGTACTTGATATAATCCTAAAACAAGACTGATTTAAAAACATAGTATTTTTTAAAATTTTTAAAAAATTTATTCGAAGTTTTCTTCTAGTTAAATATACAATTTATTTGTATATGAGTCGATAGGTATACTTTAGGTTGTTAGACTAATATTTTTGGCTGTTACAAACATCAGCACAAATTCAATATATGTATATAATTAGATCACCTAAATGTGAGTGATATTAAAGATATAAGCCTTTACAAAGTCTTACAAAAATAGTCTAAAGGCGTAAAATAGCACGATCTAAGTGGCCAATTGACCGGCCTCAAACGTGAAAAAAACTGTTCACAAAACTCGTCTCTCAATTGGGACATTTTTTTTTTTTCATTTATTTATTTATTGTATCTTCATTAAAAAAATGAACAAACAATAAGTTTTTCAAATCTTATAAGTATCTAAAAAATTTTTCAATTAAAATGTTTGACCATTATACATATATTTTATTTATTAAGTTGGTATTCTTCCTTCTTGTTTTCGGCTCAGATTCGCTGTATCCTTTCTTCTCAGTCGAATATAGCCATTATTATTTAATATGTTGTGGGCTAATGGTTTGGGTGCACTTCAAGCTTTTTGAAGTGTTTTTCTGCATTTTTTTGGATCTCAGTTTTTACCAAAGGCACGTTTAGGTTTTTATTTTTTATATACCAGGGGGCAATTGTGATCATTCGTAGAAACTTGTTTTGGCGTCTTTGAATTCTGTCTACATTTGAAGCTGAGGCTATTCCCCAATAGCTGGATTCTATAATACCATATAGGTTTTATGATTGAGTTGTAAAGCAAGAGTTTGCAATCTAAACTTAGCTTAGAGTTTCTGCGAGTGACCCAATTAATTTGGATTAATTTCAATTTCATTTAAATCAATTTTGCATCTATATGGGATTTCCATGTAAGGCGACGATCGAGGTGTATACCAAGGTATTAAACTTCGGATTGTTGTGTTATTGCTTGATTATTGATATAAATAGGACAGCATGATTCTCTACGCACTGTAAAAGTTATGTGTGTGCATTTCTGCTCATTCACTTTTATCCCTTATTGCTTTAACCAGTTTTCTAATTCAGATATATGATTTTGTAGGTAGCGCGATGTTTCTTAAGGGTTTTCATGAATGTTTAGAACAGCAGTATCATCAGCAAATGTTGATGTGTTAGAACTATTGTTTGTTGGCATATCAGATGTATACATCAAGTAAGGGTCCCAGAATACTTCCTTAGGGCAGTCATGCTTCAATAGGTTGTGCAGAGCTTAATAAATCTCCTTCTTTAAGCTTCATTTTTCGACTAGTTGAGTAGACCATCATGCCACACTTTATCAAAAGCTTGAGAAAGTCAATAAAAAGAGCGGAACAATATTTTTTTTCTTAAAATGTTTTTTTGATAATATTGGCGAGTCTATGGGTTTGTTCGATAGTGCTGTGTTTTCTTCTAAATCCAAATTGATGATTCGGAATACAATTGTTTTCACTTAAAATCGGTTATAACTTTTTCATGAGCATTTTGTCGAATAGCTTCGATATAGGCTCTATATAGGTATATATGATTCGACTTTTGTGTGATCTTTTCGATGCTTAGGTATTATTGTAATTAGTAAAACCTTCCTGTATTATTTTTATTGCTTTCCGGGGTAGCTCCATAAGCATCTTGATTTTTGTCAATGACATGTGCTTTCTTACCCCCTTATTCAAAAACGATTATTAAATTTAACAAACGTTTATTAAGACAAATTTGCATATTTAAAACATAATTTTAACACAAGGGTTTATGATAAACTAAAATTCTAATATGAAAAGTGTTTAAGTATTCCAATTATATTTACTTCTATTTCGAAGAAGGGGTAATAAATTTTAGAAAAAAATATTATCAAACAAAATTTAGTATCAACAACGACAATTTCATATATCAGTTCATGAGACCTATAACCATTCTTACAAAGCTTTCAATAGATTTTGAAAAATGTCGATCACTATATGGTATTCAGTTATTCCGTAAACGACTTACACGTCAACGAAGGATTTTTGCATAATAGTCGTATTAAATCTGGGAGCAAGTTCGCACAGAATTCTAAAAATTGAATCTAGCAACTAGATATGACGGAGTATTAAGATTAAATACCTTCTAAAAAACAGTAAGCAACCTTAAGACAAATTTGCATATAAAAATTTGCTTAATAAACGTTTGTTAAATTTAATAATCGTTTTTGAATAAGGAGGTTAGAGTTTAAATCAATTATTGCCTTTTCGATCTCTCGAATCTCAAGACATAGGGGTATAGCTGGTCCTAAATTGTGTGTGACTGTTGGCAAGTCTATTAATACAATTGATGGGGTTTTTTTTTTCAAATGATTAGAACATTTTCAATTTATGATGCTCGGTCCATATTTGACCGTAGTCCCCATATAAAGTTCACTTCGAAAAATCACCTTAATGCGCATAAATCTCTTATAAAAATTCAAAACAAATAATTTGCATATATGTACATATAAATCATCGTGCAGAATTTCATGATTATTGACCCGTAATAGGTCATAGTTCCCTTATGAGGAATATTCCCGAAAACTCATTAACCTACATAAACGAAATTTTACACAGATCAGTTTTAAGTATGTAATTACTTTAAGAATGCCGCACAAGATTCACTTCCGAGAATAACCACAGGGACAATTTAGACGTTTCAAAAAGAAAAAAATCAGTTTCCTAGGGTTTTTTGCTACTTAATTTATTGTGTGTTAAATGTTAAAGTAAATCGCTTTATGATACATTCGAAAAAATATAAACAAAGTGTAAATTCTTGATTATAACTGGAATATGTATAAAATTCTTATAAATATCGTTATAGAGATGAAATTCAACTAAAATAAACCTAAAATAAATAGAAATTACGGTACAAAATATTATGAAGTTCGCACCATAATATTTAGATGATTTTGCACTTGTTTAAATTATTAATCTATAATATATATTATTTATTCGTGTTCTTGCAGTCCATATTATCTGAACTAAATTCTAAAAGGCAAACATAATATGGGTTATACCAGCGCAGTTTATTGTTATTATTAAAGTTTATCTCGATATAAATACTTTTAAAAGATTTATGGAGCTTTAAGTGAATTACGGAGAGGGTCTTATATGGGAGCTACGACTAATTATGGACCGATCATAATAAAATTGTACCATATTATTTGCATGCATATGAAATATATTTGCGTTAAATATTATTTGGATACCAACATTTTTGAGAGAGTTGTGCTCTTTAAAGTGATTTTCGGAAGTGGGCCTTATATGGGAGCTATGAGTAATTATGGACCGATCTGCACAAAATGCGTAGATGTGATTTGGCTTCATTTACCACTCATGTGTGATGAAATTTGTTTGGATACTTGCATAATTCAAACATTTATGATCGGTAAACCCCAATTTCGGGAGGACATTTGTATGGGGGCTAGGGGAAATAATGGACCGATTTCCACCAGTTTCAATCCCATCCATCCTTGGGCCGAAAAACTATTATGTACCAAATTTTATCGAAATATCTTCAAAATTGCGACCTGTACTCTGCGCACAAGCTTTATTTACATGGACAGCCAGCCAGTGGACGGACGGACGGACAGGCGGACATCGTTAAATCGACTTAGAAAATGATTCTCAGTCGATCGGTATACTTTAAGGTGGGTGTTGGACCAATATTTCTGGGCGTTACAAACATCAGCACAAATCCACTATGGTGGTGTAGGGTATAAATACATCGCTTCAATTTGACAAATTTGTGGTTAAAAAGTGTCTTTCAATCACTGTTACTGCAAAAAGTTTGGTATGATGTCGGAAATTTTGGATTCATTGAAAAGGTCAGCAACATTTAAAAAAATAGGTGAACAAATAAATATTAATTTTGGATTCCCAAACTCGGACGCACTATTTGATGTGTCTACGGGTTTTGGAATTGGAAATTCCTATAAAAAAGCTTTAATTGATTTAAAGCTTAACAGATGACAGACGAAGAATTTGTTTAAGTAAAATAAATAGTTGTCATTTTAAAAATGTTAAAGTAATGCATTCGTCGCAGTGATATGAATCTCTGCCGATATCAAAAAGTGATTGCAAATTAAGAGATGAACTGGTGAAACCAACAATCAAAAAAGAGGGATGATTTACTTAAAACTTTTAAATTTTTTGAAAGAAATCCAAAATTGAAGAGTTAGTTTGATAATGAAATAGAAATGTTTGTTGTTAGAAATGAATTAAATACGTTGATTGCGAAAACGAATAAATTAATGAATGTAACTGAAACAAGTAAAAGCCTCCCACAACACCTTATAATGTCTGTAATGATATCGAATCAAATATTAAATAAGAAATATATATAATTATAATAATTTCTTTCGGAGGGTGAGAAACGCAATCAGCATACAATAATTTAGTAACAAATTTGCCTACAAACGTTGATTGTGAACGATGTTTTTCGTCAGCGTCATTATATATTGGTAACACAATTAAATCAAGATTCCATTTACTCTAGATGCCTTAATATTTTGAGGAGGCATTTTGAAGAACGAACCATAATATTTTATTGCTTTAAATTAATATAGAAATTAAAGGCGAAATGACATTAGAGTGGTTCGCCTTACATACAAAAAATGTTGTGTCAGTCACCCCCTAGGATTAAAGATAATGTAAAAACAATTCCAAAAATATTTTTTTTGCCACGCTTACAAGTACCGCCCTTTTAGTATTTTGTTTACTGTGTCGCTATTTTTAGTCCGATCATAAAATTTTGTATACCGGTATTCATGGCTCTGTAAGGGCTACGTTTCTGTCCTTAATCATGTTTTACTACCACGTCAAATTCTAATCATAACTTTTACAAACTCGGTTCGTTCCCACAATAATGCTAAATATTTGTGTACGATTTTTTTAAATTCATGACTAGAATTTGACGTGGTATTGTTTGTTTGCGACTATCAAATTATAATGCTTTATCGAAATTAGTACATATTTTTTAAATATTGCTACATTAACCTCAAAACGTTAACTGATTGTACTAAAATGTTCAGCATTTGATTTCTAAATAACGTAGAATGATTACTTTTTTAGATAAGGGACACCCTAATATACATAAGCATATACATTGTAAAAAATACTATTTATATATATGTATATGTATGTATATGTATTGCATTACTATATTGAATTGAAATTGTTCATTTTATTTATTACTTCGATGAAAATTCCTTAATAATAATTGGATATTTTTCATGTAAACTGGCATCTGATACTGCAACACTAAATTGTATTGATACATTAGGATGGCTAATGGATGATGATTATTTCCCAAATTGTTTACTTCATTACTTTGTAATTTGATTAGCTATATACTAATCAATATTTGTTCCCAGAAAACAATATAACATGTTGGCTTTATATGTATGTATGTAATCGTATATATAAATTACCATTGAAATTATTTATAGATTAGCTTTTCGTACTAGTCCTTGCACGGGAATCTGTTTTATGAAAAGCACTCAGAAATTTTTTTTTGAATATGGTCTTTAGTTTTCTACGAAAATCTTGGTCACAAAAATGTCGTAATTTTTATACACCCAGAGAAAATACAACATGAAATCAACAAAAACCACTTCAAATCAATAAAAAATCTCAACGAAAACTCGCCAAGGTGGAAAATTATAAATGTAACAACGTCCATTGTAAAAACAACTTAGATCCCATATCAAAGTTGCAGCAACTCTAACTTAAAATTGCTCGTACTTATTTTAATATTGGCCATTCTCAAATTAAAGGTTGGCATTTTTAACTTAAAAGTCAGCAACCTTTAATCAAAAAATTTTCTACATTATTTCCAAATATAAAAATTTTAAAACCAAAATTAAAAATGTACGAATCAACAAAGCACATTTATATTTTAATGGTGGACGTATTTAAACCACACACGTTCAACGTTGAATTAATAATGGTACTGCAGTGGTACAGTGGTTCATTTTGCTTATATTTGCTTATACTAACTTTGATGTTTTTAATTAAAAATGCCAAATAATTTTATTTTTTAAACATTTTATTGAAAATAAATTATTAAATTAATTTTATATCATTTTATAATTACATTTTTGGTTGAATATAAGTCTTTCCATTATTTACAGTATAGGAATGTGTTGGAAAGCTATATTTAATAATCTATATTAAATACGTTAATTTTATCAATTTCTTTAATTATTTCATATGATTGAAAATGTTGACAAAACTCTTTTAAAATTACTGAAAAATACAAAATATATAAATTATTATATTGGTATAAAAAAAGAAAAATTTTAAATGCCTTAAAATGCGGTTCCTGAGTTGTTACAAAGTAATCACTTTTATATTTTGTACCTTTGTAAGTAACTTCTTTTACTGTAACTACTTTTGTAAAATCAATATTGTTATTATTAAATATAATTTTTGGATAATAAGATTCAAGTTATATCTGAAATTTTATGTTTTTCAAACTTGTTTTTTAAATCAAAGGGAATTTCATTTTCTAATAAAAAATGGGCAAATTTTATACCCGATTTAATAGCTAAAGAGTAGGGTGGATTTATTCGAAAAGATGGATAGTTTGAAAATATTTGGTTACATTTATTATGTTTACAAATAAGTTTAATTAATTTTCCAGCAATAAAATGGTCAAATTTTAAATGACGTAATTATAATTCGACTTCAGCGAAAAATTTTAAGCACTTAAGCATGGTACTCTGTTCATCATTTTGTGCGAAATACTATCAAAAGCCCATATAAAAAAAATTGATGCGAAATAAATGCTGCTGAAGTTGTACTCTGTTCTTATTGTGAAAAGTTACGAAATGTTTCTGGCAGCATGTTTTTTTCAACAAAAAAATGTATATGGCAACATTTTTTTCCAACTGTGAAATAATTTAAGCGGCACTTATTTCGCACGAAATTGAAAAAAAAAGCCAAAAACATATGGTTTTTGTTTACATAAAAGAAGCAATGTTGCATACCTAAGGACAATAAAAACGACAATTTGCTTCTAAATCGCGGCATTGTCACCACTTGCTAATTGTCAAAATTTTCAAACGAAATAATTGATGTTGCTAAACAAATTTCGCAAATTTGAACAGAGTACCATGTTTTAAAGCATGTATGCATTTTTATTATTGATCTAAAATACTATTTAGAAATGTTAAAATGGATGTAATTTTTGAAGATTTAATATCATGAACTGTTGATATTTCAAAAAAAAAAAAAAATGTTTGTATAAACACCCAAGTTGCTTCACATGCTTGAGGGTACTTAAGTGAAAATACGTGAAAAATGTTGAAGCATATGTCCAAACTTTCAATAAATGAAGAGAATCTAAACAACGTTTTGTCAAAATAGACGTAAAATGACTTAATTGTGCCTTCTGATGAAGGCCCCTCAACAAATATATGTAAATGGTTGAATTGTTATACCAATAGAATAATACTTGCTTATACGTTCTGCAATTTCAGCTTCGTAGTTATTGATTGATATACGCCGAAGAACAAAACTTTCCTGTGCATCAATAATAGTTATTTTCTTTTTCAGCTTTCCTTCTTCGTTTTTAAAACGTGCTGATGACTGTAAAATACTAGCGACTATTATTGCTATTATGTAGTCTTCGGTGTCTGAAAAGAAAAGTTAATTTTAATTCTATTAATATGGAGTTCATACAATTCGCATATTTTTAAATTTATGAACGATTTTTTATAGAATACATAATTACCTTCACTTTCAGTAGATTGAATGTGAACCACACCTAAACGCCAAGCTTTTTTCCGAATTTTATTTGACATTTCTCTATTTCAGACTTACTCAATTTGAACCATGGAGAGATACACAATCCAACAACGTGTTAAAGTTATCCAGACTTATTATGAAAATGGGCGTTCAAATCAAAATGCATATCGTGCACTTCGTGATTTTTTTGGTCAATTTGATCGTCCAAATGTGCGTACAATCGCAAAAATCGTGGAAAAATTCGAGCAAACCGGGTCTGTAGAAGATGTGTGAACACCAGTGCATGCTCGTACAGCTCGTACTGCAGAAAATATTGCTGCTGTTCGCGATAGTGTGGCTGAAGAGCCGTCCACCTCAACTCGTCGTCGTGCCCAACAATTGCACCTTTCACGCTCGTCGTTGATGAACATTATGCATAAAGACTTGCATTTACAAGGTGAAATTGGCTCAAGAACTAAAGCCTCTTGACCATTCCAAACGTCGTGAATGGGCAGAATGGTGGCAAGAAATGGCAATTTTCGAAGAAAATCATCTTCAGTGATGAGGTACATTTTCACCTCAGTGGATTCGTCAATAAACAGAATTGCCACATTTGAGCCAATGAGAATCCAAGAGTGATTGTCGAAAAACTAATGCACCCACAAAGAGTGACTGTTTGGTGCGGTTTATGGGCTGGCGGCATCATCGGGCCGTATTTTTTCCAAAATGAGGCCGGTCAAGCAGTTACTGTGAATGGTGTTCGCTATCGTGAGATGATAACGAACTTTTTATGGCCCGAATTGGAAGATATGGATGTGGACGATATGTGGTTTCAGCAGGACGATGCCACTTGCCACACAGCTAACGAAACAATGGCTCTTTTGCGCAACAAATTCAATGGCTGTGTTATCTCACGTAATGGCGATGTCAATTGGCCGCCAAGATCATGTGATTTGACACCGTTGGACTTTTTTCTTTGGGGTTATTTGAAAGAAAAGGTGTAGGTCGATAAGCCAGCAACAATTCAAGAGCTAAAGGATGAGACAATTCGGCACATTAACGGCATAGAACCTCCATTATGCCTCAGGGTCATCGAAAATTTGGACCATCGGATGGAGGTGTGCCGCCGTGGTCGCGGCGCTCATTTTGCCGATATTTTATTCCATACATAATTGAGTAATACCAATATATCATAATAAAATAAAATTACAATAATTTCCTAAATAGTTTGTGTTTTATTCAAAATCAACATCGGCCCTTGAAATTTAACCACCCGTTATATAACATGAATTCTTTGTCCGGGTACAATAAATTGAAATCTATTTTAATCTAATAAAAACAAACTGTTAAAAAATGTTATCAATTATTTCCAATTACACTTACAAGATCTGGAGCTCTAGAGTCTGAATATTTAGACCAATCCTTTAAAAACTCTATATTGCTCAGACGTTTTAAATCCCTTTGCCTTATGTAAAAAGTTTTATTCCATTTGTCGCATACTTCTTGCCAATTGGAGCTATCTCTATTGAGAGACGTTTTTAAAGCTAAAGCAATGGATTCGTCTATTTCTACACCTTGATAATTTTTTTCGTCATTATTCAGTTTCGTAACAGGTTGCTCTGCCTTTTTTAAACGTTTTGGTGGTCGCTCTTTAGCCAGTCTTGGACTTTATTGGAATTTGAAATGGTTTCATCGTCAATTCCAAACTACAATAAAAGGAATAATTAAAAATATACTTTTTAAGACATATGGAAATTATAAAACTCTTACTTCCTTTTTACGCCACAAAAATAATTTCCCTGAATTCTATTCAAAGTTCCAAATGTGGAATTGCTTCTTTAAGATCGTCTTTTTGAATATATTACAAACTTTTATATGTCACATTAGCAGCTATATGAAATAAAAACATAATAATCATAGAAGGCTTAAAGATATATCTAAACGTAATTACTTACGCTGTAATATCGGAAATAGTTCCATTAGATTAAAATCATTTTAAAACATTTTCCTTTAAACTCATGTTTTAGCATTTTTAAATTGAAGTTGAAAATTTTTTGATTTACAGCTGTCATTGTTAATACGAAATTGATTATGAAACCAAAAAAGTTTGTTCTTAATCCAATGTTGAACGTTTTCAATTTAACAAAAATATTTTTATTTTAGAGAAAAATACAAATATCAAAAGTGTTTATTGTTCATTTAATGTGGTTTTTCATACTATCAAAGCTGTTTAATGTTGAATTAACGTGGTAAACCATAAAGTTGATAAATTTTTATTTCAACAACGATTATCTTCGATTTTAAAATGCGACTTTTCTCTGGGTGTACCCTACACTACTTAATGTATACCGATCGACTCAGATTTAACGAAACATATTTCGCCACAAATGTCGGTCCATAATTGGTCAGAGCTCCCATATAAAGACCACATCCGAAAAAGTCATTAATCTTTATATATATCTCATATATCGGTACCGACTGAAATATATATCATTTACATATACACAAAATTCACTTCACAAAATTTTGTGAATTTCGGTCCATAATAAAAGTATACAACTCCATCACTCATTTAAATACATATGGGATAATTTTAAATGTTGGAAGAGCTCCCAAAAAGCGAAAAAGAAACAAAAGAGAAGATCAAACTATAAAAAGAAACTCTCAAGCTGATCCATTTAAAACTTTCGGGCAAATACAGGGTAAATAATCACCTAGAAAAATAATACGGAGGCTTAACGATGTTTCACCTAGTGACAGCATCGCACAACGCAATACTTTTGTTTTGAAAATCAAGGCAAACTTGTAAAGGAAAATTTGAATTAACCGATAAGTTTTTTTTTGGTAAAAACGCACTTTGGAGTAATGAAACACAGTTTTGCCACTGGGAATCATTTAAACATTCAAAGTATGTATACCATGAAAACAATTAAAGACGGCGGTGGTAATGTAATGGTTTGGACCGATGGCCAGAATTTCTGCAACAATGGATCAACATTAATATAAAAATATTTTAGAAAATACAATGATACCATTCGCTGAAGAAAATGTGCCGCTACTATGGAATTTTGTGCACGACAATGATCCCAAACACACTTAACGACTGTCTTTAGAGGAACAAAGCATACATGTTTTAAAATGGCCAGCACAGCACAGTCCCCTGGTCACAATTCAATTGAGAACTTGTAAAGCGAAGTGGAGAAAAGTTTAGAAGGGAAAAACAAGAAAACTTAAAGTGAATTGTGAGAATTGAGATTGCCTGGAAAGCTATACCCATTCAACTTTGCAGGCATTTGGTCGAAAGTCGTATACCATATAGAAGTCATGTAATAAAAAAAATATTGTCATGTAATAAATAAATATTGAAGGTAAATACATATGTATATAATAATTTGACGAAAATTTGAAAGTCATGTTATGGTGAATGTTTTAATTATTTGTCCAACCACATTAACGATTTTCTTTAATTTTTTTTATCCCGTTTTTATGATGAATTTTACCACTGATATACGTAGAAGCGGTACCATGTCTGTTTTCCCAAACTCAATCATTTATGATTCAGATAGGAAAATTTTAAGAATCTACTATATAAATATTCCAATATACTTGTATGCGAATTTCAGCATTTCGGATATTTTTCTAACCTGAACCATTTTTAATGGTCCACCCAATTTTTACGCGCATATTCATATGGCCATCAATATTTGAGAAGTTTAGAAGGCAATTTAATTTATATCGGAGGCACGACGCCCACTATTTGTGGTCTGACTATTTTCGCTCTAAATAATCATATTGACTCTAAAGTAAATATTACAAAATTTAAAGATTCTAGATGATATGTTTTCTCAAATTTTTAGTATTTACATTACGTTAGAGGTACCACGCCCACCATTTCAAGTTCGCCGATTTGTTCATATGACTGTTAATACTTATTTTGTACGCGGGCGTGGTACTTTGCCTACTTGCTATTTTAAAACAAAATGCACCGCAGTGGTGTTTGTGGTTAGAACGCAATGAATTCTGATAAGAGAAAGTGGGATTTCTCGAAACATATGTAAATTCAACAACCCAGGTTCGAATACCAGTCAAGAAAAATTATCAAAAAAAAAATTTTTAATAATAAAATTTTTCAACTTGTAATTCAGTAAAAATAATTTAATGAAAATTAAATTTAATGAACTCAAGCCTGACTAAAATTATCAAGAAGTAAAAATGCGGATTATATTTCCTTTCAATTATTGAAAGACTTTGTTTGAAAATAAGAGATATGCAGCCATGTCACAGAATTTAATTCTGTTCGGAAGTGGAATTAATTCCGTATTTTGCTTCTATAGAAAAAGTAAAACGAAACTTTTTTCGGAATATATTGAGAGCAACTGAGAGAGTAAATTTTACTGCTCCAATTTGTTCTCAAAATAAAAGTTTTTTTGTCTTAATTTAAGTAAAAAAGTCTTAATTTTCGCTTTAAGAGTTATCTTCTTGATGTAAGAACAAATTGGACTTAAAGTAAGAATTTATTACTCAATAAAATATAAAAAACGATTTTGAGAGCTTTTGAGAGAGTAAGTTTAACTTCGCTCATTTCTTCTCTCGAATTGATTTAAGATTTTTTTACTTAATTTAAGTAAAATAAGTCTTAGTTTTCGTTTTAAGATATATCTTCTTGGTTTAAAAACAAATTTGACTTAATTTAAGAGTTTTTTACTTAAATCAAGAACACTATTCTCGTTTTAAGAAAATCTGTGCTTGATTTGTCAAATCAATCCCGATTTGTACTTATTTTAAGTATGAAATAGTAAAAACGTACTTGAAAATTTCAGGCCAAAACTGAGAAAAATAAACTTAATTTTAGAATGCCATTTTTCTTTCTGTGTAGTAATTGCATTTCAAGTTACGAGCTTTAGCGGTTTGGGCTGTGCAATGTATGAATGAATCAGACAGTCAGTCAGTCAGTCACTCAGTCATGTTACTCTTTTATACATGTATATAGATATAGAAAACAACTTCATGTTTCATGTATAAATGATGACGATAATCCATCCTTTGTTTGTTTAGTAATTAAAGTATTAAATTAATATTGAGTAACAATAAGGATTTTACCAAACATTTCTATGATTTCTACTAAACAAATAGAATTTTATTTGTAAAACATACAATTGAACGAATGCAAATAAATATTATTGCAATTTAACACTTTATAGCACGCTGATGCGATTGAAAGCAAAATAAACATGTTTACGAAAGAAAAAAGTTTAAATAAATGCCAGTGGGTTGTAATTATTTCTAGAATAGAAAATTAATTAATTTTTCTAGTGAAGTATTTTTAAGTTCTAGAATAAGTTATTAAAGAGATTATTATTGATTTTATAAACCTAATTACTTAAAAAACTTTTTAAAAATATCATGTTTTTCTTTATTAAATCCTACATACATATACTTAAATTTGGAGATCACGCGTTTTCGTAACGTTATTCTCAGAATCGCTAAAGATCCATTTCATTCACAATCATTTAGATTTTTTCCCGGATGAATTAGGAGCTTGTAGCGATGGGCGCATATGCTTGGCGAATACTGTTGGTCTATTTGTCGCGATACTGACACAAATGCTTATAAACGCAAAAATAAAAGGCCTGAGTTTCTTTAAAAGCATTGAAGTTTTTAATTTTAATATAACAAAATTAATAAAAAATTCGGTTTTTTAACGAACTGAAACCTTTACAAAAAAACCGATAACCATTTTTTCGAAAAAAAAAAAAAATATAGAGGAAAATCTGAGAATTGATAAAAATCTATTTTTAAAAAAATTTGATGTGATACAGACATTTCCACGAGTCTGCCTAAAAAAATTCAGCTCGGTTGGATAACAGAAAAAGGGTTAAAAATCGATCCAAAGTCTTTCACACAGGCGGACACTACGAGCTTTATACGTGTACATTAAAATTGCCGATACACGTGTATTTTTATTTTTTCTCCCCCTTCCGAAAAAGTATATTTGGTTCATAGGACTTAACAAAAGCTCGTTTTTGTAACGTGGTGTAAGGATTGTTAAATAATTTGTTGTACTACATTTTCTGATGGTCGGCCCATAATTCGTCATAGCTGCTATATAAGCACCATTTCCGAAAATAACTTAATCCGTTATCGAACCAAGTTTTATACAGATCAGACATTTTAATCCAGAAATCATGCTAATATTGGTTATGCGCCAATTATGCTATTATGCTGATTTTGTAGCTGTCAGTCAATAATTGGCAATAGCTCCCGAATGAAGTATAGTTCCTAGTATAACAACGTTATTGAGATGAATTTCAACCAAAATAACCCTAAAATACATAAAAATCGCGTTACTGGATACTGGATTTAGAAGATATCAGTCCATAATTGGTCCGTTTCTAATATGCCACCCAGATATTTCTTGTAAATAAAGTCTTTGAGATCAATTTCAACCAAAAGAAGCCTCACTTCATAATCTTACCCTTTTTTATATAGCCTGTTTCTTGTAGAGAATATTTTTTTTTGGTTTTATAAAATATTTATTTATTGCATCTTCATTAAAAACGAACTAACAATAAGTTATTCAAATCTTATATCTAAAAAATATTAATTATTTAGTCCAGCCAGTGCCGGACGAAAATTGTTTGACCATCATATATTTTATTTAGTTGGCATTCTTCCTTCTTGTTTTTGGTTCTGATCCGCTGTATTTCTTAGTCGAATATAGTCACTATTGCGGGCTAATGGGTTTCAAGCTTTTTAAGTGTTTCTCTGCTTTTTTGGATCTCAAAGACACGTTTAGGTCTTTATGGATATTCGAATTTTTTATTTACCAGGAGGCAATTGTGATCATTCATAGCAACTTGTTTTGGCGTCTTTGAATTCTGTACATTTGAAGCTGGGGCTATTCCCCATAGTTGTAAAGCAAGAGTTTGCAATTTAAACTTAGCTTAGAGTTTCTTCCAGTGAGCCAATTAATTTGGATTAATTTCATTTGAGTCAATTTTGCAATGTAAAAGTTATGTGTGTGCATTTCTGCTCATTAACTTGTATCCTCCATTGCTTTAACCAGTTTTCTAATTCAGATATATGATTTTGTAAGTAGCGCGATGTTTTTTGAGGGTTTTCATGAATGCTTAGAACAGCAGTATCATCAGCAAATGTTGATGTGTTAGAACGACTGTTTGTTGGCATATCAGATGTGTATATCAAGAATAAGAATATAAAGGTCCAAGGATGCTTCCTTGAGGTACTTCTGCTTCAATAGGTTGTGCGGAGCTTAATAAATCTCCTTTTTTAAGCTTAAATGTTCGACCAGTTAAGTAGCTCTCCAATAGCTTACATATGTGTGTTTACATAAAATATAACTGTCACGATCCGCACATATTAATGGCCGCTGCCACTCGCACGATTCGTGTGCTCATCCATTAGTCACACTGGTAACTAACAAATTTCTCAGTTTCAGCTTGTATATAAGACCATCATGCCACACTTTATCAAACGCTTGAGAAATGTCAATAAAAAGAGCGGAACAATTTTTTTTCTTCATATGTTTTTTTGATTATATTGACAAGTCTATGGGTTTGTTCGATAGTAATGTGTTTTCTTCTAAATCCAAATTGATGATTCGGAATACAATTGTTTTCACTTATAATCGGGTATAACTTTTTCATGAGCATTTTGTCCGATATATTTGACAATAGGCTCTAAATGATTCTACCTTTGTGTGATCTTTTCCTGGGTTTAGTTTCATGGTAAATAGTAAAACCTTCCATTCTGGTGGATAATATTCAAGGCGTAATATAGCGTTAAAAATTAAAAGTATTATTTTTATTGCAATCCGGGGTAGCCACATAAGCATCTTGTTACTGATTTTGAAAATACCGTGTGCTTTTGTAGAGTTTAAGTTGATAATAGTCTTTTCAATCTCTCGAATTTAAAAACTTAGGGGTACAACTGCTCCGAAGTGGTGTGTGACTGGTGGCAAGTGAATTGTTTCATTTGATGTGTTTTTTAAAATGATTAACAAATGAAAATTCTAAAGTATCAAAGGATAATGCAAATGATAGGCCATACTTTTAAAATCGATTTGCTATATTGGATAATGACATATCTGATAGCCACCCCCACCAATATACATGAGAGAGCAAAACTCCAGCAAACTAGTTAAGGATTTAATTTCGGCAATTGGTGAAAATTCATTTTTTGTGGTCCCATTCAAGAGAGGTAATATCAATGAGATCAAAATTCAGGTTAATCATGAAAATGATTATCGTAAAATTTCAACTAAGTTTGAAACCCGTAAAAAAATTTCTATACCTATCAACTAAAAATTAGTAGTTTTTATTAAGGGTAACGACTGCTGTGTACAACTTTAACACTTTAACGCTTTAAGATAACGAACATGATAAACGTTAAAAATTGTAAAAAAACCTCCAACCACTTTTACGAGTAGAATTGTAATCTGGCCATGTTAACTTCAACAAAGGTGAAATATATCCAATTTATGATCTGAGGTATTTATTGCATCGAAGAATAATGGTAGAAGAACCATACAAACGATCTGGCCCCGTCCAAATGTTTAAACTGTTGTAAGTTGCTACCAGTTTGCGTTGCATGTGATGAAATACATTGTTGATCTCAGTGTGGTAAGCCAAAAGATGATTCGAACATGCAAATATGTAGTAATTGTTGTGGCAAACTATACAGGTTGTCCAATATATTCTATTGTAAAGCGCTCTTTAACACGATACAAGTACCGAACCTTCGAAACGTAACTTACCCACAATATGAGGAGTCGACAACCAAAAATATATCCTACGCTAATGTTCTAAAAACCAAAGAAATTCTTCAGACTACCGCTACCCAATAATTATGTTATCATGGAGCCAAACAAGTGATTTGCGAAAGTGCAGTTTCAAACGAAATAGCTTTAAGCAGCAGTAACGTCTAAAAACATTTTCAATAAAAAATATGTAAATAAAAAGACATATTGACAGCTTTGAGAAAACGATAACAAAGAGTTTTTTTTTGAAAGTTGCGTTAACTGAATCAACAATGCAAATAGTTTACGTGTTGAGTTGCATTTATCGAGGGTTGCATTAAGCGAGGTGGCACTGTACTTTATTTTAGAATCTCTATTACCTATATGTACAAATCAAAAGCGAGGGAAAATTAGAGAATCTCCATTGAGAGCAATACAAATAAAATCTATAATCTATTCTGGCGACAGTGTGGTCAGTTACAAGTTGATTTTTTGTTTGTCATAAAAAATGTCGACAGTGGTTATGGTTCCAATCAGTAATCAGTCTATAATCTAACGGAAGCAATCGAGAGCAGTGTTGCCACCAAGGGTATTATAAATTACACATAGCTTATTTCTAAATTAAAAAAAAAAATTACTCGTGTAAATTAAATGCAGGACAATTTACCTAAAGCCAATATGTATGGACCATATATGAACACCTTTTGGAGCAGTGACCAACTATCTTACATATATTTAGCAATTGCAGTGAACATAATTTTGTCAGATCGATGTTCTTAAAGACCTATTAAAAATAAAACCAAAGAAGTTTAAATATTAATTTTTAACATATTCCTTTATGTAAAAAATATTCATATATACAAGAATATTGTCAGTTTCGCTCCAATTTCTTTATTACATGACGTGGCAACACTGATCGAGAATGTACTACTTTGCGAATGTATGCAAAGTCAAAGTATAGGTATACAATAGATGATGTAAATTGATAATGCATTTCGTAACAATATTGAAAACCGTATGATGAAATATACCAATGGAGTAAAATTTTGTTAAAATCGGTCCAATATTTCTATTTAATTATTTTGTAACTGCACAGTGGGGCAAATCACAAAATAAATGATAATAAATTTAACTGTAACTTCTAAATTTTGTTGAAACTTTCGAACTTCAATGCAGAAGTTAAAGTAACAGAATATTATCTTGAGTTTGAAGTAAATCTTGTTTACAGTCCTTTATTTTTGCTTTATGATAAGAAGAGACTATATTTAAAACTTAAAATATTATATACAAGAGATAACATAGTATTAAAAGAATAATTTTTATTTATCTTTCTCAGAAATAAAGAAAATTATTAAATTTTTAAATCACCTTTTCCAATAGATACCTAACTTTTGTCTGCGGTAGTGGCGTATGTGCTTTACAGGTTTACTTCAAAAGATAATTCGCTGAAAATGCAGCACATCTCTATTGACGTTCTAAGTTTTAAACAACCAGTAGTAATAAGACATTATAGAGACTTTGAAATATTAAAAGTGAAATACATTGATAAGAACTAATTTATTACGAGTTTTTATAGGAAATAGTGTTAGCGTCTTTAAAATAAGAGTTTGATTTTGTTTGCATTCATATATCTGGATGCAAAGGATTATTTGCTTTAGTTACAGTCAAAATTAGACAGAAAGATCTGATTAAAATAGGATGTCGTTAATGTATGGCGATTTGAGTTGATTGAAAAATAAAACAGAGAATTTAAAATTGTAATCAATTGTAATACTTTTGTCGCCTTAAGCATTAAACACATTCGAGACAGCAGGCTACCGACTATAATATGTCAAAAATAAAATACACACGTTTATATGCGAGTAATTATATTGACGACAGCAGGCAACACAACTGCAGGTTGTTGTTCATGCTGATTTTTCGTCGCTATCAAGTTAAACTAATTTCTATTTTTATTGGCTAGAAAACAAAACAATTAAGAAAGTATAGTCGGGCAAGCCCGACCATATAATACCCTACACCCAGTATATCAATAAAACAGATTTTCAGATATGGGCGCTATATGGGAGATATTACCTTTTATGGACCGATCATCCAAAAATTTAGTGCCATGACTTCCGTGAATATAAAAATTATGTGTGTTAAACTTTATCTCGATATAAATACGTTTAAAAGATTTATGGAGGTTAAAGTTAATTACGAAGAGGGTCTTATATGGGAGTTTTGACTATTTATGAACTGACTATTATAAAATTAAATGTCAGCCTATTTGGACATAAGAAACTCATTTTTGTTAAATTTTACTCCGATAACAACATTTTTAAGAAAGTTATGCTCTTTTAGTTGATTTTTGGAAGTGGGGGTTATATGGGAGCTACGACCAATTATAGACCGATCTTCACGAAATTTGTAGATGTGATTTAGCTTTATTTACTTCTCATCTGTGGTAAATTTTGTTTGCATACTTGCATAATTAAAAGATTTATGACCGGTAAACCTTAATTTCGGGAGGACATTTGTATGGGGGCCAGGTGAAATAATGGACCGATTTCCACCAGTTTCAAGCCCATCCATCCTTGGGCCGAAAAAATATGACGTACCAAATTTTATCGAAATATCTTCAAAATTGCAACCTGTACTCTGCACACAAACTTGACATGGACAGCCAGCCAGCTAGACGGACAGACGGACATCGTTAAATCGACTCAGAAAGTGATTCTGAGCCGATCGGTATACTTTAAGGTGGGCGTTGGACCAATATTTATGGGCGTTACAAACATCAGCGCAAATCCACTATTGTGGTGTAGGGTATAAACAGTGTTGATCATATAATGAAATGTGCAAAGCAAATTAGTGCTTAGGAAATTTTTTTTGTAAAATAAAAAGTTAATATTAAAATGTTATGATCATTTATGTATCAAGAGTAGTTAAATGTATTAATAATATTATATTATTAAAAAATTTTCAAATACTCGCAAGAGGAATAATTCTCATTTAATATAATATTATATTAATAATATTATATTTTATATTAATAAAAATGAGTGAAGTTAATTAGCATGTCTGGAATCATGTGCATATGTTTTTCATATTTTATAAATTAAACGCTACTTGGAAAAAATAAAAGCCTAAGTGGCGCCACTGAAATATAAATGGATTACTGCAACAGCTGTTTATATTTTCGTTGTTTTGTTTGATTAACGTTTGTAAGTTTTTTATTGTTTAAAGATTTATTATTTTGAATGTTTTTATTTACTTTTTTGTTGTATTTTAGTAATAGCTTCTGTAAAAACAACAAAATTTTCTTCAGCCATTATGTTATTTAAAAAATTCTAAGAACAAATTTATTTTTTATTAAAATGTCAGATTTCGGGATCAGCTGCTGAATATGTAGCTGTCGTTTTAAAAATAATTACTTAGCTGGCTACAGGGCGTCATAAGTACCCAGCGGCATTTGTACTCGTATAGTCGTGCAGCCTGCTGTCTCGAATGTGTTTAAGGCTTTAATCATCAATTTTAAACATTGTATTTATTGTGTGCCTAAAACACATCCTTTCTTAAAATAATTTTGTTTTGTCTGAGTCTTAAAAACCCGAAGTTTTTAGACAATTTTTAAGATATTAAAGGGATTAAAAAATATACAAAACTATCATGGTAATTAAAACTATTTTTTTATTAACAAATTAAACTGTTCGCCAACAATAATTAGCTTAGAATATTAAATTAGGCAAATGTGTTAAAAGTATTTCCAAATATAAACTATTAAGAATAAAATTATTTGATGAAAGAAAACACTTTATGTGGCAATTAGTTGGAATCGGTTTTTGCACCAAAAACTTTTCACTTTTCTGTTACATGTAGATTAGTTATTTTTTTTTATTTTTATCACAATATCAAATATATTAATCAGCGTAACGAACTTGATGTTGTCACAAAATATAACAAAAGTTAAACAAATTTTTTTAATTATAATAACCGATACATAAAACCGATGTGTCAAATTATTTGAAAATATAAAATATGCGTAACCGGTTTGCTTTTCAAACACAAAAAACCGGTTGATCGACTTCCGGATTTTTAATACTCCACTCGTTACTCTTTGAAATTAAAAAATGGAGTACAAATACGAGTATTAGTTTATTTGATTTTTTTCAATAATTTAGATTTAGAAAGATTATCCAAGTTATAAAGGAAAACACCACAAAACTTCAAGGTATATTCCTACAATTAATGCGATATCGACAAAAAACTTTAAGTGCTTACATTTTAGACTGAGAATGTTATAGATTATACGTACATACATACATACATACATACATACATACATACATACATACATACATACATACATACATACATACATACATACATACATACATACATACATACATACATACATACATACATACATACATACATACATACATACATACACATATACTCGTATGTATAGTTGTGATTTTATTATGTACTACGTATAAAAGATTTGTGTACGAAGAAAAATTTAAAAACAAACAAAACAAGTTAAGCTAGATTTACACGATTGAAATTTTCTTCAAAATTGCTCTTCAAAATGCGTCATACTCGTGTAAACAGTTGTTAATAGTTAGTTATTAAATAAATAAATTTTTAAGAAATTTTGCTGTTTACACGAGTTTGAAGCATTTTGAAGAAAATTTCAATCGTGTAAATCTAGCTTTAGAGTGCTATATTCGGCTGTGCTGAATCTTAAATACCCTCCATCTAAACGTTATAAGAAATACAAAAACAACACTTGTTATATGACTAGATTATCTTATTCTGTGTTTTCTATTCTTTCTTAGTGCAACTTTTATTAGTATTTTATATATTGTTTGAAATTTTACAACCAACATAATTTATGTTAAATAATTTGAAATTTTGTCTAATTTTTTTTAATTTATTTTTATTATTAAATCTTTCTTATCGAAATTTACAATAAGTATTCAAATCTTAATTCTACTTGTTGTTTATTAGTTGTTATCAATATAACCACTAACTGCTGTATTCAAATTTTAAAAATATTTTCTAGTTAGGCTCAAAGTATCGGTTCTTTTTAGCCTCTGGTAACTTTCGAACTGAAGCAGACCCCGAGCGAGGAATATTTTTTAATTTCCTCCTAGATATTGGGGACGTTGAGATCTCTGTGGACAATATCATTACTTATATACCATGGGGCGCAGACAATTTGACATAATATTCTAGACAGTCTTCTTTGAAGCTTTTGGATGTTAGATGCGCATGCAGTACCCCATAATTGGATGCCATATGTCCATATTGGTTTTATGATGGACTTGTATAAGAGAATTTTGTTGTCTAAAGACACGTGAGTTTCGACCGAGAAGCCAATGTAGTTGAGCTGCTTTAAGTTTCATAGCCGTTTTTTTCGCTTCAATATAACGAGACCAGGTCAAGCGTCTATCTATATGAATTCCCAACACGATTTTCTACCGGAACAGTGATATTATTTATTGTTACAGTGAGCACATTTAGCCGGGTCAACTTTTATTCTCCATTTTTCTAGCCAGGCCTCTAGTTCATTGATGTGGGACTGCAGATTTTGCGATGCGGCTTTTGGGTCATGGTTGACGCTAATAAATGCTGTGTCGTCTGCAAATGTAGAGGTATGCGTGCTCAGGTTTGTTGGCATATCTGCTGTGTATATTATATATAGAAGCGGTGCTAATATGCTGCCTTGGGGGACACCAGCAGTAATTTTCTTGAGGGGGGAGTATTTATCTTGCGACCTTACCATGAATGTTCTGCCTGTTAGATAGCTCTCCAGAAGCTTGTAAGTGTTTTGAGGAAGCATTTGTGTTATATTGATGATTATCCCATTTGTCAAATGCTTGGGAAATGTCTATAAACAGGGCTGAACAGTATTGCTTTTTCTCAAACGCCGATCTAATTACGGTGACAATTCTATGCACTTGTTCTATTGTACCATGTTTCGCTCTGAATCCGAATTGGTGATCCGGGATGATGTTGTGTTATACTTGAAACGAATATTTTTTTCGAAAAGCTTCGATAGGATTTATAATAAGCTTATCGGTCTGTACGACGCAACCTGGCTAGCATCTTTTCTTGGCTTGGGAATCATAATAATTATAGACCTCTTCCATGAGAATGGGAAGTATCCGACTCTTAATAACGCGTTAAAAATGAGCAGCATAATTCTAGAAGCAGACGATGGTAAGTTTCTTATCAGGTCCAGGAGATTTTCTAATATTCACTTTTTCTATTACAGATTTTACTTGAGTTATGTTAAATTTTATTGAAATGATTGGACGACAGAAACATGTATGTGCATCATGTGGTGTGAAAACTTTCTCAAGGTGGCCCGCGAAAGCGTTTAATTTTTCATTTGTGTTTTTGGCCCAAGTGCGGTTTTCCAGTCTTAATGGAGATTCTAGGGTTATAGGGCATTTCATATGCCGTACAGCCTTCCATAAATTGTAATTGGAGTTGTTTGTGGCATCTAGGCTGTTTAGATAGCCTTCTATGGCAGACTCGTGGTTCTGTCTCAATTTGTTGCGAAGAGTTGTCAGGCATAATTGTAGTTGGGTCTTAGTGGTTGGGGAACGACTGTTTTGCCATTGTCTTCTTAACTTCCTTTTTTCTCTGATCAGGGTCTCTATATCTGTCGATGTATTGTAAGGAGCACGTTTAATTGTCCGCTTGATTGCGGTTGCATTTCTTGCTGCAGAATCCAAGACTTCTGTAAGTCGGTCGACAGCTATTTGGATGTCAGATGAATATTTTCACCATTTTTAATTGATTTAATTACCAATTCTCATCATGGGCCAATATTCTTGAATTTTGGAACAGAGAATTTTATGCATATGCGGATATTCCACGTTGACTTTAAACATGACAATAGTACATTTAAGTTATATATTAGTATTAACGTGAATTTTGGAAGTGGACCTTATACGGGGGATATGATCAAATATGAACCAAAGTTTTCAAAATTTTGTGAAATGATTTTTGTGTATATGTAAATGATCTATATAAAATTTTGAGTCGGTACCGATATTTATAAGATATACATATATAAAGATTAATGACTTTTTTGGATGTGGTCCTTATATGGCCAATTATGGACCAACCACCACAAAATTGAGTACAACAATTTATTTACCTGTAAGGATTATTTATGTCAAATTTAAAGCTGTTAATAATATTTATATCAGTTTTATACGTATTTAAGTGAATTTTGGAATTGGACAAAATTCGTTTGCGATTCTTTTTACATGGCACCTATTTTTGCCGAATTTTGTAATAATATTCCGATTTTACAAGCATTTATTTATCATTAAGTTATATTTCGGGAGGATATTTGTATGGGAGTTATGAGAAATCATGACCATTACTTAAGCCTACAAAAACTCAACAATCTTTTCCTGCAGAAATTCTAAACCTAATACGGAAAAAAGGAAAAATTAGGAAAAAATGGCAAACTACCAGATTTCCACCTCTAAAAACAGAATTGAATAGTTTAACTAAGCTTCTGCAAGAAAAGTACGAGAATATAAAAACCAAAACTATAACATAAAATTGCAAAACTTATCGTTAGAGAAAATAAATGATTACTCATTATGGAAAGGACAGCCTGTCTAAAACTTCCCACTCTTCATAACCTCCCAATCAAAAAACAAAATAACTCATGGGCTAAGAGCGACGCTGAAAAGGCTGAGGAATTTGCACAGCACTTATTTAATACCTTCCAGCCCTATGATATGAGAGATTTTAATATGCCCACTATAATCCAAGAGTCTGAGGATATTCAACCAATTTCCATAACAGAAACGATTCAAGAGATATCAAATTTGAAGTCAAGAAAAAGTCCTAGTTTCGATCTTATTACTGCTGAAGTCCTTAAAAATTTACCACATAAAGCCCTGCTTAGTATTACCGCCATAATGAATGCATGTTTAAGCCACAGATATTTTCCGTTAGCTTGGAAAGTTTCTGACGTAATAATGATAAGTAAACCTGGTAAAAATGCAAATGAAGTTTCGTCCTATAGGCCGATTTCTTTGCTACCTGTAATGGGAAAACTGTTCGAAAAACTCTGCTCTAATAGACTAAAACAAATAATTTCAACTAAGCAATTAATACCTTTCCATCAATTCGGCTTTAGAAAAAAGCATTCTACGAGAGACCAAGTGCATCGAATTACCCACACAATAGAAGAAGCTCTGGAAAAAAAGAAAGAATATTCAGCTATATTCTTGGATGTTGCACAGGCCTTCGACAAGGTATGGCACAAAGGGTTACAATACAAACTGAGAACAAAACTACCTGCACAATATACTAACTTACTAAAATCCTACATGGAAGATCGTCGTTTTAGAAGTAAACAGAGGAAAGAAATTGGAGCAGGTGTAGTAGTATACTCGGCCCTCTTTTGTATCTATTATATACGTCAGATATTCCTACTCCTATAAACGACAACATAATAGCAACTTTTGCGGATGACACTTGTATCCTGTCAGTTGGTGATAACGAAGTGGAGTCTTCCACTAAGCTACAATCCTCTATAAATATATTGTTAAAATGGACGAATAAATGGAAAATTAAATTAAATGAGAGTAAATCAGTCCATGTCGATTTTACATACAAATCAATAAGATACAAACCCGTAAAAATATCGAACTCTATAGTCCATATGCTAACCATGCTAAGTATCTTGGAATGACGCTTGATGCAAAACTAAAATGGAAAGAACATATAAAAATAAAAGAGACAGAACTTAATATAAAATTCAACAAACTTAAATGGATTATTGGCAGAAATTCTCCAGTTTCAATTCAAAATAAACTGCTTATCTACAGTCAAATGCTAAAGCCAGTATGGACTTACGAAGTTCAAATATGGGGCTGTGCCGCTGAAAACCAAATTAATGTTATTCAACGATTTCAAAATAAAGTACCTAAGAATATTGTTAACGCACCCTACTATATTAGAATAGAATTAATGATCTACACAGAGATCTTGGAGTTATGAAAATCTCAGATGTTATACAGAAATTTGCAGCTAATCACGCATATAAACTTCAGAGTCATGTTAATCCAGAAGCAGCCATATTATGTAATGATGAAATCTACTCAAGGAGAGTGAAGAGAACTAAGCCACAAGACCTGGTGGCTGTTATAGCATGAATTTTATTAAACAGAAAAATATTACTTGTTAGTCTAAGACTAGGTGTAATGAAATGGAATGTATATATGTATATCAATTCTAAATAAAAAAAAGAAAATGAACAGATTTAATAACCTTTACAAAATTTCGTAGTATTATCTGCAATATATTTAAAAAATTACAAAAAAAATATGTTGTGGAGTTTGCCTCACATTTTGTTCCATAACTCTGGTTCTAGTATACCAATTTTGCTGATTTACAATACCAACGTTACCTCTACAATAAGAAATATTTTTCTAGAAATTTTGTTTAGTTAAGTTGTGTAGTTTGGAGGTGAGAATGTTTTACACAGACGGAACGACATTAGGATTTAGAATTTCATAAGGATCAATGAAAGATATACTATATAAGATATATGTTGGGTCTTAGATGAATATTAAATAAGTTTCACACGGAATGACAAACGTAATAGACCCTCGTTCATCACTTATGGTGGTGGAGGGTAAAAAAAATGTGATTTTTTTTATATAAAATATTTGTTTAATGTTTGAAATTGATAACAAGCTGTTTAATTTAATGAAAACAAAATAATCACTTGCATTTCACATGTACATACATAGAGGAATATAATAGTATATAGTACATAGTGCATACATTCATACATATATAGAGATAGACATTAATGCATTTCTTTTTGTATCTTTATATTAATTATATTACGAACAACAACAATGGTTTCAAGAAAACACACTTATTTATACTCACTCACATAAACATATTTATAATATTTATTTACTACATACATATTTACAATATGACGACGATGTGTAGTTGAAATATTTCATTATCAGTAAAATGATGAGCTCCCTACATTTTACAGCAGTGGCCTTAGCGCTGGACAGAGGCGCTTTAGTTTTAAACGATTTGTTAAACTGTTCAGTTTTGATTCCATTTAAGAGTGATGTTCGGAAAAAGTCATTGAAACATCAGAATAAAAAAAGAATATTCTTTATAAAAAAGTGCAGTGCTATTGTAAACTCTCTTCATATATATTTGCTTAGTGCTTTTTCATTCTAAATTGATTTTTTCGTTCAATTTCGTTAAATTTCCATAACAATACCAAAGATTAAAAGTAATTAAAAAAAAAAAAAAAATGAATGTAATATTGAGGAAAACCTCACAAATATCAAATGCTATAAAAACATCTTATACAACAAATATTTGGAGAGCAGCCAGTATTCAGCCACCACGACAACCTGTAAGAAATGTAAAGATAAGAAAAGAAAAAGAACAAAGAAATCGAAAACAAGTGAAAATGTTGTACATACAACTTGAATTTATAACATCCTACAATTCATTGTTATTTTATTAATATTGAACTATAAATAAATACAAATTTTATATAAGTTCGAAACTACATTTTCAAATATGGTGTATGTTGCTTATGTAAATATATTTAAATACCAATCATTTACAATATGTAATTTACAATAAATTAATGATGTTTTCTTTTCTAAAATAAAATGTTACACCTTTATTATGTACATTTTTATAATGTTTACCCCAAATTTTAAAGATGTCGCATTTTTAATGGTCAGAATAGAACATAAAATCACGACAGTGTAACACTTTTTTTTTTATATATATATACAGCTGTTTTTGGGTTTTGTTTTTGTTAAAAAATAAGAAGCAGATAGCTCAAAAGTAGAAATACATACATACATATGTATATATTTATTAAAATTAATTTTATTTATCGAATATTTATTTGAAAGTGATGAGAAAATACACATTCATTAACAAAACAAATGTCAGCTGTTTTATCGTGCGATTTTCCCCCTTTCCCAAGAGTGTGAAATGTGCAACATTTTTTAAATTTATAGTGTGACATTTATAGAAAAGAACACACTACACTGTAGTAGTGTTGACATTTTTTCAGAAAAGAATACAAAAAACTTAAAAAAGGTGCGAAATGGGAAAAACGTGTAACATTTTTGCCAGAAAATAAAACGCCATAAGTGAACTTAAGAATTTTTATTTTCCGCTGGGTGTAGCATTGTTTAATCAATCATTTTTATTATTTATTAAAATACATATTTTTTGTATGTATAGAGAACAAATTACGATCTTTAGCTTGAATATAATTCAAAGGCTGTTGAAATTAATTCGTTGCTATTTAATTTATGTTCATTAACTTACGTAATACATACTGAATTTGAAAGCCAATTCTGAAAATATTTTATAAATAAAAGAGTAACGTGACTGACTGATTCATTTATCATCGCACAGCTAAAGCTAGAAACTTGAAATTCGGGTAATGGGTTTCTTTTACAAAATGTAGATCCACTAAGAAGAGATTTTTGGAAATTCGGTCGTTAAGGGGCACAAATGAGGCAAAAACGGGTACAACCAGCACCTCTATATCTCCAAAACAAATAAACTTAGAAATAATATTTTAAATGCGTCCGCCTTTAAGCAAAAAAAGAGCCGACAGGTGTCTGGTACTTTTTTGAAATTAAAAATTCAAGTGACCGTATGGGGTAAAAATAATCACCGTAGAACGCTTCGTTAACATGTATATCTCCTACATAAATAAACATAGAAAAAATATATTACATAAATGCATATGGCTCAGATCAATAACGACTAGAAATATTTTTGGTACTTTTTTGAAATTCGAATTCCTATGGCCTAAAAATTATACGGATACTTAATAGGTACTTTTTTTAAAATTATTTTTTTCACGGGTAAAAAAAGATAAAATATTCTTCCATCCATACAAAAAAGAACCCAGATCATGCTATTCATGACTCAAATAAAAACGTGTAAGATGAACCAAATTTCAGTACACTTATATTGGTACTTTTGTGAAATTCATGCCTAGTATTCTATTCTCGCAAACTATGCATCTGATCATGTGATTATCTCTAGCAAAGTTGTTGTGCATGAGCCCAGGAAGGTTTCTGAGTTGGTATGAACACGCCTACTCTAACGCCCACTTTTTTAATTAATTACAACGCCTGCCGGGAAGGCCAGACCGTTGGACCGATCTTAATAAAACTTTGACGGGATATAACCAAGACTCCGGCATGACTAAGAATACTTTTTTCGAACGCCTACTTTTTTTCAAAATGAACAAAATCAATAAAATTACTCAAAATGAATTGAATATTTGGTAATGTCTTTCTTTCAAATTAATTTTAATTGGTGGCGTACCAGTAACTTAAATAATATATTTATATAATTCACCTTTTATTGACAAATTGTACACAAATTATTGTATCTAAAAATTATTTGTTAAGGCCTAAAAATATTTTTTTTTTAATGTTGATCATATTTATGTAAGGGGGACGGACATCTTTTAATTTAATCTTGAATATCGATTTTTCTATTATCACAAAATTTTCAGCGACAATTACAGTAGTCTGACATACCTACAAAATATTACACATTATGATCAAAATATGTAAGAAGTTCAGACTGAACCATTTCAACTATTACGATTTACATATTTAAATATACCGTTCGGTAAATTTTTAAATGATCACTCGAAAGTGTTTGATAGAACAATATTTTTTAGGAATACCAATCAATGTCAAATATGGAAAAATTAATAATTGAAAATGATCAGCGGTCAGGAATAAAAGATAAGAAATCCCCGGACAAAGCCGGTTTCAAGAAGCTAGTACTTTATAAATTCATAAATTTATATTAAATAAAATGCCTTCAGTTCTACTACACACATACATATGTATATCATGTCAAATTTACTTCGATCGTTGTTACTACTTTTCCCATGTAAAGTTTACAGAGGTTGTCAATTCTTAGTATTTCTCAGTAACAGAATCTCAAGTCAAAGAAAACAAAATAGACTTGAATTTAACTACAAAATTGGGATAAAATAGCGATACACGAAACAATTTTGTAAAAATACAATTTTTAATGTCTTTCCGTGTTTATTAAGATTTCGCAGTTTCGGGGGTTTTATAATAATAATTCTGTTCTAGTTAGTTTGCACATCTAAACTCAGATCGTACGTTTTGCAAAATTCATCGTTGCATATTTTTTAAGACTGGTGGGTTGCAGTGGAATTTTTCGAAAATTGTTAGTGTTAATGAAATATTTACGTTCCAGTTTGTATAGAAAATACACAAATTCGTATTTAAAACGAAGCGTTATTTGCGACTAAAGTAAAATTTTATACACACTACCAAATCGAAGTATTGGTTGTAGAATCAAGAAGTATATATATTCTGGGTCCTTATAAAATTCTAAGACAATCTAGCCATGTCCGTCCGTCTGCTGAACAATTAAATTTTTCATAAACAACCTCGATATTTTTCAGATATTTTTTTGCTATTTTCTTCAAATATAATGCAGATAAAGCATACAATTTTACTTAATTTTTAGTATAAAAGGAAAAATTCTTGCTGGTCCACGATTTCTCATAAACTCCATACAAATGTCTTCCCGGATTATGGCTCCATGATACATAAATATCTATAGAAAAGCGGTATCCATACAATATTCCGCAAAAATAATTTTCATGCTATGACAAATCGAAAAATGATATGTTGTTTGCATTGGTCCATACTTTGACATATCCCCATATATAATCCAATTCCGAAAATCACTAAAATGTAAAAAAGTCTCTTAAAATGAGCACTATCAAGTTAAAGTTTTATACAAATAATCGGCCCATATTTAATCAATATTCGACACAAATAATTCACTTATATATAAAATCTAGATGAATCCGGTGTGCTTCGCTACCCTCCTTTGCGGTAAAGCCGTTAATCAACGTAGTAAAAAAGAAGGTACAGAAGTGTGCATGGTCAAAAATATTATCATGTAATAAGTAGTCCTGAGGCAAAGCTGTACGCTGTGAAAATTTAAGATCCTTTAACAGGTCCAGTCTCCAATATATTGCAAACAAAGGGGCGTGCTCTGCCCACTTTTCTTTTGGTACGTATTTCTATTCGTGCCAATACCATATATAGCAAATAATGTCGCTGTTGGGCAAACAATTTGGGTTTATGGGGTAGGCCACGCCCCTTTGTCCACTCACAACTTTATATAGTCAATAATTTATTATTTCGTAAGAATATTCTACTGTGAAAATTTAATGTCGATCGGTTAAGACTATAATACGATTTTAAATTTGCCTAAAAAGGGGCCCACTTTTCTCCTGGTACGTATTCCTAATTATACCAATACCATATGTACCAAATCAAAAAATGCCCAAAATATGGCGATTTAAATTTTTGGGTTATATGGACGGTGCCACTCCCGTTTGTCCAATCAAAACTTCATATAGCCTTTTATTCCTTCCAGAGTCAGAGTAACATGCTAGAGCCTCAAAAGTGAGTAAACACAACAAATTATATGATTTTTTTAAGATAATAAAAATCCTAAAATCTATCCATCGATTGAAATTTAAAAGTTTCGTTTTGTTGGATATTTGGTTGAGTAATAGATTCGGTTATGGAAAAATATTTAAGTTGAACTATAATGCTTTTCATAATCTTAAAAAAAATCAAAAAATTCACTGGTGCTTACACACTTTTGAAGCTGTGTGTAGATTGAAAGCAGATTGATTTGGGATTTGGTAATAAAAAAATATATGACTACCTTATCTGTATATAAAAAGTATGTATATAAAACTTTAGGTAAATACATATTACAAAAAAAGTATTTTGTATAGCAAACACTGTTAGTGGTATAAGTATCTGAATTAAAAAAAGGGGCGGTGAAGTGGGCGTGATTCATAGTTATATGGCGACGTTAACAGTATTAAGAGCAATATACTACCAAATAAAAAAAAATCCGTTGGAAGGAACAAATTTGTATAGAGAAAAAAAAGTTTAAAACTTTCAAACAAAATTTGGCGTGAAAAGGGGCGTGAAAGGTGGCGTGGCGTAAGAAATGTTTATTTCTACCTCGCCTGAAGTATATAATGATGTGTATACAATTTGAAGTAAATCTGTTAAGAACTATATGGGAGCAATTAAATAATTTAAAAAAAGTGGGCGTAAAAGTGGGCGTACTCAAAAAAAGTACCCTATTAATCATGCCAGACTACCAGTTAAATGCTGTGAAAATTTAAAAAATATCAGTCCAGAGGTTTGGTCTCCTATAAGGTACAAACAAAGAAATATGTAGATAGTCGTACTCAATTTTATGAATTTCCCGAACTCCAGGCTCTAGGGACGGGCGTCTTTGTCAATGCGTGTAGTCATATTAATGTTTTATAATTTAAGATGACTTGGATGCTTTCAATAATTTAGATTTCCGATTTTAACATCATTAGAAACTTGAAAAAATCAATTGTAACCAAATTGTAGTCAGGGTTTAATCCACTCCGCTATCAAGAATTATATACAGTCTTTAAGAAAATTTTGTCTAAAAGCACACTTCAGACCTTCTTTATTTTTAATGAATACGGCAGTTAGAATATAAATACTTTAAGCTAAGTTTAGACGATATGTTGAATCAACACATATATGCTGACAGCTATATGATTAAAATTAGCAGCAAATTCCTATGGCATATGTTAGATGTTTACACGATATATTGAAAGTAGCAAATTTTTTGATGTCAGCAAATGAAATGTCAACATAAGAGTTAGCATACAATTTTTGTGTTTATACGATATGTTGAATTGTATGTGGTGCTACATATGCTGAGTCGTATAAACATTTGGTTGTGAAATTATTCAGTTTGACAACATTTTTTAATTATTATTCAACTTCTGTATTATATGTGTAATTTTTGAAATAAAATTAAATAATAAAAATAATATCAATAAAAAAACATAAATGATGACGTGGGAGGAAATTGGTCTAGCTATTGCTTGTACAGTGCTGATTTTGGATGACGATAAAGTGGAATTAAAAGCAAAAAGACGCAGAGTTTGGCAAAAGTAATGGGTAGAACGACGAGAGGAAGAAAGTTATTGTGTAAAATTATACAAGGAATTGGTATAAAAAATAGAGCATATTTTATTGTAAAAAACAGCAATAATAATAAATAATAAAATATTGCAGAACTTACCAACAAAATCGAGCTAAATTATACACTAAATATGCAAATAATGCACGAAAACATGTAAACATTTATAATAATTTATTGTGTCGATTAATTTGAACAATGCCGCCGGCCACTATATTGCGTTTTGTGTTCTTGTGTGTGTATGTTTGTAGGTACATATGCAACAAGAAGTGTATTTACATAAAAAAACTATCGGCGGCTGGGCTTAAAGGTCGTGATACACTATCCTACACAATCGTACGATTCATTCACTGGAAAATCTGACCGATTTCTATCACACTCAAAAAAAAATCGCAACAAAGTATGTCATATGTGGCACACTAGTACACGTAAAAGATGCAAAAACATATGTTTTTGTTAATGTAAACAAACGCAGTTTTCCGCCATTCAAATAAATATTTGTCTTCAATATATGTGAATATAATAAATTGTATAAACTATACAAACAATTAAAAAATTTTAAATGTCTGTTCTTTAGATTATAATTTGTGATTTAAATAAATGAATACAACTCTGATCGGATAGACACTATCGCATATGCATATGAATTTGCCATATGCTGAAAAGCTTGCATACGCTTTTCAACAAATAACATATCTGTCAACATACGCATGAACATTTGTTAAACACTAATAATATGCTGTTTACACTATATGCTAAAATTACCAACATACGTTTGTTGGCATTGTTAAAAAAGTGTTAGCAAATGTTGTTAAACATACGTATGCTGAAAAAATTTTGCGTTTACACGATATGTAAGCACTTGTAACAAATTTTTCAGCATAAATATGCTGATTCAACATATCGTCTATACTTAGCTTTACATAGTTGCAAATGCATATTGTAATTCCGTGTGAAACGTGCTGCTTTTTGATAAAATCTTGATGTAACTTTGAAATATGTAGTATCACTGTAGCTTTGTTCTTCCACCTTACTATGGAATAATTTCTGTAGAAGTTCAAGTGATTCGCTTCCAACCCAAGCTCGTTTTATTTCATAATTTTGTATAGCATTTGCTCAGAAAATGTGGTTATAATTGTATTAAATACATCGACCAGTTATCCGTGGCTTAAGCAAAATATTTAAACGTTGCGACTGATGATTGAGGTTTGTATGATTGCTCTTCAGCGTTACATTTCTAAACATACACAAAAGATGTAATTACGGGTTTGACACAAATAAATTAAAAAATAAATAACAAAAATACGGTTTTTATTTTTTGGCTACGCCATCACGCGACAAGCATTCACACAAACAAGCAATTTATCTAGTAAATGGTTATGCCGGATATTAAAAATCATGATATGAAAAAGCGGAGTTACATGAAACAATGCATCCTAATATTAAGTGCATTCGTACACACACACATAATATGTACATATGTACAAGTATGTTCGCGAACATTTTGAAACGACTTCAGGATTATTTTAAAACATGTTTTGCTATTTTCTAAATTTAAATTTAAATAAAAATTTTTTTATTTTTTAAAGTTAAAATCGTTTATACAGTTAAAGAATAAATAAATTATAACAAACAAATACATGTCAATAAATATAATTAATTGCAATGGAAATCAGAAAATATACTATTAATATGTTCTTGGTGCTGGAGGTAATGTTTCGACAGAATCATCCAGCACATTATCGATAACAGGCCTGTATTTTATGGTGGTCTTTCCACCGCCATCACACCAAATTAGTAAATGTTTGCGCCAATGTTGATACAAGGGTTTTTTCTTTTGGCCCTCAATATCTTTGCTATAATCGTATTCATCAAGACGAACTTTGAAGTCTTCGCGGGAATGAGCACCTCTTGATTCCTTGCGATGTTCCATTGATGTGACAGTTACTATGGCATTTGTTAGTAGGTTCTGTAGCTCAAGTGTTTCCATTAGATCCGTATTCCAAATCATACTTCTATCTACAACTTTAACGTTACAGAATTCCTTGTAGGTTTCTTGAATTAGTTTACAACCCTCTAACAATAGTTTACCTTCGCGAAAAACAGCTGCATGCTTGGTCATGATTTTTTGCATTTTGGAGCGTATTGCGGCTGGTGGTATAGTGCCATTAATGTGGCGCAAGCTATCTAGCTTATCTATTGAATCTTCGCCAGTTGTTTGTTTCAGTGGAGGCAGTGGTTCGCCGGGTGTGTTATTCTCAGCGATAGCATCTGCACAAGCCTTGCCAAAGACCAGCAAATCCAACAGCGAATTAGCACCTAGTCTATTGGCTCCATGCACAGATGCACAAGAACATTCTCCACATGCGTACAGACCAGGTATAACAATGTCATTACCAGTGTCATCAATACTTATTACTTGACCTTTAAAGTTGGTGGGAATGCCACCCATATTATAATGCACAGTTGGTAATACTGGAACTGGTTCTTTAAGAACGTTCACATTGGCAAATATTTTAGCAGTAACAACTATTCCAGGAAGTCTTTTAAGTATAACGTCTTCTGGTAAATGGTGTAGTTGCAAGTGAACATGATCTTTTTCGGGGCCACATCCATTACCATTCAATACTTCGAGAGTCATAGCACGTGCTACAACATCGCGTGAAGCCAGATCTTTCGCTTGAGGAGCATAACGTTCCATAAAACGTTCTCCTTTAGAATTCAGAAAAAATCCACCTTCTCCACGAACGCCTTCTGTTATAAGACAACCGGATCCGTATATACCAGTGGGATGAAACTGTACGAACTCCATATCCTGTAGTGGCAAACCCTTTCGAGCTATCATTGCCGTACCATCTCCAGTACAGGTATGACCATCTGTTGTTGAAAAGTATGTGCGACCACTGCCACCTGTAGCAAGAACTGTGTTTGGGGCACGGAACCGGTATATCAGACCATTTTCTAGATTCCAAGCAATAATGCCACAGCATTTGCAATTTTCGAATAGCAAATCTAAAGCGAAACATTCTACAAAATACTGACAATCAAACGACAGCGATTGGCCATATAGTGTATGAATTAGGGCATGGCCAGTTCGATCACTAACAGCGCATGCTCTATGTGCCACACCGCCTTTACCGTATTCAAGTGTTTGGCCGCCGAAAGCTCGTTGATATATTTTACCATCAGTTGTTCGAGAGAATGGCATTCCCCAATTTTCTAACTCCATAACAGCTTGAGGTGCAGCTCTACACATGTAATGAATAGCATCTTGATCGCCCAGCCAATCGGATCCTTTAACAGTATCGTAAAAATGATATCGCCAGTCATCTTCTTCCATATTTCCTAAAGCAGCATTAATACCACCTTGGGCTGCTACTGTATGTGAACGTGTGGGAAAGAGTTTAGTTACCACAGCTGTCTTAAAACCATTCTTCGCTAAGCCCAAAGCCGCTCGCAATCCTGCTCCTCCGGCACCAACAACAATTGCATCAAAGCTATAATCGACCATTGGATAGTCTTTCCACAATTCTTTCTTTTTGCCGCTTTCTTTGCCAGTGTCGCTGGGTTTTGATGTTAAAAGTCGACGTTGTAGTAGAACATCAAAAATTGTATTTATTCCAGGAAGAAAACGCTTTCCACGTAACCATATTTGAGTAGTTGTTGCATTTTGGGAGAACAACATTTTATATTGTATTGTTTTTAAAAATTAAAACAAAATCTGGAAGAAATATGTACATATAAATTAAATATGTATGTATGACAAATTAATGACGTTTTTCTTTTAATCCACAAAGTATTACGTAGTATTATAAAAAAGTGTTACATGAAATACATTTTATATAGAAGCGTTGGTCATGTTTCACAATCTTCAGTTTTAGCTGAGCAGTTTTTATTCAATTCTCTTTTGAACTTGCCATTTCATTCACACACGTCAATTTTGTACCCCTCTTATTCTCTTTTCCCTTCTCATTCAAAAAGAATTGCCTTGACGAGAACTTAGTGAACTTAAGGTGGATTCACCCATTCGTTCTTAACAAAAATTTTGTTCGAACAATTTTTTTTTATATTGAATTTGACGTCTCTCTTTTTAAGAGAGAGAAAATATTTTTTACGAACTTGAATTGGTTTAATTTTATAATTTTTCTGGACAAAAGTGAATTGAGTTGCCAATAGGTTGCATTTTTTTCATACAAATAACAATGTCTTATGTATTTCCATGGTCATCAGCAAAAGCAACATTCTTTTTTTATTCATTTTGCATTTATATCTGTGATTTTGAATACAAAATACTTTAAAATAATTTAATATTTGTATTTTGACACTGAAAACCCAAAGCAAAATAAATCAATGGCCGCACTTGTAAAACTAAAAGATTTGTTTACATATGGCAGCTTTGATTTTTCAGAAAAATCGTTCGATATGAGTGAATCGTGTTGCAAAAAATTCTCAGTAAAAAAATTTTTCTCCACCTTTAGTGTCGTTAAAAATCGAACTTATGCAATCAATCAATTTTTTCAAAATCTAGTTGTTTTAGCGTCCATTATTAGATTAAAATTATCAACTAATCGAACTTTATGATAAAAATTAATTGAAGTTAGCAAAAAAAAAAAATCCGCTGCATTTCAATTATACTGATGTTTTGCAGTTTTTACATCGTGATACTTTTGTCCTGCCGTCATCTGACCAAATATATGAAATAATATGGAGATTCATGGGGAGTCATGTCTGTGCAAATTTATTTTTTAAATTGTAAACTGTTGGAATATTTCGGTTAACAAATGAATCCGCTCTTCTGTTTTTTATTATTTTAAATCCCATTACACAAAAATTGGTCGTATGATAGAAAATTGAAAATACTATCAAACTCTCTTGACGCTTCTTGAACGTTAAGTGATTTCTACATTCGTTATTTTTTTTTTTTCAATGAAATATTTAAGAAATGTCGTGGTAAAAACCGTTTTACTAAAGTTGAGTGCAATTGTATCAAATAAATAGTGTGCGCAAGAACTGGCAAATAAAAATGTGAAAATGTTATGAGTGTTTTGCTACAAGACAGTCATAACTCAAAAAACATAGTTTAGAGTAAAGTGCCTGTAAATGTTTTATGTTACTCTCTTGATAACTTTTATTAAAGTCATATTTGAAATCGTATTTGAATATGATTTAAAATTGTAATGTATTAAACTTAAATTTTTCAATAAGATACATATCCATAAAAACAGCAGCTTCTATTTTAATGCCAATGACTAGAAATCTGGCATAAACCGAAAATAGTATTCATGAATATTTTTAGTTATGACCCTCTTTCGCAAACCAGCGTAATGTTAACTTACATATTAACTTCAAATAAATATGTAAGTTTAAAAAGACCTATATTTACTATATTTATATTTTTTATTCTCACAATAAAAGATTTTGATATAACATAGTTTATTATACCCTCCACCACAACACGTAGTGAATAAGAGTAAATTAAATTTGTAATTCCGTGTGAAACTTTGTTAATATTCATCAACAAATCCTTATGTCCATTTGTGTATGCCCAGCTATGTCCATCCGTCCGTCTATGTAAAACACTCTCCCATACAAAATACACAACTTAACTTAACGAAATTTTCAGATTGATCTTTTATATTGTGTGGTATTAAAAATTAAAACAATCGATATAGTGGAGCCAGAGTTATCGACTAAAATGTGAGGCAACCTCCATAAAAATTGATATTTTTTTTTATCAATACCATGAAATTTTTTGTACGCGATATTTCTATGACAAAAGAAGAAACTGTGATGAAAATACTAAGAATCGGTCCATGATTTTTCATAGCGCCCATACAAATATCTTCCCGCAATATGGCTCAATGATACATAAATACATATAAAAATTTTATGTAGAAATAAATCACAAAACAAAATATTATTTAGTTTGACCATAGACCCCATATAAAGTCCAGTTCCCAAATTTACTTAAATACTATACTACTATATATACCATATAAATTGCTCTACTAAATTTTATGGTGATCGGCCCACAATTGGTCATAGCCCCATATAAGAACCACCGCCGAAAAAGTTGGAATTTGACTAGCGAGATGCAATATTTAAAATTCTCCATTTTGAAATTTAAAAAGACCATATAAGGACCATTTCCTAAAAATAATTTAACCCGATATCGCACCAAGTTTTATACAGATCAGAAATCACACTAATATCGGTTATACAGCAATTATGCTACTGAATTTTGTAGCTGTCAGTCCATATTTGGCAATGGCTCCCAAATTAAGTCCACTTCCGAGTATAACAACCAACCATACAACTCTTTTAAGTAAATCACCCCTATCGTGAATAAAAATTCCACGTGAAATTTGTTCACTTTTCACATTTTTCCTATTTAAATTCAATGTTAAAAAAATAAAAGTGAACAAATTTCACGTGGAATTTTTATTCACGATAGGGGTGATTGTTTTGTGATGGATTTCAACCTAACAATATTACTGGATACTGGATTTAGGAACTTTAAGTCCATAATTGTCCGTTTCTACTATGCCACCCATAAATCTTTTGTAAATAATGTTATTAAGATGAATTTCGACCAAAAGAACCCACAAGTCAAAATCTTACCCTTTTTTATACTCTGTGTCTTAAATTGTGGTGAATATGGAACAATGTTCTTTTAACTTTATAAACTGTTAAATTACACTCAAGATAATGATGAAAACCAGACAAACTCTGTAAATTAGGGTGAGAATTGGTAGTTACATCAATTTGAAATGGTCAAAATTAGATAAAATTGGTCGTAAAATTGTCTTTCAAGCAATATATAAAATGCTAAGTTATTAGTATTAAAAACACAGAATAAGGATATTCTAGTCCTAAAACCAGTGTAGTATTTAGGTGGAGGGTATTTAGGATTTGGCACAGCCGAATATTGCACTCTAACTTGTTTTTTTTTTATTCATAGCGGTTGAATGTGAAATTATGGTTGATGAAAGGATTATTGCAAAAAGCTGATTCCAAACTAGATTATGTTTTATTGTTGCAGTTGTTTCTTTGGCCAGAGTTATGAATTTAAGATTGTTATTTTTTTAATAAGCTAAAATGGCCTAAATTTATTCAATGTAAATAAAAATCCAATTTTTAAATACAATATTTTTCCCGACGTTTCGTCGACTTTTTCAAGGATTTGTCTACATATTTAAAAATTATAAAACAATAAAATAAATAAAATAATGTAACACATAAACAATATAGACTTACAATATGAAATCTTTTTAACACATTAAGATGTCTTAGATTTATCCAGGAGTATATGTAAAATAATTCTAATACTTAATATTTAAACTTTCAATATATATCAGGGGCCAAATTACCGCATTCGATATCGAGTAAAATTGTTCGTAATTTTCTTATTTGAGATTATGGCATTCGATATCGAGCAAGAAATTTAGTACATTTTATCATAATTTCGATATCGAAATCATTTTCCGATACGATAGATCATTCGATCACGAATGCGGTAATTTGGCACCAGCTCAAGTGATGGCAACAATATAACTCGCATTTATGTTGTTCGTGTCTTCCTTCAAATTCATTGTTCTCTTAATTTGTTGTTGCATTCTAAGGCTTTCAATTGTGTATCTCTTACTATCTTTGTTTTCTATATCTAGAAGTTTAACATCGTCGAACTTAATTGTGTGACCAGTATGTAGGATGTGTTGTTTTGTTTGTCATGACAAAAAAACATAAGGTAGACTTGTTAGTAAATATGTGCATCCTTTTGTTCAAGAACAAAATTATTTTGAATAATTTTTGAAATTAAATTGTGGAATTTAAATTTTATTTCAAAAAAATGTGTTCATTTTATTAAATAGCGCGAAAAGAAAATATAAATGTAAAGTTTGACTTTTTTATTTGATTTTACCTTGTTTATTGTACTATAATTTGTATGAATGGCCTTAACCTAGACTACTACATTCAAGGGTATTTTCATTAATTAATAAATTCATAAATTTCAGTTTATTTTGAAATAAATAAAGCACTTTATTTTTTAATTAAAAAGTGGGCAATGTGTTTCTTAAGGATTAATATCTCAATTGGAATGAGTAAAAACCCAATTAATTATGTGTATTCTATTATAACCACAAGTAATTTTTGGTCGCCCATTTATTTAACAAAATACCTTCAAACGTCTCTATTAGTACAGAAGATATTCAACATATTTTTATGGAATTATTGTTGGTCCCCTGAAAATTTTGATAGAATCCAACTTTTTGTAGTCCCAGCGACTTTTTGTTTATGTGTTTTGTGACTATATCCATTTATGTTGTGGCAGCATCTAAAGTTAAAATTCAAATTATATATTCGAATTTATTCTACCGTTAAATTTATATTTTAATGTACAACTTATTACATCGATGCAGTTCAAAATACAACAATGTCAAATGTCTTGTAATTGATAATTTTGTAAGGTTGTGTTAGTGCTGTAAAGCAAATACATATATAGTTCTTAATATATAAGATAGAACAGTAAGTTTTTTCTTTTATATGAATTTTAATAAAATGGAGTCACTTAATTTTCTGAAGTCATTAGAATAACACGTTTTTTATTCTCTGCTATTGGCAACCGCCACAATTGGTGACCCCGACGTGATCATGACCGAAAATAAGCAAAACCAGGCTCAACCTACAACATCTGCACAAGCAGCAGCTAACAACCCCTCAATAAATAACGATTCTAATACTATCGTCAATAGAGTTTCAGTTAAAGTGCCACCTTTCTGGCCGGAGCAGCCTGAAATTTGGTTTGCACAAGTGGAGGCTCAGTTCAACATATCAGGCATAAACAGTGATATTTCCAGATTTAATACCGTGGTGGCTGCCATCGAAAGCGGAGTCCTGTCTCAAATATCTGACGCAATCTTAAACCCACCTGAGCGAGATAAGTATATCAATCTTAAGTCCTGCATCATAGAGAGATACTGCGATAGCGAACAAAAAAAAAAATACAAAAGCTTATCTCTGAAATAGATTTAGGGGATAAGAGGCCCACTCAGTTATTAAACGAGTTGAGTGGGTTGGCAAAAGGTAAAATAAACGGTGAGTTTTTAAAGTCTCTTTGGTTACAGAGACTACCAGCACATGCTAGGGCGATATTACAAGCATCAAACGCAGATTTGCCGGAGTTAGCAAAACTTGCTGATAAAATACTAGAGGTAGCGGATTACCAAACTATAGCGGCCGTGGCAAAACAGCAACCCCAAGAAAACGAAATAAATCTGCGTATACAACGAATCGAACAGCAACTCAATCAATTAGTAAATACGAGGGGAACACGTTTCCGTAGAAGAAGCACCCAACGTTCAAGAAGTAGGGGATCTCGATCAACAACGCCAGTTGCTACTTCAACAGGTGAGTGCTGGTACCACGAAAAATTCGGCAACAATGCTCAAAAATGTCGACCTCCATGTAATTTTTCTTCAAACAATACAAAAAACTAAGTAATCCACCAGACTCTACGGGCGGTACTGGCGGTCAATTGTTACAAATCGCTCGTCTTATTATCTGTGACAAAACCACAAATATTAAATTCTTAATTGACACCGGCGCCGATGTGTCTGTTGTGCCGCCCAGAGCAGCAGACAGAAAAAATCAACATAAAACACCGAATTTTTTTGCAGCTAATGGTTCACCCATTAAAACGTTTGGCCAACGCCGTTTAAGTTTGTCACTGAATCTGCGCCGAAGTCTGACTTGGAATTTTTTCATCGCCGACGTCAATAGTGCTATCATCGGCTCTGACTTCTTAAAAGCATATGATTTACTTGTTGATATAAAAAGAGGTAAACTTATAGACAGAAGAACATTGTTAGAAACAAATGCAAAATTTGCAAACAATTCGTCAATTAGAGTTTTAACACACATAAATAACTCCAAATTTTCAAATATTCTGAGTGAGTATAGCGATTTAACCGTCTTAAACTCTAACAAAACTCCCATAACAACCAAAACTACTCATCACATAGTGACGACAGGTCCACCGGTTTTTGCCAGGCCAAGACGACTCGTAGGTGAAAGGCTTGAAGCGGCCAAGAAAGAGTTTCAATTTTTAATGGAGAAAGGTATTTGCCGGCCTTCAAAAAGTCAGTGGGCGAGTCCACTGCATTTGGTAAGAAAATCTAACAATGACTGGAGGCCGTGCGGTGATTATCGGGGTCTCAACGCTATTACGGTCCCTGATAGGTATCCAATACCATATTTACACGATATTACAAACATTCTGCATGGTAAGAAGGTGTTCTCAGCGATTGACTTGCAACGTGCATATCATCAAATTCCGATTGAACCAGCTGACATACCTAAAACAGCCATATCGACACCGTTTGGTCTGTACGAGTTCATGTATATGACGTTCGGGTTAAGAAATGCCGCCCAAACGTTTCAACGTTACATTAATGAGTTGCTTGGCGATTTGGATTTTACATTCGCATACATAGACGACATTCTAGTTGCATCAACAGACGAAGAGCAGCACGAAAAACATTTACGTATCGTATTTGATAGGTTGCGAAAAGGAAACCTTTCAATAAATGCTGACAAATGTAGACTTGGATGTTCAGAATTGGGTTTCTTAGGTCATACAATCACCAGTGAAGGCCTAGAACCACCTAAAGAAAAAGTCGAAGCCATACGAAACTTTGAACGACCCGCCACAGCCAAAAATCTAAAGAGATTTTTAGGCATGATAAATTTTTATCGGCCATTCCTTCAACATGCCACTAAAAATCAGAGCGTCTTACAAAAACTTATAAAGGGAAACAAGAAAAATGATAACACTGAACTCGTGTGGTCATCAGAGGCTATATCTGCGTTCGAGGCATGTAAAGACGAGTTAGCAAATGTAACTCGATTAAGTTACATGTCACCTCACGGTGAACTTACATTGACTGTGGATGCATCAAACTCTGCAGTCGGAGCGGTCTTGCATCAAGTTGTCGATGGCAAGCCGCAACCACTTGGCTTTTATTCGAAACAACTCACCGATGCTCAACGTAAGTACAGTGCCTACGACCGAGAACTAACCGCAATATATCAAGGCGTACAACATTTCAAATATGCGTTAGAAGGTCGTAGGTTTATAGTTTTCACCGACCACAAACCCTTGGTATATGCATTTCAACAAAAAATTGAAAAAGCACCCCCTAGAAGAGTCCGTCAACTAGACTATATAAGCCAATACTCTACTGACATCCGCCATATCAAAGGCATCGAAAACAATACAGCCGACTGGCTCTCTCGTATTTTCAGCGTTACATCCGAAAACATAGATTTTGAGGCAATGGCAAGTGAGCAAGAGTACGATAACGATTTGAAAACTCTCCTAGAGCCTGGTAAAGAATGCTCACTTAAACTAACACGTCTACCTATTCCAAACGCTACCAAATTCATATACTGTGATATTGATGGTACAAAGATTAGGCCATACGTACCAGTAAATCATCGGGATATTGTAATGAGAAAGCTGCACAATTTATCTCATCCGAGCATAAGAGCGACACAAAAACTTGTTAGTGAGCGCTACGTATGGCCAGGTGTAGCAAAAGACGTCGCAGAGTTTGTTCGAGGGTGTTTACAGTGTCAAAGAGTAAAAAGTAGCAGATACACTTCAGCACCGCTAAGCAAATATGATGTGGCTGATAAACGCTTTCAGTATGTCAACATAGATCTTATCGGACCGCTTCCAACATCTGGTGGTAACCGTTATTGCCTGACCTGCATTGACCGTTTTTCGCGATGGCCAACAGCAATACCCATCCCTGATATTTCAGCCCCTACAGTGGCAGCAGCCTTTGTATCAGGATGGGTAGCGTCATATGGCGTGCCCGAATGTATAACAACAGACTTAGGAAGACAATTCGAATCTAACCTCTTTCAAGAACTAACGAAAACGCTCGGTATTCGGCATTGGCGAACCACAGCCTACCATCCCCAGGCGAATGGGATAATTGAAAGATGGCACCGGACCTTAAAGAATGCTATAAAATGTTACGCTTCCCAGAATTGGTCTTTTGCGCTTCCATTGATATTGTTAGGACTTCGTACTACGGTTAAGCTTGATATTGGAATTAGTCCGGCCGAATTGCTGTACGGAGCTCAATTGCGATTACCAGGAGAATTTTTGATACAGAGTAAGTCTAAAGACAGCCAAACTGAATTTGTACAACAACTGCGCCGAGCAATGGCTGATCTGAGATGCCCAAAAACGTCATGGCATTCCAGTAAAGATTATTATGTTGATCCTAATTTAAATGCGTGTAAGTTTGTTTTTATAAGAGTAGACCGAGTAAAAAAACCATTAGAAGCAGCATATGAAGGGCCATTCGAAGTTGAGAAGCGATTTCAAAAGTACTTTGTAATTAGAAGAGGAAACACGACAGATAAAGTGTCAATAGATCGATTGAAACCAGCAAAAATATTTTCTGGTGACGTTGAGGAGCCACGGAAAGACAGCCAGGACACCCAAGTAACTAAAGGAACAGCACAACCTCATAAAGTAACTCGATTTGGAAGACGAGTCAAATTTCCAAACTTTTTTAATTAACGCAAAAGCTAGCTGGGGGGTATTGTGGCAGCATCTAAAGTTAAAATTCAAATTATATATTCGAATTTATTCTACCGTTAAATTTATATTTTAATGTACAACTTATTACATCGATGCAGTTCAAAATACAACAATGTCAAATGTCTTGTAATTGATAATTTTGTAAGGTTGTGTTAGTGCTGTAAAGCAAATACATATATAGTTCTTAATATATAAGATAGAACAGTAAGTTTTTTCTTTTATATGAATTTTAATAAAATGGAGTCACTTAATTTTCTGAAGTCATTAGAATAACACGTTTTTTATTCTCTGCTATTGGCAACCGCCACAATGTTATTAATAGACAGAATTTAAATATTAAAAACAATAAACAAAAGACGTGGTTCTATACAATGCAACCAGATATTATTTATAACTTAATTTTGAAAAAAAGAAAAATTATTTTATTTAATGTATTTGTTAGATTTGACAATAATAAACTTGTATGTCTTTTTTCTATGAACGCAATAATGTTTACATATGTTAAAAGTGTTTAAAAAATACTTGCCGTAATTTATTATACCCAGTACCACCACAAGTCATGAATGATATCTCCTAGTCTCTATGATCCTTCGTCTTACATATGAATCTGCCCAGACCTTGCTGGCCAGTGCAAATCGGCAAAACGGGAGATTAGGCGCCCGGAAAATGCATCCTTCAGCATATCGGTTGTGGCACGTGCAGTGTGTGCCGTTGCACCGTCCTGTTGGAACCACATGTTTTCCAAATTTATAGCATTTTCTGATAGGAGGATTACTTTTGCGCCACCTTGTAGGTTATGGGAGGGAGTAAACATACCAACAAGTAACTCCATCTAGTTAATTCATAAGGTACAAGTTTTATTAAAACTGTCGTTACACTTTTCAACACCTCTGATTTGTGTTTGTGTTGATGATAAGGAAAGTTGTGGTTCCCCTTTTCACATATAAATATTTATAATATTCATTAAATTTAATTAAAAAAAATTTTGTTTTTTTTTTGTGAATTAAGTATATACATGAAAAACTGGGTGGGTCTGGCGTAGACTCATGCTTTACGAATGTCAAAACCAAAACATGTGTAAGACGGAGGGTTAAAACGTTCTTAACGGAATATAGCTCAGTGGTATATACGAGTAAATGCCTATAAAATTACAATAACAATACAAAATTCAACAAAAAGTAGAGTCGAAGGGACCCCGTTTTAAAAGACCACACCACTCGTCAGAATTAGTGTCGTATACAACATACTGTAGCTAAGATGAGTACAAGAAAGTCGTGTCTTGCTAAACCCAACCTGTAGCTGTGAGATATCTCAGTAGGTCATTGAGTTTTGACCACAAAGTATACAGAGGCGACAACTTTGACGTTTCAAAATCGCTACAATCAGCTACAATAAGGCAGTTCTCTTAAAAAGAGAAAGAAAATATTTTGTGGTAGCAAACACTATCTACAACAAGAATTTTGTGGACAAAACAAAACAAACAACACAATTTGAGTTAGAATATTTGAATTAAAATTTTGTTTATATGTTTGTGATTTCAATAACTTACTTTTTTTATGATTGTATCAAACAATACGTATTTCTGTATTTCTTTGACCAAAATTAAATTTTAGTGCGCCAGAAAAATAAAGAAAAATAGTAACATAAAGAAAACAAAAAGGCAGTTCTCAAAGAAAGAGACAAGTATAATACTACATTTTGTTTCCCCTTCTGTCCCCTCTGTATACTTTGTGGTTTTGACCTGGCTACCTCATCAAGGTTGTTCAATCTATAGTTTCCCATGAATTTATGTCTCTTGACACTCAGGGCTGGTCATTCGCAGAGAAGGTGGAAAATCGTTTCCTCTTTTTCCCTATCCTTACAGCTACGACAATGGTCGTTAAAAGGGAGTTCCAGGCGATTTGCGTGCTTGCCTAACGTCCAGTGTCCCGTTAATACTGCCAGCAACCTTGATAAATCCTTTCTATTCTGGGTTATCAGTTACATAGTACGTTTCTCGTTAAAAGATGAGCACATCAACTTGGCCATCCTACATGTGTCTAAATTACGCCATCTATACTCAGCCTTTGTAAGAAAATGTCTGAAGATGATGCCTTTTTTAGTCCCCAGTGGAATTGCTACTGAGACCACATCGGAGATATCTAAGGCAGATACCGTTCTGGCTAGTTCGTCTGCCCGTTCATTGCCGTAGTGGTTCCTATGCGCAGGCACCCAGACCAAGGTAACGCCAGACAGACGACCTAGCCTTGACAGAGAATTTTTACATTGCCTAACTAGTGAAGATAAAATTGTGTAGGCATTAAGTGAGAGGAGTGCCGCATGACTGTCGACAAAAAGACCTATATTGCCGTGAATGTTATGATCATGTAGTGTAGCACAAGCTGCCATGAATGCAAAAATTTCCGCCTGGGGTCACAGAAGACCCCAGAACCAACACTGCAGCTCATCTTACAGCCGTCCTTGTATATCCTAGTGTCATATTTGTGCACGAGATTACCCATATTCCACTCACTCCTGGAGGGAACAAAGACCTTGAATACCCTATCAAAATCCGTGTATGGAGTTATATAGTCAGATGATTGGAGAACGATCGAAGGCAACTGACCAAGAATCCCCGCGAGGCCATATATTATCGATCTCCAACAACCGGACGCCTGAAGCTTCGCTGCGCTGCAGGCAGAAGTGGCCATTATGTGAAGGTCAATTGGCATAAGGTGCAATATAGTGTTCAGTGCCTCTGAAAGACTAGTTCTTAGTGCGCCGGTCTACGGCATACTTCCTTCTAGTTGCAGTCCACCATACAAGAGATCCGTAAGTTAGAATTGGACGTACTATAGCCGTATACATCCATTTAACTATGCTGGGACTAAGTCCCTATTTTCTACCAAACATCTTACGACAGGTACAGTAGGCCACCGTTACCTTTTTTGCCCTATGTTGAGTATTTAGCTTCCATGACAATTTAGAGTTCAGTATGATGCCCTAGATATTTTGCATTATTTGAAAGGGGGATTACGCAGTTTTTCCACCTTGGAAGTTTGAAGCTTGGAATCTCGGTCTTCGTCGTGAAAAGTACAAGTTACTCGATACTTTCTGAGTTGTATTTTTAAGCAAGTTTAGTGGGTAAAATAGTGCATAAAAATACATCACTGTATAAAAAGACAACAATGTATAAGCTACAAAATTAAACCAACCGCTGAAATAAAGAACAACAATTAAAAAACACTAAAACAGAACAAACATTAAAATACTTATATGCATTAATGCATTAATTTTAGCTTTACATTTATTTTTAATTTAATAATAAAAGACATACAAAACCAATAATAGTTGAAGATCTATTTTTATTTCTTGAAGAAACTACTTCAATTTGCAGATGAAAACTATGCGTTTCAATTTCAAAAAATCTGTTAAAAGTATCGTGTAGTATTGAGTACCCAAATGAAAAGTATTGAATATTATTGAGTAATGGAAAGTAGTAGAATTTGCCAGCACTACATTTAATATTATTTTTGTTAAGTTGTTGTGAATAGTCCCGTTTTACAGTTGAGAAATTGAAAGACAGACAGACGATGTTTGTAGGCGATGTATTGAAGAGGAAGAGTGTAAACCTTTACTGTACTGGACATTTTAAGACATTTTTCTCACTTTAAAGCGCGTATTGCAAAAATAATTAAATTTATTAACCAACTAGATTTATTGATAACAAAAACTTTATAAGTAACACAATTGTTTGCATATGTTTTTTAATTTCTTTTATTCTCAATGCGTTTTTATAATAAAAATTTCTACAACAATCAACATAGAAGAAGAACGAAGAAAATAAACAAAACAATTCTGTCTGACTATTAATTTCGCAACTCTAATGGTCGAATTCTCGGTCATTAGTTAACCATTGGTAAACTAAAATACTAACTATTGTTTAACTATTACTGTTAAGACTGTGAATTTAGCAATTATTCGCCGAAAACAATTGTAAACTTTATTTTCATAGCAACAGCTGTTATTTGACTAATAGTTAACCAACGACGTTTGGGGGTTTAACTAATGGCAAACTAAACATTGCGAATAAAGAATCATTACTTAAGCCTTTGCCATTAGCTAACTAAAGATTGTGAATTTAGCCATAAAAGGTTTAGACAAGTTCAAAGCACAATGAGAAAAATGTTTGTCTTTCAATTTCTCAACTGTAAAAGGGGACATATGGACAAATGTTGAACCCATCGAATAATGTAAACCAAGTTTTAATATTATAAATTGTTAAATTGCACACAATATTCTTATGATAAACAGACAAACATGTAATAAATGTTAAGAATTGCTAATTACTTCAATTATAAATGGTTAAAAATTGATAAAATTTTAAAACATTTGAAATCAATTATGTTGTGCGTAAACTTGTCCCTTTAACTGTATATAAAATATTAATAACATTTGCGCTAAAACCGAATAAGAAACACTGAATAAGGATGTCCTATTCTATTCTAGTCTTAACATCAGTGTTGTCTTTGGTAATTCTCATTTTATTTAGGAGGAGGGTATTTAAACTTCGGCACAGCCGAATATGTACATAGGTAGCACTCACTCTAGCATGTTTTTTATGCGTTTTGCGCATCTTTTTAGTTGTTACCATAACACTTTTTTATTTGTTTCTTTTATTCAAGTGATAAGCAAATCAATTTTCTACAATTTTCTTCTTATTTTTTTTAGAAGGTTTCTTTTCATTTTACATTGCAATTTTTTTGATTGTAAACTATCATCAGTACGGTATTTCTTTCTTTGTTCTTTTTTTAATAGTTAAAAAAAGTTTATATACTCGTAAATGTACATGCTTAAAATGCTTTATCTTAAAATAGTCTTAGGGAAGTTTTAGTTTGCATTAGTTGGTAAAAAGATATATTGAAGTTTTGCTTTGTCTTTTTGTCTGCTAGATATTTTCTTGTTTTCATTCAAAAGTAAGAAAAAATCAATCTTTGAAATTTGAATTTCTGTTATAAATTTATTTTGTATTTAGTACTGATGGATTTTAAACAGAAAATTAATCTAGTATTTTATAGGTAAAATATTTATTATATTTGTCAGTATTTTATTATATAAATATATCTTTTGGTGAACAAATGCAGGTTAATAGTCTCCCATATCTCTAAAAACGCATTCATGTTTGTAGTGTCTGATTTAAAAGATAACAAGTATCGATACGGGAATTACTCGTTTATTATATGTAGAACATCTAATTATTTTTATTTTATTTATTTATTTACGTAGTTTGTCTATGGAAATAATTCCCTTACAGACTGTTTACAAAATATTATTTAGGGAATAAAATACATGTAACAAATAATTAAGAGTTTAAGAAAACAATTATTAATTTTTTTATGACCTTAACATTTAACGAAAAATCAATAAATCTGTACAACTGGTTAAACTGATTACACATTCTTCTTAAGGGATCAACGTCAGCATAATTGGCTCTATAAAATTTCACAGATAGAGGTGTAAAAATTACGTTGCGGAATGTTGAAAGAGATTTCATTGATTAGAAAACCAGAGCATATATCACCGTTAATAACATTCAGGATAAATGATATATTCAGCATAGTTCTACGACTTTTTAATTAAGGAAGCTTAATAAGAGCAAGTCTAGCAGTATATGAAGGCAAATTAAGTGAAATGGTGGACAAAATATCAGGAATTGTTTTTGCACAGATTCAATTGAATTGCTGTGAGTAATGTAAATAGGGTCCCATATTATTGAACCATATTCTAGTATCGGTCGAACAAGTGAAGTATATTAAAATATTAGAGAATTTAATTATTTTAGGCAAGTCATTAATAAAAAGAGAAAATAACAGCGGACCAATGTGGCTCCCTTGTGGTACTTCAGAACAAACGTTAATTTTATATGAAGACGTGTTATTAAAACGAACGGTTTGTATTCTATTCGACAGATAAGATTGTATCCACTGTACGCTAAGATCTGTAAATCCCAATTTTTGCAGTTTCCGTACAAGAAGTAAATGATTTATTTTGTCAAATGCTTTACTGAAGTCCGTATATATAACATCCGTTTGCATCCTTTGAATAAAGCCGCGATTGATGACTGTTGTTAGATGCAAAAGATTTGTAGTAGTAGATCAAGAACCATTGAAAACCATGTTGAAATGAAGATAATAAATTTGATGGTTTAAATGATCGGTTATTAATTTTTCAAAAAGTTTCGGTATAATACTTAGTTTTGCGATACCTCGATAATTTTCCACATCAGAATTGCTGCCCGATTTAAATAATGGAACAATATATGATTCCTTCCAGATTGCTGGAAAGTATCCATTAATAATAGATTTGTTAAACAGAAGAATTAATGAAGGAGCTAAGACTTTGGCGCAATTGATTAATATATTACTGGGGATATTGTCAGGACCGGAACTATGTGAGAACTTAAGCTTTTTAATGCCATTTAGGACTGTAGAAACATCAAGAGACGGTAAGGATATGGATTGATTTTCATTTAATATATATGGGTATGCCCCCCACAAAAAGTATAAGAGTATGTTAAGTTTGTCATTCAGTTTGAAAACCATCAAAATATAATCAATAGAACTAAAAAGTATATATGTATATTCTGGATCCTTATAAGATTCTAAGACGATCCAGCCAAACAGCTTCGAAAAAAACTTAAAACAAAAAAAGTTTCCCAAACATTGTTTGTTCCACCGAAATTTTTGGTACTGAAAATGGGCAACATCGGTTCAGTAGGATCCGAGTTATATACCAAAGTTTCAGACAACCTCGATATTGTTCTGTTAATTTTTACTATATGCTTCAAATAAAATGCTTTATTTTTATTATAGAGGACAAGTCCTGTTGAAAATGGTAGGAATCAGTCCACGATTTCTCATAACCCCCATACAAATGTATTTCCGTAATACAGCTCTACGGCACATAAATGCGCAAAGAAAAGCATTATTTATAAAAAATTTAGCACAAATAAGTTTCATACGAAAAAAAAAATTATAAAATATATCGTTACTGAGACGCAAGTCACTATAAGTAATATATACATAATTCTGAAAAAAATCTTGACAAAATAAAAATTTAGAATTTTACTTCATTAAAACAACCAATAAAATAAATTCGTATAGACCTCTCAGATTCTATTAGAATCATATTCCTGATTTGGGTTTCACCACCTCCAATTATATACCATCGCTCTCTTGACTAAGTAAACGTTAATATCGTATAAATATCAACCAATTTCAATCGATTTCGTGTGACTAACTTTTTGACCGTTTGCTTTTCGTTCTATCACATGAAGCATCGAATCAAATTTTAGAATGAATATTATTTGAATATTAAATAACGTGTCTTAGGCATAAGTTTGTTTTAATATTTTCGAAAAACTCTTAAATGAAGTCAAAAACTGGCCCCAATAAGCCTTTTTACTAGAAATAAATTTCAAAGACAAATGTAATTTAAACCTTGAATTCAGATTCAAGCAATTGAACTTAACTTTATATCAATAGCAATCACCTGTTAATAGGAAATATAAAGGTTTTTTGTTTAAAACATTTTTAATTTTTCAAATATTTTATAATCTTTAAATTCAATCATATTTGAATTAAAGTAAAAATCCGAGATGTAACAATACTTTCAAGTATAAGAGTTTTTAAATTCTTACAATGAAATATTTTAACGTCACTTTAAAGTAGATAAGTAGCTGCTTTAAATTATTTAATGTTATCATCGCTTTACAAGACTTACTACTTACTTAACTGGCCTTTTATAACAACCCTTGTGTGTCATTGGCCGAACTTGAAATAATTTTCCAGGCGCTTCGGACTTCTGCGCTTCTTCTCCAATTTCTAACATTGAGTTTTGAAATGCCTTCCTGGACTTGATCCTCCCTACGGAGTTCGGTCGTCTCCATTTTCGCCTGCCTACAGGATCATATTCGAACACGTTTTTTGCTGGAGCATCTTCATTCATTCGCACAACATGTCATAGCCAATGAAGTCTTTGTATTTTGACACGTTTTACTATATCAGTGTCGGCGTACAGTTCATACAGCTTTCAGTTTGTACGATATCGATATTCTCCACTTACACAGATCGGTCCATATATATTGCGAACAATTTTTCTCTCGAACACACCAAGCGCCGCCTCATCTTGTTGAGTAAGCACAAATGCCTCTGCACCATATATTAGCACAGGCACGACAAGCGTCATGTAGAGAGCTTTACAAGTTATTATGAAGTTATTTTTCATGATATATTAAGGAATTTTGTATAGCATTGGTTTACCAGCCTGTTAATATCTAATAAGTGAGAATATACCAGGCTTTCAAAAGTAATTCTATATTTTTTTCTCAACTAATTTCCGAATCTTGTTTCAAACGATGTCATTTTAAGTATAAACACAAACGAAAGTATCAATAAAAGAATACTTACAGAAGTAAAAATTTTAAAAACCATTGGTATTAGCGTCCAATTAGCGATATGAATACATTTTAAATTTAGTAAAATTTAGCTTGAGAAATTTTATTTTACACACAGTGGGGGAATTATATAAAACTGAGTGTCCGATTGCAATAAAATTTCACATAGCTGATCCAAATATTCCCAATTTTTCATGTTATTTTTAGTAGATTAACTATTCTTATACAAATCTAATAAACAAAGAATTATTAATCACAAAGTCAATGTGTGTAACTGCGTTTAATGTTAAAAATGTGATTTTTTGCCATAAAAAGTACTGCTATTAATTTTGTCTTATTTATGAAATTTCCAATAAGACTTATAACGTCTTTCTATTTTTTTGGAAAGCTTACTTTATAGTTTTATTTTTTTTTATATGAAAAACAATAAAAAACTTTGTTGCCGTGGTCACCAGATTCTTCAATATAGTTTTTTTTAATGTTAAAATCAAAAATATCCAGTAAAAATAACCGACATCCACGTGTTAAATTGATTTGGTAATAATTAAAATAATAATTATTGATGGGCGGTGTACGCCCACTTTTTTATAACAGATATTCAAGCTGTGTTGGACAACCTTATGCTAGATTTCAACAGTGACGACAGTCATAATAGTGATGGTACGGTGACAAACGATCTGACCGAACAAATTTTATATTATAATGTATTGTTACATAATCATTCAATTTTATGTGCAATTTAAGTGTATTTTTCATATAGTTTAAAACTAAAAGTTTTTGGAATTAAAAAAAAATCAAGCAAAAAGTCCATTTTAGACGTTCACTAAACTTTAAAATTCTCTATAAATCGGAAAACATCGCAGCAAACATGGTTTAATCTCTTACTAGAGACATTCCAACACCTACCACATGAGGGAGCGTGAGGAAACTATAGTTTTATCCCAACGATGTTTCCGTTTTTTTTTCATTTTTATTTTTTTTTTAATAAATTACAACAATAAGTTTTCGATTAATTTGAAAAATGATAAAAAAACTAGATTAAAAATGCTGTATTTTTTTTAAATAGAATTATAACTCCAACAACAAAAAAGTTATAAGTGTTTGAAGTTGGGATGGTGCTCAAAAATATATTTTATTTCTCAAAAGTCTATTACAAGATGTGACTTTAAACTCCTGTATCAAATGAAACAGCAATCTTTTCGTCATATTATGATTATTTTCATAGTACATGGATTTTTTTAAATTATAACCATTTGTCAACTTTAATTTTTCGATTTTTGTCCACCTAGATTGGTCAAATGTCGCACTGTGCGCTGGTATGTTAATGAGGTCAAAACATAAACTCTACAACACTTCCTCTACAAGCATTGACATTTTGTTGCACTCCGACTTAAACTTTAGAAATTTACATTTAGTAAAGAAGTATAGTCAAGTTTTACCTGAATAATACCCTACACACATGAGAAAATAGTAATAATTCTAAATAAAATAGCTCTTAGTTTTTATTCAATACTTAATTAGAAAACATTGACTTGTGCACATTAAAGTTATGTTATTGTGTGATTTAATTTCTAAACAAACTATTTATGAATAATTTATAAAAGATTTCCGATATATTTTAGAGATCAGTTAGTACTATATTCAAATTGCGGTGTAATAGTATATTCATTAGGCTTGAATTCAATATCAATACTTACGCCAGTAAGACATGTGTCTGCCTTAGAGTGACTTCCCGGATTATATGGCCAATTACAGAGTACTGATTTTTTTAAGAAACTTACTTGGTTCTGATTTTATTTAGCAGCAGATTTAAGATATATAAGGCCTGTATTATAACAATCAAGTTAAAAAGGAAAGGTATGACAGCTATGGAAATTTCTGGACCGATTATCATACAATTTTGAGGACATTATTTTGTTTGTAAGAAACTTAATTGGTACAAATTTCATTTACATACTAACATATTGTTATATTTACATGAACACTAGGCAGTAGTATTAGTTTAACTTACTATATATAACATATTTGTGTTAGATTTCTTTGAGACCTTAATTATATTTAAATATAGAAAATTAATGGACCGATTTTAATAAAATTTATGTAGAATTTCCCTGTTATCTCTCTATATTCATCACTTTCAAAAGAAAACACAGCAATATTAACTTCACATTATATTATATTTACATTTAAGCATAGTACTCTGTTCAAAATTTCAAGTGGAATGCTGTCAAAATACATGTTAAAAAAATAAACATGAAATTTTCATGAAAAACTGTTGCAGAAGTAGTACTCTGTTCATTTTGTGAAAAACATGTGAAATGTATCTGGCAACATTATTATTTCACAGCGAAATAATTAAAGTAGCAATTGTTTCATGTGGAATTTTCATCCAAAAGCTCTTCTGTCGCAACAACAATATCTATTACTTGTTGTTCTGCTGCACAAGCTACCAGTAATATTTGTTCATTCATTTTTATTTAAAGATTTCGATTCAACACAGATTCTTTAATATTTTAACTTGTATTTATTTTCGATTTAAATTTACAAAAAAGCAAAACATATGTCTTTTGTTTACATAAGTAAAACAATGTGGCGTACTTTCAATTAAAAAAAAACGTCAAATTGTGTAAATTCGCGTGATAGGCAACATTGGCTATACGTCAAATTTTCCATATGAAATAATTAATGTTGCTCAACATTTTTCCCAAATTTGAACAGAGTACTAGGCTTTATTTACAGGAACTTAACTTGATCAAAACGAAAACGAAGAATAACTTAAAAGTTTATTGAACAAGAATATGCAATCACATTCAAAAAAAGGGTCCTTCTGTCCGTCTGTAATGTCCTATTTTTTAAAACTTAAATTTTATTAGAAAAATTATCAATTTTATTTATTAATCTATTATTTTAACAGTCGAAACCAATACTAACAATTGCGAGAAATCAAATCGAAATATCTCACGCCATTTCCTGTTGGTTTTCTGAACATAATTCATAGTTTTTGATTTCAAATAAATTTTTTTATGAAAAAAAAACTTTTTGGACTTTTTTTCAAAAAAAAAAGAAAACTTTACATATGGCAGCGCTGTTGCAGTATAAAACTTCACACTCTCTTATCAAAAAATGAACTCAGTCAAAGTGTAAAAAGCAAACAAATACTTTTTGTATAGTAGGTACATCCCAGCATACCATTCTAGGAGAGCTCCGAAAAAGAAGTCAGAAAACAGTCCAACAAAAGAGCATTTTCGGAGCGCTCCGAAAAAGAAGTCAGAAAAGAGTCCAACAAAAGAGCATTTTCGGAGCGCTCCGAAAGAGAAGTCAGAAAAAAGCATTTTCGGAGCGAAAGAAAAATTAGCTTGTTACTGTCCTGAGTCGGCATGCAGTATGACTCAGACATTCCACTTAATTATGCGTGTACCAAAGCGTTGTTGTCCTGTTATTTGTGCTTTGAACAACAAAAGAATAGCTGTACCACACAGGAATGAAATAAAGATTACACAGAACCCAAAAAAAACCCTCATAAAAGACTCTTTTCTGACATTATCTAAGAGCTCTTTCTGTCGGACCATTTTTCTGAAGGTTTTCGAAGCAATTATGATTGGTCAAAGGTGTCAGAAAAGACTCTTTTCGGACTCATATGGCTTGCTGGGATACTCTATAGTAAATATGTATGTGTAGTACTTGTATATGTAGTACGAAAACATTTGTTTACATTTAGTTGCTTTTAATTTTCAGTTTATCTTAAAAGACAATAACATTGATAATTGCTTTGGAGTGTTGAAAATGACTAAAAAATATAAATAAAATATTTATTAGGGTGGCATGTGAAATAAATTTTTGATTTTTTAACATTCCAAGCGGATTATTAGAGTTGAAGCTTTTATCGGTAGCCAACCTTGCATATCGACACATCGACTATAATTTACAAGTAATGACAATTGTTAATGGGAATGACTTATTATGGTATGTAGTACTATTTGGTTAAATCTAGTTTGATTAAATGCTTTGTTTGGTCTTATTTGCTCTAAAAGTTACGTTTTTCATATCCGCGAAGCAACAATAGTATTGAATACAATTCATTTCATTGTTTTATTAAAGAAAATGTTTGAAATGCATAAGAATGTTTAAATATTTAAATTTATTAATACCTACCCAGGAACAAATTTTTATTTCCCATGATTAGTATTATTTTTGAAACAGAACTAATTCTAGAGAGGTTTTATGTGCATTTATTATTCCGCTTTATTGGTAGACATAGCAAATATTTACTCAAAAAAGCGTAACCACTTGTTTTAGCTCAAATTAATTTGACGTTGTTGACTATTACAAGAGTTTTGCAAGATTAAACAACATCAAATAAAATAAAACTTAATATTAGTTGCGTCTTGTCCTAAATAAACAAAGTTGTTTTAAATAAATAAAAGAATTCAAATATATTTTATTTAGTGGTTACGTCATTTCCGGCAAATATTTGCCAAGTTGGACCGTATCTTAAGTACCGGCTTATATTTATCTGAATTGACAATCAAACTTTATTAAAAAAAAAAAAAAAACATAATAATACCATGCAGAGCGTGTATCGTTCGAATTCAGAAAAATGTTTTTATCATTTTCATTTCAGTACCACCCTAATGTACATAATAAAAAAAGAAACACTTTGACAAAACAATTGAAAGAAAACGAGAATAGAACAATATAATAAAAAAAATCATATATTTGTGCCCAACGTTGGGTACTAGAGAGAACCCTTAAAAAAAATTTAATAAAAATGTTTGTGAAAAATTAAATTAAATTTTGATTTCTTCGACCTTTTTTTTTTGATAAAATAAAAAAGTTTTTTCGAGCTCGAAAAATGAGTTACAATTATATTTTGAAGAGACGTATTATTATCTCCACATTCAATAATGAACTCTTGTTTGTGAAAAATTATTAAATGAAAGAACTTGTTATTAGTTTTTATAAAAACTTTGCGATTTGTTTTAAATTTCATAAATCGAATTGATTTATTTCGTTTGTACCTTAGAGGGCTGTATTGCTGTACTGATATTCTTGAAATTTCTATTGCCAAATCTTTAATTTTTATTTTATTTTTAAAATAGAGTTCGATAATGTTTTTAAATATAAATTATTGAATAAATTATATTATTTTATAGCTATTAAGCTATAAAATTTAGTATTTTATTATTATGGCCCCTATTAAAACAAACATTTCACAAACCTGCTCATAACAATGTATACGAATTTATATTGTTATAAATACCCAGACAATACTAAAAAATCTAATGCAATTTACTGATAACAATGGAGATATTTGTTTTGGTTTTGTGGTTATAGGTATATACAATTTTCTAAAGCGTATGTAACCATGAAATTGTAGTTAATTAAAAATTTCATGTTCTAATTTTGAACACTTTTGCAGGAAAATCCTCAAAATATTAATCTCGTCTTTTAAAAGTTATACATTTTTTTTAATTCATATAAAATAATAAATACACATTTTCTAAGAGAAATATTATTATAATTATTATTATATATTTATTTAATCTACAAGAAATTAATTCTAAGACTAAATTTAAATTAAGGAGCACTAGCTACATTGGCCATCAGCTCTTTCTAAGAGAAATAATTATTAATTTTCCCTTTAATCCATAAAACGACTAATCCAAATAGGTTAGAGTGTTATATTTGGCTGTGCCGAATCTTGAATACCCTTCACGTAAATATAATGAGAAATACAAAGACAAATCTGCGACCAACATGATTTATTTTAAATGTTTCGAAATTTTTATAATTAATGTAATTACCAATTCTTACTTTAATTTATAAAAACAAATTTTCATTATTCACTACAAGTTAAAAAAATAAATTTCCTTTAAAAAAAATAAAATAAATTTCCTTTATGTCATCAAATAAGTTTTTTTGCTTTTGTCTGAAATACCATTTTACTTAATGGTATTCTCTGCACAAATTGATTCTCAATTCAAATAGAAAGCAAGGACTGCATCAAAACACTTCTTGTATGGGTCATCGTTTTAGCACCTATTGATGTTACAGACTTTGCAAAAAATTAACAAAAAAAAAATAAATAAATGAAAAAATTAAATAAAGGACCCAAAACAACGCAACCTCGAAAATCTAACGACGCACAGTGAAAATTAGTAATAATTAAGCAGCGACGCAACTTTGAAAAAATGCAAAGCGATAGAGTTGTGCCCGGTCGTTCATTTCAGTGACCGGTCATTTTTGTTCATTTATCCAAGACTGATTCGGTCATTCAATTCGTTCAATCGTTCACTTTGAACGAATGAATACAACTCTTATTGAATGTGATTTTCTTCTTGTCGTTTGATAAACAGCAGCTGAACGAAATTGATCCGTACACTATTGAACGAAAACCGTTTAGTTAAATGACTGGCTCATTCCGTTCGATGAAGTGATCCGTTCATTTAAACTTGTTCGTTCATGAACGACACAGCTCTACAAAGCTACGTATTGGTGTAAAAAAACAAACATCGAAATTTTTATAATTTTAAAAACTTTTTGTAGAATAATTCGAAGATTTATAATATCCGGCACCGGTTTGATTTTTCAAATAGAAAGAAAATAACAGTGACCGGTTTTGGTGTTTGAATACTCTACTAATGTAGATATGTACAAAGGTACTATGTCAATGAATAAATATGTATGTACTTTGTACGAATGTGTATTTTTCTCGTCAAAACAAACATAACTTTTTCTGACCATATACGGATGAAGGGACACAAAAGGTTATGTTGTGCTTTTCGAAAAACAAGTCAAATGTTATGATAGAAAAAATACAACAACAATAAACAACAAAATTTGTTAGTGCAGTCAACCTTGATTAAAGCTGTGTTCACATTATGTGTATTTGGTATGTTGAATGTCACTTTTCTACCCATATGTGATTTGAGTTTTACATATGGTTTATAAATTACATGTTCATATGTTGGTTATGTAACATACATATGTACTTACTTTTGTTAGGTAACTCCTTTTCAATTTTTCCCTCCATTTCAATAATAAACTTGTGTAGTTTTTTTTTGTATTTTTGTTTTACTATTAGGTATAAATTATATTTATTAAAATTTCAATTAATTTTTGCCGCCACATAATTTTGGTTATAAAAAACAGCTGATGACAGATGGTTTGTCACTTGAAAATAGAACTCGTTCTAAATACAAAAATGTCATATGTATTGCACACAGAGAAATAACACATGATATTGTTTGAAGGTGTTCAGACTATATGTACAAATTTGACATGCGAAAAAGTGACAGTCCACATGACAAATACACATAATGTGAACACAGTTTAAGTAGGGCATGTTTATATTAATACTATCTCTCGTCAATGGCAGGCAATATAAAAACATATGAGCAAATCACGGAAAATTTTAACATTTAATGAGACTAGTTTGTATAATCAATTACATACATATTAGAGATCAGTTATGAGTACTGAAAAAGTGAGTATACTCGAATCATGACTTATAATTTATTGTACTTATACGTACTCATATTTATCTCAATATCATCAAACCAATACTCATCTTTAAAGTTTGAAGTACTCATTATATTCATACTCAATCTCATGTATGATGTTGTTTATTTTGACTCTCCTTAATGTACGTAATGTACGTAGACGATAAAAAAAAATAAGTATGTCTCGCATACACTGATGCGAGTATACCTAACGGAATAAGCTGAACATTTTTTCAATGACTTAACTGAGTTGAATACTTTATGAGTATGTGAGTATTTTTCTTAAAATGTAAATCTAAATACCGCGGATTATGAATCAAACATATTGGGTCGATGTCGGCGTAGTACTCATACTTATATTCACTTGCATTTATAAATCAACATGTTGTGAGTTTGAGTAACTCAGAGTAGTTAATTTGCAATGTTATACTTAAAATGTTATGAGTAGTTGTGAATCGTATAATAAACGATTCATTGTCGATCTCTGATACATAAGTATGTCTGCTGCGTAGGCAATTTAATTATATTTCATTTCAAGTGTTTTCATGCTACAGAAACTAGACTATTTTACGGATCATACGAGTATTTTGTATTAAAGTTGGTAAAACACAAACAGTCTTAGGGCCATTATTACAACTTGCCTCTAATGTTCTTAATAGTAAAAGGTAACTTTAATTTTAAATTTTTCGTTATTACAACTTCCTTGTAAAATAAAATAATTTTTTTTCTAAAATACGGCAATACCAGTGAAAAACCGATTACTTTTGACAAATTACTAACAAGAAACAGTAAATTGTTTGTATTTGTGAAAATATTTGTTTGTGAAAAAATATAAATCAAATATAAATCTGCTTTTTATTTTTGTTTATCAAATTATTTATTGGCAAAACAAAATTAAAATTAATTTGTTTTTCATGAAGTTGACATTTTTTACAGAACATATGGCAACTTCATACATAAACCTCACTATAAAATTTAAAGGCAAGATGATATTCCCTTTAGCTTATCGGTTGGTTTTATATTAAAGTAAATTTATAATAACCAAATACTTCTTATCTGTCTGATAACATCATACCTTTAACTATTGCCAAGTTGTAATAATGGGCCTTATTCAGAAAAAATTAAAGTAGACTTCAAATGTACTTTAAGAAAATTTTGTATGAAAATTTTGTCTAAAAGCACACTTCAAAACTACTTTATTTTTTATGAATACGGCAGTAAATATGTATGTATGTCCTTATGTAACATAGTATATTTTAAAATTTGTTAAAAACTACTTTTATTCTGAAACAAAAAAAAAAAAAAAAAACATTTATTTTTTTTTTAAATAAAATTGTATTTATTATATTTTCTAATATTTTGCAAATTAATAATATTTTTTAACAATAAAAATTTAAAAAAAAAATATTTTTATTTATATTTTTCTTGTTGATAAAATATTGTTTATTTGTTAACGTTGTTAATATGCTACACAATGTTTTAGCGAAATATCGGAAAATATAATAAATACAATTTTAAACTCAAGCTTAATAAGTGTACAATAAAAAAAATACCAAAACAATCGAACAATTATGTTGTTTAATAATTTGTTTCTTCTAAAAGAGCATTAATGTTTTAAATTAATGTATTAATATTAGAAATTAAAATAAATTAAAATTTTGAAAATAACAAATATTTATTAATTTCATTATAATTTTAACTCTTAAGACTTACATACATGTACATACATATTTTAATATTTAATATTCAAAAAACAAAATGTTGTCAAAAATTAATTTGTTTTCAAATTTTTTATGTTTTTTCTGTTTTAATGCAAAATATTAATCGAACAATTTTCCAGTTTGGCAGCATTCAAAAAAAAAAAAAAAAAAAACTTTGAACAACTTTTTATTTGTGATAAAAAGAACAAATACTTCAACAATTTGAAATCCTTAAATTAAGAGTTAAATTTCTGTAGATTTTAAAAACTTAATGCCATCAAAATAAAAGCTGAATTTATTCATATCCAAAATATTAAAATTTTCTGAAAATGCTCCATATACTTTCTAAATAAACTTGCTTCGCTACCAATTCGTAATGAAATATAAATTTAAGCGTTAAAAATATAAATATGTATTTCGAAAATATTATCTACAATTTTTTATAGAGATTATTTTATAACCATTTCATCAGCTCTTAACATTGATAGTCGGTTAAATGTTTGGGCAGATTTAAAGGTTGAAGTTTCATTTAATCTTTGGGATTGCAAAAATATTGTATTCTTGGTGCGTTTGGAAAGGGATGATTTTTTAGGAGGCAAAAACACATCAAAGATTCAACTAAATTACTAAACTGAATGTATAGACATTAAATTTGTAATTTTTAAAATCATAGGTAAAAAATTCCGGTACAAGACAACAACTTTTCTTCAACAAAAAATTATTATGGGTAATAAAACTTAAACATACGAGTATTATTATTTGCGTCGATATAGTAACAAACATTATGTTGATCATTTTGTTAAACGAGCAATAAAAATGAATAAAGAAAACGTCTATAAAATCAGTCTTTTATGAAAGTTTTTTGTGCAAAGTACGTTTGAAGTTGTACTTTTTATACAAAAATACATGTGATTAATTTAAAACCTCTTATAAATTCATCCATAAAGAATATTTTCCTCAATAATAAACGATTTTGCAATGCGTCTATAAGTCCTTATGCACCACTTTTACACATTTAATTGTTCATGTTCTATTTCATATATTAATATTCTGGTATTACTTCAATGAATAATACTAATGCTCTTATTCATAAAAAATTAAAGTAGACTTCAAATGTACTTTAACCCTTATGTGTGCGGCAAAAAAAAAACACCTTCTAATGTGCTGCAAGGTACCTGAGTACCTATATGAGAGTTAAGTAAAGAAAAAGCATTTTGGCACAAAATACATTGTTGGAGCGTAGTTAAGAGATATTTTATATAATTTTTCGTAACGCCTTAAGGTTTGCAAGCTACTAACAACTTCAAATAATATACTTGCAATGGCCGCTTTCTCATATAAAACACGTAAAGGTACCCGGGTAGTTTGATGCACATTAAAGGGTGTTAAAAGTAAATTGGTCTCTCAGGCAAATTACAAAAAAAGGCCAGGCGTACGGTTGCAAAAACTAAATTATCTGAAAGTTAGTAGTTCTCAAAAAGTTTCAGATATACAAGTTATCAATTTCAATAAAAAAAACTTTGACTAAAAACGCCAAAGTTACCCGGGTACCTTGGTGCACACATAAGGGTTAAGAAAATTTTGTATGAAAATTTTGTCTAAAATCACACTTCAAACGTACTTTATTTATTATGAATACGGCAGTAAATGTACAAGTGACTACGTAACTAACCCAAATATGTAAAATAATTATTTTCAAATTTCAATAGATTTTCGACAAATTAACTAAAAAAATAACAAGAACCCTGGAAACTCACTGGAGTTTTCGGGACTGTATTAAAAATTATATATAAACTATATTGCAGCCTAATTCACAAATTATTTCCGGAATACGCTAGGCAAACAAATGAAAAATTATTTAATGATTCGACAAAGATTTTATTTAAAATTTAAATTTAAATAAGCACCTGTAAACATTTCCCACAAATCGTATATCTATGTTAATTGTTCACAGAAGTTAATGGTTAACGCCTTAAGGCCTCATTAGTTTTTACGTTCTGTGTCGTTCTTTTCTGTAGCGTATATTTTCTAATTAATTTTGACGTGAAAGGAATCAGCTGTTTTTAAATAAACAAATGTAAATGATTGACAACAAACTAATACAAAACTGTTCGTAACAGAACAGAACGAAAAAGTAAAAACAAACCGCATATACACATTTCTAATTGGGCAGAAACAAAACAGCTGACTCATAACAGAGCGGAACATAAAAGCTAATTAGGTATTTAAATACCAACTAAACGTTCATTCCAATAAATCAAAATTTTCGATGTAACGTATAATTCGAATAATTTTATGTTTAATTATGTTTAAATTCATAATTTTATTTTAAACGAAAATGTGTATTTTAGAGTGAAGTTACACAGCACGCTTTTTCGCATTCTACGCATCTGTCAAAAAAGTAGAATCAGTATGTGACACGTTACGCATCACAAAAATCAAAAAGTGTGAAGTACATTAACTTTCTTCGCATACTTCTTCCTCCACCCAGAGCTTAATTACGACTGGTAGAGAAGGATGAGAAATTATGTTTTATTTGCAATGTGATTGATAAATATGTTTGAATAGTTGATTCATTTTTTTGTAGTAAAAAAGATTTTAATAAAAAAAACTTTCGGCATGTAACTTGAAGTTAGAAAAGTATGAAATTCACAGAAAGCGTGGTTTTATACCACATTAGCATTATTTACTCCACAAATTATTAAAGTTAAACAAACTAATTCAATCACTTCAAATTAATAGTCTGTAACACCTTTTACATACATAAACAAAAAAAAAAAAGCAAAGAATTTATATTAACAAGTTTATTGTATTGGAAAGAGTAAGGTTTGACGTGGTTCATCATGACCACGTACACATATATCGATTGGATATCAAGCTTATATTGGCTCTGTATATAGTCTATATTTAACATAATTCCACAAAAATTATCCAGGGGTGTTAAAACAGTTGAATTTCGTGAAATTATGAGATCGGGAAATTTGGTTTGGAGTCAATTCATTGTTAAAAATCTTATTGACATGTGACACCGTCTTGTTGAAATTACATGCCAGTAATATCCAGCCATATCATTAATAAATGGTCAAAATTTAATTGTTAACATCCTTTGATAGCTTGATCCGTTTACCGTAACCGCATATCCAGCCGAATTTTCGAAAACAAATGCTGCAATATTACTTGTTGACGTATCCAGAAAATTTTAAATGAAAAAAAAAACGAAAAAATCGCATAATTTAAAATGAGTGCTCGAATTATTGGAACAAGTTTAAATTTCTTATTCGAATTATACGTTAGCCAAAATCCAACATCTATTTTCAAATATGTAACTTAATTCATAATAATTTATTTCTATATATTTTATAATTATGTGTAAAACGAGTGTAATTCTATTTAATTTGTCTCACCATCCCTTCTATGTATTTATTTTATGCTTAAAGCTTTATTGATTTATTAAAATTTTTTAATTTCAAAGTATTTGCTTTATATTTTTCAATTTATTGATAACATTAATTCACAGCAAGTACAATTTCTTTAGCACCTTGATCTAAAATATAATGATTTCGTTTCGATATTTTTTGAGACATTTTGTCTGTGTTAATAAATACAATTTTAATCTCTAATACCCTTAGTCCGAGAACAACATAATATGGTACATACTATAATTTTTGATCATAAAAATGATTGCCACAAACATATTTATGTTTACGTGAATCGTAAAAGTAACAATTATAAAAATAATTAAATATTGTTAGAACAACTTATAATAATGTTGAAAAGATTAAGGTGGCCATGTACAACTGTTTTTTTTTTCTCAGAAAAAGATAATATGTAACCTTCATCATAGTTAATGATTTCTGAGTCGCTTTTAAAGTATATGATGTTATAGGAATCATAATGTGCCCATTTGAAATATCTACAATACGCGTCCCGTAAGTATTTTTAAAGCCCTTTATCGCCTAAGACCGTCTATAGACGGTCATCAGTTGAGTATTAAAAAACCGGCTTTTTTCCGTTTATCTACTAAGACTGTCTATACACTTTTTTCCTTGTTTTTGTTCTGGAGTTTTCCAGGTGTATTTTTTTTTCTGAATTGGAACTGAAATTCGTAATTGGCAGATGAAATACATGATAGATTTATTTCTGCAATTTGAACGTATTTTCAATTTCAGGTATTTAAGGGTTAAAATTTTCTGAAGATAAAAAACTCGTGCTTTAATATTCCAACCCACCCTCCTAAAAACGTGCCTGTTCAGTGTTTTTGCCATGTTTATGTGACAATCATTATACACTTTTTATTTTAAATTTTGTACTACATGTCGTATACGTGCCGCAGTATGGATTCATTGACTATCATTCGGCACGTTGCACACTGAACGATTTTGACTTTTGAACGAGATTTATAGCAAATATCTATTAAAATATATTCGAAAATATCGGATGATACTATACTATATACATATGATACAAATATATTCTCTATATTTATGATTAATATTTTATGAAAAAATTTCCTTAAAGATTAAAAATACTCCAGTAAGAATATTCTAACTTTTTTTTTTATGATTTTCTTAACAATTTCTCGGAAAGTGTAAAAACTTAACAAACCTAAAACAATAATTTTTAAGAAAAATTATCCCAAAATCTTTGGTTTCGATTTTTTAACAACAAAAAAATCAAGTGCGAAATGTATTCGCTCCTTATGTATAGAAAATTAACCTTAACATTTAATAAAAGGACTATCATATGTAAGTATTCATGGGTATTCAATAATAACAAATTGGCAATGATACAAGCAAAATGTATTAGAGGTATTAATGTATGACGTATCAATTGGTTCTATTATTTTCTATTATAATAATTCATTTATAATAATTTTTCTATAGACAGATACGGAGTGGGATATAACAAGCAATTTTTAACATGTCTGATATTTTTATATGGACATTTGTATTTGAAACTAAATACTTTTATATATGGCTTTCTAATGGTTATTTTAAAATAAATTTTTAATATTAAATATCAATTTTATTAAAAACAAGTTATAGTGCAATATGGTGCGAATGAGGGTGCTGTTGCTTAATTGGTTAGCGCAGTTCATCATTAAGCATGAGTTGGTATTTGTAGCCCAGGTTCGATTTCCTACCGCTGCCACTCAAACAACATCAGTTTCTGATAATTATTAGTTTTCTATCTATCCTAACCATAGCTGTCAGATTTGACGATTTATCGTCATTTTGATGATTTTTCCTTCAAAAATAGCAAATTGACGAGTTTCTGAATTATTAAAATTTTTTATCATTTGTTTGTTTTATTAATGTTTTTGTTACCAAATTCTCTTTATTTTCAGACAACAACTATTTTTCTCATTTAATATTATTAATAAAGGGTGGTAAAATTGTAAGGGCCGATGTTGAATGTGAACCACACCTAAACGCCAAGCTTTTTTCCGAATTTTATTTGACATTTCTCTATTTCAGACTTACTCAATTTGAACCATGGAGAGATACACAATCCAACAACGTGTTAAAGTTATCCAGACTTATTATGAAAATGGGCGTTCAAATCAAAATGCATATCGTGCACTTCGTGATTTTTTTGGTCAATTTGATCGTCCAAATGTGCGTACAATCGCAAAAATCGTGGAAAAATTCAAGCAAACCGGGTCTGTAGAAGATGTGAGAACACCAGTGCATGCTCGTACAGCTCGTAGTGCAGAAAATATTGCTGCTGTTCGCGATAGTGTGGCTGAAGAGCCGTCCACCTCAACTCGTCGTCGTGCCCAACAATTGCACCTCTCACGCTCGTCGTTGATGAACATTATGCATAAAGACTTGCATTTACACTCTTACAAGTTGCAATTGGCTCAAGAACTAAAGCCTCTTGACCATTCCAAACGTCGTGAATGGGCAGAATGGTGGCAAGAAATGGCAACAGTGGATGATCACTTTTCGAAGAAAATCATCTTCAGTGATGAGGCACATTTTCACCTTAGTGGATTCGTCAATAAACAGAATTGCCGCATTTGGGCGAATGAGAATCCAAGAGTGATTGTCGAAAAACCAATGCACCCACAAAGAGTGACTGTTTGCTGCGGTTTCTGGGCTGGCGGCATCATCGGGCTGTATTTTTTCCAAAATGAGGCCGGTCAGGCAGTTACTGTGAATGGTGTTCGCTATCGTGAGATGATAACGAACTTTTTATGGCCCGAATTGGAAGATATGGATGTGGACGATATGTGGTTTCAGCAGGGCGGTGCCACTTGCCACACAGCTATTTGGCCTATATTTTGTTCCACACATAATAGAGTAATACCAATATATCATAATAAAATAAAATTAGAATAATTTGCTAAACAGTTTGTGTTTTATTCAAAATCAACATCGGCCCTTGAAATTTAACCACCCGTTATTAAGAAGAACTTAACATATGACTTTTCAAGGGGGAAATTCTGCAAAATTTTCACTATTTTAACAAAACGTCGAAAGAATATTCAGCCAAATAAACTTAAATAAAACAAGTAAGAGTGCTACATTCGGCTGTGCCGAATCTTATATACCCTTCACCTTTGTTCTGGATGCATAATTATATTATGCATAATTATGTCGATAAACACGCCATCTGTTGATGAATTTGTTCGTAACAATATTAATACACTTTGTTTAAACAACGCCATCTGTTGATGAATTTGTTCGTAACAATATTAATACACTTTGTTTTTTCGGATTTTTGCTCATATCTCCGTTATTTATGGACGGATTTTGCTGATTTTAAATAGAAAACTTTTCGAAAGCATGTCTGACAGAACTATTGAAGATTTGGATCCCGAAGATATCTGGGGACTTCAAAACAGACAGACCGATGGCCATGGCTTAATATACTCCGCTATCAATAAGGATCCAGAATATATATACTTTATAGGGTCGGAAAATTATATTGTGGAAATTACAAACGGAATGACAAACTTATATATACCCTTCTCATGATGGTGAAGAGTATAGAAATACGGAATTCTTTGAAAATAAGTAGCTGCATATATTGGACGAATTGGATTCTATACTCAAAATATTATTTAAAACTTAATAAACTAAATTGTTTTGACATTTTAATTTAACCCGAATTAATAAAATATGCTAAATTCAGATATTTATTTATAAATAAAATACTATAAGTCTTGTTTCACACTCTTTAGTTTTAACTCAATTTTGTTCAATTCTCTTTTGAACTTGCCATTTCATTTACACAGGTCGATTCAATTTCCGTACTTTTTAATGCAAATCAACATGCATGAAAAACAAAAGGAAATTGTTTAGTACCGTCAAGTTTGTCCGCCTTTTGTTCTCTTTTCCCTTCTCATCCAAAAATACTTGCCTTGACAAGTCAGAATTAAAAAGTGTGAAAGCGGATTAAGATATTATAAAAATATTGCACAATTTGTATTTTTTGTGATTTCATATTTAAAAAATTAATATGTATGTATTTTGATATTATTGTACAAACTTGTATATAAACTTGTATTTTACTTTTCCGATTTTTTTTGACGATTTTTAAAATTCGATATGACGATTTTGTTCTCTTTTATCGGGATTTTGACGATTTTTTCCGAAATTCATCTGGCAGCCCTGATCATAACGGTGGTATAGCATTGAAATGCCACCGAAGTAAAATAATTAAAATAAAAGCTATTATAAAATCAAGCTTTAAAATAATGCGCCTACTCGCCACCAGAGGCGCTGTAATGCTGCACTAAACACAAGCGCAATTGCAAAGTTGTAATATAAAAAGCTTTCATCTTTCACAACATTTACTTTGTCAACTAAACCCTTTTCAAAGAAAGTAACGCAAGTATATGCAGTAAAACTCCCCAATAACCGGACAAATTTCATGGACACAACATTTTATTAGTTTTTCCATACAAATATGACTCCAATAACCGGACACTCTAATGACCGGACGCGGACACATACTTCAAACCATTTTGACCAAAAAATCCCCCATAAACGGGAAAAATTTAAAAAATCCCAAACAAGTTTTTTAAAAATCTGGTAATCCTTACAAAAGAAATCACATTTGTGCTGATAAAACCAAATTGGTGATTCCCCTTTTCACATTGCATTGATAAACACGAATTTGGTGATTCCCCTTTTAACATGTATGCACACATTGTGTCACTGTATATGTGTTAAATAGTTTGCGCATTTTAGTTCAGTTTGTTAAATACAAACGGTAATTGTGAATTGTGTTTTAATAAACTCGTAATAACATGGTATCAAAAAAAGGAAAGAAAAAATGGAAATTATTAATGTGTTCGAAAAAGATAAATTGTCTGTGCGTGAAATTACAAAAATGTAAAGTTTAATTCTCATAAAAAATGAAATTGTGCTTAATTTTATGTTTTCAAAGGTTCAACATTGGCAAAACTCAAGCAGCAGAGATCAACAAAAATAAGGAGACAATTCGTTCTAAATGGGAGTCTGGAGTAAATGTACATCAAAAGCGAGGTTTTCTAAAGGAAGGTGGTTCTGAAATAGACAAAATGTTCTTTGATTGGTTCGCCAAGGCTAGAAGTCAACAAATTCCTATATCTGGCCCTATTGTAAAGGCAAAAGCAATGGAAATTGCAGTCAAATTGGGTGTACTTAATTTCAATGCTTCAAATGGACGGTTAAACAAATGGCGCATAAGGAATAATATTGCTTTAAAGTGCATATCTGGTGAAGCCGCGGATGTAAACCAAAAGGATGTCGAGCAGTTCAGGGCCAAGCTGCCATCTCTGTAGAGCGGATATAAGCCTCAGGACATTTACAACGCAAATGAAAGCGGGCTTTTCTTTTGCGCATTACCTGACAAAACACTCGCTCTGAAATCCGAAAAATGCATTGGCGATAAATTATCTAAGGAAAGACTTACAATTTTGGTTTGTGCAAACATGGCTGGAGAGAAAGAGGAGCTTTTGGTTATAGGTAAAGCAGCTCGACCTCGAGCATTTAAACATGTACCTACCACTGAACTGCCAGTGAATTGGAAATCTAATAAAAAAGCTTGGACTAAAAAAGCAGTTATGACTGAATGGCTGCAGCAGTTCAATAGAAAAATGAGGTCCCAGAATCGAAAAGTTATCTTGTTTTTGGATACTGCTGCATCTTATCCAAAAGAATTAAACTTAACTAATATGAACATTGTTTTTTTGCCTCCTAACACAACGTTAGTAAGCCAACCCATCGATCAAGGAATAATCCAAAATTTTTTATAGAAGCTTACTTTTAAAACACTTGCTACGTAAAATTGACACTGCAAGTGCAGCATCAGAGCTGTCAAAATCTATTAATGTGCTTGAAGCTGTTTATTTCATCAAAACATCTTGGAATAAAGTAGAAGCAACAACAATCCAAAACCGCTTCCGAAAAGCAGGGTTTTCGGAAATTGATGATGTTCTTCCCGATTTCGATCCCGAAGATGACATTCCACTGAAAATCTATGCTAAATTTCACGAAGGACTCGACGTGGCAAATAATTTCGATGGTTTTCTCCAAATAGATAAAAATATCTGCACTGAAGACAACAATATAGAAATTCAATTTGATGATCAAAACGATTTTATGGATACAGGTAATTCAGAAGAAGAATCTTACGAAGAAATAAGTGAGCCAATAACATCGAACGATGAGACGTTAAAACTTGTTGCGCGTTTGAAACAATTTGCCAAAAATGATTTTGTAGCTTTTCAACACATTAAAAATATCGAGACTCATTTTGAAAATGAACATTTTAAATTAAAACAATCACTATTTAAGCAATCAACCATTAGAACATTTTTTAAACCAAAGTAGTAATGAAATGTAAAAACTTGTACAGTGCACATATGTATTATTAAATATTATTCATAAATTCGTACAAAATATGAAATAAACGACAACTTCTAATGATTTGGAAGCAATTTAAATAAAATTTTTCTGAGCCCTCCCTATAAGCCGACAAAAACACTTCGACGGTGAGTGTCCGGTTATGAGGAGTTTTACTGTATAGAGGCATATTAATTGCCTGAGTGTCACTTCTCTTTAAAAAAAAACAAAATGTTTATTTGATATCGATATTTATTAGATATTATTGAGGGTTAACTTGTATTTCGAAAGTGGTAGGTATATGTGAGCAATGACAAAACATGGGCCGACTTCTTAAATTTCGAAACATGCATATGAGGATATCCCACGCTGAATTTAAACGTAATAATAGTACATCTAAGATACATATATATTAGAATTAACGTGAATTTCGGAGATGGACCTTATATGGGTCATATGGTCAAATATTGATCGATATTTTCAAAACCTAGCTCTTTGATTTGTTGTTCATAATATTCGTTATTTTCAAGATATCGTGAGTGATTTTCGGTAGTGGGCTTTATATGGGGGATATGGTCAAACATTTACCGAAATTCACAAAAATCTGTGGTATGATTTTTCTGTAAATAAAAATGATCTGCGTTTGAGTCGATGCCGGTATTTCTAAGATATAAAAAGATTGATAATTTTTTCGAATGTTGTCCTTAATTTATAAAATATGGAGCTATGACCAATTATGGACCGATCATCACAAAATTTAGTATATGTATATGTACCTATAGGGATTATTTGTGCCGCATTTTAACCTGATAAAAAAATGTATACCAGATTAATACGTATTTCAGTGAATTTTAGATGTGGACTTTATATGGGGTCTATGGTCAAACATGGACCGAACTAAACAAAATTTCGTTTCGCGATTTCTTTTTACATGAGACTTATTTTTATTGAATTTTGTATTATTATTCCAATTTTACAGGCATTTGTTTATCATTAAGCCATATTTCGGGAAGATGTTTGTATGAGGGCTTTGAGAAATCATGAACCCACTCTTACTATTTTCATCGCAGTTTCCCCTTTTATCATAGAAATAACGTGAACAGAATTTCGTGGCATTATCTGCAATATAATTAAAAAAATTCAAAGAAAAATATTTAAAAATATCAAATTTTTATGGAGGTTGTCTTACATTTTGGTCCATAACTCTGCTTATGAAAATTATAAACGGAGTTTTGTAAACTTTGTTGATTTTGGTGGTTTCTTTTGGACGTGAGAGTGTTTTACAGAGACAGACTGACAGACAGACGGACAGAAAGGCAGGCGGACATAGCTCAAACGACTTAAAATTGCATAAGGGTCAATAATATATGTATATACAACTTTGTTGGATCTAAGATGAATATTTCTCAGTGTTACACACGGAATAACAAGCTTACCACCACTTGTGGTGGGGGGTGGGTATAAAAAGATAATAAAATATATATAAATAAATATATAAAATATTATTATTATTATATATTTTGCTTAAAAGAGTAACACATACATACATATATATTGCATATGACACTCGGTTAAGGCTCCTAGCATGGGTTAAAACCAGAGGCGAATGTGGGAGTAAAATCTCTGTCACATTTTATATAACTGATAGAAAAACTAAAGTTTCTAATTTACCCCTTATTCAAAAACGATTATTAAATTTAACAAACGTTTATTAAGCAAATTTTTATATGCAAATGTGTCTTAATAAACGTTTGTTAAATTTAATAATCGTTTTTGAATAAGGGGGGTAAACTTTTAATTTAAAAAGATTTACGTTTATTTTATATTTTTTTTTTATTATTTATTATCTATCTTCTGTTATATTATATATGTATATGTATGTACATTAGGGGGTTAAGATAAATTTAAGTTAGTAAGTAAGCTGAATCAAAAAAGAGCTAAAATTGTTGCAATAATTTTTATTATTTTTCCAAAGCAACGAAATGAAATTTTAAAAATATTTTCAAACTTCCTAAGTACAATAAATAACTTTTCTTTTGTTTAAACACATAATTTAAGTTAAAACTAATAGATTAATTTTTTTTAAACTAAAGGTTTGAAAGTTTTTGAAAATGCTCGTATAATACAAATTTATGTATGTACATACATTTTCAATATACACTGCCTGTCACTTGAATAAGGCATCGCATTTATTAATTTTAATTAAGTATATCTCCTAAACTTAAGTTCAGAAAAAACTTATTTTTTTAGTTTCCCGAAGAAATAAAAAATTTACAAATGTTTTTTTACAATCATCTTTATTTACAGTTTTTTTTTATATAGGTACTATTTACAATTTTCGAGATTTTATCTAAATATTACCTTTATATGATAAAACAAGTAAGAAAGTATAGTCGGTCAAGTCCGACCATATAATACCCTACACCTAGTATGTATATGTAAATATAAAACAGTTTTTCAGAAATGGGCGTTATATGGGAGATATCACCTATTTTGGACCAAAAGTCAGTGTCATGATTTCTGTGAATATAAATATTATATGTGTTAAACTTTATCTCGATATAAATACTTTTAAAAGATTTATGGAAGTTAAAGTGAATTACGGAGAAGGTCATATATGGGAGTATCGATTAATTATGGACCGACCATTATAAAATTAGGTGTCATCATTTCTGTATATTATGTGTGTCGAATTTTATTTGATTATCAACATATTTATGCTCTTTAAAGTGATTTTCGGAAGTAGGCCGAAACTTTTTTAAGTAGTAAAATTTCAAAACCCAATTTTATTGAAAACAAAACAACTTTTATTGTTATATATTTACCTGAGTACTCCTAAAGCTGGAGGTCCACAATTTGCGTCTACGCGTTTCACGAGTTCTAAGCAACTGTCAAAAAAGTAGAATCAATGTAGTTCTACATTATAAGTTACGCACTCAAAAGCGTAGGACGTGTTGACGCTTAAAACGCAAAAAGTTCGTTTACTTTAGCTGGGCTACGGCATCACCTCCGAAAGTACATACATATGTATATAAAACACAAATAATTGACGCGAAAAATCTTCGCATGTAACTTGAAATACTTGACGCTTAAAACGTTTAGAAAGCTTAAAACGCGTTGACGCCAAAACGCGAGTTGTGGACCTCCAGCTTAACTGTCCAACTCCATATATATATGTACTCGTATATACAAAATAAAGAGTTTATTTGTATTGTAAACTATTAACATTTTATAAATATTTATATCACATTTATTGTACTTAAGACGGAGTAATACTAAATTAAACATTGTTGCAGTAAAAAAGGATTAAAAAATCCATTAAATTACTAACGCAGCGCAGTGTCAAAATAATTTGTTTTATAAACTAAATTAAACTTATAAACAAATTATAAATTTCCAAAAAACTTTTTTTTAGAACAAAACTTAAAAACTTTTTTGCATCTCAAAGGGAAAAAAAGGGAAAACTTGACAAATGGTAACGTTGTTAAAAGTATTTATATCGGGAAGAAAGTTCAACATACATAATATTTATATTCAGAGACATCATGACACTAAATTTTCGGATGATCGGTCCACAATAGGTTATATCTGCCATATAACGCCCATTTTTAAAAAACTGTTTTATACATATACTGGGTGTAGGGTATTATATAGTCGGTCTTGACCGACTCACAGTGGCTGAAAATCGTTTTTCATTGGCCAAAAGTCGAATTGTTTTTTGTCACCGATTTTTTAAATTTTTACACCTTTTTGGAGCTAATATATCCATATTAAGGTAGCCAAAAAATTAGGTTAAACTATTAATAATTGTGGGCGTGGCATGCTGTCAAACTCAACTGTTTTTTAATTTCAGAAAAAGGTGTGTTTTATTTGTTTTTTGTCAAAAATAAATAGTTACTACTCGCAAGCTATCATCGATAATGGCCTGCGGTCTTTTTTATAATGTAGGATTCTAGTCTTTAGTTGTTGTAAGTGGTTACCGCTTTAGCGTTTAATATTAGGGGCGTTATGAAATATTTATGAAACTACTATATTTTTCTGAAATTTAAACTTTAGTGGAATAGAACTTCTAGGGAACAAAAGGGAATAATAAACGTATACCACCCGAAGAAAGGTGAAAGTGTCTTCTTTAACCCTATATATACTTTTGCACCCGCCACGACCCGCGGGTAGAACACTTTTTTAATTTTAATGAAATTACTCTAAAAAAATTCAAATTACGATAATTTAAACAGCCCTATAATTACTCGTATACAAAGGTGTATTAAATTTTCACTTTTTCTCCTAAAGGTTTATGTTTTTTTACTTTAGACTACGTAAAACTAAAATAATGAAATATAATACCTGCGAAAGGGTTTTATGGCTTTGTTTTGATCAGCAAAAAATGTTGGATTAATTTTCAAAAATGTTTAATAGAACTAATGTTGTTGCACTTTTTTGATTGAAAGAAGGAATTTTGAAAATATTGTTAATCTTCTAAAAAACCGGTTTATGCTAAATATATAATGCTCTCCCATTACCAGAGCTAAATTTTGACACCCATATTCGATATATTCTTAAAAATCGGTTTATGCTATATATCCCCGATATATCTCAATCAATTTTTTGAAATTTTTATTTTTTACCTTAAATATATTTTTCTGCAAGCCATATCTTCCAAATAAAAAAATTATTTTTAAAATTGATTCATAAATTCAACAATTTATAAAAGAAGCACAGCGAAAAATATAGATAACGGCAAATAAAAAACCGTATGTCCGTCCGATCTTCATAAAAATTAAATGGGACCCACCTGCAAGCAAACCCTTTCAAACAAAATTTTTAAAATTGATTCAGAAATGGCGGAGTTATCGTGGAACAAACAAAAAAAAGCAACATACCATTCGAATTGATAACCTCCTCCTTTTTGAAGTCGGTTAAAAATTATAATAAATAGAACCTACTATTGTTACAAATGCTAATAAAATCTATTGCAGTTTTTATTTTTAAAATGTTTTTTAAAATTATCAAATCTGACAGCAAAAAGAATAAATTTTTCTGTAGTAACAGCAAAATCTCCAGTTAATTTTACTATTTTTTTTTTAGTGTAAACATTTTTTTGAGTGTAATAACTTTTTTGAGTGTTACATTAAAAAAATTCTATTATCACAAAAAATAATTATAATTATTATTAAGTTCCAAATATTAAATTTTTTAATATGTAAATAAAAATATTAACCCATATTTCACTCCAAAAGTTAAAAAAAATCAAAAGTTCAACTTTGACCTAGAAGTCCTTAAAAAGTCATCAATCAATTTTAATGTAATTAAAACTGAGTCAAGCTGAACTAAATATCTATCCATTAAAAAAAAATTACTTCAATATTTTGATCGGTTCAAAAGTTACAGAATTTTGGCCAATGAAAAACGATTTTCAGCCACTGTGCGACTATACTTTCTTACTTGTTTAATAATCTGCAGACATTTATTAAAATTTGTTCATGTCTGTCTGCATCAGTCGTGAATTTAATCATGAATGACTTTCTATTCAACTTTAATGGCCATAAACAACATACAGTCTGTGTTTTCACAATAAAAAAATAAATTTATTTACATTTTAATTATAATAAATTGTATGTTAATTGGTAGTTGTTGCTGCACAAATATTTATTTGTGCAACACATTCATTCATTAAAATATATGCAATACAATAAACATAATAGCGCAATTCATAGTCTGATGCATTTAGTATATTGTATAATATTTAGTATAAATTTAACAGCTGATTGTCAAAGATTAATAATAATAAAAAATAGAATAATTATTATTTCATAATTGAACTGTTAATTTTGTACTTCTTGATAATTTTAGTCAGGCTTGAGTTCATTAAATTTAATTTTCATTAAATTATTTTTACTGAAGTTAGGAATTACAACTTGAAAAATTTTATTATTATAAATTTTCTGTTGACTGGCCGGCACCGCAGGGGTGTATGTGGTTAGAACGCAAAGAATTCTGATGAGAGAAAGTGGGATTTCTCGAAACATATGTAAATTCAAAAACCCAGTTTCGAATCCTAGGCAAGAAAAATTATCAAACATTTTTAATAATAAAATTTTTCAAGTTGTAATTCCTAACTTCAGTAAAAATAATTTAATGAAAATTAAATTTAATGAACTCAAGCCTGACTTAAATTATCAAGAAGTAAATAAGAAGTAATGGAGAAGTTAAGCTCCATTTATTATTATTCATATTTATTATTTTCGGTGTCCATTTCTAAAATTTTGTAAGATATTTCTTTATTATTTTTATACCCTTCAAGTGATAAACGATGGTATATATAAGTTTGTCATTCAATGTGTAACATTGTGAAATAGTCATCTAAGGTGCAACAAAGTACACCTACATATACATATATATATATATATGTATATTACTGATCGCTAAGTCGATTGAGCTATGTCCGTCTGTCGGTGTAACACATTCTCACATCCAAAATAGGTTCCCGAAATCCACAAAGTTTACAAAAGAACATGTATAATTCTCACAAGCAGTATGTATTTGTTATTAAGCAGTCAGAAACAGAGTTAAGGGTCAAAATCTGAGACAACCTCCAGAATTTGTTTTGAAACCTCCACTATTTGTCTAATTTGTTAATTGTTTGATAAAAGGACAAACTATGATGAAAAGAATACCATTATTTCACACAGCCATCATACAAATTTCTTCACAACATATGGCTAAATGGTAAATAAATGCTTTAAATTCACAATATCGATACAAACTTTAGCAAAAATAAGATAAAATAATAATAATAATAATAATATAAAATAAGAAATTATAAAACAAAAACTTCATTAAGAAAAACGATATTTTGTTTGGTCGGTCCATACCATACATAGCCCCCAAACAAAGTTCACTTCCGAAAATCACTCTGTTATAATAATCATTTATATATACATAAACGCAAAAATCAAACTGATGGATTTTGTGAATATCGGTACATATTTGACCATATCCCTCATATAAGGTCCACTTCCGAAAATTACTTAAATTACTCTATACTATATTTTATGAAGATCGGTCCATAAGGACTACAAGGACAAAAAACCAGTTAATCCTTAAAAATGTCTTATAAATATAGATCAAACCAACATTTTATAACGATCAGTAATTTTAATCCAGAAATCATACTAATATCGTTTATACGACAATTATGCTACTGGATTTTGTAGCTATCAGTACATAATTGGCTTACTCACTATAAAACCTATAAAACTAATGTAAATAAAATTATTGTGATGAAATTCAGCTAAAATAAGCCACATCCTATTACCTGACTCTTTGTACACAGAAAAAATTAAAATTGATTTTCAATTAAAATATTCGTATATTTAATTAAACATTTAATTGAAAGTGGACCGATGAAGGAATTTGTAGTATCAATTAAAATATTTTGTAAAAATTTATTTAAAAGTAGTTTTAATTAAAAAAAATATTATATTATTTAATTGAAAATTGTTTTTCAATTAAAAATTTAATTGATATGATTAAAAATCAATTAAGACTCAATTAAAAGTTTAATTAAAATTTGTTGGGCAATAAATTTTTCTGTGTATACACTTTTCCTTAACCTGGTTAATATGGCAAATTGTTGAAACTATTTTTAGTTTTATAAATTGTTACATTACATACGATAAATATACGAACTCTATAATAATTACATAAATTTTAACTGCCGTATTCATAAAAAATAAAGTAGGTTTGAAGTGTGCTTTTAGACAAAATTTTCATACAAAATTTTCTTAAAGTACATTTGAAGTCTACTTTAATTTTTTATGAATACGGCAGTAAAACATTTGATATATTTTGCTTAAACTTGTCTATCAAACAATATATAAATTACAAAAAAAAATTGCTTTAAGAATGAATAAGAAACACTGAATAAAGATAATCTAGTCTTAAAAACATTCTCATTTCTCATTCTCATCATATTTTGGTGGAGGGTATAAGAGTCGTCATAGCTAACTTGTTAATTTGTATTTGTCAGCTGTTAGTTTATATAAATTGTTGCAAAATGCTGATTAAATATAAAATATGATTTTAGGTGTTGTGTTTGTTTTATACACAGTAGCATGTGCATTTCTGTTTTTTTTTTCTTACTGTAGAGTAAAACTATACTAAAATAACTTGCAAATGCAATGATGTAAAACTATTTACACAATATTGTGAATAGCGCTAATATAATTATAAAGCATAATACTATTTGTGCAAACTTCAAAAAAAAAAACATAAATAAATAAATGTGTATAGAGCAAAAACTTTAATTTTAAAATACATACATACATACATATTTTATTAAAAAACTAATCAACTCAATTAAATTAAATATATTTACAATTTATTCAAGTTATTTCGTTTTTATTGTTCGTAATCAATACAAGACAAAAATTAAAGAACAATAACACAATCGTTTATTTGTTTTTTGAACATAACTTAAAAATATGTATATTCAATTATAACATATTCCCAGTAAAAAATGTGCTCCAAAAGGAGCAGGTTTTATGTATAAATTCATACCTCAAATCGCTTCAAACCTGCAGATGGGATGCATGATTTTTGTATGAGGTGTTCCCGGTTTGGAGTACCACTTTATGCTGACAATAAGCGCTTCTTTTAACCTAATCAAACATGCAAATAAAACACTTTCCTAAAGTGTTTGACGTCACTTCGCTCGCACAAATTCTATCTGAATGTTTTTGCTTAAGAAAAATTCATAGTAACTGAGAAGCGCGATATTCGTTTTGTAATTGACTTTTGTTGTCATACGTAAATCTCTTGGCTATAATTTCATTTTTATTTTTTCGCTTTAAAACCTTCTTTGTTGTCAGCACTAAAAAACCATCTTTTTGTATATTTCATTCGTAAGCATTTACTGCTTTAAAAGCGCTTTTTCTCTTAAGTGCTTAAAAAAACACGATTTTTTTTAAATGGTTTACTGCCTATTATAAGACTTCACCACTCTTAGCATGTTTTGACCCGATTTAGCTCCCTGTGATTCAAAACAGTAATAGATTGGTATCGAGGAAATCAGGTCGACGTAATAGAAAAATATGTAAACGACCTTTCGATAGAATTTAACATGTGAATTTTTTTCTCCCTCTCCCTAAATTGGGGTTTACAGATCATAAATGTTTGAATTATGCAAGCATCCAAACAAATTTCACCTCAAATGAGTAGAAAATGAAGCTAAATTACATCTAAAAATTTTGTGAAGGCCCACTTCCGAAAATCTCTTTAACGTTCAAAAATTTCTTAAAAATATTGGTAATCAAATTAAATTCGACACAAATAAGTTTCTTATATACAGAAATAATGACACCTAATTTTATAATGGTCGGTCCATAATTAGTCAAAACTACCATATAAGACCCTCTCTGTAATTCACTTTAACCTCCATAAATCTTTTAATATTATTTATATCGAGTTAAAGTTAACCATACATAATATTTATATTCACAGAAATCAGGACACTAAATTTTGGTCCAAAATAGGTGATATCTCCCATATAACGCCCATTTCTGAAAAACTGTTTTATACATATAGATACTAGGTGTAAGGTATTCTATGGTCAGGCTTGACCAATTATTATTTTTCGACTTGATACTCTTGGTATCACCGGAAGGGTTGAATTAGAATATATATATATGAATATGAATCAATTCATATTCATATAAAACAAACTAATCTAAATCTAGTTATTAGAAACCATAACCATACATAAATATTTAGTAACATATGATTAAAACATTGTGACTATCTATAGAAAATCTGTTGGATAATGAACTTTTTATTAAACTCAGTAAAATGTTAATTACTATTAATTAATGTTTATAATTGAAACTTTTTTTCCCAGCCATCTCTTTTTTTATTTAAATATTCTTTGCAATTACACAATTGCTGTTGTTCCGCTAAATCCTTTAATCCACTGTTTTGCTATTAGAAACTTTACATTATTCAAGGTAATAAATAAGCGTTAAACCATTGTCCTTGTCATTATTTTTATTTTTTTTTTTTAATTTTATTTAATATACGAATACATATAAAATATTTGCAACAGTATGGATTTATTTTAGTGGTTCTTGAAGAGTGTGCTTCTGTTCGTGAGTACAGGTGTTGGAGTGAGTGAGTGAATGTTGGTGGTTGTTTCCACTCAACTTAACCACACAGTCATTAAAATGAAGTGAAATACAGCATTAAAAACCATTTTACTATGTAAATATTGTATTTATGTACTACATTGGCATGGCTTTGCTCTGCCACAGATGAAAATTCGTTTTCAAAGAATGTCCATTTTAAGCACAAGTTGAGTAAGAGTATTAAGGCAAAAAAGTAAATAGATTGAAAGTACTTGGTATGTGTGTAGTAAGTACTTCCTCTATATCTAACTACCTTCATGTACGAGTACTTATGATTACTCCATTAAATTAAGCTATAAATGTTTATTTGTTTGTTCTTTTTTGTAGATTACGCCACCTGAAAAACGTCTCAGTCTTGAACGCAAACAAGCCACATTCTCTGAGAGGAGTCAACTGAAATATGCTCGACGTTTGGTTGTGAAGCTGGGTAGTGCTGTTATCACACGAGAAGATAACCATGGTCTTGCCCTTGGTCGTCTAGCTTCTATTGTTGAACAGGTTAGTTAACGTTATCAATGTATATTATGTTACAATACACACGCAATAATAGTCCCATTGCGTTGGAAGTAATCGCAGCGATTAATTTATGAAGTATTTAGGAATATATTACGTGTTTATTTTTTTTGCTTGCCGGCAGTTTACTACAATTATTTGTGTAATTTATTTTAAGCAGTGAAACATGGAAACCATTTTTAGAATATTTTCTCAATAATTAATGAACACGTTTTCTCGTCATTATTATAAAACAACAACAAAACAAAAGTTTTGTGTAGATATTTATTTTTTGCAGTTATTTGGGTAATAGGATATTGTTATAAGACATTTACACTAAAACAGTACAGTGGTGGTCCAGTATAACAAACGTCGATATAACGAATGCCCAGTATAACGAACGTTTTTGTTCTAATCCATTGATGACTCTAACTAACGAACGGTTGAAAAATTAAGTATTCTAATTATCCTTTTTCTATACTTTGTTTTATTCTTTGTTTGTTTTGTTTGTTTGCTTTGTGCACTTACACAAAAGGAACGAGAATACCATTAAGGATTTTCTGCTCCATTGTATACAGAACACCGGCTTCGCATAGTACAGATTCCCTTTATTTGCAACTACTTGCTTTAAGACAGTTTTAAAAACAGTTAAAAACCATCAAAATTCACTAAAATTCAATTTTAAGAGAAATGAAATAACTCCCAACGATAAAATAGTGTTTGCAATCAAATGAGACATAAAACCATAATGGCTTCATGTCTCATTGCACTAAAATTGGTATGAGACTTAAGGCCATATCCATATTATGGCTTTATGTCCGTTTGTATTAAGACATAAAGCCATTATGGACATAAAGCCATTATGGTTTTATGTCCCATGACATTGTGACACCCCACCGGTGTTGTAACATATAAATATTTATACGCACAGAAGTATCGGTCCATAATAGGTCATAGCTTTCATATAGTACCCATTTCTGAAAAACTGTTTTTTTTTTAAATTAATGATGCAATTTCGTAACAATATAAAATTAAAATATGTATATTTTCCATTCAAAAGAATTCTTGAAGTGTTGAGAATTAAATAAAGTGAACTTTATGATCAAAGGTAAAAAAGTTATTAACCAAAGCGCCATTTTAGGATCACCCACTTTACAGAATATAGTAATATATTCTAAAGGAATATATAGCATATTGTGGTAATATGCGTAATGATATGTTAACTAGATATTTTGATATTTCCTTAGAAGATCAAGTAGATTTTGATTTCTTCCAACCACTTCAATTGCTATAGACAACACGACCATGTTCGTTTCATGGCCACTCTAATTGTTTAATAATTTCTTAAAGTGCTTCTGTAAGTTTAAGTTTAAAAAGAGATACCAAACATATTTTTCATTTTCTAAACCTTTTTAATAAAAAAAGTTATACCCATCTGTATTACTTTTTTTCTTATTCATATGAATTTTTATTCTAAGCAATGGTGGAAATTTTTTTTGTGTGACTTTTCCTAAGTTAATCAGTGTTACAAGTTTTATCGAGCCACAACTTTATTTTCAAGTCAGTATTTAAACATCACTAGGCATTACGAGTCTAGGCACATAAGGCATTACCTTCGGAGTGAAATTACAATTAGTAGAGACCTTAATGTTCTAAATAAGATTGTAGGTACTTACTTATCAAAACTGACAAATGATTCTTTTTATTAAAATAGAACTTTACAACATACAACATTTTCTAGATATACAGTCGGGCCTCGATTATCCGTGATGGACAGGACCAGACGCATTATGGATAATCGATTTTCTTGGTTAGTTTTTATTATTTAACAAGTTATCATTGGTGTACATACATATTTATATTAAAAGAAATTAATTCTTCTAAAAACTTTGTATTTTTGAGCTAGCATTTTAAAACTCACATTATTTTAACTTTAACTTCAATATTTTAAATGTTTCTTTATCTTTTTAGCACTGGTAACGATGCCATACTAAATATATTTACATAGATCTAATCAGCCGTATTTCCCAAATTTCAAAATTAAACTAATCACTTTAAAATGCTTCCGACTCATCGTTTGTAAATAAGGGATTTCCCCGTTTTCATGTTTATTATATTGTACATATGAATTTGAAATTAATAAAAAAAAATAATAGAGGTAATCACGGTTAATAGAAGCAAATAATTTGAAAACATTGCAAACGAAAAAGAATAGACTGATATTTGTCCATCACGGATAATCGTGGCCCGACTGTAAATAAGTTTTAATTTAATCATATTCACTATTAGCACATTTGGTGCCAAACGATTTTAATGAAATGCTTCTCTAGACACCAGGCATTTTGTAATAGGAATGACTTTAAAAAAGTTTTTAAAGACAAAGAAACGTAAGCAAGGTCTAATATAAAATCCTTATTGTACATTTTCGCACGAAGTGTCACCCTAGGAAGTGTAAGGTATCGTACAAAAATGTATGACATGCCACTCAATGTGTTAAAATATGAAAATGAAATTTTTAAGTGAACTTTATTATTCGACGTATAATTTCAACGTTCATATTAATTAGTTTTAATAACCATTTAGTACTACATACTTACAAACTTACACAAATATATGTATGTATCTCTTGATTGTATAAATATTTCTTTGCAGGTGGCAGAATGTCATTTAGAAGGTCGTGAAGTGATGATGGTTACCAGTGGTGCAGTGGCATTTGGTAAGCAAAAGTTGGCACAGGAATTGCTAATGTCATTGTCGATGAGGGAGACCCTTTCGCCCAAGGATCATACGAAAGCGGTAATAGAAAACACAAAACATTATAATATTTCAAACGTCTAACATGTGTACAAATGCTGATTATTCCGGCTCACGAAAAAAGCTTACCCCAGCTACCCCCAGTATATTAAAGTTGATTCATTATTTTTAAATTTTTCAAATGTTCTATTTATATGAAAGAACTCTGGGATGTACATCAAACGATAATTGATATAGAATCATTTGTTTTGTGAATTTTTTTAAATTATTTTTTTTTTAATTTCTTCTAGATTTACTAAGAATTTTGTGTAAAAATTTGATTTAATCTACATTTAAAATTCTGAAAAGTAATAATTGCTCAATCAATTCAAATAAATCTCTAAATTAATTCTCTACGAAAATTCCAGAAAACCTAGATTTTGCATGTTACATTCCATACAAAAGTATCATAATGGGATAAACAAAATACTATAAAATCTGCCATCTAGCTGACAAATAATATAAATAATGTTGAAGGGGTGAATATGAAATTATTTTGTATGGGGTTTGAGCAGGTCTAATGCACATGTTAAATACATACATACATACATACATATGTTCTTCTATGGTTGTGAATAGATACATACATACATATGTAAGTATATAAATAAATCAATTTTAATATTCATAGGAAGATGGATTTCTATTGGATCCAAGAGCAGCAGCTGCTGTAGGACAGTCTGGTCTAATGTCGTTGTATGATGCCATGTTTGCACAGTATGGTGTTAAAATAGCACAGGTAATGAAATAAAGTGAAGGGCTATGAAAATATTAATGTCAAATCCAATGTTAAATAACAACACCATTCGATTATTTAACATGTTTTTCACCTTTTTTTTTTGTTTTTTTTTTTTGTATTTCACGTTTGTCCTGCTACTGATGTTGTTACTACTTTATTTATTTGTCATCTATTGCAGGTTCTTGTTACGAAACCAGATTTTTATAACGATGAGACACGTAACAATTTGTTTTGTACTCTATCTGAATTAATTAGCCTTAACATTGTGCCAATTATAAATACAAACGATGCAGTCTCGCCACCAATGTTCATTGTAGATGATGATCTTCCCGCGGGTTCTAAAAAGGTATAAAGAAGTTTACTATGCCACGTAGACATTTAAGTTAATCTTACAACTTGTTTACAAGTCTTGGTTAAGTGGGTTTGTGTGCATTTATTGCTTATATTTATATACAGTATGTAAACAAATTATTTCAATTTTATTGCATATTCAAATTTTGAAATTTTGAATGAAAATAAAAGATTTTTAAGATATCTTAAAGTAAAATCATTAAAACAAGCTTTTAGCAATGATGGACTTGTAATTGATCTATTTAGACTATACAATGGCTTTCTTCAATAAATAATACTTTAATTCGTGTTAAAAGAGTTTTTGCACATACTTTATCTTGGTATAGAGATGTAGTTACATGCACATGTTGTTGTAGCCATTGTATAGATACATATGTTGTAGTTGTGTTTAAATTCAATTTCTTTTACGTGTATTTTCTTTTTGTATTTAGGGAATTGCCATAAAAGATAACGATAGTTTGTCTGCCATGTTGGCTGCCGAAGTGCAAGCGGATTTGCTCATTTTGATGTCGGATGTCGATGGTATTTACAATAAGCCACCATGGGAAGATGGCGCCAAATTAATGCACACGTACACATCCAACGACAGTCGACTCATCGAGTTTGGCAAAAAATCTAAGGTAAGCAAATATACCTACAAATATATTTATATTGTATAATCAACAAAGTTTAATAGTTGAAACTTTTACTGTATCCATCTACATATACATACATATGTACATTTGTATGTAGTATATATTCCTTTCCTTGGCTGTATGTCTGTCTATTCACTTTTCCTTCTTGTTGCACGTTCTCTCGCTGATTACACAACTTGGTGTTTAAAACTTAACTCAGTGCAGCAGTGTATTAAATAAATAAGTCAATCGCGTACAATTCACAAAATAAAATCATTCATCTACCGCTATGTGGAACTTGCAACGTTAAAAATCTCCTTCAATCTGTTTTTGTCTTATTAAATAAAATCAAACGAAATTTTTTTTATTATTATTATTCAATCTAGCAGGATTCGTATAAAAATAAAAACATTTTTTTAATTCCATTTAAATGTGGAAGAAACATTTCCTTTTGCTGTAATTTTAAACATTACTGCCGTATTTTTAAAAAATTAACGTAGACTTCAAGTGTACTTTAAGCAAATTTTGTATGAAAATTTTCTCTTAAAGCACACTTCAAGCCTACTTTATTATACCCTTCACCTTCATGAGAAGGCTATATATAAGTTTGTCATTCCGTTTGTAATTTCCACAATATAATTTTCCGACCCTTTAAAGTATATATATTCTGGATCCTTATAGATAGCGGAGTCTATTAAGCCATGTTCGTCTGTCTGTCTGTTGAAATCATTTTTTTGAAGTCCCCAGATATCTTCGGGATCCGAATCTTCAATAATTCTGTCAGACATGCTTTCGAGAAGTTTGCTATTTAAAATCAGCAAAATCGGTTTAGGCCAACCAGAGTTATGGACCAATATGTGAGACAACCTCCATAAAAATTTGATATTTGTTGTCCATTTTATTGCAATATTTTGAAATATATTGCAGATAATACCATGAAATTTTGTGTACGCTGTGTGAGGAAAATAGGATGAATCGGTCCATGATTTCTCATATCCCCCATACAAAAATCTTCCCGAAATAATGCTCAATTATACATAAAATTGGAATATCATGACAAAATTCAGCAAAAATAAGTTTTATGCAAAAAGAAATCGCAAAACGAAATTTTTTTTAGTTCGGTCCATGTTTGACCATAGCCCCCATATAAAGTCCACTTCCAAAATTCACTTAAATACGTATAAAACAGACATAAATAATGTTAAACGGCATAAATAATCTTTATAGGCAAATAATTGTTGTACTAAATTTTATGGTGGTCCGCCCAGAATTGGTTATAGCTCCCATATAAGGACCTCATCTGAAAAAGACATTTATCCCTGTATATATTGTATAAATATCGGTACTGACTCAAAACTTTACACAAATCATTAACATATATACAAAAATCATCCCACAAAATTTTGTGAATTTCGGTCTATTGTTAACCGTATGCCCCATATAAAGCCCTCTTCCGAAAATTACTTTAATACTCATAAATCTCTTATAAATAGGGTACCAATCCAAAATTGTACACGGATCATTTACATACATGCCTAAATCAAAGTGCAGGATTTTAAGAATATCGGTCCATATTTGACTATGTCCCCCATATAAGGTTCACCCTCGAAATCCACGGTAATACTAATATATATCTTATATATACCGTTATTATGTTGAAATTCGACGTGAAATATCCTCATATGCATGAAAATAACTGTTCCAAAATTTAAGAAGAACCATTTCCAAAAACAAATAAATTCGGGTCAAAAATATTCTTTTCGGATTTAACCCATATTCGGTCCATATTTTACAATCACGTTGGAGAGGTATTTCTAATACCTTTTATTTAATGTATTACAAGTTATCAGACACCCACTAGTTCCCGAGATATAGGCCTATATATTTTCAACTTTACGGGCTCGCTCCCTCAAAAATAGGCGTGACCGCCAACAAATTTTTTTTTTGGCATCTCCTCTAAGGCCCTATTTGATGAAGCTTTTTTTTTTTTTTTGTGAGCAAAGTCATACAAACTATAATTTATGGTAAGAATTGGTAATTAAATCAATTAAAAATGGTGAAAATTAGACAAAATTTCAAAATATTTAACATAAATTATGTTGGTCGTAAAATTGCCTTTCAAACAATATATAAAATAATAAAAAATTTGCACTAAGACCGAATAGAAAACACAGAATAAGGATATTCTAGTCCTATAACCAGTGTAGTTTTTGTATTTCTTATTATGTTTAGGTGGAGGGCATTTAAGATTCGGCACAGCCGAATATAGCACTATTACTTGTTTTTTATAAATATGGCAGTCAAAGTGTTGCCGTACCGAAGGTAGATAAAGTAGCAATTCTCTTGAAACATTTTTATACCCTTCACCACTACATTGGGGAGGATATTTTGGATTTGTGCTGTTGTTTGTAACGCCCAGAAATGTTGGTTCAACACCTGTCCGTCCGTCTGTCCGTCTGGCTGTCTGTCCATGTAAAGCTTGTGCGCAGTGTAAAGGTCGTAATTTTGAAGATATTTCGATAAAATTTGGTACGTCAAATTTTTTCGGCCCAAGCATGAATCGAATTGAAACTGGTGGAAATCGGTCCATTATTTCACCTAGCCCCCAAAAAAATATCCTCCCAAAATTGGGGTTTTCTGATCATAAATGTTTGAATTATGCAAGTATCCAAACAAATTTCATCAAAAATGAGTGGCAAATAAAGCCAAATCACATCTACGAATTTTGTGCAGATCGGTTCATAGTTACTCGTAGCTCCCATATAAGGCCCACTTCCGAAATTCAGTTTAAAGACCACAACTCGTTCAAAAATTTTGGTATCCAAATAATATTAAACGCAAATATATTTCATATGCATACAAGCAATACGAAAGAATTTTATTGTGATCGGTCCATAATTAGCCGTAATTCACTTTAACCTCCATAAATATTTTAAAAGTATTTATATCGAGATAAAGTTTAACACATATAATACTTATATTCACAGACATCATGACACTAAATTTTTGGATGATCGGTCCATAATAGGTCATATCTCCCATATAAAGCCCAAACTGTTTTATTGATATACTGGGTGTAGGGTATTATATGTTCGGGCTTGACCGACTATACTTTCTTACTTGTTTTTATTTCAAGAATAAATATACAGATGTATGTACATTGATTAATATTTATTTCTTACAAACTGTATGTGAATTAAGACACTACCCTGAAGGAAACCTGTCTACAAGTGTCTCCAAGTCACCACTTTGTCTACTATTTTTTTTTTTTTACTGTTTGGCGACATTGTCAACAAAGGTGGCACAATGGTTATTATTAAACAGTTATTCTTTCAGTTGTGTCAGCAGATACAGTAGGCGATAATGTGCCGGGCTATCATTCAAGGTTCGACTCTCGCCAAAAACTCTGGGTGTTTTCTAATTTATTTTTAATTAGAAAAAGCCTTTTAGTATTTTATTTTTTTTAATAATACTCTAAAAGTTAGCAAAAAATCCAGTTTCATTTTCTATTTCAGAATGTAGACTAAAGTGGTCCTAAAAGAACTACTTAGTCAGTATTGACGTAGTCTACTGGTAGATTTCGTAGGACAAGCCTGTGCTAAACGTCAATAGTAGATATCATTAGTAAGGGTATAATTCGTCAGTAGTAATGGTGACATGGTCAATAGGTAATCAGTATAATTTTACTATTGACATTTCCTGCAGGGTACATACGCTTAATTAATTTCATTTATATGTGAGGACACATTGTTGTAAAGGCATTCAGAATTAATCAATTTTGAGAATCAATCCTAAAAAATAACACGAAAATATTTGGCAAGAAAATAACAAATGAATTGTTTTATTTTCTGTTTAGACTGGAGTAAAATTATGTATTTATGCTAAAACGAATTCATATCATGATAAAATGACGGCAATTATTTCCTTTTATTTAATTTCCAACATTAATCATAGTTTGAGAAATTTATTATTTATAACACATGACCATAATCACGCAAGGAAATTCAGCACAATTTAAGTGTTTCTATTTTTGAACAAAATATTTTTCGTTTTTTTTTTAGATTTAGAAATTTGCACTGACAAAATAGGAAATTCTATAGTTTACAAACGATTCAACTGATTGATCACTGGTTATAGTTAAGTTGTGAAATTTTGACAAAACATGTGATCCTGCAAGCTGTATTCATGATAATTTTGCAAAATATTTTTATACCCTCCACCACCGTAAGTCATTCCGTGTATAACACTGAAAAATATTCATCTGAGACCCAACAAGGTCTCAGAAATTTTAAGTCAATTGATGTGTGTCCGTCAGTCTGTCTGTGTGTCTTTCTGTTTGTGTAAAACACTCTTACGCTCAAAAGAAAGACACAACCAAAATCAACAGAGTTTACAGAAACCCGTTTATAATTCTCCTAAGCAGTTAAAATCAGCAAAATCGGTAAAGCAGAACCAGAGTTATAGACAAAAGTGTGAGACAACCTCCATAAAAATCTGATATTTTTAAACATTTTTCTTCCAATTTTTTCAAATATATTGCAGATATTGCCGTGAAATTTTGTACACGATAATTTTATGATAAAAGAAGGAAGTGTGAGGAATTAGTAAAAATCGGTCCATGATTTCTCATAGCCCCAATATAAATATCTTCTTGAAATATGGCTTAATGATAAATAAATGCCTATAAAATTAGAATAATAATACAAAATTCTGCAAAAATAAGTGTCATGTATAAACAAATCGCAAAACGAAATTTGGTTTGTTCGGTCCATATTTACCTATATGCCCTCCGAAATTCATTTTAATACTAATATGTATTTGACATATACCATTATTACGTTTAAATTCGATGTAAGATATCTCTCATATACAAAAAATTCAATGTTCCAATATTAAAGAAGATCGGCCCATAATTTGTCATAGCTGCCATATAAGAACCATTTCCAAAAACCAAATACACCCACAAAAATGTCTAATAAATATCGATATCGAACCAACTTTTATATGAATCAGAATTTTTAATCCAGAAATCATATTAGTATTGGTTATACGGCAATTAAGCTACTGGATTTTGTAGCTGTCAGTCAATAATAGCTCCTGAATTAAGACCACTTCCGAGCATAACAACCAACCATACAACTCTTGTAAATAACGCTACTGAGATGAAATTCAACCAATATTATCCTGAAATACATAGAAATCACATTGGTGGATACTGGATTTAGAAGCCATCGGTCCACAATTGGTCCACTTCTACTATGCCACCCTTAAATCTCGTGTAAATAATTTTATTGCGATCAAATTCTACCAAAAGACCCTATAATCTTACCCTTTTTATACTCTGTTTCCTAACTTGTTGTGAATATGGAAAAATGTTCTCTTAATTTTATTAAGTGTAAAATTACACTCAAGAGTCTTATGAAAATCAGACAAACTCTGTTAATTATGCTGAGAATTGGTAATTACATCAATTATAAATTGTCAAAATTAGATACAATTTCCAAACATTTGAAATAAATTAAGATAAAATCGTAATAAAATTTACACTAAGACTGAATTCAAAACATAGAATAAGGATATTCTAGTCCTACAATCAGTGTAGTTTTTGTATTTGTTTTAGTACGTTTAGGTGGAGGGTATCTAAGATTCGGAACAGCCGAATATTACATTCTAACTTGTTTTATAAAGCATATCTTCGATAAACAAATGTATGTACTTCGGTGATGAGTATGAAAAATTATGATATGTTACTTGTTTTTGATTTGCTATTGTTATTGGCAAAAGTAATTTATAATTTATAATATGCTATTATTTGTGCCTCTTGCACGAGGAAATTCTAACCAAGCAAAGATAGATAAAAATGTCATTATTGAACGCCAATAAATTGATATTGTTTGTATTTACATACATAGATATTAAATTTGAAATGCAAAAATAAATATCATTCTTATTACAATAAAATCTAAACAGTTTCACAAACAACATTCCATTAGAATATAATTTTGTTAGAAAAACGTAATATCCCAAACATCCGTCTCGCATAGATTCTATTATATGATATTTGTTCTGCTTTTTTAATTTTATCACAAAAAACACTCAAATTTTGCGATAAAATTAAATTCAAGTTCATAAAAAATCAAAAACCAAACCAAAGCAACGAAATGAATAAATTAAAGCAGAAGTAAAGAAAAATATATTCTTTTCCCTGGCTATGAAGATTATTACACCCAAATTAGTTAATGACATTTTAAGTTATGGCGGCCCATAAATACTCTTTTATGCATTAATAAACACCAAATATATTTCGTATAATGTACTCGTACTACCAAGTAATAGGAATATTAACCCTGCACAGTAGGATATGGTAGAATATCCCTAATATTGCTTGCAAAATTTAGAATTTACCCTAAAATATTGAATAGATATTATAAATTATTTACTAAATGTATCACATTTGAATGAAATTATTGTATTTATGTGATATCTCTACTCATAGTTTTCCTAAAAATTTTGGTGTTTGATGTTGTAATTTGCTATAATCTGATGGCATATCTTGATGATGAAAGGACACCTTTTAAGGAATACGAAATCACAAGCAAACCCTCAAAGAATTCTAGTATTTTTCTCAAAAATTTATGTTATTCATTTTCCCTTATTAAATATATATGTACATATGTATGTATATCATCAAGATATATAAGAGAAACTTTTTAGATAAATATATACATACATATAATAAAAGCAAAATACTCTTTCTTTCTTTACAATGAATTTAAATAAAATTTTATAGTTAATTAATTAAGGAGAACTTGTAGGAATTTTCATTTAATCATGATTTTAATACGTAAATATTTTGTTTTGTTTTTCTTCTGGATGCGGTAACATGAATGAAAATGAAAGAAAAACCAACTAGAATGTCAACAATGGAAATGTGTCCAGCTTTAGAGCTTCACTGTCAATGGACAAATAAATTCAGCAATCTTTAAATAAGCATTGTACGAGTTTAGTAACAGTATATTGCGCTTAGGGGAGTTTTTTTGTTCATGCAAATTAAAGAGTACTATGCTGCTAAATACATATTAAGTTAACTTTTAGTTGTTAAGAAATATAATTTATAATTAGACTAATTTAAATTTGATTGTATGTCTGAACTTCTGACTGAGTTGGCATTGAAAATTAAAGTAAAATTATTCATTATGTACAGCTTGCTTGGAATATTTTGATTTCAACCTGACTGCAAGTATCACACAAATAATACGGAAGGATTTTGTTATGAAAGCTTTTTAAAATAAACTTATGTACATACTCGCATATAGATATAGTCGGGTAATCCTGAACATATGATACCATATATAATTTTCGATTATACACGAATACCGCACTTTGCGTCGGGGTTACGTTTCAAAAAAAAAAACAAGACGCAAAGTGAATTAAGATTTTTTTTTATAGCAAACCATGTAAAGATCGAATCTTTCACAAACTATTGGTCCAATGTTTGCTTAACAGCTTTATTTCAACGTAAAATAAATTTCCTTATAGCAGTTGTCTGTATTACTACCACTACACAGAAAAAAAAAAATCATGTTTCTTTTTCAATTAAACCTTTAATTGATTTTAAAATAATTTTCAATTAAAATTTTAATTGATTCAATTACTTTTTCTGATATTTTCAATTAAATCTCACATTTTTTTTTAATTGATACTATCATTTTGTTTACAGGTCCGATTTCAATTAAATTTTTAATTGATTCCACAAATATTTTAATTGAAACTCATTTTTATTTTTTTCTGTGTAGCATTATCGTTGGATAATGCTTTACTTTTTATGTCATCAAATATACTTTTTGCTTTTATCTAAATTACCATTTTACTTAAGGTGCATATACACTAAGTGTTTTTTATATTGTATATGTCAAATTTAACATAAGGGAGTAAAAACATGTAGTTGGTGACCTCAAAAACTTTGCTTGTGTAAAATACACAAGCAAAAACATAAGACACATTTTCAATTAGAACATGTTCTATTTTCTTATGTTCAAACACATGTTTTTAAATGTATGTGCCAGGCGAAAAGATTTGTCGACGGTTAAATATCTGCGCTATCATTAGCCGGCCGTATGCAGAATTTGCATAAGTGATAAATTAAATATTTTTTTTATCCCATTTGGATAATTTAATAACAATGATATAAATTATTTAAACATTTTTGATACAAGCTCCACATCTTGTATATTAAAAAACGAAAAACCTTAAATCAATATTTTTAACGCCGGCAATTTAGTGACGCTTTGTAGCGGCTTTAACGCATTTTTTAAAGAAACGACATGGAAATTTATGTGTAAAAAAAGAATAATATTTAAGCGTATCAGCTGTTTTAATCATGGCGGTGTCACGTGTAATTGTACATGCAAGTTGGTGACCAAAAATTAAAACCCTTATGTAAAATAACCAATTTTGACAGACATAAAGAAAAACATGTGAGTTGTAAACTTAAAAATACATAAGCAAAAACATCTTTAATTGTATTCTCTGCGCAATAGAAAGCAAGGACTTCATTTCGGTCATTAAAGTACTTCTTGCACGGGTCATCCATCGTTTTAGCATCTAATGATGTTGCAGATTTTACAAAATTTAAAAAAAACAAGTAAGAAAGTATAGTCGGTCAAGCCCGACCATATAATAACCTACACCCAGTATATGTATAAAACTGTTTTTCAAAAAACGAGCGCTATTAGGGACCAATCATCCAAAAATTTAGTGTCATGATTTCTGTGAATATAAATATTATATGTGTTAAAGTTTATCTCGATATAAATACTTTTAAAATATTTATGGAGGTTAAAGTGAATTACGGAGAGGGTATTATTTGGGAGTTTCGACTACTTATGGACCGACTATTATCAAATTAGAGGTCATCATTTCTGTATATATGAAACTTATTTGTGTTGAATTTTATTTGGATACCAACATTTTTAAGAAATTTATGGTCGTTAAAGTGATTTTCGGAAGTCGGCCTTAATGGGAGCTATGACTAATTATGGACCGATCATAATAAAATTCTACCATATTATATGTATGTATACGAAGCATATTTATGTTCAATATTATCACCAGGTAACTATATTTGTAGATGGAGTCTATGGACAAGCATAGACCGAACCAAACAAAATTTCGTTTTGCGATTTGTTTTTACATGACACCTATTTTTACCGAATTTTGTATAAATTTTTCAATTTGATAAGCATTTATTTATGGTTAAGCCATATTTCGAGAAGATATTTGTATTGGGGCTATGAGAAATTATGGACCGATTTTTACTATTTTGCTCACACTTCCTTCTTTTATCATAAAATTATCACGTACAAAATTTCATGGCAATATCTGCAATATTTTTAAAAAAATTGTAAGAAAAATGTTGAAAAATATCAAATTTTTATGGAGATTGTCTTACATTTTGGTCCATAAGTCTGGTTCTACTCTACGTATTTTGTTGATTTTCAATATCAAACTGCTTAGGAGAATTATATCATCTACACCCTTTATTACTGACTTGAAAATCGTAGAGCTGTTTTTAATAATTTAGTTTTAATCAAGATCACAGTCTGATAGATCATACATATTTTGTTTCACAAACTTTTTTGGTCCCTTAACAAAATCATTGTGATATCATAAATTTGTTAAATTAAATAAAGTTCTGTTATAATGGCTTGAGGCAGTTTATGAGAAAATGTCTTTATATTTTAAAATAAATTTAACCTCACAACACCATCAGTGTCGACCAACAATAGCTTTTTTATAACCCATTTTCAAAATGTTTTAAATTTTTTTTATTTATTTTACTTTATTTTACATTACACAACAACATCGGCACATGCACCCAGACATCTTAATAAAAGTGTTTATTTGGCGTGACATGTATTATTTTACATTAAAGTTTGTATAATAGATGCTTGAGAAACATGTAAGTTTTACACGTCGTATGTAATTGTGCATGTTACTGGAATACCTTTGGACACAGCACCACTACATGACTTTGTCTAGTGTATAATATATTTTTCCATACACTTTGGACAGGATCAACTTTCATACAGAACGAAAACGTAATTTCAGCCACCCCCTCAAAATGAAGTTTGATTCATTTAATATCATTTCGAAAATGTCTGTATAGTACTAAACTTTGATTTGCAACTACACAGAGTGATAAAAAGTTATATTTTCTCCCATTGATATAAAATAACTTTACGAAATTTTCATATCATAGAAAGGTACATCTAACTACTTATGACATAGATTGTAATGAGTCTGAATATTTTAACGCAGATTGGATCGAATCTTATTACAACTGGCGACTAATTAACTCTTAAGCATTAAACACATTCGAGACAGCAGGCTACCCACTACAATATGACAAAAATAAAATACACACGCTTATATGAGAGGGATTATATTGACGACTGCAGGCAACTAGACTGCAGGTTGTTATTACAGGTTGTTAAATTAAACTAATTTCTATTTTTTTTTTGGCGACAAAACATAAACAGTGTTGACCATATAACAAAATATATGAAGCAAATTAGTGCTTAGAAATATTTATTATTATATTATGTGATCATATTATACATATTTCTATAATATTATAAACGAGACCGACAAAAAGAAAATTTAACAGCTTTATTTAATGGGATTTTTTTTTAATTTTCAAGGAACCTGTTCCATGAAAAAAACGCTACTTTAAAACAAATACAGTACGTGGCACCACTGAAATATAAATGGATTACTGCAACAGCTGTTTATATTTTCATTGTTTTATTTAATTAAAGTTTGTATGTTTTTTATTATTTAAATATTTATTATTTTTAAGGTTTGTATGTACTTTTTTGTTGCATTTTAGTAATAGCATCTATAAATACAACAAAGTTCGAAGAACAAATTTATTTTTTATTAGAACGTCAGATTTCGGGATCAGCTGCTGACTATGTAGCTGTCGTTTTCAAAATAATTAAGTAGCTGGCTACAGGGCTCGAATGTGTTAAATGCTTTAAGAATTATAAATTCGTAAAAATATGTGATGCATAGAAACCCCATTCATTTATCTATTGACTTCTGTCAAAATTGAAAAGACGATTGCTCAAAAATGGTTAAAAATTTTGGTTTATTTATCAACATGTTTGGATGTTTACATGTGAATTTAACAAAACAAAGATATAATCAAGTTATCGTAGGAAAATATATGTAAATTCATAGTTTTAGGAATTGCATTAATATAGGTTTATTTTAAGAAGTCATATCGTTCATTTCACTACACAATGGTCAGTCCTGGAACAAACATTTTTAAATTGGAATTTTATATCGATATTGAAGCAATTTTCATTTTCAGGGGGTTAGTTTTTTAACAGTCAATACTAGATACTCAATGTATGCTACATACATCTATATAAATTTTATGCAATATGTGTGAGAGACAATACATACATATACATGCACATTTATAGATACAGAGCGATACCAAGCAACACATATTCGGACATAAAATAAAATTTAGCTCCATCCTAAAATACAATTTGTTTAATATTGGTTGCGATTTCTTCTTTTAAATATTTGTTTGTAAAATTTAACAAATGAAAAATATTCAATTAGAAAAAGTCCGGTATATAATTGAGTTGCTGGGAAATTTTATGTGAAGTATTAGAAAAATCTGAAAAATACCAGCTTACCAATGCTCAAGACAGCATTATATCATTAAAGAAACTACAATGTAATTTTATGTATACATAGATACGAATGGACATTGTTAACTCTTTGACCATACAAATGGGACCATCCCAACCCTCATACCATTAAAAGTTTTATTTTACAATACATATGTATTATTTATTTCAATACTCACACCTATCCACCATGTTGATACTACATATATTATGTGGCAATATCAATAAGTTAGTTAAAGGTACATAATTCAAACTTATTTAATTGTTGCAAATATTCTAAAAGTTACTTACAAAATGTAACAATAAAAAAAATTTTGGTTATTTTATGACGATCGGCTATATTGGACGGTAGCCCCCATATAAAGTTCACTTCCGGAAATGAGCATAAATATTTAATAAGCATCAGCAGAAAGTTAAAATCTACACAAATAGTTCATAAATATTTTTAAATATTCATACCCAATTTTATGACGATCGGTCCACATTTGACCGTACATATATATATGTAGTCCACATTTTTTTATATAATTAACAAACACAAACTTCGCAGCTTTTTGGCTTATCTGCAGAAAACACCCGAAGTCTTTAGCAGGAATCGAACCCGCAACCCTCTGACTGATAGTCCGGAACACTATCGCCTAGTCTATCGGAGCACCAAAAAAAAATATACATATAAATCGCTGTAGAGAATTTCATGATGATCGGCCCGTTATAGGTCATAGTTCCCTTATGAGGACTACTCCCGAGAACTCATTAACCTACGTAAACAGCCATATCGACGTAAAATTCTACACAGATCAGTTATAAGTATGTAAAAAATGTACTATTAACTTTTGTGAAAGTTGGTCCCTAATTGGGCATAGCTTTCATACAGCTCCGAAAATAACCACAGATTATACAGATGTGACACTTTTGACGTTTTAAAAAGTCAAAATTAGTTTCCTAGGGGTTTTTGGTATATATTTTATTTTTTTGTTAAAGTAAAGTAAATCGCTTTATGTTACACGCGTAGATCTGAAAGAAAAAGGCAAATATAAATTCTTTCTTAAATCTGGAATATGCATAAAATTCTTATAAATATTGTTATTGAGATCAAATTCAACCAAAATAAACCTAAAAAAAATGGAAATTACGTTACAATATTTTTTGATATTCGCCCCATAATAAATGGTTTGATATTAGAGCTGTATCGTTCATGAACGAACGGGTTAAAATGAACGGCTCATTTCATTGAACGAAATGAGCCGGTCATTTAACTGAACGGTTTTCGTTCAATAGTGTACGGATCAATTTCGTTCAACTGCTGTTTATCAAAAGACAAGAAGAAACTCACATTCAATAATGGTTGTATTCATTCGTTCAAAGTGAACGATTGAACGAATTGAATGAACGAATCAGTCTTGGATAAATTAACGAAAATGACCGGTCACTGAAATGAACGACCGGGCACAACTCTATTTGGTATTGATTATATTAGAATCGGCACAGCCGAATATAAACTATTGTTATATTTTCTGACAGTCCTCGGTTTGGTTTGATTTCACTTTTATAGTTTATCTTTATAGTTTTCAAGTTATATGTATTTTAAAATTGAAATTTTAAAACTTTGCCAAATCCAGGTCCAATTTCTGTAAAATATCGGTCAAAACTTTCTACCGATTTCCAACAAATTTGTTTTGTTACTAAGGTAATAAAGTCGCTCATCAGGCACAAAATATTTCAAAGCAATATTTTTTCTATAAAATGCATAAATCTATTATTTTTTCCACTTCCACAATTTGAAATAATTTATTTTCAAACTAAGATTTTATATAACTTTAAAATATTCTATGTATGATTTATTGCACCGAAGAATAACCAGACATACAATCTGGCCTCTTCCAATGTTTAAACAGCCAATAATTTGGCCATACTAAATCATATTGTAAGTTGCTACCAAGAAAAATGTAGTAATTGTGGTGGAAATCATACTATATTATATTGCAAAGCGCTCTCTAACACTTAGAAATAAAGTACCCACGGTAACCGGCTTGAGGCTACGGTACAGTCCGTACTGTACAAGGGCAGTTGGTTAATAATTTTACGAATTCTATGAGCCACATGATGCAGGAAATGCTTAAAATACAATCCATGCTATTGCAAACTGTACTTAATAGGCCATGAACTGTTTGAAAATATCTTTCTGGAAAGCAAACGGCGGTAACATAAAAATAAATACGAATATTTTCTAAAAAATCATTTTTAAAATTGTCCAAGTTTGGATACGGCTGAGAAGGGCTATGTCCGTTTAAATGAGCCAAATTTTCTTGTACACTCGAATTTTATTTTATACCGAATTATATAAAATTTATATATTCCCGACGAAAATTTTTTTTATAAAAGAAACAAGTTAGAGTACTGGATTTAGAAGAATCTTTAATACCATCTCCCTAAATATAATAAGAAATACTGAAACTACACTGGTCTTGGGACTAGTATATCCTTATTCTGTGTTTTCTATTCAGTCTTATTGCAAATGTTATTAATATTTTATATATTGTTTGAAAGAAATTTTTTTTTGGAAATTTTATCTAATTTCGACCATTTATAATTGATGTAATTACCGATTCTTACTATAATTTAAAGAGTTTGTTTAATTTTCATAATAATCAAGAGATTGTAATTTAACAATTTATAAAATTAAAAGAACATTTTTCCATATTCACAACAAGATAAGATGTAAGATGAGGCTTTTTTGTTTGAATTTGATCTCAATAACATTATTTACAAAAGATTTATGGGTGGTATAGAAGAAATGGACCAATTATGGACTGATATCTTCTAAATCCAGTATCCACTAATGTGATTTCTATGTATTTTAGGATTATATTGGTTGCATTTCATCTCAATATCGTTATTTACAAGAGTTGTATGGTTGGTTGTTATGCTCGGAAGTGAAATTAATTTGGTAACTATTGCCAATTATTGACTGAGAGCTACAAAATCCAGTAGCATAATTGCCTTGTAACACATATTAGTATGATTTCTGGATTAAAATTTCTGATCCATATAAAAGTTGGTTCGATATCAATATTTATTAGACATTCTTGTGGAATAAATTGTTTTTCGCAAATGGTTCTTATATGACAAATTATGGGACGATCTTCTTAAATTTTGGAACACTGAATTTTATACATAAGGGGATATCTCGAGTCGAATTTCAACGTTCTTACGGTATATTTAGAATACATATTAGTATTAAAGTGGATTTCGGAAGTGGACCTTATATGGGTGACATAGTCAAAAATGGACCGATATTCTCAAAATCAAGCAGTTGGATTTAAGCATATATGTAAATAATCCTTGTAAAATTTTGGATCGGTACCATTATTTATATGAGATTTATGAGTATTAAAGTGATTTTCGGAAGAGAGCTTTATATGGGGGATACGGTTAAAAATGGACCGAAATTCACAAAATTGAATGGGACATTTTTTGTATATATGTAAATGATCTGTACAACGTTTTGAGTCGCTACCGATATTTATACGATATATATGAAAATAAATCACTTTTTCGGATGTGGTCCTTGAATGGGAGCTATGACCAATTCTGGGCCGACCACCATAAAATTTAGAACAACAATTTATTTGTCTATAAGGATTATTTATGTCAAATTTTAACCGTTTAGCATTATTTATACCAGTTTTATATATATTTAAGTGAATTTTGGAAGTGGACTTTAATGGGGGCTATGGTCAAACATGGACCGAACTAAAAAAAATTTCGTTTTACAATTTATTTTTGCATGAAACTTTTGCTGAATTTTGTATTGATATTCCAGTTTTATAGGCATTTATGTATAATTGAGCAATATTTCGGGAAGATTTTTGTATAGGGGCTATGAGAAATCATTGACCTATTCTAACTTTCCTCACACTTTCTTCTTTTATCATAAAAACAACGTATACAAAATTTAATATCAATATCTGCAATATATTTAAAAAAAATGGAAAAATATATTTAAATATATCAGTTTTTTATGGAGGTTATCTTATATTTTGATTCATAACTCTTGTTCTACTATAGCGATTATGGCTCACTCGACTTAAAATTTCGTAAGGACCAATAATATATATACTTTGTTCGGTCTCAGATTAGATTTCTCACTGTTACACACGGAATGACATTTATGTATACCCTCATTCACCACTTATGGTGGTGGAAGGTGTAAAAATATTGGGACTTTTTCTGAACAAAAAAAAAAAAACCTAAAAAATATAAAGCTTTTACATGTTTCAATTCTGGATGCGTGTAACTTTTGATAGAGAGTAGATAACTACATACAATTTTCTTTGATTTTATTTAGAATTTTATTACAAATATAGGTAATATTTTAGAAACACATTTCAAACCCTCCGTAGACACACTGTATCTAAAAAACCCAAAAAAGATCAGGAAAAATAAAAAAGAAACCTATATATCTCTTGAACTAAAGGAGATAATTTACACATGTACACATATTTTTTGCAGATCTTCTCAAGGACTATTTAGATAATAATTTGTTGTTTTGTAAGTCTCGAGGGCACGAATTTCGAGGGGCCACCAACTGGCCCCTCGTTCGCCTACGACTGTAAATCAACTCTAAAGCACCTCAGCTCCAACCATTTCTTGACGATATCTGTCGATTTAACGATGTCCGTCCGTCCGTCTGGCTGGCTGGCTGGCTGGCTGGCTGTCCATGTAAAGCTTGTGCGCAGTGATAAAATTTGGTAAGTGATATTTTTTCGCCCCAAGGACGGATGGGATTGAAACTGGTGAAAATCGGTTCATTATTTCACCTGGACCCCATGCAAAATTCCTCCCGAAATTGGGGGTTTCCGCTCGTAAATGTTTTAATTATGGAAGGAACCAAACAAGTTTCATCACAAATGTGTGGTAAATGAAGCCAAATCACATCTACAAATTTTGTGCAGATCGGTCCATAATTAGTCGTAGCTGCCATATAACGCCCACTTCCGAAAATCACTTTAAAGACCATAACTCACTCAAAATTGTTGGTATGCAAATAATATTTAACACAAATATTTCTCATATTTATACAAACAATACGATAGAATTTCATTGTGATCGGTCCATAATTAGTCGTAGCTCCCCTATAAGGCCCACTTCCGAAAATCACTTTAAAGAGCATAACTCTCTCAAAATTGTTGGTATCCAAATAATATTGAACGCAAATATATTCCATATACATACAAATAATACGGTACAGTTTTATTATGATCGGTCCATAATTAGTCGTAGCTCCCATATAAGGCCCACTTCCGAAAATCACTTTAACGATCATAAACTTCTTAAGAATGTTGGTAATCACATAAAATTCGACACAAATAATATACAGAAATGATGACACCTAATTTTATAATGGTCGGTCCGTAATTAGTCGAAACTCCCATATAAGACCCTCCCCGTAATCAACTTTAACCTCCATAAATCGTTCAAAAGTATTTATATCGAGATAAAGTTTAACACATATAATATTTATATTCACAAAAATCATGACACCAAATTTTTTGATGATCGGTCCATAATAGGTCTCTCCCATATAGCGTACATTTCTCAAAAACTGTTTTATACATATACTATTTGTAGGGTATTATATGGTCGGGCTTGACCGACTATACTTTCTTACTTGTTTTTCTGAATAAGACTGTTATTCTCTAATTTGGTACCTGTTAGTAGACTGCTCTATTGTAAATGGCATATGAAAGATTGTTTCCATTCTCGGAAGCAGTAGTTGGAGGATGATTGGTTAGATATAAAAAAACAGGTTATTGGACTGTCTCTTTTTTCAACTCATACTTGAAAGTGGCAACTACTACTATTATACTGTCTGCTGCAGATGGTGGTATCTAGTTGAATTGAGTAATAGGGGATGTGTTTTAGACTGGTTGTTTGGGGTCAATTGAAATAACTGGTTATGTAGCTAGACAAGTTACTCTATGTAACCGGCATTTGAATCCCATGCGTTGACATCTTTGAATCCAGCAGTCTTAATCATGCAGCCTCTTTGTAGATAGTCGAACGTTGTATGTATGTATGTATGTTAACTGTAAAATTGTAATTTCAATAAAATTAGAAGTTGTTTTTGTCACAATCTTACTTGACTTGAAATGTTGAATTAAATGCCAAATTTTGGCTACAAATTAAATAGTAGCAATAAAAACTAATCCATTTAATTTTCAATTAGCCTACATAGAAAAATTTATATTGTATTTTCATTTTAGTTTCTAGATAGTTTTTTCATGTTGTATTTATGTATGTATGTATTTTGTTTCTTATTCTTTGGTTTAGGTTGGTACTGGTGGCATGGACTCCAAAGTTAAGGCCGCTACTTGGGCACTAGATCGTGGTGTCAGTGTGGTAATTTGTAATGGCATGCAGGAGAAGGCTATTAAAACTATAATTGGCGGTAGAAAAGTTGGAACATTCTTTACAGAGTCAACTGAGGCCTTCACCACTCCTGTGGAAGAACTTGCTGAAAATGGTAAGTGCACGTTTTATTTTGTGCTTCGATTTTTTCCCCTCAGATTTTATATACAAATATAATGGTGAAATTTTTTTGTGCAAGACACGATGATGGGTTACGGTTGGGAGCACAATGAACTGCTGAATGCTGTTGCATTAATGAATTCCATGCTGATGCTGTGTGTACGTTGTTCACTTTTTCGTTCTGTCGGACGGTCATCTCGTTTCGTTTTTCCAGTTGTTGTTTGGTATTTGTATTTTGAATTGCAGTTCATTGTTGCTGTTGCTCTTGCTGTTTTTGTTATTGTTTTGAATTTTCATTGAGCGACAAGTCTCTAGTGTTTTGCTGCTGTTGTTAATTCTAATATTGTTTTTCATACAACTATGTAGCCATGTAGGGATATGTGTATGCATACATGGATGGATACTGTGTCATTTACACTGTTGTATACATATCTACATGTATGTATGTCCTTATGGATGTACTTATGTGTGTATATTGTACATGTAGAGACTGTAAGAGCATGGCTTTGTATTTAAATATATTCATTTTGTTTGGATGCAAGTACTTTTTGTATTTTATGCTGTATAATGTGACTTGAAGTTTAATTGAATTATTCTCGGGTGAATAAGTGAGGTTTAACTAGAAAGCTGTCCACTTTTGATGGCTGTACAATAGACCGCCCTACTATCCAGTCAAAAAGCAAATTACGTGTTTTATATCACCCTCTAAAAATGCTAAGTGGTTAATATTTTTATAGAAATTGTTATATTCTAATAAGACCTGAAGTACAATATTCAACAAGTAGATTTTATATATGTAACTCCGTTTTGATAATATCACATCCTCGTCATGCGTTTTAAGTAAATTTGCTATGCTGCCTTATAGATTGAAACAATTTCATTTTTAGTGGGTGACTTTAGTAATATTGTTTCGTGTGTCAATAGCGCACACCATTTTTCATAAAGTTTCGTTGTTAAAATATTATAATTGAGCACATTTTGCTGTTTTGCCTTTTACTAACTTTTAGTTTAGTTACACACTTTGTGTGCATATATTTTAGTTTTTAATTTTGAAATATTTATTTATTTATTTCCATGTATAAATAAATATTGTCTTGAATTGGTTTATTTTTATTTGCAAAATTTTTTAAAGATTAAAGTTTTTTGAATTTTTGGAATGAGTATTAAATCATTTGTTTCCAAAAAGTTAGACCTATTGTTTAACCTTTCTAAGGGTAGTAACATTTTCATGTCATTAATAATTAAAAGGGAATTACTGTTAACACTACATTTTTAAAATTGAAATTTATAATTGCCCGCTTTTGTTTTTATTTAAAGTTTTTAGAGATGTGTTTTAGTTTTTATAATTTTTCCCGTTGATAAAAAATTTAACTAAAATAAAATTAACATTTTGTTGACCACAAAAGGTCATATAATACTACTACTAATATTACAAATAATATAAAATAGGGAATAACGCTTTCAAACTGGTACACCAATACCTCGCTTTGCGTCGTTTCATTTGGCGTTTTTTTTTCATAAATTTTCAAAGTTGCGTCGCTGCTTAATTAGTACTAATTTTCACTGTGAGTCGTTAGGTTTTCGAGGTTGCGTTGTTTTTGGGTTCGAGGCTTTATTTTTTTTTTTTTAATTTTGCAAAATCTGCAACATCATTAGATGCTAAAACGATGAGCCGTGCAAGAAGTACTTTAATGATCGAAATGGAGTCCTTGCTTTCTATTTGGATTGAAAATCAAGTTGCACAGAGAATACAATTAAGTAAAATGGTATTTCAGACAAAAGCAAAAAGCTTATTTGATGACATACAAAGTAAAGCATTATGTGTAGTAATACAGACAATTGCTACAACAATTTATTTCACGTTGAAAAAAAATCTGTTGAGCAAACATTGAATCAAAAAAAGCCGACGACTTAGTATTTTCGTATCTCTAGAATATATCTTCGATCTTTACATGGTTTGCTATAGAAAATCTTAATTAACTTTGCGTCGTGTTTTTTTTGGAATCTATCCCCGACGCAAAATGAGGTATTGGTGTATATCTATATTTATAAAATATAATAAAATAAAATTTGAAGTTACTATATAGATCGAAGGATGTTTATTAATCAATGGATTGATAATGTTTGACTTTGCCTTGTTTAAGGACTAAAATTCCTAAAATCTTCAAAACTTTTCTCTGTGATATCTTATTAACTTATGTATTTTCACGCATTCAGTTTTCTCTTTCATAAACACATACATACGAATGTACATAAAATGTATGTGTCCCCGTTTTTTTTTGGCTTTTTGGGAAAAAAACGTTAAAAATTTAAAAAAGTTGGAATTTCTTGAGATTATGATATTCGTTCCCTTTTTTTTAATTAACTTTAGAATGGTGTGGATACCGTACTAAAGATTATGATTGTGTGTTACCTGATTTTTAATTCCAATTATGTGTGGGTAAATATTTTATAATATTGAACGTGTCAGTTCGGGTGCTAAGGAAGAAGTGAGTTCAAAATCTTTTGTTTGCAAATTTACAATTTTTCTTTTTCAAATTATTCTTAACATGTAAATAATTTACTTAATCTATTAGGTTCATTATTACATTTTTAGTTAAATTGAGGTAACACACAAAAATTCACTAATTTCAAAAATTTAATAGTTTCAATTAATTCAATAATTTTCAAAGAATTTAATAATTCAATAATTTCAAATAGTTTAATAGATTCAAATAATTCAATAACTTCACATAATCCAATAATTTCAAATAACTTAGTAGATTTAATATTTTCAAATAATTTAAGACATTCCGAATTTGGATAAGTGAAATTTTTTATAGTCAAAAAGATAACTTATATTTCCAAAAAGTGGATAATTTGTTCAACCTAAATATATCTTGTACCTACACTTTTAAGCGTTTGTCTGACATTTGGATAAGTAATTAAATTTTGTAGCGCCGAGGCGCTAACCACAAACAAATTTAAATATGAATTATTCTGTTTAAAGATAACTCATCTCTGACTGTGGTAAAATTAATTAAGATATCTCAGAACATCATTCAAGAGTTACCGAACCACTATGTCTCATTCTAATAGCATTTTAATCCATTAGTTGTAAACAAAATTACTCAAATTTTCAACAGCAACTGTTTAATTTTAAACTATGTTAAGTAGAAAATTTTGCAGCAAGATGGGTGCGCATTAAAACCTGCTCTTGAATTTCATTCCTGAGGATTTTCTACAGTTGTTTTGTTATTTTGTAGCTAAAACTAAAGGCAGAATTAGTCTTTACTTTCTGTTCCGTTCCGAATCAGCTGACTTGAATCTGTTAAATAGAAAATGTGTAGAAGTCGTTAGTTGTTTTGTTACTTTCCGTGCCGTTGCGGACGAACCTGTTGAAAACAAAAATTTGCAAAACAGCTGACATCCGCACAATAACAAAATATTTTGGTTTATTACAAAAATTTTCAATTTCTTTGATTTTAATTAAGTTTTTGTATAAAAGTTATAAAAATATAAAAAATAAACGATGGATGACGAAAAACTCATTACTTTAGTCGAAAGTAATGACATATTGTACAATAAAAAACTTTGATTTGTATTTTTTGATTTATTTTCGCAGTATGTGTTGTCTGTGTACCAAAAACAGAACGACACGGAACAGAACAGCAACAGAGAGTAAAGACTAATTGATTGAAGGTAATGGATTTTGTCAACAATGATACCTTTTCGATTTTCGATACGGGTTCAAATTATCGGAATGGCGTAAAATTATGCAGAAAACAAATTAAGAAGCTCGCCAAAAATAATAATTAGATCCATCCAAAGCAAATATATACGAGTATTTTAAATGGCAGGTCTAGAAAATATTTGCAACATGCTTTAAGCGACACAATTATAAATGCTCATTATTTACTTATTGTTTTTTTTCTCAATCTTGAAAAATTTAAATCCCTTTATTAAACGATATTACGATATTCTTAATTATAATAGTTAATCATTGCAGTTTAGAAAGTTCATCATTTTATCGCATTTTAAGTGCAGAATCAGCATGTTACGTTTATCTTGTCAAACTGAAGTTATTCTTTGTAATTTTTTTATTTTTTGTTCTCTTTTCATATTGAACTTCTTTATCAACTATGTTTTCCTATATACAACATCAATTTGTATTGTATACTGTATTGTTTGGAATTTTGGTTTGCTATTGCAGCACGCATTGGCAGTCGTCAGTTGCAAGCATTGTCACCAGAGCAACGAGCCAGTGCTGTTAACACATTGGCTGATTTATTAGTAAGCCGGGAAGAGTATATATTGAAGGCCAACGCCAAGGATCTAGCTGAAGCACAACGAAATGGTTTGGCCAAACCATTGTTGTCACGTTTGTCCCTAAACGCAGCCAAATTGAGAAATTTGTCAGTTGGTTTAAAACAGATTGCTGATGCAAGTCATAAAGTAAGTGTTACAAGTTAAAGTTTGTATTTCTTCTTTTTTAGTTGCCCAACAATTTTTTTCCAAAACGTAACTGGTAAGAGATTAATTTAAGTTTTTTCCTAACTCTTTTCAGTTTTGATAAAGAAGGATATTAACCGTGAAGTTTGAAAACTATGCGACTAATATTGTGTTGCAAAAAAAGCTAAAAAAAAATGAAATTTTTAGGATTTAAACAAATTTCTATCATATTAAAATAATTTTGATGGTACACTGTCGGTTGTTCAATGATATTTTATATTTATTTAAACAAAGTTATACGAATTTAAGAGTATATGATATATAAGAAGAACTCAGCCGAATATTGCCCTATAACAATTGCATAATTAAATAAAATACTTAAATAATTCAAATAAAAAAATCAAAAAATGTTATTTGCTTCAAATTGATGCTGATGTTTATAAAGCCCACAAATATTAGTCTAACAATCAGCCCAATACACAAAATTAATTTTTATTATTTCCAAGCCAATTGGCATTTTTCATTAAAATTTAGGCATCTAACTAAGACAGTCAGTCCTCTTAAACGAAATAGACAAAAAATTTAAAGTGTTGGCGAGTGACATAAACAAAGTAATAGAAAGAGTAACAAAATTAGAAACATCTGTTTAAGAACTAAAAAACACTGCTACAAACGAAATGATGGCACTAAACGTGAACGAAATTGTGCTAGAAAACATGAAAACTCAATAGTAGCACATGATATAAGAATAACAAATGTGCCTACTCAACCAAATGAAAGCCTTCATAATTTGTATCTTAAAATATGTGAAACCATAAAAATTTCCCCTCCGAATATGAAAAACATTTTTCGTGTTAAAATAAATAAAAACAATCACACAAATAAAAGAAATAACAATATAAAACTCTCAGATGCTGTGATTATTGTCAAATTTCAATGTCCGTATGAAAGAAACTTTGTTTTGAAGTCAATAACTAGTTTTATTAAACATCGTAAAGATTTATTACGTTTAAATCTAATTGGTTTTAATAGCTCGGTTCCTTTTTTCGTGAACGAAAATCTTACTCCCGATAACCACCATATATTTCTGCAAGCCAATCGATTAAAAATATGGTTTAATATCAGCTACTTTTACAAACCCAGGCCTAGTAGATACATATACGACAGATTGGAAAAGATAAACCGACGTGCATTAATGAAATTAATATTCTAAAAGAGTTGTTTCCTATTCAACGCTCTGATAGTGGAAGCAGATACGGTACCCATGATAATACATTTCATGAAAGTTTATAACCTTTTTAGTTATTGCTATATTGTATTTAACTATATTTCCAAAAAACTTTTTGAAAATCAAATTCCCATTTTCGGGCCATAGTACACAATTTAAAATGTCATATAGCAAATATTCTTAAATATTTCATAAATCTTTTTAAATGTAATTTTATCTTTTTCAGTTTATATATACTTGTTAAAAATATATATACCTGTAGGAACTTTGTTTGTTATAATGGTTTTACAATGTGATGATAGGATAGGTGGCTCCAAAGAAAATGTATACACTATGACCAGAATTCTTTCTTAATGCTCAACAACAAAATTGATGAATTTCCATATATTTTTGAAGAATCTGGTATTGACATTCTGTGTATTTCAGAATCTTGGTTTTATTCTGAAATCCAAGATAGAATTTATGGGTTAATGGGTTAATGGTTATCGTCTTTTCCGAGCCGATAGGTCCTCAAATGGAGGAGGTGCAGCTATCTATGCAAAATCATCAATTAACTATAAACTTAAATATAAATCTCTTTCAGATGAGAAAATCGAGTATCTGTTTCTTGAAATATTAAATAACAATAACCAGAATCTTTTAATTGGTTCAATTTATAAACCTAATAAAGATATCGATTTTAATCCACTACTGAGCAAGCTGACCACGCTTACTCTTGGTTATACTGACGTAATTATTACTGGAGATTTCAACGAAAATATATTAACTGACCGAAATTTGATGATGGATATGAATGCTTGGCTTGACGCTAGTAAATAGTTCTTTAGCAACCCACTTTACACGGACTGCAAGTACTCTACTCGACCTTTATTTCATTAATAACCTTTCAAAACTGTTGCTCTTTGATCAGCTCTCCGCGTCCATGTTCTCAAAACATGACATGATTTTTTTGTCTTATGACTATAACATAAAATCTGAAGAACTGACACGGGAAATAATGTTTAGAGACTTTAAGAACATAGATTTTCAGTGATTGGAAACTGAATTGTCGGTCATTTCTTGGAACCAAATCTTCCTAATGCCAACCGTAGATGAGCAATTAACTTTCTTGCAGAATAATATTCTTTATTTATATGAAAAACACGTTCCAATAAAGACAAGTAAATTATGTAATGGTAAACCATTGTTTTCAAATGTGATTTAAACATTGGTCACAGAAAGAAACGTAGCCTATGATATATGGAAGCGATTTAAAACTACTGAGCTCCATAATGCTTTTAAGGACGCCAGTAGAAAAGTAAATTCGAAAATTAGATCTTCAAAGTCAATATTTTATACAGAAAAGTTCGAATCGACTATTTGCTCAAAGAAGATGAAGTTAAGGGAAATTCAGAATATGGAAATTGTTAACAGTAATGCTAAAAATGATAATACGATTGATATTAACAAACTGAATTATGAATTTACCAATATTCCAATGCCAGAAGTGGATCCAAAATTTTATGATGATAAAAGCTAAATTATATTAATATAAATAATGTTATATTACAAAATTATATTGCATTTTTATATATAGTTATTTAAGCAGACAAAATGCTGTAAAAATTGCTGTATATAATACGAAAACTTCTGAAAAACCTGTAAATGCGAGTACGATTACAAGAGTCTACTTGGTAGGGTGCCGCGTAAGATGCACTTTATATCGAAAAACTACCAAACCAAGCGTTTGAATTGCGTAAAAACTTATATAAACGAGCAAGAACGAAGTTTCAGTAATAAATATGTCACCAAGACGGTAAAATATGGCGGCGGCTCAGTAATGGTCTGGGTTTGTATGACGGCATCAGGGGTGGGAAATCTTACAATTATAAAATCTACAATGAAAAAAGGAAGATTATTTCGATATTTCTTGTAAGGATAACCTTAAGGCGGTAATACAGAATGAATGTAACAAACTTTGTACGATTTCACTAAAAAAAAACTCGTTGATTTTATGTCTAAAATATAAATGTTTTTTCTTTATATTTTATATAGTATTTTTAGTTTCTAATAAATGAGAAACATATTTTATCAAATGGTTTACTTTATTACATCACAAACAACCTAAATATATAATTATGTTCATATGTATATCAAAACACATTGGCATACAAAATATTAGAGAGGTCGTTAAAAAAGTTAAGTTTCATTTGAAATAAAGTTTAAAGCATAAAATTCACATATGCATATTTTTATGCCAACCACTAAAAATGTGGTTATAATTTTTTTTTAATTTAAAAATTTTTTTTTTTAATTTTTTTAAAAATTATTTTTTCATCATCATCAGGGGATATTTTATTAGATCTGGTAGCATTTCCTTTAAGAGCTTTGTGGCCACTTAATGGGATGCAAGTGGGGTATCTATAAAAATAAAAATTGCAAGTGAAAGAAGAAATTGTTTAAATTTTTACCATATGCACTATTTCCATTTTTTTCCCTTATTTGTGTGTAAGTTTTATTAAAATGATAAAAATAAAATTTTGAAGTTTACTTGAAAACGCAACATTAGTTAAAAAATGTTCTTGCTATAATTTAAAAATTGATGATGATATTCAGCCTTATTATGAGTGTCGTTTTCTTTTTACGACAACGACTCTTTCGTAATAGATTAAAGATAAAATTAAATTTGTTTCTTTGATCTATTACGAAACAGACGTTGTGGTAAAAAGAAAACGACACTCATAATAAGGCTGATTATCAAAAATATGAAACCTTCTCGTATTATAATTATATTATAAAAAAAATATTATAAGCTTTATAAAACTTTACTTTTACTGATTAGATAAAAAAAAATCCAAAATAATTTTTTTTTTTGAAAATCGGACGGACATTTGAGGTGAGAAACCTAAATTCTTAATATCTCCGACATTTATAGAAGCAATAACACAAAGCATGAGTTACTTAAACATTTGTATTTTACTGCACCTTATAGATACGAGTATGTAGTTTATTAAAATTTGTTTGATTATTGGGTTATATCATGTCCTTATGAATACAAATCGTACATTGAGTAAAAATATTATAACAAAACCCGATAAGCAATCAACGTAATGAATTTAAATTTTGAATTGTTTTTAATTTTTTTAATTTTTTACAAATAAAAACTAAAAATTTTAAAAATGATGATTTTTTTTTTCCAAAATATGATTTTTTTTTTTCGTGAAATGATGATTTTTCACCAAAATCTTCTGGCAACACTGCTTTTGAGTGAAACTCCCACAAACCCCTAAAGCTGGAGGTCCATACCAAGCGTCTACGCGTTTCACGCGTTCTAAGCAACTGTCAAAAAAGTAGAATTAATGTAGTTGTATGTGTTAAGTTATACACTCAAAAGCGTAGGATGTTCTAGTTCTACTTCTACTTTTGAACGCGTCACAAGCGGCGAACAGCTGACATTGACAAATGCAAACAAATTTATTTTAAAGGTGATGTCACTAAAAACAATGACAGTTGAAAAAACATTTTTTATATGAAATTGACAAACTAACCGATAAAAAAATTCATATAAAAACAAAATTAGCTGGGCTTACGGCATCTCCTCTGAAAGTACATACATATACAGGTATCCCTCGATTTACGCGGTACGTTGGGACCGAATAAAAACCGCATAAATAAAGATTAGTTATCAATACAAAATTCTGTTTTGGGGCCAGAAATCTAATAAACCGCGCAAATTGAAACTCTAGCTATATACAAAATTTAAATTTGGGACCGAAAATCCGTATTGAAAAATACTTATTAGTATAATATTTTTTTTTTTTTTTTTATAATACATTATATTTATTTATTGAATCTTCAGATATTGAAATGACAATAAGTTTTCGAATCTTAATACTAAAAGAAAATAATAAGTCCAGCCAGTGCTAGACAAAAATTCTATGATACTAAAAAAATTTCACATCAACTGATCCAGTCATCTATTTTGTGTTTGAGTTAAAGCAAGGGTATCCCTCCTTCTCGACCGAACATGGCCACTAAAGTTAAGGATGTCTCGTGCAAGTGGGTTTGGATGGTGTTCAAGTTTGCTGACATATTTTGAGGCGTATTTTGTAAATTCGACTTTCACCAAAGGAATGCCTAGATCTTTGTGAATTCGAGAATTTTTAACGTACCATGGAGCTGCAGTAATTATACGTAGAATTTTATTTTGACCCCTTTGAATTTTTTCAATGTTGGATGCTGAGGCAGTACCCCATAATTGAATTCCATAACACCAGATTGGCTTTAGAATTGCATTGTACAACAAAAGTTTGCAATCCAACTTTAATGTAGAATTTCTGCCAATTAGCCAATTAAGTTGCACTGCTTTTAATCTCATCTGTGTAAGTTTTGCGTCGATATGAGGCTTCCAAGTTAAACGACGATCGAGGTGGATTCCGAGGTATTTGACTTCATTGTGTTGCGGAATAATTTGGTTATTTATTCTGATGGACGAGCAAGTTTCTTTTCGCAATGTGAAAGTGATATGAATACATTTCTGTTCATTAACCCTGATTTTCCAAAGCTCTAGCCAATTCTCTAGTTTATAAACATAATTCTGCAAATTCTGTGATGCTACTTGGTGGTCCTTATGAACGCTAATAAAGGCTGTATCGTCTGCGAAAGTTGACGTGTGGATTTTGGGGTCTGACGGCATGTCGGAGGCATAAATCAAATATAAAGTAGGACCCAGTATGCTACCCTGTGGCACACCTGTTTCAATTGGCTGAGCGGGGCTTAAAAAATTGCCTTCTTTGATTTTAAATTTGCGACCGTATAAATAGCTTTCCATAAGTTTATGGGTGTTAGCAGGCAGAGTTAATTTTATTTTGTGCATTAAACCGTCATGCCAAACTTTGTCGAACGCTTGGGACACATCAATGAAAAGGGCGGAGCAGTATTTTTTGTCTTCAAACGACCCTCTTATCACATTTACCAATCTGTGTGTTTGTTCGATGGTGCTGTGTTTAGCTCTGAAGCCGAATTGATGATTAGGAATGCATTCAGTGTCGTTCAGAATTGGAATCAACTTAGTCATTAACAATTTTTCGAACAGTTTAGAAATTGTCGGCAGTAGGCTAATTGGCCTATATGACTCTACTTTGGTGTGATCCTTCCCTGACTTAGGAATCATAGTGGTCATAGACACCTTCCAATCTGTAGGATAGTATTCTAGGCGTAAAATAGCGTTGAAGATAAAGAGGATAATTCTTCTAGCTACACGAGGTAACTCCACAAGCATTTTATTGCTGATTTTATCCATACCTGGAGCTTTTCTAAGGTTCAGAGTACCAATAGCGCTTTGGACATCACCAAAGTTTAGTCTTAGAGGTACAGGAGGTCTAATAACGAGTGGTGGCAAATCAGATACGTTATTTGAGTTGTTTTTAGTAAACACATTTCTTAAATGGTTAACAAATAATGTCCCTTTCTCGGAATCGTTTCTAGCCCAGTCACCAGTCGGATTTCGCAAAGGAGGTTTTCCTCTCACTGGTCTTTTTAAACCTCTTGCCGCCCTCCATAACGAGTAGTCAGATTGTGGGGTACTATCAAGACCCTCCAAGTAGGATCTAAGTGAAGCCGTTCTTTGGGTTTCTAAGAAATGTTAGTATATGTTATTAGTATAATATAATTATAATATAATTTGAATTAAATTTATTTTATTTGTACTTTTCAGTAGATATAACAAAATATTATTTGTAAAAATAATATTTGAAAAAAAAAATTAAAAATTTTGTTCTAAATGTTCTAAATAATGGCAATTTGAGGTTGCCACTATTTTTAAATCGCGTTATACTAAAAACGGCGCCAAAACGCGAGTTGTAGACCTCCAGCTTATACATACACACATGCTCGTACGATTTTTAGTGGGAAATATAAATTGATGCTTGTCTTCATCCATAACCTTTATACGTAATTATCAATTGACAATGTCTATGCTGAATTACAACAAAACTATACTAAACTGCACTTATGCAGAACTAGTATTGTGTGTCTTAATATAATTGGTGCCAGTCTGTATGAAATTGTATTCAGGAGTATATTAGAGTGGTTCATTAAAGCATAAATAATGAAGTATAAATATAAAAAGCACAAAGTTTTGCATGTTGTCTGTAATAAGGGCTGGCAGATGAATTTCGGAAAAAATCGTCAAAATCCCGATAAAAAGAAAAATATCGTGTTTTCGAATTTTAAAAATCGTTAAAAAAATCGAAAGAATACTATCAGAATCACTTTCTGAGTCGATTTAACGATGTCCGTCCGTCCGTCCGTCTGGCTGGCTGGCTGGCTGTCCATGTAAAGTTTTTGCGCAGAGTACAGATCGCAATTTTGCAGACGTTTCGATGAAATTTTGTAGGTGAAATTTTTTCGGCCCAAGGATGGATGGGATTGAAACTGGTGGAAATCGGTCCATTATTTCACTTGGCCCCCATACAAATGTCCTCCTGAAATTGGGGTTAACTGATCATAATGTTTGAATTATGCAGGTATGCAAACCAATTTCACCACAAATGAGTGGTAAGTGAAGACAAATCAGATCTACAAATTTTGTCAAGATCGATCGATAATTATTCTTGGCCTCCCGTATAAGAGCCTCTCCGTAATTCAATTTAAGCTCCATAAATCTTTTAAAAGCATTTATATCGAGATAAAGTTTAACACATACAATATTTATATGCACAGACATCATGACTCTAAATTTTTGGATGGTCGGTCCACAATAGGTTATATCTCACGTTTAACGCCCATTTCTGAATGGTCGGGCATGACCAACTATACTTTCTTACTTTTTCATACCTGTCCTTGTCCAGAGTATGGATAAGTTTTAACTTTGTCAATAAATTGTTAATTTAAATTTTTATACAAGTTAAATATGTGTATGTGGGTGTAATTGTACACAGTGCACTGCTTTACATATATTAACGTTTTATACCCTCCGCTTTTGATAATATTATGATGGTGAATCTGATTTTAGATTTTCAACTGAGATACATTTTTGCCACACTTTGCCTGAAACGTCTGTTTGCTAAAATTTTCAAATTATTGAAAAAAAAAACTATATTTTTGTTATTTTTTTACTAAATTAATAATTCAGTTAACAACAATTAACCAAATTAAATGATGGTATCGGAATTCAAATTTAGTTTTTATGTTGGCTATTTTGATATAAGCTGCGACTACTACCGATTATTTTGTGAATTTTGACATTTTGTTCGCGAAAATACATATTGTTATATTTTTTTAATTGCATTATTTAACTTATACTTTTTAATTCTTGTTTCTATAGTAACACTGAGCAACAGACATCCCTTGACAACAGTTTATCAAATCGTTTGCATGTGTATATTTGTATGTTTTATGTTGTAAGTCAATAGAATCTTATATTCTTTAACATTTTCATTTAGATACTCTAGGGATTTAAGCACTTGTAAAGCGTTGCTTTGGAAAGTTTTACAATTTTGCAATTTGCTAAGTAGAAAATTGCTTCTAAATTCATTAATATTGTTAAGGAGAGAGTGTTAGAAAACTATATTGTAACACATACATATATTTACACTGTTGTTTGAACAGTACTCTAAAAGTTCTTATTCAATAATAAAAAACTGAATTTTTAATTTATACATTTTAATGGTTTAGAACAGTAACACTATGTGCCCATAGATAGATATCAAAATGAAAGTGGAATCCAAAGTGGCTGAATCCTTTATGTTATAAATTGACTGCTATGATGCTATTCAATTTTACTACGTTAAAAATTTTTCTAGGGAGCTTATGTAAAGTTTGGAAGCTGAAACGCTTTAATGGCCATCCTAATTTGCATATGTATGTAAATGTAATTGTAGAGCAATTTTGTAATAATTTTCTTACAGAGTAAATTAATTCAATTTGTCATCAAAACATATTATTTTGTAAATTCCTAGTAAGTATTTTAATATTTAAAAGATAATCGTAATTATAAAACGAGGTTAAGTATCAAAATCTGAGGCAAACCCAAAAAAAAATCATATTTGTCACATATTTTTTTTTTAAATATTTTGTAGTTAAAGCCATGCAATTTTACACAAGTTATTTTTATGATAAAATGACACAGTATGAATGAAAATAGTATGAATCGGTCATAGCTCCCATACAAATTTCTTTCTGAAATATGGCTAAATGGAATATAAATGCCTTTAAAATTACAATATCAAAAATAAATCACAAAACAATATTTTGTTCGGTTCTGTTCGGTTCATGTTTGACCATAGTCCCGATACAAAGTTCATTTCCAAAAATTACTTAAATACGTATAAAATCTGTTATAAATAATGGTAACGAACCAAAATGTTTAACAGATCATGCATGTATACGCCAAAATCAAACTGATGGATTTTGTGAATATTTGACCATATCCTCCATATAACGACTTAAATACTCATATCTCTCTTGAAAATACTAGTATTTGACATGACATATCTACATATACAAGGTGGCACAAAAGTAATCCTCCTATCAGAAAATGCTATAAATTTTGCGCAACTTGATGAATTGGGATTGAAAAACATGTGGTTCCAACAGGACGGTGCAACGGCACACACTGCACATGCCACAACCGATATGCTGAAGGTGCATTTCCCGGGCGCCTAATCTCCCATTTTGGCGATTTGCACTGGCCAGCAAGATCACCTGATTGGAAGTTTACTTTTGCGCCACCTTGTGTATACAATTTTCTGTACCGAATTTTATGAATATGGCTCCATAATTGGTCATAGCTCTAATAAACCCACAAAAAAAGAATTAAAAAAATATCTATATCAAATCAATATTTGAGGGTGCTGTGGCTTAATTGTTTAGCGCATTTGATCATTAAGCATGAGTTGGTGATTCCCAGCCGCTGCCACTCAAACAACATCAGTTTCTGATAATTATTAGTTTTCTTCTATCTATCATAACTAATATTTATCACAGCGCCCTCCTTCGGTGGTATAGCATTAAAACGCCACCGAACTAAAATAATTAAATAAAGGCTATAAAAGCAAGCTTTAACATGAATGCGCCTACTCACCACCAGAGGCGCTGCAATTCTGTACTAAAAACAAACATAATGCGCAATTGCAGAGTTGTGATATGAAACGCTTATACCACCTTTACTTCGTCAACTATCCCCTTCCCAAAGAAAGTAACGCAAGTATACATATATAGGCATATCAATTGCCTGAGTGTTACTTTTCTCTTAAAAAAAAAAACATTTTATACCGATCAGTTTTTTTTAATCCAAAAATCATACTAATATCGGTCATATGGCAATTATACTACTTGGGTTTGTAGTTGTCAGTCCATATTTGGCAATAGCTTCCAACTTAATTAAACTTTCAAGTATCAATATAACTATGTATATTACACTTCCACTATTACACCTATAAAACTCTAGTAAATAACGTTATTCACCTTATAGCCTTACCCTTTCCTATACTCTTTCCCTTAACCTACTGAATATGGAAAAATGTTGAACCAAGTTTTAATTTTATAGAATTGTTATATTACAGATAAGATTGTTTACATAAACAGACAAACTATGTATGTATGTAAATAATGCTGTGTGTAAACTGTTTGTGTGTCTTTAGCAAAACGGGATCCATAATTTCAGACCGTAGAAGTTGCTTTAAACCACAAATTGTTAATAAGCTTTTATTTATTAACAAAAATTATTGAGTATCTGACAGAGCTGTAACAGAATGATTCTTTACTGAATGAATCATTCAATTACAGCTCTGGTGTCTGAATATTGAATTTATACCTTTTGCTCCAATTGGAGGGGTATTACTCTTTTGAATATCGTAAACAAAATCATAGCCGACATCCTGCACAACCGCATTTCATCCGTTATTGAACCACAGCTAAGACGAGAACAAGCGGGCTTCAGGCCAAACAAGTCATGTATCGATCATATCAATAGCTTGAGGGTAATTGTGGAACAGTCGGTTGAATAGCGCTCACCTCTGTACTTAGTATTTGTTGACTTCAAACGTGCGTTTGACACATTACAACACTATGCGATATGGGAAGCTCTAAGCTGCAAAGGAGTTCCCGGAAAGCTAATCAATCTCATCAAGGAGCTATACAACAACGCAGTGTGCTCTATACTTCATAAGGGTTCAGCAAGCAAGCCCATTAAAGTAAACGTAGGAGTGCGTCAAAGCTGTGTTTTGTCTCCACTACTGTTTAACATAGTACTTGATGTAGTTATGAACCACTGTATGTATAGGCATCATGGTATTTCCTGGGGCCTTCATGATAGGTTAGATGATATTGATTATGCAGATGACGTCTGTCTTCTATCCCACCGCTTCTCTAGCACGCAATCCAAGATTCAAGCCTTTGCTACACGTGCTGCCAAAGCGGGCTTAGAAATCAATATCAACAAAACTAAATAAATGCGCATAAATTCTTCATGTAATATTAAGTTTCAGCTTTCCGGTCAAACCATTGACGATGTTGAAAACTTTTGCTATTTGGGGAGTATAATTTCAAACAGCGGGGGCAGCAAAAAAGATATACAGAATAGACTGTGTAAGGCGAAACAAGCTTATGGCACGCTTAATAAATTCTGGAGTTCGCAAAATATTTTAAATCACACCAAAATTAAAGTTTTTAATAGCAACGTGAAATCAGTGCTTCTGTATGGCTGTGAAACCTGGAATATTTCGAATCGGGATATGAGATGTATGCAAGCTTGTGTAAACCGATGCCTCAGGCGTATACATAGGATATTCTGGCCTGTCACAATATCCAATCAGGACATGTGGAACTTAACCAATCAAGTCCCTTTAAACGTGAATATCCGATTACGTAAATTCAACTGGCTGGGAACCACAATGAGAAAGCCAGTGAATGATTTAACTCGACAGTCCGTTGAATATAACCCCCAAGGGTCCAGAAGACCTGGCAGACCTGCAAATACTTGGAGACGCCAAATTGAGAACGAGTTGAACGAGCATGTGGTGTCTTGCAGTGAAATGAAAACGATGTCTACTGATAGAAAACAATGGAGAACATTTGTTGCGGCCCTATGTTCCACTGGGAATTAAAGGACTAAATATATATACATATATTTAATAATATATATAATTCTTGTCACTCGCCTTTTAAATATGTATCTAAGTTTTGTTTTTTTATTATTTAGCATTCATTTTTAAAAGAATGATCTCAGTTTCACCTTATATATATATATAGCGGGTGGTTAAATTTCAAGGGCCGATGTTGATTTAGAATAAAACACAAACTATTTAGGAAATTATTGTAATTTTATTTTATTATGATATATTGGTATTACTCAATTATGTATGGAACAAAATATCGGCCAAATGGGCGCCGCGACCACGGCGGCACACCTCCATCCGATGGTCCAAATTTTCGATGACCCTGAGGCATAATGGAGGTTCTATGCCGTTAATGTGCCGAATTATCTCATCCTTTAGCTCTTGAATTATTGCTGGCTTATCGACGTACACCTTTTCTTTCAAAAAACCCCAAAGAAGAAAGTCAAACGGTGTCAAATCACATGATCTTGGCGGCCAATTGGCATCGCCATTACGTGAGATAACACGGCCATTGAATTTGTTGCGCAAAAGAGCCATTGTTTCGTTAGCTGTGTGGCAAGTGGCACCGTCCTGCTGAAACCACATATCGTCCACATCCATATCTTCCAATTCGGGCCATAAAAAGTTCGTTATCATCTCACGATAGCGAACACCATTCACAGTAACTGCCTGACCGGCCTCATTTTGGAAAAAATACGGCCCGATGATGCCGCCAGCCCATAAACCGCACCAAACAGTCACCCTTTGTGGTTGCATTGGTTTTTCGACAATCACTCTTGGATTCTCATTCGCCCAAATGCGGCAATTCTGTTTATTGACAAATCCACTGAGGTGAAAATGTGCCTCATCACTGAAGATGATTTTCTTCGAAAATTGATCATCCACTGTTGCCATTTCTTGCCACCATTCTGCCCATTCACGACGTTTGGAATGGTCAAGAGGCTTTAGTTCTTGAGCCAATTGCACCTTGTAAGCGTGTAAGTGCAAGTCTTTATGCATAATGTTCATCAACGACGAGCGTGAGAGGTGCAATTGTTGGGCACGACGACGAGTTGAGGTGGACGGTTCTTCAGCCACACTATCGCGAACAGCAGCAATATTTTCTGCAGTACGAGCTGTACGAGCATGCACTGGTGTTCTCACATCTTCTACAGACCCGGTTTGCTTGAATTTTTCCACGATTTTTGCGATTGTACGCACATTTGGACGATCAAATTGACCAAAAAAATCACGAAGTGCACGATATGCATTTTGATTTGAACGCCCAAATTCATAATAAGTCTGGATAACTTTAACACTTTGTTGGATTGTGTATCTCTCCACGGTTCAAATTGAGTAAGTCTGAAATAGAGAAATGTCAAATAAAATTCGGAAAAAAGCTTGGCGTTTAGGTGTGGTTCACATTCAACATCGGCCCTTACAATTTAACCATCCTTTATATATACATACATAGGTATATTTATTTGTTAATTTAATGTTGAATTATTAATTCAGTTTAATTGTAATATTTGTTTAAAAATAACCAAAAAACGTTTTGAAGTAAGCGCTTATATCATTCAATTGAAATAAAATGTTGTTGCAAAAAAAGGCTAAAAAAAGGATAATTTGTTTTTTAGTTCAGTGCATTCGCACAGTTTTATTTTTAATGAACTTAAAAAAATAACATAAAAAATTTCTTCGTTTTAAAAGCAAAAATAACATAAAACCTTTTTTCGTTTTAAAACAAAAAATAACTAAAAAAAAAAGTTAACAAAATATTATGTCTTCTTCAGAATAATCTTTCTGACTTGATACTGTTTTCAAGTTTTCATAGAAAGTAGGGATATATTTCAATAAATCAATAATAAAACTATAGAGCGTGAGTTATTTGTGTATTCCAAACCGTTGATTCGACGAAACTTTCTTACATTTTTTCGTCATTCAATACTATTTCCTCATCGCTTTTGCCTAACTGTTCTGTTCATCATTATTATTTGACGATGAATTCGAGGATATAATTCTTGTCAGTCGCCTTTTTGAGACACGTAGAAAGCCAAGTGATGAACAATCGGAATCACCACTTTCGACATTGACCTCATTGTTGTTGTTGCACTTATTAAATTAGAAACTCTTCTAACCACAGCGCTATCATACAGGGATCAAAGGTCGAATTCATATGTAATAAAGCATAAAGTTGGATTACAGACCAATACGCTTCCGATTGCTGTTCTCATGCAGAAATCAACTAAGTACAACAAGAATTTAAAGAACACAAAAAATTGCCAGGTAGCGAAAACTCGAAGAGAGGCAAGAAATAGAAACAAATAAGAGTGATTAAAAGCAAAGTTAACAAGTCATTAATGCAATATAAATGCAAGCGCGGTCTCATTCCCTTTCTCCACTGAAAATAAAAATTTTGTGTTTCGTACAAAAAAATGCTTTATCTTTAAAAGGGATTTTCCGTTGAAATTTGAAAACAAAATATTTATTATACATTGTTAGACATAAAAGGAAGTATATCCACGCTAAATCTCAAATACGCCAAAAATGGACTCATTCCCTTTATCCACTGAACGATTCATATGTACCTACACAGAAAAAAATAAAAATGACTTTCAATTAAAATATTTGTGGAATCAATTAAAAATTTAATTGAAATCGGACCTGTAAACAAAATGATAGTATCAATTAAAAAAAATGTGAGTTTTAATTGAAAATATCAGAAAAAGTAATTGAATCAATTAAAATTTTAATTGAAGATTATTTTAAAATCAATTAAAGGTTTAATTGAAGAAAAAACATGATTTTTTTTTCTGTGTAGAATATGTAATAAATACTGTATATATTACATTTTAACTTCTTGGTAATAGTATCTCTGTGTTAGGATTTCAAAAGAAATTAAAAATTTATACTTAATTAATTTCTTCTGCTTTTTCGGAATATTTTAAAGAACTACAAAATCCTTTTATAATCTGCATTTTGCTAACATTGAATGTATGAACTCATACAGCACAACTAATGGCATTTCGATCTATGTGTTCGTTTTGGAATTCAAAAATTTATTTACTTATTGTTTGAAGAATAATGCAACAGCATCAAGCAGCAAAAATGAAAAGGAAAATATGTACTTGTTAAATGATGCTAGTGCCTGCTAAACTTTACCTTTTCAGTAATATTTCAATTTCTAGTACAAAAAAAAGGAGAATTTAAAGTATTTACATACTTTTAGAAAAATAAATATTATTTGTAAAAGTTGCATTAAAAATGTATGTATAAGAGTTAAATACACTTAGCGAAATAAATTCAGACTCTAAATAATGTGCATTGAATCGGTTTTGTAAGAACTATCACTGAAAAGTATATAAAGTATAAAAGTATAAAAAGTATATACTATATAATTCAAAACATTATTTCAATACTTTGATCGGCAGAAACAAATTTATACCATGTTCATCAAACTTCAAAGCACTTCTAAATAAGAGAATACGGAGAGATAACATTAAGTGCACATATGGAAAATATTTACATAAGTTTAACGTCGTTTTATACAAGTCTTTTAAAACATATTTCCTCTAGAAATTTTGGAACAAACGAATTAGGAACTTATTCAGAACCATTTTGTAATGCTCCCAAAGAAATTGTTAAGAAGTATGTACGTTTAAGAACTAGCTAGCTGCAAATTCAAAGGTTGAGTTTCAAATTGGATTTTAATAAAAACATATTTATTATCTTGACCAATTCTAATTTCTTAATTAACTATCTAAATCAACATTAAATTCTGTAAAAATTAGTTTTATATAGGCACAAAACTTACTGAAAGGGAGAGGTCCATAATTGGCAATAGACAGCCAAAGATCAGTTAAATGGAATACAAAATTACAGAACATATTTTGTGCTAAATTACAGTAACTAAAAGCTGTTTATAAAAAAGTCATCCAGCCCAATCATGAATAAAAATTCCGCGGGAGTTTTTTCCCTTTGTATTTTTTTAATGTTGAATTTGAATAGGAAGAGGGAAAAAAACTCCCGCGGAATTTTATTTTATTTTTTTTTTTAACGTTGAATTTGAATAGGAAAAGGGAAAAAACTCTTTTTCTCACATTCTTCCAATAATTGTTGGAAAACTATTTAAATGAGAGTTATTTATTTCTCGCAAAATAAAGTTACAGAAACACTTGTGTGAGAAAAACCATTTTTTGTTACATTATACACAGTTTTTGTTGCAATTCACTAATTCCATGCGAAAAAATTTTACAATGCGGGAAATACAGAAACGAGCGACTGATTTCCACGGAGTTTGGAGAAAAATTTTCATTTCAAAAAAAAAACCTTTTTTTTTTTAGAAAAAAAAACTTTTTTAAGTAGTAAAATTTCAAAACCCAATTTTATTGAAAACAAAACAACTTGGGTACTCCTAACTATCCAGCTCCATATATATGTACTCGTATGTGCAAAATAAAGAGTTTATTTGTGTTGTAAACTATTAACATTTTATAAATATTTATATCACATTTATTGTATTTAAGACGGAGTAATACTAAATTAAACATTGTTGCAGTGAAAATGGATTAAAAAATCCATTAAATTACTAATGCAGTGCAGCATAGTAGAAAAACATTGTTTTGTTAATTGTGAAAATAATTTGTTTTATAAACTAAATTAAACTTATAAACAAATTATAAATTTCCAAAAAACTTTTTTTTAGAATAAAACTTAAAAACTTTTTTGCATCTCAAAAAACTTGCAAAAAAGGGAAAACTTGACAAATGGCAACGCTGGTGACATCTGCAGACAGTATTTTGTACGAAGAGAGCTCTTAAGACTACAACAGCATATTGCTTGTCAAACCATTCCTTTTTGAACCATTTTATCCATGCTTGTATATTTATATTTTGGATCGAGAACCCCGCGTTTTGCTGCAACATTGAATGTTAGATCCCGGTAGCTGTTTGTCCATTTGTATGTATCGCCAGATATGCCCATTTTGGAATATGGATGCTTATTATGAGATCTATAATGAAATCTATAATGAGCAATTTTTGCTTTTTTGTTTAAGATGTTTTCAATGGGATTACTCTAATTTACCATCTTATACGAGTAGATTAGCTGTAATTAAATTACCCACCTTAAAACGTCGTCGGATTATGTTAAATGTACATACATATGTTTTATGTTGAATATCGTAATTGGAAATATTAATTGTGAATATATTTTAAAATCTGTAAAATTCAATGTTCCACGTTGTAATTGTCGATGCTATAAGATATTGCATGTTAAATTCTGTAGTACAAATTATGCAGCATACGATTAATAACTATTAAATAAATAAATTTTGAAGAATTTTTGCGCGAGTTTGAAGCATTTTGAAGAGCAATTTTGAAAAAAATTTCAATCGTGTAAATCTAGCTTAAGTAGACAATTTAATGATTTATACCAATTTGTTGATTTTGGTCTCAATTCTAGTATAATTAAATGGGAAATTATTGTCTTTAACTTTGTTTTCATTTTTTGTTAAATATGTATTTCGAATTTAAATAAAAATTAGCTTCTTTTATCAATAGTCTGTAAGAATTTATATTCATAGACTAAATAAATAAATACATTGTAGTGGTGCTAGTGTAGCCCCAAATTGAAGATTCCGTGGTTGTCCCGCAAGTGTCCAGTTTGGTGCTCCATCAACATCAAAAGCCGAGAGTAGTGGTGTGCCCGTGGTTGTCCCGCAGGTATACAACAACGAGCCACTCGACACAGCGTTTCCGTGGTTGCCCCGCATATTCGTTGTCGTTTGGTGCCTTCACTGGGTCTCAGAATAGATGATCGTTTGATTATTTTTTCTAACAAAAATGAGACATTTTTTGATTGAGACACATTTGGACACACTTAAACTTTCATACAACATTGTTAAAATTCCATTTTGTTCAGTGTTTAGGTGTACACAGATGCATACCCATGTATGTAGATATAAATTACTTTAGGTAGGAATTTGGGTATTATTTTGTATAAATGATGGGGTGTATACTAAGATTGTTCAGGGGGTAAAACTTTAGTCATTACATCAGTTAAGTGAAGTAAGGAAATTTCATTATAAAAAAAAAATTACAATTGATTTATAAAAATATGAAATTTATGAAAAAGTCACAAAATGATGAATGAAAAACTAAAAGTAAACAATTCTTTAATTGGATTTGTTGGACAATTTAATGAATGGAGATGAAAATAAAACTTTTTAATTCAAATATAAAATTTAATAACTAAAAAAATTTAATTTATTTACTATTCAAAGTACAATTTTATGCTACAAGTACAAACAAAACTTTTAGTTTAAAAAATTAAATGAACTAAATATACATACATACATACATACATACATATACACATATATATGTTTTTGTTTACTAGTGGTATTAGAATTTTTACTTAAGGGAAAGTTTTATTTTTTAATCAAAAGTTGATAAATAATTTAAAAGAAAAGCTTTTATTGTTAAATTAACAATAATTACATATTAGTAGGAACATTGGAATAAATATAATATGACAATTTACTTGAAAAAATCTTATCAGCATGAAAAAAGTTTCTTTTAGTTATTTTCTAAGTTTTGCATTATACATATACGAGTACAATCTTATATTTACAATTTATTTTCCAGCAAATTCCATTTGTTTATCTTTTCATCTTTACAAATCAATTTAATTTTACAGAATGTTGGTCGTGTATTAAGACGAACCCGTTTGGCACAAAACTTGGATTTAACTCAAGTCACTGTTCCAATTGGAGTGTTATTGGTTATATTTGAGTCAAGACCAGATTCATTGCCACAAGTTGCTGCTCTAGCCATGGCTTCGGCTAACGGTTTACTCTTAAAAGGTGGCAAGGAAGCTGCCTATAGCAACAAAGCGCTCATGGAATTGGTGAAAGAATCTCTCAAAACAGTTGGAGCTGAAAAATCTGTATCTTTGGTATGTTTTCAGAAAGTATTTCTACAATAATGGCATCCAATAATAAAATAAAATCATTTAACAGGTTTCGACACGCGAAGAAATCAGCGATTTGTTGTCAATGGAAGATCATATTGATTTGATTATACCACGGGGTTCTTCTGATTTGGTGCGCAACATCCAAGAACAATCTGTGCATATTCCGGTATTGGGACACGCTGAGGGTGTATGTCATATTTTCATCGATAAGGATGCTGACATACAAAAAACCTTAAAAATAGCCCGTGATGCCAAATGTGACTATCCTGCAGGTAATGGAAATAAATCGCAAATTCATATTGTTTACAAGAATAATAACAAAAACAACAATAACACAAATATTTGTACACACATCTATACATATAGTACTGTATCTTTCACTTATATGTATTCTTATTTATTTTCTGCGTACAACTAAATTAATTGAAAAATTCCAATATTAGGGGACATAAGATAAATATTTGTCGTATGCTTTGTATATTTTAGTAAATTGCATTATGCTTCATTTTACGCGGCTGTCATTGTATCCCTGATTATCTTGATTTAATGTTTTTCTTTCATATCATCTCTCTAATTAAAATTATTTTTCATAAATACAAACTCTAAATTTTATTATTTACTCAAAACTTTCATGATAACTACATTCATTTTTAATGAATTATTGCAATTTAATAGAAGCAAACACTTCAAACAATTTTCACAGACCACAAAAGTTGTCAACTTTTCTTTAACAAATACTCTGTACAGTTTGTGTGTTCTTGTGCATGTACATTAGACAGGCCCAAAAAAAAAAAAAAAAAAAAAAAAAAAAGGATTTGCTTCGAAAGTACTAATAATAGTACTTTTCTAATTAATACAAGAATTATTCTAGTTTAAAGATTGTTTGAAAATTGTACTTGGTAAAATCTTTTTTAATTTAAGTCTTATTATATTCTAGAAGATTTATTATCACTCTAATAAGATCCAAACAACTAAATTTTGAGTGAAAATTAACCAAGTTATTGACATTTTTACACTTTATATATTTAACAAAAAATTAAACTTTTTGTATTAGTTATTATTTAATATATTTACTGAGAAAATTCAAAATTAAGTTTTTATACATTGTTAGTCAGATCATTTACCTTCGAATATTGGTTTTATTTCAATCGTTTGTATTAACTAAAATATCAACATTTCGAAAAAAGCATACATTCCATTTAAAACAAGATTATTTTTTAATAGCGGGTCTAATGTTAAATTGTTTTAAACACTGTTTCTAATACGAATTTCTGCATGTTTATTAAGTAATTTTTGGTTTTAGTTATTCGGCAACTGAACCTATACATACTCATATTGTTACGGTTTAACATTTTAAAAAACAATAAAAGTTTGAAATATTCGACCTTTTCTTTGTAGGATCCCAAATTTATAAATACTCAAGCTCGAGGTCATAAGTTTTAAATGTTTTTTATAATTTATTTATTTAAATATTTCCAATATTTCGATATTCTTTGAATATCTTCATCAGGGGTAGTCTAATGTTTCACAAATTATAAATAAGAAAAACGAATATCGAAATATTGGAAATATTTAAATAAATAAATTATAAAAAACATTTAAAACTTATGACCTCGAGCTTGAGTGTTTATAAATTTGGGATCCATTTTAAAAAACTTTAAATAAACTGGATTCTTTTTTTTTTAGTTTGAAGAAAATATATTATGTATTTATTTATCTGTCTTTTTACACACTTATATTACGGTTTAAGAACACGCTTAAATAACTTTTTGCGAACACTTTGATGTTTACTCAACAATGACTCAAAATAAACTGATTCACTTGATTGGCCCTGTTAGTCTATTTATACAGCAATATTCTAGAATATTCTTGACTGCAAGTCTAGAATGTTCGTGTCTAGAATATTCAGACAAAGACGTTAAAACTTAATGTTGCCATATTGCTCAGATATGTTTATAACAGGGTGTTCTCACTAATGTTTATAAATTAAAACTTCTACAAATGCTAAACAAGTTGTATGTTGCTAAACATGCTGCATGTTGATACCGACTATGAAATTTAAATTCAAGTACAACTTCGTGACAATATGTATATTTTATAGTAAAATTACTTTGAATGTTAATCTACCCTAAACCAATAGTTCTTAAAAAAGAGGATGTGCATGTAGTGTATCACAAATTATTTGCCTACTCAGTTTTAAGGCAAATTTGTTTTTCATTCATACATAAAATTGTAATGCTTGGCTTTCACTATGTCATTTTTGTTGTCAAATTGTCCAAATTTTTAGCACTTGTATGAAAACGGGTTGTCATATGGCATATTGTCATATTGCAATCATGATTGCAAACATAGATGAAGCCATATGACAACCCGTTTTCATTCTATTGCCAACAATTTGGACAATTTGACAACAAAACTGACATAGTGTAAACGCAGCCTAACAAACAAGCACAAGAATTTAATGTTTTTGTAATGAATAGTAGATATTATATAAAATAGGAAAATGAAAAAAACATTTTTTTTAATTTTTCTTGGAATTTATTTATTTATTTTTTGAAAGTTTTAGCAGAAATGCAGTCGCATACTCAAAATTTTTACTTTTATGGATCTAAGGAGTTTTTACCTTGCCTTGACTCTCAGCTAGTGTTGCCATATTTATATCTAAGTTTGTTTCAATATCTCCCCATCCTTGAAAATTAAATTTTGAAACAAATTCATATATTTTGCTGTTCCACGTGATTACCTCGTTTTACTTTCTAGTAAACAAAACTGTTTCAATGTTCATTTAAAATCATGCGATTTCAAGCACATAAATTTCTCATATAATGTGTTCTGGAAGTATTCGGTTTATAGAACAAGGACCAATATTTTGAAGTGAAACCCAACGATTATTCTGCCTCATGTTTTAAAAACGGATTTACTTTTAATAATATAATTTGGAACGAGTAAAAACAGAGTTTTAAATTTCGTTGTTATGATAATGTCGAAACGACTTTTAGATTCCGATCTGTGGAACAGTGATGTACTATTGATGTATTTGATGTATGTACTTAATTAAAATTTTATCGAAAATAATAACATTTTGATTTGGCTAAGAAAAAGTATTTTGCATATAAGTAGGTATTATATGTGTTTCGAAATATTTAAAAAAAAAACTATTTGAAGATCTGACACTTCCGAAAATCACACTTCCGAAAAGAGCATAACTCTCCCAAAAATATTGGTATCCAAATAATATTGAACGCAAATATATTTCATATGTAAATATATAAATAATACGGTACAATTTTATTATAATCGGTCCATAATTAGTCGTAGCTCCCATATAATGCCCACTTTCGAAATTCACTTTAACGATCATAAAATTCTTAAAATGTTGGTATCCAAATAAAATTTGACACAAATAAGTTTCTTATATACAGAAATAATGACACCTAATTTTATAATAGTTGGTCCATTATTAGTCGAAACTCCCATATAAGACCCTCTCCGTAATTCAATCATGACACTAAATTTTTGAATGATCGGTCCACAATAGGTTATATCTCACATATACGCCCATTTCTGAAAAACTGTTTTATACATATACTGGGTGTAGGGTATTATATGGTCGGGCTTGATCGACTATACTTTCTAACTTGTTTGTTTTCAATTAAACTATTACATAGAAGTGGTTACAAAAGTGTCAGGATCAAACAAAAATAATTAAATAAATCTTCCATAAATATTTTTCCCAAGTAAAGAGAGAAATCTCAGCACCTTCTTAGTTGGAAGTTAATATTTGAGCCGGATAAATGTAGGTTTAAGCGGTTTTAGTATTTCCTCCCCTGCATTCAACGATTTTGGACTACAATTCCGTGGTAAATTTTAAATGCTTTCGCGACTATACTCGTAGACCAATTTATTATATTGTTTATTGTTTGACAACATATATTAATCTTACCACAAATGTTTTAATTTATTTGTTAAATGTTATTTTCCATTCGGCCTTTTTAACGCAAAGGTCTTCATATCTGCGCACAATAAGTGCGAAATTATTACTAATAACATTTGGAAAATACATAATATGTATAAAAATTCCAAGAACAATTAAGAATATAAATAGAAATAACTGGAATTTACAAAAAGTAATATACTTTTATTACCTACAATTTATGATCCAAATTAAACAAAAACTAACATTGTTACCATTTTTTTAGGATTTTCGCATTTTACACATTGTTTATTATCAATTACATAAAAGAAAAAACATTTCAAAAACAAAATTTCCTCTTGAAAATAAATGGGCAATACAGTTTTGTGATACACTGTAACAACAATTATTAAGGTCCGCAAAGACGTTTAAACATTTAAAAATACCGGTTTCGGATTTCAAAATAAATAATTATAAATAATTTGGTTTGGATCTAGTTTATTGTATTATAGTAGTATGTAGATATCATAAAAACGAGCAATATTTGATAATATGCAAAAACAAGTAAGGAAGTACAGTCGGTCAAACCCAAACCTCTCAGATAATCGCGCAATTATTTTGCTAATGGACACATAAGTTATAAAAAAATTTAAATAGTGGCTTATGCCATTATTTCAGAATGTTTCAATGTGTTTGGTGTTTTTGTCCATGTATGTATATTAAAAATGTATTGAAGTTTTCCTTTTACTAAAGACTTTAGGCTCTTATCCTTTTAATAAACCTCTAACAGTTCTTAGTAATGTGTTTTAAATGTTTGTATAAACAAATACTTTTTGAAGTTGCTAGTAGGTAGGACCAATTCATCTAAATTCATATTTATATAATTTAAGATGTCATGTAACAGACTTTAAAGTATCAGAAGTAAATAATATTGAAAAAATATGTTTCATATAGATAAAAGTAATATGGTACAATTTTATGATGATTGGTCCATTATTAGTCATAGCTCCCATATAATGCCAACTTCCGAAAATCATTCTTAAGATCATAAATTTCTTAAAAATGTTAAATAAATAAATAAAATTCCACACAAATAAGTTTCATAATGATGAAACTTATTTTGAAGACTCCTAATTTTTTAACGGTCGGTCCATAATTAGTCGTAACTCCCATATAAGGTCCACTTCCGAAAATCACTTTAAAGAGTGTAACTCCCTCAAATAATATTGAACAAAAATATGTTTCATATATATAAAAATAATGTAATAAAATTGTATGATGATCGGTCCATAATTAGTCATAGCTCCCATATAAGACCCTCTCCGTAATTCACTTTCACCTCCATAAATCTTTAAAAGTATTTATATCGAGATAAAATTTAACACAGAAATCATGACACTAAATTTTTGGATGATTGGTCCATAATAGGTAATATGTATCTCCCATACAACGCCCATTTCTGAAAAAGTATTTTATACATATACTGGGTGTAGGGTATTTTTTTATTTGTTGTATATATAAAAGTTATTGTCATTGAATTTCATTATGATAGCAATACATTTATGACATAGGTTAACATAACGATGATCTGGAATGTGACCACTATGATAAACCAATAATCTAAAAATAATTGCCGAATTAGATTTTCGACCATGAAAAATTGCGTCTTGTGTTTAGGTTAAAACCAAACACGAAATTCAATTTTAAATAATTTACATTTGCTTTTGACGCCGGATACAGTTTTCTAGGAATGAAATACATTTTTTTTTCCAATAACTGCTACAACATAATTCATTATTTAAGAAAATACGCTGTATGCTTTTGTAGGCTATCCAATGGGCGTCAGGTTATTCCTAACTACTATATACTTCCTTACTGGCTTAATCAATTCCAAAATGTTTTTAATTCTAATGACATGTATGGGAAAATGACGACATTATTTCCATTTCCATTATCTCTAATAACAATTGAAGTTATTGTTTTCCGATAATATTGCAAATGGTGTAGTAAAATTGTGTAACTTTCATTCTAACCATGTTTTTGCGAGTTGTATGAGAATGTGGGAATATTTACGAGTTGTGTGAGAATGTGGAAATATGTTACTGGCAATCTAAAACTTCGTATGAATTTATATCATTTATACATTAGGGAGCTTTATTTTGCAATTTTCAAACATATTTCTATTTATATTAACACGTGCATTTAGACGTTTGTCTTACTGAAGTTCTACCACCTGTTTTGAATGCATGCTGTGTTTGTGTGCGAAAAAAAAATTAAAAATGTTCAACAAAGTTTTAAGAGATATTGTTATTGATACAAACACAAGTACTTATTACACACACCCACATCTACATACATATTGTACAGTGTTTTATTAAAGTACATACATATTTATAAAATCATTTGCCTTTTATGCAAAATATTGGGCCAACTCTTTAAATATACATAAATATAAAATAAATTTTATGCAATATTATATATATGTAGGTATGTAGGTACATGCTAATCGACTCCGCCTGTGTGTGTGGAGCAAAATTTGTTAAATGTAAACAGAAATTGCAATACGACATTATTCGACAAGTCAATATTTTGTATAGTACCATATATTTAAATTAAATTAAGTTATTTTTTATGCAGTTTATTAAAAATGTCTTGATACGAACAAAAAAAGTGCCACCGATATTACATCCCAGTAAAAAAAATTCGCGTTTTTTGAAGCACTTAAGAGAAAAAGCGCATAATCGAGCGCTTCAATAAAAGCGCTCTTACGAATAAAATATACAAAAAAGATGCTTTCTTAGTGCTGACAACGAAGAAGGTTTTAAAGCAAAAAAACAAAAATGCAATTATAGCCTACAGATTTACGTATGACAACGAAAGTCAATTACAAAACGAATAACGCGCTTCTCAGTTACTATGAATTTTTCTTAGGCAAAAACATTCAGATATAATTTGTTCTTTGAATGGTGTGCGCGAGCGAAGTGACATAAAACACTTTAGGAAAGTGCTTTATTTGCATGTTTGATTAGGTTAAAAGAGGCGATTTTTGTCAGCAGAAAGTAGTCCTCCAAACCGGGAACACCTCATACAAAAATCATGCATCCCATCAGCAGGTTTGAAGCGATTTGAGGTATGAATTCATATATAAAACCTGCTCCTTTTGGAGCACATTTTTTACTGGGATATATCTATATATATAAAAATGAAATGGTCCATGATGTAATGGCATCCCATCAGCAGGTTTGAAGCGATTTGAGGTATGAATTCATATATAAAACCTGCTCATTTTTTACTGGGATATATCTAATTATGATATATATAAAAATGAAATGGTCCATGATGTAATGGCATCACGTGAGAACGGCTTGAGCGATTTGGCTGATTTTTTTTATTCGATTCGAAATTGTCAGGAGATGGATTGTAAAAAAAAAAATTAAAAAATTCCGAGTGAAGCCGGGGCGTTCAGCTAGTAGTAAATAAATAGAAATAAATAGCTTTTATTATTAATAGACCATTTTGAAATCCTGGGATTTAAATTTTTAAAATCCCGAATCCCGGCACTTTCAAAACCAGTCCCGTTTAGCATCTGTCTGTAGTAATTATGCCAAATATATTTTCTAGACATGTTTTAATGGATTATTAAGTAGGCCTGATAGTATAAAAACTCTTAAGCTGTGAAACCTAATTGTATTTGCTGCAATCTTGTCTATTAGCTACAAATAATTTTTAATGTTTCGAATCTTATCAGTGAGTTTCCTAAGTGTTGAAAAATTGCTAATGTATGAATGAATGCCTAAACAGGAAAGAGAAAGTGAGTCGCAAATATACAAAATTCCAAAAATTTACATATCTATCGGTTTACGTTAGAGATACTGATACTGGCAAGATCCCTTCAAATACATACATGGTTATGACTAGCACCTATTGTATAACAATGACTGCTACATACAGTTTGCATTACTTAATAGTTCTGAAATAATGAGTTATAAAAGTAAGTTATGTTAAATATAAATATGTTTGTAAATGGCTATACTTTTAAAATTTATTAAAAGTTTAAAAACCAAATTTTGCATACATTTTGTGAACAAAATTTTACAAACCATTCATAATTTAAAAACATAATAACATTTTTTGTCATTTCGCCTTTAATATTTATATAAATTTAAAATAAATAAAATATCATCGTTTGATCTTAAAAAAGCTTCTTGAAAATATTAAAGCATATAAAACAAAGAGAATCTTTATTGAATTTTGTTACTGGCGATCACAATCATCGCTTGTGGGCAAATTTTTTTTTATTAAATTGTTGTATGTTGATGTCATAAACAATCCTTGAAACATCCTCCGCTGCAACAAATAATTATATTTCTTATTTAATTATCATTACAAACATTAATAGGTGTTGTGAGGACTTTTACATATATTTCAATACATCTATTTCACAAACAACTTTTTTAATTCTTTTCTAATAACAAACATTTCAATCTCATTATCAAATTCACTATTTAATTTTTTCTGTTTTTTTTTCAAAAAATATAAAAAGTGTTGAGTAACTCATCTTTCTTTCTTGGTTTTTTAAGGATAGATTTCACAAACTTATAAGAAATCATTTTTTGATATCTCTTTGAGCATAAATAAAAGTGCAACATCTGCAGAAATTCATATTACTGCGACAAAGAGTTTTAACTGGATTCAAAATGACAACTACATACATACATATTTGTTTAAATGAAATAAATTATTCATCTGTCATCTGTTGAACTTTTAAATTAATTAAATCTTTTTTATTGGAATTTCCAATTCCAAATCCGTAGACACATTAAATAGTGCGTTTGAGTTTGGTAATTCAAAATTAATTTTATTTTCATACCCTACATCACCATAGTAAGGAGGGTATATAGGATTTGTGCTAATGTTTGTAACGCCCAGAAATATTAGAAATATTAGTCCAACACCCAACTTAAAGTATACCGATCGACTCAGAATCACTTTCTGAGTCGATTTAACGATGTCCGTCCGTCCGTCCGTCTGGCTGGCTGGCTGGCTGTCCATGTAAAGGTTGTGCGCAGAGTACAGGTCGCAATTTTGATAATATTTCGATAAAATTTGGTACGTGATATTTTTTCGGCCCAAGAATGAATGGGATCGAAACTGGTGGAAATTAGTCTATTATTTCATCTGGTCCCCATACAAATGTCCTCCCGAAATTGTGGTTTACCGATCATAAATGTTTTAATCCAAACAAATTTCAAAACAAATGAGTGGTGAATGAAGCCAAATCACGTCTACAAATTTTGTGCAGATCGGTTCATAATTAGTCGTAGCTCCCATCTAAGGGCCACTTCCGAAAATCACTCTAAAGAGCATAACTCTCTCAAAAATGACGGTATCCAAATAATATTTACCACAAATATATTGCATATGTATACAAACAACACGATGCAATTTTATTGTGATCGGTCCATAATTAGTCGAAACTCCCATATAATATCCTCTCCGTAATTCACCCTAACCTTCATAAATCTTTTAAAAGTGTTTATATCGAGATAAATCATGACACTAAATTTTTGGATGATCGGTCCACAATAGTTGATATCACCCATATAACGCCCATTTCTGAAAAACTGTTTTATACATATACTGGGTGTAGGGTATTACATGGTCGGGCTTGACCGACTATACTTTCTTACTTGTTTTCACCTTTATTTCTTCGAAATACTTTTGTAAAATTTAAATTTTTGTTGATGACTGTTTTAAAATTTTTTTAAATATTTCTGACCTTTTCAATGCGTGATTTACAGTTGAATCTGTCAGTAGAATTCTTTTCTTTCTCATACTAAAAACGCTATGTTGAAAAAGCAGATAAAAACAATTTTACTTCCCTGGATCTTGTACACAAATACTAATTTTCCTATTTTCGGGATCGGGATTTCAGTATTGGCATCCCTAATAAATACTGCTACTCTCACATACATGTTCGGGAGGAAGTTGACTGGTTTCTCCAAGCAGCTGCTCATGCAAATCTTTAATTTGTCTTAGCATTCAAGATTTAATCTAATTTAATTTAAGAAATTAATGTTTTGTATGGAATGAAATCCAAAAATTTTGAATTGAAATGAAAGAAGAAACACTTTTCGTATTTTCTGCAACGTATTTCCCAGATGTGCTAAAACATATATGTATGTATGTATGTACATATAGTACTTTTTGAAATTTTGTTATTATAGATTATGTATCTTTACACACTGTGTACTCTTGAGTAGTATACTTTGTTTCTAACAAGAGATTGTGAAACTAGTTTCGAAATATGGGTAGTTTGCTTGGATAATGATGTAAACATACTTGTTTGCATGGCAACTAAAATAAACAAGTTAAGAATGTATTAAAGTTTGTATGAGTGTTGCAACTATTTTATCAAACACGTTCACCATTTCTTGCTTAAACTACCATGCAGCCCTTAGAGCTAGTTAAGCGTTTTGAATGAACTGGTAACCCGTTAGTTAAATCACAAAGTTTCAACTGGTGAATTTCGCATGCAGAGTGCTAAATTGACACGCTCTCCACACATTCTTTTTTTTTTTTTTTTTTTGCGGTTCAGGATGGAAAATGCTTTACGCATTCACTAAAGCCGTCGCTTTAGCGATATGTCGGGCTCTCTCTCGAGTATACCGACTAAAAACCATCCTGTTTTCCTTAGGGAGTAGCTCCACCTCGGGACCGCTTACGCATTACTTCGAGGTGGTTCCCCCTGTGGCTATTTCGCACCGTCGACGTTGTTGCTTGCGTCCAAGCCCGCTATTTATGTACCATCAAGATCTACTTTTTTTAACCTCAATACCTTCTCCCCAAAAGTTTCCACACATTTCCAGTACTCCTCTCGCTCTATCAGTTTCGCTATAATGTTTTCTGGCGTTATAGGTCTTACTATCTGAGCCACATCATCTCGCTCATTTTGCCATTTGACGCACTGGAAGAACGTATGCTTCGCGTCGTCAATGTAGCCTTCACCTTCGTAGATGCAACATGGTGAGCTGCATTTATTCATTCTATATAGGTACTTCCTAAAGTAGCCGTGGGCTGAAAGCAGCTGTGTTACGTAATAATTTACATCACCATGCCTCCTATTTATCCACCTCTCTAATTCAGGGATTAGGCTTGCCGCCCATCTTCCATTTATCTCACTGTCCCACCGAGCCTGCCACTTTTTTAGGGTGTCTACCTTCATTTGTTTATAATAAGTTGGATCCGTTTGTCCGGTCTGCCTAGCTATACAAATTTTCCTACGTTCCTCTATCTGAAGATCTCTCTTTGTGCGAATCATGACCTGGCTGAGCTTGCGTTGTGCTCCTTCCGTTATCCTAGATTGTGATGTCATCTGCATATCCGACTAGGAAGACTCCATCTGGCATATCCATCTTTAAAATACCATCATAACTGGCGTTCCATAGGTCCGGTACGAGGATGGATACCTGTGCGGCTCCAGATGTAACTTGTGCCCTTCCAGCATAAGCCTTGGCTAGTGTCATAGGTGAGAGTTCTATCTCTGAGATACGATCGTATCATTCTCATGAGATAACTTGGCACCTCAAAATTATGTTCCAGCGCGTGTACCACATCTGACCAGCGTAGGCTATTAAAAGCATTTTTAACGTCCAGCGTGGCAAGGAATACAATAGGTCTGCTATGGTGGTTCTTCTCTCTACCTGCCTGCCAGCACGACGTCCTTAAGTGCTAATAGCGTAGATTTTCCTGGTCGAAAACCATATTGTTTCTCCGAGAGTCCCCCTTTTACGTGTATGGCCTCCTGAATCCGGGGCTTGAGTAATCTCTCCAGCAATTTACCAGCTGTGTTCAACATATAAAGTGGTCTGTACGCTCTCCACACATTGCTATCAAAGAAGTAACACAATTATTAAAGCATCCAAAAAAAATATCGTATTTAAAACAAGTTCGAGTGCTATATTCGGCTTTGCCGAATCTTAAATACCCTCCACCTAAACGTACTACGAAATACAAAAACCATCCTGGTTATAGGACTAGAATATTCATATTCTGTGCATTATTTTCAGTCTTAAATTTTACTAGTATGTATTTTATATATTGTTTGAAAGACAATTTTACGACCAACATAATTTATGTTAAATATTTGGAAATTTTATCTAATTTCGATCATTTATAATTGATGGAAATACCGATTCTTACTGTACTTTACAGAGCTTGTTTGATTTTCATAATAATCTTGAGTGTAATTTAACAATTTATAAAATTAAAAGAACATTTTTCCATATTCACAAGTTAAGTAACAGAGTAACAGGATAAGATGTAAGATGAGGCTTTTTTTTTGTTTGAATTTGATCTCAATAGCGTTATTTACAAGAGTTGTGTAGTTGGTTGTTATGCTCGGAAGTGGACTTAATTCAGGAGCTATTATTGACTGACAGCTACAAAATCCAGTATCTTAATTGCCGTATAACCGATTTGGATTAAAATTTCTGATCCATATGAGGGGGATATTCTCAAAATCCAGCAGTTTGGTTTAGGCATGTATGTAAATGATCCATGTAAAATTTTGGATTGGTACCCTTATTTATAAGAGATTTATGAGTATTAAAGTGATTTTCGGAAGATGGCTTTATATGGGGCATACGGTTAAAAATAGACCGACATTTACAAAATTTTGTGGGATGATTTCTGGATTTATGTAAATGATCTGTGCAAAGTTTTGAGTAGGTACCGATATTTATACAATATATATAAGGATAAATGTCTTTTTCAGATGTGGTCCTTGCATGGGAGCTATGACCAATTCTGGGCCGACCACCATAAAATTAAGTACAACAATTTATCTGTCTATAAAGATTATTCATATCAAATTTTAGCCGTGTAACATTATTTGTATCTGTTTTATACGTACTTAAGAGAATTTTGGAAGTGGACTTTATATGGGGGCTATGATCAAACATGGACCGAACGAAAAACAATTTCGTTTTGCGATTTCTTTTTGCAAACAACTTATTTTGTCTTGATATTCCAATTTTATAGGCATTTATGTATAATTGAGCAATATTTCGGGATGATTTTTGTACGGTGGCTATGAGAAATAATTTACCGATTCTTACTATTTTCCGCACACTTTCTTCTTTTATCATAAAAACAACGTATACAAAATTTCATGGTATTATCTGCAATATATTTCAAAATTTTGCAATAAAATGGACAACAAATATGAAATTTTTATGGAGGTTGTTTCACGGTTGGTCCATAACTCTTGTTGGCCTAAACTGATTTTGCTGATTTTCAATACTAAAGTTACTCGCAAAACAAGAAATATTTTTTTGAAAATTTCGTTTAGTTATGTCGTATAGTTTGGGCGTGAAAGTGTTTTACACAGACAGACAGACGAACATGGCTAAATCGACTTAGTATTTCATAAGGATCAAGAAAATATATACTTTGTTGGGTCTCAGATGAATATTAAAAAAGTTTCACATGGAATGACAAACGTAATGTACCCTTATTCAACACTCTTGGTGGTGGAGGGTATAAAAAGACAATTATTTGTGTAAGTTAATATTTCATTTTTATTTAAAAAAAATATATAAAAAATTTAAAACTGATTCATTAAGAACAGATTCGGTACTAGTAACTTTATGGAACTAGTAATTGTGCTCTACAGAACGTATTGTAGAAGTAATCCCGATGTTTTCAGCTGGAATGCTGTCATTAAGAAATATCAAATGATTCTGATTACACTCATTCTGGGACGAGTTATTTTAGAAGAAAATTCAAAAATGTTTCTAGAAAGAGGTGTGAACACTTTCTTACTGATTTAAAAGTTACCACACTTCAAAGTTGAATTATAGATATAATTTTTCAAATTATATTTATATAAAAATACACTTGATTGTTTCTTTAATTAATTAGAACATTAATATTTCCCTAAAGAAGAATTCTGCTTGATATAACTTTTATTTATAAAAGCATTTAGTAAAACAATAAATTTATTTAAGACAAATATTAAAACTTATATATATATATATGTAAGTAGCAGTATAAGTAGAACAATATATTAGAAACTTTAAAATCTGCAGGGGAATTATACTACCTACAGAACATACTTCCATCCAACGAAACATACATTTGCAACATACATACTTATATCCTTAACGAAAATATTAAATAGAATTTTATGTTCGCAATTTTTACACAAACATACAAAAGTTCATTTATACATGCATATATACATACATACATACATACGTTATACGTTCAAATATAAAATAAACATTTGTCTAACTTTTGCAGTGAAAATTATTAATGCACTTATTGGTGAATCATTTTAGCTTGCAACGCCATGGAAACTCTCCTCATCCATGAGGATTTAATGAGCGGCGACATTTTCAACGATGTGTGCAACATGCTGAAAAGCGAAGGGGTCAAGATTTATTCCGGACCAAAACTTAATCAAAAACTTACCTTTGGTCCCCCAGCTGCCAATAGCCTTAAGCACGAATATGGAGCATTAGAGTGTTGCATTGAAATCGTTAAAGATCTGGACGATGCCATTAATCATATACACACATTTGGCAGTGGTCATACGGATGTTATTGTTACAGAGAATGGTGAGTGCAAATGAACACAACTATAATTTTAGTATAGCCATACATCATGACCTATTCAAACACACGTGCATACAGTATAAACATACATATGTACATATGTACCTGCACATAACGAATCTGCCAGTATGACATTAGAAATTGTGGTATAAATATACCTTCATATATACGCCCAACATTTTTGAAACCTACATACTCAATATCGTTACAAATTGAAAACTAATAGACGAATGGATACAAGTTGTATTTTCAATTGCAATTTATTCATCCGTATTGAAACTGCAACCAATCATCACACATTCATTCACAGTTTGTCCATGTTTGCAAGCTATTTAGAAAATGGAATGTGGCACTATCTGTTACATGAAAGTGTTGCAGTAGATAACTTGTAATACAAGTCATATTCATAAAATGTTGGGACTTTGCATGCTAAATTTTAAAGTCAATAGGCAAGTAAGTGGAATTTTATTATCAATGTTATTTCTAAACAGTTTCAGTTAGGATTATTAGCAAATAAACAGCTTTCACATTTTTATTTTAACTCAATGCCGGACATATAAAACATAACACTAAATTACATATGCTAAGAAGAGATATAAGCGTTAATTCATATATTAGTTTTACACATAACGTCAGCTGAAAACCTTCTTGATTGTCAATTTCCGTCCATATGAATCTATTTTTAAATATGCTCATATGGCTTCCTTTTTTAAAAGACGTTTTTATCACTTCAACATTTTAAAAAGCACATTTTTGTTATTCAGTTAAGATTCCCTTCCCTATATCTTTTTCAAAATACGAAATCTGTCGGTTCCAAGTCCATATTATACACTGTTGCAATTAGGTCCGTTGTGATACCTTAACTTTAGTTTTAATACATGTAAACTATACATGAAAATACAAATTGAAAATAACAAATCCCTAATCCGGAAGTCTAAGTAAATAATGTAGTCTCCATGAGAACCAACCGGTACTTTGAGACAGTCTAGATCATAAAATAGGCATGAACCAAGATATCTTAGTATAGCTAGTCGACCACACAAATTCTGCAATAATTCTTACCGATACAATGTCACATACGTATGTTCAATCATACAGTGTCCTATAAGAAGTCTAACATTTCATATAGAAAAAATCAGTCCCAATCTACCTTATTATGTTGGGAGTTAATAGAGCACGGTGAGGGGCAGAATCGAAATTGTTTGAAAATAAATCTGGTATTTTTAAATTTGACTAGGCGTAGCCAAGTATTTGAGTTAAAGATGGATCTTACAATCCTTTCAAGGGCGGAATACAAAACTGTGCATCTTTGACATGTAATTTGTTTAAACGCGTGTAATTTGTTTGATTTTCATCCGATTTTGAGGTAGTGAGATATGGGTAATATTGGAAATTCTTTATGTAAGTAAAACAATTAAGTCCAGCAAAAATGTGGGTCATATAGTTTACGATATTTGAAAATTTACGTTACGGTTTCTTGAAGTTGTGCATTGGTCACATGCGTTCGTTTTGGTTTTAGAACATATTAATTTTTTTGAATACAAGATTTAAGCGTTCGACATGTGGCTTACTTAAATCGACGTGGGATAATCTAACATTTAAGGGATTAATTCTCCGCCAACCTACTTAATAATTAAAAAAAATCCATTATTTTTTAAACTTTCATATTGAAAATTGTATATTTTTAGACCAAGGAAAGATACTGTTTTGAAATACTTTTATATAACTCGAACATCATAAAAGACAAGCACGCCTATATGGTAAATAATTGAACACACTCATTACGAATGCAGCACTGGATGCATCCATTTCGTATTGATTTGACAGTTGACATTTTTTTTTGATTGCAACATAAAAAGTATGAGAGTATGTGACCGTCAAAAATCTAGCCGTCTGCGCACTGTGAGAACTCGTAAAGCGATCAAAGCCGTGAAGAGATGCTGCGAAAAGCGAAAATATTATCGCGGTAAATGGAATTTCGCAAAAATCCATGTTTCGCATTATTAAAGAAGACTTGAGACTCAGCGCGTCACCTGCTCACTGGACGCAACTGTGGCAACTTTCAACGACAACGTTCGGGACTTCATATTAAAGGATGATTGGCCAACAGCTAGTCCAGACCTCAACCCTTTGAATTAAAATTTGTAGTCCGTATTAGAGGGCATTGCTTGCTCTACTCGACATCCAAATATTGTGTCGTTGAAGCGAGCCCTTTTCCGTGCAAATTGGGACAAATTGGAAAATTTTTTAAAATATTTTTCTGTGTATCAGATTTATCACTTGACTTAGAAATCGGATGAATACATGTCAAAGGTGCACCACTTTGCGGACCCTCACCTCCGCCATTGGAAAGTTTGTGTGGCCCATCGTCAAAATTTAGGTTCTAATATTCCTTGACAATGCCTATGTAAAATTTTATATCGACCGTTCCAATGGTCCAGCCGTTTAGAAATGCCAGATTTATTTCCAAAAAATGTTGATCGATGTCTTTAAACTTAATTCTCGAAATATTCTATCAAGATATCAAAATGAATTGCAATCCAGCAATCCGTCTTTTAACGTCAGAGTAGGTGGAGTACAATCCGTCCACTGTCCCAAAATAGACAAGCAAGCATTTTGTGTAATCTTGCAGTAGCATAAGGTCTTGTTTAGGTCTGTCTAAAATTTGGGTATTAAAGCATTTGAGTTATATATCCAGGGTCTGAGCCATAAAACCTGTAACAACAAGACTGGTTATACCCTGTATATTCTATTTCTATTCTTTGTTAAGAATATAGACGTACATAGACTACAGAACGTTGTTTGATTTTGTTGCATAACATTGGTTCTAATTGTATTATTTAGAACAAAACAACACTTTCCAAAGATCCAACAGTGGTGATACAAATTTTGTGATCTTACATCTTCAGGATAAAATAAAATTTTACCTTCACCGTGTTCAAATCAATGCTTTTTTGTCTCCAAGAGAACATTTATCCAGTTCCAGTGTTTTGGTACTACATATTGCATTTACAAAATTGTATGTAAACTTTAATATTCAACACAATATATATTTTTGTATTTTCAGAACATTCCGCTCAACACTTTTTAAATTCGGTGGATAGTGCATGTGTATTCCATAATGCCAGCTCACGTTTCGCTGACGGTTTCCGCTTTGGTTTGGGCGCTGAGGTCGGTATTTCAACTGCACGCATCCATGCTAGAGGACCTGTAGGCGTAGAAGGATTGCTTACAACCAAATGGATTTTGAGAGGTGAAGATCATACAGCAGCTGATTTTGGAGAAGGTGGTAATCGTGTTTGGCTGCATGAAACATTGCCAATTTAAGTGATACAATTAATTGTGTAACTTTTTCAATTTCTATATTATTATAACCTAAATATACGCACTTAAAGTGGTTTTTATAAAATAGCTACATGTTTTCTTTTTGCTTTAATTTGTATACAACCATTTTTTATTTATACATATATAAATTAAAACAAGTAAGAAAGTATAGTCGGTCAAGCCCGACCATATAATACCCTACACCCAGTATATGCATAAAACAGTTTTTCAGAATAGTGCGCTATATGGGAGATATGACCTATTATGGACCGATCATCCAAAAACTTAGTGTCATGATTTTTATGAATATAAATATTGTGTATGTTAAACTTTATTTGGATATAAATACTTTTAAAAGATTTATGGAGGTTAAAGTTGATTACGGGGTGGGTCTTATATGGGAGTTTCGACTAATTACGGACCGACCATTATAAAATTAGGTGTCATCATTTCTCTATATTATTTGTGTCGAATTTTATTTGATTACCAACATTCTTAAGAAATTTATGATCGTTAAAGTGATTTTCGGAAGTGGCCCTTATATGGGAGCTACAAATAATCATGGATCGATCTGCACAAAATTTGTAGATGTGATTTGGCTTCATTTACCACTTACTTGTGATGAAATTTGTTTTTTTCCTTGCATAATTCAAACGCTTATGAGCGGTAAACCCCAATTTCGGGAGGACTTTTGTATGGGGTCCAAGTGAAATAAGGGAACGATTTCCACCAGTTTCAATCCCATCCATCCTTGGGCCGAACAAATATCACTCACCAAAGTTTATCAAAATATCTTCAAAATTGCGACCTGTACTCTGCGCACAAGCTTTACATGGACAGCCAGCCAGACGGACGGACGGAATTCGTTAATCGACTCAGAAACTGATTCTGAGTCGATCGGTATAGTTTAAGGTGGGTGTTTGACCAATATTTCTGGGCGTTACAAACATCAGCACAAATCCAATATACCCTCCCCACTATGGTGGTGTAGGGTATAGCAAATATTATAAAGATTTCCTTCTGCTTTTCAAAGGACCTCAAAAATATTTATAAATTCGTTTGGTTTTTTTTAATACTTGGGTGATTGGACATCTTTTTAATTTAAATTTAATATTCTTTTCTTTTTAACATAAAAATAGTTCATAACTTTTCTTAATCTTTGAACAAGTTTTGTTCCCTTGTATACCTATACGTATGTACATGTTGTACATGAACCCTTTTGTTGATAAATTACTTTGTTGGTACCTTTGATTAAGGTTTCCTTTTTTATTAAATTGTGCTGCTTGTACTGGTATCAGTACTTATCTTTATAAGACACTCAACGATAAATATAAAATGTTTTGTACTTCGAATATAATATTTGTTCTACATTTTCATTAAAACAACATCAAACGATACTTGTGTATAGTTATCCTAAAGAAAATATGTATATAATATTTATACCCTACGCCACAATAGGAGGATGGGATAGGATATATTGGATTTGTGCTGATGTTTGTAACGCCCATAAGTATTGGTCCAACAGCCACCTTAAAGTATACCGATCGACTCAGTATCACTTTCTGTCCATGTAAAGCTAGTGCGCAGAGTACAGGTCGCAATTTTAAAGATATTTCAATAAAATTTGGTACGCGATATTTTTTCGACCCATGGATGGATGGGATTGAAACTGGTAGAAATCGGTCCATTATTTCATCTGGCCCCCATACAAATGTCCTCCCGAAATTGGGGTTTACCAGTCATAAATCTTTGAATTAGGCAAGTATGCAAACAAATTTCACCACAAATGAGTAATGAATGAAGCTAAATCACCTATACAAATTTCGTGAAGATCGGTCCATAATTAGTCGTAGCTTCCCACTTCCCGAAATTACTTTAAAAAACATAAATCTCTTAAAAATGTTGTTATCCGAATAAAATTTAACAAAAATGAGTTTCTTATGTACAAATGGATGACACCTAATTTTATAACAGTGAGTTCATAAATAGTCAAGACCCTCTTCGTAATTCATTTTAACCTCCATAAATCTTTTAAACGTATTTATATCGAGATAAAGTTTAACACACATAATATTTATATTCACGAAAGTCATGGCACTAAATTTTGGATGATCAGTCCATAATAGGTAATATCCTAATAATATATATGAAAAACTGTTTTATTAATATACTGGGTGTAGGGTATTATATGGTTGGGCTTGACCGACTATACTTTTTTACTTGTTTATATTCTGTATTTCTTGTCATATTGTTTTTATTAATGTTTTTGTTGGAGAAATACTTTTGTAACTACATACTTTAATATTGGATACGTTTTTATTTCCTTCTGCAAGATTATAATTCATTTACAGTGGTTTAAAGCCAAACTCGTAAACAGCAAATATTATATATTCGGCTGTGCTGCATCTTATACTTATACCCACCACCAAATCAATATGTGATGGGGCGTTCATCATAAAATATTGTACCGTAATTTCAATTCATTTGAAGTTTATTTTGTTCAAATTACATCTCAACATTTACAAGAATTTTATGCATATTCCAGTTATTCCACAGAGTATACGGAGGTGTCACGAGACGGAAGATAATCACATGTTATATTTATCTCTTTTTTTCAGAATTGCCCTACACTGACGCACAATAAATTAGATACGAAAAAGCCCTAGGAAACTGATATTGTCTTTTTGAAACGTCACAATTGTCTCCTCTGTATACTCTGTGGTTATTGTCGGAAGTGGACGTTGTATGGGAGTCCATGGCCAATTATTTTCACAAAAGCCAATAGTATATTTTTTACTCACTTATAAGTAATCTGTTTAAAATTTCGGTTTGATATGGATGTGTATGTAGGTTAATGAGTTTTCGGGAATAGTCCTTAATTATTTGGAAGTGGAAAATGAGAGCTATGACTAATTATGCAAAGATCATCATAAAATTATACCTAATGATTTGTGTGAGTATGGAACTTATTCGATTTTTTATATAAATCTTATTTGTAGCAAAATTTTTGTGAATACCTGAAGTAAATGAGATATTTATGACCGATGAAGTACTATTTCGGAAGGAGATTTGTGTTCATCTTGGTGAAGTAAAGGACAGATTCTAATAAATTTATAAAAGTTTCGTCATTGACCGCAAAAACAAATGTAAGAAATGCCCTATCTACTATGGTGGTGTAGGTTATAATGAAATATAATCTTAAGAAAGTCCACAATAAACTGTTTACTGAAAAATATGATGGAAAGCCTACTTGTTGCTCGTATCAATTTATTGGTTTGGAGTCAAGTCTTATTGTGACTGGGCCATTTCACAGCAACTAATTTGCGACTCTTTATTTACCAGATGATTTATGAGCTTAAAAATTAAATGTAAATAAAAAATTAGTATAATTTCTTGTAAACTCCGCTTCAATCAAGTAATTTGAATGTTCTATTATTAATTAACAAACTCAAAAACGTAAATTAGTTAATTATAAATTCATAACGCATAGTTATGATTTCACGTTTCGTAGTCGTGTATTTGCTGTTTTCTAACTAATAAAACAGTATAAACCATAATAAATTTTAATTTTATACAATTAATATTTAACCTACCTGCAGTCTTACGTATTTAGATATTAAGTCCCCTTGCTCATTGTTGCATAAAATTAAAACGAAGGATAATGAAGGCAACATCCCTATACAAACATACATAAATATAACAATATGTACTAGCAAACACCCGGTGTGCTCCACTACCCCCATCCTAATGAAATAAAATTGAAAAGATTAAAAAAATATAATATTTTGTAAATCACTTGCGTTCAACGCATCACCTACGCTTTTGGGAACGCATCACCAAAAATATGTAATTTTGTAAATCACTGCGTCATTGCGTTTAGTGAACGCAGAAATATTACGTTGTTACAATACCGTCAAATCATTGCGTGTTTAGTGTTGCCATTGTAAATGTTGATAGTGAAATTTAAAATAAAAATTTACATAAAGCTACACTTATTTTGCATTGGCAAAAGCTTTTAAAGCAAATAACTATAAATACAAAGATTCTAAGGGGTTTAAAAATATGTTCGCATTTATAGATATGTCTTCTTCTTCGGATTCTTCTATTGAAAAACCCCAATTGCGCTTTTCTATCAACAATAACATGAATTTAGCGAATAATGAGTTAGTAAAATAACACTGTATTACAATAATTTTAATTTACTTTTTAAATATTCTGGATGAACTTCCGAATGAACAATGAAAAGTATCCGTGTGACAGCTATTGCAAATGAAACAAAACTTGCAACAACAATAAGGTTTTTGTCAACGGGAGCAATGAGCTTGTAAAACATCTTTCACAGTCCAAGGTTAGTGACGTCATAAATGAATGTTTCTCAGCTATGGAACAGTCGCTTTGTACAAAATGGATAAAGTTTAATCTTACTGCTGAAGAGGAGATGAAGATAACGATTGAATTTCTTGAAAAATTTTGGTATCCCGGGTGTAATTGACTGTGTTGATGGGACACATATTAGAATAAAACCGCCAAAAGAAGATGTGAAGCACCTTTACTACAATAGAAAAGGCTTTTATAGTTTGAATGTTATGGTGGTATTTAATAATAGATAAGATTTCTAAAATCATATTCAATTTCGTTTAATTTTGTTGTAGATATGTAATTCCAAACAAATAATAACATTTGTGGACTCCCGTCATCCCGGCGCTAATCGTGACTCATAATTTGGTCTTCCAGCGATGACCACCACGATTTTCCTTTAATTGTAATATACATGTCGAAGTTTCCGAGATATACGACTGTTAATTCTTATTTCGTATGTGACCTTGACCTATGTTGCCTTCCAAGCAAATAGGAATGCACTGTGAAAACTTCAAGAATTACAAACAAGCACGAATTAATTTTGATTTCTGCTCTTCATTGGTTTTAGCCAGATGCATTTCCTTTTATATTTATTTATTTAGAAGATACGAAAGATAACAGAGGGTTTTCCAGTAGCTTTTACCCGTCTTAATCATCTATAACTTCGAGTTTCCAAAAGTAATTCAAGGCAGACCAATTAATAATTTTTATTTTAGCTTAATTAGTTTTGGAGATTCAGAGTTAACCGTCCGAATTTCCAAAAATCCCTTTTAAGTGGAAAACGAACATAATAACTGAATTTCAAATTTCTAGCTTTAGCGAATTAGGCTCTATAATAATGAACGAATCAGTCAGTCAATCACGTTAGTCTTTTATATATAAAGATAATAAGTAACGAGCAAAAGAAAATTTCTCTCAGTTATTACGATTTTAATTCAGAAACATGCTTGATTTTGGATAAACAATACGAAGAAAAGAAGGGTGGACGGATGTAAGACAATGACTTTGCCGCATTAAAAGTTATTTAACTTATGAGGGTTGATGTGGTGAAGAACGGAGGGTAAAACTTGCAATTTAATAAACTGTACTTATTTATTACTTACTTAACAACATGTTTTTATACACACTACCAAAAAGATGGGGGTACATTAAGTTTCTCATTTCGTTTGTAACTCATCGAGATATTGGTCGTAGAACCAGAAAGAATATATATTCTGGGACCTTGTAATATTCTAAGACGATCTAGACCATCGACTGTTGAATGCATTAAGAGCTTCAAAAAATGTTTACATATGAAATTTTACAATGAAATTTTTCCCAAACACAATACGTGATTTGGTGGTGGGTATATAAGATTCGGCACAGCCAAATAAATGTAAACTCTTACTTGTTAGAATTTAAATTAAATTAAAAAAAGAAAACCCTGGTAACATCAACAGCAGTAAGTCAAAACTATGTATATTTACATAAATTAGCACTGAAACCAAAAAGGAATGGTTCATCGAAAGAAACAGTTTCACTGCTATAGACAGTTTAAATTGAAAAAAAATATGTAAGAGTTCGTATTTGGCTATGCCGAATCTTTACTACACTGGTTATAGGACTAGTATATCCTAATTCTGTGTTTTCTATTCGGTCTCAGTGCAAATTTATTACCTGTTGGTCGTAATTCACTAATGTGATTTTATTTTAATTGTTTCACAATTTTATCTAATTTTGATCATTTATAATTGATACAATTAACGATTTTTACTATAATTTATTCTGATATGTCTGATATTCATAACAATCTTGAGTGTAATTTAACAATTTATAAAATTAAAAAAACATTTTTCCATATTCACAAGTTAAGAAACAGAATATAAAAAAGGATAAGATGTAAGATGAGGTTTTTTTGTGTGAATTTGCCCTCAATAATATTATTTACAAAAGATTTATGGGTGGCATAGTAGAAGTGGACAGCTTCAAAATCCAGTATCCACTAATACCATTTCTATGTATATTAAGATTATTTTCATTGATCTCAATTCGTTATTTAAAAGAGTTGTATGGTTGGTTGGTATGCTCTGAAGTGGACTTAATTCGGGAGCTATTATTGACTGACAGCTACAAAATCCAGCAACAGAATTGTCTTCGGACTTCTTAACTTCTTATTACGAACTTCAACGTAATAATGGTATATTTAAGATACATATTAGTATTAAAGTGGATTTCAAAAATGGACCTTATATGGGGGATATATTGACCGATATTCTCAAAATCTAGCATTTTGATTTTAGCATGTATGTAAATGATCCGTGTAAAATTTTGGATTTTTTATACGAGTTTTTATTTATACGAGATTTATGAGTATTGAAGCGATTCTCGGACGAGAGCATTTTTATATGGGGAATACGGTCAAATATCGACCGAAATTTACAAAATGTTGTGGAATGTTTTTTGTGTATATTTAAATGATATATATAAAGTTTTGAGTCGCTACCAATATTTAAAAGATATATATAAAGATTAATGACTTTTTCGGATGAGGTCCTTATATGATAGCTATGACCAATTATATACCGACAATCATAAAATTTAGTACAACAATTTATATATCTATAAAAATTATTTTTGTCGAATTTTAATCTGGTAACTATAGTTGTACCAGATTTATACGTACTTAAGTGAATTTTAGATGTGGACTTTTTATGGGGTCTATGGTCAAATATGGACCGAACAAAACAAAATTTCGTTTTGCGATTTCTTTTTACATGACACTTATTTTTGCCGAATTTTGTATTAATATTCCAATTTTATATATCGGGAAGATATTTGTATGGGGGCTATGAGAAATTATTGACCGATTCGTACAATTTTCCTCACACTTTTATCATAAAAATACCGTGTACAATTTCATTGCAAATACCGGCAATATATTTAAAAAAATTGCTAGAAAAATGTTTAAAAATTAAATTTTGATTTCTTTGACCTCGTTTTTTAATAAAATAAAAACGTTTTTTCGAGCTCGAGAAAACTTTTTTATATTAATCTTTAAAAATATTAAATTTTTTGGAGGTTGTTTCACGGTTTGGTCCATAACTCTTGTTCTACTAAACTGATTTTCAATACTGTACTTTGTTGGGTGCCAGATGAATATTTTTCAGTTTAAAGCCTAGTACTCTGTTCAAATTTGGGAAAAATGTTGAGCAACATTAATTATTTCACACGGAAAATTTGACGTGTAGCCAATGTTGCCTATCACGCGAATTTACATAATTTGACGTTTTTTTTTATTGAAAGTACGCCACATTGTTTTACTTATGTAAACAAAACACATATGTTTTGCTTTTTTGTAAATTTAAATCGAAACTAAATAAAAGTTAAAATATTTAAAAATCTGTGTTGAATCGAAATCTTTAAATAAGAATGAATGAACAAATATTACTTGCCGCTTGTGCAGCAGCACAACAAGTAATAGATATTTTTGTTGCGAGAGAAGAGCTTTTGGATGAAAATTCCACGTGAAACAATTGCTACTTTAATTATTTCGCTGTGAAATAATAATGTTGCCAGATACATTTCACATGTTTTACACAAAATGAACAGAGTACTACTTCTGCAACATTTTTTCATGAAAATTTCATGTGAATTTTTTTAACATGTATTTTGACAGCATTCCACTTGAAATTTTGAACAGAGTACTATGCTTTACACACGAAATGACAAACTTATATTCATTCACCACTTATGGTGAAATGGTATTAGTATTAATTAAATATTCATAATTTATTTAAATATTAAATTAGAAAACATTGGCTTATGAATTAAATTTATAGACTGATATATACAAAAACGTTTTTTGTTCTGTTAATTTATCAAAATTTTAGTTTGAAAGAAAGAAATGTATCTGTTCATAAATTTTTACTGAGACACAGTATATTAAGAGATGTAATTGACTTACAAATAAAAATATTTTGGCTGATTTTTATTGTTATATCAACATTTTCAAGATATTTCTATGTGATTTAATGCGAGTGTGAAACTTTGACCAACTATACTTACAGAATCTGACTAAATAATTTTAACTAATAACTTATTTATGTTGCAATTTTTTATTATTGATAAGAGGGTTTTTCATATTTTTTATAGGGAATGGACCTTATATAGTACGGAGTTTCTGGTTTTTACGAAAATTAATTGGTTTGAATTTTGTATCGAATCTATGAGTGATTGAGGGATTACCTTATTATATTATTGCCTTATAGCTACTAAGAGAACTGATTTGGGTATACAAATGGACGGATGAAACATTCTCTAAATATTGTTTTTGTCAAAAAATGTTTGAAATTTGAAATGCTCCCAGAAAGCCAGAGTTATGAACCAAAATTAGAGATAATCGCAAAAAAAGTTAATATTTTTCAAAACTGTTTTGTTATTTTAAAATACTGGATTTCGTAAATATCGGTCCAAATTTGAGGCAAATAATTCTTACATCCTAAACTTCGTTATGAAGAAAAATTCGTTGATAATAATGTTCATTTATAAATCGCAGTACAGAATTTTATGAATATTGATTCCTTAAAGGCCAATTCTACCAAATAGCACCATTTTCGTAAACATTTTAACTACATAACAAACTTATAAATTTCGATATCGAGTCAAAATTTTACATGTCATTTTGTTAATTTTTTATAAAATGTTATGGCTTAAAGAACAACAAATTAAAATTTAAATTTTTATTAAATCTACACAAGAAAATGCATGAAACACAATACGTTTATTATCTTATAATTTGGTATATGACTTGAAAATAATTACAATCAGTAGCGCCTGTCTATCCACACAAATTATGCAATAAATGGAAATACTGGACAATTTGAATCTTGTATTTGCAAAACAGTAAAAATTTACATATTTTTGTGCTATATTTATGTTTGGGTCAGTCAGCTGATACTCATCAGATTTATTCAAACATATGTACATTATATTGTTACTTCTTATATGGACATTAAACATGCCCCTTCATATAATGAGAACCTTCTACGCTGAATGTAATTAAGAAACAAGCCAACAAATTTTGAAAGAAAAGGTAAAAAAGGATTAAATCACTAGTTATTGTTGCTGTTTTGTCAAGGCTTTGGTATTTTCACAAATATACATCAGGAAAAGGTTTCCTGATTATCTGACCTAAGCAATTAGTAAAATTCCCCAACAAATTTCAATGATTTTAATTCTAGAATTTGAATGCATTTTAAGCTTCTTACAAGATTTTTTAAACGAAAAGGTTTTATAACAATTCAACCAAATAAGAATAAAATAAAAAAATTCAATATTTTTTCAATGCAAGTCTAATGTTTGTAAATATTTAAATACATAAATATTTATTTTAAAACAAATGTTAGGAAATTTATTAAATAATATGTATACGCCCTCTCTCTCTCTCTCTCTCTCTCTGTTATATACATACTTAAGGATTCATAATAATAAAAATATTTTTTTAATAAATTCCAGAATTTCTGTAATATAATCAAAGATACACTCACCTTTCCTTGTAATAATGTTTGTACAGATATTTACAAACAAAAAACTTAAAAAATTTACATAATAGGAGAATATTTAGGGATGTATTCATAGTGTGTACTACACACTGACAAAACAATTTGTATGTATCGGTAATAAGTGTACGAGTATAGGTACATTTGTGTGTTTGTAGGTAAATGTTTTAAAACATGATGATATTTGTGTTAAAGTCTTTAAGACTGTTTATGTACATTTTTTACCCACCACCAAAATAATGGGTGGTACATTAAGTTTCTCATTCCGATTGTAACAGATTTATGTAACAGATTTATTAGTCGTAGAAACAAAATTCTGGGTCCCTATAAGATGCTAAAACGATCTAGACATGTCCGTCTGTCTGTTAAAAGCACGATAGATCTTCGAAAAAAAGACGAAGAATATGGTTTCATGCGCCAATTTTATCAAGTCTAATGGCTGCATTAAAAGCATAAAGGGGCTTTAGATGAAGTGCTGCTTATTGCATTTTGGATTGCTAATCTCTATGGAGCACACTATTTGCTGTGTCTACGGTTTTTAACAATAAAAAATTTGTTTTACTTAAACAAATAGTTATCATTTCAAATCCGGTTAAAGCCTTTTGTAGAAGGGATATGAATTTCTGTAAATCCGATGCTGTAGTTTTAATTATAAACAAAGATAAGTTCAAATTCAGCGATAAACTGGTGAATTTTCTTTATAAAGAAGCATGATTTACTCAATACTTTTAAATTGTTTAAAAAAAATCGAAATTGACGAGCAAATTTGATAAGGAGATAAAAGATTTGTTATTGGACATTCATTTAAAATGTTTATTGAACATTTTAGAGGCAATAAGGAATCCTGTGACTCATCTGCAAATAATTCTGATTCAGATTTATCAATAACTAGCTATAAGCCGTTGTGTTTCGCTACCCTCCATTATAGTGAAACAAAATTGAAGAGTTAAAAAATATATTCACCCCTATCGTGAATAAAAATTCCACGTGAAATTTGTTCCCTTTTATTTTTTAACATTGAATTTTAATAGGAAAATGTAAAATGGGAACAAATTTCATGTGGAATTTTTATTCACGATATGGATGAATATCCACAGTTTTTCACAGAGATGCCCCTATATAAACTGAAGAAACCACAGCTTAGAAATTTTTTAAACAAATACACCAATGAGACCATACCTTCGGAAACATCACTTAGAAAAACTTATCTTGACAAGTTGTACACTATCCAACTAGGTAAGGTAATAGAAACATTAAAGCCATATAATTTGTGGGTGTCCATTGACGAAACGACAGAGATTGAAGGACGTTCTGTTGCCAACGTAACTGTTGGGATTTTGAATACCGAAGAAGAGCAGAGTAAACAAAAATGTTTGCTGAATGTGGTACAGTTGGAAAATGTGGATCATGCCTCAATCGCTCGAGCTTTTAATGACTCGATTTCGCTTTTAGGAGAAGATTTTAATAATGTACGTCACATGTTTAGCAATTTGAAAACATAGATTCGTTAATATCCTGCGGGAAAAAAATATTTCTAAAATCACCTTTGCGTGTTTCAGTCTTCAAAGAAAAATATCCTCAATTGAATCCCCCACTACAACCAACTATAACAAGATGGGGTACCTGGTTGGAGGCAGTTGAGTATTATGCTAAGAACTTTGAAGAATTTAAAGATGTGGAGCAGAATTTTAACGAAAATGATGCAGTAGAAGTTAAAAAAAGTTAAAAATATTTTAAATATACCTAATATAAAGGCTCAGTTAGTATTTATAAATTAAAACTATGGATTTTTAGTTAAAACACTGCAGGGGTTTAAATCATTGAAAATCCAGGTTAAATTAATTGATGATACCGTCATTAAAATAAGAGAAGCGGAAGGTCAAATTGTTGAAAAAATTAGAGCCAAACAAAAATAGTGGATTTAAAAAAATTAAAGAAATTGCTAGTATTTTCGATTTACATTCTAGTGAAGAAAATATTGTGGTAAATGAAGACTCTACAAGGGCAGTTGGCAACTTTTACAAATGCACCAATTACACATCCGTTGATGCTGAAAGGTCATTTTCAATGTTTAAAACATTTCTAAGACCAAATAGAATAAGTTTTACTTTTGATAACTTAAAAAAAAAAACTTATTCATATACAGTGCAACTTCGACAATCCGGACACATATAGTTTTAGGGTCGGTCGGATTAACGAGTTGTCCGGACTATAGTAGGTGAAAATATTGAAATAATCTAAGTGAATTTAATTGTATCTACTACATAAATGCATTGTACTATGATTTATTAAAAAACCATAAACTATAATATTTAATTACATATTATATTAAATTATTAAAATAAGTAATTATAGGTATTCGCAATAAATTGTTTTATCTTCTCCTTATTTTTTTTTTTTTTTGATGTCGCAAATCATTGATTTAGGAACATGGAATTTTTCGGCAACCTGCCTAATTTTTTTTTTTTAAATAATTAACAAACACAAACTGCGAAGCTTTTTGGCTTATCTGCAGAAAACACCCAGAGTCTTTGGCGGGAATCGAACCTGCAACCCTTTGACCAATAGTCCGGCACTCTATCGCCTAGTCTATCGGGGCACTCATCAAGATCTTGTAAAATATCACACTTTTCCTTTAAGGTTAGTGTTTTATGTTTGCGTTTATTATTTAAAAACATGACACTTGGAATTGAATTAGACAAACACGCTTGCGAAAGAATGAACCGTAACTGGAGTAATTTTAGTGCAAAATGTAAATCAAAGTATGAATAACAAAACATGCGAGTAAAAAACGGGAAACCGCCGAATTTCAATATTTATTCATGCTTAAAAAAAATTTATTCGGATTTTAAATTGTCCGAAATGTACTTTTTATACGTTTTGTAAATTATTAAAACCAATACGACTGAATTTAATGTTTGTTATGTTTTTTTGTTTGTACTTTTAAGTTAAATAATTGTGAAATAAATCAATTTTAAATGCATATTTTTTAATTTTTTATTGCATATTTTTGGATAAAACACGATTTTTTTCATTTGTTAATGTGAAATATTTTCCTATGTATGTATGTATATGTATTTAAAAGATACGAAGGGTAAAAAAGTGTTCACGTCTGCTGTTTTTAACCGTTTTGATACTATAAAATTCCAAGTTTCCAAAAAGTACCATCGGTTCCTTTTTTGAACCCTTAAATGCATAGGGTCTCAGATCTTTGCAAAAAATATAAATTGTACGAAAACCAACAAAAAGAAATAATAAGAGCGTTTACATTTTCCAAAAAAAATGTTTTTTTTTTTTAAATATAATGAAGAAAAAACTAGTTTTATCCTTAAGATACAAGTTGTATCCTTTAAGAAACATGGATTCCCCGCATAGAGAAAAACAACGAATAGTTTAGAATTGAATGACAAACAGTAATTTTTCATAAGTTTTATTTATAGTTATAAGTAAAAAAAATACACAAATGTAATTTTTATTGATTGTGATCATTCAAAAAAAAAAAAAAAACAGATTTTCTCAGTCGTAAGACATAAATTTATTTGACATTTACTGCAAAACTTCTTCGTCTGGCCTGTACAACCCGGCACTTTGCAGTTTCCTTTTGTAATGAACAAATTGTTGCAGCTTGACCCAGCTGACACTTCCTATTGGTGATATGTGCTCTAATAAAGAAAGGAGAATGATTATATTTATTGAGTTTTTAATTAGAATATAAGAAACTTGGATGTTGGATGTTTTTTTGTTTTTTTGTTGGTTTGAATTATAATTTTAATTTATAGATTTTTTTCACTTTTAATTTTATGAAATGATGTTGATGGTGTTGGTTAAATTTTGTTGTTTTTTGGTGGACTTTACCTCATGGAATCTGGTCCGTTGTTGCAGATTTATTTATTAACATTTTTATTTACAATTTAATCTTTTTAAAGTTTTCTATAGTTTTTGGCACTAAACTCTTGGTTGACTTCTGTTTTATTTTTATGTTTTGTCTATTTTTAGCTCATCAGCTTGTTAATTATGGTTTTACCACTAATGGTGATCCGTTGGTAGATTAATAATAAAGAATGTTGCTCATCCAATTCTATTAATCTCTGCATTAGCATTTTTTTTTTGTATTTTCGTTTGGAAAGTGAATTATTTTTGTTGCTGAGGTTTTTTATTGTTAATAAATCAATCAACAAAAGTTTATAACAGTGATGGCAAATATAAAATTACCACTATAAGTTGTGTCTTTTCCTGTCAGAGTGTAGCTTTAGGTATTGCAATAAAACTTTATTTTTAGGTGTTACTGCCTTTTAAATCACGCAGTAACCAATAACAAAACTAAATTTCAAAAAAATTGAAGAACTAACGCTTTTCCTCAGGCAATAAAGTTGAAATATTTTTGTAGAAGAAAAAAATCTAATAAAATTTAGGAAAATTTTATTTAAAAAAAATATAAATATTTAGTTCTTTTATTCGACCTTTTTTAAATATTCTATAATTTAAACAATTTTATTTTTCGAGATTAAGGTCAGTTTTTTATTTTTATTTTTTATTTTTTCCGATATTTCGCTACACAATGTGTAGCATCAATCAGTTAAATATTCTATAGTTTATTAAATATTCTATAAATTTTATATTCTATAAATTGTTTTTTCAAGCAATTAGGTCACTTTTATTATTTATATAAAAATGTTTTATATATTTATATATTTTAATATCCAATATTTCGCTATAACAATGGATAGCTTCTTCAGGGATAATACAATTTTTGAATTGTAATAAATTTATAATTAAAGTATAAAAATGAAAATTTTTTTAACAGAAAATGCAAAGTTTACAATGATATTAATTATCTTTTGATTTTCTTGTTTAGCAAACTTATTTGTAAAATGAGTGCAAACTCATAAATTTAAGTAATTGAAATTTACTTAAAAAAATTAATGTTGTCTTAAGGAACGCTGTATGAAAAAGAATTTATAATTAAGGATTTTTGTTCAACAAAACCTTAAATTAATGTTTTTTTAACCCAAACTTCGGCGATTTAACGACATTTCCTGACGATGGAGATGCGTTTCTATGCGTCGGCTGTTAAAATTTATTTTCGATAAGTGTTGCTCAACATTGCAAATAGTTAAGCTTCCTTTAGACGGTATGTATTTTGCAGTGCAAACACAGCAAAACAAAAATGCTTCTGCAAATGTCAGCCTGCAGTGTAAAATTTTCAATTAGAACATGCTCTATTTTTATATGACAAAGCACCTGCAACCAGCTGTTTTGCAAGTCAATTGTTTATGGCGCCAAGAACATACCCAGCAAGCCATATGAGTCCGAAAAGAGTCTTTTCTGACAACTTTTCTGGAGCGTTCATGCTCTTTATGAGCTCAAAAAACAATCATTATTGCTCCGAAAACTTTGAGAAAAGAGGGTCATTACATTCGAAAATTGTCCGTCAGAAAGAGCTCTTAGATAATGTCAAAAAAGAGTCTTTTATGAGGGCTTTTTGGGCTCAGAAAGAGCTCTTACATAATGCCAGAAAAGAGTCATTGCAATTTTAAATACAAAAAATTAAAAGTTCACATTTTTTACTTAAACAAAAAGGGAATTCATTTACAAATGAACTAAATTAGAAATGGAACAAATTAAATAAATTGTATTTACAGTACAAAAAAAATAAAATGGAATTCATTTAAATAAACATTTTCTTTCGTTCTGAAAATGCTTTTTAGTTGGACTCTTTTCTAACTTCTTTTTCGGAGCGCTCCGAATGTGATCTTTAGTTGGACTCTTTTCTGACTGCTTTTTCAGGACGCTCCTAGAATGGTATGCTATGTAGTGTTTGTGTTTGTGTTTCAGTTTGTTTTCAGTTAACTTAATGAAAATTAAATTTAATGAACTCATGCCCAACTAAATAAATATATCAATTACCAAACTCTTAATAAAAACTAGTCAGAAAGTATAGTCGGTCAAGACCGACCATATAATACCCTACACCCAGTATATCAATAAAAAAACTTTTTCAGAAATGGACGTTATATGGGAGATATGACCTATTATGGACCGATCATCCAAAAATTTAGTGTCATGATTTTTATGAATATAAATATTGTGTATGTTAAACTTCATTTCGATATAAATACTTTTAAAAGATTTATGGAGGTTAAAGTTGATTACGGAGTGGGTCTTATATGGGAATTTCGACTAATTACGGACCGACTATTATAAAATTAGGTGTCATCATTTCTGTATGTAAGAAACGAATTTTATTTGATTGCCAAGATTTTTAAGAAATTTATGATCCTTAAAGTGATTTTCGGAAGTGGGCGGAAGTGCAATTTTGTATACGTTGTTTCTATGATAAAAGAAGAAAGTGTGCGGAAAATAGTAAGAATCGGTCCATGATTTCTCATAGCCCCCATACAAAAATCTTCCCGAAATATTGCTCAATTATACATAAATGCCTAAAAAATTGGAATATCAGGACAAAATTCAGCAAAAATAAGTTTTATGCAGAAATAAATCGCAAAACGAAATTGTTTTTCGTTCGGTCCATGTTTGACCATAGCCCCCATATAAAGTCCACTTCCAAAATTCACTTAAATACGTATAAAACAGATATAAATAATGTTAAAAGTTTAAAATTTGGTATAAATAATCTTTATAGGCAAATAAATTGTTGTACTAAATTTTATGGTGGTCGGCACAGAATTGGTCAAAGCTCCCATACAAGGACCACATCCGAAAAAGACATTTATCCCTATATATATTGTATAAATATCGGTACCGACTCAAAACTTTGCACAGATCATTTACATATATAAAAAAATCATCCCACAAAATTTTGTAAATTTCGGTCTATTGTTAACCGTATGCCCCATATAAAGCCCTCTTCCGAAAATCACTTTAATACTCATAACTCTCTTATAAATAAGGGGACCAATCCAAAACGGATCATTTACATGCATGCCTAAATCAATCTGCTGGATTTTGAGAACATCGGTCCATATTTGACAATATCCCCCAAATATGGATCAGAAATTTTAATCCAGAAATCATATTAGTATTGGTTATACGGCAATTAAGCTACTGGATTTTGTAGCTGTCAGTCAATAATAGCTCCTAAATTAAGTCCACTTCCGAGCATAACATTCAACCAATATAATCCTAAAATACATAGAAATCACATTAGTGGATACTATGCCACCCATAATTTTTTTGTAAATCATGTTATTGCGATCAAATTCAAACAAAAAATGTGTTTTTTTTTTAATTTTTCAGATCTAATAATTCTATAATTATAGTACCTACAGACACATATGATACCTTAAATTAAAGCTTGATGTCTTGGCTATTTATATTAAGAAACTAAAAAAAATTGGGGCAAAAAATATTCTTTTCGGATTTAACCCATATTCGGTCCATATTTTATAATCAGGATATATATCGTTGGAAAGGTATTTTTAGTACCTTTTATTTAATGAATTACAAATTATCAGACACTCAGTAGTTCCCGAGATATAGGCCTATATATATTCAACTTTACATGCCCGCCCCCTCGAAAATATGCGTGACCACCAACAAATTTTTTTTCTCTAAAAGCCCTATTTAATGATTTTTTTTTTGAGGCAAGTCACTAAAACCGACTTGTTCTGTTTTTTTACTCTGTTTGTTAATTTACACTCAAGATTCTTGTGAACATCAGACAAACTCTGTAAATTATGGTAAGAATTGGTAATTAACTCAATTAAAAATGGTGAAAATTAGACAATATTTCAAAATATTTAACATAAATTATGTTGGTCGTAAAATTGTCTTTCAAACAATATAAAAAATAATAATTACATTTTCACTAAAACTGAATAGAAAATACAGAATAAAGATATTCTATTCCTATAACCAGTGTAGTTTTTGTATGTCTTATTACGTTTAGGTGGAGGGTATTTAAGATTCGGCACAGCCGAATATTGCACCTCATACTTGTTTTTAGTTCTTTTTATTGTATCTTCATTAAAAACGAACTATCAATAAGTATTTCAAATCTTATATTTAATAATTTTTAATTATGGAGTCCAGTGCCGGACGAAAATTGTTTAACTATGGTTCATCTCAGATCCGCTATCATTTTTTCTTCTTCTAATATAGCCACTATTATTTAATATGTTCCGAGCAGGTGGGTTTGGGTGTACTTCAAGCTTTTTAAAATAATTTTCTGTACGTTTTTGGAACTCAGTTTTTACTAAAGGCAAGTTTAGGTGGAGGGTAGTTAAGATTCGGCACAACCGAATATTGCACTTTAACTTATTCAATATGCTTCTCAGTCAACCTAAGGGATAGTCCTATCATACGAAAGTCCATTATTTCAAAAGTAATCAAAATGACTGACATGTATTTTTACATGGCTTTCCCATGGCTTTACTCCTTACGAAAAGAGTTTTAAAACACACATTTATTTTTGGCGCAACGACATTTTGTAATTTTACATAACCTTAAAAAAATATCTGCTCTTCTGTGAAGATATTGATTGATAAACACATACATAACTCTTTTTGTAGTCGCACTAATTTCGTTATTTCAAATTGTAATTTAAGAAAATATGTTTACCTCTAAATTTCAATTCCACCCGTCTATTCACAAGTTTTGTTATTCTTGTAAATATTTTAAAATATTTTCTTATAGTTGTATGGGATGGAAAATTAAGCTCCGACGGATTTACGATTAGATTTCGTATACATATTTATTATCACGAAAATAAACTTTTATTAACACATTTAAAATGTTATAACCAGGGTAACCAGAAATATGCTCTATCATGTTTTTTCCTGAGCCTCGTATTGAGTAATGAATATAAGATTTATCTGTTTCAGAACAATTTAAGAATTCTGGCATCGATTTGTTACAGCATATTTCTGCATATTTTTGTCATAAACGCATATTTTGCATATTCTGTCTTAAAGAGCCTATTTTGGAATATAAACATATTTGTGGGCATATTTTAGTTTTTTTCTTTTAAAAAAGCACTTATTGTTTTTTTTTGTGTCGTCATTTTTTTTAAAACATCATTTGATTTTATTTTTAACGTTTTTTGTGTGGTCGGTTGTTTTATAACGGGTGGTTAAATTTCAAGGGCCGATGTTGATTTTGAATAAAACACAAACTATTTAGGAAATTATTATAATTTTACTTTATTATGATATATTGGTATTACTCAATTCTGTATGGAAGAAAATATTGGCCAAATAGCGGCCGCGACCACGGCGGCACACCTCCATCCGATGGTCCAAATTTTCGATGACCCTGAGGCATAATGGAGGTTCTATGCCGTTAATGTGCCGAATTATCTCATCCTTTAGCTCTTGAATTGTTGCTGGCTTATCGACGTACACCTTTTCTTTCAAATAACCCCAAAGAAAAAAGTCCAACGGTGTCAAATCACATGATCTTGGCGGCCAGTTGATATCGCCCAAATGCGGCAATTCTGTTTATTGACAAATCCACTGAGGTGAAAATGTGCCTCATCACTGAAGATGATTTTCTTCGAAAATTGATCATCCACTGGTACCATTTCTTGCCACCATTCTGTCCATTCACGACGTTTGGAATGGTCAAGAGGCTTTAGTTCTTGAGCCAATTGCACCTTGTAAGCGTGTAAATGCAAGTCTTTATGCATAATGTTCATCAACGACGAGCGTGAGAGGTGCAATTGTTGGGCACGACGACGAGTTGAGGTGGACGGCTCTTCAGCCACACTATCGCGAACAGCAGCAATATTTTCTGCAGTACGAGCTGTACGAGCATGCACTGGTGTTCACACATCTTCTACAGAATTTTTGCACGATTTTTGCGATTGTACGCATATTTGGACAATCAAATTGACCAAAAAAATCACGAAGTGCACGATATGCATTTTGATTTGAACGCCCATTTTCATAATAAGTCTGGATAACTTTAACACGTTGTTGGATTGTGTATCTCTCCATGGTTCAAATTGAGTAAGTCTGAAATAGAGAAATGTCAAATAAAATTCGGAAAAAGCTTGGCGTTTAGGTGTGGTTCACATTCAACATCGGCCCTTACAATTTAACCACCCTTTATGTGTCTCATCTCTTGAGTTGACATTAATTTATTTGTTTGTTGGCAGCACTGCCAATCGCCAACGTTTACGTTAAAATGTTGGAAAATCGCTGAGATTACTCGTTAGTTTACATATAAAATGCATTGCAAAAAGTATCAAGTGGTAAAACATTACTAGTTGTTATTGTTTTGCAAACACTTGTTGAATTTACTCCCTTGCAAAATGCAATATAAAAAATATATAAACGGGGGAAATACATACATTTATTGCATTTAAACTAATTTTAACTTTATTCAAAAACAAAGTAAGTACCTACATTTAATTGCAAACCAATGTATTTATTATTATTATTTTACTGGTTTTTTTGTTGTAGAAGATGCCAAAGATTCAAATATCTAAGGCGGCCAAATTGAGAAACATCACCAGGGAGTATCCAGATTTCAAAACAGATGGAAATGTTCTGTGTTGCACTATTTGCAACAAGTCCGTCGTAGCAGACAAAGTGTTTTTAGTCAAGCAACACATAGAAGGTACAAAACACATAAATTTAATAGATAGAGGGGTACAAATAGAAAATTCACAAGTGTTTCTATCTGAATATACACAATTGAGCAAAGAAAGTCAGTTCCACGAAAAACTATGTGAAGTGTTTGTATTGGCAGACATTCATTCCATTGTGTAAAATAAGAAATGCCCAAATTAAGCAGTTATTCTGAAATTTTACGGATTATAGAATCCCGTCGGAAACTATACTTCGGTCGAAATATGCTAAAAATCTTTATACAAATTGCATGGAAAATATACGTAAATGCATAAAAAATTAGTATCTATGGATTTCAATAGACGAAACTACGGATGCAACAGGTAGAAATGTGACAAACGTCATTGTTGGCATATTGGATTGTAACGAAGACAAGGCCAAGCAAAAGTTTTTAATTAACACTGCTGTCTTGGATAAGAAAAATCATTCGATCTTTGCAAGGCTATTTGACAACTCGATAAAAAGACTGCACGCTAATTTTAATAAAGATTTGATTTTGCTGTTTGTGACAGATGCTGTACCATACATGGTAAAAACTGCCAAAGCCGTTGAAGTGTTTTATCCAAGGATAACACATGTGACGTGTATTGTGCACGGTCTTCATCGAATTTGTGAACGGATAAGGGATTCTTATGAAAACGTTAATAAAGTTATTGCCAACGTAAAGAAGGTTTTTTTAAAAGCTCCAAGTAGAGTAGACCTTTTTAAGGAAACTCATCCTGAGCTCCTTTTACCACCTAAGCCCATTACAACCCGTCTGGGGGACATGGCTTGAAGCCGTAAATTATTATGCCAATAATTATGAAAAGGTTTTAGTCGTTTTAGATACAAGTTGCGCAAGAAATCTTACGAAATCCTAAAACTAAAACAGATTTGATTTTTATAGCCTCTAATTATGGATTTATTGTAAATATAATAAAAAAAATTACAAACAAGTGGCCTCACACTGCTGGAACAAATAAAAATATTAACAGATGCGATTGAAAAACTTGAAAACGTTCCTCATTGTGATATTAAGTATATTGTTCAAAACAAAGTAGAATCTATTCAAGATAAAAACAAAGACCTGGAGGTTATAAAAAGTATTTGCAAAGAGTTGTGCGGGTCTTCATCAAATTCAGCTTTAAAATATGAAGTGAACGAAGTATTACAGTTTAAATTTGCGCCCATTACTTCAGTTGACGTAGAAAGAAGTTTTTCAATGTATAAAAATATTCTAAGATGTAATAGACTGAATTTTTTATTTGAGAATTTAAGTGAATACTTTATAGTTTATTGCAATAATAATATTAATTTAATAGTATAGATTTTTATATTAAACTCCAGTAAACTAAACTGAAACTCATATACTGAAACATTATACTTTAGTCTATTTTTCAAGTAGAAGCTTGAATTTAAGTAAATTTCAATAATTGACTTGAAAAATAGACAAGTGTTTAATTTTTTAAAATAAAAATAATACTTTTTTATATATAAATATATATTATTTTGTTGCAGTCTTGCTTCACTGAAAAAAAATCATGTTTCTTTTTCAATTAAACCTTTAATTGATTTTAAAATAATTTTCAATTAAAATTTTAATTGATTCAATTACTTTTTCTGATATTTTCAATTATTTTCAATGATTCCACAAATATTTTAATTGGAACTCATTTTTATTTTTTTCTGTGTTTATTTATCTAAGTTCTTTAATATGGATTTAAAATATTTCTTTTTTTTTTAACTTAAGGGTGCTTTAGTTTACAAAATATACCCCTTTGTGTATGTATTAATTTTTGTTAATTGTTGTAGTTAATTATTTTGTTTTTAATAAAAAATTGTCCAAAAAATTAATAATTTTTTATTACCATATTTTTAAAAATTTTAGAGCATATTTTTCGTTTTTTTACGGCATATTTTATGGTCTTAAAACACATTTTTAGAGCATATTTCTGGTTACCCTGGTTATAACATTTAAATATGTTATAATCAAACACATAACGATGAAGAGCGATAGCCTAGATACACAGAAAAAAAAATGAGTTTCAATTAAAATATTTGTGGAATCAATTAAAAATTTAATTGAAATCGGACCTGTAAACAAAATGATAGTATCAATTAAAAAAAAAATCAGAAAAAGTAATTGAATCAATTAAAATTTTAATTGAAAATTATTTTAAAATCAATTAAATGTTAAAATAAAAAAAAACAAGATTTTTTTTCTGTGTATCTGAAAGAATGAATCGCGGAATAATCCAATGATGTTTATGAAATAATATTTTGTTGTATTTCTGGATGTGGAATTTTGTTCCTTTACAGTCAACAAATGTTTTAACAAACACAACAAATAGCATTTTTACAGGATTGTTAAGATATAAAAACGTGCACATATTTATTACTTGGACTTACACATCTTAATTGCCGTTTATATGACCTTTAACTTTCGCACGCTTCTGGGCAAAACAAAACACTGTTTACGTGACATTTACTTTGTATACAAGTAATCTCAGAACTGTTTTATTTATTTAATTATTTATTAACAAACAAATCCATTTCTATATGTGTCTACATTGTAAGACAAACAACTGTATGTATTATATGTATGTACGAGCCTAAGCTCTAAAAGCATTATTAAATATTACATTCGTTTTTTTTCTCATTTATGCTCCAAAGGCTCTTTTGCCTATAAATTTTTAATGATTCGAACAAGAAAAAATTAAAAAATAATAAATAGAAATAAGTCAAGTTAGAGAGTAATATTCGACTGTGCCGAATCTTAAATACCCTCCACCTAAACGTAATAAGAAATACAAAAACTACACTGGTTATAGGACTAGAATATCCTTATTCTGTGTTTTCTATTCGGTCTTAGTGCAAATTTTATTATTATTTTATATAATGTTTGAAAGACAATTTTACGACCAACATAATTTATGTTAAATATTTTGAAATATTGTCTAATTTTCACCATTTTTAATTGATTTAATTACCAATTCTTACCATCATTTACAGAGTTTGTCTGATGTTCATAATAATCTTGAGTGTAATTTAACAAACAGAGTATAAAAAAAGGGGAACAATTCGGTTTTATTGACTTTGCTAAAAAAAAAACAAAAAAAGAAAACTTCATCAAACAGGGCTTTTAGAGGAGATGCCAGCAAAAAAATTTATTGGCGGTCACGCCTATTTTCGAGGGGGCAGGCCCGTAAATTTGAAAATATATAGGCCTATATCTCGGGCCCTACTGGCTGTCTGATAATTTGTAAAACATTAAATAAAAGGTATTAAAAATACCTTTCCAGCGATATATATCATGATAATAAAATATGGACCGAATATGGGTTAAATCCGAAAAGATTATTTTTTGACCCGAATTTATTTGTTTTTTGGAAATGGTTCTTATATGGCAGCTATGTCAAATTATGGACCGAACAGTATTTTCATATATATGAGGATATTTTACGTCGAATTTCAACATAATAACTGTATATTCAAGATATGTATTAGTATTAACGTGGATTTCGGAAGTGAATCTTATATGGGGGACATAGCCAAATATAGACCGATATTCTCAAAATCCAGCAGTTTGATGTAGGCATGTATGTAAATGATCCGTGTAAAATTTTGGATTCCCTTATTTATAAGAGATTTATGAGCATTAAAGTGATTTTCGGAAGAGGGCTTTATATGAGGCTTTATATATATATTGGAATAAATGTCTTTTTCAGATGTGGTCCTTGCATGGGAGCTATGATCAATTCTGGGCCGACCACCATAACATTTAGTACAACAATTTATTTGCATATAAAGATTATTCATGTTAAATTTTAGCCGTTTAACATTATTTATATCTGTTTTATACGTATTTAAGTGAATTTTGGAAGTGGACTTTATATGGGGGCTATGGTAAAACATGGACCGAACTAAAAAAAATTTCGTTTTGCGATTTGTTTTTGCATAAAACTTATTTTTGCTGAATTTTGTCTTGATATTCCAATTTTTTAGGTATTTATGTATAATTGAGCAATATTTCGGGAAGATTTTTGTATGGGGGATATGAGAAATCATGGACCGATTCATACTATTTTCCGCACACTTTCTTCTATTAGCATAAAAGCAACGTATACAAAATCATGGCATTATCTGCAATATATTTCAAAATATTGCAATAAAATGGACAAAAAATATCAAATTTTTATGGAGGTTGTCTCACATAACGGTTCATAACTCTGGTTGGCCTAAACCGATTTTGCTGATTTTATACAGAAAACTTTTCGAAAGCATATCTGATAGAGATGTTGAAGATTTGTATCCCGAAGATGACTGGGGATTTAAAAAACTGATTTCAACATCCAGACAGACAGACGGACATGGCTTAATCGCCTCCGCTATCTATAAGGATCCAGAGTATATATACTTTATATAGTCGGAAAATTATATTGTGGAAATTACAAACGGAATGACAAACTTATATATACCCTTCTCATTAAGGTGAAAAGGTATAATAAACATTATGGATATCAAATAAAAATTATATATTTATCTATGTAACAAATACATGAATGAAACCATAAAACGTTAATTCCGGAATGGCAAATCCAGAATGTGATGTCTTTTGAGTCTTCTTATTTCATCAGTGTCATCAAGTAGAATTATAGCTAATGGGTTTACATGCTGACTTAACCTCTCCAAATATCTTTCACTAAACCTTTTGACTTCGTCCATAACTAGCGGAATAGAAAGATTTTTAAGAATTGAATTATTGGATACAAACCATGGTATCTTTGCAATATTTCAATATTCGATACAATTGAATACCATAAGTTCAAACTGGTTTTAAGCCTAGTTCCACTTGAAATTTTGAACAGAGTACTATGCTTTAGACATATTGGATTGAAGTTTTTTCTTTAATAATTGCTTGTAAACAATACAGCCTTTGTAGCTTGCTGGGTGACTTTGCAAACAGTTTACACATCTAGGGGGACAATTTACCGACTTCCTACAGTAAGTCGTTGTATGGCCAAATTGCTGACAACGGTGATATTGTACGATATCCATCGTTCCCTTTGGCGGTACAATATTTACGATAGCGTTGCATATTGTTTTAATGTCATATACATTTTTGTTATTAGAACTTGGTTCCAAATCAACAAAAAACATGGAAAGTGACAACTCTACTTTTTATCTTCGTAACATTTCTAACCTTATGCCCCAAGGTTTCAAATTCATTTTTTATGTCTTCATTTGGAATTGAAGGGTGTAAATTGTTTACAACAACTCTATAGGCTCTTTCCTGTTTCAATTAGTATGTGTGTATTATAGTTATTTCTTTTGTCATTTCGGAATGAAACTAGCATTCTATATGCATTAATATTTTGAACAGTAACTCTTATCTGTCCATTTCTTAATGTTTTATAGCTAAACATATTAGTTTCGATTAATTTTGAAAAACTTTTAAACATAGCACTGATATCTGAAACATTAGGTATTAAAATAGGTGGAGGTTTTGGTGCACCCTCGTTTGTTGTTTGTACATCGTCGAATTCTTCATCATCTTCTGCAACACTATTTCTTAAAACCGAAAATCTATTTTGACTAACATTGTTAATTGCATTATTTGATGTGCTACCATTATTGTCAGAAATAATACTTTTATTAGTAATGATATTGTTGTTGACATTCTTTTGGAGATTACTTGTATTGTTGTTATTGCTTTGCGAAGAAGATGTTAATGTTTTGTAATTTTTTTTTATTACACTGTTTGTGATATTAATATATTGCCTTTTGTTCAGAATTGTTTTTGGGGATTAAGTTTTTTTACGTTTCATTGCTTTAGGCGAGGTGACTACCTGCCAGCAAATACTATCATCATCGTCATTATCATTACTGCTATCACTCATCATGATAGCAGTGTAAAATTGTTTTTATTCAAAAGAATTTTTAATATTCAAATTGTTCTTGTTATTTATAAATTGAAACTAGACAATGTTTTTCTTTTAAGAGACTGTGTTAAAAGTTAACTCTTCTATTTCTTCTATTATTATAAATATACAGTGGCACAGTAAAGTATACATACCCCCTTGAAAAACGGGGTTTTGGGTTATCTATGAACAATTTAGCAATAAAGTTCATTTCAAACAAATTCAATTGAACAACAAACAATAAATTTTGACCAAAAATTTTTTTACACACAATATTTATTAACAAAAATATATAAAATTTATTTTTCAAACACAGAAAAGTCTGCATACGGCTATGTGGAAAACTAAATAAAATGGAACTCCGTACTTAAACAGTGCTACCACTTACTTCAGGCATCTTCACGAGATACTGTTGTTTAGAAAAAAGTTTAATTGTTGTTAATTTTGCAGTTAATTTTGTTATTTAACGAAAATGAGTAAAGAACTTTGTGTAAAAGTGCGTGAGCTTATTGTAAAGTTCCATAAAGAAAAAAATCTTTAATAGAGATTGAAAAACTAGTTGGGCATCCAAAATCAAGCATTCAGACAATAATTCGGAAATATAATGAAACAAAAAGTGTAGAAAACAAACCAAGAAGTGGTCGCCCACCTAAACTGACTCCACGTGCAAAGCGGTAAATTTTGTTGAATGTTCAAGAAAAGCCTAAAATTACGGCAGTAGAAATTGCTGAAATTGCACTGAAGTCAGCATATTGCTTCAGTGCATCCAGAAATGATGACACACGTATTAAAAAGCAAAGGATTTCACAGTCGTGTGCCCCGAAAGAAGCCGTTTATTAGTAAAATAAATATGCAAAAACGCGTTGAATTTGCTAAAAATACATTGATGCAGATGAGGGTTTTTGGGCTAATATTTTAATTTGCGACGAAAGCAAGTTCAACTTGTTTGATTATGACGGAAAACAAAAAGTATTTCGACGCCATAACGAAGCATTATTGCCTAAAAACTTGCTTCCTACAGTGAAACACTGTAGTGGCTCTATTATGGTATGGGGTTGCATGTCGGCGGCTGGGGTAGGTAATTTAGTTTTAATCGATATACTTAAATATTCTCAAAGATAATCTGAGGCAATCCGCGAATAAATTGGGTCTTGCAGAAGGTTGGTACTTTCAGCAAGACAACGACCCAAAGCATACCGCTGGTGTTGTTAAAGAATGCCCACTGTATAACGTGCCTCATCAGCTTCATTCGCCCCCTCAGTCACCGGATTTAAACCCTATAGAGAATTTATGGGATGAGTTAGACCGCCAAGTTAGAAAAACGACGATTAAAAATAAACAGGATCTTAAAAACGCTCTACTTGAAGAATGGAATTTAATTTCAAATAATTACACACAAGTATTAGCAAATTCTATTAAAAATAGATTAAATGCTGTTCTACAAATCCAGGGCGGACCCACTAAGAATTAATTTTGTTGTTTTTTATTTACTTCTAGCCCAAAATAATTTTTTTATTTAAAGTATGTAGACTTTTCTGTGTTTGAAAAATGAATTTTATATATTTTTGTCAAAATTTATTGTTTGTTGTTCGATTGAATTTGTTTGAAATGAACTTTATTGCTAAATTGTTCATAGATAACCCAAAACCCCGTTTTTCAAGGGGGTATGTATACTTTACTGTGCCACTGTATGTATATTGAACAAGGTTAACTTTTCGCAAACAACTCGATACTTCATAAATAATAATATTTTAAATAATCGCGACAATTAATGCAAATAATATTCTCACAGATTCAGGAGTAGCCGTCTAACTATATATTTAAACAAATACAGACAAATGAAGATAACTTACAGGAAACATTTCATTACGAAACGATCTCTGTTTCTTTGCATGAAAATAAAATTTTTAGAATATCCTTTTGGAACTTTCTTCCTGGAACACTTGTTGCTTATCGTGAACAAACGCTTTATCTGTTAGCATTATCCAAGAGAGACCAGTTTTATAGCATTTATAATATCACCAGAATGATTCTTTGGAGAAGTCTTACACCGCACAGTGGCATTTCCGCGGAAAAAATAGGGGTTTTCAACTTTCCAATTTCAAAATTTTAATGATTTGGTGTTGTAAAGAAATATTTGGATAAGAAAAATTCAACAAGGTTTTTTATGAAAAGTGAAATTTTGTAGTTAAAAAAAACTAACGGAAATTTATTCAATGAAATTAGATTATAATTATTGTCCAAATAAAGAACTTTTTTTGTGTGTAGCTATGGCTTTTGTTTTATTTTTTAGTGAAAATATAGCACTTACTTTTTTATAAAAAAAAATCATTATTATTCTATTTTATCACTTGCAATAAATCAATAGCAATCGAGTATAAAATTGTTTAAACATTTCGTTATATAAGGTAAAATTAAAAATGTTGCCATAAGATATATCGATTTTTCGATAAAGTAAGTTTGTGGTAAAGTTTTATTATTATTTAACAAATATTAAAAATGGTACTATGGAGATCTAAGAAGTACATTTTATTTATATAGTTGGTACGAAATCTAAAAACTCATTTCCAAACTGTAGTTAGTATATGTACATACATACATGCATGTGTATCATTTCACTATCAAACAAAGGCAAATAAACTCATATCTAAATGTATGTATAAATATGTCTACGTGATCCATTTTATATGAAATGGACTACTTACAACATGGTCCAATGTAATGCAGTCATGGACCATGTCATTGTTAAACAATAGTTTGTAGTTAAACGACATGGTTTCGTGTTAACACTATTGCATATTGAGTTGTTGTTGTTGTTTAAAACCAACCCTCTTGAGTACGCCATGGAGTAGTTTTGGGACTACTCCGATGGGTTATATGGTCCAATCCTAGGACATCGCAATGTTAAATCGACCACTTATTTTTCATATATTTGGAGTAGTTTTGGAGTACTCCTACTCCCCTTTGGTCTAGTCTTTACATGCATGTATGGACTAGTCGCGTTATTTGCAGGGTGTACATGCAATTCACATGTGTGCGCTTATCTACATATATTATGATTATGTTGTTGTCACAGTGGCTTAGAAACAGCGACTAAAATACGCTAGAAATCATAGTAAAATACTTTACAATGATCGTCACATAACATGTAATAGATCCTATAAAAGGGATTCAAAATATAAAATAACTCGTATAAACATCTTTATCAATACAAATCGGTGCAGCAGGGCCATAGTTATGGACCAAAAATTGGAAACAAATTTATTTTCTTTGAATTGCTGCTGACTATAAGTTACCAAAAGCACACAAATTTCTGCTTAGCTTGCATTATGTTTTCAATTACTAACAAATAAATTTGTTTGTGAACAAGCAACAGCTCAGCGCAAGACAAACAAAACAAAAATAAAACCATTGGCTGTAGATCTACTATGTGATGTTATTTACTGACGCGGTCAGCCGCAGCAATTCATTTAAAAAAAGGCTGCGGTTTGAAACTTATGCTGCTGCTGAGCTATAGACTGTGAACATTTCGACAGCAAAAGCAATAGTTAAAGTTAAGATTTCAAAATGTTGCTATGCTGAAGTTAGGCAGGTCTTATTTTCGTCGTACAAAGCTTTTACAATATAAAGAATACTCTAAACATAACTGTTAAGCTATGTATAGACGGTTGTCAGATCATACAATGTTGTCAGATTTGACAATATGCTTGCAATGTACTGATATTGATATTGAAAAATTGTTAGCAAAAGCTAAATTGTCAGTGCAGACAACTGTGAGAAAACCTTACAATTTCATTGGCAGACAATTGTCACACAATTGCCACACAATGATTTTATCTGTCAACCGAAATTGTCCGTTCACAAGATTGTCAAATTCGTTGTGAGGCATTGGGTAGAGTGAATAAAAAGGTAGCTAAAGGTTATACTACAAAATGTTAAGTTGAAGCTTGCTTTGAGGTGAATAAAAATTAGATTTTTATAAGCATGGGATTGAGGTGCTTGAAGTATTAAATTTTGTTTTCTGCTTTATTTTCAAAAATATTAATTATCTATCTTTAAATAATAATATTGCTGATTTTATGAAAGTTCGTAAAATAAAAGAATATCGTAAAAGAACACATTCACACCCAGCTGGTTAATTCAATTTATACAGATTTCGGAAAGAGAACGTAAAGTGGTTGGCGCAACATTTTTTGGGGGGAAATTATGAAAGCATCAATCGATTTCTTTGATAAATAAAAACCTGCTCTGAACTCTTATGAACATTTGCTTCGAATTTTGCCGTGATTCGATGAGTAATACACACGAAATGATTTTTTTTTAAGAGATTGGTTTATTTAACAAAAAATCACATTTAAAATTCAATTGCCTTAAAAAAGTTAAAAAATAATTATAATAATTACAAATAACTTGTTTAAGGGCCAAAAAATAGATAAAATTAAAAATCAAAGCACTAAATAATAAATACTACTTGTTTAGTTTCATTTCCATGTTTTTGAAGAATTATTAAAATAAACGTTTTAAAATTGTTTCCTTAGTTTTTGGCCCTTAAAATATAAAAAGCAACAACAATTAGTAAAGCTACATTGTCGTTGATAAAAAAGCTACATTAGCTATGACATAGTCATATACAAGGTGGCGCAAATATAAACTTCCGATGTTTTTTGGCTGTAATTAAAAAAAAAATGAAAAACTTTGATTCTTCTTGTGGATTATTTTTATTTGGTCTTTTAATTTTTTTTTACATCAAGTCGAGAATATGATGTCATGTAAATGGCCGCCGCCACATTTGATTGTCATTTGAGCCCTTTTTATGGCATTTTCCATCACTTTGACCAAAACTTCCGGCGATAGGTCCTCACATTCTTGACGGATATTGTCTTTAAGAGATGCAAGAGTCAGAGGCCGCGACTTCCAAAAGCCACACAAAAAGAAGTCCGGAGCGGTCAAATCAGGCGATCTTGCTGGCCAGTGCAAATCGCCAAAACGGGAGATTAGGCGCCCGGGAAATGCATCCTTCAGCATATCGGTTGTGGTACTTGCAGTGTGTGCCGTTGCACCGTCCTGTTGGAACCACATGTTTTCCAATCCCAATTCATCAAGTTGCGGCAAAAAGAACTCGTTGATCAAAGTAACCGTTTGGCCCGCGACGTCTTCGAAGAAAAAAGGTCCGATGACTTCTCCAGCGAAAACAGCAAACCATACAGTGACTTTGAGCGGGTGTAATGGCTATTCGTGGGTTACACGCGGATTTTCAGTGCCACAGAAGCGTAAATTTTGCTTATTTACGTACCCACTAAGATGGAAATGGGCCTCATCACTCATGATTATTTTTGATAAAAAATCATCTTCCTCTTGGTGGTGATTAAGGATGGCTTGAGCGTAAGTTAGACGCGATTGGTGGTCAGCAGCTAACATCTGATGCACCGTCTGGACTTTATACGGAAACATCATCAAATCTTGTACTAAAATTCGCTGTAAAGACCGTCGACTGACACCCATTTGCGTGGCACGTCGTCTGGTCGATGTCGACGGCGCTTCCATGACATCCTCGGCTGCAGCAGCAATATTCTCTGCAGAACGGCTACTCCGGGGTCTGCCACGCCTGGCACCATCTCGTGTTGTGCCAGTCTCTTCGAGGCGAGCGGCTAAACGTCGCAGTGTTTCACCAGTAGGCGTTGCATGGCCAGGATATTTGAGACGAAATTCACGTTGTGCCAAAGTCACCGACCTATTATTGGTCAAATAAATAGTCAGCAATATTCTGCGTTCAGGAGCAGTAACATTGTTTATTAACGTGTATTTCGCATGTGTTTACTATACAAATGTCAAAACAGAACTGACATTAGGGGCCAATCTTATTTTGTGAGATTTGGAAAAAATGCATGAGGTAAAAAATGGAAAAGTTCAGTGTTCGAAAAATGTCGGAAAAAATCAATTGGGGTTGGTCATGTAGAAAACTTCATCCAATATTTCAATATTGAAATCATCGTCGTCCACATGCTTCTTTAAAGCTTCACTTGCCTTTTAAATAATTTTATGTTCTCTTTCTTTTATTTTCATATTCAAAAGTTTTAATTGCCTGAGAAGAACTAATCTTTGAAGCTCAGGAAGCTTTAGATTTTTTGTCTCCTCCTTTTCATCACTTAACTTTATTATTTTTGTTTTTCGAATTTCCTTCTTGGAAATATCTATAACTTCTTCTTTATCTGAAGTTTCTCCATTTATAGCAACATCAAAGTTGAGTGGGTCTTCTTTTTCTACACCAAAGCAGACATCAATTGCATCTATAGGACTAATACGTAGATATGAATTTTGTTTTTATTAATATGGTAATTCAATTTTTAATATGAAAATTCAATACCCGGAATCTTATTAAAGACTGGATAACTTTCTTGTTCAAGAAGATTTAGAAGATCCTGCTCCAATTCCTTCAAAATTATGGGCTTGTTGCCAGTTGCTCGTTGTGAGTTGTGAGTTGTGAGTCATTGTTGTGTAAACAAGAAAGTGTTCTACAACTTTAAGTGTGTTCCTAAGCCGTAATATAAGTTGTGTAAAAATACAGTGTCAATTTTTAAATGTTTTTTTTTATACCCTCCACGCTCATAAGTGGTGAATGAGGGTATATATAAGTTTGTCATTCCGTGTCTAACACTAAGAAATACTCATCTGAGACCCAACAATGTATATATATTCTTGACCCTTATGGAACTCTAAGTCGATTTAGCCATGTCCGTCTGTCTGTCTGTTAAAAACACTCTCATGTCCAAAATATATAACCAAAATTAAAAGTTTATAATACAAATAAATGTTTATAATGCAGTTTGGTATTGAGAATCATCAAAATCGGTTCAGGCGAAGCAGAGTTATGGACCAAAATATGTAAGTATCTCTATGAAAATACGATATCTTTAAAGAGTTTTTTTTTGCTATTTTGTTTAAATATATTGCAGATAATATTATAAAATTTTGTACACGTTATTTCTACGATAGAAGTAGATACTGTGATGAAAATAGTAAGAATCGACCCATGATTTCTCATAGCCCCATACAAATTTCTTCCCGAAATATGGCTCAATGTTACATAAATACCAATAAAATTCAGCAAAAATATTTAAGATGTGAAAATAATAAACAAACAAAATATTTCATTTTTTGGGTCTATGTTTGATCATTGCTACAATACAAAGTCCACTTCCAAAAATCACTTAAATACCAACAAATCTGTTATAAATAACAGTACCGATCCAATTTTTTCGCAGATCATGTATATATATTTCAAAATCAAACTGTTGGATTTTGTAAATTGAGGTCCATATTTGGCCATATCCTCCACTTCCGAAAATTACTTAAATACTCACATCTCTCTATTAAATTTACTACTATTTTGTTGACAATCGACATATATATTAACTTCTCTGTACTGTATTTTATAAAGATCGGTCCATAATTGGTCATAGCTCCCATATAAGAACTATTTTTGAAAAACATATTTATCAAGCCAACATTTTATACCCATCAGTAATTTCAATCCAGAAATCATACTAATATCGGTCATTTGGCAATTATCTATGAATTTTGTAGTTGTCAGTCCATATTTGGCAATAGTTCCCAAATAAAGTAAACTTCCGAGCATTATTACAACCACCACTAAACTATTTTATACTACTTTATTGAGATGGAACTCTACCTAAATAAGCCTCAAATACATAGAAATCACGTTACAGGATACTGGATCTTAAAGATATCAGTACATAATTGGCCGACTTTCACTACAACACCTATAAACTCTTGTAAATAGCGACAAAGTCTCACCTTATAACCTTATCCTTTTTTTCTTTAACCTGGTGTATATGAAAAATTGTTAAACCTATTTGGAGTTTTATAAATGGTCACATTACATTTAAATAAAGGGTGGTCCATAGTTAGTCGTAGATTCATTAAAGGCCAACTTCCGAAAATCACTTTAACGATCATAAATGTCTTAAAATTTTTTTTATCCAAATAAAATTCAATACAACTAAGTTACATACATATATACATAAATGATGTAATGGTCGGTCTATAATTAGTCGAAAGTCCCATATAAGACCCGCTTCGTAGTTCACTGTAACCAACATAAACATTTTAAAAGTATGTGTATCGAGATAAAGTTTAACACACACAATATTTGTGTATGTATATTCACAGAAGTCATGGCACTAAATTTTTGGACGATCGGTCCACAATAGGTTATATCTCTCATATAGCGCAAATTTCTCAAAAACTGTTTTATACATTTACTGGGTGTAGGATATTATATGGTCGGGCTTGACCGACTATACGTTCTCACTTGTTTGTAATTTTAAACGTCCGAACTTATTTGTTAACAATTCATTTAACTTTTTACTGAATTTGTTTGTGATATTTCTTTTTTGCATTTTGTCCCTCAAAAGCGAAAGTAGCAAATCGTGTAGTATTTTAATGAAACATTTTACATGACTTTTACGCTTTGCTTAAAACATTTCTTCTCGTAAAATTTAATGCTTCATTGTATGTATGTAGGTATTTCTTAGAATAGTTTATTTGTTATAATTTCAAGTTTATATAATTTCTCTGCCATATCGTTATTAGTCTTCTGTAGTTTATTTGTTAATGCTTTTAATCTATATAAAATTTACAATAGAGAAAGAATATGATCCGAAGCTATAAAAAAATGTCCTGAGAGAAACTTGAATCGTTTGATCAAATACTGGCCCTCATAGTGGTGCTGCAAATTTTGTTGGAACGCAAACTGGAACGCAGCTTATTGTGGTTACCATGTCGCCATATATATTGCAGAAATTCTCTTAAGAGCTGTATTTGAGATAAATTTCGGAAAATCAAGTGGCTCAGAGGTGGCGATTTTTGAACGTTTTGCACGGGAATAGAGCACATTTAATTCAAAACGATACATCATTTGTATACACGATGAACAAGTTTTGAGTGTCATATCTGTCGAAGAACGCGAAACAAGCAAGCACTTTTGTTTTTTTTTTTCATATATTTAGCTAAAGTTCACATTCGGCATGATTATAGAGATCTCCTACAACTTGCAGTTATTTTTCTTGGTGGTAGCATTTCGTGCACTTAGAGCTAAATCTCATGCAAGATTCATGTCTAAGGCCATCTATTGTCTAAAAATGTATATTGTTCACGCGCACATTAAAACTTCTACAAGTCAATTGAATGGAATTCGTAATATGTGCATTTTCTTTGTAAGTCTCTATATTCCATACTGGTTCAGAACCGGAAATGCAGTTGAAGCACCAAATAGAGATCTGCAACTCATAAAGGGAATTATTAGCTATTTTGATAAAAATATAACTACATCACTATTGGAAAAAATTCGAAATCATCTGTGGTATTTATCAGAAGAGCCAGTTGCACTTGCCTTTTTTGATCCAAATGTAGACTCAGAAAGTGTGTACAAACGTTGATGAATTACAATTATTCACATCGAAGGATTTAAACTTTTTTGTGACTGCCAAAAAAAAAAAAAAAAAAATTTTTTCGTTTGGAAATTTCTATTGATTATTTACACTTTGATCCGTCAGATTGTCCTAAGAGCGAAACATTTTGTAAAGGGGAACAGATTGCCAAATGCATAACTGTTGTGAATGATGCCGCCGAAAGAAAAGTCAAACTAATAACTGACTTTAACAGATGCTTAACACACAACGAAGCTGATAAACAGTACTTGTTACATATTATAGAGAACTACCGCACGGACTTTCCTTCCTATACAAAATCTCCATTGATTTAAAATAAAAATAATAAACATAATAAAAAAATTAAAAAAAAACATATTTATAGAATTTCTTATTAAACAATTTATAAAATGTAAGAAAATAGTATTTTGGTAGGTTTTTAAATTTCCATATTCAAATGTCCAAAAAAAGTTTTTTAAGCCAGGTCTAATGTACACATTGTTCTGAAAGCCTACATGCCATACTAAGAACACCAGACAATATCGATTACTTAATTATTATTTTGAATCATAATCTTAAACTGGATGCTCAACTTGCTACCCAAACTCTCCGACTAATCATATATAATAGAATTTATTCTGTAAATGTCAAACGGCTCTTAAATGAAAATAGATGAATTTGAAGAGAGTGGCAATTGCACAGATCGCCACAACTTAAATCTGGGACTTGAAGGACTCTTGAGATATCGGGAAACTGAATCTTTTTCTGGTTCGATGGTGGTTATCCCGGACAAAATTCAGGAACATAGGTAATAGTAATTAGATTTAATTGAAATTTTGCCCAATTAATGAATTCTAAAATAACTTTTTACAGTCATTATTTCAATTCTATTTCATTCTTTTGAGTATTAAGTTGGTGTGGGCCAGATTATACACTACCTTAAATCAAAAGAATCCTCAACCATTAAATGTATAGTATACTATAGGTATGACATAGGAACGAAAATGAGCTCTCAAAACAATTTTAGTTTTTTTTTTGCAACATGATGAAATATGGCATTGCCACTTATAAACCTACCACAAACGTTGCAAAGAGGAGTGAAGAATTAATAGAGAAATTTTAAAAGTATTAGAATACAACTATATGAATCCAAGAACAGAACTCGTATATGGGAAATCTCATACAATTTCAATATTTTATATCTTTTACTCATAAATATCTATCCTCAACTATGTGAAATCTATTCCTGTGAAAGACATTCGCAAAATTATTAATAAAGGATGTTTCAACAAGAACTTTTTCAAAACAAGCCAATCAAAATGGCTGGTCTATTGAATTTACTTTAACAATTGTCAAAGCTTCTACTACTGGGAGCTTATTCTGTATTGCGATGCGAAAGTCATAGCGATGCGCAAATGAATTGCGATCCGAATGGTATTTGATACTCTGTAAGACTTTCGCATTCGCAATCGAAATTCATTTCAGTATGTGGCAACAGTGTTCCAAAGTAAAGAAATAAACGTCAAATTTATTTGGTTTGTTACAAGTTTTACAAGTTAAAAAAATTGCTGGTACTCGTATACTTTTTTTTTACAAAAACAAAAAAAAAAAACGTGAACAACCAGTAACATAATGAACTATCCAAAAACATGAACATTTTTATTTTTACACTAACTACTCTAAAACGTGAACATAGGCTGAATGCTCTAAAAGGTGAACTTTTTTTCGAACGTTAAAATTAAATTTTGTAAACTTATTTAAAAATTTTGAGATTTCCCGCTGAAGAATTTAGTAGTTTGTTTCTTGCAAACAACTTATTTTGTAGTTGCTCCTTTTCAATAAAAACTAAATAAACAAATTTATTATTATGGTAGTCTAAATTCAGCTAACCTCTATTTTTGATGAATTCAATAACATAATTTAGAAATTAGTAACTTACATATGTATGAACATATGTATGTAGTACACATATTAAAATATGACAGGAACTTACAAAAAGTAGCATCAAAACAAGTTTCATATGTGAGAAATAACGTACGTACTTTATTTTAAATTAAATAAAAGATAAAGACATGAACAATATCGGAAACGTGAACACCCTCGGTAAAAATTAGTTCACATTTCTGCGAGTGCACTGTATTTATTTTTCAGCTTTATAAAAAATTTTAGGTTGAATATTTCAAATTGGCGCGTCTTTGTGGTCTTATTGTTCGTCTCCCTGGATGAAATTTAATTATTAAAAGCAAATAATCTATTAGGTACCACAACAATAAGTGCTTTGCGAATGCTGTTTTGCCATCGAATGATTGTTTTCGTAATTAAGAATTCCAATTTGTTACCTTTTCGCATTTCAAATGCGATTAAAAATGCACTTTTCGCAAGAGAGAATAGCAACTGTTTGCTTTTGTGTATTTTCGAGTAGTATTAATTTTCGCATCACAATTAGTGATGGAACGATTAATCATTTGATGCATTATAATCGATTTTTTTTCTTTTAATTAACGATTTAATTGTATCGAAATATGGGTTTCGATGAATCGATTAGTTGCTATAATAATCGAAAGTAAACATAAGAGCAAAATAATATTGACATCTCTAATATCCTTACACATTTTTCGCGCAAAAAAAAAACTTGGTACGGACAATTTCTAACAATTTCTAATTTTTTTTAACAAAACTATGGCTCCAACTCAAAGCAAAGTGTGGAAATTTTATTCCAAAATTAACGACAAAGAAGTGCAGTGCCGGTTGTGTGAGAAAAGAATAAAATGGTGCAAGAATACTACGAACATGCTGCAGCACACTAGGCTAAAATACCCAAAAGATGCTGAATCCTTTAAAGTAAGTTTCAGGCACAATTACAATTAAATTCGTTTAAAATTTTAATGGTGGAACATTAGGCACCAATAGTATGCAATGAAGACTCTGAGGGTGATGAAGAAAGCATAGTAGTCACAAGCACAAGCCGAAAAGCAAATTCAGTGCAAAACAGTCAGTCCAATATTCAATCTGCTTTTTTAAACGCAAACAGTTACGCATCAGGTGGCTCCAAGCACCACAAATGAACCAACTCAATTGTTGAAATGATTGTCGCTACTGTTACCTTTTAGGCACTTCGGTACCAGCAGAGCGCCTCGTTTCAAAGGCAGGAGCTACTGCCACTGAAAAAAGGAACAGGCTGACGACCTTGCGCCTATTGTTCCTAAACTCTGTAAAGAAAAAATAATATATATATTTTTTTTCTAATTGATATATACTTTCATTTATTAATTCTTTGTTATTGTTAGTTAGTTAAAATATTTAAAAAATCATTTGATTATTCGATTTTTTTAATTTTCCTTCGATTAATTGCAATTAATAATCGCTCGGTTTCAATTAATCATATGATTCATTAATCGATTAAAGAATTTTTTTCCCCATCACTAATCACAATACAGAATAAGCCCCCTGATATGCCAGCAAGAGTAAAAACTATTTAAATAAATGAATGTTTTGATTGGTTCCTTTTTTATATTTTGAACCACAATGAAAATTTGTATTATTTAGGTCCTTTGTGTCGAATCTTAAATTTATAAATATAATGAGAATTACAAATTTACTACGATATTGTTAGGACCAGAATATCATTATTTAGTATTTCACAAAATCTATTAGTATTTTATATATTGTATAAAAGACAATTTTACGCACAATATAATTTATTTCAAATGTTTTTAAGTTTTATCTAATTTTAACCATTTACCTATATAGTTGATGTAATTACCAATTATTACCATTATTTACAGAGTTTGTATCTCTGTCATAACAATCTTATATGTAATGTAACCATTTATAGAACTAAAAATATGTTGAACATTTTCCCCTTCTCACCAGGATATGGAAAAGACTATAAAAAAAGGCCGTATTTCATCTCAATGCCGCTATTTATGTTATAATAGAAGGGAAACAATTATGGACTGATATCTACAAAATGCAGTATCCAGTAACGTGATTTTTATATATTTGAGACTTATTAGGTAGAATTTCATCTCAATACAAAACGTTTAATGGTTGTTATAATAATACTCGGAAGTTTACTTACAACTACAAAATTCAGTATTACAATTACCATATGACTCATGTTAGTATGATTTCTTAATCTAAATTATATGTAGATCGCTATAAAATGTTGGATTAGACATTTTTGTGGGTTTACTTTTTTTCGGAATTGTTTCTTGGACCGATCGTCAGAAAATAATATATTTTATGCGTCATATCGAATTTCAACAAATTATTGGTATATTTAAAAGAGATACTATTATTTAAGTAATTTTCGGAAGTGGACCTTATATGGAGGATATGGTCAAATATAGACCTTAACTCACAAAATCCAACACTTTGAATAATGTTGGATCGGTACCGTTGTTTATAACAGATTTGTACGTATTTAAATGATTTTCGGAGGTGGGCTTTGTATGGGAGCAATGGTCAAACATGGACCAATATAATCAAATTTTCGTTTTGCGATTTATTTTCATATGAAACTTATTTTTATTGAATTTCGTATTTATATTAAAGCCATATTTCGGGAAGAAATTTGTATGGAGGCTATGAGAAATCATTGGCCGATTTATACTATTTTCAACTCAGTTTGTTCTTCCATCGTACAAATAACGTGTACAAAATTTCATGGTAATATCTGCAATATATTTAAACAAAATAGAAAAAAAACTGCTTAAAATATCGTTTTTTGATGGAGGTTGTTCTACAATTTGGTCCATAACTTTGACTTGGCACTTTGATTTATAAACGGTTTTTTGTAAGCTTTGCTGATTTTGGTTACATATTTTAGACCTGAGAGTGTTTTACACAGACAGACAGACGTACATAGCTCAGTCGATGATAATGATGAATATATACTCTGTTGGGTCTCAGATGAATATTAATCAGCGTTACACACGAAATGACAAACTTATATATACCCTCATTCACCACTTGTGATGGTGTAGTGTATAAAAATGTCTTATAGATGCATTATGATAATATTCAAGTATAATTATACACAGAAATCTGAAATGTTGAGGAAGTTGAAATAAATATAATGACTTTTATTGTGAAAAGTCATATGGTAATCGAATCCAGACATTTTATTTAACCTTCTATTAAAACTAGCAAGTGTAAGATGTTCTTTATAATGTTCCACATTTGCCTTTTCAATATAAATCTACGCCAATGCCTTGACAGAACATGGTATGTGCGTAGTTCTACTGGTGGAAGTTTAAAGTACATGAAAAAATGTTTTAACTTTTTTTAATATAAAAGTTGTGCAGTTTTGTAGAAGAAAATAACATGATGTGACTGTGCCATTAAAATCTTCAAGTGTTTCATATCGTAATTTAAACTTGCCAACCAGTTTGAATAAAATGCTCAAATGAAAGAAGTTGCACTTTACACCAATTTTCATTTTATTCATTTTATTCCAATAAAAATGTGTTTTTTATTAATGAGAAATAATGATTTGTGATGTTCATTTATCAAGAACTTTGCATAACATTGGATTTTTCACACAAGTATGCCAAAGAAAGGAATTAAAGTGTTGAAATTAATCAAATCAAGAAATTCAAGAAAATTAACAGGGATTTTTTAAATAAATTTACTGCCATATTCATAAAAAATAAAGTAGGTTTGAAGTGTGCTTTTAGACAAAATTTTCATACAAAATTTTCTTAAAGTACATTTGAAGTCTACTTTAATTTTTTCTGAATAAGTCTATTAATGTTTAGTTTATTATTCGTTTATTTAATTTACAAATGAAATTATAATTTCATACATGAGACTAGGATTAAATATTAATTAATTAATACTTACTAGTGTCCGGTATGAATATAATATTTGATCTAGGCCTAAACTAACAGAAACTTTTTTAATGCACAATAATGCTGTCTTTATTACTAACGTGACCATACATCCAGATTTTGGGGGGATTATCCCGCTTTTTGAAATATCATTCTGCCTAATTTTTTAAACATTTGAATTTAATTTGCTTAATTTTCTTAAAAGTAATTCCCAAAAAATGGAACGAAATTCACAAAAATTGTATTATTTAAAAGTGTGTTCACGAGATCCTCATTTCTTTTGGACTGGTAAAATTTTGAATTTTAAAATATTTTAAACTATTTTTAATTGAAATGTTTTAAAGCCAATTTTACAGATTTCAATTCATATATTTTATTCCACAGCATCACCCTTGGCCACGCTCAAGTAAAATTTTAACCCAATCAGAACAGATTATATTTTTATTTAAAATTCACAATTTTTTCATACAATTATTGAGTTTTGAAAAATGTTCAATTACAAATTTTTTTTTTAAATTGTCACTCTTTGTAATGATTGTACTAGAACTGGTTCTATTAAGTTTATGGAAGTTCTACAGATCAAATACTTCGAATGTTTTTAAAAGATTAGGCTTTTTTTCAAATCAAATTTTCTAGAATTGGTAACTTTTATACATTATTAATTTTTATTAATTATTAAATTATAATTACCTTATCAATTTCGACATCAGAAATAATTTTCTTTTCTCCAAAAAGCTTTTCGATTGTGAATCCCCATCAATCCACATCAGCACCCATTTCAGGGGTTTTTGGTGTTCTAGAAGCGTAAATTCATCTTATTCATATATAGTAGCATGAATTGGCCATAGCTACGAAATTACATGGATTAAATGCCCTCTAGAGGAGGAATATATCCAAGAAATTTTTCATTGAAATATCAAAATTTGTATTTAAGATTATTGAAATGTTTATCGAACAGTAATAACAGAACTTCGAGTAGTACTTAAATGTTAAGAGGTGTTATTGTAAAGGGTGGTTAAATTGTAAGGGCCGATGTTGAATGTGAACCACACCTAAACGCCAAGCTTTTTCCGAATTTTATTTGACATTTCTCTATTTCAGACTTACTCAATTTGAATCATGGAGAGATACACAATCCAACAACGTGTTAAAGTTATCCAGACTTATTATGAAAATGGGCGTTCAAATCAAAATGCATATCGTGCACTTCGTGATTTTTTTGGTCAATTTGATCGTCCAAATGTGCGTACAATCGCAAAAAACGAGCAAACCGGGTCTGTAGAAGATGTGAGAACACCAGTGCATGCTCATACAGCTCGTACTGCAGAAAATATTGCTGCTGTTCGCGATAGTGTGGCTGAAGAGCCGTCCACCTCAACTCGTCGTCGTGCCCAACATTATGCATAAAGACTTGCATTTACACGCTTACAAGGTGCAATTGGCTCAAGAACTAAAGCCTCTTGACCATTCCAAACGTTGTGAATGGGCAGAATGGTGGCAAGAAATGGCAACAGTGGATGATCAATTTTCGAAGAAAATCATCTTCAGTGATGAGGTACATTTTCACCTCAGTGGATTCGTCAATAAACAGAATTGCCGCATTTGGGCCAATGAGAATCCAAGAGTGATTGTCGAAAAACCAATGCACCCACAAAGAGTGACTGTTTGGTGCGGTTTATGGGCTGGCGGCATCATCGGGCCGTATTTTTTTCCAAAATGAGGCCGGTCAGGCAGATACTGTGAATGGTGTTCGCTATCGTGAGATGATAACGAACTTTTTATGGCCCGAATTGGAAGATATGGATGTGGACGATATGTGGTTTCAGCAGGACGGAGCCATTTGTTGGACTTTTTTCTTTGCGGTTATTTGAAAGAAAAGGTGTACGTCGATAAGCCAGCAACAATTCAAGAGCTAAAGGATGAGATAATTCGGCACATTAACGGCATATAACCTCCATTATGCCTCAGGGTCATCGAAAATTTGGACCATCGAATGGAGGTGTGCCGCCGTGGTCGCGGCGCCCATTTGGCCGATATTTTGTTCCATACATAATTGAGTAATACCAATATATCATAATAAAATAAAATTATAATAATTTCCTAAATAGTTTGTGTTTTATTCAAAATCACATCTGCCCTTGAAATTTAACCACCCGTTATTTGACAAATTTTTTTTTTTTCATTTTTTTATTGCTTTGAAATATTTTGTATTTGAATTTGGCAGAAATTTAAAATTTAAATTTTAAAACATTTTTATTCGAAGTTTTACTTCAAGTTAAATATACAAATTGTTTGAAAACAATTGTATACACTACAATTTTTTTTGTATATCTTTGTTATATGTTTCACATAGTTTTCCGTTGGAAAACATAAATGTAAAATCATACAAAAATATACAAACAGACACTAGCAAAATGTAATGCATTTTCTGGCCTGCTAAAGCCGTCATCAGCATTCTTTGTGTCTAATAGTGTTTATTTTCAAACCTTGTATAATTAACTTTTTTTATATATGAATGTGAAACATATAACAAAGATATACAAAAATAAATTGTAGTGTATACAATTGTTTTCAAACAATTTGTATATTTAACTTGAAGTAAAACTTCGAATAAAAATGTTTTAAAATTTTCAAATACTCGCAAGAGGAATAATTCTCATTTAAAATTTAAATTTTAAAATACTTATAACTCAAAAACTGTAAAAACTAAAACTAAACACGCCGAGAACTTTCAGAAAATTTAAAAATCTTAGGATTGGGATGAAAAGCAAAAACGCAATCACACGTTTTTTGAGCCTCACAAAAACCTAAATATCTCTTGAACTAAAAGAGATAACCTGCACATGTAAGTATATTTTTTGTAGACTATTTATGAAATTTAACACAAAACTATTCTGCTTACTCATTTTTAGGAAAAATTTGTTTTAGAGTAAGGTTACTGATTGACTGATTCATTCATCATGGCACAGCCTAAGCCGATTGGTATGTAGAAACTTGAAATTCGGGCACTGAACTATTTTTACATTATAAAGATCCACTAAGAAGTGATTTTTGGAAATTTGGTTAAAATTGTTTAGAATTTCTCATAGCCCCCGATATCTTCCCGAAATATGACTAAGAGATAAATAAATGCCTGTAAAATTCGAATGTTAATACAAAATTCGGCAAAAATAAGTGCCATGTAAAAAGAAATTGCAAAACGAAATTTTGTTTTCTTCGTAGACCGTAGACCCCATATAAAGTCCACATCTAAAATTCACTTAAATACGTATAAATCTGGTACAAATATAGTTACCAGGTTAAAATTCGACACAAATATTTATTATAGATATGTAAATTGTTGTAGTAAATTTTATGATGGTCGGCCCATAATTGGTCATAGCTCTCATATAAGGATCACATCCGAAAAAGCCATTTGTCTTATTAATATCGGTACCGACTCAAAACTTTATACAAATCATTTAAATATACACGAAAAATGATTCCACAAAATTTTGTAAATTTTGGTCCATATTTGACCGTATCTCCCATATAAAGCCCTCTTTCGAGAAGCACTTAAGTACTCATATATATCTACCGATCCAAAATTTTACACGGATCACTTTTGGCATGTATGTACAAAATCAATCTGCTGGGTTTTTAGAATATCAGTTCATATTTGACTATATGTCCCTTATAATGTCAACTTCCGAAAGTAACGTAAATACTCATAAATCTCTTATAAAAATTACTATCAAGTCAAAATCCACATATAAATTTTTTATAATGATCAGTTCAAACCAAATAATATGTGTGATTTATCTTTACGTGAAACAAATAGTTCCTAAATTTTGTATAGATACTGATTTTTTAAAAGCATTTATTTAACATACCGCCATATTTCGGGAAGATATTTACATGGGGCTATGAGAAATCGTAAACCGATTCTAACCATTTTCAACAGAACTTGTCCGTTTATAATAAAAACAAAGTGCGTAAGATTTTATGATATAATCTGCATTATATTTGCAGAAAATAGCTAGAAAATATCTAAAAATATGCAGGTTGTCTGAAACTTTGGTCTATAACTTGCATCTTACTAAACCAATTTTGACCATTTTCAATATCAGTGAAACAAAGACTGTTTGGGAGCAATTTCTTTGTCTTTTTCGAGGCTCTATTATGCGTTCAATAGACGGACAGACATGGCTATATGGTCTTAGAATTTTAGAAGGACTCGGAATATAAAGTTAGAGTCAAAATTTAGTATACTGCATGCTTTTTTATCTATGAAGAAAAATATTTTTATTATGTATGTATAACAAGAAATATAAGTATATAAGATGGAATCAATTTAAAATTTAATTTAAGGTTTAACGTTTTCTTATTTTAAAAATTTTTTAAAATTTAAGTTATTTTCATTTAAATTTTGTGGAAAGAAGAACCACCTATAAGTACCTAAGAGAAACAAAAATTAGTATACAGTTGAAAAATAACGCCCTATTTTATATTATTAAAGTCTAAAATTTAAAAATTAATATTTTGCTGGTCGTCCATTCAGCTTAATTGCAGCCTCTAGCTGCCTTTTCATGGAATTTATAAAAGGTTTAGTTACATCTCTAATAATCTTGCCCCACTTTTCCGTTAAGGCTGTTCAGAGTTTGTCTTTGGATAAATTGCTACTTTTTCTAATCTTCCTGTCGAAAATTTGCCATAGGTGCTCTATGCGGTTAAGGTATGGAGATTGCGGAAGTCGATTTAATTTCTTAGTCACTCCTTGACAATTCTGATGGTGTGTTCTGGGTTGTTGTCTTGCTGAAACACACACGACATTTCAAGACCTTCACCACTTACTCTATCATTGTACTTTTAATGAATACAAGAATGCCTCTACCTGCAGCTTACTTAAGCCGTAATTTAGTTTAGGATTTCTGGAAGTAGCTCATTATTTCTTGAATCTCAAATTTACTTTCATCGCTAAATAATACATTATTCCAGAAAGATTGCGGAGAGGTTAGGGAAGCTTTTTCAAAGTCTTTACGTTTTGTACGGTGAAATAAACGGTTTTTTTCTAGGCACTTTTCCATGAAGTAAATGTTTATTCAGCCATCCTCTAATTGTCAATGCGCTTACTGGGTCAGCGCGTGTCATAGAAATGTCTTCAGCTATTTTGACTGCGCTAGACTTTAACGTTTTCTTTACCGATATATTTTATAGTTTTGGTATTTCCTCGAGCTTTACTTATTTCAAAAGTTTTTGAACAGTTGACCGGCTTTTGTTCATAATTTTAACAATATCTGCGAGAGATTTGCTTCGATGCAAAACTATTAAATTTTTAACATCAACTGTTAAATTTTTGCACGTGACATTCGGTTACTTAAATAATTTCCTAACTCTGTACTTCACAATTATTTTATTTATAATTGCATTAAAAAAAAACGGTTTTTGGATAATGATTGAGCAACTACTTTTTCAAATTGTTGAAGGTATGCTTAAGATATTGTTCTGTTGGAAAGGCTTTGTTGATGGTTCACAATATTTTTGGGGGGTTCTGTGACTCCTAATATTCCAAACTTACTTTTATCGGTGATATATAAAATGCTTCTACGTGCCACTCTACCTTATAGGTTCTTCTCATTTTGTTCGCGTTTAAAGGTTTTCTAAAAGTTTTTGTAATATTTTCAGCTATTTTTACAGCACTATATGTTGCGTTTGCTCTTACTTCTCTTACAATAGTTCCCACTTCAGGTTTTGTTTTGTTCTTGTCTATAATTTTTTTTATTGTATAAGGATGCCTTCCAACGATTTAACATATTTCACGCAGGAATTTTACTTCTCTATGTATGTCTAATATAATATGCCGAGTGCATAAAACAATATAAATTAAATGCATGTAATTTCAGAATGTTAGTATATTAATGAACATGATAATTTGAGTTAAATATTTAAACAAAAACGGTATGCGAATTGAAATTATGCAATATTAAAATGATTTAAACACAGAAAACTATAACAGAATTTTATATAGAAATTATAAAACTAAGAAGTAGTGAAGTAAATTTAAGACAAGTTGTAATTTTAACTTTAATATCGTATAGCCTTGTAGAACGGTAGTAATCAGACGTTAATATCCGAATACAATATCCGATCAATTTAACTTACGTGTAAAATAGTATTGAGAAAAATTACTACACTTTAAAAAATATTATGTAGAGCCTTAGCATAATTTTCAAAAATTTTAATAAATTTAAGGTGTTGATAAACTAAAGTATACTTTGGGAGGGCCCCAGGTTGGGCGCTATTAAATTTCTGTAACGAACCAATTTTGCATATTTAGTTCTCACGGTTCTCCACACCTAGCTTTGCTTCGGTTCTAGCTCAGGGAAATTTTTAATTTGTGTGCAGTATAGAGTATAAAAATTATAGTAAAGAAAAGAATAAATGAAACGATTCTGAAATATCTTTGCTCGAAAGGTATAAAACAATTGTTATTTATGCACATGGTCAGTTTTCCCACCCTACCGTGCTGATGACTTTAATTTTATTTTATCCCATTTAGCATACCTCTACTCCACTTATTTCTTTACATTTCAACCAGACGAAAAAATGTTTACTAAAACATAAAATTTTATTAAACCAAAAAAGTTCTACTCAAATCTGTTATAATTTTTATTAATTCATTAGGATTATTTATAATAATAAAACAAGTAAGAAAGTATAGTCGGTCAAGCCCGACCATATAATACCCTACACTCAGTATCGCAATAAAACAGTTTTTCAGATATGGGCGCTATATGGGAGATATAACCTATTATGGACGACCGGTCATCCAAAAATTTAGTGCCATGACTTCCGTGAATATAAATATTATGTATGTTAAACTTTATCTCGATATAAATACGTTTTAAAGATTTATGGAGGTTAAAGTGAATTACGAAGAAGGTCTTATATGGGAGTTTTAACTATTTATGAACAGACTATTATAAAATTAGATGTCATCCTATTTGTACATATGAAACTCATTTTTGTTAAATTTTATTCAGATAAAAAAAATTTTAAGAGATTTATGGTCCTTAAAGTGATTTTCCGAAGTGGGACTTATATTGGAGCTACGACTAATTATTGACCGATCATCATAAAATTCTACCATATTATATGTATCTACACAAAACATATTTGTGTTCAATATTATTTGGTTACCAACATTTTTAAAAGAGTTATTCTCTTTTAAGTGGTTTTCGGAAGTGGGCCTTATATGGGAGCTACGACTAATTATGGACCGATCTTCACGAAATTTTTAGGTGTGATTTAGCTTCATTTATTACTCATCTGTAGTAAATTTTGTTTGCATACTTCCATAATTCAAAGATTTATGATCGGTGAACCCCAATTTTGGGAGGACATTTGTACGGAGGCCAGAAGAAATAATGAACCAATTTCCACCAGTTTCAATCCCATCCATCCTTGGGCCGAAAAAATATCACGTACCAAATTTTATCGAAATATCTTCAAAATTGCGACCTGTACTCTGCGCACAAGCTTTACAAAGACAGCCAGCCAGCCAGACGGAAATCGTTAAATCGACTCAGAAAATGATTCTGAGCCGATCCGTATACTTTAAGGTTGCACCAATATTTATGGGCGTTACAAACATCAGCACAAATCCAATATACCCTCTCCACTCTGGTGGTGTAGGGTATAAAAATTCGAATATTCATAAATTCTTAAACGTGCCTTTGGTCCAAAAACTGGGTCCAGAAAAATGCAGAAAACTAGTTGAAAACATTGAAAGAAATAGTAATGTTGAATTGTTAGTGTAAATTTTTATTTTGTTTTGGGCTGTGTTTAAAACTAAAATACATATTTCAAATAAATAGTTTACGTATACGTAACGTATACGTACTATTAGTATGAAATAATAATCATACGCCTTCGTAAATTATTTTAAATTTGTGTTGGACAGCGTTTCAACTTAATTATTTAAACGGTTAAAATGCAACTAGAATGGTGTTTGAACAATGAGAAATACATGAATATGAGTTATTGATAAAAAGATAAAATTTGCTTCAAATTACGATTGATTTTCCATGACCATTTTGCATAAATGTAGCTTAATTTTGGCAACTTTGCACTTATTCTACAATGCACCAGTATTTGTGGATATACATATATATTTAAGTTCGTATAACGCTATAGGAATAAATCTCGTGGAGCGCACACGAAGCGTAATCATATTACGAATTTTTGCAGATGGGTTCATAACTGATCATAGTTCCCATATAACCGCTACTTCCGAAATACACTGTTTCATATAAATAATATGGTAGAATTGTATGATGATCGATCCATAATAAGTCGTAGCTCCAATATAAGGCCCACTAGCAAAAATAACTACAACACTATAAATCTCTTAAAAAAGTTGGCTTTTAAATAAAATTCAACACAAATAGGATTCATATATACAGAAATGATGACATCTAATTTGATAATGGTCGGTCCATAATTAGTCGAAACTCCCATATAATACCCTCTCCGTTATTCACTTTAACCTACTTAAATCTTTAAAAAGTATTTATATCGAGATAAAGTTTAACATACATACATAATAATTATATATTATATATTATCGCTATACTTTCTTACTCGTTTAATCATAAAAATATACACTACTTGTAAAAAAATTAAATATGAAAGAGACATAAATACGTCTAAACTAAAAGAGACAGCTATACTAACCCATCCTGGTCACACTTTTCATACCGACATTTTTTCCACAGACAAAACATTGATACTGACATCGATTGACTAATTTTCAAAGTATGCTTAGACAAGATTACTAACTGAACGATCGATAGAAGACGTTAGGAGACCTCATAGGGTATCCTTTATTTTACGGGGTACCGAAAAATATTGTCATGGACAAATTCAGCTTAACTCATTTTGAAATAAATGTTTTCACCACACCAGCTTACAGAAGTGCAGCAAATGGATAAATAGAACAGTTCCATTCCACTTTAACAGAAATAATGAAATGCGTAAAAAGAAATCTGCAAAATGACTTAAACTTTCATAACAAAAACAAAAAACCAATTAAAAAGTACTTGACTAGTCAATTAGTCTATGGTAAGACAAACAAAAGATTAGACAAAATTTGCTAATCGATTTAAAGAAGAGATAGTGAAAGAAAATCATTATACAACGTTATTCACAAGAGTCACATTAGAAATTGATTATTTTTGTAGTCCAATAAAAGTGGACTTCCTTCTTTACAGATTATTGATTAGTTACGTCCTTTCAGACTTTAATACACTTGATTATTAATTGATCTAAAGCGAGATTGAAAAAAACAAAAGGGCACCTTTAAAGTTATATATTCTATTGATCTAGAACAAAAATGAATTCTATCTCAAAATATTGCATCCATTTTAAATATTAATATTGCATCATCAGTCCGTTTTTAAAACAACAAGTTGCTGATATCAAAGGATTCCTAAACCGATTAAGTCCACATACAAAGAAATGTTCTGTTGGGACAATTGGTAGCGGTTGAAAATGGGTTGCTGGAACTCAAGACAGTTATGAAAATATATTAGGGCTCTAGTATCACGATATTTATTGAACGTGTAGCATGCAATATGGATGGATCGCAGAATAGCCTAAAATATAAAATCCAGATCGCGGATCGTGGATCTCGTCATAAATATTGAACGTGTAGTAATCAGAATAGCTAAACATTCTTTCTTGTGGTTTTCTCGCGACATTGATAAACGACCCGCGCAGCACAAAAATAATGTAAATACTTTCTTTTTTAATAAAGTTTATTTATTTATTGAATCTTCAGCTGTTGAAATGACAATAAGTTTTCGAATCTTAATACTAAAAGAAAATAATAAGTCCAGCCAGTGCTAGATAAATTTGATTATGATACTACAACAAATTTACCTCCACTGATCCAGTCATCTGTTTTGCGCTTGAGTTAAAGCAAGGGTATACCTCCTTCTCAACCGAACATGGCCACTAAAGTTAAGGATGTCTCGTGCAAGTGGGTTTGGATGGTGTTCAAGTTTGCTGACATATTTTGAGGCATATTTTGTAAATTCGACTTTCACCAAAGGAATGCCTAGATCTTTGTGTATTCGAGAATTTTTAACGTACCATGGAGCTGCAGTAATTATACGTAGAATTTTATTTTGACCCCTTTGAATTTTTTTCAATGTTGGATGCTGAGGCAGTACCCCATAATTGAATTCCATAACACCAGATTGGCTTTAGAATTGCACTGTACAACAAAAGTTTGCAATCCAACTTTAATGTAGAATTTCTGCCAATTAGCCAATTAAGTTGCACTGCTTTTAATCTCATCTGTGTAAGTTTTGCGTCAATATGAGACTTCCAAATTAAACGACGATCGAGGTGGATTCCGATGTATTTGATTTCATTGTGTTGCGGGCTAATTTGGTTATTTATTCTGATGAACGAGCAGGTATCTTTTCGCAATGTGAAAGTTATATGAATTCATTTCTGTTCGTTAACCCTGATTTTCCAAACCTCAAGCCAATTCTCTAGTTTATAAACATATTTCTGCAAATTCTGTGATGCTATTTGATGGTCCTTATGAACGCTAATAAAAGCTGTATCATCTGCAAAAGTTGAAGTGTGTATTATGGGGTCTGACGGCATGTCGGATGCATAAATCAAATATAAGGTAGGACCCAGTATGCTACCCTGGGGTACTCCTGCTTCAATTGGCTGAGCGTTGCTTAAAAAATCGCCTTCTTTGATTGTAATTTTGCGACCATATAAATAACTTTTCATAAGTTTGTGGGTGTTAGCAGGCAGAGTTAATTTTATTTTATGCACTAAACCTTCATGCCAGACTTTGTCGAACGCTTGGGAAACATCAATGAAAAGCGCGGAACAGTATTTTTTCTCTTCAAACGACCGTCTTATCAGATTTACTAATCTGTGTGTTTGTTCGATGGTACTGTGTTTAGCTCTGAACCCGAATTGGTGATTTGGAATACATTGAGTGTCGTTCAGAATTGGAATCAACTTAGCCATTAACAATATTTCAAACAGTTTTGAAATTGTCGGCAGTAGGCTAATTAGCCTATATGACTCTACTTTGGTGTGGTCCTTACCTGTCTTAGGAATCATAGTGCAGATTGGAAAGTGTCTATGAAACTTTCCAATCTGCAGGATAGTATTCTAGGCGTAAAATAGCGTTGAAGATAAAAAGGATAATTCTTCTAGTTACACGAGGTAACTCCACAAGCATTTTGTTGCTGATTTTATCCATACCTGTAGCCTTTCTAAGGTTCAGAGTACCAATAGTGCTTTGGACATCACGAAAGTTTAGTCTTAGAGGTACAGGAGGTCTAATAACGAGTGGTGGCAAATACGTTATTTGAGTTGTTTATAGTAAACACATTTCTCAAATGGTTAACAAATAAAGTCCCCTTCTCGGAATCATTTCTAGCCCAGTCACCAGTCGGATTTCGCAGAGGAGGCTTTCCTCTAATTGGCCTTTTTAAACATCGTGCCGCCTTCCATAACGAGTAGTCAGATTGTGGGGATTTCTAAGAAGGCTCTTAGTATATCTCTGCATTCCCGTAGCCTAGCTTTCAGTTGAGGAGACCTGTGAATTTGCCACTCTCTTCTAACTCTTCTTTTTTCTGACAGGAAATGATTGAGTTCAGCGAAATAATTTCTGGTTGTCCCACTTCTGCACTCAACGGCATATGTGGAGGCGTGATATACAGTTCTTCGTATGGCCTCAGTAAACTTGCCAATCGACCCATCAATATCCTCGGTAGTTCTCAACACTACATTTTCCGTGCAGTGGGAACTTAAATACTTTTTATACTTTATTCAACTTATTCTGGTTTTAGATATGTCCCGAAATGGAGAGCCATTCCCTTGAAGGAAACGCATTGAAATAATAGAGGGAGAGTGATCTGAAGACAAGTCTAATGAAGGCTCCACTTGTATCGATTCTACAGGGATATTTTTCACTAATCCAAAGTGAATAACATCGGGAATTTTCCGTCGGTCCGTCGGCCAGTAGGTGGGATGCCCGCTTGAGAGTACATCTAAGCCCATTTTGGCAATGGTGTTGAAGAGTTCACGACCCTTCGGGGTCACCAGACGTTAATCCCAAAATGTGTGTTTGGCGTTAAAGTCACAAGCAACTAAAAATCTAGCTCCAAGGGAATTGAAGAAGCTGTAGTATTGATGTTCTTTTATTGAAAATCGAGGCGGCGAATAAATTGATGATAAAACAAAGTTGTATTGACAGAATTCAATACAAATGTTTGTTGCTTGTAGGTAATCCTCACATATGTTGTTCATTAAATAATGTTTAATTCTGTTCTTTATAAGAATTGCCGAACCTCAACATGCTCTTCCGCGGTGGTCTTTAGTGTCATACAACACGTAGCCATTAATTTTGAAGTATCCTGTCGCCGTCAAGTGTGTTTCAGCAATCATCATGACATCAATCTGCTTATCCATCAGAAAGTGTTCCAGTTCGTTTTTATGTTGGCGGAGGCCGTTCGCGTTCCAAAAACAAATTTTTAAACAAATCATTTCTTTAAAATGGCTTGTAAGATAGTGGATTGCATTTTCAGCATTTCCTGCATCATGGTTGTCATAGTGGTCGTAAAAGTGTTCATAGTTTGGACAAGTGTCTGCAATGTAGTCTCTAGAGTGTTAATATTAGGCTCGCAATATTGTGATTTAGGTTCCTGCTCCAAACCTGGCATATTAGATTTAACCACGTTTGCGTAGGAAACTTGTCTAGAACTAGGCGCGTTTACATGACTAGTGGACCGTAATAATTGAGGAAAATTGTCACTCGATGCAAAATTAGGCTGTTGAGGATGAACAGGTAATACTGACGTCTTGTTGGTTCTTATGCCTTTCAAATGAGTGAAATTGGACAACCTCTATAATTTTTGGTATGATTACCTCCGCAGTTACTGAATTTTTTGATTTTTGAGTCAGTTTTCGACTTATCTCATTAAGCAGTTGCATGTAGTTCGTCACACGCAACACAAACTGACGGCAATTTACAATACGCTTTGGTGTGACCAAATTCTTGACAGTTAAGACACTGGACGGGTCCCTGACGCTTATGCGGTTCTTCCACGGTGATTCTACGATGCAGAAGGTAAATCAGATTGTAGATGGGATATGACTCGTTTTTCTTTAATATGACATCTCCAGGTTCCAATTCCACCCTCAACATAGACTGTGGAATCTTTTCACGGTTTCTAATATTCGTTACGCTCTTAATTTTGAAGCCATTTTCCATTAAACTAGTCTTTATCTCGGCAGGATCAACATCTGGGTCTATACCCTTTATAACGACTTGGAGTCCTTTTGCGCTTTTCAGCTGGTAGTTATAGAAATCCCTACTCTCCCTCTCCAACTGGTTGGATAATTTTCGAAAATCATCTTCCTTTTTCACTTGAATTTTGGTTTCGCTGATATTTCCATGTTTAATCTATGTTTCGCTAAACATATTTTCACCTATTATTCCTTGTACCAATTTACTGGAAGTGGGCTCTCTCAGATAAATTGGTGGGGGCTTAAGCGTCTTCTTAGGAAGTTCTGGCTCATCCGTCTGGAGGAGAGCAAACCTATTTTGATCATTTGGATTATGGTCTTAGGAGTTTTTGAATTTGATGACACTTGAGCAGATGTCGGGCTCCTCTGTCGCTTAAGAACTGTAACGTATTTTTCCATTCCTACTTGTTTTCTAGGTTTGATTGCACTATATAATGTAGAAGATGTTGATGTTTTTTCATCTGTTGAAATCACTGTAAATACTGACGCGATAAATATTAAACATGTAGCATACACTCGTGATCCATCAATACTTTAAAATGGATCGCGATCCAAATATCACGATATTTATTGAACGTATATCAGTGCCCTTAGAAAACAACAATAGATAAATGATCATAAACGAACTGACAACCAAATATCACAAACAAAATATTAAAAGTAAGAAGATTGGAACTTAGAACGTAAATTTAATTGAAAAAGAACTCAAAATATTGAATATGCAATTTAGTGGGCAAAAGACATTGTAAACTCAATTATATTGTCCACAACTGGAATTGAAAGTCCAAGAAAACTAAATATTATTCCCATTTTTAATAGGAATTTGGAAGTGTAAAAATTGTGTGAAATAAGTAAGACATTTCGTGTATTTTAATGAAATATTTGTAAATTTTCTTGGCAAAGCCAGTTAAAAACGGAAATGTAATCGAATATAGCACAATTCGAGATTGTAGTAAAGATTTATTCGCTATTAAAGATAGTTGCAAAAACTACAATGAATTGAAATATGTAATAGAGATAAACTTGTAAAATTAGATGATCAATTTTGCAAAACTTGTTTATTTAGAAATAAGGTAGGAAGCTGCATTCAGCTTAACAACGAGCAGATACCCGCAATAGAAGAATTCGTAAGTGACTTGCTACTGCTGAATCAATATGCGGGAAAAATTAAACTGAACGCAGAAGAGATAAAACTACAATCTAGAAAAAACTCATTACTTTTCCAGATTCTATACAACCAAAAGTTTGGAATAGTAAAACTGAAGAAGTTTTTTCGTTACAAAGACTCCAAAAACTTAATGTAGGAAACATCAAAAGATTGGAAATATTGGAAAACAAAAATACCTTCCTACTAACGTCAATCATCAATATCATAATATCTGTTTTTGCCACTATTATTTAGATCTGTTAAAAAAGAAAAAATTAACCAATAAAAATAAAGGTCCAACCAGAACATATAACTGTCATAATATCACCAGAGGAAAAATTTAGAAAGAAAAACTCTACCATTTATGACATCCATAAATTTTAAGCAATCCGTCGCGATTTGAGGAGGGAAAAGTTAACACAAAATTCAATTAAAATTACTAAATTGCGGACATATCATAAAAATATCCAAATAAGTTCAGAAGCTGACGTTGCGTCTATTAAACCCAACAACGCAGCTCATGTTTGTTGAGCAATATCAATTATTTAGTTTGAAAATTTTGACAATTAGCAAGTGGTGACAATGCCGCGATTTAGAAGAAAATTGTCGTTTTTATTGCCCTTAGGTATGCAACATTGTTTCTTTTATGTAAACAAAAACCATATGTTTTTGGCTGTTTTTTTCAATTTCGTGCGAAACAAGTGCCGCTTACATTATTCCACAGTTGGAAAGAAATGTTGCCATATATATTTTTTTGTTGAAAAAACATGCTGCCAGAAACATTTCGTAACTTTTCACAATAAGAACAGAGTACAACTTCAGCAGCATTAGTTCGCATTTATTTCGCATCAATTTTTTTTATATAGGCTTTTGATAGTATTTCGCACGAAATAATGAACAGAGTACCATGCTTTAGCATTAAAATTTCTCCCGAAAAATGTATGTTTGATATTATAGTTGGCGACCTTGCAATTGAAATCTCTCTTAGAGAACAACAACAAATATAAACATGAACTACTTTGTTTATACCCGGGTTTGCTGATCACAGGAATTCAAGAATGATAAAATAAAGATTACGCCAACGCTCGTAAAATTTTAAAATGTTCTGCGTGTTTTGGAGCTGTGACGTCACACGTTCTGTGTTTCTATTGGCTATTTTTTTCTCAATTGTTTTTTTACTATTGTTTTGCTTGAATTTGCTCACTGAACACTTCCCCCCTTAGTCAAAAACGATTATTAAATTTAAAAAACGTTTATTAAGTAAATTTTTATATGCAAATCTGTCTTAATAAACGTTTGCTAAATTTAATAATCGTTTTTGACTAAGGGGGGAAGTGTTCAGTGAGCAAATTCAAGCAAAACAATAGTAAAGAAACAATTGAGAAAAAAAATAGCCAATAGAAACACAGAACGTGTGACGTCACAGCTCCAAAACACGCAGAACATTTTAAAATTTTACGAGCGTTGGCGTAATCTTTATTTTATCATTCTTGAATTCCTGTGATCAGCTAACCCGGGTATAAACAAAGTAGTTCTAAAAAATATTATAGCTTTTTGTATTTTTCGCTCAGTTGTGATACCGCTAATCACGCAAATAATATCTATTTATAGAATTTAACTTATATATAAATCATTATGCGTATGTAAAAATCATGCTATTGGATTTTGTAAAGATCGATCAATAATTTGGCATAGCTGTTATATCATAATTGAGATAAATTCAACTAAAATAAGCATCAAATACATATAAATCACAAATCAAAAAATAGAATTTACCAAATCGGGGAAAAGGATATAGACAACAAAAATCGCTGACCGTATTATTCCAAAGTATGCAAGCAAATCCCAAGCCATGCTAAATAATTGGAAGTTATATATTTATATTATTTAAGATAACTATACAATAATAAACCAAAATAATACTTGTATAATTTAAAGTGTTTCGTATTTGCATTAAATCACAATACCGTTCATAATTAATTTGAAATATAAAATTAAATATTCGTTTCGTAATAAAGATTCATAAAACATATTTTCGATTGAAAAGTGTTAATCTAGTTTGTTTAGATTTTCAAGAATAAAACAGAAAATCACAATGAAGATTAATTTAATGCAATTAAAAGTTAACTTTACCTGCAGTCTCATTTAGGCTGTTCCTTAAAAACTCATACATATGAACAAAATAAAAAGAACACATAATGATGAAGGATGCTGCTGGAGCACATTATATATGTAGCTGAACAAAGTGTTGAGTAACTGGCATAAAATGTTTTAACTCATTTATTATTATTTTAACTCTAATACACAATATCAACGCTTGTTTTCGAATAAACAATAAGAAATGTGGAAGAAAGACAGACGGACGGACGGACGGAAAACAATGCCACATAGCAAATAATATTTCTGCAGTTAGTGGGTGTAGTGAAAAAAGTATGAAAATCATTGTAGTAAACTGCTTCATACTTGTTAAATACTTAGTAGGGCTTCAAAAATTATTTTGTGTGTATATACTGCTACATATAAGGGGTGGGCACGTATAATGATTACAGGGCCGAATTTGGAATTTTACACTTGTTCCACGATCATATTAACAAATGCTATATCTCCTTCATTTATTAAAAAAAAAACTAGTGTTTGAGCTCAATTAAAATTTGAATTAAACAGAAAAAAACTTAATAACAACAATCTTAAATACCCTCCATAAAAAATATAATGGTAATTAACTAAACTTTTTTTTATTATTATTATTTCAACATTAAACTACATTCTAATTACAAGCATTATAAACACATTTTTGTGGCAAGTAGGCATAAAATAGTTAATAATTGACAGTGAAATGTAATTAAATATATAAAGAACGAAATATTAAATATGCAAAATATAAATTTATAAAATTTATAGCAAGTGCAATTGCTTAAATATGTATGTAGATCATATTAAAAGCAGTTCAAGACTTTGTAGAAAATAGTTTTTCAAACTCACTTTAAAATATTAGATTCTTTCAATGGTTTTTACATTTTGCAGTAATTTTTTTTTTTAATTCAAAGCCACCAAAATGTTCGAGTTTTTGTTTTGTTGATTCTAACCGACATCTCGATACTGTAAAACTTGAATTATTTTTATGTAATCGTGTTTCTCAAGACTTAAAAACAAGAATAAGTAGACGATATTTGTACAAACCTCTTACAGGTAGAATATCTTTAGCAAACAGACAAAGTGGAAAATTGTATTGGTAGGTTAAATACGTTTTTCAGAGACCTATTCTGAGTCCGTTAAAACTATTTTAATGCAACAGCAGTCATAAAAGGAAACTAAATAGTTTAGACAACTTTACAAAGGAGCTTGATAGAGCAAGAGTTTTGTCTCTAAATTAAATTTGTTTTTATAGCCACCACCACCAAAAATATGGGGACTATATTGCGTTTGTCTTTCCGTTTGTAACACATCACAATAATGGTAGTAGAGCCAAAAATCTATATATTCTGGGTTCTCATAAGATTCTAAGACGATCTAGCCATGTTCGTCCGTCTGTTGTGGGCACAATATGGCTTCGAAAAATGTCATAGAACAATGAAATTTTTACCAAACATTCTTTGATCCACCGAAATGTTTGGTATTATAAATGGATTAGTAGGATACGAATTATGGATTAAAGTTTCAGACTACCCCGATATTTTTCAGAAATTGTTTGCTATTTTCTTGAATGCCCTATAGACCGGACTATTAGTCAAAGGGTTGCTGGTTCGATTCCCGCCAAAGACTCTGGGTGTTTTCTGCAGATAAGCCAAAAGCTTCACAGTTTGTGTTTGTTAATTAAAAGTATAATGCAGATACTACCATTACATTTTGCACACGTTATTTTTATTATAGAAGGACAAGTCCTGTTGACAATGGTAGGAATCGGTCCACAACTTCTCATAGCCCCCATACAAATGCCTTCCCGGATTATGGCTTTATGGTACATAAATATCTATAGACAAACCGTTTCATGCAAATTGCAATCTCAAAACGATATTTTGTTTACATCGGTCCATATTTTGACATAGCCCCATATAAAGTCCACTTCCGGAACTCCCTTAAATGCTCATAAATCTTTTATAAAAATCACTATTATGTTGAAATTTAACAAACATAATCCAAATTGAGGGTGACTGTAGCTTAATTGGTTATCGCATTTGATCATTAAGCATGAGTTTGTATTTGTAGCCCGGATTCGATTCCCAGCCGCTGCCACTCAAACAACATTAGTTTCTGATAATTATTAGTTTTCTTTCTATCAATCATAGTTAACTAATATTTATCACAGCGCTCTCCTTCGAGCTTCAAGCTTTAAATATAATGCGCCTACTCGCCACCAGAGGCGCTGCAATGCTGCACTAAACCCAATCATAATGCGAAATTGCAGAGTTGTGATATAAAAAGATTTCTTCTTTCACCACCTTTACTTCTTCAACTATCCTCTTGCCAAAGAAAGTAACACAAGTATATAAAGGCATATAATTGCCTGAGTGTTACTTCGCTTTAAAAAAAAAAGTATGTACCATATCTGGTACATACTATAAATACTACTTTGGATAAAGTCAAAAAAGTAAATAATATAACCAACAAAAGCAACGACATTAGAAAAAAAAACATATTTGCATAAATTCACAAGGAATCCGAAAAAGGGGTGGTTGATGTTAAGAAACGCTGCCAGAAACAGTTTAAATGTGAATAATGTTTAAGTACTCGTATTTCAGTATCTAGTGCCTATGTACAGTATATGTATGTTTGAGTGTGTCAAAGTGCAGAATGATTTTGTTCGTTTTTATGCATACTCGAATATTTATTTATCATCATCATTTTCTTTTTTATCATTATCATCATCATCATTGTTTCCATTAGACGCAGAGAAGTGTTATCAACATCGTCATCACCATAATCCACATTATTAAAATAAAATGTAAAATGACAATGGAAAAAGTATACCAGAGCAAATCTATGTCAACAAATTTAACCTATTCCCTTCCTGAAACACAAAATATATAAGTCATGCTAACAAAATATGTATATGAAAATTAAAGTAATGCGTACAATACGAACACATTAAAAAAAATAAAACTTTGTTTAGGTAAAATTATTTAAACGTTTTTTTTTTTTTTAAGATGTGATTTTAACTGTTTGTAAGTATGTATTATGTATTTTCTTTCTAAGGGAATACAAGTAAATATAATTGAAATTTCCTTAATTTCTATTGGAAATAATGAACAACCAAACAGTTTTTACTATTTACATTTTTGCTCTTTTGACAGCTAATATAAAATCTATTATCAAGCTTGAATAAATCTTATAAATGTACAGACAAATCAGTTTGTTGGCAATCCGTTTTTGTTGGCATTAATGTTAGAATTTAAAATTTGTTTCCGCGACATTTTTGAACATGATTTAAAAACAAGTTAGAGAGTAATATTCGGCTGTGCCCTTCACCTGAACGTAATAAGAAATACAAAATATACACAGGTTTTAGGACTATTATATACTTATTCTCTGTTTTCTATTCAGTCTTATTGCAAATTTTATTAACATTTGATATATTGTTTGAAAGGCAATTTTACGACCAACCTAATTTATTTTAAATGTTTTTAAATTTTATCTAATTTTAACCATTTATAATTGATGTAATTACCAATTCTTACCATAATTTACAACATTCATAATACTCTTGAATCTAATTTAGCAATTTATAGAATTAAAACAACAATTTTCCATATTCGCAAGTTAAGCAACATGGTAAAATGGTAAAATGGTAAGATTAGATTAAGGTGAGGCTTATTTTGTTTGAATTTGATCTCAATAACATAATTTACAAGAGATAAAGTCAAATATGGACGGCAGTTTGATTTTGGCATGTATATAAATGATCCGTGTACAATTTTGTATCGGTACCATTATTTATAAGAGATTTATGAGAATGGAGTGATTTTCGGAAGAGGAATTTATATTTGGGGTTATGGTCAAATATGGACGGAAATTTACAAAATGTTGTTGAATGATTTTTGTGTATATTTAAATGATATATGTAAATTTCTGATATCGGAATTTATATAGATATATATATAAAGATTAATGACTTTTTCCGTTGTTGTCCTTATATGGGAGCTATAAACGATTATGGACTGACCATCATAAAATTTAGTACAACAATTTGTATATCTATAAGAATTTTAATATTTAATATTTGTGCCAGATTTACAATTATTTAATTGAATTTTAGATGTGGACTTTGTATGGGGTCTATGGTCAAACATGGACCGAACAAAACAAAATTTCGTTTTGCGATTTCTTTTTACATGACACTTATTTTTGTTGAATTTTGTATTAATATTCCAATTTTACAGGCATTTATTTATCATTAAGTCACATTTCTGGAAGATATTTAAATGGGACCTATGAGAAATCTGACTAGTTTCCTCACAGTTTCTTCTTTTATCATAGAAATAATGTGTACAAAATTTTATGGCAATATCTGCAACATATTTAAAAAATTGCAAGACAAAAATTTAAAAATGTCAAATTTTTATAGAGGTTGTGTCACATTTTAGTCCATAACTCTGGTTCTACTATAACACTTTTGCTGATTTTCAATACTAAACTGCTTAAGAAAATTATAAACGGTTTGTTGTAAACTCCGTTGATTTTGGTTGTGTCTTTCGCACGTGAGAGTGTTTTACACAGACAAACAGGCAGACAGACCGACAGACAGAAAGAATTACATATATACTTTGATGGGTCTCAGATGAATATTTCTCAGTGTTACACTCAGAATGACGAACTTAAGGTTAAAAAGTATTGCCAGCATCTAAAAAAAACACTCTATAGAAGGAAGTACACATAAGAAAGGAACGAACAAAAAACTTTGTATTCTCAGTTTGTCGTCTATTTATATTCTCATGGAATTATTAGCAGCCATCACGTTGACGTTTAAAATTTAGTCTCATAACTGAAGTTAGTGGTGTTCAACCCTAAGAAAACCTTTTTATAAAACAAGTGCATATAAATAAAAAATATATTATTGGGTATTTTGGCTTTTAGTTTGTTACGAACTTTACAAAACTTTATCTCTTTTGGACACAAAGTTTCAGTCCATGGCATAAAGTTTATGTCATAAACACTTAAATTATTAATATAAACCAACGATATTACCATTAACCTTTATCTTTATATTAGGGGTATAAAACCATGTTGTTTTTCGAAAACGTTAAACATTTAAGAGTATGTTGTTGGTTTATTTTACAAATGGCTCCTTAAACGGATTAAATTATTGTCCTTAGTAAAGAAATCAGCCTTTTTAGACACTGTGCACTGTAATTGAATACTTTTTGAAAACTACCCGTTTATTTGGTTAATAATAACCCATAATATTTCCAACAATTTTACAATGACAAATTTGACCATGTAGAAAAATGTAAAAAGACAAATCATGTCAAATTTATTATACATCACTGTTCTATTGAAGTATTTATTTATTGTTAATTTGTAGAGACTACTGTTCATTGACCAAGATCCATTTGGACATATGATAATTCTCGAATTCTATTTCTCAAAAAACGGTGAGTTAAATCGATGATGTTGACAGATGGATCTTGGACAATGAAAATTGCTGATGACGCCCTTGGCAGGGTAAAAAATGCATTCCAGTTTGCCAATTGTCTAGAAAAATACAACTTTACAATGGTATTCTTTGAGTTATTAATTAAAAATGAACTAAAGCCAAAATAATAAAAAATTATTTTTAATATTTATTTATTATTGATTTTCTTGTCACTTAAAAAGTTGATTTTCTTTGGATGGATTTCAGTTTGTTATTTAGTAGCTAAAACTAACTGGTGCCCTAGAACCAGTTCAGGAAAACGATTCAAAATTGTAAAATAGTGTAAACAATGGTATTTTTGATTTCTGTTGTGATTTATATAATAGAAACATTTTAAATAAATCTTATCCTTCTAAGAAACATGAATGTTGATTGAAAAGCTCCCAAATTTTTAACATTTTTCGAAGTTATATATTCAACAAAACTGATATTTTTGTATCCACTTCTTTGAATGCCAAATATAGTCAGTAATTTTTGCTATATACGAGTATTTTTTAGCAAAACACCAATAACATTGCTAATTCACTATAGGGGGCAGGATCCATAATTAATCTTAGCTGCTCTTCCGAAAAGTATTGATATCGATATAAAATTCAACTATTAAATTTTATAATGATCGGTTCATAAAAGGTCATAGCTCCCTTATAGCGCCCACATCTGAAAAACTGTGAAAAACTTGGTAAAGAGTATTTTATGGTCGGGTTTTAGCAACCGACTATACCTTCATACTTTTTCTAATTATACTATAGATGGTAACCATTATGTTAGTTAGTTTGATAGTATTTTTATATAAAAAAGTATATGAACTTACATACATGTATATGGGCATTTCCATGGTTACGTACGGGACATTTGCACGTTTTAGAAGTTCAATAGATTTTGCAGCAAAAGAAACAAGTGAGAAATATTTTTGGAAATTTATTCGAAATAGGGAGTACTATTTTTGGAAAAAACAAAAAGTTAACTATCATGAGTCTTGTTGGAAATATAGATTAAAATAATGGCTGCTCGTACGGGACAAAAAACGGAAGTGATTTTGAGGTATATGCAAAAATATGTACAAGTCTGCGAATTATGAGGAGTATTTTATGATTTCTTCATTTCTCATGCTAAACAAGATATTTTACATTAAATATTCGTAAGTTTGGAATAAAAACAATTTCCGGTTTATTTTATAATGAATTTAATTTATTGCCGTACGGGACAGTTTCTTCTCTTATATATAGAAAAAATTATTGCTGTACTACGCGTGTTCAGGGTGCAAAAAGCCAAACGCAAATTCAGTTTTTCACTGATTTTGTATGTTTTTTTTTCAAAACTTAGTAAAAAAAACTGAATGTGCGTTTATTTCCAACCTAAACGCGCATAGTTTTTTCTGAGTATACAGTAGGTTAAATAAAAAAATAATCCATTCGTAAAATAAATTAATGCAAAGGTAAAATAAATTAAAAGTCAAATTCATTTTTAAATCATTGGGCGCTGAGTTTTCCTTTTATTTATGTATACTAACTAAATTCTAATTTTTTCTTTTGGTGGATACCTATGCAGTTTGAGAAACAATAATATTCTCATTGTCGTGATAGAAAAACGTATGTAGTTTCTTTATATTTGGAATGGGCTAGACTTTGTGCCACCTTTCGTTGAGAGCATACTTTTCAATTTCTTCGGTGGAAACATACAGCAAATTAACTCCTTCTAGTATTAATTTATTTACTTTCACGATTTGCCAGACCTTTCTTTTAACGACAGCACCTATTCCATCAACTGCATCTTTACCGTGAGAAAAAAATTCCATTCTAAATATTTGCTGTTAAATTCATTAACAAAAGAAGGAAGGAATACTTTTCAAAATATATTTATTTTTGAAACTGAGCTGTGCTTCCATCGGAAAATATACATATAGAGGAAACGTCTTCGTATTGTTCTCTTATTTGCTGCATAATTTTAGTAATGAAACAATAAACATCAAATTTGTTGTGGGATAATTTATCACTAATAATAGCAAACGATTCACTTTTTCAAAATACCCACGTAACGCCGGTGAAAATAGTGACCTGCTGATAGCTAAAGTGAGCATCTTGAATTTCATCCTGATTAATTAATCGATAATTTTCCGCGCAATCTATTTACAAAACGACTTTCTCACATGTAACGTTCCTCTTTTTTTCGTTGAAATATTTTTGTTGACATTGCTTAACAAAACTATGAAGTTTAAAAATCGGCAGTTGTGTTTCTATTTCGTGAAGTAGCATCTCCAATTGAGCGATTTTATAAATTAGTGTTACACCGTTATCAGTTTTTTTTCCACTACTTCCATTTTACATTTGTATCCATTTTTGTGTAAAATTTTAAAGGGATTAAATCTATTTTTATATATCGTACACAGTTCTCGCAACTTTTGGTTATGCAGATTTCATCCAGTGTATTGCAACAGCTTATTTGTAAACATTTTTTAAAGGAATCGGGGAAGGTTGGAATAACTTTCGCACAGGTCTCCAACAAAAACGCAAAATTTGCATGATATTCACAAATACACATATTGTGCGGTATTTTGTTTAGTAATTGTATATATTTAGGCCTGTACTAAAAAAATTAAGATTTTCCAAGATTTTCAGTAGTGAATTCCTTCTTGTATAGTTGGTAAGCTTCTCCAACGGCCATAACCATAAAACGTTTGGGAACTATTTTTTCTTCATAAAGCATAGTGTCTTTTCGGCCAGGGGCTTGCATACTTATTTCATCACGCAAGTAGAAATCGTCGATTATTTTAATACTTTCAATTAGATCATGAGGATTTCAACATACATATTCTTATACAGGGTGGGCCAAGTTTGACTGACTGAAGTGCCATTGTGGCTCTTGCGGTATGAGCTGTAGCTCCATCTTGCTGGAACCATATGTTACGATTATTGAGAACTATCGGACGTAAAAAATTTTCCAACATGGTCCGGTGGTTCATTAAGCTCATTTTCGAAGAAATATGGACCAATAACTTTATCAAAATTTCAAAATTATTTCAAATCAGTCAGTCCAAGTTGGCCCACCCTGTATAATGCGTGAATTACTTCAGGTAGTGCCCTCTCTGCCTTTCGAACAGCTTTTTCTAACGTTTGCCTGCATTGATAGGGAGATTCAAGGCTATCTTTATCGATATTTTCCATTAGTTTTTTTCTGTATTTTTGCTTTCGAATGCGGTCCTTTTTTTCTTTTTTCCATAAGGAGTTCTTTATCTTTCTTTACTGCCTTTGCCATCTTTTCTCTATAGGCACGCATTCTTTCAGCCTCTTTTTTTTCGATATTTCTTTAATTTCTCATCATTCTTTTTCAACTCTTCTCTCCAAATCTTTATTCGGCTATTACTCATTTTAATAAAATCGTGGTTTCTTATGCATTTAATCAGATTTATATTATTTTTGTAATGTACGGGACAAATTTTAAAAGTTTATAAAATTTTTACTGCATAAATTTGAGACAAAGCTTTGATCGATATTTTTTTGCGAGTAAAATTTATCTTTGAATTTTGATTTTGAAACAGTTGCGACCGACTTGATTTGAATAATATAAAGAACTAATGTTTTTGCGTTACGTACGGGACGTCAAAACAGCACCGAAAGAAAACGCAAAAAAATACCGCTAATCATGAACAATCATCTCTTTTCTCTCATGTACTTAGTTGTTGTAATTTTAATTTTAAATATCAAAAATCTAAATACAATTTATCTCTTTAAAACTCTTTTTGAAGCAAAAAGATGACCCAATGCAAAATATTGCATTTGATTGACTTTGCGTTCGGATACAGTCGGATATCTTGAAATGGGTAACGAATAAATTGTTTCTTTCTTTAGATTAGTTAAATTTGACTGTTTTTCTACCCAAATAATGTAAAATTAACTATTTTGTAAACCTTTTGAAATTTACAACTCGGTTTACATTTTCATGAAAATGCCCACGAAGTCTAGACGGCTGTCAGTTTGCTTTTTATACCCACCACCGAAAAGATTATGTTTGTCATTCCGATTGTAACACCATCAGGTTACACAAGAATTTTTATTGCCATGTTTAAAATGTTAATTTTATTTTCAAGCAAAGATTTTCACCATATTCACCTTAAGCAATAACCTTTATGTGACAAATTTGATGGTGTTACTCATTTATCATACATTCATTCGTATTAAAAATACATTTAATGGGGTCCTTTTTCATCATATAGATTTCATGATAATGAAATATTCAAAAAATGCAATTAAAAATTAGTAAAAATAAATTAACAAAAAGGCACACGCTCACCAACTAAGGAATTTTTCGCACAAAAAATATAAAAAAGCACCAATAAGTGTTAAGGTACGGTCACATTTGGAAAATATTTACTCAAAGAAGCGTAACCACTTGTTTTAGTACAAATTTGTTTGACGTTGTATAGTCTTACAAAAGTTTGGTAAGATCAAACAGCATCAAATAAATTAAAACTAAATATTTGTTGTGCTTTGGCCTAAATAAAAAAAGCTTTTTTTAATATATAAATAAACGAATTCAAATATACGAGTATATATATTTTTTGGCAAATATTTGCCAAATGTGACCGTACCATTAGTGAAGTTTATTTGTGAGCAGCGCTCGATATAGTTAGTGTTCGGTAGGGAACATTTTAATCTACAGTACACATATATATTCGATACAAAATATACGATATATCCAAACCATTTTTTTGTGTTTGTGCATGTGTATACAAACAATATCCTTGCAAAAAACGCTAGTACTCCATACACGCATGTTTGGACTACTCCACAATGAACCAGGAGTACTCCAAACATAATCCATTTGTTTGAAAAAATCTAGTCCATTTAACATTACGATGTCCTGGACCATATAATCCAGCTTTGCATAGCACGGGACTAGTTCCAAAACTACTCCTTGTAACTACATTAAATGTTTTTAAACAACGATTACGGTCGTTAAAGCAAGAATAATTGTCTTGTAACAAGAAGTTCTGATTTTAAAATTAAATGGTCCACAAATGCATTACATAGGACCATGATGCAGTCACTACATTTTAGCTACAATGGACCACGTACTCCACAGATTTTTGCAGGGATTTCGTACACTACGATTGTGAGATTATGTTCCCTACACTATGAATAAGATATCGAACAAAGTACACATACACTATGTTTACTGAACTTTTAGCGTACAATTGTGAATGCGTGGAGCATTGATGCATGAGTGATACGGGCAGGCAAGGAATTCGATAGATATAAAGAAATAGATTCATAAATGTTTTTAATTTTTTAATTCAGAAAAATAACTTCTGGGAGACATATGTACTTAATACATTAATACTTATGTATTTGCAAAACGCGGAGAAAATTTATTAAATGTTTGTTTTTTTTTGGTTTTGATATAATTATTAATTTAAATTAAGGAAATTTAATTATATTTTTGTATTATTTATATATTTTATTATTTAATAGAAAATTTTAAGTATTTACTAATGAAGTAAAAAAAAACAAATGAAATAGAAAATGATATATAATTTACTTTACACCACCATAGTGGGGAGGGTATATTGTATATTGGATTTGTGCTGATGTTTGTAACGGCCATAAATATTGGTCCAACACCCACCTTAAAGTATACCGATCGACTCAGAATCACTTTCTGAGTCGACTTAACGATGTCCGTTTGTCCGTCCGGCTGGCTGGCTGGCTGGCTGGCTGTCCACGTAAAGCTTGTGCGCAGAGGTCGCAATTTTGAAGATATTTCAATAAATATTCTAAGGATGGATAGGATTGAAAATGTTAAAAATCGGTCCATTATTTCACCTGGCCCCCATACAAATGTCCTCCCGAAATTGGGGTTTACCGATCAGAAATGTTTGAATTATGCAAGTATTCAAACAAATTTCATCACAAGTGAGTGGTAAATAAAGCCAAATTACATCTTCAAATTTTGTGCAAATCGATCCATAATTACTCGTAGTCCCCATGTAAGGCCCACTTTCAAAATTCACTTTAACGACCATAAATTTCTTAAAAATGTTGGTATTCAAATAAAATTTGACACAAATAAGTTTCTTATATACAGATATAATGACACCTAATTTTATAATGGTCGGTCCATAATTAGTCGAAGCTCCCATATAAGGCAATATATATATTGGATACAATTGGAATTTATAAAGCACGTAGTAGAAATACAAATCATTTTTTCCCACTAATGATCTTATATTCAGTTGCATTTTTCGCTAATTATATAAAAATTGGTATATTTTAGATATGGACAACATAAAGAGTTTTTCAGCTTAAGGTCTTTTTTTATAAAAAATTAAATTTTATTTACACAAAGACGTATCGAAATTTTGAAAAAAAAAATTTAAATTTCTTTATAAAAAACCAAGCCACACGATCACCTAGCAAGACGTAGATTCGGTGAATGGGCCCAAAACAAGTTCGCCGTTGATACCTATTTTCATAAACCAATTTTCTTTAGATAGTGCGATTAAACGCCGCTTGACTATTTTCTTTGGCGATATGTGAAGTCGTAAGTCTACGTTGATAAGCCCGTAACGATTGACCATTTGAAGGACAACATTCACGATGTTATTGCCGATATACGGCCACAAGTGTTATAAAAATTCATATAAAATTATACCTCCAGATTAGACTACGTCCGAGCTAGTCATAGTCATATTTATATTATAATGCCATAAGATTATGTTTCAAAAAAAGTAAATTTCATGTCAGTCTAAAAAAATTATCTTTGTTTTATTCCATATCAATGTTTTATACACGTAAGAGATCACGAGCTCAGTCAACTTGGATTCGATGACGCCCCATTCCGTTACTACAGGAGTAACAACTCTATCTTATTCGCTCGCCAGAGCCACCAGAAGGTCATCTTTAACGACGATGTGCCAGGGCCTGGAGTGGTGGACTTCTCATTGACCTTCCTCCTTTTCGCTGATTTGTCGCCCTCAACGTGAGAGCGATTACGTTTAGAGCTCAATTGCTCTTGAGCTGCTGCATGGGAGGTGATTGGCACGTTTATCCTTGTGCTTAAGGTATTCGTCTACCACAGCCTGGTATTTAACACGATTAGCCTCATCATGTTCATGGATGGTTCCATTGGCAGCATTATTGGCAATCTTGTCAAGAATGTCGCTACCTGAGAGTCCGACTATCGTCTCCTGACTAAAGGCGAGAAGTTCGTTCTCGGATGAGATATACATCTTGTTTGTTTTCGTTGTTTGTTTGTTGTTTTCTTCTTTGTTCATGATTTTTGGTAAAACGAGTAGGCACGCAAGGGGATGGACCATCCATGCAGCCATAGAGTACATGGACAAGACAAAAATTTCTTTACCACCAGTCCGTGGTTTGGCACCGGAGGGGAACTGTTAGCGACTAGTCTCCTTTAACCACTCAATAGCCATTTAGGTTATCGGCACAGCTACCACCATGTTAACCTTACAAGTAGGGGAGAGGGATAGGGGTAAAAGAAAAGAAATAAAAAATAAGGGATTTTGGGATGGGGAGTGGTTCTACGTTTGCAGAGACCACCCCAATATAAAAATCATATCCGACATCGCGGCAAGATTGTTATCCAGGTGGTGACCTTAAGAAGGGTGTTAGACTAATTTTTTTGAGCGTTACAAACATCAGCACTAATCCAATATACGCACTATGGTGATGTAGGGTACACAGTTTCATTATTACATTAATAATGAAAAAAGTAATTACCACATGCATAATTCCAATTAACAGTACAAGTAGCCCAGCTAGCAATTGGAAGATTGTTTTTGATAATATCAGCAAAATGTGTCTTTTATGATTGGCTTAGATGACCAAAAAACTGATTAATCAGTTTGTCGATAAAAAGAAAAGACTAAATATAGACTCATTTAAATGTTTCGAAAGCAACTAATTTGAAAAACAAAATCTGTTAAATGTGCGGAATCATAATTTACTCACACAGAGTTCATAATATGATTGTTTTTATGCTGTTTTTTTTTTAACGGGACATTTGTTATTTTAAATTTTATAATGGGACATTTGTTATTTAAAGGGAATAAGTAGATTTTGTGATTTGTATTATTTCTTAGTTTAGTTCGTGCTGTCCTCGCGTGTGCATTAAAATATAATAAAACAGTGTTAAAAATTAAAAAAGTTAAAAAAACGATAAGGTAATGTCAGCCAAAAAAAAACAAAAAACACAAAAGAGTGGCTAAAAACGAAGCCCAAAAATTATTAAATTTTAACAACAAAAATACCTGTTCTTATCAGGAAAGTTGTCAAAAAGAACAAGACGTTGACGAAACAGGCAGTGAAAATAGTTTTTCTGAAAATGCAAGCGATGTTTTCATTAGTAGTGAAAGTATTATATTTCCCATAATATTGAAAATGAAGAATCACCTGACTTATGTGAAGAATTGGCTAAATGGGTCATCAAATTTAATTTTAGCTGGAAAAAGTATTTTTTTAACTCATTTATTTTTCGAGACTAAATTAAAAAAGTACAAACTTCATAAAAATATTAAAATTATTATAAGTTAATTTTTAATTTTATATGTAATATATGTATATATGAATCTTTATAATAAAATACAATATAAATTTAAAAAACTGTTTGAATTTGTATAATAAAGAACATTAGAAAAAAAGTAAGTAAAATCAGATGCAATAACAATTTGAGGAAGTCTCTAATATGATTAGTAATATGAGTGCTAGATGACTCGAAAAGGAATCAAAATAGATGAGAAAGCGACTACGCATATGATCATAAAATAACTTTAAAAAGATACATAAATGAGTACCAAATGATTGCAGGAAAGTGACAAAAATGTGTCGTAAGAGTTCAGAAAACCGAGTCATAAAAGATTATTTTAATCGCGTGGGAGGGTCAAAGAAGATTCATATTTGATTAAAAATTTTAAAAAATGCTAGCTGGGAAATGATATATACAAACGAAAAAACACAAACAGACATAAAGAAAATACTGCACATGTAAACTAAAAAATTCGCTGCACGTTCCCACGTACACATAATTGTAACGTACCGTATACACCGTACCGAACATAATCTCACAATCGTAGTGTACACAATATTGTTTATGTATACATACATAAACACTAAAAATAAATTTGGTGTGTTTTTTAAATGAAATTTTATAGGTTATATTACGTTTGTCATTCCGTATAAAACTTTGATATTATTCATGTACGTCGATTGAGCTATTTATGAATATCTGTCTGTCCGTCCGTGCACAACACTCTCACGTACAAAATTGATTTGTGCTGATATTTTAACGCCCATAAATATTTATCCAATACCCACCTTAAAGAATACCGATCGACTCGATGTCGTCCGTCCGTCTGGCTGTCTGTCCATGTAAAGCTTGATCGCAGAGTACAGGTCGCAGAATATTTTAAAAAAATTTGGTACATGATACTTTTTCGGCCAAAGGACGGTTGGGATTGAAATTGGTTGAAAACGGTCCACGCTTTTACCTAGTTCCCATAGAAATGTCCTTTCCAAATAGGGGTTTATCGGTCATTAATGTTTGTTTTATGCACATATTAAGACAAATTTCTCTAAAAATAACTTGTATATAAAGCCTAATCACATCTACAAATTTTGTGCATATCAATCCATAATTGACCAAAGCTTCCATATAAGGTTCGCTGCCGGAAATCACTTTAAAGAGCATAACTTCAGAAATTCATTTTAACGACCATAAATCACTCACAAATTTTGGTATGGAAATAAAATTCAACACAAATAAATTTCACATATAGACACAGATATCATGGTACCTAATTTTGTAACTCTTATATAGTCCCCTTCGAACATCTCTGTAACATGTATAAGTCTTTTAAAACTGTTTACCTCGAGATTTAACACAAAAAATATCTCTTTGCACAGAAGTCATGCAATGAAATTTTTGGATGATCGGTTCATACTAGGTATAACTAACGTGACCATACGTCCCGTTTTGAACGGGACCGTCCCATTTTCAGCTACTTTGTCCCGTTGTCATCGACAACATCAACGTCACAGATAGTTTTTTTTAATATATGTATGTATGTACAGTCAACTCTCAGAAACGTGAACATCCAGTAACATGAACTACCCAAAAACATGAACATTTTTTTTTTACATTGCTACATTGACTACTGTAAAACGTAACCCTAAGGCTGAAGGCTCTAAAACGTGAACTTTTTATAGAATTCAATTTTGTAAGCTTATTTAACAATTTTGGGATTCCTCGCAGTTAAAATTCCTCTATTTTTGATGAATTCAATAACATAATTTAGAAATTAGTATCTTAGAAACCCATTTGCAAACCATAGTTGCTATGTATGGCAGGAACTTACAAAAAGTAGCATCAACCATGTTTCATAGGTGAAAAATATCGTACATACATTATTTTAAATTAAATAAAAGATAAGAGACTAAAATATTTTATAGAAAATATGCAATCTAAAACTTGACAAAATCGAAAACGTGAAAACCCTCGGTATAAATTACAAATGTAACTCAAAAAATATCAATTACATTTGGTATTTTTGGGATTACATTTGCCAATTTTTTTAATTACATTTGGTATTTTCAAAATTACAAATGAGGTCTTTGAATTTCATTTGCTGTTATCTTAATTTCAAATATAATTTTCTGAATTTCAATTCCAAATTTGAGAATACATTTGTGATTTTCTAAATAACAACAAGATATGGTGTAGTTTATATTTATATTTATGAAATTATATAATATGAAATGTTTAACTTTTACATATAAATTATTTATTTCAGGTCAAAATATTTCGGAAATTGAAACAGCAAGTGAAATTAACAAATTAAAAGAGAATTTGTTTAAGAAAGAGCCTGGTCACTCTATTAGACGTGGCAGACCTTACTAAGTTTTACCCCCTTATTCAAAAACGTTTATTAAATTTAACAAACGTTTATTAAGCAAATTTGTATATGCAAATCTGTCTTAATAAACGTTTGTTAAATTTAATAATCGTTTTTGAATAAGGGGGTTAGTATTTAAAATAACTGACCTGTATTGACTGGGATGTGAGGGAAAGTGACAACTATATTACACCGAAAACGGACGAGTGACAATTATAGTTTAGACATACAGATATAGTTTTGTAAGGTTGAGTTATCCAGCAGCATCCAAGTAGTAAAGTGTTAAGTCGGAAAGTTGAATCAAAGTTGTTTTTTTTAATAATCGTAAAGTTGAATTAAAGTTGTGTTAAGTTTCTATTATTTTTTTTAATTAATAATTTACCCCTAGACTTAAGTGTATACTTTGTGGTTTCTGTATTTCTTATTTTATTTATGTGGAGGGCATTTAAGATTCAGCACTGCCGAATATTGCACACTTACTTGTTTCGAACTCTGTTTGTGAGACTGGTTTTTAAATATGGATGAAGTTTATGAATGAACTTTTGTGTCATGTGTGTAGAAAAATGTGGTTATAAACAATATTGTGGTTTTTAAATATTTATGATGTTAAATAATATCATACATATATAAAATTGTAATTTTTTATAAGAGTTTATATTTAGCTGTGCTGAACCTTATATACCCACAACCAAATCACTTTTATGGGGTGATCGTCATATAATATTGGACCGTAATTTATATTTGCTTTAGTTTTACTGTGGTTGAATTTCATCTTAATAATGTTATTTATAAGAATTTTAGGCATATTAAAGTTATAATAAAGAATTAATATTTGTATCATTTTTCCAGAACTGGGTCCAAATTACCGCATTCGTGATCGAATGAGCTATCGTATCGAAAAATGATTTCGATATCGAAATTATGATAAAATGTACGAAATTTTTTGCTCGATATCGAATGCCATAATCTCAAATAAAAATATTACGATCAATTTTACTCGATATCGTATGCGGTAATTTGGCCCCTACGCTTTGTTTATATTTTTGCAGTGTGCAGTAAAAGCGATTTATTTTAACACACAGTAAATTGGGCACCAAACAGCCCTAGGAAACTGATTTTGTCTTTTTGAAACGTAAAAATTGTCAGATCGGTAAATTCTCGGAAATAGAGATTGTATGGAGGTAGAATTATGGAACAACTTTCACAAAAGCCAATAGTATAATTTTTACATACTTATAACTATTATTATTATCGTGGACCTATTCCTACCAATATCAAAAGGACTTGTCGAGGTTGTCTAAAACTTCGGTCTGTAACTCACATCCTACTGGACCGTCTTTGCCCAGTTGTATAATATGGCTCTATGGGACTTAAATACCTTTATAAAGGAGTATCCATAGACAATTCAGCAAATATTAGTTTCAAGTAAAGATATATCACAAAAACGGTATTTTGTTTGAATCGTTCCATATTTTGCCATAACCCCCATATAAACTACACTTCCGAAAATAACTCATATGCCTATAAATCTCTTATAAACATTACTATGAAGTTGAAATTCCCAATAAATAATTTACATATATAAATCATATTAGCCAACTTTATCGGCCCATAAAGGGACCACTTCCGAAAAACCCATTAACCTTCGTAAATATCGATATCGAACTGAAAATTTTTCACCGATCAGTAAGTAAGTACATATTATACTATTGGATTTTGTAACAATTTCATACAGTTCTTATATAAATAAGGTCCATTTCCGAGAATGACTGGAATACCCAAAAAAAATCTGAAATATATCATTGTTGAGATGAAAATATCGTTATTGAGATATGAAATTTACCATAAGACTAAAATACAGTAAAATATTTTATAACGATCGTTACATAACATGTAATAGACCCATATAATAGATCCAAAAAATAAATAAGCATCGATATATACCGATAGGAACGGTAAAACAATTTTGTAACCTTTGTCCTCTCGTTTAATAGCATTCCATTTAGGTATCGACTGTAATCGACAAAGATCGTACTATTCGTACTTTTAGCGGAGCTGCGTTTCTATTTAAATGTACAAGGCTTATGTGAACATTCCCATTTTCACCCTACTGTTTGGATATACAACACAGCTGCTGCAACTCAGCTGAATGCATTGCAACACAATTAAACCATCTTGGTAGTCGCAGATCTCCGAGTTAAAAATTACTACTATGAATATTATTTAATAGTTTGGTATACATAAAATATTTCCACTAGCATTTTTCATTTGCAATATACGAGATCTGATCAAAAAATAACCATTACTTTCAAGTTTTTCTAGAGGTATTTATTTATTCATCAATAACTATATTGTCATCTTCAAAGTAATCCCCCTCAGGCATAATGCACTTATGCGTACGTTTTTTCCAATCCTCGAAACACTTCTAAAACACGCTTTTTGGTATCGCCAACAGCTTCTGTTTCGATTTTTCTTTTATCTCCTCAATCGTAGCAAAACGATTTCCTTTCATCAGTGTCTTCAGTTTTTGGAAGATGAAAAGGTCAGCGGGGGCAAAGTCCGGTGATTACGGTGGTTGTGGCATGATAACGGTTTTGTTTTTGTTCAATAACTCACGCACAAGCATCAATGTGTGAGCTGGTGCGTTATCATGGTGCAAAATCCATGATTAGTTTTTCCACAATTCTGTGCGTTTCTGTAGAATTGGTTCGTGCATAACTTCAACGTAGTATTCCTTAATGACCGTACGACCTTGTGGCAAGAATTCATGATGCACCACGTCATTGCAGTCAAAGAAAACAGTAGGCCGTGCTTGACCGAACTTGACGTGTTTTTTTCGGTCTTGGCTCTTCTGGACGTTTCCATTGAGATGATTGGTCTTTGGCTTCAATTTCGTATCCATACAGCCATGCTTCGTCACCAGTTATGACCTATTTGAGGAAATCTGGATCGTCGTTGACGATGTTCAACAGCTCCTGAGCGATGTCCATGCGATGTTGTTTTTGCTCAAAATTTAGCAATTTTGGAACAATCTTCGCTGTCTAAAACATCCTCTCTGATAGTGATTCGACGATTATTCAAAATCATTTTCTTCATTGCTTCCATTTTTTCATCGGTTGCTGACGTTCTTGGGCGACCAGGTCGAGCATCGTCATCGTCATCTTCTCGGCCATCCTTAAACCGGTTATACCACAATTGAACTTGTGTTCTGCTCATAGTAGACTCGCCAAACGCCACAGTCAACATTTCAAATGTCCTTGCGCATTTAGTTTCATTTTTACACAAAACTTAAAACAATTTCTTTCTGACAATCAAAAATTGCTGATATTGCCAACATATATAACAGGCATGTGTATCAACATAACAGAAAAAATAATGCGAAAATCGAACATACGTAACTCACGAAATTTGAAAATAACATTTAATTTTTGATCAGAACTCGTATGTATTACAATATATGTATTGCAAAATTTTTTGATATTGCGTGTGTACAATATAAAAATATTTTACTACAAAACCTAAACCATGCAAAGAAATTGCAACTTGAAAACCCACAAACAGACAGACACAACAGACCCCAGAGGCAGAGCATGTGGAGACACAGTAATATTAATAAAAACTTGAATTAAATACTATCTTAGTTTGTAAAAACACATTGTATATGTAAGCCTGAATAGTTGTTCTTAAAAATCCTGGTTCTTCACTAATTTCAATAGGTTTTATACGGGTTTTTTTACATAAAATTTCCTGGAACCAATTACCGTGTAAAAACAGAATTAGGTGTATAAGTTAGGTAATGATTTGGTTATTGTAAATTTGTATGTGATTCTGATTAATTAATGACTTCCTTATTTTTCTAACCTTAAAGTATACCGATTGACTCAGAATCACTACCTGAGTCGATGTAACGCTGACCGTCCGCCTAGCGTGCTGGCTGTCCATGTAAACTTTGTGCGCAGAGATCGGTCAATAATTTACCATAGCTCCCATACAAGGCCCACTGCCAGAAATCACATTAAATAGTATAACTCCTTTAAAAATACTGGTATCCAAATTAAATTCAACACAAATAAGTTTCACATATACAGATATCATGATATATCATGATTTTAAAATGGTCGGTCTATAATTACTCGAAGCTCTTATATAGAATCCCATTCGAAAATCAAGATAAAATTTAACACAAAATATATTTATAAGAGAGAAAAGTTTCTTACTTTTCAGGCTAATAGTTCGAATTTTTTTCCCAATAATTTCAAAAAATACTATTGTAAGGTACTAGAACAATTGGCAAACTGGAATCCATTTTCTACCCTGCCAAGGGCGTAATCAGCAATTTTCATTGTCCACCTGTAAACATCATCTATTTAACTCACCGTTTTCTGAGAAATAGAATTCGAGAATTATCATATTTCTTTTTTACGTGTTGAGTTTCTTGTCTTTTCTTTCGAAGAAGCTCAACAGACGGACGAAAATGGCAAGAACGTCTTAGAATCTTATAAGGTCCCAGAATATATAGAATTTTTGGTTCTATGACGATGTGTTACAAACGGAATGTCAAACGTAATACATCCCCCATCTTTTTGGTGTTGGGTATAATAATACACAATTAAAATAAATGCGACATGGTTGATGTGTCAATCCCAATCAATCTTAAATTGAAGAATAGAAATGTAAAACTTTAAACCTTTTTGTGTGTGTTTTATTAATGAATGGTTAATTTTTCAATTGCAATGTTAAAACAGAAGAATAAATAAACAGTCGCAATATAAATTATCCTTCCAAAGCTGTCATTCTAGCAAATTTAATGGATTTTTGTAAACATATACAATATTTAGGTAGATAAGCATATTCCACGTTTAACAAAAAAATTAAATATAAATTTGGGGGTTTCGAATTCTAGTTCTAATTATATAAAAGGCCGATTCTACTTAATTTAGTAGATTTTCGATATCCGGTTAAACCCTTAGAATGATAAACTAATTATTGTTTTGAAATACTAACACGTTAATAAGTGTATTTCTTTAACTGATTTATTTTCTTTAAAACCATTTACCAGTTTGCGTTGCATGTGGTGAACTACATTGTTCATCTCAATGTGATAAACCCAGAAATTATTCGAAAATGAAAAAAATGTAGTAATTATAGAGGCTGCCCGGAATATTCTCTTGTAAAGAGCTCTCTCGAACCCTCAACCCTCTGACTGATAATCCGGCACACTACCGCCTAGTCTATCAGGGCACCCATGAACTGTTTGAAAATATGTTTCTGGAACGTAAACGGCATTCGCCAACATAAAAACAAACACGAATATTCCCTAAAAAATCACCAGATACATGTAATACTCATTTACGAAACACATTTGAGGTCTAGAAGTTTATTTCGTATAAATGTGTATCTCATGTATGATACTATAGACCCCAGAGATAGAGCATGTATAGGAACAGCAATAACGGAAAGTCAATACAATATATTTTTTAAGCACTAGGCTCCCGTTTCTTGGCAGCTGGCGACTCTAAAGCCAAGCACATATTCTGGAGATCAAGACTGATTCCGAAAGGTCGAGTTTTGTATGATACAGTTTCTACAATGGAATTGAATGTGATTTCGGACGGAAATCGTACTTACTGGCCTACTGACCCACAGAAGATACCAAATGTTATTGATTTTTCAGTTTTAAAAAATATAAGTTGAATCTTCGTTAGAATTGTCTTCAGATCGCTTACCTACAATTTTTAATATATATATTGTTTTTACAAATTGTTCTGAACATACATGACATACAAAGAACACCAGAAAATATCGATTACTCTCTTATCAATTTAGATACTGATCTTAAATTGGCTGCTCAACTTCTTACCCAAACTGCCCGACTAATCAGATATAATAGAATTTATTCTGCAGATGTCTTAAATGAAAAAAGAAGAATTCGAAAATAGTGGCAATTGCACAGATCACTCTAACTCAAATTTAAGCTGGAAACTGCATAAAAAGGCTTAAAGAACTCTCGGAATATTGGATAACTGAATCACTAAATAAATAATTAGAAAGTCTACACGCAACTCCGCAATCAGATTACTCATTATTGCGAGCCACTACCTAACTTAAAACCTGTAAGTTCCTCTCTCGAAATTTAAGTGGCGGTTGGGCAAGAAATGACACTGAAAAATGCAATCTATTTGTTTATCATTTAAAAAAAGTATTTACCCTGAATAACACAATTATCTTGCCACCAGTCACACACCATTTTTGAGATTCGAGATAAGATTTCAACTCTAAGAAAGCACCTGGTATTGACAAAATCAGTAACAAGATGCTTATCGAGCTACCCCGGATAGCAATAAAAATAATACTTCTTATTTTTAACGCTACATTACACCTTGAATCTTATCCACCAGAATGGAAGGTTTCACTGCTCACCATGATACCTAAGCCGGGAAAAGATAACACAAAAGTAGAATCATATAGACCCATCAGCCTATTGTCAAATATATCGAAGCTATTCGAGAAAATGCTCATGAACAAGTTATACTCGATTTTAATTGAAAACAATTGTACTCCGAACCGTCAATTTGGATTTAGAAGAAAACACAGCACTATCGAACAAACTCATAGACTTGGGAAAAAAAATTTGAAGAAAAAATATTGTTCTGCTCTTTTTGTCGACATTTCTTAAGCGTTTTATAAAGTGTGGCATGATGGTCAAATATACAAGTTGATACTAAACTTACCCGTCAACATACATAAGCTATTGGAAAGCTACTTAACTGTTCGAAAATCTAAGCTTAAAGAAGGAAATTTTTCAAGCTCCACACAACCTATTGAAGTTGGAGTACCTCAAGGTAGTGTTCTGGGACCATTTTTATAGTTGTTATATACATCTGATATACCAACAAACAATCATACTTACACATCTATATTTTCTGATCTATTCTAATCATTCATGAAAACCCTCAAGAAGCATCTCGCTACTTACAAAATCATATATTTGAATGAGAACAAGTTATATATACATATAAATATAATAAAGAAATCTAGGACTATAATATCCTTATGCAGTGTTTTTTTATACTAATATCTAAAAATTTTAAATATTGTTTGAAAGACTATTTTACGACCAACATATTTTAATTTAAATCTTTTGAAATTCTATCTAATTTTCATCATTTTGAATTGATTTAATTACCAATTCGTACCATAATTTACAGAGTTTGTCTGATTTTCATAATAATCTAGAGTATAATTTAACAATTTATAAAATCAAAATAACATTTTTACGTATTCACAACAAGTTAAAAAAGGACTAATGGCTTCTAAATCCAGTACTGTGATTTGGTTGAAATTCATTTCAATAACGTTATTCACACGAGTTGCATATATATATATATATATATATATTGATTCCTATGGTTCCAAGTTGGAACAAAGGGCCGTAACAAAATTCTTCCATTGGGATCTGGCTTGTGCGATTAGTCTGATCTCAGACCATGTTCTTCTTGTTTCGCTAATCTCGGATTCTAGTTGCCTTCTCCAGGTGTTAGCTGGTCTACCTCTTCTTCTGCTGCCATGAGGGTTCCAGTCAATTGCCATCTTTGGTATATCATCATGGGGTCTTCTCAAAATATGACCAACCCAGCTCCATTTCCTCTTTGCAATTTCTATGCAAATCGGTATTTCACCTGTTCTTTGCCAGAGGTCTCTGTTGGAAACTACGTTCGGCCAAAATATTCGCAAGCAACGATTAACAAATACTTGCAGGTATTGGATGTCGCTTGCAGTAGAGCTCCAGGACCCGCATTCATATAGCAGGATAGAGCGAACATTAGAGGAGAAAAGGCGAAGCTTAGTTTTTATATGTATTTGTGCTGACTTCCATACTCTTTGTAATGCACCAAAGAACTGTTTTGCTTTCCTTATGCAAGATACAATATCATCACGTGAGCCGCCTGTTGTTGATATGATACTTCCTAAGTAGTAAAATGATTGGACATCTTTGAGTTCTATGTTGTTTACTCGAAACTTGGAGAGATTAGTCGAATTGATACGTAGAACACGAGTTGTATAATTGGTTGTTATACTCGGAAGTGGACTTAATTTTGGAGCTATTGCCAAATATGGACTGACATCTTGGAAGTTCATTAGACCGATATTTTTAAAATGCTTCGTGTCAAATTTTAGATCGGTATCGTTATTTATAAAATACTTATACGTATTGAAGTGATTTTCGGAAGAGCGCTTTATATGGTGAATATGGTTAAATATTGACCGTAATTCACAAATTTCTGTAGTATGATTATTGTGTATATGTAAATGACCTGTGTAAAATTTTCAGTCGGCACCTATTTATATACATATAAAGATTAATGACTTCTTCGGATGTGGTACTTATATGGGAGCTATGATCAATTATAGATCGACCATCAAAAGGATTATTTAAGGATTATTTATGTCGAATTTTGATCTGGTAACAATATTTATTACAGATTTATACGTATTTAAGTGAATTATGTACTTTATATGGGATCTTTAATCAAACATGGACCGAACTAAAGAGAATTTCGTTTTGTGATTTTTTTTTACATGAAACTTATTTGTGCTGAATTTTGATTTAATATTCCAATTTTATGGGCATTTATGTATCATTGAGTCATAATTTGGGAAGATATTTGTATAGGGCCTATGAGCACTCACGGACCGAGTCCTAATATTTTCCTCACACTTTCTTCTTTTATCTTAGAAATAACGTGTACAAAATGTCATGGTAGTATCTACAATATATTTAAAAAAAGTATAAAATTTTTATAGGTGTTACCTCATATTTTGGTCCATAACTCTGGTGTTACTATACCGATTTCACTAATTTTCAACACCAAACTTTATTGTTTTACAACATGTAGCGATGGATATACTTATAATAATATTGGTAATCGAACGAAGCAAACATAAATTAGCTAGAAGTTAAAAATTATTTATGTCTTTTATTTAGCGTCGTTGCTAAGAAATCTTTAAATATTGTCGCGTCAAATCAATAATAGACCATATTATAATAAGAGACTTGAGACTTTGGGTATTTAAAGTTCACTTTTATGGTATTTTCGCAAATAACTTGTAAATGGTTTAAATAAAATTCAAATATTAGGAATAAATGTGTAAGTTTACAGGTGGTAACACTTATTCAAACATATATTACATACATATAGATGTGATATGCAATCATGTATTATTTGTGAGAAAAGTTTTGATAATGATGACGACAATGATGATGCTGTTGCTTACATCTCTTGCATACTATTCTTTACCAATAAAATATTGCACTAGACATAAATAGATATATCTACAAGCACACATATACATACACATTTAACTGTATATTACAGTGGCCACCGTGTGTACAAAAATAATATTTGTGAAAGTTTTTAAACAGGTTTATAAAGCAAATTTCCATACAATATTTGCTTTATAAACCTTATAAACCTGTTGTAAGTTTTATGAATAAGGGCATAAAAGTTTAATGAATTAAACGTAAAGTCAAACTTTAACATTAACGAAGTTATACAACGGCCGATTAAAATATTGTATGGTCAATATAACGAATGTTTAGGAAAATAAAACATATTTAAGCAATAAAAAACGGTTTAAATAATCATTGATCTCTAAAGAATTGTCAGTTATCCCTGATGAAAAAATAACTTAATTGTTGTTTTCACCACCAGAGGAAAAAACACATACAGAAACTAGTGATCCAGGAATAAAGTTATTACAGCATAAGCTAATCAGTTTATTTTGCGCTTATGCATTTGGTAGAACGGAAATTAAACCAATTCTTCTTGGAAAGGCACAGAAAACCAGCTCGTTGTGTAACAAAGTGTATTCTGTAAACTAATTTCATTCTAATAAAAGGTGGATATTTTTTATGCTAGAAGCATTTTTTATACCCTTCACCTTCATGAGAAGCGTATATATAAGTTTGTCATTCCGTTTGTAATTTCCACAATATAATTTTCCGACCCTATAAAGTATATATATTCTGGATCCTTATAGATAGCGGAGTCGATTAAGCCATGCCCGTCTGTCTGTCTGTCTGGATGTTGAAATCAGTTTTCTAAAGTCCCCAGAAATCTTCTGGATCCAAATCTTCAATAATTCTGTCAGACATGCTTTCGAGAAGTTTGCTATTTAAAATCAGCAAAACCCGTTAATAAATAACGGAGATATTAACAAAAATCCGAGACATCCTCTGAAAATTTCATCAAAAAAACCAAGTGTATTAATATTGTTACGAACAAATTCATCAACAGATGGCGTGTTTATCGACATAATTATGCATAATATAATTATGCATCCAGAACAAAGGTGAAGGGTATATACATAGGAATCGGCATATCCGAATATAGCACTTCTACTTGTTACAACTAAATCCCTCCCAACGAAGGCTTTATTAATACTTGAAAATACGTTAGTCACATAAAGATACAATTAGTAAAAAACTGTCAAAAAAATGGAAAAATTTGTCCCCCAATTTAAACCGCTTAAAGCTTATTAAATAGAAATAATATCAAAAATAATATCGTTCCTTCTGCTGTTATTTATTTTTTTGCAAAAAATCGAAATACATTTCTTAATTAGTCTCTTAACTTACTTACGTAAAAAAACGAACTTGAATAAAAATTTTGATTGGACCCACTGTGTGCTGGCAAAATGATAAATAATATAAATTACGAGTAGTATATGTGCTTGTGATTTTTTTGTGCGAAAATAAAAAACAAACAATTTCTTATCGAGAATCAACAGATATTTGTAAGTCAATTTGTTTATTTAATTATTAGAATTCTCTCTTATTATATTTCAAGTTGTAAATAAGTGAAAACTCTCTCTTAAATTTTCTTTTAAATTCCTTATATGTACAAAAGAAATTATGTGCGGTTCCGTATTGTCAGGAGTTTGTTTTAAGAAGTTAGACTTATTTAAGTTCTTAAATTAATTGAATAAATACCTGAATAAAAGTCTCATTTTAAAGGACAATAGGGTAATGTCATTTATGAATACCAGCGCTGCTTCTGCTGCGTTTTTCTTTCTTATTGTAGAACATTGTTTTTATTCAAATGGAATTACAGATAAACGTTGTCTCTAGTACTATTGCCAAATTGATTAATGAAATAAAATCATGCCATTTTTGAATACTGCTTATGTTTAGATCCAGCTCATATTCATGACGAGTCCTTTTTATTACAAATACAGTTCTGGTGGTTTTAATTAAGTTAGGAGTCTGTTGAAATAAGCTGAACAATTAATTGAAAACAAAAACGTGTTGTAAATAAACAATTTAAGTATTCAAATTATTTAAGAGAAACATTATTCATTGGTGAGTGAGTAACAAGTTGTTTATAGTAAAACTGTCTTACCGACACATTACTTGAATCTACGCATGCTTAGAAATCAACAAATAACACTGAATAAAATTTGTATAACGACAATAAGTCACACAAATAACATTACTATATATTTGCAAATATTTCTATACTTTTTATTGCCAATAATACCAAAATGTTGTATATTTTATTCATTTAAATAAGCACAATATGAAGTTGAATACGAAAATTCTGACTAAATCAAATTATTGCCAAGTAGTGCTGGCAAATTTCCATTACTAAATAATATTCAATACTTTTCATTTGGGTACTCAATACTACGCGATACTTTTAACGGATTTTTTGAAATTGTAACGCATAGTTTTTATATGCAAATTGAAGTAGTTCCTTCAAAAAAATAAAAATAGATCTTCAACTATTATTGGTTTTGTATGTCTTTTATTGTTAAATCAAAAATAAATGTAAAGCTAACTTTTAATTTAACGTTAACAACAACTTAAGAAATAATTAAAATAAATTCTTTGGAAAATTAATGTTTTGTTTTGATTAAATAATTGAAAAACTTGCTTAAAAATACAACTCAGAAAGTATCGAGTAACTACTTTTGAGTATTGAGTATCTAAAAAAAAGGCAAATACTCGATACTCGGTACCGATTACTAAATACTTTGCCAGCACTATTGCCAACTATACTGTTTCTTATTGCTAACAGCAAAAAACTATTTATAAAGATTTATGGAATAAAACTTTCATAAACCAGAATCAAATTCTATTAGAAAACTATACTTGTAAGAATTTTATTCTTACTTTTTTTTTTGTAAAAATTCCTAATTGAAATTGTACCTGCCTTTATTATAATTTCCCTCATTGTGTAAGTCACAGGATACGAATAGTATTTTGACAATATTTCACAGTTATTTATACATGTACTAAAACAAACCTACATATTTACTGGCACATCTACATTAAGCTTTCACTGTCAGAATCTTTTTAGGATTCAGTTTGTGTTTAACTTTCGATGTCGGTAGACGTGTCGTCCAATTGCATCGGAAAAAAAGGATATTGTACACGAAAATAAATAAAACGTTAAAAAGTAAAAATTGCGAAAATAAGACGAAGTCTATTTATTTAAAAAAAAAAAAGATATGACGGGTATTGATAAAAAAGAAAAAAATCGTAATAAGAAGTTATAAAAATTATTCCCAGAAAACAAACAATATTGTTACACATAAAAAAAATAATAATAAAAAATAAATCAACATAAAAGAAATAAATTTACAAACATATTTACTTTAAAAATAGTTGAGTAAATACAAACATATAAATAATAATAAAAAAAGAATATAAAAAATACACTGTATAAATTCGCACTAATGTTTAGTATCCTGGCTGCTTTAAAAGTGTATGCGTGCGTGAGTGTGTTTGTAAGTGTTTAGAATGAAATTTGGTGACAGAGGCCGTTTGTTTGCTTTTTGTTTTCTATATTGTTGTTGTTCTTGTTGTTACTGTCTACGTGCTGAGATTTAGATTAGCATTATGGTGGTGTTGTTCAGTTTGTTTTTGACGTCTATTTACTTTTTCAATACCCCAGAGTATTTATTTCGAAAGACAATCGATTATTAGTTTTTTCAAGTTTATCTTTTCATTTCCTCTTATTTATACATATGTTTTTTTTCTAGATGAATAGCATTTCATAAGTGTCGACTAGCGGACAAAATAATGTTTGGCACATAGGGATAATTAACAACTGATTATTGATTGTTGAAAAGAATGTTAGCCTATTTATAGTAAATTACATTTTTTGGTATTTAATAATTATATTTTGAGGTTTCAAAAAATTGATACCTTAGATTTAAAAATTATCTGCAGTATTCACAAAAAAATAAAGTAGGTTTGAAGTATGCTTTTATACAAAATTTTCTTAAAGTACATTTGAAGTCTACTTTAATTTTTTCTGAATAAGACTGGATGTATGTAAATATATGGCAAAAACTTAGGGTATGAATGTACAATATTTAACCTAAAACGAACATTTTAAAATATTTGCTCAGTTTTATCTAGGATTAGCTTTATTTGAGCAAACAAATAACACTTCTTAAAACTAATAAATTCTCTAAACACTAAAAAGTTCATAACTAATTTAAATAGCTCATTCTCACAAGATGATCAAAAACAGGGAAATTATTCACACGACACCTTGAAAATGTCTTCAATATTTTAATTTGTGAATATCCTAATGGCGATCTAATTCTTAAGCTTTTGTAGAATTTTCGTCAGCTGCAGTTATGTTTTTCCCATGAACCACGGTAGCGTATGAGTAATATTGACCGATTATTTCAAGTATAATCAAAATAAAAATGATAAGGATTTAAGAGCAGGATCTCCAAAAAATATTAAAAACACGGGATTCTAATGAACGAGTTATGAAAACCCCGAATTTCTATATTTATCGAATAATTAGGATTCAAGGATGAAATAAATGTTACTGTTTTAAACTTTTATTTTCTGTGTCTCTGGTTTGCAAAAGTTGTTTGAATTTGTTATTACTTCTTATTTCTTTACTGATTTATACTCAACCAAGTTCGACTATGATTAAGTTTTACTTTTTTACAAAAGAAAATAATGAACAATTACTTTCAATTCAGTAAACACATTAAAATTAAAATATTACTACAAGTTAGATATTTTAGAGAAAGTTGGATTTTTAGATTCCTGTTGTTTTTTTTTGTTTTTGTCATTAAATTTTGGCCATTTCTTTATATCTTCATTCTCTTGTTAATCAAATAATTCTTTATTAAATATTTTTATATCCACCGATTTGTTCGCTATTTGCCAGAGGAAGTCGGTTGGCAATGAAGAATTATGACTGAATTTTCACCTAATTATATTTGTTTAACTGAAACATAAAAAATTCGGCAAAACAGACAGAATCACTCGATTAGGAAGAAAAACAATTAAAATTTACCTTAGTAAGTCGACTTAATACAGATTGAATGGAATTCTTAAATGAGTAACATTATAATTTCTAACGATATTCATATTAAAAGAAAATAAGTTAGAGTGTTACATTTGGCTGTGCCGAATCTTAACTACCCTTCATATAAATATAATGAGAATTACAAAAACTACGCTGTTGTTAAGACCAAAATATCATTACTCAGTATTTTTTTCAGTTTTATCGTACATTTTATTATTATTTTATATATTGCTTGCTAGACAAGTTTATGACCAACATAATTTATTTAAAATGTTTGTTAATTTCATCTAATTTTAACCATTTAACAACATAATAATACCATTTCTTAAGGTACGGTCACATTTTGCAAATATTTACTCAAAAAGCGTAACCACTTGTTTTGGCACAAATTTGTTTGACGTTGTTTACTTTTACAAGTGTTTTGCAAGATCAAACAGCATCAAATAAATTAAAACTAAATATTTTGTTCTGCTTTGACCTAAATAAGAATTGTTTTTTTTTTAATAAATAAACGAGTTCAAAAATATGTTATTTAATGGTTACGTCTTTTTCGGCAAATATTTGCCAAGTGTGACACCGTATCTTTACCATTATTTACAAATGTAATGTAAAAATTTAGAATACTAAAACTAGGATCCACTTTTTTCCATATTCATCAGGTTAAGCCAAAGAGTACAAAAAAGGTTATAAGGTGAGGCCTTATCATCTCAAACCCAAGAGCTTTTAGGTGGACCAATTATAGATTGCTATCATCAAAATCTAGTATCCAGCAACGTGACTTGTATGTATTTGAGCTTTATGTGGGAAGAATTTTATCTCAATATGTAGTTTACAAAAGTTTAATTGTTGTTATAATAATACTCGAAAGTTTGGGAACTATTGCCAAATATGGACTGACAACTACAAACCCAAGTAGTATAATTGCCAAATGCCGATATTAGTATAATTCCTAAATTAAAGTTACTGCTCGGTACAAAATGTTGATTTGACATCGATATTTATTAGACTATTTTGTGGGTTTTTTGAAATGTTTTTATAACCAATTATAAAATTCGCTACAGACAATTTTATATATTTGAGGTATATTTAAGAGGGATATGAGTATTTAAGTAATTTTCGGAAGTGGACCTTATATGGAGGATATGGCAAAATATAGACCTAAATTCATTAAATACAACAGTTTAATATTTTTTACATGATCTGTGAAAAATTTTTGGTCGGTACCGTTTTTTATAACATATTTATTTACAATATATTTAAACAAAAACCAAAAACTGTTTAAAAATGTCGTGTGTTGATGGAGGTTATTACACATATTGGTTCATAACTCTGGTTCACCTAAACCGATTTTGATGGTTTTCAATACCAAACTGCTTAGGAGTATTTTTAACGGTTTTCTGTAAACTTTGCTGATTGTGGTTACATATTTTGGACGAGAGCGTGTTTTACACAGACAGACAGATCAAGAATATACCTACTCGTATATACATTGTAGGGTCTCAGGTTGATATTTCTCAGTATTACATACGGAATGATAAACTTATATACATATATGTACCCTCATGCACCATTTATGGTGGCGGAGGGTATAATAATGACAAAAATAGTAATTTAAATTTCCGATTAACCTTTGAAAATTACGAGTGTTACGAGTAATTCTAATTAACACACACTTTTTAGCGTGTACGAATGTTCCTAAATTTTTAATGTGTTGTGTTGTTTTCTGTTTTGACATTGATGTCCGTCAATTAGAATTTTTTGTCTTTGCAAGCAAACACATTTTTTAAAATATTCTTAAAAAATAATTTGTTTTGAATAAAACATATGTACATTGTACATACATACATAAAATATACTCGTACATACATATACAATATAGTTTAGAAGTCATTGAAGCATATGAATTAGTGGAAAATCTTTGAATTCATATATTTCTATCCTATTTAAAAATGTGAAATATTTATGTGCATATGTATCATATGTACTTAATTATTTACGTATGTATGTTTATATAGAAAGATTTATTAAAAAAAAAAACGATTGTTGTATTTGACTGTGCCACATCTTCTATACCCAACATCAATTTTAACGGACACGGATTGTGGGATATTTTGAATAAAAAAGTTATCAGTGATAAATTGCAGCTAAATTCAACAGTTCAATAAAATGCATCTAAAACTGCCTGTGCACTCTCAGACAACGTTCAAGGACCCTGCAAAAATCTGTGGAGTACGTGGTCCATTGTAGCTAAAAATGTAGTGACTACATCATGGTCCTATGTAATGCACTTGTGGACCATTTCATTTTCAAAGCAGAACTTCTTGTTACACGACAATTATTTGTGCTTTAGCGACCGTAATTGTTGTTTAAAAACATTTAATGTAGTTACAAGGAGTAGTTTTGGGACTAGTTCCGTGCTATGCAAAGCTGGATTATATGGTCCAGTCCTATGACATCTTAATGTAAAATGGACTAGTTTTTTTCAAACAAATGGATTAAGTTTGGAGTACTCCTGGTTCAGTGTGGAGTAGTCCATACATGCTTGTATGGAGTACTCGCGTTTTTTGCAGGGGAGGGCAGTACTAACAGTATTGCACATACATACATACATATGTATATATTGCTTATTACGCATTGTACGCGTTGCTTGTAATATTTCACTGCCAATATCTGACATAGAGAACTGAAATAAAGTCCAAATTGTTTCCAAATAAATCTAAATAGGCGTGTATTCATTTTATTATTGTTACTGCAAATTTGTATTATTACAAAGTTTTTATTTCATTTTATCATCGTCGATTAGACAATAATTGTGTAAATTTTTGTTCTATTTCGAATAAATTAAATTGACATTTGGATGTTTTTCAAACAGTACAGTATAGTTAGACTTTATTAATGTAATCATTATTAACATTATTTGTTTGAGGGTGTCAGTAACATTGATTCTAAGAAAATTTCTAAGCACTGGCACTTACTCACTAGTACGAGGTCACACCCACAATAATATTTCTTGTATTACTGTATTTATGTAGTTATAAACAGCGTGTATAATAGAGTTCTCTTGTTCCAAAGCTGTCAAATGCTGTCTGTTGCTGTTTTTATTATAATTGTTAATGGGTTGCTCATGTTGTTGTTGTTGTTGTTGTTGTTGTAGATGTATTGATGGTCTAAGTGCTCAGAATATTTTTCTATGATTGTCTACACATTGCATTGATTTACATTTAGTTTTAAAATAAAATTGATTATTAAATCAATCACAAAAAACACAAACAAATACACACATTAACAATCTCAAAAAAAAAAAACAAGTTCGAGTGCTATATTCGGCTGTGCCGAATCTTAAATACCCTCCACCTAAACGTATTAAGAATTACAAAAACTACACTGGTTATAGGACTAGAATATTCTTATTCTGTGTTTTCTATTCAGTCTTAGTGCAAATTTTATTAGTGTTTGATATATTGTTTGAAAGACAATTTTACGACCAACATAATTTATTTTAAACGTTTCAAAATTTTATTTAATTTTGACCATTTATAATTGATGTAATAACCGATTCTTACTGTAATTTACAGAGTTTGACAGATTTTCATAATAATCTTGATTGTAAATTAACAATTTATAAAATTAAAAGAACATTTTTCCATATTCACAACAAGTTAAGAAACAGAGTATAAAAAAGGATTATTTACATTTACATCTGAGGCTTGTTTGTTTGAATTTGATCTCAATAACATTATTTAAAAAAGATTTATGGGTGACATAGAAGAAATGGACTTATGGATTGATAGCTTGTAAATCCAGTATCCACTAATGTGATTTCTATGTATTTCAGGATTATATTGGTTTTTGTATGAGTTGTATGGTTGTTTAGTATGCTCGGAAGTGGACTTAATTCGGGAGCTATTGCCAATTATGGACTGACAGCTACAAAATGCAGTAGTTTAATTGCCCTATAACCGATACTAATATGATTTCTGGATTAAAATTTCTGATCCATATGTGGGGGATATTGGCAAATATATACCGATATTCTCAAAATCCAGCAGTTTGATTTAGGCATGTATGTAAATGATCCGTGTAAAATTTTGGATTAGTACCCTTATTTATAAGAGATTTGTGAGTATTAACGTGATTTTCGGAAGAGCGTTTTATATGGGGCATACGGTTAAAAATAGACCGAAATTCACAACATTTTGTGGATGATTTTTGTATATATGTAAATGATCTGTGCAACGTTTTGAGTCGGTACAGATATTTATACAATATATATAGGGATAAATGTCTTTTTCAGACGTGGTCGTTGTATGGGAGCTATGACCAATTCTGGGCCGACCACCATAAAATTTAGTACAACAATTTATTTGCCTATAAAGATTATTTATGCCAAATTTTAACCTTTTAACATTATTTATATCTGTTTTATACGTATTTAAGTGAATTTTGGAAGTGGACTTTATATGGGGGTTATGGTCAAACATGGACCGAACTAAAAAAAATTCGTCTTGCGATTTCTTTTTCAATAAAACTTATTTTTGCTGAAATTTGTCTTGATATTCCAATTTAATAGGCAAGATTTTTGTATGGGGGCTATGATAAATCATGGACCGATTCATACTATTTTCCGCATACTTTCTTCTTTTATCATAAAATCAACGTATACAAAATTTCATGGTATTATTTCAAAATATTGTAATAAAATGGACAAAAAATATCAAATTTTTATGGAGGTTGTCTTGGCTCATAACTCTTGTTGGCCTAAACCGATTTTGCTGATTTTCAATACTAAAGTTACTCGCAAAACAAGAAATATTTTTCTGGAAATTTCGTTTAGTTATGTCGTATAGTTTGGGCGTGAAAGTGTTTTACACAGACAGACAGATGGACATGGCTAAATCGACTTAGTATTTCATAAGGATCAAGAAAATATAAATAAATATTTAAGTTGGGTCTTAGATGAATATTAAAAAAGTTTCACACGGAATGACAAACGTAATATACCCTCATTCACCACTCTTGGTGGTGGAGGGTATAAAAACAAAGAAATACAAATACACAAACATATTCAGATAAACAAACGCACAGTTATGGAATAATAGTAAAAGTGTGTGTATGTAAAAAATAGCGATGGCAGCGGGAATCACAACAATGTTAATTAAATTAATAATCAACAACATTGTGATTAATACTCGTAATTCGCATAACTGAAGGGTTTATACTTCTAACAATATATTTGTTTTTCAATTACATGCTCTAATAGAATGTTTGATATTTTGATTTAAAAACTTAATTACTGTAATCTAAATGCTAAAGATAAAGCTTGAAGATAAAATAAAAAATACATGTTAAAAAAAAATAGTTTCCTTGCTTTTGATTATCTATATGTATATGTACATACTTATGTATATAAAAATGAAATGGTTCAGGTATGTAATGACATCACGTGAGAACGGTTCCCACTGTGACCGTGTAGTGTGTTTAATGGCCATAAATCAAGGAGGTTTCGGAGCTTCATGAAATTTTGCAAATATTTATTTTAAATTTTTTAAGAATTTTAATTTTTTTTTTACAAAAAAACGCCCACCTCCCATACAACTTAAATAGAAAATGTGGCATACTTAATAGAAATTTTCATAAAAGATTAATATTATAATTGTAGAATGAGCTCCTGAAAATATGAACTTAATCCGCCCACCTCCCATACAACTCCAATACAAAATGATTGTCAGTTTCACTCTATTTTATTTATTAACAATTTTTTCACATCTTCGTGATAATCTAATTTCTTAAGCTCCAATTTCGTTCTAAATTTAAATTTTTTCTATATAGCACACATGCAATGAAATTTTCGTATTTCTCGCTCCCAAATTAGCACCGGCTACGTGTACGAGTAGCAAAGAAAGAAAGAATCCGCAGTTGTTTTTGCACGCGTAAAATAACGCATAACGCATATTTTTTACTCTAATTTTTTGGTTTTTCATTCTTTTTGTGGCGGCGGGCAAATTGGGTTAGCTGAGACTCTCAGCTTTAATTTGGTATAGAACTCCATTCTTCGCATTGCTTCGCACACAACTAAAAGTCTAACGGAAAATCATAAATGTTTATTTTTTTGGCTCAAAATATATTGCTAAAGGAAATCTTTTTTTTTTTTTTAAATTTTAAATTTTTTTTTTTAATTTACATAATGCTTAATGAAGTAAATAAATACTTATAAGGTACATTCAGTGTATAGTTTATAAGTAACAAGCTTTTGAATATGACATAGAAAACAATCACATTTGATACTTGTTCACATACTTCAACTTTGCACTGCTCGGGAGAGAAAACCAATGGAGATATTTGCATGAAAATTTCCACACATGACCTTTAGATAGTTTTGTGCAATCATCAAAATCGGAGAGCTGGAGTGATTTGGCTGTTTTTTTTTTTATTCGATTTGAATTTCTCAGGAGATGGTGTGTAAAGAAAAAAAATTCAAAAATTCAAAAGTATGCTGTACAAATTTAGATATTTTATTTGCAAATAAATAAGAACAGGCAGGTTGTGAATACATCTTATTCTCTATATGTATATATAAAAAGTAAATGGCAGCACGTGAAAACGGCTGGAGCGATTTGGCTGATTTTGTTATTCAAAATTTTCAGGATATAGTTTGTAAAAAAAAAAATTAAAAAATTCCTGGTAAAACTTCCTTTTCACTTCTTATTTTTCTTAATAAGAGACATTTTTTTGCAGAAACTTGAAGAACTAACACCAAAGCCTCCTTTTCACTACTCAGTTGTTTCACTTAGGTTAGGTTAGGTTAGAAGGCCGGTGTGAGGTTGTCCCCACACCATCACCCAGAGACCAATACGGTCCATTGTGATGCCTTTCGAAAATGATTTGAGACACTTAGTGCGTTCCAAGAGCGAAACACAGAGCCCCTTCCCCTGTTGCGCAGCCAGGCCATATTCATTATGAATCCTTTGAGATCCCCGAGCTCACAACCAGAGACATCCCCTAATTCCCGTATGTATCTACTGCCTAGCCACCTCAACCTGCTAACTTGTAACCTGGTTCAATGGCACAGAATGTGCTCGATCGTCTCCAGTTCCTCTGGGTCCTCGCACTACCCGCACATGTCTGACAAGTCAGATCCCAGTATCCTTGCTATTCTACCTATTGTAAAATTTAATAATAAATACTCTAAAAATATTTTGGTTACTTCTGGTGTTCCTCAAGGCAGCCACCTTGGTCCAATTCTTTTCTCCTTGTTCATCAACGACTTTCCAAATGTTTTACATTTTTGGAACATTCTAATGTTAAAATATTTTTGAGCTTATCTAAATCTTTGGCTCATATATATCTCCAATCCGATCTCAACAATTTCTTTTTGTGGTGCAGTCTCAACTTAATGGAATTAAACTTAAAAAAATGTAAACTTATGCGGTTTTCAAGAAGTAATTGAAATTGTTGAAAATTTTCTTGATCTAGGAATTTTACTAGACAACAAATTAAACTTTGTTTCGCACATTACCATGATGATAAGTAAAGCCAGAGGTGTACTTGCATTTATAAAGCGATGGGCTAAGGAATTTGATGATCCCTATGTCACAAAACAACTTTACATTTCCTTAGTAAGCCCTATATTGGAATATGGCTCTATTTTCTGGGATCCTTATTATAATATTCATATTCAGCGTATAGAGTCTGTACAGAAACAATTTTTACTCTTTTGTTTACGTGGGTTACCTTGGAATCCTGATATTAACCTTCCATCATACATCGATAGACTTAAATGTTAATGTTCCTCAACGATTTTCACGCCATTTTAAGCCGCTGTATGTCAAACATGTTAGCACTAATTATGCTCAAGCTGGCCCATTAAGAAGATTATTTTGTGAATTTAACAATCTATATGAAATAATTGATTTTTCTATTTGAACAAATATAATTAAACATAAAATAGTTAGTTTATTAAATAATTAATCTTTTGTTATTAATTGTAATTTTCAATATACTTTTTTTAATAGTCTGTAAGGATTTAATCCATTGACTTAATACTAATAAAAAAAATACAATGGCCCGTGATAACGCCTATCATGGTTCTTACGCAGACCTTGCTCTCGCCTAGTAACGATTCCGAGTCGGACTTCCTAAGCGCCGGCCATATAGTCCTTAACACTCGGCAGTCCGTACGGTTTCCCCAGGCCCTATTTTTCTCGCTTAGAACCCATTCCCTGCTTCTCCCATAATAAAGACCTATAGGAGGCCTGACCGCCACCTGGCAATCAGGATCCTCCGAATCTGAGCCGAGTCTCGCCAACTCATCAGCCAGTTCATTCCCACTGATATTGGAATGACCCGGTACCCAGCACAGTCTCAGTACGTCTGAGATTTCTCCTAGAGCTCTCCTACAATCATCGACCAAACCGGAGGTCACATAACAGCCCCCTACTGCTCTAAGAGCCGCTTGGCTGTCCACATATATAGTGACCTCCAGACCTTTGTCAATGTTGTCTCTTATTAGTTCTACGGCCTTCAAGATCCCTAGAACCTCAGCTTGGAAAACACTTCAGTCGTCGGAAAGCCTATATGATCTTCTGATGTTAAGATCCTAGATGTAGACCCCCGCCCCTGTACCTCTCATCTTTGAGCCATCAGTAAATATAGCAAATCCTGTGTACAATCTGCTTTTATCTGACCAGCTCTCTCTAGGTGGCGTTATTACCTTCGGCATATGTCTTAAATCAACCCTAGTCCCCAAGTAATCCGTGGAGCCGGTTGTTCCCAGATGGAAGCCGTTAGCCCCAATCTCACCCAGTATCTCGACATGAGCCTGAGTGAGGTTACTTAACAGCCCCAACTCCCTAAGAAGGCTTCTGGCTGCCATTCCCATCACATACTGCTCAATCGGCAGGAGATGTAGAATAACATCCAGCGCCGCCTGAGGAGTGCTTCTCATGGCCCCTGTTATGCCGATCGAAGCACACCTCTGAGCCTTAAACAGAAAGTTCCTACGACTGGATAAGTAAGAATGGGTCTAACCACCGAAGTGTAGAGCCATCCAACAACTGACGGCCGTAGACCCCAACTCCTACCAATCGATGATCTGCAAGCATAGTAGTCATTGAGACCTCTCTTAAGCCTCTCCTGTGTGTTCCTCTTCCAGGACAGTTTACTGTCGAGGAATACTCCTAGATACTTGGCGCTGTCAGATAGCCCAAGTTCTACACCTCCTAGTATCGGTAGCCTAAAGGCTTCAACCTTATACCTACGCCTAAACTTTAGAAAGTACCTAATGAGTGCTATACTATGTGTTTGCTCTGTGATATAATTTAGTTGGTAATTTTTAATTCTATATGAATACAAATCATTAGTAAATACCGAGCGAAGCCGGGGCGGCCAGCTAGTTAGATATGAAGCTACTAAAACTCATATTTATGAGAATCATGGCCAAATTTTGAAATTGTTCGCAAAAAATATATTTTTTTTTTTTAATTTTAACATAGAATTTTTTATAAGTTAAATTATTACATAATTTATACATTCACCGAAATGGGTTTTTCTTTTTTCAGAATTTTAAATTTTGTTCCTTTGTGCAATAAATGAAAACCTGGGGGGTTATTGTGTATTTCGATTCGAAAAGAAAATTGTTGGCATTTGTATAATTTTTAAATTGTAATCGAAATACACAATAACCCTCCTGTGATTATTACTATATAAAGTATATTGTTTGACGATATTATAGATATTCGAAATAAGAATTGGATCTTTTAAACATAAAGCTAATAATAGATCGGTGTGAAAACTTGTTTGTGGGGATCGGTTTATAATTGCCAATAGCTTCTATATGATTGCCAATTCCGAATATAACTTTAACTTACTGGTTTTCTTTTAAAACTAATACCAAAAGAACAGTAAAAAAATTGGAATTAGATCTCAAACAAAGAAGATTCATCTACCAAATTCTTATAATTTTTTTAATTTTAATTTACGAAAAATAAAAATTTCATGAAACATATTTTCAAGTGTTGAAACAATTGATAATATTTTAGTAACAGAGATTATCAAACTACTGTCAGTATGGGAGTCAGAGATTCTGCGAATCCTTATTTGGCAACCTTTTAATAAAGAATATTACCAACTTATTTATTATTTAAATATTCATCATATCTCTTAACTATGAAACTCTTAATTTAGTCATGATTGAGATAAAGTCAATCATTGAACATATGATACCATAATACCATATTTAAAAAAACAAAACCACGACGTGAAATTCTATTGGGTTTTTGTAATTTATTAATCTATTAATTTAAATTTATAACTATTAAATTAAAAGAGAATATTTTCCTTTGTCACCAAACGATATCTTAGATTGGATTAATTTTTATACCCACTACCAACAAGATTCGAGGTATATTAAGATTGATACACATCGAAATATCGGTCGTTAAACCACTGGGTTCTTATAAGGTTTTTAATAGCTTCTAAGACGATCTAACCATGTCCGTTTGTTGAAGGCACGATAAAGCTTCAAAAAAAGTCTCAGAACAATGAATTTTTTTCCAAATATTCCTTGTTTCACCGAAATGTTTTGTATTAAAAATGGTCAAACTCAGTCTACTAGGATCCAAGTTACCAAAATTTCAGACAACTTCAGACTTAATTGTTTAGCGCATTTGATCATTAAGCATGAGTTGGTATTTGTAGTCCGGGTTCGATTCCCAGCCGCTGCCACTCAAACAACATCAGTTTCTGATTATTATTTGTTTTCTTTCTATCCATCATAACTAATATTTTTCACAGCGCCCTCCTTCGGTGGTATAGCATTCAAACGCCACCGAAGTAAAATAATTAAATCAAGCTTTAAAAATATTGCGCCTACTCACCACCAGAGGCGCTGCAATGCTGCACTACAACAAACTTAATGCGCAATTGCAGAGCTGTGATATAAAGCTTTCCTCAACTTTCACCAGCTTTACTTCTGCAATCTATCCCCTTTCCAAAGAAAGTAACGCAAATATATATAGGCATATTAATTACCTGAGTGATACTTCTCTTAAAACAAAAAAAAAAAAATTAAAGACAAATTTGTTTCAAATATGCATAGATCACACTACTCATATATAAGGCGGCGCAAAAGTAATCCTCCTATCAGAAAATGCCATAAATTTTGCGATTGGCCCCTAATATCAGTTCTGTTTTGCCATTTGTGTAGTAAACACATGCGAAATACATGTTAATAAACAATGTTACGCTACACTGCTCCTGAACGCGGAATATTGCTGACTATTTATTTGACCAATAATCGGTCGGTGACTTTGGCACAACGTGACTTGTATAAGTGTATATTTTTGAACATGCACAATTCTTTTTTGTGTCATAGATTCTTCAAAAATATTTTAAAAATATTATAATTCTGGCATACCAGCTAATATATTTGGTGCCATAAAATGACCAATAAAAAAATTGTATTGAGTCCAAGCTATGTATCTACATTAGCTATAGATTTTTACATTTGAAAAAAATTAATTTAAAAAAATGTGTGTTTCAATTTAAGATAGTAAGATATATCTAAAACAATCAAATTTGTTTAAACAATTGTTTAAAACTCGGTAAAAACTAGATAATAGATACGATTTTTATAATTAAGGACTCTTATATTTTTAGTTGACAAATAACCAATTTGTCCAACTTTTGTAATTGCTTTTCCAGCTTTTTATACTTTCTGGCAATATTTTCTTATTTTTGTATCGAAAATAGCTCACGTTAATTAAAATACGCAGTCAAAAATAAAAAAAGTTGCTGATTCTAAGTTAACGTTCGTAGGACCCAAAAATCATAAACTTAATGAAATTTTTTTGCTAATATTCTTGATTATTTGAAAACAATATTACGAACGCATACAAATTATTTGCAATTTAATTTGTTCTAGTAAAAACAAAATAAAAAAGAAAAATGTTTTTTGAATACTTTACCCAAATTATACTTCAATACTTGAAATAATACTTTTTTATAATTGTTCCCTTTACTTAATTTTTGTATTGAATAATTTTGTGCAACCACAGCCCATGTTAAATGAACATAGTACGTCCAATTATCTTAAGACGTAGAAAACTATGTATGTATCCTGAAATAAATATTTGCTGAGAAATTCATGTCACGATAGATACAAACATATACAAATGAAATGAACGTTTAATAATTAATTAATAAATATTTACAAGCACGTGAGAATTAATTTGTTTGATTTATTACCTTCGGTTAAAGTTGATGAAAATATAAAAAGTTGAAAAAAAAAAATAAAATACAGATAGAAGGGAGACTCTACCGCTTCATTTACTTATGACAAAAAGGGGTGTAAATTTCACACATTTAATTTTAATAAAATTGATATTTATATTTGAACTGTTGTGCACATTGTCTAATTTTTGGAATTTATATTGTTAGTAGTCAAAGTTTTAAGGTTTTTATCTACCAATATGATGGGGGTATATTAAGTTTGACATTGCGTTTATAAAAGTCTATATATTCTGAGTCTTTGTAAGACGATCTAGCCGTATCCACATCCTACTCTTGTAAAAAACGATATTGAGATAAAATTCAACTAAAATAAGCTTCAAAACTATAGAAATATATTTACCCATTTTCATACTATTTTCCTTAACTTGTGGTGAATGAGAAAAAAATGTTTAGCCAATCTGGTAATGTAAACCAATTATTAGTGTTGTAAATTGGTTCTTATAATAAACGGACAAACTTTGTAAATAGTGGTAATAATGAGTAAGAATTACATAAATTACATACAAAATTCAAATATTTGATATCAATGGTTAAAACACTTATAAAATTATCACTAAGCCTGAATAACATCAGTGTAGTCTTCTCATTATATTTAGGTGAACGGTATTTAAGATTCGGCACAGCCGAATGTAGCACTCTCACCTGTTTTATTTTAAAGTCCAGTTTTCTTTGGTAAAACTTAATTTTCACAATATTATATTTTGCAAAAGAAATGTTTGCTTCACTGCAAACATTTTCCGAATTATAAATTTTAAGTTCAAGTTCTGAATAAGAAAAGTGCAAAAGTATTTTTCTGTATAAAAGTGGACATTCAAAGAGTAAACCATTTGTACATTTAAAATTCTATATAAACCTTAAAATTTTTAATTTTTCATATTTATTTAGTTAAGCTCGATTTCATTAAATTTAATTTTCATTAAATTATTTTTACTGAAGGTAGGAATTGTGTGAAATCAAGCCTAACTAAATAAATATCAAAAATTAAAAATTAACAGTTCAAATAAAATAATAATTGTTCTTAAAAAACAGCTATGGCACAAACTTTAATGTTTGAAGTTGTACTTTAAGTGGTACACATAAAATGTCGACGAAAGTGGACAACAAACATAATAAACAAATGTATTCAGGTTTTCGAGACAAAGTCTTGACATGAATAAAAAAAAAACAACTGAAGAAAAGGAGGCAACATGTAAATAGAAATTAATAAATAAAAATGATAATTACAGCAAATATCGAACCACCAGGTAACACTGGTTAAAAGATTAATGTTTGTTTGTTGGCTAGCAGGCACCGCAGTGGTGCAGAGGGTTAGAACGCAAAGAATTCTGATGAGAGAAAGTGGTGTTTCTCGAAACATATGTAAATTCAACAACCCAGGTTCGAATCCCAGCCAAGAAAATTATCAATAAAAATTTTAATAATAAAAATTTTTCAAGTTGTGAAACAATTCCTACCTTCAGTAAAAATAATTTAATGAACTCGAGCTTAACTAAATAAATATGAAAAATTAAACCTTAAAATTTTACATTTCAAGTAACAAACTTTATTATCTAAAATATTCAACGGAAAACTTGTGTAAAGATTATAATTATAATTTGAGCATATAGTAAAAACTTAATAATACTCAATTTAATACAAAACTTGCACTCTTATCATTTTATATAAAGCTTTTAGCAGTTTTACCAGCTCATTAGCAATTTTAAACATGCAACATTAATCAATTATAATTGAGATAAGATAATTATCTTTGATTGGAAAATATGCACAACAAATATAGTGATAAAAATATTCAACTTATAATAAAAATTATTATGTGTATATATTGACCTTATGAAAGTCCTGTTTTCGTTTTTCGTAACTCAGTTGTTGAGATATAAAATTTAAAAGCCAATCTTAACAAACGACATTATTTAGAAACCTAATTTTTGTCTTATACGCAGAATCATAATCAAAAACCAATTCTCAAAAATAGGAAATTCATAATACGAGTATGTAACAACAGAACATTCAAAATATTATTTATATAAATTGTTGATGTTCACAAGAGCCATAGTGCAATAACGAAAATTCAAAACAAACCATATAATGTTAATCAACGCAATTTCAACATTAAATTAAACGCTTGTAAAAGTTGTGTAAAAATGTTTAAATTAAGCAAACAACAACTGTCATAACAACACCAACGACAACAACAATTCAGAACATGATTTTATGATTTAACATTTTTAAAACACATTTTTTAATAACAAAAACAACAATAAAGGTGTCACAATTTAATGTACTTTTTTATGAGATATTATCATCGTATTAAATATTACGTGCAGTGAAATGTAATGCATTCTTTCTCTCTCTCTCTCTCTCTCACTCTCTTCCCTAGCCAGCTGATTTCCTTTATAAATATAATACATGCATATGTGTATGTGTATGAATAGGCAAATATCCGTTTAAAAAACAAATATGTACATTCTTTTTGGTTAAAGTGGTGTTGCTGTAAATGTTTGTATTTAATAAATTGTATACTTTTAAACGTGCTCCTCGTAATGGCCATACTTGGCATTTTACAACAACTTAATTAAGTGTAATTAAATGATTTATATTGAAATGAATATTAATAAAGTCGGAAATGTGGCGTCGCTGCCAAAGTATTTCACTTCTACAAAATAATAATTAAGTATTTAACAAAAAACAATTAATGCTCGTCATATTTGTTACTCAACTTTTCTATAACAAGCGACATATTAAATAAAACCCATTAATCAATTATAATATTCAAAAAAAAATATTGAAAACAAATTGTGAAAACAAAAATTTTGCTTCAATTATTGAAAACAAGGAAATTGTGATAAACTGAAACGAAATAATAATTATCAAAATAAAAACTATTGTATAACAATTATCAAGGAGGGTATGATAAATTAGAAAATTCTGTAAAACTACAAATACAAAATTGATTGAACAAACCGACATCCATACGACTGTATTTAATATTTGAGTAAGTATTCGTATTGGTTATTTGTAATTATTTAGTTTTTTTTTTTGTTTTGTTTAAGCTGTAATGGCTTGTTGAAATTAACTTTAAACAATATCCATAATTATTTATTGGTGCTTTGGTGGATTTATTTATTGGTTGACTTTGTAGGACTTAATGAAATGAAGGCTAACGAATTATATTGAACTACATACTTCAACTGCTTAATAAAGTACCAATTATTTAAATATATTTAACTAGCTGACAAACAAAACAACAATTATATATACGTATGTTTATGTACATTGTACGCAAAAGTGTATCTTATATTTATTTTGTTCAACAAAAATTGTTTTTGAACGTTTCGAAATATAGACATACATAAATATTTGTGGTTTTTGATTTATAATGTCTTTTAGTTCCAAGAACATTGTATTTTTTTGGCCACATACATACACCTAATTCTGTTTCTATACGGTCTTTAATACACCCTCCACCACCAAGAGTTTGTCATTCCTTGTGTAACACTGAGAAATATTCACCTGAGACCCAACAAAGTATATATATTCTTGATCCTTATGAAATTCTAACTCGATTGAGCCATGTCCGTCTGTCCGTACGTGTAAAATTTCATGACAAGCGTTTAATTTAATGTTGAAATTGCGTTGATTAACATTATATGGTTTGTTTTGAATTTTCGTTATTGCACTATGGCTCTTGTGAACATCAACAATTTATATAAATAATATTTTGAATGTTCTGTTGTTACATACTCGTATTATGAATTTCCTATTTTTGAGAATTGGTTTTTGATTATGATTCTGCGTATAAGACAAAAATTATGTTTCTAAATAATGTCGTTTGTTAAGATTGGCTTTTAAATTTTATATATTATAAGGTCAATATATACACATAATAATTTTTATTATAAGTTGAATATTTTGATCACTATATTCGTTGTGCATATTTTCCAATCAAAGATAATTATCTTATCTCAATTATATTTTTTTTTTTTTTAACAAACACAAACTGCGAAGCTTTTTGGCTTGTCTGCAGAAAACACCCAGAGTCTTTGGCGGGAATCGAACCCGCAACCCTCTGACTGATAGTCCGGCACACTCTAGCCTAGTCTATCGGGGCACCCTAAATTGATTAATGTTGCATTTTTAAAATTGCTAATGAGCTGGTAAAACTGCTTAAAGCTAATTTTGTATACGTTGATGTTCTGATAAAAGAAAAAAGCTTGAGGAAAATAGTGAGAACTTATATATAAATGCCTATAAAATTAAAATATCAATACAAAATGCAGCAAAAATAAGTTTTATGCAAAAATAAATCGCATAACGAATTTTTTTTTTAGTTCGGTCCATGTTTGACCAAAGACCACTTCCAAAATTCACTTAAATACGTATAAAACTGGTATAAATAATGTTAACCGGTTAATATTTGATATAAATAATCCTTATAGGTAAATAAAACGTTTTACTAAATTTTATAGTGATCGGCCTATAATTGGTCATAGCTCCCATACAAGGAACACATCTAAAAAAGACATTTATCCCTATATATATTGTATAAATATCGGCACTGACTCAAAACTTTGCACAGATCATTTACATATATACAAAAATCATCCCATAAAATTTTGTGAATTTCGGTCTATTTTTAACCCCATGTAAAGTCCTCTTCCGAAATTCACTTAAATACTCATAAATATCTTATAAATAAGGGTTCAATCCAAAATTTTACAATTCAAATTTTGACTTTGAATTACACGAATCATTTACATATATGCCTAAATCACTCTCGAAATCCACGTTAATACTAGTATATATCTTAAATATACCGTTATTATGTTGAAATTCGACATGAAATATCCTCATATGCATGAAAATTACTGTTCCAAAATTTAAGAAGATTGGCATATAATTTGTCATAGCTGCCATATAAGAACAATTTCCAAAAAACAAAAATGTTTAATTAATATCGATATCGAACCAACTTTTATATGGATCAGCAATTTTAATCCAAAAATCATATTAGTATCGGTTATACGGCAATTAAACTACTGGAGTTTGTAGCTGTCAGTCATTAATTGGCAATAGCTCCCGAATTAAGTCCACTTCCGAGCATAATAACCAACCACACAACTCTTGTAAATAACGCTATTGAGATGAAATTCAACCATTATAATTCTAAAATACATAGAAATCACATTACTGGATACTGGATTTAGAAGCCATCGGTCCATAATTGATCGACTTCTTCTATGTTACCCATAAATCTTTTGTAAATAATATTATTGAGATCAAATTCATGTTTATACTCTGTTTCTTAACTTGTTGTGAATATGGAAAAATGTTCTTTTAATTTTATAAATTGTTAAATTATAATCAAGATTATTATGAAAATCAAACAAACTCTGTAAATTACAGTAATAATCGGTAATTCCATCAATTATGAATGGTCGAAATTAGATAAAATTTCAAAATATTTAACATAAATTATGACTGAATAGAAAACACAGAATAAGAATATTCTAGTCCTATACCAGTGTAGGTTTTCTGTTTCTTAGTACGTTTAGGTGGAGGGTATTTAAGATTCGGCACAGCCGAATATAGCACTCTAAGTTGTTTTTATTAGGTACTCATTCCTTACTGATTGTATTAGGTTTCTATTTGGTCATGTGCAAATTAGCTTATTGAATTTGTTAATAAGAATATCTTCTTGGTTGTACAGCTGGCTTGTTCTTTCATGAAAGCATACAAATGAACACAAAGACAATTTTTTATGAATTTTTAGTTTTTGTACTGTTATAATTGTTTGCGTGTTTGTACAAGTGTTGCGGCGAACAACTTTTAGTTGAAAGTGAACAAGGGACAAGTAAAGAAGTGGAAAGAGAAAATAAAATTATTTTTCAGAAAAAACAAAAAAAAAAATTATATTTAAGTAAAAAATTGCATTATTGACAGTAGATGTGGTTTAAATAATTAAATCAAATTATTTTTTTAATTTATTGAAAAGTGTTACATTTGAATGTATGTCAACAAAAAAAAAAGACAAAAAAAAACATAAACAATCACCCTTATCGTGAATAAAAATTCCCCATGAAATTTGTTCCCTTTTATTTTTTTAACATCGAATTTTAATAGGAAAATGTGAAAAGGGAACAAATTTCATGTGGAATTTTTATTCACAATAGGGGTGAATAATATTTTGAATAATGGGAAATCACAAAAGCTTAACTGAAAATATAGACATTTTTCCAATTTATAAATCCTGGGAACTATGTGATGAAACGTGTGACATTCTTTTAAGTTTTGGAATTACATCAACAACCATGTTAAAAAATTGTAAAATGACAACATGGAGAAGAAATATTGTTCGTGCAAAATAATTTTCATAAAAAAAGTATTTTAATTTAGGCATCTTTTTAGAACCTACCGTTCATATGTGAAATAGAAACTTTATCGGCAAATAGTCGGATATTGGATTGGTTGGAAAAAATTTCTGAGAAACTCAGCTATTCATGATATATTGACTTCCGACTCAGAACACAAACGTCAGGAGACAATTCTACATTGGTTCTAGCCTTACAAACCTCATTAGAAATACCGTGAAAGGACAGCTAGTACTAACTTTTAATGAAAAAAATAATTATCTTGACTCAAAGTGCACTGTATTATTGAGAAGTATGTTGGCGCAAGATCCAAATTAACATACGAAGAAATGCAGCAATGGTCTTATGCTACCTGGTATGTATTTCCTAAAGATGTACATACATACATATATGTACATATTTTTATTAACAATTTTTGTTATTGTAGGAAACATACCTTTTGCAACGGAAAAACAGGAAGAAAAATCCAACAGGAAATTATTTTCTCGTTGAATTAATGTTGAAAAAGAAAAATTCGATGACTATAGTGGCAGGACTGCGGAGGAAACTTTTAAAGATTTTGATATATAAAATTTCTTAAAGCAATATACATATGTATGTATGTACATCTTTAAACATCTATCTCTCTCTCTCAAAGATAAATATTTCGAGCACAAAAATCTCTGATTTTATCGTGTTTTGTGATGGCCTAAAGTGGAAGTGTCCGTCTTACATAAAATGTATTGATATTATTATAAAGTTATCCTACGACAATATAAAAATAGTTGGTAAGAAATCTATAAACCAGAACTTTTCTCAAAGATTTCAATCTTATTCGATCGGCAATAAAACCGAAACATTTCACGTCATTGACTTGATCGATTTGGACGGTCCGCCTATCCATTTTTACGTACTGAAAAATGGACTTTTACTTTCTAAGTAAATATATTTTATTATATTTTTAAAATATACTGTTAATAATACCTAATTTTTATTCCTAAGTTTCTAAGTAAACATATGAATAAGTAAATATATGAATATAAATTCAATTATAATATCAAACAAGATCAAGAAGTATTATTTAAATAAACACAGAGATAGCCTTACAGAATCAAAAAGAAAATCTTTAAACAAAAAAACAAGTAGAAAGTATAGTCGGTCATGCCCGACCATATAATACCCTACACCCAATATATCCGATCTCCAAAAATTTAGTGCCATGACTTTCGTGAATATAAATATTATGTGTGTTAAACTTTATCTCGATATAAATACGTTTTAAAGATTTATGGAGGTTAAAGTGAATTAGGAAGAGGGTCTTATATGGGAGTTTTGACTATTTATGAACAGACTATTATAAAATTAGGTGTCATCCTATTTGTACATATGAAACTCATTTTTGTTAAATTTCCCGAATTGTAATCGAGTAAGGTAATTAAGCATTTTCAAAGAATTGGTTACCAATTGCATTGCCTAATCGATTCTTTTTGCAAGGCATGAGACTAAAGTAAGTTGTTCTTTGAAATCGATTATAATTTTACATATGTAAGTAATTCCAGTTGCTTTACAAAGAATTAGTTTTATTTTTATTTTAAGAACTAGTTTTTTCATAAAAAATGTAATGTATTCCCTTCAATGTTATAAGAACCAATTCTAAATAAAATATAAGAACTATTTCTTTTTTCCTCAATTAAAACTACTTCCCGCTAAATAAAAATAATTAATTATTTTAATAATAAAAAAAAAAAACAAAAAAACATATTTATTTAATTCAGTGTAAATACATTTACAATAAGTACATATTTAAGTAAATTGATTTCGATTTTTATGTAATTAATCAATAAATACTAATGATAATGAAAAACATTATTTTTAATATAAAAAAAAGAAATTAATTACTTATATACATAAATAAATATATGCAAGAAATTGAGGGTTAAATTAATTTGAGGAATCACTTTCATGTTCCATTTTTTTGCGTTTTAAACATTCAAATTTAAAATGTTTATTTTTTGCTGCTTTAACGGCTTTACGAAGTTCAGTATAAAATTCTATTTCAGTACCACCCTTGGATGATGATGCCACTGGAAATAAAAATTATTTTATAAATTTTTTATATAATAAAATGTTAATCTAGAAACTACTTACGAAATAAAATATAAATTTGAAATAATCTTCTGCAACAAGAAACAGTGGGATGGTATTCCTGGACCCATAACTTAAGCTTTGCTTTTATGCTTAATTTTGTTGTTTTGTCTACCTCACTAGAACTATTAATAAAATCTTCACTTTCATTTATTCTATTTGTTGTTTTTTTTTTTTACCGGCAAATTGAATAATTTTTTTAATTTTTCTTTTTCTTTTTTTAATATTTTTATAAAATTGAGACTTACTTATCACTTACTTACTTACTATTATATTTTAAATAAGTATCACTATTTCACAAATTTTTTACAATTAACAACACAAAAACTGTATACACTGCTTTCGTCTGCACACATCAAAGAACTATTTGTTTTTGATCGTAACACAACTTAAAGCTAAGTTTAGACGATATGTTGAATCAGCATATATATGCTGACAGCCATATGATTAAAATTAGCAGCAAATTCCTATGGCATATGTTAGACGTTTACACGATATGTTGAAAGTAGCAAATTTTTTGATGTCAGCATATGCCAGCAAATAAAATGTCAACATAAGAGTTAGCATACGATTTTTGTGTTTATATGATATGTTGAATTGTATGTGGTGCTACATATGCTGAGTCATATAAACATTTGTTTGTGAAATTATTCAGTTCGACAACATTTTTTAATTATTATTCAATTTCTGTATTTTATGTGTAATTTTTGAAATAAAATTAAATAATAAAAATAATATCAATAAAAAAACATAAATGATGACGTGGGAGGAAATTGCTATTGCTTGTACAGTGCTGATTTTAGATGACAATGAAGCGGAATTAAAAGCAAAAAGACGCAGAGTTTGGCAAAAGAAATGGGTAGAACGACGAGAGGAAGAAAGTTATTGTATAAAATTTACAAGGAATTGGTATAAAAAATAGAGCATATTTTATTGTAAAAAACAGCAATAATAATAAATAATAAAATATTGCAGAACTTACCAACAAAATCGACATAAATTATACACTAAATATGCAAATAATGCACGAAAACATTTATAATAATTTATTGTTTATTTCCAGAGACCTGTGTCGATTAATTTGAACAATAACGCCGGCCAGTATATTGCGTTTTGTGTTCTTGTGTGTGTATGTTTGTATGTTTGTAGGTACATATGCAACAAGAAGTGTATTTACATAAAAAAAAACTATCGGCGACTGGGCTTAAAGGTTGTGATACACTATCCTACACAATCGTACGATCCATTCACTGGAAAATCTGACCGATTTCTATCACACTCAAACAAACAAAATCGCACAAAGTATGTCATAGGTGCCACAGTACACGGAAAAGAGGCGAAAACATATGTTTTTGTTAATGTAAACAAATGCAGTGGGAATACTATATAAACAATTAAAAAATTTTAAACGTCTGTTCTTTAGATTATAATTTGTGATTTAAATCAATGAAGCCGACATTGTTGTTTTCTTATCAGCTTTATTAGAAAATACAACTCTGATCGCATAGACACTATCGCATATGCATATGAATTTGCCATATGCTGAAAAGCTTGCATACGCTTTTCAACAAATAACATATCTGTCAACATACGCACGAAAATTTGTCAAACACTAATAATATGCTGTTTACACGATATGCTAAAATTACCAACATACGTTTGTTGGCATTGATAAAAAAGTGTTAACAAATGTTGTTAAACATACATGTTTTTACGGGTTAGAGGGATAGGATCAAAGGGGAGAATTTAGTAAATAACAACTCCGAGGAATTTTCATAAACGTTATAAATTCTATGTATTTATTGAACTTCTTTATGTATTAATTTATTTATTCAATTATTATATACATGGGTTTTAGGGTAAGTATATAGGTAAAGTATATAGGGTAATTAGATATATTTTTCAATTCTAAATTTAAGGGTTTAAGTTAATTTATATTATTATTTTAAATAAATTCTATATTATAAATAAGTATATTTTTTAACTCTTCACTTGCTTCACTTGTGCTTTTGTTAAGGGTTTATTTGGATGTGTTGTGTTGTTATTTTTATGTTTATGGTTTTTCTTATACATATAATGAAACTGAAGTTGGCTGCAGTTGGGGGTGTGGATCATGATTCACATCAGGTATGGGGATGTTTTTATTGTTCACTGAGGTGAACAATACGTATGCTGAAAAAATTTTGCGTTTACACGATATGTAAGCACTTGTAACAAATTTTTCAGCATAAATATGCTGATTCAACATATCGTCTATACTTAGCTTAAGAAGTACACATTCTTCTTGTGTTATGATCAAACACAAAAAGGTCCGTTAAAAATATTCTCACATGGTAACATGCACTATTTTGTTTGTGCTAAAACAAGACATTAAATAACATAACACAATTTTATTTTTTTTTATTTATTATTAGATTCCAACTTGAATTCTGTTTTGTAAAAACATATGTAACCGAGTATATTGAAACGCAGCTATTTTCAGATTATCCCAGAGCTTCACTTTTTGCTTAAAAGAAAGGGAGTGAGAACAAAATTAAGTTAAATTCTGTATTATTTCGACTATGCATTACATAAGCAAGAATTATACATTAAATAAAACAATACAGATTTGTTTTCAAATTTAATTATTGATTCTTTTTGTATTAAAATGTAATCGAATTGAGCATAACTCAACTTATTTCAAATTGCCGTAAGACTAGTCTGCTAGTTAAGAAGTTCTACTTTATATTTTGATATATACAGAATTAATGTAGAAATTAGATAAATATTTTTGTTAAGTAAGTAGTTCCATTTTTAGTAAAAATAATTAAAATAGTAATCCAGAATATATATTCTAAAATTTCTTTAAAAATAATCACGCATGATGTAATTTGTTTTTTGGAATATATTCCGTTTGAAACTAGCTAGAACGACGTATGGAATTAATTAGATATTGAACTTATAAACACATTCTTTTATTTGACTTTAAAAACTAATTATATAAATGGTTATTTCTTTCGTTGTTTATTGCAATGCATTTGGCAATGCAGAAAGATTATTTGGTAACCAAAAATGTAATGCATTGAATGGCAACGAGTTCTAAATGTAATGTTCCATTTTTTGCTGGGGACTAGTATGCGGGCTAGGTAAAATAATGGACCTATTTCCACCAGTTTCAATCCCATCCATCGTTGGACCGAAAAAATATTACGTACCAAATGTTATCGAAATATCTTCAAAATTGCGACCTGTACTCGCGCACAAGCTTTACATGGACAGCCAGCCAGCTAGACGGACGGACGGACATCGTTAAATCGGCTCAGAAAGTGATTCTGAGCTGATCGGTATACTTTAAGGTGGGTGTTGGACCAATATTTATGGGCGTTACAAGCATCAGCACAAATCCAATATACCCTCCCCACTATTTGGTGTAGGGTATAAACACGTTTTTTCAGCAGTGGTAGTTATCGGCAAAGCATGTTCAGTTGGAATCGATATAATCAATTCCAAACTAGGATGATATTAGTCTTAGGGAATAGTAATAGGAGTAGAACGTTTTATGAAGCAATCGTCTATATCATTTACAAAAATAAGGCAACCGCTATTATAACTCCACCACCTCCATAATTACCTCGATCACAACGAAAAATGTTGTATTTGTTGCAAAGGATTTCTCTATTAAGATATTTATCGTTAAGCCGTGTTTTAAGTAAACGCAATCATATGATAAAGGTTAAAACTTTCTAAATATAATTTCGATTTTGTATGAAAATTTTGTCTTAATGCACACTTCAAGCCTTCTTTATTTTTTATAAATGCGGCAGTAAATAAGTAAACACAAAAATAAAATTAAAATGCATCTGGGTAAAATCAATAAAGAGCTGGTACTTTTTGTTGGTACTTTTTTGAAATTTGAATTTTTAACGCAAAATAAAAATAATAAAAGATATTCCCTAATTTGACCACCAACACAAGTGCTGAATGAGGGTATACTCGTATATAAGTTTGTCATTCCGTATTTTTCACTACACAGAAAAAAATAAAAATGAGTTTCAATTAAAATATTTGTGGAATCAATTAAAAATTTAATTGAAATCGGACCAGTAAACAAAATGATAGTATCAATTAAAAAAAAATGTGAGATTTAATTGAAAATATCAGAAAAAGTAATTGAATCAATTAAAATTTTAATTGAAAATTATTTTAAAATCAATTAAAGGTTTAATTGAAAAAAAACATGATTTTTTTTCTGTGTAATACTAATATTAATATTTCGTTTGTATAATTTTTTTTTATATGAAAACTTAAGCTCTCTCTACTGCTCATTATTAGCATTAACTCTCAGTATTTAACACATGACAAACAGATTTGCAAAGTAGTACAAGTATTCAGTATGTTCAGTATGTAACATTACAAATGAAAATATTTAAGGCAAATACATATGTATGTATTTGATGTTTTAATCCGACTTGAGGTCAAATTCAATAAACAAAATTTGAATTATATTTATCTGTTTAAAGTACATATGTACATAATTAAAAGAGGTGTTTAAAAATTTAAATTATTAAAAAATATTTATGGGTTATAAGCACAAGTCGGATTAAGACAACAATAGATTAAAATTTTACTTTTATTTGTAACTATATGTATGTACACTGAAGTAGATACATATCGCATCCTAATTACAAAAGTGGCACAACTGAAAATTTTCCAAAATTTTCTTTTTTCCATAAATTAATTCAGAGTGCACATCTCTAACTACTGCAAAAATTTCTTTCACATCACTATCTTCTTTAACTGGAAAAATACAAATTTGTCTATTTTTATGTTAAGTGTGTTGCTTGTGTACGATGAACTTTTTTTGTCTCTCCTGAAAATTTTAGTATTTTGAGTTGTGCCACTTTTGTAATTAGGGTGCGATATATATGTTTGTGTTTTTAATAAGCAAGTTCAAAAGGCAAATGTCATATGGTTTTAATGATGAATCTTAAATACCATCCACCTAAATATAATGAGAAATACAAAATCTACACTGGTTACAAGACGAGAATATCCTTATTCAGTGTTTTTTTTTTTCAACTAATAGCTTAGCATTTTATTTATTGTTTGAAAGACAATTTTACGAACAACATAATTCATTTCATCTAATTTTAACCATTTATAATTGATGTAATTACCAATTCTTACCATAATTTATAGAGTTTGTATCATATTCATAACAAACTTGAGTGTAATTTAACAATTTATAAAATTAAAAATACATTTTTCCATATTCACCACAAGTTTAGCACCAGGGTATAAAAAAAAGGGTAAGGTTAGCCTCACCCTCTTTTGGTTGAATTTAATCTCAAAACCTTTATTTACAAGAGATATGGTATAGTAGACGCAATCCTCTAAATCCAGTATCTAGTAATGTGATCTGTTTGAAATTCATCTCAATAACGTTATTAACAAGAGTTGTATGCTTGTTTGTTATACCCGTATACCCGGAAGTGGACTCTATTGCGGAGCTATTGCCAAATATGGACTGGACTGACAGCTACAAAATTCAGTAGCATAATTGCCGATAATAACCCATATTCGTATGCTTTCTGGATTACAATTTCTGATCTGTATAAAATGTTGTTTTTCGGAAGTGGTACGTATATCTGAGAAATTACAAAACATGAGCCGATATTCTTAAATTTCGGAACTGAAAATTTATATTCTATTTCTATAGTAGATTTAAGATACATATTATTATAACGTGAATTTCGGTAGTAGAACTTATATGGGGGCAGTTTGATTTTGGCATATATGTATGTATGGTCAAATATAGACCAAAATTCACAAATTTTTGTAGTATGATTTTTGTGTATATTAAAGTGTAAAGTTTTAAGTCAATACCGATATTTATAAGATAAATATAAAGACAAGTGACTTTTTCGGATGTGGTTCTTATATGGGAAAAAATTAGTACAACAATCTATTGTATATCTATAAGAATTATTTGTGTCGAATTTTAACCTGGTAACTATATTTGTACCAGATTTATGAGTTTTTAATTGAATTTTAGATCTGGATCCCGTGTCTATGGTCAAACGTGGACCGAACAAAAAAAATCGTTTTACGATTTCTTTTTACACGACACTTATTTTTGTTGGAATTTGTATTAATATTCCAATTTTATAGGCATTTATGTATCATTGAGTCATAATTTGGGAAGATATTTGTATGGGGGCTATGAGAAATCATGGACCGATTCATACTATTTTTCTCACACTTTCTTTTTTTATCATAAAAATAACGTGTCATGGCAATATCTGCAATACATTTAAAAAAAATTGTAGGAATATATAAACGGATTTTTGTGAACTCTGGTGCTTTTGGTGGTCTTTTAGACGTGCGAGTGTTTTAAATAGACAGACGGACATAGCTAAATCGACTTAGAATTTCGTAGGGATCAAGAATATATCGTTACTTTACTTTACAAAAAAACCTTAAGTTTTGAAGTTACAGTAATTTTTTAAACGCAGTTTTTTATTATATTCTCTAAGGAATTTAATGCTATAATGATTTTTTTTTAATTAAGATATTTTTATTAAATTATATTAGATAGGGCTTTTAGTGATTCAATATATTGAAAGTTTTTGCGAGTTAGGGCTTTTCGTTATAAGTTAAAAAAGTAATATTTTTCGTTAAAAACAGGATTTTATTAATTGAAAACAATAAATAGGTATAATATGTAAGTATAAAGGAGAAATGTACACAGAAAAAAAATATCATATTTTTTTTTCAATTAAACCTTTAATTGATTTTAAAATAATTTTCAATTAAAATTTTAATTGATTCAATTACTTTTTCTGATATTTTCAATTAAATCTCACATTTTTTTTAATTGATACTATCATTTTGTTTACAGGTCCGATTTCAATTAAATTTTTAATTGATTCCACAAATATTTTAATTGAAACTCATTTTTATTTTTTTCTGTGTATATTGTTATACAGATAATATTTACAAGCTGTAAAGTATCATAAAAACTATGACAATCGAAAAGGAATAAACTTTTTTAGATATTGTAAGTGTTCCTTTTTTTTTGTATATTTATTGGAATTCTTTCTTTATACAAGGTGGCGCAAAAGTTATCCTCCTATCAGAAAATGCTATAAATTTTACGATTGGCCCCTAATATCAGTTCTGTTTTGACAAACAAATGCGAAATACACGTTAATAAACAATGTTACGCTACACTGCTCCAGAACGCGGAATATTGCTGACTATTTATTTGACCAATAATCGGTCGGTGACTTTGGCACTACGTGAATTTCGTCGCAGATTTCCTGGCCGTCCAACGCAAAACACGAGATGCTGCCAGGAGTGGCAGACCCCGGAGTAGCCGTTCTGCAGAGAATATTGCTGCTGTAGCCGAGGATGTCATGGAAGCGCAGTCGACAATGGTGAGCGCTACAGAGCAATGATCAACGAGTTCTTTTTGCTGCAACTTGATGAATTGTGCTTGGAAAACATGTGGTTCCAACAGGACGGTTCAACGGCACACACTGCAAGTAACACAACCGATATGCTGAAGGATGCATTTCCCGGGCGCCTAATCTCCCGTTTTGGCGATTTGAACTGGCCAGCAAGATCACCTGATTTGACCGCTCCAGACTTCTTTTTGTGGGGCTTTTTGAAGTCGTGAGTTTATGTCAACAAGCCTCAGACTCTTGCAGCTCTTAAAGACAATATCCGTCAAGAATGTGAGGACCTATCGCCGGAAGTTTTGGGCAAAGTGATAGAAAATGCCATAAAAAGAGCTCAAATGACAATCAAATGTGACGGCGGCCATTTACATGACATCATATTCTCGACTTGATGTAAAAAAAATTAAAAGACCAAATAAAAATAATCCACAGGAAGAATCAAAGTTTTTCATTTTTTTTTTTTTAATTACAGCCAAAAAACATCGCAAGTTTACTTTTGCGCCACACGTTATAAACACGTCGGAGTAATGTCCTTATCGCACTTCCTGGACTTATAAGGAAGTACTTCATATTCCGCATTGATGTTCGTTTTGTAATATAATAATCTAGGCGAATGATAACCTAGGGCCCGCAACATATTCACAGTTGGATCTCCATGGTTTCTTCCTATATTTAAACAGAAAATATTTTCTTATACATTTTATTTACATTATGTACTTTAATACATTTAATACCTGGCCGAATAGATGTATATAGCTTTGGAATACTTTCGTAATCCAAAAAATAATTGTAACTTAATTGTTTGGCTTTCAAAGGAAACGGATCCGTTCGTGCCTCTCTAATGAGGTCTACAAATTGAGAAGGCAAGTTGATTTGTATTTTATGTATCTTTCGTTCTATTAGCGAATGAGTTGCATTACACTCCATCTGTGGATGGCCGCTTATCAAATATTTTTGCTCAATTGTTATACTAGTTTTTTCGCAGAATGCTAATAATGCGTTTGATAATTTAACGTTTCTATATTGCTTAAAACATCCATCTGAATAAAGAATTATGTGGTGCATATAAGGTGTACCAGCGAGGAAATTTTCCTAATGCTTAGTGATGCACGTTGCAAAAACTGAAACCAAGAGATTCCCATTTGTTTCGTCCCATATATAATTGTGGGATTCATGTGTAACAACATTGTAAATGGTAAAATTATGTATTTGCAATTTCATTTTATATTAGGAAGCACTAGCGTTTAGTTGGGGTACTAATTATATCTACTTTTTATTTATTTAATGGACGCAGTGATAGCGCACTATCATCGAGTGGTCCTACACAGGAACCACCACCCCGGGACCGCTCCTGCATTACTTCGAGGTGGAGTTCGTTTACTGCTAAGCAGTTGTCATCCTTGTCCTAATCCCCCGTCCAACATACATTTGTATAAGATTAGGGGTTCGGCACATGTGTTTGTTTGCATTTAGATTTCTCCATCATTATCTCCTGCATGAAATAGGAGTATTTGCACCATTTCTGCTTTTTGACTAAAATTGAGTTAACCAATTGCTTCATGGTCGTATTCTCAAAAATGGCCTGTAATACGTTTCGCCTGTTGTTCCAGAAGTTACACTTTATGAGTGTAGGCTCAACGTTATCCTCGCATTCATTGAACATTTCGCATATTGCTGTTTGTTTTTATGGAATCTTTGTAAGTAGCTACCAAAGTTACCATGTCCGCTAAAAATCTGAGTCAGATAAAAGTTTAGTTCTCCATGCGTTCGGTTTATCCATGTTTTAGCATTGGGAAAATGAATGTGAGTCCATCTTCCTTTTGCTGATTCATCCCATAGTGGTTGCCACGTTTGAAGTAACCTTTCTCTTGCAGCTTTTTTTATACGGTATTTTTCGCTCATATGGTTATGTGTAATAGACAACCGTTCATCATATATTTCCTTTCTTTCGTTTAATTGTGAGTCAATCGATGGCACACCAGCAAAAACAGAACAGGAGCAATAGATATTGTGCGGTATGCAGATGTTGTTCGTAGTACTTTTTCTAGTACGTTTTTAAGCTTTTTATTATTTGAGACAGCCGTACTGAACACAGGCTCTGCATATAGTACTTGCCAGTACGCTACTGGAGCTATAAGTCTACTTGCTCTCTATTCAGTTCGTAGTCTTCTTGAGATAAGTTTTTAGCTTTATATGAAACGCAAACATCGCACTCGTCTTTTTTAGCTTGAATGAAGCTATATTCAGATATTTAAAAACCTCTGAAAAAATAAGATATGATAATTTTATATAGAATGCAATTTGGATAAAGAAAACCATCCGAATTGCATTCTTCTGAATAGATCCTGTAAACCTCCTGATAGGATGTAAAACTGGTATATAAATAAAGCTTTTTAGTCCTCTTTCTACAATAGTGAGATTCCATTTTCGGGAGCATATCTAGCCATTTACGAAAACAGTTTCGTTTTTCTTTATTTCGAATGCCAGTAGCTGAGTTTTGTTTAACTTGTTTGTGCAGGCCTAAAACTTTTTCGGAACTTCCGGTATACAAATACCATGATTTCCGCATTTGTTAATCTAGTTACGGACCATTTTCTCCTTCAATCCCAATGTTGAATGGAACATGTTGCGACATACTTGCAAACGCTTGGAATTAATTCTCAAAAAATATGATATTGATTTGGTTCGTGTTGAATTTTGAGAACACTTTTTTATCTGAGAAACTTACAAGGCCGGTGACATACAAACGCTTCTGGTCCGAAGTCATCTGACAAAACAGATTAAATATTTCTTTCCGTACGCACTCCGTGAATTTTGGACAGTGTCTTAACGTACTTTTTGCATAGACGCAGGACGAACAAGGTTCTCTCATTTGTCTTTCAGGCGAAAGTTAAATGCGAGAAGAGTACAAATTGGTAATCTGTTTGTTGCAATTCCAAGTATTGGGGCCAATATTTTATATTTTAATTATTGGAAAGACTTGATTGGTAAAATTTTTTTCGAAATACAAAACCACCATAGTGGGAGTGTATTTTAAGATTGTGCTGATATTTGTAAAGCCTAAAAATATTAGTCAAACACCCACCTTATAGTACCAACTTAGAATCATAAATAAATCTCTTAAAATTTCGTCAAATAAATGACAAATCATTTTGTACCGATGATATCATGAAATTTTAAATAATTTATATGAGTTTAGATCATATCTGGGCATAGAAATGTTTAAATTGCTTTATAATAGACTCAGAGTTTATTAATGCCTAGGGGTCTAGAATTTTAATTAGGAGTGATCTGGTAATATATATGTATATATATATATATATATTCGTCTAAATGTATATAACAAAAACAAGTAAACAATTATATATAGTGGTCAAGCCTGACCACACTTTTGGTAGTCGGGTTTTAGCGACTATACTTTCTTGCATGTTTTAAATCAAAATTATATAAAATGTCTATCTATCAATATTCCCGTACAACAAAGTGTTTCATTGTAAGTGATTCATATTTGAATCACTTTCAGAATGGAAATTAATTGAACCACTATTTAATATTTTAAATTATAATTAAAATTTCTTGCTTGCTTTTCTGGTTATTTTTCATTTAGTTTATTTTGCATACATTTAAAAAGATTTTTAATCTGATATTGACAGGAACTTTGATTATATTTAAAATTTTTCTCATTTTTTCAATTAGTCAAGTTGGTGGGTGGTGGCAATACGTGTAGACAATATTGCCACAAAGGTTTTTATTCGTAATAAAAATTATTCGATAAAATAATTTTTTTAACTATAACTGGCCTACACTTTCCAGTACATTAGTTTCAAATATATTTATTCTGTAGAACGAAAAATTGAAAGTATATGTGGGACAAAATTACAAAATTTTAATTTAATTAAATTTCTAAATAATGTTGAATTAAATATGTATATGATGTTTACAGAAGATCTTGGACAATGACGTCCTTGACAGGGTAGAAAATGTATTCCAATTTTCCAATGTTCTGAATTAAAATGTTACTCGAATAGTTGTCAGCCCTAACTGTCAGCAATACAAGTGCAAGTGTAAGTTTAAGGACATAAATGTAGGTGAGAATATTGTGTGTATATATGGATTATGTATTAATTGTAGTTTTCTCATTTATCATAATTTATTTTTTAAGGTCGGTACCGTCAATAGCAAACACTTTCAAATTTAGATTGAAAATATTGATGTATCTGGTTTCGTTGTTTTATGTGACTTTTGGTTTTAAGTATTAATCACTAATATATTCTTTGTGATGAAGTAAATGTTTTCCAGAAAATATTTCAACAAAGTATGTACTTCAATTAATTTTTTCATATAATTTACTATTATTCTTTTGAACAGGGGACTACGATTCTGACATGTTTCATCCATTAAGAAAAGTATTTGTTGTTATTGTATTTGTTGGTTCTTGTTGTTTGATAACAAAAGTAATTTCGATGTCTTTTCACAACTTCTACAGCAATAAATAATTTATCATTGAAAACATTAATGAAAAATATATGAAAGCTCAGTATTAAAAATTAATGTTATAAAGAGTTCGCAAAATAACAAATAAACAAACGAACACTCACACAACATAACTTTAACATAATTTAAAATTAAAGAAAACAGAACTTATATTCTGATCAAATGATATCCTCAATCAATGAATACTTATGTATGTATGTATGTATTTGTGCAAAGTGTTCTGCGAAACTTTTCTTTTGGAAATCGTTTAAAGCAATACATCTTAAATGATGAGTATTGATGTACTGAAAAGAAGCAAGTTCAATTGCTATATTCGGCTGTGCCGAATCTTAAATACCCTCCACCTAAACGTATTAAGAAATAGAAAACCTACACTGGTATAGGACTAGAATATTCTTATTCTGTGTTTTCTATTCAGTCTTAGTGCAAATTTTATTAGTGTTTGATATATTGTTTGAAAGACAATTTTACGACCAACATAATTTATGTTAAATATTTTGAAATCTTATCTAATTTCGACCATTCATAATTGATGGAATTACCGATTATTACTGTAATTTACAGAGTTTATTTGATTTTCATAATAATCTTGATTGTAAATTAACAATTTATAAAATTAAAAGAACATTTTTCCATATTCACAACAAGTTAAGAAACAAAGTATAAAAAAGGATAAGATATAAGATGAGGCTTTTTTGTTTGAATTTGATCTCAATAATATTATTTACAAATGATTTATGGGTGGCATAGAAGATGTGGACCAATTTATGGGTGGCATAGTAGAAGTGGACCAATTATGGACTGATAGGTTCTAAATCCAGTATCCACTAGTGATTTCGACGTATTTTATGTTGAATTTTCTCTCGATAACGTTATTTACAAGATTTGTATGGTTGGTTATTATGCACGGAAGTGGACTTAATTCAGGAGCTATTATTGATTGGCAGCTACAAAAACCAGTAGCATAATTGCAGTAAAACCGATACTAATATGATTTTTGTATTAAGATATCTGATCTATATAAATCGATATCGATATTTATTAGACATTTTTGTGGGTTAAATTGACAAATCATGGGCCGACCTTCTTAAATATTGAAATAGTGAATTTTATGCATATAAGAATATATCACGTCAAATTTCAACGTAATAACGGTATATTTGAGAAAAATATTAGTAATAAAGTGAATCTCGGAAATGGACCTTATATGGGGGATAAAGTCAAATATGGACGGCAGTTTGATTTTGATCAATTATTTGGATGCCAACATTTTTAAAAGAGTTATGCTCTTTTAAGATATTTTTGGAAGTGGTCCTTATATGGGAGCTACGACTAATTATGGACCGATCTTCACGAAAATTGTAGGTGTGCTTAAAGTTCATTTACTACTCATCTGTGGTAAAGTTTGTTTGCATACTGGCAAAATTCAAAGATTTATGACCGGTAAACCCCAATTTCGGGAGGATATTTGTATGGGGGCTAGGTGAAATAATGGACCGATTTGCACCAGTTTCAATCCCATCCATCCTTGGGCCGAAAAAATATTACGTACCAAAATGTATCAAAATATATTCAAAATTGCGACCTGCACTCTGCGCACAAGCTTTACATGGACAGCCAGCCAGCCAGACGGACGGACGGACGGACCTCGTTAAATCAACTCAGATTGTGATTCTGAGCCGATCGGTATACTTTAAGGTGGGTGTTGGACCAGCATTTATAGGCGTTACAAACATCAGCGCAAATCCAATATACCCTCCCCACTATTGTGGTGTAGGGTATAAAAACAAAAAATATTTTGTTCAAAAATAGAAACAGTTAAATTGTGCTGAATTTCCTTGCGTGATTATGGTCATGTGTTATAAATAATAAATTTCTCAAACTATGATTAATGTTAGAAATTAAATAAAAGGAAATAATTGCCGTCACTTTATCATGATAGGAATTAGTTTTAGCACAAATACATAATTTTACTTCAGTCTAAACAGAAAATAAAACAATTTATTTGTTATTTTGTTGCCAAATATTTTCGTGTAATTTTTTAGGATTGATTCTCAAAATTGATTAATTCTGAATGCCTTTACAACAATGTGTCCTCACATATAAATGAAATTAATTAAGCGTATGTACCCTGCAGGAAATGTCAATAGTAAAATTATACTGATTACCTATTGACCATGTCACCATTACTACTGACGAATTATACCCTTACTAATGATATCTACTATTGACGTTTAGCACAGGCTTGTCCTACGAAATCTACCAGTAGACTACGTCAATACTGACTAAGTAGTTCTTTTAGGACCACTTTAGTCTACATTCTGAAATAGAAAATGAAACTGGATTTTTTGCTAACTTTTAGAGTATTATTAAAAAAAAAATAAAATACTAAAAGGCTTTTTCTAATTAAAAATAAATTAGAAAACACCCAGAGTTTTTGGCGAGAGTCGAACCTTGAATGATAGCCCGGCACATTATCGCCTACTGTATCGGCTGACACAATTGAAAGAATAACTGTTTAATAATAACCATTGTGCCACCTTTGTTGACAATGTCGCCAAACAGTAAAAAAAAAAATAGTAGACAAAGTGGTGACTTGGAGACACTTGTAGGCAGGTTTCCTTCAGGGTAGTGTCTTAATTCACATACAGTTTGTAAGAAATAAATATTAATCAATGTACATACATCTGTATATTTATTCTTGAAATAAAAACAAGTAAGAAAGTATAGTCGGTCAAGCCCGAACATATAATACCCTACACCCAGTATATCAATAAAACAGTTTTTCAGAAATGGGCTTTATATGAGAGATATAACCTATTGTGGACGGATCATCCAAAAATTTAGTGTCATGATGTCTGTGAATATAAGTATTATATGTGTTAAACTTTATCCCGATATAAATACTTTTATTTATGGAGCTTAAAGTGAATTACGGAGAGGGTTCGTATATGGGAGTTTCGACTAATTATGGACCGATTTGTATACATATGAAATATATTTGCGCTCAATATTATGTGGATACCAACATTTTTGAAAAATTTGTGCTCTTTAAAGTGATTTTCGGAAGTGGGCCTTATATGGGAGCTACGAGTAATTATGGATCGATCTGCACAATATATGTGATTTGGCTTTATTTACCACTCATTTGTAATGAAATGTGTTTGCATAATTCAAACATTTATGATCAGTAAACCCCCATTTCGAGAGGACATTTGTATTGGGGCCAGGTGAAATAATAGACCGCTATCCCCTAATTTCAATCCCATCCATCCTTGGGCCGAACAAATATCACGTACTAAATTTTATCGAAATATCTTCAAAATTACGACCTGTACTCTGCGCACAAGCTTTACATGGACAGCCATCCAGCCAGCCAGACGGACGGACGGACATCGTTAGATCGACTCAAAAAGTGATTCTGAGCCGATCCGTGTACTTTAAGGTGGGTGTTGGACCAATATTTATGGGCGTTACAAACATCAGCACAAATCCAATATACCCTCCCCACTATGGTGGTGAAGGGTATAATTACTCACATACATATGTATATGTATGTATGTCTGTAGCCATATCCACCAAATAACTTGTATACATTAGGGTCGCCCTTTTCATTTGGTGTCAAATAAAATATTTTCGATAATTATCTAAAAATTTATTTCAATCGTTAACCAGTTGGAAAAAAATCTCAATATTGCGTACCTGTTACAAAGGTGTTTGTACATTTATTATTATTTTATTGTACAATCTTAATTTCAGATTTTGTAAGTTCCTTATATTTTTTGCAAAACCTAACTACGCATTGGCATCGACAATTCATTTACACAATATTATTAATATTGGGTCTTTTTTTAGATGTATAGAACTTTATGTTGTTTAGACTTTTTGAAATGGCAGCCATTTTGTCAGCTGTCATACAAATACATACAGTGGTCAAAAAAAACTATTCGTGTTTTATATATATTCCTCTCCGGAGGTTGCACGATTATGTCGCTTACCACACACAGTACATTTGAAATAAAATTTGGTTGAAACCGAATTGGCTTTCCAATTGCTTGCTGTAATATTTTGCGGGTCTTGTGTTCGGGGTCACCAATTTTAGTGGGTTATGAGTTAAGAAGAAATAAAACTCAAACACTAAATTTAAAATTTTTTTAACAAAAATACTTTATTAAAAATGACAAACAAAAAGAAGGTTTTCAAATGCATAAACTATTACAATTAAAAAACTATTACAATTTTTAGTCAAGTATTTCGAGAAAATATATTTCTTATAATTCAAGAGATATGTATTTAACTTAAAGATATAAAACTTTTAGCCGATTTATTTTGGTTATTGAAATTTTTCATAGCTTTTGGACAGTTGTTGAATTTTGTTAAAACTTTGTTTAAAGAATCCATGTCCGTTTATAGCAACACTATTTTATGGAACGTAGTATTTTCTTATATTTAAAAATATAAAATATTTCAAAAAATTACATAAGTATCTTCCTATCAAAAGGATCTCCAAATTGGAAATCCTGAGAAAGTATATAGGTTAAAATTATTATGTAAAAATTACATATTGGGATTATATAAAGAGAACAATTTTTGTGACCTTTGACATATTGGAAGTCACGTAGCGTATAGTTAGTTTATTGCAGTTTTAATCATCATATTTAGAGCAGTAAATTTTTAAGACCTTTTGATTATTTTTATGAGATATTTTAAAGTTTCTACAAAAACTTCGATAACAAACGCAAGTATTGCCGGTCGATAAAAACCAGTTGTAAATGACAGATATATTTTCAGAATATTTTGATTCTGTCCCACTGTGCACTGTTTATGTTGTTATGTTGTACTATTGTTGATGCTATTTTAATTTAAAAATAAATAAATAATTGCAAATTCGTAAATGTATGTATTCATCTGTTTATATGTAGAATATCAATTATACATATACACAGACATTGTAAACTATGTACATATTTTTCTGGACAGAAATGTATTACAACAACAAAAGTATTACGGGAACAAGCTCGTAAATATGTATATTTAAATATCCATTATTAATATTACCTTTCGGTACATAAAAATAACAAGAATAACACTTGGATTTTATGTAAAGTGCCGGCAGGCATTTTAAAATGTAAATTAAAAAATCTGACATAAAATCAATTATTTTAAAATATTATTATTTAGAATAAGAGTGTGTAGACAATGTTTTCTATTTATTGTTTGTTTGTTTGTTATTCATAGAAAATTTGATATTTTCACAATGTTTGTGAAAATTTGTTTCAATTATAAACATAATAACAAATTAGAGAAAAATAGAAAAAGCAATAAATCGAAGCTGATGTACCATAACAGTCCACAACTCCCACAAATGTATAATGTAATGGATACTAAAAATATCATCAAATTATCATGTATCAATTTCAATAAATTTTAATTATAGCCGGAAATTTATCAACCAAATACATGGTTTTGTAATTTTTTTATCTGAAATTTTCAACTGATAATGTACGAGTATATTTTGAATGCGTTTTTAAAAAAACATTTTAATTAAGAGACTAAAAAAAGTCTCTTAGATTCTGTTCTTAATACGAGCAGCAACTTGTGTATTTTCGTAGAACAATATATTAAATAAATTTTTTTTATCAAATAGGCCATGCTTATCTATTTAAATGTACACAAAAACAATTTTAAATAAACACTCTCTGCCGTATTTATAAAAAATAAAGTAGGCTTGAAGTGTGCTTTAAGACAAAATTTTCATACAAAATTTTCTTGTATTTTTGTACAAGTGAATTGCACCAAATACCATTTAGTTTGTGCAAGAAAACTTTTGTGTAATAGCCGACATTGTGTGTTTTTCATTTTGGTAACGCTGCACAATTAAGCGTCTCAATTCTGGAGTATATGACTTGTTCTTACCCATTTTCGAAACTAAATTTTGGCCAGCAAAAAAAAAAAGCAATTGTGAAAATAATATTTTTATATTTTATAATTTAACTTAGAACTTAACGTCTTGTGCGTCAGCAACAATGTTGATTATTTACCCAAATAACACTAAAAACAATTTACAGTGTAGATCTTTAAAGAAGCTACATAGTGATCTAATTATATCAAAGCATCGTTGCTAATTATATGTCCACCATTGTAAGTATAAGAAACATAAATAAATTTTAACAAACTTCTTTAAAATCTTTTAATACAATTTCTTTAAAATATTTCGCAAGTTAGTATATACTATTAATTGTCTATTATATGAATTTAAACATTACTTTCTATATATATATATATGTATATTTTCTTAATTCATAAAAAAGACTAGTTTCTAATTTAGAAATGTATAACATGTAAAATGTAAAATTCTTCAAAATTTCTACGATCAATACTTTAAACAGCAGATATCATAATTCCTCAACACATTTAATATATTGTACTGAATTAATCTAATTTCGTAATATTTAGGGCATTTCTTAACTCATACAGTAAAAACAAAAATTAAACATAGTAAAAATGCGATATGTGTTAAAATATATTAAAAATAAATATTTAAAATTGTTCCCAATGAATTGCTACACAAGCCCGTTTTTGTTTCATTTATTTATTTATGGATAAACAAAAGTGTAAAACTTGTAAATCGATTGCATTGTAAGTGTGCAATATTAAAATTGACACAAAATAATGCACCATCAATAATAAATTTGAAAAAGAAATATTGTAGATTTTTTTATTATTAATGCCTTCAATTAAGGATACACTTTTTATACTGAATAATAATTTTAAGTGCTGCTGTCAACGTCACTTTGCAGTAAAAAACAAGTAAGAAAGTATAGTCGGTCAAGCCCGACCACATAATACCCTACACCTAGTATATGTAAATATAAAACAGTTTTTCAGAAATGGGCGTTATATGGGAGATATCACCTATTTTGGATCAAAATTCAGAGTCATGATTTCTGTGAATATAAATATTATGTGTGTTAAACTTTATCTCGATATAAATACTTTTAGTAGATTTATGGAAGTTAAAGGGAATTACGGAGAGGGTCTTATATGGAAGTTTCGACTAATTATGGACCGACCTATTCCAAATTTAGTGTCATTATTTCTGTATATAAGAAACTTATTTGTGTCGAATTTTATTTGATTACCAACATTGTTAAGCAATTTATGCTCTTTAAAGTGATTTTCGGAAGTGGGCCTTATATGGGAGCTACGACTAATTATGGATCGATCATAATAAAATTGTACCGTATTATTAGTATACATATGAAATATATTTGTGCTAAATATTATTTGGATATCAACATTTTTGAGTGAGTTATGCTCTTTAAAGTGATTTTCGGAAGTGGGCCTTATATGGGAGCTACGAGTAATTATGGACCGCTCGTCATAAAATTCTACCATATAATATTTATATACACAAACATATTTTCGTTCAATATTATTTGGATACCAACATTTTTAAAAGAGTTATGCTCTTTTAAGTGATTTTTGGAAGTGGTCCTTATATGGGAGCTACGACTAATTATGGACCGATCTTCACGAAATTTGTAGGTGTGCTTTAGGTTCATTTACTACTCATCTGTGGTATATTTTGTTTGCATACTGGCAAAATTCAAAGATTTATGACCGGTAAACCCCAGTTTCGGGAGGACATTTGTATGGGGGCTAGGTGAAATAATGGACCGATTTGCACCAGTTTCAATACCATCCATCCTTGGGCCGAAAAATATCACGTATCAAATTTTGTATAAAAAGCTTCAAAATTGCGACCTGTACTCTGCGCACAAGCTTTACATGGACAGCCATCCAGCCAGCCAGACGGACGGACGGACATCGTTAGATCGACTCAGAAAGTGATTCTGAGCCGATCTGTATACTTTAAGGTGGGTGTTGGACCAATATTTCTGGGCGTTACAAACACCAGTACAAATCCAATATACCCTCTCCACTATTGTGGTGTAGGGTATAAACATATCTTTAATATTTGGATTCATAAAAACGGATTTTGCTCTCTCATTAAAAGGAGATAAAACTAAATACACGATTTTCATTTAATAAACAAAATGTATGCATTGTTAACATAAAATTTTAAAGTGAAATTTAAAAAATTGCAAAATTATATTAGCGCAATTAACAATCTTGTGCATTTAAGATTAAAAATAAATGCAATGTATTTAGGGTGATCGCACCCTTTGACCCTTTTGTATTTAGGGTGCGATATAATATATTATGCATCTAAGAGATATTGACACAAAATAATTAATAGACTTTATCAAAAATGCACTGAAAATAAAATACATCAAAATTAAAGAATTTAGAAATAAATTTATGAACTCGTAGAAGGTTATTCTAAAGTCAAAACTTATTTAGAGAAAACCATGGTGTAACTATACAGGGTGAGTGGAAATCGGCAACAAATACAACACAATACAGAAACAACCGGTATTTTCTTGGTGTAAAATAATGTACTACTGTCAAAAATTCTTGAAAAAGTATTACTCTTGACATAAGTAAATTGAAAACAAAGTCAGTCAGCTGTGCTACTGCACTCACCTTGTATAGTTACACCATGGTAAAAACTAATACGTGATTGTTGTAACTTTCACACCAAAAGCAGAAAAAACTAAAACATTTCTGTTAAAAGGTCTTGTCTCATACATTTAAACAGAAGACATATTGAATGAAATAAATAATTATGAAACTGAAGATTTAAAATTTCAATTGTCAATTTTTTACAACAACCAAGTCCCAAAAGAGCGGTTATAACTTACTTTTCTTTTTGGTACAAATTACCCCACAAAGCAGCATCAACAAGCTTAAAAGCATAAAAACTTTTGTTTTATTAAATAATCAAATGGGAGCAATTATTACTACCGAAAATTCCCCAGTGCCGTAACTTCCAGGGCTTTTTCCATAGCGCAGCTAAGTGCTATTTACCTACTAAATGAGCAGAGGAGAATAAGAACTAACATTTCAGAAGAAGATAGAAATAAATTGCTCTATGCAATAGATGTTAGCATTCGGCCTCATTCAAAGGTTACGAAAAATATTAAGAGTTGCAGCAAAAAATTAGAAATAAGAAGAATTTATTGCAGGAAAATAAATATAGTCAAAATATTATTAACAGGAATTACAAGTTTTGCAAATGTAGTTAGAGAAAATGCTAACAATTATGATAATAATTCTTTCCTATTAGAACTAAAAAAATATGATATTAAATCTAAATAATCAAATGGAAAGCCTCCAAAAGCAACTAAATCTACAGGCATCATTCATTGATGCTATATAACACTACGCAACTGCAGGTTATGGGCACTTTCAATAGTTTTTTGGAAACAAAATCAGAATTTAAAAGATACCAAAGCACAATAACTAATTTCAGTTGGCAGAAGAAATCAGATAGATTATCTGATGTACAGGCAGAAGATTCATTCATTACAAAAGAAAAAATACTGTGTATTTTCCGTAAACTTAGAAGTAAACTGACGACAAGAATTGATGGAACTTTGAAAAAAAATTCCTGAAAGTTTAGTTTTCGAATACTGTGGTCTGTTGAATAATATGCTGAATAATTCATATTTTCCTGTTAAATGGAAAAGGGCAAAAAAAGTAATCATGTTATCAAGAAGGGACAAAGACATGAGGGATCAAAATAATCTACAAGCCATAAGCTTACTACACAATATGTATAAGCAAAGTCTTTAAAATATGTATTAATAATAATATATATAAAGTTTTGTATAGAAAAGTGAATAAAAAATTAAAAATAATTCGGGTTTAAACTCGACTACTAACGCAGTACATTGTTTCACTTCAAACAGTTGCTGAAATTGGAATAGAAGGATATATACAGGAGCATGTTTGATATACATACATATATGGAAAAAGCTTTTAATAATATATGGATCCCAGGTCTAATTCACGAACTAATTATACTTGAATTATAATATGATAAGCGATAAATTCTTTAGAACAAATTACCAAAACTACGCAAGCAATCGTACATTTAAAATAATTTATGGGTTATAACAAGGCACTGTTAATTCTCCAATATTTTTTAACATTTTTATTTTAGACTTACTTAAATACAATTAAATACAACAATTGAAAAAATAAATGCAAAGTTTGCAGTTGACAATTTTAAACAATTTGAAACAATTTTATTTAGGCCTCCTGTAGGCAAATGTAACAGCACCATAGAGAATAATTTAAAATCCTTTGAAATAAGGTCAAATTTAAAACAAATAATAATTACAAACAAGTAGATAAAAATTTATAATATAATAAACACGTTAACGAAGTCATTAGAAGAGCACAAAAAGCATTTTTCATTTACAAAACTCTGTCTTACTAAAAATACCTAAAGCTGGAGGTCCACACCAAGCGTCTACGCGTTTCATGCGTTTTAAGCAACTGTCAAAAAAGTAGAATTAATGTAGTTGTATGAGTTTAAGGTACACACTCAAAAGTGTAGGACGCGCTAACGCTTGAAACGCGAAAAGTTCGTTTACTTTCTACTTTTGAACGCGCTGTACGCGTCACAGCTGACTTTGACAAATGCAAAGCAAATTTATTTTAAAGATGATGTCACCAGAAAAAATGACAGTTGAAATAACATTTTTTATATGAGTTTGACAAACAAACCGATAAAAAACTTCATATAGAAAAAAAATCAGCTGGGCATACGGCATAACCTCCAAAAGTACATACAAAAAAAATATTGACGCGAAAAATCTTCTCATGTAACTAGAAATGCTTGAGGTTTAAAACTTTTAGAAAGCTTAAGACGCGTTGACGCCAAAACGCGAGTTCTGGATCTCCAGCTTTAACGTATCAATCGCTCTTAACGCCGATTCTTACATATGGTTGTTCTATATCGTTTAACATCTCAACTTCCTAAATGGAAAAACTGCGGCGGTTTGAAAGAAAATGTTTAAGAGTTGCACGTCGTTATTTAGATAAACGCGCAGCAAATAATAAATCAAATATTATAAAAACTGGTAACTTCATTATTATTAACCTGCACACAAGATTTGTTTACATTTTAAATGCTCTTGAAGAGGACTAGGGTTTTTTTACCGCCATGTCACAGAATTCAATTCCCTTCGGAAGTGGAGTTAATTCCGTATATTGCTTCTATAGAAAAATCAAAACGAACAATATTTTTCGTTATGAAACCTAGAATTTTTTTTTTATTATTAAATCTTTCTTATCGAAATTTACAATAAGTATTCAAATCTTAAATCTACTTGTTGTTTATTAGTTGTTACCAATGTAACCACTAACTGCTGTATTAAAATTTTTTAAAAATGTCTTCTAGTTAGGCTCAAAGTATCGGTTCTTTTTAGCCTCTGGTGACCTTCGAACTGAAGCAGACCCCGAGCGAGGTAGTTAGGGTGGGCCATTGGTTGAATATTTTTTAATTTCCTCCTGGATAGTTGGAACGTTGAGATCTCTGTGGATAATATAATATATACCTTGGGGCGCAGACAATTTGTCGTACTATTCTAGACTGTCTTCTTTGAAGCTTTTGGATGTTAGATGAGCATGCAGTACCCCATAATTATATAAGAGAATTTTGTTGTCTAAAGACAAGTTTGAGTTTCGACCGAGAAGCCAATGTAGTTGAGCTGCTTTAAGTTTCATAGCCGTTATTTTCGCTTCAATATTACGAGACCAGGTCAAGCGTCTGTCTATATGAATTCCCAAGTACTTAACATGGTTTTCTACAGGAACAGTGATGTTATTTATTTTTACAGCTGCGCAGGTTTGTCTTCTGAGCGTGAAAGTTAAGCCGGGTTAACCTTTATTCTCTATTTTTCTAGCCAGGCCTCTAGTTCATTGATGTGGGACTGAAGATTTTGCGATGCGACTTTTGGGTCATGGTTGACGCTAATAAATGCTGTGTCGTCTGCAAATCTAGCTGTATGCGTGCTCAGGTTTGTTGGCATATTCGTATATTATATATAGAAGCGGTCCTAATATGCTGTCTTGTGGGACACCAGCAGTAATTTTCTAGAGGGGGGAGTATTTATCTTGCGACCTTACCATGAATGTTCTGCCTGTTAGATAGCTCTCCAGAAGCTTGTAAGTGTTTTGAGGAAGCATTTGATTATCCCATCATGCCAACCTTTGTCAAATGCTTGGGAAATGTCTATAAACAGGGCTGAACAGTATTGCTTTTTCTCAAACGCCGATCTAATTACGGTGACAATTCTATGCACTTGTTCTATTGTACCATGTTTCGCTCCGAATCCGAATTGGTGATCCGGGATGATGTTGTGTTATACTTAAAACAAATATTTTTTCGAAAAGCTTCGATAGGATTGATAATAAGCTTATCGGTTTGGACGACGCAACCTGGCTAGCATCTTTTATTGGCTTGGGAAACATAACAGTTATAGACCTTTACCATGAGAATAGGAAGTATCCGACTCTTAATATCGCGTTAAAAATGAGCAGCAAGATTCTAGACCGTGCGTCCGTCTGGCTGGCTGGCTGTCCATGTAAAGTTTGTGCGCAGAGTCAGTGATGTTATATACTTTTTTCAAATATCTTTACGCAGCTACAAAAAATTCCCTATTTTTCCCTACGCGCTCAAAAAAAATCCCTACAAAACTCCCTACAATGTTTAATAGTTAGTTAATGAAAACTCTTTATATTAAAAGCATAAGAAAATGTAAAAATTAATTTTATAAAGTACTAAAAATTAAATAAAAACAAAAACATAAAAAACCAGTAAATTCACATAAAATCGCATATAGAGTTCATTGGTTTAAGAAAGGAACATACAAAAATTTGACTTAGATTTTGTTTTAATAATAAAGAAACGAATTAGACAGTTTTTTCTGACGGTATCATGTTATTCGTATAATGTTGTGGCCAACATTTTTTTTAAATGAGATTTGGTGCACTGGAAGGTATAACAATTTTTACGTTAATCCTGTAGGAAGGAGCGGACAATGCAAATTGATGTTAAAATTGTATGACTTAGCTTATTTCTCTTCTTTGTGCGAACGTCGGTTATAATTGAAAAAATCCTTTCACTATCCGCATTCGCATGTGACATGGATAAGATTAATTTTGCAGGTCAAAAGTGTTTGGAACATTCAAAAAAATTTTAACTCCAGATGTCACGGAGAGATGTAGTCTCGAGAGGGAGGGAAAAATTCTGGCCTAACAGCAGCCAGATAAACTTGAATGAACCAGCATTGTTGATATTGAGTGTTATATTATATTTTGCTTTACTTCGAATTTCTTTACAGCTGGTATGATTTTTTATTTATTGTGTGTTAGACGGCCCAGAATGTTGACAAGAACCACCCCCACCGGCGAGCTTATGCCCGGCAATAAGCGAGCATACCAGCGCTGTCAACAATCTGGCCACTTCGTACAACTGGGAGATATTTTCTGCCAGCTGGGTTGTAACAAAATTTTTTTTTGCACACGCACACATAATAAAATGGCTAATTTGGACAAAAGAAGAAACATGAAGTTCTCATTAAAATTTTTCATTTTGATGACTTTACTCCAAAACTCTTCAATATCTATCTTCGACAAATTTTCTATTTCTTCTTTTGAAAAATGAAATTCAAAAGATCTCCACTCTTGTAAAAGCGAGTTGACGTCCACATTCACTATTTTTAAAATATTTTTAAATGATAACTCATTTTTATTTCCGGGGTTTCCTAACGCAATTTGGGGGCTTAAAAATTCCATTTATGTAAATATTTTTGATTTAAGAGGTAATCTTTGCTGCATTTCCTCCAGGGCAGTAATATAAAACTTCAGACAATCCATTCTTATTTGATTTGCTGGCGATTTAGCGATAGTTTTCAGAAGTTCGTGGCACTCATACCCCAAAAAAATTTCTTCAATAGGCAAAGAAATATGTGGTGATCTTACATTACATGAAATATTATGTTCGGATTTTTTAATAAAATTTTGACCCAAACTTAAAAAAATTTTTATTGTTTACGTTGGATACAATTAATTAATGGTGCCTTAGATTGAAACAGTGCGTTTAGCGAATTAAAATAATTTAGGGCATACTTTAGAAGGAGCAAATATATCTTATTGCATTCGTTATTTAGCTCGAGAAAAATTCTTTCTGTAGATTTCAATTTGTCTTGCGTATAATTCTAATAGTACAGCCCAATTATCTAATACACTTTCTATGCATTTTTGGTGTGAAAGCCATCTAGTAGTACTCGTTCTCAAAATTTTCTACTTTTTCACATTTAACATTTCCTGCAATGTTTCCAATTGCGCGCATCTCTTGGAACTTCCAGAAACATAAGAACCGATCTGCCTCAGTAAATCTTCAGGTGCTCTTGGCAGTTCTAAACAAGCTTCACTTGCAATTATTGCTGCCGAATGACATAAGCATTTTATGACAATTGATTTTGGAAGGTCTTCAATTAATCTGAATGCGAAGGAATTAAATTTACCGACCATTACGTTTGCCCCATCACTGCACATGCCTGAAAAAATAATAATTTAGAAACATAATAAACACATATTGCTATTGTATATTTACCAATTATGTTATCAAATGGAATCTCAAGGGATAAAATGCATCGTTTAAAAGCATTATAAAGAGCTTCGGCAGTGCAGTCAATCCCTATTGGAAGCAAATCTAGTAGTTTAACGACCACTTTGTCATTTTCTTTATCGAAATACCTTACTAGGACGCACATATGCTTGTTCAAGCTAATAATATCTGTGCTTTCGTCGATCATCACAGAAAAGTTTGTGACTCTTAATTTATTTACCAGGTTTTCTTTTTCTACATTTGCAATAACATTTTTTATTATGCTTGTGCATTTTTGTCTTCCCAGTTCAACACTCTTTATAATATCAGAATCTGGAGGGGTTTCTCTCAAGAGCGGAATTAAATGGTCTACCACCTGCAACGCTACATTGTGTTCAGCGAAGAACATACTGAGTTTTATTTCAAATTGTTTTGTAGCCCTTTCAGTCGACTCGCTGCTTTTCTTTTTAAAAAAAGTTTAAATTTTGTTTGTTTTCTGCAAAGCTTTTACATTTTTTTTTGTGCACCTTTGCGTCTGCGTGCTTCAAAAGATCAGATTTGCCACAATTTAAAATCCTGTTGCAAGCACAACACCTGCATTTGAACGGTTCTACAGAGACAGCTTCAAGCCAACCCTTAAACTGGTCGTCATCTAGCTCCTTGTTGCTAAATTTTTGTTTCCTATACTTTTGGTTTTCCTCAAAGCAACCTGAGGAGTTTGAAGATGACGATGAATCCATTCTACATACATAATAGATAAATATTATATACAAATACAATTTAGAAAAAAAGTATAATATCACTGCGCACAGTACAGGTCGCAATTTTGAAGATATTTCGATAAAATTTGGTACATGATATTTTTCACCTTAACGATGGATGGGATTGAAACTGGTGGAAATCGGTCTATTATTTCACCTAGCCCCCATACAAATGTCCTCCCGAAATTGGGGTCATAAATCTTTGAATTAGGCAAGTCTGCAAACAAATTCCACTAGAAATGAGTAATAAATGAAGCTACATCACATTTATAAATTTCGTGAAGATCGGTCAATAATTAGTTGTAGCTCCCATATAATGCCCACTTCCAAAAATCACTTAAAAGCGCTTAACTCACTTAAAAACGTTGGTATCCAAATAATATTGAACACAAATATGTTTCGTACATATACATATAATATGGTACAATTTTATGACGATCGGTCCATAATTAGTCGTAGCTCCCATATAATGCCCACTTCCGCAACTTACTTAAAAGAGCATAACTCTTTTAAAAATGAACGCAAATATGTTTCGTACATATACATATAATATGGTAGAAGTTTATGATGATCGGCCCATAATTAGTCGTAGCTCCCATATAAGACCAACTTCCAAAAACTACTTTAAATAAAATTCAAATAAAAAAATCGACACAAATAAGTTTCTTATAAACAGAAATAACGACACCTAATTTTGTAATTGTCGGTCCATAATTAGTCGAAACTCCCATATAAGACCATCTCCGCAATTCACTTTAATTTCCATAAATCTTTTAAAAGTATTTATATCGAGATTAAGTTTAACATACATAATATTTAAATTTATAGACATCATGACACTAAATTTTTGGATGATGGGTCCACAATAGGTGATATCTCCTACGCAACGCCCATTTGTAAAAAACTGTTTTATACATATACTGGGTGTAGAGTATTATATGGTCGGGCTTGACCGACTATACTTTCTTACTAGTTTTTCATTTGTGTTTTTGGCCCAAGTGCGGTATTCCAGTCTCAATGGAGATTCTTGGGTTATAGGGCATTTCATATGCCGTACAGCCTTCCATAAGCTGTAATTGGAGTTGTTTGTGGCATCTAGGCTGTTTAGATAGCCTTCTGTTGCAGACTTGTGGTTCTGTCATAATTTGTTGCGAAGAGTTGTCAGGCATAATTGTAGTTAGGCCTTAGTGGTTGGGGAACGACTGTTTTGCCATTGTCTTCTTAACTTCCTTTTTTCTCTGATCAGGGTCTCTATATCCGTCGATGTATTGTAAAGAGCACGTTTAATTGTCCGCTTGATTGGGTTGCATTTCTTGCTGCAGAATCCAAGACTTCTGTAAGTCCGTCGACAGCTATTTCGATGTCAGATGAAACCTAGAAATGCCATAAATTACAATGCTTCCGAAATTCTGTAATATGGCTGTTAGATTACTTTTTATGCTAAACTCATAGATTTTTATTTATTTTTTATATTTTTCATTAAAAATTAGTAAAATCTCTCGGCTAGCTTATTTCAAAATAAACCCTAGATTTGTATATAAGAAATAGAGAAATAGAGTCCGTTCACGGGCAATGTAAATGGAAAATATTTTTAGTTATTGTGGAGGAATATATTATATTGCAAATAAATAAACGAACTTACAAAAAATTAAGAAGAGATAAAGAACATATGTATTGGAAGACAATAATTTTAAAATTCAGATAATTTATAAATTATTCGAATAATATAAAGACAGAAATAGAAACAATCCAAGAAACCGAAGAACAAAGAACCAACAATTTACAAATCAATAACTTATGTTCCAGAAACATCAGAACGATCGAACAAAATGAAAATCTTCGATACTGCTAAGTATAGAATGACTTACAGGACTTATAATACATTAGATATGTAAATTATTTAGTAAAATAAAAAGATACGATACGAAATATGTCAAATATTTGAGAAATAATATTTTAGAATTATAAAATAATAGATCTTTTAGATGGCACTCAATTTTATGACGATCGGTTCATGTATGACCATAGCCCCCATATAAAGTCCACTTCCGAAAATCACTTAAATGCGCATAAATCTCTTATAAAAATCATTACTACGTTGAAATTAAACACAAATCATTTGCATATATGTACATACATATAAATCATCGTACAGAATTTCATGATGATTGCCCCGAAAACTCATTAACCTACATAAACATCCATATCGAACCGAAATTTTACACAGATCAGTTATAAGTATGTAAAAATTGTACATTTACATTAGGCCGACTCACAGAGAAAAGGGGTTTTGTTACCGTTTTCAATTATGTAGCTTTAAATTTATTATATAGCACGTATTTATTTTTATACCCACCACCAAAATGATGGGGGGAATATTATAAGAGATTTATGAGCATTTAAGTTATTTTCTGAAAAGGAATTTATGGTCCGATGCAAACAAAATACAAATCTAGTAAGAAATTGAAAATCGGATCATTATCAACAAAATTACAGGCTTATAAGTGCACAAAGGTATAAAAACCCGGATTTTGGAGGTGTCCGACATATTTCACTATTGGAATCTTGTTTTAATTAGTACTAAATTATATTCCGCGAAGACATTTATATGGGGGCAATGAGAAACCACCGAACTTGTGCTTCTATAAAAGAAAGAAAGTGTACAAAATGTCATGATTTTATTTGTACAAATTTATGAAAAATATCGAGAATGTCTGAAATTTTGGTCTATAACTCGCACCCTCTGTTGATATTGTCCATTTTCAATACCAAATATTTTGGTGGAACAAAGAAGATTTCATATGTTGTATGTATTTTTTCAAAGCTCTATCGTGCCTTCAACAGACGGATGGAAATTTATCGTAGCTTTGGCCATCATATTTAGAACAGTAAGAGGAATGTCTGTGCTTATTTGAATTGACTATAAATATTCTAAAATACTTACCTTAAATACCCAAATTTTCATTGAATAATTTATAAGTTATTATAGAAAGAACCCATTGGAATCTCTATTTGTAAATTTCACATAATTATTTTAATTTCATTTTCTATGTTGCCTAAAAAAAAAAAATAAAAATATTTGTTTTCAAGATATACAAAGACCATTTTCCTGTTTGTACCTGTTTTGTGGAAAATATAAAACGTATAAATCATTTGTAATTTGCAATTTAGAATTTTCTCACAATAATTATAATTATTCACTTGGCTATTTAGAAAAATCATGTAAATTATGGAATAGCACAATATATTGAAAACAATCTTGGGTGGAAAAAGTACAAATATGTACTTTCAAAAAACTAAAAAATACGATGCGAGTTCCTCTAATATAGAAAAATCTTGTACACATCTATGAATAGCAATTTTTGTACTGTAACGTAAAACATCAAAGGAGGAAAAGTTGTCCATTGATGCCATGTTTAAGTAACATTCTCGTGTTTTTGTTTTGATAACTTTGTCGGTTTACTAAGTATTTTTCTACTATGTTTTTGCTTGCAAAGAAGGGATGAAATCTCGTGATAAGATATTTAAGTTGCCAACAAAACAGGAGCATTATCTAAAAATGTTTACGGGTAAACAAAATGTCTCTGGGGGAAATTTATAAACAAAGTTGCATAATTTACTTCTCTTTAATATATGTACATATGTAGTATTACTAACTTATTAGATAGACATGATTACTATTATAGTAACAGCACATGTATTAATAAATAAAAACTCCCGTTGGGAGCGGGGCTGTCAAATATGGTGATTTTTCGTCAAACGTGGTGATTTGTTAGTGCTTATGGCGACATAAATTTCCATTTGGCGACATGGCGATTTCTTTGCGGATTTTCAATGAAATGGCGATTTTTTTTTTTGCTAATTTTTCTTACAAATATAGCATTCAACATCCTATTAACATTGTTTAAATTGTCTCGCCACATTGTGGTGAATACCACATTTAAAGTCAACAAATATCGATTTAGCCAATTCTTTTCTTTCATTAAATGCAATTGATTGTGAAGCTGAGTTATATACATACATCTGTATATCTCAAGAGACTTTTAAAAGAAATGTTAAGTCGATTGACGGAAAATATGAGACTCCTTAAAATAAATGGAGAATTTTTAATATTCAAAGGTGGAAATCTGTTACCACAGGCTAAATTTACATTGATACAAAATTCTTTAAAACTTTTTCAAGATCCAAAAGTGTTTTTAGGCAGTTATGGACTTTAGTGGTCAAAATTGGATTATATTAATTGGAAATATTATTTTAAAGTAGAAATGCAAGAGAATTACTTCGTGCCTAAAGTTTACAACTACAGCGATGCAGCGGGAACATTTCATTGTAAAGAAATTGCTTTGGCCGTTCTTAATATGTTGATATTCCGTCTAGCAACGCTAGCGTGGAAAGGGTGTTTTCAATTATGAATTGTACTAAAACTTGTTTGCGTCCTTACCAGTGATGTTAACTGTCCTGTACGGTAACTGTATTGTACGGTAATTTAGACCTCCGTATGGTAGGCAGGTAATTTCTACATTTGTACGGTAATTTTAAGAAGCTTACATTTTTAAGCGTTAGTGTTATTTTCATAATGTGTCTACACATAATATACAATATATAAAATGATACAAAATATACTTTGGCGGTAAAGTAATCACAAGTCTTTTAAGTATGGATATTTCAACACACAAATTAGCTGTATTTAAAACTGATTGCAAGAAATTTTATATACGAAGTGGTCCAGAAATTAGAAACAGATTTCCTTTTGAATTAAATCAAATAAAATCTTTAAAAAAAATGGATATAATAAATCCCGAACTGTTCGATAGCAATAAATCCACAATTCCTTTAGTTTTGCATTTCCCAGAAGCTATGCAAATGAATGAATTTAATGAAATTGATAAGGAATTTAGGCTAATAAGGCAAATAGAAGATGTTGATAAATGTGACATTATTCAGTTTCACAAAATCGCCTTCAATATGAAAAAAGGGGACGACTCCATAATGTTTCCAGTTTAAAAAAAAAATCTTGGTTTATATATTTTCTTTGCCACATCGTTCGGCTTTTTTCAGTAATAAATCTAAGCAAAACTAAAATAAGAAACAGGCTAAATACTAATACACTTGAAGGTATTCCACACTCAAAAATGTTTGTTAATTCTAATGACAATTTAAATATTAAATTCAATGACAAACATTTTCTATATTTTAACCAAAATGCCTGTGATCATAAAAAATTAATATCTCTAAAACTCATATAGACAACCACGAGCTATTTTTGTTATAAAACCAATCCAAATGTATGAATAATATTATTAGCTAAGCTTTAAATATTACAAAAATCTATAAATAGATTTTACTGAAGGTACACATTTTAATTACCTTTTTTTTATTATTATTACTACCTGTTTCCTTATGTTTTTGTTGATTTTTAAATAAATTCCAGCTAAACCCGGTGTGCTATATGTGTATGCTCCGCCCATCAGGAGCATACACATATACACGGGATATGTTAACCTTGAGCTTTATTAACAGTCATCGCAAACGCTAACCGAACAGGAAAAAGTTGTTTAAAATCGAATGGTAAATCTGTTGGTAGCATTGGAATGCGTGGCAAAAGTGCATATGTACCTTTATATTTTCTTGTTATAATGGTCGCTTCTATTAAATTATTTCTCAGTTTTTTTTTACTGCAAGTCGAGTGCCATTGTAAAGCCGTGGTGATCGATATTACGCAGTAAAATAATTGGCACTGCAATTTTAAGTTGTAGCACATGTGGTGGAAAGCCTGGCACATCGAGTGAATTTAAGAACTCAACAGGATAATTGATTGATTTGACGCATTTCAAAGTGATATCCATCTTCTCCATATGGAAAAATAATGGGATACTAAAGCGGGTCATATGAGCGATGCATTTCAGTGGGCGAGGCCACGCCCCTTTCTCCAATTACATAGTCAAGAATTTATTATTTCGTAAGAATATTCTATTGTGAAAATTTAATGACGATCGGTCCAGTAGTTAAGACTATATAACGATTTTTAATTTAACTAAAAAGGGCGTAGTCCCAACCACATTTCTCCTGGTACGTATTCCTAATTATGCTAATACCATATGTACCACATATCATTGACGTAGGTCAGAAAATGCCCAAAATATGGCGATTTAGATTTTTGGGTTATATGGGCGGTGCTACCGCCGTTTGTACAATCAAAACTTCATATAGCCTATTATTCGTTCCAGAGTGTAAATTTCATCAAAATCGGCTCAGCCGTTTTGGAATCAATGCGTTACATACATACATTAATTTTTATATATATAGAAGATATTGAATTATAAATATAAACCCATTTTAATAAGAAAATATAATTATTTTTGTACAAGACAAAAGCATACGGTAATTTTATCTAAAAAACGGTATTTTTTTAGGACTTTACGGTAATCGAAATAAAAAAGTTAACCACTGGTCCTTACTTAGAATTAATAACTATATGAATGTTAATGCATGTATCAACTGCGAACAATATTAAATAAAAGTGGTAAGGGTCTTCACATTTGGAAAGCAAATGAAATGTAAAAACCAGATCAACCATGCAACATATTGTTATTTCTGTTTAACGGAAAAGACTATCGGATTGAACCAGTTTATCCAATTGTTAGCTCGGTAAAACGGCAAACTTTTCTATGAGCCAGAGGAATGGCGTCTTTTCTGGATGGAGGCAAGGACAGTTTGAAGGCAGTCTTGATTCATAAAGGGAATACGAATCCATCAACATATGAAACAATGAGAGAAATTCTCGATCTCATACATTATGACCAACATCAATGGAAAGTTTGCTCTGATTTTAAATTATGGCTAATACTATCTGGATTGAAAGGGGGCAATACGAGGTTTTCCTGTTTTCTATGTCTATGGGACAGCCGTGACCGTCAGAATCACTACACCCGAAAAGTTTTGCCCGATTGAAGTGTACGTACGCACTCATTCCTCAGGAGAAGATAATAGTTCCTCCATTACATATTAAGCTTGGGTTATTTACAAATATTATGCAAAATTTGCCAAGAGACAGTCTTGCTATTAAACAAAAATGTCCGAGAGCCACAGCGAGCAAAATTGAAGCTGGTATATTTGCTGGGCCTCAAATTCGGGCTCTGTACGACGACTTATTTGGAGGCAGGACATCGTTCACAACTTTTTGCGAATCTACAGTCCTGATTAAGAAAATCGATACATTACTGCAAAAATTCAATAAGCGTTGAGTGAAAGTATGTATATCAAAAAGGCCGTTATCATTTGGAAATGTATTCTTTTTAACTTTTAGGTTCAAATATGACACCTAAATTACACCTCTTATTCAGTCATTTGGATATTTTCCGAAAGTGATGAACAAGGTAAATGTTGGTAATTTGTAAAAAATGTCTGATCTTTACTATAACGTACAAAAAACTATATAAAAATGAAAAATTTTTAAACAAACGTAAAATATAGGCAAATTTGGAACTTTGAGGTGCCATAACTCAGTCATTTCTTGTCAGATGCAGCATATCGACAGAAAAGGCATTTAATTACCTTTCCAACGATATGCCATTTATCTCGATAGGACTTTTCGGTTGGGCTCCACATGGATTTGAGTGGGACCATACACAGACAAAAACATAAAAGTATCGTTATCTAAAAAATTGTATTTATAAAAAAAATTACTGCGTTTTTCGTGTTCCGTAGGTCCCAATTAACTTATCTAGGCATGTGGCGTTCTTGGTATTTTTGGATGTAAACCAGTGAAATGAGTGCAGTTTATTAGCATTTCTGGAATCATGTACATAGTATGTATGTATGTTTTTCATGTTTCATATGTAAATAAAACGCTGCTTTAAACAAGTAAGAAAGTGTAGCGGTCAAGCCCGATCATATAATACCCTACACCCAGTATATGTATAAAACAGTTTTTCAGAAATGTGCGCTATATGGGAGATATGACCTATTATGGACCGATCATCGAAAAATTTAGTGTCATTATGTCTGTGAATATAAATATTATGTATGTTATACTTTATCTTAATGTAAATACTTTTAAAAGATTTATAGAGATTAAAGTAAATTACGGTCTCTTATATGGGAGTTTCGACTAATTACGGACCGACCATTATAAAATTAGGTGTCATCATTTCTGTATATATGAAACTTATTTGTGTTGAATTTTATTTAGATAGCAACATTATTAGGAAATTCCAACATTTATGATCGGTAAACCCCAATCTCGGGAGGACATTTGTATGGGGCCAGCTGCAATAATGGACCGATTTCCACCAGTTTCAATCCCATCCATCTTTGGGGTGAAAAAATATCACGTATGTACCGAATTTTATCGAAATATCTTCAAAATTGCGACCTGTACTCTGCGCACAAGCTTTACATGGACAGCCAGCCAGACGGACGGATGGACGGATATCGTTAAATCGACTCAGGAAGTGAATCTGAGTCGATCGGTATACTTTAAGGTGGATGTTGGACCAATATTACTGGGCGTTACAAACATCAGCACAAGTCCAGTATACACTCCCCACTATTCATTGCATATAGAACATTATAAGCAATTTTTTTTTATTAAGTATTTATCCTTCGTTTTTGTTCTTTATGCATAATTTTTTGAACATGGAACATAATAACTTACGAACCGTATCAGTTAAATGTTGTATGGAATAAAGTTGATGTCTCGTATCTCGAAAACTATAAGTGATATCAGACAATCGATTACACATTACGGTTGATCTCCAAAAGTTTATTATGAAACCGCCCTTATCTCATTTTTTTAAATTTTGTGGTATATAACACAATAATTTATGAACCACGAATATGTATTTTTATATTTTTGTTTCTTTTTAACTATATACTTAATAAATTTCAAAGAGATGTTCTAAAAATTTAAAATTTGGTTAAAGAACGCTTTTAAAAAAATTTAAAATAGAATTTTGAAACGGCCGTTAAAAATAACAATTTTAATTTTCTTATTCAAGTGGTCTGAAAATTTGTTAACCGATTTTTGTCTTTCATATCTTATAACAATGATAATTTCGTACACATTTCGATTATTTTATATGAAAATGCAAACACATGCATTTAATGGAAACATTTTTGCAAAAAGTGCAAAAATGCATTTTTCACCCTGTTAATGCACCACCAAACATCAGAGCCATTGCCGCGCCAGTTAACATTAATATGCTCGAATAGTTTTTAATAATTTATCCCCTTATTCAAAAACGATTATTAAATTTAACAAATGTTTATAAAGACAGATTTGCATATAAAAATTTGCTTAATAATCGTTTTTGAATAAAGAGGTTAATGTTTTTGTTTTCGTATAACAGCTGATAGATAGTGTGACCATATTTAATAATATATATAAAACTAGTTAAAATTCGGCTGTGCCAAAAACTATACTGCTTATAGGACTAGAATATTCTTATTCTATCTTTTCTATTTATTCTTAGTAAACATTTTATTAGTATTTTATATATTGTTTGAAAGATAATTTTGAGACCAACATAATTTATTTTTGATGTTTTGACGTTTTTTTTTTTTTTGTAATCTCTGTAGGGTATTATATGGTCGGGCTTGACTGACTATACTTTTTACCTTGTTAAGTATATCTCCCCTTTCTAATATTTAACAAATTTTATATTTCATATAAACGAAAAAATAATACGAGTATATTTTAAACATTTGGAGATTTACGTTAGTTAATAATTTAATCTTAGTGACCGAAATTATTGTTTGTATACATTTTCTATTCATTAAGATATTACAATACATACATTAAAATACATAAGTCCAGTTTTGTCGGATTAAGTTAATTATACTCTTCACCTTCATGAGAAGGGTATATATAAGTTTGTCATTCCGTTTGTAACTTCCACAATATAATTTTCATACCCTATAAACTATATATATTCCATAAAATAACATTCACATAGTGTTGCTTGAACTGGTCGGACGTGTTATTTTTAGTGCGGCTGAATTTTCGTAATAGGTGAAAAAAAAAAATAAAAAAAAAAAACTTGTAATAAGTGAAAAAAAAAAAAAAACAAATATATATATATATATAAAAAAAAGATATCGTAATAGGTGGAAAAATAGTGGTTTTTCGGTAATTTAAAAATCGCAAAACAACTGCATGAGTGTCCCGCTCAGATGTAATTCTGAGAAAGAGCTAAGCTACAGTAGGAAAAATTTATGGATCTCTGAGGAAGAATCCTTAAGAAAATCCGTGGAGTCTCTTCTCACTACAAAAGCCGAAATACGGCGCCGTTCCTGTTCGCCCAATATAGTTATCTCATCCGATGAGAAATCATCATCATCATCAAATAGTGCAGTCAAACCCAAAAAACAAGTAGGTATGGATAAGTACATCACCGTTCTCAAGCGACAGAGGAGCCCGACATCTGCTCAAATGTCTTCCAATTCCAATAAAGTTCCTAAGACCGTCAGCAGTGATAAGCCAAATGATCAAAACAGATTTGCTCTACTTCAGACGGATGACCCAGAAATACCGAAAAAGACGTTTAAGCCCCCACCAATTTACCTGAGAGAGCCGACTTCCAATAAACTGGTACAAGGAATTGTTGCTGTAATAGGTGAGAACATGTTTAGCGTAACCTCAATTAAACATGGAAAAATCAGCGAGACAAAGATCCAAGTGAATAGGGAAGATGATTTTCGAAAATTGTCCAACCAGTTGGAGAGGGAGACCAGGGATTTCTATACCTATCAGCTCAAAAGCGCAAAAGGACTCCAAGTCGTTCTAAAGGGTATAGACCCATGTGTTGATCCTGCGGAGATAAAGAACGGATTAATGGACAAAGGGTTCAAAATCAAGAGCGTAGTGAATATTAGAAACCGTGAAAAGATTCCTCAGCCCATGTTCAGGGTAGAATTGGAACCTGGAGATGTTGCCTTAAAGAAAAACGAGTCCCATCCAATTTACAATCTTATTTATCTTCTGCATCGTAGAATTACCGTGGAGGAACCGCATAAGCGTGTTGGACCCGTCCAGTGTCTTAATTGTCAAGAATTTGGTCACACCAAAGCGTATTGTAAATTGCCGTCTGTTTGTGTTGCATGTGGGGAACTACATGCAACTGCTCAATGTAATAAGTCCAAAACGGACTTAAAAATAAAAAAATGCAGTAACTGTGGAGGAAATCATACCGCTAATTATAGAGGTTGTCCAGTTTATACTTATTTGAAGGGCATAAGGACCAATAAGTCGCCAGTATTACCTGACCATCCTCAACAACCTAATTTCACGTCGAGTAAGAATTTTCCTCAAATTGTACGACCAACTACTCACGTAAACGCTCCTAATTCTAGACAAGTTTCTTACGCAAACGTGGTCAAATCTAATATGCCAGGTCTGGAGCAGGAACCTATATCGCAATACTCTGAGCCACATATCAACAATCTAGAGACAACATTGCAGACACTTGTCCAAACTATGAACACTTTTACGACCACCATGACATCCATGATGCAGGAAATGCTGAAAATGCAATCCACTATCTTGCAAGCCATTTTAAAGAAATGATTTATTTAAAAATTTGTTTTTGGAACGCGAACGGCCTCCGCCAACATAAAAATGAACTGGAATACTTCCTGATGGATAAGCAGATTGATGTTATGATGATTGCTGAAACTCACTTGACGTCGACAGGGTACTTCAAAATTAATGGCTACGTGTTGTACGATACTAAAGATCCCCGCGGAAGAGCTTGTGGAGGTTCGGCAATTCTTATAAAGAACAGAATAAAACATTATCTAATGAATAACATAAGTGAGGATTACCTCCAAGCAACAAACATTTGCATTGAATTCTGTCAATACAAATTTGTTTTATCATCGATTTATTCTCCGCCTCGATTCTCAATAAAAGAACACCAATACCATAACTTCTTTAATTCCCTTGGAGCTAGATTTTTAGTTGCTGGCGACTTTAACGCCAAACACACATTTTGGGGTTCACGTCTGGTAACCCCAAAGGGTCGCGTACTCTTCAACACCATTGCTCAAATGGGCTTAGATGTACTCTCAAGCGGACATCCCACCTACTGGCCGACGGACCGACGGAAGATTCCCGATGTTATTGACTTTGGAGTAGTGAAAAATATCCCTGTAGAATGGATGCAAGTGGATCCTTCATTAGACTTGTCCTCAGATCACTCTCCTACTATCATTTCAATGCATTTCCCTCAAGTGTGTGGCTCTCCATTTAGAAACATGACTAAGACCCGAGTAAGCTGGATAAAATACAAAAAGTATTTAAGTTCTCATTGCACGGAAAATATTGTGTTGAGAACTACCGACGATATCGATGAGTCGATTGGCAACTTTACCGAGGACCTTCGACGAGCTGTGCATCACGCTTCCACTTATCACGTTGAATGTAGAAATAGGACAAACAGAACTTATTTATCTGAACTCGAACATCTCCTATCAGAAAAAAGAAGAATGAGAAGAGAGTGGCAACTTCACAGGTCTCCTGAACTGAAAGCTAGGCTACGGGTATGCAGAGATATACTAAGACATTTCTTAGAAACCCAAAGAACGGCTTCACTTACATCCTACTTGGAGGGTCTTGATAGTACCCAACAATCTGACTACTCGTTATGGAGGGCGGCAAGAGGTTTAAAAAGACCAGTGAGAGGAAAACCTCCTTTGCGAAATCCGACTGGTGACTGGGCTAGAAATGATTCCGAGAAAGGGACATTATTTGTTAAACATTTAAGAAATGTGTTTACTAAAAACAACTCAAATAACGTATCTGATTTGCCACCACTCGTTATTAGACCTCCTGTACCTCTAAGACTAAACTTTGGTGATGTCCAAAGCGCTATTGGTACTCTGAACCTTAGAAAGGCTCCAGGTATGGATAAAATCAGCAATAAAATGCTTGTGGAGTTACCTCGTGTAGCTAGAAGAATTATCCTCTTTATCTTCAACGCTATTTTACGCCTAGAATACTATCCTGCAGATTGGAAGGTGTCTATGATCACTATGATTCCTAAGTCAGGGAAGGATCACACCAAAGTAGAGTCATATAGGCCAATTAGCCTATTGCCGACAATTTCTAAACTGTTCGAAAAATTGTTAATGACTAAGTTGATTCCAATTCTGAACGACACTGAATGCATTCCTAATCATCAATTCGGCTTCAGAGCTAAACACAGCACCATCGAACAAACACACAGATTGGTAAATGTGATAAGAGGGTCGTTTGAAGACAAAAAATACTGCTCCGCCCTTTTCATTGATGTGTCCCAAGCGTTCGACAAAGTTTGGCATGACGGTTTAATGCACAAAATAAAATTAACTCTGCCTGCTAACACCCATAAACTTATGGAAAGCTATTTATACGGTCGCAAATTTAAAATTAAAGAAGGCAATTTTTTAAGCCCCGCTCAGCCAATTGAAACAGGTGTGCCACAGGGTAGCATACTGGGTCCTACTTTATATTTGATTTATGCCTCCGACATGCCGTCAGACCCCAAAATCCACACGTCAACTTTCGCAGACGATACAGCCTTTATCAGCGTTCACAAGGACCACCAAGTAGCATCACAGAATTTGCAGAATTATGTTTATAAACTAGAGAATTGGCTAGAGCTTTGGAAAATCAGGGTTAATGAACAGAAATGTATTCATATCACTTTCACATTGCGAAAAGAAACTTGCTCGTTCATCAAAATAAATAATCAAATTATTCCTCAACATAATGAAGTCAAATACCTCGGCATTCACCTCGACCGCCGTTTAACTTGGAAGTCTCATATTGAAGCGAAACTTACACAGATGAGATTAAAAGCAGTGCAACTTAATTGGCTAATTGGCAGAAATTCTTCACTAAAGTTGGACTGCAAACTATTGTTGTACAATGCAATTCTAAAGCCAATCTGGTGCTATGGAATTCAATTATGGGGTACTGCCTCAGCATCAAACATTGAAAAAATTCAAAGGGGTCAAAATAAAATTCTACGTATAATTACTGCAGCTCCATGGTATGTTAAAAATTCTCGAATTCACAAAGATCTATGCGTGCCATCAGTAAAAGTTGAATTTACAAAACACGCGTCAAAGTATGTCAGCAAACTTGAACACCACCCAAACCCACTTGCACGAGACATCCTTAACTTTAGTGGTCATAATCGGTTGAGAAGGAGGGATACCCTTGCTTTAACTCAAGCGCAAAATAGATGACTGGATCAGTTGATGTGAAATTTTTTTAGTATCATAAAATTTTTGTCTAGCACTGGCTGGGCTTATTATTTTCTTTTTAGTATTAAGATTTGAATACTTATTGTCATTTCATTATATGAAGATTCAATAAATAAATAAAGGCTATAAAAAAAAAAAAAAAAAAACAAAAAAAAAAAAAAAATTCTGGATCCTTATAGATAGCGGAGTCTATTAAGCCATGTCCATCTGTCTGTCTGGATGTTGAAATCAATTTTCTGAAGTCCCCAGATACCTTCGGAATCCAAATCTTCAATAATTCTGTCAGACATACTTTCGAGAAGTTTGCTATTTAAAATCAGCAAAATCCGTCGATAAATAACGGAGATATGAACAAAAATCCGAGACAACCTCTGAAAATTTCATCAAAACAACTAAGTGTATTAATATTGTTCATCAGCAGATGGCGTTGATCAAACAAAGTGTCCGAAAACTTTAAGTGTGTTCTTAAACCGTAATATAAGTGTGTAAAAAGACAGTGTGTTCATTATTAATTGTGTTTGTGTACTTTTAATTAATAAAGACGCATTATACATATTTTCTTCAAACGACTTGACGCTTTTATTTTGCAACTAAAAAGAATCCGGTTCATTTAAAGGAAATAAACCAACGGTTTAATATGTAATATATGTATATGTATATATGTATGTATGTATATAATATAATTATGCATCCACAGCAAAGGTGAAGGGTATATAAGATTCGGCATGGCCTTGTTGAATAATAAAATTGTCTTTCGTATATAAATTTTAACAAATTTAAACATTTTTCATATTATTATTTAAAAAAATAAATGTTGTTTATGTTGCAATTAATAATAATTAATAATTTTTCAACATTATTTTATGCGCTTTATAATCTTGTTAAATGTTACTACAGATTTACCTGACGGACTGACTACTTTATTTCATTCATGTACTTCTGCGTCAACATTTCGCTTCTAACGATTTCTTATAAAGCTAAGGACAGAAAATACTAATATTTAACACAGATGGGGTTTGAGCCAAATTATGTCAAATTTAAACACGCAAAGAGGAAAATAAGTCGGATTATATGTACGTAAAGTAACGGTCACACTTGGCAAATAATTACCAAAAAAGGCGTAAACCACTTATTAAAATATATTTGAATTCATTTATTTAGTTAAAAAAAAAACTTTGTTTATTTAGATCAAGACACAACAAATATTTAGTTCTATTTTATTTGATAATGTTTGAATTTGCAAAATTCTTGTAAGTGGTTACGCTTTTTTGAGTAAATATTTGCCAAGTGTGACCGTATCTTAACATTAAATATTTTAGTACATATTTGTATTTGAACATCAAAATTGCCTTTCTTCCTATATTTTCGACTTGAAGAACAAAACAGCCCAATTATTTTACATATTACAATTAAATATTTATTTGTCCGGTGTGCCCACCTAATAGTTTATTTAAAACAATTTTATAATTGTAGCTGCCAATCATTTGTTTAATCAAGGAACGGTTAATAGCAGATGTCGCAACACGCATTCTAATATATGTATAAAGCTGTGTTCTATAAAAACAAAAAATATATTATTCAACAATTTTATTTCAAAACTTTTTATGCGCAATATGACAACCGTGCCACAAATTAATTTCATGGTTATTTTTATGTGTTGGAGGTTAAAAAATATTCTTTAAAATGTTGCTATTTAAAGTTTAAGTGGGTAGTTAAGTAAAACCATAAACATTTTTCAACTAAAATATGTATGTTTGCATATTGTTTTTAAATTTAAAAATTTTGTTTGCTGACAATTTTTCTTTTATCATAAAGTTTATATAAATAGCAAAAGTAAGTAAGTGTTATATTCGACCTTATATATAATTTAGTTTCGTATATTTAAATGTAACCGAGAACAAAATGAACAAAGTTTTGCATTTTTTGATTTAAAACTTTTTACTCATTCATCAACTTTGATCGTCTTTTGGACATTGAGTATTATTGTAGAAAATTCTTTTAAAGTTTCTTCGTTTAGGCGGATGGATATGATTCATCTTTATACAAGATTTATTTATATTGAAGTGATTTTCGGAAATGGATTTTATATGCGAATATGGTAATTTATTGACCGATTCAAGCGAAATACAGTTTTGTAATTTCTGTTGACACGAAACTCATTATTGAATTTCTATTGTCATTACCATGAAAACCGTATTGGGTCTATGAGAAATCATGATATTATTTCCAAAATATTAAAAGAAAATTACAAAACATTATTGAAAAATATCAAGGCTGTGAAAAATTCTGTTACTCTGTTGTCTACGACAGACGGACATTGTTAGATCGTGCTAGAATTTCGTAAGGACCCTAAATAACGGGTGGTTAGATTTCAAGGGCCGATGTTGATTTTGAATAAAATACAAACTATTCAGGAAATTATTATAATTTTATTTTATTATGATATATTGGTACTACTCAATTATGTATGGAATAAACTATCGGCCAAATGGGCGCCGCGACCACGGCGGAACACCTCCATCCAATGGTCCAAAATTTGCGATGACCCTGAGGCATAATGGAGGTTCTATGCCGTTAATGTGCTGAATTATATCATCCTTTAGCTCTTGAATTGAGCTGGCTTATCGACGTACACCTTTTCTTTCAAATAACCCCAAAGAAAAAAGTCCAACGGTGTCAAATCACATGATCTTGGCGGCCAATTGACATCGCCATTACGTGATATAACACGACCATTGAAGCCATTGTTTCGTTAGCTGTGTGGCAAGTGGCACTGTCCTGCAGAAACCACATATCGTCCAATTCGGGCCATAAAAAGTTCGTTATCATCTCACGATAGCGAACACCATTCACAGTAACTGCCTGACCGGCCTCATTTTGGAAAAAATACGGCCCGATGATGCCGCCAGCATTATCAGGAAATTTCTACATTTGACAAGATGGTATAATCTGACAACCGCCTGTACATAACCAGAATATAGTGAGAACAAATTACTAATATGACATATAAAATACACAAGACGTAAACCGCGTTCAAAACATATGTTATGAATCCCGCATTTTTAGGTTATGTAAATGAATTTCATCAAACACAACTAGTATTAAAAAAACAATCAAACATTTGACATTGATTGTCTGTCTCGAGAATTACATATATAAAGAAAAAATTGGGAAATTTGGACAAAAAACCTTTATAATGCGAAAGTCTGGAAAATAATAAATCGGATGTAAGATGACTTATTAAATACATTAGTTATTTTAAAAACACATTAAAACTATTTTGCTAAACAAAATTAAAAACATTTTTTTAGTTCTTAAAAATATATTAAAATTTTTTAGCTGTGATCATAATGTGTTGGCTTTCTGCAATTTTTCATTCCCGTTTTCCGAAAAAAGATAGTCCGGGAAGTCAATTTTAAGTTATGTTAGTTTAAAATTTTTAGTTCAAAAATTAATTCTTTCTGTTATTTCATTGTAGATAGTTTATTTATAGCATTAAAGTTATTATTAAAATTTAAATACGTTAAACATTTTAAAAATACTAATTGTTTGCCAAAAAAAAATTTAAAAATATGTTCATTTAAAATTCCCCATTTCCCCCAAACCCTAGTTATGAACCAGAATATGAGAGAACCTTCAATAATGTTGATATTTTTTAATTTTGTTCTGTTACTTTGTTTAAATATATTTATTAATATATTGAAATATATTCATTAAAAGTAATTTACTAAAAAGAAATAGCAAATCCATCTTTTCCGTGGATGGGTCCACATTCGCCTATAGCTCTTATATAAAGTCCACTACCTAAAATCACTTAAATATTAATAAATCTCTTATAGACATCGTTACCAATATGTCCTCCTAGGTAGCAAAAATTGGACCACTTATAAAGAGACATTTTCAACCAACATTTTACACAGATAAGATATTGTATATTCAAATATATATCAATTGGATTTTATGAATATCGGTGCATTTTTTTTGAACGTATGTAGTTCTCACTTTAAGTCCTCTTCTGAAAATAGCTTAAACATTAATTACTAACATGAACTTGGTTCGGCCTTACTACTTTAAATATTTTGTTCCCAATCAAATTTACCTTTTATATTTTCTAGCAATAGAAAGCATAAAGTTAACCAAATAAATAATCTTTAATAAAAAATTCACAAACATTTATATTTTACTTTTTCGCTAACAATTTATCTGGCAACTATGAAATATATCAAAATTCTACCTCATTTGAATACCTCAAATAGAGCATGGAATTCGAGAAGAGCACGAAATAAAAACATGAAAAGAGAAACACTCACAAAAGTTACTTGCAACTCTTGTAAATAAATGTTCGTACTTAAAGGTAAACAAAAGTTCATGACACCCACAAAAAATGTAACAAACCATAACCAAGTCTGAAAGTGAATTCGCCTCAATTTAATATGTCACGTACCAAATTCTAGGCACTGTGTCAGCTAAAACATGTTAAACCAAGATTACATACTTGTATTTGTATTATAGACCTAATATAGCCTATTAACTATTATTATACCCTTCACCATCATGAGAAGGGTATATACATATAAGTTTGTCATTCCATTTATAAAATCCACAATATAATTTTCCGACCCTATAAAGTATATATATTCTGGATCCTTATAGATAGCGGAGTCGATTAAGCCATGTCCGTCTGTCTGTCTGTCTGGATGTTGAAATCAGTTTTCTGAAGTCCCCAGATATCGTCGGGATTCAAATCATCAATAATTCTGTCAGACATGTTTTCGAAAAGTTTTCTATTTAAAATCAGCAAAATCGGTTAAGGCCAACCAGAGTTATGGACCATTATGTGAGACAACCTCCATAAAAATTTGATATTTTTTGTCCATTTTATTGCAATATTTTGAAGTATATTGCCGATAATACCATAAAAATTTGTATACATTGTTTTTACGATAAAAGAAGAAAGTTTGCGGAAAATAGTATGAATCGGTCCATGATTTCTCATAGCCCCCATACAAAAATCTTTCCGAAATATTGCTCAATTATACATAAAATTGGAATATCAAGACAAAATTCAGTAAAAAAAGGTTTTATGCAAAAATAAATCGCAAAACGAAATTTTTTTAGTTCGGTCCATGTTTGACCATAGCCACTTCCAAAATTCACTTAAATACGTATAACACAGGTATAAATAATGTTAAACGGCTAAAATTTAACATGAATAATCTTTATAGGCAAATAAATTGTTGTACTAAATTTTATGGTGGTCGGCCCAGAATTGGTCATAGCTCCCATACCAGCACCACATCTAAAAAAGACATTTATCCTTATATAAATTGTATAAATATCGGTACCGACTCAAAACTTTGCACAGATCATTAAATAGATACAAAAATCATCCCACAAAATTTTGTGAATTTCGGTCTATTTTTAACCGTATGCCCCATATAAAGCCCTCTTCCGAAAATCACTTTAATACTCATAAATCTCTTATAAATAACGGTACCAATCCAAAATTTTACACGGATCATTTACATACATGCCTAAATCAAACTGCAGGATTTTGAGAATATCGATCCATATTTGACTATCCACTTCCGAAATCCACGTTATTATGTTAAAATTCGACGTGAAATATCCTCATATGCATGAAAATAACTGTTCCAAAATTTACGAAGATCGGCCCATAATTTGTTATAGCTGCCATATAAAAATTTCCAAAAAAACAAATAAATTTGGGTCAAAAAATATTCTTTTCGGATTTAACCCATATTCGGTCCATATTTTATAATCATGATACATATCATTGGAAATGATATAATGTTTTACGAATTATCAAGTAGTTCCCGAGATATAGGCCTATATATTTTCAACTTTGCGGGCCCGCCCCCTCGAAAATAGGCGTGACCGCCAACAATTTTTTTTGTTGGCATCTCCTCTAAAAGCCCTATTTGATGAAGGTTTTTTTTTTTTTGAGCAAAGTCACTAAAACCGAATTGTTCCCCTTTTTTATACTCTGTTTGTTAAATTACACTCAAGATTATTGTGAACATCAGAGAAACTCTGTAAATTATGGTAAGAATTGGTAATTAAATCTATTAAAAATGGTAAAAATTTAAAAAAAATTTCCAATTATTTAACATAAATTATGGTGGTCGTAAAATTGTCTTTCAAACAATATATCAAACACTAATAAAATTTGCACTAAGACTGAATAGAAAACACAGAATAAGGATATTCTAGTCCTATAACCAGTGTAGTTTTTGTATTTCTTATTACGTTTAGGTGAAGGGTATATAACACTCTTACTTGTTTTTATATTGTTTTATGGTTTTTGATTTTATATGACATATAATTTCAAACCTCAAAAAACATTTATTTCTGTTGAGCTGTAGTTTATAAATCATTCTCCATCATCACACGTGTCACACTGGGAGATTTTAGTAAGTATCTTAACGTACATTTTAAATTTCTATATCACAATGACTCAAAACTGGACACATAGAGTCAAATTACCCCGTTTTGCCACAGTCAGCATATTTAATATCCCTTCTTTTATAGGATAGAATATAGGTCTTGCAAATACAGAGAATTACCATAGCGCCATCGATATTTGGCTTTTCTTCCATTCGGCTGGTTGAACGGGCTTTACAATGTATCCATTTTTCATGGTAATGATTCGGCGTAGCATTTCGGCCATGCAAAATATGACGCTTTGTTCTCGCCTATGACACTTTGTTGGTAAAGAATTCGACATTTTAGAAGCAAAAAAAAAGCTTTGTTGATTAGTTGTTGATAGTTACTAAAGACATAAATCGAGTTCAACAGATACTCACTCTGTAATGCATCCCGCATTTTTAAGTTATATACACCCAATATTGAAAAGAATGTCCTCTGTTTGTTGCGTATATATTTTAAAGTACGGGGACGTTGCCTCAAGTAGTTACATCAATTATATTCTTATTATAACCATATAGGGTTTTATTATAATCGGATTTCGTGTCAATTTAGAAATTGCTGATTTATTTAAACTTTTTTTAAACTCCACTGTGTAGAAAGGACACCTTAGTATTTACTGGGAGTGGGGTAGGAGTATAAAAATGGTTGTAATTTCATGTGTAAATTCTACAGTATTCATATGTTACTCCATAAAGTATATTCGTATATATACAATGGATATATAATATATATGTACATAATATAATATATACATATATTAGGGTGGAGCGATTTTTTGTTTTTTTAACAATCGCTTTGGAATACCTGTTAAAAGGTGCTCTTTTAACTCCCAAATATACACCGAAATTTTCACATGGCATATGATGTGATGATTACATGGACACTGTCCATGAAGCTTTTGCGCAGAGTACAAATAAATTTAATAAAATTTGGTATATAATATTGTTTCGACCCAAGGACGGATGGGATTTAAACTGGTGGAAATGGGTTCGTTATTTCACTTGACCCCCATACAAATGTCATCCCGAAATTGGGATTTAACGATTATAAATGTTTGAATTATGCAAGTATCAAAATAAATTTTACCACAAATGAGTGCTAAATGAAGCCAAATCCCATCTACAAATTTTCATTTATATTTATTTATATTTGTTTCATTTATATACAAATTATTATTAATGGTTTTAATTTGATGTTTGCAGTAGCAAATGCAAATTTATTTCGTTTTGTAATTGCTTAAAAGACAGTCTTGCTCTCTAGGAAGAACGCGGTGTAGATATGGTTTTAACTATATAATATAAGAAAAAAGAAAAAACAAGTTCGAGTGCTATATTCGGCTGTGCCGAATCTTAAATACCCTCCACCTAAACGTAATAAGAAATACAAAAACTACACTGGTTGTAGGACTAGAATATCCTTATTCTCTGTTTTATATTCAATCTTAGTTTAAATTTTATTAGTATTTGATATATTGTTTGAAAGACAATTTTACGACCAACATAATTTATGTTAAATATTTTGAAATTTTATCTAATTTCGACCATTTATAATTGTTGTAATTACCGATTCTTACTGTAATTTACAGTGTTTGTTTGATTGTAATTTAACAATTTATAAAATTAAAAGAACTTTTTTCCATATTCACAACAAGTTTATTTACAAAAGATTTATGGGTGGCATAGAAGAAGTGGACCAATGATGGACCGATGGCTTCTAAATCCAGTATCCAGTAATGTGATTTCTTAAGTATTTTAGGATTATATTGGTTGAATTTCATCTCAATAGCTTTATTTACAAGAGTTGTATGGTTGTTTATTATGTTCGGAAGTGGACTTAATTCGGCAGCTATTGCCAATTATTGACTGACAGCTACAAAATCCAGTAGCTTAATTGCCGTATAACCGATACTAATATGAATTCTGGATTAAAATTTTTGATACATATAAAAGTTGGTTCGATATCGATATTTATTAGGAATATTTGTGGGTTTATTTGTTTTTTTGAAATGGTTCTTATATGGCAACTATGGCAAATTATGGGCCGATCTTCTGAAATTTTGGAACAGTTATTTTCATGCATATGAGGATATTTCACGTCGAATTTCAACATAATAACGGTATATTTAAGAAATATATTAGTATTAACGTGGATTTCGGAAGTGGACCTTATATGGGGGACATAGTCAAATATGGACCGATATTCTCAAAATCCAGCAGTTTGATTTAGGCATGTATGTAAATGATCCGTGTAAAATTTTGGATTGGTACCCTTATTTATAAGAGATTTATGAGTAGGCTTTATTTAGGGCATACGGTTAAAAATAGACCGAAATTCACAAAATTTTGTGGGATGATTTTTGTATATACGTAAATGATCTGTGGAACGTTTTGAGTCGGTACCGATATTTATACAATATATATAGGGATAAATGTCTTTTTCAGATGACCAATGACCAATTCTGGACCGACCACTATAAAATTTAGTACAACAATTTATTTGCCTATAAAGATTATTCATGTAAAATTTTAGCCGTTTAATATTATTTATATCTGTTTTATACGTAGTTAAGTATATTTAAGAAGTGGACTTTTTATGGGGGCTATGGTCAAACATGGACCGAACTTAAAAATTTTCGTTTTGCGATTTATTTTTGCATAAAACTTATTTTTGCTGAATTTTGTCTTGATATTCCAATTTTATAGGCATTTATTTATAATTGAATTGAATGGATGATTTTTACGGGCTATGATAAATTATGGACCGATGCTTACTATTTTCCGCACACTTTCTTCTATTATCATAAAAACAACGTATACAAAATCATGGCATTATCTGCAATATATTTCAAAATATTGCAATAAAATGGACAAAAAATATCAAATTTTTATGGAGGTTGTCTCACATATTGGTCCATAACTGTGGTTGGCCTTAATCGATTATGCTGACTTTCAATATCAAAGTTACCTGCAAAATAAGAACTATTTTTCTGGAAATTTCGTTTAGTTAAGTTGTATAGTTTGCACGTGAGAGTGTTTTACACAGACGGACAGGCAGACGGACATCGCTCAATCGACTTAGAATTTCATAAGGATCAAGAAAATATATACTTTCTTGGGTCTCAGATGAATATTAAAAAAGTTTCACACGGAATGACAAACGTAATATACCCTCATTCATCACTCTTTGACACACCGTGTTGATCTTTATCTGATGACATTACAATCGAAAGCGATAGCGTAGCTTCTAGTCCTTACCATGTGAGACTACCAAAAAAAAAAGAGATTAAATTTACCATCATTAGCCCTTGCCTGCGATAGTACTGGAGTCTCTGACAGAGCCGTTTACATAATAGCTTCTTTTCTTTTAAAAGATGTTGGCATTGATCGTTCAAAGTTGCGCCATGAAAGAAATAATGTTAGAGCAGCTTTACAGGATGCAGGTAGCAACATACCTACGCGGTACGTATTTTGATGGCAAAAGGGATAAAACGTTGATTAGTATTCTGAAGAAGGACAAATTTTAGAGAAGAAGAGTATTAGAAGACTATTATGTCATTTTATCAGAGCAAGGAAGCGACTATTTTGGGCATGTCATGTCTGAGTTGGGGACTGCTAAATATATTAAAAATACTATACTAACATTCTTCAAATCCAAATCGGTGAAACTCAGTGAAATTGCAGTTATTGGGTGCTATGGAACAATAGTAAACACAGGCTTTAAAGCTATTATAATTCGTTTGTTGGAATTATATTACAGTGAACTATCTGCCAGTTGCGACATCTGTTGTTGCATTTGGACAGAAACTCTACAGCGCCTAAATCCTTTTCAGGTGCCATTGGGTCTCAATTACAAAAATGTGAAACAATGCCAATAGTTAAATTCAATGTCATTCCTACAATTGTACCTGAAAACAAAAACATCTTTACGATATCAGGACAGCTATCAGTACTGGCGTTTTTTTTTCAGATTTAACTAATATTAAACCTGGATCCCGCAACCATCCTAGATGGCTTACAACCGCAACTCAAATTATAAGACTATATGGTACCAAAGATAAAATTAGTGATGAGAGTAATCCCTGGTGTATACACGGAGCTAAGCACCTGTGGAAAACAAATAGTTTGAGTCGATATTTAAACACTGATTTGAAGAAGATCATTGGCAAAGTAATCCAACGAAATGGATATTTCGACCAGCCAGAAAATCTACTTATTGCTATGCTAGCATATCTAAAAATCTTAAAAGCAAGAACTGAGAAAGCTCCAGATCTTCGAATGTTTAAAGTGCCTTCATTTAATTTCAATGCTAAAAAATATGACGACATTGTAATGTGGCAAGGTTGTAAGTTAACTGATCCACCTTTGACTTTAAATATATCTGATGAGGACTTAAATGGCGTTGTCAAAAACGGACCCGGCACATGTCAGAAAATCATATTTTCCTGATTTTCAATTGTGTTGGGTCACCTCAAAATATCAATATAAGTGTGTAACCTTTTGTACGTGCAATTTACTTATTGTATGGCAACTTAATATCGCTATGCGGTTACAAACAAAATTAAATTTTTTCTTTTTTGATATATCAAATTATACATTAACATTGATATATCAATCTATACATTAACGCTCCGCCCTAATATATGTATGTATATGTATATATAACATTTACGAAAACCCCCAATAATTTATTTGGAAGGGTAAACAAATTTGTTTCATTGATAAATGGGTAACATAATACAATAATACGAAACAAATTTCGTAGTTTGATTCAAAAAAAAAAAAAAAAATACAATTTAAACCTTTAAGTATCTCAACATTAAACATTGACCAGAAATGCCTCATATACATATGAGCAGGGCTGCCAGATGAATTTCGGGAAAAACGTTAAAATTCCGACAAAAAAGAAAAAAATTGTCATTCAATTTTTATTTAAACGAAAACATAAAAATTCAAGTTTATGTAGGGTTCTTGTACAATAAATAACAACTTTATAAATAAAAAATCACAAAAAATATGTTGAACATAGCTTGTGTAATACATGGTGAAATTATACCAGGTGACAGGTGGCGCTATAGCTGATTATTTTTTGCTCTGTTCATGGATAAATTAAAAATGTCAAAAAGTTGTTTGAAAATAGTCAAAATTTATATAAAAACGTTACAAAATTATTTTGTTTTTGAAGAATTGAGTTTTTGTCGCCGTTTTATCTGCGTAAAATAGCTTAAAAGTGTTAAAAAAACTATATTATAACGGGTGGTTAAATTTCAAGGGCCAATGTTGATTTTGAATAAAACACAAACTATTTAGGAAATTATTATAATTTTATTTTACTATGATATACTGGTATTACTCAATTATGTATGGAACAAAATATCGGCCAAATGGGCGCCGCGAACACGGCGGCACACCTCCATCCGATGGTCCAAATTTTCGATGACCCTGAGGCATAATGGAGGTTCTATGCCGTTAATGTGCCGAATTATCTCATCCTTTAGCTCTTGAATTGTTGCTGGCTTATCGACGTACACCTTTTCTTTCAAATAACCCCAAAGAAAAAAGTCCAACGGTGTCAAATCACATGATCTTGGCGGCCAATTGGCATTGCCATTACGTGAGATAACACGGCCATTGAATTTGTTGCGCAAAAGAGCCATTGTTTCGTTAGCTGTGTTGCAAGTGGCACCGTCCTGCTGAAACCACATATCGTCCACATCCATATCTTCCCATTCGGGCCATAAAAAGTTCGTTATCATCTCACGATAGCGAACACCATTCACAGTAACTGCCTGACCGGCCTCATTTTGGAAAAAATACGGCCCAATGATGCCGTCAGCCCATAAACCGCACCAAACAGTCACTCTTTGTGGGTGCCTTGGTTTTTCGACAATTCTGTTTCCACTGTTGTCATTTTCTCGCCCATTTTCATAATAAGTCTGGATAACTTTAACACGTTGTTGGATTGTGTATCTCTTCATGGTTCAAATTGAGTAAGTCTGAAATAGAGAAATGTCAAATAAAATTCGGAAAAAAGCTTGGCGTTTAGGTGTGGTTCACATTCAACATCGGCCCTTACAATTAAATAGTGTGTTTGTTTTTTGAGTTGTTTTGCTAAAAATGTTAGTTTTTTTTTTTGTAAGATAAAGATTAAGATTCCTCTTTAAAGTGATTTTTTTTTTGCTGCAGAAAAATGCGTTGTTGTTATACAATACCTAACATTAATTTTGAAAATAAAGAATTTTGCATGTTTTACTTTGCAAAATTACGTATTACTTGTATATTTAAATAAATATTTGTTGTAGCAATGCTGTCAGCTGGGGCCAAATCACCGCATTCGTGATCGCATAAAACTTGTTTGGAATAATAAATGAAAAATTATATATGCAATATTTTTAGTTTCTAAACTTATTCTCATAAATTAAATGTCTGTAATTTTGAGCTACATTTATAAGAATAAGTTTAGAAACTAAAGATATTACATATATAATTTTTCATTTATTATTCCAAACAAGTTTTATATACATATATATATCATAATTGTATATCATAATTATAAGCTTTTCATTTTCTGTTAAAAATTTTTTCATTTTTATACATACTTCAATTATTATTTTTTTTTATAATTCAAAACTTATATTATCCCTGAAGAAGCTATCCGTTGTGATAGCGAAATATTGGAAATAAATATGTATAAATAAATTAAATATTTTTATATAAAATTCAAGTGACCTTATTGCTTGTAAAAAGAAACTATTAAATATTAAAAAAGGTCAAATAAACGAACTAAATGTTATTTTAAATAAATAAACGAAATAAATATACATATGTTATTTAGTGGTTACGTCTTTTTAGGCAAATATTTGCCAAGTGTGACCGTATCTTTAGTTTTAAAACAATATATAGCCTGTAAACATTTTTAAGAATGGATCTATCATCGTTTCAAATTACATTAAAGTCGGTACAGCTGTTTGGTCTTACCGGGTTTTCCCATTTTTTCCCGACTTGGTCCAAGTTTTGAAAAAACACTGTTTACACTTTCAAGCATAGGTATATTTACATTTCAAATTTTAATTATATCGGTTCAGCCGTTTAGTTTTGCCGTTTCTTCCGCCTTTTTGTTCTGACCAAGTTTCGAAAAAATATATAGCCTATCGACATGGATCTACCTACTTTTAAATTTTTTATAAAATCGGTTCAGTTGAATAGATTTACCGGTTTTCCCTTTTTACCACGACCTGGTCCAAGTATCAAAAAAAATATATATACTGTCTGTTGATGTTTTTAAGCATGGATCTGTCAATAATTTCAATAAAATCGGTTCATCCGTTTGGTCTTACCGGTTTTCCCCTTTTGCTATAAACAGAAAATGCTTTTACTCCCTTGATTGATTGTGAAACGAACAAACAAACTTACAAAGTCATTTAAAATATTATATGGGTATGTATATGGATTACAGTATTTTACAAATCTGAATCTGAATGTAACTTATTTTATTAATTCAGGTTTAATTACAATGTCAAAACAATTTAGTTTAGTAAGTTTTAAATAGCATTTTGGGTAAAGAATTCATACAATATATGTATTTTCAAAGAATTTTATATAAATTTATTTCGCTGAATGTTTTTTCGACGTTATGTTAAATAGAAAAAGTTTCTAAAAAAATTTTGAAATTGTTCCCTTTAAATATTAGGAAAATATATATCGTCCTTTTCGAAGAAAAAATCGTCAAATCGCCACTTTCCTATTTTGAAACAAAATGACGAAAAATCGTCAAATCTGGCAGCTATGCATATGAGATGATTTAGCCAAAGGAACCATTAAGTTTATTTGTTTCCTTATTGTTTCTACATATTGCTGTTGTTGCTGTTTCTTGACACAAAACAAAGCAATAGTAACAATAATAATATAGTTATATATTTGTCTCCTGAGCATGATAAATATTAATTTATATACAATTACAATTTACACATTTACATACATACATATGGATGTATGTACATTAGATCTGTCCTTGAAGATAACTTTGTTTGGGTGAGTCCAATTTTGTTCATTGATAATAGGACTAATGTAAATACAGTCAAATCCTGGTATAAAGAATCACATTTAACGAAAATTTCCTAAAACATTCAGCAAAATGTTTAACGTTAACTACATTTTATAACGAGTGTTTAAAAAACATGTGTCTTCGATATAACGAATGTTGTGAAAAATAATAATAGGTGAAAAGTTATTGAAAGTGGAATTGGTTGGACAATTGCAAAATATTATAACACTCTCTGTGCCGAAACAAAATCGCTTATATTTTGAACTCACAATAATTTAACAAACGATATGAAAAGAAATAGATTGAAATAAAACAAAGAGAACTTTTGAACAAAGGATTTCTTACCAGTAGGAGAGAATAAAGTGGACAGTCGAAAGATTAGTTTGTATTTAGCCAATTTAGGATCTGTTTCACACTTTGACATTTTATTTAGTACTTTATGAAAATAAACAAGTTAGAGTGCTATATTCGGCTGTGCCGTATCTTTAATATCCTCCACCTAAAAGTAATAAGAAATACAGAAACTACACTGGTTACAGGACTACAATATCCTTACTATCTGTTTTCTATTATGTCTTAGTGCAAATCTAATTAGTATTTAATATATTGTTTGAAAGACAATATTACCTGTTGGTCGCAAATGTGATTTTATATGAAATGTTTTGAAATTTTATCTAATTTTGACCATTTATAATTGATGTAATTACCAATTCCTACTGTAATTTACAGAGTTTGTCTGATTTTCATAATAATCTAGAGTGTAATTTAATAATTTGTAAAATCAAAAGAACAATTTTCCATATTCACAACAAGTTAAGTAACAGAGTATATAAAACGATAAGATATGGTTGGTTGGTTGGTTAACATGGTAGTTCACTACGTGTGAACACTTAAGTAGAGTAGAAGGGACCCCGTTTTAATAAGACCACACCACTCGTCAGATTTAATGTCGTTTACATTATATGTAACTAAAATGTGTACAAAAAGTCGTGCTTGCTAGACCCAACCTGAAGCTGTGAGATATCTCAGTAGGTCATTGAGTTTTGACCCGGCAACCTCACCAAGATTGTTCAATGTATAATTTCCCATGAATTTATGTCTCTTGACACCCAGGGCTGGGCATTTGCAGAGAAGGTGGAAAATCGTTTAATCTTTTCCCCTATCCTTACAGTTACGTTAGTCGTTAAAAGGCGATCAGCGTGATTGCCTAACGGCCACTGTCCCGTTAATACTGCCAGCAACCTTGATAAATCTTTTCTATTGCGGGTTATCAGTTACATAGTACGTTTCTCATTAAAATGATTTTCGGAAATGGGCCTTATATGGGAGCTACGACTAATTATAGACCGATCATCATAAAATTGTACAGAATTATTTGTACACATATTAAACAAATTTTCGTGCAATATTATTTGGATGCCGATGTTTTTAAGAGAGTTGTGCTCTTTAAAGTGATTTTTGGATGTGGGCCTTATATGGGATCTATGATCAATTATGGACCGATCTGCACAAACTTTTTTGATTGATTTGGCTTGATTTACCAATCATTTGCAGTTAATTTTGTTTGAATACTTGCATAATTCAAACATTTATGATCGTCAAAGCCCTAATTTGGGAGGACATTTGTATGGGGTCCAGGTGAAATAATGAACCAATTCCCACCGGATTCACTCCCATCCATCCTTGGGCCAAACAAATATCATCTACCAAATTTTATCTAAATATCTTTAAAATTATGACCTGTACCTGAACACAAGCTTTACATGGACGGACAGCCAGCCAGACGGATGGACGGACATCGTTAAATCGACTAAGGAAGTGATTCTGAGTCGATCGGTGTACTTTAAGGTGGCTGTTGGACCAATATTTATGGATGTTACAAACATCAGCACAAATTCAATATACCCTCCCCACTATGGTAATGTAGGTTATAATTACAGTTTAAATACCACTTAAATTACAGTTTGAGAACGCTTAGATTTTCACTCAACAATGACTCACAATAAACTAGCGAAACTGGAGTGGCCCTGTTAGGCAATTTATACACTTACCCTAATTTCTGGATGGTTCGGATCTATACTAGAATATCATGTCTAGAATGTTTAGCCAAAGCCGTTAAAACTTAATGTTGCCATATTGCACAGCTATGTTTATAACAGTCTGTTATCAACAATGTCTGTAAATAGAAACTTCGACTACTGCAAATGTTAATAAACATGTTGTATGTTGATACCAGCCGTTAAATTTAAATTGAAATACATTTCCGTAATAATAATAATAATTCTCAGTGTTACACACGGACTGACAAACCTTTATATACCCTTGTTAACCACTTGTTGTGCTACAGGGTATAAAAACATAAAGTGTAAGACATCTTAAAGAATCAAGAGATAATTATAAGCCCGAACTGACTAATTGGAGATATTCAAATAAAATTTCAAAAGAGAATAGCTGTACACAATTTAACTCCTGATGTTATTCTCAATGCGAACGAAACTGGTATCTGTTCCAAAATATTATCAGAAAGTTGTCAAAGCTAAGAGTAACAATTTTAATAAATTTCAATCTCTTTTTCTTTGAAAGGGCAAAGTTACCGTGTTTGTTGCGTAACAAAGTGTTGCCTGTAGTAGAATTATTTATAGAATCGATATCCTTCTCAATGAAGTCTCTATTAATCATAGAAAATGCCCAAAGAAACCCTAACGGAGATCAATTAGTAAACAATATTCGCATGCGATGAACATGAAATACCCTCCACCTAAATACAATGAGAATTACAAAAACAAAAATACCAGAATATATTAAGTATTTTACAAAAGTTTAATGGTTGTCATAATGATATTCGGAAGCTTACTTTATTTGGGTGCTATTGCCAGATATGTGCTGACAACTCTTAACTCCAGTACTATAATTTTGATTTCTGGGTTGGACTTCCTGATCGGTTCGATATCGATATTTATTAGTTATTTTTGTGAGTTTACTTGTTTTTCGAAAGTGGTCTATATATGGGAACTATGGCCAATTATAAACCGATCATTCTCAAATTCGGTACAGAGAATTTTATGTATATGAGGATACATAATCTTGGATCGGTAACGTTATTTATAAGAAATTTATATGTAATGATTTTTGGAAGTGGACTTTGTTTTTTATGGGCTATGGTCATACAAGGACAGAACGAACAAAATATCGTTTGTAATTTAATTTTATATGAAACTTATACTTGCTGACTTTTGTATTGATATTGGAATTTTATAGGCATTTATGTAGCATTTAGCCATAGAAATCATTGACCGATTCTTACTTTTTTATTTTGCACATTATCCTTTGATCATAAAAATTACATGGCTTTATACACAAAATATTTATACTAATTAGCGAAAAATATGTGAAAAACATAATTTTTTGAAGGTTGTCTCAGATTTTGATTCATAACTACGGTTCTACTAGGCCGATTTTACTGATTTCCAATACCAGACTGATTAGGAGAATTATAAATGTTTTTTGTTTATGTATTTTGGGCATAAGAGTGTTTTACAGATACAAACGGACAGACAGATGGACATGGCTTAATCGGCTTAGAATTTCATAAGGATCAATAACATATGTATATAATTTGTTGGGCTAGATGACTACTTCTCAATGTTACACATGGATAAATTTATGATAAATTTATACTCTCTTTGTGGAGGGTATAAAAATAAGCAAAATATGAACAAATCTCGACGACTTAAAAATTATTCAAAAAATAAATCTTACAAAAGCGAATTTTTCGATTTAACATTTCGTTCGTTGTACCGGTATTTTCCTGTACTTGCATACATTAATGGGATAAGATCATATAAGTATATGCATAGTATATTGAATATTTAAAAAGCATATGATTGATATTATTGATGAAAAATTGGAAGAAATAAATATATTAATTAGATGTCGACAGTGATTTGTTTAATTAAATTTTTAGTAAAAACCTTTAAATAGAATTGGATGTCAGAATCTTTATTATTATTCGTAAGAATACATTTACTTTTTAATAATAATTTAATTTACCGCAACTACGCTTTAGGTGTTGTATTATCCTCAGTCTGAAATTTGTGGATTTGACAATATGACAATTAACCCCATAAAGATACAATATAAAATTATTTAAAATTAAGTACACCTAATTCTGTTTTTACGCGATAGATACGTTCCTCGAAAACTCGCGTAAAAAACCGCGTAAAAAAGCATAGAGTATACATATTAAATGAGGGAATTGGTTCCACGTATGAAATATCAGCTAAAATAAGATAAAAAATTCAAATGCATGTTTCTTTATACACAAACATATTTTATTTAAACAAAAAACACTAGAAAAGAGAGTTAATTTAGAAAAGTACATACATACATGCAATATCTTTTCGTCTTTAGCACTTAAATTTGACTGAATTCTTATACTTTCAACTAAATTTATTTGAAATAAACAAGGAAAATCCCCTGTTTCGATAGTGTTGTTTTTCATACCAGACGATTTTTAGTGCTGTTTAATTTAAATTTCTCCAAAACCAGTACAAACAATGTTTTTCTGGTAAAAATACAGAATGAAATATTTATTTGGAAACGCGTTAAATCAAGTTCGCGTAAAAAAAACTCGCGTAAAAACAGAATTAGGTGTATTAGAAAATAGGATACGAAATGTTTTTTAAAGAAATACTTTCAAAAAAGTTGTTAAATTTCCTTGAAATTAGCATTTATAAGCCTTATTTAGCACTTTGTTAATGTAAATTTTGGTGATTTGAAATATGCATCAAATTTTATAGTTTTTAACCTTAAATGACGTTATAAACATTTTGTATATAAAATATATAAATAAATAAATAAAATATCCATAAATAAATAAAAATAAAAACTATTTTTAATTGAACTTTTTTATAACGTTATCAGATTTTGCTAAAATTTCAAGGTGACTCAGTACTTAAAGACCAATATAAGGACTTCACACTAATGGTGAAGAATTAAATTGAATTAATTTAAATTGAGAATTCCAAAAATATTGACATTTTCATAAACCAGATTTCCGGCAAATATTAGCAGATTTTATTTATTGTATGAAAAAGAATATGCAAAAATATATGTACATATATACTCGTATACAAACAAACTGTTAAATTGAATTTATTCATACATATAATTATGTATAGGTGTATATATAGTTAGATATACACACACATATACACACATCTAAATAGATACTATGCCATATCAAAGAGTTTCATAATGTGCACGAGGTCAGTGCCACAAAGTAAATAAGTTGCAATTAATTATGATGTCCAGAAAAGTCTTAACTATGTAACGCTGGTGTTCGACATACACTAGTGATACGAGGACATACATATGTATAAGTTTTCATGCCCTTCGGTAGCAGAAATAGTTATTTTTATTTCAATATATTTATGTATGTATGTAAAGTCAATATGTTTGGTTATAAACATAATACACAAATGACCTCAATTTTTAACCCGATAAAATATTACATATTACATTATTTATCATATGAGGAAGTTTGCAAGTAACAAGCATGTGTATGTACCGGAAATACTGCTCGAAGAACATACAACATAGTCATATACATAAATATTTCCAAATCTTGCAGAATTTTAGACTTCCGCACTTGTTTCATATAAAAACACTATGTAAAGCAAAGTCTGAAAAGAATTTATTTCCTTTTTCTGCATGTGAGGTTACTGCAAAAAACTATACGCATAAATATTTTTGTGTCAATACAAATTTCTTACAAGTATTAAATAAAATAAAAACATGGTCATTAGAGTGCATAGAAGAACTGGGTTTAGGAATAATACCTCCTTTTTATGCTCAATACGGAAAAAATCTAAATAAAACACTTTAATAAAGAGAGCACAGTAACATTTTTAAATAAACTGTTTGGTATTTTTTTGTTTATATAATGTTTATAATTCTGAACTTTTAGACAAAACTATTTACCCATTTAAGATAGTTATGTAGTTATCCTGCGTTTTTCTGGTTTAACCGTCATAAAATATAATAAGGCGATTTTTATATATGTATGCCAGTACTATTGGTGCCCAGCTTTGATCTGATGCCGACATAGTGTTGCTTGAACTGGTCGGACGTGTTAATTTTAGTGCGGCTGAATTTTCGTAATAGGTGAAAAAAAAAAATAAAAAAAAAAAAAACTTGTAATAAGTGAAAAAAAAAAAAAAACAAATATATATATATATATAAAAAAAAGATATCGTAATAGGTGGAAAAATAGTGGTTTTTCGGTAATTTAAAAATCGCAAAACAACTGCATGAGTGTCCCGCTCAGATGTAATTCTGAGAAAGAGCTAAGCTACAGTAGGAAAAATTTATGGATCTCTGAGGAAGAATCCTTAAGAAAATCCGTGGAGTCTCTTCTCACTACAAAAGCCGAAATACGGCGCCGTTCCTGTTCGCCCAATATAGTTATCTCATCCGATGAGAAATCATCATCTTCATCAAATAGTGCAGTCAAACCCAAAAAACAAGTAGGTATGGATAAGTACATCACCGTTCTCAAGCGACAGAGGAGCCCGACATCTGCTCAAATGTCTTCCAATTCCAATAAAGTTCCTAAGAACGTCAGCAGTGATAAGCCAAATGATCAAAACAGATTTGCTCTACTTCAGACGGATGACCCAGAAATACCGAAAAAGACGTTTAAGCCCCCACCAATTTACCTGAGAGAGCCCACTTCCAATAAACTGGTACAAGGAATTGTTGCTGTAATAGGTGAGAACATGTTTAGCGTAACCTCAATTAAACATGGAAAAATCAGCGAGACAAAGATCCAAGTGAATAGGGAAGATGATTTTCGAAAATTGTCCAACCAGTTGGAGAGGGAGACCAGGGATTTCTATACCTATCAGCTCAAAAACGCAAAAGGACTCCAAGTCGTTCTAAAGGGTATAGACCCATGTGTTGATCCTGCGGAGATAAAGAACGGATTAATGGACAAAGGGTTCAAAATCAAGAGCGTAGTGAATATTAGAAACCGTGAAAAGATTCCTCAGCCCATGTTCAGGGTAGAATTGGAACCTGGAGATGTTGCCTTAAAGAAAAACGAGTCCCATCCAATTTACAATCTTATTTATCTTCTGCATCGTAGAATTACCGTGGAGGAACCGCATAAGCGTGTTGGACCCGTCCAGTGTCTTAATTGTCAAGAATTTGGTCACACCAAAGCGTATTGTAAATTGCCGTCTGTTTGTGTTGCATGTGGGGAACTACATGCAACTGCTCAATGTAATAAGTCCAAAACGGACTTAAAAATAAAAAAATGCAGTAACTGTGGAGGAAATCATACCGCTAATTATAGAGGTTGTCCAGTTTATACTTATTTGAAGGGCATAAGGACCAATAAGTCGCCAGTATTACCTGACCATCCTCAACAACCTAATTTCACGTCGAGTAAGAATTTTCCTCAAATTGTACGACCAACTACTCACGTAAACGCTCCTAATTCTAGACAAGTTTCTTACGCAAACGTGGTCAAATCTAATATGCCAGGTCTGGAGCAGGAACCTATATCGCAATATTCTGAGCCACATATCAACAATCTAGAGACAACATTGCAGACACTTGTCCAAACTATGAACACTTTTACGACCACCATGACATCCATGATGCAGGAAATGCTGAAAATGCAATCCACTATCTTGCAAGCCATTTTAAAGAAATGATTTATTTAAAAATTTGTTTTTGGAACGCGAACGGCCTCCGCCAACATAAAAACGAACTGGAATACTTCCTGATGGATAAGCAGATTGATGTTATGATGATTGCTGAAACTCACTTGACGTCGACAGGGTACTTCAAAATTAATGGCTACGTGTTGTACAATACTAAAGATCCCCGCGGAAGAGCTTGTGGAGGTTCGGCAATTCTTATAAAGAACAGAATAAAACATTATCTAATGAATAACATAAGTGAGGATTACCTCCAAGCAACAAACATTTGCATTGAATTCTGTCAATACAAATTTGTTTTATCATCGATTTATTCTCCGCCTCGATTTTCAATAAAAGAACACCAATACCATAACTTCTTTAATTCCCTTGGAGCTAGATTTTTAGTTGCTGGCGACTTTAACGCCAAACACACATTTTGGGGTTCACGTCTGGTAACCCCAAAGGGTCGCGTACTCTTCAACACCATTGCTCAAATGGGCTTAGATGTACTCTCAAGCGGACATCCCACCTACTGGCCGACGGACCGACGGAAGATTCCCGATGTTATTGACTTTGGAGTAGTGAAAAATATCCCTGTAAAATGGATGCAAGTGGATCCTTCATTAGACTTGTCCTCAGATCACTCTCCTACTATCATTTCAATGCATTTCCCTCAAGTGTGTGGCTCTCCATTTAGAAACATGACTAAGACCCGAGTAAGCTGGATAAAATACAAAAAGTATTTAAGTTCTCATTGCACGGAAAATATTGTGTTGAGAACTACCGACGATATCGATGAGTCGATTGGCAACTTTACCGAGGACCTTCGACGAGCTGTGCATCACGCTTCCACTTATCACGTTGAATGTAGAAATAGGACAAACAGAACTTATTTATCTGAACTCGAACATCTCCTATCAGAAAAAAAAAAGAATGAGAAGAGAGTGGCAACTTCACAGGTCTCCTGAACTTAAAGCTAGGCTACGGGTATGCAGAGATATACTAAGACATTTCTTAGAAACCCAAAGAACGGCTTCACTTACATCCTACTTGGAGGGTCTTGATAGTACCCCACAATCTGACTACTCGTTATGGAGGGCGGCAAGAGGTTTAAAAAGACCAGTGAGAGGAAAACCTCCTTTGCGAAATCCGACTGGTGACTGGGCTAGAAATGATTCCGAGAAAGGGACATTATTTGTTAACCATTTAAGAAATGTGTTTACTAAAAACAACTCAAATAACGTATCTGATTTGCCACCACTCGTTATTAGACCTCCTGTACCTCTAAGACTAAACTTTGGTGATGTCCAAAGCGCTATTGGTACTCTGAACCTTAGAAAGGCTCCAGGTATGGATAAAATCAGCAACAAAATGCTTGTGGAGTTACCTCGTGTAGCTAGAAGAATTATCCTCTTTATCTTCAACGCTATTTTACGCCTAGAATACTATCCTGCAGATTGGAAGGTGTCTATGATCACTATGATTCCTAAGTCAGGGAAGGATCACACCAAAGTAGAGTCATATAGGCCAATTAGCCTATTGCCGACAATTTCTAAACTGTTCGAAAAATTGTTAATGACTAAGTTGATTCCAATTCTGAACGACACTGAATGCATTCCTAATCATCAATTCGGCTTCAGAGCTAAACACAGCACCATCGAACAAACACACAGATTGGTAAATGTGATAAAAGGGTCGTTTGAAGACAAAAAATACTGCTCCGCCCTTTTCATTGATGTGTCCCAAGCGTTCGACAAAGTTTGGCATGACGGTTTAATGCACAAAATAAAATTAACTCTGCCTGCTAACACCCATAAACTTATGGAAAGCTATTTATACGGTCGCAAATTTAAAATCAAAGAAGGCAATTTTTTAAGCCCCGCTCAGCCAATTGAAACAGGTGTGCCACAGGGTAGCATACTGGGCCCTACTTTATATTTGATTTATGCCTCCGACATGCCGTCAGACCCCAAAATCCACACGTCAACTTTCGCAGACGATACAGCCTTTATCAGCGTTCACAAGGACCACCAAGTAGCATCACAGAATTTGCAGAATTATGTTTATAAACTAGAGAATTGGCTAGAGCTTTGGAAAATCAGGGTTAATGAACAGAAATGTATTCATATCACTTTCACATTGCGAAAAGAAACTTGCTCGTTCATCAAAATAAATAATCAAATTATTCCTCAACATAATGAAGTCAAATACCTCGGCATTCACCTCGACCGCCGTTTAACTTGGAAGTCTCATATTGAAGCGAAACTTACACAGATGAGATTAAAAGCAGTGCAGCTTAATTGGCTAATTGGCAGAAATTCTTCACTAAAGTTGGACTGCAAACTATTGTTGTACAATGCAATTCTAAAGCCAATCTGGTGCTATGGAATTCAATTATGGGGTACTGCCTCAGCATCAAACATTGAAAAAATTCAAAGGGGTCAAAATAAAATTCTACGTATAATTACTGCAGCTCCATGGTATGTTAAAAATTCTCGAATTCACAAAGATCTATGCGTGCCATCAGTAAAAGTTGAATTTACAAAACACGCGTCAAAGTATGTCAGCAAACTTGAACACCACCCAAACCCACTTGCACGAGACATCCTTAACTTTAGTGGTCATAATCGGTTGAGAAGGAGGGATACCCTTGCTTTAACTCAAGCGCAAAATAGATGACTGGATCAGTTGATGTGAAATTTTTTTAGTATCATAAAATTTTTGTCTAGCACTGGCTGGGCTTATTATTTTCTTTTTAGTATTAAGATTTGAATACTTATTGTCATTTCATTATATGAAGATTCAATAAATAAATAAAGGCTATAAAAAAAAAAAAAAAAAAAAAAAAAAAAAAAAATGCGTATTTAAGAGATTTTCTGAACTGGAATTTATATGGGGCTATGATAATATATGGACCGATCCACAGAAAATATCGTTTTGATATTTCTTTCACATAAAACAAATTTGTAAAATATCAACATATATTTGGGAGGTTGTCTCACATATTAGTCCATAACTCTAGTTTTACTTACTGATTTTAGCAATTGTCAATACCAAACAGCCCTGATTAATAAGAAAAAATATTTGGAGGAAATTAAACCTCCAAACTTCTACCCATGTGTGGACAGACCGACATACCTTGATCGTCTTAAAATTTTATACGAACCCTGAAAAATATATATGTAACTACTTTTTGCTTCTACGACCAACTTTTCGATGTGTTACAAACGGATTGCCAAACCTAGTCATTTTGGTGGTTGGTATAAAAGCCCTTATGAAACCCCTAATGATTATCAAGTTTTAAATTAAAATATTACTGCTGTATTTATAAAAAATTCAAGTGTACTTTAAGAAAATTTTGTATGAAAATTTTGTCTTAAAGCACACTTCAAGTCTACTTTATTTTTTATAAATATGGCAGTTAATGTTTGGGTGTTTTTAAGCTTATAGATTATTTGAGATATTAGATTATTTTGTAAAAATTTCAATTCTTTATTAACTTTTTTAAGTAATTTTACATTTGTTTGTAACTTACTAAAATACTGTAAGTCTTGTTTCACATTCACAGTTTTTGTTTAATTCTCTTTTGAACTTGCCATTTGATTCTCACACGTCAATTAACCGTCAAGTTTGTACCCCTTTTGTTTTTTCCCCTTCTCAACCAAAAACACTTGGTTTGACGAGTCAGAATTGCAAAGTGTGAAAGCGGACTAAAAAAATATTACACAAATTGTGTTTAACATTATATTTTTTGTGATTTCTTATAGTACAAGAGACTATATAAACTTGAATTTTCGTTTTCGTTTAAATATAATATTTAAAATCCTACTAGAAATTATGACTTTTTATTTTTCCGATTTTTTGACGATTTTTAAAATTCGATATGAAGATTTTTTTCTTAGTCATTCATTTCGTACTTATAAAACAGATTTGTGCGTATTTAAGTGATTATCGAAAGTGAATATTGTATGGGGCTATGGTCTAATATTCACCGAATACCGTTTTGTGAGTTCTCTTTATATGAAAGTTATTTTTGTTGAATTTTGTATTGTTACTCCATTTATGTACCTTACAGAAATATTGCGGAAAGACATTGGTATGGACAGATTCATACAAATTTAAGCACAACTTGTCCTTTTACAATGAAAAGAATATGCGCAATATTTCACGATATTATTTGCTAAATATATTTAAAGAAAATAGCAAAACATTTTGCAAAAATATCTAGGTTGTCTGAAATTTGAGTCTCTAGTTCAGATTCTACTGGACGGATAGCAAGCATTTTGATAAGACAAATAATTTTTAGCAAAAATTTCATTCACCTTTCTTGAGAAGCTCTATCGTGCCTTTAACAGACGGATAGACAGACGACTATGGTTAAATCGTCTTAGAATTTTATAAGGACCTAGAATATTCAAGCAAAATTTCGATATTTTAGAAATGGAATGTCAAACTTAATCTTTTTGGTGGTGGGTATATTCACAATAAATTGGGCTTAAATTGGTTTCAGTGACTTTTTTCAAATCACTTCCAAAATTGTATCACTCATAGAGTTTTAAATTCTGATTAAATAAAAAAAATTCCGACGGCTACGCCTATTTTCGAGTGGGCGGGGCTCCAAAGTTTATAATATATTTAGATATATCTTGAAAATATTCTTAACTCTTTTACTTTCCTGTATATTATTTACTGATATTGTATAAATTATACAAATAATAAAGTTGCTTTAATATTTATATTTCATTTGATTAGTTTATTCATAAAAGATATTTACAAAAGAAAGTTATTTTCTTACACAAAAAACCATTTAGCAAAACAAAACACCAACACTTTCAAACATGAATTAAATCGAAAGTAAAAAATGTCATTCTTTTTGTGTTTTAATGGCTTCCAGACAATGGCACTCGAGGAGGAAATATAGGAAAAACTACATCACAAAAATACATTCATTTATAAGTAATTCAAGCAATTATGAACAAACTTTTAAAAGAATAAGCCGGGGGCTAATTTAAAATAAGTTGCACTACAACAGACATACACCACATCCTTTAATTAAATGTTAATTAATATAAATTAAACATTAACCGTCTAATTCACAAAAATTTCAAATTTTAACCTATAAGCTGATAAAAGTTTCTTTTTGCTTTAAAAGCTACCGATACAAATTTGTTTTTATAACTACCAATAAGAGTCAATTAACAATAAGTCGATTTTCATAGTTTTGTAGTTTTATGTTGGCAATAACATGTTATTTTCACTCCCATCTTATACTTAGTGATGAATATAATTACAATTGATTATTTAAGTACCTTAATAGAATACTGAAAATAATATGAATTATTGCACATAATTTAATCGAAATGTTAAAAAACATATGTTTTATTACTTGTTATTATATAAAAAGTAAGTTCAATAGTAAAAAATTTGCATTTAAATACAATTATCCAACGCTGGCACAGAGTTTAAAGAGTACTCTGTGCCGCCGTCAACAACAGGTAGTCGACTACTCACTTTAATGTAATTGTTTATGCATCACTATAATTATGTTTATTTTTATGTAAGTAATATTTATATAAATGAAAAGAATGGACACAATTTATGATACTTCTCCTTGCGTATTGAATAGGAAACGTGTGGTAGCAATTGTTTTTGATCGTCTTGAAGTAGCTGTCGACATTTCTGTTATGTAATAGTTGGTATGAAGATACCATTTGTATATATACATACATACATATGTATGGACATATGGACATTTTATGTACATGTATATGTATATACTTACTAATTCGGTTAATTAAATTTGTGGAACAAGTCGGGTTGACTGACTTTGCTCAAAAAAAAATCATCAAATAGGGCTTTTAGAGGAGATAAAAGAAATAATTTTTTTTTGCCGGCCACGCCTATTTTCGAGGGGGAGGGCTCTCAAAGTTGAAAATATATTAGCCTTTATCTCGGAAACTGATTAGTCTATGATAATTTGTAATACATCGAATTAAAGGCATTAAAAATACCTTTCCAACGATATATATCACGATTACGAAATATGGAACAGCTATGGGTTAAATCTGAAAATAATATTTTTTAGCCTGAATTTGTTTTTAATATTTAAAAAAATAAAAAAAAGTCTATATAAGTGTTATGTTAGTTTATTAATATAAGTAGCCAAGATATTAAGCTTTAATTTAAGGTATCATATGTGACTGTAGGTACTACAATCAGAGAATTATAAGATCTGAAAAATTAAAAAAACGTATTTCTTCAAAATGTTGTATACAGGAAAGGATTTTCTTCTCTATGGTAAACAGTTTACCAGCTTTAGATTTCCTGTATTGCAGGCCTACGGCCGGGCGTAAGGTTTTCTCCTCTACGGTATACAGAACACCGGTTGTAAAGATTGTATTTTTTATGGTAAAATGTCATAATCTTTCTTTAATATCTTATATATCTGCTCATATAGACCTTTTTCTAGGATTTTTAAGATTTCTTAAAAAATATAGGATCAAAAAATCATTTTCCGAAATTGACCTATAGGTGATCCATACAAATAGGTCATGTTATATATCGTTAGAAAGGTCATTTGATATATATATCGTCTAATAAAGAAATGTAGTTTTCAAGATATATCTAAATATATTATAAACTTTGGAGCCCCGCCCACTCGAAAATAGGCGTAGCCGTCGGAATTTTTTTTATTTAATCAGAATTTTTATGAGTGATAAAATTTTGAAAGTGATTTGAAAAAACTTACTAAAATCGATTTAAGCCAAATTTATTGTAAATATTTTTACTTCTTTAATCAATTTTTTTAACTTTTATACACAAAAACACAAATTTTCTCGTAACTGTTCAAATATTTTGCCAACAAGCATTCACGTGTCACTTTATTAAATGGTTAAACTTGGGTAGAGAACACAATAAAAATATTAAAACATACAAGAGATTTATAACCAGCTAACAAGCTATTGTGCATTTATGAGTTCAATTTTTTTGTATTTTGACTGTCATTGCCTTATTACCCTGTTATAATGTATTTATGAATTTGATCGTAAGAAACCAAACCAATTGTTACATTCATCTACCATGTAAACAAAGTATTAGGTGTAGAAAAGTGCATATAACTAAGTTCTAGAGTCACTTCTCCTTAATGGCACTTAATTATAATAAAATTGTATTGCATGTTGGCTGGGCGGAATGAAGAGACAGTTTGGCGGGTATGGATATGAGGTATAAAGCATTTAGGCAATTCCTTACTTAAAACAGCAGTTTTTGCAGGAAATTATATTCTCTGACACACTTACAATCTCTTTTATATTTTCACTAAGATATTTTAATTTTCTTTTCAGAATTAATTCAGCTCTAACTAAAAAATAGCTTTTAGAAAGCTTCAGTGCAGCACAAGTTAAAAAATTAAAAATAAAGAAGAGCAATCACAACAACTAATTTCTACATCAGTCATTCAAATACTTTCATTTCATTCAGGGAATGTTTTATACAGATGTCAAAAGTAACGAAGAAGTAAGTATATGCAAATGAATGAATGAATGAATGAATAATACATTTTGGTTTGCAGTTTGTGGTAAGTTGAATACTTCTATGTGTATGAATATTTCTATGTGTATGAATTGATGATTGTAAATGTATGGGGTAAAATCTGTCGTGGTCTTCTCTATACATACATAGATACATAGTTTTTCGCGACTCCCAAATGTATTGCTGCTGTATCACTCATTTCCTTCATCATTTCTGTGCGGGGGAATGTAGTAGGTGGAAGCATAGTTGTCAGATAAATAAGGGTTCAAATCGTCAAATCTTGAATAAAAAATCGTCAAATCGTCAAAATGCATTTTTCAAAATCGTCAACTAAAATAAAAAATAATTTTCTAAATTAATTTTTTTAATACATAAACAAAAAGTAGAAAAAAACAAAAAAATTAAATATGTTTAAGGGATCGATAAAAGTTTAAAAAATAGTTTTAAATATCAATATTAAAATAAAAAAAAGTAACACAAAAATTAATAATAAATTACTTTTCAAAATATAGTTTTTAAAATCAATTTTTTAAGAAATTTTTATCAATGTTTCTTAAAAAATTTATATAATTTTTTAATATAAAATAAACAAAACAATTTCTTCATAGTAACAATGCAAACATAAAACAAAAAATGCTACTGCTAAATACAAAATATCACCTTTTTACAACACTATGCGTTTTATAATTTTCAATTATATTTCAGAATTTTCTATTTAATTTTATATTTAAACAAATTTTAATTACTTTTTTGTAGTTGCTAGTTGGTTTTCAGAATATTCTTATCGTATTTCATAAAAGTTAAGTTAAAATTATGTTTGGATTCTGCAATACAATTAAAAATTTCTCAAATGGATTTGAAAATTTCTGAAATACAATTTGAAAATTCTATAATATTATTAGAAATTTCTAAAATATAATTGAAAACTTTTAATTGGAAATTGTGAAGTTTAGTGCATTTAATTTTGTAGGTACATTTCCCTATTAAACTTTTTAATAAGCTCAGGTACAACATTCATATTAAAACAACAACATTTATTTAGTTTTAAAAAATCTTTAGTGAATAAAATCACTTCCAAAGAAGACGTTCCTAACCTATTCCTAATTTGTGTTTTGTTTAAATTTACCTGACTAAATACTCGTTCGACATTTGCCGCTAAAATTTTTTGTATAAATTCGGTTAGGATGGGAAACAAGAGATTTGAATCTTTTCTTTGAATTTCAGAAATATTTTTCCAAAATTCCAATAAGTCTTTTCTTTTTTCGAAACCAAATTATAAATTTTATATGAAAAAAAAGTGTTGCAAATCATTTATACTGAAAAATCGTCAAAATAGGGGCAAAGATCGTCAAATCGTCAAAGGGTCATTTTTGACACCAAAAATCGTCAAAATGACGATAAATCGTCAAATATGGCAACAGTGGGTGGAAGTGTTGAAACATTTTGCATTCGAAATAGTTAAATATCATTTGTTATTGCACGTTCCAATGGAGATGTCTATGGTCCTGAATTATAATGAAATTTCAACAGCATAAAATTAAAGACTCAACTGCATATAATCAAAGCGCACCAAATCCACAAGCACACATGGTATGTATATTCGTTTGCACTATGTACGATTACTTTTAATAAATGTGCAATAAACCAGAAGAAAGTTAAGTTGTTCTCAAGGTTCTTTTTGTTTTTTTTTTTTTTGCTAAAATGAAAAATAAAATTCAAAACGTAAGAATAAATAATGCAAACAAATATAAATAAGAAAAGCAAACAATGACTGCTGCGTAAAAATATATATTTTTATTTTTATTAAAATAAGAAACTTTATATTAGATGATGGTAATGTTAATTTATTTTCACTACAAGATAAACTAAATTTAACAAATAAAACAAATTGCACAAACTACAGGTCGCAAGTTTGAAGATAATTCCAAAAAATCTGGCACACACTTCCATATAACTTAACCTAATAAATTTGATTAGAATTGTACATTATTAGGATTTAAGATCTAATAAAAATCTAAACTATGAATACATCACTCTAGTATCGGTATGTACCGATCTTCTCCTTTTCGAAAATCAATTTAACGGGCAACAATCCCTTAAAATATGTAAGTAGCAATGTCAAAAAAGTATCTTATAAAAAATCCCTCTACACCAGCGTAGTGTGTGTTGGATAAAAAAAACACCTTAATAAATTAAAGCATACCGATCGCTTACAGTTTTATTTAATTCTCTTGAATAGAAGATTGTTACAAATATCTGAGTGGGTTCTCATGGCTTTCTTTCAGTGTTGCCGGAAGCGCAAATGAATTTTACATGGTGAAGCCCTAAAAATTACACAAAATTCGAAAAATTACACAAAACTCAGTTTTTTATTTTTTTTTAACATTGCGTTGATTTTTATTATTAACATAAAGATTAAAGACAAACTTAACAAAGTTAAAAGTTTATGAACTTTCAAAAAATAAACTTTGACTGATTAACATTAGAGGGTCAATAAACAAACAAATTTAAGTATTTTTTGTGTTGCATAAAGTTTTGTGACTGATCTTCCGAATTTAAAGTCGCATATTTGAATCTGATCTTTGTTTTTTTTTCAGTAGCTCTTGTTTTTGAGATATATGTATGTATCGTTATATTAAAAATAAGGGCACTTGTACGATGTACATACCTATATACCTACATATATGGGCAAAATTTGTGAATGAAACAAAAAAATCCTATAGCAAAATTATCTTTAAATCATGAAAATATTGTTCCTTGATCTGCGTAGTAGATTCAGAAAAATTAAAGATTTTATTGTTTCGGTCGTAAAAGTACAAAATGTATTGAAAGAACAAGAAAAGGAAGTGAAGTATTGGGTCGTGAAGAATTTCAAGGTAAAAAAATCGCGACTAGGTTGGGAGGGCATATAGAGAGACTAACATCTGTCTCCGAAAATAAATGTGTGCGGTATTGTATTGTTGTTTTTTTTTTGTTTTGTTGTGTTTACCTTTTTTTTTCTTGTTAGGAATACGAAGTTGGTGAGTTAGGGTTGGAACCTCCTGAGAAATCTCAATAGCTAGTCGGAAACCTCGCCAACGCAAAAGTGTCCGTAACAGAACAGTAAAAAAGTGAACAGTAAAATATTTGAAGCTTTTAATTTTTTTTTGTGCCTACAAATGTTGCATGGAATTTTGTAACCTTAAACAAATAAAAATTATTTGAAAACTGTTTAAATTTCAAACATTTTCGGTTGTATACAAAAAACGATTTTATCAATTTAGCTGTTTTACTAAAGTTTGAAGGAAATCAAAAGATAGTGACTATTTTTATTATCTATTTGACAGGATGCATGATAATGAATATACAATTGGATATCCGTTGTTTTTGTATTTTTTATGAATTTTTAAAAAGCAAACATATTTAATAAAATTTTTAGTTTTTCTGAAATATTTTTACTATATCTCAAAAACTATTAGGTAGATTTATTAGTTACAATGTTTCAATGACTTAAACATAATTTTCTTGTCGAACTTGTATGTCGTACAAGTGATTTGTGGCTGCGTAGGACATTGTATCTGAAAAAAAGGCAGCCATTTTTCTTTATTTTTTTAAGCCTAATAAGTAACCTTTCTAATGTACAGATTATTTCGATAAATGTCATTGATATTGGTAATTAAATACTTTAACAAAATGCACGATTACTTTAAAACTGACTTCATATATAGTAGACACACTTTTCGATTTACTTTTGTTTAGCTAACAACACCTTGTACATAATTAACAAAATTTAAACAGTTAAATTGTATAAATAGCATCAACGTTAACGTTAAAATAAACATTTCAAATTATCGATGAATCTGTAAATTTTTTTTGGAAGTTTGTATACACAAGAGTGTGACCGTGCCGTAAATATTCCGTGTTAATGGCAATAGCAACACCACTGTAAGCAATTGTTTGCTTGCATACAGTGCTGTTGTTAAGAAGTATTACTAAAATTATATTTAATTATATTTTCAATTCCTTAGTTAGATATGAACTGAAAATATTTTCATGAGAAGGGTATATATAAGTTTGTCATTCCGTTTGTAATTTCCACAATATAATTTTCCGACCCTATAAAGTATATATATTCTGGATCCTTATAGATAGCGGAGTCGATTAAGCCATGTCCGTCTGTCTGGATGTTGAAATCAGGATGTTGAGATCAAAATCTTCAACAGTTCTGTCAGACATGCTTTCGAGAAGTTTGCTATTTAAACTCAGCAAAATCGGTTTAGGCCAACCAGAGTTATGGACCGATATGTGAGACAACCTCCATAAAAATTTTATATTTTTTGTCCATTTTATTGCAATATTTTAAAATATATTGCAGATAATGCCATGAAATTTTGTATATGTTGTTTTTATGATAATAGAAGAAAGTGTACGGCAAATAGTATGAATCGGTTCATGATTTCTCATAGCCCCAATACAAAAATCTTCCCGAAATATATATATATATATATATTGTATAAATATCGGTACTGACTCAAAACGTTGCACAGAACATTTGCGTATATACAAAAATCATCCCACAAAACTATGTGAATTTCGGTCTATTTTTAACCGTATGCCCCATATAAAACCCTCTTCCGAAACTCACTTTAATAAAATCTCTTATAAATAACGATACTGATCCAAAATTTTACACGGATCATTTACATACATGCCTAACTTAAACTGCTGGATTTTGAGAATATCGGTCCATATTTGACAATATTCACCACATAAGGTCCACTCTCGAAATCAACGTTAATACTAATATATATCTTAAATATACCATTATTATGTTGAAATTTGACATCAAATATCCTCATATGTATAAAAATAACTTTTCCAAAAGCTACTGGATTTTGTAGCTGTAAGTCAATAATAGCTCCTGCATTAAATCCACTTCCGAGTATAATAGCCAACCACACAACTCTTGTAAATAACGCTATTGAGATGAAATTCAACCAATATAATTCAAAAATACATAGAAATCACATTGGTGGATACTGGATTTAGAAGCCATCGGTCCATAATTGGTCCACTTCTTCTATGTTACCCATAAATCTTTTGTAAATAATATTATTGAGATCAAATTCAAACAAAAAAGCCTCATCTTATATCTTATCCTTTTTTATACTTTGTTTCTTAACTTGTTGTGAATATGGAAAAATGTTCTTTTAATTTTATAAATTGTTAATTTACAATCAAGATTATTATGAAAATCAAACAAACTCTGTAAATTACAGTAATAATCGGTAATTCCATCAATTATGAATGGTCGAAATTAGATAAAATTTCAAAATATTTAACATAAATTATGTTGGTCGTAAAATTGTCTTTCAAACAATATATCAAACACTAATAAAATTTGCACTAAGACTGAATAGAAAACACAGAATAAGAATATTCTAGTCCTATACCAATGTAGGTTTTCTGTTTCTTAGTACGTTTAGGTGGAGGGTATTTAAGATTCGGCACAGCCGAATATAGCACTTGATCTTGTTTTAACTCGTGTCTCTTTTTTGTAATGATTCTGAGAACTGGTTATTAAATGTTATTTTTTTAAATGGTGTGAATATTAACTTCATGGAAGTGCTTCAGAACAAAAACTTGTAATGGTTATTTTTAAGTTTTTATTCGAAGTTTTAAAATTTTTCCCCAAATTAATGTTGCAAGGAATTCATAATTTGATGAATTTTAAACCCATCAAATATAAATATACAGTTTACAATTTTAATTTGAAAAATTCTTGTATTTAATTCTGAATGATTTTACGAGTACGAGATTGTACGAGTATGTATTGGCTTGCTTAAACCTTTAACAAGGTTTTTATATTTTAAAGAATTGCAGTTGAAATCCAATTTTTTGTTTAAACTGAAACCAAGTATTCTTTTTAGTATACAGCAGCTGTAGTGTATAATTCGTTTGCAATCACTTGTACCCTACACCTGCGATTCCTTTGCTAAGTTTGTTTCAGTTTTTACGGTACATTTTTGTTAAAAGGCTGTCATTAATTATATATTCTGCAGTGATTGTGATTTAGCTAGTTCTAGAAATAATGATTTTACAACAAAATAAATAATTTAAAACACCAGATTTTTCATATCATATTTGTAAAATCCCGCTTTTTCATAATATCTACTACCAAATGCCGCTTTCTCATTATTAATATCCCGCTTTTAGATAAAACCGTGTGGTCACGTTAGGTATACAGAATCTTTTATCATACACTTTATATTAGAATTTTTTTTCTTTTATGAAAAATCTATTAGTTTTTTAATAATTTTTGGTGGAAAAAATTTGTTATATGAAAGCTGAGAGATATTTTTCTTAAAATGTTGGCAATAGCGGTATGTTGCATACACTTCTGCTATATATGATATAATTGAAACATCACAAATCGACTGTCCTGCCATAAGAACCAAAACATATTTGACCATGAAGAGCTCAAAAAGTACTAAGTTGTTTCAGTTTTCTTCTGGTTTTTACTTCAAAAGCAACTGATACGTGATTTATTGATAATGGAAACTGTGTATCGATAACGACATTTATACAAGTTATTTTCTTTTTCGAATCGCTCACATGGGAGCTATCACCTATTATGGGGCAATCGTCATAAAATATTGTGCCACAATATCTTCGTATTTGAGACTTATTTTGGTTGAATATCATCTCAATAACGATATTTACATGGATTGCATAAGTACATATTCCGGTTTTCTTGGAAGTGGATTCAATTATGGATTAAGTTTCACAAAATCCAAGTGTATATTTCTTTCATACATATTACTGATGAAATTTTAGTTCGATATCGATATTTATGAGATATGTACGTATGTTATTAAGTTTTTCGGAAGTAGTCCCCATATGAGAGCTATGACCTATTATGGGTCGATAGTAATAATGACCAATACAAACAAAATATAGGTTCGAGATTTTTCTTAGCAGGAATCTTATTTTTGCTGAATTTTGTATGTATACTTCTTTTCTATAGGAATTTCCAGGAAAATATTTGTATGGGGGCTATGAGAAATCGAGGACCGATTCTTATCAGTTCTAAAATAAAAATAAAGTGTGCGAATTTTCGTGACAACTGCATTATATTTGAAGAAAAAAGCCAAAAATATCTAAAAAAAAAATCAGGGTTGTCTGAAACTTTGGTGATTTTATTTTTCCCAATTTCAATACCAAATATTTCAGAAAAACAAAAAATGTTCGGTAAAAAATTCATTGTTTTTCGAAGCTCTATCGTGCCTGCAACAGACTGACGGACACGGCTAGATCGTCTTCAAGTCTAAAAAATTTGCAAATATCAATTTTACAAATTTTTTGCTTTTAGAAATGTGCACGCTCTAGTTTTAAGCTTTTCCAGTAATTGAACAATTTCCCAGACGCAAAAAAAGTTCGCAACATTTTTTTAGTTATTGAACAGGCCTAATAACAATTTACTTTGTAGAAGTTTCTTTTTCATTTTGCATTCAATCTAAATAAAATTTACATTATTAAAAAATAACAATCAAATTGGATTTTAAGCTCTTATTGGGGTTTTCATAAAGTTTTTTTATTTTTTATTGTAATTTTGTGTGTTTGAGTTAGAGATAAAAGCAAATCGTATTTTTGTGGATTAATCTTTAAGCAATTAATACTAGAACAATAAATGTTGCATTAAACTTAAGTTCTCTAACCAATATTTTTGTGAATAAACAAAAACAAGATTATCTTTAAAACCCCAAAATAAAAAACAAATCTAACCAATATTTTTGTGAATAAACAAAAACAAGATTATCTTTAAAGCCCCAAAATAAAAAACCAATCAAAATTATATAATTTGTTTATTGTTTACAATCAATGGCTACTTACATACATACATACTAGTATGTATGTATTAAAGTATATGTTGATGTTTACCTACATACATATATATATATATATATATATGTACATAGTATATTGAATAAGTGATGTAAAAATATATTTTATCATATTATTGTAAACGGACATTTGTTATTTTACCATTGTAAAGTTTCTTATATATATTTTGATTTAAAGTGTGAATTTGTTTCAAAACTTTCAATAAAAATTAATAAAATTGTCCTCTTATTTGACAAAGAATTCGAAATTTTTATTATAATTTCGGTCCATAAATTATACATAATTTTAATGTACAAGCAAATATCGGTATAAGTATTATTTATTTGAACGAAGACAATTTTGCTATGAAACGAGAATATCATCAGGTGTTATATTGCGCTCAACTATAATTTATTGCTATTATTTTAAGGACTCCACAAAATCAGTTAGATATTATAAATACTACTCGCCTGATTCTTTTAGAAGTCTTACACCATATAAAGTCGTTTGGTATTTCTATAGTTTTGTTTTTAAAACAATTCAATTAAACCGAGGATACTAAATCATATGTGTATATTTTCAGGATATTAAGAGATAAAGAGAATAGCACACAGTTTTTGAAAAATATCACATTTTGGTCATAAATCTGCTTCTGCTAAATCGATTTTGCCCATTTTCAATATCAAACAAATAATATTTGGAAAAAATTTAATCCCCCTGAACCCTTTTTCTATGTCCTATCGTCTTAGAAGTTTATTAGGAGACAGTATAAATACTTTTTTTTCTACGACTAAAATTTCGATGTGTTTTAAAATTAGTTTTTTTAAAGTTTTGTACAATTCAAACAGTGTTGCAGAAAACAACTAATGCTGGAATTTCTGTCTCACATTTTTGCAGCTGTTGTTTATAAAAAAAAATTCTTTAAAATTTATTAGTGTACCAAAGGTCGGTTTCCACCTAAATATGAATTGAATGTTCCTTTTTTACCCTCCACCACAACAAGTGTGTAACACTGAAAAATACTCATCTGAGACCCAACAAGGTATATATATTCTTGGTCCTTACGAAATTCTAAGCCGATTGAGCCATGCCCAAAGGACAAAACTGAAATCAACAAAATTTACAATAAACAGTTTATAGTTCTCCTAAGCAGTTTTGTAATGAAAATCAGCAAAATCATTGCAGTAGAACTATAATTATGGGCCAAAATGTGAGACAACCTTCATAAAAATTTTATATTTTTTATGATAAAAGAAGAAAGTGTGCGGAAAATAGTATGAATCGGTCAATTATTTCTCATAGCCCCCATACAAAAATCTTCCCGAAATATGGCTCAATTATACTTAAATGCCTTTAAAACTGAAATAAGTTTTATGCAAAAATAATTCGCAAAACTAAATTTTTTTAGTTCGGTCCATGTCTGACCATAGCCCCCATATAAAGTCCACTTTCAAAATTCACTTAAATACGTATATAGCATATTATAAATAATGTTAAACGGCTAAAATTTGATATGAATAATCCTTATAGGCAACTAAATTGTTGTACTAAATTTTATTATGGTCGATCCATAATTGGTCATAGCTCCCATATAAGAACCACATCCGAAAAGGTTATTAATCTTTATAATATCCTCTAAATAGCGGTACCGACACAGAACTTTATATATATCATTTAAATATACACAAAAATCATTCCAGAAACCATATTCACCATATGAAGCGCCCTGCCGAAAATCACTTCAGTACTCATAAATCTCTAATAAATAATGTTACCGATCCAAAATTTTACACGGATCATTGACATACATGCCAAAATCAAACTGCTGGATTTCGAGAATATGGGTGCATATTTGACTATATCCCCCATATAAGGTCCACTTCCGACATTCACTTTAATTCTAATATAAATATAACGTAAGAACGTTGAAACTCGACGCGAGATATTCCCATATGCATAAAATTCACTTCCAATATTACAGAAGTTCGGCCCATGATTTGTCATAGCTGCCAATATAAGGACCATTTCCGGAAAACAATATAACCCATAAAAATATCTGATAAGTATCGATATCGACCCAACTCTTATATGGATCAAAAATGTTAATCCAGAAATCATATTAATATCGGTTATGCGGCAATTATGCTACGGGATTTTGTAGCTGTCAGTCAATAATAGCTCCTGAATTAAGTTCGGTAGTGAACATAACAACCACCCATACAACTCTTGTAAATAACGTTATTGAGATGAAATTCAATCAAAGTATGTAAGCCTAAAATACGAACGAACGTTCAGCAATAGCAAATACTGGGCAACTTCTATAATTTGCAGTGTGATTTCCGCCACAGTTGCTACACTTTTTGACATTGGAGTCGGTTCTTGACTTATTTCACAGAGCCGACCCACGCAATTCTCCACGTACTACGCAAACAGGGGATAATTTATAATAAAAATTCTTGGCAATTTATGCATTGAACGGGAATATTTCATTTGTGTGGTTCCTATATCGTTATTCTTCTATATAAGACGTATTTTAAATAGTAAATTGGATGTGATTCGGTTTTTCAGCACTACGCCACACAGTGTTTTTTTTTTTTGGAAAAAGGCTATTTTGTTACAGATATTTTTTAGAAATCTAATGATGCAATTCTGTAGAGAAATGTTTCATTAGTAGAAAACCATGATTTGTTTTCAAAAAAAAAATAAAATTTTGTATAAAAAAGAGTGTGGGAAAGTTATCTAAATATTATACAACGAAAACTAATGAAAATGGTACTACATATCAGTTGTTTATACAATAAATATGGTTCAACTACCAATTAGAACATTTTTATTAAAATATAGCATTTTTATTAAAATATAGTATTTTAAATTTAATAGAAAAGAAAAAAATATTTAAATTACATACATAGTTTAAGAGATCTGAGCAAATGAAAATGACTCCAAAAAATTTAGAAAATTTAGAAAATAAATAAAAAAAAAAAATTGTTAAGAAACGCTTTTCCTTACTTTAATACATATATTGATCAGTTGTGAACAAAAAATAAATATGAATACTAAAAAATCGACTAAAAGTCAAAAAATAAGAACATTTCAAACAACATAAATTTTTAAATCAAAATTGAAAAAATCTCACACATCCCTAAAGAAAAGCTTGGGGCGCGTTGTTATGAAACAAAATGCTCAATTATTGAAAATTCGTAGCTTTAAACATGATTGATTGTGTTTATTTCGGTCTGAAATATTAAAATGTACTCACGGCAGTCATTTTTTTTAAGTTCAGGTTGGTCTTTCATTTTATGTAAAAAAAAATTCTGCGACTTTTTGCGATCGCTGAACAAACTTTTGTGATAAAACTCACGTATTTTTTATGAATATTTACAATAATCACCCCTATCGTGAATAAAAATTCCACGTGAAATTTTTTCACTTTTATTTTTTTTTAACATTGAATTTAAATAGGAAAAATGTGAATAGTGAACAAATTTCACGTGGAATTTTTATTCACGATTTATTTACTTTTGTATACTTTTAGGCTTTTACTTTTTAATAATTGATTGACAGCAATATCGAAAAAGTGCATAACAAAAAAAGAAAAACAAAACCATATGATTAATTAAACCGTTATTTGAAAAAATAATATTTGCAAAAAAGTCTAACCCCCTTATTCAAAAACGATTATTAAATTTAACAAACGTTTATTAAGCAAATTTGAATAAGGAGGTAAGCAAATTATTAAACGTAACTAATTTTTAAATGAATTCATTTTGTGTTTCATATAGTGAATTGTGCAAGGAACTTATAAATTGCAATAATAATGTGGATTTATTAACTGATTTCATAAAAACTAAAAACATGGTGCTTTCTATTAATGAAATTCAAATTGTAAAAAAATCAGTTCAGAAGCGATTTCTTAGTCACAGAAACAAATTATATTTTTTTAAGAAAAATTATGCTTGGCTAAAAAGTACGTTTCAAAACAAAATAATTAATGTGTACTTTGAATATAATTGAAAATTTTTAGATATACATACATGTGTACATATTTGAAATATCACTTGCTGATGAGCAACCTAGTTGTTCAACAAAAATGGGAAGGCCAGCTAAGGAATTCGGCGACTGCGCTGATCGTAGTGAGCGTCCCAGTATAGCACACAACATTTAGAAATGGCAAGTGCATTGGCAGGCTCAAATTTAAAATTGCAATCATATATGCCTCCCTCAACTGCGCTGGCGTTGTTACTGGATGCAGAGTTAACAAAGTATCAGTACGAAACTATAAAACATGTTTTGCATAAAGAGGGAAACAATATTTTACCTCCGTATGTTAAGGTACTAGATGAGAGAAAAAGTGTTATCACAGCGAAGTTAAAATATCAGAAAAACAAGCCTCAGAAAATTTGCAAAGTTAAATGGATCACACCACAAAGCGTTTATTTGAAAGTTTTTCACACGAAAATTTTAATAATATGATCAATTTTGCGATGGCTCTTCTGGACATTCAGAGTACAATCAAGAGTAGTCCATCATCAACAAGATATTGTCGTCCAATTTCTTTCGAATTCGTTAAGGAAACTAAAGAAAAAGTCTTAACAGTTGTTGAGAAAATAAAGTCCGAAATTACCGCTTTAGGAAATGCGACTGTTATAGTATGCGGCAAACAATTCAATCTAATACACAATTTAGTGTTCACGATGCTAGATGGCAAAATGGAAATTTATGGAGTGCATACTCCATGGCGCATATTCAGAAATCGTAACTAAAGTCGAAACTTATTAAACAGCAACTAAAAAATAGTTCACAAATAGTTAAAGATCTTATTCACAAATCATAACTAACTTAGCAACTGCTTTCAGCTGTTAAAAGAAATGCAACACTGCATTTAGTAGATTTTTGGTGATTAAAAACACATCTCTAGTTTGTTTTCTTTTTTTTTCGTGATTTTTTTTGGTCAAAATGGACACCATTAGCAAAGAAAATAAGGTAAGTTTATTATTATTGTTAGAAACAAATATGTATTTATTGCTTTGTATATTTTAGAGAGACTCAAATTGGTCACCAGATGAAAAAACCACATTTAAAGAATTGGTGGCCAAATATGTCAACATCATCGACGACAAGAGAAACGACACAAAGATGATATACAAGAAAAAAGATGCTTGGCGCCACATCAACGAGCAAATGAAGTCAATGGGATATATAAGGGACACGAGTCGTTTGAAGCAACAGTGGAACAGGATGAAAGCACAGTCAAAAACAAAGCTCGCAGCTGTACGAAAGGCCACTTATGCTACAGGAAATAATATTGAGATTCCTTCTCTCGACGAAAATGACGAGGAGATTTTAAATTTAATAGCGCCGGAGGTAGTAGAAGATACGTGCTTAATAGATAGCAACTCAAATTGGGAAAAGACTGATACGGTAGAGATTATGTGTCCATTAGAAGAAAGTCTTGTAAAACAAGAAAATAAGGAACAAGTGTCACCGTACATTAAACAATTGAGATGTTTGTCGAAACCCAAAAACAAATTGTCTGTGTTACAACAAAGAGAAAACCAAATTAAAAAGGAAACTGTGCTTGCCGAGGAACTGCAGAAAAAGCAAATTGCAAAATTAGAAATTGAAATTAAGCACCAGGATACCGTAAACAATATGCGAATAGCTTTTATGCAGGAGTTGCACCAAAAACAATTAAAACATGCGGATGAGCTGCATGAAATGAAAAAGCAATTATTATCAAAGCTAATTTCTAATAATAATAGCGATAGCCTTACAACGGCATTTAATATGTGATATAGTTATATATTTATATGTACATAGATACCTGTATACATACAAGCAATAATTATATTGCTTAAACTCAAATTCCTTCAGTGCAAACAAGCAATCACACAAGTACAAAATACTTAATTTTATTAATAGGTTAATGAAATGAATTAAATTTTTTGTTATATTTTTTATAGAATAAAAAGAATCTCTGATCTCCTTATTTTAATTATTTAAAAAAAAGTAAACTTTTGTTTTAGTTTTTATTTTTAAAGCTTTTTATATATGTATATGTATGTACATATATGTATATTCATATGTACGAGTATGTATGTGCATTATAATATAATTAAAATAAATGAAATGTTTAAATAAAACCATTAGAAATGTTTTTCAATAAATCCTGATCTAAAAGCTCTGCCAGTTTCACCTTCAATGAGATTATCAATATCTTGTGGTTGTAACAAAGCTTCTTGATTGTGTGGAATTTCATTCAGATCTGCAAAATAAAAAAAAGTATAATTCGAGATTTTCTATGTAATCTGTTAAGAGTTTACATTGCATGTTTCTTTCCTTAGCTATATTATGCAAGACTGCAACAGCTACAATAATGTTTTTGGCGGTATCAAGGTCTACACGGATCCATTCCAACACAGATTGGAATTTAGACTTAAGTTGGCCATTTAAACATTCAATTTTGACTCTCGTTGCCGTGTGACTTCTATTATATCTTTAATTGCAAATTTAAAAGAATAAATGCGAAAGATAAATAGAGATTTAGCTTACCAAAAAATGTTGCCTTCTTTATAGAAAATTAAATAAAAAAAATGGTTATAAATGCAACATTTTTTGAGCTAGAAATAAGCTACTGTTAATATAATCATACCGTCTCTCTTTTTCTGTCGCTGGAGTCCTAACAGGAGTCAATAATATAGAAGATGCCGGGTATCCGCCATCGCCAAGTACTACACCTTTATGTTGACATTGTGATGCTTCAAGCTTACATTTTAAAGAACACATAGACCAAATCCTTGCATCGTGAACAGAACCCCGGGTGCGAGCGACAATGTCTAAAATTTTGCAATCAGCATCACAAACAATCTGGAATTTTTTTTTGTACATATGTACTTACTGTTTATTAATGTGTTTTATAGTATTTACCTGTACGTTTAAGGAATAATATCCTTTTCTATTTCTAAAATGTCCAGCCATTATTGGACCCACATTTTTTGATGGACATTTAATACGCACATGCGTGCAATCGATAGCACCAATAACGCAAGGAAAGCGGGCTATATTATAAAAACTACTTTTTATTTTATTGAGTTCTTCAGGTTCCTGTGGAAATTTTACAAAATCCGGTAGTCGTAATGCTAACTGCTTTGTCACATTTTTTATTATGCGACTCACTGATGGTTGCGACAAAGTGTGCAAATCAGCTAAAAATTGAAAATCATTTTAGAAGAATTTGTATGCCTATGAATGTACCAACCTATATCACTTTGGTGAACGTTTCGCCCCAAAAAGCGCTAGGTAGAAACCACTTGCAAATTCATTGGAATTGCTTTACCTCTCTCAGTCTGAAATTTTTTGGAGTCCACTAAATCAATTATAAAACAGGCTGTTTCTTTGTCAAAACGATATCTTTCGTAGAAGTCTTCATCATACGTTCTATGTTTTTTCGCTAATATTTGAATGTCTCTTATAATGTTTTCCATTGTTTTATTTTTTTACCACCGCAAAACTATAGAACTTTTCAAATATGTAAATAATAAAATAAAATCAATCAGCTGTTCTTTAAATATATTTGTTAGTTGACATTTAGTTACAGCTTTACCCATAATTAAGTTGTAACTTTTCGTGCTGAAAGTAATCAACTAAGAATAACTTAAGTTGGTACTTAAAAAAGTTTAAACTTAGATATCATTTCTGAATATGCGCCCATATATCTTATAATATGCCTTTTCAAAAGTGATGTGCAATTGAATCAAAAAATAAGATATTAAAACAAGAAAGCAAACAGAGCATTCAAGCAGCATTTAAAGAACGCAAGAACTGCGATTGAATAATGTACAACAAGGAACTGGGTCGTCGAATGCCGGAAATACTTCAAGGCGTTTCTTTTCTAATCCTGCTCTCGTAGCAGATATAACAGGTATTAGTTAAGAACTAAGAGATCACTTCCGAATTATTCTCCAAATAATTACATGTGGGCAAAAAATTGATACGGGGAAGTTTAAGAAATAAGAGCACTATCGAAATTACTTCCGACAATAACTAAAGTACGCATAATTCTCTTACATCATTAAAAATTTGCAATTCGAAAATCCTCATATATGTATATAAAATGTAGGCCATATGAAACACTTTAAAAAACACATTAATCTACATATTTATCCTATAATTATTGATAACGAATCAAATTTGTATAGAGTGATATTTGCAAAATTGGCCCAACCAAACACTTTACAACAAAATGTCTGCCCGTCTGTCACTTAGAAATTAAAGACGATAGGGTCTAAACGAGGAGACCTAAAAAGAATTTCTCACACATTGTATTGTTAATATAAATGTCCAAAAACTACAAAATTGTTTGAATTAGTAAAAAGTTTTAGAACGAAATATGTATAAGAAAAACTTTGTTCTCTATACATATTTTTTTTTAAAGAGAAGTAACAGTCAGGCCTATATATAATTGCGCTACTTTCTTTGGAAAGGGGATAGATAGGTTGAAGAAGTAAAGGTGGTGAAAGAAGAAAGCTTTTTTTATATCACAACTCTGCAATTGCGCATTATGTGTGTTTTTAATGCAGCATTGCAGCGCCTCTGGTGGTGAGTAGGCACATTAATGTTAAAGCTTGATTTTATAGCCTTTATTTAATTAATTTACTTCGGTGGCGTTTCAATGCTATACCACCGAAGGAGGAATATTTTAATTTCGTTGATATTTAAATGTGTAAATCTATAATCTCGGTCAAATTTACCCTAAATATTGAAACAAGTTTAAAAAATTAAAATTTTTGCATATACTTAAAATTATTACATACTCGTACTATTCAACCTAATTGTTAGATCTTTTTGTTGTTGATTTTATTAGTTAATATCAGTTTATATCATTTGTATAACACTTACATAAGGTATTAATTTCTTGTTTGTAATAGCATTGTTCCACTGTACACTGACTTAAATTATTATAGTAACATTTGTGATATTTTTCCATCTCGTTTGATAGTATTATTTTGCTCCATTTGGTTTTTACGCTGCCATCATCAACAAAACTTTTCTTGATAAACTAAGAGTATCAATACATAAATAAAAGCCATCATCATGATTCCAATTGGGATTTTTATATGTTGTTTGCAAAAACATTAAAAAAAATACTTGAATATTTACTTGGGGTGCATTTTCAGCAGTTGATGTGCATAGAAAGCAATATTTCGATTTGTAAATGTTCAAGTAGATCATTCCGTTTTAATGTTGCCTGCAGTTGAATGTATGAATTTGGTTTCTGATGCAGTTAAATTGTTATATGATGTTGACAATACGGAATGTGGTATACAATATACGCAATGGTCTAAAATAAACAAGGGTCGTCATTTGATGTACATGCATACATAGGATTATGGTATGCACCACAAAACAACTGAACAATACATTAGGGAAACACAATCTCCATGAACTAGTGAAAGTTGCTTCTTATTTATGTATGTATCTTAAAACAAGTAAGAAAGTATAGCCGGTCAAGCCCGCCCATATAATACCCTACACTCAGTATGTATATGTATAAAACAGTTTTTCAGAAATGTGCGCTGTATGGGTGACCGATCATCGAAAAATTTAGTGTCATGATTTCTGTGAATATAAATATTGTATACGTTAAACTTTATCTCGATATAAATACTTTTAAAAGATTCATGGAGGTTAAAGTTGATTACGGGGAGGGTCTTATATGGGAGTTTCGACCAATTACGGACCGACTATTATAAAATTAGGTGTCATCATTTCTGTATATTATTTGTGTCGAATTTTATTTGATTACCAACATTCTTAAGAAATTTATGATCGTTAAAGTGATTTTCGGAAGTGGGCCATTTATGGGAGCTACGACTAATTATGGACCGATCACAATAAAATTGCATCATATTGTTTGTATACATATGAAATAAATTATCGTTCAATATTATTTGGATACCAACATTTTTGAGAGAGTTATGCTCTTTAAAGTGATTTTCGGAAGTGGGCATTATATGGGAGCTACGACTAATTATAGACCGATCATAATCAAATTGGACTGTACTATTTTAAGACATATGAAATAAATTTTCGTTCAATATTATTTGGATACCAACATTTTTTGAGAGAGTTAGGCTCTTTAAAGTGATTTTCGGAAGTGGGCATTATATGGGAGCTACGACTAATTATAGACCGATCATAATAAAATTGGACTGTATTATTTTAAGACATATGAAATATATTTGCGTTCAATATTATTTAGATACCAACATTTTTGAAAGAGTTCTGCTCTTTAAAGCGATTTTCGGAAGTGGGCCTTATATGGGAGCTACGAGTAATTATGGCCCGATCTCAACAAAATTTATAGATGTGATTTGGCTTCATTTAACACTCATTTGTGATGAAATTTATTTGGGTTCTTGCATAATTCAAACATTTATGATCGGTAAACCCCAATTTCGGGAGGACTTTTGTATGGGGGCCAGTTGAAATAATGGACAGATTTCCACCACTTTCAATCCCAGAAAGTGATTCTGAGTCGATCTGTATACTTTAAGGTGGGTGTTGCACCAATATTTCTGGGCGTTACAAACATCAGCACAAATCCAATATACCCTTCCCGCTATGGTTGTGTAGGGTATAAAAATACCAACGGCAAAACTCTAAGCAATAAGTATTTTTATTTAAATTCATAAATAAATACTTATTTATGGATGCATGAACATTTGGATTCTTCATTCGAATAAGATTTTTCAAAGATATGTACATGATGATTGTGTGTTGTATACACTCATATTCATGTTCATAACAATCTTGGTTATTTCTGCAAACAAAAAAAAAAAAACTTTAGAATTTACATTCATATTGCGTATGAATATTCGAAGTGATAAAAAATTGTTGTAATTCTAAATGATAAGTGTGTGCAATTCAACTGTGTTGAAGCATACAATTCGATTTGAATCTCTATGGAAGAAGTGTGTATTTGTATACATAAGATGTTGGATAATATTAAATGTTATTTCTGTCTTTGTCTGTCTTTTAATGGATGGATGAACTTATTGTTGCGTTTGCTACTTCAAATTATACGTACATACATACATTTCATTTTCAAAAATGTACTTGGCAAGAACAGTCTTAGTCAAGAAATCAAAAACAAAATTATTCTAAATCTTATTGCTTTTAAGAATGCTTTTTGTGAATGTCCTGACAAATTAAAATTTTTGTATGGAGTTTTAATTATCATAATAATTTTGTGTTTACATTTCGACAAATGTAAATAAATTAGTAATTTTAAAACTATTAAAACCATGTTCATTTTATACAGATTTTACAGATATTACAAATTAATGACCATTTTAAGGTAAAGAAAGGTGAAACATATCCAATTTATGATTTGAAGTATTTATTGCACAAAAGAATAACGGTGGAAGAACCACACAAACGATTTGACTCCGTCCAATGTTTAGACAGCCAATAATTTCGCCACACTAGATCATATTGTAAGTTGTCAGTTTTTGTCGCATGTTGCGAACTACATTGTTCATCTCATTGGCCAGAAACAGGGATCAACAACTCGATCGAAAATGTCATTCGCTACTGTAATTTTAAAGGACGCAATACTTCTGGGTTCGGAATAAGAAAACTTGTGAATTATAATACCAGAACTTGAGGGCAATTTTGATTTTAAGTAATATTCCATATCATCACTGGTTGTGTCAGAGGCGAAACGGGATACAAAAACGGACTTCTTTGGAGGTATAACGCGCAATTCTCTAGGCATTGATTGAGATTCAGCATTATTTATGACTTCGGACGTTTGGTTGTTTGGATCTATGAAGGTTTCTGACGTTTGGCTGTTTTGATTGTTTTGTTCTATGTGTGTAGTTTTGTTTGAAACATTTACAGACACACACGATGCATATGTCGAAAAGGGAGTTACTGTTGCATTATTTATATTATTATTAATATTATTATTATTAGTAGATGCCGAGGGAGCTGAACGCTGAACATTTACTGCCTTATTATTGTTCCTAGCAGACTTCCGACGTTTGGGTGAAGATTGTGCCGGAGATTTATAGTTATCCAGGGAAGAGAACTCATCAAATAATTTTTCATAGTTAGAAAGACGGTCGGATAAATTTAAAACTTCTTTTTTTATATCCAGAAAAGTTGATTTTCTTGCTTGGAAAAACTTATAAAAATCAACTCCAATTTTTCTACAGTGGGTGCAGCACCAATTAACCCTTTCAGACTGAGAAATTGCTTCAGTAGCTAAAACAGGAATTCCACCACACTTGAAATGGATTAACCCATTACACAGCCAACAAGCTAACATCCTTTCATCATCATTAACAATAAAACATTTTTTATTTATACACTCCATTGTATAAAATATTGCAGCACTTTTTTAAAACAACCAGTATTTGGCAGAGCGAAACAGCTGGATTTGTTTATAATTTTAATGCGTGTGTGTGTATTACCTTTGCAAAGATTTATCTGTCACTATTATTAATTCCAGTGAACTGTGATATATTTTTTTTTATTAATTTTATTAAAAATGTAAATTTAAAAACAATTTAATGACAAAGGTCGTTTATACTATGTTTCCACGGTACATGCTTCGCTCTCTATTCATGCTTCACACCCCAATCATGAGCGAAACAACTTGCTTCACCATACAACATTTTAAGAGCGAATCAAGTAGATTCATATTGAATCTACTTGTGAAGCACGAAAAATTCCACTCTTCTCTAATTTGTATCGCAAGTTTATCTGCACTAGCTGTCTAAATTTAATATTATTGTAAACAAAGCAAATTATTTTCTTGTAGCTGGCAGTAAAGAAAGTAAATACGTACGAATGTATGTTTTTTTTTCAAATAAGCTAACAAATTTCCACTCACTTTTTTTGTCCATTAAAAACAATTATTTTTCACAACAATTTTTTTTCTTAGATAATGTCAGAAAAGAGTCATTGCAATTTTAAATACAAAAAATTAAAAGTTCACATTTATTATTTTTATACCCTTCACCTTCATGAATGGGGTATATATAAGTTTGTCATTCCATTTATAAAATCCACAATATAATTTTCCGACCTATAAAGTATATATATTCTGGATCCTTATAGAAATCAGCTTCTGAAGTCCCCAGATACCTTTGGGATCCAAATCTTCAACAATCCTGTCAGACATGCTTTCGACAAGTTTGCTGTTTAAAATCAGCAAAAGCGGTTTAGGCCAACCAGAGTTATGGACCGATATGTGAGACAACCTCCATAAAAATTTTATATTTTTTGTCCATTTTATTGCAATATTTTAAAATATATTGCAGATAATACCATGAAATTTTGTATACATTGTTTTTATGATAAAAGAAGAAAGTTTACGGAAAATAGTATGAATCGGTCCATGATTTCTCATAGCCCCCATACAAAAATCATCCCGAAATATTGCTCAATTATACATAAATGCCTATAAAATTGGAATATCAAGACAAAATTCAGCAAAAATAAGTTTTATGCAAAAATAAATCGCAAAACGAATTTTTTTTTAGTTCGGTCCATGTTTGACCATAGCCCCCATTTTAAAGTCCACTTCCAAAATTCACTTAAATACGTATAAAACAGATATAAATAATGTTAAACGGCTAAAATTTGACATGAATAATCATTATAGGCAAATAAATTGTTGTACTTAATTTTATGGTGGTCGGCCTAGAATTAGTCATAGCTCCCATACAAGGACCACATCTATAAAAGACATTTATCCGTATATATATTGTTTAAATATCGGTACCGATTCAAAATTTGGCACAGATCATTTACATATACACAAAAATCATCCCACAAAGTTTTGTAAATTTCGGTCTATTTTTAACCGTATGCCCCATATAAAGCCCTCTTCCGAAAATCACTTTAATACTCATAAATCTCTTATAAATAAGGGTACCAATCCAAAATTTTACACGGATCATTTACATACATATTTGACTATCCACTTCCAAATCCACGTTAATACTAATATATTTGTTAAATATACCGTTATTATGTTAAAATTCGACGTGAAATATCCTCATATGCATGAAAATAACTGTTCCAAAATTTAGGAAGATCAGCCTATAATTTGTCATAGCTGCCATATAAGAACCATTTCCAAAAAACAAATAAATTTGGGTCAAACAGTATTCTTTTCGGATTTAACCCATATTCGGTCCATATTTTATAATCATGATATATATCATATTTTTAATACCTTTTATTTAATGTATTACAAATTATCAGACACCCAGTAGTTCCCGAGATATAGACCTATATATTTTCAACTTTACGGGCCCGCCTCCTCGAAAATAGGCGTAACCGCCAACAAATTTTTTTTTTGCTGGCATCTCCTCTAAAACCCTATTTGATGAAGTTTTTTTTTGTTGAGCAAAGTCACTAAAACCGAATTGTTCCTCTTTTTTATACTCTGTTTGTTAAATTACACTCCCGATTATTATAAACATCAGACGAACTTTGAAAATTATGTTAAGAATTGGTAATTAAATCAATTAAAAATTGTGCAAATTTAAGAAAATTTCAAATTATTTAACATAAAGTATATTGGTCGTAAAATTGTCTTTCAAACAATATATCAAATACTAATAAAATTTGCACTAAGAGTGAATAGAAAACACAGAATAAGAATATTCTAGTCCTATACCAATGTAGGTTTTCTGTTTCTTAGTACGTTTAGGTGGAGGGTATTTAAGATTCGGCACAGCCGAATATAGCACTTGATCTTGTTAAAAAGTAAATGTGTTCATACGAGTATGTTTAAATACCCACTGAACAATTTTACTGAATTCAGACAGTATGTACGACAATTCAATATTTCTATAGCAATTCTAAAGATATTTTCGGTATGTCTGTCGACAAGGTCTGATATGTTTTCTTATATAAAACATTGTAAAACTAAACATTGTACATATAACAAATTCGTTGTCTTTAATTGTCAATCGAATTATTTTATAACTTTCATAGATTTTTCGATACAAGCTATAGAAAAATTACAATTTAAATAACAAAATTAGTGTGACTAAAATTAAAAAATTAGCTACCCTAATTTAAAACAAGGAAGAAAGTATACTCGGTAAAGCCCGACCATATTTTCAAGAAATGGGCTCTATAGTTCTGTGGTGTTTAACTTTATATCGATATAAAGACTTTTAAAAGATTTTTATATGTTAAAGTGGTTTTCAAAGTGGGCCTTTTATGGGATCTATGACTAATTATGGATCAGTAATCACAAAATTGGGCCAAATGATTTTTATGTATATGAAACAGGATTATTTTGAATACGATATGATTTCTTTAAAGTGATTTTCGGCAGCGGGCCTTATTTGGGAGTTATGGTTAATTATGGACCGTAATTTGTTTGGATATGTTCATAAATCAAACATTTATGTATAACCGCTAAACGCCAATTTGTGGAGAACATTTGTATGGGGGCTAGGTGAAATAACGGACCGATTTTACCCAGTGTAAATCCCAATCGTCCTTTTGCCAAAGAATACCATGTATGTACTAAATTTTATCGAAATATTATCAAAATTGCGACCTTTACACAACGCACAAGGTTTACATGGACAGCCAGCAAGCAGACGGACGACTCAATAAATTATTCTGAGTCGATCGGTATACTTTAAGGTGGGTGTTGAACTAATATTTTTGGGCGTTACAAACATCAGCACATATCCAATATACCCTCCCCACTATGGTGGTGTAGGTTATAACCAGTGCTGATATTCAGCCGGTTCGGACCGGTTCGCTCGAACCGGTTCTTAAAATTTTAAAAATTTTCCGTACCGGTTGTTGCATATTATGCTTTTTGTTTTAACGGTTTTTATACAATGTGTGCCCCGATAGACTAGGCGATAGTGTGCCGGACTATCAGTAAGAGGGTTGCGGGTTCGATTCCCGCCAAAGACTCTGGGTGTTTTCTGCAGACAAGCCAAAAAGCTTCGCAGTTTGTGTTTGTTTTTATAAAAAAAAAAAAAAAAAGTGATATAGTCTCGGCAACAAACACAATAGTTTTCAGTTGTCAAATGATTTGCATTGCATTATTTTGGTCATACATTGGATTCTTGGATGATTTTATCTTACAGCTACTCAAATGATTTTATTTAACACACTAGTTTATGTATTAAATTTGATTTATTTATTTTTAAAAATCATTATTTAAAAATAAATTTTCCAAATTATAAGTTTTTATTATTAATTTAAAATAAACAAATTTACTTTACTTTGACTACAAAAAACATGAGCAAATTTGACAGTTCTACTAATAAAAAGAGATTTTCCCGTTCTAAATACTCTTTTAATTTTATATATATTATATATTTTGATGGTGAATGGCTGTCTATTACTTTTGCGAATAATAATAATTTTAATCACGCGAAACAGATGCGACTTTAAAATTTTCGCTACATACAATTTTTTTTTTAAGCGAACCGGTTGTTAAATATTTCGAATATCACCACTGAAGGTATAGAGGAGGTGTTGATAAGTTTAAGTTTTGAATTTGGGCTTAAACAACCAAGGGGGGGGGCCGAGCCACAATGCCCCAAAGTGGGGCACCTCAGGTATACCAAAAATTAAAAATGATGCCAAATTTTTTTTTGCTATCCGATTTAAAGATTTTTATATATATGGAATGTACTAGACGAAATCTACAAAAAACATTGCTTTAGCCATATATTATCTCTTATAGTTTACGAGTTATTCGCATTTGAAAAGTAAAATTTTATTTTTTTTGCCTACCTTGGTCTGCTATTTTGCTAATAACGGATCCAATTATATAGAAAATGAGAAAAAGATAAATAATGTGTTTCTATTTTTCTGAAAGGTAACATTTCGGGAAATATTACAAAAGCAAAATAATATCAAAATTTTTATTATTGCGTGGTCCAGAGGCTTCCGAAGTAGAACTATTTTTTATGAAAATTTCAACTTTAGACAACATATTCTAAAATCGCATAGCTGCGTTCAAAAAACTAAGACCTTTTTTGTATGTACCAATCTGTTCTTCAATATTATGCAAAGGGATTTCATAGCCCCGAGCTTGGTGCCTTCAATAGGTCCAAAAATCAAAAAAATTCCAATTTTCGGATTTTTGAAAAGTTTTTTGGGAATTGTGGGATTCTCAATAACAAATCTAAATCCAAATTTTCACTTTTGCACTTCGACAAAAAATGTCTATATAATTGTCATCATTCACATAGTGTTGCTTGAACTGGTCGGACGTGTTATTTTTAGTGCGGCTGAATTTTCGTAATAGGTGAAAAAAAAAATAAAAAAAAAAAAACTTGTAATAAGTGAAAAAAAAAAAAAAATATATATATATATATATAAAAAGATATCGTAATAGGTGGAAAAATAGTGGTTTTTCGGTAATTTAAAAATCGCAAAACAACTGCATGAGTGTCCCGCTCAGATGTAATTCTGAGAAAGAGCTAAGCTACAGTAGAAAAAACTTATGGATCTCTGAGGAAGAATCCTTAAGAAAATCCGTGGAGTCTCTTCTCACTACAAAAGCCGAAATACGGCGCCGTTCCTGTTCGCCCAATATAGTTATCTCATCCGATGAGAAATCATCATCTTCATCAAATAGTGCAGTCAAACCCAAAAAACAAGTAGGTATGGATAAGTACATCACCGTTCTCAAGCGACAGAGGAGCCCGACATCTGCTCAAATGTCTTCCAATTCCAATAAAGTTCCTAAGACCGTCAGCAGTGATAAGCCAAATGATCAAAACAGATTTGCTCTACTTTAGACGGATGACCCAGAAATACCGAAAAAGACGTTTAAGCCCCCACCAATTTACCTGAGAGAGCCCACTTCCAATAAACTGGTACAAGGAATTGTTGCTGTAATAGGTGAGAACATGTTTAGCGTAACCTCAATTAAACATGGAAAAATCAGCGAGACAAAGATCCAAGTGAATAGGGAAGATGATTTTCGAAAATTGTCCAACCAGTTGGAGAGGGAGACCAGGGATTTCTATACCTATCAGCTCAAAAGCGCAAAAGGACTCCAAGTCGTTCTAAAGGGTATAGACCCATGTGTTGATCCTGCGGAGATAAAGAACGGATTAATGGACAAAGGGTTCAAAATCAAGAGCGTAGTGAATATTAGAAACCGTGAAAAGATTCCTCAGCCCATGTTCAGGGTAGAATTGGAACCTGGAGATGTTGCCTTAAAGAAAAACGAGTCCCATCCAATTTACAATCTTATTTATCTTCTGCATCGTAGAATTACCGTGGAGGAACCGCATAAGCGTGTTGGACCCGTCCAGTGTCTTAATTGTCAAGAATTTGGTCACACCAAAGCGTATTGTAAATTGCCGTCTGTTTGTGTTGCATGTGGGGAACTACATGCAACTGCTCAATGTAATAAGTCCAAAACGGACTTAAAAATAAAAAAATGCAGTAACTGTGGAGGAAATCATACCGCTAATTATAGAGGTTGTCCAGTTTATACTTATTTGAAGGGCATAAGGACCAATAAGTCGCCAGTATTACCTGATCATCCTCAACAACCTAATTTCACGTCGAGTAAGAATTTTCCTCAAATTGTACGACCAACTACTCACGTAAACGCTCCTAATTCTAGACAAGTTTCTTACGCAAACGTGGTCAAATCTAATATGCCAGGTCTGGAGCAGGAACCTATATCGCAATATTCTGAGCCACATATAAACAATCTAGAGACAACATTGCAGACACTTGTCCAAACTATGAACACTTTTACGACCACCATGACATCCATGATGCAGGAAATGCTGAAAATGCAATCCACTATCTTGCAAGCCATTTTAAAGAAATGATTTATTTAAAAATTTGTTTTTGGAACGCGAACGGCCTCCGCCAACATAAAAACGAACTGGAATACTTCCTGATGGATAAGCAGATTGATGTTATGATGATTGCTGAAACTCACTTGACGTCGACAGGGTACTTCAAAATTAATGGCTACGTGTTGTACGATACTAAAGATCCCCGCGGAAGAGCTTGTGGAGGTTCGGCAATTCTTATAAAGAACAGAATAAAACATTATCTAATGAATAACATAAGTGAGGATTACCTCCAAGCAACAAACATTTGCATTGAATTCTGTCAATACAAATTTGTTTTATCATCGATTTATTCTCCGCCTCGATTCTCAATAAAAGAACACCAATACCATAACTTCTTTAATTCCCTTGGAGCTAGATTTTTAGTTGCTGGCGACTTTAACGCCAAACACACATTTTGGGGTTCACGTCTGGTAACCCCAAAGGGTCGCGTACTCTTCAACACCATTGCTCAAATGGGCTTAGATGTACTCTCAAGCGGACATCCCACCTACTGGCCGACGGACCGACGGAAGATTCCCGATGTTATTGACTTTGGAGTAGTGAAAAATATCCCTGTAGAATGGATGCAAGTGGATCCTTCATTAGACTTGTCCTCAGATCACTCTCCTACTATCATTTCAATGCATTTCCCTCAAGTGTGTGGCTCTCCATTTAGAAACATGACTAAGACCCGAGTAAGCTGGATAAAATACAAAAAGTATTTAAGTTCTCATTGCACGGAAAATATTGTGTTGAGAACTACCGACGATATCGATGAGTCGATTGGCAACTTTACCGAGGACCTTCGACGAGCTGTGCATCACGCTTCCACTTATCACGTTGAATGTAGAAATAGGACAAACAGAACTTATTTATCTGAACTCGAACATCTCCTATCAGAAAAAAGAAGAATGAGAAGAGAGTGGCAACTTCACAGGTCTCCTGAACTGAAAGCTAGGCTACGGGTATGCAGAGATATACTAAGACATTTCTTAGAAACCCAAAGAACGGCTTCACTTACATCCTACTTGGAGGGTCTTGATAGTACCCCACAATCTGACTACTCGTTATGGAGGGCGGCAAGAGGTTTAAAAAGACCAGTGAGAGGAAAACCTCCTTTGCGAAATCCGACTGGTGACTGGGCTAGAAATGATTCCGAGAAAGGGACATTATTTGTTAACCATTTAAGAAATGTGTTTACTAAAAACAACTCAAATAACGTATCTGATTTGCCACCACTCGTTATTAGACCTCCTGTACCTCTAAGACTAAACTTTAGTGATGTCCAAAGCGCTATTGGTACTCTGAACCTTAGAAAGGCTCCAGGTATGGATAAAATCAGCAATAAAATGCTTGTGGAGTTACCTCGTGTAGCTAGAAGAATTATCCTCTTTATCTTTAACGCTATTTTACGCCTAGAATACTATCCTGCAGATTGGAAGGTGTCTATGATCACTATGATTCCTAAGTCAGGGAAGGATCACACCAAAGTAGAGTCATATAGGCCAATTAGTTTACTGCCGACAATTTCTAAACTGTTCGAAAAATTGTTAATGACTAAGTTGATTCCAATTCTGAACGACACTGAATGCATTCCTAATCATCAATTCGGCTTCAGAGCTAAACACAGCACCATCGAACAAACACACAGATTGGTAAATGTGATAAGAGGGTCGTTTGAAGACAAAAAATACTGCTCCGCCCTTTTCATTGATGTGTCCCAAGCGTTCGACAAAGTTTGGCATGACGGTTTAATGCACAAAATAAAATTAACTCTGCCTGCTAACACCCATAAACTTATGGAAAGCTATTTATACGGTCGCAAATTTAAAATCAAAGAAGGCAATTTTTTAAGCCCCGCTCAGCCAATTGAAACAGGTGTGCCACAGGGTAGCATACTGGGTCCTACTTTATATTTGATTTATGCCTCCGACATGCCGTCAGACCCCAAAATCCACACGTCAACTTTCGCAGACGATACAGCCTTTATCAGCGTTCACAAGGACCACCAAGTAGCATCACAGAATTTGCAGAATTATGTTTATAAACTAGAGAATTGGCTAGAGCTTTGGAAAATCAGGGTTAATGAACAGAAATGTATTCATATCACTTTCACATTGCGAAAAGAAACTTGCTCGTTCATCAAAATAAATAATCAAATTATTCCTCAACACAATGAAGTCAAATACCTCGGCATTCACCTCGACCGCCGTTTAACTTGGAAGTCTCATATTGAAGCGAAACTTACACAGATGAGATTAAAAGCAGTGCAACTTAATTGGCTAATTGGCAGAAATTCTTCACTAAAGTTGGACTGCAAACTATTGTTGTACAATGCAATTCTAAAGCCAATCTGGTGCTATGGAATTCAATTATGGGGTACTGCCTCAGCATCAAACATTGAAAAAATTCAAAGGGGTCAAAATAAAATTCTACGTATAATTACTGCAGCTCCATGGTATGTTAAAAATTCTCGAATTCACAAAGATCTATGCGTGCCATCAGTAAAAGTTGAATTTACAAAACACGCGTCAAAGTATGTCAGCAAACTTGAACACCACCCAAACCCACTTGCACGAGACATCCTTAACTTTAGTGGCCATAATCGGTTGAGAAGGAGGGATACCCTTGCTTTAACTCAAGCGCAAAATAGATGACTGGATCAGTTGATGTGAAATTTTTTTAGTATCATAAAATTTTTGTCTAGCACTGGCTGGGCTTATTATTTTCTTTTTAGTATTAAGATTTGAATACTTATTGTCATTTCATTATATGAAGATTCAATAAATAAATAAAGGCTATAATAAAAAAAAAAAAAATATAATTGTAAAATTTAATTAAAAAATATTCATAAACCAAAAAGCTATAGCAGTTTAAAAATTTAAATTTTCAAAATAAAAAAAAATTATCTTTTTTTTTTGCAAAAAGTCTTCTATGAAGTTTTTAATTTTTAATATATTTAAACATTTTTGAAAAGAAGATACAATTTCCAAAATATTGATGTATAATATGTCTACCTTATTTTGTCCACGTGCCACAATAATGAACGAATGCTTAACATCTTTAGTGAAAATTCTTCACCAAGTTATTTTCTTCCATAACAAGTTCAATGTTAGGTACCTATATAATACATAAGTACAAACATAAACCGATTGCAACTCTTTTTTAACAATGAATCCCAGGTACAATATGAAATACCCGGGATATCGCTAAAACATATTTCATACCTAATACTATTTTTTTACTCCAGGTAATATAACAGGTAGATTTCCAATTATACCTTTACCTATATAAACGTTGACTACAGGTAACCTATTATATGAAACCCATGAAGAATAATTAATATATAATCATACTCAATCCACAATTGGCATTATTTATAATTAGCTAAAGATGATGATCACACTAAAAAAAAACTTTGTCCTCCATTTTACTTAAACATAAAACTGATCAATTTCAAGATAAAGTCAACCTCCTATTGAAATTTATCGAAAGTACGCATAATAATAAAGTGGATAAAACGGAATTATGTAAAATCGAAAAGTTTGTTAAATCCTTTGACATAAAATGGAAAACCGTAAAATTTTCTGCTACGAAGTTTGAATCCAAATATTGTGATTGGTTGGATGAAAATATAGAATTTTATGTGTCCACGTCTGCTTTTGGTGCTCCCCGTAAGAAATACTTGGAATTGTGCCCAAAATCCAAGAAAAAACGGTTATCGGATTCACTATCAACCCTGTCTACTGAGGAAGTTTCGGATACATTTAAGGCTATGTTAAAGCAAGAAAAACAGCCTTTGGAAACTGTTAAAATCGCTGATATTCTTCCAAATGCATCGCCTAGACGATTAAAACAAATTGTTAGAGAATACCTACACCATCATCTAATACTGCTTTTATTGCGCTTATACTGCAGCTGGAACTAAGCCGTGATAATTATATAACTTTAAGAGAGGCATTGTTGGGAAAAGGAGTTGAAGTGTTACCATCATATGGCTCAATTCAGCAAAAGAAAAAGAGTATTATAACATCACCTATTGAAGTTACTGATCGGAAAGCTAGAATTGGACTCTCCACTCTACTCGAAAATACAGCATTAAGGATTGCTTGCGACTTTTCTACAGAACAGCTAAACAAAATAAATACTTATGATCTGCAACTAATCTGTAAGTGGGGATGTGATGGCTTGTCATCACTTTCAAAATGTAAGCAAACTACATCGAGTCAAACATCATCAGAATACTAAAGTGTATTTATGTCATCATTGGTTCTATTAAGAATTCGGAAGTATGCTGCCAGTGATTCTCTATCAACTAGTTTTGTGGATATATGGATTAATTCAACTCCTGGATCGAAAGCCTTTTGTAGGCCAATATGTTTCGAATATACAAAAGAAACAAAGATTACGACACACAGACTTGGTACCGGTTACAATCCAAATAGCTCAATATTCCTTCAACATTTCTTTTAATATGAAACTAACGATGATAGATATAAAAGTCAGCAACGCCATAACAGCAACATCATCTACTTGGAACTGTTCCATATGTGGTGAAAAAAAAATCGGAATTTTCGAATATATCCAAAGAGAGAACAATTAACGAGGTAGTGCTCAAATTCGGAATATCTTCTCTACATGCCCGTATAAGATTTCTTCAACATTTTCTACATCTGGCATATGATTTTTCAACGATTTTGAAACAACCTCAGATATAACGGGAATTAATATGGAATTACTGAAAAAAGTCAATATTATTTTAATGGCAATAAATAGTAAGCACAGTAAGTGAATGCAACAAAATTTGGCGAGTATTCCACAGAAATTTCAAAACTTCTATTATCGTTGTACCCTTGGAAAGAAATGACACCAACAGTACATAAAGTATTATGTCATGGAAAAATCATAATTGAACGTAATATTTTGCCCTTAGGAGAACTTACAGAAGAACCCCAAGAATCGAGAAATAGGGACTTCAAGTATGTTCAGCAGTTCAGCTCCAGAAAGTGTTCTCGACAATCTCAAAATGAACACATTTTGAACAATCTAATTTTATCATCAGATCCAGTCTTATCATCTATGAGGAAACGTTGGATTTGCTACAGAAGTTTGACGTTTGAAAATAGTCATGACTTTAAAGATTTGCTTTATCTTTTAGATATGGATTGCTCTGTTTCTGATTATTTTACTAAATTAACCTAATTATAAATTTAAAAATAAAAAATAATTTCACAAAAAAAACATTACTTGTTTCTTTAGTTTTTTGTTTATTTACCAAATAGTTCACATGAACTGCATGTTATGAAATCTACCTGTTATATTACCTGGAGTAAAAAAATAGTATTAGGTATGAAATAAAAAATATGTCTACTTCGGAATGCTCTGGACCACGCAATAATGAAAATTTTTATATTATTTTGCTTTTATAATATTTCCCGAAATGTTACCTTTCAGAGAAATATAAATTGTTTATCTTTTCTCATTTTCTATATAATTTAAAATTAATGTAGTTACTTTTTTCGAAAAAAAAAAAATGGCGGAAAAACGACTTTTAGATATTTTTTAAGTTTGAATGCACATAACTTTTGACTCAGTAGATATTTTTTAACATTTCTTTCTTAAGATTATTAATAAGTTTGTTGTTAATTCAAAAAAAATAAAATTTTACTTTTTAAATGCGAATAACTCGTAAACTATAAGAGATAATATATGGCTAAAGCAATGTTTTTTGTAGATCTCGTCTTTATATATTCTTTATATATATTATTCCATATATATAAAAATCTTTCAAATCGGATAGCAAACAAAAATTTGGCATCATTTTTAATTTTTGGTATACCCGAGGTGCCCCCCTTTGGTGCATTGTGGCTCGGCCCCACCCCTTGGTTCTTTAAGCCCAAATTCAAAACTTCAACTTATCAACACCTCCTCTATAGCCATGGGAAATTTTATTAAAATCGAGCTATTCGTTTAGAAGTTACAGATTTATTTCCACTTCTTTTTTCAGATCCCCCACTGTGCACTGGTTATAACTGCTACTTTTCTTTAACTTGGAAGTAGTTTAACCTTCACAATATTATCTTTAAAGATAAAAATTACGGAAATATGGTGGGATATAGTGGGAAACTCGCGGGTAAAAAATATTCTCAAATATCAACGGATTTCAAAGTTTTTACATTTCTCAATTTGCTTAAAAGAACGATCATGTTTAATGTGAAAAACAATATTTTAGCAGGATTTCAATTGACAAAAATGTAAATTCGTCAAGTGAATAAAAGTTATAAAAATTCAAAATATTTTTCTTTTTCTTTCAATTACTAAAGTAATTTTTATCATTTTTAAATTAAAATTTGAAAAAAAAAACCATCAGATCTTATTTTTATACGGATGTCCGATGTTTTACTTTATAAATGTAATAAATAAAAAAATCATGTTTATATTTTAAACATTTAAAATACTGTAATAAATCCACACAATATGTGTGTAAATGTATTTAAGTTCATATTGTAAAGACATTTAAAGTTAAGTATGTCAGATTATAACTAAATACATAAAGTTACAAATATATTTCATGTACAATATGTATGTATAGCTATAGATATTAATTTCCACAATATGTTTACTATGAATTTATTACAAGAATAGCTAAATAATGTGTATGTATTGCACTTTAAGGCAATAACCCATTGGAAAAAGGATGCTCTAAAGAGGCCTTCCAACAGGCCTTATTTTGCAGTCACTATCAAGGCCTTGCCCTACTCACTACTGGTTAGATTCCTGATAAAAGCCTACTTGAGAAGGGCAATTGGAAGGTCTACCAAGTAGTGCCTCGTAGAAGGCGTAATTAAAGGTCTGCCTAATCAATTATGGAGAAAAATAAAAGAAAGGGTTTGAAATAAAAGAAGGGTTTTAAATTAAGTTTGAATTAATTTCGGCTTTGCCGAATTTTTAATACCCTCCACCTACATATAATAAGAAATAAAAAACCAAACTGGTTATAGGATTAGAATATCCTTATTCAGAGTTTTCTATTCAGACTTAGTGCAAATTTTAATAGTAATTTATAGATTGTTTGAAAGACAGTATTACAACCCATAAAAATAATAAATCTTAAACAATAAAACACGTATAAAATTTTTTTTTTAATATAAATTTGGTTGGCGGATAATTAATCCCTCAAATTGCCAGGTTATCCCACGATCGATTCAAGTAAGTCTCAAGTCGACCTATACCTTCATATACATATGTACATAGGAAGCTGGAACGCTTAAATCTTGTATTAAAAAAAATAGCATGTGACTAATGCACAACTTCGAAAAACTGTAATGCGGTACAGTTAGACGAGGCCAAGCATTAACCAATGCAAAAGTGAGGCGCAAATCTCTCGAAGGCAGCGAAAAAAGGACGGCCTGATTGCCCTTAAGCGATAATAACAATGACGCGCGAGTTCTTTCTCCACCCAAAGCTGAATTACGACAGCTTACAAACTTTAATCAAACAAATCAATGAAAATATAAACAGCTGTTGAAGTAATCTATTTATATGTCAGTGGTGCCACTTAAGGTTTTTATTTTTTCAAAGTAGCGTTTTTTCATGAAACATGGAAAACATACATATGTACATGATTTCAGACATGCTAATAAACTTTACTCAATTTTATAAATATAATATTATTAATACATTTAACAACTCTTGATGCACAAATGATCATAACATTTTAATTTTTTATTTTACAATAAAAAAATTTTCGAAGCACTAAATTGCTTTACACATTTCGTTATATGGTCAACACTGTTTTTGTTTTGTAGCCAACAAAAATAGAAATTAGTTTAATTAGACAGCGACGACAAAATGCATGGACAACAACCTGCAGTCGTGTTGCACTGTTGTCAAAATAATCATTCTCATATAAACGTGCTGCAGTAATGTGTTTAATGTTTGATGATATACAGGAATAATTCCATTCGAGTTTGCTATTGAAATCATGATTTGTTGACATTCTTTTGAAATGCAATTTTGAATGTGTATGAAACGCCTTCTGGAGCACATTCTGAGAGAAGACATAGTGGAATGATTATCGAGTTTCTTTTAGAATGTGTAAACAAGTCTTCTATAAGGCCTACAAATGGAAGCACTGGCAATTTTTGCCGTTGGGAAATTTTTTTGTAATATGTATAAAAATACTCTAACAGACATTCTTTTGTATACAATCAACACTCCAGTTTTGGTAGTGACTATGTATCCCTTTTAGACAGTAATTTTTACTAGTGACTACCTGATCTAGTTTTTTGTAATCCAAAATATAATATATGTACGTGTATATCTATATATACTTACATATAAAAAGTAACGTGACTGACTGACTGACTGATTCATTCATCATCGCACAGCCCAACCCGCTAAAGCTAGAAACCTGAAATTCGGGTAATGGGTTCCTTTTCCATCATATAGATCCACTAAGAAGGGATGTTTGGAAATTCGGTCGTTAAGGTGGACAAATGGGGCAAAAACAGGTAAAATCAGTACATCTATATCTCCAAAACAAATAAACTTAGAACTAATATTTTAAATGCGTCCGGCTTTAATTAAAAAAAGAGCCGACAGCAAAAGCTTTCGAAATACAATGTAAAAAGTATACATATTCGAATGATTTTCTTTTCGAATCGAAATACGTAATTAATGCATCTGGCTCAGATTTTTGGTACTTTTTTGAAATACGAATTCCTATGGTCTAAAAATTGTATTCTCTTTTGGTACTTTTTTATCAAAATGTATTTACTCACTAAAAATTCCATGAACTATTATTTTCAAATAGTACGTATTACGGATAACTAATAGGTACTTTTTTGAAAATAATTTTTTCACGGGTGACAAAAAAGGAACAAAAACGGGGTAAAAACAAACATTTGATATTATTTATTCAATTTAAAAATAAAAAAAACGATAAAATATTCTTCCATTTACACAAAAAGAGGGTCAAATTTCAGTACACTTATATTGGTATTTTTGAAATTCATTTCTACTATTCTATTCTCGCAAACTATGCATCTGATCATGTTATTATCTTCGGCAAAGTTGTTGTGCATGAGCCTGGGAAGGTTTCTGAGTTGGTAGGACCACACCTACTTCAACGCGCACTAAAATGATTAATTGCTTCTGCATGGCTTTTTACAGATTTACTTCAAACAAGTTGTATACACATCTTACTAAAGGCGAGGTAAAAATAAAAATGTTATGTGCCACGCCCACTTTCATGCCTCATCACAAAAAATAAATGTTTGTATGCATGTTCTTTATAGATTCGTAAAGTATGTATTTGATCATGTGATTTTCTTTAGCAAAGTTGTTGTGCATGAGCCCGGGAAGGTTTCTGGGTTGGTATGAACACGCCTACTCTAACGCCCACTTTTTTTATTAATTAAACCGCTGGACCGATCTTACTAAAAATTTGACGGGATATAACTAAGACTCCGGCATGACTAAGAATACTTTTTTCGACCGCCTACTTTTTTCCAAAATGGCAAAATCAATAAAATTACTCAAAATAATTGAATATATTCATTATTACACTAATATATATTAGTGTAATGCCTTTCTTTCAAATTAATTTTAATTGGTGGCGTAGCAACGCGCGCAAATGCCATCTAGTCATTTCATAAAGTAGGTAATTTACTACTTTTTTCTAATCCAAAAAAAAAATTTTAAAATATCTAGACACATCGCATTTTAATTGTTTTTTTTAAATAATGGGTAAAATTATACGTTCATAAACAGTAACCAGAGCTGCTGGGAATGGCATCTATAGTCGACAATATTTTAAATATGCATACATATCGCACCCTAAATATAAAAGGGTCACAACTCAAAATGAAATTTTCAGGAGAGACAAAAAACTTCATGGTACACAAGCAACACACTTAACATAAAAATCGACTTACATAACTATATTTTTCCAGTTAAGGAAGACAGTGATGTGAAAGAAATTTTTGCAGTAGTTAGAGATGTGCACTCTGAATTAGTTTATGGAAAAAAGTCAGTTTTGGAAATTTTGAGTTGTGACCTTTTGTATTTAGGGTGCGACATATAATATATGACATATTTCACAATATACGAGTATAATGCAAAAAATTATACGTACTTATTTATTTAGTCAGTTTAGTATTCCATATTAGTGTTGCCAAAGGCGGGGCGGGATCAAAATTATAATTTCCCTCTATTTTTATACCCTCTGTCTGTCTCTGTAAAACACTCTCACGTCTAAAAGACAGAACCAAAATCAACAGAGTTTTCCGAAATATGGCTTAAAGATAAATAAATGCCTGTAAAATTGGAATATTAATACAAAATTCGGCAAAAATAAGTGTAATTTAAAAAGAAATCGCAAAAGTAAATGTTGTTTTGTTCGGTCCATATTTGCCCATAGAATCCATACAAAGTCCACATCTAAAATTCACTTAAATACGTATAAATTTGACAAAAATAATTCTTATAGATATATAAAATGATGGTCGGTCCATAATAGGTCATAGCTCCCATATAAGCACCACATCTTTATATAAAGCTTATAAATATATCTGTATTGACTCAAAGCTTTACACAGATCATTTACATATACACAAAAATCATACCACAGAAATTTGCGAATTTCGGTCCATATTGTACCATATGCCCTGTATAAGGTACACTACCGAAATTCACGTTAATACTAAAATGTATCTAAAATGTACTATTATTATATTGTAATTCAACGTGGGATATTCTAATATGTATAAAATACTCTGTTCCAAAATTTAAGAAGACCGGCCCATGATTTTTCATTGCTCCCATATAATAATCACTTCCGAGAAACAAGTTAACCCTCAATAATGTCTAATAAATACCGATATCGAATCAATATTTTATACAGATCAGAAATTGTAATTCAGAAATCATACCAATATCGGTTATACGGCAATAATGCTATTGCATTTTGTAGTTGTCAGTACCCTTCCGAGTATAACAACCAACCATACAACTCTTGTAATTTTTTATTTCAGCCGAATCACATTACTGGCTTTAGAAGCTATTAGTCTATAATTGGTCTGTTTCTACTATGCCGCCCATATATCTCTTGTAAATAAGGTTTTGAGATCAAATTCAAACAAAAGAAGCCTCACCTTATAATATTACCCTATTTTATACCCTGTTTTTTAACTTGTAATGAATGTGGAAAAATAATACTGCATAAAACACAGAATAAGGATATTCAAGTCCTTTAGCCAGTGCAGTTTTTGTATTTCTTATTATGTTTTGTATTTCTCATTATGTTAATGAGCCGAATGCTGCACTCTAACTTGTTGTATATGGGTATATAGAATTGATGTTGAATAATATATAATATTGTGTATTGCATACAATTAATTAAGAATTATATAAGGATAAAAATTACTTAAATAATCGAAAATTACTTTAACACTATTTTAGAGCATGATATGGTCGTCCTGCTTCGGCTAAATAAGGTAAGGTCTAATCATCAGGATCTGTTGGTTGGTTTACGTGGTAGTTCACTACGTGCGAACACTTAAGTAGGGTCGAAGGGACCCCGTTTTAATGAGACCACACCACTCGTCAGATTTAATGTCGTTTACATTATAATGTAACTAAAATGTGTACAAAAAGTCGTGCTTGCTAGACCCAACCTGTAGCTGGGAGATATCTCAGTAGGTCATTGAGTTTTGACCCGGTTACCTCACCAAGGTTGTGCAATGTATAGATTCCCATGAATTTATGTCTCTTTTTCCCTATCCTTACAGTTACGACAATGGTCGTTCAAAGGGAGTCCCAGGCGATTAGCGTGCTTGCCTAACGGCCAGTGTCCCGTTAATACTGCCAGCAACCTTGATATATACTTCCTATTCCGGGTTATCAGTTACGTAGTGCGTTTCTCGTTAAAAGATGGCCACATCAACTTGGCTATCCTACATGTATCTAAATTACGCCATCTATACACAGCCTTTGTAAGAAAATGTCTGAAGATGATGCCTTTGATAGTCCCCAGTGGAATTGCTACTGAGACCGCATCGGAGATATCTAAGGCAGATCCCATTCTGGCTAGTTCGTCTGCTCGTTCATTGCCGTAGTGGTCCCTGTGCGCAGGTACCCAAACCAATCAGGATCTGTAGAGTCCTTCAAAAAAAATTCAAAAATTTTTTTAAATACAGACAAAACTGAACTCTATAGAATTATACATTTTCTTCTTCAAAAGGCAAAAAGATATTAATAATTTACATTTAATCGAGCTTTGTTCGCCTTCTTTTAATTGTTAAAAACATTTCATCAGATGAGTACAATAATGATAGAGCGACGTAAAATGTATTTTCAGTTTTCAGTCCAATTTTCTTATGAAAAAAACTAGTATTACCTAAAAATACATATTGTTGTAAAATTTTAGAAATGTTATAAAAAATCATTTGTTAATGATTTCTTTTCGCTCACGGTATTTTATAGTGGGTAGTTTCATGAAAATGTCAACCAAGACCAAAAAAATAAAAGTATCTACTTGAAAAATGTTTCTAATATGATTTAATAAGAGAAAAATATTCGATTTTTCATAATATGGATGCATTTACAGATTATTGGAATTTTAAAACTCAAAAATGGAAGAGAAAAACTGGATGTCTCTTCGGCTCAGTTTTTGCTATTAACTAAATTAATAGATTTGAAACATTACAATTCATCTTACAAATAAATTTACAATAACAAATAACTATAATAACGAGGAAAACGAGAAGTTAGAGCTCGAATAACGGTATTTTTTTGATTTGCTTTTGATGGTATTCTAATGTTACGTACGTTATGCAAAAACATTCCCCCTGGCCAACGATGTCGGAACCATAACGTTCGCTTAGATAAGACTTAAGACACAAACTTTTTATCGTATCTACTTTTTACTCAATCAAGTTTGTTTATTCCACAATCAAGTTTGTGTCTTAAGTCTTATATAAGCGAACGTTATCGTTCGACATCGTTATCGTTGGCCAGGGGGAATCCCTGTTTAACTAATACGAAAAAATGTTACAGTTTAGTTAATAAGTATTTTTTTTATTATCACACCGTTTTTTTAAATAAGTAAACACTTTTATTTTCTTTCCCCAAATTTATGTCTAAAATTATCTACAAAATACATTTCATTATTTATATACGAGAAAAATTGTCACGTACGTTATTATGTTTTTCTTTTATAAAAAACTAACCAGAGATGATTTCTCTTTAAATATTAAAGGTAAGTAAAGGTACATTATTTAGCTTATTTTAGGAATTTTTAAAGAATAGAAAAACTCCCATGATTCGCAGACTTTCGCATGTACGTAAATATGCCTTAAAACTATTCCGTTTTTATCACGTACGTTATCACCTTATTGTGATCGGATATTCTCGACACCAAAGTTTCGAGGCTGCCCATTTTTTTCTCAAACACAGAAGCCTTTGATTGCAATATAACTATAATATTGTTTTTCATTAACTTCTATTTTTGTGAGATTTATATTACTCCATATACGTACGAATGTCACGTACGGCTGTATGAAAATACCCACATGTATGTATGTATATTTTAAAATAATGTTACAATTAACATAATGAAAACAGAAATGTTTTTATATTCACCTGTGTCGAATCTTATACCCACCACCAATTCACATATTATGGGGTGAACTTTATAATATATTTTATTTATATTTATTTTAGGTTTGTTTTAGTTCAATTTCATCTTAATAACGACATTTACAAGTATTTTATGCATATTCCAGTTAAATATGCTTGGTTTTCACTATGTATGTCATTTTTGTTGTCAAATTGTCCAAATTGTTGGCAATTGTATGAAAAACGGGTTGTCATATGTTGTCATCTATGTTAGCCGTCAGTTATGCACACAAACTGTCATCTAAACTGACAAATAAGTGAAAACGCCAAATTACAGTTTGTCAGCAGATATAATCAAGAATTTATATTTGCCTCTTTATTTCAGAACTGCACTTTCTTGTAGCATAAAGCGATTTACTTTAACAGAAAATAAATTTAGTACCAAAAACGCCTAGAAAACTGATTTTGGCTTCAAAAAACGTCAAAAGTGGAGTGTGTATGTATGGACCAACTTTCACAAAAGTCAATAGTATAATTTATACATACTTATAACTCATCTGTGTAGGTTAATGAGTTTTCAGGAATAGTCCTCATAAGGGAAGAAAGAACGCCCCAATCATCATGAAATTCTGTTTGTCAATTTATATGTGTACACGATTTATTTGTGTTGAATTTCAAAGTAGTAATGATTTTTATAAAATATTTATGCGCATTTTAGTGATTTTTCGAAGTTTATATGGGGACTACTGTCAAATATGGACCGATCATAATTATATTAATAGTGGCGATTTATATATATTATTGGAATATTTCTGTAGAATTTCTTGATAGTGACTTTTATAAATGATTTATGCGCATTTAAGTGATTGTTGAAAGTGGTCTTTGTATGAGGCTATGTCAAAATATGGACCGATGGAAACAAAATATCGTTATGAGATTTCACTTTGCATGAAACTTATTATTGCAGAATTTTGTTTAGGTACGGCTTTTCTATAGACATTTATGTACCATAAAGCCATATTCTGAGAAGATTTGCATGGGTGCTATGATAAATCGTGGACCGAGACCTACCATTTTCAACAGGACTTGCCCTTCTGTAATAAAAATAATTCCATGGTATTATCTGCATTTTAATGAAAGAAATAGCAAAAAATATCTGAAAAATATCGAGGTAGTCTGAAACTTTGATTTATATCTCGGATTCTATCAGAGAATATTTGGTAAAAATTTCATTGTTCTATGAATTTTTTTCAAAGCTCTATCGTGCCAACAACGGCAATGGCTAAATTGTCCTAGAATCGTATAAGGACCCAGAATATACATATATTGGCTCTACGACCATTATTTCCATGTGTTACAAACGGAATGACAAACGAAATATACCCCCCATATTTTTGGTGGTGGGTAGGTATAATAATATTTTATTTTGCCATTGATTTTTACCAATTTTGAAAACCTATATAACACTACCATGTACTTGCCCAAATAATTATATACATAATAGAGTGGGTATTTGAAAATACATACATTCGAATATACAAACAAGAATAACACGCAAATACATGAATACATGACATTAATTAATACCGCAGGCACTGAATATCTCAAATGCCTTTTATAACCAACATAAAAGGTATTTATTGGTTTAGTCTGTGTTAAAATGTTACAAAAGATAAACTCACTTAAAATATTCTTTGACTTCAGGTTTTTGGTTACAGACAACAATTTATTTCGAATCCTTTGTGTTTATAGTAGATTGCAGTCGTTTTAATTAATTAATGGCAAAAATTTTCCATTAAATAATTATTTTTGCGTTTTAATGCAAAATAATCAAAATGTGTACAAAATTAGCGTTCTAAACAGATATAAAAGATTAAAATCGGTTAAAAAATTTTAAAGTTGTTAAGTATGTATTATACACGTTAAATGTTAGAAAAATATTAATACATTTTAAGAAATTTTCGAAAAAACTCATATTTTTACTTCAAATATACATACATATAGTATATGTATGTACGTATTTAATTGTACTATATATGATTTTTTGTCTTCGTAGCATAACATTAACCTATTATCTAGTGTGATAAAAAATTGTTGATTTTTTAACGGCCGTTTCAAAACCCCATTTTCAATTTTTTAAAAATTTTGTTAAACAAAATTTATAACTTTTATAATATCTCTTTGGGATATATGAGGGAATAAAAATATAAAAAAATTATGTCAATACCTCTCCTTTGGTATTATGAATTTTAAATAATACCGATCCAGAATAATATAGTCCAATTACTCTTTTTTTACTTTACGAAGCTTTTATATAAACGGACAACATTGTATCAGCCGATTTTCGGCGCTGCGAGTTGTGACAAATACGCAAAATGAACTCAGAAAACGGACAGATTACAAAAACACGAAATTTTGGCTCACTTTTTGTTTCTATTTTATAGCATACGAGTCGAGTAAATGCATTTTGTCATTAGGGGGATAAATGAAAAATTACCTCAAAATAAGCTATCTTTCATTCCTTAATTGTTGGTACCAAAAATTTCATATTCTAGGGTAATTTTTCATTATTACTATTTAGCAATATTTTGTAAAAATGCAAGACATTGTAACAATAAATTATTTCAGTTCTGGTTTAAAATTGCTGTGTAATCTTCTTAGAGTGTTTATTTTGAAATTATTAAATAATTTATATTTTTTTCAAGCTGTAGGTCACATTTTTATTTATTATATCTTATTTCTTCTAATATTTAGCTACAGCAATGTGTAGCATCTTTTGGTAAATACAATAGATCTATTCACAATCTTGTGCATTTGAGATTGCAAATGCTACCAACTGTGAATGATCTATTTAATTTGTTTTGAACTACTTATTGCAAGATACAAAAATTAACAGCTGATTTATTCAATCAAACAAATTCTTAAAACAAAAATAACAAAAATTTATATATACAAACATGTGTACTCCCAAATTAATTCATCGTTGGCTGGTGTATTGGAGAAATATAAGCAGCGACAAGTGTTAATTGATTACTAATCGATTGGCTTAGGTTATTGTTAGTCAGCTGTTTATTTGCAATTAGGTGTTGTATGCTCAAAGCAAATGAAAACTATTGGTTTTAAATGTTGCATATAAATTTAAGTCTAGCATGTGCATTTTGTTAGTGTAGAGCAAAAATATGCTAAACCTTTTTACAAATGCAAAATGATGCAATACCATTTGCACAACATTGTGAATAGAACCAATTTATTTAAAAAAAATAATAAAGATTAAAAGGTCGAACAATTAGTTTAATAGTTTAATTTGAAATCTTCAACATACAATATAAAACAATAAAGTGATAATGGAGTTGAATTTTTTCGGGAAAAAAATTATAAAAATCTTCTCTTTTGTAAAATATGTGTATAAAGATATACGAGTACATAGTAAATTTCGAATGTTGGCTAACGAAAGAAAGAAAGAAAGGAAGTTTGTTGTAATCTATAAAAAACAATATTTTCGATTTGAATAGCGGAGTTTACATTAAGTCTTACTGTCTATTCTATCTAATTTATATTTTCAATAAATTTTACGATGATAATTAATTCTTAAGAAAATGTTGCAGTTTATTATTATTGAACACTTCTTCAAAATCGCACGATTTTAAAAGAATTTTTAATAATAATCTTCTACAGTTTTCATAAAAACAATTTATCATCGTAAAAATTACTGCAAATATAAATTAAACTAATTACACGACAGTATCTGGAAAGAACGTGTAACGAAAACAGAATAATATTTTGCAAATCGCGAGATTTTATTGAACATTTTTTGTTCCCTCGAAATATGTGGTACTGAAAATGGTCGAATTCGGTCTATTAGGATTCATATTATAGATCAAAGTTTCAACTACGATATTTTTGCTATTTTCTTTTAATATAATGCCGATGATAGCAAGAAATTTTGTACACTTTATTATAGCCTACAACACCATACTGGAGAGAGTATATTGGATTTATGCTGATGTTTGTAACGCCCAAAAATCTTAGTCTAACACCCACCTTCAAGTATACCGATCGACTCCATCCGACTCGATCCGATATCCGTCTGGCTGGCTGTCCATTTAAACCTTGTACGCAGAGTATAGGTCGCAATTTTGAAGATATTTCTATCAAATTTGGAACATGATATGTTTGTTCCAAGAATTGGTCTATTATTTCAACTCGTCCCCATACAAATGTCCTCACGAAATAGAGGTTTATCGGTAATAAATGTTTGACTTACGAACTTATCCCAACAAATTTTCTCCAGAAATACATAAGTTGTACATGAAGTCTTATCTCCTTAACAAATTTTGTGCAGATCGGTCTATTATTGGTCATAGCTCCCATATAAGGAACGCTGCCGAAAATCACTTAAAAGAGCATAAATCTCTTTAAAATATTGGTATCCAAATCATATTCAACACAAGCCTGTCTCATATACACAAAAACCATTTGGCCTAATTTTTTGATTATTGGTCTATATCTTCCTTATATCTTCCTAAAATCACTTTAACAACCATAAATCTCCTAATAATTTTTGTATCCAAATAAAATTAAACACGAATATATTTTATATACTTATACAGAAATTATGACAACTAATTTAATAACGGTCGATCCATAATTAGTTATACCTCCCATAGAAGATCCAGTATTAAAATCACTTTAACATCTATAATTCTATTATAAACCAGTAAAAAAAATTCGTGTTTTTTGAAGCACTTAAGAGAAAAAGCTCAGCCAAGAAAAATTATCAATAAATTTTAATATAGATTTCATGTTCTATAAATTGTTTTTTCAAGCAATTAGGTCACTTTTAATATTTATATAAAAATATTTTATATATTTATATATTTTAATATCCAATTATTAATTTATTATAATTCAAAAATTGTACTATCCCTGAGGAAGCTATCCATTGTGATAGCGAAATATTGGATATTAAAATATATAAATATATAAAACATTTTTATATAAATATTAAAAGTGACCTAATTGCTTGAAAAAACAATTTATAGAATATCAAAAAGGTCGAATAAAAGAACTAAATAGATTTCATGTTGTAAAAACAATGCTTTCGGTAAAAAATAATTTAATGAAAATTAAATTTAATGAACTCGAGCCAGACTAAATAAATATCAAAAAATTTAAAATTAACAGTTCGAATAAAAAATAATAATTGTTCACAAAGAATATTTATAATAAAAAAATTATAAATTTTTTATACACAGATGTCATGCCACTGCATTTTTTGGATGATCAGTCCATTAGAGGTCATTGCTCCTATATAGAGTCCATTTCTCAAAATCTGTTTTTACACATATACTGGGTGTAGGGTATTATATGGTCAGACTTGAGCGACAATTGAGTTTGTGAATTTAATTCAAGTAGCTATAGTTTAGAGTGTAACATTAAGATTTATTAACTAATATTCTATTGTTATTTGAAAGTTCATTATTAAACTTTGAGCGACCTTAATGATGTTTTTCCAATATTTTTTGGAAAGTTTTTAAATTAATTAAATTATAATTTAAATTTAAATTATGGGCGCTGGTGAAAACTTTAAATAAAAAATACACGATCGAATGTTACAGATTCTTATATTGTTTATTTGTCTCATAAATAAATTTAATTTGATAAAATTAATAAATTTTAAAAAACCTCAACAGAAATACACATTAATTGTCACATATTTGTATTTGAACATTGACAGCACAAAAGAGGATATAAGCACGTACATATCTACATACATAGATACGTAATATATACATACATACATTATATATTGACATACATATGTACATATGTTTATTTATTTATTTCGCATATGCATGCACATGAAATAAATGGATTTTTGAAAACGAAAATTTTTAAGCACTTGAAATGCCTCTGATTTGACAGACTCATTGTCACTTACTTATCTAAAAGTAAAAGATAGATGTCACAACTTTACAAATAATCTCTTAATGCAAACAAAGCTAAAGCCGAACTATGTTTTATATATGTAGATGCATGGTAGGTATTTGAAATTTTAATCAATTATGCAAATCCAAATTAATCTTTTGATATTTTTGGTTTTTGCAAAACATTGTTTGTTCAAGTATGGAAGATCCCATTAAAATTGTTTATTCATTAATATGTCAATGTAACTGTGTGTATTATGTACATATGTATTTCTTTTTTGTTTATTTGCAACAAAAAAAAATTTGCGTTTTGGCTTTTGTTAATTTCTAATAAATACTCGTAAAGATACGGTCACATTTGGCAAATATTTAATTAAAAAAGCGTAACCACTTGTTTTAGCACAAATTTGTTTGACGTTGTTTATTCTTACAAGGGTTTTGCAAGATCAAACAGCATCAAATAAATTAATATTAAATCTTTGTTGTGCTTTGGCTTAAATAAGAAAAGTTTTTTTTTAATAAACAAACGAATTCAAATATATTTTATTTAGTGGTTTTACGTCTTTTTTGGCAAACATTTGCCAAGTGTGACCGTACCTTAGTATTTCTTTTTTTAATCGTGACGAGAGAGCTTGGTGCGTAGTACGATTTTATGAGTATTGTTAATATTGTGAAATATATGTCGCATTTTATTATAAACAGTATTTTCGTGCGTTACTGAATTTTATTCTTTCTTAATTTGTTTAAGCCATTTATCGCATATATTCTTAGCATTATATAGGTATATGTGGATTCATCAAGTTTTTTTATTCGCACTGATAAAGAAATTTATTACAAGTTAAATAAGGGCAAAACTTGCAGATTAATATTATGCAAATGGAACTCTATTATAAAATAATAATGTGGTTAAAGAAATTCGCAAACTTCGAATGCACAATGGGAAAGAATCACACATTTAGGAAATTTGTAACTACATATGTAGCTGTTCCGATCAGGGAATAAATACATATGTAGAAGAAAAGGAAACAGAAAAATATTACTCATTTTTCAACAAGAAAAAAGCAAATTACACATGATTGATTCCTAGATGTGAAGAAAAATTTTTAAAAACTAAGTCCGAAATAAATATTTTGCTAGTCCCAAATACTAAGTCAAATCAGGTCAATCCTGAAGATTTTAATATTAATTTGCGAGGTACTCCATTATACTAATAATCGGCGTTGGTTGGGGCGTTGGTGAGATATTCAGTATGTACAAGATTACAAACTCAACTGGCAGAACTGAAGCAAATGATAATGACAATCTATTAATTTCTAAAAACAAATGGTTTTTACCTAGCCAGACGATCGTATATATTTGTGACAAAGTGTGACAAAGAAGGTTCAAAGCTTGCCAGAAGAGGCAATTGATTTAATTGTACCTGCAGCTACGAACAAGAACTATTTCAGTGATGTTGAAGTTGCTGATGCTACTGATGATGGTGATAACTATGAGGATGATGATGATGATGATGATTAACTTTAAGATGTATAAAATGTAATCTTTAAGTTCTCATACTGTACTCCTTGCACTATATACCTACACTGTTATTTGGCATTATTTAATAAAATTATACTCAAATATACTTAGAAAACATTTTTTTTACTTATTTTAAATGGCATTAACTGAAAAACAAAGAAAAATTATCCAAACATAGCTTCCCTGATTTGATCCAAGAAAACATGCTATTCTAACCCACTGTGCGCTGTACCAATTGCGCTGAAACGTACATCGAATAGAAGACTTTACGCACGAAAGAATTTTAAAGATTTAAAATTTTATGGAGGAAAAAAATTTTTCTAACCTCAAAAACTGTAATTTTTATATTTTTATAACTTAAAACCGCAGTAAAAATGATTAACGCGAAAAATGATTAACGTTTCACATGTTCAAATATCAGTTTATACACACGCAAATTTTGATGTCAGACAAAAAAAAATCTAAGTGCCGTAAATTTTTTAAGTTGCCCATATAGATAAGTATATATCTATTGTAAATTTAATAACAAGAAAAAATTCATGTAGATTTACAAAATAAGCCCATCAATGCTTTATTCATTCATTTATAAGTTCCAACATAGATTATGTTGAGCTATATTATTTTTTCTTTTTAAAACTAGGAAGAGTTGCTCTCAGTAATCACATTTTTCCTAGCAGTTAAATAGTTAAATAGTAAATAGTAACGCAGTATGTAATTTGTTAAACAAAAGTCAAAAGTGGCGACCTCTAAATATCGTTGATCTGTTCCAATTTTTGGTATACACTTTTTTTGTACCATGATAAAGCAGCTAGTTTCATCGGAAATAAGAGATACTAAAACAAACTTCAATAAAAAATGCAGAGGTCAAAGGTCACTTCAAAATTCTTTAAATTTATTTAAAAGCTTTAACATTTTTCTTTTCATTTCCAAAAATAACTTTTAGTTGATTGTGTGTACAGAAATTACATTGCATTTTTCTGTTTTTTTTTTTTGCTTCAGTGTTAGAAGGATGTAATAAAAAAACTATGCTTTTATTCTCAGCGGAAATGTATTAAAATGTCGCAAACATAGGTTGAAGAGAACAAAACAGGTACAAATTAAAATTTTAAGCTTACGCAACTATGATTTACTTTCTACATCATATTAGCTTGTTTAGAGTGTAGTTCATTTATGTATCATTCTAGCATTTTTCATATTCTGAAATGCACATCTTCTATCGTTTTTTCTAAATTTCATTGTTACGATAATACAATGTATTAGTAATGGACAGACACGTTTTTATATATTCTTGTGTGACCCTAAATATTGTAAATCTCAGTTGGTTTTGAAGATATGTAGTAACATAATTAACTATTCCAAACTAAAAACCTTAATGGAGACTGTTGAGCAATAGTTTAATTTGAAAAAGAGACCGTAATGTTTTCATTACAGCATTTTTCTCGTTTTTTTAAGTGCTTTCCCATATGGTGTCCTCACATGCTGCATATTTAAAAGAGTGAACATTAGTGTATAAACATAAACACAATCTCTGTTTGATATAATATATATATGGGTATTTCCATGAAATGGTCCACCGTGGCTTAAAAAATCACAACGCTCGCATAATTTTTTTTAAGGAAAAAATTAAATTAGATTAATTGTAGTATATTTTTATTTTTCATTTTTGAATAAAAGTTTAATTTCTTGGTAAAAAACATTTATATACATACATATATGTATATACAATTACTAAAATATGTATGAAAGTAAAAAGTGTCACGTGCGTAATCAACAAATTATTTTTTTCTTAGCAAATATATGCATAGTTGTTTTTGAACAAAGCATGATTATAAAGGTCCATTATTAACCTTTATAAAAATATTTTTTCCGAAATAAAAATTTCCTACAATTCGCTTAATTTCGCACTTTTTCTTACGGCTCTAAAAGGCACTTCCATTTTTTGTCACGTGCGTAAGTCAACTTTGATTGCATGGAACTTGGGTACCCAGTGCTCAATTTTCCAATATATATACTTTTTGAAAAGTCTCATCACATACAATGAACGATTCTATAATTCCATTCTAAAATTCCAATCCATTTCCATTTTCACAATATTCAAAGACAATTAAACGTGTACAAATGTCGCGTGCATAACCATGGAAACACCCATAGAATGGAATGGAATGGAAGGTAAGAACGATGATAATGAAGTATTTGAACAAAATTACTTTAGTTTTTCACATGTGAGCGATAACAGCTTTGCTATAATTTTAATGTAAATAATTTTATAAAATCGTTGATGAGTTATTACATCAAGTGACACCCTGTTGGGTCCATCGACATTAGTCAGTTATGACACGTTAAAATTTAGGGGCTATATAAGGAAAACAGAACCAATATCCCCTTATCTTTCGGACATCTATCTCCATTAAATTCATCAGGTCGTCCAAAAATAAGGTAACCAGGGCAAAGGCCTCCTTCTTTATCATTCAGGCTAAATTTTCAGAACCTACTAAATTTGTCCGTTAAATGTACAGATCAATATAACATTTATATTTAGATCATGAAAGCTTTATCATTCTGTAACACAAAGACTACATATTCTATCCCGTTTGTGCGTGGTAACAGAGTTTCCACTGTATAGTCCAAGTATTGAATGTCACGTTATTTCGTTAGGAGAATATCAACCCTGTATATCTGATAAAACAATAACAAAATCATGTTCCCTAGATGACTGAAATCTCATTGATATGAAATGCATATTAAGGCCTTCGCCCTCACCATCTCATTTCATCCGCAGCGATCTCAGTTCGTTCGAAGATATTAACAAGTCTAATAATCAATGTTGCCGGGAACTTCCTTCTGCATGTCAAGCGGACTTATATACATAACTAAATTGAGCTCACTCTCGTTGCTCAAAGAAAAAGAAACTACGCTGGTGACATCATCCCACATAACTTTGGTGGTCTGGATATTTTTTAATGGTCCAGTAATTTCTTCCACGAATATGTAAAATTTGTGAGATTCATCATACGCAACGAGTAGAGGACGTTTTCATCTATCACCTTCAGTTTCAGTCGAGTTTTCTATAGTATGAATATACGCAGCGGGTAAAAATGTAGTAAAGGGGCTTACCTAAAGGCCTCATGTGCAGACACAAGGACATTCTAGCAGTATTACAAAATTGTTTCCATTTTGTATGACGTGTTATTGAGAGGAAGACAATATTTAAGAAGGGCTATTAGAAGATTTTCTGGTTAAGACCTGGAATTAATGTTCCAAATAATGAAAGGAAAGCTTAATAGCAAGCCTTTACAAGACACATATTATAGAAAATATTATTTATAAATGAATTCAACATACAATAAGCAGGGTGTAGACTCGCACGAGTTGTTTTAATTATAAAATTACTTCAGGCGCACTTTACTACATAGAATCATAGTTTCCAGATAAATAAGGGTTCAAATCGTCCAATCTTGAATAAAAAATCGTCAAATCGTCAAAATGCATTTTTCAAAATCGTCAAATAAAATAAAACTTTTTATCAATTCAATATTTTATTTATTTTTCAAATTAAGTTTTTTAATACATAAACAAAAAGTAGAAAAAGAGATCGATAAAAGTTTTTGATATTTATTTAGTCGGGCTCGAGTTCATTAAATTTAATTTTCATTAAATTATTTTTAATGAAAGAATTGTTTTACAACATGAAATCTATATTAAAATTTATTTATTGATAATAGAAGAAAAATTATCAATAAATAAATTTTAATATAGATTTCATGTTGTAAAACAATTCTTTCAGTAAAAATAATTTAATGAACTCGACCCCGACTAAATAAATATCAAAAATTTAAAATTAACAGATCGATAAAAGTTTAAAAAATAGTTATAAATATCAATATTAAAATAAAAAAGCGTAACAAATAACAAAACAAAACACAAAAATTAATGTAAAAGGAACACAAAAATTAATAATAAATTACTTTTCAGAATATAGTTTTTAAAATCAATTTTCTAAGAAATTTTTATCAATGTTTCTTAAAAAATTTATATAATTTTTTAATATAAAATAAACAAAACAATTTCTTCATAAAACATAAAAAATGCTACTTCTAAATACAAAATATCACCTTTTTACAACACTATGCGTTTTAGAATTTTACAATTATATTTCAGAATTTTCTATTTAATTTTATATTTAAAAAAATTTTAATTGTTTTTTTGTAGTTGCTAGTTGGTTTTCAGAATATTCTTATCGTATTTCATAAAAGTTAAGTTTAAAATATGTCTGGATTCTGAAATACAATTAAAAATTTCTCAAATGTATTTGAAAATTTCTGAAATACAATTTGAAAATTCTATAATATTATTAGAAATTTCTAAAATATAATTGAAAACTTTTAATTGGAAATTGTGAAGTTTAGTGCATTTATTTTTTTAGGTACATTTCCCTATTAAACTTTTTACTGCCGTATTTATAAAAAATAAAGTAGACTTCAAATGTACTTTAAGAAAATTGTGTCTAAAAACACACTTCAAGTCTACTTATTTCTTATAAATACGGCAGTTAATATTTATTTAGTTTTAAAAAATCTTTAGTAAATAAAATCCTTTCTAAAGAAGGCGTTCCTAGCCTATTCCTAATTTTTGTTTTGTTTAAATTTACCTGACTAAATACTCGTTCGACATTTGCCGAAGAATGAGGTAAAACTAAAATTTTTTGTATAAATTTGGTTAAGATGGGAAACAAGAGATTTGAATATTTCCTTTGAATTTCCGAAATGTGTTTCCAAAATTCTTTTCTTTTTCCGAAACTAAATTATAAATTTTATATGAGAAAAAGTGTTGCAAATCATTTATACTGAAAAATCGTCAAAGGGCCATTTTCGACACCAAAAATCGTCAAAATGACGATAAATCGTCAAATATGGCAACAGTGCATAGAATGCCAAGGCCTGTAATGAGAATCTCTATCAACCGTTTAAATGCTGGGTATATTCAACTACAAAACTGCATACTTATATATGTATACAATCTCATGCATACTCTTACACAATCACATATTGTATGGTTAATATTTGTACGGATATAAGTTCACAACAGATGGTACAATATTGTAACTCTTGATGGCTTGACAAAAAATTTTAGTCGCGCTTTTCGCTTCATTGTATTCAGTTGTTTTGTATCTTTTTGTTTTGCCTTTTAGAAAAAATTTCATCAGTTTCTTTATTTTTCTTTGTTCAACAACTACATACATACATACATACATATACAAGTTGCATACAGGGCGGCTGCTACTAAAACTGTTTTAAACTGATAGGTGCGGTGCGATTTTCTGTTTTCTTTCAATAATCTGATGTGTGATGTGATTTTAATATTTACATACATACATCAAACGATAGTGTTAACTTTCATTGTATTTATGTGTTACAAAATCGGAAAGGTTTCGAAAAGGAAATATTATTTTGTTTTTCAACTTCAAAAATATGCAAACAAATGCTTGAAATACTCGTACATAAGAAAATGTGAAAAAATAGTTTCAATTTAAAAAAAAAAATATGTAGGTATGTATTTAATTTCAAAATTTAAACAATTGTCAATGGAGTTGAAAAACTTAAAATTAGAAAAATTACTGGTTTAAATTTGCTTAATTAATAATAAAATTTCATAATGTATTTATACACTAATTTCACACGAATGGATATGTGAGTTCCAACGTTTTCGTTTTAGTAAATATTCATTATCATTATTATACCCTACATCACCATAGTGCGGAGGGTATATTGGATATGTGCTGATGTTTGTAACGCCCAGAAATATTGGTCCAACACCCACCTTAAACTTAGAATCACTTTCTGAGTCGATTTAACGATGCCGGCTGTCAATGTAAAGCTTGTGCGCAGAGTACAGGTCGCAATTTTGAAGATATTTCGATAAAATTTGGTACATGATATTTTTTCGGCCCAAGGATGGATGGGATTGAAACTGGTGTAAATCGGTCCATTATTTCACCTGGCCCCCATACAAATGTCCTCCCGAAATTGGGGTTTACTGGTCATAAATGCTTGAATTATGCCAGTATCCAAACAAATTTTATCACAAATGAGTGGTAAATGAAGACAAATCACATTTGCAAATTTTTTACAGATCGGTCCGTAATTACTCGTAGTTAACATATAAGGCCCACTTCCGAAAATCACTTTAAAGAGCATAACTCTCTCAAAAATGTTGGTATCCAAATAATATTTAACACAAATATATTTCATATGTTTACAAATAATATGGTCGAATTTTATGATGATCGGTCCATAATTAGTCGTAGCTCTCATATAAGGCCCACTTCCGAAAATCACTTTAAAGAGCATAACTCTTTCAAAAATGTTGGTATCCAAATAATATTGAACACAAATATATTTCATATGTTTACAAATAATATGGTCGAATTTTATGATGATCGGTCCATAATTAGTCGTAGCTCTCATATAAGGCCCTCTCCGTAATTTACTTTAAGCTTCATAAATCTTTTGAAAGTATTTATATCGAGATAAAGTTTAACACATATACTACTTATATTCACAGACATCATGACACTAAATTTTTGGATGATCGGTCCACAATAGGTTATATCTCCCATATAACGCCCATTTCTGAAAAACTGTTTTATACATATACTGGGTGTAGGGTATTATATGGTCGGGCTTGACCGACTATATTTTCTTACTTGTTTTATATGTTTATTAAAAAACATTTTATGTTTTTATGTACTGAACTGTATAAATTTGTATTATTTTTAATTATATCATAATGTTTGTAGGTATTAATGATAAAATTGTCATATTTTTTTATAATTTTAATAAATAATCCCCTTATTCATAAAAACTTACGACAGGTTTATAAATCAAAATTCCATACAAAATTTGCTTTATAAACCTCTTATAAACCTGTTGTAAGTTTTATGAATAAGGGCATAAAAATATAAAGAAACTTAAAATTTGTTTCCGCTAAATACTTTCCTTTGAAATCTATAATAGGGAGAGTGCTCAATGTATCTTCTAAGATAAGACCACTTTTTTCTATATTAAGTTATATTAAAATTTGTTATTTTTTAATCATAATATTACATATCAAATATTTTTTTACACAAAATCAGCGTCCATTTTTAAAGAAATCAACAAAAATACAAATAATGTTTAAACAATTTTTAAGACCTTGTCTAATGTATTTACTTATGTACATATGTACTCGTATGTGTATACACTGTATACACAAATGGATGATAGTCTGCTTTTGTATATTAATAGAGGTGGTAGCTGACATGATTAACATTGAATGCAAATATCAGAAATGTAAATTGATAGTGTTTGTACTCCTATCACAACTGCATGTTGTAGAAACTTACACCAATACGAATTTACTCAGCTAAGGTATAATTAGCCGAACGTCCACGTCCCCGTACTATACCGTAATGTACTGTAAGCACGTTTGTGAGCTTATAGTACATTTAAAAACGTGCCGTAAATGAAACAAAAAAATCCACTTTATTTGCACTACTGGTATACATACAATAAAGGTGGATTCACCCATTTGTTCTTAACAAAAACTTTTTCCAAAGAAAAATTTGTTTACTGAGAGTTTTTTGCAGCACGATTCATCCATTTCGAACGATTCTTCTGAAAAATCAAAGCTGAAATATGTAAACAAATTCTATTAGTTTTACAAGTGCGGCCATTGACTTATTTTGTTTTGGGTTTTAAGTGTCAAAATACAAATATTAAATTATTTTAAAGTATTGTGTATTTAAAATCACAGATATAATTTCAAAATTAATAAAATGAGAAAGTTGCTTTTGCTGATGGCCATTTGTATGAACAAATGCAACCTATTGGCAACTCAATTCATTTTTGTCCAGAAAAATATAAAATTAAACCAATTCAAGTTCGTAAAATATATTTTCCTCTCTCTCAAAAAGGGAGACGTCAAACTTCATACAAAAAAAAATTGTTCGAACAAAATTTTTGTTCAGAATGAAATCCACCTTAAACAAACAGCTCTTCGAAACAGTGATGGTCATTGTAAAGTTTCTATATGTACATTTTTGCTCGATAAAGTACCAAAATGGCTTTACTAAGAGTAAAATTTTTTGAGCATTTATATACAATCTAGCACTTTGATATATGCAGATGTCTATTATATTAAATCTTGTTGCTCAATTATTATTAAAACATTATTATTAAAAGAAAGTACCAAAAAATAGGGCGAATTTACCCCAATACAATTTGACATACAAACATCCCATCACTGATGTACAAATGTTACGTATGTAAGAACTTTAGGAAATTCTATTTCATACAGGTTGAGATGTTCCGTCAACGTGATACTTATTAATATTCGGTAAATCCCCGTTTACACAGTCGAACATTTGGAAGAAAACATCTGGAATTGACTTTTGTTTTTTCATTCGCGGTCACACTGTCGAACAATGTTGTCAGACACATTTCATTATTATTTGCTTTTTTGATATTTCTCTTATTCGTGCTGTGTAATAATTTGTAGTAAATTCCAGCACAGAAAATGTCAACAAAGCATGTTCACCGAGTACCGAACATAAAATTGATTCTATCTTCCCCACCCGTAATTCTCTCCTAAACTAAGTGTTTTCCTTCCAAATGTTCGACTGTGTAAACGGGGACTTAGCTATTTCGTTACAGTACAGTACGAGAAATGGACGTTCGGCTAATTTTTATACCCTAAATCTTAATGAAAAGGATATATATAAGTTTGTCATTCCGTTTGTAATTTCCACAATATAATTTTCCGACCCTATAAAGTATATATATGCTGGAGCCTTATATATAGCGGAGTCGATTAGGCCATGTCCGTCTGTCTGAGTGTTGAAATCAATTTTCTGAAGTCCCCAGCTATTTTCGGGATCCAAATCTTCAATAATTCTGTCAGACATGCTTTCGATAAGTTTGCTATTTAAAATCAGCAAAATCAGTTTAGAGATATGGACCAATATGTGAGACAACCTCCATAAAAATTTGATATTTTTTGTCCATTTTATTGCAATACTTTGAAATATATTGCAGATAATGCAATGCAATTTTGTATACGTTGTTTTTATGATAAGAGAAAAAAGTTTGCGGAAAATAGTACGAATCGGTCCATGATTTCTCATAGCCCTCATACAAAAATTTTCCCGAAATATTTTCTCAATTATACATAAATGCCTATAAAACTGAAATATCAATACAAAATTCAGCAGGAATAAGTTGCATGCAAAAAGAAAGCGTAAAACGAACTTTTTTTTAGTTCGGTCCATGTTTGACTATAGACCCCATATAAAGTCCACTTCCAAAATTCACTTAAATATGTATAAAAAAGATATAAATAATGTTAAACGGCTAAAATTTGACAAGAATAATATTTATATGCAAATAAATTGTTTTACTGAATTTTATGGTAGTCGGCCCAGAATTGGTCATAGCTCCCATACATTGTATAAAACGTTGCACAGATCATTTACATATACACAAAAATCATCCCACAAAATTTTGTGAATTTCGGTTTATTTTTAACCGTATGCCCCATATAAAGCCCTCTTCCGAAAATCACTTTAATACTCATAAATCTCTTATAAAGGGTACCAATCCAAAATTTTACACGGATCATTTACATACATGCCTAAATCAAACTGCAGGATTTTGAGAATATCGGTCTATTTGACTATGTCCCTCATATAAGGTCCACTTCCGAAATCCACGTTAATACTAATATATATCTTAAATATACCGTTATTATGTTGAAATTCGACGTGAAATATCCTCACATGCATGAAAATAACTGTTCCAAAATCTAAGAACATCTGCCCATAATTTGTCATAGCTGCCATATAAGAACCATTTCCAAAAAACAAATAAATTCGGGTCAAAAAATATTATTTTCGAATTTAACCCATATTCCGTCCATATTTTATACTCATGATATATATCGTTGAAAAGGTATTTTTAATACCTTTTATTTAATTTTAATTTATTACAAATTATCAGACACCCAGTAGTTCCCAAGATATAGGGCTATATATTTTCAACTTTGCGGGCCCGCCCCCTCGAAAACAGGCGTGACCGCCAACAAATTTTTTTTTCTGGCATCTCCTCTAAAAGTCCTATTTGATGAAGTTTGTTTTTTTTTTTTTAGCAAAGTCACTAAAACCGAATTGTTCCCCTTTTTTATACTCTGTTAAATTACACTCAAGATTATTGTGAACATCAGACAAACTCTGTAAATTATGGTAAGAATTGGTAATTAAATCAATTAAAAATGGTGAAAATTTAACAAAATTTCCAATTATTTAACATAAATTATGTTGGTCGTATATTTGTCTTTCAAACAATATATCAAATACTAATAAAATTTGAACTAAGAGTGAATAGAAACACACAGAATAAGGATATTCTAGTCCTATAACCAGTGTAGTTTTTGTAATTCTTAATACGTTTAGGTGGAGGGTATTTAAGATTCAGCACAGCCGTCTATCCATAATATAATATTGGAATGATAATTTTTAAAACATTTCAACATGAATAGACTGACAACAATGCTTCAAAATTGTGCAAATTGTTTTTGAAAAGCATGGTTCTGTGTTTTTTAGATGTATAGAACTTTTAAATGGAATAAAACAAAAATGATTTCTTTAAATTGAAATGCAATTTACTTTATTCGAAAGATAATTTTCTGACATATAACTGGCTCGGACGTAGTCTAATCGGGAGGTCCAAATTTCTATGACTTTTTCAACATTTGTGGCCGTATATCGGCAATAAGGCGGCGCATATTGTCCTCCAAGTGGTCAATCGTTTCGGGCTTATCGGCGTAGACTGGCGAATTCAACATAAATCACTTGACGGCTGACAAAATGACTGCCAGTTAAAACGTGTTGCCAGCTTAAAGTTGTATACATCTAAAAAAAATATGCTGCCTATATTTTTATATTAGATATGGTTCGGTGTAGAGACGTAACAAAAGTTATAATCGTATTGACAAAAAAAAAAAAAACGAATAAAAAGCTGCAAAAGTATATTTTAATGAATACTAAACAACTTTATGTAGTTATGTACTTTAAACTAAAAAATAGCAACAAAAAATTATAAATAAAACTAATTAAATTAAAAAAAAATAACATAAAAACTTTAGCAATTTCACGTTTTGCTTTTAACATTTGTTCTAAAAAAATAATTTTTAATAGTAAGATAAAATTATATTTTAAAATGCAGAGATAAAATCATCCCATTTAATATAAGTAAGCGTTGCAGTTTCATGTCAAAATTCAGAAAGATATATGCAGAAAGATGCCATTTTACATGAGAGTGCTTTGGAGTTAATAAATATTATTACATACATATAAAATACATTATTCCTACCCTCATGTCCCAATATGCATTGAAAAATTATTTCTCTAACATTGGAGAAAAGCTTAATTCTCAAGTTGATTTCTAATGTAATTCTCAACTTAAGTTGAAACATTTTTCTCCTTTTTTGTTTTCAACTTGACATCAATTTGAGATTTAATATTTTAGCCAATCTTTGAGAAAAATTTTAATTCTCGAGTGGATATCTAACACTTCTCCACTTGAGACCAAACATTTTTTGAACTTGAATACGATTTGAGATAAATTTGAGATTTTTTTTTTTCTCATTTTTTTATTCTCGTATGCCAGCGCTGTTTTGTGCAATCGCTTACAGATCTGGTAGCATTTAAAAAACACATATTGCAGTTGCATTTATTCATTTATTACAAATGTGCAAATGTGAAAGAAGTGAAAATAGTGAAAAAAGCAAGTGGTGAAAAATATAAATAAATAGAAGTGCATTTAAGTGAAGGAAAGACAATTAAAGGTAAGAAAAGTTTAAATATTTAATATAAAAATGAATAGATCAAAGAAAGTTAAAAGTGATGGCTTTGCTATCGGAGAGCTCATTTGCCGATGAAACTTTGGCAATGGGACCTTCGACATAAAATGCTTGTGGAAACGTGTCTTTTGAGGAATTTAGAAGTGAGGGCAATTCATCTGAATCGGAAAGCCAAAGAGAAAAGGAGGAAAAAGTAAAAAATTTGGGTTAATTGAGGGATGAGCTTGGCGGAAAATGATAACGGATGAGGTAGCTATCAAATATTCCTGGCAAGGAACTAAGACAAAACAACCTATACGTGCTCTAAGTGTCACAGCGGCATTAAAACGTAATTATGTTTTTATGTTATGACTGAAATTAATATTAACTAAATCTCATTAATCTTTCCAGAAGCTTACAATCAAAAATTTGCAGCTGCATCTGCGGACAGCGAGTTCGAAAGAACTCTCATATCATTTTTCCAACACGCCAATAACCGCCTTAATAAGAAGATAAATTATGTAAATGGAAAAATGGATAATATCTTCCAAATTAATTAATGTTTTTTATTATTAAAAATAACTCAAATGAATTGTTTTTTATGATCTCATTATTTTATGTTTTTGTTTTATATAATAAATAAGTTACAAAACTAAGTAAAAACATTGTTTATATCTTAAATTTATATAAATGGGCTTTCTTTAATATGGCAATTCCGTACCATCCATTTGACACCAATTGGAGAAATTTCTTTGATATCAAGTTGAGAATCACAAATTTCTCAATTTGATAAATAAAAAAATCACCATATTAAAAATGAGCCTTTTAAGTTGAGAATACTATAATCGGACTATTGAGGTACATTTGAGAATTAACGTTGGAGATTTGAGAATGGCATTTGATATCAAATGCATCTCAAGTTGATATCAAACAATAATGTTTATTGGGTAATAACAATTTGTTTCTGCAATATTCAAAAACAAAATGATGTACATAAAACATTATTTTCCGTTCCATATTTCTTCTCTCAAATATCAAAATTAACAAGTTTTAGTGCATTTGCTTCACTGGATGTTAATTGGATTTAATCGTTATTAGCTTCGACATAGTCATCGCAGTCATTAATACCCATATCGCGACTAAATATACACAAACCTGAACTAAACTAAAACACACAAACTATCAAATAAATTAGGTAAATAATCTGGCTCGAGGGCTGGGTTATAATCAATTATTTTATTTATTTATTTTCAATATTTCACTTACCATCGGTAAGCATCATCAAGCAAATCTATACACAAAACAGAAATAATACAAATTAATTTATTATACCCTACACCACAATAGTGGGGAGGGTATATTGGATTTGTGCTGATGTTTGTAACGCTCAGAAATATTGGTCCAACGCCCACCTTAAAGTATACCGATCGGCTTAGAATCACTTTCTGAGTCGATTTAACGATGTCCGTCCGTCCGTCTGGCTAGCTGGCTGGCTGTCCATGTAAAGCTTGTGCGCATAGTACAGGTCGCAATTTTGAAGATATGTAGATAAAATTTGGTATCTGACATTTTTTCGACCCAAGGATGGATGGGATTGAAACTGAAGGAAATCGGTCCATTATTTCACCTAGCCCCCATACAAATGTCTTCCCGATATTCTGGTTCACCGGTCATAAATCTTTGAATTATACAAGTATGCCAACAAAATTTAGCACAGATGAGTAGTCAATAAAACTTAAGCATACCTACAAATTTCGTAAAGATCGGCCCATAATTAGTCGTAGCTCCCATATAAGGCCCACTTCCGAAAATCACTTAAAAGAGCATAACTATCTTAGAAATGTCGGTATCCAAATAATATTGAACACAAATATGTTTCGTACATATACATATATATGACGTTCGGTCCATAATTAGTCGTAGCTCCCATATAAGGCCCACTTCCGAAAATCACTTAAAAAAGCATAACTCTTTTAAAAATGTTGGTATCCAAATAATATTAAACACAGATATATTTCATATGTATACAAACAATATACAATTTTATTATGAGCCGTCTATAATTAGTCGTAGCTCCCATATAAGGCCCACTTCCGAAAATCACTATAAAGAGCATAACTCACTCGAAAATATCGGTATCCAAATAATATTTAACACAAATATATCTCATATATATACAAACAATACGGTATAATTTTATTACGATCGGTCCATTATTAGTCGTAGCTTCCATATAAGGCCCACTTCTAAAAATCACTTTAAAGGTCATAACTCACTCAATAATTTTGGTATCCATAAATTATTTAACACAAATATATTTCATATGTATACAAACAATACGGTACAATTTTATTGTGATCGGTCCATAATTAGTCGTAGTTCTCATATAGGGCCCACTTCCGAAAATCACTTTAAAGAGCATAACTCACTCAAAAACGTTGGTATCCAAATAATATTTAACGCGTATATAATTTATATGTAAGTAAACAATACGGTACAATTTTATTGTGAGCCGTCTATAATTAGTCGTAGCTCCCATATAAGGCCCACTTCCGAAAATCACTGTAAAGAGCATAACTCACTCAAAAATGTTGGTATCCAAAGAATATTTAACGCGTATATAATTCATATGTATCTAAACAATACGGTACAATTTTATTGCGATCGGTCCATTATTAGTCGTAGCTCCCATATAAGGCCCACTTCTAAAAATTACTTTAAATGTCATAACTCTCTCAAAAATGTTGGTATCTAAATAATATTGAACGAAAATATATTTCATATGTCTTAAAATAATACAGTTCAATTTTATTATGATCGGTCTATAATTAGTCGTAGCTCCCATATAATGCCCACTTCCGAAAATCACTTTAAAGAGCATAAATTATTAAAATTAAATTAAAAATGTTGGTAATCAAATAAAATTCGACACAAATAAGTTTCTTATATACAGAAATAATGACACCTTATTTTGTAATGGTCGGTCCATAATTAGTCGAAACTCCCATATAAGACCCTCTCCGTAATTCACTTTAACTTCCAAAAATCTACTAAAAGTATTTATATCGAGAAAAAGTTTAACATACACAATATTTATATTCACAGAAATCAAGACACTAAATGACACTAATAGGTCATATCTCCCATATAGCGCACATTTCTTAAAAACTTTTTATACATATACTGGGTGTAGGGTATTATATGGTCGGGCTTGACCGACTATACTTTCTTACTTGTTTTACTATTGTGACAGAATATAAGGTAAAACTTACAAAACAATGAGTTAAACATTTAATATTGCACTTCATTTTCTATTTTGTTTTATTTATTATAGAACTATAACTCTTTGATAAGTTTTCTATATCGATCCGGTAGTTCATTCTCTTTTCTTGTTCGACCTTGTTGATGTGTAACATTTCCAATGTAAATCTCCGTTTATATATTTCGTCTCTTTGCAAAATTTGTACATTGTCAAAATCTGGTGTATGTCCTCTCATTGCACAATGGGCTGCCGTTTTTTATGTTGATGACTTATCCCTACATCATATATTTACCTAATTTATTTGAAATTTAAAAAACGTCGAAACAAAAACATATTTAGTCACACAATCTATTTGTACGAACAATATTTCACATAATTTTAACCAAGAAGTTTTCTGTAATGTTTTGTACTACATGTTTATTTATTTGTACTAATCTTACGCTCAATATGACAATTAGATAATACAATAAATTTGGATAATTAATTTTTCCCCTTTTTTTCAAACCATAATTCCCCTTACATACATAACACCATAATTAAACACAAATTTGTAGTAAGATAAAAATAAATATGGACATTATATTTGAACACACACATCCTGTACATGCGTTTTAACAACCATACAAATTCGTGTAAGGATTAACATCATTCGACATTTGGTATTATTTCCCAGGATAATTTCCCGAAAGATATAATAAGCTTACTCTAATAAAAAAAAAAACAAAAAGTCATCCTTTGTCACAAAAAACATTTCTGTTAAGTAGATGCCTGCAATTACCGTATTAACAAGATTTCAACGTGCCTTTTCACAATTAGACACGATAGAGCTTGGAAAAAACACTTCGAGAAATAAAAGTTTTCCCAGACATTGTTTGTTTTACCGAAATACTTGTTATTGGAAGTGGTCAGTAAATCAAAGCTTTAGACCAAAGTTTCAGACAAGCTCGATATTTTAACAAAATGTTTTGCTATTTTCTTTATACATATACATATATTGTATATAATATAATGAAATTTTGTATATAACATTTTATTTATAAAATGACAAAAAGTCATGTAAAAAATGATACGAATCGAATAGTTTCAATAGGTCCATATTGGACCACAGTCTCCATATAAAGTCCACTTCCTTAAATCACCGTAATATGCATATACTCGTATCAGTTATAAAATTATTTATCAGGATACAATTCTTCTGTATATAAAAGTCAAGGCACTTAATTTTATGACGATCGGCCCATAAGTGGTGATAGTTGCCATATAAGGACTACTTCCGAAAATCATTTAAATACGTATAAATTCCATACAAACATCATTATCATATACACTGTGTTACATTACTATAATTACACTTGATGTTTGCTATTCGTTGCAAAGTTACAAACAGTTTGTAACCACTTCATTATTTTAAAAAATAAATAAAGCATTAATATTTGATTAGTGTTTCATAACTATAATTACATTTTATAATAAGCAAAGAAGAAAATAAAAGTATAACTGTTATTTAATATTATTATACTAGACACCCGATTTGCGTTGTTAATATGGACTGGGGAAATGTGACGCAAACCGAAATGACCTAAATTGAATCACTTTTTTCTATATATATACTAAACTAAATAATATCACGCAGACAAGCCACTAAAATTGTGCAAAGGCATTCTACAAATGGCAAAAACAAAATATTATTAAAATTAAACATAATTTTTTTGCATTTTCAACATAATATGAGTACAAATATAAAAACTTTAACATTTAATGGTTATTTTTAAGTTTAAATAGTTGTAAATAACGTAATATGTTTGAATAGTTATCATTCAATAGTTGTGGTAAACATTTTTTAAAAATAATTATGTTGCAGTGAACCATATTCAATTTTATAATTGCGATAAACATACAAATGTTTATAGTAACTAAATTATTGTTACAATCAAATTAAAATAACAATTATTTGTGTATCACAATATATTGTTACCAAAACCACAGAATAGTTGTCGTAACCATATCCAACCATGTTTTTTCTCTGCGTGTGGTATATAGCGACGCAAATCGGAATCAAAACGACGCAAAGCGTATTAAACCACATAAATTTAGAAAGGCGACGCAAAACCAAATCGGGGCTCCAGTGTATAAGTTTTAAAGAAAATTCAAAAAAATAAACCGGCCACTGCGTATAAACCGATATTTGAGCATGTGAAATCCGTTCGCGTTCATCATTTTTACTGCGGTTTTAAGTTAAAAAATATAAAAGTTACAGTTTTTGAGGTTAGAAACATTTTTTTTCCTCTATAAAATTTTAAATCTTTAAAATGTTTTCGTGCGTTTTTAATTTTAGTATCAAGCTCAGTAAAGTCTTCTATTCGATGTACGTTTCAGCGCAATTGATACAGCGCTTTAGTTGTCACAAAGCGAAATGTGTTTGGGAAAAACTGCCGCTGCACGCGCCCGGATTGAAAAAAATTATTTTCTTTTTGCACTTTATCAGTTTAGTCCGTCGTGAAGAATCTATTTAGATACCTAAACATGTTTCCATGTCATGTTTTGATATAAAAAAAAGCTTTAAAAAAAATGTTTTTTTTTTGCAAACATTTTCAAAAGTTCATAAAATGTTTGCGTTTAAAAATTTTAGAGTGCGTTTTCGGCTCGGAAGTACCCTTTATGACAAAAGACAATTTAGATTGTCAGACGCAAAAAAGATACATTTTTACAAAATTTACGCAAATTTCTTTTAAGTTCGTGATCTCCGTGATTCGTTATTGGTGCGCTGACACCAACTTAATATACCTCAAACTTTATAAAATTACGCAGTTTTTTTAATTCTGAGCTTAAAATTCATTTTTACTAAACGGCGCAAAAACCCTATGTAAAATCTTCAAAAAGTTAAAAATTTGGAAAATTTTCGTTTCACTTGTAAACCACATGCAACTTTTCACCCAGCAGCGATATCAAATTTATTTTTTTTTGGATTTATCCTCCAAGTCTAGTGACTATATTTTGTATTGGTTTGGATCTGAAAGCTAGAAACTCTTACAAAGAAAACGAAATGGATGAAAAAACTCTTGCAAGTTTCAAGTCGTTTTCTTAATTTTTCGAATTTTAGATGACCACCAATTCTTAAGGTGAAGACTTTTCAACGTAAAACTTTGCACGTCATATCCTTCAAGTATAGTCATCTAAACCCTTCATAAAGCTTAGCGGAATAAGAGTCATAGTATGTCGGTTTCAGCAGGTGCTCAAAAAATTTGAAATACCCCATATCCATAAGTAATTATTTAATACTGTTAATAATACAAAAAGTGCCGATTAAAGCTACGCAATAATGAATTCTGGAAGTCATTAAAATTAAGAATGTAGGTAAAGTATTTGCTTTAGCATATCCAAATACATAAATTTGAACTATTTAAATAAGAAATTACAGAAAATATAATGTTAAACACAATACAAAATTTTATAAATAAATATCTGAATTTAGCATATTTAGTTTATTAAGTTTTAAATAAAATTTTGAGTAAAGAATCCAATTATATAAATATACGTATTTTCAAAGAATTCCGAATTTTTGTTTTATTTAAATTTATTTGTCTGAATTTTCTTTCGACGTTTCCTCTAAAAATTTTAGTTTAAGAAATTCAGCATTTAAAATTGCTTTTTATGTTTACCAATAAATTAAGTAATTTCTATTATCCTGACTCAGAACATTATATGAATATAATATTCTTAAACTCAACAATTGGCTTTAATTAAGAAAGCATCACTATCATTTACTTTTGTTTTCGAAATATGTCATGTTATTAAATGAGCAAAATAGTTGTCTCTAAAAAAGGTAGAATTTGGTATGAAAAACATTAATAAAACAAACAAATGTTAGCAATTATGAATAATTCAGAAAGTCGTCAAATCATCACTTTGCTATTTTTGAAACAAAAAATCGTCAAAATGACAATAAATATTAGAAAATAATATATATTAGAAAAGTGTTTAATATTTAAGCATGTGTAAATAAAAAAATAATTTTTTAATTGGATATATTTTTAACATAATTTTTTAAATATTTTTACTTTAATCCAAAACTGTACGCCATCCAAGATGACGGAGAACAAGTTTAGTCTTTGATAGCATCCAAAAATGAAAAATATAAACCACGCTAATGTACATATTTGTTTTGTAAAGTGAAATATATCTACACATTTATTAATTCATTCATACACATAGACTTTGATAGTTGCTTCCCAGCATACCATTCTAGGAGCGCTCCGAAAAAGGAGTCAAAAAAGAGTCCAACTAAGGAGCATTTTCGGAGCGCTCCGAAAAAGGAGTCAGAAAAGAGTCCAACTAAGGAGCATTTTCGGAGCGAAAGAAAAATTTGCTTGTTACTGTCCTGAGTCGGCACGCAGTATGACTCAGAAATTCCACTTAATTATGTGTGTACCAAAGCGTTGTTGTCCTGTTATTTGTGCTTTGAACAAAAAAAAAAAAAACATAGCTGTACCACACAAGAATGATCAAAACAAGATTACACAGAGCCCAAAAAAAACCTCATAAAAGACTCTTTTTTGACATTATCTAAGAGCTCTTTTAGAGCCCAAAAAACCCTCATAAAAGACTATATTCTGACATTATCTAAGAGCTCTTTCTGACGGACCATTTTCGAACGTAATGACCCTCTTTTCTGAAGGTTTTCGGAGCAATTATGATTGTTTTTTGGGCTCATAAAGAGCGTTAACGCTCCGAAAAAGGTGTCAGAAAAGACTCTTTTTGGACTCATATGGTTTGCTTGGATGTATTAAATCTACGTGCTGCATTTGTGTAAGTTTCATATTTAAGGAGAAAACAAAAGACTACATTGTTCACATTATAAGGTATTTTCAGCACATCCTCTGTAATGTTTTTCGGCTTTGATTTGCTGCAATTGAAAAGTAATTTGTCTTTCATTTCCTATTATAATTGACGACAAGCAGTCGTACTTATGCATTTACGTTTATTAGGGTAACCGGTATTTTCAACTTGCAACTTAATCATTTAATAGTCCGATAACGTTAACTAGGTTAATCGAAATATTTATAAATGTGCAACGTTTTTTTATCGTTGTTTAAAAATCATCAGTATCAGTATAACAAAATTAATCGAATAACCGAACGACGCTAAACATGTCGAATACCCTAGTGTGTAAATGTATGTAAGTACCAGTATTTATCTACTTATCTAAGACTCACGTATATTAATTTAAGTCGGTGTTGCCATCAATAAGATTACAAATTGAACCTGACTAATACGTACTTAAAATACACATAATACAAAATGAAAATATTTTATAAATTTTGAGTTTGACGAGATCAGTACCCAGTACTGTATATGTTTTCCGTTATGGAAGATGAAAAATAATGAACAGAATTGAGTGCTTTAAGCCGAAAAAAAAACAATTGCAAATGAGTTACACATGCAATAAAATGTAACGCGGCAACACTGATGCTAATAATGTTAATGCATGTGTGTAGTATCGTCTTCTATATTCTACTTGAAGATAAGAGCTGAAGAAACACTGACAATATCTAAATATATGTGTTTAATCACTCTCAGTGTTTGTACTTCAATCATTGAGTGAGAAGGAAAAGAGCATCCAACAAACAGTCATGCCTGAAAGTGTTAACTTTCTTAAAAACACTTGTTGTACCAATAAAAATAATAATTGTCAGGGCATATGGAAAACACAAACCATGAGGGGAATTCTATAAGATTTATCATAAAAATAGCTTACATACATATGTACATATGTTTGCACAAGAATACTAGTGGCGGTCTTAACATATAAAATCATAATTTAATATTATAAAAACCTAATCAACTAATTAAGTTAAATGCATAAATAGTTTTTATCCCTTTGACGACCAAATGTAAATTTAATTTTTTTTGTTGGGACTCATGTTTTTGGATGTATTTTATAAAAAAAAAACTTAAAAAAATTTACTCCTTATGGAAAAAAGCATTGGTCGGTAAGTGTAAAAAGTCTGAAAACAAGTAAGAAAGAATAGTCGGTCAAGCCCGACCATATAATACCCAACACCCAGTATATGTATAAAACTGTTTTTCAGAAATGGGCGTTATATAGGAGATATAACCTATTGTGGACCGATCATCCAAAAATTTAGTGTCATGATGTCTGTGAATATAAGTAGTATATGTGTTAAACTTTATCTCGATATAAATACTTTCAAAAGAGTTATGGAGCTTAAAGTGAATTACGGAGATGGTGTTATATGGAATTTAGACTAATTATGGACCGATCATAACAAAATTAGACCATAATATTTGTACAAATACGAAATATATTTGCGTTAAATATTATTTGGATTTTCGGAAGTGGGCCTTATGTGGGAGCTACGACTAATTAATGACCGATCATCATAAAATAACACCATATTATTTGTAAACATACAAAATATATTTGCGTTAAATATTATTTGGGTACCAACATTTTTGGGAGAGTTATGTTCTTTAAAGTGATTTTCGGAATCGGGCCTTATATGGGAGCTACGAGTAATTATGGACCGATCAGCACTAAATTTGCAGTTGTGATTTGGCTTTATTACCACTCATTTGTGATGAAATTTGTTTGGATACTTGCATAATTAAAACATTTATGATCGGTAAATCCCAATTTCGGGAGGACATTTGTATGAGGGCCAGGTGATATAATGGACCGATTTACACCAGTTCCAAATTTTATCAAAATATCTTCAAAATTGCGACCTGTACTCTCGCTGTACAAGCTTTACATGGACAGCCAGCCAGACAGACGGAGGGACGGAGGGACGGACATCGTTAGATCGACTCAGAAAGTGATTCTGAGTCGATCGGTATACTTTAAGGTGGGTGTTGGACCAATATTTCTGGGCGTTACAAATATATGCACAAATCCAGTATACCCTCCCCACTATGGTGGTGTAGGGTATAAAAACTGAACAAAGCGAAAAATATTCTTACGCTCTTGAATTTATTCGTTGTTTGGACAGCAACGAAAGCAGTCGAGTACGCATGTATGACTTTTTTTCAACGTTGTTGTTTTGAATGGATGGACAGCCAAACCGTGACGACCCATCGTATGATCGAGCATATAAAGTACGTCCTGTTCTGAACCATTTTAATGTGGCATTCTGGAATGCTATGAGCTCATCAATTGACGCCAGTCAATTTTCTCATGGTGAAAATTAAAGGTCGAAATATAATAAGGCAATATATGAAAGATAAGCCAATTATCTTGGGGGTTCAAATTATGGTGTCGTTGTGATGCCAGCACTGGATATTAACATAAAATTGATATTTACACAGGAAGAAAACAAATGATGGAAGTTGGTATTAGTGAGTCAGTTGTCTTGAATATGGCTTCCGGTCTTAAGAACTTGGGCATTGAGCTGTATTTTGATAATTTTTTCAATAGTCCATTGCTATTGCACAAACTAAAAGTTAATGGTATTCGACCTTGTGGCACTCTACGACGCACTCGTGAACAAATGCCTAAATTCGACGCCGACAAAACATTTAAATGTGGCGATTTCATATCCTTCGAATCTGAAGGAGTGACAATTGTTAAATGGATGGATAATCTAGCATATCTATATATCTAATCATATGGGTTCTAATTTCATAAATTCGAATGACACAATGACCGACAGAAGGCGTCAAGCTGGTTCAGCGGAGAGAATCATAGTAAAATGTCCTCAAATGATATCTCAATATAATAAAGAAGTGGGAGGCGTAGATCTTATGGATCAAAGAAAAGTAATTTGTTAAGCAAAAATATATGCATATACATATATAATTTATTTACTAAGAAACGCTTTCATTTCAATCATATTATGAACACAGCCAAAAGTCGAATATCAAATTCTAGCTTCATCATTCTTCGATTTAATTGATTTAGGAGTGCTAAATTCCTACATTGTTTACAACAAATTATCTACGAACAGGTCATATCCATTTTCAATTTCCCTCCCGGATTTCGTACACAGTTCGCCACACAAATGATAAATTCTTTCTCTAGTCGTAAATATGAAACTAGGTCAACGTCACGAGCTGGTTCCAAACGAGCAAGACTGACCACAACCAATATTCCATTATCTGGTCACTATCTCGCCAGAAAGGATAACGGCGTGCGGAAGCGATGTATTATTTGCACCAAAAATCGAACAAATCCATTTTGCTTCACGTGCAATAAACCATTTTGCTATAACAAGGAACGAAATTGTTTTGAAATCCACACAAATGATTGCTGTACCAACCATATTTAAATTATTGTTTTTTTTTTTATTTTACAATGAGTTATTTTTTTAGTTTGTCGTTTTTATTCCCAAAGTGATTTATGTTAGTTTTTATTGAAATATTTATGTTTTATTATTTTTGTGAAATTCGATTGAAATAAAAAAAAATTTATAATTAAAAAAAAATTTCCTTTATTTTTACCGTTGTGGACCAATGGAACTCATGTGTCCCATTTTATTTTCAGATCCCACAAGAAAACTTTTGAAGCAAATCAAAAGATGTTGAGGTTTTTGGTTACATCAGGATTTGGTTCATATAAAACAAAAATATTACATAAGTATATCATTCAGTTTCCGAGATTTGAGCAAACAAAAATTAAAAAAAAATCAAAAATTTTTGACATGAAATGAATACGGACAAAAAATCTTAAACTTTTACATATTTTTAAAAAGACACATTTGTTTTTTATAGAATAAAATTTATTTGGTAAAAATTTGCTGAAAAATGTACTTGTGAGAGGAAAAAACCCAAATGTGACTTTTATGTCCCATTGGTCGTCAAACAGTTATGAAACTAATTTTTCCATTCGACGTTAAAAAAATCAGCTCTTTGCAACCTAGAACGAATTAAATAATCTAAAAGGAAAATGTATGAATGTGAGTCAATTTAAAAAAAAAAACGCAATTGTTGTGTCCCCGCACTTTACTACTATTTTAGTTAAAAAAAAAAACAAAAACAAAAATATGACAGAATATGTAACAAAAAAACGTAATTCTCAAATTTGTATGTTTGTTTTTTTGTTTATTCAGAATGGTGTTTTGTGTCTCCCGCTGAGTGCTTCTATACAGAAGCATGTGCCCCCCGTTAGAATTTTTAGTAAACAAAATAAAATCAAGAAAAAAGTAAATATGCAACATTTAATAAAAGTATTCGAATTATTGTGTTTCTTTCTTGTGTTTTGATTTGTTATAGTCGTCAAAATTTAATTAGTGCGAGTTTGGCGTTGCAAAGAAAGGTTGTCCCACAATTTGCATTGAGCGTGACTTTTTTATAAATCAAGTAGCGTACCGACCACAATTATTGGCACCCATAAGGAATTTTCGACTTGTTTCATGGGATATACCGTCTGGTTTTCTGAGAGCCTATCTTGTGTTATTTTTGTTTAATTTTTTGATATGTTTTCTATTAGATACAGTTTTTGACATAATTATATAAACTCTGTGCGATTTTTAGTAATTAAAATAAAAATAACCTTGAAAAAAATATAGTCATTGGCAATTGACTACAATTATTGGGCCTTCTTGGCACATTACCATAATTATTAACACCCATAAAAGTTAAATTATTGGCACCATGGGAACTCAAAAAAACTTAAAAAACTTAACTAGCAGCTAGGTAGAGGATTGTGATAATTCTTTCTCTGTTTAACAAGAGAAATAAGCAATATTGGATACCGCTTTAAAAATGAAGTAAACCATCCTTTACCCGGCAAATTTTCTTCTCCAAAAGGGTGTTGCCGCGTATTTCCATCGAGAAAGTCTTTAACGACATGGAGTACGTCTTCCTTTCTTTTGGAAAACCTTTCCGCTGAGAAATGTGATTCTGTTTTTGTCACAAACTTAATTCGAAAGTGGTAAAAATTAATGAGAATAAAAACAAAGCCGCTTGTCATTTCATGAAGTTTATACAGATTCAGAATAAGAATTCGAATGAAAATTTATAAAAAATTAATTAAGTTAAGTTATTATTGTGTCAACTATTTACATATGTGTATAAGTTTCTTCAAGAATTACTTCCTTTTTTCCATTTTTATTAAAGACATCAAAGAATATGTACATGTTTAGTTCTGTATGAAAATGTTTGTGTTTTGAAGAATTTTTGTTTTTTTTATAAAAGAATAAACTTTTTTTCGTTAAGCTTTAGATTTGGCATTATTTCTTGTTTACGTGCAACAAAATCTCTTGATCATCACAAAATATCTTGAGCGTCACACTTACATTTTTTCCCTTAAAACGCTTATAATTGCAGTTTTTTTAAATACATTATTATAAGCCTATTACTTTGCAAGTAACCTCTAAGTTCAAGTTTTTTTTAACAAAAATTTACATATTTTCACCTTAAAATTTTAAAATAACTAGTCACTTTAAAAAAAACATTAAAAATCAATTTGAATCGTGATTTTTTGTTTATAATCGAAAAGATGATTTTCGCAAGAGTCAATCTTGAGAAACAAAAGAACACCGTAGTAAACTTGAATTTAAAATATTTTTGCATTTTTAGCGATTTTTTATACATATTTGGTGTGTGTCGCTCAAGATAGAAATCATAGAAAACCTAAAAAAATATCCAAAAATATTGATTTTTTTGAAAGCCTAAAAGTACCGCCGGATTCTTCATCAATTCCTACATAAATTGGCCACTCTTACAGTCGAATTGAAAAAACTTTGAAAATAAGCAAAACAAAACACGTTGTGTACGTTTTGTTTTTTTTTTTTTGAAATTGACCCATGTACTGATAAAAACCGATGGGCTTCGCTAGCCCCACCCATCGTTATACAATAAAATTGAAGATTTAAAAAATACATTATTTTGTAATTATTATCCACAGTTTTCCTTATAGACTAGTTTTTATTCTATGTACTCGTATATTGTGAAAGGCAATCCGATGATAAACCTTTTGGCAAATCCAATATATTTTTAGCAGTTTTCTCGCTGACCTCTATTTTTCTAAACTCAATCATTTATGATTCAGATATTAATGTTAATAATATGGGTATTGTTGATAATATTGGATTCTACTATTAAAATCTTCCAAGATATACGAATTTCAGAATCTATGTTGCATCGCCCATTTTTCTAAGCTGAACTTTTTATGGTTCAAATAGAGTTGTTAATAATATGGTTACTTACACGAAATACGAATATTCACCTATTGTTTTTTTTTTTTGACATATACGAATTTACTAATATGGGTAGATCCACGTCAACTTTTAAAAACTAAACAATTTGTGCATGAAATATAGATTTTCATCATATTGCTACTCATACGAAATTAGAAGATTTTTTCTATTGTATTCATCACGATGTACTAATTTCTGTAATTTACTTTGTCTGAGGGGTGACACTCCCTCTCTTGATAGTCCGCCCAATTTTACACACATATTCATATTTTCATTATTGAGAAATAGAAATTCAGTATATTCAGTATTAGTATAATTTTAGAAAGTGAAATGGAATATATCGTTAACTTAATACGAAAAGGCCCTAACTCATGTTTTTCATAGTTTACAGGAGGAGAAAAAAACTAAATATAAAAGATGCAATATTAATACACAAATTTAGTTTTTAGTTTTTTTTTAGTTTAGTTTTTTTCCGAATTCATCTGATTTTTTTGGAGTAGGTGTATCTAGTAATAGTCTATCGAAATATGTAAAAATATCGATTTCGAAAAATTATGAGTTGGGGCCTTTTCGTATTAAGTTAACGATATGTATGTATGTATATACTCGTATGTTGACGATATTTAACTCATATCATTCTAAAATCATATTTACTCTAAAAAAGGAATATAATTCAATACTACCTTATTTGGACCCTTCAGTAATAAGGAGAAGTAATGACATCCTACATCCTCAGTAAGGATCATTAATTATTATTCAACACAATCTAAAAGAATTATTAGTTATACAGCTAAAAAGCTTGTAGAAAGAAAATTAACAATAAGTGATAGAAATTCCACAAGAAAAATATGAAAATAATTTAGAAGATATTAAACGATAACAATTTCTTTATTAATATAATTTATAAGTTAATAAGACGATTCAAAAACATATTATACTACTTACATCTTAAATACACTTCATCTAAATATAATAACAAATACAAAAACTACACTGGGCAAAGGACAATATAATTTATTTTAAATGTTTTGAAATTTTATCTAATTTTGATCATTTATAATTGATGTAATTATCAATTCCCACCATAATTCCTAGAGTTTGTCTGATTTTCATAATAATCTTGAGTGTAATTTAACAATTTATAACATTAAAAGAACATTTTTCCATATTCACAACAAGCTAAGAAACAGGTATCGAAAAGGGGTAAGATTATAAGGTGAGGCTTCTTTTTGTTAAATTTCATCTTAATTTACAAAAGATTTATGGGTGGCATGAATATATAGAAGTGGACCAATATCTTCTAAATTCATTATCCATTAATGTGATTTCTATGTATTTTAGGAATATATTGGTTGAATTTCATCTCAATAGCGTTATTTACAAGAGTTGTATGGTTGTTTAGTATGTTCGGAAGTGGACTTAATTCGGAAGCTATTGCCAATTATTGACTGACAGCTACAATTTCCAGTAGCTTAATTACCGTATAACCGATACTAATATGATTTCTGAATTAAAATTTCTGATCCATACAAAAGTTGGTTCAATATCAATATTTATTAGACATTTTTGAAGGTTAAATTGTTTTTCGGAAATGGTCTTATTTGTGTTGTGACTAATTATGGACCGATCGCCATAAAATTGTACCACGTTATATATATATGTACGAAACATATTTGTGTTCAATATTATTTGGATACCTACATGTTTGAGAGATACCTACATGCTCTTTAAAGTGATTTTCGGAAGTTGGCTTTATATGGGAGCTACGAATAATTATGGACCGATGTGATTTGGCTTTATTTACCACTCATTTCTGATGAAAGTTGTTTGGATACTTACATAATTCAAACATTAATGAGCGGTAAACCCCAAATTCGGAGGACATTTGTATGGGGGCCAGGTGAAATTATGGACCGATTTCCACCAGTTTCAATCCCATCCATCCTTGGGCCGAAAAAATATAACGTACCAAATTTTATCGAAATATCTTCAAAATTGCGTCCTGTACTCTGCGCACAAGCTTTACATGGACAGCCAGGCGGACGGACGGACGGACATCGTTAAATCGACTCAGGAAGTGATTCTGAGTCGATCAGTATACTTTAAGGTGGGTGTTGGACCAATATATTTGGCCGTTACAAACATATGCACAAATCCAATATACCCTCTCCACTATTGTGGTGTAGGTTATAAAAATTGCAAAGAAAATTTTTAAAAAAATATCAAATTTTTATGGAGATTGTCTCACATTTTGGTCAATAACTCTGGTTATGCTAAACCGATTTAGCTGATTTTCACCACCAAACTGCTAAGAGGAAATGGGTTTGTGTAGACTTTGTTGATTTTGGTTGTGTCTTTTGGACGTGAGAGTGTTTTACAGAGACAAACAGACAGACGATCATAGCTCAATCGCCTTAGAATTCCATAAGGATCCAGAATAAATAAAATTTGTTGGGTCTCAGATGAATATTTCTCAGTGTTATACACGGAATGACAAACTTATATATATACTCATTCATCGCTTATGGCGGTGAAGGGTATAATTAGAAGACAGTTTTATAAATTGAATTTGAGCTAAATATCTTGGTGTATATAGTAGGTACTTTATCACAATTTTCTTTAATAAACCGGATATAAAAATTGTTAGAGGTTGTATTTGTATTAATTGGAGATATATACCGTACGGAAAGGAACTTCATTATCTATTTTTACTTTCTCGTCCGCTTACAGGACGAGTTACTTATTAATGCCAGTAGAGCACCAAAATAAATCGATTCACAAGAGCATTATAAGGTATTTTGGTTCATTTTTTTTTTATCAATTGACAAAGGTATAAAAAGGTGTCAAATCCAATTCAATATATAAATAACAAACATTAATATTCAATTGCTACTCTAGGACAAAGGTCAAAAAAGTTATAATCTTCATTTATATTTTCTGCGTTTTTAGGTACCACAGCATAATTTATCTCCATTTACTTATTATGTCAGCAGTTTAAATAAAACGTCATCTTAATTTGTAGTCATCCTTGTGATCATTATTTATGGTTGTTATAAACCAAACAAGCTACCTTAAAATACTTGCAATACATGAATATTGCAAAACTTTATTTGGTTTATTTTCCGTAAATCATCATTAATACTATATGGAGAATTACATTTTCAATTTGTCGAAATTCCCATTTCTCTTTAACATGTACATGTTTAATGTTTCAATATTGTTTCTGAGTAACTATAAACTTTTTTATTTAGTTTAAAACAAAAAAAAAATAAAAGAAAGAAACTTTTAATATAAAAATGAGCATTTCTTGAATGTGGGTTTATATAGGAAATCAAAATCGTGCAAAACTTTTAGATGAGTACAAGATACAAAGTTTTGTATTACACTACATATGAAGTATATAAGTATACTATAGTAACGAAATATCATACATTCGAATATGTATAAAGCTTAACATTATATACGTCACAGATTATATGCGAGTGTTCAAGTTGTTACATTGATAGATGTAAAGTGGTTTTCTATGAAAAAATGACATGTGCAGTTTAACCCTAGAACACACACCCGGGTACAAATGCATCCACTTTTTTGGCTATCAAATGCCTGTGACCTTTTTGGTCTATATCTCTTGAACCGGGTAAAATATTTGCACGAAACAAAAACTTAAACATTTGTATAACATTAGTACACACATTTAAAAAAATAATGAAATTGGACCATTAAAAAAGTTGTGTGTTTTCGTAGAAAAAGTTGGGTATGCCAACTACGATGCATACCCAAGAAGAAAGTATAGTCAATCCCAACACCCATAATAAGTATAAAACAGTTTTTCAGAAATGGGCGCTATATTGGAGACCGATCATCCAAAAATTTTATTTTGTAAATATAAATATTATATATGTTAAACTCTATCTTATAAATAAATATAAATATAAATACTTTTAAAATATTTATGGAAGTTAAAGTGAAGTACGGAGAAGGTCTTATATGGGAGTTTCAACTAAAATTGAATGATCATTATAAAATTAAGAGTCATGATTTCTGTATATATGAAACTTATTTGCGTTGAATTTTATTTGAATACCGACTTTTTTAATAGAGTTCTGCTCTTTAAAGTGATTTTCGGAAGTTGGCCTTATATGGGAGCTATGATCAATTATGGACCGATCTGGCATTATTTACCACTCATTTGTGGTGAAATTTATTTGGATACTTGCATAATTCAAACATTTATGATCGTAAAGGTATAATAGATTAGATTCACAAGTAACATATTAAGTTTGCAATCTGATTAAGCCAAAATTATATGAGAGAGTGTGCACGAAATTGGCCCCGTTTCGTTTAGTCAGATAAATATATGAAGTTTTAACTCATATTAAAGGTCAGGTTCTAAGGAAGAATCTCATTCGCAAAAGATCTTAAATGTGCCAGTTGGAAAATTTTTTTTTTTAACTTAAAACAAAAAATGTCTCTATCTTGATCTTAAATGTATCTGAGGCGTGATATAATGAAGAAATATAATTTCAAAGAAGGTGTATCCACGAACATAAAATGCCTGACACAATTTCATATTTCCGAAAAATAATTTTAAAAATATTCCTCATGTTTCAATTCTCATAATTGTTGTTTTTTGAAAAAACATTTTATTTCAGTTTGTGATTGAATGGTTTTTAAAAGTTGAATCAATTTATTTCTATCAGGTTACTAAAGTGCATTCGCCCACTCATACATTCATGTTTGTTGTCCGCCTGATAGTTTGTTGTTTGCTGTCAGTTCTTTTCTTTTTATTGGCGGTGTGTAGTTTTAGGCAAGTTACGAACAAAGTTGTTAAACATTTATTTTATTTATCAATGGTTGTTTATTCCCATAAACTTGTTATGAACTGTACAATGGTGGCGAGGCGGAGGAGGACTTGTTCGCAACAGATTTATTCTTCAAGTGATGGTTAACGTAAACTATAACTGACATGTTTCTTCCTTTTACCATAAACTTTTTAAAATAAACTTTATTTAATTTATATACGATATCTTTGTATACACGTACACATACACATTCTGTAATATATAAAGATTTTTCGAAAACACACGTAATCAATATTTTTCTTCAAACATCCATCCTTCCTTTTACATTCAATTGTAATGAATGTAACCATGTATGTAGCACTTGTATTCGTGAAGTAAAAAAAAATATTTTCTAGGTCGGTATGATAGGTCCGTTTTTACATATCAAGAAAACTATCTAACGACTAATATACGAAACCGAAAAAATTAATGAATTAATATGAGCTTGGAACCATTATGTCATTCCGGAAAAAATTACTTAATATGAATTTTATATAATACCCGCCTTTTAATTAGAGTAAACCATAATAAAGTTTTTAACTTAAAAATTTAAGTGTGTTTAAACTTAAATTATGTTTAAATACAAAATTCATTTTTACAGATCATATTTAAATAGAACTTAAATCACTGACTACGTCCATTTAAATACAACTTAAATACAACTTAAGTTTTTCATACCACCATATGATTTTGACAGTTCTGCAAGTTGTGAAAATTTCGCATTGAATTTTTTTTTTTTTAATATTTGATAAAAATATTTAATAAACTTGTCGCGAATAAAAACATTGTGCTTATTATTATCAATATAAACTAAAACAATGAATTTAGATGAAGAGGACATGAATGATGCAGCTTTTGTCCATTTAGATTACAACAATTTGTAAACTAAATATGAAATCAGCTGTTAAATGAAAAGGTTGTTTATATTTTTTTGATATTTAATATTTAATACTTGTATCATAATTAAATATCAAACTTAATTTTAGACTGAAAAAATGAAACCGTATTTAAATACAACTTAAGTTTAAGTAAAAATTAACTAATTTCGTATTTAAATATGAAGTTAAAAACTGCCCATAAGATGTGCTAACGCAGTCTCATGAGTGTTTGTTCTGTCAAAATATTGTAATGAAAGAATAGAAAATAATTAAGTTATTCGAAGGATCGTTAGCACATGTTTCATTTGACCTTAGAAAATAAATTTCCAGTATTTATTTAAATTCTTAATCATTTCTTTATAATTTAATTTCGTACATAAATTATTTTATTATACTTTTATTTAGCAGCTCATGTTCATTAACCAAATAACGAAATGTTAATTTGTGTCTACTTACATAGGGGAACATTAGACTGCTCCAACAAAATGAGTGAGGTAATTTGAGACGCAACTTCCCCTCATGTTATTTCTTGAATTGTTCTGCATAACGTCCATCCTATCACAGTTGTTTGTTGAACATCATTGCCAAATTGTTCATTAGATGACACCAATAGTCGACAATTGTAGATTTATCCAGATTTTTAATTAAAACAAGTACGAAATAATAGTCGGTCAATCCCAACCATATAATGGGCGCTACTAGTTAGCTATGACCTATTATCGGCCGGTCATCCAAAAATTTTGTGACATGACTTCTTAGCTAATAAATATTGTTTGTGTTTAGTTTTATCTCGATATGAACACTTTTAAAAAATTTATGCATGTTAAAGTGATTTTCATAAGTGGGTCTTATATGTGACCGGGTCTTATATAACCGACCGGTTTATATGTATGAAACTTATTTCTGTTGAATTTTATTTGGATACCAAAATTTTTAAAAAACTTAAAGTGATTTTCGGAAGTGTTTCTTGTATGGCAGTTATGGTCAATTATCGACCGATCTGCACAAAATTTCTAGGTGTGATTAAATTTCATATACATATGTTGTACCTATTTGTGGCGAAATTTTTGTTGAATACGTTTTCGGCAGAAGCTACATACTTTCTTGGAGCATTCTAATGTACTTACTTATATTGTATGAACGTACATAAATTTGTGTCTTTGTGTGAAATTGAATAAATAAATATCTTTGGGAAATGCATGAAATGGAAGGAAAAAATAAACAAATGTATATGTACATTAATATAAGTAGATTAGTACAAAAATCTAAAGCATTAAACACATTCGCCACAGCGAGCTACCAACTACAATTTGTGAAAAATAAAATTTTGCTCTGCTGACGTCAGCGCTGTGCATACTCCTTGATCTGACTTTTATTTCATTTATTCATTATACCCTACACCACAATAATTGGGAGGGTATATTGGATTTGTGCTGTTGTTTGTAACGCTCATAAATATTGGTCTAACACCCATCTTAAAGTATACCGATCGGCTCAGAATCACTTTCTGAGTCGATTTAACGATGTCCGTCCGTCCGTCTACTGGCTGGCTATCCATGTAAAGGTTGTGCGCAGAGTACAGGTCGCAATTTTGAAGATATTTCGATAAAATTTTGTACGTGATATTTTTTCGGCCCAAGGATGGATGGGATTGAAATTAGGGGATAGCGGTTTATTATTTCACCTGGCCCCCATACAAATGTCCTCTCGAAATTGGGGTTTACTGATCAAAAATGTTTGAATTATGTAAGTATCCAAACAACTTTCATCACAAATGAGTGGTAAATAACGCCAAATCACATCTACGAATTTTGTGCAGATCGATCCATAATTACTCGTAGCTCCCATATAAGACCCACTTCCGAAAATCACTTTAAGATCATAACTCTCTCAAAAATGTTGGTATCAAAATAATATTTAACTCAAACATATTTCATATGTATACAAATAATATGATCTAATTTTACTATGATTGGTCCATAATTAGTCGAAATTCCATATAAGACCCTTTTTGTAATTCACTTTAACCTCCATAAATCTTTTAAAAGTAATTATATCGAGATAAAGTTTAACACATATAACGGGTGGTTAAATTTCAAGGGCCGATGTTGATATTGAATAAAACACAAACTATTTAGGAAATTATTGTAATTTTATTTTATTATGATATATTGGTATTACTCAATTGTGCGTGGAACAAAATATCGGCCAAATGGGCGCCGCGACCACGGCGGCACACCTCCGATTGTTCAAATTTTCGATGACCCTGAGGCATATGCCGTTGATGTGCCGAATTATCTCATCCTTTAGCTCTTGAATTGTTGCTGGCTTATCGACGTACACCTTTTCTTTCAAATAACCCCAAAGAAAAAAGTCCAACGGTGTCAAATCACATGATCTTGGCGGCCAATTGACATCGCCATTACGTGAGATAACACGGCCATTAAATTTGTTGCGCAAAAGAGCCATTGTTTCGTTAGCTGTGTGGCAAGTGGCACCGTCCTGCTGAAACTACATATGGTCCACATCCATATCTTCCAATTCGGGCCATAAAAAGTTCGTTATCATCTCACGATAGCGAACACCATTCACAGTAACTGCCTGACCGGCCTCATTTTGAAAAAAATACGGCCCGATGATGCCGCCAGCCAAACAGTCACTCTTTATGGGTGCATTCGCCCAAATGCGGCAATTCTGTTTATTGACGAATCCACTGAGGTGAAAATGTGCCTCATCACTGAAGATGATTTTCTTCGAAAATTGATCATCCACTGTTGCCATTTCTTGCCACCATTCTGCCCATTCACGACGTTTGGAATGGTCAAGAGGCTTTAGTTCTTGTGCCAATTGCACCTTGTAAGCGTGTAAATGCAAGTCTTTATGCATAATGTTCATCAACGACGAGCGTGAGAGGTGCAATTGTTGGGCACGACGACGAGTTGAGGTGGACGGCTCTTCAGCCACACTATCGCGAACAGCAGCAATATTTTCTGCAGTACGAGCTGTACGACCATGCACTGGTGTTCTCACATCTTCTACAGACCCGGTTTGCTCGAATTTTTCCACGATTTTTGCGATTGTACGCACATTTGGACGATTAAATTGACCAAAAAAATCACGAAGTGCACGATATGCATTTTGATTTGAACGCCCATTTTCATAATAAGTCTGGATAACTTTAATACATTGTTGGATTGTGTATCTCTCCATGGTTCAAATTGAGTAAGTCTGAAATAGAGAAATGTCAAATAAAATTCGGAAAAAAGCTTGGCGTTTAGGTGTGGTTCACCTCGGCCGTTACAATTTAACCACCCTTTACTACTTATATTTACAGACATCATGACACTAAATTTTTGGATGATCGGTCCACAGTAGGTAATATCTCCCATCTAGCGCACATTTCTGAAAAACTGTTTTATACATATACTGGGTGTAGGTTATTATATGGTCGGACTTGACCGACTATACTTTCTTACTTGTTTTCTATATGTATGTAAGTACTTTCATCATTTAAACTGTAACGTTGTTGTTTATTTAAAATGTCACATTTAAATTTTGGTTTTTTGTTTGTGTTTTTTTTCTTTTCGAATTTTCAAAGTGGAAGATGTTCTTCATTGTCTTAACAGGCGTGTGACAGTAAAAACTTTGCCTTTAAATATATTGCCATGGCTTTGCACTTAATATTTTAATGTGACAGGAAGGAAGGAGGATATTTTTAACAACACTGATGATTATTATTATTATTTGATTGTATTGGTGGAAATTGTTTTATTTCTGTATTTTATTCTCTTTTTTTTAACTTTACTCTCGATTAACCACAACAAATGTAACCATTCATAATAAAATATACAAAACAAATACATTTTGTATATTCTGTTCGTTTCTTAGTGTATGCAAATATTTGTACGTGTGTGCATTAATATTTATAAACGTAATAAAATATTGGATATACATTACACAAATTCTTAAAATTTAACATACATGTATGTATGTATGTATGTATGTATGTATGTATGTATGTACATATGTATATATTTTTTGGTAATAACAGAAATCATTTTGTTAAAAAATATGTGTCCACGAAATACGTGAGTATTGCGTGTATAAAAGGTTTAAAATTGATTCCTTTTATTTAATTCTTTTTCCGCATTTTTGCCGCAAAATAAAATTTATTAATATTCAAAAATTCTTTGTGCAATTCGTATTCGTGTCACACTTCAGTAATCACAAAAAACAACATAAATACAAACATTTATTTACGTTCATCATATATCAATCATTAATCCGTACTGACAATGTATTTTTTAAGCGCCAAATAATTGATCTTAAAACAAGTTATAGTGCTATGTTCGGCTGTGCCGAATCTCAAATACTCTTCACCTAAGCATAATAAGAAATACAAAAACTACACTGGTTTTAGGACTGGAATATCCTTATTCTGTGTTTTCTCTTCAGTCTAAATTTTATTAGTATTTGATATATTGTTTGAAAGACAATAATTTATTTTAAATGTTTTGAAATTTTATCTAATTTCGACCTGATATAATTACCGATTTTTTGAGTTTTTGAATTGCTGTAATAACCGATTCTCACTATAATTTACAGAGTTTGTTTGATATTCATAATATCCTTGAGTGTGATTTAATAGTTTATAAAATTAAAACATAGTTTTTCCATATTCACAACAAGTTAAGAAACAGAGTATAAATAAAGGGTAATATATAAGGTGAGGATTTTTTGGTTTAATTTGATCTCAATAACATTATTTATAAGAGATTTATGGGTGGCATAGTAGAAGTGGACCAAATCCAGTATCCACTAATGTGATTTCTATGTCTTTTAGGATTATATTGGTTGAATTCATCTCAAGAATGTTATTTACAAGAGTTGTATGGTTGGTTGTTATGTTCGGAAGTGGACTTAATTCAGGAGGTATTATTGACTGACACCTATAAAATCCAGTATCATAACTACCGTATAACCGATATTAATATGATTTGCGGATTAAAATTTCTGATGCATAAAAAAGTTGGGTGATATTGATATTTATTAGACATTTTTGTGGGTTAAATTGTTTTTCGGAAATGGTCCTTATATGGTAGCTATTTGCCATAGGGGTCGAACTTCTTAAATATTGGAACAATGAATTTTATGTCAAAGGGGATATCTCACGTCGAATTTCAACGTAATACGGTATATTTAAGATACATATTAATAGTTAAGCGAATTTCGGAAGTGGACCTTATATGGGGGATATAGTCAAATATGGACCGATATTCTTAAAATCCAGCAGTTTTATTTTGTAAAATTATGGATCGGACCATTATTTTTAAGAGATTTATGAGTATGAAGTGATTTTCGGAAGAGGTCTTTATATGGGGGATACGGTCAAATATGGACCGAAATTAAAAAAAAATTGTTGAGTGATTTTTGTGTATATTTAAATTATATACATATTAAAAATTTAAGTCTGTACCTGTATTTAGAAGATATAAAGACTTATATGAGAGCTCTGACAAATTATGGACCGACCATCATAAAATCTAGTACAACAATTTTTATATCTCTAAGGATTATTTGTGTCGAATTTTAACCTGGTATTTGTACCAGATTTTAACGTATTTAAGTGAATTTTAGATGTGGACTTTATATGGGGATTACGGTCAAAAATGGACCGAACAAAACAAAATTTCGATATCCACCATTTTTGACACCATTTTTGCTGAATTTTGTATTAATATTCCAATTTTACATGCATTAATTTATCATTAATATTTAATATTTTTACTATTTTCCTTACACTTTCTTCTTTTATTATAAAAATATTTATTTATAATGGGAATATCTGTAATATATTTAAAAAAATGTAAGGAAAATATTTAAAAATATCAAATTTTTATGGAGGTTTTCACACATTTTGGTCCATAACTCTAGAACCAGAGTAATACCTGAATAAATATACCGATTTAGCTGATTTTAATTGCCAAACTGCTTAGGAGAATTATAAACGGGTTTTTGTAAACTTTGTTGATTTGAGTTGTGTCTTTTGTACGTGAGAGAGACAGATAGACAGACGATCATAGGTAAATCGACTTAAAATCTCATAGGGATCAAGAATAAATATACTTTATTGGGTCTCAGATGAATATTCCTCAGTGTTACACATGGAATGAAAACTTATATATACCGTCATTCAGCACTTATGGTGGTGTAGGGTATAAAGATTTTCGGTATTCACTGCAATAATCCGGGTATAAAAAGGTTAAGATTATAAGGTGAGGCTCTTTTGGTTGAATTTGATTTTAATAACTTTAATTACAAGAGATATATGGGTGGTATAATAGAATCGGGCCACTTGTGGACTTAAAGCTTCTACATCCAATATCCAGTATGATGGTGGGGGGTATAACAAGCAATAAAATAAAGTCAGCCAATGACAACCATTGATACCCTACACTTTTAACACTGTTAACCGGTTTTTGCAGCTAAAACTACATTATTGAAAATAACTCGAAAGCCGGTTTTCTAAAATAGTCTGACTGAATACTTGATATATGTACATAAATGTATCCGCCTGTCTGCGTAGAGCTTGAATACATTTTTTAAGTCATCGGAGTATTTATGTACGGTACAGAAGATAAATTCCTCTTTACAACATGTCATAGTTTTTATATAACGAATTCCCACTTGGAAGCATGTCTCTGCAATACAATGTGCTTCCTCGTAAGGTATTGAAATAATTTCAATAATTCTTCATTTGTAAAGAATTTTGTGTCATTACTGAAAATTTAAAAGATTTAATCGCGTTCAATGTGTTTTCCCAAAGAGGCAGCTAAGACCAATTATAAACCGCTAGCCATAAGGTGTATCTGTTTATATAATATTATCTGTATTAAATGTTAATCCGGTATCAGTTCTTGTGACTTATCTTAAAGTCTTTTGTGTTGAATTTTATTTAGATACCAACATTATCATCTACATATATATGGAAGCTATAGTCAGTTATGGATAGATCCACACAACATTTTTAATAAGTGATCTGTTTTTTGGTTTGATATCAGTTGTTGAACGATCTCCATACAATTCGTAACTGCGTTTTATGGGGCTTATTTAGCTTGAATTTGAAATTGATATCAATATTTAGAAGCGTTTATGCATATTTAACTAATTTTCGGAAGTGACCCTTATATGGGGGCTATGGTCAAATTTAGGCCTTCATTCACCACTTTTAGCAGTGAAGGTTAAACAATTTTCTAAGTCCAAAACATCAACACTGGCAACACTAATCATAACTATTTTACATACCTCTGTTTATTCCTTCAAATATAGTTTAATGTGAAATCCATACATACATATTTTGTTATATGTATGTATTAATGATAAAATGTTATTTTCGAATATTGTATGTTTATTTCTTATTTGCCAAAACGTGGCAAGTGTTTTGCAAATATTCTTAATGCTCTCCTTCTACGACTACTCGTATGTATGTATATGTGTGTCATGTCTGCCCAGCAAGCCATATGAGTCCGAAAAGAGCCTTTTCTGACACCTTTTCCAGAGCGTTCATGCTCTTTATGAGCCCAAAAAAAATAATCATTATTGCTCCGAAACCCCTTAGAAAAGAGGGTCATTACATTCGAAAATGGTCCTCCAGAAAGAGCTCTTAGATAATGTCGGAAAAGAGTCATTGCAATTTTAAATACAAAAAATTAAAAGTTCACATTTATTATTTTTATACCCTTCACCTTCATGAATACCCCATTCATATAAGTTTGTCATTGCCGTTTGTAATTTCCACAATATAATTTTCCGACCCTATAAAGTATATATATTCTGGATCCTTATAGATAGCGGAGTCGATTAAGCCATATCCGTCTGTCTGTCTGTCTGGATGTTGAAATCAGTTTTCTGAAGTCTCCAGATATCTTCGGGATCCAAATCTTCAACAATTCTGTCAGGCATGCTTTCGAGAAGTTTGCTATTTAAAATCAGCAAAATCGGTTAAGGCCAACCAAAGTTATCGACCGATATGTGAGACAACCTCCATAAAAATTTTATATTTTTTGTCCATTTTATTGCAATATTTTGAAATATATTGCAGATAATGCCATGAGATTTTGTATACGTTGTTTTAATGATAATAGAAGAAAGTGTGCGGAAAATAGTATGAATCGGTCCATGATTTCTCATAGCCCCCATACAAAAATATTCCCGAAATATTACTCAATTATACATAAGTGCCTATAAAATTGGAATATCAAGACAAAATTCAGCAAAAATAAGTTTTATGCAAAACTAAATCGCAAAACGAATTTTTTTTTAGTTCGGTCCATGTTTGACCATAGCCCCCATATAAAGTCCACACACCAAAATTCACTTAAATACGTATAAAACAGATACAGATATTTGACTATGTCCCCTATATAAGGTCCACTTCCGAAATCCAAGTTAACCCATTAAAAGCCGGACCTAAACCGCAGAATAAAAAACAGTGAAATTTTGCATACTTGCTATAAATGCCAAAAAAATTGTCTATATTTAACATTTTTTTTATCTCATGAAGGTGGGGCAGGAGGGGCTGGTCGATTTTTCGACCAATGGATGAATACGATATAAAAATAAAATAAAAATACACCACGTTATTTGTATAAAAAATACTTTTACATGTTTAGTGAAAACATTTTATTGTAAATTATAAATTGTGGAAAGTATTAAAGCATTTGCTGTGAACAGCAACACCACATTTTGAACATTTAAAAGAAGAATGTTTGTGACAAACACGACAACGACGAGGGTTGTCAATTTTCTCGATACCATGTTCTGTTTTGTCATTGCGAATATCATTTAGCGCAGCATTTGCACTCACTTTGGGTGGATTTGCGGCCCTAGCTATCGTTGAGATTGCTTTACGAAGCAAACATTCGGTTACATAGAGACGAAACTTAAGTTGTGTTAGCGCACTGGTTTGAAATAACCGTAACGACGGAATTATCATTCCAACGAGCGACTAGCAATTTATTTTTTTTTTGTCGAACACGTAATCTAAAGTTCCACGTTCATTTTTTTACGTCCATAAGTGGAGCGCTGTTAGTGCGATTATCTCGAACAGTTCCAGTGCAGAAATAATTCAGCTGAGACAAGCGTGACATAAGTCGATGGGATGTAAAAAAATTGTCGAATGCTACGCAATGTTGTAATGGATTCTTAACTTTACTAGTTTTAAGACAACTGTTTCTCCCAACCCCATTTCGACATAATTTGGATCTTGAACAGCACTAGCACCACCATAAGGTATAAATGAATAAAGGTAGCCTTCGGCCGAACATAGATCCCAATATTTAAAGCCAAAGCGGATCGGCTTACCTTTTAAAAACATTTTGCATGAGTGGCGGCCGAAATATGCAATCATTTGTTCGTCGATTGATAAATTTGAAGAGAACACTCCGAACTGCATAAATTTTTCATTCATTAAATTGTTTAATTGGGGCCACATTGGCGAACTTATCATTTTTGTCTAAGTTACGGTTGTTGCAGACATGAAAATATTTCTTCACACGTAAAAAACGATTGCGTGACATTGTATCACGAATTATTGAGCACTTCATTGTTGGGTGGACCAGTAGTTGTGAATTTGCGGCCGTCTGTTGTATCCAGTTACAAACAATATACATACCTATAAATTGTCGTATTTCGGAAGCATCTGTTAAAAACGAGCCATCGTTCATGGCAATACGCGCATAGTCATTAGTGCAATCTACTATCGAGTCAATAACTTCATCGTCCATGTATAAATCAAACAATTGAATCGGGGAGTACTCTCCTAAATTTTCGTCATGTTATGAAAAATTCAAAGTCTAAAAATTTATATTTATGTATGTATATATACGTACCGTATTTTTCGTACAATTCCTTGATTTTTTCTTTTTCGATGTCGACTGGTTGACGCCAAAAACATACTTTCTTCGACTTCGACCACTGAGCGTGAGAAACCTATGTTGTACATTTCTTTGTTCGTTTTGGCGGCTGGCTAACAGACTTATCATCTAAGACATCATCGTCTACACGATTAGGTTTACAATTGTAGTATTACAATCCACATATTCACATAAAACTTCGATATGACCAGCGACCTCACCGGGACTAAAGTATTGGCGTCATTTATAATAATCTGATTTTCGTTTATATCCTCTATATCGCTCAAGTCATCTACTTTTTCCGGCGGCAGCAGTACCAACTCAACATTATTAGCATTACGTATTAGAGTCGCAGTTCCATCTTCATCACTGCTCTCGTTAACGAGTTGTTCTATCTCCATTTGTGTGATATATTTTTGTTGATACATTTTGAAATTTGGAACTTTTAAAAATAAAAAAATTGTGGCTAAGTACTCAGTTGTTAAAAAATGAATACTAAAACTTACGAAAAACCAGTATTCGCTGTTATTGAATATTGCCATATCGTTTTCAACCAGTGGTCGATAAATCGACCATCTAATTTTAAGCTGAAATAACTTTTATTGTAAAGAAATATTAAAAAAAAAAGTTTAAATTTAGAAATATATGTTCTTCATATATTTCTTTAATCTTTTTGGTGCGTTCGATATTTTAATTTTTTATTTTCTGAAAAACCCGTTCACGTAATACTGGAAAAATACTGGTAAAAACACAAATTAATTCAAACCAAAAATAAGTTAAGTTAATCAAAGTACAAACTAACAATATAAGTGAGTAATTAACCTAAATATTTGACCTATCAATTTATAAAAATTTTTAAAATCACTGATCGAATTTACGACCAATGGCTGAAAATGGGTTAATACTAATATATATCTTAAATATACCGTTATTATGTTGAAACTCGACGTGAAATATTCTCATATGCATGAAATTCACTGTTCTAAAATTTAAGAAGAGCGGCCCATAATTTGTCGTAGCTGCCATATAAAAATTTCCAAAAAAACAAATAAATTCGGGTCAAAAAATATTCTTTTCGGATTTAACCCATATTCGGTCCATATTTTATAATCATGATATATATCGTTGGAAAAGTATTTTTAATACCTTTTATTAAATTATCATACACCCAGTAGTTCCCGAGATATAGGCCTATATAATTTCAACTTTACGGGCCCGCCCCCTCGAAAATAGGCGTGACCTATATTCGGCTCTCTCTTACTTGTTTTTACTCAGACAAAAAGGGAATTAATTCATTTACAAATAAACTAAATTAGAAATGAAAAAAAATAAATAAATTGTATTTACAGTAAAAATAAAATAAACTGGAATTCATTTAAATAAAATATATAAAAATGAAAAAAAAAAATAATTTTTAAGCAAATTTTTCTTTGGCTCCGAAAATGCTTTTTAGTTGGACTCTTTTCTGATTCCTTTTTCGGAGCGCTCCTAGAATGGTATGCTGGGTATCTATTAAATATTCCCTCTCAACTTAGGTATTTTAAGTATTTTTGGTATGAAGATTTAACATTAGCATATTAATTGTTTGGAACATGTTTTTAGTAACTTTAACGTCTACAAACATGACGTATTTCAAATCAAAACCATTTATTATTCAGTTTGACATTCTTTTGCGTGTATTCAAGCAAAAACTCCAATGGAATGCTATTGTCGTAAAACAAATTTGACTGTCATTCTTCTCCCTCTGTCGCAAAATATTGATTTTTAAAAACAATGTGTTTAAATTTGCTGACATTGTTTAGTTTTAAGTTAAAAATTTCCAGTGTATTATTTAAATTGTCGTTATAAATCTCCAAATATATAAAGAACTCAAAAAGCTAGTTTTTATTTATTTATAAAATTATTTATGTGCAAAAATAACCCGAAAAATAAATTGGAAAGGACAAATTGTTACGACAATATGAACAAGTTTTAAGGCTGGGGAAAACTCTGAAATAGTTTATAGGAAAAATAGGAAATCTAGTGTATGCCGCGCCGCATAAACTAAATTTAAAGGTTTTAACTAAAGGCACGGTCACACTTGGCAAATATTTGCCGAAAAAGACGTAACCACTAAATAAAATATATTTCAATTCGTTTATTTCTTTAAAACAACTTCCCTCATTTAGAACAAGACACAACAAATATTTAGTTCTACTTTATTTGATGATGTTTGATCTTGCAAAACACTTGTAACAACGTCAAACAAATTTGTGCTACAACAAGCGGTTACGCTTTTTTGAGTAAATATTTGCCAAGTGTGACCGCACCTTAACTGTTTCCAGAGCACAAGCAAGTGGTTGAATGGAAATTTAAACAAATATGTTAAATATTAATTTGAGTATTCGTGCAAAATTATAAATATACCACAATAGTTAAAAATTCTTATAATATTTGTTTCATTTTTAGGTACTGCTGCTTCACTCCAATATATTTTTACGTATAGGTAAGTTTCAGTTATTAAGATTAGAGTATTTTATAAATTCTGTATAATTTTTTTAAAATTAAAAAAAACATTCAATTGACAGTCTGTAATAAGTCGGGAAGTCTGGACAGATTATAATAAGTCTGGAAGCTACAACCCCATATCGAATAGATCATATAAACAGCATTTTAATGTTCCAAAGAAATTTTATGAAATAAAATTACGAATATACATATACAAAATATACAGCATTTAAAGAGTCCAAAGAACTTAAAATCAAAAGCTCATGTTGATTTCATAATTATTCCTTTAGTCCAACCATGTTCATCGGGTGAAGCAATAAAAACGTTCAACCCAACTGGACATACATACATACGTCAAAATACTTATTTTTTTCCATTAATTATTTCAATAATTCTTATACCCATCACCAAAACGATATCAAGATATTAAGTTTGTCATTCGGTTTGTAACACAACGAAATATTGGTTGTAGAACGCGTTCGTCTGTCGGTCAAATTAAGACATGATAAAGCTTCGAAAAAAATGCTTAGAACAATGAAATTTTTCCGAAACATTATTTGTAAGTCCAAAAGGATCTGAGTTATACGGCATAGTTTCAGACAACCTCAATATATAATTATTATAATCTACACCACAATAGTGAAGAGGGTATATTGGATTTGTGCTGATGTTTGTAACGCACAGAAATATTGCTCCAAAACCCACTTTAAAGTATACCGATCGCCGCAGAATCACTTTATGAAGCGATTTAACGATGTCCGTCCGTCCGTCTCGCTGGCTGGTTGGCTGTCCATGTAAAGCTTGTGCGCAGAGTACAGGTCGCAATTTTGAATATATTTCGATAACATTTGGTATGTGATACTTTTTCGGCCCAAGGATGGGATTGAAACTGGTGGAAATTCACCTGGCCCCCATACAAATGTCCTCCCGAAATTGGGGTTTACTGGTCATAAATCTTTGAATTATGCAAGTATGCAAACAAATTTCACCACAAATGAGTAATAAATGAAGATAAATAACATTTATAAATTTCGTGAAGATCGGTCCATAATTAGTCGTGGCTCCCATATAAGGCCCACTTCCGAAAATCACTTAAAAAAACAAAACTCTTTTAAAAATGTAGATATCGAAATAATATTAAACACAAATATGTTTCGTATATATAGATATAATATAGTACAATTGTATGACGAGCGGTCCATAATTAGTCGTAGCTCCCATATAAGGCCCACTTCCGAATAAAATTTAACAAAAAATGAGTTTCTTATGTACAAATAGGATGACACCTAATTTTATAATAGTCAGTTCATAAATAGTCAAAACTCCCATATAACACCCTCTTCGTAATTCACTTTATCCTCCACAAATCTTTTAAACGTATTAATATCGAGATAAAGTTTAACACACATAATATTTATATTTACGGAAGTCATGGCACTAAATTTTGGATAATCGGTCCACAATAGGTTATATCTCCCATATAACGCCCATTTCTGATAAACTGTTTTATACATATACAGGGTGTAGGGTATTATATGGTCGGGCTTGACCGACTATACTTTCTTACTTGTTATGTGTGTAAAAGTACTTTGAAGGGTTATTAGTCATAATGTTTCATGCATTGTCTGACATTAGCAAATTTGTTCTTATGCAATTATTTAAGCTGTGTTCACATTATGTGTTTTTGTCATGTGGAATGGCACTTTTCTACCCACATGTGATTTCTGTGAATGTCAAAATTTGAGTTTTACATGCGGTTTATAATTTACATGTTCATATGTTGGTATGTCAAGTACATTTGATATAACCTATCAAAAAGAAATCTTAAAACGGCTGATTTCTGTATGTGTATAAAAATTAAATTAAATAAAATTTTATTTTAAAGTGGAACGAGAAGTTGATAAAATAGTTGCGTGCAGCAGTATTATAATTGCAGCATGCACATCATCTGCATCGGCCCCGCTTCTTTATACCCTACACCACCATAGTGGGGAGGGTATATTGGATTTGTGCTGATGTTTATAACGCCCAGAAATATTGCTCCAACACCCACTTTAAAGTGTACCGATCGACTCAGAATCACTTTATGAAGCGATTTAACGATGTCCGTCCGTCCGTCTCGCTGGCTGGCTGTTCATGTAAAGCTTGTGCGCAGTGTACAGGTCGCAATTTTGAATATATTTCAATAAAATTTGGTATGTGATATTTTTTCGGCCCAAGGATGGGATTGAAACTAATGGAAATCGGTCCGTTATTTCACCTGGCCCCCATACAAATGTCCTCCCGAAATTGGGATTTACTGGTCATAAATCTTTGAATTATGCAAGTATGCAAACAAATTTCACCACAAATGAGTAATAAATGAAGATAAATAACATTTATAAATTTCGTGAAGGACCACTTCCGAGAGTGCATAACTCTCTCCAAAATGTTGGTATCCCAATATTATTTAACGAAAATATATTTCATATGTTTACAAATAATATTCCTGTGTATATTTGACCTGTTGTTAATGTTGTTTTCTTATTTCGGCTTGAGGTCAGATTTAAACAATAAATAAAAAAACTTTTTTCTTTATATTTGTTTATCTATTATCTAATTTTATTTTTCCAATATTTCGGTCAAAATCTTTGACCATCATCAGGAAACTGGTGTTTATTTAAAAAATAAAAATATACAAAACAAAAATAACATTAAAAACACGAAATATTTTATACAAACAAATCTAATATTTACATTTAAATAAATAAACAAAAATTGTTCTTATTAAAAGCTCCGACACATTCAACACTTCGCTTTTAAATCCTTGATTTGTGTTTGTCTATTGCATGTTTATAAATTCTTGAACAATTTTCTGTGTCTCTCTTAAAATTTAATGTCTTTTCTGTCTCTTGATCAACTATATGTAGCATCTCAAGTGTAAATCTCTTCCTGTAGTTATTCTCTCTCACCAAAATGTCTACATCATTAAAATTCGGTTTGTGCTTAGTTATAGTACAGTGGGCCGCCAGTGCAGTTTTTTGCTCTAGTGGTTTATTAGTAGCCCTTTCATCTGACCTATGTGCTGCCAATCTGGTCTTCAATTTGTTTTTTTTTCGTGCCAACATATACTTTTCCGCATGCATCAGTTTTGTCTCCATTACAGTGTATTCTGTAAACTAACTGTGATTTTTCTCCCTTTTCAATCCTAGACTTCATATTACTAAAAAGTCTCTTTGTAGTATTTTCTGCTTTAAAAGTTAATTCATATCTTTCCCGATTGTAAATGTTGGAATGTTTAATTCTTTCGGAAAAGTTTTTTACATATGTCATAGTCTTATATATTCATGATGGTCGCTCTTCTCTAGTTGTTCCTTTTGCTATCGTAGTTTCTACCTTGTCAATTAGTTCATTAATGGTTCTATTTGGAAAATCATTTTTACTCAATATGTTCCTTATTTTGCAGATATTTATTGAGTGGAAAACTTCGTCACTTATTTCTAGAACCCTATTAATGAAGTTGTTCGCTGTACTCATAATTGTTCTTCTTGGATGTTTTGAGTAGAAATTTATTAATCTACCAGACGCCATCGGTTGTTGGTACCAATCTAGTTTAAGTATGTCTCCGTGTCTAACTATAACCGAATCTAAATAGGCTAGTTTGTTATCTGTTTCCATTTCAAACGTAAATTGTATTTGTCTATTAAAATCATTCAATGTTTTCAGGGTTTCTTCAATATGTAAAAAGTGTCGGTTTTCTTCTCATTTTACCTATTGATGCATTCAATAGTTCTTCCATAATTATGTCCGCAATGACTGGTGAAGCTGGGGATCCCATGGGCATTCCCCTATTTTGTTCATAGTATTTATCTTCATACTTAAAATATCTTGTTTCTTTAATACAAAACGTTATTAGTTCTAAGAATAAATCCTTAGGTATTTGTGTATGTTCTTTTAGTAAGTGCCATTTTCGTTCAATAGTTCTTAACGCCATGTTAACTGGAATGCTTGGGAAAAGTGAAATTACGCCAAAGGAAACAAGTACTTCATCTTCATATATATAAGTATTATTTACTCTTTTCTTAAATTCTATTGAGTCTTTTACATTGTATGTAGAGTCCATTGTCAAGTTACCGAAAATTGTAATCAAATATTCGCATAATTCGTAGGACGGTGAATTGACAGACGAACAAATAGGGCGTAGCGGCATTCCTGTTTTGTGAATCTTTGGTAGACCATATATTCTTGGTGGTGCAGTTGCTATGTTAGTTATGATCATATTCTTGTCAAACGTACTAATTGTTGCTTAATATTATTTAAATAAATTTTATAAAAAAAAAATTTGTGTAATATTTAATTAGAAAATAGTATAAAATCTCCAAGAGTGATGGTGGTGAGAACATTTTTGTAAAATTGTTTTTGTATTATATTTGTAAAAAAAGTAACCTTAAGCTCAATACTACATTTAAAATATTTGTATTTTTCTCTCCCTTTTCTTTAATTTCTTAAGGAATTTTTTAATTAAGCAAATTTGGAAAGAAGTTACTCAATAATAAAGGCTGTTTTCATAAACGCAGTATGCAATGCAACACTGCAAACATATGCGTTTACAATACAAAGCAATACTTCATGTCAACACTTCGTTGTCCAATAATGCAATTACATTTGAAAACGTTTATGAATGCTAATACTGCTTTTCGTATGTTTTTTTCGGGGATTTTATAAAAATAATTGTTATATGAATTTCATATATTAATAAATATAAAAATTATGTTAAATTTTAACTTACGTTAATATGTCCGTCATTTAAATTGTTAAAAAATCATAAAGCATCAGAAATATAAACACTGCACAAATTTAAAAACTGTTGCGCATTCCAAAGCGTTGTCATGCATTAATGAATTTACGGCATTGTCAAAAAAAAAAGAAAAGACAATGACGTTTATGAACTCTATGCAATGCAGTGTTGCTTTGCATACTGCGTTTATGAAAACAGCCTAAACTTCCGATTCCTTCACCTAAAAATTTACCAACTACCAATATACAAACTCCCTATTTCTTTGTTGGTGATGCCGCCTTTCCTTCAGGCATAAATTTGATGTGTCATGTTGCCAAATGAGAAAGAAGTGTTTAACAAAAGATTGTCAAGATCTCGACGCACAATTGAAAACGCATTCGGTATATTAGTGTCTCGCTGTCGAGTTTTACTAAGTACGTTGCACTTATTTACGGAAAATGCAGAGAAAGTTGTGTTGGCGTGTGTCACATTGCACAACTTTATAATGCTAAACAACTTTAATACATCACACAGAAAAAATAGAAGATCGATTTTAATTAAAAAATTTGTGCACACAATTAAATCATTTACTAATTTTGCCCCTGCAAACGATTTAATCATATCAATTAACGGATTTGTATTTTCGAGTTTTGCTACACAATTTAAGTCAATTAAATAATTAATTGTATATAATAAAACATTTTTAATTAAAATCTTTAATTGGACGAAACAAAATATTTAACTAAAGTATATGGAAGTTTTCAGACAAATACATTAATTGGTATATTTAAAAAATTAATTGACTAAAAAGTTTTTAATCAATTAAAAAAATTTATTTAGGATATATAATAAAATACCGCGAAATTTAGAAAAAGTTTTACAGAAACACTAATTTGCATATTAAAATTTTAAGACTACTCATACAACAAAAACACAAACTACTCAGTAATAATACGAACATTTTATATAAGACAAAAAGAAAAATTGAGGAACTTTTAGACGAACAAGACAAAGAATTATTTTAACAAAGTGAGAATATTATTTATGAGAATATCAAGAACAATAACAGAATGACACACCTAAGAAAATTGGAGAAATTGAGAGAAGAGACTAAAAGAAAGATGAATATGAAACACAATACGGATTGGTTCACAAACAGCACGAATATTGACATTCCAACAGAGATTCAGTGGCTGCTTTCCCTTGGACCTAAATTAGCTTTACCAAATACAAAAACAACTTTCCCTTTGTTTAAAATTTAAACTTTAACTGCCGTATTTATAAAAAACTAAAGTAGACTTCAAGTGTACTTTAAGAAAATTTTATATGAAAATTTTATCTTAAATGTTATTGCTGATGGTGAAGAGTGCATCCAAACAATTGAGAACAAAGAACAACAAGAGACATCGAGAATTAAGCTTGTAACATAATTGGAAGACCATTTATGTAAGAGAAGACTTAATGATAGAGATAGAATCATTCTTGATACAGTGGGACAATCGAAACGTTTTCTGAATAAGAATAAGAATATTTTAGTGTTGAACTCGGATAAGGGTAATAGAACGGTTGCTATGACTAGAGAAGATTACGATTTGAAAATGGAAACTATTTTGGCAGATATGATTACCTACAGACGTTTAAAAAAGGATCCAACATTAGCATTACAAAACAAGAACAACAGGTTAATAACAAGACTTTTCAATATGAAAACACAGGATTCACAACACAGGAATGCCGCTACGCCCTGTTTGTTCGTCTGTCAATTCACCGTCCTACGAATTATGCGAATATTTGATTACAATTTTGGGTAACTTGACAATGGACTCTACATACAATGTAAAAGACTCAATAGAATTTAAGAAAAGAGTAAATAATACTTATATATATGAAGATGAAGTACTTGTTTCCTTTGGCGTAATTTCACTTTTCCCAAGCATTCCAGTTAACATGGCGTTAAGAACTATTGAACGAAAATGGCACTTACTAAAAGAACATACACAAATACCTAAGGATTTATTCTTAGAACTAATAACGTTTTGTATTAAAGAAACAAGATATTTTAAGTATGAAGATAAATACTATGAACAAAATAGGGGAATGCCCATGGGATCCCCAGCTTCACCAGTCATTGCGGACATAATTATGGAAGAACTATTGAATGCATCAATAGGTAAAATGAGAAGAAAACCGAGACTTTTTACAAAATATGTGGATGATTTGTTTGGAATCCAAAGAAAAAGTAAAACGAACAATTGGTTTCATTCCGAACAAATTTTTCGTTTTGCTTTTTCTATAGAAGCAATAAATGGAATTAATTCCACTTCCGAACGGAATTAAATTCTGTGACATGGCTGTATATCGTATAAGTTACTATTTGTGTAATAGTGCGCGCAAAAAAGAGATTTTATTAAATTTCATGAACATTTTGGAACTGATATTAATTTGATCTTTAAATGTGCATCTATAAGATGATTATTACGACAATAAATTTTTGGTTTAATTATCGAACAATATGAGTCTTTGACATATTCATTTACATTAAATGATTTTGAGGCTGAATTCAAAAACTAAAGCTTAAAATGTAGTTAATCAGGATTTCAAAATCGTTAGAAGTTAACTCTTCCATTTCTTTTATTCTTACAATAATAATTCAAGTTATTTTGGAAATATATATATTTACCAAGGTTAACTTTTCGCAAATGACTCGATACTTCATAAATAAGAATATTTTTAGATAATCGCGACAATTAACGCAATAATGTTGCTATAAGATATATCGAATTTTTGATAAAGTAAATTTGTGGTAAAGTTTTATGATTATTTAACAAATATTAAAAATGGTGGCATGGAGGTCTAAAAAGTACATTTTCTTTATATAGTTGGTACGAAAAACAAAAACCCATTTTCCATCACTGGGGCAGGGGCTTCCAAAAATTGTTTGGGTGTGTATTAGTGAGTACCAGAGAGTAATAAAATTGAGAGAATGCATTTATATAAAGCCGCAGAAAAATGTTAGTAATATACATATTTTATAATTTGCTATGTATGTTCTCCCATTTGAAAAGCATGTTGAATTTTATTCCCTTCTTATAATATAAAATCTTCTAACTTTATATTTTTATGGCAGTTTCGTAATAGTAGAATGCTTTTAAAATGGGATGAACTTAAAGCATTTTTCACCGCACAATATTTTTTGAGTGTCATCATCTTTAACCTGAAAAAAATAACGTAGCATCCGCTAGACATGTCCACTTGTCGAACTCACATCGACGACTGACTTGAAGAGCATAAAAATATGTCTTGGTAGTGGTATGCACAATTGTTGTATGAAATGGAAGCCCCTGATCTAGGGTTAAAAATGTCGGTATCCAAATAATATTGAACACAAATATGCTTCGTACATATACATATAACGTGATAGAATTCTATGGCGATCGGTGCATAATTAGTCGTAGCTCCCATATAAGGCCCACTTCCCGAAATCACTTTAAGGACCATAAATCTATTAAAAATGAGTTTCTTATGTACAAATAGGATGACACCTAATTTTATAATAGGCAGTTCATAAATAGTCAAAACTCTCATATAAGACCCTCTTCGTAATTCACTTTAACCTCCATAAATCTTTTAAACGTATTTATATCGAGATAAAGTTTAACACACATAATATTTATATTCACTTCACTATGACTTCCATACCACTAAATTTTTGGATGATCGGTCCATAATAGGTAATATCTCCCAAACAGCGCCTATATTTGAAAAACTGTTTTATTGATATAGTGGGTGTAGGGTATTATATAGTCGGGCTTGACCGACTATACTTTCTTACTTGTTTTTATTATGGAAGTACAAGTTCTGTTGAAAATGGTAAGAATTGGTTTACGATTTCTCCTAGCCCCCAAACGCCTTCCCGGAATATGGCTTTATGGTGCATAAATGTTTATAGAAAAGTATTATTATATATCTTATGAATATCGATATCGAACTGAGATTTTACACAGGTCAGTTATATGTAATTTAAAATTTTACTATTGGAAAATAATTGGAATACCAAAAAAAAAAAAACGTTTAAACATATCGTTATTTAGATGCAAATATCGTTCATCAGTAAAATATTTTTTTGACGATCTTCCTATAACCTGTAATATGCATATAAGGAATCCGAAAAATAAAATCGTTGGAAAAAAATCGTTATCGATGCAAAATTAAACACAAAAATTCGGCACAGCCGAATATAAACTCTTACTTGTTTTAGTTTAATGTGATATTTTTTGATGCAAATTTATTAGACCTGTTTCACACTCATCAATTCTGACTGTCAAGTCAAGTATTTTTCAATGAGAAGGAACAAGATAAAAGATAATTTTCTCTTTCCTTCTCATTGAGAAATATCTTGACTTGACAGTCAGAACTGATGAGTGTGAAACAGGACTTACTGATGGATCTAATGTTTTTAATAAGAATTTTATAGATCTGCGCATGGAATTTAAAGTTTCTTTAAGAGTAATTTTAATACATAGTTCGTCATTAATTATGTGTGATGTTTTTCTCAAACACGGTAAGCTCGTCATAACATACAGATTTGTTTAGAAAATTAAAAAAAAAGTGGAACAAATACATATTTCAATAAGAAACTAACAAATATTTATATCACATATTTGTTTGACCTTGTGTAATTACTCTTACTAATATGTTGTTTACTAATATTAATCAGTTACAATATAATAAACTGAAAATCAAACTTATTTAAATTTGTATTAACTATTTTAACATTTCTCTAATCGAAAAATAACTACAAAACATATTAAAATTAATGTTTTTATACCCTTAACCTCCACCACCACAATTGGGGAATGAGGGTATACATAAGCTTGTCATTCCGTGTCTAACACTGAGAAATATTCATCTGAGACCCAACAAAGTATATAGTACATATATATTATTCTATCTTGCTGTCCGTCTGTCTGAATCACGTCCAAAACCAAAATCAGCAAAGTTTCGAAAAACCGTTTATAATTCTCCTAAGCAGTTTGGTATTAAAAACAAGTAAGAAAGTATAGTCGGTCAAGCCCAACCATATAATACCCTACACCCAGTATATGTATAAAAAGTTTATCAGAAATGGGCGTTATATGGGAGATATAATCTATTGTGGACCGATCATCCAAAAATTTAGTGTTATGATGTCTGTGAATATAAGTAGTACATGTGTTAAACTTTATTTCGCTATAAATACTTTCAAAAGATTTATGAAGCTTAAAGTAGATTACGGAGAGGGTCTTATATGGTTTCGACTAATTATGGACCGATCATAATAAGATTAGACCATATTATTTGTAAACATATGAAATATATTTGTGTTAAATATTATTTGAATACCAACATTTTTGAGAGAGTTATGCTCTTTAAAGTGATTTTCGGAAGTGGGCCTTATATGGGAGCTACGACTAATTATGGACCGATCATCATAAAATTAGACCATATTATTTGTAAACATATGAAATATATTTGCGTAAAATATTATTTCGATACCAATATTTTTGAGAGAGTTATGTTCTTTAAAGTGATTTTCGGAAGTGGGTCTTATTTGGGAGTTTCGACTAATTATGATCCGATCATAATAAAATTTTACCATATTATTTGTATACATATGAAATATATTTGTGTTAAATATTATTTGGATACCAACATTTTTTAGAGAGTTATGCTCTTTAAAGTGATTTTCGGAAGTGGGCCTTATATGGGAACTACGAGTAATTATGGACCGATCTGTAACAATTTTTCAGATGTAATTTGTCTTCATTTACCACTCATTTGTGATGAAATTTGTTTAGATACTGGCATAATTCAAGCATTTATGATCAGTAAACCCCAATTTCGAGAGGACATTTGTATGGGGGCCAGGTGAAATAATGAACCGATTTACACCAGTTTCAATCCCTTCCATCCTTGGGCCGAAAAAATATTACGTACCAAATTTTATCGAAATATCTTCAAAATTGCGACCTGTACTCTGCGCACAAGCTTTATATGGACAGCCAGCCAGGCAGCCGGACGGACATCGTTAAATCGACTCACTCGATTTTAAGGTGGGTGTTGGACCAATATTTCTGGGCGTTACAAACATCAGCACAAATCCAAAATACCCTCCACACTATGGTGGTGTAGAGCATAATTATTAAAATCGTTTTAGGCGAATCAGAGTTATCAATATACGATATTTTTAATTATTTTTTGCTAGTTTGTTTAAATATATTGCAGATGATACCATGAAATTTTGTACACGTTATTTCTTTATGGCTCAATATTACATAAGTGCCTCTATAATTTCCATATAAAATTCCAAAATATTTTACAGATCATCTATATATATCTCAAAAGAAAACTGTTGGAGTGTGTGAATTTAGGTCCATATTCTCCATATAAGGTCTAATCCCGAAAATTACTTAAATAGTCATATCTCTCATAAATATACCAATATTTTGTTGAAATATTTGGGAGCTATTGCCAAAGTAAACTTCCGATAATTATAATAACAACCATTAAGTCTCAAAGACATAGAAATCAGAAATCGGAATACAGGATACTTTGAAGATTTCAGTCCATAATTAGTCGACTTCCACTTTAACATCTATAAACTCTTGTAAATAGTGTTATTGAGATGATATAATCCTCACTTTATGACCTTACCCTTTTTTATATTATTTGCCTTAATCTGGTGAATATGGAAAAAGGATGAACCTATAAAAACCCATCACCAAAACGAAAGGATGAGGTATATTACGTGTGTCATTCCGTTTGTAGCATATCAAAATAATGGTCGTAAAAGTCTGTTCTATATTTTGCATCCTTATTAGATTCTAAGATGATTAGAAATTGTCCGTCCGTTTATTGAAGGCACGATAGACCTTGAAAAAATAACATAGAACAATTATAGACGAAAAGTTTGAACAAACCCGCTATTTTTTGCTATTTTCTTCGCATAGACTGCTGAGAATACCATGTCACTTTGTACACTTTATTGTTATTATAGAAAGACTAGTCCTGTTGAAAATGGTAGGAATCGGTCTACGATTTACCATAGCTCCCGTACAAATGTCTTGACGGAATATGGCTTTCTGGTACATAAATGCCTCATACAAAGACCACTTCCGAAAAGCACTAAAATTCGCATAAATCTTTAATACAACTCACTATCAAATTGAAATTCAACAAAAATAATCCAAATACATATACATGTAAATCGTCTCACCAAATTTCATGATGTTAGGTCATACTCATTAACCTACATAAACCATATCTAACCGAAATTTTACACAGATCAGTTATAAGTATGTAAAAATTGGAGTTCAACACAAATAATAATATATATATAATATATATATATATATACAAAAATCGTCAATCTCAATATGATGACGATCGATCCATATTTGACCGTAGTCCCAATTCATTTCACTTCCGAAAAGCACTAAAATTCGCATAAATCTCAACTCACTATCAAATTGAAATTCAACAAAAATAATCCAAATATACATTTAAATCGTGGCACTACTCCCAAAAATTCATTAATCTACATAAACATCCATATCGAACCGAAATTTTACACAGATCAGTTATAAGTACATATGTAAAAAAATTTCCCATACAAGTTCCACTTCCGAGAATAGCCACAGAGTATACAGAGGTGACAATTTTGACATTTCAAAAAGCCAAAATCAGTTCTCTACAGCTTTTTGGTACTTAATTTATTGTGTGTTAAAGTTAATCGCTTTATGTTATAAGCAAAGTGTAAATTCTTGATTATAACTGGAACACGAGTATGAATAAAGTTCTTATAAATATCGTTATTGAGATGAACTTCAACTGAAATAAACCTAAAATAAATAGAAATTACGGTGATTAAGTGGTTGGTATATAAAATTCGACACAGCCGAATATAAAATCTTACTTGTTAGTTTTGAAATTGTTACATTTAAACACTACATATAAGATTGTTATGATAAATATACTAACTCTGTAAATTAAGGTGAGTATTGTTAATTGTAAACATCAATTTGAAATGGTCAAAATTAGACAAAATGTCTAAACATTTGAAATAAATTATGTTGTTCGTAATCTTGCCTATCAAACACTATATAAAATATGTACTAATAAAATTTGTGTTAAAATTGAATAAGGATATTCTGCTTCTAACAATAGCGTAGTTTTTGTAATTCTCATTCCAACTTATTTTTTATATTTATTTATTTGCTCTCAAAATCATTTCTATATATAATCTATTACGGCACCATTAAAACATGATGGAACAGGCAGTTGCGATAGCTCAGTGATTCCTTGATTGATTGAGTAATTATATCTGACCGAAGGGACTGACTTTTATGACTTCCTATCATTTATTAAATCAATAAAAGTAAATAACTAAGGATTTCAATGAAATTCGGAAAAAAACAAATTCTTGAAGTAGTTTCTTGATTAGCTTATAAATCCAAAGCGGCTTCATTTTATTATAGACTTTTTCATATTATTTTGATAAAGAACATTTATCAATATCCATGAAAAGTTTCTTTTTGGTTTAAATTGATTGTTTTTGCATCATCATACAAATAACTTACTTCTTAATATAACTTCACCATTTCCAACTTAAGTACAAACATATTTCGTTATTAAATCAATTCGAAAAATTCTGATCACTTACAAAATTTGTTTTTGGAAAGTATGTATAAATAAGGACGATTTTGTCCATATTGCTGATTGCGATGGTTGGTTCGAAAGTAACTTTTTCGCCAAAGACAATTGGGAGGGAATTTTGCTGAAATCGGCCCATTATTTCAGCCTGACCACATACAAATTGGCTCCCGAAAAGGACTTTATCGATCATAAATATGTGATTTATAAACGTACGCAAACATATTTCGCATAATAAACTAATTTTGTGCACATCGTTTCTTAATTGAGCTCACTTCTGATTCTCCAGAATTTGTATATACATAGAAGTCACGCTACTATCTATCATAGGGCCTATTTCTGAAAACCTGAGCACACACAGATGTTGGTTATTTTTGGGTCTTGACAACCACATAATATACATATGTATATTAAAGTTTTCACTTTTCATATTATCAAACACGACTAAATTATATCACAGAGCAAACACATACATACATATATCACTCATTAGGAACTTTCTAAAGTTTAGGCGTAGGTTAAGTAAAACAATTGAGTAGTGAAAAGGAGGCAGTGTTGTAAACTCTTCAAGTTTCTCCAAAAAATTTCGCTTATTAAGAAAACTGAGAAGTCAAAAGGAAGCAAGAAAATTTAGTTCATTGAGGTTTGCTAAAATTGTCTCACACTTAAAAAATGAGCAGTGAAAATGAGGCAGTAAAATTTAGTTTTTTAAATTTTTAGTTTTCATAAAATTGTCTCATACTTAAAAAATGAGAAGAGAAAAGAAGGCTTTGGTGCCAGTTCTTCAAGTTTCTTCAAAAAATTTCGTTTATTAAGAAAAATGAGAAGAAAAGGAGGCAATATATTAAAAACTTAAAATTTCCGAGTTTTAGCCGGAATTTTTAAATTTTTTTTCTTTGAGGGTAATTGTTATAGTTGAACTGTTTATTCTTGATATATTTATTTAGTTAGGCATGAGTTCATTAAATTTACCCTCTGGCCCACGATGCCGAACGATAACGTTTGTTTAGATAAGACTTAAGACACAAACTTGATTGTGGAATAAACAAACTTGATTGAGTAAAAAATTGATACGATAAAAAGTTTGTGGCTTAAATCTTATCTAAGCGAACGTTATCGTTCGACATCGTGGGCCAGGCGGTTAATTTTCATTAAATTAACTGAAGGTAAGAATTGTTTTTACAACATGAAAAAATTTTTATTAATATTGTTATTGATAATTTTCTTGGCTGAGCTGGGGATCGAACCTGGGTTGAATTTACATGTTTCTTTACAAACCATCTTCTGAGAATTTCGAATCGATTAAAAAAATCAGCCAAATCGCTCCAGCATGATGCCATTACATACATGGACCATTTAATTTTTATATTTATAGATTTTTTAATTTCTTATCTGTGGTATACGTAACGTGACCAGATGGTTTTTTTTATCAAAAAGCGAGATATTAAGAATGAAAAACCGGGATTATAAGAAAATATTATGAAAAAGCAATATTTTGAAATTGTGATATGAAAGCCCAGGTGTTTTAAATTAATCGCATATTTATAATTGACTTTTAAACGTTTTTGTATTATTCAAAAATCATTAATTATAGAACTAGCTTAATCAAAATCACTGCAGAATATTTCATTATTGACAGCCTGTTAACAAAAAGGTACCCCAAAACCTTAAACAAAATAAGCAAAGAAATCAGAGATTAGTGTAGTAGTATCTACTGCATGTTAATAAAGTTCAAACGAATAAGTGGTTTCATGGTTTCAGATTAAACGAAAACTTAGATTTCGACTAATATTCTTTTAAAAATAAAATCTTATTAAAGGTTTAAGCAAACCCATACATACATAGTTTAAAATCAGTAGTATTTTTTCAAAATGAAAGTTTAAACTGTATATTTATATTTAATCGGTTTAAAATTCATTAAAGTTATCAACTGCTTGCAACATTGATTTGAGGAAAAATCTTAATCTTTCAAATAAAAACTTGAAAAAAAAATCGAAGTTTTTTATCTGAAGCACTTATTACACTTACACACATTATTTTAAAAGAATGACATTTAAGAAACCAATTCTGGAATCATTATAAAGAAGAGCACGATTTAAAAAAAAATATATATGAAACTAAACATTTTTCAAAATTCAATAATTTTAGAAGATAATTCAGAAACCAGAAACAGTGGGGTGGTATCAATATTTTTTTAAAATATATCTGCCATTTGTAAACGGACACATTTTACCTGGGCGTAGCCAATATTTACAATTATTTGTAATTTTTGTTTAACATTCGTTTACAAAGATATTTTTATTTTCTGAAAATCTCCAGCTAGATCTTTAAAAAACATGCATGCGTGTGCTCTTATAACTTTCAAATTACACATCTACAAATTTCGTGAAGATCGGTCTATAATTAGTCGTAGCTCCCATATAAGGCCCACTTCCGAAAATCACGTAAAAGAGCATAACTCTTTTAAAAATGTTGTTATCCGAATAAAATTAAACACAAATATGTTTCATATGTATACTAATAATACGGTAGAATTTTATTGTGATCGGTCCATAATTAGTTGTAGCTCCCATATAAGACCCCCTCCGTAATTCACTTTAACTTCCATAAATCTTTTAAAAGTATTTATATCGAGATAAAGTTTAACACATATAATATTTATATTCACAGAAATCATGACACTGAATTTTTGTCCAAAATAGGTGATATCTCGCAATTAACGCCCATTTCTGAAAAACTTTTTTATATTTACATATACTAGGTGTAGCGTATTATATGGTCGGGCTTGACCAACTATACTTTCTTACTTGTTTTTAATTAGTTTAAAGTGCACTTTTATTACTTACCCAGCAACATCATTGTATTGACTTGCAATTACTGAACAACTTACATTTCAGTGATTATTCAATGATGACATGACTGATATGTAACCTCTTCTATAAGTAGATGTTTATGAAATGAATTTCTTAAATAATATAATACATAAGGTAATAGTAACAACTTATTATATTCCTATTTGTAAGCATTTGTGACTTTATTGATGTCGGCATGTTAAAATAATGAGTTTAAATGTTATACTCGTATGTTAGAATTTTAGAATTCCATCTCGTTTTATTTTGACAATTAAAAATTAGTGAAAATTATTTCGGATCTATTGCAATTACCACGTTTTACTTGGTTGGTAAGAGATTACTTTGTTTTCCTTATTTATTGAAGTTAACTAGTGATTTAATTTTGATGTTACATGATATTGGAAATGGTGTTTTATAACACATTTAAGAATAATTTAAAATGTTTAAGATATTGAATGCAAATGAAATTCTATAGTTTATTTAACGATTATTAGCCATCTTATAAATAAGTCCTTATTTTGTCTTTCTTTTTTTATCATATTTATTTAATGTGTGTGTATGTGTGTATTTCTTTATGTAGGACATATTTATGTATTTATATATGAAAATGTATTTATATACATTAATGAAAATCTAACAATTTATTGAAAAAAAGAAAATATATACAAAATGCTCTTCACAATACAATAAATTTTGTTATCAACCAATCTTTCATTCACTATATTATGCTGTGGACTGGGTAGATGTATGTAGGTCTTTCTGTTAAAGTCATGTGGCATCATTAAATTTTAAATTGCTTTTATCGTATGTCTGTTTACAGCCTTTCCGGCATTTTCTACAAATTTGTTATGCGATAAAAATCAGAACGGTCAGTTATTGAGATGAATATTTAATTAAACAATTTATAAACTAAATCATGAGTGAGTGAGCATTGCTATGTATTGTAAATATTTATTTGCTTGCTTACTTGATTCCGTCATATTACCAAAATACTTACATTCAGTTGCTAAAGTAAAAACCATTTCAAAATTGAATTGAGCTGTTAGAAAAGAATACATTTATTGTATACGTATACATGTACATATGTATATACTTGTATGTACTTATATGTATGATAAATTAAAGAATAATAATTTTAAAACATATTCTTTTGTTATTTTTGGAGTTCAGAATAAAAATCTATTTTGATAACAAAATTAAAAAAATATATATCTTCTAGTTATACATATTACGTTAACAGATGTAAATGAATTATTTTAAATTTTTTTTTATTTTTAATTAGTGAATTCAACAAAAAACCGAAAACGAAATACAACAATAATTCATTTTTATACACATACTAGCATATGCTGTACTTTCATTAAAATAATTAGTTTTATATATGAAATTTAACGATTTATTAAAATGTAAAGCAAATACAGATTTGGAATCAATTTGATTCAATTCATGTTAAGCTATGTATAGACGGTCGTCAGATATTACAACGTTGTCCGAAAAATATTCAGAAAATGTCTACCCACCGTATGAACTTAAAATTTTTGTCTTTCAAAGTTGTAAGAAAAAGCATTTTCAGTACATTGGAAGACAAAAATATTGTCAGACAGTGTAAACACAAACTTTTGTCATTGTCATTGTTTTAACACAATTGGCAAACACTTTTCATTGTCATATGTGCAAAGTTTATGCATCTGCCAATGGCAGCATTGTCATAGAAATTATTTCTAAATGCAACTCTGTATATACATAAGTAAACAAACAAGTGTGCATTACGTAATAACATTTTGGAAAAACAATTTCGGTTGACAGATAAATTCATTGTGTGCCAATGAAATTGTTAGTTTTCTTACAGTCGTCTGAACTGACAATTTTCCTTTTGCTAATAATTTTTCAATGTCAGTATATACATTGCTAGCACATTACTAGATATGACAACGTTTAGTCGGCTTGCACACTCTTCAATTCTGACTCTTCAAGTCAAATATTTTTGGGTGAAAAAAAGAGGTAAAAACTTGACGGTACTAGTCAATTTTCTTATTTGCTTTTGTTGTTTTTCTTTCATGCATGTTGATTTGCATGAAAAAGTACGAAAATTGAATTGACGTGTGTGAAATGGCAAGTTCCAAAAACTGGTCAGCTAAAACTGAAGAGTGTGAAATAGGACTTAGTTTTGCAATAAATTACTATGTGTTTACTGAAATTTTCAAATAAAATATTCTGTTTACAACTTTTAAAAGAACTTATAGGTATGTATATGGAAAACATCTCTTTATTCTCTAACCGAATTTATTTAAAAACTAAAATTAACTTTAGAACCTTTTAACTGACAACGAACAAATTGTATTGCTTCAAAGTTATCGTTTCTTCAATTATTCGTATAATTTATTTGGGAAAGCGTTTATAACTTGTTAGTATTATTTAAAACAAAGACATACATATGTAACTCTAAAAAAACTAAATCTGAATTTGTTTTAGATATTCGTAGGGTTCCTTTGACAATCAAAATCTATTGATCTGCCACAATTAGTGCCACAATATTTTCCTTTTTATATCTATGTGATCCAATGTTTATCGGCTCAGGAGTAAGAGAAAGTTCTGAATACATTTCTCTTTATGTTTCTACTCTACTGGAGTCATTGCTTTAATGTAAAATCGACAGATTTTAATAGAATGAAATCAAAAAGTCTTAAAATAATTTAATTATTTGCTATATATATACTATATATATATATAACTGCGGCGTTTAAAAAATACTTTTTTTGTTCCTTTCTAATCCATTGTTTCGTCAATCGATATCCACTCATATTATTTTCTCTTTATGTTGTCATAATATCTTCGATATATAATAGTTTGTGCAAATCTATCAATCGTAGAATTGTTCTATGGATTATAGAAACACATTCTGGAAAATATTAAGTTGATTGGATAACGTTAACTGGTCCCGCATCGTCCCTAAAGTTTGAGATGCATATTTGTAAGGTCAAATTTATTACGTGTTTAAAAGTTTAATTTACTATTTTTGATATCCAACACTTTTTGTTTCCACTGGCATTGTAATTATTGGACTTTAAGATACTTTTTTTCTCAAGTTTCAAGGAAGTTTAGGATTGAAATTGTTTGAAATCGGTCCATTATGTCTTCTAGCCCCCATACAAATGTCCTCCCTTAATAAGACATTTTTGGTCATAAATGTTGAATTTATACTCGAATACAAGCAAATTTCACCATAAATAAGTTCCACTTCTGAAAATCACTTTATGGAGCATTAATCATTTAAAAGTGTTGATATAGATATAAAATTTAATAAGCATAACTTGTATCTGCACAGAAGTAATGGTACTAACTTGTATTACAATCGGTTCATAATAGGTCTTAGCTCACATATAGTTTTAATTTTTGAAAAACTATTTTTGCACATATAATATATCCACTAATACGTCATTTCGTTTGTATCCCATCGAAATATTGGTCGTAGAACTAAAAATATATATATTCTGGGCACTTATTATATTCTAAGACGATCTAGCCATGTCCGTCGAATAATGAACAAAATTTTGATTTTAATTGTCCATTTAAACATTCAATCTTTCTTCTTGTTGCGATGTGACTTTTGTTGTATCTGTTAGAAAACAATTACATAATGACGGATTTCTAATCGGCGTCAATAAAATCGGTGACAGAGGGTAACTGGCATATCCCAATAATACTCCCTTGTGCTCACTTTTGGTGAGTTCTAACTTATATGTATTTAAGTTGACCCTCAGACCAAATTCTAGCATAATGTTCTGAACCTCTAGAACTAGCTACAATATCAACTAATTTGCAGTCTGCATCACATACGATATAATCAGTAAAATTTAATCAAGAGTAGTATCGAAAAATGTAAGACTAACACAAGAGGTTACCTGAACATTTAACGAATAAAAGCCTTTCCTGTTGAGAAAATGGCCCGCCATTTCTTGTCCCACTTGTTTTGCGGGACGTGCGTACAGTCAATAATCTCCAATTACAGTTGGGAAACCAGCTACCTGATGAATTTTTTTTTTCGATTTCTGCGAGTTCAGAATTTGTAAGGAATTTTACGAAATGTGGTAGTAATAAAGTAATTTTTTGAGAAATGTTTTTGATTACTCTTCCCATAGTAGTTTGAGACTTGTCATGCAGATCCGCTAAAATATTATTTAATAAAATGTTTAAAGTTTGAACACTTGTAACTAAATATTTTTCAATATAATTGCTTACCAATATCACTTTGTTGACCATTTCTTCCAAGATATCTTAATGTGGTTAACACTTTCAAATTTAATGGTATTGGTAGTCCTCTGTTGTTTTTTGGTTCCTCCAAATCTAATAGTTCTATTAAAAAGTCACAAGTAATCTTATCTAAGCAGTATCTTGAATATAACTCATCATCATCAAGTTCAAATGGATTAAATATTTCCCTATAAACCTAAGGCTTTCTTTCTTCTCGGAAATCTTTGAGAATAGCAAAATCTCTTTCAATATTTTGTATTCCAAGCATTTTAAACACACACCATAATACTTTTTTATAATTGCTTATCCACTGTTTAATTTTTTATATTTTATATTTTTGTACACATCCAGTTTTTGTTCTTTTAAAGGGATGTTAAATTATTTAAAAGCAACTTCAGCTGGTTTTAAATTAAAAGTATGTTTTAGCGGTTAAAGTATACTTTTACGTATCTATAGTTAAAGTAAATTGTACTTTTATCAAAAGTCAACTTTTTAACTATTAAAGTACACTTTTTTGTGACTATGGTTATGGTCCATAGAAATTACTGCACAATATTTTTTTACAATCGCCCCATGTGATACCGTTTCAGGTACAAAATGTAACATAAATTAGTTTTAAGTATGTATAAATCACACTACTGGTATAATGGTGGTGAGTATATAAAATCCGGCACAGCCGAATATAAACTCTTACTTGTTTTTAAATGCCTGTAGTTGAAGTTTAATACATATGTATTTAAAAGAATATTCAAGAAAACATCAAGTGTCAATAAATTTGGAATATTTTTGGAACATTTTATAAAATGTGCATCAGTGTTCAACAATATGTAACACTTGACACAAACTGTCAACAATCAAATATTCTTAAATGGTTATATATGTATGTATGTATGCTCAAGTATAACCCCTCTTTCTGTAAACATCAGTAAATACACTCACATACAAATATACTGAAATTTACATGCATTTAATATTTAAATGACTTTATTCTAGGAAAATCTAAGTAAACTTTTATTAATTCTTGTCTTATTCCACCAATGACGTCAAGGTCTCCCAGTGTGAAAAGTGCAGTGCAAAGGTCTTCCAAAAGCCTGCAGTTGCAAGTGTGGTTCTTAAAATATTTTTTGCTAAGAATCACTTTCTGAGTCGATTTAACGATGTCCGTCCGTCTGGCTGGCTGGCTGTCCATGTACAGCTTGTGCGCAGAGTACAGTTCGCAATTTTGAAGATATTTCGATAACGTGATATTTTTTCGGCCCAAGGATGGATGGGATTGAAACTAGTGGAAATCCGTCCATTATTTTTGCCTGGCCCCCATACAAATGGCATCCCGAAATTGGGATTTACTGGTCATAAATCTTTGAATTATGCAAGTATGCAAACAAATTTCACCACAAATGAGTAATAAATGAAGTTAAATCACATTTACAAAATTCCTGAAGATCGTGAAGGCCCACTTCCTAAAATCACTTAAAAGAGAAAAATGTCGGTATTCAAATAATATTGAACACAATATGTTTCGTATATATACATATAATATGGTAGAATTTTATGACGATCGGTCCATAATTAGTCGTAGCTCCCATATAAGGCCCACTTCCGAAAATCACTTAAAAAAACAGAACTCTTTTAAAAATATAGGTATCCAAATAATATTAAACACAAATATGTTTCGCACATATACAAATACCATGGTTGAAGTTTATGACGATCGGTCCATAATTACTCGTAGCTCCCATATAAGGCCCACTTCTTAAAATCACTTAAAAGAGCATAACTCTTTCAAAAATGTTGGTATCCAAATAATATTGAACACAAATATGTTTCGTATATATAGATATAATATGGTACAATTTTATGACGATCGGTCCATAATTAGTCGTAGCTCCCATATAAGGCCCACTTCCGAATAAAATTTAACAAAAAATGAGTTTCTTATGTACAAATAGGATGACACCTAATTTTATAATAGTCAGTTCATAAATAGTCAAAACTCCCATATAAGACCCTCTTCGTAATTCACTTTTACCTCCATAAATCTTTTAAACGTATTTATATCGAGATAAAGTTTAACACACATAATATTTATATTCACGGAAGTCATGGCACTAAATCCCATATAACGCCCATTTCTGATAAACTGTTTTATACATATACTGGGTGTAGGGTATTATATGGTCGGGCTTGACCGACTATACTTTCTTACTTGTTATGTGTGTAAAAGTACTTTGAAGGGTTATTAGTCATAATGTTTCATGCATTGTCTGACATTAGCAAATTTGTTCTTATGCAATTATTTAAGCTGTGTTCACATTATGTGTTTTTGTCATGTGGAATGGCACTTTTCTACCCACATGTGATTTCTGTGAATGTCAAAATTTGAGTTTTACATGCGGTTTATAATTTACATGTTCATATGTTGGTATGTCAAGTACATTTGATATAACCTATCAAAAAGAAATCTTAAAACGGCTGATTGCTGTATGTGTATAAAAATTAAATTAAATAAAATTTTATTTAAAAGTGGAACGAGAAGTTGATAAAATAGATGCGTGCAGCAGTATTATAATTGCAGCATGCACATCATCTGCATCGGCCCCGCTTCTTTATACCCTACACCACCATAGTGGGGAGGGTATATTGGATTTGTGCTGATGTTTATAACGCCCAGAAATATTGGTCCAACACCCACCTTAAAGTATACCGATCGACTCAGAATCACTTTCTGATGAGTAATAAATAAAGCTTAAGCACATCTACAAATTTTGTGAAGATCCGTCTATAATTAGTCGTAGCTCGCATATAAGGCCCACTTAAAAGCGCATAACTCTCTTAAAAATATTGGTATGCAAATAATAATATTTATATATATATAATATGGCAGACGTTTATGATGATCGGTCCATAATTAGTCGTAGCTCCCATATAAGGCCCACTTCCGAAAACCACTTTAACAACCAAAAATTTCTTAAAAATGTTGGTATCCAAATAAAATTCGACACAAATAAGTTTCTTGTATAAAGAAATGATGACACCTAATTTTATAATGGTCGGTCCATAATTAGTCGAAACTCCTATATAAGACCCTCTTCGCAATTCAATCTTAAATCTTTTAAACGTATTTATATCGAAATAAACTTGAACACATATAATATTTATATTCACAGACATCATGACACTAAATTTTTGGATGAACGGTCCACAATAGGTTATATCTCCCATATTACGTACATTTCTGAATGTACGTACATTTCGGGCTTGACCGACTATACTTTCTTACTTGTTTTGTTTTGCTTTTGCAATTTCCCGGCTATATTGACCGCGCAAGGATATGTTATTTTATTTTGGTAATATATTGCGTTACATTTATTACAAATAATAATTGCCAAATAATTTAAATTAACTGCTTTACCTTAACTTCATTAGGGCCAACAGATGAATTGAAAATTTTTAATTTGTCAGCCATATCATTAAGCGCTGCGTACCTGGCATGCTTATTATGTCGGGTTATACAAGCATTCCTTCTCTTGCCACATTTCGATCAACCGCTTCTTTGCACCAGTCAAACTGGAACAACATCAAAATAACTATAAAAATTGCAATAAAAAAATGCATATGTATGCAGATACTTTTGTTAACTCCTTTTCAATTTTTCCCTACATTTTCAATAAGAAATTTGTGTATTTTTTTTTGTATTTTCGTTTTACTATTATGTATAAATTAGATTTATTAAAATTTCAATCAATTTTTGCCGCCACAAAATTTTGGTTATAAAAAACAGGTGATGTCAGATGGTTTGTTACTTGAAAATAGAACTCGTTCTAAATAAAAAATGTCTGTGTATTGCAAACAGAGAAATATCACATGATATTGTTTGGAGGTGTTTAGACTATATGTACAAATTTGACATACGAAAAAGTGACAGTCCACATGACAAATATATATAATGTGAACACAGCTTTGCTTGAATGATGGCATTGTAGTATAAGAGGTTGCCATATAGCTTTGAACGAACTATAGAATAATTTTTATGGAAGCTAAACACAACTAGTTCGCTACTTTGCTTGAAACTACTTCTGCGTAATTGTTCTTCAAGTGGTACTTTTGTTTTGTGATTTTTACTCAAAATTATTTACATCATTCGATGCAAGATTTGTGAAGCAGATAACGAAATTTTGTTCTTTCTTTGATTCTATTATGAAGAGAGTTTTGAAAGTCTTATATTTACCTACGCGCTTATAGCTCACTAAACATTAACTAAGAAACTAAGAATTCTGGCAGTTGAAAATATTGTTTGAATTTTACTTGAAAATAAATACAATTACGTTTTAAATTGAAAATATATATGAAAAAAAAAAATTAAATACATATTTCAAAGTAAAGCATTTGCTTTGATTTCAGGAGAATGCTATTGATATTAAGTGTAATACAACTATAATTCAAATGTTTTACCTGGAGTCAAGGCTTGAATTACACACGCATTCGTATTGAATTTCAGTAAAAGTGTGCGATTCTTGAAGAGATTTACCCCCTTTTATTCAAAAACAGACAGATTTGCATATAAAAATTTGCTTAATAAACGTTTGTTAAATTTAATAATCATTTTTGAATAAGGGGTTAGTTAGTCTTTATACGATTATATAATATTCATCTGGTATGTAGACAACATTTGATTAAATGCTTCATGCAATAAATCTCGTCACTCGAAGTCGATTGGAACTATATCAAAACCATTCGTTTGACAGAGAAAGAGTATTAAGTATCAATTGAATTTTGAATGCAGACAATAATGGTTAAAGGGATATATAAAAACAAAGTCAGCAATCTACATGTTTTCGTGTACTTGCATATCTAATTGTGTAATTTTGTTACATTTAATGAGTCCTTCTGATCATGCAATATGCCAATGCCAAATATGCTTCTAAGCAATATAAATCAATTGTCAAAAACTACCGACTACAAAAAAATGAGCCATGTCCTTTGGAAATTGTTAATTTACCTATTTCTTTCATTATTTCTTACCGTAAATTTGGATAAAACTTCATATAATTGTATTATACTCAGAAACAAAACATATAATATCATAAATATAGTTTCTTATAAATTATTACTAAAAACGTGGAAATTTCAAAAAAACGAAAAACCTTTTAAAAAAAAAAAAGAATTAAGTAAAAAAGTATTTCCGTCCAAACCGGAATATATGTATAACAGTAAAAACAGTTCTCTTTTAAAATTAAAATTTTTTCGAGCTCATCGTGGTTTATGGACTCTCAGTTGAAATACAACAGTGGGAAATGGAACTAAGTAGGTACCTATGTAGATTATAATCGATGACATCAGTATAACATTCTAAGCGAGCGATTTAAGTACTTAAAATGTTATATATGTATGTGTAATCTAATAAATATCGCCAACTAATTATAACTTCGATTACAATATAAGCGGAGTGTTAGTTAGTGGGTTTATGTTAAAAAAATATTATGAATTATATTTAATTTGCCTGAATTTATTGACGTGCCATTAAGCTCGCTTAGAACACCACTTATAACTTAAGTGAAATTGAAATGACACTTAATGACATCGCTGCTTACATTTTAAGCGAGACCGCTATAATTAAGCATCCTATGACACTCTTGTGTAAATGTAAACAGAAATATAAGCGACATCATCAGTACTGATTGCTACTAAATATTACTGATATTAGCGATTAAGTAATGGGTATTTTTACCGCTGGGACTCTAAATAATTCAATAAAATTTATTGGCGTTTTTTATTTAATCACAACATGAAATATTTGTTACAAAATCGCAAACGTCATAAAATTATCGTGGAATTCGTCTTGTAAAATTATTTTTAGGTAAAACAAATCTAAATGCGTAGCGGGGTTGCCGTTGAAAATTTCGAAAAATTGTCATCAAAAGGGTATTTAAAAAAAGTTCAAAAACAGGATATTTTCAAGTAAAATAGGGTCAAGTTTTTTATGAACACAAAAATAACACTTATTTTAATTTAAAAAACAAAAACGAGTTTTAGCAATTAATTAAATACATTAAAACTAAATAAAAGTAATTTACATACTTGAATAAAACAATATTAAATCTAAAAAACATTTCACAATTCATATCAAAAAAAGTAGTAACTTTTACCAAAACTGTTGATAATATTTATCACTTTTTAGGAATACTTAATCTATATTTGGTAATTAGTTCTTCACTTGGAGTCCATTCTTCTAGCTCATATGGAATGGTTGGAAATTACCATTCTCAAGACAAGTTTTATTTCAGCTACTGCAACTTGCTTTCGAAAGCCAGTGTTATTGTTTTTTTTTTTTTTTTTGCCAAAGTGAAGCTATTTTTATTGTATTCGCTTCATGAGCTTGTTTGAAATTGGTCATATGCTTCTCAGTTTTCGAATGACGATCTAAGTGGGTTTTTTTGGCTATTTAGCAACTGTTTACAGGCAATACAGAAATGTTTCTTTGCATTTGGGTCTCAACTTGAGCCACTTGTACTCTCTCTCTCCCGCTCCTTACAATTTTTCCGAATAATACTTTTATTATTTCCTAGTGTTTTAGTGCCACTTGACGATGAATTTATTTCGACGTCGGAAATTTCTTCGTACTCCAACACTTGATTCATATTGCTGGATGAAGCCTGCTGATCATCTATTCTTTTTGGCTTAACCACAAACTTAATGTTAACATATATTTTTGTACATAAGTTAATATAATTAAATATTTGGGAAATGTAATACTTACTTGTCCACTTGCATTTATTTTGTTGAAAATATAAACATATGTGAATCTGAATGGCACGCTAAACTACAAAATTAAATGGAAATCTAATGAAAAAACAAGTAAGAAAGTATAGCCGGTCAAGCCCGACCATATAATACCCTACACCTAGTAAATGTAAATATAAAACAGTTTTTCAAAAATGGGCGTTATAAGGCAGATATCACCTATTTTGGACCAAAATTCAGTGTCATGATTTCTGTGAATATAAATATTATATGTGTTAAACTTTATGTCGATATAAATTTTTTTAAAAGATTTGTGTAAGCTAAAGTGAATTACGAAGAGGGTCTTATATGGGAGTTTCGACTAATTATGGAGTGATCATTACAAAATTAGATGTCATTATTTCTGTATATAAGAAACTTATTTGTGTCGAATTTTATTTGATTACCAAAGTTTTTAAGAAATTTATGCTCTTTAAAGTGGTTTTCGAAAGTGGGCCTTAGATGGGAGCTACGACTAATCGTAATTCATTTTCAAAAACGGTCAAAAAGAAGTAACACTCAGGCAATTAATATGCCGATATATATTATTGCGCTACTTGCTTTGGAAAGGGGATAGTTGAAGAAGTAAAGGTGGTGATAAAATATGCTGGACAACAAAATGTTCCTGGTTTCGTAACTTCAATTAAAGAAATGAACACATTTTTGGGAAGTCTCTTACATGACATGTATTTATCAATATTTTTTTTTTTTTTTTTTTTTTTTTTTTTTTTTTACATTATATTTATTTATTGAATCTTCAGATATTGAAATGACAATAAGTTTTCGAATCTTAATACTAAAAGAAAATAATAAGTCCAGCCAGTGCTAGACAAAATATTATGATACTACAAAAAAATTTACATCCACTGATCCAGTCATCTGTTTTGCGTTTGAGTTAAAGCAAGGGTATCCCTCCTTCTCAACCGAACATGGCCACTAAAGTTAAGGATGTCTCGTGCAAGTGGGTTTGGATGGTGTTCAAGTTTGCTGACATATTTTGAGGCGTATTTTGTAAATTCGTCTTTCACCAAAGGAATGCCTAGATCTTTGTGAATTCGAGAATTTTTAACGTACCATGGAGCTGCAGTAATTATACGTAGAATTTTATTTTGACCTCTTTGAATTTTTTCAATGTTGGGTGCTGAGGCAGTACCCCATAATTGAATTCCATAACACCATATTGGCTTTAGAATTGCATTGTACAACAAAAGTTTACAATCCAACTTTAATGTAGAATTTCTGCCGATTAGCCAATTAAGTTGCACTGCTTTTAATCTCATCTGTGTAAGTTTTGCGTCAATATGAGACTTCCAGGTTAAACGACGATCGAGGTGGATTCCGAGGTATTTGACTTCATTGTGTTGCGGAATAATTTGGTTATTTATTCTGATGGACGAGCAGGTATCTTTTCGCAATGTGAAAGTTATATGAATACATTTCTGTTCATTAACCCTGATTTTCCAAAGCTCAAGCCAATTCTCTAGTTTATAAATATAATTCTGCAAATTCTGTGATGCTATTTGATGGTCCTTATGAACGCTAATAAAGGCTGTATCGTCAGCAAAAGTTGAAGTATGTATATTGGGGTCTGACGGCATATCGGATGCATAAATCAAATATAAAGTAGGACCCAGTATGCTACCCTGGGGTACTCCTGCTTCAATTGGCTGAGCGGGGCTTAAAAAATCGCCTTCTTTGATTGTAAATTTGCGACCATATAAATAACTTTTCATAAGTTTGTGGGTGTTAGCAGGCAGAGCTAATTTTATTTTGTGCATTAAACCTTCATGCCAGACTTTGTCGAACGCTTGGGAAACATCAATGAAAAGCGCGGAACAGTATTTTTTCTCTTCAAACGACCGTCTTATCACATTTACTAATCTGTGTGTTTGTTCGATGGTACTGTGTTTAGCTCTGAACCCGAATTGATGATTTGGAATACATTGAGTGTCGTTCAGAATTGGAATCAACTTAGCCATTAACAATTTTTCAAACAGTTTTGAAATTGTCGGCAGTAGGCTAATTGGCCTATATGACTCTACTTTGGTGAGGTCCTTCCCTGGCTTAGGAATCATGGTAATCATAGATACCTTCCAATCTGCAGGATAGTATTCTAGGCGTAAAATAGCATTGAAGATAAAGAGAATAATTCTTCTAGCTACACGAGGTAACTCCACGAGCATTTTGTTGCTGATTTTATCCATACCTGGAGCTTTTTTAAGGTTCAGAGTACCAATAGCGCTTTGAATATCATTAAAGCTAAGTCTTAGAGGTACAGGAGGTCTAATAACGAGTGGTGGCAATTCAGTTGCATTATTTGAGTTGTTTATAGTAAACACATTTCTCAAATGGTTAACAAATAAAGTCCCTTTCTCTGAATCGTTTCTAGCCCAGTCACCAATCGGATTTCGCAAAGGAGGCTTTCCTCTAACTGGTCTTTTTAAACCTCGCGCCGCCTTCCATAACGAATAGTCAGATTGTGGGAAACTGTCAATTCCCTCCAAGTATGATTTAAGTGAAGCCATTCTTTGGGTTTCTAAGAAAATTCTTAGTATATCTCTGCATTCCCGTAGCCTAGCTTTCAGTAAAGGAGACCTGTGAATTTGCCACTCTCTTCTAACTCTTCTTTTTGCTGTCAGGAGATGTTCGAGTTCAGCGAAATAAGTTCTGTTTGTCCTATTTCTGCATTCAACGTCATATGTGGAAGCGTGATGCACAGCTCTTCGTATGTCCTCAGTAAACTTGCCAATCGACCCATCAATATCCTCGGTAGTTCTCAACACTACATTTTCCGTGCAGTGGGAACTTAAATACTTTTTATACTTTATCCAACTTACTCTGGATTTAGACATGTCCCGAAATGGAGAGCCATACCCTTGAAGGAAACGCATTGAAATAATAGAAGGAGAGTGATCTGAAGACAAGTCTAATGAAGGCTCCACTTGTATCGATTCTACAGGGATATTTTTCACTACTCCGAAGTCAATAATAACGGGAATCTTCCGTCGGTCCGTCGGCCAGTAGGTGGGATGCCCGCTTGAGAGTACATCTAAGCCCATTTTGACAATGGTGTTGAAGAGTTCACGACCCTTCGGGGTCACTAGACGTGAACCCCAAAATGTGTGTTTGGCGTTAAAGTCACCAGCAACCAAAAATCTAGCTCCAAGGGAATTGAAGAAGCTGTAGTATTGATGTTCTTTTATTGAAAATCGAGGCGGCGAATAAATTGATGATAAAACAAAGTTGTATTGACAGAATTCAATACAAATGTTTGTTGCTTGTAGGTAATCCTCACATATGTTGTTCATTAAATAATGTTTTATTCTGTTCTTTATAAGAATTGCCGAACCTCCACATGCTCTTCCGCGGGGATGTTTAGTATCATACAACACGTATCCATTAATTTTGAAGTACCCTGTCGCCGTCAAGTGAGTTTCAGCAATCATCATGACATCAATCTGCTTATCCATCAGGAAGTGTTCCAGTTCGTTTTTATGTTGGCGGAGGCCGTTCGCGTTCCAAAAACAAATTTTTAAATAAATCATTTCTTTAAAATGGCTTGCAAGATAGTGGATTGCATTTTCAGCATTTCCTGCATCATGGATGTCATGGTGGTCGTAAAAGTGTTCATAGTTTGGACAAGTGTCTGCAAAGTAATCTCTAGAGTGTTAATATTAGGCTCGTAATATTGAGATTTAGGTTCCTGCTCCAAACCTGGCATATTAGATTTAACCACGTTAGCGTAAGAAACTTGTCTAGAACTAGGCGCGTTTTCATGACTAGTGGGCCGTAACAATTGAGGAAAATTGTTACTCGATGCAAAATTAGGCTGTTGTGGATGAACAGGTAATACTGACGTCTTGTTGGTCCTTATGCCTTTCAAATGAGTGTAAACTGGACAACCTCTATAATTTGCGGTATGATTACCTCCGCAGTTACTGCATTTTTTGATTTTTGAGTCGATTTTCGACTTATCACATTGAGCAGTTGTATGTAGTTCCCCACACGCAACACAAACTGACGGCAATTTACAATATGCTTTAGTGTGACCAAATTCTTGACAATTAAGACACTGGACGGGTCCCTGACGCTTATGCGGTTCTTCCACGGTGATTCTACGATGCAGAAGGTAAATCAGATTGTAGATGGGATGGGACTCGTTTTTCTTTAAGACTATATCTCCGGGTTCCAATTCCACCCAGAACATAGGCTGAGGAATCTTTTCACGGTTTCTAATATTCGTTATGTTCTTAATTTTGAAGCCATTTTCCATTAAACTAGTCTTTATCTCGGCAGGATCAACATCTGGGTCTATACCCTTTAGAACGACTTGGAGTCCTTTTGCGCTTTTCAGCTGGTAGGTATAGAAATCCCTACTCTCCCTCTCCAACTGGTTGGACAATTTTCGAAAGTCATCTTCCTTTTTCACTTGAATTTTGGTTTCGCTGATATTTCCATGTTTAATTGAGGTTACGCTAAACATATTTTCACCTATTACCGAAACAATTCCTTGTACCAATTTACTGGAAGTGGGCTCTCTCAGATAAATTGGTGGGGGCTTAAACGTTTTTTTAGGAAGTTCTGGATCATCCGTCTGGAGGAGAGCAAACCTGTTTTGATCATTTGGATTGTCAATACTCACGGTCTTGGGAGCTTTTGAATTTGATGACGTTTGAGCAGATGTCGGGCTCCTCTGTCGCTTAAGAACTGTGACGTATTTATCCATACCTACTTGTTTTCTAGGTTTGACTGCACTATTTGATGTAGAAGATATTGATGTTTTATCATCTGATGAAATCACTATATTGGGCGAACAGGAACGGCGCCGTTCTACGGCTCTTGTAGTGAGAAGATTCTCCACAGATTTTTTTAAGGATTCTTCCTCAGAGATCCATAAAGATTTTCTAGTCGAGCTAAGCTCTTTCTCAGAATTACATCTGAGAGGAACACTCATACAGTTTTTATGCGATTTTTAATGTTTTTTATTATTTTTTTTTTTAATGTTTTTTATTTTTTAATGTTTTTTATTTTTTTATTTTTTTTTTTACCGTAGGTATTTTTACCTATTACGAATTATTTTTTAACTTTTTGTTTTATTTCGACCTATTACACTTTTTCACCTATTACGATTTTTTCACCGAAAATTCAGCCGCACTAAAAATAACACGTCCGAACAGTTCAACAACACTATGTGTATAAATATAATAAAGTTGTGTTTTTTTTTGAATTCCTACAAAAAAAACGCTACAAAAAACTCATTTTTATTTTAAAAATAAAATTCATATTTTATGTGTTTTAGATCCCTTGAATGCCAATGGCATAAAATCGTACCTGTGAACCAAACGTATGGTCCTATCCATGTGATATTTTTGTTTATGATAGAGGACATCTAAGGCTATAAGGCACTAAGATGGTTTTCGGAAAGTCAATTCCTCAAATCTTCCAGAGCCATTGACGTTCAAAGTTTTTAATTTTGTAAAATTGCTGATTTTTGACCCGCTCATTTCCCACCAATACATGACCCTATGTGACCCTAGTTCCATCCTTCCTCTATCTGTCAGTGAAAACAGATTTGTGATACCTCGCACCGAACTCTAGCTAGAATTTAAAAAAAAACAGCTCTATTTTTGGGTATTTTTCTACCCATCCGGCGTTAATGGGTTAATAGATATTTGCTATAAATATCGTTCTAAAATCAAAATCATTCAGTGTGCAACGTGTCGAATGATAGTCAATAAATCCATACTGCGGCACGTATACGACATGTAGTACAACATTTAAAACAAAAAGTGTATAATGAATCTACTCATTCATAAAATAATGCACACATTGTCACATAAACATGGCAAAAGCACTAAACAGACACGTTTTTAGGAGGGTGGGTTGGAATATTAAAGCACGAGTTTTCTATCTTCAGAAAATTTGCAAGCTTTAAAAATACTTACGGCACGCGTATTGTAGAGATTTGAAATGGGCACATTATGATTCCTGTAACATCATATACTTTAAAAACGACTCAGAAATCATTAATTATGATGCAGTTATTTATATAATTGTTACTTTTACGATTCACGTAAACATAAATATGTTTGTGGCAATCATTTTTATGATGAAAAATTATAGTATGTACCATATTATGTTGTTCTCAGACTAAGGGTATTATTAGCATCATATTATCATAATAGTAATTTTTATTCTGAAACCAATATCAGAATTTTCTAGGATTAGAATAGAGATTAAACTTGTATTTATTAACACAGCCAAAATGTGTCAAAAAGTATCGAAACGAATTCATTATATTTTTTGGGTCAATGTGCCAAAGAAATGGTACTTGCTGTCAATTAATGTTATCAATAAATTGAAAAATATAAAACAAATATCTTGAAATTAAAAAATTTTTAATAAATCAATAAAGCTTTAAGCATAAAATAAATACATAGAAGGGATGGTAATAGAAATGACAACCAACAAATTAAATAGAATTACATTCGTTTTACACATATGAGTGGTACAATTATAGAATATATGGGCAAAAATTTACGGCACTTAGAATTTTTCTTTTGTCTGCCATCAATGTCGATTTGCGTGTATATAAACCGATATTTGAGCATGTGATATCTGTTGGCGTTAATCATTTTTACTGCGGTTTTAAGTTAAAAATTAAAAAAAAAATATATAAAAATTACAGTTTTTGAGGTTAGAAACATTTTTTTTCCTCTATAAAATTTTAAATCTTTAAAATGTTTTCGTGCGTTGTCAATTTTAGTATCAAACTCAGTAAAGTCTTCTATTCGATGTACGTTTCAGCGCAATTGATACAGCGCTTTAGTTGTCACAAAGCGAAATGTGTTTGGGATAAACTGCCGCTGCACGCGCCCAGGTTGAAAAAAATTATTTTCTTTTTGCACTTTATCAGTTTAGTCCGTCGTGAAGAATCTATTTAGATAGCTAAACATGTTTCCATGCCATGTTTTGCTATAAAAAAAGCTTTAAAAAAAATGTTTTTTTTTGCAAAATTTTTCAAAAGTTCATAAAATTTTTGCGTTTAAAAATTTTAGAGTGCATTTTCGGCTCGAAAGTACCCTTTATGAAGTTACTCAAATCACGCAATACACTACCCAACTTAAAAGACAATTTAGATTGTCAGATGTAAAAAAGATACATTTTTACAAAATTTACGCTAATTTCTAAGTTTGTGATCTCCGTGATTCGTTATTGGTGCGCTGACACCAACTTAATATACCTCAAACTTTATAAAATTACGCAGTTTTTTTTAATCTGAGCTTAAAACTCAAAAATTGCAAAAAACAATCAACTATTCAAACATATTTATCGATCACATTGCAAATAAAAAATAATTTCTCATCCTTATCTGTCAGTCGTAATTAAGAATTATTAAATAAAACAAAAACTTTTAATTTATTTTAAATTTTTGGTACTAATATTTTATTTTAATTATATTATTTATAATATGTTTGTTTTTAGTTTATTTAATTTTTAATTAGTTATATAAAACTTGATCCTTTTCGTGGATCATAAAATAATACTCGACTGTTTTGTACTGCACCTTTTGATTACAGAATTCGAACTGACTGCTGGTCATTAATGTTAATATCTTATATTAAAAAATAATGATAAGCAACAGAAAAGAAAAGCGATCATGACCGTGCATGCATAGTTCAAAGTAACAGTATAAAACTGGGCATGCAGAATCATGATGCATTTGCATATTCACATCTATACATACACGTGCATATGTAAGTATTACTTTAAAATATTAATGTAAGTATGTATATATGTATGTATGTACGTAATCAATCGATCACTTATCTTACATATACTTTGTATGTACATAGTATGTAAGTATGTAAAAGAAGCTTCGAGTACTTTCGTTTACTCTTAGTAACATTGTAGCGAAATTGGGAATGCAGAATCTTGTTACTTTTTCTTCTATACAACTTGTGTGTATGAAAGCTAGAAACAAGATTGTGCATGCTTGACTTTGCCTAGTAACAAAACAAATGAATATATGTACATATATATATTACTCACAATTTATTAATAAAGATCAATTATTATTCACCAATGCAAGTATGCATGTGTGTATGTACATATGTATCTGCATAATGAAATGCAGTATTGATGTCTTATTATCTATTCACTTTATACACCTGGGCACCCACTAGTTTTTTTTACTGTAGTTGATAGTAGTGTAGGGTAAAAATTGCAATGCCCTACGTGGCATAGAAGGCAGTGCTAATGGCTTATAAACGGTTAAGACACGTTATATGTATGTACACTTACATAATATTTGTATATTATACAAATATTTGTTTTTATTTGCAAAAATAATAACTAGAGTTTGTCTGTTTTGTGTTGTTTAAAAAGAAAAAATATTTAAAATAATTCATAAATAATTGCGATTTACGTCAAACAAACTATAGTTTTATAACTAATCATAATGTTCAATATATGTATAACCATTACATATGTATATGTTTTCCATTAAAAATACTGTTGTAGTTTTCAAGTTGATCATCATAATATGATGAGAAATTTCTATAAAAGATTTTTTATCAAGCTTGCCAGAAAACCTTGTAACTATATAACTATAATATAATTACTTTGGTTCATATTATTATTAGTTTGGATTATAATATCATATTGGGTTATAATATGATGTTATAATATCAAACTATGATTAATAAGATAATATTATGATGAAATATTACTATGAAAACTGATCATAATATGATATTTTATGATACAAATATTTATTATAATATGTTTTGACTTCAGTAATAAAATAAATATGTTGCCCTTAGATTATGTTTACGACAACCATAATTATTCTACAAAGTATACGGAGGTATCACGAGACGGAATATAATCACATTTTATATTTATCTCTTTCTTGGGCTTTGGATTTTGGTTTTTTTAAAACGTCTAAATTGTCTTATCTGTATACTCTGTGATTATTCTCGGAAGTGGAAGTCCATGGCCAATTATGGTCTAATTTTGGCAAAATCCAATATTATAACAATATTCTAATACTTATTCTGATCTGTGTAAAATTTCGGTTCGATATGGATGTTTTTATATGTGTGAAACGTTCAGCATGAAATTATTGAATAATATTGAATATTGAATAACTTGTGTTGAATTTCAACTTATTAGTGAGTTTATAAGATATTTATGCGCATTTAGGTGATCAACGCTCAAATATGGACTTTTCATCAAATTTGGTACGACGTTTTAAATGTATGTATATGTATGTGTATGTATATAATCTATATGTCCTAGGTTCGTAAAAAAACCCAGAATATACCCACCATATACTATTTGGTTCTACGACCAGTATTTTGATTTATTACAAGCGGAATGACCAACTTCATATACCATTTTTTTGGTAGTGGGTATAATAATGATTTTTATAACCTACACCACCATATAAAAATATAATTAATTTGTGCTGATATTTGTAACGGCCAAAAATATTAATCCAACACGCACCTTAAAGTATTCCGATCGACTCAGAATCACTTTCTGATTGAACGATGTCCTCCCGTCTGGCTGGCTGTAAACTTTGTGCGCAGAGTACAGGTCATAATTTTGAAGATATTCCATAAAATTTGGTAGAAGATGGTTGATATTCGGTCCGTTATTTCACCTACCCCCATACATATTTCCTCCCGAAATAGGAATTTTTCGGTCATAAATGTTTGATTTCTACACGTATCCAAACAAATTTCGCTATAAATAAGTTTTATATGAAGCGTTGTCCACTTTGAAATTTCAAAACGCACCAAAATGGAGAAAAAACGCGTCATTTGAAAAAAAACGCACCAAGTTTAGATTTTCTTTTTTATTTAAAATGTTTATTGAATTAATTTCACATAAGAAGTAACCTGGCATTTACACATGCAAGTGCAAGTTCGAAAAACTCAATACACTCACATTTTTTCACTTGCAGAGCTACTCGAGTTTTTGGAATAAGTTTTCGTATATAATACGTACACAGCACTCGCATGCAAGTACTTGTATGTGTAAAGGCAGGGTAACACATGCAAGTAATTACTTGCAAGTAGAGTCAACATATATCTACGAAAAATACCGAAAACCAACAATATTTATTTGAGTGGCTACACTAGCAAGTGCAAGTTCATTTTTGAAATATCGTCAGCAAAGAAACTTCAAACAAAATTTTTTATAAAATTCTGTTAATTTTCAAGCTCATATGGATCCAGTATTGCCGTATTGTCAAAAGAAAAAAATACGGAAAAAAATTTTGTAATTTACAATTTTTTTTTTAATAAATGCATGAAATTAATATTTAAAAATACTATTAAAATGTGTAATAAATTTGTTCTTTTTTCTTAATAATTTTTTGTAAAACCCCGAAAATTTGTTATAAAAATAAATTTTATTTTAACACTGGTAGCACTGTTTATTTAATTGTCATTCTACTTACGGCAAGTGCTTACAACCAAATTCTCTCGCAAGTTGAGCTGTAAGAGCGAAAAATATGATTGTGTTAGTAAAAAACTGTAAGTGTATTGAGATTTTCGAACTTGCACTTGCATGTGGCAACGGGGGGTAAATAAACTAAAAAAAGTTGTTTGTATTCCTTTTAATTATTTTTTTTTTTCATTTTTTTAAACTTTTTAAAAAGAGATCAACGATTAATAGTAAAAGTAATAATATTACAAACTTTTTTTTAATTAACGAGTTAATAAAGATAACAAGCATTTAACCACTCAAAATTTAACTAACAATATGCTATTCGGAACTAATTGGTAACAAAGGGCTAATTTCAGTACATATTTGGTACTTTTTATATATTTTTGTTTTCTATTTTAAATATGTGTACTTCTAGTATTTCATTGACTCTATTCAATAAAATTTGTTAGGACTTAGGACTAACCCTGTTTATTCGTCTACAGTTCAGTAGACCAATCAGGCTACACAGGAATTTTTATTTTCATGTTTAAAATGTCAATTTTATTTTCAAAGAAAGATTTCATGCTATTCACCTTTAGCAATAACCTTCATGTGACGAATTTGATAGTATGTATACATTTATCATACATTCGTATTTAAAATAAATTTAATGAGCTCCTTTTTCATCGTATAGATTTCATGATAATAAATTATTAAAAAACTGAAATTAAAAATTAGTAAAAATAAAGATTTCATTACATTTAAAAAAAAAGCGCACCGCACACCAACTAAGGAAATTATCGCACTAAAAATTTAAAAAAGCACCAAAAATGATGCGAAACACACCAAGTTAACAACGCTGATAATCATATCTACCCACTTCCGAAAATCACTATAACGTGTATAACTTCCTAAAAATGTTAGTATCCAAATAATATTCAACAAAAATATGTTTCATATATACACAAATCATTCGTTAAAATTGTATGATGATCGGTCATAGCCCCCACAGCGCACTTATGAAAATAACTTTAACGACCATAAATCTTTAAAAAATGTTGGCATCAAAATAAAATACAACAGGAATTTGCTCGTAACTGTCATAATAGACGGACGTTTAGCAGAGATAAATACATTTATTCAATATAGCGAAGAGCATTTATTTATTTTTTTTTTATTTTGTTTAACACACAAATTAAACAAACAATAGAAGAGACTCCGAACAACAAAAAAAAAAAAAAAAACAATATCTTAGGAGTGAACCAACAGAAAACATTGCCAAACACAAAGTATATACTTCATCAAAATAAAATTGTGACAAAAAAATCATAAAATAAAAAGCGACATGAACAATGTTACAATGTCTAAACAACAAATAAATAGCAACCTTGATAATGATAAAGAATGTAACGTTGACTACTTTAACAAGTTAGAGTGCTGTGCCAAATCTTAAATACCCTCCACCTAAATATAATAAGATATAGGACTAGAATATCCTTATTCAGTGTTTTTTAATACTAATAGCTTAGCTTTTTATTTATTGTCTGAATGACAATTTTACGAACAGCATGATTCATTTCAAATGTTAGAAATGCATTTTATCTAATTTTGACCATTTATAATTGATGTTTTTGCCAATTCTCACCATAATTTATAGAGTTTCTCTGATTTTCATAACAATCTTCAGTGGAATTTAACAATTTATAAAATTAAAATAAACATTTGTCCATATTCACCACAAGTTAAGAAATAGAGTAAAAAAAAGGATAAGATGTAAGATGAGGCTTTTTTGTTTGAATTTGATCTCAGTAACATTATTTACAAACGATTTATGGATAGCATAGCAGAAACGGGCCAATTATGGACTAATAGATTTTAAATCCAGTATCCAGTAATTGAAATTCATCTCAATAACGTTTTTTACAAGAGTTGTATGATTGGTTGTTATACTCGCAAGTGGACTTAATTTTTGAGCTATTGCCAAATATGGACTGACAGCTACAAAATTCAGTATCATAATTTCCATATAATCCATATATGTATGATTTCTGGATGAAAAGTTCTGATCTGTATAAAAGTTGATTCGATATCGAAATTTATTAGACATTTTTGTGGGTTAAATTGTTTTTCGGAAATGGTCCTTATATGACAGCTATGGCAAATCTTGGGTCATATTTCAACATAATAACGGTATATTTCAGATACTTATTAGTATTAAAGTGAATTTCGGAAGTGGACCTTATATGGGTTTTGTAGAATGATTTTTGAAAAGTGGTTTTTTAATTTTATAACTTACTAGCTGACCCGGTCCGCGTTGCTGGCTCTAAGCAAACATTAGTGTTGTTTTACCACACGATTTAAATTGAGCTTTTAATAAAATTTACGGTCTTTAAATAAATATCCATGGAATACATCTCATAAAGTTTTTTTACACAATAACTTACATATGGTATAGATATGGGCTCAATCAAAAAAGAAACGCATGTATTTAAGGCAAATTGGAAATTATATTTATATATTACTTCATTTTAAGGCCAGCGGATAGACAATGTTTTTTTGTTTTTTTATTTGTTGTAAAAATGTTTTGGAGTGTCAACTCGGGAGCAAGCATCCCAGCCGCTGCCACTCAAAAACAACATCAGTTTCTGATAATTATTAGTTTTTCTATCCTATCATAACTAATATTTATTACAGCGCCCTCCTTCGGTGGTATAGCATTTAACGCCACCGAAGTAAAAAAATTAAAATAATGGCTATAAATCAAGCTTTGATCAACGCGCCTACTCACCACCAGAGGCGCTGCAATACTGTAATATTTACAAACATATCTCGCAGTTACAGTGTTGTCATATGAAAAGCTTTTCTCTAATTTCACCACCTATTCTTCTCTTACCCATCCCTTTCCAAAGAAAGTGGTTCCAATGAGTTCAAAGATTCAGTGGGATAATTGACGGCTTGTTCTTCATCCATCGATTTGTATTTGATTAATTTGCCAGGCAGTTTCAATTGAATTTGCTCATTGAGCTTGTTGGCATCATCATTTTTTGTTGCCAAAATTGCACGTTCTCACAGCCAATCCGAATTTGTGTAGAAGATTGTTAGACTTGTAAGTATCTTGTCGACAACGGCTTGAATATGTACCGTTATTTTGTATCAACGTTTGAAAAAAAAAACTCAAAAATGTCCACAAAATATAGGTATGTATCTTAAATGCAAGAGTACACAAAGTTGTTTATCATCGATTGATAATATTATTTTTAAGTTATTGTACAATGTTGCACCTTAGTAAGCGCGGAATATCTTGTGTCATCGAATAATTTAAATATTTTGTAAATAAACCGAAAACTCGGATTTTTGAATCCAGGATTTCGAAATCTCGTTTTCAAAACATGATGCAATACGAAAATTGGATTTTGCCACGCACCTCCGCCCGCAGACTGAAAATCAAAATTCAAACAGAGTGTCACTCGCCTGAATATTCTGAAGATTCCCTGAAAATTTCATCAAAATCGGCCTAGCCGTTTTGGAGTCCATACGTTACACATCCTTTTTTATATATATAGATTATAAATTATTGTAAGCAGAGTTTTTTATTGAAGTGAAAAATATTTGATTGAAAAAATTATTACAATATACCAAAAATTATTTGATTATAATAACAAACACAAAATTTGTTTAAACAAGTACATACTATTATTAAAAACATAACTTCAACACTTCCCCTTGTTTTTAAATAATTATTTATGCCCTTATTCACAAAAAATTAAAGTCGACTACAAATGTACTTTAAGAAAATTTTGTATGAAAATTTTGTCTAAAAGCCCACTTCAAACCTACTGTATTTTTTATGAATATGTAATGATCGGTTTTCTTACAAATTTGTATTTTGTTTTTCTTTAATTTCAAACAATTGCATAAATAGTATATACTGTTTGGTATATGCACATAATGTCGGTTGGGTCAAATATTTTAGTTACATGTTGTAATAATAATAGCTTAGCAACATTTCAATGTCAACATGTTTCCAATAAAGCTTTGGTATAAACGATGTTTACGAACATTATACATTGCAATAGTAACATAATTCATGACAATTGTTTATGAAAGTAAATGCAATTCAAATTAAAATGAAACAAAAATTAAGAAAGCTTTTATTTAATCTATTATTAAAGAATAATTTCATAATAATCGCAACTTTTATATGACGTAAGGTTAATATTGCTAATAAGTTTAAAAAATTTTAGGTCATTGCCAAACTCAATGAACAACACATGCTCTGTGCATTATCATTATCGTTTACTTAACAAACCTTTTAGACGTGTTTGCTTTACACACTTATATGTACGAAGTTTCATTATACCTGAAATTTCTAGACTCTGCCATTTTAAATTTTATTCTTCGCCTAGAAGTTTCTCGGAACATCCAACTCGAAAAAAGTTTCTTAAAATCTGTGTAAGTGCATAAAATTAAATACACGTTGTGGATACAATTATAAGATTTATATTGATTTAGTCCCACTAAATTTGAGTACGCAACAACAAGGTTTTCATCAATTTGTATCAACTTAATTTGTGTCCAATTATCAATTATTAAGACCTAAAAATTTCCACCTAAAAAAATCAATTTAATTTTTTTATTAAAAGCATACTTGCATAGATTTCATTTTAATAACCAAGAAAAATTAATCTATAATAACTCTAAAATAATTATTTTTAAATTGAGATTTCCTTTCTACTAAACTAAGAATGCCAACTAGGTAATGTAGGGGAGCTACATTAGACTACTCATTACCTAGTGCAGTACTTTATTCATATCTTTTTTTTTCTGCTCATCTCAACAAAGCCAACACAAAAACAAAAAAAATGTTTAAAGCTTAAACAACTGATCATTAAGCACAATTTCTTGTTTCTTAATTGTCATTAAACCAGATTAAGTTTGCAACATAAACAAAAATATATTTCTACTCTGATAATAATTTTTATTGCTAGTACATATGAATTACATTATTTGAATATAAGAGTTATATTTTTCTATCGTTTTAATTAAGTTGCACTAATTTTATTGTTAAGTGTGAGCATTAGTTAAGTCAACCTTTTTCAGAGGCATACATCCAACCTAAATCTCAACATGTTCAACGATCTCTAGAAGGCCTTCCAGATCATCGCAAATTTACATGTTTGGTGAGTCAGAAATTTATACATTCCTCTACTATTGTTTATAATAAAAATATAGTTAAGTACGTATGTACATATGTTTGTAAGGCAATAATGAGTAAGAGCATAAAATTTTTTTAACAGAATCTTCAATGTTTCTGCGATTCAATTGTTCTTGATAAGCAACATTGTTTAATAATTATCTCATTTAAGAAAGCTGTATTCTGTTTACCATTCTTGCGTTACGACATACTTACATACTTAAATTGTAAATATTTGTTTTGTTTTTATTTTCTCATTTATATATGACTATAAACGGGCTTTTGTGTTCTTTGGTTTTTATTTTTGTAGTCATACTGGACCATTTAGTATTGTAGTTTATAAACATTTTAGTAAAAAAAATAGGGAGTCTACAACAAAAAAACTTCTGTATACAAACAGGATTTTGCACAAGAAAGGACCGAACCCCCCTGCCCGATTGTTAGCTAGCTACTCCATGGCTCCCGCAGTCCTAATCTTAGCAATCTCTTAGAGTGAGGACTTTATTTTCTTTCAACTCAATATTTAAAGTTTTTTTTTTGTGTACATTACAAATACGGCAGTTAATGTTTAAACGATCCCATAAAAATTTCAATCGAATTTTCGATAACGGCTTTGTTAACATATCGGCTGCTTGCTCTTCTGTTGACACTTGCTGTACCGATAAATAACCATCAGTAATCATCTCTCGAATAAATAGATTTAATAGATATGTGTTTCGTACGCTTATGAAACTCAGGGTTTTGTACCAAACGAATTGCTGCAGTATTGTCGATTTGAATACAAGGTATTTGATGAAAATTTATTACTTCTTTAAAAAGCCTTAACAACCAAACTAGTTCCTTTGCAGCTTCGTTAGCAGCAACTATTTCAGCTTCGGTAGTAGATGTTGATACCATTGCCTGCCTCTGACTTAATCATGATATGGCAGCACATGCATACGCCACCACAAAACCAGATGTTGACCGACCAGTAGTAATACATCCGACAAAATCAGCATCACTGAAACATTCTAGTGACTTAGGTCCTTTCTATACCCTTCACCTTAATGAGAAGGGTATATATAAGTTTGTCATTCCGTTTGTAATTTCCACAATAAAATTTTCCGACCCTATATATATTCTGGATCCTTATAGATAGCGGAGTCTATTAGGCCATACCCGTCTGTCTGTCTGCTGAAATCAGTTTTTTGAAGACCCCAGAAATCTTCGGGATCCATCTCTTCAATAATACTGTCAGACATACATTCGAGATGTTTGCTATTTAAAATCAGCAAAATCGGTTTAGGCCAACCAGAGTTATGGTCCACTATGTAAGACAACCTCCATAAAAATTTGATATTTTTTGTCCATTTTATTGCAATATTTTGAAATATATTGTAGAAAATACCATGAAATTTTGTACATGTTTTTATGATAAAAGAAGAAAAAGAGCGGAAAATAGTAAGAATCGGTCCATGATTTCTCATAGCCCCCATACAAAAATCTTCCCGAAATATTGCTCAATTATACATCATTACACATAGTGTTGTTGAACTGTTCGGACGTGTTATTTTTAGTGCGGCTGAATTTTCGGTGAAAAAATCGTAATAGGTGAAAAAGTGTAATAGGTCGAAATAAAACAAAAAGTTAAAAAATAATTCGTAATAGGTAAAAATACCTACGGTAAAAAAAAAAAAAAATAAAAAAACATTAAAAAATAAAAAACATTAAAAAAAAAAATAATAAAAAACATTAAAAATCGCATAAAAACTGTATGAGTGTTCCTCTCAGATGTAATTCTGAGAAAGAGCTTAGCTCGACTAGAAAATCTTTATGGATCTCTGAGGAAGAATCCTTAAAAAAATCTGTGGAGAATCTTCTCACTACAAGAGCCGTAGAACGGCGCCGTTCCTGTTCGCCCAATATAGTGATTTCATCAGATGATAAAACATCAATATCTTCTACATCAAATAGTGCAGTTAAACCTAGAAAACAAGTAGGTATGGATAAATACGTCACAGTTCTTAAGCGACAGAGGAGCCCGACATCTGCTCAAACGTCATCAAATTCAAAAGCTCCCAAGACCGTGAGTATTGACAATCCAAATGATCAAAACAGGTTTGCTCTCCTCCAGACGGATGATCCAGAACTTCCTAAAAAAACGTTTAAGCCCCCACCAATTTATCTGAGAGAGCCCACTTCCAGTAAATTGGTACAAGGAATTGTTTCGGTAATAGGTGAAAATATGTTTAGCGTAACCTCAATTAAACATGGAAATATCAGCGAAACCAAAATTCAAGTGAAAAAGGAAGATGACTTTCGAAAATTGTCCAACCAGTTGGAGAGGGAGAGTAGGGATTTCTATACCTACCAGCTGAAAAGCGCAAAAGGACTCCAAGTCGTTCTAAAGGGTATAGACCCAGATGTTGATCCTGCCGAGATAAAGACTAGTTTAATGGAAAATGGCTTCAAAATTAAGAACATAACGAATATTAGAAACCGTGAAAAGATTCCTCAGCCTATGTTCAGGGTGGAATTGGAACCCGGAGATATAGTCTTAAAGAAAAACGAGTCCCATCCCATCTACAATCTGATTTACCTTCTGCATCGTAGAATCACCGTGGAAGAACCGCATAAGCGTCAGGGACCCGTCCAGTGTCTTAATTGTCAAGAATTTGGTCACACTAAAGCATATTGTAAATTGCCGTCAGTTTGTGTTGCGTGTGGGGAACTACATACAACTGCTCAATGTGATAAGTCGAAAACCGACTCAAAAATCAAAAAATGCAGTAACTGCGGAGGTAATCATACCGCAAATTATAGAGGTTGTCCAGTTTACACCCATTTGAAAGGCATAAGGACCAACAAGACGTCAGTATTACCTGTTCATCCACAACAGCCTAATTTTGCATCGAGTAACAATTTTCCTCAATTGTTACGGCCCACTAGTCATGAAAACGCGCCTAGTTCTAGACAAGTTTCTTACGCTAACGTGGTTAAATCTAATATGCCAGGTTTGGAGCAGGAACCTAAATCTCAATATTACGAGCCTAATATTAACACTCTAGAGACTACTTTGCAGACACTTGTCCAAACTATGAACACTTTTACGACCACTATGACATCCATGATGCAGGAAATGCTGAAAATGCAATCCACTATCTTACAAGCAATTTTAAAGAAATGATTTGTTTAAAAATTTGTTTTTGGAACGCGAACGGCCTCCGCCAACATAAAAACGAACTGGAACACTTCCTGATGGATAAGCAGATTGATGTCATGATGATTGCTGAAACTCACTTGACGGCGACAGGGTACTTCAAAATTAATGGATACGTGTTGTATGATACTAAAGATCCCCGCGGAAGAGCATGTGGAGGTTCGGCAATTCTTATAAAGAACAGAATAAAACATTATTTAATGAACAACATATGTGAGGATTACCTACAAGCAACAAACATTTGTATTGAATTCTGTCAATACAACTTTGTTTTATCATCAATTTATTCGCCGCCTCGATTTTCAATAAAAGAACATCAATACTACAGCTTCTTCAATTCCCTTGGAGCTAGATTTTTGGTTGCTGGTGACTTTAACGCCAAACACACATTTTGGGGTTCACGTCTAGTGACCCCGAAGGGTCGTGAACTCTTCAACACCATTGCCAAAATGGGCTTAGATGTACTCTCAAGCGGGCATCCCACCTACTGGCCGACGGACCGACGGAAGATTCCCGATATTATTGACTTCGGAGTAGTGAAAAATATCCCTGTAGAATCGATACAAGTGGAGCCTTCATTAGACTTGTCTTCAGATCACTCTCCTTCTATTATTTCAATGCGTTTCCTTCAAGGGTATGGCTCTCCATTTCGGGACATGTCTAAATCCAGAGTAAGTTGGATAAAGTATAAAAAGTATTTAAGTTCCCACTGCACGGAAAATGTAGTGTTGAGAACTACCGAGGATATTGATGGGTCGATTGGCAAGTTTACTGAGGACATACGAAGAGCTGTGCATCACGCTTCCACATATGACGTTGAATGCAGAAATAGGACAAACAGAACTTATTTCGCTGAACTCGAACATCTCCTGACAGAAAAAAGAAGAGTTAGAAGAGAGTGGCAAATTCACAGGTCTCCTCAACTGAAAGCTAGGCTACGGGAATGCAGAGATATACTAAGAAATTTCTTAGAAACCCAAAGAATGGCTTCACTTAAATCATACTTGGAGGGAATTGACAGTTCCCCACAATCTGACTATTCGTTATGGAAGGCGGCACGAGGTTTAAAAAGACCAGTTAGAGGAAAGCCTCCTTTGCGAAATCCGATTGGTGACTGGGCTAGAAACGATTCCGAGAAGGGGACTTTATTTGTTAACCATTTGAGAAATGTGTTTACTATAAACAACTCAAATAATGCAACTGAATTGCCACCACTCGTTATTAGACCTCCTGTACCTCTAAGACTTAGCTTTAATGATATTCAAAGCGCTATTGGTACTCTGAACCTTAAAAAAGCTCCAGGTATGGATAAAATCAGCAACAAAATGCTCGTGGAGTTACCTCGTGTAGCTAGAAGAATTATTCTCTTTATCTTCAATGCTATTTTACGCCTAGAATACTATCCTGCAGATTGGAAGGTATCTATGATTACCATGATTCCTAAGCCAGGGAAGGACCTCACCAAAGTAGAGTCATATAGGCCAATTAGCCTACTGCCGACAATTTCAAAACTGTTTGAAAAATTGTTAATGGCTAAGTTGATTCCAATTCTGAACGACACTCAATGTATTCCAAATCATCAATTCGGGTTCAGAGCTAAACATAGTACCATCGAACAAACACACAGATTAGTAAATGTGATAAGACGGTCGTTGAAGAGAAAAAATACTGTTCCGCGCTTTTCATTGATGTTTCCCAAGCGTTCGACAAAGTCTGGCATGAAGGTTTAATGCACAAAATAAAATTAGCTCTGCCTGCTAACACCCACAAACTTATGAAAAGTTATTTATATGGTCGCAAATTTACAATCAAAGAAGGCGATTTTTTAAGCCCCGCTCAGCCAATTGAAGCAGGAGTACCCCAGGGTAGCATACTGGGTCCTACTTTATATTTGATTTATGCATCCGATATGCCGTCAGACCCCAATATACATACTTCAACTTTTGCTGACGATACAGCCTTTATTAGCGTTCATAAGGACCATCAAATAGCATCACAGAATTTGCAGAATTATATTTATAAACTAGAGAATTGGCTTGAGCTTTGGAAAATCAGGGTTAATGAACAGAAATGTATTCATATAACTTTCACATTGCGAAAAGATACCTGCTCGTCCATCAGAATAAATAACCAAATTATTCCGCAACACAATGAAGTCAAATACCTCGGAATCCACCTCGATCGTCGTTTAACCTGGAAGTCTCATATTGACGCAAAACTTACACAGATGAGATTAAAAGCAGTGCAACTTAATTGGCTAATCGGCAGAAATTCTACATTAAAGTTGGATTGTAAACTTTTGTTGTACAATGCAATTCTAAAGCCAATATGGTGTTATGGAATTCAATTATGGGGTACTGCCTCAGCATCCAACATTGAAAAAATTCAAAGAGGTCAAAATAAAATTCTACGTATAATTACTGCAGCTCCATGGTACGTTAAAAATTCTCGAATTCAAAAAGATCTAGGCATTCCTTTGGTGAAAGACGAATTTACAAAATACGCCTCAAAATATGTCAGCAAACTTGAACACCATCCAAACCCACTTGCACGAGACATCCTTAACTTTAGTGGCCATGTTCGGTTGAGAAGGAGGGATACCCTTGCTTTAACTCAAACGCAAACCAGATGACTGGATCAGTGGATGTAAATTTTTTTGTAGTATCATAATATTTTGTCTAGCACTGGCTGGACTTATTATTTTCTTTTAGTATTAAGATTCGAAAACTTATTGTCATTTCAATATCTGAAGATTCAATAAATAAATATAATGTATTATAAAAAAAAAAAAAAAAAAAAAAAAAAAAAAAATTATACATAAATGCCTATAAAATTGGAATATCAAGACAAAATTCAGCAAAAATAAGTTTTATGCAAAAATAAATCGCAAAACGAATTTTTTTTAGTTCGGCCCATGTTTGACCATAGACACCATATAAAGTCCACTTCCAAAATTCACTTAAATACGTATAAAACAGATATAAATAATGTTAAACGGCTAAGATTTGACATGAATAATCTTTATGGGAAAATAAATTGTTGTAGTAAATTTTATGGTGCTCGGCCCAGAATTGGTCATAGCTCCCATACAAGGACCACATCTGAAAAAGACATTTATCCCTATATATTTTGTATAAATATCGGTACCGACTTAAAACTTTCTCAGACCATTTACATATATACAGAAATCATCCCACAAGATTTTGTGAATTTCGGTCTATTTTTAACCGTTTGCCCCATATAAAGCGCTCTTCCGAAAATCATTTTAATACTCATAAATATCTTACTAATAAGGGTTCAATACAAAATTTTACACGGATCATTTACATGCATACCTAAATCAAACTGCTGGATTTTGAGAATATCGGTCCATATTTGACTATGTCCCCCATATAAGGTCCACTTCCAAAATCCACGCTAATACTAATATATATCTTAAATATACCGTTATTATGTAGAAATTCGACGTGAAATATCCTCATATGCATGAAAATCATTGTTCCAAAATTTAAGAATATCGGCCCATAATTTGTCATAGCTGCCATATAAGAACCATTTCCAAAAAACAAATAAACCAACATAAATGTCTAATAAATATCGATATCGAACCAAGTTTTATACGATTCAGAAATTTTAATCCAGAAATCATATTGGTATCAGTTATACGGCAATTAAGCTACTGGATTTTGTAGCTGTAGGATTTTAATAGCTCCTGAATAAAGTTCACTTCTGAGCATAACAACCAACCATACAACTCTTGTAAATAACGATATTGAGATGAAATTCAACCAATATAATCCTAAAATACATAGAAATCACATTGCTGGATACTGGATTTAGAAGCCATCTTTTGTAAATAATATTATTGAGATCAAATTCAAACAAAAAAGCCTCACCTTATATCTTATCCTTGTTTATACTCTGTTTCTTAACTTGTTGTGAATATGGAAAAATGTTCTTTTAATTTTATAAATTGTTAAATTACAGTCAAGATTATTATGAAAATGAAACAAAACTCTGTAAATTACAGTAATAATCGGTAATTCCATCAATTATAAATGGTCGAAATTAGATAAAATTTCAAAATATTTAACATAAATTATGTTGGTCGTCAAATTGTCTTTCAAACAATATATCAAATACTAGTAAAATTTGCACTAAGAGTGAATAGAAAATACAGAATAAGGATATTCTAGTCCTTTAAACAGAGTAGTTTTGAAGTTCTTATTATATTAAGGTAAGGTATATTTAACTTGTTACTCATATACGCGGTATTATATGGTCTGGCTTCAACGACTGTACTTTCTTACTTGTTGTCACTGTAAAAATAAATTAAATTTTCTTATAATTTTTAAACATTGACAACAATAGAAATATCAATAAATGATAAGCATCAATAAATACTAAATATAAAACTGAATAGGTCTATCGAAGAGACATGAGAGAATGCGTCAAAAATGTATAAGTAATTTTAAAAAAGAAAAAAACCAATCTATATTTTGAATTCTTAAAGTTTCATAAAATATTGAACTACCCAATCATACATAATGTCAGAACAATTTATATCTAAAATGTATGTATGTGGACTATTAATATGTTTTCATATCTGTAAATAACAAAATGAATGGACAGACTATGTTTGTCTATCACATGAATGCATTTTGCTATACAACCATAAAGGTGGATTCACCCATTCGTTCTTAACAAAAATATTTTTTACGATCTTGAATTGGTTTAATTTTATATTTTTTCTGGACAGAAATGAATTGAGTTGCCAATAGGTTGCATTTTTTCCTACAAAAAACAATGCCTTATGTATTTCCATGACCATCAGCATAAGCAACTCTCTTTTTTCATTCATTTTGAATTTATATCTGTGATTTTGAATACACAATACTTTAAAATAATTTAATATTTGTATTTTGACACTTAAAGCCCAAAGCAAAATAAATCAATGGTCGCACTTGTAAAACTAATAGATTTTGTTTACATATGGCAGCTTTGATTTTTCAGAAAAATCGTACGAAATCGTACGAATCATGCTGCAAAAAACTCTCAGTAAAAAAATGTTTCTCTGAAAAAAAGTTTTGTTAAGAACAAATGGGTGAATCCACCGTAAGAAACACTTTATTGTTATTTGCAATTAACTTGGAATACGTATGTGTGTATACTTGTCAACAGGGGAAAATATGCAGTAAAAGGGTTTTCCTAAGGGCCTTATTTTCAGACATAAAGATGCTCAGTCGCATTGCAAAACAATTTAAATTTAAAACGGCTTGTCATTGGTAATTAAGGCTTTGTCTACTCGCTACTGGTTATTAGAAGGGTTTTTGTTAAAGTGGATCTGACAAGTAATGACTCATACAAATATTCATTATGAATTTAACAAAAGACCTTTAAGAAAGGTTTTAAATTAATCACATGCATTTTTGTATATAAATCAAACTGCTTTACGTCCATTTTACACCAGAAACTTTTATAACGGACTAAATTTATAAACGCTTTCTTTATTAATTTTTATTATTTGTACATATGCATAACAAAGTGAAGAAACTAAAATTTCAATTTCAAAATCAGATATTTAAATCATGATTTTGTTAGACCTTGCCTCGTAATGTAATTTTCAATGTGAATAGAAGGCGATAGAGAATTCTTCTCGAACATCTTCTGAAAGAAAAAAGAGTGAAATGAGTAGCTAATCTTTTACCATGTGTAAACACGTCTTTCAAAAGGCCTACAAATTGAAGCCGTAGTAAAACTTACTAAAAATAATTGGTATGGTTATTCTTTCGTTATGAATTATTCTTCAGTAATTGCAAGGTACAATTATGTATGTATGTATAAAATCGTGCACAGTCGATCCGATTCCACAAATATGTAAAAATTAAAATGTTTAAATGTCACACAAGATACTTTTATAGATAATAACACAATATTTCTTGAAAATTTTAAACAATATTTTTTTTTTAATAAAAATCTATTTGAGATATGTTTTATTTTGATTTTTTTTTTACACAAGGTTTTTAAATAAATAGTGTTTTTATAGCAGTTTCTGAATTGTGAATTTAAAGATACTATTATTGTTACGAGTTTCCAGTTTTTTACATCCTGAATTTATGTTAACCCAACATTGCTAACCTTAAATCATGTCGCATAGTTACTAACCATGGGTCTTATCGACCCTCAATTGTATTATCCATTGAAATCGTCTCAACTTATAGATTGATAAAACGTGTACTTCTTTTGGTAGATTTTAGTCTTTTATTGCTAAATTTTAATATACAATGGTGTGTTAAACAACTTATATATTTAAATTGAAATTAAGTTTGTATTCATTACAACATAGCTAAAAAAAAAAGTGAAAACAAAGTTATCTAGCCGTATTGCGCATAAAATTATAAGTTTTTAAGATATTGATGTCAAATAAAGTGCATTTGAGACCTGATATATAATAGTAAAATGTTAGAAAGAAAAATTGGTATGGCTAAAGCAAAAATGCTTCAGTTATGTACTGACCCATATGTAATCGACCCATAATCTTCGTTACATTATTGCTAACTATGGGTCCAGTCGACCGACCCAGGCTGTTTTTTTAAATAATTTTATATGCATAAATATTCGTTATGTTTATTGTTTATAAACGTTTAAATATAAACAAATTTAGATTAAACATATATCTTGAGTTAAAATATCGTCTTGTTTTTTTTTTATTTTAATTTAAAAAGTTTGCGTGTCTGGGTCGATTCGACCCAGAAGTTAGTAATGGAGGGTTAAAAAAAAATCATATAAAATAGGCCGTAAATATTGATAACAGTTTTACAATATTTTGAATGCAAATCTAACAACAATAAACACTGCATATTATTTGATTGTAACAAAACAATTTTGAGAAAATATCAAGTTTTTAATTTCTAAATTCCCTTTTTTAAATAAGCATTTTTCCACCATCTTTATATATATAATTAAAATTTGTTTTAAATACCAACATTTTTAATCAATAACGAAATCTGTCCAATTTTATAAACGCCACTATTTAAATGAATTAAAAGAATAATATCAGGCAAGCAGTTTAGATGTCATTTATTTTGCAATCGGCTCCACTGTGTAATGTTACAATATTTTTAGCTTTGAAATGCAAGTGGACAATTGCGAGTATGCATGAAATAATTCTCCATTATAATTGAAATGCTTCAGCATATCTATATAGAGAGGAATGAATTAAAATTATTTCGTATTCTCTGAGTGTGCTATTTTCATGAACATAGCTGTATTTGTCTTCTACAAGTATATGTTCGTACGTACGAGTATATTGGTATTTACATATTTCCTCGTATAATATAAATTGCCATAAAGTGTTCGTTTAATGAATTGTAAAGGGAAAAAATTAATAAATCATTTATAAGAATAAAATCAAATTATACTGTAATTGCAATGAGTTTTAATTAAAAAATATACTAAACTAGTAAAAATTAATCATAAGGGAAATTAATAATGATAAATAATAATTGTACATATCTCAATTATTATACCCTACATCACCAAAGGATTGATTGATTGAAATTGGTTGAAATCGATCCATTATTTCATCTAGCCCCCATACAAAAGTCATCTCAAAATATGAGTTTTTTGGTCATAAATGTTTGATTTTCCCAACAAATTTCTCCAGAAATAAGTTGTACATAAAGCATAATCTTATAAACCAAAATGCAGATCGGTCCATAATTGATCAGAGATCTCATATAAGGTTCCACCCACGAAAATCCCTCGTAAAAACGTTGGAATCTAAATAATATTCAACGCAAATATGTTTCATATACACACAACTCATTCGGCCCATTTTTATAGTGATCGGTACATTATTAGTCATAGCTTGTCTAAACGCAAGTCCCACTTCCGAAAATTACGACCATAAATCTCTTTAAAATGTTGGTATCCAAATAAAATTTAACACGAATAGTTTTAGTCATAGCTTCCATACAAGACCTCATTCTGAAATTCAGTTTTAATTGCATAAATTTTACAAGTTTTGACATCGAAATAATGCAAATTCTTGCTATTTAATATTATTATGTTCGGCCCATAATAGGTCATAGCTCTCATATAGTGGCTATTTAGCAAAAATTGCTCACGTTGCGGACTTTCACGTGTACGGACGTGTTTAATTTTACTGCACAATTACATATTCAAATTTTTAAATATATTAAATAATTATAAAAAACAGAAATAAAAAACAGTGGCAAAATTAATAAATAAGAGATTGCTTAAGCAATAAAGAGGTTATTTTTATGAGTGTCTCAAGCCTAGAGCGTAGTGAGCGTAGGCGTAAATAGCAGAAATGTATACCTTACAGTAACTGCAGAAGAGACTGATGAAAAGGAAAATAATAAAAGAATTGATGACAATACTTTTTAACTGCCAAAACTATTAACCGCGCACGTTCTTGTTCGCCTGCTTTGTTATACCCTACACCACAATAGTGGGGAGGGTATATTGGATTTGTGCTGATGTTTGTAACGCCCCTAAATATTGGTCTAACACCCACCTTAAAGTATACCGATCGGCTTAGAATCACTTTCTGAGTCGATTTTACCATGTCCGTCCGTCCGTCTGGCTGGCTGGCTGTCCATATAAAGCTTGTGCGCAGAGTACAGGTCGCAATTTTGAAGATATTTCGATAAAATTTGGTACGTGCTATTTTTTCGGCCTAAGGATGAATGGGATTGAAACTGGTGGAAATCGGTCCATTATTTCACCTAGCCGCCATACAAATGTCCTCCCGAAATTGGGGTTTTTCGGTCATAAATCTTTGAATTATACAAGTATGCCAACAAAATTTACCACAAATAAGTAATGAATGAAGCTAAAGCACATCTATATAATTTCGTGATGATCGGTCCATAATTAGTCGTAGCTCCCATATAAGGCCCACTTCCAAAAATCACTTAAAAGGGCATAACTCTCTTAAAAACGTTGGTAGCCAAATAATATTGAACACAAATATGTTTTGTGTATATACATATAATATGGTAGAATTTTATGGTGATCGGTTCATAATTAGTCGTAGCTCCCATATAAGGCCCACTTCCGAAAATCACTTTAAAGAGCATAACTCACTCAAAAATGTTGATATCCAAAATATATTGAACACAAATATATTTCATATATATACAAATAACACGGTATAATTTTATTGTGATCGGTTCATAATTAGTCGTAGCTCCCATATAAGACCCACTTCCAAAAATCACTTTAAAGATCATAAATTTCTTAAAAAATGTTGGAATCAAATAAAATTCGACACAAATAAGTTTCTTATATACAGAAATAATGACACCTAATTTTGTAATGGTCGGTCCATAATTAGTCAAAACTCCCATATAAGACCCTCTCCGTAATTCACTTTAACTTCTATAAATCTTTTAAAAGTATTTATATCGAGATAAAGTTTAACACATATAATATTTATGTTCACAGAAATCATGACACTGAATTTTGGTTCAAAATAGGTGATATCTCACAAATAACGCCCATTTCTGAAAAACGTTTTTATATTTACATATACTAAGTGTAGGATATTATATGGTCGGGCTTGACCGACTATACTTTCTTACTTGTTTGTAAATAATTGCATTTCAAGAAAAGCTGTGAAAATTAATACTTTAATAAACAACACTGAAAATATCAATATGCTCAGTTTTATGAAATTACCCAAAATCCCCAGTATAAATGGGTATTGATAGATACATATATTACTGTCTTGAAACGAGGACGAAGCCCCAACTCCTCCAAAGTGCCTTCTAATTCGAAAGTACCAAAGGATAATAGGACTGTGTTTTGAAAATCGTTTTGCTATATTGGAAAATTAAATAAATGATACACCAATAAAAAAATAATTTAGTCCTCAACCAATATACTTGGTCCCTTTCAAAAGAGTTAATATTATTGAAACGAAAATTCAGGTTAATCATGAATATGATTATCGCAACATTGTTACTGATTTTGAATCCCGTAGAAAAAGTTTATATATCTATCAACTAAAGAGCAGTAAAGGACTTCCAATTGTCATTAAGCGTATCGACTCCTGTGTAGAACCCCAGGAAATAAAAAGCACTTTGGAAACTAAAGGCTTTAAGATAAAGAACGTAATAAATATTAAAAATCATGAACAAAATACCCCAACCACTTTTCGAGTAGAATTGGAACCTGGTGATGTTAAACTAAAGAAAGGTGAAACGCAACCAACTTATGATCGGAGATATTTATTGCATCGAAAAATAACGGTAGAAGAACCATACAAACGATCTAATCCCGCCAAATGTTTAAACTGTCACACTAGATCATATTGTAAATTGACACTAGTTTGCGTTGCATGTGTTAAATTACATTGTTCATCTCAGTGTGATAAACCCAGAAATGATTCGAACATAAAAAATGTAGTAATTGTGGAGGAAATCATACTGCTAACCATAAAGGTTGCTAAATATTTGCCGAAAAAGATGTAACTACTAAATAACATATATTTGAATTCGTTTATTTATTAAAAAAAACAAGTAAGAAAGTATAGTCGGTCAAGCCCGACCATATAATACCCTATACCCAGTATATGCATAAAACAGATTTTCAGAAATGTGCGCTATATGACAGATATGACCTATAATGGACCGATCATCCAAAAATTTAGTGTCATGATGTCTGTGAAAATAAATATTATATGTGTTAAACTTTATGTCGATATAAATACTTTTAAAAGATTTATGGAGGTTAAAGTTGATTACGTGGAGGGTCTTATATGGGAGTTTCGACTAATTGCGGACCGACCATTATAAAATTAGACCATATTATTTGCATACATATGAAATATATTTGCGTTAAATATTATTTGGATAACAACATTTTTGAGTGATTTTCGGAAGTGAGCCTTATATGGGAGCTACGACTAATTATAGACCGATCATAATATAATTAGACCATATTATTTGCATACATATGAAATATATTTGCGTTAAATATTATTTGGATACCAACATTTTTGAGAGAGTTATGCTCTTTAAACTGATTTTCGGAAGTGGGCCTTATATGGGAGCTACGACTAATTATGGACCGATCATCATAAAATTAGACCATATTATTTGTAAATATATGAAATATATTTGCGTTAAATATTATTTCGATACCAACATTTTTGAGATAGTAATGCTCTTTAAAGTGATTTTCGGAAGTGGGCGTTATATGGGAGCTACGACTAATTATGGACCGATCTGAAAAAAGTTTGCAGATGTGATTTGTCTTTATTTACCACTCATTCGTGATGAAATTTGATTAGATATTGGCATAATTTAAGCATTTATGATCAGTAAACCCCAATTTCGGGAGGACATTTGTATGGGCGCCAGGTGAAATAATGGACCGATTTACACCAGTTTCAATTAAATCCATCCTTGGGCCGAAAAAATATCACATACCAAATTTTATCGAAATAACTTCAAAATTGCGACCTGTACTCTGCGCACAAGCTTTACATGGACAGCCAGCCAGCCAGCCAGCCAGCCAGCCAGCCAGACGGACGGACGGACATCGTTAAATCGACTCAGGAAGTAATTCTAAGCCGATCGGTATACGGTAAGGTGGGTGTTGGACCAATATTTCTGGGCGTTATAAACATCAGCACAAATCCAATATACCCTACCCACTATTGTGGTGTAGGGTATAAAAAACAATTCTTATTTACCCTAAAGCACAACAAATATTTAGTTTTAATTTATTTGAAGCTGTTTGATCTTGCAAAAGTCTTGTAAGAGTAAACCACCTCAAACAGATTTGTGCTAAAACAAGTCGTTACGCTTTTTTGAGTAAATAGTTGCCAAATGTGACCGTACCTTAACACTTAGAAATAAATTACCCACGGTACAAGTACCGAACCTTCGAAATGTAACTTTTTCACAATATGAGGAACCGATAACCAAAAATATATTCTACGCTAATGCACAAAAAAGCTACCGAAATGTTCAGAACCCGTTACTCAATAATAATGTCAACATGGAGTCAAACAATCAAACCCCATCTTTTAATTTTAGTCTATGAGACACAAGCCAAGTAGATAGACGTACATTTAACCTTCGTTTATTCTTAACAAAAAATAATACATTTCAACCAACCATAAACAGATACTAATATATTTCCGAACATTTCAGGTATATTTCTTTAAATAATTTACAATTAAACATACCTGTTAGTATACGTGTTAATTATTAATATGTTTAATGAAGTTCGTGATTTTAAAATTACTTAATAATTATTCGCTTTGCATAAACGTTACATACAAACATAATTAGGTTTATCTGAAAAGCTCCTTTTGGGAATCTGGATCGAAAAATTAATTATTAAGGAGCTGTTAAACAAAATAAATGGGCTTATAAACTCTATTTATCGAACCGAAAACAGTTTGCTCAGATAAATTCTCTCTTTTAAAATTGTTGAGCATGGAGTCCCGCAAGGTAGTGTTCTGGGCCCTCTACTGTTTAGAATTTACCTAAATGACATTAAGAACCTTGGCCTTACGGGGAAACTTTTTATATATGCTGACGATATATGTATTTTTTATCCTTACAATCATGAAACAGTTGGGGGCTATGTGAAATAATGGACCGATTTCTACCAGTTTCAATCTCAAGGGCCACTGAGCCATAAACATCCTGCAACAAATGTTATTCAAATATTTTCAAAATTGTGATCTGTGCAAGGTTTACATGGACATCTAGCCAGCCAGACGGACAGACGGGCATCGTTAAATTGGCACAAAAAATGATTCAGAGTCGATCAGTATACTTTAAGGTAGGTGTTGGACTAATAATTTTGGCATTATAAACATCAGCACAAATCTAATATACCCACCACCATGGGAGTATGGTGGTGTAGGGTATAAACAAGTGCTGTTTAAGATACAAGATAGGTTTTGTAGATTGAATAGTTTTGTTAAAATTCATAATGAACACGGACCGTAAATAGTCCATTTGAACTCTGTACTTTGGCTTCTGAAAAGCCTACTCGGGACAAAACACCTTGACAAATGACTTTGGGGTATATGTCAACTCCAATGATTACGGCGGCAGACTCGTTGAACTTCGAATTAGTTAGGAACAGCTCACGAAAATTATTTTTTTAGGATTCAGGTAACGATTGAACAGGAGTGCGAATCGTTATAAGATTGTCAACCAGAAAGATACCTTCAATGATGCAAGTATAATCGTACCTGAATTTCAAAACGATTGGACATATCGTCTCCTTATTCAGTATATATGCGGTTATATCCAGTATATTCACAAGCCTCTTGGAAATGCGACTAATGGGTTAGTCAGAATCGAATAAATATCGAGCGTGTCACGTTGTGGATCCAATTTTTACGAGAACCGTGGGAAGAAGGATAAGCGTGTTCTGGCGTAAAATGAAAGTTAAGAAGGTTGACTTCGGATTTGCTGGAGAAGAGGATACTTAATTGGCAAAGAATTTCGAGCTCTAAAGGAAGTAGAAAGCACCGGATGTTGCCACGGAAAATAAAAGTGTGATGAAATAACGGCCATTTCTGAAAACTGTTTTATACATATACTGGGTTTAGGGTATTATATGGTCGGGCTTGAGCAACTATTGCCTTTTGGTATTTAAATAACTCATTTTGTTGTTTTTCTGTGTATAATTAAAATTTTTAATGTTTTATTCGTTTGTTTGATTTTTTTTACATAACCTATTTTGTTTCTTACTTGTTTTTAATTTTACTTATTTTTAGTTTAAATTTTTTTTTAGTTAAAATTGTTAAGTATTACTTTTTAATTTTTTTCGCACAACACTCTCAATCTAAATCGCTGAACTGAATTCCTTATCATTTTTACACAAATCAATAATCTTTAGATAGTTTGAGACAAAAAAAAAAATACACAGTAGATGAACAATAATTATATGTGCTTAAAGTTGGGTGTCAATCTACATAACAAGCACAGAGATGAGAACATTTAATTAGATTTATGAGAAATTTTAAAGTAATCAATTTAATTACCAATAAATTGGCACTTTTTATATTAAAGAACCAAACGATACAGCCAGCCAAAGGGAAAAGGATACGCTCTCAGTATATAAATTTTATCTTAAAAATGACTGGTAGAAACTGATTTTGGTTTTTATTAGATTTTAAAAGAAATTCTTTTCCACCAAGTTGTGGCTTATCAAAAAAAAAAACTGTCTTCGATTAGCCCTAACTAGCCCCAGATTGATCCTAGAGAAGTAAAATGTATGACCGGCTTTAATAGTTTTCTTACCTCAACATTTTTTCAGAACATACATACCTATTCTCCACCTTCAGTCATTAGGGTGGTCCACATACAAAAATTTTAATAAAAATTTTTTTATATATTTTTGTAATTGAATAATGTTTACTATAATGATAATTAAATTAATTCATTTTTATTATGCGAAGGATATTTTTTTCCTATTTTCAGCTACAATTTGGAGCAAAAACATTTTTTCTTCTCGTTACGACAAAATATGTTATATTATTCTATTAATTTTACTCCTCTTTCGGGAGCGTCATTGACAACATGTAATTTACGCTGGCGTTCTTCCCAGATTTCTGGATCAATAATCCAAAGCCTTCAAGAAATTTGGCTGTTTCAGATGTTATGTATGGGCTTAAATTATTATTCATTAGTTCTTCCTTTATTTGTGTTGAGTCCATGGTAATTCTTTTGTATTTAATGTTTATTTAATAATTATTTAGAATATAATAGTAAACTTCAAATAAGCAAAAAATATAATGATTAATTCTTTTTATACAACGTCTTTTTTTAACGACCTCTCAAGTACATGAATTATTTAGTATTAAAGTTAATTTTTTTTTACTTAACAATAAACTTAAATACAATTTAATGTATTTATAATAAATTAATTGTTAGCAAAAATAATGACAAACATCATACTTAACAAGTAAGAAAGTATAGTCGGTCAAGCCCGACCATATAATACCCTATACCCAGTATATGTATAAAACAGTTTTTCAGAAATGTGCGCTATTTGGGAGATATGACCTATTATGGACCGACCGATCATCCAAAAATTTAGTGTCATGATTTCTGTGAATATAAATATTGTGTATGTTAAACTTTATCTCGATATAAATACTTTTAAAAGATTTATGGAGGTTAAAGTTGATTACGTGGAGGGTCTTATATGGGAGTTTCGACTAATTACGGACCGACCATTATAAAATTAGGTGTCATCATTTCTGTATATTATTTGTGTCGAGTGGTTCTCAATTATTATCCAACAACTTTAGATTGTCCAACACAGTTCCCAGACTGTTAAAGACATTAAGAAACTCTATTGGATAGTTTAACAGCTTGTTAATATTAATTTTGTATATGAGCTAAATATTCATTTTGTATGGGAGCTGCCACGCCCACTGGAATAATCCCGCCCAATTTTCCCATGACTATTCATAATATAATCAACGTGCACAAATTTTTTAGAAACTGGCTATTAGAACTGTAGATATATGATATTAAATATTTACTTTGTATGGTAGCTGACACGCCCACTGATCCGATCACACCCATTTTTCCCATGAGTATTCACATTAACAAATAATCAACGTGCACAAATTTCTAACACTATGGCTATTATAGTACTGTAGATATGTTTATGATGTTAAATATTTACTTTGTATGGGAGCTGCCACTCCCACTGTTCCGATCCCGCCCATTTTTTTCCTGATTATTTAAATCAGTAACTATCCCATATGTTATGCAATGTTTCAAAACTCTTGCTATCACAATAGTCAAGATATATGATGTTATTCAATTTATGTGGGAGTGGCCACGCCCACTTGAAATATTTATTTTATTTATTTATTCGATTCCAATACAACAAGATACAGGTCTTATAATTATAGTACATATTTGGTTTTTGTATTGTAAGTACATACATTATTGAGTAAGAAAAAAGATAGATTATTATGAAAAATAATTAATTTATTACTAGAAATAAAAATAAGTCTAAATTAGCTAAATACAAACGTAATAAGAAGGATACAGTATTAATTTGGGGTAACAAATTTGTTTTCCCAGCAGCAGCAGTTACATTATCAGACCATGTGAGTGTGTTGTTAAAAAGAATGCTAAGATTTTTAGCTTTTTGTACAATTACAATTTGTTGATTTTTCAACAATATAATAGCTTCAAGTGACAGTTTCTGTGTTTTTTTTTTTTCTTATTATCAAGCATTTGGACTTCGAGGGGTTTATACACAAACCATTTGCATTTTCCCATGTGTGAACACGCTGTAAGTCAACATTAATTTGCTCAACACAATCATTTATATTTAGCAAAGAACTATGGCCGAAAACCAAATTTGGACTATAACCTTTCAAATAAAACCGGTTTGGTCCAAATCGCTTGGATAGTTTTAGAGTCTATAGATTACAAACATACAAACATTGTATGATATATATATATAGATGAAAGTAACTTTCGGAAGTGGACCTAACATGGAGGATATGGCCAAATATGGACCTAAATTCACAATATCCAATGGCATATATATACATGATCTGTAGAAAATTTTGCATCGGTGTCGTTATTTATAACAGATTTGTGCGGTGAAAGGTGAAAAGTTACACTCATTTAAAAAAAAACTGTGCATGACCAAAATGTCCAACTTTGACCCCCTCTAGCTCCGGAAGTTCTTGAACGATAGAGCTTAAAAATTGGGTCTGACATACTATCCAATAGTACTAACCTTGGTGCAAATTTCATCCAAATCGGAAGACATCGATTTTAAAAATTGGGTCACCTGACGTGAAATTGCCCATATGCCAAAATCAAACTGCTGGATTTTGATAATATTGGTCCATATTTGACCATATCCCCCATATAGGTTCCACTTTCGAAATTCACGTTCGTACTAATATGTATCCTAAATGTACTATTATTATATTGAAATTTAACGTGGTATATCTTTATATGTATGAAATTCTCTGTTCCGAAATTTAAGAAGATCGGTCCATGTTTTGTAATTTCTCAGATATATGTACCATTGCCGAAAGACAAGTAAACCATCAATAATGTCTAATAAATATCGATATCGAATTAACATTCTATACAGATTAGAATTTGTAATCTAGAAATCATACTAATATCGGTTATGCGGCAATTATGTGACTGAGTTTTGTAGCTTTCAGTCCATATTTGGCAATAGCTTCCAAATTAAGTACACTTGCGAGTATAAAAACCAACCATACAACTCTTGTAAATAACGTTACTGAGATGAATTTCAACCAAATCACATTACTGAGTATTGGATTTAGAAGCTATTAGTCCACAATTGGTCCGTCTCTTCTATGCCACTCATATATTTCTTGCAAATATGTATGTAATGTTATTGAGATCAAATTCAACCAAAAGACTCCTCATCTTATAATCTTACCCTTATATACCATGTTTCTTAGCTTGTGGTGGATATTGAAAATGTGATTCTTAAGAATTATTAAATTACACTCAATATTGTTATGAATATGAAAGAAACTCTGTAAATTATGGTGAGTATTGGTAATTACATTAATTTTAAATGGTCAAAATTAGATAAAACTTCTAAACATTTGAAATAAATTATGTTTTTCGTAAAATTGCCTTTCAAACAATATATAAAATGTAAAGCTTTAGACGAAAAAACACAGAATAAGTCCTATAACCAGTGTAGTTTTGTATTTCTCATTAAGATTTGGCACAGCCGAATATTCCACATTAAGTTGTTTTTATTAAAAAACGACTGTGTCAAATTTATTACAATTACAAATGTCGAACAAAAGTTTTGTTAGCGTGTTTGTGGGTTTATATTCATTTATTATGGCTTCCGTGGAGTAAATGAAGAAAGTAAACATGGCCATAAAGGCGGCATAATGTTTTTGATTGTATGACGATGTTTATTCAGAAATCAGCAAGTTGAATTTAAAAGAAAAGACACTTGTTTAATGTGTGTCGAGGGAAAATTTGTATAAACGAGGTAAAGCCTGAAAACTTGCTATAGAAAAGTTATAATGAAACTCAGGCTCAATTGCTTCATTTTTGTGCGACATAGACTGAAGTAAAAATTAAATATTTACTGCCGTATTCATAAAAAATAATGCTTTTCAAATGCTTTTAGAAAAAATGTTCATACAAAATTTTCTTAAAGTACATTTGAAGTCTACTTTAATTAAGACTGTTAGTGATTAATAAATTTGCCGGTAATGATTTTTCCACAATGAGGTGATTCAATTCGAGTAAAATATAATTGTATGTTGAAATCTTTATTACTACCCGAATGTTGATATTGACTACTCTGTAAGTAGTTCTTTGGGAAGATCCACTTAGTGATTACTCTTTCCGAAATTGCTACCCATATATCGCTACCCAATGACTTATACTGAGATTCATATTCATATGGTATTAATAATAGTGGACGCGGAAGGTCGATTATGCACTTTTTTGCTCGATGTGCACCAAAAACATTTTTTTACAGAATTCATCATACAGCTGAATAATTTTAAACAATACTGAGCTAAAAATTTACCACAATAAAAACAAAAAACCCTTTATTTTAATCACCCTATATATTTGTATTTATATTTTTTCACAAAATGCAAATATCCTTGACCTCACACAAGCAAACTTTTAACTTATATTAAAAATCCAATTATGAAAAACCAAAGCCACTAAAATTTCCTGACATTCGGATGAAATTTTGATCAAAAACACCCAAGCTTAAATTAAGATAAATACATATTTCCAAATTTCCATAAAATCTGAATTATTTTCTTAGATTTTTTCTTCACATTTTAAATGTTCTGTAATCTCACTAAATGTAACATCCCATCAATAGTCTAAACTTGAAAAAATATTCATTAAATATTTTCTATTACGACAGAGAAAATTATTGTACTATGTATAGCATATTGTTAAAACAATGATAAACAAATTTAAGACTTACCTCGTATGCTCTTTATGCTGCCTAAATAAGCTGGATACTGCCTAAATAAGCAAATGACAAATAATATACGACAATATACCTCCTCACAACTGACTTTGTAGTGTTGTAGGAGTGTACGTCGCACGGTAGTTCAGAATTTAATTTCATCGGCCAAAATCTGACTTTTTGTTGCCACTGATTTCCAAAATTGTAATGGCATTCAATAACAAACATGTTAAAAATTAGGTCAAAATATTAACAATTTTGGGCGTGGCATGCCCATATTTTAAATATTTTACGTTATTTTAGAAAAATGTAATTTTGTAAATTTGATCAGAAGGATATAAGGAATTATTATGAACTATTTGTCTCAAATTTAAACTTGCTGCTGATGCTAAAAAGATGTTCATGCGCATTTAAGTGTTTTCCGGAAGGACTTTATATGGGGCTACGGTCAATTATAAACTGATCATCAATTTTATGACAGCGACGATTTTTATATATATACTGACATTTGTGTGATTTTTATAAGAGCTTTATGCGCATTTAAGTGATTTTAGAAACTGGACTATATATGGGGGCTACGATCAAATACGGACCGATCGTCATAAAATTGGAAATGAATATTTCTATATACATATATATGGATCATTAGTGTCGAATTTAAACTTTAAGTGATTTCCGGAAGTGGACTTTATATAGGGCCTACGGTCAAATATGAATCAATTATCATCATATTGAGAGTGACGATTTTTGCATATGTATGAAATATTTGTTTTGAATTCCAACTTTATAGTGGTTTTTATAAGAAATTTATGCGCATTTAGGTGATTTTCGAAACTGGACTATATATGGGGGCTACGATCAAAATAGGGACCAATGCAAACAAAATATTGCCTTCAGATTTCACTTTGCATGAATATAAATGGATACGGCTTTTCTATAGATATTTATGTACCATAAAGCCATATTCCGGGAAGACATTTGTATGCGCGCTATAAGAAATCGTTGACCACTTCCAACCATTTTCAACAAGACTTGTCCTTCTATAATAAAAATAAAGTGTGCAAAATTTCATGAAATTATCTGCATTACATTTGAAGAAAAATAACAAAAATATCAAGGTAGTCCAAAACTGTGATCTATAACTCAGATCGTACTGGCCTAATTTTAACCATGTTCAGTATCAAACATTTCGGTGAATCAGAGAATGGTTGGCAAAAATTTCATTGTTATATTACTTTTTGTTGAAGCTCTAATGTCCCAACAGCAGACGGACGGACATGGATCATTTTAGAATATTATAAGGAATAAGAATATAAAGACTTTTTTGGCTCTACGATATTATTTGGATGTGTTACAAACAGAAGAACAAACGTAATATACCCCCCCCCCCCGCCATCTTTTTGGTGGTGGGTAAAAAACTAAAATTAATAAACAAACAAATTTAATAATGGATATTGTTGAAAATTTTTCTATTTTGTAAATTTTGTTTTTAAAATATAAATAAAATATTTTTCTTTTGTCATTTTGAAGGTTTGACAACATTAACATACCATTTTCTATCATACAATATACAACATCACTTGTGAATTAAACATTTATACTTTTATTTGAAACAAGACTAAGATTTTCATTGTGACCAATAAATTTAGTTAAAACCAGCTCCACTCAACAAGAACTGAAAATCAACGTTGTCAGTTTTATTTATTACTACAGATTTAGCAACATATTGTCATGTACAGTAAGTAGTATGACGGAAATATAGTCCAAGCTGTCTCATCCTATGTGATACATATTACATTCTTGTAAAACAACATACATACATATGTATATACATAATAGTCAAATACAAATTTACCAAAATTAAATAATGGTAGTTGACGAAAAACAAAACTAAATTCGTACAAATTTTATTAATATAAATGGTCGTTCATATACTCAAAGTATCAAATGAAATGTAATTTGCAAAATAAACTTAATTCAAGCATTTGGAATCAATACTCGCCGTAAGTGTGTATAATGGCAATTACCCCTCGTAACAGATTATTTTTATATCAAACAAATTTAGGTCAAGACGTTTTTGATATAAATTGGCACGTGAACAAATAAATATATTTGCAATATAATTCTATGTCATGAACTTTTCTTGTACTTATACACCTATATTGCTATTGAATAAATAAATCTACCAAAGCCACAAAATTCGGTTAACAATTGAAATCTTATATAAAGATAAAAACAACATCAACTTTATGTTCAATTGAATTGAATTGAATTGAATTCAATTCATAAAAATAATAATTGTGAATGCATAATACGTTACTTTATTCGAAAGTAATTATGTTGGTTGTTATTGAAAGTTCTATTCAATTGTACTCGTACAAAAAATAAAGTTAAAAGGAACAAGATGAAATAAATAAAAGAACACAAAAATATCAAAATTAAATGAAACCACACAAATATTTTTTAACATTATGTATTTACAATAATAAAAAAAAAAATCAGTTAAAATTACCAAACATTTTAAGTTCACAATAATACAATTGTATGCTTTTGTCCTTTTTTTTTTTGGGTGCTTCCGTTCGTTAAAGTACTCGTAAGTAATAATAATGGGTTCTACTTTAATGCTATGAGCTAAATACGAAAATCGTACATATAAACTATGTACATATATATATATATATATATATATATATGTATATATACATAACATGTATTTATAAACCTATAAACATTTGTTTTTAAAATAAAATCAGTTTCGAAATTTATATTAAGTTGTTATCACAGACCGAAAATACAGGCCTACTTTAATATCAGTTGTTAACTGCCACCATTTACCATTAGTTTTTTTGAGAGTGATTTATAAGACAACATTTTACCAAGAATGAAAAAAAACAAGATTACGCATTGCGCAGGTCCGTTAGTTTTGTTGCTCTCACTCAGCTCATTTTGTGACGTAGACAGAGGGCATTGTGGTTTATTGTGAAAAGTAAAAATTCATTAAAGTTAAAAAAATCGTGTAAATTAAAAACTAAAATGTGGTGTGTAGTGAAAAATTGTTGTAACAATAATAGAAAAAAGCCGTGTACAATCAGTTTATTTAACTTTCCGGCAGATCCAAAGTTATTAAAGCAATGGATATGATTTTGTTGCCGGAAAAATAAAATAAATCCATAGCAGAAAACGAAAAATGTTCATCGTATTCGCGGGTTGACCATTTGTCTGAGGGCGGACTATCCAAGCCGACTCAAAAAACTATGGAACACATGCAAGACCTTGAAAATATTTTCGAAAAAAAACAATAGACAAGGCTGGCTAATTAAAGACAACTTCTTAAAGTCTCACGTACAACAGGCTGATCATATTGAATGTGACAAAGAAGTAAAAACCCTTTCAAGTTCGAGAAAAAGAAAATATAAAAAAATAATAAATTAAATTTCTTATTTTATATTAATAACATAATTATTTAAAAAATAAAAACACAGGAAAAAATTTATTATGTCTCAATCTCAATAATATTTTTTTTTTATTATTACAAAATATTCAAAACATAAAACAATCAATATGTATATCAATTTATAAATAATAAAAAACAAACAAGTATAAAACAATAAAGTGTTTTACAAACAGAATAAAATATGTTTATAACAACAAAATTAAATATGAAAAAAGAAAATTCTATGATTTTTCGTTTTATTTTATTAAAAATAAAAAATAACCATATATTTTTTCATTTCCAGCACAAATCTCATACTGTTTTCATAACATACAAACAGTTGTGCGCTCTGATGACGTAGATGCGCAGTAGAAAATTTTTTTGAAGAGAGGAATGCGCCATCTGTGTTTATTGCTTCGTGACATTTTACATTAGTGGTTGGTTGAGAGAAACAGAAAAGAAAATAACGGAAATAATCAAGATCAGTGATTTATAATCGTAATTTTTTTTTTTCGTAAAGGTCAGGTTTTTTTTCAATTGTTTCTTTATTGTATCTTCATTACAAAATTTCAATTATTAGTCCAGCCAGTGCCGGACGAAAATTATGTGACCATTATATATTTTATGTATTAAGTTGGCATTCTTCCTTCTTGTCTACGGCTCAGATCCGCTGTATTCCTTCTTCTTAGTCGAATATAGCCACTATTGTTTAATATGTTGCGGGCAAAGGGTTTGGATTATTTCAAGCCTTTTTCAGTATTTTTCTGCCTTTTTGGGATACCAGTTTTTAATGAATATTCAAATTTTTTATATACCAGGAGGCATTCATTCGTAGCAATTTGTTTTGGCGTCTTTGAATTCTGTCTACATTTGAAGCTGAGGCTGTTCTCCATAGCTGGATTCTATAACACCATACAGGTTTTATGATTGAGTTGTAAAGCAAGAGTTTGCAATCTAAACTTCGCTTAGAGTTTCTGCCAATGAGCCAATTAATTTGGATCAATTTCAGTTTCATTTGAATCAATTTTGCATCTATATGGGATTTTCATGTAAGGCGACGATCAAGGTGTATACCAAGGTATTTAAGTTCGGATTGTTGTGTTATTGCTTGATTATTTATATAAATAGGAGAGCATGATTCTCTACGCAATGTAAAAGTTATGTGTGTGCATTTCTGCTCATTAATTTGTATCCTCCATTGCTTTAACCAGTTTTCTAATTTAAATATGTGTTTTGTAGGTAGCGAGATGCTTCTTGAGGGTTTTCATGAATAGCAGTATCATCAGCAAATATAGATGTGTCAGTACGATTGTTTGTTGGCATATTGGATGTATATATCAAATAGAAGAAGGGTCCCAGGACACTTCCTTGATGTACTCCTGCTTCAATGGGCTGTGCGGAGCTTAAGAAATCTCCTTCTTTAAGCTTAAATATTTGACCAGTTAAGTAGACTGGAAAGCTTATGTGTGTTTCCGGGTAATTTTAGTTTCAACTTGTATATTAGACCATTATGCCACACTTTATCAAACGCTTGAGAAATGTCAATAAAAAAAAATAAAATAAAAATAAGTGAAACCTTCCATTCTGGTGGATAATATTGAAAGCGTAATATGGTGTTAAAAAAAAAAGTATTATTTGTATTGCTATCCGTTACTGATTTTGTCAATACCAGGTACTTTCTTAGAGTTTAAATCAATAATAGCTTTTTCGATCTCTCAAATCCCAAAACGTAGGCGTACAGGTGGTCCTAAGTGGTGTGTTTGGGGTAAATACTTTCTTCATTCGCAAATAGATTGCCTTTTTCAATGTCATTTTTTGCCCAACCACCACTTAAGTTTCGCAAATTACCTATTATGGAGCAAACGTCATAAAATATTGTACCATAATTTTAATTTATTTTAGGTTTGTTTTAATTGAATTTCATCTCAATAAGAACATTTATATCAATTGTATGCATATTCCAGTTATAATCAATAACTTTGTTTATATTTTTGCAGCGTGTAACATAACGAGATTTACTTTAACGAACTATAAATTAAGTATGTACCAAAAAGTCCTAGCAACTTATTTTGGCTTCAAAAAACATCAAAATTATCAACTCTGTATACTCTGTGGTTTACGAGTTTTCAAGGGTTAGTCCTCTAAAGGAAACTATGTTCTATGACGGGTCCATCGTCATGAAATTCTGTACGACGATTCATATGTACATGCGAATTATTTTTGTTGAATTTCAACGTAATAATGATTTTTATAAGAGTTTTATGCGCATTTAAGTGATTTTTCAAAGTGCATTTTATATGATGACTAGGGTCCGATTATCATTAAATTGGGTGTGAGTATTTCTATACATGTATGGACTATTTGTGTCCAACTTTAACTTGCTGCTGATGTTTACAAGAGATTTATATTCAAATATGGACCGATCCTCATCATATTCAGATGGACTATTTCTATATATGTGTGTTGAATTTAAAGTGGATAGTGGTTTTATAAGAGATTCAAGCCTGTTTAAGTGATTTTCGGAAGTGGACTATATATGGGGGCTACGGTCAAATATGGACCGAACAAAACAAAATTTCGTTATGCGACTAATTTTTATGTGACACTTATTTTTGCCGAATTTTGTATTAATATTCCAATTTTATAAATATATATTTGTATAGGGGCTATGAGAAATCATGGACCGATTCTTACTATTTTCCTCACAGTTTCTTCTTTTATCATAGAAATAACGTGCACAAAATTTCATGGCAATATCTGCAATATATTTAAAAAAAACTGCTGGAAAAATCTTTAAAAATATGAAATTTTTATGGAGATTGTCTCACATTTTGGTCCATAACTGGATTTATACTATACCGATTTTCAATACCAAACTGCTTAGGAGAATTATAAACGGTTTTTTGTTAACTCTGTTGTTTTGGGTTCAACGATTTATATACTTTGTTGGGTCTCAGATGAATATTTCTCAGTGTTCCACACGGAATGACAAACTTATGGTGTTGCAGGTTATAAAAGTTAAATGAAATGGGTAAAACAAATCTGCAATGAAGATTAAGTACAAAAAGTACTTGTTGTTATTTGGCCACTTATTGTTTAAACACTTTTTTCTATTCATTTGTAATCATTTAATAGTTTTTTTTTTTGCTCCCTTTATATTTAATTTTTTATTTTTTTTTTATAATTGTTTGCTTTCGTTCGAAAACTTAAATCTTAGTCTTTAAAACGTTTGATTTATCCCTGGGGTGGGTTGATTTTTATTAATGCTTTTTCTTTGCCGCAATCTGTGTGTTAACTTTGTTTTTTTTTTCGCTTTATTCCTTATATTCTAGTCCTTTAACAGGTAGACAATCAAAACACATTTTCAAATACCGAAAACACAATGAAGCAGCAATATTCTGATGGTAGTTGTATAGGTATTAGTATACACACATACATATACGTATGTATGAATAATGGTTTTTAATCATTGTGGCGGTTTAAGATAGTATGGTGGGAGTGACGGCATATGAAAGGATTAGTCTCACTTTTATCTTTTATAAAACACACTTAACATTTAACCGTCATTAAAAACCTGAGAAACGAATTAACTGATTGAATTTTTCATAATCACTTTGCTTTTGGTTTACACCTTAAGAAACGCTCTACGTGCTGTCCCCATAGCAATGTATTCAACCATGGGACACTTAAAACCTAAATTAAATTTTCAGAGTAGTTTTAACAAAAAAAAAAACAAAAAAATATTATATGTAAAATCGGATCAAATAACTTTCTATTATTTAATAAAACTAATAGCGTGCATCCAAAATAATAAATTTCAAAACGCAACTAAAATCACGTACAATATTTAAAGTATGGTGAATAAAATTGCAAACTAATGCCCTTATTCATAAAAAATTAAAGTAGACTTCAAATGTACTTTAAGAAAATTTTGTCTAAAAGCACACTTCCAACCTACTTTATAAAAAAAGTGAAAGTCTTATATTTGGCTATGCCGAATTTTGTATATGTGCCCACCACAAATATTTAGTGTAAATTTCACCTAGATTTAAATTTCAACTTTATGATCTTGATGTCTCTAAGCTACATAGTGATTTTCGGGAGTGGTCCCTATATCGGAGCTACAGCCAATTATAGGCCGATCGTCATAACATTTGGTACGTTTAATTATATGTCTATGGAGATATTTATGCGTATTTAAGTGATATTCGAAAATGGACTTTATAGTGGGAATATGGTCAGATATGACCAATTTCTCTTTACATGAAACAGAATTTATAACAAAATTTTCCATTTTCTGCAGAATTCGTTCATATTATTTGCAATAAATTTAAAGAAAATAGCGAAAATACTTCAAAAAATATCCAGGTTGTCTAAAATCTGGGTCTATAAATCTGCTTCTGCTCTGCTGTAACAATTTTACACATTTTCAATATCAATTATTTCGGTGAAACAAAGAATGTTTGGGAGAAATTTCATCCCTCTAAGTTTTTTTTTTCGAAGATCTATCGTGTCTTCAACAGACGAACGGTCATAACACTATCGTCGTAGAATTTTATAAGGACCAAGAATATATAGATGTGCATAGGAAACATCTAAGTTTAAATTAATTTTATTGTAATAAAACACAGTTTCAAAGGGTTTAAATTAAAAATTGTCTTTTAATTTTACTATAGCCATTATTCGAATAAAAAACTAAAATTTTGTTTGCATTTATTTAATATTCACTTAATCAACTTAATCAAAAGTTACATACAGTTACCACCAACAAAAAAATAATTAATTGTTCATTTATAAAATGCCTCACATCTAATAATTACAAAAACGTTTACTTAAACATCATTACATACTATAGGGTGTTTTTTAGATGTATAGAACTTTAAGTTAGCAACACTTTTTTAACTGACGGCCATTTTGTCAGCTGTCAAGTGATTTCAGTTGCCCTCCAAATGGTCAATCGTTTCGCGCTTATAGGCGTACACTAGCGAATTTAAACATAAATCACTTGACAGCTGACAAAATGGACGCATGTTAAATAGTATTGCCAACTTAAAGTTCTATACATTTAATAATAACACCCTGTACATACATATATTCATATGTTCGTATTAGGGTTGTCTGCTATACGACCTTGAAGGACTGCTTTCACTGTCAAATTTGTTTAGGCTTTGTCATGTTGATAGATATACAGAGATATAATACAATTCAAATTTTATACTCTACACCACCATAGTGGGACTTGTGCTGATGTTTGTAATGTTCATAAATATTAGTCCAACCTTAAAGCAAACCGATCGACCCAGAATCATTTCCTTATGTTCGATGTCCGTGGGGTTACATGGACACCCACCATGTAAAGCTTGTGCGCAAAGTACAGATTGCAAATTTGAAAATATTTCTATAAATTTTGCAACGTAATATTTTTCTGATCAACGATGGTTGTGATTGAAATTGGTTGAAATCGGTCCATTATTTTACTTAGCCCTCATACAAAAGTCCTGCCGACATAGGGTTTATCAGTCATAAATGTTTGACTAATGCACATCGTCATACAAATTTCGTCACAAATAAGTTTTACATGAAGCCTTATTACATTTACAAATTTTGTGCAGATCGGTCACTAACCAATGCTCATATCTAAGACCCACTTCTGAAAATCACTTTAAAGAGCATAACTCTCTCAAACATTTTGTTTTCCAAATAATATTTAATACAAATATTTTTCATATATGTATGTATACACAAATCATTAGATCGAATTTTATGATGATCGGTAATAAAAATTCAACACAAATAAGTTGCATATATATGTTCATAACTCATGACACCTAATTTTAAAACGATCGGTCCATAATTAGTCAAAGCTCCAATATAAGACTCCCTTCGAAAATCACTTTAACATGTCTAAATTTTTACGAAAAGGCATAAAATAATAAACAAATAAATTAAAAAATTAAACCAAATTTTTACATTTAGGCCAATTGGAAGCAACAATTTTTTTGAAATACTTGTTTACTTTTAGTATCCTTCGGATTTAAAAGATAAATTCTTACGCTTATTTAAACAAATTCAAAAAAATTATAATTTTCAATATGTTATCTAACTTCCAACTTGCGAAAAGTTTTGTTGTAGGTATTTTGCACATAAACATATGTATATGATAAAAGTATGACTCCTTAACATTATTTAAAATTATTCAATAATATTATATGATTGCGCTAACTAAAATATATGTAATGAAGGATTGCACCATAATCATATTATGATGTAATAATTCATCATGAATATGATTTTCATAAGCTTAACCCAGGACATTTAAATAACTACATTTTGTTATTTTTTTTTTTTAGCAAGTTATAAAAAAGTCACATCAAAAATGGGAGAAAATGTAAAAAAAATAATTTTTTTTTATACCTAGGTGTTTTTTGGAAGCGCACCTTAAATGGGACAGTGGGATTAAAAAGTTATCCATGAAAAAGCTATAATGTTCTTCGTTCGGAGGTTTAGAAATTAGATTTGTCACAACCGAACCTCTGATAACAAAAGCTGCCTAAAATATATAAATGTTTATACAAGAAACTAACTTCAGCTTTATCACATCAAGTTAAAGTTAACATTTCCTTTTCTGGAATAAATTATATAAAAAAATTGAATTCACTGTTCACTATGTGATAAACTGGAACAACGTGTTTGCAATAAAAAATAATCTAATTTAACAAATAAACAATTTTAAATAACGGTTTATACAAGAAGAGTAGCTAATTGAAAAGCGCACCTTAAATGGGGCGATAGGATAATATGGGTTAATTACTGCAAAACATAAAAATTTACAGCTATTTCCATAATATTGCAGGAAAGCTTATATTCAATGTCAAAAATTGCTGTGATAATATATAACTATATTTTTTCGGAGTGTTAGTTTTGCGAACATCATTTAAACATCATGAACACAAAATGATGCAGACATGTTTTAATCTTTATCCCAGATTAAACGAAACCCATTCAATATATTTTGTTACACTTATTAAATTTACCACTCGCAATAGATTATAAATATATTAAATTGTTGCAGCCAAATTTGTATTTTTTTCATCCAAAGCACCAGGATGTCAAAATATTTGTCTAATCTAATCTGGCAATTCTAATTGGCACACATATAAAACGGAAGTGCTTACTTCCGTTTCCTAACTTTAAAAGGAAATTAAGTGTAGGGAATTTTATTTCAATATCGTTTTAAAAAAACCTGATGGCATGATTGTTGAAATGTTTTTATTAGTTTCAGAATATAATAACAGTTATTTTCTTAAGCACAAAGAAACCCGAACACGCATCTACATACATATAAGTACAGACAGTGTTAGAAAAAATAATAGGAACGGCTTCTTCATCATTCAAAATGTTGTGTGTATTTTCAAAAACAATTTACAACATTTTTAATGAATAAATGAAATTAATAATTTAATTTCACAAACAGCACAGATAGAAATGTAACCTACATATTGGCAACTCAGTTAATTTTTGTTCCGACAAAATATAAAGTTAAACCAATTCAAGCTGAGAGTTGTTCGTAAAAAATACTTTCTCAAAAAGAGAGAAAACTTCAAACTGCATGTGAAAAAAAAAACTTTAACCGAACAAATATTTTGTTCAAAACGAATGGGTGATCCACCTTAAGACATCAATGAATTTTCTGGAACAAAGGCAATTGAAAACACAAGCAAACATAGAAAAATGATTTAACCATTGATTCCATTATTTTCATGTTGAAATAAAATTCAATGATGTCTTATTACTTTTTCCAAACACATTAAAATGTTCCATAAAATTTAAGCAATTAACATATGGCCATTAAAAAGATTCATAAAAAGTGAGAAATGGAGAAACCGTTCTTATTATTTTTTTCAACACTGTATGTATATTTACAATATTTAATATATGAACACAATTTTATACACATAAATACAAGCATACATAACCCACATACCCCATTTTAAAATGGTTGATCCCGCCTAATAGATTTAAATCACTGTTTTTATGTAACAAAAAAGGGTTGAATTCTTTTAGCCATAAAGTGACAAATTCTCTTAGTGATATATGTACATATATCGCGCGATAGGTCATTTATTAGATATAATATTGTTTATGTAAAAAAATAAATTGGGATACAAAATTTGTTATTGTTTACAAAAATTCCGGTGGTTTAAGGTTTATGTAACAAAAAAAACGATGAATATTTTTGAACCAGAAATAGATACTCATCCAAAAACGGTTATATTTTAAGTTTGTTATTCCGTTTGTAACACAACGAAATATTGGTCGTGGAACCAAAGAACAAAGTATATTTTGGGTCCTTATAAAATTTTAAGCCGATCTAGTTGTATCCGTCGGTCTGTCCGTCTGTTGAAGGCAATATATGTATATCTACGAAAAAATTACTTAGAGGAATGAAATGTTCCCCATACATTCTCTGCTGAATCGAAATGTATGATATTGAAAGATATGTAAACGCAAATTTCAGACTACTTCGATATTTTACAAAAGAATTTTGCTGCTTTTCTATAATATATTGCAAAAAATATAAATAAATTGTAGAGGCCCTTTACACGATGCAATTTTGCGTGCAATTAATTGCATGCAATTGATGATTGTTGGCGAACGGGGTAGAGAAGCAAGAGCGGTAAAAAAGTTGCACGACTTTTGTTTGACATGCAATTTTTTGACATTTCCTTTTACCATCGTTTGTGTTTTACTTATTTTGTTTTATTCTTATTCTGACCTAGAAGTGTGCGTTATCAAAATTAATGCGCAAGAACATTTTCAATTAATTTTTCAGTATTAAAATCTTTCATTTTTTATATTTTTTAAAATGTTTGTATATTGTATTTATGTATATGTATGTATATTATTTTATATACATACATATGTATGTACATATATTTTTTGTATATTATATTTACATATATTTTAAAATTTTGTTTTCTTTGTTACAAATGAAATAGTAAAGAAGAATGTGTAATTAAACGTCAAAAAATTTCGAGGTTTGTTGCATCGTATAAGTGAACAACATTTTACGTAGCATATTTAAAAGAGAATGGAAAAAATTGCATGCAATTAATTGCATCGTGTAAAGGGCCTCTTCGTTATAAAAGGACAAGTCCTGTTGAAAATTGCAAGAATCGGTCCATGATTTCTAATGGCCCCATACAAGTGAACAACATAAATACAACAATAAACAAAACTAAAGTCACAAAACGATTTTAATAGAAACCAACAACAATAACTCAACGAAAAAAAACTCACAAAAATAACAATAACAATACAACAACAAACTAACTCTCTGAGAGAACCACCACTGCATTCATAGTGTTAGCACTACGGGTCGTTTTTATACCCTCCACCACCAAGAGTGGTGAATGAGGGTATATTACGTTTGTCATTCCGTGTAAAACATTTTTAATATTCATCTGAGACCCAACAAAGTATATATATTCTTGGTCCTTATGAAATTCGATTTAGCCATGTCCGTCTGTACGTCTATGTAAAACACTCTCACGTCCAAACTATACAACTTACCTAAACAAAATTTCCAGAAAAATATTTCTTATTTTCCGGGTGACTTTGGTATTAAAAATCAGCAAAATCGGTTTGGGCCAACCAGAGTTATGGTCCACTCTGTGAGACAACCTCCATAAAAATTTGATATTTTTTGTCCATTTTATTGCAATATTTTGAAATATATTTTAGATAATACCATGAAACGTTGTATACGTTGTTTTTATGATAAAAGAAGAAAGTGTGCGGAAAATAGTAAGAATCGGTCCATGATTTCTCATAGCCCTCATACAAAAATCTTCCCGAAATACTGCTCAATTATACATAAATGCCTATAAAATTGGAATATCAAGACAAAAATCGCAAAACGAAATTTTTTCTGACCATAGCCCCCATATAAACTCCACTTCCAAAATTCACTTAAATACTTATAAAACAGATATAAATAATGTTAAACGCCTAAAATTTGACATGAATAATCTTTATAGGCAAATAAATTGTTGTACTAAATTGTATGGTGGTCGGCCCAGAATTGGTCATAGCTCCCATACAGGACCACATCTGAAAAAGACATTTATCCTTATATATATTGTATAAATATGGGTACCGACTCAAAACTTTGCACAGATCATTAACGTATATACAAAAATCATCCCACAAAATTTTGTGAATTTCGGTCTATTTTTAACTGTATGCCCCATATAAAGCCCTCTTCCGAAAATCACTTTAATACTCATAAACCTCTTATAAATAAGGGTACCAATCCAAAATTTTACACGGCTCATTTATATACATGCCTAAATCAAACTGCTGGATTTTGAGAATATCGGTACATATTTGGCAATATCCCCCACATAAGGTCCACGCTCGAAATCCACGTTAATACTAATATATATATACATATATTCGACGTAAGAAGATCGGCCCATAATTTGTCATAGCTGCCATATAAGAACCATTTCCAAAAAACAAATAAACCAACATAAATGTCTAATAAACATCGATATCGAACCAACTTTTATACGATTCAGAAATTTTAATCCAGAAATCATATCTGTATCGGTTATACGGCAATTAAGCTACTGGATTTTATAGCTGTCAGTCAATAATAGCTCCTGAATTAAGTCCACTTCCGATCATAACAATCAACCATACAACTCTTGTAAATAACGCTATTGTGGTGAAATTCAACCAATATAATCCTAAAATACATAGAAATCACATTAGTGGATACTGGATTTAGAAACTTCTTCTATGTCACCCATAAATCTTTTGTAAATAATGTTATTGAGATCAAATTCAAACAAAAAAGCCTCATCTTACATCTTATCCTTTTTTATACTCTGTTTCTTAACTTGTTGTGAATATGGAAAAATGTTTTTTTAATTTTATAAATTGTTAAATTACAATCAAGATTATTATGAAAATCAAATAAACTCTGTAAATTACAGCAATAATCGGTAATTACATCAATTATAAATGGTCGAAATTAGATAAAATTTCAAAATATTTAACCTAAATTATGTTGGTCGTCAAATTGTCTTTCAAACAATATATCAAACACTAATCAAATTTGCACTAAGACTGAATAGAAAACACAGAATAAGAATATTCTAGTCCTATAAGCAGTGTAGTTTTTCTATTTCTTAATACGTTTAGGTGGAGGGTATTTAAGATTCGGCACAGCCGAATATAGCACTCGAACTTGTTTTAACTGCAATGTTTCATTGATTTTTTCCCATTCCCATTCCCCATCCTATTGGTAACATTTTTTCTCCGTGTATGCTCACGATTGTTTTCATCGGCCGGATGTTTTCGCTTTATATGAAACTTAGTTATCTGAAAATGCTGATCCATATACCTGGGTATCACTTTCTACCGCTTTTTTATTTCCATCGGGAAATATGTACATACGCTATGAAGTCGGGTATCAGTACCAGTTTCTCTACAGAAGTCAAAACGCGGGAAGTAATACTGCCACATCTGGCTTCGATACCCTCTCCGATGCCATATCAAAGATACTTGAGCAGGGTTGCTGGTGATTTTAATGTTCATAACTTTTCTTGGCTTCCCCATTCAAGTCATACAACTATAAAAGTCCAATATGTTGAGTTATTTGCTGCGCACAATCACCTTGCGCAACTAGTAAATAAACCAACGTATTCGTTTATGGGCACCAACACGGCACCCTCGACCTTTTTCTAACCTCACACCCTGATAAGTATGAGGCAATGTGCTGAGGCGTGAAAAATCTCTACAAGAGCAACGCGCCGATCAAAAATTCTTATTGATCCCAGGGGCAGTAAAATCTCTTGGTCATTTGTTAAAAGAGTAAAGGATAATGCTAGTTCTTTAATTCCTACTCATTTAAGGAATGTTCAACCACGGACCCTGTTGAAAACTAACCTTTTGGCTGAATTATTTGCAAATAATTCAAACTTACCGTAACTTTGTCAAATTTATTATTTAAAATATATTTTGAAATTAAAAGGGTTTTAGAGGATCTTAGCATAAATAAGTCTCCTGGGCCAGATGGTATACCAACACTGATAATGAAGCAGAATTCTTTGACGCTAGCTCGTCCATTAGCTAACCTTGTTAGCACATTATACTGTGACGTTAAATTTCCCATGTTTTTAAACGCTGATTCCTATAAAGCGAGAGGCTACCCTGAAAATTATCGCCCAATAGCAATTTGCAGATGATAGCAAAATTTGCCATTCATAATCATTTAACCCTAGACCTGACTCTTTGGAAATTGGGGAAATGAGACAAAACATGGAAGATGCACTTAACCAAGATCTTGTGACAATCTTTAAAACGCACGGAAGTCTCAATGTTGTATGATAACACACAAACGTATGACAGATCATGTTGCATCATCTGTTTTTATGGTGTAAATATTAAGGAATCAGGAATCAGTGCCTGGGTTTTTTAAAAAGGTGTAGGAAATACTTCACTTACTTACTATTTACAACACCTATATTCGACCGCAAATGGAATATTACTCTTAGAAGTAATATTTTGGAGTTACTTGACCACGTACAGGAGAGGGCTAAGGTGCTTATCGGTGACAGTAGGATAATCAACGCTATTGATTCACTGGAGCATGGCCGCAATTTGGATTGTGTTTCACTGTTCTATCGATACTATAATGGAATCTTTTCTGCTGAAATTAGGGAACATGTTCCCGAACCCGTATTTTTTTGCGTAATACACGTTCTTCAGTCAGGGCTCATCCATTCGTGATCGACTGGACAGTGGACTCACAACATATTACAGAGAAAATTCGTTATTTAGCCATACTGTCCGTATATACGTACCTATTTAAGTATTCCCTGTCACTTTCAATCACAGAGTATAACAGAGGTAACAGAAGGGGAAAGAAAAGAAAGTTTTATACTTGTCTCTTTCTTTGAGAACTGCCTTTTTGTTTTCTTTATGTTACTATTTTTCTGACGCAATAAAATTCATTTTTGGCACAGAGTATTTTTGTATTGTTTGATACAATCATAAAAAAATTAATTTATATCATCTAACGAATGCACAAACTCCACATTGCATACCACAAAGTATCTATAACAATTATTAAAATACAATTTAGTTAGTTATTAAAATCGCAAACATACATATAAACTAAATTTCAATTCAAATATTCTAACTCAAATTGTTTTGTCCACACAATTCTTGTTGTATATAGTGTTTTGCTTTTTCACATTACAAATTTACTACCAGAAAATATATTCTTTCTCTTTTTAATAGAACTGCCTTATGAGCTGATTGTAGCGATTTTGGAACGGCAAAATTGTCGCCTCTGTTATACTCTGTGCTTTCAATATAGGACAATTCAAATCAAATGTTCAGAAATACTATCCCGCTATATTCCCTCCAATAACCTAGTTCCATATGACGATCGGCCCATGATTGCCAATTGTTCCCATATAAGGAATACTTTCGAAAATTACTTAAATCTCATATAATCATTGTTATAACATTGAAATCTTACATTCATATAAAAATCGAATTTATGGATTTTATGAATATAGGTCCATATTTGGTCATAGCATACGAGTCCACTTCCAAAAATCAGTTCAATAAGCATAAATCTGTTATGAAGTTTTTTATCAAGTTAAGATACGAGAAAAATAGTTCCAATGTACATTAATATTGGCGTACCAATTGGTCGAAATTTCCGTATATGATAACTATTTCTATAATTTATATTTTTTATAAATTTTATAAATTTTTTACCAATAAAATATCAATTCTTCGTGTGTGGTCTGATTTCAAATATTATACTATACAAGTATGAATCCTACTAGTCGAGTACTAAAAAACTTAATTTGCTTTTCCATGTGACAAATTAATTTGGGAATATATAGTTGACAACTCATATTTTTATTTCCTTATGGTAGGTAATGAGAGTATTCACAAACCGGTTAAACGGTTCAACTACTTGAAAAACCTACCGTTTTTGAATATAATATGATATATTCGAATTATTCGACAAACTGGTTTTTATACCCTACACCATTATTGTAGGGAGGGTATATTCGATTTGTGCTGATGATTGTAACGCCCGTAAATATTATTCTAAAACCAGTCGACTCAGCAACACTGTCTGATTCGATTTAACGATGTCCGTCTGTCTGGCTGGCTGTCTATGTAAACCTGTGCGCAGAAGATATTTCCATTAAATTTGATAAATTATTTTGGCTCAAGGATGTTTGAAATTAAAACTGTTCCCATGGGTGTAGCCAGGTATGGGCCTAGAGGTCCGTGGCACCCACCTAATTCTATAATAATTTTTTTTTTCATGCATACAATATAAAATTATTAAAAATCCACTGAAGGTACTATTCAATTGAAGGAAATATATATACATACCCAGCATACCATTGTAGGAGCGCTCCGAAAAAGGAGTCAGAAAAGAGTCCAACTAAAGAGCATTTTCGGAGCGCTCTGAAAAAGGAGTCAAAAAAGAGTCCAACAAAAGAGTATTTTCGGAGCGAAAGAAAACTTGCTTGTTACTGTCCTGGGTCTGCACGCAGTATGACTCAGAAATTCCACTTAATTATGTGTGTACCAAAGCGTTCTTGTCCTGTTATTTGTGCTTTGAACAAAAAAAAAAAACTAGCTGTACCACACAAAAATGTGTACAAAAATATGTGTACAAAAATATAAAAAAGTTTTTTTTTGTTCCTGCAAAATCAACGCCAAAATAGCCTAATTATGATATAAATCTACCTTCTCCGTTTTTTCACCGCAAACACGTTTCTTAAATTTTCCCACTTAATTTTATTATTTTGCCGATTTTTGTTTTCTTTTTTTTGTTAAAATTTGCCACTTGCTTATTTTTCTTTACAGTTTATATGAAATAATTTTCTACATATGAGGTGGCACCCAGTTAAAGTCGGTTCAACTTAAAATGACCTTAAATTTTGACTATAGTTACAAAATAATTAAAAGTAAGTTTTAAGTTTAAAGTTGTTTTTAAAAAGAACCGGCCCATTGTTTCGCTTCTAGCGTGTGACCAGAGATTATACCACAAAAACAAAAAATATTCTAATTTGAGAGAACAAGACAGACAGAACTACTGTACGTGTTGTCTCTAAACGTCGTCATATGCACAGTCCGGTGAACATAGCAAAAAAGAAATAAAGACCTGAAATGAGTCTAGGGCGTTATGCTTTTTTCTACAATTAAAATTTAATTTTAATTGAAATAATTTTTCAGCCTTTCAATTTGGTAATAAATGATACAAAAAAAATACATATTATCCTAGACGACCAAGATGTTTTTCATTTGCTACTGCGAATTTATTGAATTGTCTTTCGATCGCTTATGTTTGGCCAATACCCTGTTGGAAATGCAATTAGTGGTTTCCTGCTGGCATTGCCACTATTTCGTACAACTGAGCCAGTATTGGCTGAAACACCGAAAATTGGTAACCGAGAAGAAAGACGAATTTTTGGAAAAACTTGTAGAAAAATTTTCAGAAGATCCACGCAGATTACTGCTCAAATAGATCGAAATTGTAAGCAGGGCTGCCAGATGAATTTCGGAAAAAATCGTCAAAATCCCGATAAAAAATCGTCATTTTGAATTTTAAAATTCGTCAAAAAAATCAGATAAATAAAGTCACTATTTTTAATAGTATTTTAAATTTTTATTTAAACCAAAACATAAAAACATATCAAAATAAATAATTTTTAAAATTTTAAAAAGGAAATCAAAAAATACAATGTCAAACACAACTTGTGTAATATTTTTATATCTTATTCCGCTTTCACACTTTTTATTACTGACTCGTCAAGGCAAGTATTTTTATATGAGAAGGAAAAGCGAAAAGGGATAAAAACTTGACGGTACTAGTCAATTTTCTTATTTCCTTTTGTTTTATCTTTCATGCACATTGATTTAAAAGTGCATATGCATTTAAAAGTACGAAAATTGAATTGACGTTTGTAAATGAAATCGCAAGTTCAAAAAATAATTGAACAAAAACTGATTATACATATATGATACAGTATTTTATAAATACATATCTGAATTTAGCATATTTTATTAATTAAGTTTATTAAGTTCAAATAATATTTTGAGTATAGCATCCAATTCATCCATCATATACCGGTACTTATTTTGAAAAAATTACGTACTTTCGTTATTTAAATGTATTTGTCAGAATATTCTTTTGTCATTTTGTTAAAATAGAAGAAGTTTTAGTTCATAGAATTCAGAATTTAAAATTGTTTTTTATTTTGAAGGTAATTGTTATAGTTGAACTGTTAATTCTTGATACATATATTTATTTAGTTAGGCATGAGCTTATTAAATTTAATTTTCATTAAATTAACTGAAGGTAAGAATTGTTTTTACAACATGAAAAAATATTTATTAAAATTTGTATTGAGAATTTTCTTGGCTGAGCTGGGGATCGAACCTGGGTTGAATTTACATGTTTCAAGAATCACCATATTTTATTATCTTTATGTTTAAAGACAATTAAGTAATTTCTAATATTATTTAGAATTACTATATTTGAACTTAACAATTGGCAATAATTAAGAAAACACTATTTTATTTTTGAAATATGTCATGTTCTTATTAATATTTATGATATTAAATGAGAAAAATAGTTGTTGTCTCAAAAAAGAGAGAATTTGATAACAAAAACATTAATAAAACAAACAAATGATAGAAAATTTTAATAATTCAGGAAATCGTCACTTTCAACCGAAAAATTGTCAAATCGTCACTTTGCTATTTTTGAAACAAAAAATCGTCAAAATGACGAGAAATCGTCAAATCTGGCAGCTATGATTGTAATATGTAATCATAAAAAATCATAATTTTAGTGGCACCACCCTATGTCATATGCTGGCTACGCCCATGATTGTCCCTATACAAATAATCCTGAATTTGCTTAATTTCTCTAATAAATTAATAATAAAAAAAAATATATATATAAATATTTGTACTTAGTACTTTTGTTAAATAATTGATGCTGTATATACAGTTTGGGCTAAGTTTGACTGACTGCCATTACCATTGTGGCTCTTGCGGTATGAGCTGTAGCTCCATCTTGCTGGAACCATATGTTACGATTATTGAGAACTATCGGACGTAAAAAATTTTCCAACATGGTCCGGTATACCACCCCAGAGACGGTTTGTGGTTCATTAAGCTCATTTTCGAAGAAATATGGACCAATAACTTTATCCGCCATGATTCCACACCAAACAGTGCATCTGACAGGGTGTAATTGTCGCTGATGCAATGCTCTTGGATTCTCTGTACCCCAAATTCGGCAGTTCTGTTTATTCACATATCCATTTAAATGAAAATGTGCTTCATCGCTCATAATCAGATTATCCAAAAAATTGTCATTTTCTGTAGCTAGCAAAATCAATATATTGGCATATTGTAGCCGTTGTGGTGCATCCCTTGGCAATAATTCTTGGGCCAATTGAATTTTATATGGAAACATCTTCAGATCAACTTTTAGAATACGTCGTAGCGATGTTCTGGAGATGTTCAATTGAGTAGCTCGTCGACGAGTAGACACAGTTGCATCCGTGTGAACACTTTCTCGTACAGCTTCTATAGCTTGTTCAGTGCGAACAGGACGAACAACATTTCTTCGTGGTTCATTACCCACTGAACCCAAATTCTCAAAACCGGTCATTAAGCTTCTTATCATGTTTACACTGGGAGCCTCTGCAGTATTAAAATGCTGACGGTATTTTCTTTGTGTTGTAACAATTGATCGTCCGGAAGCATAATAAAATTCAACAATTTTTACACGTTCTTCCACTGAGTATGATGACATTATGAAATTTTATAAAATTCTGTATTATCTGCAAAAAAAAAAATTAAAAAAAATTAAAAATGCAAAAGTTATAAGCATTTCAAATCAGTCAGTCCAAGTTGGCCCACCCTGTACATATGTATAAAAAAATTTATGAATTCTTATTTTTAACAGCTTTAATTTTGCCAATCTGGCTTCACAACTTTATGTTATGCCAGTTATAGATCATTATTTACATTTAAATATAAAAAATTTTGTTATGATATTAGTAAATGAATCTATTAAATAAATAAAAAATAAATAATACAAATGTCCGACTGAATTAGGGGTTTATTATACATTAATGTTTGATTTATGCACATATCCAAACAAATTTCGCCGCAAATAAGTTGTATATGAAGCCTAATAACATCTACAAATTTTGTACAGATCCAACTATAATTGATCATAGCTGACACTTTCGAAAATCACTTTAACGACCATAAATGTCTTAAAAATGTTGGTATCGAAATAAAATACAGCGCAAATAAATTTCACATGTACGGATATCATGACACCTAATTTTATAATTAGTCAAAGCTCTCATATAAAATCCCCATCGATAATCACTTATGTAGCAGTGTTTATATCGAGATTAAATTTAACACAAAAATTATATACTTGCATGTATGTACATATGTATGTATATCATAAAAGTCGCCTAAAAAATTTATACATTTTCGCTATATTTCCATTAGATATCCCAAATATAACAAAATTTGGCCTTTGACCTTCAAGATTTAACGGTTAATGTTGTCCGTTTTTTGAGTGAAACGTTAGGAAATTATTTAACAATATCTGGACAATATTATTCTGGATGGGTTTTATTTAAAATTCATAATACTAAAGAAATTAAGCTTATTCTCATATATCCTTTATAAATCCCAAAGAGATGTTCTAAAAATTTTAAATTTTGTTCAACAATTTATTTTTTAAATTAAAAGTGGATTTTTGAAACGGTACTTCTTTTTTGTTTTTGATTTTAAAAATATATTTTTTTAATTTTATATATACTTAAGCCCACTTTATGAATAATCAAAAGTAATTTTTTAACATTTTGGTTGCAAAAGTGGTTTTTGAACATCATGCCATATGGCATAGAATGTATTTAAAGGAAAAAAAAACAAAACTGAAATATATAAGTTTTTAATTCAATTTTAAAATTTGTTGTTTAAAAAGACGCAAAAAAAAGATAAACAATTCAAATGTATTAATTTTATGTTATATATAAACGACTATAGGAATACATATACTTTTTGGAAAGATAAAAACATTTTAATACTCCCTCCACACCATTTCCTCCCATAAATAAATAAATTTTAGTTTTTCAAATTACATACGAGAAAATTTTTATTTATTGGATTAATATTATTTTTGTTTGAAACTTAAACTAACACTAAAACTATAAAATATGAGTTCATTGTCACTAAAACTATAAAAAAATGTAAATTTATTGCCAATTTCTGGACCAAGAGTAGGTCTGCATCTGTATATGTCCCTGAAAAAAAGAAATAATATAAAACTAATTCAAATATAGAAATAAATATATAACTCATCTCACTTTTCATGGTATAATCTAAAGCAATTTCTGGTACCATTTGGAATGCAGAGATGAACGTATCTGGAATATCCTTTGCATCCTGGTACTTTACATATACGTTTTACAGGTGTATACTCCGGCCAATGTTCAATACCATCGAAACGAATCAAACCTGAAGAAGCCCTTTCATATGAAAGTTTTGGTTTCAAAGTTGATGGAGTGTTAGAAAGGTCTAAGTCCTCAGATTGCTTGGGTCTTCCTCGTTTTCGAGAGAGACTTTGAACTGCTGACAATGTCATTCCGGAATGCTAATAAATCCATTTGATCTTTTTTTCTTATGTTATTACTATCGCAATCATTGCGATATTCTAACCACGAGTTACATACTGCTAAGTCGAGAAAATGGTCGAAAACTCTGAGTGTCCACTTTCTTGTCTGAATGGAAATTCGGTGTAACGATAGCAAAAAGTCCATCTTGTCGACTTCTCCCATATATTTATTATACACAGCTATAAGGTTAGGTTGTGCTACAATGATCTTCTTCTTTTGCTCAGAACAAAATCTGGTGACCTCTTTTGTGTCTTTGTCATCATAAATGGACGAAGCCAATTGAACACAGCCCCCATCTAGCCATTTCAAAAGGATAATGTTTTGGTTCATTTCAATGCAATAGTCATAGCTACCTCTTCCTAACTTTTTTAAATCCTTTTCTGCTTCCTGTGCCCATATTCCCTTTTCTCGCAAATATATTAATAAATTTATAGTGGTGAATAGTTATCAAAAAATAACTTGTGGTTTTTATTTTCCGGAATAGTTTTACATAGATGAATGACAATATCCGAACAAAAACCTAAATTGGATTCTCCAACAATTGTGTTTTTTCCTTGGTGTATTTCCAGATCATAAACAATTCTATTTGAGCTACATAGGCAAAATACTTTTATTCCCCATTTAATAGGCTTTTTAGGCATATACTGCTTCAACCCAGTTTTTGATTTTCATGGAATCATCATTTCATTTCACAGCCGCAATTTTCATCTTTTGGAATATCATAAGTCGGTATTAGATTACTGTAGCCAGTTACTGCTTCTGATGAAAGCTTCTAATAAAAGCATAGACGGATGGTTGACCCAGAAAGATGCTACGAGATCTACTCATTGCTGGGCATTGACATAAAAGATGAGAGACTGTTTCCTCCTCTTCTTCATTATTACAACTCCTGCTTAAATCATTATAAGATAAACCCAATCGTTTTGCATGGTTGCCGAATTTGCAGTGTCCTGTGTTCACTGACCCCAAGTTACAAAGTTGTGGTCGTTGTAATTTTAGTAAATACAACATACATTTTCTATTTAACATAGGCCAAATCAGTCGTATGACTGTACAGGTGTGTTCATTTACCCACCTAGTTTTAGCTAGCTCATAGTAAAAGTCGCTGACTATTCCGATAGGGGAATACCGCAAAGATGGTCAATGTCATCGTCAGGTAACATGGCACCTTTCTTTGCCAAGTTATCTGCGGTACTATTGTCTATTATGTCTCCATGTGCACGCACCCATATGAGTGAAACTGTTGAATGTCTCGCCATCCTGTTTAAGGATGTGCGCCATTCCTGGACCAAGATTGATGTAGTGTGTACACCTGTCAGAGATTTTATTGCAGCTTGGCTGTCAGTATGTATATGTACGTATATCTCTTCCCGATATTCTGTAATAACTGATCCAATTAGCAGCTTGTTTTATAGCTGATATTTCAGACTGAAGGATACTACATCCGTTTGGAATTCTAAAAGACATTCTGATTCCAAACTCTTGGATATATACCCATTCGTGTAGCCATCCGTTTATACAGATAGACTCGTAGTATCCAGCGGTAGACCTTCTATCAATTCCATGTTATCATGAATAAAGACGACGAAGCTTCTCAAAAAGGAGGGTCTAGGAGTGCAATAATCAATGTATTCAGGAAGACATTGTACGTTTCCCATGATGGTAGCATGTCTATAATGACCATGCTTCCAAGCAACTGTAGCACTAAGCCTCAGGGCCGAATTGTATGTATATCTTATCGCCTCAAAACTTTACACAGATCATTTACATATACACAAAAATCATACTACAGAAATTTGTATATTTCGGTCCATATTTGACCATATTCACCATCAGTTTAATACTAATATGTATTTTAAATGTACTATTATTATATTGAAAATCAACGTGGGATATACTCATATGTATTAAATTCTACGTTTCGAAACTGAAGAAGATCGGCCCATGTTTTTTGATTGCTCACATATACGGACTACTTTCGAAAAACAAGTTAATTCTCAATAATGTCTAATAAATATCGATATCGAATCAACATTTTATACAAATCAGAAATTGTACTCCAGAAATCATACTAACATCGGTTATGCGGCAATTATGCGACTGAGTTTTGTAGCTTTCAGTCCATATTTAGCAATAGCTCCCAAATTAAGTCCACTTCGGGGCATAACAACCAACCATACAATTCTTGTAAGTAACGTTATTGAAATTCAACCAAAACAATCTTCACCTTATAATCATACCCTTTTTATACCCTACACCACAATAGTGGGGAGGGTATATTGGATTTGTGCTGATGTTTATAACGCCTCTAAATATTGGTCCAACACCCACCTTAAAATATACCGATCGGCTTAGAATCACTTTCTGGCTGACTGGCTGTCCATGTGAAGTTTGTGCGCAGAGTACAGGTCGCAATTTTGAAGATATTTCGATAAAATTTGGTATGTGATATTTTTTCGGCCCAAGGATGGATGGGATTGAAACTGGTGGAAATCGGTCCATTATTTCACCTAGCCCCATACAAATGTCCTCCCGAAATTGGGGTTTTCCGGTCATAAATCTTTGAATTATGCAATGAGTAGTAAATAAGGCTAACACACATCTACAAATTTCGTGAAGATCGATCCATAATTAGTCGTAGCTCCCATATAAGGCCCACTTCCAAAAATCACTTAAAAGAGCATAACTCTCTTAAAAACGTTGGTATCCAAATAATATTGAACACAAATATATTTCGTATATATATATATAACATGGTAGAATTTTATGACGATCGGTCAATAATTAGTCGTAGCTCCCATATAAGGCCCACTTCCGAAAATTACTTAAACGAGCATAACTCTTTTAAAAATGTTGGTATCAAAATAATATTGACCACACATATGTTTTGTGTATATGCATATAATATGGTAAAATTTTATGGTGATCGGTTCATAATTAGTCCTAGCCCCCATATAAGGCCCACTTCCGAATATCACTTAAAAGACCATAACTCTTTTAAAAATGTTGTTATCCAAATAAAATTTAACACAAATATGTTTCATATGTATACTAATAATACGGCACAATTTTATTATGATCGGTCCATAATTAGTCGTAGCTCCCATGTAAGGCCCACTTCCGAAAATCACTTTAAAGAGCATAAATTTCTTAAAAAAATGTTGGTAATCAAATAAAATTCGACACAAATAAGTTTCTTATATACAGAAATAATGACACCTAATTTTGTAATGGTCGGTCCATAATTAGTCGATGCTCCCATATAAGACCCCCTCCGTAATTCAGTTTAATTTCCATAAATCTTTTGAAAGTATTTATATCGAGATAAAGTTTGACACATATAATATTTATATTCCCAGAAATCATGACACTGAATTTTGGTCCAAAATAGGTGATATCTCGCAAATAACGCCCATTTCTGAAATAATGTTTTATATTTACATGTACTAGGTGTAGGGTATTATATGGTCGGTCAAGCCCCTTTCTTACTTGTTTAAATCCTGTTTTTTAACTTTTTGTGAATATGGAAAAAAAAATTTATTTTAAATTTATAAATTGTTAAATTACACTCAAGATTGGTGAAAATCAGACAAACTCTGTAAATTGTGATGAGAATTGTGGTGCGAATTACATCAGTAATAAATGGTCAAAATTAGATAAAATTTCTAAACATTTGAAATATGTTATGTTGTGCGTAAAATTGCCTTTCAATTAATATATAAAATGCTAATAAAATTAGCACTAAGACTGAATAGAAAACACAGAATAAAAATCTAGTTCTAAAACTAGTGTAGTTTTTGTATTTAATTTTATGTTTAGATGGAGGGTATTTAAGATTCGGCACAGCCGAATATTACACTCTAACTTGTTGGATATCGAGTATGAAATTTGATAACATTTGCCCTAAAGTTGAATTTTACATAAAAAAATAGCTATATTTTGATTTATTTGCCTTTAAAGTTCGTTTTCCGAAAAATATACATTATAAGACTTCTTGGAAATTTCTTGAATAATGTTAAAAGAAATGTCTAAAAATTTACAAAAATAAAATTTTTTACTATTTCAATTTTAATTGCATAGACGTAACTTTTGTCTCTGAAATGATTTTTAAACGATTCTTTTCTACTGGATTTATTAAAGTGTTATTAGTCTACAAAGAAATATTTAGGAAACACGGCAAATGCTTGGATCCGCTATTAGCAATAAGTCAGACTAAAGTTATTATACAAGTTGCAAATTAAATGCTCATATGCAAATATCTCATAAACTATAAGAGATAATATACATGCAGATTTTTTAATACTTGACTAGTAGATTTCATATATATACAGAATCTGATCACGAACGAAGAATTCTCATTATACCGTGGAACATCTTACTTTGATGGGCTTATGACGTCTAAATTTAAAAATCAAACTTGAAGTTTTAACGAAATTAAATTAAAAATTACACATTTATTTTCCTTTTTTCCAAAATCCCCCACTGTGCTATGGTGCTGTAGGTAAAAACGTACTAACAAGATTTTCAGAATTCCGATTCTTTAAAATTCCTAGGTAAAAACAGGTAAATATTTAATAGTAAATTTTACAATTGTTTTACAACATATTTTCTTTCAGACACGTAACATAACATATTGAAAAAAATAATTTCAAAATGTACCTATTTCAATTCGAGAGCATTAAATATTTCATACCATGGCAGCATTAAAATCCTCTTGTTGCTCATTTGACTTCAATAATAAAACTTATGAAAGCAGAATTGTATGTCGAAATATAAGAGTAACAAATTAAAAGTATGTACATAATTTAAATGTAAAAAATCCTTATATACTCGTAAATGCTAAATGTCTGTCATAAAGGTTAAAGTGAACTTCACAGTTTCTGGTGAAATGAAAAATGGCTGCTGTGTTTTTGTTTGAGGCGGTGGCAACGTTTTGGTTACTCAACCATATAATTTGATGTGTGTTTTTGTACTCTAAGGAACAGAAAATAATACAAACAACAACATCAACATTAACTACCAATCATTCCCATTATTATGTTTATTACCAAACCCAGTCACATGTTAGCAACGTTGGCCATTTCCAACAGTGAATATGCACATAAAGGAGGTGTGCACGTGATGTGATTTTCTCTTGTCAAGCGTGAATAACTAGCGATCGGCATTACTTTAGAATTTAATCAAGCATGAGTGTGTTAGGTTTGGACAATGTTAATGTCAATGTTTAGAATTAATGAGTCCATTTGTCGTTTACAATAAGTTGGCAGCTTATAACTAACAACATTTTTCATGAGGACATAATTAATTATGCCAAATATTATTTTTATTTATTGATCAAATATAAATGATATGTCTTCATTTTCGATATTTTATGGACGAAATTTGTTTCAAAATCATCGATAAATACGGTTAACCGAAACATTGATTTTTTGATTGATGTTTTTAATACTTTTGCGACACAAATTCTAAAGCGTTACAAGAATTCTAAATATTAGAAGACTATGATTTTACGTACGAACTTGTCCAGAATCCAGAATTACACATAAAGAAAAGATCGAACATTCTTTGGGATCTGATGTATTAAAATTTCGCATTATTAAGGAAGTTTAGACATGAAATCTTATAACAATACATTTGATGCTTTTGGTAAATTATATGTTAAAATGAATTTGATGTATATATAAAAAATTCTCCTTATTTTACGTATTGTATTATATTTCCGTGGGTACCAAATAAATGGAGTTGTATTAAGCTTCTCATTCCGTTTGTAGTATAAATAAGTTTTTTTTTTTGTTAAATTTCAAAACCAGTGTCAAAGCTAGTGTCCGTCCGCCTGTTGAAGAAGCGATAGAGACACGTTTGAAGAACGTAGCCAGATGATACTTTGTTAATTGAAAATGAGCCGAATTCTCGGTCATTAGCTAACCATTGGTAAACTAAAATACTAACTATTGTTTAACTATTACTTGTTATTCTTATGGCAAACTAAGCATTGCGAATTCACAGTCTTTAGTTAAGCCTTTGTCATTAGCTAACTAAAGACTGTGAATTCGGCCATAAAGATAGTAAAACCAAATATACTCGTATTCTCTTATATTGAAAATTAAAAATTTAACTATACTGATGATTAAATAACTAAACGCTTCTAGGGAATTTATTTTGACCTCATTCGTTACTAGAATAAAAATAATTGATATTTTTTAGAAGTAAAAGAAATATTGTATGTTCGTCATAGAAAATTTCTTTAAGTATTAAGCATTTAATAAGTCATCTTACATCCGATTTTTAATATTCAAGCATGGAAAAAATAAAGATAGTCGAATATTTTTTGTCCAATTGTATTTTATAAATTTGGGTTTTTTATTTTGCAATACAATGCGTTTTGTAACTTGGTTGTAAGATTTTGCTCCATTTGTGAATTAGAAGCACCATCATCATCATCACTATGACCTCATGAGATATTAATATTGTAAAACAGGTAGGTGTTTAACATTGTGTTTTAGAAAGTTGTGATTAATTTTTATCAATGACATAAATATTTTCATTTGCTTTATAAACCTCTTATAAACCTGCTGTAAATTTTATGAATAAGGGCAATAGAATTAATAGATAACTAGCTTTTTGTACCCAGCGCTGTCCGGGATATTATTAATCTTTTATTCCTGGCCGCTGATCATTTACCATTTTGAGAATCTCTTTGGGCATAGAGTGACATGCATTCATCTCATTCCAAATGTATATTTGAGCTTGCTAATCGTAGATATTTTGAAAATTAGTGAACTTGCATTTTAAATTTGAATAGTCTTCATTGTTTTCACCTCTATGTCCATAATGCACAAGATCACAATTGCTATTAAAGAAAGAGATGTCCCGATTAAGTAGTTTTGTATGTAAGACTACTGTTTAGTTTATATAAACATTAAGGTGTTCAGTGCTACATAGTAGACTATTTAACTTTGTATCCCTTATATTTAAATATACTTAAACTGAAAAAGATCTTTCCTAAACATATTTTTCTGAGAGAGCTACAAAACACAAATTTTGTGACTAGCTACAGCATAAAATAGAAAAAAAGTATATAAAAACAAGATAGAGTGCAATATTCGGTTGTGCCTAATCTTTAATACCTTCCTCCTAAACATAATGGGAAATACGTTTATTATTTATTTTATAAATTAATTAAAATATAAATTTACGACCAACATAATTTATTTGAAATGTTCTGAAATTTTATCTAATTTTGACCATTCTTACTTTAATTTACAGAGTTTGTCTGGTTTTCATAATACCTTTGAGTGTGATGTAATAGTTTATAAAATTAAAACATCATTTTTCCATATTCACAACACGTTAAGAAACAGAGTATAAACAAGTAAGAGTGCTATATTCGGCTATGCCGAATCTTATATACCCTTCACCTTTGTTGTGGATGCATAATTATATTATATACATACATATTGTATATATTATATTGTTACGTTTTTACCTTTTAAAAACGGTGGTTTATTTCCTTTAAATAAACCGGATTCTTTTTAAATGCAAAATAAAAGCGTCAAGTACTTTGAAGAAAATATAACGAGTCTTTATTTATTTAAATGTACACAAACACAATTAAAAAAAATTAACCACTGTCTTTTTACACATTTATATTACGGTTTAAGAAAACACTTAAAAACTTTGTTTGATCAGCGCCATCTGTTTATGCGAAAATTAACTATAACAATATTAATACACTTAGTTTTTTGATCAAATTTTCATGGTTGTCTCGGATTTTTGCTCATATCTCCCTTATTTGTGGATGGATTTGGCTGATTTTAAATAGCAAACTTCTTGAAAGCATGTCTGACAGAATTATTGAAGATTTGGATCCCAAAGATATCTGTGGACTTCAAAAAACTGATTTCAACATCCAGACAGACAGACGGACATGGCTTAATCGACTCCGCTATCTATAAGGATCCAGAATATATATACTTTATAGGGTCGGAAAATTATATTGTGGAAATTGCAAACGGAATGACAAACTTATATATACCCTTCTCATGAAGGCTAATATATAAGGTGAAGATTTTTTGGTTTAATTTGATCTCAATAACATTATTTACAAAAGATTTATGGGTGGCATAGAGGAAATGGACAAATTAAGGGCTGATAGCTTCTAAATCCAGTATCCACTAATATGTTTTCTATGTATTTTAGGATTATATTGGTTGAATTTCATCTCAATAACGTTATTTCCAAGAGTTGTATGGTTGGTTGTTATGCTCGGAAATGGACCTAATTCAGGAGCTATTATTGACTAACACCTATAAAATCCAGTAGCATAATTTCCGTATAAGCTTTAATTTAAGGTATAATATGACCATATAGGTAATATAAATTCGAAGATATTAAAGAAAGATTATGACATTTCACCATAAAAAATACAATCTGCGAAGCCGGTGTTCTGTATACCATAGAGGAGAAAATTCTTCCGCCTGGTCGTAGGCCGGTAGTACACGAAATTTGTACTATGCGAAGCCGGTGTTCTTTCCTGTTATTGTTTATAGCAATGTCCATAAAAAATGTAAAATCAAGTTAACTTAACACAAGTCTTTAAACTTTATTGTTTTGATATATTACCTTATCTGTTTTAAATAATTTTGTCTTGGGTGTTCGTGATTAAACATATTTAACTCGTGAATCAAAAATGGCCACGCTTACTTCTCTATTATATAATTTTACTGTGATGTTCACTTAATTATAGTGGTAACTTTTGTACTTTTACTCCCTACATCACATTAGATTTTTGTTCAACTAAATTCTTGACAGTAGTGGGTCTACTTGTGTATGTTTGTTAGTTGAAATGAGTTTGTTGAAATTAACAAATATCATAAGTTTACAATAATTAAGAAACACATGGATGTTTCTTATAAAGAGCACTGTTACCATTTTATACATGACAGTTAATGGGAAAAGTTTAGTGGGAGAGTTTAAATTAAATTAAAGTTTAAACTGGTACAATTGCTTATCTAAAAAGTACAGAAATATAACGCAGTTATTTATATTCTTATATGATTTATAAAAAAATCTTGACTGAACTAAAAACATTACAACTGAAATTTAATGGAATATGTAACAGCAATAAAAGTGTAAATAAATAAATTCGTTTTCTCATTTTTTTCATTCTGCATTCACCAGAACAATAATGATGATCTAACTTTTTTCATTATTTTGTGGGATTTATTTCACTCCAAACGAGTGAAATTTTTCATTTAAGATGGGACCAAAAGTAAAACGGAACAACAAAAAATATTATTAAAATGCAAATACTGCAGACATTTCTGGATTTTATGTAGAGTATAATGGGAAAGGAAATATGTAAATTTAATGAATTTATCAAACAAAGAAATGCAAAAGGTAAATTTCTAAATTGAACAGACTTTTACACCACACCAACTGTATTTAATAGTTGAATGGGAAATGCGACACTTTTTATCTAAGTTCATAACTTTTTCAATTCAAACATAAATTAGTCATGAATAAATAATAGCTCAATAATTTTTTTCACTGTGTGTTTTATGATTTTTTAAATAAACTAAAATCCAAAAATAACATATTTATTTATATTAAAATTGTTTGTAGATGCCAATTTATAATGGCTAAATTTACAGTCTTTAGTTAGCTAATGACAAAGGCTTAACTAATGATTCTTTATTCGCAATGCTTAGTTTGCCATAAGAATACCCAGTACTAGTTAAACAATACCAATGGTTAACTAATGACCGAGAATTCGGTCATAAGAGATTGATATCGAAGAGTAAAAAAACATTTTATACCAAAAATATTTAATTAAATTTTACTTGAACATTCCCTCGGCCGTAAATACATATTTGCTTTTTCTTTAATGTTAGTTTTTGCTAATTCTAGATGAAGTCGTTCTGATTTGCTTTATTTTCTACGAAACTAGTATTTTTATACTTTTTAATTATATACTGGACCGTAGCAAAGGGAATACTAGAAAGTTTGCTGATTGCGTGATAAACTGTCCGTTTTTGAACTCATGAATAATACAAATTTATACGTCGATGCTAATTTCTTTACGCACACAAATCTTGATACTTGATAACTACATATTTGAATAATAATTTTTTTTTTTTTTTTTTATAATACATTATATTTATTTATTGAATCTTCAGATATTGAAATGACAATAAGTTTTCGAATCTTAATACTAAAAGAAAATAATAAGTCCAGCCAGTGCTAGACAAAATATTATGATACTACAAAAAAATTTACATCCACTGATCCAGTCATCTGTTTTGAGTTTGAGTTAAAGCAAGGGTATCCCTCCTTCTCAACCGAACATGGCCACTAAAGTTAAGGATGTCTCGTGCAAGTGGGTTTGGATGGTGTTCAAGTTTGCTGACATATTTTGAGGCGTATTTTGTAAATTCGTCTTTCACCAAAGGAATGCCTAGATCTTTGTGAATTCGAGAATTTTTAACGTACCATGGAGCTGCAGTAATTATACGTAGAATTTTATTTTGACCTCTTTGAATTTTTTCAATGTTGGATGCTGAGGCAGTACCCCATAATTGAATTCCATAACACCATATTGGCTTTAGAATTGCATTGTACAACAAAAGTTTACAATCCAACTTTAATGTAGAATTTCTGCCGATTAGCCAATTAAGTTGCACTGCTTTTAATCTCATCTGTGTAAGTTTTGCGTCAATATGAGACTTCCAGGTTAAACGACGATCGAGGTGGATTCCGAGGTATTTGACTTCATTGTGTTGCGGAATAATTTGGTTATTTATTCTGATGGACGAGCAGGTATCTTTTCGCAATGTGAAAGTTATATGAATACATTTCTGTTCATTAACCCTGATTTTCCAAAGCTCAAGCCAATTCTCTAGTTTATAAATATAATTCTGCAAATTCTGTGATGCTATTTGATGGTCCTTATGAACGCTAATAAAGGCTGTATCGTCACCAAAAGTTGAAGTATGTATATTGGGGTCTGACGGCATATCGGATGCATAAATCAAATATAAAGTAGGACCCAGTATGCTACCCTGGGGTACTCCTGCTTCAATTGGCTGAGCGGGGCTTAAAAAATCGCCTTCTTTGATTGTAAATTTGCGACCATATAAATAACTTTTCATAAGTTTGTGGGTGTTAGCAGGCAGAGCTAATTTTATTTTGTGCATTAAACCTTCATGCCAGACTTTGTCGAACGCTTGGGAAACATCAATGAAAAGCGCGGAACAGTATTTTTTCTCTTCAAACGACCGTCTTATCACATTTACTAATCTGTGTGTTTGTTCGATGGTACTGTGTTTAGCTCTGAACCCGAATTGATGATTTGGAATACATTGAGTGTCGTTCAGAATTGGAATAACTTAGCCATTAACAATTTTTCAAACAGTTTTGAAATTGTCGGCAGTAGGCTAATTGGCCTATATGACTCTACTTTGGTGAGGTCCTTCCCTGGCTTAGGAATCATGGTAATCATAGATACCTTCCAATCTGCAGGATAGTATTCTAGGCGTAAAATAGCATTGAAGATAAAGAGAATAATTCTTCTAGCTACACGAGGTAACTCCACAAGCATTTTGTTGCTGATTTTATCCATACCTGGAGCTTTTTTAAGGTTCAGAGTACCAATAGCGCTTTGAATATCATTAAAGCTAAGTCTTAGAGGTACAGGAGGTCTAATAACGAGTGGTGGCAAATCAGTTGCATTATTTGAGTTGTTTATAGTAAACACATTTCTCAAATGGTTAACAAATAAAGTCCCCTTCTCGGAATCGTTTCTAGCCCAGTCACCAATCGGATTTCGCAAAGGAGGCTTTCCTCTAACTGGTCTTTTTAAACCTCGTGCCGCCTTCCATAACGAATAGTCAGATTGTGGGGAACTGTCAATTCCCTCCAAGTATGATTTAAGTGAAGCCATTCTTTGGGTTTCTAAGAAATTTCTTAGTATATCTCTGCATTCCCGTAGCCTAGCTTTCAGTTGAGGAGACCTGTGAATTTGCCACTCTCTTCTAACTCTTCTTTTTTCTGTCAGGAGATGTTCGAGTTCAGCGAAATAAGTAAATCTTTAAACCTTCCAACTTCTATAAACTGGATTAAAAACAAATGCTTCACTAGACTACGTTTAACACACACCAGACAAACACATCAATATTTGATTTCCAGGCATCCACAACCAGTTTGCACTTTCTGCAACAATTCAACATTAACAATTAAACACCTACTATCGGACTGTCCATCCCTTCATCAAAGTCATTCAAGCGTTATAATAAATTTACTTAAATGCCCTTCCCAAGTCAATGTAAACAAAATTTATGATTTTCTGCAATACTTTAATTAACAAAATAAAATATAAAAATTGTATTTTTCATAGCCACATGCAACAAATTTTGATCATACATACATACATACATATGTATGTATGTATGCATAAAACTTCTAAGTAAAATTAAGCCGATAGCTTTAGTTGCTAGTGCTCTAGTTCTTAATATTTATTGTAATTTTAATTATAGTAAATAAAAATAAATAAAATAAATAAATAATATAACAAAAAGTCATTCAACGCAATGCATGCTACTTCAATTGCAAAGAAACATTATTTCTTTGCAATTTAAATAGCAGAAGAGTTTATACTGTATGAACACTTTTCTCTTTCTTTATTTTAGGTTTTTTATTAATAGATACAAGAAGTTAGAGCTCATAATTTTGAAGACATTGGCCCAAGAAGCATTGGTGGTGAAATAGGACGTATCGGTCAGAAATGTTTGATTTAAACACGTATCGAAACAAATTGTTCCACAAATAATTCCCAACACTAGTTCCCATATATATTCCACTTCCGAAAATCACTACTGGTCATAAATATCTTAAAAATATTAATTTTAAAAAGTTTTATATAATGTGTCACACAATTTTATAACGATCAATTTATACTTAAATATAGCTTCGATATATGACCCTTTCTGAAAATAACTTTAACGAGATAAAATTTAATGAAAATAATTTGTATATGCACGGAAGTCCTGCTACAAAATTTTATAATGATTGGTCCACAATTAGTCATAACTTGCATTTCTGAAAATAACTTTAACGAGATAAAATTTAATGAAAATAATTTGTATATGCACGGAAGTCCTGCTACAAAATTTTATAATGATTGGTCCACAATTAGTCACGGTGTAGGGTATTATATGGTCGGGCTTGTCCGACTATACATTTTTACTTATTTTAAGATACATATTTATTGGCGTTAAAGCTCTATTGCAGGAGGACTTTTTCAATTCAATTCAATATTTATAATTTCTCGCAGTTTTTGCATTCATTGGAATTTGTATCAAATTTCAGTCATTACCGTGCATTCCTTTTATGCTAATTAAAATCAATCCCTTTCTTATAACTAGATTCCACTGGATCCTATACTATGCTTTGAACAATTATTGACCATTTGCAACATATGTGCATAATTGTGCTCAAAACTTGCATAATATAGGGAAATATCATGATAGTTTTGATTTTTTTACTTGTCGACATAATTTTAAAATAAATTAAATTTCTGTAAAAACAAGTGCAATTGTAGAAAAACTTTAACAAGCAGAACGTGTCACTGTATGATGCGCTATGTGGTCTGGAGGCTTGATTTCGACATTATTATTATTTTTTTTTTTTGGAAAATTCGGCGAGAAATGTTCCGAATTTTATCAGCAAGAGATAAGAACTAATTTTGGAGTATTATTGAAAATATGGTTGAATGTTGGTATCCAAATAAAAACAAGTAAGAAATTGTAGTCGGTCAGGCTTGAGCATATATTCCCCTTCACCAACTAAGTGTGCAACTGAATTTTTTTTTTTTCAGAAATATGGTACAGGGTGGGCCAACTTGGACTGACTGATTTGAAATGCTTATAACTTTTGCATTTTTAATTTTTTTTAATTTTTTTTTTTGCAGATAATACAGAATTTTATAAAATTTCATAATGTCATCATACTCAGTGGAAGAACGTGTAAAAATTGTTGAATTTTATTATGCTTCCGGACGATCAATTGTTACAACACAAAGAAAATACCGTCAGCATTTTAATACTGCAGAGGCTCCCAGTGTAAACATGATAATAAGCTTAATGACCCGTTTTGAGAATTTGGGTTCAGTGGGTAATGAACCACGAAGAAATGTTGTTCGTCCTGTTCGCACTGAACAAGCTATAGAAGCTGTACGAGAAAGTGTTCACACGGATGCAACTGTGTCTACTCGTCGACGAGCTACTCAATTGAACATCTCCAGAACATCGCTACGACGTATTCTAAAAGTTGATCTGAAGATGTTTCCATATAAAATTCAATTGGCCCAAGAATTATTGCCGAGGGATGCACCACAACGGCTACAATATGCCAATAGATTGATTTTGCTAGCTACAGAAAATGACAATTTTTTGGATAATCTGATTATGAGCGATGAAGCACATTTTCATTTAAATGGATATGTGAATAAACAGAACTGCCGAATTTGGGGTACAGAGAATCCAAGAGCATTGCATCAGCGACAATTACACCCTGTCAGATGCACTGTTTGGTGTGGAATCATGGCTGATAAAGTTATTAGTCCATATTTCTTCGAAAATGAGCTTAATGAACTACAAACCGTCTCTGGGGTGGTATACCGGACCATGTTGGAAAATTTTTTACGTCCGATAGTTCTCAATAATCGTAACATATGGTTCCAGCAAGATGGAGCTACAGCTCATACCGCAAGAGCCACAATGGCACTTCTGCGAGAACTTTTCGAAGACCGAATAATTTCAAAAAATGCAGATTTCGCGTGGCCACCTCGTTCTCCAGATTTGACGGCCCCAGATTTTTTTTGTGGGGTTTCTTGAAGGAACGAGTTTACGTCAACAAACCACAAAATATTCAGGAGCTAAAGCAGAATATTCGCACAGAAATTGCTCAACTGCAGCCAGAAACGTTGCGCAATGTAATGCAAAATGTATTGAGTAGAGCCATTAACTGCCAACAGGAAAATAGACGCCATCTAAAAGATGTAATTTTTCATACTTAGCATAAAAAAAATTTATAATTCGTACTTTAATTTGCAAAAAAAAATAAATAAAAAAATTTAAAAACACAAAAGTTATAAGCAGTTCAAATCAGTCAGTCAAACTTGGCCCACCCTGTATATGAAATCTATTACCTATTATAGACCGATCATCATGACATTAAGTAGTGAGCCTATTGTACTACGTCTAACTTTAAACCGATCGCTATAAGATTTGGTGTTCTGACCTTTATGTATAGGAAAATTATTTGTATTGTATTATTCAAACTTTTTAGGAGATTTATATTCGTGAAAGTGATCATTATGACTTATAATAGACCGGTCATTATTAAATTAGTCAGTATAATTTGTGTATATGTATATGAAACATATTTGCTTAAATATTATATGGATACCAACATTTTTTATACGTGTGTAAATGAAACATTAATGACAGATAAAGTCCTATTTTGTGAGGACATTTGTATGGGGGCTAGGTGAAAAATTGGACCGATTTCAACTAATAGTCTTTAGGCCGAAGAAAATTCACGAAATTTTAACGAAATATCTTTTAAATTGCGATCTCTTGCGCAGGTTTAAATGGACAACCAGCCAGCTAGACGGGTGGACAGAGGGAGGGACAGTTTTTAAGATGCACTATTTTATCGATTTTTTACTAAAATAATCTTTGCTAGAGTTAATGTTTTGTGAATTTTATTTTTCTAATTTTAGAACACAAATTTTGCAACTTCAAATAGAGGTCATTCTGAAAAGTCGCAACGAATATTCAAAGGCATTACAAATACTCGTATATACAAAGGTAAATATTATTAATAAAAATAAATATAAAACCTATTTTAACATTAATTATTGGAAATATATTTGAAAATGTTGAAATTTTAATGAGAAATTAAGTAAATTCAATAATATTTGTTCTGTCCCGCTGCTGCTTTTGTCAGTAATTATCAGTTGTTGTGAAATAGAATTCTGTATAAATTTCACTTCCGGCGCTGATGTAGTCGAATATCAGTCAATTTGACAAAGTTACTGTACATATATTTTTGTTAGCAACTGTTTTTGCAGCACTCAAATATTGATTGAGAAATTAAGCAATGTTTGTATTTGTTGATTCCCTTCATAGTATGTTGATTCTATTTGTAGACTATTAAACAAGCCGAGGTGATAAACTGATATTTTTATACCAAGTCAAATATGTTCTTAAAATTGTTGATGAATAGATCCATTTGAATTAAATGTTATAAAAAATTTTCCAATCACCTTGAATCATCTGTATTTTTTTTATCACTGAAAATGTAAGCGAATGAGTAATATGTAATTATTATACTAAGTATACTCAAGTAACCACATAAGATACATTGGTATGAATATGAACTTCCTCAAAAAATATATGAGGTTGTCTGATACTTTGATCTATAATTCGGATCTTACTTGACCGATTTTGCCCATTATAAATATAAAACATTTTGATAAAACAAAGAATTTTTGGTAAAAAATTAATTGGTCTTGTATTTTTTCGAATCTGTATCGTGCCTTTAAATTACGGACAGACAGACAGGCAGGTCAGGAATCATATAAGTACGAAGAATATATATAGTTTTTGTTTTTGCGTCCACCATTTCGATCTGTTATAAACGGAATGACAAACTTAATATACCGCTCCATCTTTTTGGTGGTGGGTGTAAATATACATACATACATCATTTATAGAAAACATTTAACAGTAATGTCCATTTAATTTATTTATTATGATGTGTATCTACGAGTATAAGTGATACATAAAACATGTTAATTGAAATCAGCTGGTAAAAATTCAATTTTTAACATTTTATTTAGATCTTTTAAGGTTTGTTTTTTTTTTAATTTCAGTGTTTATTTTCTTTTAATTAATTAAAAATCATCTATAACATAAAATATTAACGATACTGCTAACATCCATCTTCATGAGAAAAATTGTATGTTATAAAATTTACTGAAATATTATAATGTTTTCTGTCGTAGTAAAATCTTTTGAAGAGGTGCCCTCCAAAACAAAAAGTAAGTTCGAGATGGAAATTTGTTTGGTTAGCTGCCACAAACTTTAGTTAAATTATATGCTGATTCGTTTATACTTTTTTTAATTGAAAATAAAACGCTTAAAATAAAACTAGATTTCGGAATCTTTAAAAATTATTGTATTTAAATGTTGGGCACGACTACGTTTGTCGGTGGATAATTCGGAAGGCTAAATTTTCGATTACACTTTCCAGCATTGCTACCGGTATCTCATGAATGATGACTTTTGACTTCACAAAACCGCAAAGAAAAAATCAAAGATGTGATATCACATGTTTTTTGGACAACTAAACCAAAATTATTTTCCAATAAGGTTTATTTTACACAATATCCATAGAACGCAAATTTTCGCAATAAAGCTGAATAGTATGGGGACGTTGTTGCGGTTTGAGCCTTTTTAAACGAATTGTTTAACAATACTGAATAAAAATAAGATTTGTGAAAATTAACAAAAATGCCTAAATAAATTACCACATAGTTACAGTAACATAAATAATGGCAAACTTCTTAAATGGTTTTTGTAAAAAGTCGAATATTCGTTAACCATAGCTTAAATTACATTTATTGCAACTAAAGCCTAGTACTCTGTTTAAATTTGGGAAAAATGTTGAGCAACATTAATTATTTCATACGGAAAATTTGACGTGTAGCCAATGTTGCCTATCACGCGAATTTACATAATTTGACGTTTTTTTTTTTATTGCAAGTACGCCACATTGTTTTACTTATATAAACAAAACACATACATATATTTTGCTTTTTTGTGAATTTAAATCGAAAATAAGTAAAAGTTAAAATATTAAAAAATCTGTGTTGAATCGAAATCTTTAAATAAAAATGAATAAAAATGAATAAACAGATATTACTGGCCGCTTGGGCAGCAGCACAACAAGTATTAGATATTGTTGTTGCGACAGAAGAGCTTTTGGATGAAAATTCCACACGAAACAATTGCTACTTTAATTATTTCGCTGTGAAAAAATAATTTTGCCAGATACATTTCACATGTTTTTCACAAAATGAACAGAGTACTACTTCTGCAACATTTTTTCATGAAAATTTCATGTTTAATTTTTTAACATGTATTTTGACAGCATTCCACTTGAAATTTTGAACAGAGTACTATGCTTTAAGGAAAAATAAATGTGTAAGTTCATAAAAAGCAACATTTATTAGGATTCACTTAAATAGCAAACCCAATAACGAATGCAGCCATTAAATAACTGGCTGAGTGTATGTGTTTGTAAATGCGTATAATGAAAATTTACGGCTCTATGGCAGTCGCAAAGTCGTTTCGATTTTGTACTTTTAACTATATATACTTATGTAGATATATACATATGTACATACATAAATATTTACATGTACGAAGTAATAGTTCAATATTCATTCTAACTTTGATAACAGTGGCAAAATGCAAAATCGTTTTTCTTTACTGCATTTCATTCATTTATTTCATTTTATCAGGTGAGAAGGCAATTTCCACATGCAAAAGTTGTATATAAACATACTAGGGTATCCATTAGAATAATGTTAAAAATTATTTTTATAATTATAATATTATACGAACATTTTGTAACTAATTTATAAAAAATTTTTAATATATTTGAAAAAATTTTCGTAAAGCATAATTTAATGATGGATACCTAACATGTTGCAATTACCCTCGGGAGGTGCGATTGTCAACTTATCATAACAGAAACATTTCACAGACAGATACTGTTACTTACCTTCGGATTTACTTGGATAGATACCAAGAGACTTTACATGAAGTAAAAAGCCTGTAGACTTCAATCCATGAATATAAAGTCGTCCTGAATAAATCCATCAAAAAATTAATATAAATATATGGCACCTAAAAGAGAGACCAACTAAAAATTCTTATGACTATACGGATGCACAATAATAAATAAGAAAGAAAAAAATTCGAGACACTTAAGGCCACTACTGACAATCCTATTTAGTCGTACGGTATGTCAAAAAAAAACGTGTGTATTCATACAGTATGATAGTGTGGCCTAAAAATTTAACTAAAAGTTTTTAAAACTTTTCATAAAATGATAATTTCTATGCGATCAGAGTTGTATTTTCTAATACAGCTGATAAGAAAACAACAATGTCGGCTTCATTGATTTAAAGCACAAATTCTAATTTAAAGGACAGACATTTAACATTATTTAATTGTTTGTATAATTTATACATTTTATTATTTTCACATATAACAACAAAATACAATGAATAAAAGTTAATTTAAAAGAGCGGAAAACTGCATTTCTTTACATTAGCAAAAACATATGTTTTTGCATCTTTTTTGTGTAATAGTGTGACACCTATGACAGACTTTGTTGCGATTTTTTTTTTTTTTTGAGTGTGATAAAAATCGGTCAGATTCTCCTGTGAATGAATCGTATGATTGTGTAGGATAATGTATCACGACCTTTACAAGCAACATTAATTAAGAATGAACTTAGGAATGTACGTGAAATATACAATAAACAAAGTACAAAGTCAACTGAACCAGCTTGCACAACTTCTCGCAACGAGACAAACCCGGTCAAGGCTTCACAACCAATTTGTTCACTAATTGCTCTCTAAAAACATCCTTGAGTTTTAATTTTAGTTTATGATTTTCAATAATTAAATAAATTTCAAAAATGAGACTCTTGCAATTAGTAACTGAAAGAGACATACAAATATAAAAATATCAATGGGAAATGTTATAATTCTAAAAAAAATCGTTATTATTTGGTTATACAATGACAGAAAGTCAATGGACGATGGGGTGGCCGTAATTCTATAAGGAATGGTGTAACTATACAAGCAAATCGACAACAAATACAACACAATACAGAAACAACAGATATATTAAAATAATGTACTACTGTCATAAACACTTAACAAAGTATTACTTTTGACATACATTCCACATGACAAATACACATAATGTGAACACAGCTTAAATTGTAAACAAAGTCAGTCAGCTGTGCTACTGCACTCACCTTGTATAGTTACACCATGGAATTACGTTTATGTTTTATTTTGTATTTGCTGATATTGAGACCTTTATGTTAAAATAAATAATACTAATCAAAATAAAATGGCATTGCTAAAAAAAAAACAAGTGACATTGAAAGAAATGTGAATGCGATATTGAAAATGTTAACGAAATGACATTCATGATTGTAATGAAGTAAAAGATGTTAATAAAAGCGACCAGATGATGAGAAAAACTTAATATCTTTCTTTACAAAAATTACAACTATTCGAATAATTTGATTAATGTTAAATGTGTGATTTTATCCGATTTTAATTATCTAACAATTTGGATACCCTAATACATAGTATATATATGCATGTATATATGAATTTAGGTATGTACTCAGCGGGAAAAAGATGCTGTAAAGAGGCCTTCTAGAAGGCCTTTTTTAGCAGTCACAAGTACTTCCAGCTGTATTGCCAAATCGTTTCATTTTTACATGCCGTGGCATTGTTAGTCAAGACCTTGCTTACTCGCTACTGGTTCCATGCCTGCTAGAAGGCCTACTTGAGAAGAGCAATTGGAAGGGCTACCAACTAATGCCTAATACAAAGCGTAATTAAGGGTCTGTTAACTTAATAATTACATTGAGGAAAGTGAAAGAAGGGGTTTTAAATAAAAGAAGGGTTTTAAATTAATTTCAAATTTATTTAAATTAATTTAAAAAGAAAAACATATTTATAAAGTGCTGCTTCACGCGTACTTTGCACAACAAACTTTCATAAAAAAAAACTAAATTTATAGATGCTCTCTTTATTTATTTTTATTAAGATACGTTCACATTTGTTAAATATTTACTCAAAAAAGCGTAACCACTTGTTTTAGCATAAATTTATTATGGCGCTGTTTATTCTTACAAGAGATTTCCAAGATAATAAATTAAAATTAAATAATTGTTGTGCTTTGGCCTAAATTAATTAATAAACGATTTCAAATATATGTTATTTAGTGGTTACGTCTTTTTCGGCAAATATTTGCCAAGTGTGACCGTACCTTTAGTCGTATAACAAAGTGAGTAAAATAATGTTTGGTGTTTTAGTGAAGATACCCAGGAATAATTGGAAAATTGTTTGCTATTGAAATCACGATTTGTTGACATTCTTTTGAAATGCAATTTAGGCCTTCTGAGAGAAGTGGAATGAGTAATGAATCTTTTAGAATGTGTAAACAGGCCTCCTATAAGGCCTGCAAGTGGAAGCACTTACAATTTTTCCGCTGGGTATGCATGCATATTACGCGATTGTGTAGGTGCATCAACATTGCCACCTTTTCCAAGTCATACTGGGTAGAAAACTGTTTAAGCTCACATCGCATTTGAATAAGTATTACGTATGCATATGTATACTTTTATGAATTTAAGTATACGTAGGTACATTAGAGTGCTCCAAGATTGTATAAGTGTAAGAAATTACTCTTAAGGAGAAAATGAGGTTTTTGAAATTTTTTGCAAAAACTGAAAAATAAAATAATTATTTTTACCCATGCAAATGCATCTTCAAACTTTAAAGCCGTTGCGGCACTAGTTAACACTATCCTATCATCCGAATATTTTTCAGAACGTGTTTTTAAAATCCGTAGAACAAATCTAAAGGAGGGGACTGCCAAAATTCTCAATTTTATTTTTTGGAGCTGTCTAATGTACAAATGCATATGTACGTATTTGTGTACGTGTGCGAGTGAAATAAGTATATTGAAAGTGAATAATTTATAAGCAATTTTCTTTTGCTGTATTTCCTCTTTTTTTTTTTTTTTGCAAGAAAAATTAAAAAATGTTTCTGTGTTCTTTTTTATATTCTCATCACAAAGCTTCTTAATTCAATTTATGCGTTGAATAAAATAATGTATAAAGGCAGCATGCCACACTGTATGCTTCTAAGAAGTTAAGTTCGTGGCATGCCGTTAAAATAGTTTTCTCATAAACGTCACCTTTAACAGATTGAAAAATATAATGTTTCTTGTGTACTTAAATAATATAAATATGCATATAGTTTAATACCAGAAAATTTTCACATCAATGAAACAGAAATCTTTCTACTAACAAATACATAATTCATAAATTAGCGAATTTTAACAAATGTAATACGTTGAAACCTTATGACTAGTCAATGTTGAAATTTCAAAGACACCGAATCATTACTTAGGATGAAAAATTGATACATTACGATATACTTAAGCATAAGTGATTGTTTTTTCAGCCCGGCCGCCACCAAATTCTAATATCCATTGCCTTTAGGTAGTGCTCTGTATTTGGTGGGACCTATCTGTTATAAGCTGCTAAAGTCTGACCAGACCAGGAAATCTGTACCTTTAAATCAAGTGTTCTTACAAGACCCTACGGTCATACATAGCTAGATTGTTTTAGAATTTAGCAAGAACCCTGAATATATTTACTTGGATGGACCTTAAATAGAGCTTATATAGAAGTTATGCTTAATTATGTATCGATCCAGTAGTATGATTTATGCACTTGATTGAAACCAAGTGGTATTCAATGTTTTTTTTTTGGTGCTTTCTATGGTAGCTATCACCTATTTACAAGAGTTTTATGGGAAAGTTATGGAGAATCTAATAGCATGACTTTTACGCACATCTGATCTGTGTATAATTTCTGTTCGATATATCGATATTTTGTGTAGATTAATGAGTTTTTCGAAAATGATAGGTCAAGCAGCCTAAAATTTCTTACAGCGGTTTTTATGCATTTGAGGATTTTTAATTTTTATTATGGATATTTAAATGATTTCCGAAAGTAATATCAATATGGGGGGTATTTAGAGTTACTAAGCGACAGGGACTGAACTTGATTGTAAAGTTATTTTAAATCCTGTCAAGTTATAAGCTAAAATAGGATTTGTCAATCAAAATTTTTGTAAATTTAAACTAGTTTTGAAATGTATCCATATTGCTAGTACAAAGTAATTTTTGATGCTGCTTGCAATGATTTTTCATACCCTCCACCAGCACAAGTGGTGAATGAGTTGTCATTCCGTGTGTAACATTGAAAAATAGTCATCGAAGAGATCCAACAAAGTATATATTTTATTGATCCTTATGAATCTGTCTCTGTAAAACACTCTCACATCCAAAATACACAATCAGAATTTATAAAGTTTATGAAAAATTCCACTAAGCAGTTTGGTATTAAAAATCTTTTTCGATGGGATTAATTAAAATTTTATTGTTTACATTTTTATTTGTGAAAATTTTCTTCAATTTGGCGCGACAAAATTGGAAAAATTCTAATTTCGCGCAAAAATTAGAATAAATTTTGGCGCATTTTCCTCATTTTTGTTGTGCCATTGAGTGAAGCCAGTTGAATTTCATCCAACAAGTATTGAATAGCTGCAAAGACAATCATATTGAGGAAAAGTAAAATGTAAGTATAAATTTTTTTTTATTGAGATTTCCTTTTTAATTATTGTTTTATTAAAATGTAGGAGACATTTATTATGGATTGCCCAAATGTCAAGAATCTACGATGCTTTCCGAAACATCCTACAAGGTAAGTGCTTTTGATTTCATAAAGTTTTTAATTATGGCGGAAATTGCATAAAGAATTTGAAATTTGTATGGAATAATTTTCTGTTTCAAATGTAAATTCTCTTATGTATTTCCGACTTAAGTTCCAATTGGTAAAATTATTGCCAATTAGAGTTTGTATAAGTTTGTATTCAAAATTATGTGATGTGTTTTAATATACTATGAGCCTCAAAAGTGAGTAAACACAACAAATTATTTGATTTTTTTAAGATAATGAAAATCCTAAAATCTATCCATCGATTGAAATTTAAAAGTTTCGTTTTGTTGGATATTTGGTTATGAAAAAAAAAAATTTAAGTTGAACTATAATGCTTTTCATAATCTTAAAAAAATCAAAAACTTCACTGGTGCTTACACACTTTTGAAGCTGTGTGTATGTGTATTGTGTATTTGTGATCGTAATTGTTTTATTTGTTAATTCTGCGGCCTACGTATGTATTTTCAATGAATGGAGCTCTAACTCTTAGAATAGTTTAATTATAGTTATAGTGAATAGGAAGCCGCCTGGATACATTTGGTATAAAGACAATTGAAAGGAAAGTTAAAGTAAAGTATTGTTTTCAAATTTTCAAAGTCATAGGGAGTTGACAAAAGAGATTGTCTTCAGACCACAATTGCAAATTGCCAAACTATTGCCTTTATACCAAATTTTTATATTTATATTTTTAATTCCGCTAGCTTTTTTGTACATCATCCATAATAAGCCAGTTGGTGAATTTTTTTAAAAACTTTTTCGTTAAAAACGCGGGCTATTTGTACTTTACAATCATATTACATTACGTCACTTTGTACCAAATGTAAAAACAACAAACAATATAAGTTAATAAATTAATTTTTATTTTATTAATATATAATATTATGTAACATCATAACAATTGTTTGCAGGTAACATCCAGTGACAAGTTACTTTCGTTTTTTCCTTAAACGAAATAATTTTCTTTAAAACAAAGATTATTTAAAATTTTATCTTTTCAAGACCTTAGGATTACTCACCGTTGATCCTGTGAAGAATTGGTCCACTTAGCGGCATTGCTTCAGGTTAGTACTTCTGCCCATAAGTGGTTCTATTATTGTGAATAAAATTGAATAAACAACAAATGTTTTGCTAAAAAATTGTTAATTGTTATAATTCCTCTATTTTCAGATGATTTATGTTACTTACGGTTAACCTTGGGAAGAATTGATCCGGTAAACATTATATCTTCCGGTGAGTATTCCTGACAAATTCCAATTTGTACACCACATCTTATCATAAAAGTAAAATATAAAATAATTTCCTATTTTCATTTTAAAATTTCATTTTTAGCTTACCTTCAATATAATCCTGACATTTTGGAGAATTCCCTGCCACTTTGTATAATCCTTTGGAAGATTTTTGGCAACTAATAATTTCGGGCCATCAGCCACAAAACCGAAACAACATTTATTTTTATATTTTCTTATTATGTACGTACATATTTGGAACAAGTCGGTTTTAGTGACTTTGCTAAAAAAAAAATCATCAAATAGGGTTTTTAGAGGAGATGACAGCAAAAAAAATTTGTTGACGGTCACGCCTATTTTCGAGGGGCGGACCCGTAAAGTTGAAAATATATAGGCCTATATCTCTACTGGGTGTTTGATAATTTTTAATACATTAAATAAACGATATATATCACTATTATAAAGTATGGACCGACTACGGGTTAAATCCGAAAAGAATATTTTTTGACCCGAATTTATTTTAAATAAATAAGTGTTATTTTAGTTTATTAATATAAATAGCCAAGACATTAAGCTTTAATTTAAGGTATCATATGTGTCTGTAGGTACTATAATCAGAGAATTATAAGATCTAAAAATTAAAAAAACAAATTTTTTCAAAATTTGGTATGCAGAATAGGATTTTTTCCTCTATGGTATGCAGAATAACAGCTTCACATTGTACAAATTTCCTGTATTGCCGGCCTACGGCCTGGCGGAGGCATTTTCTCCTTCATGGTATACAGAGCACCGGCTTCGCATAGCTACTTATTCATATAGACCTTTTTCCCGGATTTTTTAGATTTTTTAAAAAAATTTCGGATCAAAAAATAATTTTGCGAAATTTATCAATAGGTTGTTCATATAAATATGTCATGTTATATATCGTTGGAAAGGCCTTTAAAATACATCTAATTTGATATATATATATATATGTCGTCTAATTAAAAAAATGTAGTTTTCACGATATAGCTAAATATATTACAAACTTTGAACACTCACCTTAAAGTATACCGATCGACTCAGAATCACTTTCTGACGGTACAATTTTCTTGTGATCAGTTCATAATTAGTCGTAGCTCCCATATAAGGCCCACTTTCGAAATTCACTTTAACGATCATAAATTTCTTAAAAATGTTGGTATTCAAATTTGAGTGAAATAAGTTTATTTTATACAGAAATAATGGCACCTAATTTTATAATGGTCAGTCCATAATTAGTCAAAACTCCCATATAAGACCCTCTCCGTAATTCAATTTAAGCTCCATAAATCTTGTAAAAGTATTTATATTGAGATAAAGTTCAACATACATAATACATATTTATATTCACAGACATCATGACACAAAATTTTTGGATGGTCGGTCCCATATAACGAACCTTTTCTGAAAAACTGTTTTATACATATTATATAGTCGGGCTTGACCGACTATACTTTCTTACTTTTTATTTTTTTATCATATGGTAACAAAGGTAATGTATAGCTGTTTTCTTCAACTCATACGCATGTAGCGTTTTTTTTCTCTCTATCACATTAACGGGTTAAGCACTGCTAATAAACCACTTTTGTAAACGTTAGTTTTGATAAATTTGGTTATATCTGTGGTTTTTAAATCTATAAGAATTGTTTGTGTCTAATTTTAACCTGGTAACTATATTTGTACCAGATTTATATGTTTTAAGTGAATTTTAGATGTGGACTTTATATGGATTTTCTTTTTACATGACATTTATTTTTGCCGAATTTTTTATTAATATTCCAATTTTATAGGAATTTAGCCATATTTCGGGAAGATATTAAAATGAGGTGTACAAAATTCCATGGGAATATCTTCAATATATTTAAAAAAAAATTTGAAGAAAAATATTTAAAAATATCAAATGTTTATGGAGGTTGTCTCACATTTTGGTCCATAACACTGGTTCGAGTGAACCGATTTTGCTAATTTTCAATACCAAACTGCTTACGAGAATTATAAAATTTTTATTGTAAACTCTGTTGATTTTCGTTGTGTCTTTTGGACGTGAGAGTGTTTTACACAGCCAGTTAGATAGACAGACGGACATAGCTCAATCGACTTAGAATTCCATAAGATTCAATAAATACTTTGTTGGGTCTCAGAAGAATATTTCTCAGTGTTACACGCGACAAACTTATATTCATTCACCATTCACAGTGATGGAAGATATAAAAATAAATACAAAATATATAGGAATGTCTAAAGTTTAATTTTTTTTTAATAATACTAAAATATGATTTTAAGTTTCTCCAAATATCTGTTGTTAGAAATTCAACAAGTTTCACAATCAGAATTGATGTTATTGCTGTCCTTACATAATTTATGATAAAATTTAAAAATAATATAAAAAAATGTACAACCTTATTGCAATTATAGTTATACTCGTATATTATATTATTATATTATAGTTATATTAAATAAGATTTTAGGTAAAATAGTCATATCAACATTAATTAAATTATTATGCAAAACAAATGACATATCAACACGTACAATATAATGTATATACATAAGTAGTTTGTGGCATAATAATTTCTGTTAATCGGTTTACCGAATAAAATTCATTAATGGATAATCTGCACTTTCCAATTATTCGAACGTTTAATCGACTTAATATAATCGCATAATCGATTAATGTTTTGCCGACTGCATGCCTCTAATGATAATGACAGACACTAATTACACCCATACTCACTTAATTTATCAAATGTGCCTTCGCACAGAAAAGTTAACTTTTGATTTTAAAAATAAAAAATGTTAAATAATTTCTTTTCAAATTATTTACACTTTATATTATTGTTATTGTGACAGTTCAGTTCAAACGTAAGACCCATACATTTATGTACGTATCTACAGAGATAGATACATATAAGCAGTTTTTTACCCAACAAACATTTTTTGCCAAATTCGGTCAGCATTCGTCAGCAAAAGTTTTCAATTTCGTACCTGAACTGAGAAAATTCGTAAAATTTTCAGATTTATCGCACAAAATTCTGTGTTCTGTATGAGTTCCGAGGTAAACTCCTAAAAAAAATCTAAGGGAATTTTAGGCATGTTTGATTCATATTGAATAAAACTCTGAGAAAACATTTGGTGTTGTAACGATATTGCGTATAGAATTTGACACAATAGAGAATGGACCGAATAAACAACAGAATTACAAAAAAACTACGTATAAAATTTCTAGTTTTAGTTTTAATATCTTGAAAATAAACTTATCAAGATAACAAAAGTTACCTCTGGTATATTACAAACTCGAAAATCTTTGGTTAAAACTGAAATACAAAACCTGTGATAACATATGTATATGAAAAAGCTTGAATCCCATTCAAATCAAGTCATGTATACTAACTTATTCATTATATAGTTCATAGTTAATTTAAGATACAAAGGAATTAATTTAGTTCAGAAGATTCTGTACTGTTTTCTGGGTAGACATCAGCTCACATTCACACACCCAAAGGCAGGTAAAATATTTTAATGTACAACAAATTTGAAAATTCAATACTCATTGAAAAGTGGCGAAGATATTTATGGATTTTCATTAAAACAAATGAGCGAATGAAAAAAACTGAAAATGAAACGAAATGTGCTAAAAATACTACAAAAAATATATGTAAACGCAAACCATGGGCAGACGAATATTTTATAGTCAAATTTTTTAAAACTTGCTAGTCAGTGTCTGAATAAAATGTTTCAATGCATAAAAATTGTTTCCAAGTTTAAATTATTATTCCACAAAAAATTTCAAAAAAGTTGTTTAAAAGAACTTAAGGAAAAACAAGTAAGAAAGTATAGTCGGTCAAGCCCGAGCATATAATACCCTACACCCATATATGTATAAAACATTTTTTCAAAAACGAGAGCTATATGGAAGATATTGCTTATTATGGACCAATCATGCAAAAATTTAGTTCCCCGATTTCTGTGAAAATAAATATTATATGTGTTAAACTTTATTTCGATCTAAATACTTTTAAAAGATTTATGGAGGTTAAAGTGAATTACGTAGAGAGTCTTATATGGGAGCTACTACTAATTATGGACCGATCATAATAAAATTATACCGTATTGTTTGTATATATATGACATATGTTTGTATTAAATATTATTTGGATACCAACATTTTTGAGTGAGTTATACTCTTTAAAGTGATTTTCGGAAGTGGGTCTTATATGGGAGCTACGAGTAATTATGGACCGAACTGCGCAAAATTTGTATATGTGATTTGGCTTCATTTACCACTCATTTGTGATGAAAGTTGTTTGGTTTCTTGCATAATTCAAACATTTATGATCGGTAAACCCGAATTTCGGGAGAACTTTTGTATGGGGGCGAGGTGAAATAATGAACCGATTTCCACCAGTTTCAATTCTATCCGTCCTTGGGCCGAAAAAATATCACTTACCATATTCTATCAAAACATCTTCAAAATTGCGACCTGTACTCTGCGCACAAGCTTGTCATGGACAGCCAGCCAGACTCAAAAAGTGATTCTATACTTTAAGGTGGGTGTTGGACCAATATTTCTGGGCGTTACAAACATCAGCTCAAATCCAATATACCCTTCCCACTAAGGTAAACTGCCATGGATTCAATAGCTTTATGGTAGGAAGACGACAACGAACGAGTGGAACGAATTACTAGAAGGATATTAAGAGGGAGGTCGGATATATTATCCTTAAATGACCGCATGTAAGAAAAAATAAGTCGATTGTGTAAAATGTTTTAAAACATTGTTTATTTCAGCTTTGTACAAAATTTCCGTTTGAACAAATAAGCGTTCATTTATGTTTTAAATGCTCTAAGAAGATCCACAGCAATGCCAAGTGTAATTAAACTGGGCGCTGCATTAAAATTGCTTGGACAAGGAGGATATCAGCACCAACTTGGGCAGAACCATCTATTAGGGCTATGACTGAGAGAGTACTGTGTGCCAAGCATATAAATTTTAATGCATCAGCGGATGAGGAAAAAGAGGCCAAAAGAGCATTTTGCAATGCATGCGGAATTCCTGGCATGATTCGAGCAGTAGATGGCACCCACATACAAATGGTTACAGCATCCAAAATGGAGCACTTATACTTTAATAGAAAATTAAAGCATAATATGAACGCTATTGTGGTAAGTTCTTCTGTTTATTAATTGAGCTATTTCATCTTGATTTTATTTTCTTAGATATGTATGTTTGTAATCACAAAATGCTAATCACATTTGTCGATTGCCGATACGGTGGTGCATGCCAACACTCACATGTGTGGAACCTTAGCAGTGCAAAACAAAAACTAAAGACCGTTTTGGAAAGAAGCCAAAAGCCCGGCTTATTGGTACTTAATTTAAATATGCACAAATATTACAATTTTCTAATTTCTTATTACATATTTTTAATTTTGTAAAGTCGATTCGGGATACCCTTTGGAGCCTTGGCTATTAACACCATACAGGAACGGTACGGAGAATTCTGCCGAGGCATATTTTAATGATAAATTTAGCAAGGCAAGGTCCATTATTGAAAGAGTGTTTGGTGTTTTAAAGGAAAGATTCCGGGTGCCTGTTAGCAGCTAGAGAACTGCATTATGCGCCAGAAAAAGTTGTTCAAATAATGAACGTTTGCTGTGCGTTACACAATATTTGCATGAATTTCAACATGCATCTGCCACTACACGAAGTTGCTGAAACAGAAAACCTGAACGAGATCGTATTTTCAGCGCAAACAATGAGGCCAATAATGATCATTTGAGCACTGCGACACAAATAAGAAATGAAATGAAAAACAATTTAACTTTGAGATCATAAATTCATTTATTATTTATATAAATTTCATTAATAACATAAAAACAATTATGTAAATGAAAATGGCACTTCATTAGCAAAAACTATTGTCTACAATTACAAACTTAAATAAAAACTTTATTAAAAGACTAATATAAAAAAATATACATATACAAATTGTTAAATTAAAAAAAGGCACTTCATTGGCATGTGTGGAAATTTTTTTTTAAAAATAAAAATATCACATTTTAGACTCTAACTCGAAAATTCTTTTTTTTTAATTCCAATTTTTTTAATTTTAATTTATGTTTTTGGATTTCACATTCTTTTTGAAATTTAAATTTTTTTTTGGCAAAAGCCAGTTCAAATATTTTTCTATTATATCTTACCAAATCTTTTAAACCATTCCTTATTTCGCTTTATGAAAGAAGCCCTGATTTTCTACTTGGCTTTTTAAAAGATTATCACGCTCGTTCATGTTAGAAAGCCGAGGGCGTTTGGCAGCACGCAGATTTTCATTTAACTTGCTGTTCTGTGCAGACTCAAAGTTTCTTGCGAAACATCTTTTTCCACTCATGGCACATCGCTGGTGTTCTCGCCGCTTACACCAAAACACGTCGCCATTGGCATGCCGTTACAACTTGTTCTTCTTTAGAAGAAAGCGGGTAAAATTCTGAGCTCGAAAAAACTTTTTTCGAGCTCGAGGCCAATTATTTTATATATTATTTATTAAATTATTTTTTCCAATATTTCGATATCCATCGGAACTCCAATGTACGAACAATATTAACAACGACTGTGTTTTAAATAAAAATAATAAAATCATAATAACAACAAAAAGAAAAACAAAACACAATGAGTTGCAATTATATTTGTAAAGGTGCATATACACTACGTGTTTTTTACATTGTATATGTCAAATTTTACATATGGGAGTAAAAACATGTTGTTTGTGACCTCAAAAACTTTGCTTGTGTAAAATACATGTGGAAATACATACAGAATTTTTTCGATTCTTATGTTCAAAGACATGTTTTCAAATGTATATGACAGGCGAAAAAGATTTGTCGACGGTTGAATCTGCGCTATCATTAGCCGGCCGTATGAAGAATTTGCATAAGTAATAAATTAAATATTTTTTTATCCCATTTTGATAATTTAATAACAATGATATAAATTATTTAAACATTTTTTATACAAGCTCCACAAGCTCCATCTTGTATATTAAAAAACGAAAAACCTGAAATCAATATTTTTGACGACGGCAGTTAAGTGACGCTACCAAAAATGTTTGCAGCGGCTTTAACGCATTTGTTAAAGAACGACATGGAAATTTATGTGTGAAAAAAGAATAATATTTAATATTTAAGCGTATCAGCTGTTGTAAATAATCATGGTGATGTCACGTGTAATTGTACATACAAGTTGGTGACCAAAAATTAAAACCCTCATGTAAAATAACCAATTTTGACAGATATAAAGAAAAACATGTGAGTTGTAAACTTAAAAATACATAAGCAAAAACACGTAGTGTATAGCCACCTTAAGAGACGTATTATTCTCTCCACACTCAATAATGCACTAACTTAACTTTTTAATTTTCTTTTTTTTATGTGCCTATCAGTGTTGCAAGTGAAATTTCGAGAAAGATACATTTTAGTTTCCAAAAAGATACATTTTTTCCCGAAAAGATACATTTTGAAAAAAATTTGAAAATCCATTTTTAACGTTTAACATTCATTTATTAATATACCATTTGAGTCGGTTACGATGAGCAATCTTAATAAGTTTTAGTTGGCTAAAAATTCTCTCCACACATGCATTCGAAAATGGAAGTACAAATGATAAAAAAAAACTACTTTTTTCAAATATTTAAACATATCGGCTCATTAACAACATTTTTTAAATTAAACTCTTTTTCCCAATACTCATCAGTGGCCATGTGCAAGCTCTTCGTGATTGAGCAGAGCGTGCTCACGCCATTCCTTATGCAAAGCATTCTGGTGGATAAAATTTAACAAAGACGGAATTTTTTTCAATACAACAGTTAAATCATTTTCTTTAAAAGATTGAGCTTCCTTTAAAATAAACATATTTATAATATTAAATATTTCATCGATAAATATGAATTTTAAATTGATTTGTTTTAAAACTTCAATATAAAATGCTTGGCAATAGCAAAATTTTAACTTTAACAACCTTTGTTAGAGACGGAAAGTTTAGTTTTTAATTTTTGTACATTTTGGGCCCAGATTCAAAAGATACGAAAAATGCCAGGATTATAAAAATGTATCTTTCGTATCCTAATGGCATCACTGGTGCCTATAGCTATTGGCGCAGTTTTCTGTGTCTGTTTTATAATTAATTCTCCTCTCCTTTGGTATGTTAATTATATGAAGCATCTCCAAAGTATACCGTTTATTATATGTTGTCTCTCTGCACAATGGGCTGTGAGTGCAGTTTTTTGTGTTGATGTTTTATTAATATTTTTAAAATCTGATTAATGTTATACGTGTCTTAAGCTTATTTTTTATAGTACCGACATAAACCTTGGCTTGGTAATTTCCTGTGCAACTAATCTTATATATTACGTTATTGTTGTCCAATTTGTCAAGATTACATTTGTTGTTTGAGAAAAGTTGTTTCAAAGTATTCGTAGATGTGTGTGCAATCATAAATTTGTCCTTATTATAAATTTCAGAATTCATTATTCTTTCTGCGATATGTGGTACATACGTCATTGATTTATATACATATTTTCTTTATCTCTTCATGTTCCCTAGGTGGGGGTTTTCCATAGTTTTCAATCAAAGTATCTATTATGTTTTCAGGGAAAGAGTTTCTTTTACGAGCTCGAAAAAACTTTTTTATTTTATTAAAAGAAAAAAAAAAGGTCGAAGAAATCAAGATTTAATTTAAATAATATATAATTTTTCAAGTACTTACATCTTTTTATTTACTTGCGAAAGCTATTTCTATTTGTCGAATGATTTTGACATACGTTTTCGCATTACAGAGTGTAGCATCACCAGATTTGTAAAAATGCACAAACGCATTAGAGAGTATCAATTGTTCGATTTCGTACGATTTTTCGTTCGCATCGCAATAGAAGTTTAATTGGACAGCCAGTCGCCAACTAGCCAGATTGTATACTTTAAGGTAGGTATCAGTAATTGTTTTTTTTTTAGTATTGCGTAGCTATCAATTGCAAATGAAGCAAAAGTATTGTTTTTTGGTTGTGTCATCACAAGAATTAAAACTTGTGATGTTGCCGTCTACGTGAATAAGGCAATATTGATTGTAAGCAGCCTAAAATTCTTATGTAGAGTATCTTAGTGCTGATAGAGTTTTCGAATTTAGAAACACATAACTAAGTAGTAGCTTGCCTCAGTTTTTGTTCTTGTACATCTGTTTCATTAATTAACTACTGTTGTCTGTTGAATATTTACTAGGAGCAACAACAATCTCGTAAAAATCTAAACACCAGAAACAAGCACCGAACATCTCCCACACATTGAACAAGTACATGTACATTAGGGCGTCCCCTTTATTGTTATTTTGGGATTTTTTCTATGCTCCCAGATTTGGATATATTGCTGCTTTGACCAAAACTTAAAATTTAAAATAAAATGTGCCACCTTTGAACTTTATCCGATTTTGGTCAAGTTTTCAGCATTTGGTTTTTAGATGATGGACACCCATTTTAGACCTTGGCAGCACCGAAAATCCAAGAAGTGAATAATAAGGACTACCCTAATATACATACATATCTGATGTCTGAGTGTCAGCATGTATAAACTTAAATAATGTGAGTGTGGTGTACTTGTATGTAAATACCCGTACTAAAACGAATTTAGTCGTATGTAGTTCGAAAAATACGATACAAAAATACAATGTGTTAATTTTCACCACAATTTTCGAGTTGTTTAAGTTTTGCAATTAGTTCAATACTTGAATTTCCCACGTAATGTCGATACTACGAGCACAACATGCCACAAAAGTGTGTCGGTAATTCCACTACCGACCGATATATACGAATTGTACGAAAAGAACAGAAGCATTTACTCAGTTCTGTTGATTTCAATCGAGGCAATATATGCTTCACGTGTATTTTAAATTATTTCTTGATTTGTTACCTCTTTATTTCTTTTTTTTTCATAAAAAATAATTTGAACCGGGAAATAAACATATTATATTTTTAAAACACAAAAAGGTGAAATAAAAAAATTAAATAAATTAATTCAGAATAATGAAATTGATTTTTCAGATGAAATGTTATTGTGAGTTCTTAAATTGTGTTTATGATAAATTTGCGTAATTTATTTATTTTTTCGTAGTATATCAAAACAATCAAATATAAACATTGGATTGACTTTTACTGATTATAATTGCATTTAATACCAAAAATTAAAAATTCATTTATTGAATGGTGATATGAAAACGGTTGAAACAAATACCGAGCCCAAGTTAGGTAAGATTTACTATAATGGAAACCCACCTTAAAGTACCTCAAACAGCTCGGAATTACAAAACAATGTACTCCCATTAGTGAATGTGAAATATAGTCGAAATAAGTTATAGATCATTATATTTTATCTCTTTAACACGGCTTTGTCATATAATAATTCTGGTATCAGATTCAAGTTTCATACAGTTTGTATTGTAATCGAACGTAAGTGTTATTTTCCCTATATGAAGACGTTTAATTAATGTCGCTTAAATGCTTAAATCTTCACTGTCCAACAAACACTGCTATATTTTTTTGAAAAATTATGTTTTTTTATCATCTCAAGTACTTATTTATCTTCCGTATAAAATTCTTTGTTTCGAAATTTAAAAAGATCGGTCCATGTTTTGTTATTGCTCACATATACGGACCACTTCATACATATCAGATATACAGATCAGAAATTGCAATGCAGAAATTATACTAATATCAGTTATACGGCAATTATGCTACTTTGTAGCTGCCATTCACTAATTGGCAATAGCTTCCGAACTAAGTCCACTTCCGATTATAACGGCCACCCATACATCTCAACCAAAATAAGCCTAAAATATATAGAAATCACATTAGTGGATACTGGATTTAGAAGCTATCAGCCCATAATTGCTCCACTTCTACTATGCCACCAATAATATAAGGCAAGTGTTGCCTAAGTGTTACTTCTATTTAAAAAAAAATTATAATTGGTCAAAATTAGACAAAATTTCAAAACACTTGAATTAAATTATATTGTTCATAAAATTGTCTTTCAAACAATATAAAAAATACTAATAAAATATGTGCTAAGACTAAATAAAAAACACTGAATAAGGATAGTCCTATCTACAATCAGTATAGTTTTTGTATTTTAATTATATTATATTTAGGTGGTGCTATATTTAGCTGTGCCGAACTTGTTTATCATAAGAATCTTGTGCGTAATCTATATATATATATATATAAATGAATATACATACATACATATGTAACGTATGGGCTCCAAAACGGCTGAGCCGATTTTGATGAAATTTTCACAGCATGTTACTGTGACTCTGGAAGGAATAATTGGCTATATAAAGTTTTGATTGTACAAACGGGAGTGGCACCGCCCATATAACCCAAAAATTTAAATCGCCATATTTTGACCTACGTAAATGATATGTGGTACATATGGTATTGGCATAATTAGGAATACGTACCAGGAGAAAAGTGGGTGGCCCCTTATTAGGAAAATTAAAAATCGTAAGACTATACTACTGAACCGATCGTCATTAAATTTTCACAATAGGATATTCTTACGAAATAATAAATTCTTGACTATGTAAGTGGACAAAGGGGCATGGCCTCGCCCACTGAAATGCATCGCTCATATGACCCGCTTCAGTATCCTATTATTTTTCCATATGGTGAAGATGGATATCACTTTGAAATGCGTCAAATCAATCAATTATCCTGTTGAGTTCTTAAATTCACTCGATGTGCCAGGCTTTCCACCACATGTGCTACAACTTAAAATTAGAGTGCCAATTATTTTACTGCGTAATATCGATCACCACGGCTTTACAATGGCACTCGACTTGCAATAAAAAAAAACTGAGAAATAATTTAGTAGAAGCGACCATTAAACAAGAAAATATAAAGGTACAGATGTACTTTTGCTACGTATTCCAATGCTACCAACAGATTTACCATTCGATTTTAAACAATTTTTTCCTGCTCGGTTAGCGTTTGCGATGACTGTTAACAAAGCTCAAGGTTGATATCCCGTGTATATGTGTATGCTCCTGATTGCAATAAATACATTAAAATTAAATAAATAAATGTTTGTAAATATATAAATACATTTTATTTTATTTAAAACGAGGGGGAAGGTAGCGAAGCACACCGGGTTTAAAAATATAATTATAATTAAAAATTAGCTTACACTACCCGATTTGCTCAAAATTTGTGCATATTCACCAAGAGTTAAGGAAAAGATAATAAAAAAAAGGTAAGGCAATACGCATAAAAGTAAAAGTCTTATAGATCTCATAGTGGAAGTATATCAATTATGGACTGATAACTTTAAAATCCAGTAAAGTGGTTTTTATGTATTTGAGGCTTATTTAGGTTGAATTTTATCTCAGTAACGTTGTTTACAATAGTTATTATAATTGTGAACTGACAGCTACAAAATCCAGTAGTATAATTGCCGTATGGCCGACATTAGTATGACTTCTGGATTAAAAATACAGATCAGTATAAAATGTTGGTTCGATATCGATATTTTGACATTTTGGTGAGTGGTACTTATATGAGAGCTATAATTAATTATGGGCCGGTCTTTATTAAATTCAGTATAACTACAAAGTGATTTATTGATATGATTTCTTTTTACATGAAATTTATTTTGATATTGCCATTTTCTAGGCATTTGTTAACCATTCAGCCATATTCCAGACGACATTTTTATGACGGTTATAAACGTATATGTACTCTTTTGGGTTTCAGAATAATATTTCCCAATACTACATACATAATGGCAAACCTATATATACTTTCATTCACCACTTGTTGTGGTGGAAAGTATAAAAGCCGACAAAATAATAATTAACCGCGGCGTCGATTTAAAAAAAAATTAAAACCGATCGGTTTCGATTTTGAAAGAAACATTTGATAACGTAAAACCGTGTTGTTAACTCAAAATAAATAGCGCTAAATAAAAAAGCTTGGTATTGAGTTTTAAATTTGTAATTTGTTTGATGAAATTTGTTCTAACAGAAAATAGTTTCGGTTAAAAGCGAATACGAAACTCTAATTGTAATCATATTTACTATACAAAAACGAAATTATCGAGCACTTTTTATAAATAAAATTTCTTTAAATAACTCAATTCAAAATGTATTTATAGAACATACCCAGTAAAAAAAATCGTGTTTTTTGAAGCACTTAAGTGAAATAGCGCATAATTGAGCGCTTTAATAAAAGCTCTCTTTTGAAGCAGTAAATTCTTACGAATAAAATATACAAAAAATAAGCTTTTTTAGTGCTGACAACGAAGAAGTTTTTAAAGCAAAAACCCAAAAATGAAATTATAGCCTACAAATTTGCGTATGACAACGAAAGTCAATTATAAAAGGAATATCGCGATTTTCAGTTACTATGAATTTTTCTTAAGCAAAAACATTCAGATAGAATTTGTTCTTTGATTGGTGTGCGCGAAGTGCTTTATTTGCATGTTTGATTTGGTAAAAGATGAGATAATTGTCAGCAGAAAGTAGTCCTCCAAACCGGGAACACCTCATACAAAAATCAAGCATCCCATCAGCAGGTTTGAAGCGATTTGAGGTATGAATTCATACATAAAACCTGCTCCTTTTGGAGCACATTTTTTACTGGGTATGTATACTAATTTTTTTTATACATATACTACTCACAAATTTATTATTAACATTACCTCTGCCATATAATCCATGAAATACAGTATTTTAAATTTATGGCATCATTTTGTTTCGCTCTATAATGCACTATTTTGCTAACTTCTTTGCCATTAAAACAACGATCCCTCAAGATGAAATATGACAGGCAATTCAAGCCATTTTTTTTCATGCCACATGCATATTGTTTGCATATCGCGAGTTTAGTTGTTATCAATTCGTAAGTTACTATATGCAGACCGGGCGCGGTGCAGTTTGTGCTTGCGGGAACTATAAATATTGCCACAAATCAAAAAAAGATGTTGATGATGAAACAGACGAATGGGAAAAATACATATAAATAAAAAATAACAATAAATATCTACAAACGCAAATATTGAAATAATCCCTAACTATGACAAAGTGTAGGATGATGACGAAGATTTTTATGATAAACATAAAATTAACAAGTAAATAAGTATAGTTGGTCAAGTCCGACCATATAATACCCAGTATATGTATAAAACAGTTTTTCAGAAATAGGCGCTATATGTTAGATACAACCGATCATCCAAATATTTAGTGCCATGACTTCTGTGAATATAAATAATATGTATGTTAAACTCTATCTTGATATAAATATTTTTAAAAGACTTATGGTGGTTAAAGTGAATTACGGAGGGGGTATTATATGGAAGTTTCGACTAATTATGGTCCGACCATTATAATATAAGATGTCATCACTTCTATATACATATATGAAACTTCTTTGTGTTGAATTTTATTTGGATACCAACATTTTTAGGAGATTTATGGTCGTTAAAGTGATTTTCGGAAGTAGTCCTTATATGCACCGATTATCATAAAATTATACCATAATATTTGTATATATATGAAACATATTTATGTTCACTATTATTTGGAAGCTAACATTTTTAAGAGAGTTATGATCTTTAAAGTGATAAAAGTGGGCCTTATATGGGAGCTGTGATCAATTATGGAACGATCTGCACAAAATTTGTACATGTGATTTGATTTCAATTACAATTTGTTTGCATAATTCAAACATTTATGATCGTTAAACCACTATTTCGGGAGGACATTTGGGGGCCAGGTGAAATAATAGACCGATTTTCACTAATATCAATCCCATCCTTCCATGGGCCGAATAAATAGCATGTACCAAATTTTATCGAAATGTCTTCAACATTGCAATTGTACTCTACGCAAAAGCTTTACATTGACTGGATTGCTGATGACGAACGGACATCATTAAATCGACTCAGGTAGTGATTCTTAGTCGATCAGTATACCTTAAGGTGGGTGTTGGACCAATATTTATAGGCCTTACAAACATTAGCACAAATCCATATACCCTCCCCACTATGGTGGTGTAGGGTATAAAAAGAAAATATAAATATCATTTTCCAAACATTATTTTACAAAAGCACAAAACAACAAGAACTAAATGAAAAGCGAAAAACAAACAAATAAATAATACATTTTATAAATGGATTTTAGACATCATGCATTCAATGCAATAGATACAGTTAGTATTGCACGGATAAAAGTACACACATACGTATCTATAGTACGTGCTCATTCTTGACATAAAATGACATACATACATTTTATTATTACTTCTCCGATTAGATACGGACAAACATACATACATTTACACTGCCAGACAAAACGATGCTTAAAATTAAATATCGTTATACGTATCTGAAAGCATTTTGTAAGGTTATGTCTATTGACACAATTTTCATGGATTTCCTTATCCAATAAATAACGGTATTACACTATATTATAAAAATACATTAATTCTTTGTTTCTTAAAATTGTTACAATATACGAAACCATTGCCAATATTGCTCATATACATATTTTGTCATAAGTTTTTCTAAGACGCAAATTAATGAATTTGTTTTGTGTGAAATTGTCTTTCACTATATACATATGTATGTAAGTATTATTCTGCACATATTATTAATGTAAATAGATCGTACTTGTAATATTTGAACACGTACCAAAAGCTGTGGCAGTGCAATATTTACTTGCGCATGAAATATGAATCCGCTATATCTTCCTGTGACTATGTACTTCTAGGCAATAATTTAGTCATTTACTCAAGAGGCCGACTCAAACTGACACTTTACACACTCACAATGTCTTTTTTTGTTAACTTAGAGATTAACGAGTACCTGTTATATTCACACGTGTGCATTTTCTTTCCCACACTTGAGTTTTTTAAAATATTGTCATTTTGAATCAAAACATCAAATACCTGTGTAACTCTGTGTTAATCTAAGAAGCACCGAATATAAGAGCCACCCTAATGTACATACCAAAGTCATAATCTGTCTAGTGATATCATTTGCAGAGACTTGAGCATCTCATGTATATTTGAATAATTTATTACAAAGTATTTTAAAAGAAACTTTACTGAATACGTAACACAATAATCATGTGAAATTAAAGCAATTGCTGAAAATTTATTTAGTAAATAAAAACATAAAATTGCTATCATTGAAGACGATGATGATTAAGAGCAAAAAGGATTCATATAAAAAATTGTAAATCATAAATCGTGGTAATAAAAGGAACCGTTTTAAGGCACGGGGTTGTAAAAACAACATCACATTCTGGCACAGACGCGTACACTGGTACTATTGTTATTGTTGTCAATGGTGAACATTGATGTATTACTTGCAATCAAACCCCTGAAACAGGAATGGTAACATAAAAGAATTATTGTATTTGTGGTACAGTCCAGTGTTGCCATTTTAGCACTTTCAGTGCTAGATTTAGCATTTTGTTTCCTGAAAATGCATTGAAATTTTGAAAAATTATGCTAAATTTGCTTGATAAACACTTTTTTACTCCAAAAAATACTCTTGGAGAAATAAAAAATAACTTTTATTAATATTTCAACTAAATTTTTTCGGTGTGGTAAGTAAATGAACACGGAAACAATTGTTATGAACAAAATTAGAAAAAAACTATAATTTATATTTGTAACATTTGAAATAAAATTGTATTGTTATATTGAAAAAATTTAGCACTTATTTTTTCTTCTGCAGAACATTTTAGCACTTAGTTTTTCATGTTTTAGCATATTTTGAAATTCATTTTCTGGCAACACTGGTACATTCGGTACAATTTTTAGAAACGTAAATTTTGTATTTTATTTATAAGCAAATAAATGATATTTATTTGTATAGTTGATAAAAAAAAAAATACTAAAAGCTATTTTCCATCCCTGCTCTGAAATGTATGTAAATATGTCAATAAGTGTAAATATACTACATATATTCATATACTTACAGTAGGAACGTCAGTTTTCGTGCATACCCGATATTTCATATCTTCCTTAATTAAAAAAGAGTAGCAGAAAAAAATTTTAAATAAAAAAAATTCAATTCTATTTTAATTACTACACCCATAATCAGTAAATAGAACGAACTTGTTTCCAAACATCAATGCCTTTATTTAAATGCGTTTTTGCAAATTCGAGCCGAAGTCATTAATTATTGTCAGATGTCAAGGGTTTTCTGCGGGAATTCGGCTTGCATACCCATGATCTCGTAATGCCCTTTGAATAGTTCTTGGATTGACATTTTATTCATAGAATTTTCGATTCTTTTGGCGCTGAAATTCAAAGATTTTTTGCCACGTCTCTTAAAATAAGACAGTCATCTCGCCTGGAGAGATTTTTGGAGGTCCTAATCTTGGCTTATTTTCTACAGAGCCAGTTTTTTTATAAATCTCTGAACTGCAGCAAAAGGTTTGTTAGAAGTTTACGGATTGCGCGGTAAAATTTTACTTTTTTGTGTTCTTGAATAACACGATTTTTTACATCTGGCCTAACTTATTTACGCGTGCTCATATTTTTATTTTGTAACACTTATATGACTGACAAAATGCTAAAAAGTAATTAAAAAATCTAATGGTATTTGAACTGCAACTCTTTTTATATTCTATATAAAGAAAACAAGTAAGAAAGTATAGTCGGTCAAGCCCGACCATATAATACACTACACCCAATATATGTATAAAACAGTTTTTTAGAAATGGGCGTGATATGGCAGATATAACGTATTGTGAACCGATCATCCAAAAATTTAGTGTCATGATGTCTGTGAATATAAATATTATATGTGTTCAAGTTTATTTCGATATAAATACATTTAAAAGATTTATGGAGCTTAAAATGAATTACGGAGACGGTCTTATATGGGAGTTTCGACTAATTATGGACCGACCATTATAAAATTAGGTTCCATTATTTCTGTATATAAGAAACTTATTTGTGTCGAATATTATTTGGATACCAACATTTTTGAGAGAGTTACGGTTTTTAAAGTTATTTTCGGCAGTGGACCATTTCTGGGAGCTACGACTAATTATGGACCGATCATAATAAAATTGTACCGTATTATTTGTATGTATATGAAATATATTTGCGTTAAATATTATTTGGATAACAAAATTTTTGAGTGAGTTGTGCTCTTTAAAGTGATTTTCGGAAGTGGGCCTTATATGGGAGCTACGACTAATTATGGACCAATCTGCACGAAATTTATAGATGTGATTTGGCTTCATTTACCACTCATTTGTGATGAAATTTGTTTGGTTCCTTGCATAATTCGAACATTTATGAGCAGTAAACCCCAATTTCGGGGGGGGTCAGGTGAAATAGTGGACCGATTTCTACCAGTTTCAATCTTATCCTATCTTGGGCCGAAAAAATATCTCGTACCAAATTTTATCAAAATATCTTCAAAATTGCGACCTGTACTCTGCGCACAAGCTTTACATGGACAGCCAGCCAGCCAGCCAGCCAGCCAGACGGACGGACGGTATTTTTAAATCGACTGAGTCGATCGGTATACTTTAAGGTGGGTGTTGGACCAATATTTCTGGGCGTTACAAACATATGCACAAATACAATATATCCTCCCCACTATGGTGGTGTAGGGTATAAATACAAAGTTCGTTACTCGAGGATCATAATTTTTAAACGTTCGCTATACGAGTACAGTGCACTCGGGAAAATGTCAACGCTCGTTTACGTCAACATCCCAAAACCTCAACCCTTTTTTTACATTACCTACTCTAAAATTTTATGAAATAAATAGAGAGAAGTCTCTCTTCCAAGTGTAGGAAAGAAAAAAATAGCAGAAAAATATATCAGATTTTTTTTAAAACGTCACCAATTTGTTAAACGTCAACACCCGCGGTTTTAATTAGTTGACGTTTTCCCGAGTGCACTGTATAATGTTTAAAATTTGGCTTTACGATATATCGGATTTTTGTTTAAATGAGATTCGATATACCGCGGATTTTATTGTAATTGGAAACAGTGTAAAAGACATACATTGATTTCATTTCTAGTCGATGAAGAGCTGATATTTTATTCAATATACACTGCTTTCAAACTTTTATAAAAAAAAGTTTATTGTATTTTAGTATGCCCCTAAACACAAATAACATACACTATGGTCCAAATTGTGTGTTTGTACATCTAAAATTAATACGACAAAAGACGTACATTTAAAACTGGAATTCTAACTATCTAGCGAGAATCAAAATATCATCTTATATTTTTGCAGTGGTAGAACTAAGGGTATAAATAAGAGTAATTTAAGACATTCAGCCTTATTATGAGTGTCGTTTTCTTTTTACGACAACGACTCTTTCGTAATAGATTAAAGATAAAATTAAGTTTGTTTCTTTAATCTATTAAGGAACAGTCGTTGTTGTAAAAAGAAAACGACATTCATAATAAGGCTGATTGTTTACCTAAGAACGTTTGCCTGTGTAAATCATTCGTATGTCCAAAAGACGCAACCAAACTTATTAAGTTTACAAAAACAAATTTGGTATTGAACATCAGTACAAATCGTCTAGTAGAACTGAAGTTATGGAACAAAATGTAGAAGAACCTGCAAAAAATTTAATTTTTAAAATTCTTTTGCTATTTTGTTTATGCAAATTCCATGTCATTGCTAGAACAAAGGGATATACTTTGTTGAAAATAATAATAATAGATCCATGATTTACCAAATTAATAAATATATGCATATATAGAATACCAGTATTCATTCAAAATTCGGTAAAAGTAAAACTTTTTTGGTGAGTCGATCCAATTTTTTTATATACTTATATTTATTTATTTCATTTTATTGGATCTTTCTTAACGAAATTTACAATAAGTATTCAAATCTTAATCCTAATTGTTATTTATTAGATATTACCAATTTAATAACTAATTTACTGTATTCAAATCTTAATATTCTAAATAAATATTAAAAATTATTAGGAGAGCCTTCTCACTAGACTCAAAATGTCGGTTCTTTTTAGCCTCTGGTGACCTTCGAAAAGTAGTAGATCTCGGGCTAAATAATTGGGGTGGACCATTAGTTTCCTGAATAGTGGGAACATTTAGATCTCTGTGGATTGTGTCATTGCAAATGTACCATGGGGCGCAGAGGATTTGTCGTAATATCCTAGACTGTCTTCTTTGTAATTTTTGGATGTTTGATGCGCATGCCGTGGCCCATAATTGGATGTCAAATGTTCATATTGGTTTTATAATAGACTTATATAAGAGAACTGTATTGTCTAGAGATAAATTTTAGCTTCGATCTAATAGCCAATAGCGATTTCATAGCCGTTATCTTTGCTTCAATATGACGAGACGGTCTAAATAAATTCCTAAATATTTAATTTGATTTTCTACCGGAATAGTGGTGTTATTTATTTTTACTGCTGGGCATGATTTTCTTCTGAGCGTGAAGGTTAGATGAGCACATTTAGCCGTGTCAACTTTTATTTTCCATCTTTACAGCCAGGCCTGTAGTTCATTGACATGGAACTGTAGTTATTGGGATGCAACTTCTGGGTCATGATCTACACTAACAAATGTGGTGTCGGCCGCAAACGTAGAAGTATATGTATTTTAGTTTGTTGGCATATCATCTGTATATATTATGTCCAATAACGGCTCTAATATTCTGCCTTGCTGGACACCAGCAGATATTTTCTTTTGATCTCACCATAAATGTTCTGCCTGTCAAATAGCTCTCGAGAATTTTGTGGGTGTTTTGGTGAAGCATTTGTGTTATTTTGATAAGTAGCCCATCATGCCAAACTTTGTCAAATGCCTGAGAAATGTCAATAAAGAAGGCTGAGTAGTATTCCTTTTTCTCAAAAGCCGATCTGATCACGGTAACAATTCTATGCACTTGTTCGACTGTACCATATCCTGCTCGGAAACTAAACTGATGATCCGGGATGATGTTATGTTCATTTAGATAGGGAGTTAATCTCAAAAGGAATATTTTTTCAAACAGCTTTGATAAAATTGATAACAAACTAATTGGTCTGTACGACGTAATTTGACTAGCGTCTTTTCCAAGAGGATGGAAAGTAGCCAATTCGTGTCATTGCGATAAATATGAGTCGTATAATTCTCAGAGCAGACGTAGGTAAGTTTCTTAACATTGAGCCTGTAATACTGTCACACACTGCTTGCCACTTGAATAAGGAATCACACGTTTTTTTTTACTTTAATTAAGTATATCTCCTAAAACTAAAGTTGTTATACTAAAATTATGCATTTATTGAAAGACATGTATTTTTATGGTACTTTTTCGTGTGTCACTTGAATAAGGAATATTTTAAAACTGAGCAAACTGTAATTTATTTTTTAATTTTAGATTATAAAAATGAAAGTTATTATCTTCTAGCATTCAATTAGTAATGAGTACTACCATAATCTTTAGAAATAACCACAAAAATACGATTTGGCATCGACTTGTATAATAAATATAAATAATTTAGCGAAATTGCACTCCATTCCTTCGTTACTGCATCATTTAAGGATTCTATCGTCTCAAATTGTTTTCCCCCTTCATAAACTTTTCTTGCAAGCCAACCCCAGAAAGGGCGGAAGAAAATGGTAACAACTCGAAAAGAAAGACAAAAAATTGCATTAATTTCTGCTATGTCGGTATCAAAAATACGTGAAAAAAGTGGAAACAGTTGCAGTCCAAGAACAGTGCACCGTATTTTAAAGTCGTGCCCATACATAGCCCGACGAAAACTGCAAAAAAAAGACGCCACTAAATAAAAAGGCAAATCCCAACGTCCACAGTTTGCCAAAAATACAATGACACTGTAAATCGTGGTGGTGGAAGCCTCATGGTGTGGGGATGTTTTTCCTCTTCAGGAGTTGATAAACTTGTAAAAATTGACTCAAAAATGACTGTAGGGCTTTATGTAAATATTTTGAAAGAAAATCTTTAAAGCAGTACTGAGGAAATGGACTTGGGGGAGTTTATATTTCAACAAGACAATGATTAAAAAATATTTTGAAGCATCTTTTCGAACATCTTTAAGTTTTCCAAAATGATTGAGAGAGGTCATTAATAACAATAATTACACATAGTGTTGTTGAACTGTTCGGACGTGTTATTTTTAGTGCGGCTGAATTTTCGGTGAAAAAATCGTAATAGGTGAAAAAGTGTAATAGGTCGAAATAAAACAAAAAGTTAAAAAATAATTCGTAATAGGTAAAAATACCTACGGTAAAAAAAAAAATAAAAAAATAAAAAACATTAAAAAATAAAAAACATTAAAAAAAAAAATAATAAAAAACATTAAAAATCGCATAAAAACTGTATGAGTGTTCCTCTCAGATGTAATTCTGAGAAAGAGCTTAGCTCGACTAGAAAATCTTTATGGATCTCTGAGGAAGAATCCTTAAAAAAATCTGTGGAGAATCTTCTCACTACAAGAGCCGTAGAACGGCGCCGTTCCTGTTCGCCCAATATAGTGATTTCATCAGATGATAAAACATCAATATCTTCTACATCAAATAGTGCAGTCAAACCTAGAAAACAAGTAGGTATGGATAAATACGTCACAGTTCTTAAGCGACAGAGGAGCCCGACATCTGCTCAAACGTCATCAAATTCAAAAGCTCCCAAGACCGTGAGTATTGACAATCCAAATGATCAAAACAGGTTTGCTCTCCTCCAGACGGATGATCCAGAACTTCCTAAAAAAACGTTTAAGCCCCCACCAATTTATCTGAGAGAGCCCACTTCCAGTAAATTGGTACAAGGAATTGTTTCGGTAATAGGTGAAAATATGTTTAGCGTAACCTCAATTAAACATGGAAATATCAGCGAAACCAAAATTCAAGTGAAAAAGGAAGATGACTTTCGAAAATTGTCCAACCAGTTGGAGAGGGAGAGTAGGGATTTCTATACCTACCAGCTGAAAAGCGCAAAAGGACTCCAAGTCGTTCTAAAGGTTATAGACCCAGATGTTGATCCTGCCGAGATAAAGACTAGTTTAATGGAAAATGGCTTCAAAATTAAGAACATAACGAATATTAGAAACCGTGAAAAGATTCCTCAGCCTATGTTCAGGGTGGAATTGGAACCCGGATATATAGTCTTAAAGAAAAACGAGTCCCATCCCATCTACAATCTGATTTACCTTCTGCATCGTAGAATCACCGTGGAAGAACCGCATAAGCGTCAGGGACCCGTCCAGTGTCTTAATTGTCAAGAATTTGGTCACACTAAAGCATATTGTAAATTGCCGTCAGTTTGTGTTGCGTGTGGGGAACTACATACAACTGCTCAATGTGATAAGTCGAAAACCGACTCAAAAATCAAAAAATGCAGTAACTGCGGAGGTAATCATACCGCAAATTATAGAGGTTGTCCAGTTTACACTCATTTGAAAGGCATAAGGACCAACAAGACGTCAGTATTACCTGTTCATCCACAACAGCCTAATTTTGCATCGAGTAACAATTTTCCTCAATTGTTACGGCCCACTAGTCATGAAAACGCGCCTAGTTCTAGACAAGTTTCTTACGCTAACGTGGTTAAATCTAATATGCCAGGTTTGGAGCAGGAACCTAAATCTCAATATTACGAGCCTAATATTAACACTCTAGAGACTACTTTGCAGACACTTGTCCAAACTATGAACACTTTTACGACCACTATGACATCCATGATGCAGGAAATGCTGAAAATGCAATCCACTATCTTACAAGCAATTTTAAAGAAATGATTTGTTTAAAAATTTGTTTTTGGAACGCGAACGGCCTCCGCCAACATAAAAACGAACTGGAACACTTCCTGATGGATAAGCAGATTGATGTCATGATTTGCTGAAACTCACTTGACGGCGACAGGGTACTTCAAAATTAATGGATACGTGTTGTATGATACTAAAGATCCCCGCGGAAGAGCATGTGGAGGTTCGGCAATTCTTATAAAGAACAGAATAAAACATTATTTAATGAACAACATATGTGAGGATTACCTACAAGCAACAAACATTTGTATTGAATTCTGTCAATACAACTTTGTTTTATCATCAATTTATTCGCCGCCTCGATTTTCAATAAAAGAACATCAATACTACAGCTTCTTCAATTCCCTTGGAACTAGATTTTTGGTTGCTGGTGACTTTAACGCCAAACACACATTTTGGGGTTCACGTCTAGTGACCCCGAAGGGTCGTGAACTCTTCAACACCATTGCCAAAATGGGCTTAGATGTACTCTCAAGCGGGCATCCCACCTACTGGCCGACGGACCGACGGAAGATTCCCGATATTATTGACTTCGGAGTAGTGAAAAATATCCCTGTAGAATCGATACAAGTGGAGCCTTCATTAGACTTGTCTTCAGATCACTCTCCTTCTATTATTTCAATGCGTTTCCTTCAAGGGTATGGCTCTCCATTTCGGGACATGTCTAAATCCAGAGTAAGTTGGATAAAGTATAAAAAGTATTTAAGTTCCCACTGCACGGAAAATGTAGTGTTGAGAACTACCGAGGATATTGATGGGTCGATTGGCAAGTTTACTGAGGACATACGAAGAGCTGTGCATCACGCTTCCACATATGACGTTGAATGCAGAAATAGGACAAACAGAACTTATTTCGCTGAACTCGAACATCTCCTGACAGAAAAAAGAAGAGTTAGAAGAGAGTGGCAAATTCACAGGTCTCCTCAACTGAAAGCTAGGCTACGGGAATGCAGAGATATACTAAGAAATTTCTTAGAAACCCAAAGAATGGCTTCACTTAAATCATACTTGGAGGGAATTGACAGTTCCCCACAATCTGACTATTCGTTATGGAAGGCGGCACGAGGTTTAAAAAGACCAGTTAGAGGAAAGCCTCCTTTGCGAAATCCGATTGGTGACTGGGCTAGAAACGATTCCGAGAAAGGGACTTTATTTGTTAACCATTTGAGAAATGTGTTTACTATATACAACTGAATTGCCACCACTCGTTATTAAACCTCCTGTACCTCTAAGACTTAGCTTTAATGATATTCAAAGCGCTATTGGTACTCTGAACCTTAAAAAAGCTCCAGGTATGGATAAAATCAGCAACAAAATGCTCGTGGAGTTACCTCGTGTAGCTAGAAGAATTATTCTCTTTATCTTCAATGCTATTTTACGCCTAGAATACTATCCTGCAGATTGGAAGGTATCTATGATTACCATGATTCCTAAGCCAGGGAAGGACCTCACCAAAGTAGAGTCATATAGGCCAATTAGCCTACTGCCGACAATTTCAAAACTGTTTGAAAAATTGTTAATGGCTAAGTTGATTCCAATTCTGAACGACACTCAATGTATTCCAAATCATCAATTCGGGTTCAGAGCTAAACACAGTACCATCGAACAAACACACAGATTAGTAAATGTGATAAGACGGTCGTTTGAAGAGAAAAAATACTGTTCCGCGCTTTTCATTGATGTTTCCCAAGCGTTCGACAAAGTCTGGCATTAAGGTTTAATGCACAAAATAAAATTAGCTCTGCCTGCTAACACCCACAAACTTATGAAAAGTTATTTATATGGTCGCAAATTTACAATCAAAGAAGGCGATTTTTTAAGCCCCGCTCAGCCAATTGAAGCAGGAGTACCCCAGGGTAGCATACTGGGTCCTACTTTATATTTGATTTATGCATCCGATATGCCGTCAGACCCCAATATACATACTTCAACTTTTGCTGACGATACAGCCTTTATTAGCGTTCATAAGGACCATCAAATAGCATCACAGAATTTGCAGAATTATATTTATAAACTAGAGAATTGGCTTGAGCTTTGGAAAATCAGGGTTAATGAACAGAAATGTATTCATATAACTTTCACATTGCGAAAAGATACCTGCTCGTCCATCAGAATAAATAACCAAATTATTCCGCAACACAATGAAGTCAAATACCTCGGAATCCACCTCGATCGTCGTTTAACCTGGAAGTCTCATATTGACGCAAAACTTACACAGATGAGATTAAAAGCAGTGCAACTTAATTGGCTAATCGGCAGAAATTCTACATTAAAGTTGGATTGTAAACTTTTGTTGTACAATGCAATTCTAAAGCCAATATGGTGTTATGGAATTCAATTATGGGGTACTGCCTCAGCATCCAACATTGAAAAAATTCAAAGAGGTCAAAATAAAATTCTACGTATAATTACTGCAGCTCCATGGTACGTTAAAAATTCTCGAATTCACAAAGATCTAGGCATTCCTTTGGTGAAAGACGAATTTACAAAATACGCCTCAAAATATGTCAGCAAACTTGAACACCATCCAAACCCACTTGCACGAGACATCCTTAACTTTAGTGGCCATGTTCGGTTGAGAAGGAGGGATACCCTTGCTTTAACTCAAACGCAAAACAGATGACTGGATCAGTGGATGTAAATTTTTTTGTAGTATCATAATATTTTGTCTAGCACTGGCTGGACTTATTATTTTCTTTTAGTATTAAGATTCGAAAACTTATTGTCATTTCAATATCTGAAGATTCAATAAATAAATATAATGTATTATAAAAAAAAAAAAAAAGAAAAAAAATTAATAACAAAGGAGGAGCAACTTCGTATTAGGTTTTAAAGTTATTTAACTTTTTAAGTGAAGTGTTACTTTATTGTGTCGCTTGAAATTCCATATACATATGTTCTTAATTTTGCATTATATAAGAAAATATAAGGTAAGAATTCTACGTCAAGTTTTCTATTAGAAAAATACTGTATTAAAATTAAACCTATAATTTATAATTATTAGAAAATTACAAATACATGTTTTTATCAAAAAAAACAGGAAATATTTAAAACCGCACTTTATTTTGTCCGACAGTGTAAGTCCGAATAAATCACATAGTACTAAGTAAGATACCTTTCAAATATTCTCCAGGAATTTTTTAATGTATTCGTTAACTACTTGAAACAAATTCATACATTTTTATGTACTACTTATGACTTCCCAGCAGTTGTGGTAACTGTGCCGTGCTAGTGATGTTATCCATCTTTTAGTCACCAGTAACCAATTCAATTACACATTTAAAATCAACTTCACTTTTATCTATTAAACTTCGATTAATTGGCGTAAGTTATGTATAATATAAAATAACTATAATATAATATAATTATACCCTACATCAACATAAGTGGTGAATGAGGGTATATATAAGTTTTTCATTCCGTGTGTAACACTGAGAAATATTCATATGAGGCCCTACAAAGTATATATATTATTGATCCTTATGGAATGCCAAGTCGGTCCACGTATGTCTGTCTGTCTGTCTGTGTAAAACACTCTCACGTCCAAACGACAACGACAAGCAACAGAGTTTACAAAATTACAATTTTCCTAATCAGTATATTAGAACCAAAGTTATAGACCAAAATGTGAGACAACCTCCATAAAAATTCGAAGTTATTAAATATTTTTGTTGCAATTTTTTTAAATATTTTGCATTTATTGGCATGAAATTCTGTGCGCGTTATTTTTATGACAAAAGAAGAAAGTGTGAGAAAAATAGATAAATTCAGTCCATGATTTCTCATAGCCCCCACACAAATATCTTGCCGAAATATGGATTAATTATAAATAAATGCCTGTAAAATAGCAACATTAATACAAAATTCAGCAAAAATGTGTGTCATGCAAAAAGTAATCACAAAACGAAATTTTGTTTTGTTCGGTACATGTTTGACCATAGACCCCATATAAAGTCCACATCTAAAACTCAAATAAATATGTATAAATCTGGTATAAATATATATATATATATAACTATAGTGACCAGGTTGAAATTCGACACAAATAATTCTTCAACTTAGGATATCATTACATGTAAAAAATTTTGTGTTTCGAAATTTAAGAAGATCGACTCATGTGTTTAATTTCTCACATATTCGTACCGTTTCCAAAAAACAAGTTAACACTCAATATTGTGTAATAAATATCGATATCGAATCAACATATTATACAGATCAGAAATTGTAATTCAGAAATCACACTTATATCGGTTATACGGCAATTATGCTACTGATTTTTGTAGCTGCCAGTCCATATTTGGCAATAGCTTTCAAATTAAGTCCACTTCCGAGTATAACAACCAACCGTACAACTCTTGTAAATAACGTTACTAAAATGAATTTCAACTGTATTTAGAAGCTTTAAGCCAATAATTGGTCCGTTTCTACTATGCCACCCATATATCTCTGTAAATAAAGTTATATGTTTCTTAACTTGTGGTGAATATGGAAAATGTTTTTTTTTATTTTATAAATCGTCAAATTACGCTCAAGATTGTTATGAATATCAGACAGAATCTGTAAATTATGGTGTGAATTGGTAATTTTTTAAATGGTCAAAATTAGATAAAATTAATTTCTAACATTTAAATTATATTGTTCGTAAAATTGTCTTTCAAACAATATATAAAATGCTAAGCTAGCTATTAGTATTAAAAACTGTAAATTCTAGTCCTATAACCAGTGTATTTTTTGTATTTCTCATTATATTTAAGTGGAGGGTATTTAAGATTCGGCACAGCCGAATATTTCACTCTAACTTGTTTTTAAATTAGAATTAGACTCTTGAAATGATTACAGATTGGTCTAGCACGGGACAGTAATACACACAAAATTATATAATCTTAGATTACAAAGGGACACTTAGTAACGATTGACTCTCCAATAAACTACTTTCAATGTGCAAAGTACTATTCAAAGTACTTGAAGAACTGCTGGACTATTACTCTTCAGTATAATACGGTCGTACTACATCAAAAATAAATATATTGCATCTTCTTTCAATTTGAAACAAGTATCTTTCAATTACAGTTTGATCCAAAAGTATTAAAGTGCAATAGATTGTATAATATTAGCTATCGATTATATTAGTTGCAAAATGTTAATAAAAGCTGAAGGTGAGGATGATGTTAATATCTATTACAAATTTCCTATTATATCATAATTTGAACATCTATTTCGATCTTCAAATCGTTGCGTTAAATTACAAATAACTGTTTCGAACTTCTCTTGTTCATAGTTCATAGTGAAATCTATTGGTTGGGTACCTTCTAGGTAAGTTGAATATAATTTTTAGATTTTTATTTTGAATCACTTGGAGCTCTTTGACATACAGTTTTCCACAAAATTTTGACCAGACTTGGCATCCGTATGTCATAATTGGTCGTATACACATTTTGTAGAGTAAAATCTTATTTTTACAATTTAGCGTGGATTTTCGATTTAATAATGGAAATAAAGCTCTTCAACATCTTACTGCTTTTTCACATGTTTGCATGACGTGTTGTCTAAAAGTGAGTTTTTTGTCTAATACTATTCCCAAATATTTGATAGTGTCAAGAAGATGAATTTCTGTTCCTCCGATACATAGCGGGATTGTGGGAATCCTTTTCGGTGATTTGTTGAAAGGAAAAATTGTGGCTTGTGTTTTTGTCTCATTTATTTTTATTTTCCACTTAGAGAAATATTTTTGGGCATGTAAGAAAGCTTTTTTTCATGTTTTTAACAATAGCATTTGAGACCTAACCTCTTGTGATAATGGCCGTATCATCCGCGTACGACGCTGCAGACTGATCTCTTAAAATTTTAAAATGGGAGGTATAATTGAATATAATGTAGGGTGTAGGGTATTATATGGTCGGGCTTAACCGACTATACTTTCTTACTTGTTTTCATGTACAGCTGTACATGAACAGATAGCTCCCAGGTAAGATCGCTTGAAATAAGACAATGAATATCTCTCAAAAAGACCAATGGCACCTTCCCGACTAATACGCAAATTCTTCTTTAACTATAAAAATTATATAATTATACATATAAGCATGAAATGAAATTTGACATATGTATGTACATCAACTTCAGACTATTCATTAATTACGTTCTCTACACAGCCTTTCACTCGCGGTTGTGGATTTCTTTCCATAATCATATCAAATATTTCATCATCGTCAGATGTCATCCAAAAATTTTTTAGCACATTATAAAGTAGTAATATTTTCCACTTTGTATATATTTTTTTTTTTTTTGTTTCTTAACAGAAATACACATTCATAAACAAAACAAATGTCAGCTGTTTCATCGTGCGATTCTCCCCCTCTAAAAATACAGAGTGTGAAAGGTGCACCATTTTTTTAAATTTATAGTGTGACATTTATACAAAAGAACACACTTCACTTTAGCAGTGTTGACATTTTTTCAGAAAAGAACACAAAAATATTAAAAAAGGTACGAAATTGGAAAAACGTGTAACATTTTTGCCAGAAAAGAAAACGCCATAAAATTCAAATAAATACGTATAAATCTGATAGAAATGTATTTACCAGGTTAAAATTCGAGACAAATAATTGTAAATAATATTAAATTTTATGATGGTCGGTTCAAAATTGGTCATTGCTGCCATATAAGAACAACGTCCGAAGAAGTCATTTATATTTATATATATCTTATAAATATCGATATAAACTGAAAACTTTACACAGATCATTTACATATAAACAAGAATCATTCTACAGAAATTTGTAAATTTCGGTCCATATTCACGATATGAAGCGCTCTTTCGAAAATCACTATTATAATAAATGCTCAGATATACGTATCACCTCCGAAAAACAAGTTAACTCTCAATAATGTCAAATAAATATCGATATAGAATCAACATATTATACAGATCAGAAATTGTAATTCAGAAATCATAATAATATCGGTTATACGGCAATTATGCGACTGAATTTTGTAGCTGCCAGTCCATATTTGGCAATAGCTCCCAAATTAAGTCCACTTCCAAGTATAACAACCAATTATACAACTCTTGTATATAACGTTATTGAGAAGAATTTCAACCAATTCAACCAATTATTGGATACTGCATTTAGAAGATTATAAACTTATAACTGGTCCATTTCTACTATGCCATCCAAATATCTCTTGTAAATTCGTTAAATTCGTAATTTGTCTTCAAACAACATACATACATATGTATAAAATGCTAAGCAATTAGTATTAAAAAACACTGAATAAGGATATTCTAGTCCTATAACCAGTGTAGTTTTTGTATTTCTTATTATATTTAAGTGGAGGGTATTCAGATTCGGCACATCCTAATATTGCACTCTAACTTGTTTCACTTGATTTCTACAATTTAGAGTACGAATTTTCCTAAAAAAGATTAGGCAAATTTTTTAGTTTTAGATTAGTTTTGCGATACACTGTACGTAATTATATACATATACGTATATTAATGCATAAAGGAGAACTTAGCCTCTACTATATTAAGGATATTCTACCAACTCATTTTCCACTGACTGATAATACATTAAATATCATGCATTAGACTGGTTACAAATTCTAGGGATTAAAAAGTTAAGCTGCGGGGACCGTAACTTCAACTATAATTGTTTCTCTTATTTCATTTATTATTAACAAAATTAAATACATTTTTTGTTTTTAAAGAACTTATTAAAACCTTATACATACATACATACATACATACATACATACATACGAGTATATATAGTATAATTGAAAAATATTCAAGTTATTAAAAATTCCAAGGATAATACCATACCTTTTTATCTAAGAGAATAATTCTGAGTTTATTATTAAACTTTCGAACTTTTTATAAATAGTCTAATCAAAAAATTCAAATTAAATGTTCTAATAAATTATAAACAGATATAAAAATCATTACTTTAAGTCTTCAATTAAACGTATTTTAAATTGCAGGAAATTGTAGCTTCTTTTCAAAAATTTATAAAATTTGTAATACTTCAAAAATTCATGGAAGACTTTTTGCAAAACACTTTTTAAAATTTGCTTATCCAGTGTACTCTCTCCTAAAGGCCACCTGCCATAAGCGGACACCTCCCATATACGGACACTTTTTTCAGTACCAAAAAATTGTAAGGGATTTTAAAAATATTCCCCTCATAAGCGGACAACCATCCCATAACAGGACGTGAACACTTTTTTCCACGATGTATGACATTTTATTTCCCCATAACCGGATAGTTTGACAGTGAATAATTGTTTCAGAAAAGCTGGTTTTAAAGAAAATTGTAGCCCAAATGATGATGGCTATTGGACTACAGAAGATGAGCTTCTATAAGTGCTTGCTTAGTTCTCCGATATCGTTAATCGAGTTCAGAGGCAGATACAATTTGACGTCGAAGATTATATCGATTTAGATAATGCCATAGTTATTAATGATGAAGATGTGAAAAGCATTAGTACTGAAATGTTAATAGCTTCCGAAGAAATGGTGGAAAGTTCGTCTGAAGAAATTGAAATTTAGGACAAGTTAACTGCTTCTAAAGAGGCTTATTTAGAAAACTTAAAGGGTTTTCTTTATATCACAGCGACCTTGAAAATGTTAAAATGCTGACTGATCTTCAAATGCGTTTCCAAGATATTGAAATTAAAGGAAAAACTCGCGAAGCTAAAATTTCGGACTTTTTTAAATCCAGTTGAATAAATGGTCCTTCAAGCTTTTTCTTTTTTATTCGCAAAAATATTAATGAATATTTTGTTTATTTTGCCTTATTTTTAAATTTGTTTCGTTTTTCGCAAGAACATAAATGAAAATTCTGTTTATTTTATCTTATCTTTTTATGTATGTTTTTTTTTTTTTGTTTTGGAAATAATAGTGTTTAAAGATAAATATGTATATGTATGTACAATATTACAGATTATTGATTACTCTTTTTGTGTGTTCTCTCATAAACGGATACTTCTCATAAGCGGACAAACTCGTAAGTCGCTTAGGCGACCTACACTGTATTTAATTTTTAGTTACATCAAAAATAGGTCTAATTTGGAGGGATATATATTTGAATAATTCCTATATCGTTAACTTTCAATGTAACTATAAGAATTTAAGTTCTTTTAGGCAAACAAACATTTTTTTAATTTTACACAGTATCGATTTTAAAACAATTATTTTTTATAATTCAGGAAAATGAAAAAAGGGGAAATATTTGAATTGGCTATTATATTATATTGGCTAAGGTAGTTCAAAAAAAATTTAATTTTAAAATTAAAATATCTTGCAAACTATAGGATATAATTTACAGATTTATTTTTTTTTTCGAAATATATAAAACATTATTAAATACTAATTTGTGTACGGCGTTACACGAGTCAAAGTGTAACAGTGTCAAAAAGTTACTCTGCGTATATTTAAGGGTGTCGAAAATATTTATAAAAACAAGCACTACCCTTTAAACATAGCATAAAATAAAAACTGTAAAAACTTTTTAATAACATTATATGGACCTTGTGTCCATATAAATAAATGCACCTCAGCCAGCCACCAACTACTAAATTTCTCAATCTGAATCAATTTATGCAAAAGGTCCGCTAAAAATGTATAAGTTAAAATATGTGCATTTTAACAATGAAAAAAATATACTTCTAAACTAAACTGAGCGTTAAGTATATCGAGAAAGTTTATGGTTGTTGTCTGCTTATTTGTTTTACTACTTAAGTTTTGTTATACTCTGCTGGCATATAGTAAAATAAAGAAAGAAAAAGTATTACTACGTTTGGATCACTTAAAAATATTGCACATAAATACAGCATTTTAAGATGCAATACTTCATTTTTCCAACACAATTTATGAGATTATTTAACGAAAGCATACAGATTGTGGTCATGTTTTTAAGGACACAGTGCATACGAATTCAGAGTCTTTACCAACATAATTATTTATTTTATTAAAATTTTCAGAATTCTTAAGAACTAAAAAATAAAGTTTGGCCCACAAATGTTTTGAAGTGCCAAGCAACACTTTGTTGATGGCAACATTTTATTTAAGTGAACTCTAATTAAACAAACATTAATTTTATTTTATCCTTTTCTACTTACGTGTTAATGAGACCGATTTCACTATATTACATGATTTAAAAAATGTCGGAAAATGCTTCAAAACTTTGAATACACTAAAACGTTTTTGACTGTTTTCGCCATTTCGTACTTATTATACCCTACACTACCAATATACCCTGGATTTGTACTGATGTTTATAACACCCAGAAATATTGGTCCAACACCCACCTTAAAGTAACCGATCGACTCAGAATCACTTCCTGAGTCGGTTTAACGATGTCCGTCCGTCCGTCCGTGTGGCTGTCCCTGTAGAGTTTGTGCGCAGAGTACAGGTCGCAATTTTTCAGATATTTCGATAAAATTTGGTATTTGATATTTGTTTGGCCCAAGGACAGATGGGATTGAAACTGGTAGCAATCGGTTAATTATTTGACCTGGCCCCCATACAAAAGTCCTCCCGAAATTAGGGTTTAAAGATCATATGTGTTTGAATTATGCAAGTATCCAAACAAATTTCACCACAAATGAGTGATAAATAAAGACAAATCAGATCTACAAATTTTGTGCAGATCGGTCTAAAATTTATCATAGCTCCCATATAAGGCCCACTTCCCAAAATCACTTTAAAGAGCATAACTCACTCAAAAATGTTGGTATCCAAATAATATTTTTTTTTTTTTTTTTTTTTTTTTTTTTTTTTTTTTTTTTTTTTTTTTTTTTTTAGCCTTTATTTATTTATTGAATCTTCATATAATGAAATGACAATAAGTATTCAAATCTTAATACTAAAAAGAAAATAATACGCCCAGCCAGTGCTAGACAAAAATTTTATGATACTAAAAAAATTTCACATCAACTGATCCAGTCATCTATTTTGCGCTTGAGTTAAAGCAAGGGTATCCCTCCTTCTCAACCGATTATGGCCACTAAAGTTAAGGATGCCTCGTGCAAGTGGGTTTGGGTGGTGTTCAAGTTTGCTGACATACTTTGACGCGTGTTTTGTAAATTCAACTTTTACTGATGGCACGCATAGATCTTTGTGAATTCGAGAATTTTTAACATACCATGGAGCTGCAGTAATTATACGTAGAATTTTATTTTGACCCCTTTGAATTTTTTCAATGTTTGATGCTGAGGCAGTACCCCATAATTGAATTCCATAGCACCAGATTGGCTTTAGAATTGCATTGTACAACAATAGTTTGCAGTCCAACTTTAGTGAAGAATTTCTGCCAATTAGCCAATTAAGTTGCACTGCTTTTAATCTCATCTGTGTAAGTTTCGCTTCAATATGAGACTTCCAAGTTAAACGGCGGTCGAGGTGAATGCCGAGGTATTTGACTTCATTATGTTGAGGAATAATTTGATTATTTATTTTGATGAACGAGCAAGTTTCTTTTCGCAATGTGAAAGTGATATGAATACATTTCTGTTCATTAACCCTGATTTTCCAAAGCTCTAGCCAATTCTCTAGTTTATAAACATAATTCTGCAAATTCTGTGATGCTACTTGGTGGTCCTTGTGAACGCTGATAAAGGCTGTATCGTCTGCGAAAGTTGACGTGTGGATTTTGGGGTCTGACGGCATGTCGGAGGCATAAATCAAATATAAAGTAGGACCCAGTATGCTACCCTGTGGCACACCTGTTTCAATTGGCTGAGCGGGGCTTAAAAAATTGCCTTCTTTGATTTTAAATTTGCGACCGTATAAATAGCTTTCCATAAGTTTATGAGTGTTAGCAGGCAGAGTTAATTTTATTTTGTGCATTAAACCGTCATGCCAAACTTTGTCGAACGCTTGGGACACATCAATGAAAAGGGCGGAGCAGTATTTTTTGTCTTCAAACGACCCTCTTATCACATTTACCAATCTGTGTGTTTGTTCGATGGTGCTGTGTTTAGCTCTGAAGCCGAATTGATGATTAGGAATGCATTCAGTGTCGTTCAGAATTGGAATCAACTTAGTCATTAACAATTTTTCGAACAGTTTAGAAATTGTCGGCAATAGGCTAATTGGCCTATATGACTCTACTTTGGTGTGATCCTTCCCTGACTTAGGAATCATAGTGATCATAGACACCTTCCAATCTGCAGGATATTATTCTAGGCGTAAAATAGCGTTGAAGATAAAGAGGATAATTCTTCTAGCTACACGAGGTAACTCCACAAGCATTTTATTGCTGATTTTATCCATACCTGGAGCCTTTCTAAGGTTCAGAGTACCAATAGCGCTTTGGACATCACCAAAGTTTAGTCTTAGAGGTACAGGAGGTCTAATAACGAGTGGTGGCAAATCAGATACGTTATTTGAGTTGTTTTTAGTAAACACATTTCTTAAATGGTTAACAAATAATGTCCCTTTCTCGGAATCATTTCTAGCCCAGTCACCAGTCGGATTTCGCAAAGGAGGTTTTCCTCTCACTGGTCTTTTTAAACCTCTTGCCGCCCTCCATAACGAGTAGTCAGATTGTGGGGTACTATCAAGACCCTCCAAGTAGGATGTAAGTGAAGCCGTTCTTTGGGTTTCTAAGAAATGTCTTAGTATATCTCTGCATACCCGTAGCCTAGCTTTCAGTTCAGGAGACCTGTGAAGTTGCCACTCTCTTCTCATTCTTCTTTTTTCTGATAGGAGATGTTCGAGTTCAGATAAATAAGTTCTGTTTGTCCTATTTCTACATTCAACGTGATAAGTGGAAGCGTGATGCACAGCTCGTCGAAGGTCCTCGGTAAAGTTGCCAATCGACTCATCGATATCGTCGGTAGTTCTCAACACAATATTTTCCGTGCAATGAGAACTTAAATACTTTTTGTATTTTATCCAGCTTACTCGGGTCTTAGTCATGTTTCTAAATGGAGAGCCACACACTTGAGGGAAATGCATTGAAATGATAGTAGGAGAGTGATCTGAGGACAAGTCTAATGAAGGATCCACTTGCATCCATTCTACAGGGATATTTTTCACTACTCCAAAGTCAATAACATCGGGAATCTTCCGTCGGTCCGTCGGCCAGTAGGTGGGATGTCCGCTTGAGAGTACATCTAAGCCCATTTGAGCAATGGTGTTGAAAAGTACGCGACCCTTTGGGGTTACCAGACGTGAACCCCAAAATGTGTGTTTGGCGTTAAAGTCGCCAGCAACTAAAAATCTAGCTCCAAGGGAATTAAAGAAGTTATGGTATTGGTGTTCTTTTATTGAGAATCGAGGCGGAGAATAAATCGATGATAAAACAAATTTGTATTGACAGAATTCAATGCAAATGTTTGTTGCTTGGAGGTAATCCTCACTTATGTTATTCATTAGATAATGTTTTATTCTGTTCTTTATAAGAATTGCCGAACCTCCACAAGCTCTTCCGCGGGGATCTTTAGTATCGTACAACACGTAGCCATTAATTTTGAAGTACCCTGTCGACGTCAAGTGAGTTTCAGCAATCATCATAACATCAATCTGCTTATCCATCAGGAAGTATTCCAGTTCGTTTTTATGTTGGCGGAGGCCGTTCGCGTTCCAAAAACAAATTTTTAAATAAATCATTTCTTTAAAATGGCTTGCAAGATAGTGGATTGCATTTTCAGCATTTCCTGCATCATGGATGTCATGGTGGTCGTAAAAGTGTTCATAGTTTGGACAAGTGTCTGCAATGTTGTCTCTAGATTGTTGATATGTGGCTCAGAATATTGCGATATAGGTTCCTGCTCCAGACCTGGCATATTAGATTTGACCACGTTTGCGTAAGAAACTTTTCTAGAATTAGGAGCGTTTACGTGAGTAGTTGGTCGTACAATTTGAGGAAAATTCTTACTCGACGTGAAATTAGGTTGTTGAGGATGGTCAGGTAATACTGGCGACTTATTGGTCCTTATGCCCTTCAAATAAGTATAAACTGGACAACCTCTATAATTAGCGGTATGATTTCCTCCACAGTTACTGCATTTTTTTATTTTTAAGTCCGTTTTGGACTTATTACATTGAGCAGTTGCATGTAGTTCCCCACATGCAACACAAACAGACGGCAATTTACAATACGCTTTGGTGTGACCAAATAATATTTAAAACAAATATATCTTATCTGTATACAAACAATACGGTACAATTTTATTGTGAGCTGTCCATAATTAGACGTAGCTCCCATATGAGGCCCACTTCCGAAAATCACTTTAACGATCATAAACACAATAAACACAAATAATATACAGAAATGATGGCACCTAATTTTATCATGTTCGGTCCGTAATTAGTCGAAAGTCCCATATAAGACCGTCCCCGTAATCAACTCTAGCCTCCATAAATCGTTTAAAATTTATATCGAGACAATGTATGTTAACATAATATTTATATTCACAGAAATCATGACACTAAATTTTTGGATGATCGGTACATAATAGGTCATATCTCCCATACAGCGCACATTTCTGAAAAACTGTTTTATTGATATACTGGGTGTAGGGTATTATATGATCGGGCTTGACCGACTATACCTTTTTACTTGTTGATCATAACTCATATATAAAGACCACTTCCGAAAAACTATTTGATCTATTTTAAGCCAACCTTTTATACAGATCAGTAATTTTAATCCACAAATAATTCTAATATCAGTTAAAAGGCAATTTTACTAATAGATTTTTTATCTATTAGTCCGTAATTGGCAATAACTCCTAAATAAAACCCACTTCCGAACATCGAGATGAAATTCAACCAAAATAAGCCTCAGATACATAAACGATACAGTATCAGTCCTAATTAATCCACTCCTACTATGCCACCTACAAAACTCTTCAAAATATAGTTATTGAATATAATACAACTCTCGGCAAAAAAAGGTGTCATTAAAAAGAAATCGCAAAACGAAACTTTGTTTTGTTCGGTTCATGTTTGACCATATAGCCAATATAAAGTCCACATCTAAAATTCACTTAAATACGTATAAAATGGTGGTCGGCACAAAATTGGTAATAGCTTTCATATAAGAACCACATCCGAAAAAGCCATTTATCTGTATATATATCTTATAAATATCGGTACCGCCTTAAACCTTTGTATAGATTCTTTACATATACACAAAAATCATTCTGCAGAATTTTGTGAATTTCGGTCAATATTTGATCGTATCCCCCATATAAAGACCTCTTACGAAAATCACTTCATACTCATAAATCTCTTATAAATAACGGTAATGATCTAAAATTTTACACGTATCTTTTACATGCCAAAATCAAACTGCTGGATTTTGAGAATATCGGTACATATGTACATCCCCCAATAAAAGTCTACTTACGAAATTCAATTTAATACTAATATGTATCTTAAATATACTGTTATTACGCTGAAATTCGACTTGAGATATTCTCATATGCATAAAATTAATTGTTCCAATAATTAAGAAGTTCGGCCCATGATTTGTCATAGCTGTCATATAAGAACCATTTCCGAAAAAAAATTTAAACTTTTATATGGATCAGAAATAATAATTCAGAAATCATACTAACATCGATTATACATCAATTATGCTACTAGCTTTTGTAGTTGTCAGTCAATAATAGCTCCTGAAATAAGTCCATTTCCGAGCATGACAACCAACCATACAACTCTTGTAAATAACGCTATTGAGATGAAATTCAACCAATATAATCCTAAAATACATAGAAATCACATTAGTGGATATGGGATTTAGAAGCCATCGGTCCATAATTAGTCCATTTCTTCTATGCCACCCATAAATCTTTTGTAAATAATGTTATTGAGATCTTATATCTTATATCTTATCCTTTTTTATACTCTGTTTCTTAACTTGTAGTGAATATGGAAAAATGTTCTTTTAATTTTATAAATTGTTAAATTACAATCAAGATTATTATGAAAATCAGACAAACTCTGTAAATTTTGGTATGAATTGGAAATTACATCAATTATAAATTATCAAAATTAGATAAAATTTCAAAACATTTCAAATAAATTATGTTGGTCGTAAAATTGTCTTTCAATTAATACATAAAATAATAATAAAATTTGCACTAAAACTGATTAGAAAACACAGAATAATATATTCAGTGTTGTCAACTTGGTGCGTTTCGCACCATTTTTGGTGCTTTTTTGAATTGTTGGTGCGAGAAATTACTTAGTGGGTGCGCTTTTTTTAAATTTCGGTGCGTTTTTTGATTTTTCCGAAAATGTGATGAAATCTTTATTTTTACTAATTTTTAATTGCAGTTTTTTAATAATTCAGTATCATGAAATCTATACGATGAAAAAGGACCGCAATTGAATGTATTTTACTATATATACGAATGTAGAACAAACATTCGTCACATGAAGGTTATTGATAAAGCTGAATAGGATGAAAATTTTTGAAAATAAAAATTCTTGTTTAGCCTGATTGGTCTACTGAACTGATTCCCAGTGATGCCCTAACAAATTTTATTGAATAGGGTCAAGAAGTACTAGAAGTACCTTAAATAGAAAACAAAAATATTTTTACCAATTAATTCCGAATAGCATATACTATGAGTATTTTTACGATTAATCGTTGATCTCTTTTTAAAAAGTTAAAAAAAGGAGAAATTAAGTACATATCTCTCTGGTACAAAGGAATACAAACGAATTTGTTTAGTTTACTTTTGTTAAGATTTTTAATTTTTAATAAAAACACTGAACTGTTGAAGACTTTTATATTTATAATACAAAAATATTATATTTTTATGTGAAATTATTTCAATAAACATTTTATTAAATAAAAAAGAAAATCTAAATTTGGTGCGATTTTTTTCAAATGGCGCGTTTTTTCTCCATGTTGGTGCGTTTTGAAATTTCAAAGTTGACAACGCTGAATATATTATTCAGCCATGTCACAGAAATTAATTCCGTTCGGAAGTGAAATTAATTTCGTATTTTGCTACTACTGAAAAAGTAAAGCAAACAATTTTTTTCGGAATTAAACCTAGAAATACAATTACACATAACATTCCAAAAAAAAAAATTTCGTTGTGTTTTTTCTATGGAAGCATCCATTTTTGCTTCCAAACGGAATTAAATGCTGCAATATGGCTGATAGTCATAAAACCAGTGTAGTTTTTGTATTTCTTATTACGTTTAGGTGGAGAATATTTAAGATTCGGCGCAGCCGAATATTGCACTCTAAGTTGTTTTAATTTTATAATTGCACCGGTTTTATGACTTACACCGATTTTATGAATGTAGTTTTTGCAATTCTAAATATAATAAGCCCTCTATATTGATCATATAACTGTTGTGTAATAAAAAAAAAACCATTAAGTTAATCACCTTATATATGTATCTTCAAAAAAGGTATTTTTATCTATTTACTAATTCAATCAATTATTTAATTAATTAAACTTTAAATTACTTAAATAGTAGTAGACGATGGCTTCGAAATAATAACAATTCTGCACAAATTATAACAAACCCCTGTGAATATAATAGTACACTAAAGGATTCTAATTAGATAGGAATAATTAGAGAAAATACGAATTTGTAGCAAACCACTTAATTATGAATGTTCCTTTTTTTGTTATACTCTTACAAGAAACACCCCAACATAATTATATCATTTGTGGTTTGGTAAACGACAATTTCATATTTTTATAAAGGTTGTCAAAAGCCCCTATCCAAACTGAAATTGTATTGATTGACAGACACTTTTTCGTTTTGTGAGATATATGTATGTATACACTGTAAATACGCAAAAACCAACTAAGTTTTTAACTAACTTGTTGTTAATTTTTAACTAACAGCTTGAGTTAACTAACTTCATATGTACTAAGAATTGCGGAAGTGTTTAGCCTGACTTTTAGTGCTGACTTTTAAAAGATTTTATGATGGAAAACAAAGCCAAATTATAGTTTTATGTTTGTTAAGCATTTATAATAGCAACATTACTGGTATTAACATAATTGAACTGTAATCTTTTTCATTGTGTTTGAGGCTTATTTTTGTTCCTGCAGTGTTCTTGTCAAATTAAAAAATACTTAACAAGTAAAATTTAGATAATGAATGCTTTAAGAAGAACAATAACCCAGCAAGCCATATGAGTCCTTAAAGAATCTTTTCTGACACTTTTTTCGGAGCGCTAACGCTCTTTATGAGCCCAAAAAACAATTATAATTGCTCCGAAAACCTTCAGAAAAGAGGGGCTTAGATAATGTCAGAAAAGAGTCTTTTATGCGGGTTTTATTGGGCTCTGTGTAATCTTGTTTTTATCATTCTTGTGTGGTACAGATATATTTTTTTTTTTTTGTTCAAATCACAAATAACAGGACAATAACGTCTTGGTACACACATAATTAAGTGGAATTTCTGAGTCATACCGCGTGCCGACTCAAGACAGTAACAAGCAAATTTTTCTTTCGCTCCGAAAATGCTTTTTAGTTGGACTCTTTTCTGACTCCTTTTTCGGAGCGCTCCAAAAATGCTCTTTAGTTGGACTCTTTTCTCACTCCTTTTTCGGAGCGCTCCTAGAATGGTATGCTGGGAAGTATGTTCACACATACTTGTACATATATTAGTGGAAAGAGTATTATGTACTGGTTATTTTGTTTGTAACGTGGTGATTCAGACTGATGATAACTGAATGATAATTACCATTATTATAATGATAATTATCATTATTATAATGATAATCATTATTATAATCATTATTATAATGATAATTATTATAATTCATTATTCTCATATATTCATTTTTGAATTTCTTAATTATTCTAATGGTTTTTTATTGACTTCCTATAATATAGTATTTACTTTGAATGTTGTTATTAAATGTGTGCACAAAACTATCAAATTATATATAAAAAATTCATACATACATATGTTTCCTTAAACTTTTTCGTGATCGAAATTGTTTTCGAATCGAAATTTATTTCGACAGTGCAAAATTTTCTAATGATGGTACTCTATACGAATCGAATCGATTCATTGCTTCAGTGTTGTAAAATTTTAAATAAGTACGTATTACAACACTGAATAAAATAAAAGAAAATGTAAACAAAAAACATATGGTTCTACAAAAAATAACTCAAGTAAAAGCAAAATTTTTTAAAGAAATTATTTTAAATTAAAAATGCATCCAGTTATGTTTTTTTACTCATCGTCTTTTGATTCTGACGAGATTGAAAACATTAATGTCATAAGGAAACAAATAAGAAACACCTCCGACCCCTTAAGATTGATAAATAATGCCCAGCTAGCATTTTTAATCGTAGAGGACACTTCCGCGATCAGAGCTGGCGATTAAATTTGTAATGTCGTGTGAATAAATCAAATGCGAGCAGCTGCGGATGCATACTAACTAAACAAATTCATTTATCTTTATTCAAAAGTGATTGTATGATAATTACAGTTAAAGAGTTACAATGAGAGTTTAAATGTTATAAGTTTTGTAGCATTAGTTTCTTATATGAAGTCATTCTTTATATGTATTTGTAGTATTAGGATGGCATATAAATAGAAATACTCTATAAAATTAATCGTGCGCGATGTCGTATTCTAATCGCGCACGTGCAGAGCAACTGAAGTAACTGTGTCAAGACGGCGACTCTTCCTTTCCAATCGTCGACGATAAGCAAAATCCAATCATAGGCGATTGCCAAGACGATGGTAAATTTATACAAAAATGCTTATTGTTATTTGTTTCTTTTATTAAAAATTTAATTTGTTAAATAAAAATAAACTTATAAATTAAAATTTGGTTATTTTTGCTTTTGTTCGGTCTACTTTTCTAAGCCGGTCTGAAGCATGAACGAAGTGTTGCTGAATGGCTTTATTAATTGAAGAGTCATCCGATTTTGGGAACTTTAAATGACAGATATCTTTGAAAAAAAATTAGAATGCTGTAAGAACACGTGATTAGCAATACTTACTCGTTATAATTTCCTTAATACAGAACTCTTGAATGCTGGGTTTTTCGTTAGTTCCACGCCAGCTTAATTTTGTAGCCACTTCATCGCTTAGCAGCTTTTTAAACGCGTTCCTAATGAACGATTTGGAACAGTCGCCACCCACTTTACCAATAATGTATTTCTGTAAAAAGATATGTAGTTATAGATAAAAAGAATTACGTAGATATACATATGTACATACCAATTGGACAACAATATCCTCCATCTCTTATATTTGTTTATTTAATTCATTTAATTGTTTTACAGGAACTTTAATATCAGCTTCCCTGAGAATTTCCAATAATTCGTTGACCGCAATTGTAGTTATACCGTGTTTTACTGTCCAAAGTCTAATATTTTCTTTCACACTTTCATTATTCGGCCAATTCATTTCTTCCATATATTCCACTGGAAAATTATCACAATCGGATGATGTATCAGAGGGATCTATGAAATTTTCTGATTCAATTATTTTTTCTAAAGAGCTGTCATCCACATATTCAACTGATGCATCATCACAATCACATAATCTTTCACTGACTTTAAAATTTTTTTTTGGAAGAGCTGCATCCTATTTCATTATAAGCAGATTCCATCATTTTTTGCTTATCTTTTGCTTTTTAATCCTATTCTTTTAGTCGATAACATTATAAATTATTATTTAATATTTTTACTTTCAATATAATTCTTAATCTAAGAACACTAGAAAACACTTTTTATTCTTACCAGTCTCAACACTTCTGCACTGATTAAAAACTGAATAGAAAATAACATAAATAACTTGTTTTTGCTAAACTTTTGTTAACATAACGGTTAAATTCGTCTAACCATCGCCAGAATACCTAAACGGCGATTTCTGTATAACATAAAATATTCTGATTTGATTCACTCGTCTAAAAATCGTCAAAAAAAACTCGAAAAAGCATCATTTACAAGAGTAATATACGACTGTGATAAAATAACAATCTTTCAATGATTGCCAGAATACTTAAACGACGATTGTGGGGCAACGTAAAAAACACTCGTCCGACAAACATCAAAATGACTCGTGAAAGTATCATTTCGAAGAGCTAAATACGATCGTTGACTGCAAACAATCTTCCAATGCTCGCCAAAATGCGTAAACAACGATTCACTCGTCCAACAATCGTCTGAACGATTAAAAAAAGAGTCGCGAAATGATCGCGCTCGTCAAACAATCAATCATCCAAATGCTAGCTGCGTATATACATACATATGTATTAATGTATGTATGTATGTGTTTTCTAGACTCAAAAGACGTTTTAGGCTCACAAAGCAAGCATAGGTAAAATTTATTTTTGATATTTTTGACTTAAAAGTAATAAAATTATTGATATTATGATATTTTTCAAGTAAATAACAAATTTTTTACTAACATTTTCTTTTTTTTCTTCTGTTTGCAAAAAAAAACGTTATTTCGAATGCTTCTTTGCTTACGAGTAAAAACTCGCAAGGTTGCGTTCGAATGATCATTCGTTATCGAATACCATCATTAGAAACTTCGATACATTTTATTCGCTATTGAATGAGGGAATCCCAAATGTTAAAAAATTCGAACGTTCGAATGAAAATTTATTCGCATATGAATGCGTGAATTAGCCCCCTGATAATTTAGCAAATATTGTTAGAAAACATCAACTCAAACATAAATCTCAAAATAAATATAATAATTCTTAAATATTCATTTAAAAGTAGATATAACTTTTCATGATGTATTATTCACAAGAAAAGCTTTTTCTACAACAAAAAATTGTTTACCCTTAAATATGTATATTTTGGGGTTTTTTGTTTCTTTGTCCATGTAATAAATAGAAGTTAAACAAAAATTAAACATCAAGATCAAGTAAATATGAAGAAATAAAAACAAACTCGAAGCTATTGATTAGCAAACAACAAAATCCTAAAAGAAAACAAAAATTTAATATTTACAAAATAAACAAGTTGTACCGAATCTTATATACCCACCACTAAATCACCTATTATGGGGTGAACTTCATAAAATATTGCACCAATTATGGACCAACTCAATTCTTATAGACTTATGTATAAATGATCTGTGTAAAATTTCGGTTCAATATGGATGTTTATGTAGGTTAATGAGTTTTCGGGAGTAGTCGTCATAAGGAGACTACGACGTAGTACGGTCCAATCATCATGAAATTCTGGACGACGATTTATATGTACATGCGAATTATTTTTGTTGAGTTTCAACGTAATAATGATTTTTGTAAGAGATTTATGCGCATTTATGTGATTTTTCGAAATAAACTTTATATGGGGACTACGGTCAAATATGGACGGTTCATCATGAAATTAGGTGTAAATATTTCTAAATATATACGGACTATTTATGTAGAATTAAAACATGCTGCTGATGCTTATAAGATATTTATGAGCATTTAAGTGATTTTCGGAACTGAACTATATGGTCTATATGGGCTATGGTCAAATATGGACCGACTATTATGAAATTTAATACAACGATTTGTATATGCATTTAAATTATTTTTGTTGAATTTCAACTTTATAGCGATTTTTATAAAAGATTTATGCTCATTTAAGTGATTTTCGGAAGTGGTCTTTGTATGAGGCCGATCGTTTTGAGATTTCACTTTGCATGAAACTTATTATTGCAGAATTTTGTATGGATACGGCTTTTCTGTAGACATTTATGTACTATAAAGCCATATTCCGGGAAGACTTTCATATGGCGGCTATGAATAATCGTGGACCGATTCGTACCATTTTTAAAGGGACTTGTCTGTCTATAATCAAAACAATGTGTGCAAAATTTTATATAATTGATATAATCTGCATTATAACTAGGGCTAAGATTTTCATGCCCTGAAGAATTGAAAATATGCGCTTAAAATATGCACTAAAAAATCCAAAATATGCAGTAAAACTTGAAAATTTTCAATAAAAAAAAAACATTTTTTTTAATTTTATAAAAAAAACAAAAAAAAATCAGTCTATAGTTATTTAAACGTAAATCTTTTAAAAACAAAAATAACTAATTTAAGTTTTTGTTTGTATAAACAAATAAATACTTTTTTATATTATCAAAAGTAAAACTTTGCCTTTTTGTATATAGAAAATGATCTCTCAACGTCAACCGAAATTATAGGAGAATACTTGAAGGAAGCCAATTCATTTGAAGAATATCCATTTTCTAATTCAGAGCCCACATTTGGATCCAGATCAAAAATATTTGAAATTTGTTTTATTTTTTGAAATCCTTCATTTTTTGCAAAACGCTTAAATTTAATATTTCTTTTACTCTTTTAATTGCATACGAATCGGTATCAACAAGCTCTTCAAATACATTCTTAAATTGCTCAAAGTTTTTTGAATATTATTCTACAGCATCTACTGGCTGCGGTGCAAGGGGAACCAAGGGATAAATTTCTATAAAAATTGCAACTCGTGAAGGAGCCTTGAAAAATATTTTTTTCCGTATGATATCAATAAATCAATACTATTGAATTTGCTTCTAATTTCCTCTGCAACGCGGTATGACCCATGTGCCAAGCAGGTAACATGTAACAGTTTTGGATAAAATATTTTAAGGCTATTGGCAGCCTTAACCACGTAAGGTGCTGCATCGGTTAAAAACAGAAGGATCTGCTTTTTGTCAAAATCTTGACCCAATAAATTTATTGAGTCGTAGAAAGCACGAGCTATCGTAGCATGGTTGGCCTTTTCCAATCACACAACGTTAAGCAAGAATTTACTTCTGGAAACTTCTACATCTTTATCCAAAACTCAGACAATAAAATTTGCAACGTAATGTTGTTTCGTCCATCGACACCCATAAATATTTGCTTTTCAAAATGGAACAGTTTTTTTCTAGTTCGTAGTCATATATTTTGTCTACATAGTTTTTTCTAAGAGTAGACTGGCAAGGGATACTCTCATTTATGTATGTTTTAAAGAAATTTCTTAAATGTTAGTTAAGGTACGGTCATATTTGGCAAATATTTACTCAAAAAAGCGTAACCATTTGTTTAAGCACAAATTTGTTTGACGTTGTTTACTCTTACAAGAGTTTTGCAAGATCAAACAGCATCAAATAAATTAAAACTAAATATTTGTTGTGTTTTGGCCTAAATAAGAAAGTATTTTTAAAAAAAATAAACGAGTTCAAATATATGTTATTTAGTGGTTACGTCTTCTTCGACAAATATTTGCCATGTGTGACCGTACCTTTACTTAACCAGCGGAAATAAATGCTTCACATAAGTCCATACAAAACGTATTCGTTGTCTCTGTATGTTTAAGCAACGATTGGGAAGACGTTTGTGTAACACGCTTGAGCAGCTCCTTGTGTTTTTGACTATTTAAGTGTTGCTCAACCAAAAACATCCTTTTGTGATTCACGGATTTATTGCAAACATTTCAATAAAGTATTCTATCATCAGATTTAAAGACATTGTTAAATTCGTTAACGTATTTCATTATGATGGAAGATTTTGACGGCTTAATCTTCGGCATATTTCCTGGAAAAAAAATCTCGTAAAACAAAAAATACGTTATAAACTGTAAAATGTAGTCACAATTAAATATCGATCAATTAATGGACAAATTTCATTTAAATTGTTGTTTTCAATGTCAAAATTTTATTAATTCACGTTAAAATTTCTTGAAGAAGCCAGTTTTTCTTAAAAATACGTTGCAAAACAATGAAAAATTATATTTATGTTTTTATTTGAAAATTGAATGTGAATTAATGTGTTAGTATGCGACATCAAGTTATGTAGTATATGTGTCTCTTTCTAATATAAAGTTGTATTTTACCCTGCCTTTACACATGCAAGTACTTGCATGCAAGTGCTGTGTACGTATTAAATACGAAAACTTATTCGAAAAACTCGACTAGCTCTGCAAGTGAAAAAATGTGAGTGTATTAGTAAAAAAAAATGTGAGTGTATTGAGTTTTTCGAACTTGCACTTGCATGTGTAAATGCCGGGTTAAGCAGAGCACTAAAAGAATTTATTGATTTTTTTTTTTTGTTTATTTGGAAATTTTTTGAAAATTCAATTAAAAAATTTCAAAATATGCAAAAATATGTATTAATAAATTCAAAAATATGCATTTTAAACCAAAATATGCAAAAATATGCATTTTCACCAAAATATGCAAAAACAAATCGATGCCATTTTAACGCAAATTTCTTGATTCTGAAAGATAATTGGTCTACATCGTTCATAGACTATCGACAAAAAACATGCATTTGCATGGAAATCGCAGCGCTAATTATAACTATTAGTGAAAAAAATACCAAAATATATCTGAACTTGTATATATAACTCGGATCCTACTGGACCGATTATGCCCTTTTTAATAGAAAACATTTGGATGGATCAGAGAATGGTTGGTAAAAATTTCATTGTTCTATGTTGCTCTATAGTGCCTTTAACAGACGTACGGACACGTCATCTTTTTGGTGGTGGGTGTAAAAATAAAATTTTAATATCTATTCGTATGTGGGTCAATTTAAAAAAACGTCACAACGAGTTTTTTTTTTTGCTTATTTTTAAAGTTTTTTCAATTCGCCTGTAAGAGTGGCCAATTTATGTAGAAATTGATGAAGAATCCGGTGGTACTTTTAGGCTCTCAAAAAAATCAATATTTTTGGATTTTTTTTAGGTTTTCTATGATTTCTATTTTGAGCGTCACACACCAAATATGTATGTATAAAAAATCGCTAAAACTGCAAATATATTAGAAATTCAAGTTTCTTACGATGTTCTTTTGTTTCTTCAGAGTAAAAAAAGACTTGAGCTTAGTAATAGTAATTCTTAAAGAAACTTATACACATATGTAAATATTTGACGCAAAACAATAACTTAACTTAATTTAATTTATAAATTTTCATTCGAATTCTTATTCTGAATCTGTATAAATTTTATGAAATGCCAAGCGGCTTTGTTTTTTTTCATTCTCATTCATTTTTACCACTTTCGAATTAAGTTTGTGACAAAAAAAGAATCAGTCAGTAACAATAAAAACAAGTTCGAGTCCTATATTCGGCTGTGCCGAATCTTATATACCCTCCACATAAACGTATTAAAAAATAGAAAAACAAGTAAGAAAGTATAGTCGGTCAAGCCCGACCATATAATACCCTACACCTAGTATATGTAAATATAAAAAATTATTTCAGAAATGCGCGATATTTGCGAGATATCACCTATTTTGGACCAAAATTCAGTGTCATGATTTCTGTGAATATAAATATTATATGTGTTAAACTTTATCTCGATATAAATACTCTTAAAAGATTTATGGATATTAAAGTGAATTACGGAGACGGTCTTATATGGGAGTTTCTACTAATTATGGACCGACCATTACAAAATTAGGTGTCATTATTTCTTATTAGTGTCGAATTTTATTTAATTACCAAAATTTTTTAAGAAATTTGTGCTCTTTAAAGTGATTTTCGGAAGTGGGCCTTACATGGGAGCTACGAATAATTATGGACCGATCATAATAAAATTGTATTATTACTATCCATATGAAATATATTTGTGTTAAATTTTATTTGGTTACCAACATTTTTGAGTGAGTTCTGCTCTTTAAAATGATTTTCGGAAGTGGGTCTTATATGGGAGCTACGACTAATTACGGACCGATCACAATAAAATTGAACCGTATTATTAGTATCCATATTAGATATATCTGTGTTCAATATTATTTGGATACCAACATTTCTAAGAGAGTTATGCTCTTTTAAGTGATTTTTGGAAGTGGGCCTTATATCGGAGCTACGACTAATTATGGACCGATCGTCATAACATTCCACCATATTATATGTATATGTACGAAGCATATTTGTGTTCAATATTATTTGGATACCAACATTTCTAAGAGAGTTATGCTCTTTTAAGTGATTTTTGGAAGTGGGCCTTATATGGGAGCTACGACTAATTATGGACCGATTGTCCTAAAATTCTTCCATATTATATGTAAGTATATGTACGAAACATATTTGTGTTCAATAATTTTTGGATACCAACGTTTTTAAGAGAGTTATGCTCTTTTAAGTGATTTTTGGAAGTGGGCCTTATATGGGAGCTACGACTAATTATGGACCGATCGTCATAAAATTTTACCATATTATATGTATATGTACGAAACATATTTGTGTTCAATAATTTTTGGATACCAACATTTTTAAAAGAGTTATGCTTGTTTAAGGGATTTTCTGAAGTGGGTCTTATATGGGAGCTACGACTAATTATGGACCGATCTGTACGAAATTAGCTTCATTTACTACTCATTTGTGCATAATTCAAAGATTTATGACCGGAAAACCCCAATTTCGGGAGGACATTTGTATGGGAGGTAGGTGAAATAATGGACCGATTTCTACCAGTGTCAATCCCATCCATCCTTGGGCCGAAAAAATATCACGTACTAAATTTTATCGAAATATCTTCTAAATTGCGACCTGTACTCTGCGCACAAGCTTTACATGGACAGCCAGCCAGCCAGACGGACGGACGGACGGACATCGTTAAATAGACTCAGAAAGTCATTCTAAGCCGATCGGTATACTTTAAGCTGGGTGTTGGATCAATATTTAGGGGCGTTACAAACATCAGCACAAATCCAATATACCCTCCCCACTATTGTGGTGTAGGGTATAACTACACTGGTTATAGGACTAGAATATTCTTATTCTGTGTTTTCTATTCAGTCTTAGTTCAAATTTAATTAGTATTTGATATACATATTGTTTGAAAGACAATTTTACGACCAACATAATATTTATTTATAATTGATGAAAATAACGATTCTTACTGTAATTTACAGAGTTTGTTTGATTTTCATAATAATCTTGACTGTAATTTAACAATTTATAAAATTAAAAGACAATTTTTCCATATTCACAAGAAGTTAAGAAACAGAGTATAAAAAAGGATAAGATGTAAGATGAGGCTTTTTTGTTTGAATTTGATCTCAATAACATTATTTAAAAAAGATTTATGGGTGGCATAGAAGAAATGGACCAATTATGGACTGATAGCTTCTAAATCCAGTATCCACTAATGCGATTTCTATGTATTTTAGGATTATATTGGTTGAATTTCATCGCAATAACGGGTTTTACAAGAGTTGTATGGTTGGTTGTTATGCTCGGAAGTGGACTTAATTCAGGAGCTATTATTGACTAACAGCTACAAAATCCAGTAGCTTAATTGCTGTATAACCGATACTAATATGATTTCTGGATTAAAATTTCTGAATCGTATAAAAGTTGGTTCGATATCGATACTTATTAGACATTTTTTTGGGTTTGTTTGCTTTTTGGAAATGGTTCTTATATGGCAGCTATAACAAATTATGGGCCGATCTTCTTAAATTTTCGAACAGTGATTTTCATGCATATGAGGATATTTCACGTCGGATTTCAACATAATAACGGTATATTTACCATATATATTAGTATTAACGTGGATTTCGAGAGTGGACCTTATATGGGGGATATTGTCAAATATGGACCGATATTCTCAAAATCCAGCAGTTTGATTTAGGTATGCATGTAAATGATCCGTGTAAAATTTTTGATTAGTACCCTTATTTATAGGAGATTTATGAGTATTAAAGTGATTTTCGGAAGAGGGCTTTATATAGGGCATACGGTTAAAAATAGACCGAAATTCACAAAATTTTGTAGGATGATTTTTGTATATATATAAATGATTTGTGTAAAGTTTTGAGTCAGTACCGATATTTATACAATATATATAGAGATAAATGTCTTTTTCAGATGTGGTCCTTGTATGGGAGCTTTGACTAATTCTGGGCCGACCAGCATAAAATTTAGTACAACAATTGATTTGCCTATAAATATTATTTGTGTCAAATTTTGGCCGTTTAACATTATTTATATCTGTTTTATACGTATTTAAGTGAATTTTGGAAGTGGACTTTATGGTCAAACATGGACCGAACTAAAAAAAAATTCGTTTTGCGATTTCTTTTTGCATAAAACTTATTTTTGCAGAATTTTGTCTTGATATTCCAATTATATAGGCATTTATGTATAATTGAGCAATATTTCGGGAAGATTTTTACATGGGGGCTATGAGAAATCATGGACCGATTCTTACTATTTTCCGCACACTTTCTTCTCTTATCATAAAAACAACATATTGCATGTTATTATCTGCAATATATTTCAAAATATTGCAATAAAATGGACAAATTGACCCATGCATGTACGAGTATGTAGGTATGTACATACAATATATTTATGTACATAGTCGTATTCGCAAAAGATATTAAACAAGTAAGAAAGTATAATCGGTCAAGCCCGACCAAATAATACCCTACACCCAGTATATGTACAAAACAGTTTTTTAGAAATGGGCGTTATGTGGGATATATAACCTATTCTGGACCGATCATCCAAAAATTGACTGTCATGATGTCTATGAATATAAATATTATGTATGTTAAATTTGATCTCGATATAAATACTTTCAAAATATTTATGGAGCTTAAAGGGAATTACGGAGAGGCTCTTATATGGAATTTCGACTAATTATGGACCGACCATTATAAAATTAGGTGTCATTATTTCTATATATAAGAAACTTATTTGTGTCAAATTTTATTTGAATACCAACAGTTTTAAGAAATTTATGGTCGTTAAAGTGATTTTCAAAAGTGGGCCTTATATGGGAGCTACGACTAATTATGGCCCGATCATAATAAAATTGTACCGTACTATTTGCATGCATATTAAATATATTTATAAATTTGGAGCGTAGGTAGATCCATGCTTTTTTTTATTATAAAAATTCATAATTTGTTTCTGAAATTTGTGTTGTTGCTCTATAAAATCAGAAAAATATTTACTAGGAAAGTAATTTTTAAAAGTCTTAAGCCTTTATATAAAAGATGTTTTTTTTTAGATATATAGAACTTTAAGTTGGCAACACTTTTTTAACTGGCGGCCATTTTGTCAGCTGTCAAGTGATTTATGTTTAATTTGGTTTGGCCTGATGAACCCGATTTTCATCAGCGTATTTTGTTTAGCGATTAAGCTCACTTTTGACCGAATGGATACGTCAATAAACAAAACTTCTGTATTTGGAGTGATGATAATCCTCAAGTGTATATTGAGACACCGTTACAACCAGCAAAACGTAGAAATACACAAGAGGCTTTAAATTGTAGATTTCTTCAAACGACCGTCTTATCACATTTACTAATCTGTGTGTTTGTTCGATGGTACTGTGTTTAGCTCTGAACCCGAATTGATGATTTGGAATACATTGAGTGTCGTTCAGAATTGGAATCAACTTAGCCATTAACAATTTTTCAAACAGTTTTGAAATTGTCGGCAGTAGGCTAATTGGCCTATATGACTCTACTTTGGTGAGGTCCTTCCCTGGCTTAGGAATCATGGTAATCATAGATACCTTCCAATCTGCAGGATAGTATTCTAGGCGTAAAATAGCATTGAAGATAAAGAGAATAATTCTTCTAGCTACACGAGGTAACTCCACGAGCATTTTGTTGCTGATTTTATCCATACCTGGAGCTTTTTTAAGGTTCAGAGTACCAATAGCGCTTTGAATATCATTAAAGCTAAGTCTTAGAGGTACAGGAGGTCTAATAACGAGTGGTGGCAATTCAGTTGCATTATTTGAGTTGTTTATAGTAAACACATTTCTCAAATGGTTAACAAATAAAGTCCCTTTCTCGGAATCGTTTCTAGCCCAGTCACCAATCGGATTTCGCAAAGGAGGCTTTCCTCTAACTGGTCTTTTTAAACCTCGTGCCGCCTTCCATAACGAATAGTCAGATTGTGGGGAACTGTCAATTCCCTCCAAGCATGATTTAAGTGAAGCCATTCTTTGGGTTTCTAAGAAATTTCTTAGTATATCTCTGCATTCCCGTAGCCTAGCTTTCAGTTGAGGAGACCTGTGAATTTGCCACTCTCTTCTAACTCTTCTTTTTTCTATCAGGAGATGTTCGAGTTCAGCGAAATAAGTTCTGTTTGTCCTATTTCTGCATTCAACGTCATATGTGGAAGCGTGATGCACAGCTCTTCGTATGTCCTCAGTAAACTTGCCAATCGACCCATCAATATCCTCGGTAGTTCTCAACACTACATTTTCCGTGCAGTGGGAACTTAAATGCTTTTTATACTTTATCCAACTTACTCTGGATTTAGACATGTCCCGAAATGGAGAGCCATACCCTTGAAGGAAACGCATTGAAATAATAGAAGGAGAGTGATCTGAAGACAAGTCTAATGAAGGCTCCACTTGTATCGATTCTACAGGGATATTTTTCACTACTCCGAAGTCAATAATATCGGGAATCTTCCGTCGGTCCGTCGGCCAGTAGGTGGGATGCCCGCTTGAGAGTACATCTAAGCCCATTTTGGCAATGGTGTTGAAGAGTTCACGACCCTTCGGGGTCACTAGACGTGAACCCCAAAATGTGTGTTTGGCGTTAAAGTCACCAGCAACCAAAAATCTAGCTCCAAGGGAATTGAAGAAGCTGTAGTATTGATGTTCTTTTATTGAAAATCGAGGCGGCGAATAAATTGATGATAAAACAAAGTTGTATTGACAGAATTCAATACAAATGTTTGTTGCTTGTAGGTAATCCTCACATATGTTGTTCATTAAATAATGTTTTATTCTGTTCTTTATAAGAATTGCCGAACCTCCACATGCTCTTCCGCGGGGATCTTTAGTATCATACAACACGTATCCATTAATTTTGAAGTACCCTGTCGCCGTCAAGTGAGTTTCAGCAATCATCATGACATCAATCTGCTTATCCATCAGGAAGTGTTCCAGTTCGTTTTTATGTTGGCGGAGGCCGTTCGCGTTCCAAAAACAAATTTTTAAACAAATCATTTCTTTAAAATTGCTTGTAAGATAGTGGATTGCATTTTCAGCATTTCCTGCATCATGGATGTCATAGTGGTCGTAAAAGTGTTCATAGTTTGGACAAGTGTCTGCAAAGTAGTCTCTAGAGTGTTAATATTAGGCTCGTAATATTGAGATTTAGGTTCCTGCTCCAAACCTGGCATATTAGATTTAACCACGTTAGCGTAAGAAACTTGTCTAGAACTAGGCGCGTTTTCATGACTAGTGGGCCGTAACAATTGAGGAAAATTGTTACTCGATGCAAAATTAGGCTGTTGTGGATGAACAGGTAATACTGACGTCTTGTTGGTCCTTATGCCTTTCAAATGAGTGTAAACTGGACAACCTCTATAATTTGCGGTATGATTACCTCCGCAGTTACTGCATTTTTTGATTTTTGAGTCGGTTTTCGACTTATCACATTGAGCAGTTGTATGTAGTTCCCCACACGCAACACAAACTGACGGCAATTTACAATATGCTTTAGTGTGACCAAATTCTTGACAATTAAGACACTGGACGGGTCCCTGACGCTTATGCGGTTCTTCCACAGTGATTCTACGATGCAGGAGGTAAATCAGATTGTAGATGGGATGGGACTCGTTTTTCTTTAAGACTATATCTCCGGGTTCCAATTCCACCCTGAACATAGGCTGAGGAATCTTTTCACGGTTTCTAATATTCGTTATGTTCTTAATTTTGAAGCCATTTTCCATTAAACTAGTCTTTATCTCGGCAGGATCAACATCTGGGTCTATACCCTTTAGAACGACTTGGAGTCCTTTTGCGCTTTTCAGCTGGTAGGTATAGAAATCCCTACTCTCCCTCTCCAACTGGTTGGACAATTTTCGAAAGTCATCTTCCTTTTTCACTTGAATTTTGGTTTCGCTGATATTTCCATGTTTAATTGAGGTTACGCTAAACATATTTTCACCTATTACCGAAACAATTCCTTGTACCAATTTACTGGAAGTGGGCTCTCTCAGATAAATTGGTGGGGGCTTAAACGTTTTTTTAGGAAGTTCTGGATCATCCGTCTGGAGGAGAGCAAACCTGTTTTGATCATTTGGATTGTCAATACTCACGGTCTTGGGAGCTTTTGAATTTGATGACGTTTGAGCAGATGTTCCGCGCTTTTCATTGATGTTTCCCAAGCGTTCGACAAAGTCTGGCATGAAGGTTTAATGCACAAAATAAAATTAGCTCTGCCTGCTAACACCCACAAACTTATGAAAAGTTATTTATATGGTCGCAAATTTACAATCAAAGAAGGCGATTTTTTAAGCCCCGCTCAGCCAATTGAAGCAGGAGTACCCCAGGGTAGCATACTGGGTCCTACTTTATATTTGATTTATGCATCCGATATGCCGTCAGACCCCAATATACATACTTCAACTTTTGCTGACGATACAGCCTTTATTAGCGTTCATAAGGACCATCAAATAGCATCACAGAATTTGCAGAATTATATTTATAAACTAGAGAATTGGCTTGAGCTTTGGAAAATCAGGGTTAACGAACAGAAATGTATTCATATAACTTTCACATTGCGAAAAGATACCTGCTCGTCCATCAGAATAAATAACCAAATTATTCCGCAACACAATGAAGTCAAATACCTCGGAATCCACCTCGATCGTCGTTTAACCTGGAAGTCTCATATTGACGCAAAACTTACACAGATGAGATTAAAAGCAGTGCAACTTAATTGGCTAATCGGCAGAAATTCTACATTAAAGTTGGATTGTAAACTTTTGTTGTACAATGCAATTCTAAAGCCAATATGGTGTTATGGAATTCAATTATGGGGTACTGCCTCAGCATCCAACATTGAAAAAATTCAAAGAGGTCAAAATAAAATTCTACGTATAATTACTGCAGCTCCATGGTACGTTAAAAATTCTCGAATTCACAAAGATCTAGGCATTCCTTTGGTGAAAGACGAATTTACAAAATACGCCTCAAAATATGTCAGCAAACTTGAACACCATCCAAACCCACTTGCACGAGACATCCTTAACTTTAGTGGCCATGTTCGGTTGAGAAGGAGGGATACCCTTGCTTTAACTCAAACGCAAAACAGATGACTGGATCAGTGGATGTAAATTTTTTTGTAGTATCATAATATTTTGTCTAGCACTGGCTGGACTTATTATTTTCTTTTAGTATTAAGATTCGAAAACTTATTGTCATTTCAATATCTGAAGATTCAATAAATAAATATAATGTATTATAAAAAAAAAAAAAAAAAAAAAAAAAATTGTAGATTTGTTGCAAGTGATAACTTTCAAACTAAAAAAATAAAAGAATTGAAAAAATTATAATCCCGAGCTGATTTAATGTTTCACGTTGCAGAAACTAGAGCTCCTGCCATAAAGTTATCGAAGGATATAGTGTTGCCTGTAAATTAGTTTTATTCAAATAAAGTATCAATAGTTTTTAATGGTAGATTTTACTAAGAACTAAAATCCCCAATGAAGTCTTTATTAATCCTTGATAATGCAGGAAAAACAATTATCAAAAAAAAAAACAATGTTGCAGTTAGAGAGATATTCCCCTAAATTGAGGAAATATATGAGTATGTATTAAAAAATTATTTATATTTTGGTTTATACATACATAAATATCTTTCCATCGTTTTGGACAGAAGACAATTGTTTAACCTTCAGAACAGGATTAAAGCCCTACTTGAGTATTTACCCTCGCACAAGGGCGATATTGGGCCGATTGCATCTTTAAGCTGTTATAAAATCGATTCTATTTTTTTTGATAATGGTACCCAGCTGGCTTATTTATTATCGAATAGCGAAAGATAATTTTTGTATATTTGGTGATAGTAATCTCCATGACATCTTTCTTAAGCGTAGAATGACCCTAAATGAGATATCGAGACATTGTAGGGTAACGCTTGTACCTGTACACACTGATAATCAGGGTAACTGTATATCGTATGAATTAACCAGACTGTTTGCATTAGGTATCAAACAGATAAAAAAAAAATGGTTCCAACTAATGCAGTACATCATTGAAACACATACTATGAAAAAAGGCCTACGGTTCAACGATTACACTAGTAGCTATCATAACAACGAAGTCCCAATTAACTTCTAGAAAAGTAGGTGCCCATGTTACCTATCCTATTCAGTTGAATATTTTTAAAAATACTTGACTGATTTCTTTAGCATTATTTTGAAGTTTTAAATATCTTAAGAGGTTTTGCCGACATTTTTTATGGTTTTTACAGTTTAGAGGTGATGTTGAAACTGTACTTGCAACACAGCAAATCTTTTGCTTTTATATATATTCTTAATCTTTTTTTCGTTAACTAAACCGTGATGAATTTATGGAAGGTTTGTAAGGTATTATATCCTCAAATTAAATTAGGAAAACAATATTACAACCAGTTGACATTGTAAAAACAATTACTACATCTGATTTAACAATGTGAAAAGGTTAGGTAAGATAAGGTAAAAAATTCTATATAAAGATACCCATCCTTAACTTCTAATTAAAGCATTTAAAGGCTTTTGTCTATTATGAACCTAAATGCAGACAAATAACATTTATAGTAGTACATATATTCCTTCAGTAATCTTAAAACCATCTAGAAAGGACTTGAATGTAATAAAATACAATAATTAATGTTGGAATACGATTAAATGAATACATCACTTAATTAGAGATTAATTGTTAACTAACAAATGCTGCAAAAAAATTACATAAAGATTTCAAGAAAAACAAAATCCACTTGTTTCCCATTCTTGTGATGCGAACTTTTATGACAGTTTTTCTTTATTTTATGGCAACAGAAAAAGGGGTTCTTTATAAAGATTTTACTTAAAAAGCTAATTTTAATTTAATACAAAACAAACAATGAAGTACTTCCCACAAAATCCCAAGTATTTATAATTAATTAACTTCTTTAATAAGATTAATAGCATAATGAGCACAAAAACACTTCTTGAATGGAACAGAACACATGGCATGCTAAACAAATTTATGAATAAAAATAAATTTTTGAAATTAAATAATTATTATCATAACTGCCAATGTAGTAAAGGCGATTATGAAATAAAGAGAATATTGTGTTGCAATTTTTAATGCATTTTTCGGAACTAGTCCTCATATAGGTGTTATGACCAATTTTGGGCCAATGATCATATAGTTTCTTACGATGATTTATAAATACTTTCTTTTCTTCAAATGCTTTTTTTTCGATATTTACAAGTTTGTTCCGTAGTACTGCGTTTTCTTTTAAATTCAAACTTGTTCATGAGTATATTCTCGAATAGCTTTGATATATTCAACAATAGGCTGGTTAGACCCATCATGATTCTACTTTTGTGTGATCTTTTCCCGGCTTTAGTATCATGGTAACCAGTGAAACCTTCCATTCTGGTGGATAATATTCAAGGCGTAATACAACGTTAAAAATGTGAAGTATTATTTTTATTTATCCGGGGTAGCCCCATAAGCTGTCACTGATTTTAAAAATACCATGTGCTTTCGTAGAGTTTAAATCAACAATAGCCTTTTCGATCTCTCGAATGTCAAAATGTAGCCCTACAGCTGCTCTAAAATGATGTGCAACTAGTGGCAAGTCAATTGTTTCATTTGATGTGTTTTCAAGAAATAGTGTCATTTCTTGCCTAATCACCATTTAAATTTTTCACAAGGGGGTCTTACATAAGATAGGTCTTTTAAGACTCTTAGTGGCTCGCCATAATGAGTAACCCGATTGCGGAGTTTCGTCCAGATTTTTGAAATCTTTATTTAGAGATGCGGTTTTCCGTTTTTCCAAGTCTTTTTATACAAACTTTTAGCTTAGATTTGAATTGTGGCGATCTGTGCAATTTCCACTCTCTTCGAATCCTTCTTTTTTCATTTAAGAGCCGTTTGACATTAGAAGAATAAATTCTTTTATATCTGATTAGTCGGGGAGTTTAGGTAGCAAGTTGAGCAGCCAGTTAAATTGATAAGAGAGCAATCGATATTTTCTGGTGTTTTTAGCGGTATGTTTTCGGAACAATGTGTACATATGTAGTTATTTTCTATTTTGAATCCAAAACGTCAAATGTGTTTCCGAAACCAGCATCACATCAATTTGGTGATTTTTAGGAAATATTCGAGTTCTTTTTATGTTGGCGAATACCGTTTGAGTTCCAGAAACATATTTTCCAACAGTTCATGGACTATTAGCAATATCATGGACAGTCTCATAGAATTCGTAAAATTATTAGCCGACTGTACAAGGGTTTATACTGTAGCCTCTAGCCGCCTAAAGTTAAAAGATGGAATTTGGTTATTTTTAGAACATTAGCGTAGGAAGTAATTTATTTAGGACATCAAGTAACAAAAGAAGGTATACGACCAGACCCTTCGAAATACAAAGCTATAGAACAATATCCAGTTCCAAAAGATAAAGATGAAGTTAAAAGAGTTGTAGCATTTAGTAACTACTATTGACGTTTCATAAAAAATGTTGCTGAAATCACAAAATGTCTTAATTACCAGACTAAGAAAGGAAAAGCATTTAAATGGACAGAAGAGTGTCAACAAGCTTTTGAGTTATTAAAGAAAAAATTTAAAGGCCCCCGATTCTAAAATATCCAGATTTTGAACAACCTTTTATAATAACCACTGATGCATCAAATTGTGCATTAGGAGCTGTATTATCACAGGGAAATATAGGAAAAGATTTACCAATTTCATACGCAAGAAAGACATTAGAAAAACATTATTTAAATAAACCTGTAATTGAAAAAGAACTTCTTGCCATACATTGGGAAATAGAATTCATCAGACCCTATCTATTTGGCAGAAAATTTATTGTGGTTACAAATCACAGGCCGCTAGCTTCACTTTTTACTCACAAGAACCCCTCATCCAAATTGACACGTATACGTACAGATTTGTCAGACTACGATTTCGAAATTATATATAAGAAAGGTAATGCAGAATTAATTTCGATTAGTAAACAACTACTTGTTTTCTCAATATTCTGACTGAGCACCTTAAACAGTGCTTAGGTGAATTAAAACTGCTGCGACCAGACGCAGCATTCAAAAGAAACTGAAAAAATTACACATTACAAAAAAACTTAAGAATAAAATAATAAAAACTAATAAGAGGCTACAGTGGAAACCTTTGTTCAATCGGTTAATAATTTTACGAATTCATGAGTAACATGATGCAGAAAATGCTCAAAATGCAATCCATGCTATTGCAAGCTGTACTTAATAGGCCATGAACTGTATATGCAAAAATTAAATGGCATCACGTGAAAACGGCTGGAGCGATTTAGCTGATTTTTTTTTAATCTATTCAAAATTTTCAGGATATGGTTTGTAAAAAAAAAATTAAAAAATTACTGGTAATCCTCGGAAATTGTAAGTTTGTAATGTATTGCCTCCTTTTCACTTCTCATTTTCACGTGATGCCATTTAATTTTTATATACATATATAGATATAGAATAAGATGTATTCACAACCTGCCTATTCTTATTTATTTGCAAATAAAATATCTAAATTTGTAGCATACTTTAGAGGGCTTTTTTATTAAGTTGACTGGACGCACAAAAAAAAATTCCGAGTTTTACCCGGAATTTTTGAATTTTTTTTCTTTACAAACCATCTCCTGAGAATTTCGAATCGAATAAAAAAAATCAGCCAAACCGCTCCAGCCGTTCTCACGTGATGACATTACATACATGGACCATTTCATTCCGAGTTTTACCCGGAATTATTGAATTTTTTTTTTACAAACCATCTCCTGAGAATTTCGAATCGAATAAAAAAAAAATCAGCCAAACCGCTCCAGCCGTTCTCACGTGATGACATTACATACATGGACCATTTCATTCCGAGTTTTACCCGGAATTTTTGAATTTTTTTTTTTACAAACCATCTCCTGAGAATTTCGAATCGAATAAAAAAAAATCAGCCAAACCGCTCCAGCCGTTCTCACGTGATGACATTACATACATGGACCATTTTATTTTTATATATGTACATATATAGATAGATAAAAAATAACCATAATATTTTTTCATTTCCACCACAAATCTCATACTGTTTTCATAACATACAAACAGTTGTGCGCTCTGATGACGTAGATGCGCAGTAGAAAATTTTTTTGAAGAGAGGAATGCGGCATCTGTGTTTATTGCTTCATGTCTCGCAACCAATTCCCATTCACTATATTTAATTTAATTTTAGGATAAACCTTTGATATTAGTTCTTCTCTTGATAGCTCTGATTCACAAAATCATCTTTGCAAGGATATCTCTCCATTTCCATATCTAATGACTTGGCCATTTCCAATTTTAAGTAGTTCTGCGGCATACTATCCAGCATCTTCATCATTGACAACAGGCACCCGCATATTTGTGTTAATTACCTTGTGTTACAGATGAGATGATTCCTGTTGGAATTAAGGTTTGTCGAAAGTCTTTAGCTTATCACAGCTCTTTATATCATATGTGTGGGACATGGTGCATTTATCCCATACTATTAATTTGCATTTTTGCAGCAGAAGACGTCGGCTGCTATTTTTGCTTTTATTGCAAATAATAACTTCTATTTCAGCAATGTCAATTAGTATTTAAAATACAGAATGTGCAGTTCATCCGCCATGAAGAATCGTTGCAGCCATGCTAAGTAGAAGTACTATTAGGATGTGTTTGACTGATTCAGAACGAATTTATATATTAAAAGAGATTAGTTAGGTGGTATATAAGAACACGTGACAAAAAATTGTCTATGGCCAACAATATTAATGAGATTATCTGTCGACAGTTGAGTTAGTTTTTTGAAGATGATTGTGGTAGATGACATTGTGTCAGATGTTGAAGTATTTTTGTACTCGTATTCACGAATAAGAGCATTCGGCGGCCAAAAATCTAGATTCACAATTGTAGTAAAGTAGTCTTGAGGAACGATTATTTTACTTAATTTACTTAATGATTTAAGTTGTGCTAAAATATCATATTTTGGTTCCTTAGTAATTTTGAAGTTTGTTTTGTCTGTATGAAATCTAACCAATATCTTCTTCATAACACCGAGATCTATTAGGTGCATAGGATTAAGGAGAACTTGTGAAATTCTTCCTATTTCAAGCTCTTCCAAAGGGGATTGCTTGAAGCGAAACTCCTTTTGGTGATGAGTTATGTAATTTCTTGATGGCAAATCATCATCAGAGACTAGATTGCATGAAGTTGTGCTACACGTGAGTACATTACCATGTTTTATGCCGATTTGACCACATTTTTTGCATCCATATGAGGATGCCACAGCAAAAAGCTTTTGTCGGGCATCACAAACAATCGCTCTAAATGTGGATTCACCCATTCGTTGCAAACTAAATATTTTTTTTGGACAAAGTTGTTTTATATGAATATTTTCTCTCTCTTAAAAAGAGAGGCGTCAAACTTCATATGAAAAAAACTTTGTGCGAACAAATATTTTGGTCGGAACACATAGGCGAATCCACCTTATTTTTCAATAGTGTAATTGTATTGCTGAAACATATGCCAGTTATGGTCAACTCTTTTAACTGTGCGACCAAAGCGGCAAGGAAACTGGCGATATCATGCATCTTACTCTTTACAACATATACATATGTATATACATATACCAACAGGAAAAACGGAAATATTGGGAATATTTAAAATTTTTTTTAATATAGGCCATAATTGCCATAATAACTTAAAATATAAGAAGAGATCTCAAGCTCAAAACCAAATACATAATATGTATGTACTCGTATATAGGAACACAAATTTTAAATCATTTTTACACTTTTAATTTTTCACTTGGTTTATTTTACGACAAATTAATGCACGTCAGCTGATTACTGTTCTGTCTTCGGAGCCAGTTAAGCAACATAAATGGCGTCGGCTGCATAAAGCCGCCTTATATCTATAATGAACAAACTTTGTGGTGAGAATTAATTGTCTCTGATTGCCTACTTCTGGAAGCAGCAATATACAACCACAACACATATAGATATTAAATGTCTATTGACGTATTTGCTCTTAACCGAGATAGTAGAAAGAAAGAAGCCATTGCAATTACTAGCGATCAGTCGGGTGGGGTGGGATTCTTATCTAATATCTCGCTTGCCAACAGAAAAAAATTTGCTACATAAATATTATTATAGACTCGTATATAAAATGTGTGGACCTGAATTGATCATAAAAGAAGAAGCTAACAAATAAACCCGCTTACTTAGATCAATAAAACTGTTAAAAAACTAACAAAATACATCAACCGGAAATAATATTAACTTTTTTGTCTCTACCGGATGTTGTTTAGGTAGAGACGCGCGTCAAAACCCTCCCTGCCATTGATCTCAGTAGCGCCAAATATTAAACTAAGATCCCAAATTTTCTTACTAAATGACCGAATCACATCACACAAACAGTAAGAAATTATAAATGAACTACACAGAAAAAAATAAAAATTAGTTTCAATTAAAATATTTGTGGAATCAATTAAAAATTTAATTGAAATCGGACCTGTAAACAAAATGATAGTATCAATTAAAAATGTGAGATTTAATTGAAAATATCAGAAAAAGTAATTGAATCAATTAAAATTTTAATTGAAAATTATTTTAAAATCAATTAAAGGTTTAATTGAAAAAGAAACATGATTTTTTTTTCTGTGTAGTAACTCATTTTAATATATGTAATTCATTTTTTTTTTTTTTATTCACAAAAAAATTTAATAATTTCCATGAGTTTACAGAAATTGTATTGTGCTCAGACAATTTACATACTAGAAGTGATAACAATGCTAATATACCTACTTATGTATGTTCTATTCAACCTTTCTTAAAAAAAAATTCACAGACTAAAACTAGGAAATACAAGACTACGATTATAATAATTTACAGTTATCTTCCTTATTTCAAATATTCAATAAAATAGTTAAGAAACCAAAAATTAAATGATTCCTTATTCGAATCTTTAAAAACAAGTGTCACTCAAATTTGAAATAAGGAAATTAATGTTCACTGGTTTGCTTAAATAAATTAATTAAGTTTTTAATACTAGTAGATAAAAAGTTAAAAGAAAATTAGATTTCTTTGGACATTTAATTTTATTAACAAATCAACATACAGATTGAATAACTACAAAGATATATTGTTAAGAACTAACATTCATCTCTGTATTTACATGAGCTGAATGTTGCTTTGTTAACAGGGATCGACATACATACATATAATAATCATTAAAAAATGTTTTTTCTCACTCACCGAAATTCGTAACGTAGGTATGTATCAGCGTTTGTAGAGGCCTCTGTGGCTCACTATATGAGTCCACCACGACTAAAATTAAATCCTAATGAAAAAAATTAAAAGTAATATAGAAATGTTCTAATGTACAATTTAAAATTGCTTTTACCTGACTATGTCCAATCGAGAGCGTGATTTTTTATGATTTTCCCAATTAAACAATACATATATATAGCCAACAAAATAATATTTTACAAAGGAAATCTTTGGAAGAAGCTTCAATACATGAATTTGTAGGATAACCTAAATTGCAATTATTATTAGGCTTTTATCTTCAACTATTATAACAAGAACTGCTATTACTTTACCTTGCGGATGATAATGATGATGACATAAGATTTTCTAACACTTTTAGAAAATTATTTAATAAATAATAACATGAGTTAAATTGATACTTAAAATTTATTTTCAATTGCACCTTTGCGAATCGATGTTGAAGGCTTCGTAGCAAACCAGAAAAGAAATTGTGCAGAGCAAATGGTTCATTATAACTCCTCGGTTGCCTGAACTGTCATAGAAAAATATTGCCACTTTATGTTAGTTTTAAGATTTTTAACGAAAACGTTACCACTTTGTCAACTAATACAAACCTAATTGTAAGAAGAAAAAAAACTTACAATATGTTTATATTTAATTGTATTAAACCTATAATTTTTATTTTTTGACAATTAATCACTAAACTCAAGTAATTTTATTTAAGTTTTCTGTTTAGTGGATCTATTCTAAACATTATCATATGTACTCGATAAATGTAAACGTTTGGTTAATAAAATACTCTTTAGTAAAACAATGGGTATGTATGTGCATAGTTAACTACATTTTAAACAAAACAACCAAAATAACATGTAGGTATGTTTATAATGATAATGTCTTTTGCATATGAATATTTGTTTAGAAGCTTGTTTTGGATCGCAACATGTATATTTTTTTTTAGCAGTTTAGCTTAGACCCCAACCCTTGTTGTTTAATGTTTATAAAATCTAACATGCTGAAGAATGTTTATAACAATTTTGTACATGTACATATGTATGTGTAGAGACAAACATCGAGAATAATTTAGTAAAATATGACTGTGCTGTTATTATGAAGATTTTGTTAGCTATTATTTATTCAAACAAAAAAAAAAAGAAACTCAATACTAAATTATGGAGAATTTTAAGAGGAAGTTGTCATACACGTAAATTAAGTGTTCAATAACCTATTTTAATAAAATCTTGCCTTACATATCTAAAAATCTTTACAGTATTAAAAAATGAGTGGTTTCTAAAATAACTCAATATCTTATTCACTATCTTATTCTATTCTACCTGCTATATTACAATCTATAATTACTGCTTACATATCTATGTCACATTCTTAAAGCAGAATTAGTCTTTACTTTCTGTTCCGTTCCGAATCAGCTGACATGATTCTGTTAAATAGAAAATGTTTAAAAGTCGTTAGTTGTTTTGTTACTTTCCGTGCCGTTGCGGACGAACCTGTTGAAAACAAAAATTTGCTAAGTAACTGTAAGTGACAACATAAAACATCTGACATCCGCACAACAAAAAAATTTTTGATTTATTACAAACATTTTCAATTTCTTTAATTTTAATTAAGTTTTTGTATAACAGTTATAAAAATACAAACAAGTAAGAAAGTATAGTCGGTGAAGCCCGACCATATAACTAGTATATGTAAATTTAAAACAGTTTTTCAGAAATTGGCATTATATGGGAGATATCACCTATTTTGGACCAAAATTCAGTGTCACGATTTCTGTGAATATAAATATTATATGTATTCAACTTTATCTCGATATAAATACTTTTAAAAGATTTATGGAAGTTAAAGTGAATTACGTACAGGGTCTTATATGGGAGTTTCGACTAATTATGGACCGACCATCACAAAATTAGGTGTCATTATTTCTGTATATAAGAAACTTATTTGTGTGGAATTTTATTTGATTACCAACATTTTTAAAAAATGTATGCTCTTTAAAGTGATTTTCGGAAGTAGGCATTATATGGGAGCTACGACTAATTATAAACCGATCATAATAAAATTGTACTGTATTATTAGTATACATATGAAATATATTCGTGTTAAATATTATTTGGACCGATCACAATAAAATTGTACCGTATTATTTGTATATATGTATATTAAATATATTTGTGTTAAATATTATTTAGATACTAACATTTTTAAGAGAGTTATTCTCTTTTAAGTGGTTTTCGGAAGTGGGCCTTATATGGGAGCTACGACTAATTATGGACCGATCGTCATAAACTTCTGCCATGTTATATGTATATGTACGAAACATATTTGTGTTCAATATTATTTCGATACCAATATTTTTAAGAGAGTTATGCTCTTTTAAGTGATTTTCGGAAGTGGGCCTTATATGGGAGCTACGACTAATTATGGACCGATCACCATAAATTTCTACCATATTATATGTATATACACAAAACATATTTGTGTTCAATATTATTTGGATACCAACATTTTTAAAAGAGTTATGCTCTTTTAAGTGATTTTCGGAAGTGAGCCTTATATGGGAGCTACGACTATTATGATCCGATCGTCATAAACTTCTGCCATGTTATATGTATATGTACGAAACATATTTGTGTTCAATATTATTTGGATACCAATATTTTTAAGAGAGTTATGCTCTTTTAAGTGATTTTCGGAAGTGGGCCTTATATGGGAGCTACGACTAATTATGGACCGATCACCTGCTGTATTTCGAAGGTGTTGAAATAAAAAGGTACGATTTAATAATTCAAAAATGTATTTAATTCTAACTTCTCTTAAAATTTAATAATGACAATGATTTAAGCTGCAATTTTTAAGATGGCTGAAAAATAATATGACAATGTGCTTTTTTATATATCTGACAACTGCATACACCGTGATGCCAGATGTTTTTTACATTAAAGATGTAAGATATGCAAGATGCTACATTGACTTTAGATACTACAATTCTTCCTCACTTATTTTGGAACTTATAATTTGTATTAGTTGAATACTGCAATCAGTCTCTAACGTAATCTTTTAAGTACTGAGGCGATTTACGATTTCTTCGTACTGGCCGGCTGTCTTGTTGATTACTTTCAGCCCCAGTAGTCTGGCTCGAAGTTGGTTGTTCTTCACCTTCGGTAGACTCTTGCGGTCTTGTTGGAGTTACAGAACTGATAGGCAATCGGTCGATAACCGGAAAATTTGATGAACTGTTTGGTGACACCATTGGGTGATAATAATCTTTTTGATCAACTTCATGATCCTTATCTGGCGTACTCATACTTGGTTGGTGATCGTCTGATGAATAGTTACTCCCAACATCGGTCGAACGAAGCTGGTCTATATGACGTCTGAATATAAACCCATCGTCAAGTTTAACGATATAATAAAGATGCCCCAGTTTTTTGAGTATGATACCCAGTTTCCACGATGATTTACTTGAAGCATAATATCGGGCTTGGACGCGGTCTTCCTCACATAACGTTCTAACTTTACCCTGAGGTACCGAATTTTTACCACAATTTGACGGTTTTAACGCATCTAATTTTATTCTGATTTGTCTTCCCAGGTATTGTTCTGACGGGGTCTTACCGTTACGAAGGGGTGTTGCTCTGTACTTGAATAAAGTTTCTCTTATTTTCTTGGCAATTGGTGATTTATCATTAACCATGGATGCTAACCGTTGTTTAAGCGTCTGGACGTTTCTTTTAGCCAATCCATTTGTAGCTGGATGGCCTGGAGCTATAAATTTCTGAAATATACCTGAATCGTTGCAAAATGTTGTAAATTCTTCACTTTTAAAAATGGTGGCGTTGTTCGAAACCATGACGTCCGGATACCCATTTCTTGAGAAGATATTTTGTAAAATGTTTATGGTTAACGAGGAGGTTGGTGTAGATGAAGTTACTCCCACTTCAGCCCATTTCGACTTTGAATCGACGACAGCAAGAAAATGATGATCCTGGTATGGACCAGCATAGTCGATATGTATCCGCTGTCAATTATGTTCTGGTTCCTCCCATGGATGAAGCACTGCCTTAGGAGGACTTTTCTTTACCGATGCACACGCAGAACAGGAACGCACATATTTCTCAATGTCCTTATCAATGGTTATGCCAATATGAGTATGGTGTAATTCATCTAATACCGACTGTTGTAACGTAGATGGAACAATTACCCTTTTACCTTTGAACAATATGTCGCAATCAATGCTCAGGATCTCAGGATCTTTTTTCTGTTTCTTGCCGAATTGAATTGAAGTTTAATTTAGTTGAATTGATTTGATTTATAGTTGAGAAGCAAATAAACTGAACTTCACGATCGATAAAATTTTGTGTATTCATATCTGTATTTATAGGCGCTCTCGAAAGGCAATCGGCATTAGCGTTTTCTTCACTTCGCTTCGTCACTACTTCATAGTTATACCCTGTCAAAAACGCAGCGTAGCGTTGAAGGCGTGATGATGTCATTTGAGGTATTTTTGCGTCTTTTTATGAAAAATGCGTGCTAATAGCTGATTATCAATTACCAGCCTAAAAAATCGGCCAAAAACGTATTGATGGAAATGTTGAACGGCATAGAATATTGCCAAAACTTCGCGATCCAGCTGTGAATAGTTTTGTTCGGCTGGAGTTAAAGACCTGGAGGCAAAAGCAATAGGTCCCTCCTCGCCATTGATGAGATGTGTAAGAACTCCTGCTATACCTGTAGGACTAGCATCACACGCAAGCTGGACCGGCAGTTCGGGATTAAATGGCATGAGCAAACGATCACTAGCGATTTCATTTTTCAGCATGTTAAATGATTTTTGACAAGCGGTTGTCCATTTAAAAATAGATTTTTTTGTAATCATTGTTGATGAATTTGGTATAAACCTTGCATAGTATGTTACCATCCACAGGAAACGACGAACATCATCCACGCATTCAGGCTATGGCATCTCCAAAATAGCCTTTATTTTTGACGGACATTTTTGAATCTTGTTGAACTGAATTATATGACCCAAAAATTCGATTTTATTTTTAAAAAATGTACATTTTGAAACGTTTAAGTGTAGATCGTACTTTTGAAGTTGAAGTAAACATGATTTGAAATTGGCCTTGCACTCGGCTTTAAATTGGCCGTGTACTACGATGTGGTCGAAATATGATTGTTGAATTCGGAAGGAGCTGTTTTTATACCAAAAGAAAGTCGATTCATTCGAAAAGTTCCTTTGTGTGTTGAAATCGTTTGAATTTCGCTTGAATTTTCATCAACTGGAACATGTAAATATGCTTTGTAGAGATCAAGGCGGCAAAAGTATTTTGAGTCTCTGAGGCTATTGAAAATCTGGTCTATTTTTCTGATTGGATAATGTGCATTTACGAGTCTCTGATTAACACCTACCTTATAGTCAAAAAAAAGTGGAAATAAATCTGTAACTTCTAAACGAATAGCTCGATTTTAATAAAATTTCCCATGGCTATAGAGGAGGTGTTGATAAGTTTAAGTTTTAAATTTGGGCTTAAACAACCAAGGGGGGCCAAGCCACAATGCCCCAAAGTGGGGCACCTCGGGTATACCAAAAATTAAAAATGATGCCAAATCTTTGTTGCGATCCGATTTGAAAGATTTATATATATATGGAATGTACTAGACGAGATCTACAAAAAACATTGCTTTAGCCATATATTATCTCTCGAGTTATTCACATTTGAAAAGTAAATTTTTATTTTTTTTGCCTACCTTGGTCTGCTATTTTGCTAATAACGGATACAATTCTTTCCCGATTTTCTTGAATTGCCTTTTTCTGAATGAACAACAATTATTAATAATCTTAAAAAAGAAATGTTAAAAAATATCTACTGAGTCAAAAGTTATGTGCATTCAAACTTAAAAAATATAAAAAAGTCGTTTTGTCCGCCATTTTTTTTTTTTTTTCGAAAAAAGTAACTACATTAATTTTAAATTATATAGAAAATGAGAAAAAGGTAAATAATGTGTTTATATTTTTCTGAAAGGTAACATTTCGGGAAATATTATCAAAGCAAAATAATATCAAAATTTTTATTATTGCGTGGTCCAGAGCCTTCCGAATTAGACCTATTTTTTATGAAAATTTCAACTTTATTTCATACCTAATACTATTTTTTTACTCCAGGTAATATAACAGGTAGATTTCATAACATACAGTTCATGTGAAATATTTGGTAAATAAACAAAAAACTAAAGAAACAAGTAATGTTTTTTTGGGAAAATATTTTTTATTTTTAAATTTATAATTAGGTTAATTTAGTAAAATAATCAGAATCCATATCTAAAAGATAAAGCAAATCTTTAAAGTCATGACTATTTTCAATCGTCAAACTTCTGTATCAAATCCAACGTTTCCTCATAGATGATAAGACTGGATCTGATGATTGTTCAAAATGTCTTCATTTTGAGATTGTCGAGAACACTTTCTGGAGCTGAACTGCTGAACATACTTGAAGTCCCTATTTCTCGATTCTTGGGGTTTATCTGTAAGTTCTCCTAAGGGCAAAATATTATGTTCAATTATGATTTTGCCATGACATAATACTTTATGTACTGTTGGTGTCATTTCTTTCCAAGGGTACAACGATAATAGAAGTTTTGAAATTTCTGTGGAATACTCGCCAAATTTTGTTGCATTCACTTTGTGCTTACTATTTATTGCCATTAAAATAATATTGACTTTTTTCAGTAATTCCATATTAATTCCCGTTATATCTGAGGTTGTTTCAAAATCGTTGAAAAATCGTCTAGCTGTGTTTCCATCATTTGTGCTTCCATATCCTACGAGTGGTTTATCAATGTTTAATCCAATTTGCTTCTTGAATTCTTCGTTTCTCCGTGGCTCTCATTTCCATCAGTTCTTCATTTTTATTTACTGATTTATTGAAATTTTCTGGTGTGCTTCTATATTTTAAATCATATGCCAGATGTAGAAAATGTTCAAGAAATCTTATACGGGCATTTAGAAGAGATATTCCGAATTTGAGCACTTCCTTGTTAATTGTTCTCTCCTTGGATATATTCGAAAATTCCGATTTTTTTTCACCACATATGAAACAGTTCCAAGTAGATGATGTTCCTGTTATGGCGTTGCTGACTTTTCCATCCATGGATTGAGTATGATTATATATTAATTATTCTTCATGAGTTTCATATAATAGGTTACCTGTAGTCAACGTTTATTAAGGTAAAGGTATATTTGGAAATCTACCTGTTATATTACCTGGAATAAAAAAATAGTATTAGGTATGAAATATGTTTTAGGGATATCCCGGGTATTTCATATTGTACCTGGGATTCATTGTTAAAAAAGAGTTGCAATCGGTTTATGTTTGTACTTATGTATTATATAGGTACCTAACATTGAACTTGTTATGGAAGAAAATAACTTGGTGAAGATTTTTCACTAAAGATGTTAATCATTCGTTCATTATTGTGGCACGTGGACAAAATAAGGTAGACATATTATACATCAATATTTTGCAAATTGTATCTTCTTTTCAAAAATGTTTATATATATTAAAAATTTCATATAAGACTTTTTGCAAAAAAAAGATAATTTTTTTTTTCGAAAATTTAAATTTTTAAACTGCTATAGCTTTTTGATTTATGAATATTTTTTAATTAAATTTTACAATTATATAGACATTTTTTGGCGAAATGCTAAAGTGAAAATTTGGATTTAAATTTGTTATTGAGAATCCCACAATTCCGAAAAAACTTTTGAACAATCCCACAATTCCGAAAAAACTTTTCAAAAATCCCAAAATTGGGATGTTTTTGATTTTTGGATCTATTGAAGGCACCAAGCTCGGGGCTATGAAATCCCTTTGCATAATATTGAAGAACAGATTGGGACATACAAAACAGGTCTTAGTTTTTTGAAAGCAGCTATGCGATTTTAGAATATGTTGTCTAAATTTGAAATTTTCATAAAAAATAGGTCTACTTCGGAAGGTTCTGGACCACGCAATAATAAAAATTTTGATATTATTTTCCTTTGATAATATTTCCCGAAATGTTACCTTTGAGAAAAATATAAACACATTATTTATCTTTTTCTCATTTTCTATATAATTTAACATTAATGTAGTTACTTTTTTCGAAAAAAAAAATGGCGGAAAAAACGACTTTTTTATTTTTGTTAAGTTTGAATGCACATAACTTTTGACGCAGTAGATATTTTTTAAAATTTTTTTTTAGGATTATTAATAAATTTGTTGTTAATTCAAAAAAAGACACTTTAAGAAAATCGGGAAAGAATTGGATCCGTTATTAGCAAAATAGCAGACCAAGGTAGGCAAAAAAAAATAAAATTTAACTTTTTAAATGCGAATAACTCGTAAACTATTAGAGATAATATATGGCTAAAGCAATGTTTTTTGTAGATCGCGTCTAGTACATTCCATATATATAAAAACCTTTCAAATCGGATCGCAAACAAAGATTTGGCATCATTTTTAATTTTTGGTATACCCGAGGTGCCCCACTTTGGGGCATTGTGGCTCGGCCCCCCTTGGTTGTTTAAGCTCAAATTCAAAACTTAAACTTATCAACACATCCTCTATAGCCATGGGATTAACATCGAGCTATTCGTTTAAAAGTTACAGATTTATTTCCACTTTTTTTTGTGCGTGACCCCCAATCGCTGTTAGCTGTTTTTGTTATAATTCCTGATTTTTCCAAGTCATCTAATTCTTTATCAACGAGTTCGGTAAGCGCATACGGAATTTGTCGCTCCTTAGTGTATACCGGTGTTGCATTATCGCGTAATTTTAAACATATTTTGTAATTCGGAAGGCAGCCTATTCTTTGTTCAAAAACACTTGGATATTCTAACATTATCTCCTGTACATCGTTAGTTTCATTAATCGAATTAGCCTCAATTGCGTTTGAAGATTCATCTAATTCATTTAAGTTGATACCTAGGCGTCGTATCCAAGTACGACCTATCAGTGGGGTACACCCATCTGGAACGACTATATCTCGTCAGTAATTGAAGTTTCGTTGAATTTAACGTTGACTCGCACTTTGCCATCCGGCACAAATTTATTTTGAGTGTATGAACAGAACACGATGTTTGTTGAAGTTAATTTGTTCGACAAATTTAATTCATTGAATTGACTTCTAGGCAAAAAAGAGTAACCAGACCCAGAATCTACCTCGAATTTCATAAATTTCCCTTCAATAAGTATTTTTGCATAATAGCGTTCAGAACAGGGATGATAAATGAGAAAACGAATATCGTACCAACGAACTTTTAAAATCGTACTTTTTCGACCCAATAGTACTAAATAATTAAAAAAAATAATTAATTTTTTTTTAAAAGATAACAATTATAATTAATCATCATTAATTATACATATGTACATACACTCATAGAAAAAACGTGCTAAAATCAAGATTATACGTCAAAAATCAAATCATTTCAATCTTAATAGTCTGTTAAATACGAAAATTCTTAATTCATGAATATAATCTTAATTTTTATACCCTACACCACAATAGTGGGGAGGGTATATTGGATTTGTGCTGATGTTTGTAACGCCCCTAAATATTGGTCCAACACCCACCTTAAAGTATACCGATCGGCTTAGAATCACTTTCTGAGTCGATTTAACGATGTCCGTCCGTCCGTCTGGCTGGCTGGCTGTCCATGTAAAACTTGTGCGCAGAGTACAGGTCGCAATTTTGAAGATATTGCGTTAAATTTGGTACGTGATATTTTTTTGGCCCAAGGATGGATGGGATTGAAACTGGTGGAAATCGGTCCATTATTTCACCTAGCCCCCATACAAATGTCCTCCCGAAATTAGGGTTTTCCGTTAATAAATCTTTGAATTATACAAATATGCAAACAAAATTTACCACAGATGAGTAATAAATGAAGCTAGAGCACATTCAAGAATTTCGTGAAGATCGGTCCATAATTAGTCGTAGCTCCCATATAAGGCCCACTTACAAAAATCACTTAAAAGAGCATAACTCTCTTAACAATGTTGGTATCCAATTAATATTGAACACAAATATGTTTTGTACATATACATAAAATATGGTACAATTTTATGACGATCGGTCCATAATTAGTCGTAACTCCCATATAAGGCCCACTTCCGAAAATCGCTTAATCGAGCATAACTCTTTTAGAAATGTTGGTATCCAAATAATATTGAACACAAATATGTTTCGTACATATACATAAAATATGGTAAAATTTTATGACGATCGGTCCGTAATTAGTCGTAGCTCCCATACAAGCTCCACTTCCGAAAATCACTTAACAAGCATAACTCTTTTAAAAATGTCGGTATCCAAATAATATTGAACACAAATATGTTTCGTACATATACATATAATATGGTAGAATTTTTTGACGATCGGTCCATAATTAATCGTAGCGCCCATATAAGGCCCACTTTCGAAAATCACTTAACAAGCATAACTCTTTTAAAAACGTTGGTATCCAAATAATATTGAACACAAATATGTTTCGTACATATACATAAAATATGGTAAAATTTTATGACGATCGGTCCGTAATTAGTCGTAGCTCCCATATAAAGCCCACTTCCGAAAACTACTTAAACGAGCATAACTCTTTTAAAAATGTTGGTATCCAAATAATATTGAACACACATATGTTTTGTTTATATCCATATAATATGGTAGAATTTTATGGTTATCGGTTCATAATTACTCGTAGCTCCCATATAAGGCCCACTTCCAAAAATCACTTTAAAGAGCATAACTCTCTCAAAAATGTTGGTATCCAAATAATATTGCACGAAAATATATCTCATATGCGTTAAAATTATATGGTTTCCTCTTATGATGATCGGTCCATAATTAGTGGTAGCTCCCATATAAGACCCACTGTCAAAAATCACTTAAAAGAGCATAACTCTCTTAAAAATATTGGTATCCAAATAATATTGAACACAAACATGTTTCGTCTATATACATACAATATGACAGACGTTTATGTTGATCGGTCCATAATTAGTCGTATCTCCCATATAAGGCCCACTTCCGGAAATCACTTAAAAGCGCATAACTCTTTTAAAAATGTTGGTATCCAAATAATATTGAACACACATATGTTTTGTTTATATCCATATAATATGGTAGAATTTTATGGTTATCGGTTCATAATTAGTCGTAGCTCCCATATAAGGCCCACTTCCAAAAATCACTTTAAAGAGCATAACTCTCTCAAAAATGTTGGTATCCAAATAATATTGCACGAAAATATATCTCATATGCGTTAAAATTATATGGTTTCCTCTTATGATGATCGGTCCATAATTAGTGGTAGCTCCCATATAAGACCCACTGTCAAAAATCACTTAAAAGAGCATAACTCTCTTAAAAATATTGGTATCCAAATAATATTGAACACAAACATGTTTCGTCTATATACATACAATATGGCAGACGTTTATGATGATCGGTCCATAATTAGTCGTATCTCCCATATAAGGCCCACTTCCGGAAATCACTTAAAAGCGCATAACTCTTTTAAAAATGTTGGTATCCAAATAATATTGAACACACATATGTTTTGTTTATATCCATATAATATGGTAAAATTTTATGACGATCGGTCCATAATTAGTCGTAGCTCCCATATAAAGCCCACTTCCGAAAACCACTTAAACGAGCATAACTCTTTTAAAAATGTTGGTATCCAAATAATATTGAACACACATATGTTTTGTTTATATCCATATAATATGGTAGAATTTTATGGTTATCGGTTCATAATTAGTCGTAGCTCCCATATAAGGCCCACTTCCAAAAATCACTTTAAAGAGCATAACTCTCTCAAAAATGTTGGTATCCAAATAATATTGCACGAAAATATATCTCATATGCGTTAAAATTATATGGTTTCCTCTTATGATGATCGGTCCATAATTAGTGGTAGCTCCCATATAAGACCCACTGTCAAAAATCACTTAAAAGAGCATAACTCTCTTAAAAATATTGGTATCCAAATAATATTGAACACAAACATGTTTCGTTTATATACATACAATATGGCAGACGTTTATGATGATCGGTCCATAATTAGTCGTATCTCCCATATAAAGCCCACTTCCGGAAATCACTTAAAAGCGCATAACTCTTTTAAAAATGTTGGTATCCAAATAATATTGAACACAAATATGTTTCGTACATATACATAAAATATGGTAAAATTTTATGACGATCGGTCCATAATTAGTCGTAGCTCCCATATAAAGCCCACTTCCGGAAATCACTTAAAAGCGCATAACTCTTTTAAAAATGTTGGTATCCAAATAATATTGAAAACAAATATGTTTTGTGTATATACATACATATAACATGGTAGAATTTTATGACGATCGGTCCATTATTTGTCGTAGCTTACATATAAGGCCCATTTCCGAAAACCACTTTAACGACCATAAATTTCTTAAAAATGTTGGTATCCAAATAAAATTCGACACAAATAAGTTTCTTGTATAAAGAAATGATGACACCTAATTTTATAATGGTCGGTCGTAATTAGTTGAAACTCCTATATAAGACCCTCTCCGTAATTCAATCTTAAATCTTTTAAACGTATTTATATCGAAATAAACTTGAACACATATAATATTTATATTCACAGACATCATGACACTAAATTTTTGGATGATCGGTCCACAATAGGTTATATCTCTCATATTACGTACATTTCTGAAAAACTGTTTTATACATATACTGGGTGTAGGGTATTATATAGCCGGGCTTGACCGACTATACTTTCTTACTTGTTGAAGATTTGGATCCCGACGATATATCGGGACTTCAGAAAATTGATTTCAACAGTCAGACAGACAGACGGACATGGCTTAATAGACTCCGCTATCTATAAGGATCCAGAATATATATTCTTTATAGGGTCGGAAAAGTATATTGTGGAAATTACAAACGGAATGATAAACTTATATAAACCCTTCCCATGAAGGTGGAAAGTATAAATAAGAAAGCAGAGCACAGTGGGGGATCTGGAAAAAAAAGTGGAAATAAATCTGTGACTTCTAAACGAATAGGTCGATTTTAATAAAATTTCCCATGGCTATAGAGGAGGTGTTGATAAGTTTAAGTTTTGAATTTGGGCTTAAACAACCAAAAGTGAAAATTTGGATTTAGATTTGTTATTGAGAATCCCACAATTCCCAAAAAACTTTTCAAAAATCCCAAAATTGGGATTTTTTGATTTTTGGATCTATTGAAGGCACCAAGCTCGGGGCTATGAAATCCCTTTGCATAATATTGAAGAACAGATTGGGACATACAAAACAGGTCTTAGTTTTTTGAAAGCAGCTATGCGATTTTAGAATATGTTGTCTAAAGTTGAAATTTTCATCAAAAATAGATCTACTTCGGAAGGCTGTGGACCACGCAATAATAAAAGTTTTAATATTATTTTGCTTTTATAATATTTCCCGAAATGTTACCTTTTAGAAAAATATAAACACATTATTTACCTTTTTCTCATTTTCTGTATAATTTAAAATTAATGTAGTTACTTTTTTGGAAAAAAAGTATTTGGCATACGAATTAGCAAGGGTTAACCCAATTTTTTAACGTCCCAGCTGTTAATCGTCGTGTTCTTCTGAACTTGGACAATCCTTTTGAGTTGACAGCGAAGGGATTTCAAAAATTATACCGACTAACTACGGACTTGGCTGAAAATTGAATTTTTGAGCTAGATGGTCAACTAAGAGAATCTAGAATAACATCTATATCGACAGAAAAGCAGATAAGACATGCCAGCTTCAAGTTAAAATGAAATTTTCTGCCATGTAATCAACCAAATGACTGAGTTGTTCTGCTGAAGCCCGACTCCTTTTAGAGTTAGAATTGGTCGCCATTCTGTTAAATGCACTTAAAATGTATGTACATACATACATATATAAATGTAAATAAAATACCAAAATAAAAACATCATTAAGTCACACATTTTTTACTTACCTTACTTAAGTCAAAATTTACAAAAATAAATAAAACTCCCAAATTATGCACAATTCCATTTGTTTTTTTTTCATTCTCTTCTGTGCTTTTCGCTTATTTTGGCACTTTGTATACAGAGGTATGATATGCTTAAATATTAAAATTTAGTTTTTTTTGGTGGAAGTGTGATAAATAAAATAAAAATGAATTCAAATGAAAAAAATATTGCACTATGTAGTATTGCTACAATTGTTGCAGCACTAAAAATAAAAAGAAAAAATTAAAAGAAATCGCACATAAATTTCCATGTCGTTTCTTTGAAAAATGCGTTAAAGCCGCTGCGTCGCTAAACTGCTGACGCACAGTTGCACATTTTGTAAGTCGGCGGTAAAAATTATATAACTTTTGACTGAGTGGAAATTTTTTTTGTTGGATAGAAGACATCTTAAGCTTCAATTTGATGCATTAACTTTAAATAACACCATTATATGGTTAAAAATTGACTTTTAAAAATATAGGTATTATCGGTCTTAAAAAAAATAAATTTGTGAATGTAGTGATTTACCATTGCATTTTATAAATAGTAACGTTAACTGAACTAAAAAACTACATACTTAATTAAGCTGTCCACCCGGGTCCATTTTATTTTCACCTTTAGCCCTCTTCTTTTGTGAATGTGGTATTGTGTTGGTGTTTCCATGCCTGGATATAGTTGTTGTTAGTGTAATGAGTGTTTGTTGGATGGCAGTATGTGATTGTGTGAGTAGGGTGTTTGAGTAGGAGAGGTGTGAGTAGGGTGTTTGAGGAGGGGGGTGTTATGTTTTCCATCGTTGAGGTAAATGTTTTTTTAAATAAGAAAGCGTTAAAGTTAGTGTTGCGTTTTCCATCGTTGGTGTAAAATGTTTTGTTGAATGATGTGTGTGTGCGAGCGTGTGTGTGTATGTTTTTTGTTTTCTTGTTTTTTAAAATATTATGATAAGCTGAATGATGTGTGTGTGTGTGCGTGTGTGTGTATACCTACTTGGTGTACCAATATATTATATGAATTCGGTGATCGTATATAAGCAAGCGAGCAAAACTTTTTGGCTATTCTATTGATTACGTTGAAAAGAAAAATGTGTATACTAATATCCCAGCAAACCATATGAGTCCGAAAAGAGTCTTTTCTGACACCTTTTTCGGAGCGCTCCTAGAATGGTATGCTGGGATATTTCTAGTCTATGCACAGCCGAAGCGTTAGCGTCTGGCTGGCAACATACATATATGTATTTCCTAAGTCAAGCACTAGCAATTACTTGTGTTTGTCGCTAAACGCTAACTTCAGTGATGTGTTCGACAAATCTTCATATCATCACAAAGCGTCGGCGTCATTCGAGGGCTTACAAATTGTTATTCTGTGTTTTGATCAACAAGTGTGAAGTCAAAAATTATTAAATAAAAAATAGCGATTGTTTAGATTGTGTTTTAAAAATGTTATCTTTAAGCGATTGCATTAATTTGTTTATCGATTACTTTATAACATTTTATTACAACGTCTGAAAATTGATTTCAAATCTAGGTTAGATACACATTTCTTTAATACTTTAAGAATGTATCAACTAAGAGTACTACTGCTGATGATGGGCCCCACATAAAAAATCGTATAGTAGAGTTTCCTTTAGAAGAGAGGAGTTATTTGAAGGAAAGTACATATTTAAAATTTTTATTTGAATTTTGTATACCTAAATGTGAAAAGTCTTAAATGCTATGGTTGGAGTGTAAGTGATGAGTGCATGAAATTGTTGAGATCACTAAACAGTTTGAAGTCGTTAACCTTAGTCGACAATTTGGATGTAACGGGTGAGTTTAAATAGTTGTATAATTTTAAAGAAATGATTAGTTTAAATATGTTTTATAACAAAAAACAAAGTGTAAATTTCTAACACTTGAATTAGGGGACGAGCTTTTTTTTCTATGAAGTAGAAAACTAAATATTAAACCTTAATCATCTTTAATTCTAATAAATTATTCATTTTACAAACCAGGTAAATACATTAGCGATCTCAAGTACTTGGAAAAACTGACACTTAACAAGTGTGTCTATATAGAAGCTCAATACTTCCACCAAATCTTTCAAAATCTTACGAATTTACTATACCTCGGCATAAGAAATTGTCTACATCATTTTCAACAAATCTATGATAATCTACAACAACTGAAGACTCTGAAAATATATACAACTAATGAAAACTTAAACTGTTGAACAAAATTACCAAATCTGAAGCAATTAGAAATATACCGCAACAATAGTTTAAGCGCTCCTATAGCAAACGTATATTACACAATTTAGCAGTCTATCAACACCATCAATTAGAAGAATTAAAGTTGATAGATTGTGCCTTTGATGCTGGCAATGCTTAGTTAGTAGCTAAATTAGAAAAGTTAAAAGTTTTACATTGCATCTGTAATCCCTGATGATGATGAAGTTTTGGAGAAATTTTTCCAGCTTAGCGATTTAGAAGAGCTTAATATTAGTAACTGCTATTTTATCAGCAATCAGTATGTTTTACAACTTTTACAACACTGTCGAAAACTAACAAGCATTACTTTGAGATCTTGTGGAATATTAACCTCAGATGTTGTTCTGAATATGTTGCAAGTGTTACACCATCAACGTCATCTTAACATAAATCCAGCAATCAAAACTTACAATACAACTTCCTACAAAATTGTGGTAAGCCTAAACTAGTTTTGCTTGTGTTCTTATAATATTTAATATATTTCCTTTTTAGGAAATTGAACTAGAAGATTTATCAGATGTTGTCAACCTGTCCTACAAATATATAGATCTTGATTATGAGTGTGGTACAAAACTAATACAAAATAATAAATTAGTAAAAAAAACCTATTCTTATTTAATTCACAATACATATTATGTAATAAAATTAATAACTTACCACTACTAAAGAATTAAGGAGAAATAGTAAAGAAAAAAATTAATATTTTATTGAAACAAAATATATATTAGAGTTTTTACAATGGTTTTTTGTAGTTTGTGAGTGTTGAACATGTAAAACTTTCCATGTTATATTTAGAATATATAACTGAGGCTTTTCGTTTGTAACGCTGGACTTTAAAACTTATTTATCATCTTTGGCACGTAAAAGTATTAATTCATGTTTGGAATTAATTATTATTTTATTGAAATCTTCTGTAAATCCAAGTAAATATTTTAGTGGTATACAAAAATTGCAATATCCGCTTACAAGAGATAGATCATCTTCATTCATTATTGGCCGAAAGCTAAATCTAACATTTTCAATCATTATTTTCAACATAAAATATCTGCATTTGATTTCCGACTTTTATCTATTTTTCAAAAACATTGTTTTTATATAATTTATTACAAAAATTCACTAATAAAAATATGGTAAAAACAAAACTATAGACGATTGATTCGTTATGTATAATTTGTATTGTATGAAAATCACCACAAAAACATATACATATGTACATACATAGATATAAAATTATCTAGAATTCGTTATAAACAGTAGAAATCGTTTAAGACGTACTCAGCATTTAAACACAATTCTATTGAATATTGTGTCTGTTCGATGGGGAGTGTTTTCCTCACCGGCGGCGATATAGAGCAGTTAGGTTATCTTAAACTGTTGTCTATATGCCACTGTAAAAGTTCTTCTAGGGCAGATAATTTATTTTTATGCGACAACGAATTTGCGACCATGACTCAAAACAAGAAAAGGAAGACGATGTGTTTCGATTGACTTTAACTTAAACAATGATTTCTTTATTTAAAAATATTTAACTTAAACCTATCTTTACAATCTAAAACGGGACCTCACTGTTGTTGTTATTATTATTTGTTTCTCTTTGCCAATGTACCTATTACAATAGTACCTATTACAAATTGTAATATACAATCTATGTATAAAAAATGTTACCTACTGAAAATACATAACTTCATGTAGCAAAAACAACAACATTATCAATATTAAAAGAATGTAAGCGAGAAACAAATATTCAAAACTAACGGTTTACAACCAAAACAAGAAACAATGGGCTATTAAGGGCAAAAAATGAATACAATTTAATGCAAGATTAGATGAAAAAAAAAATGAATAAATTTAAATACAATACAAATTCAACTTAAATTAAAAATAATGAATAATAAAATATGATTTTTATGCGGTGACCTAACAGTGTCTATGCTATGTACAATAAATTGTTTCACTCGTCAAATTCAATTCAACATATTTAAGAAACGTTTATATTCCACAAAACATCATTTCATATTAACGTGTTATTGAAACAATATCACATCGCTAGCGAAAGCTGTTATAAAATATTTTTAATAGTAAAAAGTAATTAAAAAGAAATTTTATTTTAAATTGGAGATAAGATTAAATACAAAATTTATAACGTTGTTTTTAAATATCCAAAACTCTTTCTAAAAAGTTAGGCTTAAATGTAATTGGCCAACATGGAAGGGTATTATATATTTGTGTTGCTTTTCTTAAATTATACGATTCAAACGAAATGTACAGATGAGTTACCGGTAATAACAGAAGTGTCAATATCTGCAAATAAAAAGCTCTCAAGGAAGTATGAACATTAAACAAAATTTTGTTTTATTTTTTAATATTTTTTAAAAGAGATTATTTATGTTTCTTAACAAACTATTTGTTTTATAAACCTCTTATAAACCTGTTGTAGTTTTACTCTTCTAGAGTAAGATACTTGGGAAAAGCAGAGAAAAATTACCGCTGTCTTTTTCGCGGAAAATGTACAATGTAAAATGTAATAACTACATATATTAAATATTTATAATTTAAGCCAATGAATATTAAAAGGTTCACATTACTTGAAATAATTCTTAAATTAAAAACCGTAAACATTGCCTAATGCTAGTAATGAAGTTTTTTTATTAAACAAACAAGCCAATAAATATTGAACAAACTATTATACACAAAAATCCACGTATAATCCAGAACTGCATCACCATGAAAAGATATCTTCAATTAAAAATCTTAAACAACAGGACATCGAGTTTTTCTGGGAGTTTTTAGATTTTTTAAAAAAATATCGGATCAAAAAATTATTTTTCGATTCAAAAAGGGTCTCAGAGGTACCTGTTACTTTGATAATAAAAAATTTCATTCAATATTACGTGCGCTCTAAACTACCTATAGAATTAACAAAAAAGCCTCAATGAAAAGATGTGTGACTTAGAAAAGATTCATTTAAACAAAATTATTTTAAATTGTTGAATAATGCTGTATACGGAAAACTATGGAAAATGTTGACAATAGGAAAGACATTAAAATAGTATGTCAATGGGAGAATAGAGATAAACGTTTAGGAGCTCGAGCTCTGATTGCTAACCCATTCTGTTAAAATCGATCAAATTGATAAAGAAATTAAAAAAATTAAAGGAGTTAAACGGTGTGTAATTAATAAATTAAGTATAAACGACTTTAGAAAATGTTTATCAGAAAAAATTGTATTATAATTCAATGTATATATTTAAATTTGAGATAGATCAAATTTATACACAAAATATAAGTAAACTAACATTAAGTTATTTACATGATAAGAGATATATAACAGAAAATTATATCAATACATATGTATGCATGGGGACTTTATAAAATAAATTAATAGTTGTGGATGTGACTCATCAAAATGAGACGGTTAAAACAGGGCCAATAGATATACGTATTGAGATTAAAACTCTAAAAAAATAGTGTTTGGGCTAATGAAACTATAACGTCTGGACCGGACACTTGTCGAACTATGAACATAGAAAAAGGGAAATAGAAGAGGAAAAAATAGATAGAAATCGACATAGTACTCTATTACCTAATTCAATACGAGCATTAATTGTGGGACCATCAAATTGTGGCAAGACTAATGTTATGATTAGTCTCATAGAGATTCCTAGACTTTGCTTTAAAAATATATACATATATTCAAAATCGTTATATCAACCAAAATATTGTTATCTTAAGAGATTTATTGAACCAATCAAAGATATCAAATTATTTACATTCTCAGAAAATGAAAAAGTTTTAAGTCCAGAAAAAGCAAAACCATAATATTCGATGATGTAATTTGTGGTAAACAAGATAATATACGAGATTATTTTTGTATAGGTAGACATAAACAAATAGATTGTTTTTACCTGTGTCAAACATATACAAAAATTCTAAAACATTTAATACGTGATAATGCAAATATGATTATTATATTTAAACAAGATGAAATGACTTTACGACACATTTATAATGATCACGTTATCGGTGATATGTCATTTAATAAATTTACAACGATTTGCAGTGAATGCTGGACGGATAAATAGGGGTTTTAACCATAAGTAAGCATGATATAGTCAATAAAGGACGTTATATAAAGGGTTTTGATAATTTTATTCAATTGTAAGGTTATGTTAGATATAAAGCTGATCAGAAGCAGATCGAAAACAGTTATAAAGCTGATCAGAAGCCGATAAAGCTGATCAGAAGCAGATAAAACTGATTAAAAGCATATAAAAAGCAGATCAGAAGCAGATAAAGCTGATCAAAAGCAGATAAAACTGATCAAAAGCAGATAAAAACATATAAAAAGCAGATCAAAAGCTGATCAGAAGCAGATAATTTCTATCTCATTAAGCGGATTCGATGAAAATAATATTAAAAAAATAAAAACACCCATTAATTTACAAAACGAAAGAGTCAATCACAACTAAATAAGGATAAAAAAAGAATTAAAATCAATAGTAATAACTCAAATAAATCTTCACTTATTGATAACATAAAAGTATTAATGAAAAATGGAATGTTAGATAAAGTTTATGGATTTAATATAGATCAAACTGGAAACTGGCGATATGGAACAAATAAATTAAAATTTAGCAAAAATAACAACGCTTTATATATAGGAGATGAAAGAATAAGAATTACAACAGGATTATTTGAATTAATATTTCACTCTAAACCTTTACATTATACTAAAATCGATTTAAAAAAATATAAGAATATTATAACTAATACAAATGTACACAGACGTAACTATCAATCAAATAAACAAATTAAAGGTACAAAAGCATTTAAATATCAACGTGTTATAAAAAAAAATTATTTAATGAAAACTTCAATATTCTAACAAAAGGTAGTGGATTATTAAAATCAGTAGACAATAGAAAATCAAACTATATATATTGGGATGATCCAAATGAATTAGTCAACAGACTACGTTTACATATTACATCGACGGGTGCTGGTCATACTAATCATTAAAACGAAATAATTTCCATTATTGAAGAACTAAAAGAAGCTAATATAATTTGCTAATAACAAACGGAAAATGAGTTATATTAATAAATTTGGAGAAAATTTAAATAAACGTCGAAAAAAGAAATCGTTAATGATAAATTAAATATTGATCTATGTATGTTGCTGTTAGTATAAATAATGAATGTTTTAATCTTAATAAGATAAAGAATTTGTAATTTGCTAGAACCTATTGATCCTAAAGATGCCGTTACAAAAGCATATTTAAATAGTAAAATTAATCTCATAAATAATACACATACAGCTGATATAGAAGATTTGAAGCATACATTAGCTATTAATCTATAAAACGTATACAAGGATATTAGAAATCTTCAAACTGACATTGAACAGTTAAAACAGTTGTATAAGGAAATAGAAAATACAAGAAATAAACATAAAACTGATACTGAAAGATTGAATCAAATATATAATGAAATAAAAAATATAAATACTATACATGTAACTGATATAAAACAATTAAAAAATTATCTCAGTGAATTACTGAATAAAAGATACTATTTGAAACGGAAAAAGTAAAAAATGTATATTTAATTTAGAGTCTTGTACAAATATAAAAATAATATTCATATAAATATATGTTTTTTTTTTTTTTTTTTTTTTTTTTTTTTTTTTTTTTAGCCTTTATTTATTGAATCTTCATATAATGAAATGACAATAAGTATTCAAATCTTAATACTAAAAAGAAAATAATAAGCCCAGCCAATGCTAGACAAAAATTTTCTGATACTAAAACAATTTTACATCAACTGATCCAGTCATCTATTTTGCGCTTGAGTTAAAGCAAGGGTATCCCTCCTTCTCAACCGATTATGGCCACTAAAGTTAAGGATGTCTCGTGCAAGTGGGTTTGGGTGGTGTTCAAGTTTGCTGACATACTTTGACGCGTATTTTGTAAATTCAACTTTTACTAATGGCACGCATAGATCTTTGTGAATTCGAGAATTTTTAACATACCATGGAGCTGCAGTAATTATACGTAGAATTTTATTTTGACCCCTTTGAATTTTTTCAATGTTTGATGCTGAGGCAGTACCCCATAATTGAATTCCATAGCACCAGATTGGCTTTAGAATTGCATTGTACAACAATAGTTTGCAGTCCAACTTTAGTAAAGAATTTCTGCCAATTAGCCAATTAAGTTGCACTGCTTTTAATCTCATCTGTGTAAGTTTCGCTTCAATATGAGACTTCCAAGTTAAACGGCGGTCGAGGTGAATGCCGAGGTATTTGACTTCATTATGTTGAGGAATAATTTGATTATTTATTTTGATGAAGGAGCAAGTTTCTTTTCGCAATGTGAAAGTGATATGAATACATTTCTGTTCATTAACCCTGATTTTCCAAAGCTCTAGCCAATTCTCTAGTTTATAAACATAATTCTGCAAATTCTGTGATGCTACTTGGTGGTCCTTATGAACGCTGATAAAGGCTGTATCGTCTGCGAAAGTTGACGTGTGGATTTTGGGGTCTGACGGCATGTCGGAGGCATAAATCAAATATAAAGTAGGACCCAGTATGCTACCCTGTGGCACACCTGTTTCAATTGGCTGAGCGGGGCTTAAAAAATTGCCTTCTTTGATTTTAAATTTGCGACCGTATAAATAGCTTTCCATAAGTTTATGGGTGTTAGCAGGCAGAGTTAATTTTATTTTGTGCATTAAACCGTCATGCCAAACTTTGTCGAACGCTTGGGACACATCAATGAAAAGGGCGGAGCAGTATTTTTTGTCTTCAAACGACCCTCTTATCACATTTACCAATCTGTGTGTTTGTTCGATGGTGCTGTGTTTAGCTCTGAAGCCGAATTGATGATTAGGAATGCATTCAGTGTCGTTCAGAATTGGAATCAACTTAGTCATTAACAATTTTTCAAACAGTTTAGAAATTGTCGGCAGTAGGCTAATTGGCCTATATGAATCTACTTTGGTGTGATCCTTCCCTGACTTAGGAATCATAGTGATCATAGACACCTTCCAATCTGCAGGATAGTATTCTAGGCGTAAAATAGCGTTGAAGATAAAGAGGATAATTCTTCTAGCTACACGAGGTAACTCCACAAGCATTTTATTGCTGATTTTATCCATACCTGGAGCCTTTCTAAGGTTCAGAGTACCAATAGCGCTTTGGACATCACCAAAGTTTAGTCTTAGAGGTACAGGAGGTCTAATAACGAGTGGTGGCAAATCAGATACGTTATTTGAGTTGTTTTTAGTAAACACATTTCTTAAATGTTTAACAAATAATGTCCCTTTCTCGGAATCATTTCTAGCCCAGTCACCAGTCGGATTTCGCAAAGGAGGTTTTCCTCTCACTGGTCTTTTTAAACCTCTTGCCGCCCTCCATAACGAGTAGTCAGATTGTGGGGTACTATCAAGACCCTCCAAGTAGGATCTAAGTGAAGCCGTTCTTTGGGTTTCTAAGAAATGTCTTAGTATATCTCTGCATACCCGTAGCCTAGCTTTCAGTTCAGGAGACCTGTGAAGTTGCCACTCTCTTCTCATTCTTCTTTTTTCTGATAGGAGATGTTCGAGTTCAGATAAATAAGTTATGTTTGTCCTATTTCTACATTCAACGTGATAAGTGGAAGCGTGATGCACAGCTCGTCGAAGGTCCTCGGTAAAGTTGCCAATCGACTGATCGATATCGTCGGTAGTTCTCAACACAATATTTTCCGTGCAATGAGAACTTAAATACTTTTTGTATTTTATCCAGCTTACTCGGGTATTAGTCATGTTTCTAAATGGAGAGCCACACACTTGAGGGAAATGCATTGAAATGATAGTAGGAGAGTGATCTGAGGACAAGTCTAATGAAGGATCCACTTGCATCCATTCTACAGGGATATTTTTCACTACTCCAAAGTCAATAACATCGGGAATCTTCCGTCGGTCCGTCGGCCAGTAGGTGGGATGTCCGCTTGAGAGTACATCTAAGCCCATTTGAGCAATGGTGTTGAAGAGTACGCGACCCTTTGGGGTTACCAGACGTGAACCCCAAAATGTGTGTTTGGCGTTAAAGTCGCCAGCAACTAAAAATCTAGCTCCAAGGGAATTAAAGAAGTTATGGTATTGGTGTTCTTTTATTGAGAATCGAGGCGGAGAATAAATCGATGATAAAACAAATTTGTATTGACAGAATTCAATGCAAATGTTTGTTGCTTGGAGGTAATCCTCACTTATGTTATTCATTAGATAATGTTTTATTCTGTTCTTTATAAGAATTGCCGAACCTCCACAAGCTCTTCCGCGGGGATCTTTAGTATCGTACAACACGTAGCCATTAATTTTGAAGTACCCTGTCGACGTCAAGTGAGTTTCAGCAATCATCATAACATCAATCTGCTTATCCATCAGGAAGTATTCCAGTTCGTTTTTATGTTGGCGGAGGCCGTTCGCGTTCCAAAAACAAAGTTTTAAATAAATCATTTCTTTAAAATGGCTTGCAAGATAGTGGATTGCATTTTCAGCATTTCCTGCATCATGGATGTCATGGTGGTCGTAAAAGTGTTCATAGTTTGCACAAGTGTCTGCAATGTTGTCTCTAGATTGTTGATATGTGGCTCAGAATATTGCGATATAGGTTCCTGCTCCAGACCTGGCATATTAGATTTGACCACGTTTGCGTAAGAAACTTGTCCAGAATTAGGAGCGTTTACGTGAGTAGTTGGTCGTACAATTTGAGGAAAATTCTTACTCGACGTGAAATTAGGTTGTTGAGGATGGTCAGGTAATACTGGCGACTTATTGGTCCTTATGCCCTTCAAATAAGTATAAACTGGACAACCTCTATAATTTGCGGTATGATTCCTCCACAGTTACTGCATTTTTTTTATTTTTAAGTCCGTTTTGGACTTATTACATTGAGCAGTTGCATGTAGTTCCCCACATGCAACACAAACAGACGGCAATTTACAATACGCTTTGGTGTGACCAAATTCTTGACAATTAAGACACTGGACGGGTCCAACACGCTTATGCGGTTCCTCCACGGTAATTCTACGATGCAGAAGATAAATAAGATTGTAAATTGGATGGGACTCGTTTTTCTTTAAGGCAACATCTCCAGGTTCCAATTCTACCCTGAACATGGGCTGAGGAATCTTTTCACGGTTTCTAATATTCACTACGCTCTTGATTTTGAACCCTTTATCCATTAATCCGTTCTTTATCTCCGCAGGATCAACACATGGGTCTATACCCTTTAGAACGACTTGGAGTCCTTTTGCGCTTTTGAGCTGATAGGTATAGAAATCCCTGGTCTCCCTCTCCAACTGGTTGGACAATTTTCGAAAATCATCTTCCCTATTCACTTGGATCTTTGTCTCGCTGATTTTTCCATGTTTAATTGAGGTTACGCTAAACATGTTCTCACCTATTACAGCAACAATTCCTTGTACCAGTTTATTGGAAGTGGGCTCTCTCAGGTAAATTGGTGGGGGCTTAAACGTCTTTTTCGGTATTTCTGGGTCATCCGTCTGAAGTAGAGCAAATCTGTTTTGATCATTTGGCTTATCACTGCTGACGGTCTTAGGAACTTTATTGGAATTGGAAGACATTTGAGCAGATGTCGGGCTCCTCTGTCGCTTGAGAACGGTGATGTACTTATCCATACCTACTTGTTTTTTGGGTTTGACTGCACTATTTGATGAAGATGATGATTTCTCATCGGATGAGATAACTATATTAGGCGAACAGGAACGGCGCCGTATTTCGGCTTTTGTAGTGAGAAGAGACTCCACGGATTTTCTTAAGGATTCTTCCTCAGAGATCCATAGATTTTTTCTACTGTAGCTTAGCTCTTTCTCAGAATTACATCTGAGCGGGACACTCATGCAGTTGTTATGCGATTTTTAAATTACCGAAAAACCACTATAGATATTTTTCCACCTATTACGATATCTTTTTTTTATATATATATATATATATTTTTTTTTTCCACTTATTACAAGTTTTTTTTTTTTTTTTATTTTTTTTCACCTATTACGAAAATTCAGCCGCACTCGATATAAATATATGTAATTACCATAAGTATAATATAACTAATTGTTATATAATGTGTGATGAAAAAAATGTTATTTTAATTCGAGTATGTTTATGCCGGTTCGGTATATTTTATTCAGTAATTCACTGAGATAATTTTTTAATTATCAATGTCAGTTTGAAGATTTCTAATATCCTTGTATACGTTTTATAGATTAATAGCTAATGTATGCTTCAAATCTTCTATATCAGCTGTATGTGTATTATTTATGAGATTAATTTTACTATTTAAATATGCTTTTGTAACGGCATCTTTAGGATCAATAGGTTCTAGCAAATTACAAATTCTTTATCTTATTAAGATTAAAACATTCATTATTTATACTAACAGCAATATTTAATTTATCATTAACGATTTCTTTTTTCGACGTTTATTTAAACTTTCTCCAAATTTATTAATATAACTCATTTTCCGTTTGTTATTAGCAAATTATATTAGCTTCTTTTAGTTCTTCAATAATGGAAATTATTTCGTTTTAATGATTAGTATGACCAGCACCCGTCGATGTAATATGTAAACGTAGTCTGTTGACTAATTCATTTGGATCATCCCAATATATATAGTTTGATTTTCTATTGTCTACTGATTTTAATAATCCACTACCTTTTGTTAGAATATTGAAGTTTTCATTAAATAATTTTTTTTTATAACACGTTGATATTTAAATGCTTTTGTACCTTTAATTTGTTTATTTGATTGATACTTACGTCTGTGTACATTTGTATTAGTTATAATATTCTTATATTTTTTTAAATCGATTTTAGTATAATGTAAAGGTTTAGAGTGAAATAATAATTCAAATAATCCTGTTGTAATTCTTATTCTTTCATCTCCTATATATAAAGCGTTGTTATTTTTGCTAAATTTTAATTTATTTGTTCCATATCGCCAGTTTCCAGTTTGATCTATATTAAATCCATAAACTTTATCTAACATTCCATTTTTCATTAATACTTTTATGTTATCAATAAGTGAAGATTTATTTGAGTTATTACTATTGATTTTAATTCTTTTTTTATCCTTATTTAGTTGTGATTGACTCTTTCGTTTTGTAAATTAATGGGTGTTTTTATTTTTTTAATATTATTTTCATCGAATCCGCTTAATGAGATAGAAATTATCTGCTTCTGATCAGCTTTTGATCTGCTTTTTATATGTTTTTATCTGCTTTTGATCAGTTTTATCTGCTTTTGATCAGCTTTATCTGCTTCTGATCTGCTTTTTATATGCTTTTAATCAGTTTTATCTGCTTCTGATCAGCTTTATCGGCTTCTGATCAGCTTTATAACTGTTTTCGATCTGCTTCTGATCAGCTTTATATCTAACATAACCTTACAATTGAATAAAATTATCAAAACCCTTTATATAACGTCCTTTATTGACTATATCATGCTTACTTATGGTTAAAACCCCTATTTATCCGTCCAGCATTCACTGCAAATCGTTGTAAATTTATTAAATGACATATCACCGATAACGTGATCATTATAAATGTGTCGTAAAGTCATTTCATCTTGTTTAAATATAATAATCATATTTGCATTATCACGTATTAAATGTTTTAGAATTTTTGTATATGTTTGACACAGGTAAAAACAATCTATTTGTTTATGTCTACCTATACAAAAATAATCTCGTATATTATCTTGTTTACCACAAATTACATCATCGAATATTATGGTTTTGCTTTTTCTGGACTTAAAACTTTTTCATTTTCTGAGAATGTAAATAATTTGATATCTTTGATTGGTTCAATAAATCTCTTAAGATAACAATATTTTGGTTGATATAACGATTTTGAATATATGTATATATTTTTAAAGCAAAGTCTAGGAATCTCTATGAGACTAATCATAACATTAGTCTTGCCACAATTTGATGGTCCCACAATTAATGCTCGTATTGAATTAGGTAATAGAGTACTATGTCGATTTCTATCTATTTTTTCCTCTTCTATTTCCCTTTTTCTATGTTCATAGTTCGACAAGTGTCCGGTCCAGACGTTATAGTTTCATTAGCCCAAACACTATTTTTTTAGAGTTTTAATCTCAATACGTATATCTATTGGCCCTGTTTTAACCGTCTCATTTTGATGAGTCACATCCACAACTATTAATTTATTTTATAAAGTCCCCATGCATACATATGTATTGATATAATTTTCTGTTATATATCTCTTATCATGTAAATAACTTAATGTTAGTTTACTTATATTTTGTGTATAAATTTGATCTATCTCAAATTTAAATATATACATTGAATTATAATACAATTTTTTCTGATAAACATTTTCTAAAGTCGTTTATACTTAATTTATTAATTACACACCGTTTAACTCCTTTAATTTTTTTAATTTCTTTATCAATTTGATCGATTTTAACAGAATGGGTTAGCAATCAGAGCTCGAGCTCCTAAACGTTTATCTCTATTCTCCCATTGACATACTATTTTAATGTCTTTCCTATTGTCAACATTTTCCATAGTTTTCCGTATACAGCATTATTCAACAATTTAAAATAATTTTGTTTAAATGAATCTTTTCTAAGTCACACATCTTTTCATTGAGGCTTTTTTGTTAATTCTATAGGTAGTTTAGAGCGCACGTAATATTGAATGAAATTTTTTATTATCAAAGTAACAGGTACCTCTGAGACCCTTTTTGAATCGAAAAATAATTTTTTGATCCGATATTTTTTTAAAAAATCTAAAAACTCCCAGAAAAACTCGATGTCCTGTTGTTTAAGATTTTTAATTGAAGATATCTTTTCATGGTGATGCAGTTCTGGATTATACGTGGATTTTTGTGTATAATAGTTTGTTCAATATTTATTGGCTTGTTTGTTTAATAAAAAAACTTCATTACTAGCATTAGGCAATGTTTACGGTTTTTAATTTAAGAATTATTTCAAGTAATGTGAACCTTTTAATATTCATTGGCTTAAATTATAAATATTTAATATATGTAGTTATTACATTTTACATTGTACATTTTCCGCGAAAAAGACAGCGGTAATTTTTCTCTGCTTTTCCCAAGTATCTTACTCTAGAAGAGTAAAACTACAACAGGTTTATAAGAGGTTTATAAAACAAATAGTTTGTTAAGAAACATAAATAATCTCTTTTAAAAAATATTAAAAAATAAAACAAAATTTTGTTTAATGTTCATACTTCCTTGAGAGCTTTTTATTTGCAGATATTGACACTTCTGTTATTACCGGTAACTCATCTGTACATTTCGTTTGAATCGTATAATTTAAGAAAAGCAACACAAATATATAATACCCTTCCATGTTGGCCAATTACATTTAAGCCTAACTTTTTAGAAAGAGTTTTGGATATTTAAAAACAACGTTATAAATTTTGTATTTAATCTTATCTCCAATTTAAAATAAAATTTCTTTTTAATTACTTTTTACTATTAAAAATATTTTATAACAGCTTTCGCTAGCGATGTGATATTGTTTCAATAACACGTTAATATGAAATGATGTTTTGTGGAATATAAACGTTTCTTAAATATGTTGAATTGAATTTGACGAGTGAAACAATTTATTGTACATAGCATAGACACTGTTAGGTCACCGCATAAAAATCATATTTTATTATTCATTATTTTTAATTTAAGTTGAATTTGTATTGTATTTAAATTTATTCATTTTTTTTTTCATCTAATCTTGCATTAAATTGTATTCATTTTTTGCCCTTAATAGCCCATTGTTTCTTGTTTTGGTTGTAAACCGTTAGTTTTGAATATTTGTTTCTCGCTTACATTCTTTTAATATTGATAATGTTGTTGTTTTTGCTACATGAAGTTATGTATTTTCAGTAGGTAACATTTTTTATACATAGATTGTATATTACAATTTGTAATAGGTACTATTGTAATAGGTACATTGGCAAAGAGAAACAAATAATAATAACAACAACAGTGAGGTCCCGTTTTAGATTGTAAAGATAGGTTTAAGTTAAATATTTTTAAATAAAGAAATCATTGTTTAAGTTAAAGTCAATCGAAACACATCGTCTTCCTTTTCTTGTTTTGAGTCATGGTCGCAAATTCGTTGTCGCATAAAAATAAATTATCTGCCCTAGAAGAACTTTTACAGTGGCATATAGACAACAGTTTAAGATAACCTAACTGCTCTATATCGCCGCCGGTGAGGAAAACACTCCCCATCGAACAGACACAATATTCAATAGAATTGTGTTTAAATGCTGAGTACGTCTTAAACGATTTCTACTGTTTATAACGAATTCTAGATAATTTTATATCTATGTATGTACATATGTATATGTTTTTGTGGTGATTTTCATACAATACAAATTATACATAACGAATCAATCGTCTATAGTTTTGTTTTTACCATATTTTTATTAGTGAATTTTTGTAATAAATTATATAAAAACAATGTTTTTGAAAAATAGATAAAAGTCGGAAATCAAATGCAGATATTTTATGTTGAAAATAATGATTGAAAATGTTAGATTTAGCTTTCGGCCAATAATGAATGAAGATGATCTATCTCTTGTAAGCGGATATTGCAATTTTTGTATACCACTAAAATATTTACTTGGATTTACAGAAGATTTCAATAAAATAATAATTAATTCCAAACATGAATTAATACTTTTACGTGCCAAAGATGATAAATAAGTTTTAAAGTCCAGCGTTACAAACGAAAAGCCTCAGTTATATATTCTAAATATAACATGGAAAGTTTTACATGTTCAACACTCACAAACTACAAAAAACCATTGTAAAAACTCTAATATATATTTTGTTTCAATAAAATATTAATTTTTTTCTTTACTATTTCTCCTTAATTCTTTAGTAGTGGTAAGTTATTAATTTTATTACATAATATGTATTGTGAATTAAATAAGAATAGGTTTTTTTTACTAATTTATTATTTTGTATTAGTTTTGTACCACACTCATAATCAAGATCTATATATTTGTAGGACAGGTTGACAACATCTGATAAATCTTCTAGTTCAATTTCCTAAAAAGGAAATATATTAAATATTATAAGAACACAAGCAAAACTAGTTTAGGCTTACCACAATTTTGTAGGAAGTTGTATTGTAAGTTTTGATTGCTGGATTTATGTTAAGATGACGTTGATGGTGTAACACTTGCAACATATTCAGAACAACATCTGAGGTTAATATTCCACAAGATCTCAAAGTAATGCTTGTTAGTTTTCGACAGTGTTGTAAAAGTTGTAAAACATACTGATTGCTGATAAAATAGCAGTTACTAATATTAAGCTCTTCTAAATCGCTAAGCTGGAAAAATTTCTCCAAAACTTCATCATCATCAGGGATTACAGATGCAATGTAAAACTTTTAACTTTTCTAATTTAGCTACTAACTAAGCATTGCCAGCATCAAAGGCACAATCTATCAACTTTAATTCTTCTAATTGATGGTGTTGATAGACTGCTAAATTGTGTAATATACGTTTGCTATAGGAGCGCTTAAACTATTGTTGCGGTATATTTCTAATTGCTTCAGATTTGGTAATTTTGTTCAACAGTTTAAGTTTTCATTAGTTGTATATATTTTCAGAGTCTTCAGTTGTTGTAGATTATCATAGATTTGTTGAAAATGATGTAGACAATTTCTTATGCCGAGGTATAGTAAATTCGTAAGATTTTGAAAGATTTGGTGGAAGTATTGAGCTTCTATATAGACACACTTGTTAAGTGTCAGTTTTTCCAAGTACTTGAGATCGCTAATGTATTTACCTGGTTTGTAAAATGAATATTATATTAGAATTAAAGATGATTAAGGTTTAATATTTAGTTTACTACTTCATAGAAAAAAAAGCTCGTCCCCTAATTCAAGTGTTAGAAATTTACACTTTGTTTTTTGTTATAAAACATATTTAAACTAATCATTTCTTTAAAATTATACAACTATTTAAACTCACCCGTTACATCAAAATTGTCGACTAAGGTTAACGACTTCAAAGTGTTTAGTGATCTCAACAATTTCATGCACTCATCACTTACACTCCAACCATAGCATTTAAGACTTTTCACATTTAGGTATACAAAATTCAAATAAAAATTTTAAATATGTACTTTCCTTCAAATAACTCCTCTCTTCTAAAGGAAACTCTACTATAAGATTTTTTATGTGGGGTCCTATCAACAGCAGTAGTACTCTTAGTTGATACATTCTTAAAGTATTAACGAAAATTTATATCTAACCTAGATTTGAAATCAATTTTCAGACGTTGTAAGAAAATGTTATGAAGTAATCGATATGCGAGAAACAAATTAATGAAATCGCTTAAAGATAACATTTTTAAAACACAATCTAAACAATCGCTATTTTTTATTTAATAATTTTTGACTTCACACTTGTTGATCAAAATACAGAATAACAATTTGTAAGCCCCCGAATGACGCCGACGCTTTGTGATGATATGAAGATTTGTCGAACACATCACTGAAGTTAGCGTTTAGCGACAAACACAATTAATTGCTAGTGCTTGACTTAGGAAATACATATATGTACATATGTTGCCAGCCAGACGCTAACGCTTCGGCTGTGCATAGACTAGAAATATCCCAGCATACCATTCTAGGAGCGCTCCGAAAAAGGAGTCAGAAAATAGTCCAACAAGAGAGTATTTTCGGAGCTCTCCGAAAAAGGAGTCAGAAAAGAGTCCAACAAAAGAGCATTTTCGGAGCGAAATTGTTACTGTCCTGAGTCGGCACGCAGTATGACTCAGAAATTTCACTTAATTATGTGTGTACCAAAGCGTTTTTGTCCTGTTATTTGAGCTTTGAACAAAAAAAAACATAGCTGTAGCACACAAGAATGATAAAAACAAGATTACACAGCGCCCAAAAAAAACCTCATAAAAGACTCTTTTCTGACATTATCTAAGAGCTCTTTCTGACGGACCATTTTCGAACGTAATGCCCCTCTTTTCTGAAGGTTTTCGGAGCAATTATGATTGTTTTTTGGGCTCATAAAGAGTGTTAACGCTCCGAAAAAGGTGTCAGAAAAGACTCTTTTCGGACTCATATGGTTTTCTGGGATATTAGTATACACATTTTTCTTTTCAACGTAAACAATAGAATAGACAAAAAAATTTTGCTCGCTTGCTTATATACGTTACGAATTCATATAATATATTGGTACACCAAGTAGGTATACACACACACGCACACACACACACATCAATCAGCTTATCATAATTTAAAAAAAAAACAAGAAAACAAAAAACATACACACACACACATCATTCAACAAAACATTTTGCACCAACAATGGAAAACGAAACACTAACTTTAACGCTTTCTTATTTAAAAAAACATTTACCTCAACGATGAAAAACATAACACCCCCCTCCTCACACCTACCATCCTCAAACACCCTACTCACACCTCTCCTACTCAAACACCCTACTCAAACACCCTACTCACACCCCCTACTCATCATTTAACAATCACATACTCCCATCCAACAAACACTCATTACACTAACAACAACTATATCCAGGCATAGAAGTACCAACACAATACCACATTCACAAAACACAAACACATTTTACGCTATTTCATTTTACAATCACATACTCCCATCCAATAAACACTCATTACACTAACAACAACTATATCCAGGCATGGAAACACCAACACAATACCACATTCACAAAACACATTTTACACTAACTATTTCATTTAACAATCACATACTCCCAGCCAGGCATGCACCAAAATTTGTATGGAAAAAGTGATACCGAACCGGCATAAACATACTACTTATAATATTTAGCAAAACTAATTTTATTTTAGTCGTTGATATCCCTGTGAAATTTTAGGGCAATCGGTCCACATTTACTTATAGGGCGCTTGTAAGTTAAATTTCGAAAAATAGCTTTAGTGATCATATTTCACTAACAAATGTAAATTTGACAACTTTAAATGTTATTATTATATGAACAATTTAAATATATTTTAAACGCGAATCCATAACAGATATGTAGGAGATCCATATCCGAAAATAGGTTTTACCATAAATTCTAAGAAAATCATTTTATTCCAAATAAAATAAAAGTTCTTTTATAAATTTTCAATAATTATTGTGCTTTTTTGCTCTACTTTTTATGTTAATTTGCATAGAATACATTTTTCATTTAACTGGCTTAGTGAAAATTTCATCTAAGTATGTCTCCTGTTCATCTTCAAGGAGATGCTTGGCGTCTTTGCCCAATTCCATGGGGGTGGAATTCCATTTTTGTCGAATGCTGGAGATATATGGATCAGAAGTGCACAGTAAAATATTAAAGAGGGGTTAATTGGTACTATATCTAGATATCTTTCTTGTGTTGTGCTCGCGAAAATATCTATAATCTTTGTTCCTTTTTTTCTTGCGCTTCTTCAGAAAGATCTCCAATCGGCAGCATATTGTTTTGAATAATGTTTTCCCCATGATATAGTATTTTATGGACTTTCGATGGCATATTCCTCCAATCATATTTTTCGTTGTCTAGTTTCGCTGTCTCATCAGCATACTGACCAAATTTTCTTGCATTTATATTTTTATTGCATGATATTACTTGCAGTATGATTTTGAAGCGTTTTATTAATTCAAAATCTACTCCTGTAATAGATGCAGCAGTTTCAGGATCAGAAAAAATTTTCTTGCTGTGTTGCCATAATTTGTGTTTCCTTCTCCTTGCTTTGGCTGATCGATCGGTAAACCCAATTTTGGCTTTATTTTCGTCACTATTTCGTACTGTTCCTTTAAAATCTAAATCATAACTTAGCTTTAATATGTGTTCCATAAATCGAATTTTAGCATGGAATGGGGACAAGCCAAACTCATAGGCTTCTTGGAAAGTAGTGGCTTCTGTTCGAAGTTGATTTAATTGGCTTGCAGTTTTTTTTTTTTGCAAATAACACAGCTCGAAGATGATTTTGTTTCAGTAATGGCTTGTGCAACTTTTCCATAAATCATTGTAAGTAACATTTGATAATTTATTTGAATCTCTTGATCGTTAAGTAACAAAGTTATCGGTTGAAGATTATCTATTTGTTGTTTAAGTTTAGATACTTCTTCTAATATTACATCCTACGTTTCCTTCTTAAAAGCAAATTTAATTGCTCTGCAATATTTTGTTGAGGAAGGTATTTCGTTTTTCCATATGTCAATATCAGTTTCTTTGCTAGTATATGGCTCAAAATTAATGCTATTTGTTTTTAGTCTTAACGGAACAAAATATATCATAAATAAGTCAGAATCTGATATTATTTCTGCATTATACTGCTTATATCGTTTTTGTCCAGAAGATCCATCGCATCCCCATTTAAAAATTAATGTTAGGCTACAGTCACCAAGCTTTTTAATATTATCTGCGTCCAATGTATTCAACAATCTTTCCGCAGTATGATTTAATATATCTTGCAATACCACTTCTGCTGAACTTTCCGTAATGTTTATAGAATTTTGTGGTGGTAAGCAATCTTTTTTAATTAAAACCAAATCTATATATTCTGGATAAATGGAGCAATGTTTTCCAACTGCCAGCTTTCGCAATTCCATATACTGATATTTTGTTAGCTTTCTTCAGATGTAAATTTTTTATCATCGGTTGGTGTTGAAATGTTCTTTAAAATCCATTTAACACGCTTGGGGCTCGCTTTCATTACATATTCTATTATATCAATTTTTTTAGTTTTATTATACCCTACACCACCATAGTGCGGAGGGTATATTGGATTTGTGCTGATGTTTGTAACGCCCAGAAATATTGGTCCAACACCCACCTTAAAGTATACCGATCGGCTCAGAAACACTTTCACTTTTCGATTTAACGACGCTCGTAGCTCCCATATAAGCCCCACTTCCGAAAATCACTTTAAAGAACATAACTCTCTCAAAAATGTTGGTATCCAAATAATATTTAACACAAATATATTTTATATGTATACAAATAATACGGTGCAATTTTATTATGATCGGTCCATAATTAGTCGTAGCTCCCATATAAGGCCCACTTCCGAAAATCATTTTAAAGAGCATAACTCTCTCAAAAATGTTGGTACCCAAATAGTATTTTACACAAATATGTTTTATATGTATGCAAATAATACGGTGCAATTTTATTATGATCGGTCCATAATTAGTCGTAGCTCCCATATAAGGCCCACTTCCGAAAATCACTTTAAAGAGCATAACTCTCTCAAAAATGTTGATATCCAATAATATTGAACGAAAATATATTTCATATATCTAAAAATAATATGGTCTAATTTTATTATGATCGGTCCATAATTAGTCGAAATTCCATATAAGACCCTCACCGTAATTTACTTTAAGGGCCATAAATCTTTTGAAAATATTTATATCGAGATAAAGTTTTACACATATAATACTTATATTCACAATCATCATGACACTAAATTTTTGGCTTGACCGACTATACTTTCTTACTTGTTTTTTGTTGGTTTTATTTATATTTTTCAGCGCATATCACCTTACTGCACACAGAACAAAACAAAATTCCCCCCTCTGCCCGTAGATCTGGGTATTCTTTATAAATTGCTATTAATTTAGATGCTGTGGACAGCTTCGCCTTAGGCATTTTCTAGAATTAAAAAATGTCAAAAAACAGTCAAATATGCTCTAAAAACGCAAAAATATGACATAAATATGCTCTTAAAACAAATATATGCAATACTATGCATTTAAGGGTGAAATATGCAAAAATATTCACTAACAAATCGATGCCAATATTCTTAAATATTTCTGAAACGTGTAAATATCTTATCCATGTACCCATTAGACTCACCAGAAAAAACATGCATTTGCATATTTTGGTTTCCCTGGTAATAACCCATTCCTTATTTTTTTAGCCCTTTTTTTCAAAAATGTTTACAAGTTTTGAGTCTCAAAAGTTGGCATCACTGCTCTGATGTTAACATTCACAGCCAGTGTTAAACTCACGACCTGCACCTGACTGAACGGCTCGTTCGACCTACTATACCCTATCGACCTTCGGCTAATCTGTAATGAAATAAACCCGCTTTGACGGATGTAATCCACGTAAAACGAATAATAGTTTCTTTTTTTCTTATTCATTTTAAAAGATACACATTTGTGTGGGCTAAAATTCCCAGAATTTTGATTATTTACAGAGCATAAACTTGGCTATCAAACAATATATAAAATACTAATAAAAATTTGCGTTAAAACTGAATAAGAAACATTAGATAATGGTATTCTAGTCCTAACAACAATGTAGCTTTTGTAATTCTCATAATATTTAAGATTCTGCACAGCACTCTTAACTTGTTTTTATTTCTTTTCAAATTCAATGAATGCAGGTTGAATTAGTGTTTCGCTTAGTTTAATAGTGCAACAATGAAATGTTTGTGTCTCACTAGAATTACGTGTACATATTCCCAAATAAAATATATTCTCAAATAAAATATGTATATATAATTTTTATAACTGAAGATATTAAGTAATTTAAAACTATTGTAAGTTCTAAATTAAAACTTTTTTCTTTAATTTTAGACTTCACCTTATGGCATCATATAACACGATTGTAGTGAATTAAATTCTCCCCACCCAAAAGGTGTGATACAAAATGTAAAATGCCACCTGCAGATCAGATACAGTTAATGAACTCAACCGCAGCCACAAACACATCAGCATACATTGTTCGCAAACTGACCGGGAACGGCACTACCACCACCAATGCTACCTCCATCATGCACTTCGGCATTGGAACAGCGACGAGGTCAACATCATTAGCGAATTCAAGCGACATTCCTGGCATAGTCAGTGTTCGAAATGTAACACTTGATCCATTATCTTTACTGGAAAGTGGTTGTGATATACCAAGCGAGGAATGGCATGACAGTTATTTTGGAGTAAAATTGGCTGTACCCGAATGGGAAGCTGTACTAACAGCAATTGTATTGTCTATTATAATTGTTCTGACTATTATTGGCAACATACTGGTCATATTAAGTGTTTTTACATACAAGCCACTGCGTATTGTTCAGAATTTCTTCATTGTGTCCTTGGCAGTGGCAGACTTGACTGTTGCTCTTCTTGTACTGCCATTCAATGTAGCCTACTCGATATTAGGACGCTGGGAATTTGGTATTTACATGTGCAAAATGTGGCTTACGTGCGACGTCATGTGTTGTACATCTTCCATTTTGAATTTATGCGCCATTGCATTGGATCGCTATTGGGCCATAACAGATCCAATTAATTATGCTCAAAAACGGACTGTCGGTAGAGTGCTGTTATTAATTGCCGGTGTATGGGTTTTATCATTGCTAATAAGTTCACCGCCCCTTGTGGGTTGGAACGATTGGCCCGAAGAGTTCACCAGTGCAACGCCGTGTGAACTTAACTCTGACCCGGGGTATGTGATATATTCCGCATTGGGTTCGTTTTTCATTCCCCTAATTATAATGGCAACAGTATATATTGAAATTTTCATTGCAACCAGACGTCGGCTCCGCGAACGTGCCCTAGCGGCAAAAATTAATACTATTGCGACACGCTCAGCTAGTGCAGACGTGGCCACCACCACATTGAATTCAGATGGTGAAGGCTTTAGAACTGGAGCCGTTTTAACACTATGCTATAGTGTACTCTGCTGCTGCCGCAACTCCTCTCACTTTTCCTCCACACCCATGATACAGAACGACCAGGAGTCGATCAGTAGTGAAACTCATGCCAACAACGAAACTACAGGCACTCAAATGCCCGATCATAGAGTTGTAGTCGTAACACAACGAAAAAAGACACGCCGAGCTAAAATCAAAGATTCCATCAAACATGGAAAATCCAAAGTTCAAAAAAATCAACAGAGTAAAAACATCGAGTTGGATCCATCAAACGCGAAAGATGATTGCGGTCCTGGTGCTGAAAGCCGACTCTTATCACCACAAATTAAAAATGTCGATATAGAAAATCCAGAGATTTCAACCGAAAGTGGCAGCGACCCTAAAGGCTGCATGCAAGTATGTGGTGGTGGTGGTGGAAATGGTAATGAAATATCACCTGGTGACAACGATGACGAAAACATGTCATTAAAAATAACTCCACCTCAGTCATCAATTGGCGCTGCTTCATTGCAAGCTGCTCCGCTTCAGAAAAAACCTGGTGGTGTCTATCAATTCATAGAAGAAAAACAAAAGATTTCTCTCTCAAAAGAGCGACGAGCTGCCCGAACATTAGGCATCATAATGGGCGTATTTGTTATATGTTGGCTACCGTTTTTCCTAATGTACGTCGTCCTACCATTTTGCTCAACATGCTGCCCAACAACCAAATTTAAAAACTTTATAACTTGGCTGGGCTATATTAACTCTGTGTTAAATCCAATTATCTATACAATATTTAATCTTGATTATAGACGAGCGTTTAAAAGACTTCTTGGTTTAAACTAAGATTACCACTTCTACCAAAATTATAGTGAATTATTTATAAAACTAAATATGTATGTAGTTTAAATTAATCAAAAACATTTGTTTTACTTACTTTGTTATTCTTTTAAAATAAAGAAACCTAAATAAATATAAGTCATTCGAATGCATGTATGTATTTATGTACAATATATATTCTACAATACTCAAAATTAAAATACATTTTAATTACATGTTTAAACTACTTATAGTAACTGTGAATATTTTATTAATTATTAGTTTAAATTGACTTAGTTATACTTTGAATATTTGCTTAATAAATTGTTATGAGCTTAAAATATACTTACTTATAATTTAGAAAAAGTTATGTTTTTGTTTTATTTTTGAATATATCCTATACTATTCTATACATAAGGAGGATATTCTATACATAAATACATATTTATCTGTGGTTTCATGAGAATATTTTAGCATTTTTAATTCCAATACAAAAATATAGTTGTATTATGTGTGTATACTATCCTTCTCACCATAAGTGAGTGGTAAGTATAATTATTTATATACAGTAGATTCAGCAGAACAGCAACTTATTCAATTAATTTTCTATTTATAAAAAGATAACAAAAATATTTTTCACTACTTAATTCTAAGCCTGGCTGCTTAGAATTAGAATTTGCGTCCCTCAAAACGGGATCATAAATCTATGAAAATAAATAATAAAGAAAATCGGTAACGCAAATGAACAAATAATTAAAACATTCCCAAGTTTTATTATTCCTAATAATTTTCCAATTCCCGCCAAATAATTATAAATTTACCTTTTATATTTTGTCGGATAGCCCTTATTTGTTATCACATGAAGGCATCTATGTATTTGGCATACTTTCGACCAAATGCCTTCAAAGTGAAATGCGTATAGCTTTCCAGGCAGCCTTTTCTCAACTTTGTTTCACAAGTTCTCAATTGGATTAAGATCAGGGGACTGTGCTGGCCATTTTAAAACAATTATGTTTTGTTCCTCTAAACAAAGCTTCACAAGTCGTGAAGTGTGTTTAGGATCATTTTCTTCTGCGAATGGTATTATTCTATTCTCTAATATATTTTTTTATAAATGTTGATAGATTTTTTAAGAAATTCTGGCTATCGGACCAATCCCGTACCATTCCAAACCATTACATTACCATTGCTGTGTTTAATAGTTGTTATGGTATAATTTGGATGTAGTGCGGATTAATCAGACACCATACTCGAATATACCATTTGCCATCAGATCTCCAGCGAAAAAAACTATCACTCCTAAGTACGTTTTTCCAAAAACTTATCGGTTTTTTTTTAAATTTCTTTTGCAAACTCTAGCCTTGATTTTATATTGTTTTTCGAAACTTAATAAGTTGGTGCTTAATATTGCATTAAACCAACTTTTATACCCTTAACCTTCATTAAAAGGGTATATATAAGTTTCTCATTCCACAATATAATTTTCCGACCCTATAAAGTATATATATTCTGAATCCTTATAGATATCTGTCTGTTGAAATCAGTTTTCTTCAATACTTCTGTCAGACATGCTTTCGAGAAGTTTGCTATTTAAAATCAGAAAAATCCCTCCACAAATAACGGAGATATGAGCAAATATCCGAGATAACCTCTGAAAATTTCATCAAAAAAACTAAGTATATTAATATTGATACGAATAATTTCATAAACATATGGCGCTGATCAAACAAAAGTGTTTTAGTGTGTTCCTAACCCGTAATATAAGTGTGTAAAAAGTGTTCATTTTTTTAATTGTGTTTGTGTACATTTAAATAAATAAAGACTCGTTATATTATCTTCAAAATACTTGACGCTTTTATTTTGCAATTAAAAATAATCCGGTTTATTTAAAGGAAATAAACCACCATTTTTAAAAGGTGAAAACGTAACAATATAATGTATATATGTATGTATATAATTTAATTATGCATCCACAACAAACGTGAAGGGTATATAAGATTCGGCATAGCCGAATATAGCACTCTTACTTGTTTATTATATAAAAGTAATATTAAAACAAAGTTGAAAATATTTTAATTATGTGTCCGCCTCGCAAAACGTATTACCAATTTTTTACAAAATAAATTGACGATATGTAGAGAGAAATAAGTGAGGAATTATGAGCGTAAGACATAAAACAGAAAAGTATTGTAGAAAAGTACCGTTAAAATTTCAAAGGAAACATTAAAAATTTTAAATTGGGATAGATTGGAAATATGTTTTAATTATTTGGCCATCACTGTATATGTGCATATGTTTGCCATTCGTTCAAAATTTCTACAATATACATACATTTACGATTATGTATATTGAATACTAGCTTTTTATACGGGATATTATTGATCTTTTATTGCCGGCCGCTGATCATTAAACATTTTGGTAGTTTGCTTTAGGAATAGCACACAAACGAAGCATATTTCGTATGTAAAGTGGCAGTTCATTCTGTAGGAGAAAAAACATTCATTCAACTCAATTTCTTTTATGAGACAGTTTTTCATTAATTATTTAAAAAAACAAATTTTTGGACAAAGCATAATTGACATTCAGATTTTTAATTTCTGGTAGGGTGCTGATTATAGCTGTTAAATTTGTTTTCTTAACTTTCAACGTGTATTTGAGCTTGCTTATCGTAGATTTTTTGAAAATTAGTCAACTTGCATTTCAAATTTGAATAGTCTTCATTGTTTTCATTTGAAAATTGTGTGCTAGTAAAGAGTTTTTTTCATCATAAAAGGAACGGACTACTGCATGGTGCAACTATACAAGGTGACTGCAGTAGCTCAGCTGACTGACTTTGTTTACAATTTACTTATGTCAAAAGTAATACTTTTTCAAGTATTTTTGACAGTAGTACATTATTTTACACAAACAAAATGTCTGTTGTTTCTGTTTTGTGTTGTATTTGTTGTCGATTTGCACTCACCTTGTATAGTTGCACCATGGACTACTGTTTATATAAATACGAGTAAATGTGGGTAACGTCAAAAATATTAAGGTCGTCAATGCTAGTAGACTATTAAACTTTTGATCCCTTAAATGAAAATATACTTAAATCTCATGTACTTAATAATCCTTGAAGGTTGACTACCGAAAAATAAATAATAAATATTTTTCTGATTGTAGAGAACGACAAAACACAAATTTTGTGACCTTAGAAAAAAATACAAAAAAGTATGAGAATTGTATTCATTAGTTTCAAAGAACAACCAAATTTCCCATATTATCAGTCGTTTGATGGAACTTCTTTTGGTTGAATTTGATCTCAATAAGATTATTTACAACAGATATATGGGTTTCATAATAGAAACGGACCAATTATGAACTAATAGCTTCTAAATCCAGGAATGTGATTTGGCTAAAGTAACGTTATTTACAAGAGTTGTATGGTTGGTTCTTATACTCGAAAGTGGATTTAATTTGAGAGCTATACGGACTGACAGCTACAAAATTCAGTAGTATAATTGCTGTATAAACGACATTATTATGATTTCTGAATTACAATTTCTGATCTGTATAATATGTTGATTCGATATCGATATTTATTAGACATTATTAAGGGTCAACTTGTTTTCGGAAGTGATTATTATATGGGAGCAATGCGAAGTCATGGGCCGATCTTCTTAAATTTCAGAACAGAGAATTTTATACATATCCCACGTTGAATAATAAAATAATACATTTAAGATACGTAGTAGTTCGGTAATGGACTTTATACGGAGTCTATGGTCAAACATGGACAAGGATCTGTATTGCAGCAGTTCCTGTGCAAGAGGATTTGGATGCGAACAATTGCAATATTAAGGTCTTTATGAATATTTACGTTACTAATATACCACGGGTAATTTGTCGCAATATGTATTTTATTTTTTCGTGTTTGTAATTTCTCTATATTAGAAGCAGAAGCTGTTTCCCATAGTTGGATACCATAGGTCCATATTGGCTTAATAATAGATTTATTAAGTAGAACTTTGTAGTTTAGGTTGAGAGCAGAATGGAAACAAAGCGCCACTGCAGCTGTAGTGTTTTAATTTTGAGTTACGTGGATTTGGAGTCAATATGTTGAGACCAGGTAAGGCGATGATCGAGGTGTATACCAAAATATTTTATATGATTTTGCTCGGGGATGTCAGTGTTATTAATCTTTAGTTTTTGACAATTTCTTCTTCTCAAGGTGAAAGTATCATCTACACTTCTTGCTGTGTTAATCTTTATTATCCATTTGTTAAGCCATTTTTCGAGTTCTTTGATATGAGCCTGCAGACAATTAGAATCAATAACTGTGTATTAGGTTATTTGTATATACAATTACTCCCTTATTCAAAAACGATTATAAAATTTAACAAAAGTTTATTAAGCAAATTTTTATATGCAAATCTGTCTTAATAAACGTTTGTTAAATTTAATAATCGTTTTTGAATAAGGGTTTAAGTATACATGCTACCTTGGGGAACTCCTGCTGCGATTGTCGTGAGTCTAAGTTGTGGTCTTTATACCTAATTACAAACGAAAGTTCTAATAGATAGTTTCGCAGCAGTTGTGGGGGTATTTTGGGGTAGCAAAGAGCATATTTTGTATAAAATCCTCAAAAGCTTTTCTAATAAGAGTTACTTTTAAATTGTTTTAGATTTTATTGTAGATTACGTTTTTGCTTTATGCCTACTTACAAAAAAAATTGACCCACCCTAATATACATATTTACTTCCTAACGACCCAGGTATCTTTTGAAACCGAAACTAGGAAACCCCAATTCGATACATCGAGATTTTGTATTTAAATAAGTTTATTTTTTTACACGTTGAAGAAGTATTAACAAAGGGCAGTTGTGAAAGAAAGACATACATACATACATAAATATAAAACGTAATTATCTTTCGTCTCGTGATACCTTCGTATGTGTGAATTCGTCAAATTTTGAACGGAAAATCGTCATACTAATTTTAAGAAATCGTCAAAAAATCGCAAAAATTAAAAAAAAAAATTTAAAATAAATATTTTATTTAACAAAAACAAAACATAACAAAAAAAAACATAGTTTTTATCATGGTGAAATTATATCAGGTGACAGCATAGCGCCAGCTGATTATTTTTTGCTCTATTCATGGTGAAATTGAAAATATCAAAAAGTTGTTTACAAATAGTCAAAGTTTATATAAAAACGTTACAAAATTATTTTGTTTTTGAAAAATTGAGTTTTTGTCGCCGTTTTATCTGCGTAAAATAGCTTAAAAGTGTTAAAAACTATATTATATTAAATAGTGTGTTTGTTTTTTGAGTTGGTTTGCCAAAAATATTAGTTTTCTTTTTGTAAGATAAATATTAAGATTCCTCTTTAAAGTGATTTTTTTTTTGCTGCAGAAAAATGCGTTGTTGTTATACAATACCTATATACATACATTAATTTTGAAAATAAAGAATTTTGCATGTTTTACTTTGCAAAATTACGTATTACTTGTATATTTAAATAAATATTATGCGTAACTTAAAGAAAAATTCTTTGAGAAAATAAAAGAAAGAAAAAAAATCACTATTGTTTTCTGTTTTTATCCATGTTTTCTTTATTTTATGCCAGATGTTTTTGACAGTAACGAAAGTATTACACAAAGAAGGAGTGGTCGAAAGAAATAAGAAGCATTGGCACATAAAATTTTTATTTTTACCTCGCCTTCAGTAAGATGTGTATACAACTGTTTGAAGTAAATCTGTAAAAACCCATGCAGAAAAAATTAATCAATTTAAAAAAGTGGGAGTTAGAGTAACCGTGGTCGTACCAACTCAGAAACCTTCCCGGTCTCATGCACAACAACTTTGCCGAAGATCATCACATGATCAGATGCATAGTTTAGGAGTCTATAAAGGACATACATACAAACATTAAGTTTTTGAGATGGGGCGTGAAAGTGGGCGTGTCACATAAAATTATTATTTTTACCTCGCATTCAATAAGATGTGTATACAAATTGTTTGAAGTAAATCTGTAAAACCCCATACAGAAGCAATTAATCAATTAAAAAAAGTGAGGGTTAAAGTAGGCGTGGTCATACCAACTGAGAAATCTTCCCGGATTCATGCACAATAACTTTGCCGAAGATAATCACATGACCAAATGCATAGTTTACGATTCTATAAAGGACATACATACAAACATTAATTTTTTGCGTGAAAGTGGGCGTGGCACATAAAATTTTTATTTTTACCTCGCCTTCAGTAAGATGTGGATACAATTTGTATGAAGTAAATCTGTAAAAACCCATGCAGAAGCAAATTATCAATTAAAAAAAGTGGATGTTAGAGTAGGCGTGGTCGTACCAACTCAGAAACCTTCCCGGTCTCATGCACAACAACTTTGCCGAAGATCATCACATGATCAGATGCATAGTTTAGGAGTCTATAAAGGACATACAACAAACATTCATTTTTATATATGTATATAGATTGATGGACCCGTACCTAGATATTTAATATTAATATTAATTTTGTATATGAGCTAAATATTCAATTTGTATGAGAACTACCACGCCCGCTGGTATGATCCCGCCCGATATTCCCATGACTATTCATAATATAATAAACGTGCACAAATTTCTAAGACTCTGGCTATTATAGAACTGTAGATATATGATATTAAATATTCACTTTGTATGGGAGCTGCCACGCCCACTGGTCCGATCCCTGCAATGGGATACTGCAATGTTTCAAAACTCACAATAGTCAAGATATATGATGTTATTAAATTTATGTGGGAGGGGACACGCCCACATGAAATATATATAGCCGAAAACATAATTTGGACTAAAACTTTTCAAATGAAACTGGTTTGTTCGAAATCGATTGGATAGTTTTAGAGTCTATAGAGGACAAACATTGTATATTATATATATAGATGTATGAGTCAGTGTCGGGATACTCAACGCCGCCACACCCCGATAAAACACATAACATAAGGTTATCGCGTTATTTTATTGAGTTACGGTGCAAAAACACAAAAACACTAAATATTGCGCCATCTGTCGGACAGAAACACTACTCACGGCCCATAGAGCATGCATATAAAATTTGGTCAAAATCGGTCCAGTAGTTTTTGAGTTTAGCGATCACGAACATACACGTAATTTTTATATACATATACCTATAGAGATAAAATAAATTCTTATTAATAAAGAGATCAACTGTATTTTTAAGTTAAAAGTATAGTCACATTTTTTAATTAATATAGAGACAATTCCATATGAAAGCGATCACCTTTTGGACGACCCCTCTCCGATTTTAAAATAAATAGTCTCAATCGATTGCCCAGCAAAAAATAATGTGCCTACATATTTTTTTTTTTTATAGTGACTGGTTTAGTGGTGGTGTACACCACTGTCATGTGACAAAATTGAAGCATTCTTCATAAGGGACCTCATTGAAAGTTGTTTAAAAAAAAAACTACTAAAGCGATCGCAACGAGTGATAGCTCGTTGGAAAGGTATTGAATCAGGCTAATTTTTTTTTTTGGATTCCTCATAATTTTTGCTTTAAGAATCAGCAATAAAAAAATGGGCCCGACTCCTTGTTTGGACAGGAGAAGAGCATTTAAGAGACCACCTTGTTAAAAATACATTTTAAAAATTATTTTACAGTTTAATAGTTTCTTTTAATAAGCAATTAGGTCATTTTAATTTTATATAAAAATATTTGATTTATTTTTATATATTTATTTCCAATATTTCGCTATCACAATGGATAGCTTCCTCAGGGATAATACAATTTTTGAATTATAATAAATTAATAATTGAAGTATAAAAATGAAAATTTTTTTAAATTTTAATTTTTTCATTTTTATACTTCAATTATTAATTATTAAGATTTCTGAACAGTTTCAAACATCTTTTTACATCGCGAGAAGAAGCAAAGAATAAGTTCGACAGAAGGGCATATTGGCGACTCCCACCAAGAAATTTGGCTCAAGGACCCTCAGCGAAGCAACGGTGAAATTGATTCAAGATTTTTACTGCAATGATGACAACAGCCGCGCCTGCCCAGGTACACGTGGCTATGTTATCACACGTGAAGATGGAGAAAAAGTACACAAGCAGCGCAGATTATTGTTATGTAATCTATCCGAAGCATACCATCAGTTCAATGAGAAATACCCAGCAGAGAAAGTGGGATTTTCTAAGTTTGCCATCCTACGACCAAAAGAATGCGTGCTGGCATTAGACAGGCACGGAACGCATTCAGTCTGCGTTTGCATGTTTCATCAAAACATCAAATTAATTTTCTTTCCATGCAAGAAATTGAAAGTATTTCACGGTGAAATTGAAACATATACGGACCTCCTGTCGAAGTCGTTGTGCGCATACCCCACGGAAAATTGTCATCTGTCTAAATGCGACAATTGTCCGAAGATTGACGAGCTAGAGCAATATTTGGCGGAAAAGTTTGAACAGCTGTTAATTCAGGAGGTGCATTTCAACAGTGGATAATTATCAGCGGCAGATGTTCCCTTGAGACCGTGGTAAAGCACATTCCGGAATTCATCAAGGAATTCGGATTCAAGTTGAATGAACTGAAGACGCACCATTTCATATCCGAGATGCAATCGAAATTTCTAAAGGAAAGTAAGGAGAAATTAGCCCAAAATGAATTCATTGTGATAAGCGATTTTGCCGAGAATTACACTTTTCTCGTTCAGGATGAAATTCAGGCTTATCACTGGGCAAACGACCAGTGCACGGTGCATCCTTTTTGCATTTACTTCAAAAACGAACATAACGAACTACAGACCGTAAGCCTTGTTATTGTCGCGGAGAGTTTAGCTCATAATTATGTGTCCGTTTATTTATTTCAAATGAAACTGTTTGAATTCTTAAGATCAAAATTCGATGCAATCGACAAAGTAACGTTTTTCTCAGACGGCGCGGCTTCTCAGTACAAGAATAAAAAAAATTTTTACAATCTTTGCATAATTGAAGAAGAACAAAACTGCAAGGTCGAGTGGCACTTTTTCGCGACGTCCCACGGTAAGGGCCCATGCGATGCGTTAGGGGGAACCCTAAAACGCATGGCGACTAAGGCAAGTTTGCAAAGGCCATATACTGACCAGATCTTAAATGTACAATATTTGTTTTCGTGGATTCAAAGCAAGGAAATTGCCATTAACACAGTTTTATGCACTCAAAAAGAACACGATGCCATGGAGCGACGAATTCAAAACAGATATAATAATGTCAAAACTATAACTGGAACGCAAAAGTTTCATTGCTTCATACCAAATATTTCTGATATGTCAATTAATGTAAAGCGGTACTCTTCGTCTGCCGACGTGCTAAATTTAAAGTTACTTTAATTTTATAATGATGCCAAGACAATTGAAATTTTTAATAAATATTGTAATTAAGTATAAGCAGCAAAATAAGAAAGATTTTTTCTTCATAAATGTATTTTTAACTGTAAAATAATTTTTAAAATGTATTTTTAACTTACATTTTTTTATTGCTGATTCTTAAAGCAAAAATTATGAGGAATCCAAAAAAAAAATTAGCCGGAAAATTTAGGAGCTTCTGTGGAAAATCGGAAAATTTAATTTTCATGGGAAAATTTAAAGGTAAATTTCTAAGAAAAATTAGGAAAATTTTATTTTTCAATTAAAGCCTGATACAATACCTTTCCAACGAGCTATCACTCGTTGCGATCGCTTTAGTAGTTTTTTTTTTAAACAACTTTCAATGAGGTCCCTTATGAAGAATTCTTCAATTTTGTCACATGACAGTGGTGTACACCACCAGTCACTGTAAAAAGAAAAAAAATATGTAGGCACATTATTTTTTGCTGGGCAATCGATTGAGACTATTTATTTTAAAATCGGAGAGGGGGGTCGTCCAAAAATTTGCCAATTTTGATCGTTTTCATATGGAATTGCTCTATATATTTACAAAATTTGTCCAAAAATTGTATGTATTTATAAAAAATTCAAGAAAGATATTGTAATCTTTATATTATATATTCGTAAGAACTTTGAAAAATTTACACATATACATACATATATTTCAATTAAATAATTTTATTAAATCAGGTACATCTTTTAGGTCAAAATAATTACATTTATTTATTTTTAATGCTTCCAGAGAATCTTTTTCCAACCGATTTCTAACTTTGGTTTTGTTTAAATTTACTTGACTAAATACTCTTTCTTTATTTTCTAAAGAATGCTGTAAGACTATAATTTTTTTGATAAAATTAGTTAAGGTAGGAAATAAAACAAAATTCTAGAAGTCGTATGTCTGTATCAGGGAAAAAACATTTCAAGTTTGTAAATTTTAGTTCAATTTCCTGTCTATCACGTTTGTCAACAAAGAGTGAAAATTCTTTTATGATGAAAAGAGCTATTATTGTCTTCAATTACATATATTATATGGATTTATTATCCTTAATGCTTTGAACTTATCTTCGAAGTCAAATCTCATTAATATTTGATTACACAGTTCCACATAAAACTCTCTACAAGTTTAATAATTTCACATTTTTGAATTTGATTATCAGCAAATAAAGGGTCCACCAAATAACTGTTTTTTTTTGAAAATGCTATAAAAAAAACTAACGAATATTTTATAAATTTCTTTTTTTATTTAAAAGTACAATCCTTCCGGTTAATAATGGAAAATAATTTCATTCAATGGCTGCCTCGGCTGGCCATGCAGTAGCCTACACGATCGATCCAATTTTGAAGCACATTATCGATTGTCTGTTTTTCACCAATCACGAATATTGTCCTTTAAAGCGTTAATTGTTTCTGGCTTGTCGGCGTAACACTTATCTTTGACGGCACCCAACAAATAATAGTCAAACGGTGTCAAATCGCAGCTGCGAGGTGGCCAAACGAACTGATAATGCGATCTTCAAAAACAGGGCGCAAAACATCGAGTGTAGTTTCGACTGTGTGGTACGTAGCGCCGTCCTGTTGAAACCAAATGTTGCCAATATCCTCATCTGCAATTTTTGTGAACAAATATTCGTTCAACATGGCCCGATAACGATCGCCATTGACTGTAACGGCCACTCCTTGCTCATTTGCAAGAAAAATAGCCCAATTATGCCTCTGGACCAAAATCCGCTCCAAACAGTAACTCGTTTCGGGTGCATCGGATTTTCAGTGTTTTCTGTGCCCCAAATGCGACAATTTTGCTTGTTTACATACCCGCCAAGATCCAAATGAGCTTAATCTCAAAAGATGACTTTTTTGGCAAAATCGGCATCTTCTGTAAGTTGATCGCGGGCCCACTTAGCGAAGCGAAAACGCATTGGATGGTTTGCTTCAACTCCTATAACAATTGGACTTTGTATGGCGTCATACCAACGACGGTTTGGTTTATCAATGAGGATGCAAGTTTCTTTCACTTTTTTCATAAGATAACGAACATACGGAGCTGACTGTGCTTCTCTTCTTCCAAAATCCGTACACAATTTTCGCACACATTCTGCAACATTACCATGATTTTCAAATTAATGTCGCAATATTTCTCAGCGTTGTTCAAGCGTATACACAACCATATTCGTTCAGCGGAAGGATAAAACTAATTATCTGTCAAATCAGACATGAGCTGTGTTACCATTCGCGAAATAAGCACTATTTAAAAAAACGTTAGATGGCGGACCCGTTACATCTCTGAAATATATTCCTAAGTAAATTTCATCAATATGTAAACAGTTATTCTCATTTTTATAATCTACTAAATAAAAATTTTCGCACTTAAGCAAATTTATTTTTAAAAAATTAATCATAACCGTTTTAAGGAGTTTTTGCATCTGACCATTATTAATGTTATTTATAATGGCCAACATATATTTTAGATAATAAATAAATTTTATTGGTGGAATTTAGGTTATTTAAAATCAGTCTGGCTGTATCAATGTTATCTATATTTGCAGCAAATGGAAAATAAATTTTTAAAGGTTAGAATAACTCTAGCAGCCTAAAGCTAAGTATAGACGATATGTTGAATCAGCATATTTATGCTGAAAAAATTGTTACAAGTGCTTACATATCGTGTAAACGCAAATTCAGCATACGTATGTTTAACAGCATTTGCTAACACTTTGTTAACAATGCCAACAAACGTATGTTGGTAATTTTAGCATATCGTGTAAACAACATATTATTAGTGTTTGACAAATTTCCTGCGTATGTTGACAGATATGTTATTTGTACGCCCGTGAACAAATCAAACTGAACGAAACCTTTATAACAAACCCATGGTGAAATAACTCTACAAGGTGGTGTTGAAACGCCAGCTGGTTTTTTTTTAGTCATGTTCGTTATGTCAAACTTTGTATAATGTATGTATGCTCAAGTTGTGTTAATAAAATAGCAAACGTATCAAGTTATACAAAAAAAGTGAAAAAAACAATTGTCCATAAATTAAATGTTTCATAAATTAACAAATTTATAAATTATTTTTATTTTCATCTTGAAATTAAAAAAATTGTATGTATGTATGTATTTATTTATTTTTCCTGCAAAAATGTTTGTAAACAATAACCAGTTATTTTTGACATTACAAACATGAAAGCAAAAACAACAATACCATGTTGTTTCTGTTGCTTTTGTATTGTTGTAATATTGCCATCACCTTGTAGAGTTATTTCACCATGAACAAACCGTAACAGCTGATTTATAAATACAAACATTTTTTTCTTGAGTGGTGAAAATTATTTGTTGTTGTTTATGGATCATCGTGTAGATTTGTTAGTGTAAATGTGGTATAATGTGTTAAGGGTGTGTTTAACCAAGAGTGAAAGTTTTATATGCCCTCTTTTTATTAATTTTGATACTGGCAAATTTATATGCCATGAATAAAGACACCAAGATTAAAGATAAAAATCGATAATGATTTGTTTATTGAATTTTGTATCCCTTTTATACCAGGATAACGGTACCTTAAAAGCTAGTTAGTACATAGTAGTTGTTGCTTACAAATCAGTACTTCCAACAAATCAATAATAACAAAATAAATCAATATTTCCATATGTATGAATAAAAATAACAAAGTAGAAAATAAGTAAATAATAATTATACCAATTATATTACACTACAGTGGTTTGATAAAGAGTCCATTCCATTCGTTTCTAATTTGCAAACTAACAAACCACAAACATAACCTAAAATACATTGAACAAACTTATGTGTTTTATAAACAATAATATACTAATGTCAATGCAAATAAGTGAATGATGAAAACCATATTTTTTTTAGAAATCAATAATAAAACACATTTAATCAAAATAAAATTAATTAGTAAATTTTGTGGATTATTAGAATTTTGTGGATTGTGTATTCAATTTTGTGGATTAATAGAATTTTTGTGCATTATAAGCAATAATTGTACAAAAATTAGAGATCAGTAATCCCCCTATAATTCCAGAACTTCATATTGTGCATCATATCGGAATGCAGGAATTATTCGTTTTTAACCAGAGCAATCGGAATAAGTCCAATTTTTGTCAGAAAAATCTAGACGATATTACGTACTAAAATTAGATCTTAAAAGTGAAATAGATAAAAAATTAATTCGTTGTAATTTCTTTATAAATCCTGAACAAATTCTTGTGCATCATACTGGAATGCAAAAACTCTTAGCTAGTAAATACAGCAATCGGGTCACGCACAGATTTTTCCACAAAAAAATGGAACATAGGGAGTATACCCTAACAAACTTTCATACTTTAGATAAAATGTTAAAAAAAAGCACATTAGAAATTTCCCTATAAATTCTAAACGGGAACCTGTGCATCATATCGGAAAACAGGAGTTAGTAGCTAATAAGTGTAGAAATCAAATTGCGTGTAGATTTTTCCACAAAAAAATGGAATATAGGGAGTATGCCCTAACAAACTTAGTTGCTTTAAGTAAAATGTAAAAACACAGCACATTAGAAATTTCCTTATAAATTCTAAACGGGAGCTTGTGCATCATATCGGAAAACATGAATTAGTAGCTAATAAGTGTAGCAATCAAATTGCGTATATATTTTTCCACAAAAAAATGGAATATAGGGAATATGCCCTAAAAAACTTTCATACTTTAGGTAACATGTAAAAAAAAGCACATCAGAAATTTCCTTATAAATTCTAAACGGGAGCTTGTGCATCATATCGGAAAACAAGAGTAAGTAGCTAATAAGTGTAGAAATCAAACTGCGTGTAGATTTTTCCACAAAAAAATGGAATATAGGGAGTATGCCCTAAGAAACTTAGTTGTTTTAAGTAAAATGTAAAAAAACAGCACATTATAAATTTCCTTATAAATTCTAAACGGGAGCTTGTGCATCATATTGGAAAACAGGAATTAGTAGCTATTAAGTGTAGAAATCAAATTGGGTATAGATTTTTTCACAAAAAATGGAATATAGGGAGTATGCCTTAAAAAACTTTTATACTTTAGGTAACATGTAAAAAAACAGCACATTAGTAATTTCCCTATAAATTCTAAACGGGAGCTTGTTTGGAAAACAGGAGTAAGTAGCTAATAAGTGTAACAATCAAATTGCGTATAGATTTTTCCACAAAAAAATGGAATATAGGGAGTATGCCCTAAAAAACTTTCATACTTTAGGTAACATGTAAAAAAAAGCACATCAGAAATTTTCTTATAAATTCTAAACGGGAGCTTGTGCATCATATCGGAAAACAGGAGTAAGTAGCTAATAAGTGTAGAAATCAAACTGCGTGTAGATTTTTCCACAAAAATATTGGAATAAAGGGAGTATGCCCTAAGAAACTTAGTTGTTTTAAGTAAAATGTAAAAAAACAGCACATTATAAATTTCCTTATAAATTCTAAACGGTAGCTTGTGCATCATATCCGAAAACAGGAATTAGTAGCTAACAAGTGTAGAAATCAAAATCCGTATAGATTTTTCCACAAAAGAATTGAATATAGGGAGTATTCCCTAAGAAACTTAGTTGTTTTAAGTAAAATGTAAAAAAACAGCACATTATAAATTTCCTTATAAATTCCAAACGAGAGCTTGTGCATCATGTCGGAAAACACGAGTAAGTAGCTAAGTTGCGTATATATATAAATTCTAAACGGGAGCTTGTGCATCATATCCGAAAACAGGAATTAGTAGCTAACAAGTGTAGAAATCAAAATCCGTATAGAATTTTCCACAAAAGAATTGAATATAGGAAGTATTCCCTAAGAAACTTAGTTGTTTTAAGTAAAATGTAAAAAAACAGCACATTAGAAATTTCCTTATAAATCTAAACGGGAGCTTGTGCATCATATCGGAAAACATAAATAATTAGTAGCTAATAAGTGGAGAAATTGAATTGCGTATAGATTTTTCCACAAACAAATGGAACATAGGGGGTATGCCCTGAAAAACTTTCATACTTTAGGTAACATGTAAAAAAAGAGCACATTAGAAATTGCCCTATAAATTCTAAACGGGAGCTTGTGCGTCATATCGGAAAACAGGAGTAAGTAGCTAATAAGTGTAGAAATCAAACTGCGTGTAGATTTTTCCACAAAAAAATGGAATATAGGGAGTATTCCCTAAGAAACTTAGTTGTTTTAAGTAAAATGTAAAAAACAGCACATTATAAATTTCCTTATAAATTCCAAACGGGAGCTTGTGCATCATATCGGAAAACAGGAATTAGTAGCTAATAAGTGTAGAAATCAAATTGCGTATATATTTGTCCACAAAAAAATTGAATATAGGGGGTATGCCCTAACAAACTTAGTTGCTTTAAGTAAAATGTAAAAAATCAGCACATTAGAAATTTCCTTATAAATCTAAACGGGAGCTTGTGCATCATATCGGAAAACATAAATAATTAGTAGCTAATAAGTGGAGAAATTGAATTGCGTATAGATTTTTCCACAAACAAATGGAACATAGGGGGTATGCCCTGAAAAACTTTCATACTTTAGGTAACATGTAAAAAAAGAGCACATTAGAAATTGCCCTATAAATTCTAAACGGGAGCTTGTGCATCATATCGGAAAACAGGAATTAGTAGCTAATAAGTGTAGAAATCAAACTGCGTGTAGATTTTTCCACAAAAAAATGGAATATAGGGAGTATTCCCTAAGAAACTTAGTTGTTTTAAGTAAAATGTAAAAAACAGCACATTATAAATTTCCTTATAAATTCCAAACGGGAGCTTGTGCATCATATCGGAAAACAGGAATTAGTAGCTAATAAGTGTAGAAATCAAATTGCGTATATATTTGTCCACAAAAAAATGGAACATAGGGTATATGCCCTAACAAACTTATGACCGAATTCTCAGTCATTAGTTAACCATTGTTAAACTAAAATACTAACTATTGTTTAACTATTAGTTGTTATTCTTATGGCAAACTAAGCATTGCGACTAAAGAATCATTAGTTAAGCCTTTGTCTCTAGCTAACTAGAGACTGTGAATTCGACCATTAGTTGTTTTAAGTAAAATGTAAAAAACATTTACAATTTAACTGAATTTAAAGCGCTTTAAAAAAATTACGTATTTGACAACACTGAACAGCGACTTTTATAAAAAAAAAACTCACCACACACCATTCACAATAGGTTGTTATGGTTTGTTACAAATACCAGAGTTTGTTTTGTTCACGCCGATGTTTGTTCTATGTGATTTATCAAACCGCATTCACAATAATAAACCTACAAGATGATGCATGAACACCAACAAACAATTTTTCACCACACAAAAAAAAGTTTGTTTTGATAAAACAGCTGTTACGGTTTGATAAAATTTCGTTCAGTTTGTTTTGTTCACGGCGATGTTAAACATACGTATGCTGAAAAAATTTTGCGTTTACACGATATGTTAGCACTTGTAACAATTTTTTCAGCATAAATATGCTGATTCAACATATCGTCGAAAATGGATTTTTGTTATGTTTTTTTTTGTTTATTGTATGTGTTAAATAAAATATGAATTGTTTTTATTATTTATAATAAAAAAACTACTTATTTACAAAAATAAGACTTTTTTGGTGAAATTAAGATTTTTTGCTGAAAATTTCTGCCACCTTGTAACATCGAGATTACAACAATACAAAAGAAACAGAAACAACAGGTATTTTTGTTTTTGCTTTCATGTTTGTAATGTCAAAAACAACTGACTATTGTTTACAAACATTCCTATAGAAAAAAATTACTACATACAATTTTTAATTTCAAGATGGCACATGTGTTTTTGTTTACAATATTAATATTTTCAAAAAACATAATTTATACATAACTCAAAAAGAAAAAAAATCATCGTTAAGAGAAAATTAGAATAAAGCATAAAATTTTGTCAATCAATTAAAAATAGTTAGTTAAAAATTTGTTGTCCTAAATTAATTTTTTTTTAATTTTAATTTTTTTATTATATAAAAACGGTAAAATTTATTTAAGATTTCCTTTTTTCCAAATAAATGAAATACTAATTTATAATGTTTAAATGAAAATTTTTGCAGTTGTTATCATTTAATATGATTGGCTAAAAACAATAAGCGGCGGTAAGTAGCGGAAATAAAATTTGCAGGTTGGATTTGGGACGTCGAGGTACTTGACGTCATGGCGAGACGAAGATCTTAAGTGGGAGGGCAAATTATTTGTGTGTAGATATGACCGGTAGAGAAATGCAGGACTACTTTAGGCCCTTATATTTAATATTTAAACCACTAGCTGGTATGATTTTTGTGTTAGTGTGTGTGCCCATGGCCCAGATTTCCGGCAAGAACCACCCCATCCGGCGAGCTTCAGCCGAACTAAACGCGGGCAATCTGGTATATTGGTATATTGGATTTGTGCATATGTTTGCAACGCCCATATTGGTCCAACCTTAAAGTATACCGATCGGCTCAGAATCACTTTCTGGCAACTAAATTGTTGTAGTAAATTCTATGGTGGCCGGCCCAGAATTGGTCATAGCTCCCATACAAGGACCTCATCTGAAAAATACATTTATCCCTATATATATTGTATAAATATCGGTACTGACTCAAAACTTTTCACAAATCATTTACATTTATAATACCAAAATCATCCCACAAAATTTTGTGAATTTCGGTCTATTTTTAACCGTATGCCCTATAAAAAGCCCTCTTCCGAAAATCACTTTAATACTCATAAATCTCTTATAAATAAGGGTACCAATCCAAAATTTTACACGAATCATTTACATACATGCCTAAATCAAATTACTGAATTTTGAGAATATGGATCCATATTTGTCATAAGGTCCACTACCATAATTTTTCATAGCTGCCATATAAGAACCATTTCCAAAAAAACAAATAAACCCATAAAAATGTCTAATATAGTATATCGATATCGAACCAACTGTTATATGGATCCGAAATTTTAATCCAGAAATCATATTAGTATCGGTTATACGGCAATTTGGGGTCCAAATCTTCAATAATTCTGTCAGACATGCTTTCGAGAAGTTTGCTATTTAAAATCAGCAAAATCCGTCCATAGATAACGGAGATATGAGCAAAAATCCGAGACAACCTCTGAAAATTTCATCAAAAAACTTTGTGTATTAATATTGTTCATCAACAGATGGCGTTGATCAAACAAAGTGTTCGGAAACTTTAATTGTGTTCTTAAACCGTATTATAAGTGTGTAAAAAGTGTTCGAAAACTTTAAGTGTGTTCTTAATCCGTAATATAAGTGTATAAAAAGACATACCCGTTTTTATACCCTTCACCTTCATGAGAAGGGTATTTATAAGTTTGTCATTCCGTTTGTAATTTCCACAATATTATTTTTCGACCCTATAAAGTATATATATTCTGGATCCTTATAGATAGCGGAGTCGTTTAAGCCATGTCCGTCTGTCTGGATGTTGAAATCAGTTTTCTGAAGTACACAGATTATGGGCCGGTGTTGTTCTTAAATTTTTGAACAGTTATTTTTATGCATATGAGGATATCCCACGTCGAATTTTAACATAATAACGGTATATTTAAGATATATATTAGTATTAACGTGGATTTCGGAAGTGAACCTTATATGGGGGATATAGTCAAATATGGACCGATATTCTCAAAATCCAGCAGCTTGATTTAGGCATGTACGTAAATGATCCGTGTAAAATTTTGGATTGTTTCCCTTATTTATAAGAGATTTATGAGTATTAAAGTGATTTTCAGAAGAGGGCTTTATATGGGGCATACGGTTAAAAATAGACCGAAATTCACAAAATTTTGTGGGATGATTTTTGTATATATGTAAATGATCTGTGCCAAGTTTTGAGTCGATACCGATATTTATACAATATATATAGGGATAAATGTCAGATGTGGTCCTTGTATGGGAGCTATGACCAATTCTGGGCCGACCACCATAAAATTTAGTACAACAATTTATTTGCCTATAAAGATTATTATTGTCAAATTTTAGCCGTTTAACATTATTTATATCTGTTTTATACGTATTTAAGTGAATTTTGGAAGTGGACTTTATATAGAGGCTATGGTCAAACATGGACCGAACTAAAAAAAATTTCATTTTGCGATTTATTTTTGCATAAAACTTATTTTTGCTGAATTTTGTCTTGATATTCCAGTTTTTTAGGCATTTATGTATAATTGAACAATATTTCGGGAAGATTTTTGTATGGGGGCTATGAGAAATCATGGACCGATTCATACTATTTTCCGTACACTTTCTTCTATTATCATAAAAACAACGTATACAAAATTTCATGGCATTATCTGCAACATATTTCAAAATATTGCAATAAAATGGACAAAAAATATAAAATTTTTATGGAGGTTGTCTCACATATCGGTCCATAACTCTGGTTGGCCTAAACCGAATTTTCTGATTTTAAATAGCAAACTTCTCGAAAGCATGTCTGACAGAATTATTGAAGATTTGGATCCCGAAGATATCTGGCGACTTCAAAAAACTGATTTCAACATCCAGACAGACAGACGGACATAGCTTAATCGACTCCGTTATCTATAAGGATCCAGAATATATATACTTTATAGGGTCGGAAAATTATATTGTGGAAATTACAAACGGAATGACAAACTTATATATACCCTTCTTATGATGGTGAAGGGTATAACAAAGCCCCCTAAAGTATGCTGTACAAATTTAGATATTTTATTTGCAAATAAATAAGAACAGGCAGGTTGTGAATACATCTTATTCTATGAAATACAAAACATTAGTAAATACTGTGCGAAGCCGGGGCGGTAAGCTAGTTTATTATGATTTCCTATATTTCACTACTACGTTTTGTAGCAACCTCTATTAAAATCAAAAGTTCGAACAATCAGGTTGAATAATTCTAAAGAAAATTATTTTTATGGCATTTTCAAAACTAATATTTAATTTTGGTTAAACGAATTCTGCAAATTTTAGGACGAATATAGAGAATTAGATATGTACAACTAGGGCACCCATTAAAATATCTATTCTTTACTAATCAGTGTTCGCAGAAAAAAAACAGTACCTTATTCGTACCGTATATTTAAAGAACACAAGTGCTTCCATTTGTAGGCCTTATAAAAGACAGCAAAAAAGATTTGATACTCATTCCCATATGCCTTCTCTCAGAAGGCGTTTTATACAGAAAACTCAAAATTGCATTTCAAAACAAGTAAGAAAGTATAGTCGGTCAAGCCCGACCATATAATACCCTACACCCAGTATATGCATAAAACAGTTTTTCAGAAATGTGCGCTATATGGGAGATATGACCTATTATGGACCGATCATCCAACAATTTAGTGTCATGATTTCTGTGAATATAGATATTGTGTATGTTAAACTTTATCTCGATATAAATATAGTACTTTTAAAAGATTTATGGAGGTTAAAGTTGAAAACGGGGAGGGTCTTATATGGGAATTTCGACTACTTACGAACCGACCATTATAAAATTAGGTGTCATCATTTCTGTATATTATTTGTGTCGAATTTTATTTGATTACCAACATTCTTAAGAAATTTATGATCGTTAAAGTGATTTTCGGAAGTGGGCCATTTATGGGAGCTACGACTAATTATGGACCGATCACAATGAAATTATATCGTATTGTTTGTATACATATAAGATATATTTGTGTTAAATATTATTTGGATACCAACATTTTTGAGTGAGTTATGCTTTTTAAAGTGATTTTCGGAAGTGGGCCTTATATGGGAGCTACGACTAATTATGGACTGATCTGCACAAAATTTATAGATGTGATTTGGCTTCATTTACCACTTATTTGTGATGAAATTTGTTTGTTTCCTTGCATAGTTCAAACATTTATGAGCGGTAAACCCCAATTTCGAGAGTACTTCTGTATGGGGGCCAGACGAAATAATGGACCGATTTCCACTAGTTTCAATCCCATCCATCCTTGGGCCGAAAAATATCACTTACCAAATTTTATCAAAATATCTTCAAAATTGCGACCTGTACTCTGCGCACAAGCTTTATATAGACAGCCAGCCAGACAGACGGATGGACGGACATCGTAAAATCGACTCAGAAAGTGATTCTGAGTCGATCGGTATAATTTAAGGTGGGTGTTGGACCAATATTTCTGGGCGTTACAAACATCAGCACAAATCCAATATACCCTCTCCACTATGGTGGTGTAGGGTATAAAAATGTCAACAAATCATCATTTAAAAAGCAACCACTAATGGTTTTGCAATTATTCCTGTATATCATCACTACATTAAACATTATTTTGCTCAATTTGTTATACGAGTAATAAAAATGAATAAAGGAGCGTCTATAAATTTACAGTCTTATTCAGAAAAAATTAAAGTAGACTTCAAATGTACTTTAAGAATATTTTGTATGCACATTTTGCCTAAAAGCACACTTCAAACCTGCTTTATTTTTTATGAATACGGCAGTTAGCCCCTTATTCAAAAACGATTATTAAATTTAACAAACGTTTATTAAGCAAATTTTTATATGCAAATCTTTCTTAATAAACGTTTGTTAAATTTAATAATCGTTTTTGAATAAGGGGGTAAGTCTTTTATAAAAGTTTGTGGTGTAAAGTACACGTGAAGCTGTATTTTATATACCTACATTGGATTTTTTTTAATTAATCTACTTTCCTCAATTTTCCTTTTACTTTCCTCAATGAATTTAATAATTAAGCAGACCTTTATTTACGTCTTCTATGATACATCACTTGGTAGACCTTTTGAAGTAGGTCTTCTATATAGTAGCTAGTAGACACGACGTGTAAAATTAAAACAATTTTGCAATGTGGCTGGAAGTCCTTGCGACTGCAAAATAAGGCCGTTTGGAAGGCCTTTTTATAGCATCCTTTGCTCGCTTGTATATGTTTTCCTACACCCTGTATATGTGTAAAAATAGTTTTTCAGAAATGGGAGCAATGACCCATTAAGGGCCGATCATCCAAAAATGTAGTGGCATAACTTCTGTGCATTGTATTGTTAAATTGTATCTCTATATTAACACTTAACATTTTCGAAAGGGATCTTTTTAACGTGTTAAAGTGATTTTCGAAGGGGATCTTATATAAAAGCTTTGACTAATTATGGGCCCACCATTATAAAATTAGATGGTGAAATAATAGACCGATTTTGTTGAATAAAAAAATTCAAAAGCAATGTTGAAGAAAATATATCGTACTTACCATAGGTATATCGATCAATACCATACAATTGAAATATGTGTATTTGGGATGTTTGTAAAACATAGTTTATTAATTATATTTATTTTTTAAACAATTATATTTTATTTTTCGAAAATAAGGTATATTTTCGAAAAACAAAATATAATTGTTTAATAAATAAAAAGGTCGAAAAATCAGTTAAAGAATCAAATATATTTATTTCTAAAATAAACGTTTATTTTCGTTTTACATAAGAAACAATATAATATATACTTCACATGTTAGAATGGATATATATGGGTCATATCCAATCACACCAGGCTTTTATGGCAGAAATAAAAGATAAAATTAACGAACTAATTGCATATTATACACCAATAACAAGTGTAAAAACATAAAATATTTTTAGTGATCCATTAAAAGAACATCTAAACATAGAATCGTATTTCTAGTTTGGACGATTAAAAGATAATGACAAGACAAAAAGGAACTTGCTTATGAGAAAGTATTGCGTACATCGAAAGAGGTGTCTTCTACAGAATTAAAATCTAAAGATGTTCGACGTGAGAGTGGCGTTTCAGATTTTGATAACGGCGATAGATTTTCCTTACCCGCATTTAAACGATTAAGAGCTACTTTTTCCAGTAGATTTGAGCGACTTCGATTTTGGCGATTATTTAGCAAATTTATACGTTGTCTAGGTGGCGTATTTAAAAATACTCCTTCGAATATGGTTTCTAAGCTGCTCGTTCGACTTAGAGATGATTCATCATCGTCTTCATATTCACTAGGTGGACTTATTTGGGCATTTATATCGTGTAAAGCAACAAATTCTGGATTATTTCTGCACGGACTTGATGTAAGTCGGTTTTGAGCTGACGGTAGTGGTCTTGTTGGTGTTGCCATGTCCTCACTATCTATGGGTGATGGTGTTCGTCCCAATGGCGATATAAGACGTATTTCGAATGCAGGTAGTTCATCTATATCAATTGCATTAGCTTCGAGCTCCCTGTCAAGTGACAAAGACAACAACGACAAATCACTTTCATTTGATATTGTAGAATTGTGCAGATTGTAGTTATTTGTATCCGTGAAACTGTCTAAAGGATTGGCGGCAATATATGCTGATGGTGGACCCTTATGTTCGGCATTTTCATCAGTTATTTTTGCTATAGTGCTCATTGTTATTTTTCAAATATTTCGTACTTTAAATTAAAACAGTAACAGAGCAATTATTACAATTATTTATTACAATTACCGTCGCTATAGTTGTGTTTCGTTTAAGGATTAAAAACAAAATAAATTCAAAACAACGAAATTGACATTTGAAGTAACATCTCCGAAAATTACAATCCACACACAGTTTAGCCCAGTGCTGCCAGTATTTTTTTTTAGAGATTATCCGCAATTTTGGATTTATCATCCACAAAAATCCCCAAACTGATTTTTTTTTTGTAAAATTTTTATTTTATTTAAAAAATAACATATTTATTTAATAAAATTCATTTTTATCGATAGCAACATATATTAATATTCAAACTAATTCGATTTGTAATTATAAATCATGAAAAGAAAAAATTACCAATAATTTAATATATAGTAGTACATATAAAACATTATTTACCAGAGTTTAGCATTTCCAAAACTTCAGAATAAAAATATTCTGATTCATCAGCCTCAGAAATTTTGTTGTCCATATTGCTTGTATTAAAAAGCTTTAACATTTCAGCAGATGGATTAAATTTCTCACAACAAATTGAATTATTTTTAAAGTATGTGTTTATTCTTCCAATAATTCATATTGCATTTTGTTACGTATTTTTGTTTTGGTAGTATTCATTATTGAAAAAACGCGTTCAACGCAAGCGCTAACCCTTTAAAAATATACTCGTATTTCTTCAAAATATAATTATGGCGAATTGTTTTTGTTTTTTTTCAATTTTAGTAAAATGAATTGTGTATTTTATGGTGAATTTTCAAATAAATTATGTACATATATGCTTTGTTTCAAACCTTTTGCTGAATCTTCGCGTTCCCAAGAAACATTATGATTTTTTTTTAATAAAATCAGTATTTGCAGCCATTTTAAACAGTAAAAAATATACTTTTTTTAAATATTTACATACTTCTATAAATAATAACACACATTTCTAGACTTGCCAGTTATAAATAAAATCCCCTAAAATTGTGTTGTAATCCCCAAATAATCCCCGGATCCCAAGAGGAAATTTTTATCCCAAATCAAGAAAAAAAATCCTCAATTTGGGGATAAATCCCCTAAACTGACAACGCTGGTTTAGCCAACTAACAAAACAAAAGATTAGCGTTGCCATATTTTAGACTATAAAACAGCTAATTCAAGAAGAGTTATATTTATTTAACACATTAGAAGTTCGAAATTACATTCAGGTATTTTTATACCCTTCACCTTCATGAGAAGGGTATATATAAGTTTGTCATTCCGTTTGTAATTTCCACAATATAATTTTCCGACCCTATAAAGTATATATATTCTGGATCCTTATAGATAGCGGAGTCGATTAAGCCATGTCCGTCTGTCTGTAGTTGAAATCAGTTTTTTTGAATCCCCAGATATCTTCGGGATCCAAATCTTCAATAATTCTGTCAGACATGCCTTCGAGAAGTTTGCTATTTAAAATCAGAAAAATCGGTTTAGGCCAACCAGAGTTATGGACCGATATGTGAGACAACCTCCATAAAAATTTGATATTTTTTGTCCATTTTATTGCAATATTTTGAAATATGTTGCAGATAATGCCATGAAATTTTGTATACGTTGTTTTTATGATAATAGAAGAAAGTGTACGGAAAATAGTATGAATCGGTCCATGATTTCTCATAGCCCCCATACAAAAATCTTCCCGAAATATTTGCTCAATTATACATAAATGGCTATAAACTTGGAATATCAAGACAAAATTCAGCAAAAATAAGTTTTATGCAAAAATAAATCGCAAAACGAAATTTTTTTTAGTTCGGTCCATGTTTGACCATAGCCCCCATATAAAGTCCACTTCCAAAATTCACTTAAATGCGTATAAAACAGATATAAATAATGTTAAACGACTAAAACTTGATCTGAAGAATCTTTATAGGCAAATAAATTGTTGTACTAATTTTATGGTGATCGGCCCAGAATTGGTCATAGCTCCCATACAAGGACCTTATCTGAAAAAGACATTTATCCCTATATTGTATAAATATCGGTACTGACTCAAAACTTTACACAAATCATTTACATATATACAAAAATCATCCCACAAAATTTTGTGAATTTCGGTCTATTGTTAACAGTATGCCCCATATAAAGTCCTCTTCCGAAAATTACTTTAATACTCATAAATCTCTTATAAATAAGGGTACCAATCCAAAATTTTACACGGATCATTTACATACATGCCTAAATCAAACTGCAGGATTTTGAGAATATCGGTCCATATTTGACTACGTCCCCCATATAAGGTCCACTTCCGAAATCCACGCTAATACTAATATACATATGTATATCTTAAATATACCGTTATTATGTTGAAATTCGACTTGAAATATCCTCATATGCATGAGAATCACTGTTCCAAAATTTAAGAAGATCGGCCCATAATTTGTCATAGCTGCCATATAAAAATTTCCAAAAACACAAAAAAATTCGGGTCAAAAAATATTCTTTTCGGATGTAACCCATATTCGGTCCATATTTTATAATCATGATATATATCGTTGGAGAGGTATTTTTAATACCTTTTATTTCATGTATTACATTAAATAAATTATCATACACCCAGTAGTTCCCGAGATATAGGCCTATATATTTTCAACTTTACGGGCCCGCCCCCTCGAAAATAGGCGTGACCGACAACAAATTTTTTTTTTGCTGGCATCTCCTCTAAAAGCCCTATTTGATGAAGTTTTTTTTTTTTTTTTTTTTGAGCAGTCACTAAAACCGAATTGTTCCCCTTTTTTATACTCTGTTTATTAAATTACACTCAAGATTATTATGAACATCAGACAAACTCTGTAAATTATGGTAAAAATTGGTAATTAAATCAATTAAAAAGTGTGAAAATTAGACAAAATTTCAAAATATTTAACAGAAATTATGTTGGTCGTTAAATTGTCTTTCAAACAATATATAAAATAATAATTAAATTTGCACTAAGACTGAACAGAAAACACAGAATAAGGATATTCTAGTCCTATAACCAGTGTAGTTTTTGTATTTTTTATTACGTTTAGGTGGAGGGTATTTAAGATTCGGCAGAGCCGAATATAGCACTCTTACTTATTTATACTCTGTTTGTTAAATACACTCAAGATTATTATGAACACCAGACAAACTCTGTAAATTATGTAAAAGTACATAAAATAGTTCCAATTCCGAAAGAAGTTAATGCAACAAATATAGACAAATATAGACCTATTGCTGTTCTTTCTACAATTGATAAAATTTTTGAGAAGATTCTTTATGACAAACTTCTATTGTATATGGAGGAAAATACTTTTTTATACAATTATCAATTTGGATTTCGAAAGGGTTGTAGTACTGAAGATGCTGTGTTGAATGTAGTGCGGTTCATTTGTAGTGGGCTTGATGGTGGTTCTAGTGGAGTTGCTGGAATGTTTTTTGATTTTACTAAAGCTTTTGATTTAGTCGATCATGAAATAATGTTACAGAAATTAAAGAAATATGGTATTCAGGGACGAGAACTTTTATTATTTAAAAATTATTTCAGTAATAGAAAACAATATGTTAATATAAACAACACTGACAGTTTTCTTGGTTCTGTTGATTATGGTGTACCGCAGGGTAGTGGATTGGGCCCTCTTTTGTTTTCTATATATTTAAATGATTTAAAAAATTTAAATTTAGATGGGCAACTTTTTATGTTTGCAGATGATGTGTGCTTGTTTTACCCCTACAAGTACGATTTATCACTTAAAACAAGAATTGAAAGAGATGCTGCGTTGATATTTGAATTTGCGCGATTAAATCGATTAGTTCTTAACCCTGACAAAACCAAATTAATACGCTTTAGACCACATGCTTTAAGTATAAACAGTGATTTCAACGTGTTTATTAATGGAAAAGCTGTTTACGAAACCCATTCCGTAAAGTATTTGGGAATCACAATGCAAAGTAATTTGTCATTGGATTTACATATAACCGATTTGAAAAGGAAAATAGCTCCAGCAATTGGAATTTTATATAAATTAAAAAATAAACTTGATGTTAAATCAAGGTTGATGATATTTCAATCTTTGATTCAATCACATTTGAATTACTTAGCAATTATATATGCTTACAATAAAAATAACATTTCACTGAAATCGCTTCAACGCATGCAAAACAAAGCATTAACAATTGTTTACAAACTACCAATACTGAATTCAACTGTCACATTGTTCAAAGATATAAGCAAAACAATTTTACCAATTTATGGATTGCATGAGTATCAGGTGTTAATGTTTGTTTTTAAATGCATTAACCATATTGGTCACCAAAGCATGACATTTTCTCAACAGCAATTTAGTTTTAACACACGAAACAGAACAAATTTAAGCATTCCTCGATGTAGACTAGAAACTACCAAGCAACGCATTGATTACGTGGATGCTATAAAATTCAATAATTTACATGCAGATTTAAAGACAATTAATCGAATTTCACTATTTAAATTGTCTTGTAAAAAACATTTATTTAACAACATCGAAACGCTTTTGTAATTTTTTATTTTTTGTAATTTTTTATTTTTTGTAAAACAGTTCTTATGCATATTTTTTGTAATTTAATAATATTAACCTTAAGTTAAATCTTTTATTTGTACTTTTGACAATGAATTAATTTGCCAACTTGCCTCAATAATGCCTTACGGCGCTGAGGCCGAAATTTAAATGTATTTAAAATATTTTGTACAAATAAAATTTTTTCTGTAGAAAAGTTTTTTCTATAGAAAACAAAACAAAAAAAAAAAAAAAAAAAAAAAAAAAAAAAAAAAAAATTGAATCCACAACAAAGGCATAGCCGAATATAGCACTCTTACTTGTTTTTTTTTTTAAAGTTGACTGGACTCGAAAAAAAAATTATAAGTTTTTCCTGGAATTTTTGAATTTTTTTTTTCTTTACAAACCATCTCCTGAGAATTTCGATTTGAATAAAAAAATCAGCCAAACCGCTCCAGCCGTTCTCACGTGATACCATTAAATACATGGACCATTTCATTTTTATATATGTATATACATAGATATAAATTTAGACCCCAACCTTATTAAAATTACTATTAAAATTAAAGTAATAAACTTTTTTCGTCTTTTTTAAAAATTAACAAAATTGACATCAAAATAAAAATCAGCAATTATTTTAAAATATAGTTTAAAATTTTGTACAAAATATTTATTTCAAAATAGAATATGTATTTGTCTTTTCTATGAATCTATCTATGTATGCCTAATATTTATTTAAAATATATTGAAGTATAAATCTAATACATACATACTTACACATATGTACATACATACATATATACCCAAATAAATATTGCATAGCGTAAATAAAAACATAAAAATAATGTATAAAACTAAAACAGGTAAAAACTATTGTAAGCAACAACAAAATGGTGAAATATCATTGTTAATGGAAATCTAAACGCAATTCTGTTTAAAGCATCCCATAAATACACAACAACATGTATACCGAGCAAAACTCACATCCATAGGAATTAGTCAAATGTAAACGGCGTTCAGGTATATGCTGGTGTGCCTAAATTACAGAAGCATATACCTGGTTTAATCAAATATTCTTGGAATGACGCGAACCAGAAAACAATTTCACTTTCAATAGACCAGGGTTAACTTCACTCCATCTGGTAGTTAACGAGAAATTAACGAAGAATAAATAATATTTTAATGAATTTGACAATGATCGACACGTACCTGAGACAACGTTCTTTTAACCTTGCTTTAACTTTATTCTTAATTGTTGACACACCGCCGGCACTGTGTTTACCATGACCGGTGATAATAAACACATGTTTGTACTTCCGCGATGCTACACGCAGTCCTGTAATTTGACCATCTAAAAAGAGATCTAAACATCCCAAGGCCTCTTTCAAATGTAAATAGTGTAAATCCAACACGTCTGGATTATTTTGGGTGTATTTATGAGCATCCATAATGCAATTGGCTGCCCGGTGATTGTACATATCGATTTTCTTTTTGTGCAAATTAGCAATTTGTGAATAATACGTGGCAGTACCATTAATGCCACTCTGAATGGCTTCCTTAGCCTTTTGATAGCATTCAGCTTTCAATTGACAATGATGGGCAGACAGATTTCGGCTCTCTTCGAATTCACGTAAAGCCAAACGTTTGGCTTTATCTCGGGATAAGGGCGATTTCCGCTCAATATCGTCCCAGTTATTAGAGACTCTTTCTTGACGTTGGTCCATTTTGTTTTGAACTTCTTGATTGACCTAATGTAAAGTACACTTATAAAAGGGATACATTAATATTTTCTAATAATTACTTACTATCTCTTGTTCTCGGCGATCGCATTCCATTAGAAGTTCTTGTGTTGTAGAGGCATCGTCTGTTTTCATGGTGCTTTGTAGGACGTTAACAGTTGCATTGTAATCATTACCATTTGTCGCCAGTATATCAAGCAGAGTTTCCCGAGGAATGTCAGGAAATGATTCACATAACTTCATTTGAGTCAAATGCGATGCCAAATCATTCGGTATATGAATGTTTTCCATGTCAATAACTTGCTGTTGTAGTTCATCATTGTCTTGATTGTATATTTTCAATGCATACTCCATGTCTAATATTTCACGTAGATTATTGGGCGACTGCTTAAATTCTGAATATTTCGGATTCTTCAAGAGTCGGGCAAAATCTTCATCTTCTCGTTCCAACTTGTAGCGTTCCTCCTCATAGTGATTTAACACAGATTCCACCCATAACGCGTACAACTGTTTTGCAAAAAAACGTGGCATACACACCTTTACATTTGCCGCTAAAGTAGTAGTACCTTGTTCTTCGAGGGAATATTCATTTCTGAAAGTATATGCCAGTTGTTCAATTAGTTGTTTACCTAACGACATTTCCAACATATTCTCTTCGCCATCATCACTTTCATTGTCTTCGTCGTCATCGTTATCATCGTAATCATCAAAATCTTTCTCTTTGAAAAATGAATTTTCGACTTGATCTTCAATGTTTTCAAAACTTTCCGTTGTAGCATTTGAGGAACCAGTTATGTCATTTTTACCACTACTATTTTTTCGTATCTTTAGCAAATGTTGAGAATATTGATCATCTCCAAAAACAAAGCAATTTTCAATATTTTCTTTTACCTCTAAGAGAACAGGATTTGTACGTTGATTGGAACGAGGAAAACGTGATCTCTGGCGTTTGGGTTTAGCGTCTGCTAGATTTAGCAGGGTCTTTGTGTTTTCATCAGGCACTGCATTAATATCAATATTATATCTAGTAGTGTTTATAGGCGGACTTGATATACTTTTTCTATTAGTATTATTGCACAAACATTCGAAGTTCTCATCATCTTTAGTTTGGTAGTTCAAATTGTCATCACCTCGAATTCTTTCCAATTCATCCTCTTTAAGTAAAATGTCTACTGCCCAATCCACATCGCCATTACATTTAACAAATAAATCCCATAACCCCGACACTTCCTTGTTCGGATAAATTTGGCGCAGTGACACAAAGACAGTATTTTCATTTGGACAATTAATGCTGTGACGTTCAAAGGCATTCAAAATCAAACCTTTTATACCATCATTATCACTTTGTGGTATTGTTTCTAATTCATTTTTACCAACCCCAGAATCATTTTTACCAACCCCAGAATCTCTAAGTAAATCCAATAAAGATATTTTACCACACGTAGATTTGCTCAAGACATTAATTTGCGGAATCTGCTGCTGTTGTGGCTGCGGCGGTTTAATTTCCCAAAATTCCTTGTTCGGATAAATTTGGCGCAGTGACACAAAGACAGTATTTTCATTTGGACAATTAATGCTGTGACGTTCAAAGGCATTCAAAATCAAACCTTTTATACCATCATTATCACTTTGTGGTATTGTTTCTAATTCATTTTTACCAACCCCAGAATCATTTTTACCAACCCCAGAATCTCTAAGTAAATCCAATAAAGATATTTTACCACACGTAGATTTGCTCAAGACATTAATTTGCGGAATCTGCTGCTGTTGTGGCTGCGGCGGTTTAATTTCTGATTCAAACGGCTCCCAAACAGTCGTTGTTTTTTGTTCCAAAAGACTGTAAACGTCACGACTTGTTGATAATAAAGAAGTTTGTTGTTGTTCAAATGATTTGGACGGTGATCTGTTGGATTTCAATTTTGTACGTTGATCTTTAGGTTCAGCTGTTGCGATAGCATTTAACACTTGCGACTGCTCCTTTCCTAAAGACTCTTTTTTGGTTACTTTATCATTAGAAGCTTGCACCATTTGAGCATTTATATCTTCTGTGTTGAAAGGCGGTAAGGAACGCATCTGAGGTAGAGTCTTTGTATAGTTGATATTTTTTAGCATCTGCAAAATGTAACAAAGTGAAAATTATAAATCATTTAATATGTACTACAAAGAGTCAAACTTGTTTTATCAAAAGCTAAAATTTATTATAATTAAAAATCCCTGCTTCATCGATACGACGAAGTATGAAATTACTGCAACTTAAACGTATTTGTGAATATAATTTTCTACAAAATATATCCTTTTTTTGCTTTTTCAACATTTCGGGGATATTCTGCATTTACGAAACTAATAAGAATCTCTCTGCAGAACAATTTCTTTTAAAATTTGTTCAAATTATTATTTATTCTAAATACTGTTTAATTAACATTTAAGAACTAACGTCTGGACAAACAAATTAGAGTGCAATATTCGGCTGTGTCGAATCTTAAATACCCTCCACCTAAATATAATGAGTAATACAGAAACTACATTGGTTATAGGACTAGAATATCCTTATTCAGTATTTTTTAATACTAATTGCTTAGTATTTTATATATTGTATGAAAAAAAATTCTACGAACAACATAATTCATTTTAAATGTTTAGGAATTTTATATAATTCTGACCATCTAATTACCAATTCTCACCATAATTTACAGTTTGTCTGATATTCATAACAATCTTGAGTGTAATTTGATATTTTTTAAAATTAAAAAAAACTTTGTTCCATATTCACCACAAGTTAAGAAACAGGGTATAAAAAGCGTAGATTATAAGATGAGGCTTCTTTTGGTTGAATTTGATCTCAATAACTTTATTTACAAGAGATATATGGGTGGCATAGTAGAAACGGACCAATAATGGACTAATAGCTTCTAAATTTGATTTGGCTGAAATAACGTTATTTACAAGAGTTTGGTATGGTTGGTTGTTATACTCGGAAGTGGACTTAATTTGGGAGCTATTGCCAAATATGGACTGAAATTCAATAGCATAATTGCCGTATAACCGATATTAGTATGATTTCTGAATTACAATTTCTGATTTGTATAACATGTTGATTTGATATCTATATTTATTAGACATTATTGAGGGTTAACTTGTTTTTCGGAAGTGATTATTATATGGGAGCAATCAAAAATCATTGGCTGATCTTCTTAAATTTCGGAACAGAGAATTTTATACATATGAGGATATCCCACATAGAATTTTAATATAATAATAGTATATTTAAGATACATATTAGTATTAACGTGAATTTCGGATATGGTCAAATATGGACCGATATTTTCAAAATTCAGCAGTTTGATTTTGGCATATATGTTAGTGCTCCGTATAAAATTTCGGATTGGTATCGTTATTTATAAATTATTTATTGAAGTGATTTTCGGAAGAGCGCTTCATATTGTGAATATGATCGCATAGAAGTTGTTTATAATGACTTTGTTAAAGACCTGTAAGGAGTAATGCCAAGTAATCCCTCATAGAGTGAAAATGAAAATCGTAGCTCTCATATAAACACCACTTCCGAAGAACACATAAATACATATGTATATAAAAAAACTTCAATATAAAATCAACATTTTACAAAGAACAGAAAATGTTATACAAAAATAATGCTATTAGATTTTGCGGCTATCAGTTCATAATGAGCCATAGCCCACACAAGGTCCACAATTGAAAATCACATCCATAATGCTCTTGTAAATGTCTACATATATTGCTTTGAAATTTGAACAAAATAAGGCTGAAATATATAGAAATTACGTTACAATATTTTATGACTATCCGTCAAAATTTACAGTCAGCTCAGAAACATAAGTTTAAATTTGTATTTTTGTAATTTCCTACAACGCATTCATTTGTGGTCATAAGGAAAATGATATTTTCTAATTTCTAATTATGTATATAAATTGTTAAACTGAAGACATTATTACTATGACAAACTTAAATTATTACTAATTTTTCAAGCTTGAGGTCTTTTTTGTAAAATTAAGAAAGAAAAAAACCCTGACGAAGGCACTCAAGGAAGTGCCGAAATATTGGATTTAAATAAAAGATAAAAAGTTTTTTATATTTAAAAAAAAGACCTCAAGCTTGAAAAATTAGTAATAATTGAAATAATAAAGGTCGAATAAAAATACATATTCATATGACAAACTTAGTTGAAAATTTTAAAAATTGGTAAATAAATCAATCCATTTGGATACAATTATTAAATAATACAATATAGGTATAATATTTATAAAAGTATCTGAGTATATGGGTATATGAGCAAAAACAGTTTTTCAGAAATAAGCGATATATGGTAGCTTTGACCTATGGACCGATCATCAAAAAATTAAGTAGCATGACTTCTGTGCATGTAGATATTATTTATGTTCAATTTCATTTCGTTATAAACTCTTGTAAAATATTTATGCATGTTTAGGAGCTATGACTAATTATCAACAGAAAGGCGAAACAAAAAGAAGTACTTACTGTATGCGCACGTTCTAGAACTAGTTACATAGGTATATAATATTTTTTCTTTCTGATCTGTATAACATAAAATTAATAAAAAGTGTATAATATTACCCTTATTAACGAATCAACACTGCCTTTCTCATATTTATCCATAATATGTTGTATACGGTTTTGCTGCACACCATGTTTAGTTTTTTGGGCCAGTTTCCTAGAGGAATTTCGCCAAGGTGTTTTCGGTTCCAGTATCTCAATTAAATAATTATTTTGTACACCAAGTTTAACGTAAGGTAACATCTCCCACAGTTGCATATTCGTATTATCCACAATAATAGGACTTAGGCCAGATTCAGCTTTACCTCTCACTCTCTGATAGTTATATCCATGTGCATTAGATAAAAATGCGGGATTGTATTCATAAACACCTTTAGCATTGTAGAAGTAATCATCAGTACTAAAAACGAAATCGTCTATATTGTAGCCGCTATTCTCCATATCTATACAATTTATGACAAGAGATTTTGCTAAATAAGATTTACCCACACCTGGTGGGCCACGCATTAATATCATGACACGATAGCCCTTTTTAATCGAATATGCAATCCGTTCTTCCTCTTTGTTGAGACTGTCTTTGCCAACATCATTTCTAAGCACTTTCAAACGCTGCTGTTCACAGGACGCATTATTGAGTTCGATATTCATCAACAGGTCGATACTAGAATTTACTAAAAGATGATACCAAAAAGAAGAAGTATAGAACTGTAGTTCATCTGTTGTGTGGTAAAAATTGTATACATATATGTACATACATATGTATATAGTTTCTTACTTACAGTTCCAATTTCTTATTTTGCATGCCTCTCGCAATCGCCATTGAGGCGTTGAAGGAAACATATTTTTCAGTTGTCGCAAAATACGAATTTGTTCAGGATTTTCATCAAATTTTGCATACATTTTAATTTGTTTTCTGATAAAAATTTAAATAGTTTATCTTCTTATACGTTTTACTTTTTGGCGCCCCTTAATGGAAAATATTTAGCTTTGTACTTGTTATTCTTGAGAAATTTATTGAAACTTTGCTTGATGATTTCTAAATAAACTTAACCATCTTTTGTACATCAGTAAAGTAACGGAGTAACGGGGTAACGGGTTTAATACTAATGTCCAACTGATTATAAAACAAAACAGAAAGATTATTATTTATACAATAGTAGTTGTTTTCGTTTACGTATACAAATATTGCTACCAGACTTTATAACATGCAATGTTGCCAAATTTATTTTTTTATGCACTCATTTCAATAAATTAATTCTTTCAACAATTAAAAGAAATGTAATTTGTAAGTTTGCAAGTTATTATTTTTATTAGGTCAGCAGGTGGCCGTGTAGTTACAGCCCACTTAGGTCCATATCGCTGGCCCTATTGTGTTAATTATTTTATTAAGTATTTTATAAAATTTAAATTAATAATCATTTCACATTGCACAACATTTTCATTTTTTAATACGGTGCTATCAGACGGGATGTATTTTACATATGTACTGTCAAATTTTCCATCTGTAAAAGTTGTACACATCGTGTGATACATATGAAACTTTGCATGTGTAGAATACATGTGGAAATACATATGTAATTTTTCGATTAGAACACGCTCTATTTTCCTGTGACAAACATAAACAAAACAGCTGGTTTGTTTTGAAACAAAATTGTGTGAAAAAAAAAATTAAAGAAAATGCGTTCATTATGCATTATGGAAAAGTAAGTATTTTTCGATTTTTAATAAATTAAATTGTTATTATATTTATTGAAGTTAGATGGGCCAAAAGAAGCAATTCTTGAAATTTATACACGTTAAAAAGACAGGTTTTGTTTACATTTATAGGTTATGTCATACGGAAAAACATAAGCAGGTGTGATAGCAAAAATTATGAATCGTATGTAAAATGAAAATTTTGACATACATTCGCAATTACATATGGGTAAGAAAAGTGACAGTACATATGTAAAATACATCTCGTCTGATAGCACCTTAACTTGTCTTGGAAAGGAAAACTCATTTTCTAAACGCAGCTGAAGAAAACGAACTTTTTAACGCAGCTGAAGAAAACAAACTTTTTAACAACATTTTTTTACGCAGCTGAAGAAAACAAACTTTTTAGCAACATTTTTTTTGTTTTGCAGAGTTGCATAAAAGGTACTTTCTTTGCATTTTCCTAGAAATTCATAAAAAAATGTAAACAAATAATGAACAAAATTTAGCTAAATTTTGTGCAACCACCAACAAGACATTTTTAAAGGAAAATTAAATTAAAAAACGTTATTCAACAGTACTATGGCCCAGTTATCAGATTTCTGGGTTGTCACGGTTTGCCTAAACTCGCGCACTAATTCCAACCACATTTATTTTCATATTTTTAATACTAAAACCACAAGTATTCCGTGTGCACATATCTCGTTAATTGCAATCGATAGAACACAAAAACACGGATCGATGGTGATATAGTTTATCTCCCAAGAGACTGTAGTTTAGAAGTTATTACGCAAAAACTTTAGAAACCGATAAAAAAAACACTACAGTTTTCCATTAATAACTCAGAAACGATTCCGCGTGCGCATATCTCGTTAGTTGCAATCGATGGACCGAAGAAATACCAATCGATAGTGGTACAGTCCATATCTCGGGAGACTGTATCTTAGAAGTTATTACGCAGCAAACTTTCAAAAAAAATTTAAATCGCCAGAAATGTGTGAGTTAGTTTTTCTTAAATAACTAAGAAACAATTCCGCGTGCGCATATCTCGTTAATTGCAATAGATGGACCTAAGAAATACCAATCGATGGTGGTACAGTCCATGTCTCGGGAGACTGTATTTTAGAAATTATTATATTATTATTATTATTATTTCTTTATTAGTAGTATTTTAAATACTTTTATAATGCTCTTTACATTTTTTTTACAAACTACTTATATCTTTTAACTTTGGTTTACATTGTTAGTTTTTACAAATGATGCAATTTTTCTTCTAAATATGTTTGAATTTAATTCATTTTTAATATTATTTGGCAATGTATTAAAGAGAGTCAGTCCTTTATAAAATAGTGATCGTTGCATGGTGTTGTTCTCCGCTCGTTGAATTCTAAAGTCTGAAGCGTTTCTTAGACTATATGGTTGCATTTCACCCACGTATCTTAGTTGCTCAACCAAATATTCAGGAGCATTTCCTATTTTCATCTTTTGAATAAAGTTGATTGTGTTTAATTCCAGTCTTTGTTTTATGTTTAACCATTTAAGCGTAGATAGCATATGTTGTATTGATATATATCGATTACATTTAAGTATTGAACGCATAGCTTTATTTTGTAATTTCTGCAGTCTTGATAATTGCTGATCTGAACAGCATGTGTATAGCACAGTTGAACCATATTCAAAGTGCGGCTTTATCATTGTATTATATATATTTACTGCTGTTATAATAGATATTTTGTTTCTTAAACGTTTGAAAAAAACAATTTTTTTACCAATTTTTTTACATATATATTCAATATGATCTTTTAATTTTATTTTTTCTTACAAATTAAAAGTAAAAAACTAGAAAAACAAACACACGAAACTAAATATTTAAGTTAAAACACACAAAAACTAAATAATGTGGTTTAACCCTTAAGTAAAAAGAATTATTGTAATAATAAAATAATTATTAATTTTTAGTTTTTTTTTATTTGTGAAAAACTAACAAAACCTAAAAAATGAAAAATTAATAATAAAAAATAAAAATGAAAAATTTAAAGATAAATTAATAAAAATACAATCCAAAACTTTCCTAACGAAAACAAAAAATAAAATAACAATTAAAAACAATAGTGGCAATACCAGTGATTTTGATAAGGAAACATCAACATCTGGTTCGTCGGGCATATAATCTTCAGAGCACAGTATCACAGAAGAAAAGCCTCAACAAATTTCTGTGTACTATACATCAAGTGAAGAAGATTCGTATGAAATAGCGCAAAATGGCATGTAGATTTGAAGAAAAGTAGGTCATTATACAACTAACAAAATGTTCCGTCATTTTTATTTAAAATTTTAGTAAAATTGTCAATATGAAGAAAATTTTTCAATATGAATAATATTAATCGTTACTATGCATAGCGTTAAAGTAACGAAAATTAAGTTATATTAAAGAAAACAAATTGTTAAAATTACGAATAATATTCTTCATATATAAAATATTTAAATGAGAAATACCTTAGCGCTATTTATAACATTAAAATTAATACAAACTAATAATTGTAGATGCATTTCTTTTTATAATTAAATAAAATAATAAAATTTACCTTGTCCAGTAATTCAGTTCGATTGGAAATCGTGAGATTTAAGAAAATGTGTGTGGTTAATAGCAACGATTTAATTACCAATTCTTACCATAATTTACAGAGTTTTTCTGATGTTCATAATAATCTTGAGTGTAATTTAACAAACAGAGTATAAAAAAGGGGAACAATTCGGTTTTAGTGACTTTGCTCAAAAAAAAAAAAAAAAAAGAAAAAAATAGAGCTTTTAGAGGAGATGCCAGCAAAAAAAATTTGTTGGCGGTCACGCCTATTTTCGAGGGGGCGGGCCCGTAAAGTTTAAAATATATAGGGTGTATGATAATTTGCAATACATTAAATAAGAGGCATTAAAAATACCTTTCCAACGATATATATCATGATTATAAAATATGGACCGAATATGGGTTAAATCCGAAAACAATATTTTTTGACCCGAATTTATTTGTTTTTTGGAAATGGTTCTTATATGGCAGCTATGACAAATTATGGGCCGATCTTCTTAAATTTTGGAACAGTGTAAAATTTTTAATTGACATACGGTTAAAAATAGATCGAAATTCACAAAATTTTGTGGGATGATTTTTGTATATATGCAAATGATTTGTGTAAAGTTTTGAGTCGGTACCGATATTTATACAATATATATGGGATAAATTCAGATGTGCATGGGAGCTATGACCAATTCTGGGCCGACCAGCATAAAATTTAGTACAACAATTTATTTGCCTATAGAGGTTATTTATGTCAAATTTTAGCCGTTTACCATTATTTATATCTGTTTTATACGTATTTAAGTGAATTTTGTAAGTGGACTTTATATGGGAGCTATGGTCAAACATTGACCGAACTAAAAAAAATTTCGTTTAGCGATTTATTTTTGCATAAAACTTATTTTTGCTGATTTTAAATAGAAAACTTCTCGAAAGCATGTCTGACAGAATTGTTGAGGATTTGGATCCCGAAGATATCTGGGGACTTCAGAAAACTGATTTCAACATCCAGACAGACGGACATGGCTTAATCGACTCCGCTATCTATAAGGATCCAGAATATATATACTTTATAGGGTCGGAAAATTATATTGTGGAAATTACAAACGGAATGACAAACTTATATATACCCTTCTCATGAAGGGTATAAAAATACACTACAACAATTTTAATTAAATATATAATAGGAAAACAATTTTAGTTTGAAAAAAATTAAATTTAATATAAAAAGTAGATAAAAAAAGTCAATAGCCAATTCATTTTTAATCCATTTTAATGGATATAACGTTTATTTGATTGTTATTTTTATTTCTTGCGTTTTGAATAAGTTGAAGGGTGGTGTGATAGGTATAGGTAAGGAGGAATAAACTTATAAACGTTTCAGGAATATAAAGTAAGCTAAGTATTTTTAGTTAATAATTAAATATAGATTATTAATATGTAATTTTGTTTAGTTTTGTAGTTGGTCTGATTTGTTTCAAGTTTTTGTTTTATAGAGTTTAAAGAGATATTTTTTTACGTTTTTATTTTAATTTAATGACATTTTAAGTTTAAAAATGAAGAATAGGTTGGTTTGGTTTTTATTATGTTTAGCTTTCTTTATTTTGTGTATGCATAGTATATAGGTTACTTTTTGTTAAAAGCCTTCAAACATTAAATTTTAAATTAAATTTTGCTCAAAACAATTTTATGCTGTGTGCTTGTCTTACAAATTCTATACATCTATACTGCTAGCTAGTTATTCTTGTAATCGGCATCGGTCTGCCTATTCTACATCCATCGTTGAATCATCTGGTACACTGCGTCGATTTGTCTGCATCTGATTTGCTAGCATTTTCGCCGTTTTGTTGTTCAGCTCCGCCCGTGTTTTCTTTGGCTGGTGCGGGTTTCGATGCTGGTTTTGGTTTAGAACGATTGACCACCGAATTAACACAGGTGTTGACAGTCTGTACTTTTTGGCGTATATCGGCTACCTTAACGGGGCTGTCTGCGGTCCTTGGCGACTGTAGCCATGTTGGTGTCAAGCCATTTTTGGACCTTTTCAGTATGTTTATGAATTCGGTTTCAGTTAAATGGTCGTATCTAGGAGATCCCTTCTTAGACTTATTGACTGCAGCGCGAGCATTATTGATGGCGTGCTTAAGCTCTTCAAACACTCTTGGGCATAGTTCGAAGTCATTGGCTCTATCTTTGATGGGGTTTGTTTGGTTGTGCAAGGCTTTGAGTTTATCAACATAAGTATCTCGATCAAATCATCTCCATCCTCATACAACCAATTCTTCAATTCATTAAGTTGCGAGCAGACGCTCAGTTTCTACTACAAAACGTTCTAGTGGACCGCCCTAAAATTAAATAATAAATATAGAATAATTATTAATTTCATAATCGAACTGTTAATTTTTACTTCTTGATAAATTTTAGTTAGGCTCGAGTTCATTAAATTTAATTTTCATTAAATTATTTTTACTGAAGTTAGGAATTACAACTTGAAAAATTTATTATTAAAAATGTTTGATAATTTTTCTTGACTGGGGATCGAACCTGGGTTGTTGAATTTACATATGTTTCGAGAAATCCCACTTTCTCTCATCAGAATTCTTTGCGTTCTACCACCTGCACCACTGCGGTGCCGGTCAGCCAACAGACAAACATCAATCCTTTAACCAGTGTTAGTTCTGGTAGTTCGAAGTTTTTGCTGTAATTATCATTCTTTATTAATTTCTATTCATACCTAGTTGTTTTTTTCCTTTTCTTCAGTTTTTTCGTATTCATGTCGAGACTTTGTCTCGAAAACTTGAATACATTTGTTTTTGTTTATTATGTTTTTTGTACATTTGTACAACATGTAAACGTTATGGCTTGTGCCCTAGCTATTTTTATAGAATAACCTCGAAGAGAACCTTCACCATCCCAAGTGACTGAATGTCAGTAACACCAAATTCTCGTACACGTACAGCTAGCGACATTATGGCGCAATGTAAAGCCGCTCCACGGTAAACCGACTCGTCTTGGTTCAATGTTTTGCTGGCCGTCTTACCGAAGACCTGTTCGATTAAATGCTTAATAGCAGGAATGCGAGTGCTACCGCCCAACACTTCCACCGAGTGAATATCATCCAAGAAACAACCGCCAACATTGAAGGTAAAAACCATGGTGAAATTAAATACAAGGTGACAGCATTGCTACAACAATTACAACAAGGCAAGAACAACAGGCATTTTTGTTTGTGTAATACTTTCGTTACTGTCAAAAACATCTGGCATAAAATAAAGAAAACAAACATACAAACATGGATAAAAACAGAAAACAATAGTAGTGAAAAATTGTTTATTTTATTTTCTTAAACAATTTCGAAACTCGTGATGATTTTGTTCGGGGCATTTTGATTAATGAGGAAATTCTAGACAGTCGTATCTGTGTTTCCCTCTTGCCACGCGAACAGTATGCTCGAAAGGTGAACAATTGGCTGACTTATCAAATTGTCAGCAATGACATCATAAATCGTTGGACATACCCCTTAGTACCTGATATGTGCATTGTCGAACTGAAACAGATGTATATCTTCCACAAAAATAATATGTATCTATAAAAGCCCTACGTCTAGTTTGGTCAAGGTGTCACTGGGCGAAAATGTGGTGGTACATAAAAATAGTGTTCAACGTTGACCTTCTTCACATTTGACCTTCTGTAAATATTTTCCGCATAGAATCAAGCGCTAAATTTGCTTGAAGGAGCTTACATTTTAAATCTTTATTTTCAGATTCCAATTGGCGAATTTTTTCTTGATAATTTGTTGATACTGTATCAAAAATTGAAGGACTAAAAGTGAAACAGCAAAAGCAATATTAGAAGCTCTTCAAAAAATAATAAAATAGATAATTTATTAATATAATTAATTATATTATTATATAATTTAATTATGTATATATATAAAAGGCATGGTGAAATTAAATACAAGGTGACAGCATAGCGCCAGCTGATTCTTTTTTGCTCTGTTCATGGTGAAATTGAAAATGTCAAAAAGTTGTTTACAAATAGTCAAAGTTTATATAAAAATGTTACAAAATTATTTTGTTTTTGAAAAATTGAGTTTTTTCGCCGTTTTATCTGCGTAAAATAGCTTAGAAGTGTTAAACTATATTATATTAAATAGTGTGTTTGTTTTTTGAGTTGTTTTACTAAAAGTGTTAGTTTTTTTCTGTAAGATAAATGTTAAGATTCCTCTTTAAAAATTATTTTTTTTTGCTGCAGAAAAATGCGTTGTTGCATCTTATGCCATAAAAAAGGAGTAGCTGGAAGTGGGACTTTTCGACATTATATCTGCGGGAATTCGTTGTTTGTTAATGCCCAACGCTATGCCAATAGTGTAGCAGCAAAACAAAACAACAATGCATAGTGTTGTGCCTTTAGGGCTATCATGCCCAACAGAATTTCGAATGTCATCCGAAGTTAATCCATCAGAGAAACCTTCACATGGCTTACATTAATTTTCCATGGAAGAATTTTCGAATACTGCAGCTTAGAGAGAAAAAGAATCTCAAACTGAGAAGTGATTAAAATTATCAATAATTTCATTAAAGTACTTATTTCTTTTTTGTGCCTTTTATATACAGTGACTCACAGCTTATTTGATGCAGTTAATACTTTTTTAGAAAATCGAAAATGACTCCATGTTTATTAAATTAAAAAAAAATGTATACGACTTGTAATGAGACATGTGTGCACTGTTTACCGCTGCAGAAAAAACAATAAAAAAACAAAGCTTGCTGAAAAAATATAGAAACAAATAATTTTCTCATCAAAATATGCTCACAGCTTAAATGATGCAGTGTGTTTTTTATTTTCTCTGAGAATGAAATAACGGTGCAATGTGTTTTTTTTTCTGTTTAGCTTAGCGTCTTAGTCATTCTTAAACAATTTTTGTAAAGCAAAGTCAAAAAAATATAAATTTTTTGAAAATGGGAAAACGGACCTCATTTGAAAAAAGGGAAGACGTTATTCGTCATTATAAAGAGGGCAAAAGCCAAGGAAAAATTGCAGAAATTGTTGCTATTATAGAAGATAAGGGCAGATCTGCGCCAAATAAAATATTTAATGATGCAGATAAGCGGTGGATTGTTCGCAAAGTTAAAGCAAAACCAGATTTAAGCGCTCCAAAATTAACGAATGAAGTCGAAAAGTACTTAGGCAAGGTCTGTAACCCTGAAACTGTTCGTAGAGTTCTGCGCGAAGAAAATTTTCATGGAAGGACTACCCGAAATAAGCCGTTGATCAATGCTCGTACTAGAAAACGAAGAATAGAGTTTTGCAGACAACATATGAACAAAGACATTTCGTTCTGGAAGTCCGTTGTTTTTGCTGATGAAAGCAAATTTAACCTTTTCAGGTCTGATGGGAAGTCCTGCGTTTGGAGAAAACCAAACACAGCGCTTAAACCATGTAATTTGCGCTCTACAATTAAACACGGAGGAGGCAGTGTGATGGTATGGGGATGCATGTCCTATTCAGGCGTCGGAAATTTAACATTTGTTGAAGGAAACATGGATAAGAAGATGTATCTAGATCTGCTGAAAGATAATTTAGTTCAAAATGCGGATAAAATGGGCATTAGGGATTCGTGTAGGTTCTAGCAAGACAACGATCCCAATCATACGTCTGGTATTGTAAAAACTTGGCTTATCTGGAACTGCCCACATGTAGTACAGACACCTGCACAGAGTCCAGATCTCAACGTTATTGAGAATTTGTGGTCAGTGCTTGAAAATATAATAAGAAACCACAATATTTTTAATGCTTCTGATCTGAAACGGGCACTACAGGAGGAATGGAATAAAATTAGTTCCGATTATACAGCAAAACTGGTAGAATCTATGAATTCCCGATTAAAAGCTGTTCTGAATCAAAAGGGATACCCCACTAAATATTAGCCGTAATCATGAAATCTAAATATTAATGTGTTTATGTTTTTTGAATACTTATAACTTAATGCAGCATTTAAGCTGTGACCTCAAATCTGTAACTGAATTATTTAATTTACTATATCTTTCTTATGAATAAACATTTTTTGTTAATTTTTGTTATTAAATAAAATATGTAATTTAACAATATAAAAAATATAAAATTTTTCTCTGTAATGGAAATACCATAAAATATATTTGATATTTTAAAAACATTTTTTCGCTGCATCAAATAAGCTGTGAGTCACTGTTAATTCTTGAAGAGCTTCTAATATTGCTTTTGCTGTTTCACTTTTAGTCCTTCAATTTTTGATACAGTATCAACAAATTATCAAGAAAAAATTCGCCAATTGGAATCTGAAAATAAAGATTTAAAATGTAAGCTCCTTCAAGCAAATTTAGCGCTTGATTCTATGCGGAAAATATTTACAGAAGGTCAAATGTGAAGAAGGTCAACGTTGAACACTATTTTTATGTACCACCACATTTTCGCCCAGTGACACCTTGACCAAACTAGACGTAGGGCTTTTATAGATACATATTATTTTTGTGGAAGATATACATCTGTTTCAGTTCGACAATGCACATATCAGGTACTAAGGGGTATGTCCAACGATTTATGATGTCATTGCTGACAATTTGATAAGTCAGCCAATTGTTCACCTTTCGAGCATACTGTTCGCGTGGCAAGAGGGAAACACAGATACGACTGTCTAGAATTTCCTCATTAATCAAAATGCCCCGAACAAAATCATCACGAGTTTCGAAATTGTTTAAGAAAATAAAATAAACAATTTTTCACTACTATTGTTTTCTGTTTTTATCCATGTTTGTATGTTTGTTTTCTTTATTTTATGCCAGATGTTTTTGACAGTAACGAAAGTATTACACAAACAAAAATGCCTGTTGTTCTTGCCTTGTTGTAATTGTTGTAGCAATGCTGTCACCGTGTATTTAATTTCACCATGGTAAAAACCTTATTTTAATTATTTATGTTGCCATACATAACTAAAAGGTTGCCACTTCACACATAAGAACGAAAGGAATAAAATTCACCATGAACACTATTATCATCAAAACTATCACCATTAAACAATGTTCAAACTTTTTTAAGAAAAACTCACTTACATATATCTGATGACTTTTTCCTTTTTTTTTGAAAGTTTGTTGCGTAATAACTTTTAAGATACAGTCTCCGGAGATATGAACTATACCACCGTCGATTGGTATTTCTTCGGTCTATCGTTTGCAATTAACGAGATATGCGCACGCGGAATCGTTTCTGAGTTATTCAAGAAAAACTAACTCACATATTTCTGCAAATTTTTTTTTTTTTCATTTTTGAAAGTTTGTTGAGCTGCTTATTTGGTGGCAAGTTAAAGCAACGAATGCTAAGAAGTGTAAAAGTGAAGCTCTAGAAAATTAATTATTTAATTAATAAAAAAATAAAAATCAATGATAGACAGTGACTATTAAAACATAAAAATACAGAAAATATAAAGTGTGATATTAATAATTAAAAAAATATTTGTTAAAAACAAAATAATATGGCTGATTGCAGTAAATGCAAATCAGCAATTAGAGGCGACAGCGGAATTAGATGTAATGTGATAAGGTGTATCATTTTACAAAAAAATGCGCTGGAATTGATCAGTATACTGCAAAAATAATGGATGAAGATAATTTTGTTCGATTTATTTGTGGTGATTGCATGCAATATATTCAGAATGTAGATCTGGTACTAAGAGAAATTCAAGATGGTGTTGATAGAAATAAAATTGCACTATTAGAATACAAAAACGAATTCGAAAGCTCACTCAAACAGAACGAAAATGAGATTAAAAAGCTATTAGAAGCTATAGAAAAACGGTATGATGAAAAATTTAGAAAAATAGACAAAATTCAAAAACTATGTGAAAAAAATGTACAAGAAGTAAAAAGCTTATATGGAAATGTAAATGAAGTTGAAAATAAAAACAAAGATATGTATGAGACTATTGAAAAAAACAATGTAAAGATGTGTAATGAACTAAAGAAAGTTATTAAAGAAAACAACAACAACGGTAAAACAAAAATGTCATATGCGCAAACATTGACAAGTAATTTGGTGATGCCAGATATTTCGAAAAATGTCCCATTAATTATAAAGCCCAAAGAAAAACAAAGTATAGAAACAACTAAATCTGAACTAAACAAAAAAGTAGATCCTATGAATTTTAAAATAACGAATATTGAAAACAGAAAAAAAGGAACAATAGTGATTCAGAGTGAAAATACAGAAAGTTATGAAGTTATGAAGTAAAAATTTCAAAGGAAGTTGAGATGCAAATAATAATTACAGATTTAAATTTTAAAATGTCCGAAAAAGAATTATTGGAAAAATTGAGAAAGCAAAACGAAATAATAAAAAATAGTGAAATAGAGCTAATTAACATTTTTGAAACAAAAGATATAATAAAACTATATATAATGCAAAATTGAAAATTGACAATGAAACATATCCAAAAGTAATAGCTGGAGATAGATGTAGAGTTTTTGTTGGTACAAACGTAATGCAGTGTTTTAAGTGTCAAGGCTATAACCATAAATCATCTGATTGTAAAAATAAATGCTACAAATGCCATGGAAACCACAGAGGTAGAGAATGCAATAAAGAAACAATAATGAAATGTATTAACTGTATTAGAGAGAATAAAAGACTTAATTTAGGACTTGATGAAAATCATGTCACTAACAGCCGAGAATTTTCGGTGTATCAAAATAAGTTAAATTTAAAAAAGAGGCGAATGGGTATATCAGCCTAACAATCAAGGAAAATATATGGCATATATACAAATATTCAGGGTCTAGTTAATAATTTCAACCATTTAGAAATAGTAGCAGAAACGGCGAAACCTGATTTTATTATTCTTTCCGAAACACATCAAACTAAAGATATAGATGACAACGAAATTGAAATGAATCTATACAATAACTACAGTACATTATCGAATTCATCAAAAACTGGAGGAGTAATAATTTATTTTAAAAAACAATGGAACGTAACTAAAATTAAAGAAATTATTATCGAATCAAAACAATGGATTAGCGCTTATATCGCAAAAAATGAAAGAAAATCATTTATAACTATAGCATTATATAGATCACCAAGTTGTTCAAAATCCGAGTTCTGTGATACATTTCAAGATTTTATAGATGAAATTTGCGAAAGAAACTATGATATTTTAATTGCCGGGGATTTTAATATTGACTGGAATAAAGATTTCTACACAAACAAATTACAAAGTATTTTTAACGATAATGGCCTCAAACATGTAATGAATGAATACACACAAACGTCAAAAACTTTGATAGACTATATTTTAACAAATAATGAAAATATATCGGCAAAAATTAATATTCAAAATAAAATATCAGATCATGAAGCTATAGACATTTTTATTGAATATGAATCAAGACAACAAGAATATCACATTAAAGACATAGATATTTTTAAATACAATAAAAACAGCTTTAAAAGAGAACTAAATGCAATAATACAATATGATGAAACAAAAGATTTAAATTATAACGTACTTAATTTTGATAATGCTTTCGAACATACAATACGAAATTTTAGTGTAAAAAAGAAAATAAATGAAACTTTTAAAAACAAATGGTTCAATAATGAAATTAGAAGATTGAAATATGAAAAAATATATAGATACCAAATAGCAATTACTGAAAATACTAATGAAGCGTGGAACAACTACAGAATAATAAGAAATGCATATAAAGTTAAAGTTGAAAATGAAAAAAATAAATTTATAAACAATAAAATTAATAATACACATAACCAAACAGAAATGTGGTCAAAAATGAAAGAACTTGTACTAAAAAAAACCCAGAAATGTTATAAAAACTGTGATAATAAACCAAATAGAATATAAGGATAATTTACAAATAGCTAAAAATTTTAATAATTATTTTGTTGAAAGTATCAAAAAAATTAGAGGTACCATCGAATATGTGCAATATGAAAATAAAATATCTGTGATAGATCTAAAATTTAAATTTCGTGCAATTTCTTTGCAAGAACTTAAAATAGGCTGTAAGGACATCAATAAAAAACCTGACTACAAAAAAATAACCAACAAGTTAATATTAGATAACTGGGATATTATCGGCAATATTATGCTAAATATTATAAATAAATCTTTAGAAACTGGAGTTTTCCCTAACAACTGGAAAGAATCAATGATAACACATATTAAAAAAATTAAAAACACTAAAAAATGCGAAGAGTTTCGACCAAGAAACACACTTAAGACATTTGAAAAAATTATTGAAAAAATTGTAAAAAGTCAATTAGAAAATTATTTAGAACAAAATATGCTTTTATCAAAATATCAATCAGGTTTTAGAAAAAAACATTCATGTGAGACAGCAGTTAACTACGTAATAAACAGATGGAAATTTATGAAGAAAAATAATAAAATAATGGCATTTTTTTGGACTTTAAAAGAGCGTTTGAAACAATAGATAGGAATATACTACTAAAAAAATTATATAAATACGGAATTCAAGATACGGAACTTAAATGGTTTGAATCATATCTAAATAATCGTCGACAGATCACAAAGGTTAACAATATATTATCAAATGATATTGAAAATGATTTTGGAGTACCACAAGGATCAATATTAGGAGCACTCTTATTTATAATATATATTAATGATATGGAGAAAGTTTTAGATAAATATGAAATTGTCTTATACGCAGATGATACTCTAATCTTCATAGAAACAGCCACAGAGGAGAAACAGCCACAGCAATTTAAAAAATGATATGGACAACATTAATATATGGTTAAAAATGAATAAACTAAAGTTAAACGAAAACAAAAATAATGGAAATAAATATGAACACCAATATAACATTTAAAATTAATAATGTAATAATAGAAAAAGTGAACAATATAAAATATCTGGGTTTTCTTATAGATAAAGACATAAAATTAAAAGATCATATTGAATATATATGTAAAAGTTATAACTTTTGGAATACCTTGTTTTAAAGAGAGTTTTTTGTTGTTTTAAATTGGCGTTTGCTTGTTTTTTGTTTCCAGATAAGATGATAAAGTTTTTTTTGTTTGTTTTGATAGTTAGTATTTTTTTTTTTTTTTGTATGGAAAATGTATTTGTTTTCTTCGTATGTTTTACTTAATCATTTTTTGTTTTTAATAATACAAAATTAATACATTTAATAAAAAAACAACTAGACATGGTCCATAAATCATTCTTTGTGTATAAATGTTCTCCCCGTTATAGTCTTCTTTTCCCATGTTTTTTAGCTTCTAGTCTTGCACGATTGAGAACTGTTAGGAAGTCTGATGTTTTTGCACGCATTCTAGAGTGTATATAAGCCTTTGAACACTTAATGTGGTAATGTAAATAATCTCGGAACATATGTATTAAATTAATGGTATTATCTCTAGTTTCTTTATTAGTATGACGTGGAAAGAGCACAAATGTAACATAACCAATATTATCGCCAACTTTAGCATCCGTATTAGCCAATTCAAATGGTGGTTCACGATGGGAAAAGAGCACTTGTGGTGCAGTATGCGATTCACGCATATATGTTCTATATCAGAGACGGAGTTGTCCAAAACTTCTTCCTGAGACGAAGTTGCTGAATCTGAAGAACTGTCACTAGTTGGTGATGAATTGTTTTCAATATTTACTAAAGGTGAGACAGAATTAGGTGGTGATTGATAGGGTGAAATTTCTATCTGAAAACAAAATAAAGAGTTTATTAACTTTAAGCTTTGTTATTTAACTTTAACAAATAATAATTTTTTTAATTTTTGAAAGTTTGCTGCGTAATAACTTTTAAGATACAGTCTCCCGAGATATGGACTGTACCACTATCGAATGGTATTTCTTCGGTCCATCGATTGCAAATAACGAAATATGCGCACGCGGAATCGTTTCGTAGTTATTCAAGAAAAACTAACTCACATATTTCTGGCAATTTTTTTAATTTTTGAAAGTTTGCTGCGTAATAACTTTTAAGATACAGTCTCCCGAGATATGGACTGTACCACTATCGAATGGCATTTCTTCGGTCCATCGATTGCTACTAACGAGATATGCGCACGCAGAATCGTTTCTGAGTTATTAATGGAAAACTAACTCACACATTTTTAGCGTTTTTTTTTAATATTTGTAAGTTTGTTGTATAATAACTTCTAAACTACAGTCTCCCGAGATATGGACTGTACCACTATCGATTGGTATTTCTTCGGTCCATCGATTGCAATTAACGAGATATGCGCACGCAGAATCGTTTCGTAGTTATTCAAGAAAAACTAACTCACATATTTCTGGCGATTTTTTAATTTTTGAAAGTTTGCTGCGTAATAACTTCTAAGATACAGTCTCCCGAGATATGGACTGTACCACTATCGATTGGTATTTCTTCGGTCCATCGATTGCAACTAACGACATATGCGCACGCGGAATCGTTTCTGAGTTATTAATGGAAAACTGTACTGGTTTTTTTTTTTTATCATTTTCTAAAGTTTGTTGCGTAATAACTTCTAAACTGCAGTCTCTTGAGATATAAACTATAACACCATCGATTTGTATTTTTGTGTTCGATCGATTGCAATTAACGAGATATGCGCACGCGGAATACTTTTGGTTTTATTATTAAAAATATGAAAATAAATGTGATTGAAATTAGTGCGCGATTTCAAGCAAATAGTTAAAATGCCGCAAGTGACAACCCGGAAATCAAATGGACTGACCACAGTCAACTACAGATCATATAAGGGATATTTAACTAGCAGTAGATATGCTAACACGCTCTTTAAATGAGGCAACTTGTCAGGTGTAGACACAGGTTTTTAGTAATAAAGTTGGCAACACCAAATAACACATATGTTTGATTTATTATCAACTAACGAAAGGGACAAACATAGAAAAGGAAAAATGAAGAGAGAAATAAAAACATAACATTGAAAAAAAAGGGGGTTTTGCTGGAAGAGCCTTCCCGAGAAAAAAAGATGGCTGAGAAGAGGAGATATCTTGAAGATTAGCCTAGGTGTAGAGGAAGAAAAAGTAGAGGAAAGTTTTTTTGGTTGAGCTGGTTTTGAGGACTGAAGAGGTAACAGGCAGCTAGAGCGTTCCCTGTGAAAATAAGGAAACAACAAAAAAGGGGGAGAAAGTGTTTACATATTTATTTTTAAACTTTATTATAAATATACAAAACAACGAAAACTGAAAAAAAAAACACATAAATACGTTAAAATAAACCGTCATAAAAATTAAACAAATCAGCATCAGAAAACCGCCACATCAACTCTCAGTTACCTTCACCTCGGGAAACCACCGAAGCCACCTCATCAGCCTTAGCTACTTCTGGAAAAAGTCAGGTATTAGCCAGACGAAGACCAACTCTCTAACTCGGACTCACGTACATACATATAAAGAAAAAATATATATTTATTTCCGATAAATAGTAAGTGAAGTTTTTTATATACTCTTACCGCCAAATAAGTCCCCTGTTATTGAGGGTGCGCGTCAGAACGTAGGAAATGAGCTCAGTCCCTATGTTTTTCGTCAGGCATCGGTTATATTGACCCTAGAGATAAATAAAAGAAACGTCATTACTAAATATAAATTAATATATATTTTGATAAAATTTTAATACCTGAACCGAGATACAAAACAACGACATTGGCGAGTGACACGGTGCCCAAAAGTTAAGAAAGCGCAAAAATGAGAATAGGAGCCCCGGCTAGGAAATAAAGCAGCATTATTTATTTATTATTAGTCCAATATACTTTGTTTTATGAAAACGAGAATTGAATTTTTTTGAACCTTTTTAAATTTGTTTGAACCTTTATGAACGTTTTAAATTTTTGAAATTTTTATATAATTGTGCAAGTGAATTATATTTTATTTTCAATAATGTTATTCATTATATAAACCACCTCTTTTTTTTTAAAAAATTTTGGCTTCGAAATTTTTGGAATAAAATCTTTAATGACCTGTTATTGAAAGATGAAATATGAAATTTTTGAGTTTGTTTAAAACGAAGTGGTGAGATTTTAGCAATTTGTGGTAAGTAGAGGAGGGAACAGTTTGAAGAACAGTAATAGGACATCCCCATTAATACGCACGTAAGGATGTCAAGGTGAGCTTCCAGGCTCGTGTGGGAGGGCTATTCTGGCATACCAGCCAAAGTGTGTCTGCATATAAAGTACGGAAATAGGCGATTTTGAATTTTAAGTGACATTTCGGGTCCCCCATTAATTTTTTTTGAAGGCAATCAAAACCTGGTATGTTTTCTAATTTATGTGTGTAAGGCACAGATAATTGGTAAAGAACCACTCCCAATCCAGCGAGCCTCAGCCCGGCATAAGCCACCATACCATTACCACCAACGATCTGGCCACATGTAGCTTTATTTTGTTACACATTAGAATGGCTCCCAACCGAGAGCACACACACGCACACATAACAAACTATACAAACATGACCCCCTCAATCTGTAGAGGGAAAGAAAAACCACCGTACCGTGGTGGTCTATGGATATAGCAAACTACAAACGCAGTTTTTGTAAACTCTTTAACGAGGCGAAAAGAATAAGTAACTGGTCGACATAAAATTCGGCGTTGAATAAATTTAAAAATCAAGTTAGAAGCGCAAAGCAAAGGTCTAGGAGAAACTTTTGCAGTGGTGTCGAAGGTGCATCCAAAACCAGTCGCTTGCGTAAAATGCTATCGAAAACACCAACAACCCAGGGTTATATTAAAAAACCAGACGGTAGTTGGACAAAAGATGGATGTGAGACACTGGAAATGCTCATGGATACTCACTTTCCGAGTAATCTGTCGTCAATCCCGACAATCGCACCCCAACCGTTTGATCGGATAACCTCCTCAATAGATATTAGCGAGGCCAAAATAAAATGAGCAATTAAAACTTCGGATCCTTTAAGTCTCCGTGAATGGAGTATTGATAGTGGTTTAAGTGTAAATCCAGGTAAAACGGAACTTGTATTATTCACTAGAAAATATAAGATTCCCGCTTTCAAGCTTCCTAGATTGAACGGTATAGAACTAACAATCGCGGACAACGCAAAATTCTTAGGTGTTGTTATCCTTGACAGTAAGTTATCATGACTTTGTATGTCTGCAAAAAGGCTATAGCTAGTAATTGGGGTAATAAGCGTCGATGTGTAAATTGGCTTTTTGAAGCGGTTATAAAACCGATATTATTTTACGATGTTTAGGTCTGCACTAGACAGATCCTCGAACTGTGTACTATTTGATAGGATATTAAGGAGGACTGCTATAGTGATAACTGGAGCAATAGGTACAACTCCGACTAAATTGATTTTTATGATAATGAACTGGATACCAGTTGATTTGATGTTTTTGGCCACTTAGTACAGCCGTAAGGCTGAATACAATAAGCACTTGGAAGCATGTACATTATGGGCATGCTATCATAATCGAAGATGTGAACTGTCTTCCTGATAATATTGATTACTGCACTCCATTATCCATTTCGGATTATGAAGAATCAGAACAAGGCCTACCCCTGAGAACTACGAGCTTATATGTCTATACGGATGGCTCCAAAAAAAGGGGCCGGTGTATACATTCAAGAATTTGGAATTATTATGTTGTTTAGAATTCCAAATGAACGCAGCATTCTACAGTCTGAGATATCGGCTATAAAAAGAGCAGCTAACTGGATCAGTTATAACAAAATATCAGGAAGGGATATTTGTCTATATACTGATAGCCAGACTGCAATGAAGTCTCTAACTGGTGTATGCACTACATCGACCTTGGTCCATGAATGCCGCTCATCCTTAAATAGGATGGCGAGACATTCAATAGTTTCACTCGTATTGGTGCGTGGACATGGAGACACAATTAGAAACCTTGATAACTTAGCAAAGAATGGTTCCATGCTAGCTAATGATGACATTGATCATCTATGCGGTATTCCGCTATCAGCATGCAAGCAACGTATTAGCGAGTTTTACTATGAGCTTACTCAGACCAGTTGGGCAAATGAACACACCTGTGTAATAACACCTAGGCCTAGGCTAAATAGAGAACGAACGTGCTAAAACTACAACAATCTTAACTGAGTGTCAGTGATTACTGGACACTGCAAATTCGGCAATTATGCCAGAAGATTAGATCTACCCATAATGATTTCTGCAGGAGTTGTAAAGATGAATAAGAGAAAGAAGATAGAAGCAATGTGTACCTTGCGTAACACCTTCTTGCGACAACTATCCTTCAATAATCTACATATCTAAAATATCAGACTTGAAATTAGAGCGTAATAATGTCTTCATTAGGAAAAGCAATTGGCTATCATGATCTCAAACCCAATCCCTTCACTTATAGTGAAACTACTGGCCATAAAGCAGCTCGGAGTATTTAGTCCATCTGTTTTTCTGAACCTTCCAGACCCCACATCTTTTTTTTTTTTTTAATACATTTTATTTATTTATTGAATCTTCGGATGTTGAAATGACAATAAGTTTTCGAATCTTAATACTAAAAGAAAATAAAATAAAAATAGCCAGTGCTAGACAAAATAATATACTACAAAAAATTTACATCCACTGATCCAGTCATCTGTTTTGCGCTTGAGTTAAAGCAAGGGTATCCCTTCTCAACCGAACATGGCCACTAAAGTTAATGATGTCTTCTGCAAGTGGGTTTGGATGGTATTCAAGTTTGCTGACATATTTTGAGGTATATTTTGTAAGTTCGACTTTCACCAAAGGAATGCCTAGATCTTTGTGAATTCGAGAATTTTTAACGTACCATGGAGCTGCAGTAATTATACGTAGAATTTTATTTTGACCCCTTTGAATTTTTTCAATGTTGGATGCTGAGGCAGTACCCCATAATTGAATTCCATAACACCAGATTGGCTTGTACAACAAAAGTTTGCAATCCAACTTTAATGTAGAATTTCTGCCGATTAGCCAATTAAGTTGCACTGCTTTTAATCTCATCTGTGTAAGTTTTGCGTCGATATGAGACTTCAAAGTTAAACGACGATCGAGGGGGATTCCGAGGTATTCTACTTCATTGTGTTGTGGGATAATTTGGTTATTTATTCTGATGAACGAGCAGGTATCTTTTCGCAATGTGAAAGTTATATGAATACATTTCTGTTCGTTAACCCTGATTTTCCACAGATCAAGCCAATTCTCTAGTTTATAAACATATTTATGCAATTTCTGTGATGCTATTTGATGGTCCTTATGAACGCTAATAAAGGCTGTATCGCACATCTTCTTATTCTCTCGAAATTTTCCTCTCCTACCTGTCCACATCTACTCTCTATCTGTCTCTAACGACATCTATCCCCTTTCTTCTTTTTTCTATTTATCTGTATTTAGGCAACACAAAAGGACTACCGAATGGACCTTAGTGAGCTATGGCTGCCTGCTGACCTAACCTAATGTAAATACATATATTATTATAGGAAAAATTATTATATGAATTAAATTATTTATATAAAAAAAAACACTTATATGGTATTCAAGTTTACTTACATATACAACCATTAACGGCTTAGACCAATGATTTAAATTGTTTCGCGGCTCTATTTTGATTTAGAAGTTATAGTATAATAGAATTAGTTTTTTTGTTGTATGTTGGATTTAAACGTTTTCGTACGGTACGATACACTCCGGAGGCTGGCTACAATAGCAAAAACAATTTTCATTTAAAATTTAATTTTTTTTTTCATATATATGCACCGTTACAATATGTTCCTATACAATTTGCTAATATTGTTTAAGATATCCTAAACCAATCTGTAAAAAAATGTCATTACAAAACATTTTAATAGATTTATTTACATTATAGTAAATCTAGCACTATATAAAAGATATGAAGTATTATGAAACGACTGTCAAACATTTTAGCTGGAAGTCCACAACTCGCGTTTTGGCGTCAACGCGTTTTAAGCGTCAGGCATTTCAAGTTACATGCAAAGATTTTTCGCGTCAATATTTTTTCTTTTTAAATGTATGTACTTTTGGAGGTGATGCCGTATGCCCAGCTGATTTTTTTTTATATGAAGTTTTTTATCGCTTTGTTTGTCAAACTCATATAAAAAATGTTATTTCAACTGTCATTTTTTCTGTCAGCTGTGACGCGTGCACCGCGTTCAAAAGTAGAAAGTAAACGAACTTTTCGCGTTTCAGGCGTCAGAGCGTCCTACGCTTTTGAGTGTGTAACTTAACTCATACAACTACATTGATTCTACTTTTTTTACCGCTTAGAACGCGTGAAACGCGTAGATGCTTGGTGTGGACATCCAGCTTTTGAAACATGGGTTGTGCATATAAAACTGAGTTAACATTTATGCGTAAATATGTATATTTGTAAGTATTTATTGCTTAAAATTAAAATCAATTCGAAAAATTAATAAATATGTAAAAAATCTTTTTTATTAACAAAAGGAATGCAATTTCAACGAAGATTAAATTTCTCTTTCTTTTATAAAAAATGGGATTTTTTATATTCTGTAATTTTTACAATGTCCACAACCTTTTCGGTGCTGGTTAAATGCTTTAAGGATAAATAAGTAATATGTGAAGGTTTCCAAACATTTAGATTTGAGAACACATGGCATAAAGTTAAAATTGTGATAAGAAACAAGTTAGAGTGATATATTCGGCTATGCCGAATCTTATATAGCCTTCACCTTTATTGTGGATGTATAATTATATTATATACATACATACATATATATGTTATATTGTTATGTTTTTATCTTTTAATAAAAACTGTGGTTCATTTCCTTTAAATAAACCGGATTCTTTTTAATTGCAAAATAAAAGCGTGAAGTAGTTTGCAGAAAAAATAACGAGTCTTTATTTATTTAAATGTACACAAACACAATTAAAAACAAGTAAGAGTGCTATATTCGGCTGTGCCGAATCATAAATACCCTCCACCTAAACGTAATAAGAAATACTAAAACTACACTGGCTATTGGACTAGAATATCTTTATTCTGTGTTTTCTATTCAGTCTTAGTGCAAATTTAATTATAATTTTATATATTGTTTGAAAGACAATTTTACGACCAACATAATTTATGTTAAACATTTTGAAATTTTGTCTAATGGTGAAAATTTTTAAATGATTTAATTAACAATTCTTACCATAATTTACAGGGTTTGTCTGATATTCATAATAATCTTGAGTGTAATTTAACAAACAGAGTATAAAAAAGGGGAACAAATCGGTTTCAGTGACTTTGCTTAAAAAAAAAAACTTCATTAAATAGGGCTTTTAGAGGAGATGGCAGAAAAAAAAATTTGTTGGCGATCACGCCTATTTTCGAGGGGGCAGGCCCGTGAAGTTGAAAATATATAGGCTTATATCTCGGGAACACATGCATTCAATGCTACGCACCTACTGAAATCTCAGATCCCAATGACAAAGAAGACTTCTACAGTCTCCTGGAAAAGGTAATAAAAGACACACCTAGTGGTGATATTTTACTTCTTACCGGAGATTTCAACGCTCAAGGGGGTTCAATTAACACGAATATTGAGTCCGTTATGGGAACTCATGGACTGGGGCAAATGAACGAGAACGGCGAATTATTTACCGGAATATATGCCACCAGTGGTCTTACAATTGGTGGTACTATTTTTCTTCACAGGGATGTGCATAAAATATCAGGGTACTCCCGTTCAACCACACATCCACTAAAGGATCCGATGGGAGGAACTGCCTCGTCCACGGAGCGGCAACTGGCAATATGGTCCGACTATTATGCCGGCATACTGTCAATTCCGCAACCTACAACTGTCTGGCAATGTCATTGTACTTCACACCAAATCAGACCCGACATAAATACAATTTGTCCAGACGAAACTGAGATCTTCACTGCAATCCGTGCACTGAATAATGGCAAGGCAACAGGCGTAGACAACATTAACCCCGAACTGCTTAAGGCTGATCCGACTCTTAGCGCTAAAATAATCTACCCTATTATCAGAGACTTCTGGACATCACACTCTCTTCCTGCTGAACTAAGTGAAGGAGTGATAATAAAATTACCCAATAAAGGAGATTTAACAGAGTGTAAAAATTGGCGGGGTATAACTCTTTTAACCATGATTAATAAGGTATTAGCGAATATAATCCATGCTAGATTGGCATCATCAATTTCAGCAGATCTTCGAAACGAGCAAGCTGGTTTCAGACCACACCGATCTACGGATCATAGTGGAACAGTCGGTGGAATGGAGATCTCCACTATACCTGATATTTATCGACTTCGCCAAAGCATTCGATACGATCCACCATCAGGCAATTTGGCACGCACTTCGATGCAAGGGAGTTCCACCTGTGCTAATCGACTTAATCAAAGCTCTGTATGGCAACTCAACATGTCGAGTACTGCATGCACGCATGTTAAGCAATCCGATTGGTGTAAGCACCGGGGTACGACAGGGATGTATCCTATCTCCTCTGTTATTCAATATTGTATTGGACTCAATTATGCCGCAAGCTACCCGAATAAGAAGTATAAGGGGTATGAATGGTCATGCTGATGATATTTGCCTGCTCGCACATAACTTTACCGACATGTCAGCCAAACTGGACCAGATACATCAGCTGGCAAAACTAAGCTTCTACGTATCAATTCGACTAATCTCTCCAAGTTTTAACTAAACAACATAGAACTCAAAGATGTCCAATCGTTTTGCTACCTAGGAAGTATAATATCAACAATAGGTGGCTCACATGATGATATTGCATCTCGCATAAGGAAAGCAAAACAGTCTTATGGTGCATTACAAAGAGTATGGAAGTCACCACAAATACATATAAAAACTAAGCTTCGCCTTTTCTCCTCTAATGTTCGCTCTATCCTGCTATATGGATGCGAGTCTTGGAACTCTACTGCAAGCGACATGTTAATCGTTGCTTGCGAAAAATTTTCCGAATATTTTGGCCGAACGGAATTTTCAACAGAGACCTCTGGTAAAGAACAGGTGAAATACCGATTCGCATAGAAATTGCAAAGAGGAAATGGAGTTGGGTTGGTCATATTTTGAGAAGACCCCATGATTATATACCATGATTATATATATATATATATTATATATATTATATATATATATATTATTATATATATATATATTATATATTATATATATATATATTTTATATATATGACAATTAACTGGAACCCTCATGGCAGCAGAAAAAGAGGTAGACCAGCTAACACCTGGAGAAGGCAACTAGAATACGAGATTAGCGAAACAAGAAGAACATGGTCTGAGATCAGACTAATCGCACAGGACAGATCCCAATTGAAGAATTTTGTTACGGCCCTTTGTTCCAACTTGGAACCATAGGAATCAATATATATATATATATATATATATATCTAGGGAACTACTGGGTGTCTGATAATTTGTAATACATTAAATGAAAGACATTAAAAATACCTTTCCAACGATATATATCATGATTATAAAATATGGACCGAATATGGGTTAAATCCGAAAAGAATATTTTTTGACCCGAATTTATTTGTTTTTTTTGAAAATGGTTCTTATATGGCAGCTATGACAAATTACGGGCCGATCTTCTTAAATTTTGGAACAGTGATTTTCATTCATATGAGGATATTTCACCTCGAATTTCAACATAATAACGGTATATTTAAGATATATATTAGTATTAACGTAGATTTCGGAAGTGGACCTTATATGGGGAACATAGTCAAATATGGACTGATATTATCAAAATTCAGCAGTTCGATTTAGGCATGTATGTAAATGATCCGTGTAAAATTTTGGATTGGTACCCTTATTTATAAGAGATTTATGAGTATTAAAGTGATTTTCGGAAGAGGACTCTATATGGGGCATACGGTTAAAAATAGACCGAAATTCACAAAATTTTGTGGGATGATTTTTGTATATATGTAAATGATCTGTGCAAAGTTTTGATGTGGTCCTTGTATGGGAGCTATGACCAATCCTGGGCCGACCACCATAAAATTTAGTACAACAATTTATTTGCCTATAAAGATAAGTCATGTCAAATTTTAGCCGTTTAACATTATTTATATCTGTTTTATACGTATTTAAGTGAATTTTGGAAGTAGACTTTATATGGGGGCTATGGTCAAACATGGACCGAACTAAAAAAAAATTCCATTTTGCATAAAACTTATTTTGGCAGAATTTTGTCTTGATATTCCAATTTTATAGGCATTTATGTATAATTGAGCAATATTTCATTTCGATTCATACTATTTTCCGCACACTTCCTTCTTTTATTTATCCAATTCGATTAAATTTTTATTATAATTTAATATGTTACATTTCAATTGTGTATAATTAGTTGTAAAGAGTTCAAGATTAATATCTTTTTCTACTGAATGAGAATTTGTTCCTCTTGCGAGTAAAAAATTGTTTTATAAAATTCTTTTATTCGAAGTTGCCTTCTAGTTAAATATAAAAAATTCAATTTGAAATTTTTCTTTGTATATTTCTGTATGATTTTATCTTTTTCTACTTAATTATAATATATTTCGATTAATAATTATTATATATACATGACAAAATTATATAGGAGGTAAAAATTTATCAAAGCCCTATTTAAACCTATTTTTTTTTATTTTTTTTTTAAAAATACTTATTCTAAATCTTATCTACGTAAGATGAGCTAGGTCATTAATATGATTATAAGTAGAGTTTAGGCATCTGGTAATGAAATTTTCATTTAGTATTGTAATTCTACCTTTGACTAATTCTATATCTGCAAGAGAGTGTAGTCCAGCTGTAGAATAAAACCAAGGGAGGTTGTATATTAGTTTTAATAATTTATTCTGAGATATTTGTAACTTGTTTAAGTGACAGTTTGCACTGATCGACCAAACCGATGCTGCGTAGAAAATAACAGCGTGAAATATCGATTTCAGTATTAACCTTTTATTGCTAATGCTTAAAGCAGAATTCCTATTGATAAAAGGGTATAGCATGCGTGTAAGTACATTTACTTTATTGGTAATATAATGAATATGATCTTTAAATTTCATTTTGCAGTTCAGTATCACTCCGAGATATTTAACTTTCTCTTCCCATTGAATAGCAAAATTGTTAAATATAATGTTACTTTGAGGCAAAAAACATGCTTTACGCTTCCTGGAAATATATTTTGCCTGTGTTTTGTCAGAGTTTAACATTATTTTCCACTTGTTAAAGTAATGTTGTAATTCTCTTAAAGCTCTCTGCAAGTTAGTTAGTATATCTATCGATAGTAATTCGGTGCTGAGCACCGCTGTATCATCTGCAAAGATCGACACAGTGCAGTAATTTAATTGGGGGAAGTCAGAAGTGTACAGGTTATAGAGAATTGGTGACAAACAGGAGCCTTGCGGACAACCTGCTTCAGTAGAGTACGAATTAGAAGAAGTCGTACCAATATAGACTTTGAAGGATCGTGATTTAAGAAAACTCTGAACAATCTTTATAAGTTGCATAGGAAATCCAAGATTTATCATTTTAAAGATTAGTCCGTCATGCCAAACTGAGTCAAATGCAGCTTTGACATCTAGTAAGAGCATACCAGTAGATTTTTGAGCTTTAAAATTTTCTTTGACTAAGTTTCTTATCCTAATCAGTGGCTGGACAGTATTGTGTTCTCAACGAAAGCCAAATTGCTCAGGAGGAATTATATTATTTACTTCTAGAAAGCTCACTAACTTCTCTTTTATAATTTTTTCTAGAATTTTACTAATGGAGGATAGTAAGCTTATTGGACGGTACGAAGTAGGAGAATCAGGTGTTTTTTTTTTATAGGAATAACTTTGGATTCCTTAAACTCTTTAGGAAAATAACATAATTTTAAACAACCATTGATTATGATAACTAAGAACTTAAGAGCTTTACTAGAAAGCTTTTTTAAACAAATATTATTAATGCCATCAATTCCAGGGGATTTTTTGGTTTTTAATGATTTGACAATTGCAGAGATTTCTGAAAAATTGGTTAGAAATAAATCTGTATGTGCTGGACTTGAATTTCTTAACGATTCGAGATCATTATGAACCTGGGAATTTGTGTTTATATCGCCAAGATTAGTAGAAATTGAGTGATTCAAAGCAAAAGTTTGAGCCAAAATTTCACTTTTTTCCTGATTAGTAGTATAAATATTATTATTTTGTTTTAAGATTGGAATACTTTTTGACTTCTTCCTTAGAATTTTGGTTAAGTTCCAAAATGGGGGAGAGCTTTTATCAAGGGTTGAAAGTAAGTAATCCCAGGATTTGTTTTTATGTTTGGTTATTTCTTCTTCGATTTTTTGGTTTAGTAAATTCAATTCGCGTTTGGCGTTTAAATTTCTGAATCGTTGCCAGTTTCTCCTAATACTATTTCATCTCCGAATTAAACTCTTTATGAATTGTGGTATTGGTTTGTTCTTTTGTAAACATTGTTTTTTTGGCACGCTGCAATCTACTGCATAGTTAATAGCATGCTTGAATTCTAATAACAGGTTTTCAATATGTACAATATTTTCGGTGTTGCCTAAGTTAGGTAAAGTCAGTGTTCTGTTTAGCAGCCTAGAGTAACGTTTCCAATTAGCATTTACAAAATCATATTTGAAAATTTCAGTAGCGTTATAACAGCTATTTAACATAGCTCTGACTGGAAGGTGGTCTGAGCTTAAATCGGTTATGACTTCGGCGTGAGACAATAAACCAGCCACGTTTGTTAAAAATAAATCTAATGTAGAACCTTGCCTGTTTGCACTTGCAGGTAAGTACGTAAAGTCATCTGGATACACTATATCAATGGCATATGAATCTAGCTTTTCGTACAAGATGTTTCCCTATCCATTGGCTCTTAAACATCCCCATAATTGGTGTCTGCAGTTAAAATCACCGCCTAATAAGTACCTGTCGTCTCTACTTAGTTTAAAAATATCGGAAGCAAATTTTCTTTTTCTGACGCCATTATTACCCATTAATCCGCCGGGAAAATAGCATGAATAAATCCGTATACTTTGTGAAGTAGTAAAAATTTTAATACCGATATTTTCGACCAGGTCAGTGTTTACAATTGGAAGTAACTGGTGGGGAACATCTTTTTTCACTATAATTGCAACCCCCCCACCTCTCGAATTCATTCTGTCATTTCTGTATATCTTAAATTGGTTGTGACTTATAGATATATTTGGTCTTAGTCGTGTTTCTGTTAATAAACAGATTTGTATATTACGAGAAATTAAGAATTGAAATAACTCTAATCTTTTATTCCTAACACCTCTTGCGTTCCAAGTTATTATTAATTTGTTGTTATTTATTTAGTTTTTATTAATAGGCTTAAGAATTTTTTGGTATTAATAATATATTGCCTCCACCAACGCAGTACTATTGAATAAGGTTAAATCTTGTTGTACTGCTTTTCCGGAAATAAATAAAATAACAAATAAAATTCACAAAATCAAATTATATTTGGATCGATCCATATAGACCGTAGCCCTCATATAAAGTAAAGGGTGATTTTTTAGCTATTATCTTTTTGATTATTTAGTTCTTTTATTCGACCTTTTTTTATATTCTATAAATTATTTTTTCAAGCAATTACGTCACTTAATATTTATATATCATTCACATAGTGTTGCTTGAACTGGTCGGACGTGTTATTTTTAGTGCGGCTGAATTTTCGTAATAGGTGAAAAAAAAAAAATAAAAAAAAAAAAAAAAACTTGTAATAAGTGAAAAAAAAAAAAATATATATATATATATAAAAAAAAGATATCGTAATAGGTGGAAAAATAGTGGTTTTTCGGAAATTTAAAAATCGCAAAACAACTGCATGAGTGTCCCGCTCAGATGTAATTCTGAGAAAGAGCTAAGCTACAGTAGAAAAAATTTATGGATCTCTGAGGAAGAATCCTTAAGAAAATCCGTGGAGTCTCTTCTCACTACAAAAGCCGAAATACGGCGCCGTTCCTGTTCGCCCAATATAGTTATCTCATCCGATGAGAAATCATCATCTTCATCAAATAGTGCAGTCAAACCCAAAAAACAAGTAGGTATGGATAAGTACATCACCGTTCTCAAGCGACAGAGGAGCCCGACATCTGCTCAAATGTCTTCCAATTTCAATAAAGTTCCTAAGACCGTCAGCAGTGATAAGCCAAATGATCAAAACAGATTTGCTCTACTTCAGACGGATGACCCAGAAATACCGAAAAAGACGTTTAAGCCCCCACCAATTTACCTGAGAGAGCCCACTTCCAATAAACTGGTACAAGGAATTGTTGCTGTAATAGGTGAGAACATGTTTAGCGTAACCTCAATTAAACATGGAAAAATCAGCGAGACAAAGATCCAAGTGAATAGGGAAGATGATTTTCGAAAATTGTCCAACCAGTTGGAGAGGGAGACCAGGGATTTCTATACCTATCAGCTCAAAAGCGCAAAAGGACTCCAAGTCGTTCTAAAGGGTATAGACCCATGTGTTGATCCTGCGGAGATAAAGAACGGATTAATGGACAAAGGGTTCAAAATCAAGAGCGTAGTGAATATTAGAAACCGTGAAAAGATTCCTCAGCCCATGTTCAGGGTAGAATTGGAACCTGGAGATGTTGCCTTAAAGAAAAACGAGTCCCATCCAATTTACAATCTTATTTATCTTCTGCATCGTAGAATTACCGTGGAGGAACCGCATAAGCGTGTTGGACCCGTCCAGTGTCTTAATTGTCAAGAATTTGGTCACACCAAAGCGTATTGTAAATTGCCGTCTGTTTGTGTTGCATGTGGGGAACTACATGCAACTGCTCAATGTAATAAGTCCAAAACGGACTTAAAAATAAAAAAATGCAGTAACTGTGGAGGAAATCATACCGCTAATTATAGAGGTTGTCCAGTTTATACTTATTTGAAGGGCATAAGGACCAATAAGTCGCCAGTATTACCTGACCATCCTCAACAACCTAATTTCACGTCGAGTAAGAATTTTCCTCAAATTGTACGACCAACTACTCACGTAAACGCTCCTAATTCTAGACAAGTTTCTTACGCAAACGTGGTCAAATCTAATATGCCAGGTCTGGAGCAGGAACCTATATCGCAATATTCTGAGCCACATATCAACAATCTAGAGACAACATTGCAGACACTTGTCCAAACTATGAACACTTTTACGACCACCATGACATCCATGATGCAGGAAATGCTGAAAATGCAATCCACTATCTTGCAAGCCATTTTAAAGAAATGATTTATTTAAAAATTTGTTTTTGGAACGCGAACGGCCTTCGCCAACATAAAAACGAACTGGAATACTTCCTGATGGATAAGCAGATTGATGTTATGATGATTGCTGAAACTCACTTGACGTCGACAGGGTACTTCAAAATTAATGGCTACGTGTTGTACGATACTAAAGATCCCCGCGGAAGAGCTTGTGGAGGTTCGGCAATTCTTATAAAGAACAGAATAAAACATTATCTAATGAATAACATAAGTGAGGATTACCTCCAAGCAACAAACATTTGCATTGAATTCTGTCAATACAAATTTGTTTTATCATCGATTTATTCTCCGCCTCGATTCTCAATAAAAGAACACCAATACCATAACTTCTTTAATTCCCTTGGAGCTAGATTTTTAGTTGCTGGCGACTTTAACGCCAAACACACATTTTGGGGTTCACGTCTTGTAACCCCAAAGGGTCGCGTACTCTTCAACACCATTGCTCAAATGGGCTTAGATGTACTCTCAAGCGGACATCCCACCTACTGGCCGACGGACCGACGGAAGATTCCCGATGTTATTGACTTTGGAGTAGTGAAAAATATCCCTGTAGAATGGATGCAAGTGGATCCTTCATTAGACTTGTCCTCAGATCACTCTCCTACTATCATTTCAATGCATTTCCCTCAAGTGTGTGGCTCTCCATTTAGAAACATGACTAAGACCCGAGTAAGCTGGATAAAATACAAAAAGTATTTAAGTTCTCATTGCACGGAAAATATTGTGTTGAGAACTACCGACGATATCGATGAGTCGATTGGCAACTTTACCGAGGACCTTCGACGAGCTGTGCATCACGCTTCCACTTATCACGTTGAATGTAGAAATAGGACAAACAGAACTTATTTATCTGAACTCGAACATCTCCTATCAGAAAAAAGAAGAATGAGAAGAGAGTGGCAACTTCACAGGTCTCCTGAACTGAAAGCTAGGCTACGGGTATGCAGAGATATACTAAGACATTTCTTAGAAACCCAAAGAACGGCTTCACTTAGATCCTACTTGGAGGGTCTTGATAGTACCCCACAATCTGACTACTCGTTATGGAGGGCGGCAAGAGGTTTAAAAAGACCAGTGAGAGGAAAACCTCCTTTGCGAAATCCGACTGGTGACTGGGCTAGAAATGATTCCGAGAAAGGGACATTATTTGTTAACCATTTAAGAAATGTGTTTACTAAAAACAACTCAAATAACGTATCTGATTTGCCACCACTCGTTATTAGACCTCCTATACCTCTAAGACTAAACTTTGGTGATGTCCAAAGCGCTATTGGTACTCTGAACCTTAGAAAGGCTCCAGGTATGGATAAAATCAGCAATAAAATGCTTGTGGAGTTACCTCGTGTAGCTAGAAGAATTATCCTCTTTATCTTCAACGCTATTTTACGCCTAGAATACTATCCTGCAGATTGGAAGGTGTCTATGATCACTATGATTCCTAAGTCAGGGAAGGATCACACCAAAGTAGAGTCATATAGGCCAATTAGTTTACTGCCGACAATTTCTAAACTGTTCGAAAAATTGTTAATGACTAAGTTGATTCCAATTCTGAACGACACTGAATGCATTCCTAATCATCAATTCGGCTTCAGAGCTAAACACAGCACCATCGAACAAACACACAGATTGGTAAATGTGATAAGAGGGTCGTTTGAAGACAAAAAATACTGCTCCGCCCTTTTCATTGATGTGTCCCAAGCGTTCGACAAAGTTTGGCATGACGGTTTAATGCACAAAATAAAATTAACCCTGCCTGCTAACACCCATAAACTTATGGAAAGCTATTTATACGGTCGCAAATTTAAAATCAAAGAAGGCAATTTTTTAAGCCCCGCTCAGCCAATTGAAACAGGTGTGCCACAGGGTAGCATACTGGGTCCTACTTTATATTTGATTTATGCCTCCGACATGCCGTCAGACCCCAAAATCCACACGTCAACTTTCGCAGACGATACAGCCTTTATCAGCGTTCATAAGGACCACCAAGTAGCATCACAGAATTTGCAGAATTATGTTTATAAACTAGAGAATTGGCTAGCGCTTTGGAAAATCAGGGTTAATGAACAGAAATGTATTCATATCACTTTCACATTGCGAAAAGAAACTTGCTCGTTCATCAAAATTAATAATCAAATTATTCCTCAACATAATGAAGTCAAATACCTCGGCATTCACCTCGACCGCCGTTTAACTTGGAAGTCTCATATTGAAGCGAAACTTACACAGATGAGATTAAAAGCAGTGCAACTTAATTGGCTAATTGGCAGAAATTCTTCACTAAAGTTGGACTGCAAACTATTGTTGTACAATGCAATTCTAAAGCCAATCTGGTGCTATGGAATTCAATTATGGGGTACTGCCTCAGCATCAAACATTGAAAAAATTCAAAGGGGTCAAAATAAAATTCTACGTATAATTACTGCAGCTCCATGGTATGTTAAAAATTCTCGAATTCACAAAGATCTATGCGTGCCATTAGTAAAAGTAGAATTTACAAAACACGCGTCAAAGTATGTCAGCAAACTTGAACACCACCCAAACCCACTTGCACGAGACATCCTTAACTTTAGTGGCCATAATCGGTTGAGAAGGAGGGATACCCTTGCTTTAACTCAAGCGCAAAATAGATGACTGGATCACTTGATGTGAAATTTTTGTAGTATCATAAAATTTTTGTCTAGCACTGGCTGGGCTTATTATTTTCTTTTTAGTATTAAGATTTGAATACTTATTGTCATTTCATTATATGAAGATTCAATAAATAAATAAAGGCTAAAAAAAAAAAAAAAAAAAAAAAAAAAAAACTTAATATTTATATAAAAATGTTTTATATATTTTAATATCCAATATTTCGCCATCACAATGGATAGCTTCCTCAGGGATAATACAATTTTTGGATTATAATAAATTAATAATTGAAGTATAAAAATGAAATTTTTTTTAACAGAAAATAAAAAGTTGACAAGGATATACAATTATGATATATAGTATACATATATAAAAACTTGTTTGGAATAATAAATGAAAAATTAAATATGTAATATTTTTAGTTTCTAAACTTATTCTTATAAATTAAATGTCTGTAATTTTGAGCTACATTTATAAGAATAAGTTTAGAAACTAAAGATATTACATATATAATTTTTCATTTATTATTCCAAACAAGTTTTATATACATATATATATCATAATTGTATATCATAATTATAAGCTTTTCATTTTCTGTTAAAAATTTTTTCATTTTTATACATACTTCAATTATTATTTTATTATAATTCAAAACTTATATTATCCCTGAAGAAGCTATCCATTGTGATAGCGAAATATTGGAAATAAATATATATAAATAAATTAAATATTTTTATATAAAATTCAAGTGACCTTATTGCTTGTAAAAAGAAACTATTAAATATTAAAAAAGGTCAAATAAACGAACTAAATGTTATTTTAAATAAATTAACGAAATAAATATACATATGTTATTTAGTGGTTACGTCTGTTTAGGCAAATATTTGCCAAGTGTGACCGTATCTTTAGTTTTAAAACAATATATAGCCTGTAAACATTTTTAGGAATGGATCTATCATCGTTTCAAATTACATTAAAGTCGGTACAGCTGTTTGGTCTTACCGGTTTTTCCCATTTTTCCCCGACTTGGTCCAAGTTTTGAAAAAACTCTGACACTGTTTCCACTTTCAAGCATAGGTATATTTACATTTCAAATTTTAATTATATCGGTTCAGCCGTTTAGTTTTGCCGTTTCTTCCGCCTGTTCGGACCTGGACCAAGTTTCGAAAAAATATATAGCCTATCGACGTGGATCTACCTACTTTTAAAATTTTTATAAAATCGGTTCAGTTGAATAGATTTACCGGTTTTGCCTTTTTACCACGACCTGGTCCAAGTATCAAAAAAAAAATATATACTGTCTGTTGATGTTTTTAAGCATTGATCTGTCAACATTTCAATAAAATCGGTTCATCCGTTTGGTGCTATCGGTTTTCCCCTTTTGCTATAAACAGAAAATTCTTCTTACCTGCTTTTACTCCCTTGATTGATTGTGAAACGAACAACCAAACTTACAAAACCATTTATAATATTATATGGGTATGTATATGGATTACAGTATTTTACAAATCTGAATCTGAATGTAACTTATTTTATTAATTCAGGTTTAATTACAATGTCAAAACAATTTAGTTTAGTAAGTTTTAAATAGCATTTTGGGTAAAAAATTCATACAATACATTTATTTTCAAAGAATTTTATATAAATTTATTTCGCTGAATGTTTTTTCGACGTTATGTTAAATAGAAAAAGTTTCTAAAAAAATTTTGAAATTGTTCCCTTTAAATATTAGGAAATATATATCGTCCTTTTCGAAGAAAAAATCGTCAAATCGCCACTTTCCTATTTTGAAACAAAATGACGAAAACTCGTCAAATCTGGCAGATATGCATATGAGATGATTTAGCCAGAGGAACCATTAAGTTTATTTGTTTCCTTATTGTTTCTACATATTGCTGTTGTTGCTGTTTCTTGACACAAAACAAAGCAAAAAATAATAATAATACAATAATAACAGCAACAGTAACAATAATAATATAGTTATATATTTGTCTCGTGAACATGATAAATATTAGTTTATATACAATTACAATTTACACATTTACATACATACATATGGATGTATGTACATTAGATCTGTCCTTGAAGATAACTTTGTCTGGGTGAGTCCAATTTTGTTCATTGATAATAGGACTAATGTAAATACTGTTACGCATCTTTGTTTCGGGATGTCATAAACCATACATCCCCACGTATCTATGGTTGTGATGCCAACCAGCTCAGCTTGGCATAATCAACAGGGTAGGTCCCAACCCAACCACAGAATACGGACACGAACAAATAAAAAAACTAAAAAGGTACACTACCACAAAAAAAAACTATTACTGTATACAAATTCGACGCGGAAACACTTATGAGGGAGGACGAGATGAATTTTGTCCTCCAATTGCCCTCCCAACCTTGGACACAAATTTTCTTATTCCTAAACATTACATTTGTGTCCCCTATACGCTGACACACTTAGATACACTTACCTCACATTTTTACCAAATCCGAATACGAAATTCTTAACGACCAAACATATTCTTTTGTTTAAACAATTAAAATCCTTCACATATTTATTGATTAAAAAAAAATAAAACAAGAAGCCTTTTAGAAATAAATAACAAAACAATTCAATATATAGAGGTATTTAAATAGGTAAGTATAATAGAATCTGTTCACATAAAAAAAAACTACTTTAACATTATAAGTAACACTTTATATGGCTATAATGTTTCGCCTAAATTACATAAACAAAATGAATCACACACTTAAACAAATTCCTTTAAAAAAACTAATTTTTATACCCTTTTATTATTTTTAGAAATCTGTGTGGTTATATATTTCGATCAAATTTTCATAATTTAAAAAATTCGCTTATTTCCCTACCTAAAAGAGCTCACTTAGGCAGACAATATGCCCTTATTTAAAACGAAGGACACAACAAAAAAATTATTTACCACTACTACACAAATTCCCTAGCTGAAGGGTATAGAAATTTTTAGGCCAATCACTCTAACAAATTAATATTCATAACAAAATTTAGGCTTAAACACTATAACCTAACATCGAAGTTTTAAACAAAACATAACTACTTAACGCTAATGATATACATATACTAAAATCCTACATAAAACTAAAAAAAAATTGCGTAATTAAACTAACCTTATCCTATATTAAAACTATGTATTGTTTTATTCTCAAAAAAAATATCTTCTCCGCTTGTGTTGCTTCTATTTATTTAATTAGTGTCGGCTCTTAAAGAATCAATGGTGTCATTTACGGGCTTTTATGAAACGTTCTATCTTAATTTATATAGTATGGCGGTTACCTGTTTGCCTGATACTTAAATTTAGGCGGTTTTGTTGGGGTCGGTGTTTTCCTTGGATTCCTACAACTAATCCGGAACAGTCCCTTTGCGAATGGTCCTTGAATATTAGCCGTTGGGCCTCCCTCCACTTTTCTCTTATTACCGCTTTTGTTCCTATTAAAAAAAATTTTTTTTTTTTTTTATACAAGAAATGGTTCCTTTCTATAATCAAAAGAAACAGATTTAACTCTTACCTCCTTGTTGTTATTATTCTTATAGTTAGAATATGAGAACAAATAGTAACATAAACCACCGCACTTTCAATTATTATAAAAGGAACGTTACTATCTATGTACATAGGTATATTATTTAAAAACAAAAGAATTCTGTTCTGTTCGCACCCTTTCTGATTGCTTGTCCACACACAAATGGCGATTCTCTGGTTTAAAATTCCATATTCTGGATTTAACAGTTTTTTTGTGTATCTACACTGATCCCCATTTTTGGATTTCAATTTCCAATAGGATTCCTTTTTTTTTGCTCTAATTCAAATTTTCAGGGATTTTTTTTTTCAGAGATCCCAGATCATTCTATTGCTGCATTATTGCCACTTGGGTTTTCATTCACAATAATACTATACTAATAATACTATACTAATAAACTATACTAATAATAACAAGCTATGTTCCATTTTTTTGTGGAAAAATCTATACGGATTTTGATTTCTACACTTAATAGCTACTAATTCCTGTTTTCCGATATGATGCACAAGTTCCCGTTTAGAAATTATAGGGAAATTTCTAATGTGCTCTTTTTTTACATGTTACCTAAGGTATGAAAGTTTTTTAGGGCATACCCCCTATGTTCCATTTTTTTGTGGAAAAATCTACACGCAGTTTGATTTCTACACTTATTAGCTACTTACTCCTGTTTTCCGATATGATGCACAAGTTCCCGTTTAGAATTTATAGGGTAATTTCTAATGTGCTCTTTTTTTACATGTTACCTATAGTATGAAAGTTTGTTAGGGCATACTCCCTATGTTCCATTTTTTTGTGGAAAAATCTGTGCGTGACCAGATTGCTGTATTTACTAGCTAAGAGTTTTTGCATTCCAGTATGATGCACAAGATTTTGTTCAGGATTATAAAGAAATTACAACGAATTAATTTTTTATCTATTTCACTTTTAAGATCTAATTTTAGTACGTAATATCGTCTATATTCTAGATTTTTCTGACAAAAATTGGACTTATTCCGATTGCTATGGTTAAAAACGAATAATTTCTGCATTCCGATATGATGCACAATATGAAGTTCTGGAATTATAGGGGGATTACTGATCTCTAATTTTTTATACAATTATTGCTTATAATCCACAAAATTCTAATAATCCACAAAATTCACTAATTAAGTTTATTTTGATTAAATGTGTTTTATTATTTATTTCTAAAAAAATTATGGTTTTCATCATTCACTTATTTGCATTAGCATATTATTGTTTATAAAACACATAAGTTTGTTCAATGTATTTTAGGTTATGTTTGTGGTTTGTTAGTTGGCAAATTAGAAACGAATGGAATGGACTCTTTATCAAACCGCATTTACACTAACAAATCTACACGATGCTACTTAAACAACAACAAACAATTTTCACCACTCAAGAAAAAAATGTTTGTTTTGATAAATCAGCTGTTACGGTTTGATAAATATTTCGTTCAGTTTGATTTGTTCACGCGCGTACATTTTCTTATTTCTTGCACACACAACTGCTGCAACTCATTCACCACGAAGTAAAACGATTAACGAATTAAATAATTTGGGACTTCTGTGCAACTTAGTTCCTAAATATTATAATTTTGCATAGAACTGCCGCAACAATACAGTCAAATCCTGGTATAAAGAATCACATTTACCGAAAATTTCCTAAAACATTCAGCAAAATGTTTAACGTTAACTACATTTTATAACGAGTGTTTAAAAAAATGTGTCTTCGATATAACGAACGTTGTGAAAAATAATAATAGCTGAAAAGCTATTGAAAGTGGAATTGGTTGGACAATTGCAAAATATTATAACACTCTCTGTGCCGAAACAAAATCGCTTATATTTTGAACTCACAATAATTTAACAAACGATATGAAAAGAAATAGATTGAAATAAAACAAAGAGAACTTTGGAACAAAGGATTTCTTACCAGTAGAAGATAATAAAGTGGACAGTCGAAAGATTAGTTTGTATTTAGCCAAATATAAAAATTTAGGATCGGTTTCACACTTTGACATTTTATTTAGTACTTTATGAAAATAAACAAGTTAGAGTGCTATATTCGGCTGTGCCGTATCTTTAATATCCTCCACCTAAAAGCAATAAGAAATACAGAAACTACACTGGTTACAGGACTACAATAACCTTACTCTCTGTTTTCTATTATGTCTTAGTGCAAATCTAATTAGTATTTAATATATTGTTTGAAAGACAATATTACCTGTTGGTCGCAAATGTGATTTTATATGAAATGTTTTGAAATTTTATCTAATTTTGACCATTTATAATTGATGTAATTACCAATGCCTACTGTAATTTACAGAGTTTGTCTGATTTTCATAATAATCTAGAGTGTAATTTAATAATTTTTAAAATCAAAAGAACAATTTTCCATATTCACAACGAGTTAAGTAACAGAGTATATAAAACGATAAGATATGGTTGGTTGGTTGGTTAACATGGTAGTTCACTACGTGTGAACACTTAAGTAGAGTCGAAGGGACCCCGTTTCAATAAGACCACACCACTCGTCAGATTTAATGTCGTTTACATTATATGTAACTAAAATGTGTACAAAAAGTCGTGCTTGGTAGACCTGAAGCTGTGAGATATCTCAGTAGGTCGTTGAGTTTTGACCCGGCAACCTCACCAAGATTGTTCAATGTATAATCTCCCATGAATTTATGTCTCTTGACACTCAGGGCTGGGCATTTGCAGAGAAGGTGGAAAATCGTTTCCTCTTTTTCCCTATCCTTACAGTTACGACAATGGTCGTTAAAAGGCGATTAGCGTGATTGCCTAACGGCCAGTGTCCCGTTAATACTGCCAGCAACCTTGATAAATCTTTTCTATTGCGGGTTGTAGTGTCTGTAATTTTTAGCTACATTGTCAGTATCTGTTTTAAAATTAATTCTCTTTTCTATCGGTACATTAATAATCTGTAACATTTCTAACATAAAGACGATTTATTACAATTTGTTTCTGTATTTAATACAGTAGTATTTTCAAAATCTGGATAATGATCTAAATTGTAACAGTTAATGCAGTTTTTTGAGAAGAAGTATGTTTGTGTTTTTGGTCAGATTTATGTCCAGCTAATATAGTTTTCAATTTGTTTTTAGTTGTACCTACATATATTTTATTACATCTTTCATTATTTTTATCCTTACACGGTATTTTATAAACAATATTGGATTTATCTAATTTTACTGTTTTATCTTTTACTTTACTATATAATATATTTAATGAACTAATTTATAAATTAATAAGACAATATAAAATACCAAAGAATAATAATACAAATATAATTTCCGAACCTAAAATGTATAAATCTTTAACTTATATTTCATTAATTTCTAAACGACTAGAAAATTCAAAATTTTATGACAGGAATAATTATAACATAGCCCAAAAAACATATAACACATTTGATTTGGATCTCGAAGATATCTGCGGACTTCAAAAAACTGATTTCAACAGACAGACAGACGGGCATAGCTTAATCGATTCCGCTATATATAAGGATCCAGAATATATATACTTTATAGGGTCGGAAAATTATATTGTGGAAATTACAAACGCAATGACAAACTTATATATACCCTTCTCTCTCAGTAAATGGCTTTTTTATAAAATGATCTCTGAAAAAAACAAGTCAGAAAGTATAGTCGGTCCAGCCCGACCATATAATACCCTACACCCAGTATATGTATAAAACTATATGGCGCTATATGGGAGATATAACCTATTGTGGACCGAACATCCAAAAATTTAGTGTCATGATGTCTGTGAATATAAATATTATATGTGTAAAATTTTATCCCGATATAAATAATTTTAAAAGATTTATGGAGCTTAAAATGAATTACGGAGATTGTCTTATATGGGAGTTTCAACTAATTATAGACCGACCTTAAAAAATTAGGTATATATATTTAAAAATTATGTATATAAGAAACTTATTATATCAAATTTTGTTTGGATACCAACATTTTTAAGAAATTTATGATCGATAAAGTGAATTTCGAAAGGGAGGGTAAGGGAGCTACCACTAATTATGGACCAATCATAATAAAAGTGGACCATATTATTTGTATACATATGAAATATAATTGCTTTAAATATTATTTGGATACCAACATTTTTGAGAGAGTTATGCTCTTTAAAGTGATTTTCGGAAGTGGGCTTTATATGGGAGCTACGAGTAATTATGTACCGATCTGCACAAAATTTGTAGGTGTAATTTGGCTTCATTTACCACTCATTTGTAATGATTTTTTTTTTTTGGATACTTGCATAATTGAAACATTAATGATCGGTAAGTCTCAATTTCAGGAGGACATTTGTATGGGGGCCAGGGGAAATAATGGACCGATTTCCACCAGTTTCAATCCCATCCATCCTTGGGCCGAAAAAATAGCACGTAGCAAATTTTAAGCTATAAATTTATAAATATCAAATAACGGTGCTTATGTACATAAATTCGCTGGAACTGTCCATTTATTCTTGCTGCGAGATTAAATGAACTTTAAAGTGCAAAAGTGGATACATTTCCATTTCACATAAATTTACCCTAAACTTCTTTAATATGACCAACTTTTTGCAAAAATAGTTTAGACGACTATACACTAGGAACCTTAAGAGGTATTAAAAAAATTCTTGCATAGTGTGATGGACACGCAAGAGTAGTATATATGTATGTTAAATATTTCGTTAAATTTGGTTATTGTAAAAATAAAATTCTTGATTTTCTGTCGAAAATATTTCAAAAACCCCCTTTAGAGGTATATTCAAGTCGTTTCCGGGTCCATTAAGAGTTATCGTATTCGCTTAAAATTTTACCTATTTAAGCTTTTAACATAAAGGCACCAAAATTTGGCACGCGAACTGGAATTAAACCATTTTGAAATTTGCCCATACAAATAAGAACACCTATAATATACATAAATATACCAACAGGAAATATAGGCCATAATTGCCATAATAACTTAAAATATAACAAAAGAGATCTCAAACTCAAAACCAAATATATACATAATATGTACTCGTATATGGGAACACAAATTTTAAATCATTTGTATACCCTCCACCACCAAGAGTGGTGAATGAGGGTAAATTACGTTTGTCATTCTACGAAGTTTTTAAAAGAATTAATTTTTTTTAATATAAATATTTATATATTTAACATTTTAAATAAAAACCATTATTATTTTTTAAAATTTTGAGAGTTTTATTCGGTTTTTAAGTCGAAGTTTAAAACATCTAACCATGTGTGCTCGCCACTGTAATCGACATGAGGAAAACAACTATTTTCAACCGCAAGCCAACAACTTTTTTTCTGTTACGCACGTGTTTATCATGTGCACAATAAAAACAAACAAAATAAGTAAACAAAACAAAGACAAAAATATTGCTAAGTTCTCTTATTACCAACAAGAATTTTAAAAATTTAAAGAACCACGGACAGAGAATCCACTCAGGAACCTAATTTTGTGGGGTCCACGTTATAAATTTTAGTATTTTTTAAAAAAATAAGGTTTCAAATTAAACCTAAAATATCAAGTTTCATATGAATATTTCCAGTTATTTTAGCGGTTTTTGAATTTTGAAAACGGATTTCAATAGCCTGTAACTAGGGTTATTGAAATTCAAAACTGTCACTTTCGAAAAATTAGGCGTTTATAGGGCATTCCATATTAAAGAAAAAGAAAAAAGGGTGTTGCTCTGTAAAACTTTTAAATTGAGCGGTTTACGCATTTTGAAAGTGGATTTGAATAGCCCCCATCTACGGCTATTAAAATCCAGGAATGTCACTTTCGAGAAATTAGCCGATTATGGGGAATTCCATATCAAAGTAAACAATTTCTAAAAGGTTGTTGTTGAATAACTCTATCAAATTTAGCGGTTTACGCATTTTGAAAGCGGATTTCAATAGCCCCATCTAGGGCTATTAAAATCTAGGAATGTCACTTTCGAGAAATTAGCCGATTATGGGGCATTCCATATTAAAATAAAAAAAAATAATTGACATAACGAACCTGACTAAAAAAAAAAACAGTCGACTTTTCAACACCATCTTGTAAAGTAATTTCACCATGCATGTTTATGAATAGGCAATTTTTTTTTAAATTTTGTTTTTGATTTTTTTTTTTTTTAAAAAAGAAGGAGAACTAGAAAACCTGTTGAACTGTGCGGTTGAAAATATTTGGACTATACAAATTTTAAATATATCAGGAAACCAAATAAATAAAAATTAAAAAAAGGATAATATAAAGGAAAAAATGGATACGATAACTAACTATTAATTTAAAAGATAGACAATTTGTCTAATAATGTGTTTTGATATTAAAGAATTTAAATGTTGATAACGAAAAATTTTGAATTGAAAAAGCATAATATTCTTGCTGAATTTAGAAATGATTGTAAAGAAATAAAAGACAAAAAAAATTTGTAAAAATATACATATTTCCTTAAAAAATAAACTAAACTTTAAATTTAAAATTTTTGAATATGTTTCTCCTTGACAATATCTAAAGTCAATTCCTCATCAGATAGCACTTCCAAAACAATAATTATAAACTTATCATACACATATCCCAGCCTTCTTCTTGAGCCCATAATGTATATCAGCAATAGTTCTAATTTGTATTTCATATTCGGTTTGCACCGTTTAGCATTTCACTACAGGAATTTAAATCTGCCATTTTATTCCGTAATTCTAAATATCGGGTTTTCTAATAGCTACTTGACAACTCTGAATTTAAATTGTGAACGCACTATTTCACTGATCATCTAATTGTTGCTTTCTTTTTTTTCAGTAAACTTAACATTTTCGTTATGGTAAAGTACACGAAGGAACAACGTTTGGAAATTATAAAAATGTACTACCGAAATTCGGAGTCGGTGACCGCAACTTTAAGAGCGTTAACTCCAATTTTCGGTCGTAATTATCGCCCTAGTAGACAAGCAATAACAAGTTTAGTGCAAAAATTTGAGTCTACATATTCATTGTGTGATGCTGTCGTGCCAGTGAGACAACGGCCTGGTCGAAGTTCCGAAAATATCGCTGCCGTTCAGGCGTCCGTAGCAAACGATTCAAATCAGTCGATTCCGCGGCGTTCTCAAGAACTGGGCATCCCCAAGACCACTTTATGGCGAATTTTGCGTAAGGATCTGGGTTTACACCCATACAAGATTAAGCTGACTCAAGAATTGAAGCCGATGGACCATTTGAGTCGACGTACGTTCTCCGATTGGGCTCTGGAGAAGATGCACCAAGATGATGAATTTCATCGCAAAATCATCTTCAGTGACGAAGCTCATTTTTGGCTCAATGGGTTCGTCAATAAGCAAAATATGCGTTATTGGTCTGCTGAAAATCCACATGTGCTTCACGAATCACCACTTCATCCACAAAAAATTACTGTTTGGTGCGCTTTGCATGCCGGCGGCGTCATTGGGCCATATTTTTTCGTCGACAATAACGATCGTCACGTTACTGTGAATGGCGATCGTTATCGCGCAATGATTAGCGATTATTTTTGGCCCGAATTGGAACACATGGACTTGGATGACATGTGGTTTCAACAAGACGGTGCCACAAGCCACACAGCACACGTTACAATCGATTTACTGAAGAGTAAAAAAAAGTTGTCAAGTCCTTATTGGAAAACCCTTTAGAAGTACATACATAGTAATAAAAATACAATTTTGATTAATAACATGTACTTATTTTGAGGATATTATCTTACATTTTATTATTAATCCCTATTTTTTTCAGTGCATCAAAAATGCACAAATGGCATCACTACGAAAATGTTAATAATAATATGGTGATGTGGCAATATGGTTAATGTAATGTTTTCTTTTATGAGTTTTTGACATATCTGATAAATAGAATAAAATTCAGTAATTTTCATTAATTAAATTAAAATGATAATTTTTAAATAAATATAAATTTATGAGAGATAGGTAATTATATGGCTTCTGTTGCTTACATAATAAAATTAAAGCTTTTATAAACACATCGCAGAAAAACAACATGTATTTCCCAATTGGTTGGCCAAAAGCAGTTAACTTGGCCTTGCCTGGCGAAAGTAATAATATTAAACACATCTGTTTTGATGCTGTAAAAATACTCCTGGCCGCAGTAGGAACGGATTTTCTAGGAGTTTGGTATGCAAATCCGCTTATACCCATTGTATACTACCAAAGAAGTGTGGAATCAGTGGTAAACTATGGTGAGAACAAGTTCGTGATATGGAAGCCGGATTCTCGACAATTGGTAGTTCTTACTACAGGAGGTGTTTTAATACTGTATCAAGTTGATTTTGATGCTACTGGGAACGGCATATTCCAGCAAGTCGATCCACCTTTGCATAGTTTAAAGCGTGATTCGGCCGAGTTGTTCATTAAAGAGAATATACCAAAATTAAGCTTGAAGGAAGTTTGTATCATACAACTTAGTTCGACGGTGACTACCGTGTGCTGTATCAGTTTAACGGAACTATTAGTGGCTACAAAAAAATGTGAACTAATGCGTATACAGTGGTCCGAACTGGAATCGGATGAATTTGGAGGATCTGAATCGATCGCAGGAGCAATAAATCTTCGACAAATCCAGTTCTATGTCAACCAACAATGCAACTTGAAAACTATTCCACCCGTGAGACTTAATTCGTACGTTGCTTCTTTAGAATATTCGCCATTTATAGGTGGATGCGCAGCAGTATTTAGTGATAAAAGAGCAGCATTTTTAATAGCGAATCATTTAAGATTTGAAGCAGAAAATATGCATGGATTTTGGATACCAGAAGTAGAAGATGCGACTGTATGCAGTGTTAATCATAAATTTCGTCTTCTCGCCTATGGCCGGACTAACTCAGATGTTTCAGTTTATGCTATTGAGGATACAACTGGAGGTCTTGAATTTTCTCATCGTTTGTCACTGAATGAAACAGTAATGCCTGGAACTTTGGGCGCAGTTAATGAAATTAAGTGGAGTCCAGATGGTTGTGTTTTAGTTGTCGCTTGGGAAAATGGAGGATTAGCATTATGGAGCACTTTTGGGGCATTTTTAATGTCATCATTTTCATGGGATTTTGGTATTCATGTGGACTTAATTCATGACAATCCTTTATGTGTCAGTAAAATGGAATGGTCTACAGAAGGCTATCAATTGTTTCTAACATGCAAATCAAAGAAAAAAGTAGAAAAATCTACTGATGAGCCATTTAGCAACGTTTGTCAACTAAGTTTTGTAAAGAGTGCTCTTACAATGAATCCTTGCATGACGTCCCACCCTCACATACTGCTTCAGGGTAAGAATTCAAAAATTAAAAAAAAACATTTACAAAAAGAATTTAATACGACCAGTAGTAATACTAATATGCATTTTCTGTTCCTTTAGATCCTTGTCCATCGCATGAGTAATTAATTTGTTTCAAACTGTCCGAATATTTCCATTAATTATCCACTATTTCAATATTTACAATTTCGAGAATCAAATAAATTAATTTGAGTTGATTTATTTTGCTCACATAAATTTACACCTACTAAACATTTACTGGCGTATTTATAAAAAATTAAAGTAGACTTCAAGTGTACTTTAAGAAAATGTTGTGTGAAAATTTTGTCTTAAAGCACACTTCAAGCCTACTTTATTTTTTATAAATACGGCAGTTATAATGCAATAAAATTACTGACTTCTTTTTAAAACTCGTTAGTTATGCCCAATTATAGACGAATGGGAATCAATATCATCCAGAAAATTTAAGAGTTCAACTTTAGACCTTAAATCTACGAAAAAAAAAACACAAATAATATACATACATATAAAGTAGTAAAATTTTAAATATTCAATATTACTGATATAATATTTAATTAAATCTTTAGCTTGTTATAGTTCAAAATTTGTCACTACAACTTTTGATAATAGTGTAAAAAAACATGAGTAGTCATAACTTTTTTCTTTACTAAATTTGATAATTGAAAATTTAGGTCTATTTGACATTTGTTCACTATTCCTAAATTTAGTTATAGTTGTTTGTGACCACAAAGTTGGTTATAAATAGTGAAAAATAGCTTTTTTCAATATGTTTAGTCCTAGCAAAATGTGCACTCAAAATTTAAAATGGTTTTAAAATTTTTTGCTTTTCATTTCAGGCGATGATACTTTATACTTAAATCAAGGAGATAATTTGGAAAAAATATACTTTGGTGGCAAATTTATATTTCCCAATAACAAAAATGAAGCGAATGGAGAAACTGCAGATATTAATCAGCCCGATGATGATTGTATAGAAATAAAAAATAAAGTTGATATATCAAGTATATTGTCTGAGAGTAAATATTGGACAGTATTGCAATTACCCCAAACATATGCTGCCACGAATTGGCCAATACGTTATTCGGCTATAGACGCTGAAGGTCTGCACTTAGCAGTCGCTGGAAGGACGGGGTTGGCCCACTATTCCATGGTAACAAAAAAATGGAAACTTTTTGGAAACGAGTCTCAAGAAAAAGATTTTGTTGTGTCCGGAGGCCTACTGTGGTGGAAGGAGTTCATTGTTTGCGGTTGCTATTCGTTATTAGATCGTACAGATGAAATCCGTTGTTATCCCGAAGAAAGTAAATTGGACAACCAATATGGGAATCGTATTCAAGTGAGAGCTCCTGTTATATCGCTCAATATGTTTCGGGATCAGTTGATTGCACTGACAGCAGATGGTATTGTAACACTGTTTGCAATGCGTAAATGCGATGCTTATACCCTGAAGGCTGATTGTGTATATGAGGTGGATGTCAAGAGTATTTGCATACATCCTGCATGTATAGTTTCGCTGACAGTTACCAATTTACGCAATGATTTAACCACAAAGGTGCTTGTGACCCCTGAAAACAGCGAGGCTGCCGAGACTATTATTGTCAATGTATGTGGACGTATTCTAATGATTCAAAGAGATAAAAGCCGATCAGTGGTAAATTCTCTTATGGCATCATGTCTGGCTTCATGTGTTGAGTGCTTTTGGTTATCTAATACAGCTCAGGAATCTAGTCCAATGAAAGATTGTCTATGGTTATTTTCAGGTGTTCATGGTATGCGTGTCTGGTTGCCAATATTGCCGCCATCTAGTGAACAAAGGCGAGAAGCTTCCCATCGTTTGCACACATTCATGTCAAAGCGTATTATGCTTTCGTTTCCTTTGAAACTGTATCCGTTGGTTATACTTTTCGATAATGTCATTGTTTTGGGTGTAGAGAACGAAACAACGTTGTATACGAACGAAGCGAATTCGCATTTTTCATTACCTTTTTCTCAATTAGAACGCAAATCGCAAGTGTATTTGCACAAAATTCTTAGGCAATTGATCAAACGTAATTTGGGCTATAGTGCATGGGAAATAGCTCAATCATGCCGTCGTTTACCATATTTTCCCCACTCCCTGGAGCTGTTGCTGCATGAGGTGTTGGAAGAAGAGGCTACTAGTAAAGAACCAATACCAGATGCTTTGCTTCCAAGTATTTTGGATTTTATTAGAGAATTTCCTGTTTTTCTACAAACCATTGTACAATGTGCACGCAAAACGGAGATTGCCCTTTGGCCGTACCTTTTTTCGATGGCCGGTAAACCAAAAGATTTGTTCCAACAGTGCTTAGAATCTGAGGAACTCGTGACAGCTGCCAGCTATTTGATTATCTTACAAAACCTTGAACCGTCTATAATTAGCAAACAGTATGCAACACTTCTGTTGGAAATTGCTCTGCAACATCGCAATTGGGAACTGGCTAAAGATCTAATACGTTTCCTAAAGGCAATTGATCCAAATGAAATCGACTCACCACGCTCCTCAATGGTAGTGAATGTAAAAATTGCCCCACCATCACAATCGCAATCACAGGTTAATCAGAACCATGATGTCTTCAACTTAGTTCTAGGACCCATTGCTAGAGAACGCAGTTTCTCAACAACTGTGTTGGCTAACAATACGCCAAAGGAAAAAAAGGAAAAGATCACAGCAGCAAATTCTAGCTCAAACAATGAGAGTTCGACTATAAATAACACAAGTGTTCCAGTGGTTGTAGTACGCCGTAAATCAGAACGCAGTAATTCTACTAAGAATGAACGTCGTGAAACGTTTTGTATTGAAGCCATTTTACATCGTCATGCTCGAAAACTTTTGCAGAATTGTAAATTGATAGATTTAGGCTACATGAGCGCTTTCTTAGATTTTCATTTGGTCTCTTGGCTTTCGCAGGAAGCGGATAAAACAGCACGTTTAGAAAATTATGTTACAGCCATAACTCTTTTGCACGAAGAGTTAAAATTGCCGACGCCTGCTGCTCTTTACTCTCCTTCCGAAGAATCTGATCACGATTATAATCAAATGCAAAAACGTTTCCAAATGGACAAAAAACTGAACTTGCCTAATGCATCAAGCCAAACATCGGAGTCTGGATATTTCAGTTTGGCATTGATGGACACTCCTACAAGTACGCAAAATGGCAACATAACCATGCATACAAACATTCCAGCCATTAAAGAAAACGAGGAACTGCAGTACTCGTCTTCATTGCAACCAACACAACATACAGCTCAAATGACTACTGGTGATTACAACAAATCTCGTTCTAATTCGCAGACGTCACTTGATCACAACACCGTGTACAGGCGTTTTTACTCACTTAATGATGATATGTCATCGTCATCACTAGCACTAGGTTTGAATTGTGCCGAAGTTCAACACAAAATTGTACCCGAAAAGTTGGCCATTAAAATGCGTTATCTACTACAGCTGTTTATTGAGGCAAATTGTATTGATTTTGCGTTAGTTCTCTCAATTCTGCTTTTAGACGCTGCATCAATTGGACGCATAATTAATGTGGTTATTCGTTCAGAGTCCCTAGCTGCATGTGGCCGTATTCAAACATCACTAAAAAATGTGGCCCAGTGGTCATTCGATATTGAATGTGTTTATCGTTCATTTATGATATCGCTACAACCTCACATTTACCTCCTAGACCAATTTATTCAAACATCTGCCGCATCATGTACAATGCCATCTACAACTGGCTTAGTAAATAATGTCCAATCTGGTCTAAACCAGAGTCGCAATTCGGATAGTACTGGTCTCAATGATTCCTCCAAAGTTGGGGAACATCATCAAGTAGATTCCCTGAATAACATGTTGCAAAGCCATGCTCATATCACTCACCACAACTCAAATAGTGGTAGTAATATAAACAATGGAAATTGGACATACGACAAATACTCCGCTGAAGATAAACGTAAAATTTTGTCACGTCAATTAAGTGCTGAAAGTGCTAATAACTCTTCCACATCGTTTACCCAGCAATCTATGCTAAGTGCAAAACGCTCCTCCTTCCAACATCAAAATTTAGATCGTAACGAATCTAGTGGTTGTATTGTTATGTAATCTTGTATTAATATTATTTGATATACATATGTATCTATTCTTGGTTTTACATCTCTGAATTTCTTTCATTTGGATTTGTTTCATTTGGATTGATTTTTCGTTAATTTTGTACAATAATTGTAAGCAATATTAGAATGATATTTTAGACTTTGAAAAACTAAAATCAATTATCTTACTCTAGTAACTTGATTACCATACAGAAATCTTATTTACACGAACACAGACATGTAAAATCGCAATAATTTATAGCACATTTATTATAAAATTATTTTAATTGTTCTACATAGCTAATCAATTATTAATTAATCATAATTTTGATTCATACAACGATTTTATATTTATCAACAAAGGAAAACTAATGTTTTATTAGTATATATATATATAGTTTTAAAAACATATCGATGGTTAGATTCAATAAGGGTTATATAAAAAATTCAATTTGTTAAGAAAACCCCAAAAAACAAAACAGATTCTTTTATTTATAACTTTTTGCTATTAAATATTATTATTTTTATTTTCTAACGAATTATTAAAATAAAGTATTAAATAATGGACAAAACTTAAATGATAAATACATATTTTTTCGTTTTCGAAATAGATTTCCATCAGATGCCTGATATAAGTTTTGAGTTTTTCAACAAGTGTTCAAGAAATCAAATAACAATTTGCTTTTTATATGAGAGCCATATAAAATTACATAGAATATTTTTGAATATTGGAAATAATAGAGATTACAGTTTACGGTTAAATCCTATAAGAATTTAAGTAATAAAAAGTTTCGTTAACAAAATCTCATATTTTTAACATGCATATATTTAAAGCGAAGTAATTTTTTTTTATAAAATGAAACCTGAATAAAAAAGCGCTCTTATTAAAAAAGTGCATTATATACCATTTAATGCAATATAAAGTTTCATTTGTCTAGGAGAAATTTAATAAATAATATAAGTTCTTTGCATTTATGCTGAATTATTTCTTAAGTCGACTTAGCCAGTTATCGATTGTAACCATAGAATTATGAATTGTACTCTAAATGGTATTATATATTTTTGACTATATTATTTTTAGCAATTTCTCTCTATATATTTACAAAATGTATTTTTTAAAAAACTACTATTTTAAAATTATTTTTTAATACATACATTATTAATTCGCGTATTAAAATCTCTACAAGGTTTAAATATAATATGTATACTTATTCGTACATGTAAATATAAAGAATGGAATGTCGAAGAATAAAAACACATTCGGAAAATCTGCATATAACTCGAATTGAATAAAACTACTTGATATATAAAAACATATTTTACTAATAAATAAATATGTAAGTATGTATGTTTATTATACAATATTTTAACAGATTTTCTTCTACTTGGGTTTGTTGTGGATGGGGGTGAAATAAGTACACGCGTATTAACACTAATTTAATTCATTTATTATATCAAAGTTACGACCACACAACAACGCTGCTAACACCAGAAGTTTCTTAAGCCTCCTCGTTCTTAAAAGCCGGTAAACATTTGAATAAAGACAGGGCTGTTATATATGTTACATAAAAATAGGGTCGCATTATTTCGTATGTAACATTTCCCTCCTTGTTATTGATGAATCTCGTAATCCCGGTGCCATGCTGGTCTACGTCTGTTACGGGTGGAACGTCTTGGTGATGATAAAATGTCCTCATTAGAAGCGTTGTGTGCATATGATTAATTATTATAATTAATAATCCTGATCATCTAATTGAGAATTGAATGATTCCGAATTTTGGTGTCCAGTTTCAATGGGTTGGTTGTTGAACAAAGGTTGTAAATCATATGAAATAAAATCATCTTCGACTGGATCGATATCCGCATAACGTTCACGAATCTGATTTGCATGTGATTTGATGATTCTATATGTATCACTATTATGGATTTCTACTTGATAATTTACTTCACCAACTTTCTCCTTGATTACTCCTGGCTGCCATATCATTTTGTTGTTTTTGTAGATATTGATGAACACTTAATGATTGATTTGAAAATTACGATTTTTAGAACCGTGTTTCTTGTTGTATTGGGTTTCCATTTTCTCGTTACGAATTATGTCGGATGAACTTTGTGGTTTTAGAAGATCGATTTCCGTACGAAGTTTTCTACCAATGAATATTTCTGCCCTTGAAATTTAACCACCCGTTACTTCGGGCCATTTTGAAAATGAATCTATGATTACCAAATAATATTGAGATCGGATCGGATGTGCTATATCAATATTGTTATGTTTTCAATGATCCAATATATATTTATTCACTTAGAAAGCTAGCGTGTACATCAAAAAAGCTAACTGTGTAGTAACGTATTTATTATAATTGGCAAAGCATAAGAATAAGACAATACAAGTAAAGAAAGAAAATGTGCCGTGGGGTTGCCAGATGGTTGACTTCGTAACTATTGTTAGGGTTATCGTAACATCTCCCTTCTCAAGTTGAAGGCGGGCTCTCGGATTGGGTCTCCACTGGTTGTCTTTTGACAGTAATGCGTCTCGGAATGACGTTCATAGCAGGAGTAGTTGGTGGTGTCAAAAACGTTTCCTCATGTGGTGAAGTAGGTATATTAAATTCTCCCAGTAGTACATCCAGAGGTAAATTATCACTGGTCATTGTTCGCTGGTCAATATCATTCGAAACCCTTGGTCGCAATTGGTTGGTGTGTGCTCTGATAAGTTTATAGCGGTGGTCTCTAAGCTGGATACTGGTGTTATAAATGACATTTCCCACTCGTTCTATGATCTCACCAGGCACCCAAAAACTCTTGTTGTTTCTAAATTTCTTAACGAAAACAGTATCGCCATTTTTAAAGTTCCTCGACTTCGTGCCATGTTTTCTATTGTATTTGTTCATTTCCCTTGGTCGATGGTGGTTGAGGTTTTTTTATAGCGTCCATGATGGTTCTCATTTTCCGCCCGATGAAAGATTCGGCTGGTGAGGCTCCATTTGGAGAACTTGGATTCGGTGTGGAACGATACACTTCCAGGAAAGTGTTAAGTATTTCCGACATTGTACTTTCTCCCTCACATTTTTTTAAAGCTCTTTTCAATGTATCCACGAACCGCTCGGCCTGACCATTTGAGCTTGGATGAAAACGGACGGTTCTCGTGTGTTGAATTTCACGACTGTTACACCAATTTTCAAAGTTCTCGGAACAAAATTGGGTTCCGTTGTCGGATACGAGCTGTTCGGGGTTTCCAAATTGACTGCAGTACTCGTTAAGAAACTTCAGAGTGGCGAATGTCGTTATGGCCTTAGTCTCATATATTGCTGGGTACTTAGAATATGCATCTATAATGATCAGGTAATAAGAGCCCTCTACTGGGCCTGCGCGTAATAGGAAGTGTCGATAAAGATTCGTTGAGACTATCCTGAAAATCTTTTTCCAGATTAATTGAAGCGATAATGTAATCATCAGAAGGCTTTTCGTGAGAGCTTATGAGTCGCGATAGGACGTCTGCGTGTCCAAAATCCAGAGTGTTTGTATATTTGATATCGAAATCGTACGCTAATAATGTTAGCGCCCATCTCTGTAGACGATTTGCTGTATATACCGGAATACTATTTTTCGAACCGAAAATCGTCAGTAGGGGCTTATGATCGGTATGTAAAGTGAATTTACGGCCCAGAATCATGCGGTGAAATTTCTTTACAGCGATTATTAGGGCAAGGCCTTCCTTTTCTATCTGGCTATAATTTTTCTCTGGAGCAGTTAATGATCTTGACGCATGGTATATGGCTTTAAAGCTTCCGTCTGGAAAAGTGTGATAGATAATTGCGCTAATCCCGTGGCTGGAAGCGTCGGCTGCTACGTGTATGGGCAGAGCAGGATTATAATGCGTAAGGAGCAATTCCGAAGTGAGGAGATTCTTAAATTCGTTAATAGCCTATTCGCATTCTGGTGTCCACTTAAAAGCATTATCCTTTTTAAGAAGATCATCCAACGGTTCCCGCAACTTTCTCATGTTAGGTACGTATTTTCCATAATGATTAATGGATCCCAACAGTGATCTTACTTCTGAAATATTTTCAGGTATTTTTAGTTCCTGGATGGCCTTAATCTTCTCTGGGTCTGGACGAATACCAGATGTGTCTATTATTTGACCAAGATATCTAATTTGGTCCTTAAAAAATTGACATTTCTCAAATTTAAGTCGAAAACCAAATTCGTGAATGCGCTGGAGTAACTTCATTAGATTCGCTTTATGATCAGCTAAGTTCTTGTTGGCCAACATGATGTCATCGATGTAGGCTTTTGCCCCTTCTATGCCAGTACATAATTGATCCATGATGCGCTGAAAAGCACCAGGTGCAGATTTTATCCCGGGTGTCAGACGGTTGAATCGGAATAACCCCTTGTGTGTGTTGACGGTTAATAACTCCTTGCTCTCGTCATCAATTTCTGCTTGTAAATAAGCGTCGGATAAATCCAAATGGGTGAAAACCTTACAGTCATGTACTTCAGAAAATATTTCGTCAGGCGTCGGTAGCGGATATTGATTTGATTCAATAATGTTGTTCAGACCGGTGGAGTAGTCTCTACATATTCTTATTTTACAATTGCGCTTACTGACGACAATAGGTGCTGCCCATTTAGATGTGTCTACTGGAGTGATGATACCAGCTTTTTCTAGACGTTGTAGCTCTTCCTCAATTTCTGCCCGAGCAGCGTATGGGACTGGTCGTTTTGGAATAAAAATCTCTTTGGCTTGTGGTAGCAATTGTACCTTTGTCTTGGTGCAAAGGCCTAAATACGAGTTGTCAAAAATTGTACTGAAGTTGGTTTTCAGTGCTGCTATGTCGTCCTCAAAATTTATTTGATGGCACCACAATGTTATGGGGGTGTCCCATAAATTGAATGCTTGAATCCAATCAATACCCATAATGTTGAGTTCGCTGACGTTGGAAATATAACAGCGCAGTGATTTGGCAGAATCTCCAATAGATACTTCCGATGTAAATTCTGCTACAAGTTGGATTGAGTTTGAGTTAGCATCGTTGGCTGTATCCTTTGTGCCTATGGCCTGAGGTTGGCCAATACGTTTCCACGTTTGTGTTGAGATTATTGTTATGTCGGATGCCGTGTCGACTTGTAATTGGACAGAATGATTATTAATTGAAACTTTGACGTACTTACGCAATTCCTTAAAATTTATAGCATTCGTAGAAAATACTGTCTTTGTGTGATACGTCACAAGCTCGAACTCTATTCCTATTCCTTGTTCTCTGAGTAAGAGTACAAATATATACTACATTCGACAACGATTTTCACACATCAAGAAAAAACTTACTCGTTGCAGTTCTCTAATAACTATAAGGTTTCATCAAAAACATCACAACAATCAACATCTACGCAAATTTCGCCATCTCAGTTTTCTCCGAGATGTAAATCTGCTAGAATTGCAAACAATGGTAACCCTATTGATTCAAATACTGCTGTCGTTGATAATAAAGTTGACATGAATATGGATGTGGTTCAACATCTGTCATGCATCAAAATAAGACTGCTGTTAAACTGTTATTTTCAGAGGTCACTAAACAACATGTTCATAATAATTCTGAAAACATAAATGGTCCCATGAACTACGTGTCTTACCTCCCAAGAAACACATATTTGCATTCCGTTTTGCCTCCGAAACAACTGTTAACAAGATATTAATTATTACATTAATACTAAACTAAATTCAAAAGAAGACATTGTAACATATACATTTTCATATTCTCAACCTAGAAGCATCACATCTTTCAAAATCACTGTTTCATCTGATACATACAATAAAATAATTGATCCTGTTTCTGGCCTGTCAATACTTTTATAAGATACTAGCATGCAACCCGCTACTTCGTTAGCGAAAAAATGTGGAAATAACAAAACAACTACATAAATTATTTTAAATTATTTATTATAGAACTTTTAATTATTGTGTAAAATAAATGCACCTTACAACATGATATAGGTTGCTACCAACATTATTAAAACGTAACTAAAAATGCTGAATCTTGAATTACGATTGGATTAAAAATCTTTTATGAAATTTACAAATTATTCTTGTTGATCGAACATGTTGTGTTAAATGTCTTTCCGACTTACACGATCGTGTTCTAAAAACAGGCTCTTAGTGTTATCTAAAGAAATTAAACCGTTGAACCAAGTGATTAAATCGATAAAGCGGTTAAACGAAAACCAAATTTTCAGTTAAACGCTTTATAAATATTATACAATGACAAATTATAAATATTAATTCTCTGATCCTTGTGGAAGTTCAATTATATGAAACGGCCAACAACCAACTTTTTATTTGATTAAACCATGTTCAATGTAAATAAAAACAAACGGAAAACAAGCGGATATCACATCAACACTACGTTACGTCTTTTACCAATTTGTGTCCATTAAAAACAAGTTGAAGGAATATTAATGAACATCAACTCAGTTAAACTCTTTTTGTTTGTCAATTAATTGCTGCACGTCTCAAGGGTTTTTTTTCGTTTTCTTATTCGAAGGGTTGTTGAGAGTATGGGGTACGTCGTTAAACACATTCACTGATACATAAATATGTTCTTACATATTTGCACACAGTGGTATTTAAAGTTGGACGTTAAATTAAGAAAAAAAAACTAAATCTGTAGCAAAAAAAAATTAAGTTCATTTTATTATGCACTTCTTTAAAAACTTTAAGCTGCATCTTCTATCTACTTGAAATTTAATCTTTCTAACTGCTTCGTGAAGACACATACCATCTCAAAGGAAGTTGCAGCACCCATTTTTATGTCGGTGGTTTGAACTATGACGAGACAAAAGCTTTTTTTTTAATGTAAACTTTGTTAAATGTTTGAATACTCTATAGTTACAATATGCTTGTTTTTGTTATTGTTGTTGTTGTTGATAGTTAAGTTTCTTTTTCTACTAAGTTCTTTTTTTTGTTCATTGTATTTTGTCTTCTTTTTTGGTTTAAAAGTATTGGCTGTTTTATTAAGTTTTTGTTGTGATTAAAAATAAAATGAAAAAACAACTTGTTTCAAACTTTATAGATATTTCTTTATTTTGTGGTTACAAAGTACTATACACTGATCCATACACTTACACAGATCCATACACTTACATATACATTGATTTGTCGAGACAGAAAGAAACACATTTCCATCACACTTTACAAAAACGCGTTAACAAAAGGTTGCTTCATATTCACAGTCATAAAGAAACGTTAAACATTTTCGGAAGTAAATTTTACATTTTGAGCATCAAGTAGAAAAAAACACCTGAATTCTAACATATCCCAATATACAATATTCTTTGTTATTAAGATTTATTACGAATACTTATGTGGCATGATTTGCGGCTACCCACAGTGATTACACAGTTTTTAAATAGCGACTAGGCACAAATAGAAGGATTTGTCCTAGACTTTAGAATTTTAAAAAATATCGGGCCATAATTATCTTCAAGAATCAAAAGTGTAATATTTTCCACCAAATAATTGCAAACATTTTTCTACCCTTTTTCTATAAGTTTGTTATTCCGTGAGTAACATTGAGAAATAGTCATCTAAGAGCCAATTAAGTATTATTGCTCCTTATGAAATTATAAGTCGATTGAGCTGACCATCCGTCGGTGTAAAACACTCCCACGTCTAAAAAAATATAACTAAAATCCACAAAGTTTACAAAAAAACATTTATAATACTCCTAAGCAGTTTTTCCCTGTAGTGTGTTGTGCGATCACTGTCCAGTCGACCACAAATGCATGAGCCCTGACTGAAGAACGTGTATTACGTAAAAAACTGCGTGTTTCAGGAACAAGTTCCCTGATTTCAGTAGAACAAATTCCATTATAGTATCGATAGAACAGTGAAACACAACCCACATTGCAACGATGCTCCAATGAATCAACAGAGTTGGATACCCTACTGTCACCGATAAGCATCTTCGCCCTCTCCTGTACGCGGTCGACTAACTCCATAATAGACTTCGAAGCACCGGCCCATACATGAGAGTTTTCGGCCGAATATAGGTGGTGTAAATAGTATGAAGATCAGATGGAGTGAAGTATTTTCTACACCGTTTTAAAAAACCAAGGCACTTGAGTGCTTCTTTCGACACTTGAAAATGTGTTTGGTCCAGCGGACATCACACTGGATTCTCATGCCTAGAACATCAAGAGCGTCTGATTCCTTAGTATTTACACCGCCCATAAAAACATATGAAGCAACATGATCTGTTGTGCGTTTGTGCGTTAATAAACAACACTGAGTCTTACGTGCGTTAAAATCGACTTTATTCGCACAACCCCATTCCGAGATTGTCTCAAGATCTCGGCTCAGCGTATCATTCATATTTTGTCTCATTTCCCCAAACTCCAATAGGTTTGGTCTATGGTTAAATGAGTATGAATGGCAAATGTTGATATCATCTGCAAAAGAATAGGTAGGGTTTGAAGTTAGACAAGAAGGTCATTTATAAAGATGGGAAATAAAGTGGAAGAAAGAACGGAGCCTTGCGGTACCCCTGAATTAATCTTGAACTCGTCTGATGAGATCCCATCTATAACAACTCGTATAGTGCGATTTCTGAGGAAACTCGATATAAATCGAGAAAAGTTATCACCGACACCAAAAGCAATGAGTTTCGATAAGAGAGCACCATGCCAGACTCTGTCGAACGCCTTAGAAATATCTACAGACATTAAAAATTAGTAAAATCGGTCCAGTGGAACCAGAGTTATGAATCAAATTAATTTTTGGCATATTTTTTGCTAATTTGTTTCAATATTTTGTAGATAAAGTTTACACAAGTGAACCATGCCAAATATCGCTTTATGATTTTTTTATTATGAAACTTATTTTTGCTGAACTTTGTATTGAAGGCCACATTTCGGAAAAAAATTTGTATGAGAAATCATGGACCGATTCTTACTATTTTTACCATTTGTTCTTTGATCATAAAAATAAAATATAAAATTGTGATGGGTTGTCTCAGATATATAGAATGTTCTAAAAAATGATATTAAGATTTTGAATTTGATTTTGGGAATTTTTTTATGGATTGTAGAAACACAGAACTTCGCTTTGTATATATTGTTACGTTTTTACCTTTTAAAAACGATGTTTTATTGTCTTTAAATAAACCGGATTCCTTAATTGCAAAAATAAAAGCGTCAAGTAGTTTTTACAGTTTACTTTAAGAAACTTAAATTACAATTTGAGAACACTTTGATGTGCACTCAACGATGACTCACAATAAACTAACTTTGTGTGGTCCTGTTTGCTTTATTTATACAATAGCGCCATCTTCTTGCAATTTGCCGCGGCATCTGGAGATTGTATTTTAATTGCTCACATATATATACGTACCACTTCCGAAACACAAGACAACCGTCAAAAATGTCTAATAAATATCGATATCGAATCAACATTTTATACAGATCAGAAATTGTAATCCAGCAATTACACAAATATCGGTTATACGACTAATTGCTATTGAATTAAGTCCACTTTCGTGTATAACAACCAACCATACAACTATTGTAAGCAACGTTATTGAGATGGATTCCACCCAATTCACATTACTTGATACTGGCTTTAGAAAATTTAAGTCCATAATTGGTCCGTTTCTACTATGCCACCCATATTTCTCTTGTAAACGAAGTTATTGAGATCAATTCAACCAGAAGAAGCCTCACCTTTTTATACCGTTTCTTAACATGTGGCGAATATGGAAAAATGTTTTTTTAATTTTATAAATTATTAAATTACTCTCAAGATTGTTATGAAAATCAGACAAACTCTGTAAATTATGGTACGAATTGGTAATTACATTAATTTTAAATAATCAAAATTAGATACAATTTCTTTGAATTTATTTTTTGAAATTAATTATGTTTTTTGTAAAATTGTCTTTCAAACAATATATAAAATGCTAAGCTTTTAGTATTAAAAAACACTGAATAAGGATATTCTAGTCCTATGTATAATCAGTGTATTTTTTGTATTTCACATTACAAGATTTTAGTAGTTATTTAAGCTTTAGGTCTTATTTATTAAAAAAAATTATTTTATTGCAATATTTCGCTACTTTTTGAGTAGCTTCTTCAGGAAAAAATTTTAATTTATAAATTTAAAAAAATTATTTGTCATAGGAGAAAAAGGATATGAACACTTTTAACATAACAAAATATTAAAACAATTTATAACAAGTAGAAAATATTACTAATTATACAATATTTGTAAGTTGTGTTATTTTTTATGTATTAAATGTCTGTAAATCTATGCTAAATTTTCAGTATTAGCTTTCTAGTTGATCCTTCTAGTTGTAGGTACATTAATTATCTGTAACATCTCCAACATATAACGACGTTTGTAGTTATTTTCAGTGTTTAATACCGATATATTTTCAAAGTTTGGATAGTGATTTAATTTACTACAATGAGATGATAACGCAGTTTTTTGTAAAGTAATATTGTCTCTATATCTTTGGTCTGATTTATGTCCAGCAATTCTGGTTTTTAGTTTATTCCTTTAAATAAACCGGATTCATAAGAAGAACACGGAAAAGATAAGGAATATATTAGAAGACAATAATTCTCCAGTTCAACTAATTTAAAAATTAATAAGACAATATAAGAACAAAAATAACAAGTTAAAAAGTATAGTCGGTCAAGCCCGACCACATAATACTCTACACCCACTATATGTATAAAACAGTTTTTCAGAAATGTGCGTTATATGGGATATATAACATATTGTGGACCGATCGTTTAGTGTCATGATTTCTGTGAATATAAATATTATGTATGTTATACTTTATCTCGGTATAAATACTTTGAAAAGATTTATGGAGGTTAAAGTGAATTACGGAGAGGGTCCTATATGGAAGTTTAAACAAATTATGGACCGACCATTATTAAATCAGGTGTCATCATTTCTGTATACTCGTATATGAAACTTATTTGTGTTAAATTTTATTTAGATACTAACATTCTTAAGAAATTTATGGTCGTTAAAGTGATTTTCGGAAGTGGGCCTTATATGGGAGCTATGACTAATTATAGACCGATCATCATAAAATTGTACCATATTATTCGTAATATATATTTGCGTTCAATATTATTTAGATACCAAAATTTTTGAGGCAGTTATGTGATTAAGTGATTTTCGGGAGTGGGTCTTATATGGGAGCTATGATAAATTATGGACCGATATAAGGCCCACTTCCGAAAATCACTTAAAAAAGCATAACTCTTTTAAAAATGTTGGTATCCAAATAATATTGAACACAAATATGTTTCGTACATATACATATAATATGGTAGAATTTTATGACGATCGGTACATAATTAGTCGTAGCTCCCATATAAGGCCCACTTCCGAAAATCACTTAAACGAGCATAAATTTCTTAAAAAATTTTGGTAATTAAATAAAATTCGACACATATAAGTTTCTTATATATAGAAATAATGACACCTAATTTTGTAATGGTCGGTCCATAATTAGTCGAAACTCCCATATAAGACCCTCTCCGTATATAATATAATAATATTTATAATATTTATATTCACAGAAGTCATGACACTGAATTTTGGTCCAAAATAGGTGATATCTCGCATATAACTCCCATTTCTGAAATAGTTTTTTTATATTTACATATACTAGGTGTAGGGTATTATATGGTCGGGCTTGACCGACTATACTTTCTTACTTGTTTGGATACTTGAATAGTTTAAACATTTATGATTGGTAAACCCCAATTTCGAGAGGACATTTGTATGGGGGCCAGGTGAAATAATGGACCGATTTCCACCAGTTTCAATCCCATCCGTCCTTAGGCCAAACAAATTTTACGTGCCAAATTTTATCGAAATATCTTCAAAATTGAGACCTGTACTCTGCGCACAAACTTTACATGAACAACCAGCCAGCCAGACGTACAGACATTGTTAAATAGACTTAGGAAGTGATTCTAAGTCGATCGGTATACTTTAAGGTATGTGTTGGACCAATATTTCTGGGCGTTACAAACATCAGCTGAAACCCAATATACCCTCCCCACTATGGTGGTGTACGTCTCTAAATTGTCCAGCACACTATTTGCACTCTAACTTGTTTTATGATAATTTGCTCCCTAATAATCTGTATTAAGAATATGTTCATAACATAGGTTTTATTGAACTTTTTAATTATAATTTCTAAAAAATTGGTTTATAATAAATTAAAAAATTTATTATTGTTGAATATTTCAGTACCCTGATTCAAACCAAAATATTATCAACCATGTATTAGTTTTCCAATTGTTTTTCCAATAGAAATTTCTGGCGCTTTAATAATTTGTATGTATCTAGCTTTTCATTCCTTTTTATATCCTTAATCGAATAAGTTACTTTTTCTTAACTATTGTAAAATATTATTTGAATAAACCTTTTATTGAATTAAACGACACGGTGTTTTCACTTTTAAGTAATATATTTGTGGTTCAGATCAAAAGTGCCAACAAAGGTTATGGGCCCAGATGCACGAAAAAATAAATAAAGAATAAAATTACTTACGGAGTTTTTAAAGTTAAAGTGAGGTTAGCTTCTCTGGTGTCTTCTTGGTTTTAATTGTTTTATCCGGAGCTAAAAAACAAGGTACAAATATGTCGTCTGCGGTGTCCAGTATTGAAAAGCTGAGTGGCGATAATTATGCAACTTGGTCCATTCAGATGAAAAGTTTGCTTATCACCCTTGATTTATGGCAAACTGTTATACAGTCTTGTCCAAAGGAAGATGCAGATAAATGGTCTCAAACTGATGCTAAGGCGCTAGCAACTATCAACCTGAGTTTGAAACCAAATCAATTGATATTAATTAAAAACTGCTCTACAGCAAAGGAAGCTTGGAATATCTTAAGTTCCATTTACAAAGCAGACACAGCGTCCAGAAAAGTCAACTTGTTCAAAAGGTTAGTTCGTTTTAAGTTCAACTCACATGAAAAATTTGCATCACAGCTGAATGAATACGTCTCAATGGTTGATGGGTTGAAAGAAATAGGAATCACACTTAATGATGATTTGTTGTCCATTATGTTGCTTTGTAGTCTTCCTGATGAATTGGAAGGTTTTATAGTGGCTATTGAAAGCCGTGATGAATTGCCCAAAATTGATAAATTAATTTCAAAAATCTTAGAGGAAGAAATGAGGCTCAATAACAAAGTTGAAGAAACAAACAACGAAACTGTTTTTGCGGCGAATTCGCGTAAAGAAATGAAAAGAAATAAAATGAATTTTAACAGCAAGAATAATTACACAAATAATTATGTTAAAAATTCTCAACAGAAGTGTAATAACCAAACAGAAAAACGAAATACCAGCAATAATGAATACAGCAATAATAATAACAACAACAGTATTAAATGTTTTCGCTGTGGTAAAAAGGGCCACATTCGATCACAATGTAAAGAACTAACAAATGATAAAAGAGAAAATGGTTTTGCATGCTCTTTAAAAGAGAATGAACTTAATTTAACAGAATTGTGGATCTTAGACAGCGGTGCATCATCCCATATGATTAACAGAAAGGAATACTTTGAAAGTTTAACAATAACAAAACAGAAAATATTTTTGGCATCGGGTGAAGTAATTTATGCAGAAGGAGTGGGAAAATAAAATTAAAAACAACTTTCTGTACATTAACATTGAACAACGTATGGTATGTCCCAAAATTACACTCAAATTTTTTGTCCATAAATAAAATAATCAAAGCTGGTCATACAGTTCAATTTGCTGGTAATAAAGAAATTATGAGAAGTAAACAAAAAGAAATAATACTAACAGCTGAAGTAAAACATGATTTGTTCGTAGTAAATTTTTTTTTTTTTTTTCTAGCCTTTATTTATTTATTGAATCTTCATATAATGAAATGACAATAAGTATTCAAATCTTAATACTAAAAAGAAAATAATAAGCCCAGCCAGTGCTAGACAAAAATTTTATGATACTAAAAAAATTTCACATCAACTGATCCAGTCATCTATTTTGCGCTTGAGTTAAAGCAAGGGTATCCCTCCTTCTCAACCGATTATGACCACTAAAGTTAAGGATGTCTCGTGCAAGTGGGTTTGGGTGGTGTTCAAGTTTGCTGACATACTTTGACGCGTGTTTTGTAAATTCAACTTTTACTGATGGCACGCATAGATCTTTGTGAATTCGAGAATTTTTAACATACCATGGAGCTGCAGTAATTATACGTAGAATTTTATTTTGACCCCTTTGAATTTTTTCAATGTTTGATGCTGAGGCAGTACCCCATAATTGAATTCCATAGCACCAGATTGGCTTTAGAATTGCATTGTACAACAATAGTTTGCAATCCAACTTTAGTGAAGAATTTCTGCCAATTAGCCAATTAAGCTGCACTGCTTTTAATCTCATCTGTGTAAGTTTCGCTTCAATATGAGACTTCCAAGTTAAACGGCGGTCGAGGTGAATGCCGAGGTATTTGACTTCATTATGTTGAGGAATAATTTGATTATTTATTTTGATGAACGAGCAAGTTTCTTTTCGCAATGTGAAAGTGATATGAATACATTTCTGTTCATTAACCCTGATTTTCCAAAGCTCTAGCCAATTCTCTAGTTTATAAACATAATTCTGCAAATTCTGTGATGCTACTTGGTGGTCCTTGTGAACGCTGATAAAGGCTGTATCGTCTGCGAAAGTTGACGTGTGGATTTTGGGGTCTGACGGCATGTCGGAGGCATAAATCAAATATAAAGTAGGGCCCAGTATGCTACCCTGTGGCACACCTGTTTCAATTGGCTGAGCGGGGCTTAAAAAATTGCCTTCTTTGATTTTAAATTTGCGACCGTATAAATAGCTTTCCATAAGTTTATGGGTGTTAGCAGGCAGAGTTAATTTTATTTTGTGCATTAAACCGTCATGCCAAACTTTGTCGAACGCTTGGGACACATCAATGAAAAGGGCGGAGCAGTATTTTTTGTCTTCAAACGACCCTCTTATCACATTTACCAATCTGTGTGTTTGTTCGATGGTGCTGTGTTTAGCTCTGAAGCCGAATTGATGATTAGGAATGCATTCAGTGTCGTTCAGAATTGGAATCAACTTAGTCATTAACAATTTTTCGAACAGTTTAGAAATTGTCGGCAGTAAACTAATTGGCCTATATGACTCTACTTTGGTGTGATCCTTCCCTGACTTAGGAATCATAGTGATCATAGACACCTTCCAATCTGCAGGATAGTATTCTAGGCGTAAAATAGCGTTGAAGATAAAGAGGATAATTCTTCTAGCTACACGAGGTAACTCCACAAGCATTTTATTGCTGATTTTATCCATACCTGGAGCCTTTCTAAGGTTCAGAGTACCAATAGCGCTTTGGACATCACCAAAGTTTAGTCTTAGAGGTACAGGAGGTCTAATAACGAGTGGTGGCAAATCAGATACGTTATTTGAGTTGTTTTTAGTAAACACATTTCTTAAATGGTTAACAAATAATGTCCCTTTCTCGGAATCATTTCTAGCCCAGTCACCAGTCGGATTTCGCAAAGGAGGTTTTCCTCTCACTGGTCTTTTTAAACCTCTTGCCGCCCTCCATAACGAGTAGTCAGATTGTGGGGTACTATCAAGACCCTCCAAGTAGGATGTAAGTGAAGCGGTTCTTTGGGTTTCTAAGAAATGTCTTAGTATATCTCTGCATACCCGTAGCCTAGCTTTCAGTTCAGGAGACCTGTGAAGTTGCCACTCTCTTCTCATTCTTCTTTTTTCTGATAGGAGATGTTCGAGTTCAGATAAATAAGTTCTGTTTGTCCTATTTCTACATTCAACGTGATAAGTGGAAGCGTGATGCACAGCTTGTCGAAGGTCCTCGGTAAAGTTGCCAATCGACTCATCGATATCGTCGGTAGTTCTCAACACAATATTTTCCGTGCAATGAGAACTTAAATACTTTTTGTATTTTATCCAGCTTACTCGGGTCTTAGTCATGTTTCTAAATGGAGAGCCACACACTTGAGGGAAATGCATTGAAATGATAGTAGGAGAGTGATCTGAGGACAAGTCTAATGAAGGATCCACTTGCATCCATTCTACAGGGATATTTTTCACTACTCCAAAGTCAATAACATCGGGAATCTTCCGTCGGTCCGTCGGCCAGTAGGTGGGATGTCCGCTTGAGAGTACATCTAAGCCCATTTGAGCAATGGTGTTGAAGAGTACGCGACCCTTTGGGGTTACCAGACGTGAACCCCAAAATGTGTGTTTGGCGTTAAAGTCGCCAGCAACTAAAAATCTAGCTCCAAGGGAATTAAAGAAGTTATGGTATTGGTGTTCTTTTATTGAGAATCGAGGCGGAGAATAAATCGATGATAAAACAAATTTGTATTGACAGAATTCAATGCAAATGTTTGTTGCTTGGAGGTAATCCTCACTTATGTTATTCATTAGATAATGTTTTATTCTGTTCTTTATAAGAATTGCCGAACCTCCACAAGCTCTTCCGCGGGGATCTTTAGTATCGTACAACACGTAGCCATTAATTTTGAAGTACCCTGTCGACGTCAAGTGAGTTTCAGCAATCATCATAACATCAATCTGCTTATCCATCAGGAAGTATTCCAGTTCGTTTTTATGTTGGCGGAGGCCGTTCGCGTTCCAAAAACAAATTTTTAAATAAATCATTTCTTTAAAATGGCTTGCAAGATAGTGGATTGCATTTTCAGCATTTCCTGCATCATGGATGTCATGGTGGTCGTAAAAGTGTTCATAGTTTGGACAAGTGTCTGCAATGTTGTCTCTAGATTGTTGATATGTGGCTCAGAATATTGCGATATAGGTTCCTGCTCCAGACCTGGCATATTAGATTTGACCACGTTTGCGTAAGAAACTTGTCTAGAATTAGGAGCGTTTACGTGAGTAGTTGGTCGTACAATTTGAGGAAAATTCTTACTCGACGTGAAATTAGGTTGTTGAGGATGGTCAGGTAATACTGGCGACTTATTGGTCCTTATGCCCTTCAAATAAGTATAAACTGGACAACCTCTATAATTAGCGGTATGATTTCCTCCACAGTTACTGCATTTTTTTATTTTTAAGTCCGTTTTGGACTTATTACATTGAGCAGTTGCATGTAGTTCCCCACATGCAACACAAACAGACGGCAATTTACAATACGCTTTGGTGTGACCAAATTCTTGACAATTAAGACACTGGACGGGTCCAACACGCTTATGCGGTTCCTCCACGGTAATTCTACGATGCAGAAGATAAATAAGATTGTAAATTGGATGGGACTCGTTTTTCTTTAAGGCAACATCTCCAGGTTCCAATTCTACCCTGAACATGGGCTGAGGAATCTTTTCACGGTTTCTAATATTCACTACGCTCTTGATTTTGAACCCTTTGTCCATTAATCCGTTCTTTATCTCCGCAGGATCAACACATGGGTCTATACCCTTTAGAACGACTTGGAGTCCTTTTGCGCTTTTGAGCTGATAGGTATAGAAATCCCTGGTCTCCCTCTCCAACTGGTTGGACAATTTTCGAAAATCATCTTCCCTATTCACTTGGATCTTTGTCTCGCTGATTTTTTAATTGAGGTTACGCTAAACATGTTCTCACCTATTACAGCAACAATTCCATGTACCAGTTTATTGGAAGTGGGCTCTCTCAGGTAAATTGGTGGGGGCTTAAACGTCTTTTTCGGTATTTCTGGGTCATCCGTCTGAAGTAGAGCAAATCTGTTTTGATCATTTGGCTTATCACTGCTGACGGTCTTAGGAACTTTATTGGAATTGGAAGACATTTGAGCAGATGTCGGGCTCCTCTGTCGCTTGAGAACGATGATGTACTTATCCATACCTACTTGTTTTTTGGGTTTGACTGCACTATTTGATGAAGATGATGATTTCTCATCGGATGTGATAACTATATTGGGCGAACAGGAACGGCGCCGTATTTCGGCTTTTGTAGTGAGAAGAGACTCCACGGATTTTCTTAAGGATTCTTCCTCAGAGATCCATAAATTTTTTCTACTGTAGCTTAGCTCTTTCTCAGAATTACATCTGAGCGGGACACTCATGCAGTTGTTTTGCGATTTTTAAATTACCGAAAAACCACTATTTTTCCACCTATTACGATATCTTTTTTTTATATATATATATATTTTTTTTTTTCACTTATTACAAGTTTTTTTTTTTTTTTTTTATTTTTTTTTTTCACCTATTACGAAAATTCAGCCGCACTAAAAATAACACGTCCGACCAGTTCAAGCAACACTATGTGAATGAGTAAATGTAGTAAATGTGGCACAAAATAAAGACTTTGAAGTTGTTTATGGAGCTACTGATGAAAAAATTGCAGAAAAGTGGCACAAAAGATTTTGGCATCTGAATTTAATAGATTTAAATAAATTAATAACTAAAAATATGGTAAGAGGCCTAGAAGGAAAAATACCAAACAGTATAGAGTATTTTACGTGCGCTGAAAATAAAATTTCTGCAACGCCATACAAAAATTATTCGAGTGTTCAAACTAAAGATGTTTTAGAGCTGGTTCATACAGATTTATGCGGACCAATTGGTGTAAAATCTGTAGGTGGCTCATCGTATTTCATGACGTTTATAGATGACTATTCACGTTACATCTTTACTTATTTTTTAAAACAAAAAAGTGATGCTTTTGATGCATTCACGCATTTTGCTGGGATCGCGGAGACGCAGACAGGCCGCCAAATCAAAATTGTACGCAGTGACAATGGCAAAGAGTTTTTAAATTCTAAATTTAAACAATATTTTACAAACAAAGGTATAGTTCACCAAACAACGGTTGGGTATTCTCCTCAGCAAAACGGTGTAGATGAGCGTGCCAACAGAACGCTAGTCGAAATGGCAAGGTGCTTAGTTAATTCATCTGGTTTACCACAAAGTTTATGGGGTGAGGCCATAAATACTGCTACGTATTTAAGAAATAGGGCTCCAACAAAGGTTCTTGGAGATGTTACTCCTTATGAAAAATGGTGCGGTAAAAAGCCCAGTGTAGCTCATTTGAAAACGTTTGGCTGCGATGTAGTGGTGTTAAAGAAAGGTCCGAAACCAAAAGGTGGAAAGTTTTTGCCTAAAGGTACTAAAATGAAGTTCGTCGGTTACCAATCGCACACAAAAGCATATCGCTTGTATAATAAAAGCACGAGACAAATTATAATTGCTCGTGATGTTATTTTCTTTGAAGAGTCGTTCGAAAATAAGTTGTTTATACAACAAAAGGTTGAAAATGCGTTCCATGAAAATATTCCACAGAAATACATAAAAACAACTGACGAAAGCGAGCAGGAAAGCGATGATGAAAATCAGAATATTGATATTATTGAACAACAAAATGAAAACATGCAAGTAAATACTGATGAAAATAGTGAACCAGAAGCAAATGAAGTTAAAATAGACGTACAAGATCAAATTAAAGATATGGAAGTAGAAAATGAGCAAGAGAGCGAATCTAGTGAATCAGATGAAGGTGAAATTGACAGAGTGACACATAAGAGAAAACGTGGCATACCAAAATTAATAAGAGATGGTAATAAGGGTAGACCCCGAAAAATTTATTGTACGGAACCACAAATCTTAAATTAAATTATTGAAAACCCGAATACAGTGGCAGAGGCATTAAAAAGCAAAGATTCAAATAAATGGCTAGAAGCTATGAAAGCTGAACATAAATCGTTAATTAAAAATAAAACATGGGAGCTAGTCGAAAAGCCGGTTGGGAAAAACATTATAGGCTGCAAGTGGGTGTTTGCAATTAAAAATAATCCAGATGATACGGTTGAAAAATACAAAGCACGATTAGTCGCAAAAATATAACGTTGATTTTCAAGATACGTTTGCGCCTGTGGTAAGGCATTCAACAATAAGGTTATTGTTGGCATTAGCAGCAAAACATAAATTGTTGGTGAATCATGTCGATATAGTTGCAGCATATTTAAATGGAAATTTAGAAGAGGAGGTGTATATGGTTCAACCGTCAATGTTTGAAAACAAAAAGTATCCCAACAAGGTTTGTAAATTAAAAAAGGCTCTATACGGATTGAAACAAGCGGGGCGTGAGTGATCAGACGAATAAATGATATTCTAATAGAAATTAATTTTTTGAGATGCAAATCTGACACTTGTGTGTATATAAAGAATAATGGAAACGATATTTGTATAATTGCCCTATATGTTGATGACATGTTAATAGCTTGTTCAAGTGAAAGTGAGATGACTAAAATTATTGAGAATTTGAATCGTTCTGTAGAAGCAATTGACCGTGGTCCAATATCATTTTATCTTGGCATAGAAATTGATCGTGATGGTTTAAGAGGTGATATAACGATTCATCAAAGCAAATACACTGAAGAAATATTAAAAAGGTGGGGTATGGCTGACTGCAAACCTGCAGCAACACCTTGGGCTAGTGGAAATATTTTAAATAAATGTGAAAATGACTGCGAAGGTATAGATGCAAAAGACTACCAAAGTCTTATGGGGGCACTGATGTACTTGGCTGTGTTAACTAGACCAAACTTAATTCATATTGTTTCTAAGTTGTCCCAGTTTAACTCTCATCCTCATAAAGAACATTTTCAAGCTGCAAAATATGTGCTGAGATACCTAAAAAAGAATCCAACAGGTAAAATAAAATTTTCTTCAAATAGCGAAAAATTTTTATGTTTTACAGACTCTGACTGGGGGAGCGACTCACACGACAGAAAGTCATATTCATATTCTGGTTGCGTTGTGTTTAAGTGGTCCTATTGCTTGGGAGTCACGCAAACAACCTGTTGTAGCTCTTAGTACCATGGAGGCCGAATACATTGCTCTATGTCAGGGAACTAAAGAAGTCGTTTTCATTCGTGGTCTGATTAGTGAAATGGGATTTAATCGATATGTTGAAAAACCAACTCCTATACTATGTGACAATCAATCTGCAGCGTTTATGGTGAAAAATGCTACGGTCCAGAAGAAAAGTAAACATATTGATATTCGTTACCACCACATCCGACAACAGTATGAAGAGAAAGTTATTGACGTACAGTATGTCATTATGTTAAAATTGATTTTTTAAAATGAATTTTTTTTTGGTTTGTGGGGGAGATTGTTGAATATTTCAGTACCCTGATTCAAACCAAAATATTATCAACCATGTATTAGTTTTCCAATAGAAATTTTGTTTTTCCAATAGAAATTTCTGGCGCTTTAATAATTTGTATGTATCTAGTTTTTCATTCCTTTTTATATCCTTAATCGAACAAATTACTTTTTCTTAACTATTGTAAAATATTATTTGAATAAACCTTTTATTGAATTAAACGACACGGTGTTTACACTTTTAAGTAATATATTTGTGGTTCAGATCAAAAGTGCCAACCAACAATTATAATTTGACTTTTAAAATTGTTTCCTTATTATTTATAAAATGGATATAAAAATAATATGAAGCAAATATTATAAACAAAAAAATGTTTAGTTTAAATTGCATTAAATTTGAATTAATAAATTCAATTATTCTAGAGTTAAATGAATTTTAATTCACAAAATCCAACATTTTGATTTTGACATATACATATTTACATGATCTGTGAAAAATTTTGGTTCGGTTTCGTTATTTATAGCAGATTTATACGTATTTAAGTGATTTTCGGAAGTGGACTTTGTATTGGAGCAATGGTCAAACATGACTTATTTTCATATCAAACTTATTTGTATTATGTATTGTATTTATATTGCAATTTTATAGACATTTGTGTAACATCGAGCCATATTTCTGGAAGAAATTGGTATGGGGGCTATGAGAAATCGTGGACCGATTCTTACTATTTTTATCACAGTTTGTCCTTCCATCGAAGAAATATTTTTTGTTATTATCTGCAATTTTACATACAAATTATTAAGATACAAACCCATAAAAATATCGAACTCTATAGTCCCATATGCTAACCATGCTAAGTATCTTGGAATGACGCTTGATGCAAAACTAAAATGGATTATTGGAAGAAATTCTCCAGTTTCAATTCAAAATAAACTGCTTATCTACAGTCAAATGCTAAAGCCAGTATGAACTTACGGAGTTCAAATATGGGGCTGTGCTGCTGAAAACCAAATAAATGTTATTCAACGATTTCAAAATAAAGTACTTAAGAATATTGTTAACGCACCTTACTATATTAGAATTAATGATCTACACAGAGATCTTAGAGTTATGAAAATCTCAGATGTCATACAGAAATTTGCAGCTAATCACTCATATAAACTTCAGAGTCATGTTAATCCAGAAGCAGCCATATTATGTAATGATGAAATCTACTCAAGGAGACTGAAGAGAACTAAGCCACAAGACCTGGTGGCTCTTATAGCAAAAAATTTATTAAACAGAAAAATATTACTTGTTAGTCTAAGACTAGGTGTAATATAAATTCTAAATAAAAAAAAAAATCTGCAATATATTTAAACAAAATAAGAAAAACTGCTTAAAATTATCGTATTTTGATGGAGATTGTTACACATTTTGGTCCATAACTCTGGTTCGACTGAACCAATTTTGATGATTTTTAATACAAAACTGCTTAGGTAAATTAAAAACGTCTTTTGTAAACTTCAGTTACATAAGACGTGAGGGTGTTTTACAAAGACATACAGACAGACAGACATAGCTCAATGATTTAGAATTCCAAAGCACTTCTTTCTGGTTTTGTTTTAATCTTTTGATGTTGTACAAAATTAAAATTATTGTTACTAAGCTATTTTCATAACTTCGAACAGAGTGATTTGTATTTTTAAAGCTTTTATGTTCATCAAATTTTTTTTAAATTTTTTCTTAATTATTTAAATATAAAACCGTTGAATCTTTGCGTATCGTATGCGGTGATTAGACCCCAACATTTAAAATTGCTTTTCAAGATTTCCAATAAATAAATAAACTTAACAATTGTCAGTAATTAAGAAAACATTACTATCATTTAGTTTTGTTTTTGAAATATGTCATGTTCTTCTTAATATTTATGATATTAAATGAGAAAAATAATTGTTGCTTCAAAAAAAGTAATAATTTGGTACCAAAAACATTAAAAAAACAAGTAAGAGTGCTATATTCGGCTGTGCCGAATCTTAAATACCCTCCACCTAAACGTAATAAGAAATACAAAAACTACACTGGTTATAGGACTAGAATATCCTTATTCTGTGTTTTCTATTCAGTCTTAGTGCAAATTTTATTAGTATATGATCTATTGTTTGAAAGACTATTTTACGACCAACATAATTTATGATATTTTGAAATTTTGTCTCATTTTCACCATTTTTAATTGATTTAATTACCAATTCTTAGCATAATTTACAGAGTTTGTCTGATGTTCATAATAATCTTGAGTGTAATTCAACAAACAGAGTATAAACAAGTATAAGTGCTATATTCGGCTATGCCGAATCTTATATGCCCTTCACCTTTGTTGTGGATGCATAATATTATGCATAATTATGTCGATAAACACGCCATCTGTTGATGAATTTGTTCGTAACAACATTAATACACTTTGTGTGATCAACTGATGAAATTATTTGTAACAATATGAATACACTTAGATTTTTTGATGAAATTTTCAGAGCTTGTCTCGGATTTTTGCTCATATCTCCGTTATTTATGGACGGATTTTTCTTGATTTTAAATAGCCCGTAAAGTTGAAAATATATAGGCCTATATCTCGGGAACTACTGGGTGTCTGATAATTAAATAAAAGGTATTAAAAATACCTTTCCAACTATATATATCATGATTATAAAATATTGACCGAATATGGGTTAAATCCGAAAAGAATATTTTTTGAGCAGAATTTATTTGTTTTTTTGGAAATGGTTGTTATATGGCAGCTCTGACAAATTTTGGGCCGATCTTCTTAAATTTTCGAACAGTGATTTTCATGCATATGAGGATATTTCACGTCGAATTTCAACATAATAACGGTATATTTAAGATATATATTAGTATTAGCGTGGATTTCGGAAGTGGACCTTATATGGGGGATATAGTCAAATATGGACCGATATTCTCAAAATTCAGCAGTTTGATTTAGGTATGTATGTAAACGATCCGTGTAAAATTTTGGATTGGTACCCTTATTTATAAGGGATTTATGAGTATTAAAGTAATTTTCGGAAGCGGGCTTTATATGGGGCATACGGTTAAAAATAGACCGAAATTCACAAAATTTTGTGGGATGATTTTTGTATATATGTAAATGATCTGTACAACGTTTTGAGTCCGTACCGATATTTATAGAATATATATAGGAATAAATGTCTTTTTCAGATGTGGTAATTGTATGGGAGCTATGACCAATTCTGGGACGACCACCATAGAATTTAGTACAACAATTTATTTGCCTATAAATATTATTCATGTCAAATTTTAGCCATTTAACATTATTAATATATGTTTTATACGTATTTAAGTGAATTTTGGAAGTAGACTTTATATGGGGGCTATGGTCAAACATTGACCGAACTAAACAAAAATTTAGTTTTGCGATTAATTTTTGCATAAAACTTATTTTTGCTGAATTTTGTATTGATATTCCAATTTTATAGGCATTTATGTATAATTGAGCAATATATCGGGAAGATTTTTGTATGGAGGCTATGAGTTTCTTCTTTCATCAGAAAAACAACGTATACAAAATTTCATGGTATTATCTGCAATATATTTCAAAATATTGCAATAAAATGGACAACAAATATCAAATTTTTATGGAGGTTGTCTCACATATTGGTCCATAACTCTGGTTGGCCCAAACCGATTTTGCTGATTTAAAATAGCAAATTTCTCGAAAGCATGTCTGACAGAAGTGTTGAAAATTTGGATCCCGAAGATATCTAGGGACTTTAAAAAACTGATTTCCACATCCAGACAGACAGACGGACATGGCTTATTCGCTATCTATAAGGATCCAGAATATATATACTTTATAGGGTCGGAAAATTATATTGTGGAAATTACAAACGGAATGACAAACTTATATATACCCTTCTCATGATGGTGAAGGGTATAATAACAAATGATAGAAAATTTTAATAACTCAGAAAATCGTCACTTTTAATGAAAAAATCGTCAAATCGTACCTTTGCTATTTTTGAAACAAAAAAATCGTCAAAATGACGATAAATCGTCAAATCTGGCAGGCTCCAGTGCATAGTGCTCCAGGCACTATGCATCACGCGAGATGTATGCCAAAGGCTTAAAAAATTTTTATTTAGAGGAGAGTTCGTTTTAACAGAGGTTGAACTAAATGCTCTTTGCAATATTTCTATTTTTATTGTCAAAGTGTATGTGAAGCTTTGTTTTGCGGTCCATCACCTATATCCCAATTACAATTTATTTATTGATCCCAATTTAGTGCTTCTTATAAAGTTGCTTCCGTAACTTTGGAAAAAAATGTTGCTTTGGCATTTTTTGATGAAAATGTACCAATCGAAACCAAAAAAAAAAAAAATGGTAAAAGCTTTGAAGAGTGAATCTGATGTAAATTGCAAAAAGGCCTAATAGAAACTCTGAATGTTATCAAAAAAAGTATAGCGCAGTTTGTGAATACAAAAACTAGTACATTTTTTAAGCGTTTTGAATTATCTGAAGAGTTTTTAAAAACAACTCCCACAAAATGGCCGAGTAACAAAAAGTTTATCGAAGCTAAAAAAAAAAATCTCTCAGGTTTAAAAGTAGTGAACGATACCGCTAAGAGGGGAGTCAAATTAATGCAGGATTATAATAACATTTTATCAAGAAGCAAATAAATGAAACATATAAATAAATCCATGGTTTTTCGTTTATTTTTTTTATTCAGTAGATAATAGCGATACAAAAAAATTTGTGAGCAAAAGTTGTTCCTCTGTAAAATAAATATTGACGAAGTTATTGCCAATCAAGTTAAAAAATCAGGTATTTTTAAGTTTTAGGTGGATCAGGGACAGCCTATCCCCTGATCCGATTGAGCTCAAATTTTTAAGGGACTAGTTTTTTAGTGGCTTAGAGTGATACAGATTTTTTCAACAAAATTTATCATATAGTTAATTGGCACCCTAATATATATATATGTATATATGTATATATGTATATATATATTTGAATGAAATAAGTTTGTCCTTTTGTAAGAAAACAAAACAAAATTGTTTATTTGTATGCGCAAGATCAAATTTAACGGATTCTAATAGTCCGATTTGCACAAATTATACTCCATTAGTTAGATAATGACAAAGGCTTAACTAATGATTCTTTATTCGCAATGCTTAGTTTGTCATAAGAATACCAAGTAATAGTTAAACAATAGTTAGTATTGTAGTTTACCAATGGTTAACTAATGACCGAGAATTCGGCCATAACTGTCATAAGCATTATTTTAATTATTCTTAGTTAATAATTATTAATTATAATTAATTGAATTTTAAGAAATGAAAACAACGTACTTCAAATAGTTGTAACTATGAATTGCTCTAATACACAATATTATTAACACATACATACATAGATATTTAAAAAAATAAGCATTAGCTATTTTATGTTGGAAGTGAAGCAGTTTCTTTCCAAGTTGTGTCAATTACAGTAGTGTTAAAAAAGAAAACACACAGGCATACGTTTGTAGTTATCAGTGGGGAAAATAACTTCAAGTTATTTATATACTTAATTAAATCTTTTTAATAATGAAGTTAATAGTTCGCATACTTTCTACAGTCTTATTCTAAGTTAGTTTCTTAGCATCGAAAGTATAATAATTAAAGTTTCATTTGAGCTGGTAAGTTCCGCACTTTCCAGTTAACAATGTACTTCGTTTACTTAAATACCAATTTATTCAAACTCCTTATAAATCCATTATACTAGTTTAAAAAAAGGATAAAAACATAAAAGAATAATAACAATGGCAAACAAGGAGAAGTGCTACAAAAACATGGTATTAAAAAGTTTGTTAAAGTATCTGACATCCCATTATTGGAATACATACACTTGCACACAGAAAAACACAAAAATTCGCAAGTTCGATACGAATGTATTGTACGTATGTATGTATGTATTACTGCCCTGAAGGAAACCTGGGGACAAGTGCCTCCATGTCACCACTTTTGTCTACTATTTTGGTGACGGTTTGGAGACATTGTCAACAGTATTGTCACAATGGTTATTATTATACAATTATTTTTTTTTCAATTGTGAGCGCCGATAGACTAGGTGATAGTGTGCCGGACTATCATTCAGAGGGTGTCCGGTTCGATTCCCGCCAAAGACTTCTGGTGTTTTCGAATTTGTTTTTAATTAAATATTTTTTAGTTTTTTTTAATAAAACTCTAAAAATTAGCAAAAAAATGCAGTTTTAGAAAAGTACCAAAAGTGTAGACAATTTGGTCCCAAAAGAACTACCTTGTCAATAGTACCTATGTCAGTAGTGGATTTTCAATGACACGCACATGTTAAATGTCTATAGTAATTAGCATTGTCTGGGGTATACTAAGTCACTAGTACTGGTGACTGTGTCAATAGTAAATCAGTACAGTTTCACTATGTATTGACATTTCCTGCATGGTGTATACAGAAACATATTTATTTGTATGCGTATGTATTATATGTATTTGTGTGTAAAAAAATGCAATAACTGGCGTTCAAGACGAAAAGAATAAAATGTGCAAAATTTTCTATTGATAAAATCTATACAAATAACACTAGAAACAACAATAATATATAAATATAAGAAATAAGTTTAACAAAAAATATTTCACACAAAGACATTAGAATAAGAATAGCAAGAAATCACATAAACACTAACTAACAACAACAACTAAGTAGTCAGTCGTACAAAAAAGTTCCATACAACACAACAAAGGCGTATTTGTGCAATATCAACCATCATAAAAATACATAAATTTGTGTGTTAGAAGTTGTTGTTTTACTTTGAGTTCTTCTCTGGTTTTCTGTGTTCTTTTTTGCTATCTACAGTGAAACACGTTTATAATGAACATATGTCCATAAGACATATTTAAAAAGCTAAGAATAAAAAACAAAGAAAACCGTCCAAGCATATGATTCCCTACACCTGTATGTTACGTGTGTATGTAATAAAAATTTCTTACTAAAACTAATGTTGGCAACTATTTTAGGGTACTGTAGCTTAATTGGTTAGCGCGCTTGATCATTAAGCATGAGTTGGTATTTGTAGCCCGGGTTCGCTTCCCAGCCGCTGCCATTCAAACAACATCAGTTTCTGATAATTATTAGTTTTCTTTTTTATCCATCATAACGCCCTCCTTCGGTGGTATTAGCATTCAAACGCCACTGAAGTAAAATAATTAAATAAAGGCTATAAAATCAAGCTTTAACATTAATGCGCCTACTCACCAACAGAGGCGCTGCAATTCTGCACTAAAAACAAATTGCAGAGTTGTGATATAAAAAGATTTCTTCTTTACAACCTTTACTTCGTCAACTATCCCCTTTCCAAAGAAAGTAACGCAACTACATATATATGGGCTTATTAATTTCCTGAGTGTTACTTCTCTTAAAAAAAAGGAAGAATATTAAAAAATTATTTTGCATTTTAATATACATACCTGTAGTTATTTAAGTAAAATTGCATTCACAAAAAAAAACCAAAAGCGTATAGGTACAAATTTAAAAGTTATTGTTAAAATAAACCAATTTTTAAGCGTCAAAATAAAGTAAACATTATAGCATTATACTTGTGCAAAAAACCTCTGTCATTCCAAAAGTTGTGGCAATTCTTTTAATACATCTTTGTTTAAAACTGTAACGTGCCGTTCAAAATAATTGCAATTTTCATATTTTATCATTAAAAGATTTTAAGTTGCGACACGTAGTGAAATATTTACAATGGGAAAACAAACATCAATTCAGACGCGGCAATCATAATAAACTGAAATAGAATTGGTGAATCCCAGCGTGCAGTAGGTAAAATCGTTGGAAGGCATCACTGTATAGTAAAACAAGTAAGAAAGTATAGTCGGTCAAGCCCGACCATATAATACCCTACACACAGTATATCAATAAAACAGTTTTTCATATATGGGCGCTATATGGGAGATATTATCTATTATGGACCGATCATCCAAAAATTTAGTGCCATGACTTCCGAGAATATAAATATTATGTTTGTTAAACCTTATCTCGATATAAATACGTTTAAAAGATTTATGGATGTTAAAGTGAATTACGAAGAGGGTCTTATATGGGAGTTTTGACTATTTATGAACTGTCTATTAGAAAATTAGGTGTCATCCTATTTGTACATAAGAAACTCAATTTTGTTAAATTTTATTCGGATAACAACTTTTTTAAGAGATTTATGGTCCTTAAAGTGATTTCGGGAAGTGGGCCTTATAAGGAAGCTACGACTAGTTATGGACCGATCATCATAAAATTTTACCATATTATATGCCTGTATACGAAACATATTTGTGTTTAATATTATTTGGATACCAACATTTTTGAGTGAGTTATACTCTTTAAAGTGATTTTCGGAAGTGGGCCTTATATGGGAGCTACGACTGCTCTTTAAAATGATTTTCGAAAGTGGGCCTTAACAAATTATGGACCGATCGTCATAAAATTATACCATATTATGCCTGTATACGAAACATATTTGTGTTTAATATTATTTGGATACCAACATTTTTAAAAGAGTTATGCTCCTTTAAATGAATTTCGGAAGTGGGCCTTATATGCGAGCTACGACTAATTATGGACCGATCGTCATAAAATTCTACCATATTATATGTATATATACGAAACATATTTGTGTTCAATATTATTTGGATACGAACATTTTTAAGAGAGTTATGCTCTTTAAAGTTATTTTCGGAAGTAGACTTTATATGGGAGCTACGACTAATTATGGACCGATCTTCACTAAATTTTTAGATGTGATTTAGCTTCATTCATTTTTTATGAAATTTGTTTGCATACTTGAATAATTGAAAGATTTATAATCGGTAAACCCCAATTTCGGGAGGACATTTGTATGGGGGCCGGGTGACATAATGGACCGATTTCCACCAGTTTCAATCCCATCCATCCTTGGGGCAAAAAATATCACGTACCAAATTTTATCAAAGTGATTCTAAGCCGATCGGTATACTTTAAGGTATTATAAATCCAATATAGGATATTGTGGTGTAGGGTATAAAAATTATAGACAAGTTTACCAAACACAATACCGTACAAAATTTGCCTGGTTCAAAACGATCAAAGTCTCTTACAAAACTGAAGTAAGAGCTATAATAAGAGAAATAAAAGCAAACCCAACATCTAGCGCTAAAAAAATAGCTGAACATGTTACGATAATTTCCGGAAAACCTGTAAAAAGAACAAAAACGCAACGTTTGATTTTCGCAAAAAATATATATGTAAATGAGCCTTAAATTGTGTGGAATAATATTTTTTTTTTCATCGATGAAAATAATTTTGAGATACTTAGAATCAAAAATCCTCCAAAAGCCTTTATGTTACCAAGGCTATAAAACATGACTGAAGCTCAGTAATGGTCTGGTGTTGTATGGCGTCATTAGGGTTCGGCGAAACTGGCTTTTCATTACTCCTATTGTTCTTTCCACAATATTACGGGCCGATGAATGAACTATGTTGAATTTATACTCTTTAGAGTTGTAGCATGATCTCTGTATGGCGTTAATAATAAAGGCTTACTTCCATACCCATAATCACTTCTGAATCACTTTCTGAGTCGATTTAAAGATGTCCGTCCGTCTGGCTGGCTGGCTGGCTGTCCATATAATGCTTGTGTGCATAGTACAGATCGCAATTTTGAAGATATTTCGATAAAATTTGGTACGTGATATTTTTTCGGCTCAAGGATGGATGGGATTGAAACTGGTGGAAATCGGTCCATTATTTCACCTGGCCCCCATACAAATGTCCTCCCGAAGTTGGGGTTTACCGGTCATAAATCTTTGAATTATGCAAGTATGCAAACAAGTTTCACAACAACTGTGTAATAAATGAAGCTAAATGACATCTACAAATTTCGTGAAGATCGGTCCATAAATAGTCGTAGCTCTCATATAAGGCCCACTTTCGGAAATCACTTAAAAGAGCATAACTCTCTTAAAAATGTTGGTATCCAGATAATATTAAACACAAATATGTTTCGTATATATGTATATAACATGGTAGAATTTTATGACGATCGGTCAATAATTAGTCGTAGCTCCCATATAAGGCCCACTTTCGAAAACCACTTAAAAGAGCATAACTCTTAAAAAAATGTTGGTATCCAAATAATATTAAACACAAATATATTTTATATATATACATATAATATGATTGAAGTTGATGATGGTCGGTCCATAATTAGTCGTAGCTCCCATATAAGGTCCACTTCCGAAAATCACTTAAAAGAGCATAATCGTTTTAAAAATGTTGGTATCCAAATAATATTGAACACAAATATATTTTGTATATATACATATAAACTGGTGGAAGTTAATGGTGATCGGTCCAAAATTAGTTGCTTACACACTATATTCGGCGTAAATTCAAAAAATTTAAAACTGATGGACGCCGAATATATATCCACAAAATCCTTAATAAAAACTTTATTTTTCATCCGATTTTTTTCCAATTACGCTTAAAATGTTGGTAATTAAATAAACTATTTGGATAAAATATAAAACATTCCAGATATTAACTGTAACGTAGAAAAAAAAATGAAATAAAAAGAAAATTTTTGAAAAAAAAACGTAAAAAATAGGCAAATTTCGAACTTTGAGGTGCCATAACTCAGCTATTTCTTATCAGATAGAAATTTGCAGCATTCAATTACCTTTCCAACGATATGCCACTCATCTCGATCGCGCTCTTCGGTTGGGCTCCACAAGGGTTTGAATGGGACCATACACCGAAAAACACAAAAGTACCGTTATCTAAAAAACGGTACTTAGAGAAAAAAAATTACAGCGTTTTTCGTGTTCAGGAGGTCCCAATTAACTTATCTAGGCATGTGCCGTTCTTGGTATTTTTTGGCTGTAAACCAGTGTAATGGATGAATCTTAGAAAAGGTAAGATGTTCTTTTATAGTGTTGGGTACCACACAAAATCGTCTATTTTTAACCAGTAACAACCTACAAATCTACAAAGCAGATTTAAGTATGTATATACATAAAGTATAAAAGGACTACTTACGCTGTCTCCGGTAGCTCATTGGGATAGCTATAATCACGTAAAATATTTATTTTTACCTTTACTGAACGCGGCCATTTTATTAATTCACTTATAAATTTCTCTATTTCGTCAATTTAATTAATAAAACACCAACTTTTAATATTTTAAAATAAAAAAAAAAAATAAAACTAAAATGTAAACAACAACAAATTCGACTTGGTTTTATGGCACCAATTGAAAGCAATATTAGTGTGCAAAATCGACAATCAGTAAAACCGACTTGGATTCTTTTACACCCATATTTTTCTGAAGTTTTATTAACATCCACAAAGTACACATTTCACTATATAAAAAAGTTTGCTCTTTGATTTCGATTTCAGTAAAATCATTAGTATAAATGCAGCCAGCAGTTGGATAATCATATCCGAATTTAATGGTATTTATCGCAGAATTGCAACTATATATCAAACCAATATTGACTTTAGGCCCTTTCCGTTTCAATAATATGATTTCTTAAGAATTATAAAGAAATACCAAATGTATAGAAGCCAAAGTTGTCCATTACGATTCCGTTCTCTTATTTATTGTGTATTCCTATATGTATATTCCAGGTATGTATTTCAATTCGATTAATTAATATGTTTTTGTTATATCATTGTGTTTTCAAGGATGAAAAAATGTCAAATATAAAATTTGAAAATTAAATTAATAATTAATATTTGACTTTTTTAAGTATTTTAGATATTTAAACGTAAACGTAATGTACGGTGCCCAGATTGTCTTCCGTTCGGAAGTGAAATTAATTTCATAGTTTGAAGTTATAAATTTTTAAAATTACAATTTTACATAGCAAATTAAAAGTGGTTTAATTCGATTATAGATTTTTTATATAACTTGATTTTTTACATCATACGTGTTTAGAAGTTATTACAAAATTTATATTAAATCAAATTTTCTAAACTTAAGTTAATTAAAATTTTTGGCATATCATCAACCATTCTAAACTGGATAAAATCTTATCTTTTGGATAGAACTCAATGCGTAAAATTTTATAATAAATACTGTAAAAATATTTTGGTTACTTCTGGTGTCCCTCAAGGCAGCCACCTTGGTCCAATTCTTTTCTCCTTGTTCATCAATGACCTTCCAAATGTTTTAAAGTTTTGTAACATTCTAATGTATGCTGACGATGTTAAAATATTTTGAGCATTTTTGGATCATATACATATATCTCCAATCCGATCTCAACAATTTCTTTTTGTGGTGCAGTCTCAACTTAATGGAATTAAATTAAAAAAAATGTAAACTTATGCGTTTTTTTCAAGAATTTCCTAATTATACTTTGGGTGATTACCGGCTTGAAATTGTTGAAAATTTTCTTGATCTAGGAATTTTACTAGACAACAAATTAAACTTTGTTTCGAACACTACTATGATGACAAATAAAGCTAGAGGTGTATTTGCATTTATAAAGCGATGGGCTAGGGAATTTGATGATCCCTATGTCACAAAACAACTTTACATTTCCTTAGTAAGACCTATATTGGAATATGGCTCTATTATCTAGGATCCTTATTATAATATTCATATTCAGCGTATAGAGTCTGTACAGAAACAATTTTTACTCTTTTGTCTACGTGGGTTACCTTGGAATCCTGATATTAACCTTCCATCATACGTCGATAGACTTAAATTAATTAAATTATTAACTATGCTTAATTTAACATTTATCATCAATATAATTAATGGTGAAGTCTGCTCCGAGTTCCTTGTAAATAATGTTACTTTTTAGGTTTCTCAACGATTTTCACGCCATTTTAAGCCACTGTATGTCAAACATGTTAGTACTAATTATGCTCAAGCTGACCCATTAAGAAGATTATTCTGTGAATTTAACAATCTATATGAAATAATTGATTTTTCTCTTTCAACAAATGTAATGAGGACTAGTTGTGTCGAATTTCAGCCATATTTAGGTGATTTCTCGAAGTGCACTTTATATGGGAGCTGTGTTAATATAGACCGATCTAAACAAAATATGGTTGAGAATAGTTCTGTGATATCCGTAGTTATAAGTTTGACGATTCTGTGATTTATTCTATATGTATACAATTGTAATTATTTATTCATTTATTTTAATTAACTTGGTGTCGTGTTATTCCCGTTTTAATTACAATATATTTTTAAATAATAACAAATGATTTAACATAAGATAAATTATCTTAATAAAATAGCTCCTGAAGAAGTCGAAAACCCACATCGACGAAACGTAGAGTAAATTGATGAAGTAAATTGTTTCATTTACATCATTTAAAGAAGAAAATATAATTGATCGAAATTAGCCCGTAGGGATAATATCCAAAACTTAACAAAATATGGTTTTGTCATTTCTCTTTAAATGAAACTTATTGTTCCTGAGTTTTGTACATAAATACTGCTTTTATGTACCTTAAGGATATATTCTGGGAATACATGTGTATGGGGGACTGATGCTTAATAATATCAACAGGACTTATCCTTTTATATTGTAATGTAAGTAATGTGTGAAAAACATAGAATTGACAATGTCTTAGTGTTCGTTAAAACAGAGTTCTACTGTATTATTATTTATTTTGTTGTTTTTCAGTCATCGTTTTCTATTTTCAATATGCTGAAAAAAAGGAAAAAACTCACACTTCAAAATTGAAATATAAACATTTCTGCATACTTACCAGTGATGCCGTTTGGTTACATTTGTTACATTTTGCTTATCTTTGTTACCCTTAAAATACGTAAAATGTATAAAATTTTGACACTTCTAAAAATCATTTTTTTTTTGGATTCAGAATTAACTAGTTCCAAAATACATAACAGAAGATTATTTTTTAATGCTTAAAATTTTAAATTTATATATTTAAATATTTTATAAAAATAATTTTATAATCTGCTGCTAAAAATGCAAAAAAATGTGTTTTTCAAATTGATTTATGATCTTAAATATATGTATGTGGACAATGTATTAAGAATCTTAGTGTTTGGTTAAATAGCGGCCACCTTAAGGTATGGTTTATTTAGTTCTCACCATTGTCATATAAAAAAGTTTTTTGTATCAAAATAGGATCGAATGACGTACACGCAGGACTTTGAATATTTATATTTAATATGGCCTTAGTAGGCCATTTATTTTTGATTTTATTATTAAATATAACTTTTTAATTGTAAAATCCTATATTTTCCAAAAATCCTGGCAACACTCATACATGAAAAAATAAGCACGAAAGTATAGTCGGTCAAGCCCGACTATATAATACCCTACACCCAATATATGTATAAAACAGTTTTTCAGAAATGAGCTCCAAATGTCATCCACAAATTTAGTGACATGACTTCTGTGAATATAAATATTGTGTATTTTAAACGATTTAAATACTATTAAAAAATTTATGGAGGAATTATGGAAAGGGTGGGAGATTTGACTAATTATGGACTGACCATTAAAAAACTAGGAGTCCTTATTTCTGTATACATATATGGAACTTATTTGTGTTGAATTTTATTTGGATACCAACATTTTTAAGACATTTATGGTTGTTAAAGTGATTTTCGGAAGTGGTACTTATATGAAAGCTACGATTAAATTTCATCATAAAATTGTACGAAGTGGCTTATATATGTATATATATAATAATATATATATATATATATATATATATATATATATATATGTATATATAAAACATACTGGTATTCGATATTATTTTGATACCTACATTTTTTAAAGAGTTGTGCTCTTTAAAGTGATTTTCGGAAGTGGGCCTTATATGGGAGTTATGAACAATTATGGACCAATCTGCACAAAGTTTGCAGATGTGATTTGGCTTTATATCATTTTGTGTTTGATCTCATTTGTGGTGAAGTTTGTGTGGATACTTGCATAATTCAAACATTTATTTCGGAAGAACATTTGTATGGGGGCCAGGTGAAATAATAGACCTACTTCCACCAGTTTCAATCCCGTCTGTCCATAGGCCGATAAAATATCATGTACCAAGTTTTATCGAAATATCTTTAAATTTGCGACCTGTACTCTGCGCACAAGCTTTACATGGACAGATAGACGGGCATTGCTAAATCGACTCAGAAAGTAATTCTAAGTCGATCGGTATGCTTTAAGGTGGGTGTTGGACAAATATTTATGGGCTTTACAAACATCAGCACTAATCCAATGTACTCTCCACACTATGGTGGCGTAGGTTATAATTGTACTCAGCTAATATAATTTTTAAAAGTTTCGAAAGGCCAGCCTGACGGATAGACATCGTGAAATTCAGAAAGCGATTCCTAGTGGATCGGTTATTAGGCAATTAATTTCGGGCCATGCAAACAAACGTCAGCACAAACGCATAATAGATCATGCCACAATTCAACATCAGCAGGAACGAAACAGGCTGAAACGCAGTCGTTGATAGGAACAATAGGAAATTATATACACAGGAAAATATCGTTAAAATTCGTTACATTGAGATTTCTTTTTTTAATAAAATGGTGACAATTATCCTCTAAATTTGCCCATATTTTGCAAATTTTAATAATTGTTCTTCGCGAAGGTAACTCAAAGTCATTATAAGTCTTTATGATGGATTAATAAAGTTTTCTTGTGTGGATTTCGGTTATAAACATGATTTTACAATAAACAAGAAAGTATAGTCGGTCAAGACTGACAATATAATACCCTACACCCAGTGTTGGGCAAAATACATGGTTTGCGGTATTTAAAATACAAAATACTTGCTGGTCATGTATTTAAAATACAAAATACTTTCAGGTTATGTATTTAAAATACAAAATACATCTGCATGTATTTAAAATACAAAATACTTCCACGTCATGTATTTAAAATACGAAATACACAATTTTTTCAAGCCAAAAAATACGTTACATAAAACTAATTAACAAATCAATTGTTTTCTTTCATAAATATCAGATTTTTGAATGTAGCATCAGACAAATAGTTTCTTGTTGGAGAATAAATAAAACCTGCTGAAGAAAATAATCTTTCTACAGGTCCTGATGAACACAAACTTGTATAAAATTCTATGAATACTCTTTTTATATTTGGAAAACTGTCAAGAGTGATAATGTCTTTGCTCTTGTCACTGAGGAAACTGACAGATTCCAACTATGTACGAAAACAACAAAATCATCGTCTTCTTTACAGGCGCTTCTACTTCTGATATTTCCAGGTGTAATTTTAAGTTTATTGAAATTTTCCTCCAGAGTATAAATTGCCAGATTTTGGATTCTTTGCCTTTCTTCTGTCGTGATGTTTTCTGGCAGCCAACGCATCTTATAACCAGGATGATAACAGTAGGCCAAAATAGCTCTATCTATTTCCGGTGATATTTTAAAAAACTTATCAATCTTTTTTCCAAGCTCCTTTTTTAATAGAACTTCAATTTCTTAAATTGTTTCCATTCAACCGATTTAATCTTGTTCTAACAGACATTAAAGTCGACAAAAGTTTTCCGTAATAACTAAAGCAGTGCCAATTGGTTTCAAAACTACAATGAATTCCTCTAAGTATTCCAGTTCTATAGCCGCGAAAGTGCTCACCTTACTTAGCTTACCAAATAATTCATTTAATTTGGATTTACTTTTCATAAGTTGTGCTATAGAATCATACAAAGAGTTCCATCTTGTGGGGCAAGGATATATTAATTGATGACCCACGGCAATCTTTTATGATTTCTGCCGATTTGGGCCTTCCAGACATATTCCATAATAAAGTACACCTACCAACTGCCGAATAATGAATTCTACTAACGTGTGAGTTTTCTATATGATTATTCATATCTGTAGTGGCCAAAAGACTTAATGTGTGGCTGGCACATCTGATGTGTCTGGGCAAATGTGGCTGTCTAATTTCATCATCTGATCAAGTTTTTGGTAGATCTAAATGCAAACATCCATCAATAAACTGACAAAATATATTTTGTAAACTATGTTTTTATGTACATATGTATTTAAAATACAAACTACTTCTATTTATTGTATGCATTTAAAATACAAAATACTTGCTTGACATGTATTTAAAATACAATATACAAAATACAAAATACTTGGACTTTTCTATTTGTATTTTAAATACGTATTTCAAATACTGCCCAGCCCTGCCTACACCCAGTATATGTATAAAACAGTTTTTCAGAAATGGGCATTAAATGGAATATATAACCTATTATGAACCGATCATCCAAAAATTTAGTGTCATGATTTCTGTAAATATAAATATTATATGTGTTAAACTTTATCTCGATATAAATACTCTTAAACGATTTATCGAGGTTAAAGTGAATTACAGAGAGGGTCCGTTATAAAATTAGGTGCCATCATTTCTGTATATAAGAAACTTATTTGTGTTGAATTTTATTTGGATACCAACATTTTTAAGAAATTTATGGTTGTTAATGTGATTTTCGGGATTGGACCTTATATGGGAGCTACGACTAATTATGGATCGATTATAATAAAATTGTACCATAGCATTTGCATACATATGAAATATATTTGCGTTCAATATTATTTGGATTTTCGGAAGTGGGCCTAATATGGTAGCTATGATAAATTATGGACCGATCTACACAAATTTTGTAGATGTGATTTGGCTTCATTTACCACTCATTTGTGATGAAATTTCTTTTGGTACTTGCATAGTTCAAACATTTATTATCGGGTAAACCACAATTTCAGGAGGACGTTTGTATAGGGGCCATGTGAAATAATGGACCGATTGCCACCAGTTTCAATTCCATCCGTCCTTGGGCCGAAAAATTATCATGTACCAAATTTTATCGAAATATTTTTAAATCGACTCAGAAAGATCTGTATACTTTGAGATGGGTGTTGGACCAATATTTCTGGGCGTTACAAACATCAGCACAAATCCAATATACCCTTCCCACTATGGTGGTATAGGGTATAAAAATATCCACGCTTTTCGATGATAAAATTAATCAATTAATTGGAATGGGGTTTTTACACTGACAAAGTTCATTTTCTATCAGGGATCTCCATTTTTTATAGACCAACGGGTTTTTGAGCCATTCTTACTTTAATTGTCGATGTTAAAAATTTGGTTATTCGTTTGATTTTGTTTTAATTTTCTTAACGTTCATTATATATTATACATTATATAAGAAATAAAACATTCTTAATAGTTGATGTTAAAATCTTTGCTGAAAGTTATGTCGGATTTTCGTTCAAGTTAGATTCCTTATACCGGATTTGCCTGAATTTAGAACCGTTTATTAGTAAACATTTTAAATTAATAATTTTTTAATCCAAATTTGTTTTTAATATCCAAAGGTTGAATTTTAAAGAAAAATCTGAGATAATTGAACCCGTTAGTGAAAATGTTTAAGTTCCCCTATTTCAATAAAATATTTAGTATATCTTTACAAAGGATAGATTAATAATATTTTGGATTAGTGTTTTTAACTGAGCTACATTTGAGCTACAATATTGCAAACAAATAGTTTTTCCTGAAATCCTTAAAAATTCAGAGAAAAACAAGTAAGAAAGTATAGTCGGTCAAGTCCGACTGAAAGGTAATATAACTTATGGTGTCGCGGATTGTGGGGTCATGACCGAGGTAGGGATTGGGCGGCTGAAGCATACGACCTTGCTTCCGATTATAGGGTGTTATATTTGTTTTAGTGTTAGTTTTGATACTTTTTATTGTCAAGTGTCCAATAGGTTAAGGCAAAGGGAGGAACACACACCATTGAAAAAGTGATCATGCTTAGATCTAGTTCCCGATAATTTGCATTAATGCTACTCAGGTCATGTACTAGTAATGATACCTTACACCCAGTATATGTGTTAAAAAAGATTTTCGACGAGGATCTTATATGAGAGCTATGACTAATTATGGATCGAGCGTTATAAAGTAAGTTGTCATGATTTCTGTATATATGAAACTTATTTGTGTTCAATTTTATTTCGATATTAACATTATTAAGAGATTTATGGTTGTTAAAGTGATTTTAGGAAATGGGCCAGTAATGGGAGCAGTAATTAATTATGGACCGATCATCACAAAATTGAGCCAAATGATTTTTGTATATATGAAATAGGCTTACAAAATTTGTTGATGAGATTAGGCTTCATATACAACTTATTTTTGGAGAAATTTGTTGGCATACGTGCATAAATCAAATATTTATGACCGATCAACTCCTAATTCAGGAGAACGTTAGTATGATTTCAACCAGTTTTAATCCTTGGGCGAAAAAAATCATGCAACAAATTTTGTTGAAATGTCTTCAAAATTGCGACCTGAACTCTGCGAACAAGGTTTATGATTCTGAGTCGGTCGGTATACTTTAAGGTAGGTGTTGGGCCAATATTTATGGGCGTTACAAACATCAGCACAAACCCAATATATTATGGTGGTGTAGGGTATAACTACTCTAATGTACATACTTGCAAAGTAATGCAATGTATATGTATGTATGAGTAAATGCGTATAGTATTGTAGTTAAAACTCACAGAAGTCAACATTCTCTTTTTGTATGCTGTCGAATTTAATTTATTCCCAAAGGCCAAAAATACACAATGAATCGATAATGGCGTTACATTTACAATCACAGCTCTCATCTGGAAGTCCCGTCAGTAGCAGAAAATCCAACCAACACAGAATTATATTCATAAAATGTTCATACAGCTAAACATATGTACATTGTGTAGGAATGTAGATTGTACATCGATTCACCCACACATACATACATGTTTTGTATCATGTGTAACCTGAATATATTGTATGGATGCCTTGACTGTCCTTCCTTACCTGTGTGTGCGGGGAAAAAAATAAACGTGTGATATTTTTGCAAAATAATAGTAAAATCTAGCTGAGTTTATTCGCAAAATAAACGATGATGAAATATTTAATTTATATACTGAGTTATTAACTATTATTTTGCATGCATGCGACTATTTTACTGTTTGGCGTAAAACTGCGTCAATGATTATTACTGCGATATATTCCATTACAACGACTTTAAGGAATTGATTTTTTGGGACTTTTTAACATTCTTTAGATTACATATTGTTCAAAAGTGCAATTTTTCCTTATTGTATCCTGTTTAGTTATTATTCGGTTTATAGCTCGATGACTTCAGATGGAAGTGTTAGGCGTCTGTGTGTTAGGGAATCTGATGTCTCTAATACTTTCTTGAACACATCTGATAGATTCTTGTATTATGATTATAAACTTTGTTTTTGCAACAAATCGCAGTATTAATTTTTCCGCTTGTGAGAGAAAATTCAGATTAAATGCAGCGGTGCGGTTTTTGTTATCATCCTTTTATTGTTAATTGTTTAAAAATAATATGACATAATAGTATATAATTTATATTATTTATAAAATAATAGATTTAAATACTTTTACAAACAATATGTATGTGTATTTTTGATTTAACATTTATTTTCTCAGAGAGAAAAAGATATCAAAAGTTCATATAAAAACAACCGTTTATTGGCTCGCAGTGTTTCTATTCTAGATCGTGGTCAATCAGATACTGTATAGAAAGTATTTTATATTTTTAAAATAAAGGATTAAAGGATTTTTATACAAACTTATACAAAATTTTCTTCTCCATTTCTTGCTTGAACAAAGTTCAAAAGAACTTCATTCTTCTGGTTTTAGTTTGCAGCCAAATTCAAAGTTTTTTACGCTAATGTTATATGTTAAACTGATTATAAACTACATAGTTATATATACATAGTTTTGATTTCAAGTTGAAGTGAAAGTTTAAATTCCTTGAGACATACACAAATATGCATAAATAAAAGATGGTTTCTTTACATGAATATTCATGTAAAAACCCCAACATTTCTCTATGATTATTGTGAAAAAATCTTAATTCGAGTTATAGACTTTTTGTTTAATATATTAAGAGAGAATCGTTTACTTTTGGTTTACTATAAATTTTAATTTAATAATGTACTTTGTTCTATCTATTCAAAAAATATAAAAAAAGAATTATAAACATATAACACAATAGGGCATGCGAGTATAATCATATACACATATAAAAACGTTAACTCATAATATGAATTTAAATTGAGACTAATTATTAAAACATTTTTGATGGAAATATTTGTTCTAAGATTTAAACTGTGAGAAACCATGTAAGTAATTTCAACAAAGATTATTTGCAATTGCGAATATGAAACGTTGACATTATATAAGGCGACTAGATTTTGGAAAACAAAAAAGATGACATTAAGAAAAATAGTAAAAAATTTATTTCAATTCAATGTTTACATTTTTTACATATTGTTACCATTTACTATTTTGAAAAGCGAAGGTTCAATCTTAACAAAAATTTTGTTCGAACAATTTTTTTTTTTTATATGAAGTTTGACGTCTCACTTTTTGGGAGAGAGAAAATATTTTTTCCGAACTTGAACTGGTTTAATTTTATATTTTTTCTTTACAAAAATGAATTGAGTTGCCAATAGGTTGTATTTTTTTCATACAAATAACAATGCCGTATGTATTTACATGGCCATCAGCAAAAGCAACTTTCTTTTTCATTCATTTTGAATTTATATCTGTGATTTTGAATACACAATACTTTAAAATAATATAATATTTGTATTTTGACACTTATGGCAGCTTTGATTTTTCAGAAAAATCGTTCGAAATTGGTGAATCGTGCTGCCAAAAACTCTCAGTAAGAACAAATGGGTGAATCCACCTTAAGAGTATGAACAGAACAAGCACGACACGACGTTTGTGAAGTAAAATTTGTTTTATTTGTTAAAGGTGGCGATTCTCATTCTACTTAGAAACCGTGCCGTGCTTGTTCTATTCATACTCTAAACTCAATAAAAACAAATATTGATCATGCATTTTAAATTAAAGATGGCAAAAGATGACTAAAGGAGGACACAAATTTTATAGATGACAGCGAGTTAAAATATATGATTGTCCTCCAAAATAGAGAACAAATGGTCACCTTACATTATACCTCTGCTGTGATTTCCGATTGCAGTAAAATCTTCTGCATAATACATATATTTGCAACAGATTTTATAATGCTATTGTCAATTGGTTTTACAAAAACTAAGCAATCCACAGTGGAGCAAATTCGAAACTTTTTGGGAATAAATCTAAAATAAAATTTGACATTGGCGTACTCGAGTGTACATTTTTAAAATATATCCCACAAACCTTCTAATGCGGAGATGTGGGGGCTTTAAATTGGACACCTTTGACATGTAATTTGTTTAAGCGTGTCCAATTTTTTTGTTATTCATTATATTTCTATTTTCTAAAAGTCATGCCATGTTAATGTGTACTATTTATCTCTTAAGGTTTTCGCGTGTAGCATTTGAAAATTTAAATTTTAAAAGTATTGTCCGGTTTTCTTTAAATTTACTTAATTAACGAAACAGATGGAACAAGTTAGTCCAAAAATAAATGATTTTCAATTAAAAGATGAAAGTTAAAATAACAAACGATTTTTAATTTTTTGGCTTTAACAAGTAACTGCTGTATTCATAAAAAATAAAGTAGGTTTGAAGTGTGCTTTTAGACAAAATTTTCATACAAAATTTTCTTAAAGTACATTTGAAGTCTACTTTAATTTTTTATGAATAAGAATCTTATATACATATGTACCAACCAACAATCAGGGAATTTCATAAAATACTGTACCGCAATTTATATTTATTTTAGTTGAATTTCATCTTAATAACGATATTTATAAGAATTTTATGCATATTCCAGTTATAATCAGGAATTTATATTTCTCTCTTACTTTTAAAACTGCACTTTATTTATTATTTTGCAGAGTGTAACATAAAGCGAATTATTTTAACACACAATAAATTAAGTATCAAAAATCCCTAAGAAACTGATTTTGGCTTTTAGAAACGTCAAAATTGTCACCTCTTTATAATCTGTGGTTATTCTCGTAAGTGGAGCTTGTGCGGGAGCTATGCCCAATTATGGACCAACTTTCACAAAAAACAATAGTATACTTTTTACTTATAAACGATCTGTGTAAAATTTCAATTCGATATGGCTGTTTATGTAGGTTATTGAGTTTTCGGTTGTAGTTCTCACGGGCTAATTCGACGATTTATATGTGTATGCGAATTATTTGTGTTGAATTCCATCGTCATAACGATTTTTATAAGAGATTTATGCGCTTTTAAGTGATTTTTCGAAGAGAACTAAGCTGAAATATGGCCCCATCATTATCATATTGAGAGTAACGATTTAAATGTGCATTTGAATTATTCAACAGTCTATCTTCGAGGGGATAAAAACGGGTAAAAGGGGAATTTTAAATATCAATATATTAAAAGACAAAAAAACTTATCAAAAATATGCATAATATCTTTTGTATCTGTTGTTTTAAGACAACGAAATTTGTGGCTTTAGGCATTTATATGTATTTCAAATATGTAAATATGTAGTTGAAAAGTAATTTCTTCACAATATGACCCTGAAATATTAGGCGGTAATCAAAGCGAAGGAATACTTTTTTAGATGTTGCCACCTTTAAGTATTATTAAGTTCATACGCTTTTAAGTATATGTAAAGGTTAGAAAATTCAAGTAAAATAGAGTAAAATTTAATTTTTGGTACTTTTTTTTATTAACTTTTATATATTTCTAAATTAATGATCACCTGAAAGGGTTTAGTAAACCAAAAATTGTTAGAAATACACAGCAAAGCTAAATACGGGAAAACTCGAAAAGTAAAATGATCTTACTGTTGGAATAAAATATAATAAAACTATAAATATAAAATATAAAAAATACCACAGATATTTTCTTATACCAGATATATGCACACATTAATTGGCGAAGTAAAGCGAATTTGTCTATTTATTTCAAAAACTTACATATTTGATGTAAGACAAGTCACAACGAATATTTATGTATAGTTTTATTTGACGCCGTTTGATCTTACAACACAATTTTAAGTGTAAACAATGTTAAACTAATTTGTGCTAAAAAATGTGGTTGCGTTGTTAAGTAAAAATTTCCAATGTGTGAAAGACCCTCAAAAGATCCGAAACACCAACTTCCCATATTATAAAGGGTGATTTTTTAGTTATTATCTTTTTGGCAACACTGGTTTAAACAGCTGAAGCACGTTTCGTGTTTTGTTTCAATGTCAAACATATTCAGTTTGGTCTATAATTTAACCATGAATCGTCTTACAAACGAACAACGCTTGCAAATTATTGAATTTTATTATCAAAATGCGTGCTCTGTTAAGAAAGTTCATCGTGCGCTTCTTTGTGTGCAGCGGCGAAACTCATTTTTGGCTCAATGTGTACGTAAATAAGCAGAATTGTCGATTTTGGAGTGAATATCAGCCAGAAGCATTGCAAGAGCTACCAATGCATCCAGAAAAAGTCACAGTTTGGTGCGGTTTATGAGCTGGTGGCATCATTGCACCGTACTTCTTCAAAGATGATGCAAATCGTAACGTAACTGTGAATGGTGAGCGCTACCGTGAGATGATATCCAACTTTTTTTTGCCCAAAATGCAAGAGCTTGACTTGCATGACATGTGGTTTCAACAAGATGGTACCACATGCCACACAGATCGTGCGATTTAACGCCTTTAGACTATTTTTTTTGGGGCTATGTTAAAGCTCATGTCTATACAGACAAGCCCGCTTCAATTAACGGATTGGAAGACAACATTGAAGCATTTATTCGTGAGATACCGGCCGAAATGTTGGAAAGAGTATGCCAAAATTGGACTAAGCGGATGGATCATTTGAGGCGCAGTCAAGGTCAACATTTGCATGAAATAATCTTCAAACATTAACTTATATGGACCGTACTATCGATTCAAATAAAGATTTCATGCATTTTTCTGAATTTTATGTGTTTCTTTTTTAAACTTTCCTATAGCTTTTAAAAAGCACCCGTTAGGATAAAGCAAGAAGTTATTTGTGTTTCTATTCAGAACATCTGCAAAAAACAATCAACATATTGTGAAAAATCGTGTTTTGGTAAAAAACTTTGTTATTTGTTTATAAGAAACTATTTTTTGTAAAATTTTGGATGACCTTTTTGGTCATTATTTTAACTAGTGGGTTGTATAAACTAGTACATATGTATATATGTATGTACATATATTGTATATGTTTTATTGTGTAAATGAATGTGAATATTTAAGTTAGATTTATGATGCACGTTCGTTATTAGAGTTGTTTTTGTTTCTCTTGGCATAAACCATTGAATATGAATGTTATAATATAAGTCTGCTGGTGGCAACCTTTGAACCATGACATATAGGAAATAGAAAATGTGTAAATTGAGACCCTTGCGGAAAAGGTTGCCACCAACGACAGACAATGTAAATGAACGAACGTTGATCGGCTTACTTTATTCTTCTTTTTCCTATTCGTTGCATATTTATTCATTGAAAATGTGTATGAATGAATCCGACAGAGCGTCGTTCAGGTGGAAAGTTTACCTCATTAATTCATTAATCAAAGTAAAACTGTTCGATTGTCACTTTCACTCGGCAGCACCTGTAAATAATGGCTGTTGTTTCAAAATGTTTTTATTCCATTTGCAACAGATGCCCACTTACTTAAACAATTTTATGCTCAACCATAAATAAATGAAACACTAAACACACGCCATCAAACCAAACACACATTCCTTGTGCATACACACATACATACACACATAAGCCTATTCTCTCTAATACAATATATAGTATTTTTCTATAAATGCCTTTGATGTGAAGTCACCTAAGAATTGAAAATATCCAGAAAAAAACGACATAAAATGTCTATGCATCGCCATCCTTTAAGCTATGCAAAAAATAAACAACAACTTCTACAAGTTTATTTTTAAATCTACTATGAATAATTTTTGTTACTATTTTTTAAGTGAAATGTTCAGTTTTTAAATAGATTGTTCAATAGATTTTATCTTAACTCAAAACGAATATTACAAGTATGGAAGATGAAGATAAAGTTTCAGTTGCTCTTTATTTCAAAATATTAAAGTAAAATATTAAAGTAAAATGTAAAAGGTTGTTTTATATATTCTATCATAACTCAAAACGAGTAGTGACAGTTTCGAAAATAAAGACAACGACATCGAGTTTCGAAAAATGTGTAATATATTTGGATAGTTTATTTCAAATCCAACGAAAACCAGACATGAAAAAGGAAATTATTCCATTGCCTTCTGAATCAAATTTCTTTGTTAATTAAATTGTTTGACTATTTAAATTTGAATAGTCTGCTGTAAGACTACACTTTACATAAATTTGACTAACATCGGAAAAATTTACGACGCATCGTCAAGTGGTAATATATATTAATATTCTATCGCTTTAAAAAAATTTCTGTACAAAAAATTAACCAAAACTATAAGCTTTCACTCTATTTCACTTGAATTTTCCAAACCTATGGGTTACCGAAATTCGAGAAACAAATTGTGCATTTTTGCAATTAAAAACAAGTAAGAAAGTAGAATCTATATGTAAAAAACAGTTTTTGAGAAATGGGCGCTATCTAAGAGCCTCAAAAGTGAGTAAACACAACAAATTATTTCATTTTTTTTAAGATAATGAAAATCCTAAAATCTATCCATCGATTGAAATTTAAAAGTTTCGTTTTGTTGGATATTTGGTTGAATAATAGATTCGGTTATGGAAAAAAAAATTTAAGTTGAACTATAAAGCTTTTCATAATCTTAAAAAAAATCAAAAAATTCACTGGTGTTTACACACTTTTGAAGCTGTGTGTAAATATACTTTATATCGATATAAATACTCTTAAAAGACTTATGGTGATAAAAGTGAATTACGGAGAGGGTCCATTATAAAATTAGGTGTCATTATTTCTGTATATAGAAACTTATTATTGTTGAATTTTATTTGGATACCAAAATTTTTAAGAGATGTATGGTCGTTAAAGTGAATTTCGGAAGTGTACCTTATATGGGAGCTACGACTAATTATGGATCGATAATCATAAAATTTTACCACATTTGTATATGTACGAAACATATTTGTGTCTAATATTATTTGGATACCGACATTTTTAAGAGAGTTATGCACTTTTAAGTTATTTTTGGAAGTGGGGCTTATATGGGACCTGTAATGTGTGCACTGCACCTTATTGCAATTCCCTACCTAAGGGTTATTAGCCGGCGTTTTGTAACGCCACTGGATTCTAAATTATTTTTGCAGGCACTAAAAAGCGCCGAGGCTGATATTTGTAGTTTTTAAATAAAAACAAGAGCCAATTACTCGGCTGAGTTGTGATTCTGAACTTATCTTTATTTCAAATTTCGTCCTCTTATAAACTAAAATAATGGTACTTAAATCTAACTTATTCTATGTTCACTTCTTCTTCTCCTATGTTTACAATTCAGCTGTTGTAATTCACAATAGAAAATATATTATTGTGAGTGGTTATCGATCCACTACAGACCTATGATCAATTATGGACCGATCTTCACAAAATTTGTAGATGTGATTTGGCTTTATTTACTACTCATTTGTGGTGAAATTTGTTTTGATACTTGCATAATTCATTCGTTCATGGTCCTAAAAATATTACATATTTAATTTTTCATTTATTATTCCAAACAAGTTTTTTATATATATGTATATCATAATTGTAAACTTTTCATTTTCATTTTAAACTTCAATTATTATTTTATTATAATTCAAAAATTGTATTAACTACCCCTGAAGAAGCTATCCATTGTGATAACGAAATATTGGATATTCAAATATAACAAAACAAATAACAACTACATAAATTATTTTAAAATGTTTATTATAGAACTTTTAATTACTGTGTAAAATAAACCTAAAACCTTACAGCATGATATATGCTGTTTCCAACATTATTAAAATGTATATTAAAAATGCTGAATCTTGAATTACGAAATTTACAAATAATGTATTCTTGTTGATCGAACATGTTGCATTAGAAAACATTTGAGATCGTCCAACGGATACCCAATAGATAGTTCGTATCATAACTTGAATATCCAATAGCCTTTAAAGTGTTTTGTACATTATAAATATTAAATGCAAAATTGGTTTAGATAATTAAAAAAAAAAAAAATAGTTCTGATAATGTATCTAACGTGAGCTGTAAGAAGCAAAGTTTTAAATCTACAAAATGATTTTTTAGATGTGAAACTTTTTACCAATATTTTTCTTGATTGACATTTATTGAGTTACATTATTTGCTGCACATAATGACTACAATGTTTTTAAGCCATGATGTTAGAGAACCGCCGAAGAAAAATTTAGCTCAGGTTTATTTGATTAATTTTTTTCGAAAGCGAGGCCTTCTGCTTCCTTTACTGGAATATCATTTCAGACGTTTATAACCTTATCACACATATCATCAGATTAATCCAGCGATTAATTAATGTGATACCATATAAATAAAACTAATGTTAACTTGACTAATATAATACCAGTTTTTAAATGCTTTCAATGACATCGTCAAGCGCAAGTCCCAAATGATCCGTGTAATCAAATGTCTTCCCCAATATTGGTCCCTAACATCTTTTAGCGGCAAAGCACTCATAAACTTAATGAATTGCAGGATTATTTAAAGAATTTTATTTTGTTAGATTTCTTTAATACACAGAAGATTCATCTAGTTAGAGTAGTCTATTTTGAAAGAATAAATAATTTAATAGAATAGTAAATCATATAATGTTATTAAATTTTGTATTATATTTAAGTTTTTACGTATGTATTGATTATTTGTTTGAAAATATTTTTGTACCCTACGCGCGTTGCTACGCCACCAATTAAAATTAATTTGAAAGAAAGGCATTACACAAATATTCCATACATTTTGAGTAATTTTATTGATTTTGTTCATTTTGGAAAAAAGTAGGCGGTCGAAAAAAGTATTCTTAGTGCTGCCGGAGTCTCAGTTATATCCCGTCAAAGTTTTAGTAAAATCGGTCCAGCGGTCTGGCCTTCCCGGCAGGCTTTGTAATTAATTTAAAAAAAGTGGGCCTTAGAGTAGGCGTGTTCATACCAACTCAGAAATCTTCCCGGGCTCATGCACAACAACTTTGCCGAAGATAATAACATGATCAGATGCATAGTTTTCGAGAATAGAATAGTAGAAATGAATTTTAAAAAAGTACCAATATAAGTGTACTGAAATTTGGCCCTTTTTACACCTTTATATTTGAGTCATGAATAGCATGTTCTGGGTTCTTTTTTGTGTGGATGGAAGAATATTTTATCTTGTTTTATTTTAAATTGAATAAATAATATCAAATGTCCGTTTTACCCCATTTTTGTCCCTTTTTTGTCACCCGTGAAAAAATAATTTTCAAACAAGTACCTTTTAATTATCCGTATTTCGAACTATTTGAAAATAATAGTTCATGGAATTTTTAGTGAGAAAATACATTTTGATAAAAAAAAGTACCAAAAAAGAATACAATTTTTAGGCCATAGAAATTCGAATTTCAAAAAAGTACCAAAAATATTTCTAGTCTTTATTGATCTGAGTCAGATTCATTTAATATATTATTTTAATGTTTATTTATGTAGGAGATATACATGTTAACGGAGTGTTCTACTGGGACTATTTTTACCCCATATGGTCACTTGAATTTCGAATTTCAAAAAAGTACCAGACACCTGTCGGCTTTTTTTTTATTAAAGGCGGACGCATTTAAAATATTATTTCTAAGTTTATTTGGTTTTGGAGATATAGAGGTACTGGTTTTACCCGTTTTTGCCCCATTTGTCCCCCTTAACGACCGAATTTCCAAAAACTCCTTCTTAGTGGATCTACATATTGTAAAAGGAACCCATTACTCGAATTTCAAGTTTTTAGCTTTAGTGGTTTGGGCTGTGCGATGATGAATCAGTCAGACACGTTACTCTTTTATATATATATAGATTAAAAGTGACCTAATTGTTTGAAAAAACAAATTATAGAATATTAAAAAAAGGTCGAATAAAAGAACTAAATAATCAAAAAGATAATAGCTAAAAAATCACCCTTTACTTTATATGAGGGCTACGGTCTATATGGATCGATCCAAATATAATTTGATTTTGTGAATTTTAGTTTTTATTTTATTTATTTCCGGAAAAGCAGTACAACAAGATTTAACCTTATTTAAAAGTACTGCGTAGGTGGAGGCAATATATTATTAATACCAAAAAATTCTTAAGCCTATTAATAAAAACTAAATAAATAACAACAAATCATTAATTAAACAATAAAATAGTTTGACAAATAAATAAAAACAGTTTGGGAAATTATCATTACTATCTAAAATGTGTAAATATTGCTCGTTTGAAGTGCTGTGCATTGCTTAAAATTTGGATGTAGTTCGGAAGCTCATTCCAGAGACGAATGGCATTTACAAAAAAATGTCTTTCAGATATTTGTTTTTGGTACCGAATGGAATTGATTTTATATCCCCTGTTAGATCTTGAAAATATTACTCTTTTAAACAGATATTCCGGTTGCTTAGAATATATAATTTTATATAAATGTAACAGCGTACGGCATTTTAACAGGTTGTCGAAAGAAATATTAAAAATTGTATAAGACAGATGTGATTTATGATTTCTTCTGGAGATTCCATAAACATATCTGCCAATATTGTTGTAGGCAACTCTGAGTTTATTTTTACTTGTTGAATTACAACTAGAAAATAGCTCACAACCATATGTTAAAATTGGCAAACTATATGACTTAGCAAGTAGCATGCGTATGTTTATTGGCGTATATGACTGTGTCATCCATAGATTACGAAGCATAGCATATATTTTACAACATAGACCATTTATATGGTTGGACCAAGTGAGAGTATTATTAATAATAATTCCAAGATTTTTGGCGTGGTCAACTACATCAATTGTGGAGTCACCGATCCGAATTGGCGGTAGTTTATATTGTTCACCGCTGCTTTTCTTTATCATCATTGCTTTTGATTTCTTTGCATTTAAGCAAAGTCCATTTGCTGAAGCCCATTTGAATACATTATCAAGATCACTGTTTAATTTTATATTACAATTTTTTATATCAGATGGCACACAACTGATAATGTCGTACGTCATCTGCGTACATCTGAATTTCACAATGAACGAGTTTATTGGCAAATCATTACAGTAAATGGTATATAATAATGGACCCAGTATAAAACCTTGCGGGACACCTCTCGGCATTAGACAATTTGTTGATTTGTTACTGCCAACATAGACCAGTTGACTTCTATTTGTTAAATATGAAGAAGGTAGTTTGACGGCAGTATTAGAGAAATGGCATATATACTTGAGTTTTTGGCATAATATAGCATGTTCGACAGTATCAAACGCCTTGGAATGATCCAGTAAAACTAAAAAAGATATAAAGTTGTTGACCATTTTTGACCTTATTATCTCTTTATTCGAAACTTATTTATGCAAAATTTTGTATGGATACTGCTTTTCTATAGCCATATTCATAGAGCCATATTCTGGAAATAAATTTGTATGGCGGTTCTGAGAAATCATAGACCGATTCTTACTATTTTCTTGACCATTTATGATAAACATAATATATGCAAATTTCCATGATATTATTTGCAATATAAAAGAATAAATATTGCGGTTGTCTGAAACTTTGGTCCTAAGATCTGACCAAAGCATCGATTTCGTCCATTTTTAATTGCAAACAGCCCTGTTTAAAACAGAATATTTGGGAAAATTTTCAGACGAATTATATGTTTTAAATCGTTATATTTATTTTAGAGTATTATTATACGAAGTAAACCTTATATTAGAGCTATGACCAATTATGGACTGGCCTTCACAAAATTCAATAGTAAAGTTTTTAGACTACCTCGATATTTTTCAGGTATTTTTTTTTGCTATTTTCTTCTAATTAATGAAGATAATATCATGAAATTTGCTGTAGGATGGTACATAAATGTCTATAAAAAAGTCGTATCCATACAAAATCCTGCAGTAATAATTTTCATATAAAGTGAAATCTCCAAACGATATTTTGTTTGCATCGGTCCACATTTTGATATATACAAAGACCACTTCCGAAAATCACTTAAATGAGCAAAAATCTTTTATAAAAATTACTATCAAATTGAAATTCAACAAAAAGAATCCAAATGCACATTTAAATTGTCGTACCTAATTTCAAGATGATCGCTTCATATTTGACCGTAGTTCCCATATAAAATCTCGTTTCGAAAATCCTTTAAATACGAATAAATCCCTTATAAAAACACTATTAATTGTCCCTCTCAATATGATGATGATACTTGACCACTTTCAAAAATCACTTAAATGCGCATAAATCTCTTACAAGCATCAGCAGCAAGTTTAAATTCGACACAAATAATCCATATATATTTAGAAATATTAATAGCCAATTCTATGATAATCGGTCCATATTTGACCGTAATCCCCACTTCGACAAATCACTTAAATGCGCATAAATCTTTTCTAAAAATCGTTATTACGTTGAAATTCAACACAAATAATTCGCATTTACTCATACATATAAATCATCGTACAGAATTTTATGATGATTAGCCCGTAATAGGTCAAAGTTCCCATAAAAGAACTATTCTAGAAAACTCATTAATCTATCTATATCGAACCGAAATTTTACACAGATCAGTTAAAATTATACTATTGACTTTTGTGAAAGTTCGTACATAATTGGCTAAACCTGCCGCTTTCGAGAATAACCACAGAGTATAAAGAGGTGACAATTTTGACGTTTCAAAAAGCTAAAATAAGTTTCTAAGGGCTTTTTGGTAGTTAATTTATTGTGTGTTAAAGTAAATTGCATTATGTTAGACGCTGCAAAAATATATTATAACTGGAAGATGCATAAAATAAAATTCTTATAAATGTCGTCATTGAGATGAAATTCTACTAAAATAAACATAAAATTAATAGAAATTATGATATAATATTTTATGAAGCTCGCCTAATAATTGGTGATTTGTTGGTGGGTATATAAGATTGTAATGTACAGGGGTTTTTATATATATAAAATTGCAAAGAGAAAATTCTCTAAAACTAGGTGATATCTGTTTTATGAGTATGTTTAAGAGAAAAAAATACTAGGAAGGACTAGTGGGAGCCATTTAAGCCACTGGCAAGCAGTCGTTGGGGGGTTCGTGTCCACCTATCTTCCCTAAGTATGAAAAAAATTTGCAAATAAACAAACAAACAAAATGATCACCTACACCACCATAGTGGGGATGGTGTGTTGGATTTGTGCATATGTTTGTAACGCCCAGTAATATTGGTCCAACACCCACCTTCAAGTATACGGATTGGCTCAGAATCACTTTCTGAGTCGATCTAACGATGTCCGTCCGTCTGGCTGGCTGGCTGTCCATGTAATGCACAGAGTACAGGTCGCAATTTTGAAGATATTTCGATAAAATTTGGTACGGCCCAAGGACGGATGGGATTGAAACTGGTGGCAATTGGTCCATTATTTCACCTGGCCCCCATACAAAAGTCCTCCCGAAATTGGGGTTTACCGATCATAAATGTTTGAATTATGAAAGGAAGCAAACAAATTTCATCACAAATGAGTGGCAAATGAAGCCAAATTACATACACAAATTTTGTGCAGATCGGTCCATAATTAGTCGTAGCTCCTATATAAGGCACACTTCCGAAAATCACTTTAAAGTACATAACTCACTCAAAAATGTTGGTATCCAAATAATATTTAACACAAATATATCATATATGTATACAAACAACACCGTACAATTTTATTATGATCGGTCCATAATTAGTCGTGGCTCCCATAAATGGGCCACTTCAGAAAATCACTTTAACGATCATAAATTTTTTAAGAATGTTGGTAATCAAATAAAATTCGACACAAATAATATACAGAAATGATGACACCTAATTTAATAATAGTCAGTTCATAAATAGTCAAAACTTCCATATAAGACCCTCTTCGTAATTCACTTTAACCTCCATAAATCTTTTAAACGTATTTATATCGAGATAAAGTTTAACACACATAATATTTATATTCACGGAAGTCATGGCACTAAATTTTTGGATGATGGGTCCATAATAGGCAATATCTCCCATATAGCGCCTATATCTAAAAAACTGTTTTATTGATATACTGGGTGTAGGGTATTATATGGTTGGGCTTGACCGACTATACTATCTTACTTATTAAAGACCTTTATTTAAACATGAACAAAAATGTATCACTCATCAATTAGTATTGTACTTGTACTTGTTTCAATATCTCAGATGTAAATGAGATGCTAAATATAGGATTTCTTAGAAAAGGGTGTTTTGTTTGTTTGCTTAATTATTGGGAATTATTGGATATTATTGCATCGATCGCATAGCACAGTTTTAACATATGTACAGGATATATAGAATGTTTAAGTGTAGAGCTTTAGGTTTTAGACTTCAAATTCAAAGAGTAATTTTATTTAGACGAAACATTAGATTTTTATAATTTTAAATTTAAGAACAATTTAAGTAGTAATTTAGGATATTTCTAGCCTAAATTGTTAGGACATTACAAAGTGTTATCTATCCATGTAGATGTTAAAAATTATGTATTTTTGGTGGTTAATATGAGTGGACGTTTAATTGTTGGTATAACTATAGTTTTACAAAACTGTGACTATTCTATAGTTGAATAATTTCACTATGTGAGTGCTACTTATTCTGGCATCATCGAATTGACGAACAAAAGTTTGAAGGTAACATGTACATCAGCGATGGCGAATGATATCTGGTGTCCGGAAAGCTCGGATAATCCTCATCGGTAGGAAAATCTATTTGCACTTTTATGTGGCACAAATTACGCCATCGCTAACCTCGCTATTCTAAAAATGGCGATTTTTAAAAGAATTTGTACTAATAAGTAACTTAGTTGACTTAAAATGCGATTAAATCTTACTTGTCTTTGGTTTGCAGGAATTATGTAAAAAGTTTGCAAAAAAAAATTTTTAAATTATTGATGAAAGAAAGATATTTTCTTTCCTTGAAGAATTTATTGCCGACTTTCTTGGCTTTGTGAGTTTTGTACGTGGATTAAAGTTTTTAATAAAATGCTAATGATTGCTGACTTTAAATTTAATTATTTTGTGGTTATGTTTATATAATTCACAAGCCACGTTGAAGCTTTAACTTTAATTGATCATTTCTTTAGGTTTGATCTTTGCACTTTGACGATTAAAAGGAAAAAGAAAGAATGTTTAGCTATATAGTACCTTGAGAGCGTTTTGCTTGAATACCGCTAAACTTTTACAAAAGCTTGAACAAAAGTTGCCATGAGTTATCGAATGTTTTATGGTTGGTGTTCATGACAACATCAGATAAAATACAAAGAACTCTAATTCTCTGATTGTACACATGATCGTACATTAAATAAACATCCAAAACATCCATAATAAATAAACACAAGTTCAAAATATAATTTGAGCTTGTATCGAACTTTACTCATGCTTTTATTTAACATGTATAACAGAGATCATTGATGTTAAAGATTATCGAAGACATAAACCCATTGGCGCATATTCAGAAATCGTAACTTAAGCTATGTGTCCACGATCGTCAGATATTACAACGTTGTCATATCTACCAATGTGCTAGCAATGTAGTGACATTGAAAAATTTTTAGCAAAAGGTAAATTGTCAGTTTACACGACTGTAAGAAAACTAACAATTTCATTTGCACACAATTGTCACACAATGAATTTAGCTGTCAACCGAAATTGTCAGTTCACACGGTTGTCAGATTGTTGTGTGGCATTGTCAAATTCGTTTTGCAGCTCTGTGTGTGTGTTTAAAAATTTTAAATATTGTCATGGAACAAAAAAGAGCAATTGGAACCATTTCATCTGCACTCTATTAAACAGGATTCATCAAAAAATATGTCGCTATCCATTTTTTATTTTCTTTAATTTAATTCTTTAATTTTCTTTCACTTTTTTGAAAAATTTTATTAATGCACACTTTAATTTAATTCTTTTATTTTCTTCCATTTTTTTCAAAAATTTTATTAATACACACTTGTTTATTTATTTATGTATATACAGAGTTGCAATTAGAAATAATTTCTATGACAATGCTGCCATTGGCAGATGCATAAACTTTGCAGATGTGACAATGAAAAGTGTTTGACAATTGTCTTAAAACACTGACAATGCCAAAATTGTGTGTTTCCACGATTGTTGGATGTGTGACAATATTTTTGTCTTCCAATGTACTGAAAATGCTTTTTCTTACAACGTTGGAAGACAAAAATTTTAAGTTTAGACGGTTGTTAGACAATTTCTGCACATTTTTCTGACAACGTTGTAATATCTGACGATCGTGGACACATAGCTTAAAGCCTAGTACTCTGTTCAAATTTGGGAAAAATGTTGAGCAACATTAATTATTTCATGCGGAAAATTTGACGTGTAGCCAATGTTGCCTATCACGTGAATTTACATAATTTGACGTTTTTTTATATTGAAAGAAGAAGAAGAATTGGCTCGCATTGCAAATTCTTACGAAAAGTGGAATTTTCCTAACTGCGTAGGATCAATTGATGGCAAACATGTTGCTATAAAATGACCCCCCCCCCCCACAATTCTGGAAGTCTCTTCTATAACTATAAAGTATGTACATATGTATGTATGTAATATAATAAGTACATTTTGTCAGTCTAAAATAACAAATGTTTTTAACTTTCATACAGGGATTTTTTAGCTTATGGCAGCAGCCGATGGCGATTACTGCTTCACCTACGTGGATATTGGCGCATATGGCAGTGAAGGTGATGCAAACATATTTGACAAATGCACACTTGGAACTGCCATTCGTCAAAATCAACTATGTTTTCCGCTACAGTCAGAAAATGAAACTCCATTTGATTTTCTAGCAGAGGATGCGTTTCCTCTACATTTGGGTTGATGTGCTCAAAATTCTACTGCCTGTCGAGAAATATGTATAATAACGTGTGTTTATTTGCACAACTACGTTATTCCAACTCGAAAAGAGTATTAGTGACCACCTAAATTTGCAGACTATTTTAATGAGTCTGGAGTTCTTGTCGAGGGAGAATTTCGAAATAATGTGCCTGCAGATTCGCTTTACACCTTAAACATTAAAAACACAAACGCTGGTAGGCAAGATGAATCAGGCCGTATCATTCGGAATAAAATTGCAGCATATTTCGTCGCCGATGAGGGCTCTATACTCTGGCAAAAAAAGTGCATTTTTAGAATAATTTTAAGCTTTTAACAAAGAAAAATAAAACTTTTTTTAATTTTAACGTATTTCATTGTTAATTCCAAAGTACAATACATTTATTAAAAACAAAATGATATAAAAAAACTTAAGGCACAGATTTCATTAAAAGCTCTGAAGAATGTAGTAACAATATGAAAAATTAAAAAAATTAAGAAAAATATGTAAAAAAAAACAATTTAATTTTTTAATGAATACAACTACAGTAAAACTCCTCATAACCGGACACGCACCGTCGCAGTGTTTTTGTCCGGTTATAGGGAGGGTGATCGAAGGGGGCTCAGAAAAATTTTATTTAAATTGCTTCCAATTCATTAGAAGTTGTCGTTTATTTCATATTTTGTACGAATTTATGAATAATATTTAAAATACATTGTATGTGCACTGTACAAGTTTTTACATTTCATTACTACTTTATTTGAAAAAATTTTCTAATGGTTGGTGGATTGCTTAAATAGTGATTGTTTTAATATAAAATGTTCATTTTCAAAATGTGTCTCGATATTTTTAATGTGTTGAAAAGCTACAAAATCATTTTTGGCAAATTGTTTCAAATTCGTGTTTATCAATGCAATGTGAAAAGGGGAATCACCAATTTTGGTTTTATCAGCACAAATGCGATTTCTTTTGTAAGGATTACCAGATTAAAAAAAAAATCTGTTTGGGATTTTTTAAATTTTGTCCGTTTATGAGGGATTTTTTGGTCAAAATAGTTTAAAGTATGTGTCCGCGTCCGGTTATTGGAGTCATATTTGTATTGAAAAACTATTAAAATGGTTGTGTCCACGAAATTTGTCCGGTTATTGAAGGTGTCCGGTTATAAGAAGTGTCCGCAATGGAGAGTTTTACTGTACATACATACATATATAATATAATACATATACATACATAAGTACATATTACTAAAAACAACAAACTTAAGGAGTATAGTATATAAGTATGTATGTATGTGTTTCAGTCTTTTTAGTTTGTACTACATATATAAAAAAAAATAAAGATCAAATTAAGCATTGACCTCAATTTGATCATTAAGTCTTTGTTTTGAGATATCCGCAAGTAACATTTTTATAATGTTAGATTGCATATCTTCGGCTACTGCCTTTTGCATCAAAGAATCTATATAATTCAAAAAGGAGGTGTTTTCACTAGTTTCCTTCTGGGTGCTTGTAATATCTACAAGTTTCGTCATTACTTCAGATACTTTCAAAACTCCATCTCTCATTTCATTTAAATTATCAATTTTTTTTTTAAGATGTTGCTGTTTTCTATGAAACAATTTTTAAATAGGTTAAAAATAAATACAAACACAATTTATAAAAAAAAACTTACGTCTGAATATTCAGATTCTTTTGACTGCGATGTTGTAGAAGTTTGTGACAAATCACTAGCATTAAAGAACATATCCTGTGGTGAATCAGAATGGAGAACAGAGCAGTTGCGATGAACTGGTTCTGAAATTGCAATGCGGAAAATATTACTTTTGCTTTTTTACTTATAAATTTAAATATACATATGTACATAGGAATCAATACTTACGTTCTTAAATTTGATGTTTCCGTTAAGAATTCTAAATCTTCAGAAAACTCCCAAGAATTGTCACAGTCGTCAGATAATATTTCCAAGTCGCCAGCACTACCAGATTTCTTCGGTACTTTGCGTCTTTGCCTGTAATAGCGTTTGCGGTCAATAATGCTTTTCCAGTTTTGTCGGCAGGCATCATCTGCAGATAATTTTCAATTAAAACAAGGTAATGAAGGTATATAATTCATGTTACCAAGTTTATTGATCTCATTTGCAATTTCTCTCCATGCAGCTTTCATGGCATTCCGATTGGAGTGCAGCTTGTCAACTTTGTTCCATATAAGATTTTTTTCTTTACGGCTGATATTAGTTGCCGCTTTTCTGCCTCACTAAATTTCATCTTTTTGTTTTCTTGGGTGCTTTCCATTTTTAAAGTAAATAATTTTTTTTTTTCAAAAGGAAACCAATACACATACATTTTAAAGTCAACTGTTATTTAAAATTCCACGTGAAACAATTGCCACTTTAATTATTTCGCTGTGAAAAAATAATGTTGCCAGATATATTTCATATGTTTTTCACAAAATGAACAGAGTATTACTTCTGCAACATTTTTTCATGAAAATTTCATGTGATTTTTTTTAACATGTATTTTGACAGCATTCCACTTAAAATTTTGAACAGTGTACTAGGCTTTAAGGCGAAACTTATTACACAGAAACTAAAAAATAGTTCACAAATAGTTAAAGATCTTATTCACAAATCATAACTAACTTAGCAACTGCTTTCAGCTGTTAAAAAAAATGCAACACTGCATTTAGTAGATTTTTGTTGACGAAAAACACATCTCTAGATTGTTTTCTTTTTTTTTTTGAGATTTTTTTTGGTCAAAATGGACACAATTAGCAAAGAAAATTAGGTAAAATTATTATTATTGTTAGAAAAAAATATGTATTTATTGCTTTGTGTATTTTAGAGAGACTCAAATTGGTTTCCAGATGAAAAACCTACATTTAAAGAATTGGTGGCCAAATATGTTAACATCATCGACGACAAGAAATAAAATCAATCAGCTGTTCTTTAAATTTATTTGTTAGTTGACATTTAGTTACAGCTTTACCCATAATTAAGTTGTAACTTTTCGTGCTGAAAGTAATAAACTAAGAATAACTTAAGTTGGTACTTAAAAAAGTTTAAACTTAGATATCATTTCTGAATATGCGCCATTAAATTTAATGATAGTTTCAAAAGCAAAACTTAAAATTGTACCTTACAAAATTCGGCACAGCCGGATATAAATTCTTACTTGTTTAGCTCTAGTTTAGTTCAATATGCTACAAACGCAATTACATCGTTTTGGTGGAGCGTATAAAAAGCGCAAGGTTATAAGACCCAGCAAAAAATGATGCTTCCTCGGAAGCAGTATCGTAACGCAAGAAGCATCGATGAGGCTAAATTTGGTTGAATTTCATCTCAATAACGTTATTTACAAGAGTTTTTTGTTTTTAGTGAATTAATTTAGGAGCTATTGCTATTGACTGGCCGCAACAAAATCAAGTAGAAAATTAATGTGCAAGTACATTTGAAATGTTGACAGTGGCGTTTGGCGAGCCTACTATGAGCACAACACAAATTCAATTGTGGTATAACCGGTTTAAGGAAGGCCGAGAAGATGTCAATGACGATGCTCGTCCTGGTCGCTCGAGCACGTCTACAACCAATGAAAACATTGAAGCAATGAAGCAAATCGTCGAATCACTATCAGAGAGGTTGCTGATGATGTTGGCATATCGTTCGGCTCATGCCAAGCTATTTTTACGGATGTTTTAGGCATGAAACGTGCGGCAGTAAAGATTGTTCCTAAATTGCTAAATTTTGAGCAAAAACAATGTCGCAACATCGCTCAGGAGCTGTTGAACATCGTCAACGACGATCCAGATTTCCTCAAGAAGGTCATAACTGGTGACGAATCATGGGTGTATGGATATGACATTGAAACCAACGCCCAATCATCCCAATGGAAACGTCCAGAAAAGACAAGAAATGTGAAGGTTTTGCTCACTGTTTCCTTCGAATGTAATGGCGTGGTGAATCATATATTCTTGCTATTAGCTAGTACTGTCAATGAGGAATACTACCTTGAAGTTGTGCGCCGTTTGCTCAAAGAAATTCGTCAGAAACGCACAGAATTGTGGAAAAACCAATCAAGGATTTTGCATCATGATAACGCATCAGCTCACACATCGATGCTTGTGAGTGAGTTGGCCAAAAACAAAACCGTTATCATGCCTCAACAACCATAGTCACCGGACTTGGTCCCTTCTGACTTTTTCCTCTTCCCAAAACTGAAGACACCGATGAAAGGAAAGCGTTTTGCTACGATTGAGAAGATAAAAGAAAAATCGAAACAGCAGAAATGAGGGATACAAACTCTACACTGGTTATAGGACCAAAATATTCTTATTCAATACTTTTAATGCTAACAGCTTAACATTTTATATATTAAATATTGTATTTATTAATTAAATTTTATCTTGATCTTCATAACTTTATCTACAAGAGATGTATGGGTGGCATAGTAGAATCGGACTAATTATGGACTTAACGCTTCTAAATACAATATCCAGTAACGTGATTTCTATGTATTTTAGGCTTATTTTACTGAATTTCATCTCAATAACGTTTTTTACAAGAGTTGTAAAGTTGGTTGTTATGCTCGGAAGTGGACTTAATTCGGGAGCTATTATTGATTGACAGCTACAAAATCATTGCCGTATAACCGATATTAATATGATTTCTGGATTAAACTTTCTGATCTGTATAAAAGTTGGTCGATATCAATATTTATTAGACATTTTTGTAGGTTAAATGGTTTTTCGGAAATGGTTCTTATATGGCAGCTATGATAAATCATGCGTCGATCTTCTTAAATTTCGGCACAGAGAATTTTATACAAATGACAATATCCCACGTTGAATAATAATGGTACATTTAAGATACATACTAGTATTAACGTATATTTTGGAAGTGGACCTTATATATGTAGGATCGGTGCCTAATGGGTTAAGGCGATCAGCTAGGCTATGTTAGAGTAGAGTAATTGGAAGGGTGTGGCAGGTCTCTTTGCGAGATTAGAAAAAGAGTATTTTAGCAACAACTAAAGAAAACGGCCGACACCAGAAACAGTGGGACAGTTAAACTATGGTCTATATATAATCAAATTTTGATGTTTATGTAAATGATCTGTGTAAAGTGTTGAGTCGATACTGTAATAGAAGATATATTATATAAAGATAAATACATTATTTTTTCGGATGGGTTCCTTATATGGGAGATATGACCAATTATGGTCCGACCACCATAAAATTTAGTTCAGCAATTTATATATCTATAGGAATTATTTGTGTCGAATTTTAACCTGGTAAGAATATTTATACCAGACTTATACATATTTAAGTAAATTTTAGATGTGAACTTTATATGAGGTCTATGGTCAAACATGGACCGAACAAAACTAAATTTCGTTTTGCGACACTTATTTTTGCCGAATTTTGTATTAATATTCCAATTTTATAGGCATATATTTATCATTAAGCCATATTTCTTCTTTTATCATAAAAATCACGTGTACAAATTTTCATGACAATATCTGCAATATATTTAAAAAAATTGCAAGAAAAACATTTTAAAATATCAAATTTTCATGGTTCTATTACATAGCTGGACATAGCTCAATCGACTTCGAATTTCGTAAGGATCAAGAATATATATATGTACTTTGTTGGGTCTCAGATGAATTTTTCTTAGTGTTACACTCGGAACGACAAACTTGGATCCCCTAATTTACCACTTATGGTGGTGGAGGGTAAAAAAAACTGATAAAATGCATTTTACACAAATTACAAATTTTTAATGCTTGTGAAATTATTAATAAGTACATACTTACATATTTGAAATTATATTCTATAGTTTTATTACAAGAAGTTTCATTGTTTCTACATACATATATATTTGCAAATCGACCAAAATTAAAATCCACATTTGAAAATATTATTAAATTAGTTTTATTTGTATATTTTACTTTAATAATCCATTTTCATTATATAAATATATTTAGGTACAAGTTACTATCAACTATGAATTCGTATGAAAATAAATAAGATTGTTATCAGAAAACCTAAAGTTATTTTTTAGAAATAAACAATAACAGATTCAATTGATATGAATTGAAATGTAATACACATTCATACAACAATTTTACCAGCAGGTAAAATTGCTAGGGATTCACTTTGTAGGCCTTCTAACAAACATACTCGTACACATTTTTCACGAATAGAGGTTATGTATGAGTCGGTGTCGGGATACTTAACGCCGCCACACGCCGATTAAGAACATAACATAGGGTTATCGCGTTATTTTATTGAGTTACGGTGCAAAAACACGAAAAACTAAATATTGCGCCATCTGTCGGACGAATTTCAAACTACACAGAAACACTACTCACGGTCCATAGAGCATTCATATAAAATTTGGTCAAAATCGGTCCAGTAGTTTTTGAGTTTAGCGATCACGAACATACACGTAATTTTTATACCCTACACCACAATAGTGGGGAGGGTATATTGGATTTGTGGTGATGTTTGTAACACCCACAAATATTGGTCCAACACCCACCTTAAAGTATACAGATCGGCTAAGAATCACTTTCTGCGTCGATTTAACGATGTCCGTCCATAAGTCCGTCTGGCTGGCTGGCTGTCCATGTAAAGTTTGTGCACAGAGTAGAGGTCGCAATTTTGAAGATACATATTTCGATAAAATTTGGTACGGTTCTCAGCTTCTGCAATTCGAAATTATTTTCTTAAGAGAAATATTTTGATTGAATAAATGGCCTTGACCATCCATCGGGCCTGGTGATAAGCGCCAGGTTTTCGTATCTTATTTCCTTTTGAAAGAATGCCTCCCAAAAGGATAACGACTAATTCTAAGAACTCTGTGTAGTCATGACGAGGCTGTTGGTAACTTCTAAGGGTTTTAAGACAGAATAAAAGTATTTCCTGTTGGTTTTCACCAATAAGTTCAATCAGTTCGCTACTCGTAGTGTAGTGTGAGATATTGTTAGCGTTAATTTTTGGAAAAGATGCTTTAAATGTTTTAAATAGAGGAATGTCGGGACCGCATGAAGAATACAACTGCACTGATGAAATTGCAGTTTGTAAAATTATTTCAAAAATATGTCCGTTCCAATTTCATCTCCTGCAATGGGCAAGCTCCATTATATCTACCGGTGTTGTGTCAAGTACAAAAGCAAAAAAACTGCACTAAAAATTTCTTTGCCCGATCCCGAAGGAATGTGCGGAGCTCTTAGGAGCTGTTCTGTAGAAGGGGTTTTAATAATAACGGGCAATCGATCTTGTTTCTCCATTCCTGTTACATTTGGGAGAAGCTTTGCATCCCAATGAACAACACCAAAATCATCATTTAACTCTGTAAACTCAGATTGAATATTTCTCGCTATATCTTTGCGATATTGTTGACGGGCTCTTCTGATTGAAGATCGATTTATAATATAATCCATTGAGTTCAAACATAATCTTTCTACGCACTCACTCAATAGATGAACTGCATCTCTATCGCTTACTTTACATTTGTCCATAGCGGCTGACAATCTATGATTTACAATTAACTTTTTAGGTCGGATTGCCACCGAACTAAATGGTTGTTTGGAAATATTATAAGAAATGTCCGAACTGCGTGAACTATTCATTTCTTCGTCAACATCCCAGGTTTCTGAATCTATGTTAAAAGTTCTCTGCTCTGTAACTAAAAATAAGGACAAATGATTCGACTTACAATTGCAATATTAACTGACTTTTTTAGTATATTTCATTATTTTTGCTCCTTCATTTTTTTCTCTTTCAGCTTTTCGTTTTTCCGCTCCTGCAAGCTTTAAATCTATTCCAATCATACTACCTTCCCGATTTGGCTTTCTTTGCGTCACTAAAATTTCTTTATCCTCTTGAATAGATATTAAATTAAAAGCATTTGCATGCGCTATGTCAAACAAGTTATTTAAATCTTCGGCAAACAATGTTTCTTTCGATTTTTGAATCGCACTAAATCGTTTAAAGCTTCTTTCTAAATTCCTCCAAGTTTCATATAATTTTTTTAATTTTTTCACACAGCCACTGGACCAAAAAAATTAAACACTCCTCTATGACTAAATTAGCTGCATTCGACAAATTCATATTAACAACGCGCATATCATAAAATAAAACTTTTACACAATCTATTTGTAAAGGACGTTTACTACGAAGAATTTGATTTTTCATTGCACCAATTAAATAAATATTTTGTTGTGGAATTTTAAATACGTTTAATGTAATTCACTGCTGGACAACAAGTGATTTTTAATGGTATTGCTATGCAAAAAAAATCCAGCGTTCTTTTGGAGAGAATCAATATTAACTTTACAAAAAAACAATCACGTTAGCTTTGACAAAAAGCTAGCAGAAAAAGTCAGGACATTTATGTATATGTTGGTAATATCAGCCATTTTGGATTGTCAGTTTGTTTGTGACAGATAAAAAGGTTAGTTGTGTTTTGGTGTGCTCTTCGATTTTTTACTATTCAAAAAAATGGATCAAAAAAACTGTATTAAATTTTGTGTAAAAAATTAAATTAAATGCGCAAGGACATTTGAAATGTTGACTTATACAAAAATGCCTTGTGGAGTACGTGGTGTGGTCCATTGTAGCTAAAATGTAGTGACTACATCATGGTCCTATGTAATGCACTCATGGACCATTTCATTTTCAAAGCAGAACTTTTTCTTGCACGACAATTATTCTTGCTTTAACGAGCGTAATCGTTGTTGTAAAACATTTGAAGTAGTTACAAGGAGTCCTAGGACACCGTAATGTTAAATGGATTATGTTTGGAGTAGTCCTGGTCCATTCTAGAGTAGTCCATACATGCGTGTCTCTTCTCTACTATCTAATTCTCTTAGCAATACACACAACGAAGTTTTTGTTGTTGTCATCTTCATATACCCGTACATACCTAAAATGTTTCATGACAGGGGGGTTATTGTGTATTTCTATTCGATTTCCATTGTGTATTTTTGAAGTACAATGTAAAAAATATACAAATTCGAACGATTTTCTTTTCGAATTAAAATACACAATTTTCGCGACTGCACTTCAGTATAGGCATTGAAAAATTGTTTTGCGTTCAAAGGTATTTGTGCAGGACTCTAATAGATATTCTATAGTATCTCTCTTTAGAGGAATTCAACGGAAAACACTCTAATTGCCTTTCTTAATAAGGCCTTCTATGCGCAATCCAACAAGAAGAGAATAAGCAAGACCTTGCTACCAATGACAAGTCATGTAAATTATAAAGAATTTCGTAATGCTTGTTAGGACACCCTGTGTTTGAAAAATAAGGCCTTTAGGAAGGCCACTTTACTGCATATTTTTCCCGCTGGGCATGTATATATCTGAACTAAATTCCCCACGGAAACAGCGACAATCAAATTGTAAGTGAGGAGCTTTTATTTTCTGTTTGTTTCATACTGGGCCAGATAATAAAATATCTATCCATTCAACAAACGAAACAACCCAAGAATAAACCAACATCTATACTTACATGTATTAAGGAATTATGATATAAAAGCATTATAACATTAAAAAGAAACCCCATTTGAATATCAGTTTACCCTTCACAAATGGTTTACTTTTTAGTTTGTTTGGGTGCTCATAAAATCATTGAAAGAATGTGTTCGTAATAAATTTTATTTTTTATACCCTCCACAGCCATAAGCAGTGAATGAGGATATATATTAGTTTGTCATTCCGTATGTAACAGTAAGAAATATTCATCTGAAACCCAACAAAGTATATGCATATACATATATATTATTGATACTTATGAAATTCTAAGTCGATTGAGAATTGTCGGTCCGTATGTCTGTCTGTCTGTCTGCCTGTGTAAAACACTCTCACGTTCATAATTCTCCTAATCATATTGGTATTGAAAATCAGCAAAATCGGTAAAGTAGAACAAGAGGTATGGACCAAAATGTTAGACAACATCCATAAAAATTTGATATTTTTAAAATTTTTTTTTGCAATACTTTGAAATATATTGCAGATATTGCCATGCATTTTTCACACGTTATTTTTATGATAGAAAAAAGTGTCAGTAAAATAGTAAGAATCGGTCCATGATTTCTCATAGCCCCCATACAAATATCTTTCCGAAATATGGCTTAATGATAAATAAATTCCTATAAAATTTAAATATTAATACAAAGTTCAACCAACGATTGCAAATAAAGTTATTGAGATGAATCTTAAGCAAATCGCATTACTGAATACTGGATTTAAAATCTATTAGGCCATAATTGGTCCGTTTCTGATATGCCACCCTATGCTATCACCTGAGGCTTTACGTACAAGTGTTGTATTAAATTGCCGTTATAAAAATTATTATTATACCCTCCATCACCAAGAGTGGTGAATGAGGGTATATTACGTTTGTCATGCCGTGTGAAACTTTTTTAATATTCATCTGAGACCCAACAAAGTATATATAGTCTTGATCCTTATAAAATTCTAAGCCGATTTAGCCATGTCCGTCTGTCTGTCTGTGTAAAACACTCTCCAAACTATACAACTTAACTAAACGAAATTGCCAGAAAAATATTTCTTATTTCGCAGGTAACTTTAATATTGAAAATCAGCAAAATCGGTTTAGGCCAACCAGAGTTATGGACCTCCATAAAAATTTGATATTTTTTGTGCATTTTATGCAATATTTTGAAACATATTGCAGATAATACCACGAAATTTTCTATACGTTGTGTGTATGATAAAAGAAGAAAGTGTGCGGAAAATAGTAAGAATCGGTCCATGATTTATCATAGCCCCCATACAAAAATTTTCCCGAAATATTGCTCAATTATACATAAATGCCTATAAAATTGGAATATCAAGACAAAATTCAGTAAAAAAAGAAAGAAATCGCAAAACGAATTTTTTTTAGTTCGGTCCATGTTTGACCATAGACTTCATATAAAGTCCAGTTCCAAAATTCACTTAAATACGTATAAACAGATATAAATAATGTTCAACGGCCAAAATTTTGCATAAATAATCTTTATAGGCAAATAAATTGTTGTTCTAAATTTTATGGTTGTCGGCCCAGAACTGGTCATAGCTCCCATACAAGGACCACATCTGAAAAAGACATTTATCCCTATATATATATTGTATAAATATTGGTACTGACTCAAAACTTTACACAAACCATTTACATATATACAAAAATCATCCCACAAAATTTTGTTAATTTCGGTCTATTTTTAACCGTATGTCCCAAATAAAGCCTACTCATAAATCTCTTATAAATAAGGATACCACTCCAAAATTTTACACGGATCATTTACATACATACATACATACATACATGCTGGATTTTGAGAATATCGGTCCATATTTAACAATATCCCCCACATAAGGTCCACTCCCGAAATCCATGTTAATACTACTATATATCTTAAATATACCGTTATTATGTTGAAATTCGACGTGAAATATCCTCATATACATGAAAACAACTGTTCCAAAATTTAAGAAGATCGGCCCATAATTTGTCATAGCTGCCATATAAGAAACGTTTCCAAAAACAAATACACATAAAAATGTCTAATAAATATCGATATCGAACGAACTTTTATATGGATTAGAAATTTTAATCCAGAAATCAAATTATTATCGATTATACGGCAATTAAACTACTAGATTTTGAAGCTGTCAGTCAATAATTAAGTCCACTTCCGAGCATAACAACCAACCACACAACTCTTGTAAATAAAACTATTGATATGAAATTCAACCAATATAATCCTAAAATACATAGAAAACACATTAGTGGATACAGGAATTAGAAGCTATAGGTCCATAAATCGTCCACTTCTTATATGCCACCCATAAATCTTTTGAAAATAATGTTATTGAGATCAAATTCAAACAAAAAAGACACATCTTATATCTTATCCTTGTTTATACTCTGTTTCTTAACTTGGGAATATGGAAAAATGTTCTTTTAATTTTATAAATTGTTAAATTACAATCAGGATTATTATGAAAATCAAAAAAAACTTTGTAAATTACAGTAAGAATCGGTAATTACAACAATTATAAATGGTGGAATTTAGTGAAAATTTCAAATTATTTAACATAAATGAAGTTGGTCGTAAAAGTGTCTTTCAAACAATATATCAAATACTAATAAAATTTGCACTAAGACTGAATAGAAAACACAGAATAGGAATATTCTAGTCCTATAACCAGTGTAGTTATTCTATTCCTTAGTACGTTTAGGTGGAGGGTATTTAAGATTCGGCACAGCACTCGAACCCTACACCACAATAGTGGGGAGGGTATATTTGATTTGTGCTGATGTTTGTAACGCCCATAAATATTGGTACAACACCCACCTTAAAGTATACCGATCGGCTCAGAATCACTTTCTAAATCGATTTATCGATGTCCGTCCGTCCGTCTGGCTGGCTGGCTGTCCATGTAAAGCTTGTGCGCAGAGTACAGGTCGCAATTTTGAAGATATTTCGATAAAATTTGGTACGTGATATTTTTCGGCCCAAGGATGGGATTGAAACTGGTAGAAATCGGTCGATTTATATATATCTTACCTAGCCCTCAAACAAATGTCCTCCCGAAAATGGGGTTTACCGGTCATAAATCTTTGAATTATGCAAGCATGCAAACAAAATTTACTACAGTTAAGTACCTAATGAAGCTAAGGCACATCTACATATTTCGTGAAGATCGGTCCAGAATTAGTCGTAGCTACCATATAAGGCCCACTTTCAAAAATCACTTTAAAGAGCATAAATTTCTTAAAAATGTTGGTAATCAAATTAAATTCGACACAAATAAGTTTCTTATATACAGAAATAATGACACCTAATTTTGTAATGGTCGGTCCATAATTAGTCGAAACTCCCATATAAGACCCTCTCCGTAATTCACTTTAACTTACATATCTTTTAAAAGTATTTATATAGAGATAAAGTTTAACACATATAATATTTATATTCACAGAAATAATGACACTGAATTTTGGTCCAAAATAGGTGATATCTCCCATATAACGCCCATTTCTGAAAAACTTTTTTATATTTACATATACTAGGTGTAGGGTATTATATGGTCGGGCTTGACCGACTATACTTTTTTACTTGTTTATTTAATTAATAGCTAACATTTTTGTGTAAATAAATTATTATAATATTATATTTAAAGACTTTTTTAAAACTTATTTTATCTTAATTGGCCCATAAATACTGTAAACATAAATATTCATAATAATTTTGATGACTATAGCTGAGTAACTACTACTACTGTGCAATACTTAGATTATCAAATCCTTCACGCCCAACGTCTCTCGCGTCTTTCACAGTAGAATTGTTGCTTTTAACGCATTCTGGCCAAATACTCTTCCAACAGGCATTTAGGGTTAATTGTTTTATTTCTAAAAACGCCAAAGCAGCAGCTTGATGCAATCCAGAATTGAAAAATGTTTCCATGCATCAATAACTGTAGTGTTAGCATCACTTTCTATTTTACTTAAAATGTATTGATATGATCGCTTAATGTAATAAGTTTTGAATGTTGCGATAATACCCTGGTCCAAAGGTTGAAATAGGGCTGTAGTATTAGGAGTCAAAATTCTATTTTAACATTAGAATGCTTCAAAACTGGGTGCCCAGGAGCATTAGGAATAAAACATTTGTGGAACCATTCACTAAAAACCTGAGAAATAACCCACGCCTTCCAATGAACTGGCAAACTGTTAATATCGATACCTTTCATTGCTCGTGGTCGAATTGATTTATTGATCAACAAAGGTTTAAACATGCGCTCAAAATTCGGCACAGCCGAATATTGCACTCTAACTTTTTTTAAATACAAATATGTCAACACAGTGATCTTCATCTGGATAGATAAAACCGCTATAAACCTCTATCGAGATACTTATTTTAAATTAGATTTTCCTAATTTTCTTTAAATAATCATATTACGAAAAATTGTTTCTGAAAAATGCGTCTATCGGTATACTTTAAGGTGAGTGATGGACCAATATTTTTTGGCGCTACAAACATCAGCACAAATCCAATCAAATCCTCCCCATTATTGTGGTGTAGGGAATAAATATCTTCTGGCTGGCTGGCTGTCCATGTAAAGCTTGTGCGCAGAGTACAGGTCGAAATTTTGAAGATATTTTTTCATAAAGCAACATGATATTTTTTCGGCCTAAGGACGATTGGGATTTAAATTGGTTAAGATCAGTCTATTATTTCACCTGGTCTCCATACAAATGAGTTTATCGGTCATAAGTATATATATGATTTATGCACATTCCAAACAAATTTCGCCACAAATTTGAAGCCTAATTGTATCTACAATTTTCGTTCAGATCGGTCTATAATTGACTATAGCTCCCATATTAGGCCCACTGACTAAAATCACTTTAAAGACAATAACTCTCTTAAACATTTTTGTATCCAAATATTATTCGACACAAATAAGTTTCACATATACAGATATCATGAAAACTAATTTCATAAGGGTCGATTCATAATTATATCAAGTGTTTATATCGAGATAAAATATACCACAAAAAAAAAATTATGTACGGAAGTCACACCACTGAATTTATGGACGATAGGTCATGGCTCATTTCATTTGTGAAAAAACTTTTTTTACACATATACTAGATGTAGGATAGTACATGGTCGGGCTCCACTGCTATACTTTTTTTTGTTTTATTTATTGGAATTGATCTAAAAATAATTTTTCTATTCGTTAATAATTCGTTAATAACAATATTTTAATTTCCAAAATTTTTACGATACCTTCAAATGTAATTGTTTTAAGAGCTCTCAAATCTATCATAACGAAAAAAAACTTGTTGAAACTGTTCATATTTGACCCCCTGTACGAGTATATCACTATGTATTCTAACTGGACATAAATTTTCAGGAATTTTTTTGATATTTTTTGATTTATTTTTTAAATCTGTCATAAAGAAGAAATTCTTTTATAGTTCTTGTTTATAATGATGTTTGTAGGTAGGTTTTGGTGTAAATCTATTTACTTTGTTTAAAGTAAAATTTACGAATTATGGTCTTGTTATTGTTTTCATTTTTCTTTCTCTAAATTCATAATGGAGTCTTCAAAAGTGTCAAAAACGTCAATGTTAGAACCATTAAAAGAAAAAGAGTACAAGTAAAATCAGAAATATAAAAAATAATCGCAATATGGAACGAATGTACAAACTGTTTTTGATTGAAAAGCTTCAGTTTGTATGAATCAATAAGTAAGTGGTCCTTTGGTTCGATGTGGAATGTAGAAACCGTTATGAACGAATGGCTGGATGGATGTATGGATGAAAAGAATAAAGAACAGTAATTGAATTGTAGCTTGTTGCTAAAAAAGGTTATCATCATCAACATTATCGTCCTCGTCATCATCTTCACCACCATCATTGTAATGCAACTAACCCCCAATGTTGAACTAAATGTGCTTTGCGTACGAGTATTTTCAAAATGTTTTTTTTAATGTTTTTTAAAAGGGGCTGTTTTTATTTTATTTTGTTATTGTTTTTATTCTTTGTTGTTGGATGAGTGAGTGTAAAAGTTTTTTATTTTTCTCCTGCGTCTGATTGTTTGCAAGGACCTCATGTGTAGAAGATACATACGTGTGTAAGTTTGTGTGTTGGTTCGTGCTAAAAGTTATCGCTTTTAAATCTTTATTCGAAATTTGTAATTTAAAAACAAACAAAAGTGTTATTCTTATTTTTGTTTATTTATTCCCGGGAATGAAAGTATAACACTTGTTGTGAAGTTAAAAGGGTTAACTTAAAGATTTGTTATAGTTATTGTTGTTGATGGTAATATTTTTGCTTTTGTTTTAACCATACATAAGTTAACCTTTAACACAATTGTCACTTAGTATCAATCCTAAATCAAGTGCACTTATAAAAGTTATTTTATGCGATTGTATTAAATATAGATAATCCGTTCTGTTTAACAAAATTACGTCAATAGTTTGGTAAAATTAGACAAAAATTAAAAATCTGAAACAAAACTTTATACATATTTTTGGGTACATTCGGCAGATTTTTGATAAAACGCAATAGATTGCGTGTTTCATATATACAGACATAATGACATCTAATTTTATAATCATGAGTTCATAACACGGTGCGACAGTCCAAAAAAACTGGGAAATTTGGGTGTTATTGTTAAGCAAACACAAATTTTGTAGATTTTTCAAAAAAAATATAAAATTTCTCAAATTTTCTTAGATAAATTATATATATCATTCGAAAGATCTCAGTTTCTTCTTTCCAAACCTAGTAAAAATTGAAAATCGGATCATTATCAACAAAATTACAGGCTTATAAGTGCACAAAGGTACAAAAACCGGTTTTTTTAATTGTAAATCCGGATTTTGGAGGTGTCCGGCATATTTCACTATTGGAATCTTGTTTTACTCGACAAGCCCAGAAGAAAAATAATATCCGGCCCCAGGTTTTTCTATTTCATTCAGATATTGTATCACTGTGTAATTAGTGAAAATTCCCATATAAGAGCGCCTTTGAAAGTCACTTTAACATGTAAATACGAGTATATAAATCTTTTAAAAGTGGGTTTTTTTCGAGATATACGAGTAATTTAAGAATACAATGCACAGAAATCAGGTCACTAAATTTTTGGATAATAGTTCCAATGTAGCTCCCATTTCTAAGAAACTGTTTTTACACATATACTTCGTGTAGAGTATTATATATTCGTACTTGTTTTCAATTAAGTTTTTTAAAAAGTAAAATATTTGAGTTGAAGCACAACTGATTACGTTGAAGGGTATTTAAAAAAAAAACAGACGACAAATATTTAAGATTTTAAACTTAGTTAAACTTGTATCCAAAGACCAAAAGGGAAAATTTAACTAATCTTCAGTCGCATGAAAAACACCATTTTATTACAATTTAAATTGCAAATCACTGCAAACAAATATTTTTGCAGTGTTAATATTTTAAAATAAAACAAAGGTGTATTTACAATATTGGGAAAACTAAATTTGTGTTTAGAAAAGCAATTCCCGCATTTCCAAAAACAAAAAAAAATCTAACTATATAAGATAAATTGCACAAGAAAGCATTTTTATAGGTCTAATCGAGAGCTTTATGAATATTTTGAAATTGAACTTTAAAATACTTAACTACTATGTATGTATGTCTATGTGAAATTAATCGTTTCTAATTATTTTGTCACTAATTATGAATTCTTTCAAATATGTATGCAAATTTTCTATGATGAATGCCTAAATCTCCAGTATTTAAGTTAATATTCAAATCCATTAATAAAAATATGGCATTATTTGTTGTTCAGAGTAGATAGCAAAAGTTTTCAAATTTAATATAACAATAGAATGGAATTACACAGATTTTTAAAAATATTTATGTGTTTGTGTACAATTTAGTCCTTGTTTATGTTTAATGGTTTTTCTACATACATAACAATGAAAAAAGTATGTATGTACGATGTCTTTAAATACCCTACATTCGAATTAACGAATTATAATATTGTTGAATACATACATATGCTGTTTTCAATATTACTGGCGTAATTATACATAGGCAATTTATAAATTAATAATATGTATTATTTTTCTTTATTATATATTTTATTTCCAGTTTTGTTAATTTTTTGCCAATAGCAAAAATTATGTGTGTTCTCGTCTTAGAGGGGATCAACGTGATATTGTTTTGAATGTGAATCTTAATAGGACAAAGCTCTCATACTTTGATCTATTAAAGGGCGAACATTTACTTTTGTGTCATTAGTTTCACAATATTTTTATGGGTGTTATAGTTATTCACGAAGTTGGAGTTTTCATATGAGCTATGGCCAAATAAAGACTGATCGTCACAAAATCTAGTAGTATTATTTTAGAATATTTTGATATTATCCATATCGAAAGTGGATTTTATATGGGGACTATGGGTGCCCCGATAGACTAGGCGACTATATGTCAAAGGGTTGCGGTCATAGCTGCCAGATTTGACGATTTTTTGTTTCAAAAATAGCAAAGTGACGATTTGACGATTTTTTCATTGAAACTGACGATTTTCTGAATTTTAAAACTTCTCTATCTATCATTTGTTTGTAATAAAAGTTTGAAATATTCGACCTTTTCTAATAAAAGTTTGAAATATTCGACCTTTTCTTTGTAGGATCCCAAATTTATAAATACATTTAAAACTTATGACCTCGAGCTTGAGTATTTATAAATTTGGGATCCTATCATTTGTTTGTTTTATTAATGTTTTTGTTACCAAATTCTCTCTTTTTTTAAAACAACAAATATTTTTCTCATTTAATATCATAAATATTAAGAAGAACATGACGTATTTCAAAAACAAAACTAAATGATTGTAATGTTTTCTTAATTATTGCAAATTGTTAAGTTTAAGTATAATAATTCCAAATAATATTGAGTCAGGATAGTAGAAATTACTTATTTATCTGTAAACATAAAAAGCAATTTTAAATGCTGAATTCCATGAACTAAAATTTTTAGAGGAAACAATTTCTGAATTACTAAAAAAACTTCTCCTACTTCAACAAAACGTTGAAAGAATATTCAGCCAAATAAATTTAAATAACAAAAATACGAAATTCTTTGAAAATAAGTTTCTGTATATGAGGAATGAATTGGATTCTGTACTAAAAATGTTATTTAAAATTTAACAAATTAAATTGTTTTGACATCAGTGTTGCCATTTTAGCACTTTCAGTGCTAGATTTAGCATTTTGTTTCTCGTAAATGCATTGGAATTTTTAAAAATTATGCTAAATGCTTTTTAGCATAATTTGTTTGATAAAAACAATTTGTTTCTCGAAAAAATGTTTACTATTTTACTTCAAAAAATACTTTTGGAGAAATAAAAAATAACTTTTAATTTTTTTAGAGAATACTATGGTTGAACATTTTATATTTATTATTAGAGAAAATTTTTCATTATTTTGGCTTGAGTTCATTTTATTAATGAACTCATCAGCAATGTGTATTGTCCCAAATCTACTTGTAAACATCATCTATTTAACTCACCATTTATTGGGAAATAGAATTCGGGAATTAACATATTTCTTATTATATGTTATGAGTTAGAACGAAATTTACTTATGTTTTACAATGTGGGTGTATTCTTCTTTATTATTATTATTATTATTATTATTATTACAAATATTTGTATTACTACAAATTTGTTGTTATTTTTGCTGCGTCTACCGTTGGTTGACAAAGTAAAAATAACTTTTATTAATATTTCAACTAAATTTCTTTCGGTGTGGTAAGTAAATGAACACGGAAATTTTTGAATTAATATATGAAATGTAATCTTTTAAAACAAGTCAACAATTGTTATGAACAAAATTAGAAAAAAGTAGAATTTATATTTGTAAAATATTGAAATAAAATTTGAAATAAAAATTGTATTAAATTAAATTTTGATTTTGTTCGACCTTTCTTTTGATAAAATAAAATTTATTTTTTTAAAAATTGTATTGTTACATTGAAGAAATTTAGCACTTAGTTTTTCAAGTTTTAGCATATTTTGAAATTTATTTTTTGGCAATATTGTTTGACATTGTAATTTTACCTGAATTAATAAAATATGCTAAATTCAGATATTTATTCATAAAATACTGTAAGTCTTCATTTTTAGCTGACCAGTTATTGTTCAATTCTCTTTTGAACTTGCCATTTCATTTACACACGCCAATTCAATTTTTGTACTTTTTAACGCAAATCAACATGCGTCAAGTTTGTACCCCTTTTGTTCTCTTTTTCCATTCTCATCCAAAAATACTTGCCTTGACTAGTCAGAATTGAAAAGTGTGAAAGCGGACTAAGTTGTGTTTAACATTTCTTATTTAAAAAGTTAAAATTTAAGTATTTTGATATTGATTGTACAGGAGACTATATAAACTTGAATTTTTATGTTTTCGTTTATATAAAAATTTAAAAATACTATTAGAAATAGTAACTTTTTATTTTTCCGATTTTTTGACGATTTTTAATATTTAAAATGACGATTTTATTCTTTTTTATCGGGATTTTGACGTTTTTTTCCGAAATTCATCTGGCAGCCCTGGTTGTGGGTTCGATTGCCACCAAAGACTCTGGGTGTTTTCTGCAGATAAGACAAAAAGCTTTGCAGTTTGTGTTTGTTAATTAATTAAACACATTAGTTTCATTGTCGCATACATATAACTTATCTGTCTAAATATTAATACATATTTATGAGTATTTAAGCGATTTTCAAAAGTGGATCTCATATGTGGGCTACGGTCAAAAAGGACCGAAATAACGTGTTAATAAAATAAATAGCGATACGTATTTGCATATAATAAGAACAATATGTTAATGTGTTAAAAATGGAATTACAAAATCAATATATACATATTTTTATGAATTTTAAAAATGATCGAGCTTACAAGAAAGGACAAATTAAAACAGCATTTTTTGGGTATAATTTTAAAACATTCTAATCTTTATTTCCAGGTGGGTACATTTGCAACTTTTTTTTTTACCTTTTTTGACATATATTATTAAAAATGCATTATTTAACAAAAAAAAAAATAATAATTTTACGGAATTGAAAAAATTAAATATTTTAAGAATCCTTTATTAAATGTAGCACTTAATTCCTTGTACATATAGTATATTATCGAATATATTTAGTAGGAAACACTTGGTCTTAGTGCTTGCCGACAAAATAATAATATTACTCCTTGTATAATGAGCAATTTATTTTTTACTCCCACTACTGATGTTGGCGAGGTTGGCGTGTAGATGGAAATTATAAAAAATTACTTAAAATAAATTATGCAGAATTCGTTTTGAAATCTTCATAATTATTATACTTTTTTAATTTGTTTGGTAAAAAAAAAGAGTTTTACCAGAAATTAGCTTGTATTTTTCAATGTATGTATTTGTTTTTATATTTGTAACCACAAACTGCGTTTATGATTTGTTATTCTGGCACCGCGTTTCTATTTTTATCCTTTTTACTTACTACACTTTATTTCATGTTCATCTGTGTGTATGTATATATATGTATATGTGTTTGTGTTAGTATGTGTGTGTATGAATATTATTTATTTTTATTATTTGGGGAGTCAGTCACCCCCTTAAGTTTGATGTTGGTTGTTTAACGTTTGTAAGTCTGTGTATTTGTTGCAGCTTTTATTGTTGTTGTTTTCTATCATGTTGTACGATATTTTAATGGAATAATGAATTAATTAAAAGAGATTTGTTTGTGGCTTTTGAAGGATTGCAGACGCTATAGAACGGAACCTCACAAATTAATTAATTTCAAGAGGAAACTTCTTACTTATTTACTTATTTCATATACACGCAGACAGTCAGAGTCAAAATTTAGTATACGACAAACAATAATTTCGGTGAAGAATAATATCTTTAAAGGAAGTCTATATTTTTAAAATTTATTTATATACAAATGTTTCGGATACGCTAACTTTTATTAAACAGATAACCCTTTATTTATATCTTACTGAAAGATATGTTATAAGTTTTATCTAACAAAAGAGAAAATGCTTTTTAAAATCAAGTCAATACAAAACGTTAAAATATAATAAAATAATTACCGTTATGAGTAGATCGTACATTAAGCACTTTTTTAATGCAATTATACATAAAATTAGTAATAATTTTGTAAGTACAGAGTTAGGAAATTATTTAAAGAATCGCTTGGCATGTGGCAAAGATTTGCAAATGGAGTGTTGCATCGCAGATATTGCTAAAATTATGAACATAAGCCGATCAACAGTTCAACATATTGCTCGACCACGCTCTCTAATTGAAAACGTGGTGCGCAAAATAGTCAGAGAGGTCAATAAAACTCCAAAGTCTAGCGCAGTCAAAATACCTGAAGACATTTCTAAGAATCGCGGTGACTCAATAAACGCATCGATAATTAGAAGACCACTGAATAACCATAAACTTCATGGAAGTTTGCCTAGGAAAAAACCATATATTTCTGCAGTAAACCGTACTAAATGTAAAAGATTACATAAACTCTCCGCAATCTTTCTGTAATAATGAAATATTTAGTGATTGCATTTTAGATTGGGGTTTTATGTCAGCTGCAGGTTCAGATAATCTAGTATTCATAGGTCTTTCAGCAAGACAACGATCCAAAACACACCGCCGGAATTGTCAAGGATTGGCTATTGTACAACGTGCCTACATATTTAAATTACCTTCCTCAATCTTCTGACCTTAACCCCATAGAGACAGAAACATCAGAAAAGGAACCAAAAAAGATGTACTTTGAACAGCTTTAACAGAAGAGTAGGGCAAGATTACTAGAGATGTGACTGAACCTCTTGCAAATTCCATTAAAAGACGACTAGAGGCTGTAATTAAACTGAATGGGTGACCAACAAAATAGTGCCTCTTAATTTCTGAATTTTGGTTATATAAAACTGTATACTGATTTTTGATTGTTTGTCTCTTCCCATAAAATTGCCATGAACTCAATTTTATTTTATTTTTATTTTTAAATTAGAAAACATTAACCCCCTTATTCAAAAACGATTATTAAATTTAACAAACGTTTATTAAGACAGATTTGCATATAATTTGCTTAATAAACGTTTGTTAAATTTAATAATCGTTTTTGAATAAGGGGGTAAAACTTTAAATTAAATTTTAAGTTGATTTAAACTTATATATTTTTTATTATTATAAAAATATTTTGCTTAATAGATGAAAGAGCGTACTGTATACTAAATTTTGACACTGACTGTATATTCATACATACATACATATCTATGTATTATTATTACTGTTACTGCTGCTGCTGCCAATGTTACTGTTGCTATTGCTGTTCCTGCTGCTTGCTACTACTGTCATATTACTTGTTACTAATTTTCCCACAATAACAATATAGCTGACTGACTGACTACTCTACTCGACTCAGATCTACTTACTCAACCCAAAATGTGTCTGCAATTTGTGGTTATGAAGAAATACATGAAAGAAATGTACTTAAGTAGTATCTGTACTTGGACATTATTTTAGTGTTCTGCATAGTCATGAAGATGATTGTAAAGAATGTGGTCATTTTAGACGAATCTATATAATGAAAATGTATATGTAAAAAGACTGAAAATATTTTGAAACAAAAATTGTAAGGTCTACATATGATTGGCGGCCTTAATGTATGGTGAGACATATGTGGAGGCATATGTATTAGCAATAAAATAAGTAATACTAATCAGAATGTTGGCTTAGAAAATGCTTAAACACTTGAATAGAATTAATATATGTATATCAATATATTACTCCAGTGCTATTCTTATAAGCTAATCTATAATAATGTTGAATGAATTGTTGAGAATGTTGAAGAAAGTGATATTGACGTCATCGTCATTGATGATGATGATGATAACGTTGAAATAGATAAAGAAAATTCTGTTAAGGTAGTTATTAATAAAGACTCGAATTAAACACTATTTTATATGTGTGATCTTTGTGAATATTATCTCTAAGCCACTAAGATCTTTAACAAAGATTGTTATCGAAGCACAGTAATTTCGTTTCGTATTCTCCACCTAGATTTTAAATTACATAAAAAGAATAAATTTTTTTTAAATCACTGGGCCGTGGTTTCCTGTCAGCTGACAGCTACAACGCTAAGTACACATTCTGGGGATCAAAACTGATTACTCCGAAATGTTATGTTTTGATTGACTAGAAAATATCCCGAGAAAAATGATTCAAGTTGAATCTTCGTTGCATTATCATCAGATCACTCACACAACAATTGTTACTATGTATATCGAGCAGATTTTGAAAGGCTTAAATGGAAAAAGAAGAGTTCGAAGATTGGCAATTGCACAAATCGCCCAAGTCAACTTTAAGGTAAAAGATTGCATAGAAAGACTTAAAAAGCTCTTAGAATGTCGAAAAATTGAATCACTAAAAAATATTTATAAAATCTGGACGCAGCTCTGCAATTGGATTACTTATTATGGTGAAACACTATAGGTCATAAAAGGGCTGGCATATGTAAGCTCTCCTTGCGAAATTTAAGTGGTGGTTGGGTAAGAAATGATCATTTGAAAATAGTATTTACCCCAAGACATCAAATGAAGCAATTGATTCGCCATCAGTTGTACACCATTTTAAAACTGCTGTACCCCTACGTTTTTAGATCCTTGAGATCAAAAAGGCTATTGGTAATTTATACTCTAAGAAAGAAGTACCTGGCATTAACAAAATCAGTAACAAGATGCTTATGGAACTACCCTGGTTAGTAACAAAATTATTTTTGACGCTATATTACGCCTTGAATATTAATCTAAGCCGGGAAAGATCACACAAAAGTAGAGTAATAAAAACCCATCAGTCTATTGTCGAATATATCGAAGCTACTCATTTTTTTTTTTTTTTTTTTTTTTTTTTTTTTTTTTTTTTTTTTTTTTTTTTTTTTATAATACATTATATTTATTTATTGAATCTTCAGATATTGAAATGACAATAAGTTTTCGAATCTTAATACTAAAAGAAAATAATAAGTCCAGCCAGTGCTAGACAAAATATTATGATACTACAAAAAAATTTACATCCACTGATCCAGTCATCTGTTTTGCGTTTGAGTTAAAGCAAGGGTATCCCTCCTTCTCAACCGAACATGGCCACTAAAGTTAAGGATGTCTCGTGCAAGTGGGTTTGGATGGTGTTCAAGTTTGCTGACATATTTTGAGGCGTATTTTGTAAATTCGTCTTTCACCAAAGGAATGCCTAGATCTTTGTGAATTCGAGAATTTTTAACGTACCATGGAGCTGCAGTAATTATACGTAGAATTTTATTTTGACCTCTTTGAATTTTTTCAATGTTGGATGCTGAGGCAGTACCCCATAATTGAATTCCATAACACCATATTGGCTTTAGAATTGCATTGTACAACAAAAGTTTACAATCCAACTTTAATGTAGAATTTCTGCCGATTAGCCAATTAAGTTGCACTGCTTTTAATCTCATCTGTGTAAGTTTTGCGTCAATATGGGACTTCCAGGTTAAACGACGATCGAGGTGGATTCCGAGGTATTTGACTTCATTGTGTTGCGGAATAATTTGGTTATTTATTCTGATGGACGAGCAGGTATCTTTTCGCAATGTGAAAGTTATATGAATACATTTCTGTTCATTAACCCTGATTTTCCAAAGCTCAAGCCAATTCTCTAGTTTATAAATATAATTCTGCAAATTCTGTGATGCTATTTGATGGTCCTTATGAACGCTAATAAAGGCTGTATCGTCAGCAAAAGTTGAAGTATGTATATTGGGGTCTGACGGCATATCGGATGCATAAATCAAATATAAAGTAGGACCCAGTATGCTACCCTGGGGTACTCCTGCTTCAATTGGCTGAGCGGGGCTTAAAAAATCGCCTTCTTTGATTGTAAATTTGCGACCATATAAATAACTTTTCATAAGTTTGTGGGTGTTAGCAGGCAGAGCTAATTTTATTTTGTGCATTAAACCTTCATGCCAGACTTTGTCGAACGCTTGGGAAACATCAATGAAAAGCGCGGAACAGTATTTTTTCTCTTCAAACGACCGTCTTATCACATTTACTAATCTGTGTGTTTGTTCGATGGTACTGTGTTTAGCTCTGAACCCGAATTGATGATTTGGAATACATTGAGTGTCGTTCAGAATTGGAATCAACTTAGCCATTAACAATTTTTCAAACAGTTTTGAAATTGTCGGCAGTAGGCTAATTGGCCTATATGACTCTACTTTGGTGAGGTCCTTCCCTGGCTTAGGAATCATGGTAATCATAGATACCTTCCAATCTGCAGGATAGTATTCTAGGCGTAAAATAGCATTGAAGATAAAGAGAATAATTCTTCTAGCTACACGAGGTAACTCCACGAGCATTTTGTTGCTGATTTTATCCATACCTGGAGCTTTTTTAAGGTTCAGAGTACCAATAGCGCTTTGAATATCATTAAAGCTAAGTCTTAGAGGTACAGGAGGTCTAATAACGAGTGGTGGCAATTCAGTTGCATTATTTGAGTTGTTTATAGTAAACACATTCGATTTAAATTAATAACAATTGTATGCCTAATCATCAATTTGAATTTAAAAGAAAACACAGTACTATCGAACAGCCTCATAGACTTGTAAATATGATTAGAAAAACATTTGAAGAAAAAAATATTGTTTTGCAAATTTAAGTTTAATGAAGGAGGCTTTGTAAGTGTCGCAGGAGTACCCCAATTAAGTATCCTGGGATCTTTCTTATACTTGATATATACATCTGATATGCCAACAAACAATCTTGCTCACACATTAAGATTTGCTGATGATACTGCTATTCTAAACATCGCGCTACCTACAAAATCATATATTTGATCTAGTGAAGCATGCTCTCCTATTTATATCAATAACAAAGTAATAACACAACAATCCGAAGTTAAATACCTCGGTGTACACCTCGATTGTCGCCTCACATATTAATTCAATATTCAAAAGGACTCAAATGAAATTAAAATTAATCCAAATTAATTGGCTCATTGGCAGAAACTCTAAGCTTAGTTTAGATTGTAAACTTCTAGTTTATAACTCGATCCTAAAACATGTATGATGGAATACAACTGTGGGAAACGGCTTCAGCTTCAAATGTAGATATAATTCAAAGACGAGAAAACAAATAGCTACGAAGGATCACAATTTGTTGCGGATGCACTTTAGTGTTGGCGTGTTAAGTTCCGCCTTGATGCGGCGTCATCTTTGTTCGCGCCACACCCCGTTTCGCCTGGCGAGGTTCCCAGCTAGCTCTCTATACATCTCCTTCGGGCAGGTCCCAACCCTCTCGCCAGCTGCGCGTCCGAACAACAAAAAAATTATAAAAAAAACCACCTAACATCCACATATCACAGTACCCACTCTTATGAAGACAGATGTTAGTCTCCCTAGCCCGCCCAACCATGTCGTAGTTATGTACCCTCCTCAAAGTCGCCTACGACCCATTATATGCTCGACTCCGATCACTCACTTACCTATCCATCATTGCCATATCTATATTCTTACTCTTGATTCATTATTGTTTTTAATCTCAAAAAAAATTCACATTATTTATTAAAGTTAAAAAGTTTTTTTTTCTTTTTCTTAAAGATAATGATACAAATCTAATATTTATTGATAATGACTATTACTACGTAAAAAGATAATTCCAGCATTTTCACTTAATTCTATCAATAGAAAAAAAATCCGAATATTTTTCTTGTAAATACCTATATATATCTCTTGTGTATCTTTCTATCAGGGCTTAAGAATTTATTTATTCCAATTCAGGACCTCGGTTCAACTAAAATACTCTAAAGGAGCTCCCTGAGATGTAATTCTTTATATCTATTACAAAAATAATTTTTCCCTTGCCTCTATCACGTTTTCTTTTCTCGAGCACTGATTTCCAGATATATATACTTATTTATTCCCCTTTTCCCCGTCAATCATAAATTTTCCTAAATTTCGATACTATTTCCGTTTCCCCTATTTATATTTCTATAGATTCATATACATACACTAAACATTCACGTTATCACACAATTTTTGCTTCACGAATAACACCACTATTAGACGTACTTATATCCGTTAATTTTGTTGCTTTTTCTTTTTCCTCAGGTACCAAAGATGCTCTTTCAGTTAACTCGGTCGGTCTTTCGTCCGAAGGATTAGACTTCCCCAATAATCACCGTTGATATATTGGTTTGATAATAAAACTCATAGACTACAAGAATAAAAAGGTTACCTGGCTAATTATGGAGCTTCTCACGGGAGGCCAGTATTCCTTACTCAGTATCTGTCTTCCAAATGAATTAGCCAGCTATAAGAAATACATTTACAGCAAATATTTTAGGATCGATCCTCCTATATTCGACCATATTAACAACACTTACGTCTCACTCCTTTTTTTTTTCTCTTTTCCTTTTTTTTTTCAATCTCTATACTTCCTTCTCTTCTAGGATTAGCTTTTATTGCTGCACTTCACTTTCCTTATTTTAAAATTAATATTCTTAAAAAAAAAAGACGCAAATTTTTTTTTTCTTTGAATTTTAAAATTTTTTTTTTTTCTTTTACGAGAAGCTTCACCCTCCAGTTTACTAAAGCAAATGTCCTTATAACTTGCTTTGTTCAATTTATATAACTTTCTGCTTCCTTTCCCCTACTTTCTAATCCTAGCGGTTCCTCTTATTTATTTATTTTATTTATTTTTTTACAACATCTACATTATCATACATTCTTATGTATAGTTTTTTTTTTTTTTCTGACGTGACATTCTGCTTTGGGTACTTTCCTACCGTTATCCTTATGTAATATGTCCACTCGCATATAGATCACGTCATTCCATGTTGTTGTTGTTGCCCTTTCTTTTTCCTCTCTACTTCATCACCCCGTCATCCTTTTATAACCCTTACTGTTCTTCCCTGTTCTTCCCCTCTTTCGTGCGTCCCTGGATAGGTTTTTTTTTTTTTCTTTTTTTGTTTTTTTGTATGCATCACCCGGTACAAATGTCAACACAAAAGAAAGAAAAGAATTATAATCGAAATAGTCACTTTGCTAATTACACATGAGAATAGATAAACAAAATGACTAGACGTGGTGGGCATTATACAAGGATGGATGAACTCGACCCTAACATGAGGAACACCGGTAAGTGAATACTCTGTCTATAGTTCTGATTCATTCCTTCTCCATATTTTTGCAGAATTATTCCTACTGCGAACAATTGGCCGCAACAAAACTCCGTTTTCGTTGGGTGGATCCAAAGGAAACGGTGTGCGGGTATGTTTTCCTATGAACATTAATACAACGTGGGGAACTCCCACACCCTGACATGAGTCTCATCTTAATCTAGCCGGGCCTTCGACTTAGATTTTCATTTTTATAACAAAACAAATAAATTAAATTACGGGAAGTAAATTAAAATAACTAATGCTAAAAAAAATTTTACTTTGTTAACCTCTTTTTTTGCTACAGGTCTACCAGTCGTTACTATCTACCGCTAAACTCAGCAACATTATACTATGGAAACTATATAATACGGAATCGCCGCTTCCGATTCATAATTACGTGAGTGTTTTATTATAAGGTCATTTCGCTTCGGTGTAAGATTTCGGTATATGGTCAGTTCTCAATTTAAATCACGTGACAGACAACCCACAGACTTATTTACTACTAAAAAAAAAGTCCGTATATTGCACTCAATTCTGTTTGGTTTGGTAAATCTATGATAAAATCAGGTACACATTGATATATTAGGACGGAACACATACATAAATATACATTATCAAAAAAAATTTTTTTTTTTTTTTTTTTTTTGATAAATTATTATTAAAATGTATTACTAATCCTAATATTGCACTGTTTATAGATTATATCACAGATTTTCAAAAGAAAGTAGTTTTCAAACTTTTATGTCTTTCGCGTGAAAGATACCAATTGACTTGCCCTGAAGATTTTCCAGTTCATACATATTGTTGCCGACTGGCCTTACAATCCTGCATTTTAAAAATTTTCGATTAAACTTAGCATTTATATTTCTCCCAAAGTTACTCAATGTGGTATTTCTGCGATACACTTCCTGACCTGGCACAAACTTTATATTTCTCGCCCTCTTATTATATCTTAACGCACTCTTTTCATATGCCTCATGCATATTCTTACGTATCTTCTCCCGTATTAGTTCTAATTTCCCATTATTGGTCATATCGATTATTTCGTGGTCTGACAAAGACATTAGTTTCCTAGCAAGTCTATAGTCTGCCCCATTTGAGAACATGTGCACGCCGAATAGAGAAAAGAATGGTGTAAAACCGGTTGCTGAATGTACCGAGTTTCTTAATGCACATTCAATTTCTGGTAAGTATAAGTCCCAGTCTCTATGGTCGTCTTTCAAATAAGCCCTAATAGCAGCTATTACAGATTGATTTACTCTCTCCGAAGCATTTGCTTGTGGTGAGTAAACGGCAGTTTTCATATGTCTTATACCAAATGATTCCATGAGGTCTTGAAAACCTTTCGCTACGAACTGTGAGCCATTATCGCTATGAATAATTTCCGGTACTCCAAACTTATAAAAGATTTCTTGCGTTAAGAACTTTACTACGTTTCCCGTAGTAGCTTCCTTCATAGCCTTCAAAAACGTAAATTTTGTGAAGTGATCCATCACAATCAATATATAGCTATTCCCGTTTTTGGATCTAGGGTATTTTCCAAGGAAATCTATATATAATTTCTGGAATGGTCTCTCAGTGATCACCTCCTGACCTATTCCAGGCATTAAATTCGTATTTGCCGGTTTAGTTTCCTTGCATACCCGGCACCTTTTTACGTATTCTTTAATTTGAATGGTCATTTTCGGCCAGTAAAAGAATCTCTTTATTTTCTCATGCGTTTTGGTCATTCCCCCGTGAGCTGAAGTATTTGATGCATGACATTTTTCTATTATAGCTTGCGTTAGGTTTGGTGGTAACCATAACTTCCATTGACATTGATCTTCGGCTTCTAATTCCCGACTTGTTCTTTTAAAAATCTTACCATCAATTACTTTCAAATCTGGTAGTTTATTAGAATTCTCCTTAATTTGTTTTATAAGTCCCAAATATTCTTCACTATCGAATTCGGTTGTTTCAAAGTCTAGCAATTCTTCCATTTGTACTTCATCAACACATTCCTGAGGAATTCGCGACAACATATCGGCCACTTTATTTTCCGAACCTTTTCGATGTTCGATTTCGAAATCAAAGGCCTGTAGCTGTAATGACCATCGGGCTAGTCTACCTGTAAGGTCCTTAAGAGTCATCAGCCACTTAAGACTGGCATGATCCGTGATTACGGTAAATGGCATCATTTCCACATAAGGTCGAAACTTTTTTACCGCCATCACTGCTGCCAGACACTCTTTTTCAGTGACAGTATAATTCTTTTGGCATGGGTTCAGTTTCTGCGAATAAAATGCGATGGGATGTTCCTCGTTTCTTCCATCGAGTTGATACAATACTGCTCCAATTCCGTAATCAGAAGCATCGCATTGTATGTAAAAACGCTTAGTGAAATCGGCATGTCGTAATACAGGAGCAGACGTTAATGCTTTCTTAAGCTCTCCAAAAGATTCTATGGCCTCGGGAGTCAACTTAAATTTGTTGCTTTTTTTCAAGGTGTCAGTCAGAGGTGCAGAAATCGTAGCAAAGTCTTTAATAAAACGCCTGTACCATCCAGCCGTACCAAGAAAACTTCTGACTTCTCTAGCACTCTTTGGCAATCTTATGTTTCTTATCGCCTGCACCTTATTTGGGTCAGTTTTCAGTAATCCTCCTCCTATAGTAAATCCCAGATATCTCAACTCTTGAAAACAAAATTGTGACTTTTTCAAGCCGATCGTTAAGTTGGCAATTTTGAGACATTGTGCTACCTCACCTAACAGCTTTAAGTGTTCATCAAATGTGCTGGAAATTACAAGTAAATCGTCTAAATATGTGAACACGTTATCCCTCAACCGATTCGGTATGACCTTATCCATGAGCCGACATAATCTCTGAGCGGCATTGCATAATCCGAATGGCATTACGCGAAATTGATATAAAGGTCTTCCCGCTACTGTAAAGGCTGTGTAAGCTTTACTCTCCTCATCTAACTCAATTTGCCAGAAGGCGTACTTCAGATCAACACTACTAATAAAATGTGTCTCATCTATCCTGCTCAAGATTCCATCTATATTTTGAAGGGGATAAGCATCCTTAATCGTGAGTTTATTGAGCTTACGAGCATCTAAGCAAAAGCGGGTTTTTCCCGGTTTCCTAACCACTGTCGTTCGGTTTGACCATGGGCTTTCGCTCACCTCTATTACTTTCAACTGTAGCATCGTATCAATCTCTTTATACGTAATTTCCTGAACTGCAGGGGAAATTGGATAGTAGCGATCCTTAATAGGCTCAGCCCCGTCTACTAATCGAATGACGTGCTTTTCTAAGGGAGTAACTCCCAATCCCTTCTCTTCAAAAGTATCAAACTCGCTGATTACCTTATCCAACCTATTTCTTTGCTTTTCGTTCAATTCGTGTGGTCTTAATTTATAATCATTTTTCTCCGATGTAAATTCTTTTTGTAATTTTCCAATATCAATTTCACTCACTCCTATCACGTCTGGTGCTAACTTAAATAATCTCCAAAAATCTATTCCTAAGTATAATGATTGTTCTAGGTCCGGACACAGATACAAACACATTTTGTTCTTTTGACCTGTATAGCTAACATACACATTTATTTTACCTAACACTCTATGACATTTACCACTGGCTGTCTTAACACTTGTCACTATCGGTTGGATATCTAAATTTAAATCTTGCACTAACTCCCTACACTCTTTTCCTAATATGCTAACTGTTGCACCGGTATCTAACAAACCTCGGATAATCTTTCCTTCTATATCAACCTCTGCAAAACTCCTACAATCTGTTGCACTGTCTTGACCTGCTCTTCTGACGGATTCTACTACTAGCTTTCTATTCTTTCGTCTTTCCGCAAATTTTTCTCGCACCCTACGAATACGATTCTCAGTTTTTTTCTGATTATTTTCCTTTCCCAAAATTTTCTCCCTGACTCGGTTGTAATAAGTCTGTCTCTCGTCCCTGGAAATATAGTGTCGTATTTGTGGAAGATTTTTAGGTATCACAAGCTCATTTCCCTTTACTTTATGCGTGTTATCAATAATCTTTGTTTGCATTAATTTTCCTTTGGGGGAAGATTTCCGCTCGAGCTTGGGTCCCCCTTTGTTCCCAGGCTCTTGAATGGGTTTCCCGATTGGCAGTTGGGACATCTAGGCGTTATCACGTTCGGTCTTCCGCATTTATAGCAGAATACTGTCCTTTCCAAAGAAGTACAGTCCATATACACGTGACCCGGTTGCCTGCAATTCCAACAGGTAACTTGATTTCTTCTTTGCTGTAGGTTTGTATTCAGGACCGCAATTTCTTCATAGTTATCTGAAGGACTTGCTCCTCCCATTTCGTCATCGTTTTCTACATAAATTTCATTGACATATCTTACTGGACGTGTTGTTGGCTGTATATGTCGAACATCCCTCCTAGGGAAATTCCTTTCAGCTTCGTTGCATTCGACTCGCAATTGTTCCACTGAAGACACTCCTATCGGATATACGATTCTACCTATGCTTTCCCTTATGTTCCTTTTAATTATTTTTATCAAGTCGTATTCCGGGATAGGTTGTATTAACCTGGATCGTATTTTACACATCTCGTGAAAATAACTATCGACCGTTTCTCCACTTTGCTGTTTACGTTCAACTAACTCTCTCATGATTTCAAAATTTGATCGCGTCGTTTTGTATTGCCCTATTAACGCATGCCGTAGTCCAGGCCAGTCAAACACTCCATGAGTTTTTACAAATAACCAATACCATTCTCTCGCTGAACCAGAAACTAATAGGTGGAAATCCCTCAGTACTTCTGACCATGGTATTTGGTAATGTAGTTGCAAATGTTCTAAGCGAAAAACAAAATCGTCTATGCTAACATGGTTTGGATTACCATCAAATACCACTCCTAATTTATCAACCCGTATTCTGGCTTGTTCAATCGATTGCATTCTAATACCCGGTAGGTGACTATTAAGATTCGGATTTATGATATTGCTATTACTGGACGTAGAATTTCTATCGGAACTATCATCTGATGCTATTCTAACATCTAATCTTCCGTTCGTTTGTGACCCATTATTATCCATTGGATTATTACAATTTCCGTTCTCTACCGCAGACCCTGGGTTTTGTGTCGTTACATTTGAAAGTTGTGCTAGACATTTTGTTAATTCAGAAATACTATTTTTCACACCTGATATCTCATCCTGAACCATTTTTCTCACTTTGTCTTCTAAAGACCTCTGCACCGCCATAGCTTCGTCAGTGACCATCTCCCTGACTTCCGGAGTTATGTTCTCCATCCCTGCATTATTGCCTGTACCACTAGAACTACTGGGATTCATATTCATTGCCCGATTGGCAGTATTTATGGTCTGAGACAAATCTATAAATTGAGCTCTGTTAGGTTCTATGGAATTCGGCATTATTTTATTAATATTAATAGTCTTCCGGACTTTCGGTAACGCGTGTGGAATCGATCTGTTCAAATCAATTTGAGGTTGTCTACTTCTTTTCCTATTATTCACTTGTGACTGAGCTTTTACATTCATACCCCTCCCTGATACCACTTATTTTGCCCAATCGTACTAATTGTATGAGTTAGAAGGATAATATAAAAATTAAATATTATTAAGCACACAAAAAATTTTAAAATAAATATGGAAACAAATTAAGAATGAAAAAAAAGATAATAAAAATACAAAAAAATAAAAATAAAAAAAAATATGAATAAAAGTAAATAATAAAAAAAATTAATAAAAGTAATATCTAAAAAGAAAGTAATAAAAATTTAAATAATAATAGTAAAAAAAAAGGTAAAACCTAATTCGTAAAGAAAAAAATATATAATAATATAATAAAAAAATATAAGAATAAATAAAGACAATTACTAAGACTAAATAATAATATAAAAAGAACTGAAATACAATAATCGCTTATTCAAACAAAATTCTAATAATAAAAATACGACTTCACTCATTCAATATTCAACACCAAAAATTCATTTGATACTGAAATATAAACAAATCAATACGTTAACAGAATTACTTCATATAAACACATATGTATATATCTTCAAGGCTCAAAAAAAAAAAACAATGAAAACTTATACCAGCGAAATCACATATGTACATGTATATAACAATTATTTAAGATATGTTCTAAATCTTTAGATTTTAATGCGTTTTTTTTTCTTATTTTAGTTCTGGCAATGATAGACGGAGGTGATCATCGCAGCGGTTTCTATTTACGTAAATACCTGATATGTGGAAATTTTCAACACAAACAAAAAAAAATGGACTTAAATTCCCCAACTATGTTTTGTCGTACTTCGATCATGACACAACATCGATCGAGATTACGACAAGATACCTACGATATAAGATACAACATTCTCATCCCATACTAGAAAGGCTATCTCATATCGTATTATCCATAGTCACAACATTCTAAATCAATTACAACAAAATCATCAACAAAATCAAAAACTCCTCCCCTATTGATACAACACACTTCATGATTTACATACTTATGCTCATGACAGGCTATCAATAATCACATTACCTTGACATTAAACACGATAAAAAAAAATCTAACTTTATCAACAAAATTGAAATGAACACACTACCATTGGGGACACCCTATGTCACTCTCAAGCTACTGTCATCATTTCCATTTTTGTACTGCTTTGTCGGTCCCCATATTCAAGTAGTCCACCTACATACAACACTCCCTATCATACTAGAGTGGCTATGCAAATCACCACCTGCAATATGCTTCACGCCCGCTATTCGGTCAAAAAAAAAATTCAATATACCCTACTGTTACATGTTTAGGTGTCATACATGTTAGCACGTAGCTCAAGTTACACTCTCAATGATTGAGAAAGCTACTTAAGTTACCTCATTAAGATTGGGCGCCATTTCTGTTGCGGATGCACTTTAGTGTTGGCGTGTTAAGTTCCGCCTTGATGCGGCGTCATCTTTGTTCGCGCCACACCCCGTTTCGCCTGGCGAGGTTCCCAGCTAGCTCTCTATACATCTCCTTCGGGCAGGTCCCAACCCTCTCGCCAGCTGCGCGTCCGAACAACAAAAAAATTATAAAAAAAACCACCTAACATCCACATATCACAGTACCCACTCTTATGAAGACAGATGTTAGTCTCCCTAGCCCGCCCAACCATGTCGTAGTTATGTACCCTCCTCAAAGTCGCCTACGACCCATTATATGCTCGACTCCGATCACTCACTTACCTATCCATCATTGCCATATCTATATTCTTACTCTTGATTCATTATTGTTTTTAATCTCAAAAAAAATTCACATTATTTATTAAAGTTAAAAAGTTTTTTTTTCTTTTTCTTAAAGATAATGATACAAATCTAATATTTATTGATAATGACTATTACTACGTAAAAAGATAATTCCAGCATTTTCACTTAATTCTATCAATAGAAAAAAAATCCGAATATTTTTCTTGTAAATACCTATATATATCTCTTGTGTATCTTTCTATCAGGGCTTAAGAATTTATTTATTCCAATTCAGGACCTCGGTTCAACTAAAATACTCTAAAGGAGCTCCCTGAGATGTAATTCTTTATATCTATTACAAAAATAATTTTTCCCTTGCCTCTATCACGTTTTCTTTTCTCGAGCACTGATTTCCAGATATATATACTTATTTATTCCCCTTTTCCCCGTCAATCATAAATTTTCCTAAATTTCGATACTATTTCCGTTTCCCCTATTTATATTTCTATAGATTCATATACATACACTAAACATTCACGTTATCACACAATTTTTGCTTCACGAATAACACCACTATTAGACGTACTTATATCCGTTAATTTTGTTGCTTTTTCTTTTTCCTCAGGTACCAAAGATGCTCTTTCAGTTAACTCGGTCGGTCTTTCGTCCGAAGGATTAGACTTCCCCAATAATCACCGTTGATATATTGGTTTGATAATAAAACTCATAGACTACAAGAATAAAAAGGTTACCTGGCTAATTATGGAGCTTCTCACGGGAGGCCAGTATTCCTTACTCAGTATCTGTCTTCCAAATGAATTAGCCAGCTATAAGAAATACATTTACAGCAAATATTTTAGGATCGATCCTCCTATATTCGACCATATTAACAACACTTACGTCTCACTCCTTTTTTTTTTCTCTTTTCCTTTTTTTTTTCAATCTCTATACTTCCTTCTCTTCTAGGATTAGCTTTTATTGCTGCACTTCACTTTCCTTATTTTAAAATTAATATTCTTAAAAAAAAAGACGCAAATTTTTTTTTTCTTTGAATTTTAAAATTTTTTTTTTTTCTTTTACGAGAAGCTTCACCCTCCAGTTTACTAAAGCAAATGTCCTTATAACTTGCTTTGTTCAATTTATATAACTTTCTGCTTCCTTTCCCCTACTTTCTAATCCTAGCGGTTCCTCTTATTTATTTATTTTATTTATTTTTTTACAACATCTACATTATCATACATTCTTATGTATAGTTTTTTTTTTTTTCTGACGTGACATTCTGCTTTGGGTACTTTCCTACCGTTATCCTTATGTAATATGTCCACTCGCATATAGATCACGTCATTCCATGTTGTTGTTGTTGCCCTTTCTTTTTCCTCTCTACTTCATCACCCCGTCATCCTTTTATAACCCTTACTGTTCTTCCCTGTTCTTCCCCTCTTTCGTGCGTCCCTGGATAGGTTTTTTTTTTTTTCTTTTTTTGTTTTTTTGTATGCATCACCCGGTACAAATGTCAACACAAAAGAAAGAAAAGAATTATAATCGAAATAGTCACTTTGCTAATTACACATGAAAATAGATAAACAAAATGACTAGACGTGGTGGGCATTATACAAGGATGGATGAACTCGACCCTAACATGAGGAACACCGGTAAGTGAATACTCTGTCTATAGTTCTGATTCATTCCTTCTCCATATTTTTGCAGAATTATTCCTACTGCGAACAATTGGCCGCAACAAATTTCCCCCTGGTATATAACAAATTCGAATATCCATAAAGACCTAAACTTGCCTTTGGTAAAAACTGAGATCCACAAAAATGCAGAAACACTTTTAAAAAAGCTTGAAGTACACCCGCAACATATTAATTAATCTATATAATCAGATTAGGCAAATTTAATTGCGCAAGTATAATTTCCATTTTTATTTATTTTCTTTTGAACTTGCTTTTGTGTTCACATTCAGCAACTTGGTTGAGCAAGTTTAATTTTTTTATGCTCGAATTTTCTTTATTTGTTGACGTATTATTTCATTTCTGTATTCTTTGTAATTGTGAAAGTCATTTGAAATTTGGTGTATACAATGGAAATTGTGTGGGTTTCCAAGAAACTAAGTTGCTGGAAACACCATAACTTTGGCCGAGAAACGTCTGCTACTCCAGAACCAATTTTTTGGATTGCTTAAGGTGCTATCAGACGGGATGTATTTTACATATGTACTGTCACTTTTCTTACCCATATGTAATTCCGTATGTATGTCAAAATTTTCATTTTACATACGATTCATAATTTATGCTATCACACCTGCTTATGTTTTTACGTCTGACATAACCTATAAATGTAAACAAAAGCTGACTTTTTAACGTGTATAAATTTCAAGAATTGCTTCTTTTGGTCAATCTAACTGCAATAAATATAATAAACATAATTTAATTTATTAAAAATCGAAAAATACTTATTTTTCCATGTTCATTATCCATTTTCTTTAATTTTTCTTTACAATATATTTTTTCAAACAATTTTGTTACAAAACAAACTAGCTGTTTTGTTTATGTTTGTCACAGGAAAATATAAGAAATTACATATGTATTTCCACATGTATTTTACACACGCAAAGTTTCATATGTATCACACGATGTGTACAACTTTTACAGATGGAAAATTTGACAGTACATATGTAAAATACATCCCGTCTGATAGCACCTTTAACGGCGCGCACTTCTTGCATACATATATTGCGTTCGTAAATTCTTCCATTTGCGTTTTATTTCTTCTACGGTTATAGTGCTGTCGTCTGTCTTTTTTATTACATTTAAAATTTCATTAAATGATTCCGCCTTTTATTGCGGTCTAAATATGAAAATGAACGAACATTAAAAATACATTAATTTTGTTCAACTAAATTGATTAGTTGTTCCGTTTCATTTTCTCATAATTTTTTAATTTAATAAAAATTTATTCACATATGTATGTATGTATATAAAATTTTCTTAACACAAAATTAGACAACACACCGAAGAAGAAATAAAAGACAATGTCAAAAACATATAAATATCCCAAGACAAGAATGACAGCAGGAACAGAATTGCCAAGTATAAACAAGCCTGTACTCAAGTCTCGGCAATTGTTTCCCCTTTAAAGTTGCATAAACAACAGAGAATTAAAAATATATATTTTATCAACCTAGATACACTGAAAGTTAAAATCACATTTAATGATGATAACGTTAAAGTCGTCACATTAGGTGAATTTTATTTGTACTTCAATATATTCAACGAATACGGAGCATATATATTTTTCGTTTGAATCCTCATAGTGAACTATTTTTATAATACTCTGACATTTTTGTGCTTGGTGATTCCAATTGCAATATGTTTGATGCTACTAAATCCTGTAATATGAGAACTGTGGGCTTAAGGAATAATCTCTCTGTTTTTCATGAGTCAAACTCGTCTCACTTTGATGTTGCTCATGGATCTACTTCATCGATAGACTTCTGGCTGGTTAGTAATATTTCAATGGTTCTTGAATATCGTAATTTTTCTGCTATTAAGCATAGTACTCTGTTCAAAATTTCAAGTGGAATGCTGTCAAAATACATGTTAAAAAAATAAACATGAAATTTTCATGCAAAAATGTTGCAGAAGTAGTACTCTGTTCATTTAGTGAAAAACATGTGAAATGTATCTGGCAACATTATTTTTTCACAGCGAAATAATTAAAGCAGCAATTGTTTCACGTGGAATTTTTATCCAAAAGCTCTTCTGTCGCAACAACAATATCTATTACTTGTTGTTCTGCTGCACAAGCGGCCAGTAATATTTGTTAATTCATTCTTATTTAACGATTTCGATTCAACACAGATTTTTTAATATTTTAACTTTTATTTATTTTCGATTTAAATTCACAAAAAAGCAAAACATATGTGTTTTGTTTACATAAGTAAAACAATGTGGCGTACTTTCAATTAAAAAAAACGTCAAATTATGTAAATTCGCATGATAGGCAACATTGGTATACGTCAAATTTTCCGTATGAAATTATTAATGTTGCTCAACATTTTTCCCAAATTTGAACAGAGTACTAGGCTTTATGTGGGATAATTTCAACTTATATTTGTCTATATTTGATTTGCTTCTATTTGTGTGATGTTAATAATATGTGTTCTTGCTTGGCTTCACTTTTTGATTTGCTATTGATTTGTGTTCCTATAGTTAGGAGAAATATTTCTAACGATGTGTCTATTTGAATTAATTCTAGGACAATTTTATATGCTAAGCGTTGTAGTGAACGGTATGGTATAAATCCAATAATGCATAGCAAAGTATTTTATTTTTCTCTTCAAAAATTTGTTCTTGGTCGGTTTGGTTTTTTTTTTTTTTTGAAAAGGTTTTTACGCGTAATATACTTTCTAAAGTTCAGGAACGTTTATTTAAAACTTAATTATAAAGACGTAAATTTACATATTTTTAGATACTTAATTTCGATGTTATGTTTCTTGTTTTTTTTACAGAAACAGAGCTATTGTCATAGAAATGTTTGATGGTATGTAGTAGTAACCAACAAGCTTTTTGTTATTAACGAATGTTGCTAAAACTATTTTGTCAACATCTTCTAGCAACATGTTGCGTAAAGTCGTATATGCAAAGTATTATTATACTGAATAAAGTTGTCAGATATTAATAAAACTTAATCAATAATTGATTAAATGTAAGATAATAAACTTTACATTTCATCACTGTATTTATATTTACTATTAACAAATTCGTGAAGTTAATTTGTTTTTTTTTTATATACAATCTGATTAAGACAGAGTTTCTTATGTCATGATATTTATGTCTGATGTTATGTCTGGTTATTGGTGTCTGACATTGATATATCTAAATGTGTATTTGCAATTCCACTCTTGCCATCAGTAAAATAATGCAATTGTTATTCGTGTTTTGTCTTTACCCTCTTCTCTTTGGATCTTCTACACGAGCTTACATAAGATAGTAGAAAACGCCTTGTATAATTAATAAATTAAATAAGTTTTTTATATATTTTTAAACTTGTAGAATAAATTTTCTGAACATTTTAACAAATTAAATAAAGTATTTGAATATCCAAACAAACCTCAAATTATTAAAAAACAAATTTTGCTCTGCCCAGGACTTCAGGCATCCATCTGGAAAGGTAATTACTCAAAACCTATTTAAATAATAGTGGAACAATTCAATATTCAGAAATCACCATTCTTGTAACAGATTTCAACGCCAGCTTGCAAGTCAAACTGAGCCACCTTCACACAATTCAAAGAAAACCTAGCAATAGCCAACTGCTTAGAAAAAGTGGCCCGAATTGCCTAATCTATTTGTCTTTCGGAAAGTCTTCACCAGCATTTGTAAAACATCAATACGACGGAGTTGGAACCACATAATTTGCAATATATAAAGCTCTCATTTTAGAATCACCTAACCTAAATAAAAACCGTTGTCGATTACATAATCTCCACATTTTGAACTTCATTTGATTAAAAATTTAAATCAATTTTTCATTGTTTCTATAACATTTCATTAAATCATTACCAATTATTATTTCATTAGTTAATATTTTTATGCAATAAGGTAAACTCTTTACTTTGCAAATTAATTACAAAAATCTAACATACATACTGTAGCGATAAAATTTTTTTGATCTTATATTCTAAGTAATTGCATATAAATCTAGATTTATTGTGTTTGCTAATTCATTTGAATAACTTAAAAAAAAAATATCATGAAAGTAAAAGAAAATAAAACATTTTAATATTGGCTTGTGATACAAGTGTAACGATCATTTATTATACCTGAACTTTGCACTCTTCTTTTTCTATATTTGTCACTACCCTGCAAACATTTTTAATCGCCTAATGATCGCCGTTGAGTTGTGTATAGTCGCGGCGATTGATCGCGTGCGATCATTAAACTATGGTCAGGCGATTCGCCTTTGGAGTAGCTACTTCTTCTTTTGGATTGAATCTTATGACTAAAATTAACAATTTTGACAATTTTGCTAATTGTTCTTGAAACCAAATATTTATTTTACCGTTATCTGAAAAAAAAACAAGAAAATAATGCACCGAGAAAACATTGATGACTCATCTCTCTAAACGATAAAGAATACAAAAATATATTGATTGTTGCGAGGATATTTCCCGTTACTTATGTGCGCTCACGTATTCATCGCTTAGGTGTAAGGCGTAGGCGATGGCGCGCTATTCACATCGTAAAAGTCATCAAAATTGTTGTCAGCATAAGTGTTTTTAGAAAAAAAATTGACTTACTTGTTACGCTCACATATTCATCGCTTAGTTGTACGGCGTAGGTGATAGTTAGCTATTCGTAAGGATCGCGTAATCATCGCCAAAAAAAACCATTGCCAGAAAATCTCAAAAATGTTTGCAGGGTAAATGATCATTACGCTTACCCACAACTCTCAACTTAAACTTAATCATAATAAATATTCAATAACGACAGAAATTTTAAATAAGAATGAAGTTACACATTGTAAAATAACTTTAGCTTTACCTAATTCAAATTAACATAATTTAACTATTCACTTAAATTATAAGTCAATCGTATGATAAGAGGTGTGAGCATTAATAGGTAGTAATCGTTTTCCATAAGTAACCAAATAGAATATTGGGGAGTTTATACAACTATTTGCAACAATAACCATTCATCATCAACTCAAAGGCCTTCCAGAACATCGACAACATATATGAGTGGTGAGTCCTATATTTATTTAAACCTCTAATATTTTATATTTTTTTTTGTGTGAGCAGTAATAATGGTCATCAACATGCGTAGTGCTCTATTAAGAGGCAAATCATTTGTTTTAATCTTTTTATTGTTTCTGTTTAAATAATTTTTGCTCCACAAACCCTTTTATTTAAAAACGATTATTAAATTTAACAAACGTTTATTAAGCAAATTTTTATATGCAAATCTGTCTTAATAAAGGTATGTTAAATTTAATAATCGTTTTTGAATAAGGGCGAAATTGTTTTATTTGACGAAAATAAAAAAGCAGGTACTCATTGCATAAATTTGCATAACCTTAATAAATTTGCATAACCTTTTCTTCAAAACAGATCCCATTAAAATTGGATATAAATAATTTGAGCGCACGGTTAACCTCTTTGAAAGCTCGTCCTTTACATGCCTTCATCATTTTTAAAATCACGAGTTTTTATTTTTAGTTTCAGAGAAGTGGAAAGAATAAAATATATTAAAATAAGTGTCACAACTCAAAAAAGCCGAAATGAAATAAAACTCAAAATAATAATTTTCGTAGTAAATTTCACATAAAAAAATCGTAAAACTTTATCAAAACTATTTGTTTTTTATAAATATGTAGATTAAATTGCTTTATACATTTTGCCTTTATGTACATATATTACTTTAAAAAAAAATATCACTTTGTTATCTCGGATTCTTTTTTGTATGGGCAAATATCAGTTTAACTAATTCAATGTTCAAACTTAAAGTAAATTGGCTTGAACTAAGAAAAAAAGAATAAGCAAACCATTTTTTTTGCAAAAGAAATAAACTGAAAAAAATCTAATTTAATTAAGTTTTTGTAACAAAAATCTATAAATAAATAAAAGAAAGTAAAAAAAAAACAAGAAAAACAACATAAGTGCAGAAAAAACAACAACATATGCTTAAAATATGCAATAAAATAAATATTTTCTACTAGTTCAACAAATAAGTATAATAAAACATTCATATTACATACTAATATAAATAACAATAAATGAGTTTAAAATAAAAGTTAACCACCAAATTGTTACTTTATTAAGTTAAGTTATATCCCATTTTGCATACTTATTTGTATTTATATTATTACTTATGTATTTATTGATATTATATGGCAACACTGAAATATTAATAAATATGATTGCTTTTTGAGAAGCATTCCTCAAAAGATAAAACATGGTGTCAGAAGTGGAGCTGAAAGAAAATATTTGTTTAAATATGTAAAAAAAAAAGAAAAGAACTAGAAAAATCCTAAATAATTAATAAGTCGAGAAAAAGGAATCGAAAAAAAAGAAAAGAAAGAAATAAAATGGCGACAAATCATATGAATTAAAAAACAAGTAAGAAAGTATAGTCGGTCATATTACAAATTTATTGTCATGGTTTCTGTGAATATACAGTTCAGTGTTAAAAAAATAAAACTTAACAAACAAGTAAGAAAGTATAGTCTTTATCTCGATAAAACTACTTTTAAAAGATTTACGGTGGTTAAAGTTAATTACGAGGAGGGTCTTATATGGGAATTTCGACTATATAAGAAAAATTTGTGTATATAAGAAACTTATTAGTGTCGAATTTTATTTGTTTACAACATTCTTAAGAAATTTATGATCCTTAAAGTGATTTTCGGAAGTGGGCCATATATGGGAGCTACCACTAATTATGGCCCGATCATAATAAAATTGTACAGTGTTATTTGTATACGTATGAGATATATTTGTATTAAATATTATTTGGATAACAACATTTTTGAGAGAGTTATACTCTTTAAAGTGATTTTCGGAAGTGGGCTTTATAGGGAGCTACGACTAATTATGAGCCGGTTATCACAAAATTCTACCATATTATATGTATTTATATATGTATAAAAAACATATTTGTGTTCAATATTATTTGGATACCAACATTTTTAAGTGAGTTATGCTCTTTAAAGTGACATAGTCAAATATGGATCGATATTCTCAAAATCCTGCAGTTTGATTTAGGCATGTATGTAAATGATCCGTGTAAAACTTTGGATTGGTACCCTTATTTATAAGAGATTTATGAGTATTAAAGTAATTTTCGGAAGAGGGCTTTATATGGGGCATACGGTTAAAAATAGACCGAAATTCAAAAAAAATTGTGGGATGATCTTTGTATATATGTGAATGATTTGTGTAAAGTTTTGAGTCAGTACCGATATTTATACAATATATATAGGGATAAATGTATTTTTCAGATGAGGTCCTTGTGTGGGAGCTATGCGATTTATTTTTGCATAAAACTTATTTTTGCTAGATTTTGTCTTGATATTCCAATTTTATAGGCATTTATGTTAAATTGAGCAATATTTCGGGAAGATTTTTGTATGAGGGATACGAGAAATCATGGACCGATTCATACTATTTTCCGCACACTTTCTTCTATTATCATAAAAACAACGTATAGAATATTTCATGGCATTATCTGCAATATATTTCAAAATATTGCAATAAAATGGACAAAAAATATAAATTTTTTATAGAGGTTGTCTCACATATGGGTTAATAACTCTGGTTGGCCTAAACCGATTTTGCTGATTTTAAATACCAAACTTCTCGAAAGCATGTCTGACAGAATTGTTGAAGATTTGGATCTCGAAGATATCTGGGGACTTCAGAAAACTGATTTCAACATCCAGACAGACGGAACATTATATTGTGGAAATTACAAACGGAATGACTGAAACTGCTCCATAATGCAAAAATTGTTCATGCACTAGCAACCATCAACCTGAACGTGTTGCTACATGTGTGGACCGCAGTGGGACACTCTGAAATAAGAGAAAGGCAATTGTGGAAATCTATTTTTATTATTTTAATTTTACAATTGTCTTCTTCTTCTTTTTTTACAATAGTAAACAATTTGATAACATATGATTGATTTTCGACGATGTTGCCATATTGAAATAGCTAAATGCAGTATAAATTCACTCTGATTTTGTGCATTTACGTCTAACCTAATGCGCATTAGGATGGGGATAATTCACGAGTTAATTTGAATTAAGACTGCTATTGCAAATTAACTGTGTCATCTGTCTACGCTATTAGACTTTTGAAAACTCAGCTTGAAGTGTGAATTATGTGGCTTATCAGCTAAAATGGGAAATATACGAGAAAGATTATTAACTGAAGGCGATATTGAGCTTGACAAAGCTATTGATATTGCAAAAAACATGGTGACGGCTAAGGAAAATGCAAAATCGTTTCAACAAATAGAAGAACCAGAGCCTTTTATTAATTTCATCAAAAAAAGTGAGAATAAGATGAAGCAGACAAATCGAAATAACAATTGTACAAAATGCGGCCAAATACATCGAAACAAGTGCCCGACAATGGGGGTTAAATGCTGCAATTGCGGGAAAACCGGCCATTTTAAAAAAATGTGTTTCTTAAAGAAAAAACACGTGAAGTGTGTAAATGAGGATGAAGAAGCAGAAGAAGAAGAACATGAAAAAGAAGAGGACTTATTTATTGGCGCGCTTTCTAGAAAAACTGCAACAGTAGCTGAATGGGCTATAGAAGTAATAATATAAGTAAATACAACTAAGTATGCACAATGGGATATAACTTAACTTAATAACATAACATCTCCCTTTCCATAAATTTAATTATTATAATTATTATTTCATCTTAGATTACAATGTAATAAAATTTAAATCATAATTTTCAGTGAAGTATTTATTAATACAAATCTCTGTGTCCCGTGTGGCATAGTTGTTATCGTCGAAGTCGCGTATTCGTAAAGTATGGGACGATTCCTGCAATAACATGTGTTTTTATACCCTACACCATAGAGGGGAGGGTATATTTGATTTGTGCATATGTTTGTAACGTCCAGAAATATTGGTCTAACACCTTAAAGTATACCGATCGACTCAGAATCACTTTCTGAGTCCTCCCGAAATTTGGGTTTACCGATCATAAATGTTTGAATTATGCAAGTATCCAAATAAATTTCATCACAAATGAGTGGTAAATGAAGCCAAATCACATCTGCAAATTTTGTGAGATCGGTCCATAATTACTCGTAGCTCCCATATAAGGCCCACTTCCGAAAATTCAGAAAGAAATGCTCTTGTTTGAAAATGGAGGAACACGTGGTGACTTTTTGCAAAGAGCATAGGAATTTTTAATGACTATTAAGCCAACCAGTGTAGAGTCTGAACGTGCTCTTTCTGCAGCCGGAGTATTTGCTACTAAAATAAGAAGCCGTTTGGGCGATGAAACTTTGGATGTGCTTTCCTTCCTCAAATCGTTTTTAAAAAAAACAGTATGACAATATCTATAAAAACAATGAACTTTTTATAATTCATTTAAAAATGTGTCATATTAAAAAATTTTTTTTTTTAGTTTAATAAATTGTTGCTTATAAACCAATTTCTGAATGAGTCATGTTATTATTTTTTTTTTTTGAAACAATATGTTATTATCTTTCGAAAAAAAGTTTTTTAAATCCTGGGATCCCGGGATTAGATAAACGCAATCCCGAAATCCCGGGATTGAGAATATAGAGCGGGACTGCCATCCATAGTGTGTATGCAACAACAACTGCTCCTGGAGCACAGAAATGAAAGAAAGGAATAAAATAAAGTAAAGAATGATCTAGAATCTAGGCAAATGAAAATATTTTTTTACTGTTTGTTCAGAAAATTCAAAAGTCAATAACAACTTTTTTGGAAAAAAAACTATAATATTTTCACACATAAGAACTCTTTATTATTCCCTTTTCTACATCTACACAACTGCATCAGTATATTCACGGGGAAATGCAAAACCAAACTAATACTGTGTTCAGATATGCAACTTTATTGCGATAATCGCAATAAACGCCATTATTGAGCTCAATATTAAATATTGTTTTCCAGCTGTCAAATGATTAGTGAATAAGCTGAAAATTGCGTATGCCTGAACACTTAAAATAATATTGTCAATTAACCGAATATTGGCTTAATAAAGTTGCATATCTGAACACAGTATAAACATAAATCACTCGACAGCTGAAAAAATGGTCGCCAGTTGAAAAAGTTTTGCCGACTTAAAGCTCTATAAATCTAACAAAATAAAAAAGACGTCCTTAAATTTAATTATTGAGCAAACACCTTAGCTATTTTTATTCGACCAGTCTCTGTATTTAAGTACAGTCGGGCCTCGATTATCCGTGATGGACGGGACCAGACGCATTACGGATAATCGATTTTCACGGTTAATCGAATTACAATTTTGATTATACAGTTTTTAAATATTTTTATTATTTAACAGTGACCATACATATTTATATTAAAACAAATTAATTCTTCTTAAAACTTCGTATTTTTGAGCTTGCATTTTAAAAATCATATTATTTTTGAATACCCTGGATGGTTACTGTTCGTCGTATCGACGAAGCTCATTTACTCTGTATCATATAACTCATAAAAAAGAGTCAAATTCGTATCGAATTTTAAGATAAAAAAACAAATTTGTGTTACATTAAATTTAATTTTTTTATTTCTTATATAAAATACTAAAATAAAAATATTTTTGTTTATTTTTAAATTTAAAAACTGCTCCGCTAAAATTATTTTAAAAAATTGTTCGTCGATTCAACGAAGAGTTCCCTAATGTACAAAAATGAAGAGTAACCATCTAGGGTTAACTACTTTCACTTTATATTCAATATTTAAAATGTTTCTTTATCTTTTTACTACTCGTAACGATGCCATATTAAATATATTAACATAACATAACATCTTCCCGTACTTCCCAAATTTCAAAATTAAACTAATCATTTTAAAAAGCTTCCGACTAATCGTATGCAAACAAGGGGATTCCCCGTTTTTATGTTAATATATTGTACGTATGAATTTGAAGTTAATAAAAAAAATTCTGCCATCACGGATAATAGAGGTAATCACGGTTAATCGAAGCAAACAATTTGAAAACATTGCAGACAAAAAAGATATTTTTCCATCACCGAATCACAGATAATCGAGGCCCGACTGTATTAATAAATAGTACAAAAATAGGATCCTTTGCTGCCTGCAAGTATGTTTGACTCTCTGACAGTCTGCTGGCTTTGTTTGGTTTGTACTCGTAAGTGTATGAATGACTGAACAAACGAATGAGAACATCGATGCAAATGAGAGTTAGTAGAGAAGTGAAATTATAGAACATGACCCAATGTTACATCTGAACGGTTGAATGATTATGTGCGCTTTTTTGAAACTTTAAATAGGAGTATAATTTTTATTTTGTATATTTAATTTTTAAATATCTAGCGTAAGGGATACATATTTTTAATGGTAAATTTATTTAAGTTATTTAGGGTGACTGTTACATATTGTATCGATAACGATAATTCCACTTGTTATTTTTGTTTGGTTTTTATATATTACGAATCCTTTACTTGAGTCCTATCAACTCTTATGGGGCGATTGTTATATAAAATTGCACTGAAATTTCTTTTTATATGAAGTTTATTTTATTTTGATTTTATCTCCATAACAATATTTCCAATATTTCCACAAAGTATACAGTGATGGAAAGTAATCATATTTTATATTTATCTCTTTTTTCAGAACTTTAATACACAATTAATTAGATACCAAAAAGCCCTAGGAAACTGATTATCGCTTTTTAAAACCTCAAAATTGTTTCCTATGTCGTTATTCATAAAAATGTACGTTGTATGGAAGTGCATGGCCCATACAATGCATGAAATTATGTACGACGATATATATGTAGAGGTATATGAATGATTTGTGTTGAATTTCAACTTGATAGTGATTTTTATAGGAGATTTATGCACATTTAAGTGATTTTCGAAAGTGGAGTTTACATGGGGACTACTTTCAAATATGTACCTATTAACATGAAATTTGGTACGACTATTTATATGTACATATGTATATGTGAATTATTTGCGTTGAATTTTATCGCTATAGGAATTTTTATAAGAAATTTATGCGCATTTAGAGATTTTCGAGGTGGATTTTGGATGAGGCTTTGTCAAAATATAGACCGATGCAAACAAACTATCGTTTTGAGATTTCTCGTTGCATGAAATTTATTTTTGCTGAACTTATGCAAAATTTTATGATATTTTTATATGTTTGAAGAAAATTGCAAAAAATATCGAGGTTGTCTGAAACATTGGTCTATAACTCGTATCCTAATGAACCGATTTTGTGCATTTTCAGTATGGCGAACATGACTAGAAAGTCTTAAAATCTGATGAGGACCCAGAATATATAGACTTTTAGGTTCTACGACCATTATTTCGACGGAATGATCGCAGACTCTCCATCGTTTTGGTGGTGTTAATAAAAAAGACCAAGGCTTTCCATTCTTTTAAGACGTAACAGACGTCTTAAAGGATAACAATTCCCTAGCCAAGGAATTTGGATAATCTAGTATTTTTCTCATGTACTTTAAAGTGTAGAATTTGATCTTCTTCTGTACTGTAGGAAAATGTACATATGGATGTTATGAATATATCAAGGAGCACATGTTATTCTTATCAAGAGTCCTGACTGTTTTATTTATTTATTTATTTATGTATGAATTTGCTTATCCTACAAGATATAAATCTTATAATTACAGTGAAGGAATTATATTTGTTTAAAACATTAATAGATCACAATTAAGTATTAACAAAAAAGCAAATAAAATAAAAATTATTAATAAAAACATGAAATTAAATAAAAAAAAATAATATAAAACAAAATCTAATTTAATTAAAAATAAATTAATTAAAGTTAACGTAAAATAAAATAAAATACAAAAATTCAAATATATTTAAACAGATAGATGGATACATAGATAAATGGTTTTAGCTTATGAAATAATTAACTAATAGATTTTTAAATATGTTCACATTGTTGTTTGTTTGAACGTTATTAGGAAGTAGGTTCCAAAGACGGACAGAATGAATAAAAAATTGATATTCAGATATCAGGCTGCGGTGTGTAAAAGGAATTATCTTATTCCCTCTGTTAGACCTTGCAAAAGTTATTCGGTTGTACAGATATGGAGGATTCTTCGTATATATTATTTTATGTAGCATTTGCAATACTTTCATATCCAAGAGGTTTTTAAGTGTTATACCGTAAAGTTTATTTGAGAAGTGGGATATTCTATCAAATTTTTTTAAACCAAAAACGTATCTGATTATATTGTTATATGTTTTCTCTAATACAATTTTACTTCGAGAGTCGCAGCTTGAGAACAACTCGCAACCATATAAAAGTCGTGGCATTAAGTATGTTTTGGCGATAAGTATTTTAATTTTTAAGGGCGTAAAGTATTGGGTAGGCCAGAGTCCACGTAACATTAAGTAAATGTTTGATGCAGTTTTATTAATATGGGTAGACCAGTCTAAATTGTTATTAAAAATAACACCAAGATTCTTTGCTGCAAGTACGTATTTGATTTTTTCATTATTAAGCATTATATCAATGTTTATATTATTAATACGAATCGTTATACGGTGTATAATAATGCATTTGGATTTGTGAGGATTTATTAGCAGTTGCCCATCTATAAACACTATCCAAGTCCTTATTTAATTTAATCACGTTATCTCCAGTATCTTTTACAGAACTGCTAATGTAAATTTGTACGTCATCTGCATACAGGTGTAACTTTGAATATGATAAAATCCGTGGAAGATCATTCACATACAACGAGAATAAAAGTGGTCCTAAAATTAATCCTTGTGGAACACCTTTAGCAACAGGGAGAGCAGATGAGTAACTACCGTTGATGAATACTGATTGGTAACGATTACTTAGATATGACTTTAGTAGATTATTTGATGTCCCTGATGTTCGGTATACATCTTTTTGAGTTTGAGGAAGAGCAAAGAATGATCAATTGTAGCGAAAGCTTTGGAGTGATCTAGGAGCACGAACATAGTAAATTTCCTTATATCGATATCATATCGAATATTTTCACTCAGGTTTATTAAAGCTGTTACGCAACTATGCCTGGCTCGAAAGCCAGATTAATGTGCCGTGAGCAAATTATGCCGAACAATAAATTCATTTATTTGCATATACATAAGTTTTTCCATTATTTTAGAAAGATAAGACAGGATTGCAATCGGCCTAAATTCCGAGTTAGTTTTAGGAACCGAGATAATTTTAGCATGTTTCCAGCTACTGGGATAGATATTAGTAGTAAATATTGTGTTAAAAATGTGGGTTAAATAAGGTAATAATTTTGGCAACAATATTTTTACAAAACGCGGGTCTAAGTTATCATATCCAATTGCATTTGATTTTATAGACTTTAAGCAAGTCAAGACTTCATGATTATATACACATCGGAAACTAAATTGGCTGTTAATTAATGAGTTTATGTAGTCATTTGTGTACGAGTCATCATTTTTTGAGGGTATTGACGAAAAAAGTTTGTTAAGTTCATCAGCTGATAAATTGCTCTCGATATTTCTATTTTGGCTACTGATTCCAATATCGCGTATAGTTCGCCACGTAGATTTATTGTCAATAGCACTTTTAAATCGTTCAGCATAGAAAGTCGTTTTTGATTTTTTAATCAAAATTCTACGAAATTCATCGTATAAAATTGGGATTTTGAAACGCTTCCAACGAGAATGTGCAACATCTCTTTTCAGGGCCTAGAATTATCTTTTATGGTTTTTGTTTTAATTGGTTGTTTAAGTGGATTCCTCATTTGAAGATATCATATAATATATATTATCCCAACTGATGGCTGAGACATGTTCATATATGTAGATTTTCGTTATTAGAAGATGAGGCTGTTCCCCACAGTTGGATGTTGAATTGGATACCAAAGAGCATTTAAAACTGCTAAACTGCGTAAACCAATGAGCCAGAGCAGACTTTAATTTTATTTGAGTTATATAGTTCAGCTTCTGTATGGTGGGCCCTTAATTTATTATATTCGAAAAAAAATATACAATATGATAGCTAGGGATGTCAATCCCTTAAATCACAGGAATTGTTTTAAAAACTCGTGGGATTTTTGGGATTAATAAATTCTGAAAAATAGTATTTATCTAACAGAATTTTAGAATTTGAAATTTCTATAAAAAACTTTAATTGATTTAAAAGCTCAGCAGATGAAAGATGAAGAATTTGTTTTACTTAAAATGTTTTAGATTTTGAAATCTGTAAAAACCTCCCACAATGATATGGAATCAAATTTTAAATAAGAAATATAATTATTTATTTGGAGGGTGAGAAAGAATTGTTTATGCAATCAACATACAACCAGCGTGACCATCAGCGCTACTAAAGTATCAATTTGCAACTTTTTTGACCGTCCTGCCACTTTTGGTGCTACTTTTTTAAAATGTTCTAAATCTGCTACTATTTGCAAAACTTTGCCCCTTTTTGCCCCCTTTTTAAAATAACATCACTAATTTCAAGTTTTCATCAGCTTATGTTTGCCACTTCTTTTTCTTTGACAGGTTATTATTTTATATCAATCTGTACAGAAGCTAAAATGTTTGTAAGGGCATTGCTACACGTTCAATAAATATCGTGACGCGGATCTCGTGTCAGTAAAAAGTGACAAATAATAATAATTGTGTCCATTAACTTAAGTGCGTATATTTTTCCGATCCTGCAGCCACTTTTTGCTCCAAATTTTTCTTTCCACTTTTTTCTTCAATGGAAAAGCAAGCAAAATAGCTAACAGGCTATCTTTTGGTTTTCTCGCAACATTGATAAACGATCCGTACAGCACAAAAATAACATATGTAAATACTGACGCGATAAATATTGAACATGTAGCATACGCTCGTGATCCATCAATACTTTAAAATGGATCGCGATCCAAATATCACGATATTTATTGAATCTGTAGAAGTGCCCTAACGAAAAAAACCATGAACAAACTAAACTAAACTTTCCAAACTGAATCTTCACAAATCATATTCCTTGTTTCCTCTACAAAACATACATACATATATTATTAGAATTATTTACAAAAATTTTAAAAAAAGAACACTTAAATACAACAAACTTTAAAAATATTGACTATAACAATTCTGTATAGGTATATTAAGGATATAAAGAACATTTATATTGACCATGAAGCGGAAACTGATATACATATGTGTAGAAAAACTTTCGGAAGCATGTATAATTGTAATAAAATGCAATTTTTTAAAATTTTACCAAAAACTGTGCAGTGAAGTAATGTCTAGAATTGACATTCATGATAAAAAACTAAATGCATTACGATTTTTAGATCCAGCATTTTTAAGGGCCAATGAAGATATTAATTATTTTGAAATTGTTTCAGAGTTCGCTGATATTTACGCATTCAAGTTATTAGAAAGTAAAATAAATGACAAAAGCTGTGAGCATATCTTTACAAATTTAAGTTCGGAAACTTTTTGGTATGAAGTGGGAAAGCTAAAAAATACATTTACTGAACTTTTATTTGTGAATTTATACCAATTTTCATCGTATATATTTACGTTACCACATATGTATGTAGCAGTGCTTGTGCTGAACGTACTTTTTTAAAATTAGCACTTATGAAAAATAAGTTGTCAAACCGATTAAAAGTTAGTATCTGTTAATAAATGCTTCCAGCATTAAACTTATTAGATGTTGATTTGAAAGATTGGAATCCAAATGAAAATCTGGTAAAAAAAAATATGTCAAATTTAAATAAAAAAAATAATAAATAAAAAATAAAGAAGGTTTGAAGTGTGCTTTCAGACAAATTTTTCATTCTCTTAAAATACATTTGAAGTCTACTTTAATTTTTTATATGTAAATACGGCAGTCAATGTTTAAAGTTTTTCAACAAGTTGTTGATTTTCGTAATAAATTTTGAAACTGTCATGTTTAAACAGCTGCAATAAATAAATGAATTACATTACATAAAATTTTTTAGATTAAAGCAAAAGAATGTTATATCCTTATTCTATTTATATTTTCGTTATGTTTTATCTCTAAATAAAATTAATTTGTTGAGGGTATTGACGAAAAAAGTTTGTTAAGTTCATCAGCTGATAAATTGCTCTCGATATTTCTATTTTGGCTACTGATTCCAATATCGCGTATAGTTCGCCACGTAAAATTACCATGATTTCTAAAATTAATTTATTTATTTTTGTGCCACTTTTTCTTCTGAAATCCCCTTTTTGTGCCACTTTTCGAAATTTCTTAACGGTCACGCTGCATACAACAATTCGCTAAAAATTTTGTCCACTATCGTTGATTGTAAACGATGTTTTTGTTAACTTCATACATATATTTATTTAATCAAGATTTTCTTTACTTTTTATGTCTTAACATTTTTAAGAAGATTTTTTAATATCGAACGATATTATTTTATTTAAGCTTAATATAGAAATTAAAGGCGAAATGACATACATATATACAGACATATTATTTTTGTCAATCTAATATTTCAATGTAATATTATTATATTTTAAAATTATTAATGGTTTATAAAATTTTGTTTTCAAAATACAAAATTTTGTTTATAAACTTTTAATAAATTTTGTTTTCAAACATTTTGATCTTTAATATAAGTTACTTTTTCGAAATAAATAGTTTTTATTATTAATAAACCAATTTGTTTTAATATGTATAAAAGCTCGAAATCCCGCAAATCCCTGGATTTACATAATCCCGAATGCTGGGACTTACAAAACTAGTTTCCATTTGGCATCCCTAAAAATAGCACACAATCAAAAAATCAGCAGCACTGGAAGGCTTAAAAAGTAGCTATTCCAAACTTTACAGTGCTGCTGCAAAATAGAATTTCTAGACATATTTCCTATATTTTTCAAGAATATTGGAATTATTTTTATAAATTTTTTCAAATAAAAAAAAATTATTTAATGAAGTACTAAACCATTCCTATAAATTTTCACTATCTAACTTAGCTAGAGTTTTTAGCTATGTATTTATCGTATTATATTATCGTATTTTTTAAAGCCTCATAACGAATAATAATGCCATGACCACTAATATAATAACGCCTTTTATATATAGTATACGAGTACTACGTACAATGATAGCAAAATAACTCGTACAAAGTAGAAAGATTTAGCTTTCGTAGTTATCGAGATAATCGGTTTAGTTTAATAAATGCGGTAAAAATTGCTAGAGTGTCCATTTGTAGGCCCTATATGTAGAAGGCATGTTTACACTTTCTAAAAGATTAGATACTCCATCCTCCATGCCTTCTCTCAGAAAATGTTCTAGAAGAAGTTTCATACACATTCAATAGGTATTGCATTTCAAAAGCAGATCAAAAACACACGATTTAAATATCAAACATGCAATTATTCTTATGTATATATCGGTATATCATCCTTATCAAGAATGATAAAATAAAGATTACGCCATGCGCATGATTTCCCGTTATGTGACGTAGAAGTTCCATTCTAAGGGTTACCAAGAATGTTTCATGTGTTAGAATTAAAATTTCTTGCGTAAAATGTATGTTTTATGTGGTAGCTGGCAACCTTGAAATTGAAATCTCTATGAGGGTTCTAAAATAAAAGCTGTTTAAAAAAGAAAAACAAACAACCAAAAAAAACAACAAAAACTATAAACATGAAGTGTGCAGTGACCAAATGCAAGCAAAACGGCAGTAAAAAAAACAAGTGAGAAAAAATTAGCCAATAGAAACACAGAACGTGTGACGTCACAGTTCCAAAATGCGCAGAACATTTTAAAATTTTACGCGTGTTGGCGTAATCTTTATTTTATCATTCTTGATCCTTATAACAAAAAACTCCTCTCCTGTTCCTTTTTTTACACAAGTAATAAAAATTAATAAAGAAGAGCTTGTGGTGTAAAGTACGCACGAAGCAGTATACGTGTGATGATTTTAAACCCCTCGTGCCAAATTAATTAAGAATATTTTCCCTAATGAAAATATTAATTTAGCAGACCTTTAATTAAGCCTGGCAGGCCTTGTAATTGCCCTTTTCAAGTATGTCTTCTAACTCACTAACCAGTTTCTAGGGTTATACCTGGGCTACCAATAACACGCTGTGTAAAATTAAAACGATTTGGTAATACGGCTGAAAGTCTCTGTTTCTGCAAAATAAGGCGTTTTGGAACATAATGTACATATGTTTATTGTATACGTAGATAAATATGTATATACTTACATTTGTATGCATAAGTAGTAAAATCACTTTTATTTCTTTTCATTTTAGTTTCATAAAAGAATGTCGAAACGTGAGAAATATAATCGGAAATTCGAAATCCCTGAGTGGACTTTCAAATACACAATAGAGTTTAGTTTGACAGGTTGACATACAAACATTATATTGCTACATACATATATTTTAAAGGACATGCACACAAAATCACACATACATAGGCAGATACATTCGAGTTCATTCAATGTTTAAAGTATGTTACTACACCAACTAACATAGGAAAGTCTTTAAACCACTAACAAATTCATATAAGTACGTGTCCTTGCCAATCTTACCAAGATTCCCTAGAGTATTTCATACGAATGAGAGAGAATTGTATGACATAACAATATTAGTTAGTGTTGGTGTCTGGATATGTGTCCGAATGTATGTAATTATTTTTTTTATTCTTTGGAAGATTCATAACACACTTCCACAGAACAAATTGGCTTACTATACGTCACATGATAGGATTTGGTAGGGAAAAACATTTGAGAGCAGGGAACAGAGCTAACATTGCAATGCATATTCGCGAAACACTGAAAAGATATCCAGTCATGTAACGAACCAACTAGACAACTCTCCAATGAGCCATAGCAAATCCTTGCACAAAAAAGTCATCTCCTAAATTGCTGCTATCAGCTGAAAAGAAAAATGAAAATAAATGAATGTAGGTCCAAATGAAAATTTTTTTAAAGCCACACAATTCTTCTTCGACTTTTTATACACTGCACCACCATAAGTGTTGAATGAGGGTATATATAAGTTTGTCATTCCGTGTGTAACACTGAGTAATATACATCTGAGATCCAACAAAGTATATATATTCTTGATCCATAAGACATTCTCAGTCGATTGAGCTATGTCCGTCTGTCTCTTTGTCTGTGTGTGTAAAACACTCTCACGTTCAAAAGACACAACCAAAATCATAAAGGTTTACAAAAAGCCCGTTTATAATTCTCCTAAGCAGTTTGGTATTAAAAATCAGCAAAATCGGAAGAGTAAAACCAGAGTTATGGACAAAAATGTGAGACAACCTCAAAAAAAAAATTTTTTGCAATTTTTTTTTTAAATATATTGCAGATATTGCCATTAAATTTTTTACATGTGATAAAAGAAGAAACTGTAATGAAAATAGTAAGAATCAGTCCATGATTTCTCATAGCCCCCATACAAATGTCTACCCGAAATATGGCTCAATAATAAATAAATACCTATAAAATTGGAATATTATTACAATATTCGGTATATATAATATATGGTACAAATATTTTTACCGGGCTAAAATTCGACACAAATAATTCTTATAGATATATATATATATATTGTTGTACTAAATTTTACGATGGTCGGTCCATAATTGGTCATACCTCCCATATAAGGACCACATCCGAAAAAGTCATTTATTTATCTTTATATATATCTTATAAATATTGGTATCGACTCAAAACTTTAAACAGATCATTTACATACACAGCAAAATTAGACTACAGAAATTTGTGAATTTCGGTTCATATTGACAACGATAACGATCCAAAATTTTAAACGTAGCATTTACGTATATGCCAAAATCATTATTATTATATTGAAAGTTATCGTGGGATATCCTCATATGTATAAAATTCTCTGTTCCGAAATTTAAGAAGATCGGCCTATGATTTGTAATTGCTCACATATACGTACCTTCTCCGAAAAACAAGTTAACCCTCAATAATGTCTAATAGAAATTGTAATCTAGAAATCTTACTAATATCGGTTGTTCGGCAATTATACTACTAAATTTTGTAGTTGTCAGTCCATATTTGGCAATAACTACCACATTAAGTCTACTTCTGAGTACAACAACCAACTATACAACTCTTGTAAATAACGTTATTGAGTTGAATTTCAACCAAGTCACATTACTGAATACTGGATTCAGAAGCTTTAAGTCCATAATTTGACCGTTTCTATAATGCCACCCCATATCTCTTGTAAATGAAGTTATTGAGATCAAATAAAAATCGTTAAATTCGTAAAATTGTCTTTCAAACAATATACATATGTACATAAAATGCTAAGCTATTAATATTAACAAACACTCAATAAGGATATTCTAGTCCTATAACCAGTGTAGTTTTTCTATTTTTTATTATGTTTAGGTGGAGGGTATTAAAGATTCGGCACAGCCGAATATTGCACTCTGACTTGTTTATATCCCTTTTTGCTACATTTTTTACTCGCAGTAATGCATCGTCTTTTTATAAGAATGTGGAAATTGTAGGAAATTGGTAAAGTTTAAATTGTCTACATACTACACGTTGAAGGAAAATCTTTTTAAATTTTCATTCATTCTTGGAACAATACACAAAAATTACAAAGCGCACACTAAAAAAACAAGTATGAAGGTCGGCCAAATATATAGTTGGCCAAAGCAGGCCATATGATACTCTCCAACTAAAACTATATTCTAAACGTAGACTCATATGTTCTATCAGTTCTTAATAATGTGAATTATGTTTGCATAAAACTGTGGTATGGCCAATTATGAGCAGATTATCTTAATATTTACATGGTTTTGTATATTTGTCTCATATGACATTCATTTTGTTAAATTTTGTATGGAAATTTAAAATATTTTTTAAAAATATTTCTGCAGTCTCAAAATTTTAAAATATAAAAAGAGCCCGAACATATAATAGCCTACAGCAAGTATATGTGTAAAAACAATTATCCATAGATGGGCGCTATTTGGGATCTATTACCTATTAAGGACAGATCATCGAAAAATTTTGTGGCATGGATACTGAACATATAATTGCTTGTGTTAAATTTCATCTCGAGGTTTGCTCGTTGAAGTGATATTCAGAAGTGGGTCGTATATGGCAGCTTTGACTTATTATGAACCAATCGTTGTTAGGAGCCATGATATCTGTATATGTGAAGCCTATTTGTGTTGATATTTATTTGAATAAGAATATTTTTAAAGGATTTATGATCGTTAAAGTGGTTTTCGGAAGTGAACCTTATATTGGACCTATAGTTAATTGCTGACCGATCTGCACACCTATTTATGGTGGACATTTGTAAGGGGGCCAGGTGAAATCATGGGAACTGCCGAAATGTATGTGCAACTCTACAACTGCCACCCCAACGAACTACAAAGTTGGTATTCTAGCGGTACTGTAATAAAGCAAGTAATGCAGCAGAAAATTCAATAATTGTCAGAAGAAGCCGCCGAGGCCAGAAATAAACACTTCAAATTATATCGTACGAATTATGCGAGGAAATTCAGCAGAAGTGATACAAATGGAAATGTCTTTAATAGGTTAATTTTGACAGTCGCCCTTTTTAAGCTATAGCACAAAAACACCAAAGAACAGAAAGCCGTTTTCAGTCAGTCTTCTGCCTGACACAGATACTGCCGCTCATGATTAAATAATGATTGCGAAATTTTTATTATGTAGTACAATTTTTTCATATGATAATTCTTAAATATCCATGTATCCATATACATACATATACTCGTACATGAATATCTTTAGATCTGTGCTTAGACGCGTCAATGAGCCATACTTTCAAGACTTGGACCACGTAGGGATAAAAATGGGGAAAACAGGTAAAATTTCAAGATTTTGTTTATAAACAATAATTAACTTTGTTATGAATCTGCGTCATTTTTATTTTAGTTTTGTTTAGCCACACAAATGTGCATTAGAAAGGTACCTTTCCAAATTGAATTTTATTGAAATTTGATACGTGTAATAGGCTAACTGCCGTATTTATAAAAAATAAAGTCTGCTTAAAGTGTGCTTTAAGACAAAATTTTCATACAAAATTTTCTTAAAGTACACTTGAAGTCTACTTTAATTTTTTATAAATACGCCAGTTTATCTTTTTTTTTTAATAGGACCAGATTGGGATAAAAAGGTGAAAAACTGGTAAGATCAAGCAGCTAAACCAATTTTATTGATATGTCTGAATCATATAGATATTTTCAAGACTTGGACTAGGAAGTGATAAATTGGGTGAAAACCGATCAAATTTAATAGACTTTTGTGTCTGCTGTTTTAAGATAACGAAATTTGTGTTGTACATAGCTTTATGCAATCTCAAAAATATGTATTTAAGAAGTTATATCTTCATAATACGAAACTTTAATGGCAGATAATAACGGGTAAAAATCGGAATTTTGAATTTCTTTTACATGAATCATCAATAGACTGTTTGAATATGGATTCTTATAATAAATAAAGTTACCAAACAGCATATATTTGGCAAATACAAAATTATAGCGCCAAAAAGAGAAATGTTGTATAGTTGTTACTTTTGTATACTTTGTTTTAAACTGATAAAAATTGTTTTTTTGGCTTTTTAGATTCACTCAAATATGTATTCGCAAAGCATATTTTCCATCAAAAGACAGATTGAGGTACTTTTTTGTGCTGAAGTCGCAAAAATTGTCTCTCTGCAATCAGAAATCGGTAGTCAACTTTCAAGGATTATTAATGGCCGAATTCACAGTCTTTAGTTAGCCAATGCTTAGCTTGCCATATGAATAACAAGTAATAGTTAAACAATAGTTAGTATTTTAGTTTACCAATGGTTAACTAATGACTGAGAATTCGGCCGTAAGTGGTCAAAAGTTTTATAGTCTATTACATATGTAGGTTTGGAAAATAAAGTAAAATAAAGTAATATTTTTGGGACTTTTATTATTATATTTTTGGACCTATATTTTTGTATTTTTTATTTTTGGACCTTTTATAGGATCTTTTGTTAAATAGATAAAATTTTTGCTTTTCGTATTTCAATATACGGTGATTTATTTAGACTTTTAACTAAACCCCTTATAAAAATTAATGTTAAAATAAAACTGAATGTTGAAAACTTCTTTATTTTCAGAGTATGCGATTAATGTAGACTTCCTAAAGTCGATGAAGACCGGATGTGATCTATTCGGGCGCGTGTCTTTTAATGACGTTCACTGAGACTTAAATTAAGAATATTATCGGTAACGCAAACCATATGTTGCTAGAAGTGCTCGAAAACACATTACTATTCTTGGTATATGTATGTTGATACGGTGTGAATCTTTCGATAGCGAAATACTCAATAAACATAAGATGACAGCATGACAATATGACATTAATCACGCATGATCTGCAAAAAAAAATAAAAACGTATGAAAAAACCTCTAAACTTATCACCCTATATATAAATATCACTCGACGATGATTATTAATGAACTTAACACTAAAAAATTCTGGAAAAAATATGAAAATAAAGTTTCCAGAGATGATGTTTTTATATATTTTTTTTAAGAATAATTGTTATAGTTGAACTGTTAATTTATGATATATTTATTTAGTTAGTAGGCATGAGTTCATTAAATTTAATTTTCCTTAAATTATTTTTACTGAAGGTAGGAATTGTTTTTTACAACATGAAATTTTATTAAAATTTGTTATTGATAATTTTCTTGGCTGAGCTGGGGATCGAACCTGGGTTGAATTTACATTTTTTAAACAGAGATTCGCTGGTACTGAAATTCCGATCTTAATATTTTTTCAAATTACCCACATTTATCCTACATACAAAACTACTTAATCGGGACATCTGTTCCTTTAATGATGACAAAAGAGCTCGTTAGTAGCACACAATTTCCAATAGCAATTAGGGTCTTACTCATTATGGACAAAGACGTGAAAACAATGAAGACTATTCAAATATGAAATGTAAGTTTACTAAATTTCAAAAAATCTACGATTAGCCTGCTCAAATATGCGCTTGGAGAGGAATAAATGCATGAATGTTTTTTTTTCTCCTACGGGATAAACTGGCACTTTGCACACCAAATATGCTTCGTTGGTGTGCTATTCCAAAAACAGATTTCCAAAATGTTGAATAATTACCGGCGAGCAATAAAAGATCAATAATATACCGGGTAAAGCTGGGTACAAAAGGCGAGTTGTTAAATAAATGTTACAACTTTATCTATAAAAGTCTGTTTGCAGTAGCGCGACTTTCTTCAATTGGGTTCCTCTTAGAATAAAGTGGAGTTTTAAACCACCCATACATAATAATTGCAGTTATCTTTAATAAGCAGGCGTCTAAGCGGCTAACAAATTTGTCCGCTTATGACAGTAGTAAGCATCCCAAAGAATTTTTTGGGATTAAAAAAAGTGCCCTAATTGAGAGAGATTTTTTAATATCAATACAACAACGGGTTACCAAAGCACATCGTGTATGGCTAGGAAAGAAGTAAATATACATACATACATACATATATGTATGTATATGTGTAAATTTAAAAAATAACCACACAAATTATTGTTAAATACTTGTAAATGTTAAATTTAAAACAAAAACGTAAAAAACTCATAGGGGTAAATAGAAGGAGGATTTTGCCCCTCATCTTTTGAAACCAACCAAAAGTCCGCTTCTGAATTTTTTATATCAAATCAAATCTAAAGCTATCAAAAAACTAAAACTTTTAATTTAAAATACAAGTGTAATAATTTTGGTCAGCTTTTTATATCAAATACTCCTCTGTGCGTCGACTGAATTTACAATTGTTGTACCAATTTTGTAGGGAATTTCTATGTATAGAAATATTTTGTACAACACCTACTACATTTTTACATATGTTTTTTCGAATGCTGTATGAAAGTTTAAGTCTTTATGTGGTGGTGAATGGGGGTATATAAAAGTTTTTTATTCCGTGTGTAACTTGATCGTTATGAAATTCTAAGTCGATTGAGCAATGTCCGTCAGTCTTTGTAAAACATTTTCGCGTACAAAATACAAAAGGAAAACCCCCAAAAAGTTGTTAGTTTTAAAAATTGTTTTGGTATTTTGTTAAAATGTATTGTATATAATCCCATGAGTCTGGTGAAAATGTTAATGATCATATTATTTTTCGTAGACCCTATGCGAATATCGACATTCGTATTTGGCCATTGCTCCTATTTATCATTATGATTTTTTTTGTGGATAATATTTAAGATTCGGCACAGGTTAATATAGCACCCTAACTTGTTTTTCATAACGATGGTTAAGGAACCGTGCTCTTTCAGTGGAGAAATAGACAGGAACAAGATTACATATACCAGTGGGTCTTTAAATTATGCTGAGCGAAAATACTCGGCAACTTAGGAGGTCTGTTGGTAATGTGGGGAATTCGGATAATACGTTCTTATGATGAAGCTCATTGTGATCTTTGCGGGTATGTAAACAAGCAAAATTGTCGCATTTGGAGCACAGAAAACCCGCACCCAAAGCCGATGCTTCCAAAACGAGTTACTGTTTGGTGCGGATTTTGGTGCAGAGGCATAATTGAGCCATTTTTCTTCGAAAATGAGCAAGGAGTGGCCGTTACAGTCAATGGTGATCGCTATCTGGCCATGTTGAACGAATTTTTGTTCACAAAAATTAAAGAGGAGGATATTGGCAACATTTGGTTTCAACAGGACGGCGCTACGTGCCACACAGCCGAAGCTACACTCGATGTTTTGCGCCCTGTTTTTGAAGATCGCATTATCAGCCGCAGAGCTGATGTCGTTTGGCCACCTCGGAGCTGTGATTGACACCGTTGGACTATTATTTGTGGGGCCGTCAAAGATAAGTGTTACGCCGACAAGCCAGAGACAATTGACGCTTTAAAGACATTCGTGAAGCCATTGGTGAAATACAGCTGCACACAATCGATAATGTGCTTAAAAATTGGACCAATCGTGTAGGCTAGCCATTTGAATGAAATTATTTTCCATTATTAACCGGAAGGATTGTACTTTCAAATAAAAAAAGAAACTTGAGAAAATATTCAGTAGTTTTTTTTATAGCATTTTCAAAAAAAAAGTTATTTGGCGGACCCTTTATCAACATTATATATATAATATATATAATATAATAAATGGAAGATAATTTGAATACATAGATATTCCATAAAGCTATACCTATATTTGCCGATTGAAAGTTATATGTACTCAATTGTAAAAAGGCGCAAATTTAAATTGAAATACACGACGACAAAATTATGGCGAAATTAAACGCAGTAGATTTTAACCATAGACACCAAAACTAAGCGGAAAATTTGACATTTAGCAGCAGATAAAAACATAAGCTGCAGGTGTTACCCGGCATCGTTACTGCTAAAAGAGGATATTGGTCTTAACTATGAAAACAAAATAGCAAAATCGTACCTAACTCAGCGCCACAAACGAGCTCGTATTGCGTTTACGGAAAAATTAAAATTTTGGGATGACGAATTTAAAACGGTTTTATTCAGCGGATGGTGTGGGCTGAATTTGAAGTGCGAGTGTATATATAAAGTGCCAAGCAAAATGAATGTTGAAATAAGTGTAGAATAACTTAATAGACTTTGCAACTGGTGATATTTGGATCAGAGTACGGAAACAAACAAAATGAAACGTTTGCTTTTGTTTTGTTCTTTGCAGTGAGTAAAACAAAAACCAAACATAATCAATAAGAATGATTGTGCCATTTTGTGTTGTATTGTTTTTGCTCATGAGCGCAAAAAGTACATTAATATAAACGTACGCAACTAGAAAAAAAAAGAGTAAGAACAATATTGAAACATTCTGAGAAAAAACGTTTCGCAAACGTTTGGTAATTGATTTACTCATTATAGAGAATGTACTATACTCTAGTAACTAGACTCTAAGTCCGCTAAGTATCGGATTAACAATGATTTAGAATGGCCGGTCTCCCGCCAAACGAAGAGGTCTACCACATTTAGTAAATAACTCTATTAAAGCCATTTATAAATGTTTTTTGTTAATTGTACAACACAAATTAACCGTGTCACTTTTTATTCTATTCAAAATGTCACTACCTTTTTTTTGAATATAGCTGTCATAAACACTACTGTGAGAAGTTTTAAAATGTCGCTCCAAGTTTCCAGTATGTTTACTTAATAATTTATTATTACAATTTTCATTTTTGCAAATAACATGTTTATCATCTACAACTTCAAAAAAAGTCCGTAACAAATCATTTTTTGGACGAGACATTGTGAATTTTGCTCTTGATGTTACACTAAAACAAACAAGAATTAAATCAATTAAGCCTAGTACTCTGTTCAAAATTTCAAGTGGAATGCTGTCAAAATACATGTTAAAAAAATTCATATGAAATTTTCATGAAAAAATGTTGCAGAAGTAGTACTCTGTTCGTTTTCTGAAAAACATATGAAATGTATCTGGCAACATTATTTTTTCACAGCGAAATAATTAAAGCCTAGTACTCTGTTTAAATTTGGGAAAAATGTTGAGCAACATTAATTATTTCATACGGAAAATTTGACGTGCAGCCAATGTTGCCTATCACGCGAATTTACACAATTTGACGTTTTTTTTTATTGAAAGTACGCCACATTGTTTTACTTGTGTAAACAAAACACATACATATGTATGTTTTGCTTTTTTGTGAATTTAAATCGATACTAAAAAAGTTAAAATATTTAAAAATCTGTGTTGAATCGAATTCGTTAAATAAGAATGAATGAATAAATATTACTGGCCGCTTGTGCAGCAGCACAACAAGTAATAGATATTGTTGTTGCAACAGAAGAGCTTTTGGATGAAAATTCCACGTGAAACAATTGCTACTTTAATTATTTCGCTGTGAAAAAATAATGTTGCCAGATACATTTCATATGTTTTTCATAAAATGAACAGAGTACTACTTCTGCAACATTTTTTCATAAAAATTTCATATGAATTTTTTTAACATGTATTTTGACAGCATTCCACTTGAAATTTTGAACAGAGTACTAGGCTTTATTCTAAAATACGTTAGCGATGTGAGTACCAGAACACAAACAGAACAACTGTGTTTTTGTTCACTTTGATGCATTCTGAAATACTTGTTCACCACACATCTACATAATTTTCGTTCGACGCTTGATTTAGCGCGTAAAAATAAAATTCCTACATAACTGAAAAATAAATAACAAGCGTATACTTCAAATTTAAGTAAATATATGTATGTATGTACATGTATAAAAAACATACAATGAAAGTTAATTCTGTTTCTTTGTCCAGGTCTAAAAAACAGACATCACCGCAACAGTTCAGAGCCATGGTTACGCCTGGTATCGACGATTTTCGTAAGAAGTACATTTGGGCTTCTTTTGTCTGTTCATCCATTTTGATACTTATCCATTTATGGCATAATTTCTCTTCGATTGCAACTAATTCAGTCAGAAGTTTTGAAAAAGTTGACTGGGAAATATTAAGATGCCAATCCTTGGTAACTGCATGTTGGTAATTCCCTTCAGCGAAGAAACGAAGGGCTGCTGTCAGATTGTCAACAGACCTTAAACAACCAAGCCGTGATTGCTGTTTGATTTTGTCTTCCAATTCAGATAAAATATATTTAAATGACTCTTTGTTGATTCTAAAAATTTTCCTAAAACTTCGTTTGGTATTAAAAGAGGTGATTTTAAATTTGTAATAAACATACATAACTGGCATCATTCATTTTAAATATATTCGGCGTGTTATTTCTTAAATTTTTAATTACTCCTCTAAGATTTTCAGGTTGTGCATTAATTAAAAATGCAATCGTATCCATCTCAATTTTTATTTCTAAATTATATTTTTGTTTTTAAAATTTTCTGTGTATTAATTAGACAGCTGTTTTTAATGTTTATGTTTTTCATAAGAGATTACAAAAAATCGATTACTGCAAACGATAATTCTTCACTCGTATTTTAGAATATGTCGAAGACAAAATGTCGAAAGTGAACGTTCGACGACGAAGAAGTGAAGCGCGTATTCCCGAATAAACCTGATTATTACCTTTTTTCATAAACTCTAAGAACTATCTAGTCAAAATTGAATTTCTGATTCCAATGTCTACATATGGTCCCATGAGACCTATATAGTCAATATTGAATTTATGGTTCCAATGTTTACATATGGTCCCATGAGAACTATATAGTCAATATTAAATTTCTGGTTCCAATGTCTACATATGGTCTCAATAGTACAAACGTCTACTGGTAGATTTTCAATGACACGCACATGTTAAATGTCTATAGAAAATTACATTGCTTGGGGTATAGTTTGTCAGTAGTACTGGTGACAAAGTCAATAGTGATTCAGTACTGTTTCACTATTGGCATTTAATGCAGGGTACACAACAGTACTAAATATTTTTTGTTAACCACAAGAACGGCACCACTACATACATATATGCAATTAATCTGCAGGAAATGTCAATAGTGAAACTGTTAATTACTATTGACACAGTCACCAGTACTAGTGACTTATAATACCCCAGACAATGCTAATTACTATAGACATTTAACATGTGCGTGTCATTGAAAATCCACTACTGACAAGGTAGTTCTTTTGGGACCATATGTAGACATTGGAAGAAGTGAATTACTAGTACATTTTAGTAATTCTAGTCTACACTTTTGGTACTTCTCTGAAATAGAAAACGAAAATTAAATTAATTAAAAATTAATTAATTAAATTAATTTTTTTGGTAACTTTTGTAGTTTTATTACATAAAATTAAAATACTAAAAGGCACTAATTCATAACTGCAATTTTTTAAATATTAAAATTAAAATATAGTACTAATTCATTTCAGTCTTTTTAAAAGTTTTTTTTTTATAGTGACAAGCTAAAGCTTTCATTTTTTGTATCAGTTGTTAAGTTGTAATATTATAAAAAATTAATTTAAAATTATTTTCAGAGTCTTCATCAATATCATGGGTTTCGTTTGAAGAGCCTATGTTGGATGAGTCTTCATTAATTTGTTGTGTTTTGTTTAATTTATTTTGCTTCGGCCTAATTGTTTAAAAAATTTCTTTTTCTGGCGCTGAAATGCTGTTCTAAGCGTTTTGTCGGAAAATTCGCTGAAAGCTGATATAATATGTATCTGGATATTGAATGAACAAAACATATGTTAGGATATTAAAAAACTTAAAATAAATAAACAAACAACAAACTTTTTACCTATTATAGATTTAAAAACATTTGGAAAATCACGCAACCTCTTTTTGCCAAAAGTGCCATCTATATTAAAATTCATAATGATGCTTTGGCCAAATACTTCGTGAATATTACGCTCAGCGTTTCCAGCAAGCAGTGATTTGATTTGCCGTATCTAAATAATATAAATAAAAAATTCAAGGTTCATTTCACAATAAAGTCAAATACTTACGTATGGGTCTGAATTTGTGGTTCAAATAGCATCAAATGCTTTTAATCTTTTCTCAGTATTAATTGGGAAAAATTCCACAAGATTTGTGGCAACTGCGTTTTGTTTTACAATTCTATCTAGCAAAACTTTATGTTCCGCCAGAATGTCCAGTAAGATGTTGTGCCGTTTTTCGGCAGTGTCTGTAAAAATAAAATGGAAAACATAAATCTACTAGCAGCAAACAAATGTCAATAAATCGAAAATGATTCAAACAAACCTTTATATGTATAAATGAAAATGTTTTGAAAGTTCTTCACAGCCAGGACATTTAGAATTAACTGAAACAAAATAATTAATAAATAAAATACATATCACAACAGTACAAAAGTTTTAAGCTACCTGATTGAGTAAAATTCTTCAGTTTTCCTTTTGAGGATTGTGAATGGTCGTTCGACATTTTTCTGGAAGGCAGCTATGTAGAATTGGTATTATTATTAATGTTTGAGAATCAAAAGGTAGGCATACAAATTTGTGTTGTACATCGCGAATTAAAATTTTTTCTTTTGCACCCAAAACTAGATTTGTAGTATAAATGCCTATTTCACAAGTTATTATTGCTTCAACTTTTATTGAAATATCTCATTTAACTGCACAAAGATTGTTTGGTTCTTTGCAAGAAATTCAGCAATCATTGATAAAAGCTTCAGCAATGAAATTTCTTTTGTACTTAAACTGTTCGCTTTCAGTTTTAATATATACTTCGTGTTGTTCTTTTTGTACAATTTGTTTAATAATCGAGGTTGGTTTTGGAATATGTTTTTTCAAAATTTGGAGTTTATTTTCAAAATCATAAGCCGAAAAAGACGTTAGAGGCCCATACGTTTCTGCACAAGGTGCTATATGCAACAAATTGTGTACATTAAAAGAGACCCTATCCTGGCAATTATGTATTTCATCCAATGATCTAGGTTTCCGTGGAAATTCCTTTGAAAAAAACTTTTTTAACTTTACGAGCTCGTACGATATTTTTACCAAATTTTTTTCAGTTCGGTTTTTAAGGATTCGAACAAGCATCTTCCTCATAACTCCAAGATAAGATGCATACTATCTAAAGGAGTTTGCGTTATCATATTAAAACCTATTTTTTCAAGGGGAGCTTTTTTTATTTTTGAACATTTGGCTATGGTGAGCTTGGACTTTCTTGAAGAAAAATCAGCATCGGAAATTAATGTTTCAATAACTGTACCGTATGTAAGTACATTACCACCTTTCTTTGATACTTATGTACACTTAGTACATCCATGTGATGCAGTATGTCCTGGGACACCACAAATAAAAGCTTTAGCCGGCATATCGCTTACTAAACAACGGAACGTGATGTTAATTTTTTTGCCATTTACAAAAAATCCATCTTTAAGCGAAAGCACTTCGTCAATAAAATCTTTTCTTAGGCCTTTTCTTATAGGCCTACATATAGTCCTATAGGGAAAGGTTTTACTCTGTCCTGCAAATTAAAGATTTTCAAAAGAATTGGCCATAATTGGATTCGCGAACTTTTAAACAATGTGATTCCATCAATAGTTCAATTTCATCATAATCTTTTAAAACTTGTTCAATTTTCCTTAGCTGATTTTCAACTCCTATGTGGCAATAATTTCCTGGAAATACTTTTCTAATCGAAACTTCTTGGCTTTTAGAGCTGCTGCTGAGAGTGGAACATCTAGGCCTTCCTCCTGTAATATAACAAGAAGCTTTTTCAAGCACTTTCTGGAAGGCGCTGTTTCAATGTACCAACTTTTAATTTTTTCACGCAAACTCACTTTGATGTTCCCCAAATCTATTACTGAACCCACGAAATCTTCGACTCCACAAAACGTTCACAATTACTAGTTTCACCTAAAATTGTTTCGTATGTACTTCTTTTTTTTATATAAAATCGATTGTTTTTTTACTTGCCGTTTATAATTTCGTTTACTCATAATGTTTTAAGGTAGAATTATGCGAACGTAATGTAAGGTAATGTAACGTAACGTACGTTTTTGAGTATACCAAAACAATGTAACCTGGCATTTACACATGCAAGTGCAAGTTCGAAAAACTCAATACACTCACATTTTTTCACTTGCAGAGCTACTCAAGTTTTTCGAATAAGTTTTCGTATATAATACGTACACAGCACTCGCATGCAAGTACTTGCATGTGTAAAGGCAGGGTAAATCTTACTAAAATTAACTGTCACGTTGCCGAAACGTATCAACCTGTATAAATTAGATTTGTACGACGCCGTTAAGTGACAGTCGTAAGCCAGTGAATAAAATACAATTGCGGCACATTTACCCATTTTCGGTACATTAGAATTCATATAATTTTTGGTTCATAATTGATAAATAATAACAATTTTAATAACAAAAATAATAATAATAACAACAATGATAATAATAATGGTTTTAATAATAAAAATAATAATTTACAATTTGTAATATATACATATATGTACATATTTTTTAAATAAATATAATTATTATAATAACAATAATAATGATAAAAATTATAATGATAATAACAATAATAATAATAACAACAACACAACAACAAAAACAATAATAATATTAATAATAGAAACAAATAATAACAACAACACCACAAAAACAAAAAAACAACGATAATAATAATTTTAATAATAAATAAAATAATTACAATAATTTTAATACTATGTACATAATAATAACTACAACAACAGTAATAATATTGATAATGTATAATTTACCATGTACAGACTTTAAGCCAAGTTAGTACTTTTTTCAATTTCATATGTACAAAAATAATTTAACATTGCCCATCACTATGCCAAAAAGTTCCACACTGTTCTGACATCAATATTGTGTTATTGAGTATGCTACACAATGTGTTGTGTTTGTTTATTTTATTGACGTCTGTTACGTTTGTAACTTTTCTGTAACTACGTAATGTAAGGTACGTTACATTACGTTGCGATTTTCTTAAAACAACGTTCGCATAACGAGGTCTTTGTGCCTTAATTATATTACAACACACTTAATTTACCTTTATATTAATTATTTTAATATTTTTTTTATAAACACGTGTACGAAATTTTTTGCTTGCAGTTATGTATATTTTCGAGAACGGAATAAAACTATTTAAAAACAAGTAAGAGTGCTATATTCGGCTATGCCGAATCTTATATACCCTTCACCTTGTATATATTGTATTGTTACGTTTTTACCTTTAAAAACCGGTGGTTTATTTCCTTTAAAAAAACCGGATTCTTTTTAAATGCAAAATAAAAGCGTCAAGTACTTTGAAGAAAATATAACGAGTCTTTGTACACATTTATATATATATTTGTTTGATGAGCGCCATCTATATATGAAACAAAATTATTTGTAACAATTAGCGCCATTTGTTTATGAAAAAAATTATTTGTAACAATATTAATACACTTAGTTTTTTTGATCAAATTTTCAAGGTTGTCTCGGATTTTTGCTCATACTACGGTTTAAGAACACACTTAAACACTTTGTTTGATCAGCGCCATCTGTTTATGCGAAAATTAACTGTAACATTATTAATACACTAAGTTTTTTTGATGAAATTTTCAGAGGTTGGCTCGGATTTTTGCTCATATCTCCCTTATTTGTGGACGGATTTTGCTGATTTTAAATAGCAAACTTCTCGAAAGCATGTCTGACAGAATTATTGAAGATTTGGATCCCGAAGATATCTGGGGACTTCAAAAAACTGATTTCAACATACAGACAGACGGACATGGCTTAATTGACTCCGTTATCTATAAGGATCCAGAATATATATACTTTATAGGGTCGGAAAATTATATTGTGGAAATTACAAACCGAATGACAAACTTATATATACCCTTCTCATGAAGGTGAAGGGTAAAAAAATAAGAAGATGCATAGCTTTACTACAGAGCACCAATTATTGGGGTTAAAAGTTGTCTGAAAGTAGTCGCCGAACTTCTTTTTAGTTAAGCCGCCGTCGCATTATCTGCATATAAGCAAATTTACTGGGCAAAGCAATTGTAAATAGCACAAATTTGGGGGAATTCCCTTTTAGTGCATACTATCAAATGAACATGTCATAAATTTTTTTACATTGTGCCGCCAACAGTTCTCAGTTATCTGCCGCCGTCATAAATTTTTTTCTCATCAATGACAAATATAAATATGCCCCGGTTTACATTACGATTTCAACGACGTCATTTTTTAGACGTTGCTTTTGGTTTGCTGTTTCTGTTGTTCCGTTTTATTCTTGTTCTTATTTTGAGTTGAAAGGTTCGTTTAACGAGAAACGCACTACGCAACTGATAATCCGGAATAGGAAGGATATATCAAGGTTCCTGGCAGTATTAACGGGACACTGGACGTTAGGCAAGCACGCAAATCGCCTGGGACTCCCTTTTAACGACCATTGTCGTAGTTGTAAGGATAGGGGAAAAGAGGAAACGATTTTCCACCTTCTCTGCGAATACCCAGCCCTGAGTGTCAGGAGGCATAAATTAATGGGAAACTATACATTGAACAACCTCGGTGAGGTAGCCGGGCAAAACTCAATGACCTACTGAGATATCTCACAGCTACAGGTTGGGTCTAGTAAAACACGACTTTCTGTACACATATTAGCTACAGTATGTTGTATACAACATTAAATCTGACGAGTGGTGTGGTCTTTTAAAACGATTCCCTTCGACTCTACTTAAGTGTTCGCACGTAGTGAACTACCACGTAAACCAAACCAAAAAGGGTTGCCGTCTTGTAAGGTTGAATATTAAATTTTGTATGAAAAAATATAAACAAAAAATATTTTTTAACACGTTGGCAATAGTAGGGTTTCAAATAATTTTGACATATGCGCGAATTAACGTAAGTGTCACGACAAAATCGACTCGCGTTTTATAAACGCTTTTTATTTCTCACTCGTCCACCTGTCGTCGAGTCGCGAGTTGGGCGAGTCGCGTTCTATAAGCAGGATGTTAATTTATTAATTAATAAATTCTATTGTTAAAATTTTTAGACAATTGGCAAATTGGAATGCATTTTCTATCCTGCCAGGGCCGTCATCAGCAATGTTTATTGTCCAAGATCTACTTGTAAACATCATCTATTTAACTCACATCACCATTATTGAGAAATAGAATTCGAGAATTATAATTATATTTACATGTTATGAGTTATCTTTTAATTATACCCTACACCACCATAGTGGGGAGGGTATATTGGAATTGTGCTGATGTTTGTAACGCCCAGAAATATTGTTGAAACACCCACCTAAAATTATACCGATCGACTCAGAATTATTTTCTGAGTCGATTTAACGATGTCCGTCTGTCCGTCCGTCTGTCATTTTTTCGGGCTAAGGATGAACGGGATTGAAACTGGTGGAAATCGGTCCACTAGTTCACCTGGCCCCCATACAAATGTCCTCCCGAAATTGGGGTTTACCGATCATAAATGTCTAATTATGCAAGTAGCCAAACAAATTTTAAAACAAATGAGTGGTAAATGAAGCCAAATCACATCTACAAATTTTATGCAGATTAGTACATAATTACTCGTAGCTCCCATATAAGGCCCACTTCTGAAAATCACTTTAAAGGGCATAATTCTCCCAAAAATGTTGGTATCCAAATAATATTGAACCCAAACATATTTCATATGCATGCAAATAATGCGATACGATTTTATTATGATCGGTCCATAATTAGTCGAAACTCTCATATAAGACCCTCTTCGTAATTCAATTTAAGCTCCATAAATCTTTTCGGGCTTGACCGACTATACTTTCTTACTTGTTTTAGGTAGAACCTTGGTTCATAGGATATTTTATAAGTTTTGTAAAAATCTATTATTTTTTTTTTGGATATTAGAAAAATGTAAATTATGTATGTCTTATTATAAGTTAAGAAAAATTAAAACAAGAAAAGTATCTATACATCCCTTGTAAAATATCATTTGTATTGAAGAGTGGAAAGGAAAAACGTAACAAACATTAACACAAATCAAATAAACCCTCCCCTCTGTTGTTGTATAGGGTATAACAACAGATCGCCGGTTTACAATCAGCAAATAAGAGGATTACATCATCATTGCGATAAGCAAAAATAAACTGAATAAAATATAAACGTATTTATGTAAAGGTAGCTTGAACACAGTCATGTTCTACTTCAGTTTCAAAACCGGAATATCCAGAAGTTCCTAACATTCGCGTTCGGAAGCACTGGTGACATTAATAATCATTTGTGAAACATGTTCAGTTTTACCCTAGATTTGGTATTTTGTTTGGCCAGACCGAATATGACTTTAGATGCCGATATTTTTTTTCAGGATAATACACTAACAGGTTATGTTTTTGTAAAAATTAGACATAAATTATTGGTGTTGAAGATGGTGAAGAAGAAAAGTACTATAAAAAAGTAAATAGTGAATATCTGGTTAAAAATCAAGCAAGCAGATATTGGTTGTCTCTACCACCTACAACTCATAGATTACTGGCATACAAGAATCCTGTTTATACTAAAGCCTATTTAGCGTGTCCCAAATAAGTATTCTCAAAAAACTTTAGAAACTATTGTATGAAACATTGGTTGTTATAAAGAATAACAACAAGCCAGACTTCTGCAGAAGCAGTAGAATTTCCATCATCATCGAGTAATTATCGTCCTTTGTGAATAAATTGTAATTTAACAAAATAAACCAAGCGGAAACCCTGTTTTCGCGCTGTGAAACATGCGGCCCCTGGCCAGACTAAGTGGTAAAATTAGTGCAAAAAGTTCACCGCCAATCCTAGGGTTAATACAAACAACATAACCATATAAATCTATAGAATTTTTTTCACGTATTATAAGAAATTGCATAATACAGCATAAAAACCTTTACATAAATGTGTAGAGTTTTAAATGGCAAATAAAATCCAACATTAAGAATATCCTTTCAAGCTGGCCCTTGTGCCTAATAACATTTCTATTTTTAGCACATACTCGTATGAGTAATTAAATTTTAAAATTGAAAATATGTACGAATTTCCTTTTAATATTTACACAAACAAACCTACAGATATTAAAGAACTTAAATACTTAAACGTACAAAATAAAAATACATTACAATCAAAGACCATTTAAAAATGGAATTACCAAAAAACAGAAAGATAAAATAAATCCCAAAGTGGATAATAGTTCTCTTGCCACAGAAATATCCTGTTTTGATAATTAGTGCTCTTGAATCTTGTATCTCTGTGTTTCCTCTTTCATTTATTTAAATTTTTTGTTTTTATCTCTACACGTTCTTGCATTTTTAAGTGTTTTTGTGGATGTATAACACATTGAGTAAAGGAAATAAGCATTGCAAACAGGAAACGGAAATTAAAAATCATCTATGTGCTGCTACAACTGCTTGTTGACTGTAATTCAAAGAATGAATAAAATAAATAATACTCTCACTTATACAGCGTATATTCCATATTTCTGCATATTTGCATAAATATCTCAATGAATCTTTAACTTAAATTGTTTTTTTGAATACAAAAAATGAACACACACACACATACTCATTATACATATTACATTCAAGAGAAGATAAACAACCCATACATATATAAAAATATAAAAAATGTTTTGCTGATAAGCAGCGAGGAGAGCATTATTACAACATGAATTCATATACAGAACGACAAATACATTTATACATCTATAACTAAGTATGTATGTATATTAGACTTCTCCAAAATAATTAGATGAACCCATTTTCACCAAATCTTAGATTTCCAGGGTCTATATTCAATACTAGCCATCTTAGATTTTCTTGACACTATGTTTTTGATGATAAAGTATTCAGCAAACTAGCCCACATTAATGGTAGGTACACTTGATTGTACTAGCAATTCGTGTTATTCTCTTATTATACCCTACACCACCATAGTGTTTGAATTATGCAAGTATCCAAACAAATTTCATCACAAATGAGTGGTAAGTGAAGCCAAATAATATCTACAAATTTTGTGCAGATCGGTCTATAATTACTCGTAGCTCCCAAATAAGGCCCACTTCCGAAAAGCACTTTAAAGAGCATAACTCTCTCAAAAATGCTGGTATCCAAATAATATTGAACGCAAATATATTTAATATGTATGTAAATAATACGGTACAATATTATTATGATCGGTCCATAATTAGTCGACACTCCCTCTCCGTAATTAACTTTAAGATAAAGTTTAAAACATATAATACTTATATTCACAGAAATCATGACAATAAATTTTTGGATGATCGGTCCACAATAGGTTATATCTCCCATATGACGCCCATTTTATACATATACTGAGTGTAGGGTATTTTATGGTCGGGCTTGACCGACTATATGTGCTTTCTTACTTGTTCGTATTACATGTGTATACAAGTGTGTGTATACTCTCAAAAAGAAAAATACGAGCGATACAGGCAATAAAATTGTGCTGTGTGAACATTGAAGAAATTTCAAGGAAAAAAATTTATCAATATTTTCAATAAAAATTGCTTTGTGTTAATTGGGACTTAGTGGTTGCGAGAATCTGAAAAGAAAACAAGTAAGAGATTGTACTCGGCTGTGCCGAATCTATATCACCTATTTTAATATGATTTCTATTTATTTTAGTAGAATTTCATTTATAATTCAGTTATTATCAATAATTTACACTTTGTTTATATTTGCAGTTCATCAGCTGATGAACTTAACAAACTTTTTTCGTCAATACCCTCAACAAATGATGACTCGTACACAAATGACTACATAAACTCATTAGAAGATAATATAATTAACAGTCAATTTAGTTTTCGATGTGTATATAATCATGAAGTCTTGACTTGCTTAAAGTCTATAAAATCAAATGCAATTGGATATGATAACTTAGACCCGCGTTTTGTAAAAATATTGTTGCCAAAATTATTACCTTATTTAACCCACATTTTTAACACAATATTTACTACTAATATCTATCCCAGTAGCTGGAAACATGCTAAAATTATCTCGGTTCCTAAAACTAACTCGGAATTTAGGCCGATTGCAATCCTGTCTTATCTTTCTAAAATAATGGAAAAACTTATGTATATGCAAATAAATGAATTTATTGTTCGGCATAATTTGCTCACGGCACATTAATCTGGCTTTCGAGCCAGGCATAGTTGCGTAACAGCTTTAATAAACCTGAGTGAAGATATTCGATATGATATCGATATAAGGAAATTTACTATGTTCGTGCTCCTAGATCACTCCAAAGCTTTCGCTACAATTGATCATTCTTTGCTCTTCCTCAAACTCAAAAAGATGTTCGGTATATCAGGGACATCAAATAATCTACTAAAGTCATATCTAAGTAATCGTTACCAATCACTATTCATCAACGGTAGTTACTCATCTGCTCTCCCTGTTGCTAAAGGTGTTCCACAAGGATCAATTTTAGGACCACTTTTATTCTCCACTTTATTTAGACTGGTCTACCCATATTAATAAAACTGCATCAAACATTTACTTAATGTTACGTGGAGTCTGGCCTACCCAATACTTTACGCCCTTAAAAATTAAAATACTTATCGTCAAAACATACTTAATGCCACGACTTTTTTATGGTTACGAGTTGTTCTCAAGCTGCGACTCTCGAAGTAAAATTGTATTAGAGAAAACATCTAACAATATAATCAGATACGTTTTTGGTTTAAAAAAAATCGATAGAATATCCCAGTTCTCAAATATCGGTAACTTTACGGTATGACACTTAAAGACCTCTTGGATATGAAAGTATTGCAAATGCTACCTAAAATAATATATACGAAGAATCCTCCATATCTGTACAACCGAATAACTTTTGCAAGGTCTAACAGAGGGAATAATATAATTCCTTTTACACACCGCAGCCTGATATCTGAATATCAATTTTTTATTCATTCTGCCCGCCTTTGGAACCTACTTCCTAATAACGTTCAAACAAACAACAATGTGAACATATTTAAAAATCTATTAGTTAATTATTTCATAAGCTAAAACCATTTATCTATGTATCCATCTATCTGTTTAAATATATTTGAATTTTTGTATTTTATTATACTTTAACTTAAATTAATTTATTTTTAATTAAATTAGATTTTGTTTTAAATTATTTTTTTTTATTTAATTTCATTTCATGATTTTATTAATAATTTTTATTTTATTTACTTTTTTGTTAATACTTGATTGTGATCTTTTAATGTTTTAAACAAATATAATTCCTTCACTATAATTATAAGATTTATATCTTGTTGTGTAGGATAAGCAAAATCATAAATAAATAAATAAAACGATATACATATCGTCACCTGAAATGCCCAAAGACGTAACCCTCAAAAAATCGAAATTCGTTTTTTGATTGAATCTGGAACACAAGGCTAAAATACAATGCTCCTACAAAATTTTAAGCTTCTACGTTCCAAACTAACGATTTTATTCAAGAAATGGAAAAAGACGTAACATCATTTGAACGTTTTCGTAAAACACAAAAGACGTAACCCACATTTTTTTTAAATAGAGCAGTGTTGATCTATGCATTCTTTGATTTTTGTTGTAATTTTTTTGTTTTGTTTATTTTTCTTCACTTGTTTCTTTGTTTTTCCGCCATTTAGATTTTGATTTTTGTTTTAATTTTTTGGTGTTGAGCTAATGTTATTGTAAAGATCGTATGACGGCTGCTCTTTCCTATATTAGTTTACTGTCTGTTATTTATCAGTGAACATTGGCGATTTTGGCTATATTTTGCAAAGATTAATTAGAAAAGGCGAATTGAAATGTTCAAAATGATATCAGGCGATGAATATAACTTAAGTAAATCTTATAGTAAGACCGCCAAAACAAATAAAAGGGTTGAAAGCAAAACTAATCGCATGTATGGAAAAAAGTATGAAAGACGGTCAAATGGAAATTATTATTCGGAAAGCATGGCAAGAGATATGAAACCGGATTGCACATCGTCATTTTGCCAGAAAGTGTTTCTCTCAACGCTAGGAATAACAGAAAGAAGGGCAAGCGACTGGGTGAATTCAGCTGACTTAAACGGTACTCAACTAGGTCCCGAAAACTCAAGAACACAAAATTACACAGAATGGAAAGAAGTATGAACAACGATTGGAAATGCGATACGATACAAATGCTTCGTACTACAATATGAAGTTACAGGTACACAATTTTACCATACACGATATTATAAGTCACGAATCTGACAACTTTGTTTGGGACGAGTCCGAAGAAAATCTTGTTGCCTCAACTTTTGCAACCTGCATTATAAAATATATAAGAAACGTAATTGTTGAATCGCCGAGTATAGACCATATTATTATATATTCTGATGGCTGTTACTATCAGAATCGCAATGAAGTACTTTCTAATGCGTTACTTTCTATATGTGTGGAGACAAATATTACAATTGAACACAAATATTTAGTCGTTGGCCATGCGCAAATGGAATGTGATTCGACACTTTCAATTATTCAAAGAAAAATTAACAACAAACAAATCAATTTACCATCACAACTTGTCGATTTAATAAAAACTTCACGAACAAAGCCAACACCTCTTAAGGTTCATCGCCTAGATCATAAATACTACCTTGACAACGACTCTATTCCTAAGCTGTATTCTTCTATTCGACCAGGTAAGATAAATATTAATATTACAATACGGCTGAATTTTTTTGTAATATTGAAAAAATTTATTTTCATTGTACTCAGGAAAAAAGACAGGAGATCAATAAGTTCCGAGCCTTGGTATACGATCCTTCTGGAATTATTTATTTTAAAATCAATATAAACAAGTAAGAGTGCTATATTCTTAAATACCCTTCACCTAAACGTAATAAGAAATACAAAAACTACACTGGTTTTAGGACTAGAATATCCTTATTCTGTGTTTTCTATTCAGTCTTAGTGCAAATTTAATTAGTATTTGATATATTGTTTGAAAGACAATTTGACGACCAACATAATTTATGTTAAATATTTTGAAATTTTATCTAATTTTGACCATTTTTAATTGATTTAATTACCAATTCTTACCATAATTTACAGAGTTTGTCTGATTTTCATAATCTTGAGTGTAATTTAACAGAGTATAAAAAAGGGGAACAATTCGGTTTTAGTGACTTTGCTCAAAAAAAAAACTTCATCAAATAGGGCTTTTAGAGGAGAAGCCAACCAACAACTTTTTGGCGGTTACGCCTATTTTCGAGAGGGAGGGCCTGTAAAGTTGAAACTATATAGGTCTATATCTCGGGAACTACTGGGTGTATAATAATTTGTAATACATTAAATAAAAGGTATCAAAAATACCTTTCCAACCATATATATCAGATTATAAAATATGGACCGAATATGGGTTAAATCCGAAAAGAATATTTTTTGAACCGAATCTATTTGTTTTTTTTTTTTGTAAATTTTTATATGGCAGCTATGACAAATTATGGGCCGATCTTCTTAAATTTTGGAACAGTGATGTTCATGCATATGAGGATATTTCACGTCGAATTTCAACATAATAACGGTATATTTAAGATATATATTAGTATTAACGTGGATTTCGGAAGTGGACCTTATAAGGGGGACATAGTCAAATATGGACCGATATTCTCAAAATCCTGCAATTGGATTTAGGCATGTATGTAAATTATTCGTGTAAAATTTTGGATTGGTATCCTTATTTATAAGAGATTTATGAGTATTAAAGTGATTTTCGGAAGAGGGCTTTATATGGGGCATACGGTTAAAAATAGACCGAAATTCACATAATTTTGTGTGATGATTTTTGTATATATGTAAATGATTTGTGTAAAGTTTTGAGTCAGTACCGATATTTATACAATATATATAGGGATAAATGTCTTTTTCAGATGTGGTCCTTGTATGGGAGCTATGACCAATTCTGAGCCGACCACCATAAAATTTAGTACAACAATTTATTTGCCTATAAAGATTATTTATATCTGTTTTATACGGTCAAACATGGACCGAACTAAAAAAAATTTCATTTATTTTTGCATAAAACTTATTTTTGCTGAATTTTGTCTTGATATTCCAATTTTATAGGCATTTATGTATAATGGAGCAATATTTCGGGAAGATTTTTGATTCCGTACACTTTCTTCTTTTATCATAAAAACAACGTATACAAAATTTCATGGTTTTTTCAAAATATTGCAATTAAATGGACAAAAAATATCAAATTTTGATGGAGGTTGTCTCACATATTGGTCCATAACTCTGGTTGGCCTAAACCGATTTTGCTGATTTTAAATAGCAAACTTCTCGAAAGCATGTCTGACAGAATTATTGAAGATTTGGATCCCAAAGATATCTTGGGACTTCAGAAAACTGATTTCAACATCCAGATAGACGGACATGGCTAAATCGACTCCGCTATCTATAAGGATCCAGAATATATATACTTTATAGGGTCGGAAAATTATATTGTGGAAATTACAAACGGAATGACAAACTTATATATACCCTTTTCATGAAGGTGAAGGGTATAAAAAAGACGACTACCAGATTCTTTCACAGCGAATTTAACACCAATCATAATGTTTCGCCTTTAGATTGTAGAGAAAAAAGTAGGTATCTGTAATTCACAAAACAAGAAATTTTTGTCTTTTATTAAGTATACCACCATCGTTAATGCAAGCTGTAAAAATTACCCGTTTTAAACATAAATATTTGTCATATTATAACACTTCAACTAAAAACTCACGAAACTGTGGGTTACGCCTTTAGGCATTTCAGAAAAAAAAACAATAACAAAACTAACATAACTTCCGAAGTTCTGAAAAAATAAGTTTGTCGTCTATCTTAAGACAAGATGTGAAGAAATCCCGATTTTCAATTAAACAGTTGCATCAAAAAAACGTCAAAATTGTCACCTCTTTAAACTCTGTGGGTATTCTCGGAAGTGGAGCTTGTACGGGTGCTATGATCAATTATGGACCAACTTTTAGTAAAGCCAATAGTATAATAATACGACAATTTTTTGTCAAATTTTACTTGATAAAATATCTATGCGGACTTAAGTGATTTTCGGAAGTGGTTACAATATTGACCGATCGTCATAAAATTCGCCACTTCAATTTCTCTGTGCTATTATGCTATCATTCTATAATGAAATATGGACCGATAATCACAAATCCATTTTTTTTTTTTGTTAATCATATGAGAATTATTGACGTCATATTTCAACTTTTGAGATTTAACGAATTCTCTTTTCATGAAATTAGTTTTAGCTGAGTTTAGTTTTACTGTTGCTATATATTAGAGATGTGACGAATATCCGGCAACTATCTGGTTTGCCGGATATCCGGCCTAAATTTACTATTCGGATGCATACCGGATAAAGAGCTACTATCCGGTATTTGGCCGGCCGGATATTTTCTTAGAATTATTTTAAGCAAATAAATTTTTATTAATTAACTAATAATAAAATATCTTTTATTTAAAGGTAAAAAAGTAACAAAAAATTACAAATTATCTTTCAAAAACTTAAAATACGTTTTGAGATATTCACTTTACTGAAAAATTTATGTCTAAACTAAAAACTTAAAAAACGTCCAATTAATAAAACGACTGACAGTAATACTCAAAATGAAGAAGAGGTAGATTATGGTGAATAAAAACTAAATTTTTAGCGTTCCGCTTGTTTCGCTTGTTTTCGTAAACCAAGCCAGCTTCTGAAAAAAGTCTTTCGCTATAAACGCTGCTGCAAGGAGCTGACAGGAACGTTTTGGCAAGCTTATTTAAAATTGGATATTTTTTGCAGTTAAACGACCACCAAGCGTAAGGATCGTGACTGCGATCAATTCGAACTTCCTTCAAGAGGAATTCAATCTCGGTAGCAATTGGGTTCTTCTCATGATCCTGAGATTGAATGTTGTTTTTTTTTACCTGCCACTTCATGATTCGTGAGATTCACGAGCTACATTTGAATCAGTTTCATTTAATCGTAACTGTTTAGGTCTAGTTGAAGACGTCGATGAACAACTACTGATGGAAGACGTGTCGCAAGTCATTCTTAAGTGTTTCAATAAAATAGTCGGTCGAGCTCTTTCAGCTTCAACTTTTCCCAAAAAGTTAGCCTTAAATCTGGGATCCAAAAAAGTTGCAATAAGGTATGTTGGATCTTCACTTAAGGAAATAAAACGAGATGCCAATTGCGCTTTAAAGGAGGCTCTCATATTAAGTAAATCGGCTGTTCGACGTACAGTTTCGTCCTTGTCTAAGCATTTTTTTATGCAGCTACATGTGGTATAACTTTAGACATGCAGGAGGGGCCAGAAATTGTAATTTTAATTGTTTCTTCAAAAGGCTTCAATAGTTGTTACACTGCTCCATCAAACACTACTGACGAGTTGTTAAATTAGTAAGTATGTCGTTTTCAGCCACATAAAGAGAGATAACACGTTTTTGTTCCAATAAGCGTTCCATCATATAGAAAGTGGAATTCCACCTCGTGTACCAATTGATGGTCTGGTAAACATAGTTCTTTTTGCAGCGCTAGCAATTTTTCTTTTGCTGAATGATTGAAGTGAGTTTAAGATACGTCTACCTTTGGCAATCAACTCCATTACTTCATGTTGTACCTTTAAAGACTCAAACACAACCCTCTAAAGCGAATGAATGAAACACTTGGCGGAGTTATACTCCACCTTTCGAATGCTTTTGACCATGTTTGCGCCACTGTTATGAACAATAACATGTATTTTGCTTTGTTCAATATCCCAGTGAGATATAATACTACTGAGTTCATTTGCTATGTTTTATCCTGTGTGAGATCTTGAAAACGGTTTCATAGCTAGAACTCCGTGTTGAAGTTTAAATTCTGCAGAAAGCCAATGAGCTGTGAAACTCAGAAAGCTGGAGTTATTGTACAAACACGTCAACATGTCAGAAGTGACAGAAACTGCGATAGCACTTGAAATTCTTATTTGCATTTTCTTGAAAATTCGGTTGTAAATATCGGGAACTATTTACTAGTTTAAAGGGTTCAATCTGAACTTCTTACGTCTTTTGATCATAATGTGTAGGATCTTAATTGTCGCTAAAAAGTAGTGCTAATAAAGAAATTGATATTCAAGATTAAATTAAAAGATGTCCCGATTAACAGGTGTTGTACACATGTATTTACTGTAAGACTACCCTTTACATAATTATATCCACCACAAGAAAAAATTGATATTTTTAGGGCTTACCAAATTTTAGAGATCATAATTTGAGTTCAATTTGTCAATAAAAGGTTTTATTTGTTTGAAACGAAAAGTTTTACCTATAGCATCTCTGAAAAGTATACTTAAATATTTGCTTCAGATTGGTTTCGTATTCAGTTCATAAATACGCATTGTCAAGAGGCATTCATATATTAATGTCAATATATGAGATTCTCTAATGTAAACAGAAAAAATACTTATATAATGCAATTTTTTTTAATGTACAAAGCTAAAAATTCAATTCTATCTCTTAAAAGAAATTTAATAAAAAAGGTTCCAAAAAAAGTATCAAAACTATTATAATTATAAAACTATTAAGTATTTTCGATATTTTCCTTGAATTTCCAAACTCATGTGAAAGACCCTTAAACTTTGATTACTTAAATAATCTTATACTTAATAATACTTGAAGGTTGACTATCGAAAAAGTACTATCCTAATAAATATTTTTCTGATTGCATATAGCAACAACACAAATTTTACAAACAAATAATGAATTAAAAAAATATATATTAAATATTTTACGTTAGTTCATAAGTCTTTTTCAGTCCTTATCGTCTATCTGTAGTTACTTTGCAAATAAATCTAATAATTTACAAAGTATTAAAAAGGTACCAAAAAGTACCATCTATATTCCGTTATAGAAATCCATATTTAACATTTCAAGTCTGTATCTTCTTTTTATCCATTATTTTCTTCTAAGCGTCGTATTATGAAGAAATTACTTCTCCAATATTTATTTTTGTGATTGCATAAAGCCTCAACACAAATTTCATTGTCTTAAAACAACAGACCCAAAAGGTACCAAAAATTACCAAAACACTGCAATATTTTTTTTTGTCTTTTATTATTTTGCTTAATAACAAATACCATCATTATTTAAGAAGAACATTTTAAAAGTTTTCCCATGTTACCCCTTTTTATCCCGACATGGTTCAAGTTTTTAAAAATGTTGACGCTTCAAAGAAAAGATATATCTACGTTCCAAATTTCAATCAATATTCGTATGTGATTGCCGTTTTTCCCGGCCTGGTCCAAGTTTTTAAAGCCTATAGACGCTTTAAATCACGGGTCTATCTTAGTTCAAATGTTCAATACAATCGGTTGAGCCGTTTGTGATATTCCTCTCTTTGTCCTGACCTGGTCCAAGTTTCGAAAAGAATTATATAGCATGTTGAAGCTTTCAAGCATGGTAAATTTATGTTTCAAATTTCAATCGATTCTCCTGTTTGGTCTTTCCTCTTTTCCCCATTTTGTTCCGACCTGGTCCAAATTTTAAAAAAAATATATAATCTGTTGAAGCTTTCAAGCATGGATATATTTACGTTTCAATTTTCAATAAAATCGGTTCAGCCGTTTGGTCTTACCGGTCTTCCCCTTATCTGTATAAACTGAAAATTCGTATTTTTTCCGCTTGAAAAAAGACCTTCGGAAAATAAAAGATAATATATAAATGTATGAAGTTGCTTCATAACAAAGTTAATCATAATTTAAGAACAAAATATTTAAATTTCACATGTTTTCCGTTTTTTATGCCTTCCTGCTCCAAGTCTTGAAAATTTTTTTTCAAATATTTCTAAGGCGTTCGACAGAGTCTGGCATGGTGCTGTCTTATCGAAACTCATTGCTTTTGGTGTCGGTTATAACTTCTCTCGATTTATATCGAGTTTCCTCAGAAATCGCACTATACGAGTTGTTATAGATGGGATCTCATCAGACGAGTTCAAGATTAATTCAGGGGTACCGCAAGGCTCCGTTCTTTCTCCCACTTTATTTCTCATCTTTATAAATGACCTTCTTTGTCAAACTTCAAACCCTATCTACTCTTATGCAGATGATAGCAACATTTGCCATTCATACTCATTTAACCATAGACCAAACCCTTTGGAGATTGGGGAAATGAGACAAATTATAAATGATACGCTGAACCGAGATCTTGAAACAATCTCGGAATGGGGTTGTGCGAATAGAGTCGATTTTAACGCACGTAAGACTCAGTGTTGTTTATTAACGCACAACAGATCATGTTGCTTCATCTGTTTTTATGGGCGGTGTAAATATTAAGGAATCAGACGCTCTTGACGTTCTAGGCATGAGAATCCAGTGTGATGTCCGCTGGACCAAACACATTTTTCAAGTGTCAAAAGAAGCGCTCAAGTGCCTTGGTTTTTTAAAACGGTGTAGAAAATACTTCACTCCATCTGATCTTCTTACTATTTACACCACCTATATTCGACCGAAAATGGAATACAACTCTCATGTATGGGCCGGTGCTTCGAAGTCTATTTTGGAGTTACCCGACCGCATACAGGAGAGGGCGAAGATGCTTATCGGTGACAGTAGGGTATCCAACTCGTAGGGTATCAAATTCGTTCTTTAGCCGTACTGTCCGTATATGGAACAAACTACCAGCAGAAGTATTCCCTGCCACTTTCAATATTGGAAAATTCAAGCCAAATGTTCACAAACACTACTCCCTCTATCCTCCCTCCCATAACTTATTTTCCTAGTTCCAACACAATGCATTGCATAAGTAGGGGTCATCCCCTGAGTGCTGGTCTACCAAAAAAAAAAATATAAAGCCTAATGACACTTCCAAGTATGGATATATCTACGTATCAAATTTAACAAACATCTGGTTGGCCGTTTGGCATTGGTTGTTTAAGAAACAAAAGTACCAATTTTACGGGGTTTTACCCATTTTATCCCCTCCTGGTCCAAGTCTTGAACGCTTCCAAGCATAGATCTATCTACGTTCCGAATTTCATTAAAATCGGTTCAGATGTTTATGCGTGATTGCGGAACAAACAAACTTACAAAGGCATTTATAATATATGTATGTATGTGTATATGGATAAACCTTAGAACCTCTACTGAAGAAATGTCTTTGTTGATTAGAAATATTTGTTAATCAAATGATCAAAAGCTGTCTATCCTAGAATATAGGTGATTAACGAAAACAGATGAACCAGATAAATCTTTGTCAATAAAATGCACAATAATTGAAACTTCTACTAAAGCAAATGTTTAAAAACATGTTGTATATTGATACCAGCCGTTAAATTTAAATTAAATTCAATTCCGTAACAATATTCTACTTAGCCGAATATAACAGTTGATCAGTTTTATTTATATAATTTTGGAGTATGCTAATGACATATATCCAAATAAATACATCTATGAATATGGCTTTGGGTGTTTCTATTTATGTTTGTGTGCATATATTTGTTTATATTAATTTACGTATGTGCTTTTGATACCTTCCAAGCAGTAAACATATAAAGGCCTTCATTTCGCAGGCTATGAGCTAAATTTGTTTGTAACAGCAAAATATGTTTTTAAAGAAGGAAGTTTAACAAAACGCACACCAAACATTATATTTGGTCCCAATTTATACGAAGCCATTTTTAATGTAAAAATTTGATGCAATTATTTCCTTCAGATTATACAGTACAATATAATTTCTTAAATCACTCGTATTTTTATGTGACAGTATACATACACACATTTGTAAACACATATGCAATGCGAACAAGTAAGAGTTTATATTCGGCTGTGCCGAATCCTATATACCCACCACCAATCACCTATATGGGGGCTACGGTCTAATATGGACCGATCATCATAAAATTTGATGCAACTATTTTAACGTATATTTGGATTATGATTGTTGAATTTACTTGCTAGTCATTTTTACAAAAGATTTATGTTCATTTCAGTGATTTTAGGAAGAGTATGGGACTATGTCAAAATTATGGACCGATGCAAACAAAATATTGTTTTAAAATTTCACTTTGCATGAAACTTATTATTGCAGAATTTTGTTTAGATACGGCTTTTCTATAGACATTTATGTACCATAAAGCCATATTCCGGGTAGACATTTGTATGGGGGATATGAGAAATCGTGGAGCGATTCCAACGATTTTCAACAGGTCTTATCATTCTATAATAAAAATAAAGTGTGCAAAATTTCATGTTATTATCTGCATAATATTGGAAGAAATCAGCAAAAAATATCTGAAAAATATCGAGGTAATCTGAAACTTTGATCTAAAACTCAGATCCTAATAGAAAAATTTTGCCCATTTCCAATACCAAATGTTTCAGTGGATCTAAGAATGTTTGGTAAAAATTTCACTGTTCTATGTCTGTTTTTCGAAGCTCTATCGTGCCAACAACAGACGGACATGGCTAAATCGTCTTACGACCATTATTTCGATGTGTTACAAAAGGAATGACAAACGAAATATACCCCATCTTTTTGGTGGTGGGTACAAAAAGAGAGAAACAATCTAGTGTGTACTTGTCTTATCTTCCCCTCACACTGATGTCTAAAAGGTACTCAGCTAAGCTTTCAGAATTGCTTCGTCTTAATTAGGACTTATAAGGAAATAATTGCTGGACAAGTGTGTCACGAAACAGAGTTTTTCGGATCATAATAACGATTTGTAATTCTTGAACACAAAAACGAAATTTGGCTTTTTGGAACATTTTACAACCTTTTTGTCTCGAGTTATACATTGCAGCTGGTAGTGAAAATATAGCAGACAAATTTGCAAAACAATCAAGAACTGCTGAAAAACATTCAAATGACTCTAAATGTTTAACAAAAAAGAAAACAGAGCTTAAGTACCAAATGTAAATATGTATGTACATACACATGTAAATGAGTATGTGCATATGAATAAGGCCCTTTAAAAGGCGCCGTTTTGGCGTCCTTTTTATCGCTGGGTTAAATTAACTACATACAGTATATTTTGTGTGTCATACACATCCTATGTTTGTTTGTGTGTAATCATTCATATTTTTTGGCTGCTGGGGTTCCTCTTATCATACTCGTTCTCACAAAACGGTAATTATGCAGAAGATGGCGCATAATTTTGCAATATTCTAGGAATGTTGCATAAGCTGTCATAAATTTTGTACTTCGTTTCTTTTTTTTTTGTTTTCAAGAATAAAATAAAACGAAACATTAGTTTCATCGTTACTTGCCATAAGAAATATATGAGAAAATATTTTCTTATAAAATTACTGTAAGTTGGTATATAAATACATATATACATTATAACTGCATGTGTACATATAAATATGTATTAGTATGCGATGTTACGTGGGTCTAATTATAAATTAACTACGATACTGGTTCAAAATAATTATTTTGTTTACGCTTTTTATGTTGAATCTGTTCGTGAGATCTAAAAACTTGTATATTTATGGAACAAAAAGATACGTTTATTATAAAAAATTTCAGCAAAAATCAGTCATTTGTGCAATTTATTGATTACTATAAAGTCAAATGGTTAATCGGTCATAAATGTTTGAATTATTCACGTGAATTCGACCACAAGCCTAATTACATCTACAAATTTTGTGCAGATCGGTCCATAATTGATTTTAATGATCATAAATGTTGGTATACAAATAAAAATCAACATAAATAAGCAGCACATATTCAGATATTATGACACTTAATTATATAACGCTCGGTCCATAATTGGTCAAAGCTCAAATATATGATACCCATCAAACTGCTGGATTTTAAAAATAACCATATCCCCTATATAAGGCCCACTACCGAAATTCACGTTAATACTAATATGTATCTTAAATGTGTTATTATTAAAAAAAATTCAACGTGAAGATATCCCATATGCATAAAATTCTCCTTTTCGAGATTTAACATGATCGGCCCATGAGTTGGCATAGCTGCCATATACCGAACCAATTTTTATACAAATTAGATATTTTAATCCAGAAATCATACTAATATCGGTTTTACCGCAATTATGCTACTGGATTTTTTAGCTGTCAGTCAATTTTTACAATAGCCTCCGAAATTAAATATACTTCCGAGTATAAGAACCAACCATACAGAGAAATCACGTCAGTGGATTTGGTCCATAATTGCTATACCTTGGCACCCATAAATCTCATGTAAATAAAGTTATTGAGATCAAATTCAAACAAAAGAACCCTCACCTTGTAATCCTACCCTTTTATACTTGGAGCAGAGTATTGTATACAATTGTATACATACGAGTATTAGTATTAACGTTAATTTCGGAAGTGGACCTTATGGTATGGTCAAATATGTACCGATAGTCTCAAAGTCCAGCAGTTTCATTTTGGTATATGTGTAAAGGCTCCGTGAAATATTTTGGATCGGTACCCTTATTTATAAGAGTTTTATGAGTATTGAAGTGATTTTCGGAAGAAGGCATTATATGGAGAATATAGTCAAATATGGATCGAAATTCACAAAATTATGTAGTATGATTATTGTGTATATGTAAATGAGTTATGTAAAGTTTTGACTCGGTACCGAAATTTATCAGATATATACAAAGATTAATTACTTTTTACCAATTTTTTTTTTTACCAATAATGACCTAAAATTTATTAAAACAATTTATATACCTTTAAGGATTATTTATGTCGAATATTAACCTGGTTACAATATTTATACCAGATATATACGTATTTAAGTGAATTTTGGAAATGGTCTATGTTTGACCATAGACCGAACTAAAAAAAAATTTTGTTTTACAATTTTCTTTTATATGAAGCTTATTAATGACTTAGAATTTAATACGGAACAAGATTATATGTGACCCGGCCTATGAAAAAAAAAAATGTTCCACTTTTTTTTTGGTTTCGATAGTTTTTGAGACGCTCTTTCACGTGGTGAAAACTAGAAAGTCCTAAATTGCTTAGAAGTGTACTAAAAATGTAGAGAAATAAGAGCACAAATGAAAGAAAAACAGAATTTTATTGAAAATCCAGAATTTAACAGCTGTGTCTCACAATTTCTTTTTTTAATTCATAAGCCACCTTTTCATAGGCCGGGCAACATATATAATTTGTTGGGTGTCAAATGAATATTACCAAATTTTACACGGTATATACATACCGTGCTATAAAGAAGTACATTTAATCATAAAATTTCAATTAATTTTAAATGGCGACACTTGTACTTGGATGTGTATGTGCTATAATTTACGTACGTACATACATACATATATATGACTGCCGGAATATGTGCGTGTTGGGCTTGAACTTTTGGTACCTTCTACAGTCGATTTTATAATGACTCAATTATGTATGTACATTACACCTTCATGAATCGGTTGAGACACAAATAATGTACCTCTCACGTTGTTCCTAAGTATTTAATTGCTTTGCAAAGTCTTTTATAATACTTTTATTCCAAGCGTGTAATATAGTGGCAGATAGGCCAACAAGAAGATATTTTACTGAAAATATGCAATGAAGCGCTCTTAAAGTTGAATTCAGTTGACACTTAAGAAAAAAAACCAACAAAGTTTTTTCTTTAATTTATTTTGCATCGGTCTGTCATAAAAATTAAGATGGCGAGAATATGATGTGTTTGCACGTCTTTAGATTTTCTATTTACAAATCTTTTTATTCCAGAAAATAGCTCGTAAAAAATATTAACTAATATGTATCTAGTAAAATCATTGGAAACTGTGGTATGTACAGTGGGAAGCAAAACTGTCCGGATGTTTTGCATAAAGGAAGAAAATTTCCATATGTATTTTTTTATTTAATTGAATTGAACAATTCTAAAGCACAAAAACTCACATAAATTGCTGAAAAAAATAAAAAATTTAGAAAAAGCAAAAAATTCACTATTCCGACTCTTTTGCACAGTACAAGAAATAAACATTATCATTATTTGACCCGTTGGTTTTTGTATTTTTCGTTGTGATCTCGTTATGAAGCTTTTATTGCTCTATTTGTGCATTATTGTTTGACCTGTGAAGTGATTAAGGTGATTTTTAAATAAAAAATTAAAAAATCTTTAAAAATGAGAAAAACACCAACTGATATTGAAAACGATGTGATAAATTTGTTGCAAAATAATTTTTCATGCAGTAAAATTGCTGAAAAATTAAATTTAAGTAAATCCACGGTAAATTATATAAAAAACGGCGTAATGTAGCTCGCATAATAACCAAGGGAGTCGGCCAAAACTGCTTACTGATGGTGATGCCCGGCGGATTGAACGTTTGATACATAATAAGGACATCAATGCCCCAAAAAATGCTGCAAAAAGTATTGGTAATTGGTTTTATAGCCATTGTGAAAAAGAAAAAGCCAGCACTTTCCGATAGGAATGCGAAAAAACGCCTTAAATTCTGTAATACCCAAAAAAAGTTAGACAGTAGCCGACTAAATACGGGTTATTTGGAGCGACAACACGAAAGTCAACCGAGACCAGACTGGTGGAAAGGAATATTATTGGCATAGGCCACATAAGCCATCCAAAAGCACCATTCTTAATGCAAAACATCCGGATAGTTTTGCTTCCAACTGTATTCTAAAATATTGTTTACATAATAGTTTCGAGAAAAAATTGCGCTATTAGCTAGGCAACTAAAAATATGAAATATCATAAAATTAGCTGCGTGTCGTGTAAATGTGAATTAGATGTATATATTATGTATATGTTTCATATATATAAAATAGGATGTATGTATGTAACGTACGAACTCCAAAACGGCTGGGCCGATTTTGATAAAATTTTCAGGGAATCTTCAGAATATTCAGGCGGCTGGCACTGTGAACTCTGATTTTTGATTTTCGGTCTGCGGGCGGAGGGGCGTGGAAAAATCCATTTTTTATATTGCACCACCAATGACATACGAGTATACATACATATATTTTGCTTTTATTATTTTATTTTTTTTGAAAGCCGTTGTCATATTTTTTAAAACAAGATATCAAACTCTTAAATCGGTTATGTAGTTCGGAAGATATTTACAAAAAACTTATCTTATTAACGATTTGCATTCGGATTTTGCATTCAAAAATCCGAGTTTTCGGTTTACATATGTACACAATATTTACATCATTCGATAACAGAAGATATTCCGTGCTTACTAAGGTGCAACATTGTACAATAAGTTAAAAATAATATGTATTATATTATCAGTCGATGGATAAACTACTTTGTGTACTCTTGCATTTAAGATGCCTACATTTTGTGAGTTTTTTTCAAACGCTGATAAAAAATAACGGTACAATCAAACAAATTGCTCGAACCGCTTGACCGGACTCTACGTGATTTTCGAGGAAACTACAAACCGATGGGAGGCGATCATATTCTTTTTGTTGGTGATTTCCGTCAAACTTTGCCCGTTATTCCAAGATCAATGCCCGCAGATGAGCTGAACGCATGCTTGAAAGCTTCGTGTGGTAATACAACACTAATGTTTGCTTAAGGCCAGCAACGCGGACCGGGTCAACTAGTATGTATATAAAATTATAGCTTATACTCTCACCTATACAGATTATAAAAAATTATAGTGAGTAAAATTATACTTTATACTGATTGAATATAATAAGAGAACAGTATCTATATTATTTGGAAGTTTACGAAAAACTAAAATGTTTATTCCCAAAAATTTTAAAATCTTTTGTTAATGTCCTTGTAAGTTTGTTTGTTCCGCAATCGCGCTTAAAGTAGACATATGTAAAATAAAAGGTATTTCATCTGAAATATCGAAATTTCCTTCGTCATTTAAAAATATTTACTTTAAACAAAATCAACATTTCATGTCAGTGATTTCAAAAGGATTGTTCTAGGATTTATTATCTCTAATACAATTGTGTTCAAATGCATAGTAGTCAATGTACGTACATTAACACTCACTCCAGTTCTTTGCCAACGAAATTAGAAAAACAAAGATAATAAAAAGAAACACGTACGAGTACAACGCACAGGTTGGTTGTCAAACCAATAAATGTGAAAATTAAGCTCCTTAGTCGTTGTCAGATTAAAACGACGTAGAATTTAATCGGATTATGAACAATAAATTATGCTTTGCAAGACTGACGTTGGTAATAGATCAGAAAATATAATTGAATTTTAAGTTTATGTTTTAATCTCATAATATAATCTTGTCTAAAGTAATGGGAGATTAAAAGTGAACAACAAATTAGCAGCAACAACAACAACGACAACAAAAGTATGCTGAAAACTTTACTAAGTTCCAATTTAATTGAAAATATTGATACAATTTTCCCCAAAATTTCTTCGGTGTTCACACAGTACAGTTTATACATACATACATTTTTATACACATATGTATGTGTTACTCTCCTATTCATATTACATTTGTATGTACTATATATGTAATACAACTAAGAGAGTAACACGAATTGCTAGTATAGTCAAGTTTGTACTCGTCTTATCTTCCCCTTACCCCCAAGTCTAAAAGGTAATCAGCTAAGCTTCGTATAAATTGGGACCAAATTTATAGAAGGTATTTTACAAGTTCCCAGAAGTTATTTTAACATGTGCGTGTCCTAGTCGAAAGTCAATTAACCCTAAATTACAAAGGGTAAACTCCGAATTTCACTTAGTAAAATTTTACTCTCAAATTCAATACTTCTAACAAGTTTTTAATGTGCAGAAAAAACAGTTTATAGTGATACAAAAGTCACAGAACCAATTGACTCCTCTCTACATTACAAAGAGCACATAAGTGTTATAAATACATAAATATATTAAAATAAATGTAGAACTGCTGGGTCATTTTTAGTAATGTCTAGTTACTTGGATGATTTCAAATTATGTATATATTTTTTTAAGGAAGTCAATTGGTTACTTTATATTAGCGTGAAAACATTTGTCAATTTAGTAGTATGTATTTCTAAATAATATAGAGAGTAGTCACTTTATTATAGTAGAGTTAATTCACACTAAGATTTTTGTCTAATAAGAAATTTAGTATTTGTACCCGTCTAGGACATGTTAAGTATCTAGTTGCATAGATAATTCTGTAACCAGTTACGACCCTAAATGATAAGTAAAATCACTTGTTCGAGACATTGTGCAATTGTTGACAACAGTTGTTGTAACTCAATGTGCGAGTTTCTTGTTTTCTTCATTCATGCATGTGTTACATTTTCTTAATAATACAAGCATGAAATAATTTACTTCCTCCTCTGTGCAGGATGTTTATATAGAATAAACTAAATTAAATATTTACTACAAAGTTCATTTCATTTGTTTATTTATACCCTATTCAATTCAATTTTATTGAACTAAAGTTTAAAATAATTTACAACACGCTTATATACATACACACACATACATACACTCAACCTAACATAAATATAGCAAAATTTGATTTGGAAGTGATTCAAATATCCTTGTTGTTGTCATTATGCTAACAAACGTTTTTCTAACTTCAAAAAATGATCCGTGGCATTTCCGTTAACAGTTTACCTTCAACATCCGCTCATGTACAGTAAAGTAATCTCACTGAATATTCAATATACATGCTGAACAGTGGAGTACATACAGAACATTTAAAACCATAAATACACACTGAGAAAAAATAATCCAAATAATCAACTACAAGTCAATATACAATTCACAAATTTGTTACAAATTCAACAGAAACACTCAAGCTATATATAGAAGCTTGTCAGATCTTACAATGTTGTCAAATCTGGAATTTTTATAACCACCACCAAAAAGATGGAGGGTATATTAGGTTTGTCATTCCGTTTGTAACACATCGAAATAATGGTCGTAGAACCAATATTCTGGGTCCTCATAACATTCTAAGTCGAGTTTTTGTATGTCCGTCTGTTATTGGCACGATAGAGCTTTAAAAAAATGACATAGAACAGTGACATTTTTAGCAAACATTCTTAGATTCACTGAAATATTTGGTATTGCAAATGGGCAACATTTTTCTATTAGGATCTGAGTTCTAGATCAAAATTTCAGATTACCTCGATAGTTTTCAGATTTTTTTTTTGCTGATTTCTTCAAATATTATGCAGATAATATCATGAAATTTTGCACACTTTATTTTTATTATAGAATGATAAGCCCTGTCGAAAATCGTTGGAATCGCTCCACGATTTCTCATATCCCCCATACAAATGTCTACCCGGAATATGGCTTTATGGTACATAAATGTCTATAGAAAAGCCGTATCTAAACAAAATTCTGCAATAATAAGTTTCATGCAAAGTGAAATCTCAAAACAATATTTTGTTTGCATCGGTCCATAATTTTGACATAGCCCCCTACAAACCCCACTTCCGAAATTCACTTAATGCGCATAAATTTCTTATGAAAGTGACTAAAAATGTGGCATTGAACACAAACAATTCATATATACATACATACAAAATTTCATGACGATCGGCCCATATTTGATCGTAGAACCCATATCTTCACTTCCGATAATCACTTAAATGCGCATAAATCTTTTATAAACATCACTATCAAGTTGAAATTCAGCACAAATCATTCATGTACTTATGAGTATATATCATCGTATGTAATTTCATGCTGAACGGCTTTTAATAGGTCATAGCTCTCTTATGATCACTACTCCCGAATATTAAATAACCTACATTAATATCCATATCGAACTGAAAATTTACATAGATCAGTTATAAGTATGTCAAAATTATACTATTTGCTTTTGTGAAAGTTGGTCCATGATTGGGCCATACCTCCTCTTCCGAGAATATTCACAGACAATTTTCACATTTCAAAAAGCTAAAATCAGCTTTTTGGTACTTAATTTATTGTGTGTTAAAGTACATATATCGTTTTATGTTAGACGCTACAAAAATATAAAAGAAGTCTAGCTCCGAAAGAAAGAGATAAATATATATTCTTGATTATAAATGAAATATGCAAAAATTTCTTATAAATTATTTCGTTAAAGCGATGAAATTCAACTAAAATAAACCTTAAATCAATATAAATTACGGTACAGTATTGTATGATGTTCGCCGCATAGTAGGTGATTTTGAGGTTGGTATATAAGATTCGGCATATCCGAATATAAGCTCTTACTTGTTATACCCTCCACCACCAAGAGCGGATAATGAGGGTATATTACGTTTGTAATTCCGTGTAAAACTTTGTTAATATTCATCTGAGATCCAACAAAGTATATATTTTCTTGATCCTTATGAAATTCTAAGTTGATTGAGGAATGTCCGTCTGTCCGCCCGTTTGTGTAAAACACTCTCACGTTCAAACTACACAACAGAGCTAAACGAAATTTCAAAAAAATATTTCTTATTTTCCGGGTAACCTAGGAATTAAAATCAGTAAAAACAATTTAGGCCAACCAGAGTTATGGACCAATATGTGAGACAACCTACATAAAAATTTGATATTTTTTGTCCATTTTATTGCAATATTTTGAAATATATTGCAGATAATACCATGGAATTTTGCATACGTTGTTTTTATGATAAAAGAAGAAAGTGAAATCTTCCCGAAATATTGCTCCATTATACATAAATGCCTATAAAATTAGAATATCAAGACAAAATTCAGCAAAAATAAGTTTTATGCAAACATAAATCGCAAAACGAAATTTTTTTTAGTTCGGTCCATGTTTGACCATAGCCCCCATATAAAGTCCACTTCCAAAATTCACTTAAATACGTATAAAACAGATACCAATAATGTGAAACGGCTAAAATTTGACATGAATAATCTTTATAGGCAAATAAATTGCTGTACTAAATTTTATAGTGGTCGGCCCAGAATTGACCATAGCTCCCATACAAGGACCACATTTGAAAAAACATTTATCCCTATATATATTGTATAAATATCGGTACCGACTCAAAACGTTGAACAGCTCATTTACATATATACGAAAATCATCCCACAAAATTTTGTGAATTTCGGTCTATTTTGAGCTGTATGCCCCATATAAAGCCCTCTTCCGAAAATCACTTTAATACTCATAAATCTCTTATAAATAAGAGTACCAATTCAAAAATGTTCAGGGATCATTTACATACATGTCTAAATCAAGCTGCTAAATTTTGAGAATATTAATCCATATTTGTCAATATCCCCCACATAAGGTCCACTCTCGAAATCAACGTTAATACTAATATATATCTTAAATATACCGTTATTATGTTGAAATTCGACGTGAAATATCCTCAAATGCATAAAAATTACTGTTCCAAAATTTAAGAAGATCGGCCCATAATTTGTTATAGCTGCCATATAGGAACCATTTCCAAAAACCAAATAAACCGATAAAAGGGTCTAATAAATTGATATCTAACCAACTTTTATATGGATCAGAAATTTTGTGTATTAATATTGTTACGAATAAATTCATCAACAGATGGCGCTGATCAAACTAAGTGTTTAAGTGTGTTCTTAAACCGTAATATAAGTGTGTAAAAAGACAGTGTGTTCATTTTTTTTAATTGTGTTTGTGTACATTTAAATAAATAAAGACTCGTTATATTTTCTTGAAGCTACTTGACGCTTTTATTTTGCAATTAAAAAGAATCCGGTTTATTTAAAGGAAATAAACCACCGTTTTTAAAAGGTAAAAACGTAACAATATAATATATATATGTGTGTATGTATATAATATAATTATGCATCCACAACAAAGGTGAAGGGTATCAAGATTCGGCATAACCGTTATAGCACTCTTAATTGTTTACATTTGTGATTCTTTTTCTAAAATTCTTAAGTTTATTTTTACATTTTTCTTGACGGAAAAGCTAAAAATACATCAAAGCAAGTGGTAGAAATGGCGGATTTAATCAAATTTTACAGAGAGTTATAGTAAATCACGCGAGAAAAAAACTAAGTTTGCACATTCATTTGACAAAGAAGTGGCTAATAATGGCGGTATCATCAGCAATTGTTGATATACAAAGTTACTTTATCAAACGTTGACAAGTCGAATCTGTAAATCAAAACAAGTAAGAAAGCATAGTCGGTATAGGCCGACCATATAATACCCTACACTAATATATCAATAGATCGATCATCCAAAAATTTAGTGTCATGATGTCTGTGAATAAGTATTACGTGTGTTAAACTTTATCTCGATTAAATACGTTTAAAAGATTTATGGTGGTTAAAGTGAAATACGAAGAGGGTCTTATATGAGAATTTTGACTATGTATTTATGAACTGACTATTATTAAATTAGGTGTCATCCTATCTGTACATAAAAAAATCATTTTTGTTAAATTTTATTCGGATAACAAAATTTTTAAGAGATTTGTGGTCCTTAAAGTGATTTTCGAAAGTGGGACTTATATGTGAGCTACGACTAGTTATGGGCCGATCATCATAAAATTCTACCATATTATATGTATATACACAAAACATATTTGTGTTCAATATTATTTGCATACCAAATTTTTAAAAGAGTTATGCTCCTTTAAGAGATTTTCGGAAGTGGGCCTTATATGGGAGCTACGACTTATTATGGAGCGGTCTTCACGAAATTTGTAAATATGATTAACCTTTATTTATTAATCGTTCGTGGTGAAAGTTGTTTGCATACTTCCATAATTCAAAGATTTATGATGGGTAAACCCCAATTTCGGGAGGACATTTGTATGGGGGCCAGGTAAAATAATGGACCGATTTCCACCAGTTTCAATCCCATCCATCCTTGGGCCGAAAAAATATCACGTACCAAATTTTATCAAAATAGCTTCAAAATTGCGACCTAGGGCCAAATCACCGCATTCGATATCGAGTAAAAATTATCATAATTTTCTTATTTGATATTATGGCATTCGATATCGAGCAATACATTTAGTACATTTTATGATAATTTCGATATCGAAATCATTTTGCGATACGATAGCTCATTCGATCACAAATGCGGTGATTTGGCCCCTGTACTCTGCGCACAAGCTTTACATGGACAGCCAGCCAGACGGACGAACGGACATCGTTAAGTCGATTTAGAAAGTGATTCTGAGTCGATAGGTATACTTTAAGGATAGGACCAATATTTATGGGCGTTATGTGGTGTAGGGTATAAATATTGTATGTCCAAGAGCATTTACTGAAGAAATGCCAGTTTCAATTCTATATTCTCTTGTCACGTATTCGTTGTAAGTACTTAACTATAAATAAATAGTCCGATAGACACCCGAACATTTTTTATAAACCCTAAACGAACTGATTAATCTAAGTTTTGTGGTCGATTGATACCTATCCTGCATACAAATCACCAGGACCAGATGGAATACTGCCACAGATGCTGCAGTGTGCGAAAGATTCCATCATCCCATGGCTTTATAGAATACACTCACTAAGTCTCTCTCTCTCTCTCTCAACTACGTCCCGCTTAGTTGGAGAAGGGTGAATGTTATATATATTTAATCCTTGTCAAATTGAAAGATAAGGGAATTATAGATGTCGCTTATGCGGACGATATGGTACTGTTAGTATTTCGTATGTTTTTGGATGTGCTCAGTAACATCATGACCAATGCCTTAGATTTACTCAGTAACTGGACCACAGAAAGCGGACTGGGAGTAAACCTAAGCAAAACAGAGCTAGTTATATTTGCCACAAACACCCAGATACCAAGATTCAGACTTCCATGACTACTTGGCTGTGAATTACTCCTATCAGACAATGCGAAATACGGATATACATCTAGGTATCATACTGGACTCAAAACTATCATGGAAAATAAATCTAGGTCATAGGGTAGAGAAAGCAATGGTTGCTGCCGTAAGATCGGCGTAAAATGAGGCTTGCACTCTTTGCTTGTTAAACGGATGTATACAGTCATAACACGTTCAATAATGACTTATGAATCCCTAGTGTAGTGGTCGCTACAAAAAGGAAATATGTCGCAGACCAACTATACAGAATTCAGAGATCTGCCTGCATTCGTATTACATGTGCATTAGATCTTCAGAAGTTGTGAATACTATTCTGCACCTAATCCTAACAGATATACACTTAATGGCTATTTCCAGAAACAGTACGGGGAGATTATCTGCCTCTGATTGCTGAATATCAAGAACGTATGGACAAGCATATATTTTGAATTTCTTGCCCCTTCATTCCACCAAACTTCGGACTATACAACACCCCTCATAGACTTTGATAAGATGTTCAACATCACTATTCCATATGTGTATGGTCACATGATTGACAATGATGGTTCAAAGATAGAGTGTGGTGTTAGTTCCGACGTCTTCTGCGATACACTCAGTATAAAACTCTCTATGCGCCTCCCACAGAAATCAACTTTATTTCAAGCTGAGGTACTAGCAAAAGGGAATCAAAAGATATCGCTTGAATGCTTGCATGCAGCAGGTAACCACGTAAACCAACCGCCCAACGAGAAGTCTCCACAAATAATAATGTAGTTATAAAATATAACGAATTTATGCCAGACATTTAATCCATTAAATTTAAATTGTTTAATAAAATTTCGTAATAATACTATAAAAAATACCGATCTACAAGCGGTTAAAGGTTATTCATTATAGCAAATAAATAGTAGGTAAATACAAATGACTCTTATTGTTTTTATGTGTACATATAAATATAATAGTCGTTTTATTGTATTGTATGCACATACGAGTATGTATGTTATGTCACATGCCACAACATTACGACCCACAGAAACACCGTTACAATGTGAAGGACGTCTTCAAAGTCAACATCACGAGCTACAAAAAAATCGTTAGAAGGCTGAGAACGTCTTGTGGGTAGAGAAGATCACCGGGGTTTAGGGAGTACCAATATAATTATGAATACATATGTATTAAAATAAAATAGGATACATTTTACTTCTATTTAATTTCTTTCTCTCGCATAACACTATTTTAAATTCCACATTCCAAAAACGTTAAAAATAGTAATAATTTTAAATTGAAAATATATGAATATTTAATAACAGGATTACTTATCAGCATTCTTGCGGGAGATTATAACTACATAAGATAAACAAGTAAGAGTGCTATATTCGGCCATGCCGAATCTTAGATACCCTTCACCTTTGTTGTGGATGCATAATTATATTATATACATACATACACATATATATATTATATTGTTACGTTTTTACCTTTTAAAAACGGTGGTTTATTTACTTTAAATAAACCGGATTCTTTTTAATTGCAAAATAAAAGCGTCAAGTAGCTTCAAGAAAATATAACGAGTCTTTATTTATTTAAATGTACACAAACCCAATTAAAAAAATGAACACACTGTCTTTTTACAGACTTATATTACGGTTTAAGAACACACTTAAACACTTAGTTTGATCAGCGCCATCTGTTGATGAATTTATTCGTAACAATATTAATACACAAAATTTCTGATCCATATAAAAGTTGGTTCGATATCGATATTTATTAGACATTTTTATGGGCCGATCTTCTTAAATTTTGGAACAGTTATTTTCATGCATATGAAGATATTTCACGTCGAATTTCAACATAATAACGGTATATTTAAGATATATATTTGTATTAACGTGGATTTCGGAAGTGGACCTTATATGGGCGACATAGTCAAATATGGACCGATATTCTCAAAATCCAGCAGTTTGATTTAGGCATGTATGCAAATGCTCCGTGAAATTTTTTGGATTGGTACCCTTATTTATAAGAGATTTATGAGTATTAATGTGATTTTCGAAAAAGGGCTTTCTATGGGGCATACGGTTAAAAATAGACCGAAATTCACATAATTTTGTGGGATGATATTCGTATATATGTAAATGATCTGTGCAACGTTTTGAGTCGGTACCGATATTTATACAATATATATAGGGATAAATGTCTTTTTCAGATGTGGTCCTTGTATTTTATTTGCCTATAAAGATTATTCATGTCAAATTTTAGCCGTTTAACATTATGTATATCTGTTTTATACGTATTTAATTGTGTTTTCTTTTCTGAAATAAAATGTTACACCTTTATTATGTACATTTTTATAATGTTTACCCCACATTTTAAAGATGTCGCATTTTTATTTGTCAGAATAGAACATAAAATCACAACAGTGTAACACTTTTTTTGTTAAAAAATAAGAAGCAGATAGCTCCCTGGTAAGATCGTTTGAAATAAGACAATGAATATCTCTCAAAAAAACCAATGGCACCTTTCCGACTAATACGCAAATTCTTCTTAAACTATAAAAATTACATATGTATGTAAACATACATTACATATATAAGAAGTAGGAGATATTGTCCTATGAAATTTGACATACATCATTCATTAATTACATTCTCTACAAAGCCTTTCACTCGCGGTTGTGGATTTCTTTTCATAATCATATCAAATATTTCATCATCATCAGATGATGAAGATGTATCCAACAAGTTATCCAAAATTTTTTCAGCACATAAAAAAGTAGTAATATTTTTGTTTCTTAACACAAATACACATTCATAAACAAAACAAATGTCAGCTGTTTTATCGCGCGATTCTCCCCTTCTAAAAATACAGAGTGTGAAAGGTGCAACATTTTTTAAATTTATAGTGTAACATTTATAGAAAAGAACACACTACACTTTAGCAGTGTTGACATTTTTTCAGAAAAGAACACAAAAAAATTAAAAAAGTTGCGTAATGGGAAAAACGTGTAACATTTTTGCCAGAAAAGAAACCGCCATAAGTGAATTTTAGAAGTGGACTTTATATGGGGTCTATGGTCAAATTTTGCATAAAACTTATTTTTGCTGAATTTTGTCTTAATATTCCAATTTTATAGGCATTTATATATAATTAAGCAATATTTCGGGAAGATTTTTGTGTGGGGGCTATGAGAAATCATGGACCGATTCTCACTACTTACTATTTTTCTTTTATTATACAAACAACGTATACAAAATTTCATGGTAATTTCTGCAATATATTTCAAAATATTGCAATAAAATGGACAAAAAATATCAAATTTTTATGGAGGTTGTCTCACATATTGGTTTATAACTCTGGTTGGCCTAAACCGATTTTGCGGATTTTAAATAGCAAACTTCTCGAAAGCATGTCTGACACAATTATTGAAGATCTATATCCCGAAGATATCTGGGGACTTCAGAAAATTGATTTTAACATCCAGACAGACATACAGACGGACATGGCTTAATAGATTCCGCTATATATAAGGATCCAGCATATATATACTTTATAGGGTCGGAAAATTATATTGTGGAAATTACAAACGGAATGACAAACTTATATATATCCCTTCTCATGAAGGTGAGGGGTATAACAATGGACGAGTTTGACAAATGTTGCGCATTGAAAAGCATTGACAAGCAATAATGATCTTACGGCATCGCCAAAACTAAGTCTACGTATTTATCAATTGACACTACGTATTGCAGTGTTGCATTGCAAACTGCATTTATGAAGTCAGCAATAGCATCTAGACAACTGGATAACTATCCCAATTGTGTGGACAAATGGTTGAAAACTTAAATGGCCTAATGAATGCGGTAGAATCAAGTTAGAAGGGATAGCCTGTACACTGACTATAAAGGGTTAAATTGTTTCCACCTAGGACACGTAAATGTTAAAATATATTTTCAAGTAACCGCTAGGTGAATCCCTATTATATTCGCAAGAGGCATGGTCTGAAAATTTCCAATACGATCTACCGGCTATACTCGAGATGGTTAAATTTTGAAATTACTTTCAAGACTTGGAAAATATTTACTCAAAAAAGCGTAACCACTTATCTTAGCACAAATTGTTTGACGTTGTTTACTCTTACCAGAGTTTTGCAAGATCAAACATCATCAAATAAAATTAAATTTTTGTTGTATCTTGTCCTAAATAAACGAAGTTTTTTTTTTGGCAAATATACGAGTATAAATACAGAGACCCCAGCAAAAAAAAATTTTTGGCGGTCACACCTATTTACGAGGGGGCCCTTAAAGTTGAAAATATATAGGCCTATATCTCGGAAACTACTGGGTGTCTGATAATTTGTAATACATTAAATTAAAGGTATTAAAAATATATATCATGATTATAAAATATGGACCGACTATGGGTTAAATCCGAAAAAAATATTTTTTGACCCGAATTTTTTTAACCCATTAACCTCCAAAATAAAACCAGAAGTGACAATAAAAAAAACTAAATTTTTTTATTCATTGTATTTAAAATTAACATAAAAGTTTAAAAAATTTAAGAAAAATTATAAGTGGGTGGAGTAGGGTGGGTGTACTCAACTGAGTACAGCGGCGGTTTATATGTGAAAATTTTCAAAGCAATTTTTTTCAATGATGCATAATGTTTTTAAACATTTCTTGCATTGCCATCGAACTCTTGCATGACATAAAACACATCTTAATTGATTTTCCAACTTTTCGGGATAGTGACCTATACCATCTTGAGGTAATCCTGGGATCAATGACGATGAAAGTCGAGCTTTATTTTGCATGTTTTGGCGTAAGTAAGTACCTTGCAATCGAACGCCAGAAAAATACGTGATCCATGCTATCGCTATGACTCATGTAACGTGTAGTTACAAAACCAACGCTCACGATAATATAACTACATTATATTGTACAACCCCCATACTTTCTAACGTGTTGTTACAAAACACACACTCCTATGCTAAAATTCACTATAATTCTTAAACAGTCTATATGAATTCTAGTATAAGAGATGTAATAATACAATAAGAAAGTAAGTAATAAGAGGGGTATCACTCCAGTATTATTACTTCGTAACATTCTAACCGTAGTTAACCCACCGAGCTCCGAAGCATTTAGCTCGGCGGGTTATACCGATAATTATACCAAGTAGTTAGCCGACCGAGATCCGAAGCATTTATCTCGTCGGATTGTAGCCGTAGTAAGCCGACCGAGCTCCGAAGCATTTAGCTCGTCGGGTTATACCGATAATTATACCAAGTAGTTAGCCGACCGAGATCCGAAGAATTTATCTCGTTGGATTATAGTCATTGCTAGCTGACCGAACGCATTAGATTGCGTCCATTGTTCTATTAAGTCGTTAGCCGACCGAGATCTGAAGTATTTATCTCGGCGGATAGTAATATTGAGTTAGTGGCATAAGAATTAATTGATCCCGGTAACGATCCGAGAGTATAATGAAGGCACAAGACAGCACCGTGGAATTATTTCAGAGGAAGCAGACCTCTGAGGAACCTGGACAGACTGGGAATACCCCGGCTGGGAAAAGAAACTGCATCACACTCATAACATACAATCGCCAAGCGTTTGAAATAGCCATATCAATTATATAGGTAAACAATGCCCACCACCATTTCTTGCCACGAATGGCAATTCTATAAAGTGAAATAGACTGATCGAGTTCATCTACTCCTCCCACATGTCTGTTATAAGACTGAAATACTTTTGGAATATTGACATCAATTTTTTGTCATTCTGTAGAAGACCAACGTTTTACAGTACCTAATTGATCAATTGTGTTGTAGTTTGTTGCCATTGTACACACGCTATTGTCTTACCATTAGAATTTCATTTTGTTTGTCAAACCTGTAGTCATATGAGGCTCGCTCTTCTTTTTTCATTTCCATTGCACTTCTCAATGGACAGTAATTGTTTTACTACTCTTGAGCCTAAGGGATCGGTAGATATTTCCAGCGACTTTCCACAATAAAAATCGAATGTATAGCACTACCCAGTGGAACTAGCTGCTACCCAGTTTTTATAGCTAATATTGGTTTTCCCCGTGTAAACTGCTTTGCAGGGTGATGGCCAAAATATTTAACCATTGACTCATCAATGGAAATGTGCTCATGAAGCACCCCCCACTGAAGAAACTTTTTCATTACAACATCTGCTAATGACCGATTTTAAACATTTTGTCCCTGTTCGTCATTGTTCACAAGATGAAGATTCTTTTTTATATCTCGATATCTTTTTCTAGACATTGATTTTGATATCATTTCCTTTCCAACTTCTTCATCGTGAGACCAGTACAAACCCTCTCTTGGCGATTTCTAATATCCTGACAATATCAGAATACCTATAAAATTTTTTTTAGTCGACGGAGTCAATTTGAAAGTTATGTCTGTTATTTTGATTAGCATATAAAACTGTATTGTTGATAATCTTCGTCAAATATTTTCTGAAATACTTGTACTGGGTTGAGACGACTTAAAAATGTCTTTACAGCTTCTTGTCTGGTAAGAATATCAGTCGATACCTGAGATGTATGTTGGTAAACACTTACGCCATGCTGGTAGTTGACTGCTTGACTCGCTTGAAATTATGTTATTGTCGCACCAAAGCACCTCAATGTTACCTGGGACATCTTTCGGCATGTTGTTATCGACCATGTTCTCATCACAGCCTTCTTCTTCATCTGTTAATATGCTTGGCTCAGGCGGAATGATTGCGAAATCACATAAAGAATCATTGTCACTATCTCCCAATATATCGTTAACAGCTTCTTCTAATCCTTTGAAAGCATTACAAATATTAAAACGTTTAGAACTCATCGTAAAAATCTTTTTCCTTGCAATTTCTGCACAACGATCACAACTTTAAAAACACTAAAGAACTTTAGTCAAAGTACTCACTCCAATTAATACTTTAATTTTTTGGGAATTCCCTTCTTACATACATACATAGATAAACATCTCTAAATACAACAGTGCACCCACAGTTTTTATATGGATTCCGCCGCTGTACTCAATTGAGTCCAGTGATATATAAAATAGCATAACTTTAAAAAATTAAATGACAGCCAACTTTTGTTTTACTTATTTTATAAATAGAAACGCATGATTTAAGAAAATTTAAATAAAAATCAGAAATGGGCCTTATATGGGAGATATAACCTATTATGGACCGATCATCCAAAAATTTAGTGTCATGATGTCTGTGAATACAAGTATTATATGTGTTAAACTTTATCTCGATATAAATACTTTCAAAAGATTTATGGAGCATAAAGTGAATTACGGAGAAAATGTTTCGTTTTACTTTTTCTAGAGACGTCAAATACGGAAATAATTAATAATTCTGTAACATGGCTGATTATTTGAATACCAAAATTTTTGAGTGAGTTATGCTCTTTAAAGTGATTTTCGGAAGTGGGCCTTATATGGGAGCTACGACTAATTATGGACCGATCATCATAAACTTGTACCAAATAATTTGTATATATATACATATATGAAACATATTTGGGTTCAATAATATTTGGATAGCTAATAACATTCTTAAGCGAGTTATGCTCTTTAAAGTGATGTTCGGTCTATATGTGGGAGCTATGGTCAATTATGGACCGATCGGCACAAAATTTATCGATGTGATTTGGCTTCATTTACCACTCATTTGCTGTAAAATTTGTTTGGATTTTGCATTTATTACTGGTAAACCCCTATTTCGGGAGGACATTTATTTAGGGCATAGGTAAAATAAGGGACCAATTTTAACCGGGTTTAATCGCCGTTAAAAAATCATATACGAAATATATCTATAATTGCGACTTGTACTCTTCGCACAAGCTTTACAGGGACAGACGGACATCGTTAAATCGAATAAGGGAGTAATTCTGAGTCGACTGGAATACTTTAAGGTGGGTGTGGGTGGCGTTACAAACATCAGCACAAATCCAATATACCCTCCCCACTATGGTTGTGTAGGGTGTAACTAGCAATGAAGAGTGTTATATTCGGGTATACAAAATCTTATGACCCATTACCAATATTATTCGGACACAGATTTTTGTGCATTTGGTATCAAAATATTTATCTGGATGTCCCAATTTTTTTAATTTTAATGGCAAATTTTACAAAAATATTAATGTTATCCATTGTTTTAACTGTTTTTAAATTACGTCAGGGAGAATATTTTGTTAGATCGATTTTGACCATTTCAATATCAAATATTTGAGATCAATAAGGGATCTATGGCTCTATGCAGACGAACATAGCTAGATCGTTATCGATTTTAAGACTTGAATTGTATCAGAACAAGGAATATATATACTATTGTGGGTCAAATATTTCGAAAATTAAAAACGGAAAAAAATAAACTGGTACTAATATTTTTCTGAGTAGTCCCAGTATATAATAAATATGGGGCATTTCAAATTTTTTGAGCACCTGCTGAAACCGACATACTATGGCTCTTATTCCGTTAAGTTTTATGAATTGAAAAAAAAAACGTTGTACAGGGTTTGGATGACTATATTAGAAGGATATGACGTGCAAAGTTTTACGTTGAAAAGTCTTCACCTTAAAAATTGGTGGTCATCTAAAATTCGAAAAATCAAAAAAACGATTTGAAACTTGCAAGAGTTTTTTCATCCAATCCGTTTTCTTTGTAATAGTTTTTAGCTTTCAGGTCCAAACCATTACAAAATACAGTCACTAGACTTGGAGGATATATCCACAAAAAAAAATTTCATATCGCTGCTGGGTGAAAAGTTGCATGTGGTTTACAAGTGAAATGAATATTTTCCGAATTTTAAACTTTTTGAAGATTTTACATAGGGTTTTTGCGGCGTTTAATAAAAATGAGTTTTAAGCGCAGAATTAAAAAAAACTGCGTAATTTTATAAAGTTTGAGTGTTAGCGCACCAATAACGTATCACGAAGATCACAAACTTAAAAGAAATTAGCGTAAATTTTGTAAAAATGTATCTTTTTTGCGTCTGACAATCTGAATTGTCTTTTAAGTTGCGAGGCGAAAACGCACTTTAAAATTTTTTGAACTTTTGAATATTTTTGCCAAAGAAACACATTTTTTTAAGCTTTTTTATATCAAACATGACAAGTGCAATAAAAAATAATTTTTTTTAACCCGGACGCCTGCAACGGCAGTTTTTCCCAAACACATTTCGCTTTGTGACAAGAAAAGCGCTGTATCAATTGCGCTGAAACGTACATCGAATAGAAGACTTTACTGAGCTTGATACTAAAACTGAAAACGCACGAAAAAATTTTAAAGATTTCCCCCATATTCAAAAACGATTATTAAATTTAACAAACGTTTATTAAGCCAATTTTTATATGCCAATCTGTCTTAATAAACGTTTGTTAAATTTAATAATCGTTTTTGAATAAGGGAGTTAAAATTTTATGGAGGAAAAATATGTTTCTAACCTCAAAAACTGTAATTTTTATATTTTTAACTTAAAACCGCAGTACAATATATAAATGATTAACTTATATTGGCATTGAAAAGATATTCGAAATATTAGGATCAAATAATAGACAGCAAAACCCATATAAATTATTGAGATAAAATTCCGCTCATATAAGTACATATTATGTTAATAAAAACTTTTTAGTCGACTGGTGTTACATACATACATAAACACATTTTTTATTAAGTTTGAAACATGTTGGTTTCTGGCCCACTGTGCGATGCAATGCGTGCAATGAGTAAAAAGCGCAATCGTTAGAATGCAGTACCATCTGTTTGTTAATAAGCAATTTTAAGTTTTTACTTGTTATAAAATTTACAATTGATCATATGAATTATATACTCGTACATACTTGTGTATTTATAAAGGAAATGCATTTGGCCAAGTAATGTCAGATGAGCGGTAGAATAACAAATGTGAATTATACTAGACAAAAAGTTCATTCAATTGTGTAATGCAATGTAATGTGGCGATGAGTTGGCTGCTAAAAGGAGCTTAGATAAAACTTTTGGATTATGAAATCGTCCAAAAGACAGTAAGTAATTTATCTGATTTATAAAGCAAGAAAAAAATAACTTTTTCAATTTATTATAATCCAGGCATCAGCTGTATTGTAGTTTTCTGTTTAAGTACAAATAAAAAGAAAGATTTTTTATATGTCTGTTATAGGTGTCTGTTAGGGTATCCATTCGAATAATAATCGTTTAATAATTCGAATAATTTTGTGAAGAATAATAATTTAAAGAATAATTCGAATACTTTTGTGAAGAATAATCGAATAAAATTAAAAAATATATTTGTTAAAAAGACTGAAAGAACTTTGAAACAAAAATTGTAGGGTAATATTATAAAATGACTGCCGGCCTCAAGCTGAAAATATTGTTGAGAAATATTGGCAATATCACAATGTATTAACAGTAATACTAATCAGAATATTAGCTTACAAAAATCATAAACACTTGAGTATTATTAAAATATATCAATGCATTGAATTGGAATCATAATGAATGGCTTCCTTAATTGAACCAGTGCTATCCTTATAAGCAAACCTAAAGTAATGTTGAAGAAAGTGTTATTGAAGATGACATTGACGATAATGATTACGTTGAAATAGACAAAGAAAATTATCTTAAAATTTATGTTATTTAAGATGGATTTAGATGCTACTACTTTTCGCATGACTTTTCATTTCACTTTATTGACAACATTTAAATTGTTCGAAATTATGCGCGCAAGTTATAAACTTTTATTCGAATTATTAGTTTTATTCACCCAAAGGAAAAGTCGAATAATTTGGAGACTCTAGTAAGTATGTAGAACAAATACTACATGGGGTGTGTTTTCGCAATGCTTAGATATTTTATTCTAAAGTTAAAGTTGTTAGTTTCACCATGTTGTTGTGTATCTTTGTTCTCAAACACCCTCTAATATATCATCAACACATTTAGCTGATTGCAGCCAGGCATAAAAAAGGGGTTAAATGATGTTACAGACGATGTGAACTGAAACTATGTAAGACGAATTTATACATATAAATGTATATATAAGTATATGTATTCGTATATACATACTTGTATGTACGTAAATACATACATTATTCTTACTATAAGAAAATACAACAAAAAATGAACAGAATAGAATAGAATGAAGTAAGTTTACAGTGTTGTTTAAAACATAATACATTTTTTCATTAATTATTTTCGACATTTGAGTGTAATTGTTGCGTACAAATGTATGTTCTTATTAATTTATATTTGCTGTCTGCAATGATTAACTCCATAAAGGATTTCAGATGTAAAGAAGGTAAAGGCACTAAGCGATATATAACAAAATTATAACATGGTTAGCCAATTACATGGAAATGTTGTAAAATAAATAATATTGCTGCTAGGAACCAGTACAAAAAAATTGTGATTTTGATCCAATTATAATTGTGTTTTATGTATCTTCTACGAAATTTAACATAAATTACAAAATGTAAACTAGTTAGAGTGCTATATTCGGCTATTGCGAATCTTAAATAACCTCCACCTAAATATAATGCATAAAATGCCGGATGCATCAAAATCTCCTGTAGTTGTTAATATTTCTCCAGGTAACCGTAAATTTTGACCATAAACCATTTCTGCAGGAGTTGCATGTAAATCTTCTTTAAATACTGAACGAATGCCTAGTAAAGCGCAAGTTTTTGATTTTTGACAGTTAAGACATTCTTTTGACCAAACGTTAAGTTCTTTGCTCATATTTGGCCAAAAATATCTTTCAGTTATTAACTTGCGTGTAGCTCTGATACCAGGATGTGAAATATGCCATTTTTCAAATACATACATATGTAGGGTTTTATAATGAAAACACCCTTTTAATTTTAAATTTATTTAATTATAAATTTATTCATTTAAAATTCATCGGGCTTACGTGCTAGCTTAAAATTTAAAATGTTGTCTGTCCGAACTCTAAAATACAACTGTCCCCTCTTTCATTCGTCCGCTAAGTGCATCGACATGTCTCATTTTACTTCCAGAACCATGGAGCATACATGGTTAAGTCAAACTGTTGTAGGAACATTGCCCATCTCGAAACCCTTAGCGGTACAGACTTATTATTGATGGTCATTGCAAATGCATTACGGTCAGTCACTATCTTTATCTTCGAACCCATTAAATACACTCTCCAATTTTTTAACGCTTCTATAATTGCAAGAACCTCTAATTCATACGAGTAATATTTTTCCTGTGAGCTAGTAGTCTTTCGGCTGAAATTGTCTATCTTCTGCATCCTTCTGAAGCAAAATCCCTTCGTACCCAAACATACTAGCATCTGTGTGAGCCTCGGTTTCAGCTTTTGGATTATATAATCGTAATACAGGTGAAATTTTCATACTCGATATCAATTGATTAAATGAAATCATCTGCGAATCACCGAAAACGAATACTACATCCTTTTTGAACAAGTCCAAAAGTGGTTTCGCAATTGTTGCAAAATTACATATATACAAATAGTCTAAAGTACGATGTCAGCTTAAAAGACATTGAAGCGCTTTCTTATCCTTTAGTACTGGAAAATTTGCTACCGCAGATATTTTTTCTCGTTTAATGACTGGATAACTATATCAACCACAATCATACCATTTTGAATCAATTCCCTAAATACTGAAAATACGAATCTGGAAAAAACTGCTGGGGAATTGGAGATTTTAAAAGGTACATACATAAATTCGTAATGACCATTAGGGTTACAATGGAAGTATATTTCCGAGATTCCTCATCGACGGGTACATGAAAAAAAAACCATTTCTCAAATCCAATGTAGTGTATTTTCCATGTAGTCCATTTTTGTTTATCAAATTATTAATTGGCAAAACTAATTTAAAATTAATTTATTTTTCATGAAGTTGACATGTTTTCCAGAACATGACAACTTCAAATACATAAACCTCACCATAAAATTTAAAGGCAAGATGATCTTCCCTTTAGCTTATCGGTCGGTTTAGATTAACGTAAACTTATAATAACCAAATACTTTTGATCTGTCCGATAACGTCATACCTTTAACTATTGCCAAGTTGTAATAATGGGCCTTAATAGTTGTCGATTTACACTCATTAGCATAGTGATTCTCCTGTCCGCATTTATAACATTTTCTTTTTATACTATTAGTTGTTTTCTCATGGTCCACCTTACTCGATTCAGATGGTCCAAATTAATAGCGCTTACTCCTCTCGCCGATGCAACTTCGTAAAGCAAACGGTCCAATTTTGTGTTCAATATGTTTTGAGAATCTTCAAATTTTTCTAGATTGTATCCCAGAAGATTAAGCTTTCCGCTTTTCTAAAACTTCAAACACTTCCAGTTCTATGTTGACATTGTCGCTATCGTCAATTATTTCTGCTAGTAAACATTCCACCGCTTTAGTATTGGGCTCATCAATCTCTTTTAGAGCCCCATAAGTTTTGGTAGAAGAAGGCCCTCTCCTCTAAAGTAGCGCCTGTGCAACCAGAATGTCGTTTGGCAGTGACATTATTGTAAGTAAATTTTATTAAATTAAAACGTATGTACTCATCAGAGATCAGTTATGAGTACTGAAAAAGTGAGTATACTCGAATCATGACTTATAATTTATTGTACTTATACGTACTCATACTTGTCTCAATATCATCAAACCAATACTCATGTTAAAAGTATGAAGTACTCATTTATATTGTTTATTTATACTCTCCTTAACTCAATGTACGTAGACGATAAAAAAATAAGTATGACTCGCATATACTCATGCGAGTGTCTTTCATTTTTACAGCCTGCTTATAAAAATTATATAAAATAATAAATGGTATATTTTCGCCAATATGTTTTCCTATAAACAGACTTGTATGTTTTTATATTTCTTTTTTACTTATTTTGTATAAATACCTAACGGAATAAACTGAAATTTTTTTCAATGACAACTGAGTTGAATACTTTATGAGTATGTGAGTATTTTATTTAAAATGTAAATCTAAATACCGCGGTTTATGAATCAAACATATTGGGAATGGTATGAGCTCAATGTCGGCGTAGTACTCATACTTATATCCACTTGCATTTATGAATCAAAGTTGTTGTGAGTTTGAGTAACTCAGAGTAGTTAAATTGCAATGATGTAAAACCACTTATACTTAAAATGTTATGAGTAGTTGCGAATCGTAAAAAAACGATTCATTGCCGATCTCTGGTACTCATAAATACATATATATGTACATACATATTTAATTGTTATTAATCTTTCGTTACAATAGATATTTAACACAAGAAAATTCCTTCCAATCGCTGGCATGGTCTTTTAAATTGGGAAATGAAACAGTTAGGAGAATTATTCTGGAGACAACAGAAGTACTTTGGAACGAATTGAGCACTATTTATGTCGCTGAACCCAATGAAGCAGATTATAATGAAATTGCTGAAGACTTCTAGAATATGTGGGATATGCCAAACTGTATTGAAGCTATTGATGGCAAACATATTGCCATTAAATGTCCCCCTAACAGTGGCAGCCAGCTTTTTTAGTATGAAAAATTTTTTACAATCGTTTTGTTAGCAGCCTGCGATGCAAAATATCGCTTTACTCATATTGATATTGGAGCTTATGGGAGCCAAAGTGAAGGCGGTGAGTAACTTTTTGTAAAAATATTGTTTGTTTGCATAAATTAGTTTTACATTTGTACATTTGTAGGTATGTATATTCCAATTAAGCCGATTTGGAAAGAGGCTGCTTAACAACAACCTCCCAATTCCTCCACCGAAAAACTTACCGAGTACGGAATTAAAAATTCCACACTTTTTTGTTGGAATGCTGCCTTCCCCTTAGGAGTAAATTTAATGCGTCCTTTTCCAGGCGAGCTCTTGCCTAATGATAAAGATATATTTAACAAAAGGCTATCAAGAGCTCGTCGTAAAATTGAAAGTGCATTCGGAATTTTAGTGTCACGGTGGCGAGTACTCCTGACGACCCTGAATTTATTTCCGGATAATGCAGAAAAAATCGTATTGGCATGCATTGTTTTGCACAATTTTATAATGCTCCATGATCTTAAAGCGTCATATATTCCAAGCAAATACGTTGATTGGGAGGATTCAAATTGTGACGTTCAGGCCAAGACGTGGCATACTGATGTTGGAAGTAATGTCCCATCGATTTTACCCTCTTCAAATTTACACCATTACGGTGGGAAAAGTTCAACACAAATTAGAAATTACTTATGCAGTTTTCTAAATAACCCATAAAGAACTAATTTTTGAACTAAATATTAATGTTTTTATTTAATTTTCTCTATCTTTTTTATTTAATAAATATACATTAATTTTTTTTTATTGAGCGAGAATCAATACGAGTATATATGTATGTATGTATCACAGTGTCTTCATTGACTAGTATAAAATAAATTGACATAATAAAATTAATACTAAATAATAAAGAAGACATCATTGACTAATATAAAATAAATAAAAAAGTGTCTTCATTGACATAATAATGTTTAAAATAAAATACATAACTCCTGAAGAAGATTTCCAAAGGTAATCGAAATATTCAGTTAATTATAAATAAAAATAAAAAAATATTTTATAAACAACAAAAAGTGACCTCAAGCTTACAGATGATTTAATAAAATTAATTAATAATAAAAAAGTGTCTTCATTGACAAAAAAATATAAAATAATTAAATTTGCATTTTAAGGCCTATAAAGTTTGCGTAGGCGATAAATTTCCTGCATAACAGAAGCTTGGAAATCGTCCTTTACGTCCACTGGCAGGTCCTTCATCAAACTTACCGTTTTCATGAACATCTCGTCTGTTGACTCTTGCTCAATTGGTGGTGCTAAGCTCTTCTCAATATTTTGTATAGTCTCATCAAATTTTACATAGAGACTATGCAGAGTAGGTTTTGCTATTTTCTATAAAAATGCAGTCGTCTGTTTCCTCTTCCATAACGTTATCATGAGTTCTTGAAAATAAAAATGTGAATTTTAAAAACAATTAACAAAATAAAATATTATTTAATATACCTCCGCGGTGCCAGACAGTCTTTCAAAAACATCATGGGCTGCATAAATATCCATTCCTCTATGTAGTGCATACCACTGCCTGATGGAGCTTCCATTCGCTTTACCTCCTTACAAAATCGTTCGCGGAGTAGTTTCCATCTGTGTTTACAGTCAGCTTCTATTAATTCATGACAATGTAAAAAATTAATAAAACAAAAACAAATAAAAATGTTATGTATTGCATATTACTTTTGTTTTACTTATTTTTTCCACATTTTCAATTAAATTTAATTTAAATGTATTTTCTTCTTTTTCCATTTTGTTAAAATCACAAATAAACAAAGAACAAACAGCTGATTCCGTACAGAATATGCGATCAGTTTCGCTTTTTGCTTAAGCAAATGACGGTTGAAAAACTTAACAAAAAGTTTCGTTAAGTACATTATAGTTTGCCACATACAATTTATATGTATTCACAGAGTTGCTTCAATCATTAAACACATTCGAGACAGCAGGCTACACGAGTGCAAATGCCGTTGCGTACTTATGCCGCCCTCTGGTCAGCTACTTAATTATTATGAAAACGATAGCTACATAGTCAGCAGCTGATCCCGAAATCTGACGTTTTAATTAGAAATAAATTTGTTCTTCGAATTTTTTAAATAACACAATGGCTGAAGATAAGTTTGTTGATTTTGTAGAAGCTGTTACTAAAATACAAAAAAAAGTAAATAAAAACATTAAAAATAATAAAACACTTACTTAAATCAAACAATACAATAAAAATATAAACAGCTGTTGTAGTAATATTTCAGTGGTGCTACTTAAGGCTTTATTTTTGTTTAAAGTAGCGTTTTATTTATGAAACATGAAAAACATATGTATATGATTCCAGACATGCTAATAAACTTCACTCATGGTGAAATTATACCAGGTGACAGCATAGCGCCAGATGATTATTTTTTGCTCTGTTCATTGTGAAATTGAAAATGTCAAAAAGTTGTTTACAAATAGTCAAAGTTTATATAAAAACGTTACAAAATTATTTTGTTTTTTAAAAATTGAGTTTTTGTCGCCGTTTTATCTGCGTAAAATAGCTTAAAAGTGTTAAAAAAACTATATTATATTAAATAGTGTGTTTGTTTTTTGAGTTGTTTTGCTAAAATGTTAGTTTTTTTGTAAGATAAATATTAAGATTCCTTTTTAAAGTGATTTTTTTTGCTGCAGAAAAATGCGTTGTTGTTATACAATACCTATACATATATTAATTTTGAAAATAAAGAATTTTGCATGTTTTACTTTGCAAAATTACGTATTACTTGTATATTTAAATAAATATTATGCGTAACTTAAAGAAAAATTCTTTGAGAAAATAAAAGAAACAAAAAAAATCACAATTGTTTTCTGCTTTTATTCAATTTTTGTATATTTGTTTTCTTTATTTTATGCCAGATGTTTTTGACAGTAACGAAAGTATTACACAAACAAAAATGCCTGTTGTTCTTGCCTTGTTGTAATTGTTGTAGCAATGCTGTCACATGGTATTTAATTTCACCATGACTTCACTCATTTTTATTAATATAAAATTTAATATTATTAATGTAATATTATTGATACATTTAACAATTCTTGACGCATACATGATCACGACATTTTAATTGTGTATTTTGCTTTTTATTTTATTTAATTTGCTTTACATATTTTGCTATATGGTCAACACTGATTTTGTTTTGTCGCCAACAAAAATAGAAATTAGTCTAATTTGACAGCGTCGAAAAAATCAGCATGGACAACAACCTGCAGTCGTGTTGCGTGCTGTCGTCAATATAGTCACTCTCAAGCTAAGTTTAGACGATATGTTGAATCACCATATATGTGCTCACAGCCATATGATTAAAATTAACAGCAAATTCCTATGTCATATGTTAGACGTTTACACGATATGTTGAAAGTATCAAATTTTTTGATGTCAGCAAATGAAATGTCAACATAAGAGTTAGCATACGATTTTTGTGTTTATACGATATGTTGAATTGTATGTGGTGCTACATATGCTGAGTCGTATAAACATTTGTTTGTGAAATTATTCAGTTTGACATTTTTTAATTATTATTTAACTTCAGTATTTTATGTGCAATTTTTGAAATAAAATTAAATAATAAAAATAATATCAATAAAAAAAATACAAATCATGACGTAGGAGGAAATTGGTCTAGTATTGCTTGTACAGTGCTGATTTTGGATGACGATGAAGTGGAATAAAAGCAAAAAGACGCAGAGTTTGGCAAAAGAAATGGGTAGAACGACGAGAGAAAGAAAGTTATTGTGTAAGATTATACAAGGAATTGGTATAATAGAGCATATTTTATTGTAAAAAACAGCAATAATAATAAAAAATAAAATATTGCAGAACTTACCAACAAAATCGAGCTAAATTATACACTAAATATGGAAATAATACACGAAAACATGTAAAACATTTATAATAATTTATTGTTTATTTCCAGAGACCTGTGTCGATTAATTTGAACAATGCGTTTTGTGTTCTTGTGTGTGTATGTTTGTAGGTACATATGCCACAAGAAGTGTATTTACATAAAAAAACCTATCGGTGGCTGTGCTTAAAGGCCGGGATACACTATCCTACTATATCGTAGGATTCATTCACTGGAAAATCTGACCGATTTCTATCACACTCAAAAAAAAAAAAATCGCAACAAAGTATGTCATAGGTGCCACAATAGTACACGAAAAAGATGCAAAAACATATGTGATTTAAATCAATGAAGCCGACATGGTTGTTTTCATATCAGCTTTATTAGAAAATACAACTCTGATCGCATATGCATATGAATTTGCCATATGCTGAAAAGCTTGCATACGCTTTTCAACAAATAACATATCTGTCAACATACGCAGGAAATTTGTCAAACACTAATAATATGCTGTTTACACGATATGTTAAAATTACCAACATACGTTTGTTGGTATTGTTAACAAAGTGTTAGCAAATGTTGTTAAACATACGTATGCTGAAAAAATTTTGCGTTTACACGATATGTAAGCACTTGTAACAAATTTTTCAGCATAAATATGCTGATTCAACATATCGTCTATACTTAGCTTCATATAAACGTGTGTATTTTATTTTTGACATATTGTAGTCGGTAGTCTGCTGTCTCGAATGTGTTTAATGCTTAAGCTAGCATATGCATATTATAGTTGGGCCTTTCAGCGTCAGGAATTTCAAGTTACATGCGAAGATTTTTTTTCTTTTTAAATGTATGTACTTTTGGAGGTGACGCCGTATGCCCAGCTGATTTTTTTTTATATGAAGTTTTTTTTATCGGTTTGGTTGTCAAACTCATATAAAAATGTTATTTCAACTGTCATTTTTTCTGGTGATATCATCTTTAAAATAAATTCGCTTTGCATTTGTCAAAGTCAGCTGTGACGCGTGCACCGCGTTCAAAAGTAGAAAGTAAACGAACTTTTCGCGTTTCAGCGTCATACAACTAAGTACATTGATTCTACTTTTTTGACAGTTGCTTAAATAGCGTAAAACAGGTAGACTCTTGGTGTGGACCTCTAGCTTAATTGAAGAGGTGCACAGCCGTCCAATTTTGTACGATTTAGGAGATCAACATTATAAAAATATTAGAAAAAAGGAATGTGAAATTAAGTGGTATGAAAGTAATAATGCTAATCAAATTATATGTAAATGTTGTACCTAATTTAACAGAAGTGGAATGCAAAAAACGGTGGAAGGGGCTACGGGACGCCTATAAACGCTGCAAAAGAATGCAACAATGGAAATATTTTGATTGTTTAACATTTCTTGACAATGTAACAAGTTCCAGACAGTAAGTAGTTTGTGCAAGTTCTATAAAAATTTAAACTAATATTGTATTTTACTTTTTAGAACTATTGAAAATATAAATGATGACGATGATGTCATTGTCATAGATCCAATAGATAGATATCTGCTTATCTCTCTATAGCGAAAGCTCAGAAAGTAAAAAAGCAAAAAAGGTATGTATTATTTTTTTTTTATTTTTGCTAATTATAACTTTTGTTTTAAAATTTGTGTGTTTTAGAGAAATAACAATGAAAAGTTTAATGACTTTTTGGATATGGCAGCATCTAGCATTTCAAACACCTGTCAGACGTTCGCAAAAATAAGGGGTGAGCAGAATAAGACAGCTACATACACATTTTCTATGTTTGGCGAAAAAATACCACCCCATATAACAAACCGCATAGAAGCTCAAGTTTCCAATTTAGTTTTCAATGAAATTGAAAAATTTTTTGACAAACAGAGTACAACATTTTAGAAGTTGTAGAACAATTAGTATGTAAGTGATCTTTAATCAAGTGCCAAATCAAGGTCCATTACCTTTAGTAGTTCTTAAGAAATAATGTGCATAAATGAATCCACCAAATATTTTAATTTTTAGAACAATATTTTATTTTTTATTTCTTTGTAATGAAATACTTAATTTTTTAATTTCTAATTTTTTTTATTTATTTTTTTTTTATTAAAAAGAAGTGTGTATTACACACTATTATTTTGAATAAAGTCTTTTAATATATCTCGCTGTTAAAATGCTGTTGCCGATTAGCGGTTAGCTGATCTAGGTTGGTATAATGGCAGAGAATGTACTTCGTTCCTCCACTGACCTTGTATGTCTCGGCTGTCAATTGAGTGATCAACAAGCTCAATAGTGAAATATTTCCTGTCATTTTTCAGCATCAAAAAATTGTGAAGCACGACGGTGGCTAAGACAATTTTGTCTACATTTTTTGGATCCATATGAATTGTCGTATGTAGAACCCTCCATCTATTAGTCAAAATGCCAAAAGTATTTTCTATATGCACTCGATTTTTAGATAGCGTTGCATTGAATTTGTCCTTATCCTGTGGTAGGTTATGCCCCGGAAATGGTCTCATTAAATTGTTTTTTAATGGGAAAATAATAAGGAAAATTGATTGATGTTCCAGGTAAGTTTGCATTACAAGGAACTTCCAAAGTTTTACACAACAACTTCTTCCCAAAGCTGCTTCTAGCAAGTACACCACCATCACTCTGGCTACCTAAAACTCCAACATCAACGTAGGTGAAAACATAGTTTTTTTTATAATTATAGTACAACGAACCGCTCTTAGCACGAACGTGTTTGCCATCAATAGCACCTAAGCAATTTGGCATTCCTGTTTTTACGTAAAACCAAATAAATCGGATGTAGCTCACTCCAAATGGCATCGCATGTTTCATAAAATGTGCAGGAAAATTAAACGAGAACTGTGATAAGATTTACATTGGAACAACAAAAAGAAATTTGGGAGTTAGAATGTCACAACACGAAACAGACATTAAAAAGCACCGGCTTTCTACTGCACTTGCCCAACACTGTTTTGAAAATAACCACACAGCTGATCTCGAGAATATAAGAATATTACATAAGGAACGAAAACATAACAAAAGATTTACATTGGAAAGTTTAAGTATACAACAAAAAACAAACATCGCAATAAACAACAAGACAGACAAGGACAACGCTAATGCAAATTACAATATTGTACTTGTTTAAATTTTAGTTTAATGACAACTGTGATACCTAGCATTAAGAGACAATCTACTGTGATATTTCTAATTAATTATTTTTGCATTTATTTCAAATTATATGTTATATGTCGTAATATTTGTGTCGTGAAAAACATCTTTTATTTAAAACTAAATGTAAAACTGAATAAGAAAAGATATGTAAGTCTGATTGTTGAAATAATATTATGTGCCTTATTGTTGTTATTAAAATATTGTTATTTTGTTAATGTTGCCAGATTTAATAAAAATTCATCCCCTGAAGATGTTGGCAAAATACCAACGAAACGTCGGATAGAAAATGCATAAATAAATCAAGTCTTTTATTTATATTTAGGACGAAAACTGACCTTAAAAGCCTGTTTTAGAAATATTCTAAGTTTGAAAATTACATCCTTATGCTAAGAATCTAAAAATTATAAGTGACTTTAATAAAAAATACTATAATAGGTACCTAACTTTGCTTACATTATTGTTACCGCCAAGCGCGTCTCAGCATCTATAGCTTTTCTATTTGAAAACCGTTCCAGTTTTTCTTTTAATTGAAATTAGCTACTTTCATTCGTGTTGCCTTATAGAAATGTTCTTCGTCCTTTTTTATTTTTATTGTTGAACACAAGTTTTGTGGAAACCTTCCTCATCTCTAGTGAGATTTACCGGGCGTGGTGAGTTCGGTTACTTTTTGCAGCAAATTCAGTTTCTTCATACACAGTATTAGTTATGATAACTATTTCAGTAATAGCTTTAATAAAATTAACAAAATTTTCTTCAGCCATTTTTTCTTCAGGATCAGCTGCTTATTTTGTAGCTGTCATTTTCAAAATAATTTAGTAGCTGGCAACAAGGCGGCATTCGCACTCGTGTAGCCTGCTGTCTCGAATGTGTTTAATGCTTATGTGTAGTTTTTGTTGTGGGTACAGTTGCTTCTTTTTTGTTGGTTTTTGTAAATAAAAAACATACATTTATCAGTTTTTTGACATACATACATATGTACATATGTATGTATATATAAAAATAATTTATTATAATGTAAATTCTAGATTTCTATTACAAAAAACAAAAATTCCAATAGAAGACTTTTAAATACTCTTCAAAACAAATAATAGCAACTTTTTTGAATGACTTTACTTTCTTTGTGTTAAGTCACCGCATAAAAAATCATATTTTTTCATCCATTATTTTCCATTTGAGTTGCATTTGTATTGTATTTAAATTTATTAACTTTATTTTTCATTTAATCTTGCATTAAATTGTATTAATTTTTTGCCCTTAATGGCACATCTTAACCCACAGTTACTTGTTTTGGTTGTAACCCGTTAATTTTGAATATTTGTTTCTCGCTTACATTCTTTTAATATTGATCATGTTGTTGTTTTTGCTTACAAGAAGTCTTGTACCTATATTTTTATGCATATTACAATTTGTAATAGGTACGATTACAATTTGTAATAGGTACCACTATTGGGATCTTACAATTCTTAAATTGTACCGTCTCAATGGCAAAATTGTACCAAATTGTCATAAATTGTACCCAAATTTCGCTATTAAATATAAAAGCATATAGTAAGAATTCATAACACTTTTTATTCAATAAAAACAAAATAACAGAAAGAAAACTTAAAAACGTAAAACAATTTTGCAAATTTTGTTTGTTGCTTTCGTTGGTCGATACGTCAAAAACACAAACAACTTTTGACATTTCTCTCTCTAAGTAAGAAAAAAAGTAGAACAGCTGTGCTCTCATGTGTATGCATATTTGTTTTAAACACTCTTTGCTTTAATTTTACATATTAATTTTTATAATATAAAAAAAGAAAATATTTTATAAATTGTTCATTGTAATTACCTAATTTTTAGTATTGGCTCAATAATAATTATTTATAACTTGTAATTTATTTCAAAAATTTGAATATGATAAAATTGTATACAAAATATGAATTTGTATAGAAAGCAACAACAAAATGATAAAATATTTTCCTCTTAAAATTTACTTCTTAATAAAAACTATTTAAAATAAAATATATTATTTTGTGCTTTTTTTACAATTTTGGTTAAATTTAAAATATTTTAATTCATTTTAAATAATAAAACCAAATTAAATTTTAATTCAATTAATTTTTTTTTAATTGATTAAAAATTTTCTAGTCAATTATTTTTTTAATTGTACCAATTAATGTATTTGTCTGAAAACTTCCATATACTTTAGTTAAATATTTTGTTTCGTCCAATTAAAGATTTTAATTAAATTGACTTAAATTGTGTATCAAAACTCGAAAATACAAATCCGTTAATTGATATGATTAAATCGTTTGCAGGCTCAAAATTAGTAAATGATTTAATTGTGTGAACAATTTTTTTAATTAAAATCGATCTTCTATTATTTCTGTGCAATGTATTAAAGTTGTTTAGCATTATAAAGTTGTGCAATGTGACACACGCCAACACAACTTTCTCTGCATTTTCCGGAAATAAGTGCAGCGTTCTTAGTAAAACTCGACAGCGAAACACTAATATACCGAACGCGTTTTCAATTGTGCATCGAGATCTTGACAATCTTTTGTTAAACACTTCTTTCTCATTTGGCAACATGACGCATCAAATGTATGCCTAAAGGAAAGGCGGCATCACCAACAAAGAAATAGGGAGTTTGTATATTGGTAGTTGGTAAATTTTTAGGTGAAGGAATCGGAAGTTTAGGCTGGTTTCATAAACGCAGTATGCAAAGCAACACTGCATTGCATAGAGTTCATAAACGTCATTATCTTTTTTTTTTGACAATGCCGTAAATTCATTAATGCATGACAACGCTTTGGAATGCGCAACAGTTTTCAAATTTGTGCAGTGTTTTTATTTGTGATGCTTTATGATTTTTTAACAATTTAAATGACGGACATATTAACGTAAGTTAAAATTTAACATAATTTTTATATTTATTAATATATGAAATTCATATAACAATTATTTTTAGAAAATCCCCGAAAAAAACATACGAAAAGCAGTATTAGCATTCATAAACGTTTTAAAATGTAATTGCATTATTTGACAATGAAGTGTTGACATGAAGTATTGCTTTGCATTGTAAACGCATATGTTTGCAGTGTTGCATTGCATACTGCGTTTATGAAAACAGCCTTTATTATTGAGTAACTTCTTTCCAAATTTGTTTAATTAAAAAATTCCTTAAGAAATTAAAGAAAAGGGAGAGAAAAATACAAATATTTTAAATGTAGTATTGAGCTTAAGGTTACTTTTTTTACAAATATAATACAAAAACAATTTCACAAAAATGTTCTCACCTCCATCACTCTTTGGAGATTTAATACTTTTTTCTAATTAAATATTACACAAATTATTTTTTTTATAAAATTTATTTAAATAATATTACGCAACAATTTGTATGTGCCAGCCAAAATTATTACAAAAGAATAATTAATTTTTAAGAAATTTGATAATAAAAAAAATTATAAAACAAAAATGAAATATTGATAAAATAATCTCGTTCCTAAGATTATATATGTTCTTCATTTAATGAACAAAAAAACACAATGTTTAAAAATACAAACTACTTTGTTTTAATAACTTCAAAAACTTTCTATTCGTCCGGCAACTAGTGCTGGACAGAATGATACTTGTCTGTTGAAGGTAAAAATCGATGTGACTTTATTAATGCAACTTGTGCGGCTTATATATAGGGTTTTCCAATAAGGACTTGACAACTTTTTTTTACTCTTCAGTAAATCGATTGTAACGTGTGCTGTGTGGCTTGTGGCACCGTCTTGTTGAAACCACATGTCATCCAAGTCCATGTGTTCCAATTCGGGCCAAAAATAATCGCTAATCATTGCGCGATAACGATCGCCATTCACAGTAACGTGACGATCGTTATTGTCGACGAAAAAATATGGCCCAATGACGCCGCCGGCATGCAAAGCGCACCAAACAGTAATTTTTTGTGGATGAAGTGGTGATTCGTGAAGCACATGTGGATTTTCAGCAGACCAATAACGCATATTTTGCTTATTGACGAACCCATTGAGCCAAAAATGAGCTTCGTCACTGAAGATGATTTTGCGATGAAATTCATCATCTTGGTGCATCTTCTCCAGAGCCCAATCGGAGAACGTACGTCGACTCAAATGGTCCATCGGCTTCAATTCTTGAGTCAGCTTAATCTTGTATGGGTGTAAACCCAGATCCTTACGCAAAATTCGCCATAAAGTGGTCTTGGGGATGCCCAGTTCTTGAGAACGCCGCGGAATCGACTGATTTGAATCGTTTGCTACGGACGCCTGAACGGCAGCGATATTTTCGGAACTTCGACCAGGCCGTTGTCTCACTGGCACGACAGCATCACACAATGAATATGTAGACTCAAATTTTTGCACTAAACTTGTTATTGCTTGTCTACTAGGGCGATAATTACGACCGAAAATTGGAGTTAACGCTCTTAAAGTTGCGGTCACCGACTCCGAATTTCGGTAGTACATTTTTATAATTTCCAAACGTTGTTCCTTCGTGTACTTTACCATAACGAAAATGTTAAGTTTACTGAAAAAAAAGAAAGCAACAATTAGATGATCAGTGAAATAGTGCGTTCACAATTTAAATTCAGAGTTGTCAAGTAGCTATTAGAAAACCCGATACTAATTCATTACACATACACTTGCAAACAATAGTACTAGCCAAGAATTATAAAATAAAGATTACGCCATGCGCATGATTTCCCGTTATGTGACGTAGAAGTTCCATTCTAAGGGTTACCAAGAATGTTTCATGTGTTAGAATTAAAATTTCTTATGCTATGTTCTGTTCTGTCTTAAACATTTCATAGCTGTTCTTAAATGAATCAGGATCCTTATAATTTTCTGCAGCTAATTCTGCTTTCATATTTCGAATGTGTAATAATGATTTGATCATTTGATCTCTTCCTACAAAACGAAGTTCATTATTCACATAGTGTTGTCTGAACTGGTCGGACGTGTTATTTTTAGTGCGGCTGAATTTTCGTAATAGGTGAAAAACTTGTAATAAGTGAAAAAAAATAAAATAAAAAAATATCGTAATAGGTGGAAAAATATCTATAGTGGTTTTTTCGGTAATTTAAAAATCGCATAACAACTGCATGAGTGTTCCGCTCAGATGTAATTCTGAGAAAGAGCTAAGCTACAGTAGAAAAAATTTATGGATCTCTGAGGAAGAATCGTTAAGAAAATCCGTGGAGTCTCCTCTCACTACAAGAGACGAAATACGGCGCCGTTCCTGTTCGCCCAATATAGTTATCTCATCCGATGAGAAATCATCATCTTCATCAAATAGTGCAGTCAAACCCAAAAAACAAGTAGGTATGGATAAGTACATCACCGTCCTCAAGCGACAGAGGAGCCCGACATCTGCTCAAATGTCTTCCAATTCAAAAGTTCCTTAGGCCGTCAGTAGTGATAAGCCAAATGATCAAAACAGATTTGCTCTACTTCAGGCGGATGACCCAGAAATACCGAAAAAGATGTTTAAGCCCCCACCAATTTACCTGAGAGAGCCCACTTCCAATAAACTGGTACAAGGAATTGTTGCTGTAATAGGAGAGAACATGTTTAGCGTAACCTCAATTAAACATGGAAAAATCAGCGAGTGAAAAGGGAAGATGATTTTCGGAACTTGTCCAACCAGTTGGAGAGGGAGACTAGGGATTTCTATACCTATTAGCTCAAAAACGCAAAAGGACTCCAAGTCGTTCTAAAGGGTATAGACCCATGTATTGATCCTGCGGAGATAAAGACCGGTTTAATGGACATGTTCAGGGTAGAATTGGAACCTGGAGACATTGCCTTAAAGAAAAACGAGTCCCATCCAATTTGCAATCTTATTTATCTTCTGCATCGTAGAATTACCGTGGAGGAACCGCATAAGCGTGTTGGACCCCTCCAGTGCCTTAATTTTCATGAATTTGGCCACACCAAAGCGTATTGTAAATTGCCGTCTGTTTGTGTTGCGTGTGGGCAACTACATGCAACTGCTCAATGTAATAAATCCAAAACTGACTTACAAATAAATAAAATGCAGTAACTGTGGAGGAAATCATACCGCTAATTATAGAGGTTGTCCGGTTTATACTTATTTGAAGGGCATAATGACCAATAAATCGTCAGTATTACCTGATCATCTTCAACAACCTAATTTCACGTCGTGCAATAATTTTCCTCAAATTGTACGACCAACTACTCACATAAACGCTCCTAATTCTAGACAAGTTTCTTACGCAAACATGATCAAATCTAATATGCCAGGTCTGGAACCTAAATCCCAATATTCTGAGCCGCATATCAACAATCAGACAATCCACTATCTTGCAAGCCATTTGCAACATAAAAACGATTTGCCAACATAAAAACGAACTGGAATACTTCCTGATGGATAAGCAGATTGATGTTATGATGATTGCTGGAACTCATTTGACGTCGACAGGGTACTTCAAAATTAATGGCTACGTGTTGTACGATACTAAAGATCCCCGCGGAAGAGCTTGTGGAGATTCGGCAATTCTTATAAAGAACAGAATAAAACATTATCTAATGAATAACATAAGTGAGGATTAGCTTCAAGCAAACATTTGCATTGAATTCTGTCACTACAAATTTGTTTTATCATCGATTTATTCTCCGCCTCGATTTTCAATAAAAGAACACCAATACCATAACTTCTTTAATTCCCTTGGAGCTAGATTTTTAGTTGCTGGCGACTTTAACGCCAAACACACATTTTCTGGTAACCACAAAGGGTCGCGTACTCTTCAACACCATTGCTAAAATGGGCTTAGATGTACTCTCAAGCGGACATCCCACCTATTGACCGACGGAAGATTCCCGATGTTATTGACTTTGGAGTAGTGAAACATATCCATGTAGAATGGATGCAAGGGATCCTTCATTAGACTTGTCCTCAGATCATTCTCCTACTATTATTTCAATGCATTTCCCTCAAGTGTGTGGCTCTCTATTTAGGAACATGACTAACAGCCTGTTTATGTAAGATGAATAACTAAACAAACGCCAAAAATAATTGACGTTTTTCCTATTTTGGGCTATGTAACATGAAAGTCAAATTTTTTGAATAACGAATAACGTAACAACTGATACATGTTTTTGGTTTGTGTATCGCGTTTTTAAATGGCAAACAAACGAAAGAAAGACGAATAAAATATTTCATTCGTTCAAAAGAAAAAAAAATTTTGAAATTTAAACTAAAAAAAGGTAAATATACACAATTTATGGTAAATATACACAATATACACAATTTATTTATGTAAAAGTATAATAATATAATAATGTATAATAATATAATAATGATGAAAACATATTTCGTTTTATTAATTTAATCATTTTTCAAATATGCACAAATTTGTAAATAATTTGATTTGTTTATAATGTATATCCAGCTGTTTATTTTTTTTGCTCTTAGTAGGGTAGCCATTGTTTATAGTATATTAAAATATTCAATATGAACAAAAGTAAACAAAACAAATATATTTACATATAGGCAATACTGTGATTTGACACATTGTTAATTTATACGTCCATAACGCAAATGAAGACGCATAATAGATAGCGTGTTAAATAATCGCAAATTGTTTCGTCCAGTTTCGTTTAACTTTAAACGTGTAACATAAACAGGCTGTAAGACCCGAGTAAGCTGGATAAAATACAAAAAGTATTTAAGTTCTCATTGCACGGAAAATGTTGTTGTGTTGAGAACTACCGACGATATTGATAAGCCGATTGGCAACTTTACCGAGGACCTTCGACGAGCTGTGCATCACGCTTCCACTTATCACGTTGAATGTAGAAATATAAATATTTATCTGAACTTGAACATGTCCTATCAGAAAAAAGAAGAATGCGAAGAGAGTGGCAACTTCACAGGTCAGGAGACCTGAAAGCTAGGCTACTGGTATGCAGAGATATACTAAGATATTTCTTAGAAACCCAAAGAACGGCTTCACTTAGATCTTACTTGGAGGGTCTTGATAGTACCCCACAATCTGACTACTCGTTATGGAGGGCGGCAAGAGGTTTAAAAAGACCAGAGAGAGGAAAACCTCCTTTGCGAAATCCGACTGGTGACTGGGCTAGAAATGATTCCGAGAAAGGGACATTATTTGTTAACCATTTGAGAAATGTGTTTACTATAAACAACTCAAATAACGTATCTGATTTGCCACCACTCGTTATTAGACCTCCTGTACCTCTAAGATTAAACTTTCGTAATGTCCAAAGCGCTATTGATACTCTGAACCTTAGAAAGGCTCCAGGTATGGATAAAATCAGCAATAAAATGCTTGTGGAGTTACCTCGTGTAGCTAGAAGAATTATCCTCTTTATCTTCAACGCTATTTTACGCCTAGAATACTATCCTGCAGATTGAAAGGTGTCTATGATTCCTAAGACAGGTAAGGACCACATCAAAGTCATATAGGCCAATTAGCCTACTGCCGACAATTTCTAAACTGTTCGAATTGACACTGAATGTATTCCTAATCATCAATTCGGCTTCAGAACTAAACACAGCACCATCGAACAAACTCACAGATTGGTAATAAGAGGGTCATTTGAAGACAAAAAATACTGCTCCGCCCTTTTCATTGATGTGTCCCAAGCGTTCGACAAAATTTGGCATGGCGGTTTAATGCACAAAATAAAATTAACTCTGCCTGCTAACACACATAAACTTATGGAAAGTTATTTATACGGTCGCAAATTTAAAATCAAAGAAGGCAATTGTTTAAGCCCCGCTCAGCCAATTGAATCAGGTGTGCCACAGGGTAGCATACTGGGTCCTACTTTATATTTGATTTATCCACACTTCAACTTTCGCAGATGATACCGCCTTTATCAATGTTCATAAGGATCAGCAAGTAGTATCACAGAATTTGCAGAATTATGTTTATACACTAGAGCTTTGGAAAATCAGGGTTAATGAACAGAAATGTATTCATATCACTTTCACATTGCGAAAAGAAACTTGCTCGTTCATCAAAATAAATAATCAAATTATTCCTCAACATAATGAAGTAAAATACCTCGGCATTCACCTCGACCGCCGTTTAACTTGGAAGTCTCATATTGAAGTGAAACTTACTCAGATGAGATTAAAAGCAGTGCAACTTAATTGGATAATTGGCAGAAATTCTTCACTAAAGTTGGATTGCAAACTATTGTTGTACAATGCAATTCTAAAGCCAATCTGGTGCTATGGAATTCAATTATGGGGTACTGCCTCAGCATCAAACATTGAAAAAATGCAAAGGGGTCAAAGTAAAATTCTACGTATAATTACTGCAGCTCCATGGTACGTTAAAAATTCTCGAATTCACAAAGATCTAGGCGTGCCATTACTAAAAGTCTAATTTACAAAATACGCGTCAAAGTACGTCAGCAAACATGAACACCATCCCAACCCACTTGCGCAAAATAGATGACTGGATCAGTTGATGTGAAATTTTTTTAGTATCATAGAATTTTTGTCTAGCACTGGCTGGGCTTATTATTTTCTTTTTAGTATTAAGATTTACTTATTATACTTATTGTCATTTCAATATATGAAGATTCAATAAATAAATAAAGGCTAAATAAAAAATCTGATTGTTTGTTTACTTTCTTCTTTTGGCAAGTTAAAGCACTCTCCTTAAAAAGTTCAGTCTTTTCCAAATATCTTTGAATACCTCGAAATTGGAAACTTTTTACTTTATTAACTAAATGAACTATTTCTTCTTGCGTTCTAAACACATTAATTTGTCCATTAATTTTGCCTTTAAATATATACAAATTACATACCGGATCCGTATAGTATACATAATCAATAAATGTTTTTTGATTAATTCTTGTGTGTTTAAAAAGCATAATTTTTTTTAAGTAAACTACTCTACTGAAATCTGCTAGCAAAATTTTGATAGGAAACTTTGCTAAGTTTTTTTTTAAGATTTCTGTAATATTCATTTTCGTATCTTCAATTGAACATTTTGTATATACAAAAAGTCTTTCCGTATCTTGTTCTTCTGTCATTCGTACATCTCTATTTAGATGAGAATTTAAATATGGTGTTGAGTAATTTTTACGGATATATTTCAATTGGAAAGCATAGTACTCTGTTCAAAATTTCAAGTGGAACATGAAATTTTCATGAAAAAATGTTGCAGAAGTAGTACTCTGTTCATTTTGTGAAAAACATGTGAAATGTATCTGGCAACATTATTTTTTCACAGCGGAATAATTAAAGTAGGAATTGTTTGACGTGGAATTTTTATCCAAAAGCTCTTCTGTCACAACAACAATATCTATTACTATTATCTGCTGCACAAGCGGCCAGTAATATTTGTTCATTCATTCTTATTTAACGATTTCGATTCAACACAGATTTTTTAATATTTTAACTTTTATTTATTTTCGATTTAAATGCACAAAAAAGCAAAACATATGTGTTTTGTTTACATAAGTAAAACAATGTGGCGTACTTTCAATTAAAAAAACGTCAAATTATGTAAATTCGCGTTAGGCAACATTGGCTATACGTCAAATTTTCCGTATGAAATTATTAATGTTGCTCAACATTTTTCCCAAATTTGAACAGAGTACTAGGCTTAATACTGCAAAACTTTTATCAAAGGAACCTTTTCCATCATCAAGGCTAGACTCGTTTATGCAACGCTCGATTTGCCAGAAATATTTCCATTAGACTGATTATTTTCTCCATTATTATACCCTTCACCTTCATGAGAAGGGTATATATAAGTTTGTCATTCCGTTTGTAATTTCCACAATATAATTTTCCGACCCTATAAAGTATATATATTCTGGATCCTTATAGATAGCAGAGTCGATTAAGTCATGTCCGTCTGTCTGTCTATTGAAATTAGTTTTTTGAAGTCCCCAGATATCTTCGGGGTCCAAATTTTCAATAATTCGGTCAGAAATGCTTTCGAGAAGTTTGCTATTTAAAATTAGCAAAATCGGTTTAGGCCAACCAGAGTTATGGACCAATATGTGAGACAACCTCCATAAAAATTTGATATTTTTTGTCTATTTTATTGCAATATTTTGCAGAATATTGCAGATAATACCACGAAATTTTGTATACGTTGTTTTTATGATAAAAGAAGGAAGTGTGCGAAAAATAGTATGCATCAGTCCATGATTTCTCATTGCCCCCATACAAAATTTTTCCCGAAATATTGGAATATCCAGACAAAATTCAGCAAAAATAAGTTTTATGCAAAAATAAATCGCAAAACGAAATTTTTTTTAGTTCGGTCCATGTTTGACCATAGCAAAAATTATTTTTTTTTTTTTTGACCATAGACCCCATATAAAGTCCACTTCCAAAATTCAGTTAAATACGTATAAAACAGATATAAATAATGTTAAACGGCTAAAATTTGACATGAATAATCTTTATAGGCAAATAAATTGTTGTACTAAATTTTATGGTGGTCGGCCCAGAATTGTTCATAGCTCCCATACCACATCTGAAAAAGACATTTATCCCTATATATATTGTATAAATATCGGTACTGACTCAAAAGTTTACACAAATCATTTACATATATACAAAATCCATCCCACAAAATTTTGTGAATTTCGGTCTATTTTTAACCGTATGCCCCATATAAAGCCCTCTTCCGGAAATCACTTTAATACTCATAATCCTTTTATAAATAAGGGTATCAATCCAAAATTTTACACGGATCATTTACACACATGTCTAAATCAAACTGCAGGATTTTGAGAATATCGGTCCATATTTGACTATGTCCCCCATATAAGGTTCACTTCCGAAATCTCCGTTAATACTAATATATATCTTAAATATACCGTTATTATGTTGAAATTCGACGTGAAATATCCTCATATGCATGAAAATCACTGTTCCAAAATTTAAGAATAATTTGGCATAGGTGCCATATAAAAATTTCCAAAAAACAAATAAATTCGGGTCAAAAAATATTCTTTTCGGATTTAACCCATATTCGGTCCATATTTTATAATCATGATATATATCGTTGGAAAGGTATTTTTAATACCCTTTGCAAATTATCATACACCCAGTAGTTCCCGAGATATAGGCCTATATATTTCCAACTTTACTGGCGCCCCCTCGAAAATAGGCGTGACCGACAACAAATTTTTTTTTGCTGGCATCGCCTCTAAAAGCCCTATTTGATGAAGTTTTTTTTTTTTTGAGCAAAGTCACTAAAATCGAATTGTTCTCCTTTTTTATACTCTGTTAAATTACACTCAAGATTGTTATGAACATCAGACAAACTCTGTAAATTATGGTAAGAATTGGTAATTAAATCAATTAAAAATGGTGAAAATTAGACAAAATTTTAAAATATTTAACATAAATTATGTTGGTCGCAAAATTGTCTTTCAAACAAAATATAAAATAATAATTAAATTTGCACTAAGACTGAACAGAAAACACAGAATAAGGATATTCTAGTCCTATAACCAGTGTAGTTTTTGTATTTCTTATTACTCTAGGTGGAGGGTATTTAAGATGCGGCACAGCCGAATATAGCACTCTTACTTGTTTTTACTTGTCGTACTCTCAGAAATTAAGCACTAGCCTCTTTTTTATCCGGACACACTTCCTTGTCTTCAATTTCCACCTCAAGTCTCTTGAATCTGGATATACTTCCTTATATTCAATTTCCACCCCAAGTTTTGCTGTCTTACTCTCTGAAATTAAGGAGTCGTCTCTTGAATCCGGACACTTAGCTAAAAATATTTAAAAAAATAATCCAAAACTTATACGATAAATTTGCTTCAATCTCTTCAAAGCAAGTCATTAATCTCAGAAAATTCCTCGACAGACAGCTGAAATAGTTTATAAAATTAAATAAAATCAGTAAATATTTAATTTACATACAAATTGCTCTTCATTTTTGCCTTCTTTATTCAATATATATATTTATAAATATATATTTATAAATAACCTGCAGGAGGATAATGGTTAATTGCCTTTAAGTTACTGGTACGATTACTAGACAGCAAGCACTAGTTCAAAAGGTGATAGCACATACATACATAGAAAAGTACTAGTACTTCAAGTAGTTCATTTGTATGTCGATTTGACTTGTAGAATTTCATATTACTTTTTGATTATGTTTTAAAGCGAATTGCGAATTCACATTTTCTTTTATTTTATTTTTAATTGTTACAACAATTTTTAAACAAATTCAAATTTGAAACAAAGAACAGTATGCTGTGTACTGCACCGCCGTACAGTGGCTGAAAATCGTTTTTCATTGGCCAAAATTCTGTAACTTTGTTTTTTTAATGGATGGATATTTAGTTCTGCTTGACTCAGTTTTAATTACATTAAAATTGATTGATGACTTTTTAAGGACTTCTAAATTCAAATTTGAACTTTTGATTTTTTTAACTTTTGGAGTGAAATATGGGTTTATTTTTTTTATTTACATATTAAAAAATTTAATATTTGGGACTTAATAATAATTATTTTTTGTGATAATGGAATTTTTTTAAAGTTACACTCAAAAAAATTTTTACACTCAAAAAAATGTTTACACTAAAAAAAATAATAAAATTAACTGGAGATTTTGCTGTTACTACAGAAAAATTTATTCTTATTGCTGTCAAATTTGATAATTTTAAAAAACATTTTAAAAATAAAAACTACAATAGATTTCATTAGCAGTTGTAACAATAGTAGGTTCTATTTATTATTATTTTTAACCGACTTCAAAAAGGAGGAGGTTATCAATTCGAATGGTATGTTGCTGTTTTTATGTTTGTTCCACGATAACTCCGCCATTTCTGAACCAATTTTAAAAATTCTTTTTCTGTTTGAAAGGGTTTGCTTGCAGGTGGGTCCCATTTAATTTTTATCAAGATCGGACGGACATACGGTTTTTTATTTACCGTTATCTATATTTTTTGCTGTGCTTCTTTTATAAATTGTTGAATAACTTCGTGATTTATGAATCAATTTTAAAAATAATTATTTTATTTGGAAGATATGGTTTGCAGAAAAATATATTTAAGGTAAAAAAAATGAAAATTACATAAATTGATTCAGATATATCGGGGATATATAGCATAAACCGATTTTTAAGAATATATCGAATATGGGTGTCAAAATTTAGCTCTGGTAATGCAAATATTCTATATTTTGTTCTGCGCTATTTCTGTTCTTTAGTAGTTTTTTGGCTTCTTCATCTAAATCCCCATGTCCCACTTTCCATTGATTTCGAATATTGGAGATGAACGGATCTGATGTTGCCAATAATATATTAAATAGATCTTTATTTGTGGAATTTCGTGAAATTTTTCTAGTATTGTGCTCTCTATAAAATCGGTAATCCTTGTTCCTTTTTTCCTGAGCCTCCTCTGATAGATCTTTAAGTGGCACCAAATGACAATTAATGATATCTTCTCCATGATAAAGGATTTTGTGAACTGTTGCAGACATATTTCTCCATGGGTAGTTGGTTGTATATATTTTTGCAGTTTCCTTAGCATAATCTCCAAATTTCCCATCCTCAATTTCTTCATTGCACGCAAGTACTTCTAGGATTATTTTAAATCTGAAAATAAGGTTTAAATCCACTCCTGTTATTTCAGATGCTGTTTCTGGATCTGAAAAGAATCTTCGTGCGGTATTGCCATCATTTGTATTCCCTGATCCTTGTTTTGGCTGATCTATAATTAATCCAAATTTGCGATATTCATTTTGATTCATCTGGTAGTACTTAAATTGAACAAAACTGCACTTGTTATTCAGACCTTAATATTAGGTAAAACTATTTAGTATCTCGCCAATATGGGTTTTTTTTTTTCTTTTGTGGTTTAATGTCGCGATTATTATTTTAAAATTGTTTATGACTTTGGTTGACCCTAACAGTTGATAACAGGTATATTGAAAAGAGATCATATGTTTACTGTAGAACCTATTGTGATATTTTTATGACTTATTTTTTTGCTGATCAAAACAAAGCCATAAAACCCTTTCGCAGGTATTATATTTAATTATTTTAGTTTTACGTAGTCTAAAGTAAAAAAACATAAATCTTTAGGCGAAAAAGTGAAAATTTAATACACCATTGTATACGAGTAATTATAGGGCTGTTTAAATTATCGTAATTTGAATTTTTTTAGAGTAATTTCATTAAAATTAAAAAAGTGTTCTATCCGCGGGTCGTGGCGGGTGCAAAAGTATATATAGGGTTAAAGAAGACACTTTCACCTTTCTTCGGGTGATATACGTTTCTTGTTCCCTAGAAGTTCTATTCCACTAAAGTTTAAATTTCAGAAAAATATAGTAGTTTCATAAATATTTCATAACCCCCTAATATTAAACGCTAGAGCGGTAACCACTTACAACAACTAAAGACTATAATCCTACCAACATTATAAAAAAGACCGCAGGCCATTATCGATGATTGTTTGCAAGTAGTAACCATTTATTTTTGACAAAAAAACAAATAAAAAACACCTTTTTCTGAAATTAAAAAACAGTTGAGTTTGACAGCATGCCACGCCCACAATTATTAATAGTTTAACCTAATTTTTTGGCTACCTTAATATGGATATATTAGCTCCAAAAAGGTGTAAAAATTTTAAAAATCGGTGACAAAAAAAAATTCGACTTTTGGCCAATGAAATGCGAAAATTATTAGAAGACTTTGCCACCTGCATGTCAGTTTATTTATTTGTCCATTTATGTAAGTAAGCCGCGTTTTTCTTGTTTGTGAAAAAAGTGACATTTAAAAAAATAAAATTAAAAAGTAATTTAAAATTTTTTAAACGTGGTTTTTGTTTAATATTGATATTTATATATTTACATTTATAGCTCCAAGAGCCATAAATTAGTAAGCGCAAAACAAACAAAAATATTAAAATGAAGAACAAAAATAGATATTTTAAAAGAAATTTAAAAAAAACAAATTACTGTGTATAAAAATAGAGTACTGTGTAATGAAAATCCTCCAAAAAAATTAGATTTTGTGAAGAAATTGTAAATCGACATGAACTACATATACTTAAAAGAAGAAATAAGTGATGAAAATAACCGACCGAAGAAAGATTGCGAATTATCAAATCAATTTTTGAAAGAAAATTTGAAGAAATGATTTATACAGAATAAACCCACAAGAAGTTGCGCCGAAAACTTGTTGTCAATTTTGTCTGAGGAAGGCTTGGATGTTTCGCTACCTTTCAAAAGGCTGCTTGGAAAAACGAACAAAATTGAAATCCGAAGAGTTTCACCAGGCAGTTTCAACTATTTAGGAAAAGAGAAGAAGCTTAAAAAAGTCGAAAATGTTTTAAAGAATTATTCCTCTGTCGGACTTCAAATCAATGTTGGATGGAATTCCATTATTTAAAAGTTCAAAAACGTAACTCTGGCCAATCCTTATATGCAGTTTTAATTTAATAACAAAAAAAAAATACTTACTTACATATTTATATAATTACTTAAAGTAAATTTAAGCTTTGATAATTAAAAATCAAACAAAAAATTAATATTTTTATTATTCCTAATCTAGACAGGCAACTTTAACTTCAGCTATTCTCTTTATTCTATTTTACGCATCGCATTTTTTATCACACACGTTTTAAAATTTGTATTTTTATTATAATTCTTTCCTTTTTTCAAACTTCAGATTAAAATGCATGAAAATCAAAACAAAAAAGAATTGTTCATTTCCTTTTATAAACTAAAGGCTTCATTAGTCTTTACTTTCTGTTGATGTTCTGTTGTTAAATTTTTGTAGTTAGTTTTTCCGTATAAACGTATCAGCTGTTTTAGGTTAACAGTGAAAATAATTCAAAAAATACAGGTATTCTATAGCTTCTATTGAATTTATTGTACAATTTGTCATTACTTTCTACTAAAGTCATCCATCATTTATTTTTTATATTTTTATAACTTTTATACAAAAACTTAATTAAATTCAAAGAAATTGAAAATTTTTGTAATAAACCAAAAATATTTTTGTTGTGCGGATGTCAGCTGTTTCGTGCTGTCACTTACAATTACTTAACAAATTTTTGTTTTCAACAGGTTTGTCTGCAACGGCACGGACAGTAACAAAACAACTAACGACTTCTACACATTTTTCTATTTAACAGAATCAAGTCAGCTGATTCGAAACGGAACAGAAAGTAAAGACTAATTCTGCCGCCAAACGGGTTTGTTTCTTTACAGATGAACTGGAGATCCAACAAAATGTACTAGCAGAGAGAGTCAACAGTATGTATCAGCAGAGAGCCAACAGAGTGTATCAGCAGAGAGGAGTAACATAGGGCACCAACAGAGAGATGTGAAGGAAGAAAATAAATACACGAGCAGTAAAAGTAAGAATGACACACAACTATTCAGCATCATAGCACATCACCACACACCGATCAATAACAACCGAACGAAAATCATCAAACAAGTGAGAGGAGTTGCAGCCAAACAAAATTCAAAACTCTTTAGCCGCAAATTACAAATCCAATATCTAAAACAGCAAATTCCTCATATTTGGACGAGTGGTCATCGTCAAATAAAGATGCAAGTGATTCAAAATGCGTCTGCATACTCAAGTATGATAAAAAAATTACATAGTTATTAACAATTTTATAATATTTATTACATTCTTTAGAAGATGTACAGAAAACATTAAAACTTAATGATGCCCCCTACTTTACATGATTGCGGTAGACAATATGCCATTCACAGTGGTCGAAAAAGAGGGTTCAACAAATTTGGAAAATTATTCAACCCCTTTATAAGGCTCCCTGTTTGAAAAGCAGGGAAAATATGATGCAAAACAAATATAAGCACCTCAAACTTTACTGTTGATATTGGAGCGAAACAGATTGTTGACAAAAAAACTATTTCAAATTTGGAAATTTCTGTTACTTCAATTTGCAAGTCGTGGAACATCAATGAATGTAATGTTAATGCAGTTATAACTGATAAGGGACCAAAAATTGTTGGGGCATGCCGTTCGATTTTTGGAACCGATAAACACATCCGCCGTTTTGCGCATACCTTAAATCTGGTTGCCATTAACTCTATTAATTTTTACATACCTAATCTCGATGCTGAATTGCCAGATTTTGAAAATTCAGATGAAGAAGAAACTGGACCCTCTGTATTGAAATATACAATTAAAAAAGTAAAAAAAAATTTGTTTTTTTAAAAAGAAGCGAGGCAGCCAGTACAGCTTTGCATGATTAGCAGTAAGAAAGCGGCAGGCAACCGAAGCGATTGATGCAAGAAATAAAAACTCGTACTTGTACGAGATGGTGGAGCGCTATTTAAAAATAGATGAGTTTGTCAGTAGGACACTCAGGAAAATAACTTTTGAAAAATCATCGAAGATGAAGCCATCAATTGATATATTACTAGATGAAATTGAAAGTTTGATGGAAATTAAAGAAATTTTGAAGAATATGTTCTTAGTTACAAAAGAGCTATGTTCCGAAAAAAATATAACTGCAAGTAAAGTAATTCCCATATTGTCTCAAATTGCTTAAAAACGTAAGTATCTATATTCTAAAATTAATTACATTTTGAATTTAATTATCTTAATATATATTTTTACCAGAGTATTAAAAATACTGTGCCCGTGGATGAAGCCGCATATGAACTAAAAGAGAAGCTGCTGCAAAACCTTACGGGAAGGTTTAGTAAAGTTGAGGGGCACTCAATTTTGAGTATAGCCATGTTATTGGACCCCCGGTATAAAAAATTACATTTTCACGAAGAAGCTAATATTGAAGATGCGATTGGTAGAATAGGTGTGTTACAAAATGTATATAAATTTACTTTTTATTATTACTACTGCATACTGCATTTTTAAAAAACATTTAGTAATGTTAAAACCAACATGCCATGAAAAACCCCCACCAAGTAAGCGACAACGGGATCCTAATAATTTGTAGAACATACATGACCAAATGGTTGAGTCCCAAAATGAGCAGACTGGCAGTCATTAACAAACAAATGGAATTCCACTTGAACTTGCACAGTATTTAAATCGGTCAATATGTCCCCGTAACTTAAACCCAATCGAAGAATGGGAAAATTCCAAAAAAAAATTACCCAAACCTACACGTTATTGCGCTAAACTTCATTCCAATATTGGCAACATCTGTGCCCTGTGAAAGGCTGTATTAATTATGACTCATCGAAGAAATAGACTGAGTTCTGGATCAACAATTATTTTTGCAAAATATCTTCGAAGAAGATTGGTTTACCAATTCCTTAAATATATAGACAAAAATTTATAAGTGCAAAATGAGAAACCAAAGTACAAAACTAAATAAGTTCAAAACTAGAGAGCTGCAACGAGTAAGTTTTTTCTTCATGTTTGAAACTCACTGTCGAATGTAGTATATATTTGTACTCTTACTCAGAGAATATGTAGGGAAGTGAAGAGAATGTTTACTTATTAATTACGAATTAGCAAGTAGCCGAAGTTAATAAAGTACCAAAAAATAAAAGAACTTATGAAATGTGAACAACAAACAAGAAGTACCTTAAAAATCATGTTCTCTTCATGTGGTACTGCAAGTATTTTTGTGTATTATACAGCTGAGATGAAAGCAATATATAATAAAGTAATTGTTGGAAATGCTTTCAATATACTTTTTTGAAATGTACTTTAGTTTCAATGTAAATTTTCTATCGAAGTAGTTTTTGAGAAATGTTTTATGTTGAATAGTTTTTAGGTTGTCATAAATTTTACTTTAATAAAGATTCTTTATAGGTAATACATATAATTTTATATTAAATAAAACTATTAATATTTTATAACATTGGTTATGGGCCCAGAATGACGATAAAAAGATTATCGGGAATTTAATTGAACAGTAATAATGTTTTTATACAAATAGGTATAAATTCAAAACATTCAAATTTAGTAAAAACAAGTAAGAGTGCTATATTCGGCTGTGCCGAATCTTAAATACGTGGAGGGTAATAAGAGATAAAAAACTACACTGGTTATAGGACTAGAATATCCTTATTCTGTGTTTTCTATTCAGTCTTAGTGCAAATTTTGAAAGACAATTTTACGACCAACATAATTTATGTTAAATATTTTGAAATTTTGTCTAATTTTCACTATTTTTAATTGATTTAATTACGAATTCTTACCATAATTTACAGAGTTTGTCTGATGTTCATAATAATCTTTAGTGTAATTTAACAAACAGAGTATAAAAAAGGGGAACAATTCGATTTTAGTGACTTTGCTCAAAAAAAAACTTCATCAAATAGGGCAATAGAAACACAGAACGTGTGACGTCACAGTTCCAAAATGTGCAGAACATTTTAAAATTTTACGCGCGTTGGCGTAATCTTTATTTTATCATTCTTGCTTGCAAGTACCACGTGAAGTTTTGTTGTCGCTTAATACTCGATGGCGCTGTTCTCTTCATGTATGGTTAGAGTGCGAGCGTAAAATAAACCTGTACTTAACTCGTAAACATAAAGCCGAGTAACAGCATATACATATTCGGTATTTTTATTGTACTCAAAAATATGAACAATAGCGGCGTTCAGTGTTCAGTGCAAGTGACATTGTAAAAGTGCAAATGCAAAACATCGTAGCTTTTTATTGCAATCCAACAACAAAATACACACAATTGCATTTGTCAAAACATTGCGTTCATGCAATACTAAAATGGTATAGTTTTTTCGTTACGCGTATTGCGTTTGCAACTCTTACATTTAAACAGCTGACAGATGTAAACACTAATAAAAGAAATAAAATTAAAACAATGGAGCAAACAATTCTACAGAAGAAAATTAAAAGGGAAAAACCAAACCAAAAGTGGACGCCTGAAAAAATCAAAATAGTTTTCTTATAAAAATTCAACAATTTTTTCTTTGACACCTTTTCGTGGTATTTTTGAAATACGTTTAGAAATTGTTGTTTATGTAGATCAGCTGTTTAAGTGCATAAATTGCATTAGTATCGCGAATGGAGTGCTCACAATCAATGTCAAAACATTTGCAAGTGCAAACTTTTGCAATACAAAACGCATCAAACATCAAATACCACTATTATTTTTAAATATACTTCGAGTAAGTGCACATATTTTGCAAGTTCATGTGTACTTCTTAACAACAAATCCATTCATGCAGAGGTCTATTCAAAACATAAAATATAGTTAATGATGAAACAGAACTGGGGCTGAACGTTTTTTTCCATACATTTTAACATACAATTATGCCAGAGAATGCGGTCGTGAAAATAGAATCTATTTTATTTTGACAGCGTTTTTTCTTATGCTCTCACTTTTAAACACAAATGCTCTCAACAATATTAGCATACTTTTATAAAATTTTATACATTTTGTAAACAAAACCATGTGTTTTTGCAGCTTTGGCGCAAGAAAAATAAACACAAAAGAAAATGAAAGAAACGTTTAAAAATGAAATTAAAAGTGAGATTTTTGTAATTTAAAAGAAAATAAGTGATATTATAGAAAAATTAATTGAAGAACTACAAAAGCATGATTGCGTATATAATTTGCAGTCGCCATTGTACAAAAAATTTTATTTAAAACAGGATTTGTGGACAAAAATTGGAAAAGCCGTCGGCATTACAGGTTGGTACACAGAAGATAAATAAACACACAGAAGATATAAAAATTAAATGTCAGCCAACTTTTGTTTTACTTATTTTATAAATAGAAACGCATGATTTAAGAAAATTTATATAAAAACAAGTAAGAAAGTATAGTCGGTCAAGCCCGTAGTTTTTCAGAAATGGGCCTTATATGGGAGATATAACCTATTATGGTCCGTTATACTTTTTCTAGAGACGTCAAATACGGAAATAATTCCACTTCCGAACGGAATTAAACTCTGTGACATGGCTGATTATTTGAATACCAACATTTTTGAGTGAGTTATGCTCTTTAAAGTGATTTTCGGAAGTTGACCTTATATGGGAGCTACGACTAATTATGGACCGATCATCATAAACTTCTACCATATTATATGTATGTATATACACTAAACATATTTGTGTTCAATATTATTTTGGATACCAACATATGTAAGAGAGTTATAGTTATGCTCTTTTAAGTGATTTTCGGAAGTGGGCCATTTATGGGAGCTACGACTAAGTATGGACCGAACATAATAAAATTCTACCGTATTATCTATTTATTTATTTATGAATTTGCTTATCCTACGCAACAAGATATAAATCTTATAATTACAGTGAAGGAATTATATTTGTTTAAAACATTAATAGATCACAATTAAGTATTAATAAAAAAGTAAATAAAAAAAATCATTAATAAAAACATGAAATGAAATTAAATTAAATAAAAAAAATAATATAAAACAAAATCTAATTTAATTAAAAATAAATTAATTTAAGTTAAAGTAAAATAAAATACAAAAATTCAAATATATTTAAACAGATAGATGGATACATAGATAAATGGCTTTAGCTTATGAAATAATTAACTAATAGATTTTTAAATATGTTCACATTGTTGTTTGTTTGAACGTTATTAGGAAGTAGGTTCCAAATGAATAAAAAATTGATATTCAGATATCAGGCTGCGGTGTGTAAAAGGAATTATCTTATTCCCTCTGTTAGACCTTGCAAAAGTTATTCGGTTGTACAGATATGGAGGATTCTTCGTATATATTATTATATGTAGCATTTGCAATACTTTCATATCCAAGAGGTTTTTAAGTGTTATACCGTAAAGTTACCGTTATTTGAGAATTGGGATATTCTATCGAATTTTCTTAAACCAAAAACGTATCTGATTATATTGTTATATGTTTTCTCTAATACAATTTTACTTCAAGAGTCGCAGCTTGAGAACAACTCGCAACCATATAAAAGTCGTGGCACTAAGTATGTTTTGGCGATAAGTATTTTAATTTTTTAGGGCGTAAAGTATTGGGTAGGCCAGAGTCCACGTAACATTAAGTAAATGTTTGATGCAGTTTTATTAATATGGGTAGACCAGTCTAAATTGTTATTAAAAATAACACCAAGATTCTTTGCTGCAGTTACGCATTCGATTTTTTCATTATTATACCCTACACAACCATAGTGGGGAGGGTATATTGGATTTGTGCTGATGTTTGTAACGCCCAGAAATATTGATCCAACAGCCACCTTAAGGTATACCGATCGACTCAGAATCAATTTCAGAATCAATTTCTGAGTCGATTTAACGATGTCCGTCCGTCCTTCCGTCTGGCTGGCTGGCTGTCCATAGCTGTGCGCAGAGTACAGGTCGCAATTTTGAAGATATTTCGATAAAATTTTGTACATGTTATTTTTTTCGGATTGAAACGTGTGAAAATCGGTCCATTATTTCACCTAGCCCCCATACAAATGTCCTCCCGAAATTGGGGTTTACCTGTCATAAATCTTTAAATTATACAAGTATGCAAACAAAATTTACCACAGATGAGTAGTAAATGAAGCTAAAGCACATCTACAAATTTCGATAAGATCGGTCTATAATAAGTCGTAGCTCCCATATAAGGCCCACTTCCAAAAATCACTTAAAACAGCATAACTCTCTTAAAAATGTTGGTATCCAAATAATATTGAACACAAATATGTTCCGTCTGTATACATATAATATCGCAGAAGTTTATGATGATCGGTCCATAATTAGTCGTAGCTCCCATATAAGGCCTACTTCCGAAAATCACTTAAAAGCGCATAACTCTTTTAAAAATGTTTGTATCCGAATAAAATTGAACACAAATATATTTAATATGTATACAAATAATACGGTACAATTTTATTATGATCGGTTCATAATTAGTCGTAGCTCCCATAAAAGGCCCACTTTTGAAAATCGCTTAAAAGATCATAACTCTCTTAAAAATGTTGGTATCCAAATAAAATTCGACACAAATAAGTTTCTTGTATAAAGAAATGATGACACCTAATTTTATAATGGTCGGTCCATAATTAGTCGAAACTCTTATATAAGACCCTCTCCGTAATTCAATTTAACCTCCATAAATATTTTAAACGTATTTATATCTATATAAAGTTTAACACATATAATATTTATATTCACAGACATCATGACACTAAATTTTTGGATGATCGGTCCACAATAGGTTATATCGCCCATATTACGTTCATTTCTAAAAAACTGTTTTATACAGTGTGTAGGGTATTATATGGTCGGGCTTGACCGATTATACTTTCTTACTTGTTAAGCATTATATCAATGTTTATATTATTAATACGAATCGTTATACGGTGTATAATAATGCATTTGGATTTGTGAAGATTTATTAGAAGTCTATTAGCAGTTGCCCTTCGACAAATAACGTAACAATTGACACATTGTTTTGCGTTTTTAAATGTCAACCAAACGAGAGAGAATCACTTTCTGAGTCGATTTAACGATGGCCGTCCGTCCGTCTGGCTGGCTGGTTGTCCATGTAAAGCTTGTGCGCAGAGTACAGGTCGCAATTTTGAAGATATTTTGATAAAATTTGGTAAGTGATATTTTTTCGGCCTAAGGATGGATGGGTTTGAAACTGGTAGAAGTCGGTCCATTATTTCACCTGGCCCCCATACAAAAGTCCTCCCGAAATTGGGGTTTACCACTCATAAATGTTTGAATTATGCAAGGAAACAAACAAATTTCATCACAAATAAGTGGGAAATGAAGGCAAATCACATCTACAAATTTTGTGCAGATCGGTCTATAATTAGTCGTAGCTCCCATATAAGGCCCACTTCCGAAAATCACTTTAAAGAGCATAACTCTCTCAAAAATGTTGGTATCCAAATAATATTGAACGCAAATATATCTTATATGTATACAAACAATACGATACAATTTCATTGTGATCGGTCCATAATTAGTTGTAGCTCCCATAAATGGCTCACTTCCGAAAATCACTTTAACGATCATAAATTTCTTAAGAATGTTGGTAATCAAATAAAATTCGACACAAATAATAAACAGAAATGATGCGACCTAATTTTATAATGGTCGGTCCGTAATTAGTCGAAACTCCCATATAAGACCCTCCCCGTAATCAACTTTAACCTCCATAAATCTTTTATTTATATCGAGATAAAGTTTAACATACACAATATCCCTCCATATAACTCCCATATAAGACCCTCCCCGTAATCAACTTTAACCTCCATAAATCTTTTATTTATATCGAGATAAAGTTTAACATACACAATATCTATATTCACAGAAATCATGACACTAAATTTTTGGATGATCGGTCCATAAAGCGCACATTCCTGAAAAACTGTTTTATGCATATACTGGGTGTAGGGCTTGACCGACTATACTTTCTTACTTGAAGAATTATGAGTTTATTCACTTAAAATTCATCGGGCTTATGTGCAGCTTGAAATTTAAAGTGTTGTCTGTCCGAACTCTAAAATACAACTGTCCTCTCTGTCGTCTTTCGTTGTCGATTAAGTCTTAATTCATCCGGTTGTCACTCGCTACTCTTAATAGTCAAATATCCACTACAGTGTTTTAATTCAGTAAGAGTAGCCACTCCTGGTTGTACGTCCGTTATATCCCGTTCCCACATATTAATTTGTCATTCCAGTGAGAAATATTCATCTTAGACCGCACAAAGTCTAAGTCGATTGACATATATCTGTTTATCAATCTGTGTAAAACACTTACATACGTCCAAAATACACAACCAAAATCAACAAGGTCCACTATCGAAATCGCTTAAATATTCATATATCTCTTACAGATATCGTTCTTATATACATATTAAACAGATCAGTAATTTGCATCCATATATCATACTATTGGATTTTGTGAATATCTGTCCATAATTGGGATTGAAATCGCATAAATGCACATAAATATCTTATAAATAATCATAGAGATAAAATTCCAAATTATTACTTCTTGATAATTTAGTTAGGCTTGAGTTCATGAAATTTAATTTTCATTAAATTATTTTTACTAAAGTTAGGAATTACAACTTGAAAAATTTTATTACTAAAAAAAAGCCTAACTAAATTATCAAAAAGTAAAATTAACAGTTCAATTATGAAATAATAATTATTCTATTCCAAATTATTTTGTTTCATTTATTGTGCAATAATATTATTGGATTTCAATCCATAATTGGCAATAGCTTCCACTTAAGGTATTTTCGTGTATTACCATAGCACATAAATAAATGTTGAGGCTATCAGGTAATGAAATCAATTAGTTTAATAAATTGTTAAATTGCAAACAATATTCCTATGATAAATGGGCAAACTGGGTAAATAATGGCAATAATAGGTAATTAAACATTATCTTCTGCGAAAGTTGTCTTTTGAACAATATATAAAATACTATTCAAATTTGCACTAAACCTGTATCAGAAACACCCAGTGTAGTTTCTGTATATTTAGGTGGAGGGTATTTAAGATGCGGCACAACCAAATAAATTTAAATGGTTAACCCTGCAGTACTAATGTTAGTTATTTTGACTAACACTGTTTTTATTTTTGCGTATAACTTTTTTTTTGCCGGCATGGAAAGATCTCATTTTGACTAACAATTAGCATCTGTGTAACTTTTACCTCTGCAAATTAAGCATGAATGAAAGAAACAAGATTACGCAATGCGCAGGTCCGTTAATTTTGTTGCTCTCACTCAGCTGATTGAGTGACGTAGACAGAGGGCATTGTGGTTTATTGTGAAAAGTAAAAAGTATTAAAGTTAAAAAAATTGTGTAAATTAAAAACTAAAATGTGGTGTGCAGAAAAAAGCCGTGTACAATCAGTTTATTTAACTTTCCGGCAGTTCCAAAGTTATTAAAGAAATGGATAAGTTTTTGTTGCCGGAAAAATAAAATAAATCCATAGCAGAAAACGAAAAATGTTCATCGTATTCGTGGGTTGACCATTTGTCTGAGGGCGGACTATCAAAGCCGACTCAAAAAACTATGTAACACATGCAAGACCTTGAAAATATTTTTGAAGAACACAATAGACAAGGCTGGTTAATTAAAGACAAGTTCATAAAGTCTCACGTACAATGTAAAAACCCTTTCGAGTTCGAGAAAAAGAAAATTAAAATTCTTATTTTATATTAATAACATAATTATTTAAAAATAAAAATACAGGAAAAAAGTTTATTACCTACAATGTCTCAATCTCAATAATTTTTTTTCATAATTACAAAATATTCAAAACAAAAAAAATCAATATATAAATTTATAAATAATAAAAAACAAACAAGTATAAAACAATAAAGTGTTTTACAAACAGAATAAAATATGTTTATAATAACAAAATTAAATATGAAAAAAGAAAATTCTATGATTTTTCGTTTTATTTTATTAGAAATAAAAAATACCCATAATATTTTTTCATTTCTACCATAAATCTCACACTGTTTTCATAACATGCAAACAGTTGTCCGCTCTGATGACGTAGATGCGCAGTAGAAATTATTTTTGAAGAGAGGAATGCGCCATCTGTGTTTATTGCTTCATGCATATTAAAGCTGTGTTCACATTATGTGTATTCGTCATGTGGAATGTCACTTTTCTACCCATATGTAATTTCATGTGTGTGTTAAAATTTGAGTTTTATATACGGTTTATAATTTACATGTTCATATGTTGGTATGTCAAATACATTTGATATAACCTATAAAAAAAATCTTAAAACAGCTGATTGCTGTATGTATGTACATATATAAAAATTAATATTTGTAATTAAATAAAATTTATTTAAAAATGGAACGAGAGGTTGATAAAATAGTTGCATATAGATTACATGCACCTTTTTTAATTTTAATAAATTCTTCCAGGAAACCCATTTCGTTGAACCAAAACACACATGGCACATGCACATCATCTGCACCGGCCCCGCTTCTTTTTTCTTCTACTTTTGCAATTTCCCGGCTATATTAACCGCGCAAGTATGTTATTTTATTCTGGAAATATATTGCGTTACATTTATTACAAATAACAATTGCCAAATGCTTTAAATTAACCGCTTTATCTGAACTTCATTAGAGCCAAAATATGAATTGAAAATTTTTAATTTGTCAGCCATATCATTAATGGTAAAACTTGTTCCGCGGGTTATACACGCATTCTCTCTCCTGCCACATTTCGATCAACCGCTTCTTTGCACCAGTCAAACTGGAACAACATAAAAATAACTATAAAAATTGCAATAAAAAAATGCATATGTATGTACTTACTTTTGTTAACTCCTTTTCAATTTTCCCTACATTTTCAATAATAAATTTGTGTAGTTTTTTTTTTGTATTTTTGTTTTACTATTAGGTATAAATTATATTTATTAAAATTTTAATTAATTTTTGCCGCCACAAAATTTTGGTTATAAAAAACAGCTGATGTCAGATGGTTTGTCACTTGAAAATAGAACTCGTTCTAAATACAAAAATGTCACATGTATTGCACACAGAGAAATAACACATGATATTGTTTGCAGGTGTTCAGACTATATGTACAAATTTGACATGCGAAAAAGTGACAGTCCACATGACAAATATACACAATGTGAACACAGCTTAAGTACATATTTCTTGTTGTTTACGTTTATTGCAGAGTATAAAATGAGTTTCAAAAAATTTTATCGACAAATTTTTAGAATATTCCGACAACAGTGAATTAGATGAAACTGTATTCAGTGTGGCAAAAGTATCTGTGGAGAACATACAATTGAGATATACCAGAGTTGTTCCTAAAAATTTATAGTCTTTTAACTGAGTTATTATTTAAGTTTTTATATGTATATGGCTTTAATGAAGTTTTGTTATTGTTTTTTTGTTTACCTCATACTATGTATGTACGTATCTCATATAACATATTCTGGACACTGTAATATTGGAGCATTTCACAAATGTGGATAAAACTCTAAGGCCCATTATTTCAACTTGGCAATAGTTAAAGGTACATATGATGTTATCGGACAGATACGAAGTATTTGGTTATTATAAGTTTACTTTAATCTAAAACCGTATCGGTCGAGAAGATCATCTTGCCTTTAAATTTTATAGTGAGCATGGTGAAAACACTACAAGGTGACATCGAGATTACAACAATACAAAAACAACAGAAATAACATGGTATTTTTGTTTTTGCTTTCATGTTTGTAATGTCAAAAACAACTGACTATTCCTACAGAAAAAAATGAATACATACAATTTTTAATTTCAAGATGACACATGTGCTTTTTATACAGTGGCGAGCACACATGGTAGATGTCTTATAACTATGAATTAAAACCCGAATAAACTCACAAATTTTTAAAAATAATAATGGTTTTTATTTTGCAGTTGTTTCTTTGGCCAGAGTGATGAATTTAATAATGTTATTTTTTTCAAGCTAAAATGGCCTAAATTTATTCAATGTAAATAAAAATCCAATTTTAATTACAATATTTTCCCGACGTTTCGTCGATTGTTTGTCGACGTTTTCAAGGGATTGTAATATTAAAACTTTTTTAAAACATTAAGAAGTCCTAGATGTATCCAGGAGTATATGTAAAATAATTTTAATAATGCTTTTTATTTAAAATGTTAAATAAATAAAACAAAAATGAAAATAAATTGAAATTCAGTAATTATTAAAGCGAATGTGAAGTTTAGGGTACATTTATGTCAAATGGCAATATGTATATCCACTTTTGCACGTTAAAGTTTGTTTAATCTGGCAGCAAGAATAAATAATTAATGAATTTCAATTTATTTTCATTTTTTCTACTTTTTGTTTCATTTACACAGAAAAAAAAATCATGTTTTTTTTTCAATTAAACCTTTAATTCATTTTAAAATAATTTTCAATTAAAATTTTAATTGATTCAATTACTTTTTCTGATATTTTCAATTAAATCTCAAATTTTTTTTTAATTGATACTATCATTTTGTTTACAGGTCCGATTTCAATTAAATTTTTAATTGATTCCACAAATATTTTAATTGAAACTCATTTTAATTTTTTTCTGTATACACGAATTCTCCAGTTTATTAACTACGTCTCAACACGTCTGAGATAAGTATTGAGTTCTCTACATGCCATACTTGAATCCACATGTGAGCTAAGAATGGCCGTGTCATCTGCAAATAAAAAATGGTTAAATTTTCACTTGCAAATCATCTCTGATTTCTTAGTCACTTGTCACATAATCAATGTATTTAACCTGCAACACTGTATTTAAATAAGCGATCCGATATGTAAGACTCTGTGAGTACTAGGAGGAAGTCAGCATTTACTCTCATGTATTAGACTTTTATACCAAATTTTATCAATTGTTTAAGCTCAAAGGGCTTTCTAATCTCTCCAGTTAAACGGTTATCCTGCTCTATAGTTCCGTGTTGTTCACGGAAACCAAATTAGTGAACTCGGATAATGTTTTGATCATTCAAGAAGTTTGTAATTTTGTTTTGAAATATTTTTTCAAATAGTTTCGACAAGCAGAATAGTAAGCTAATTGTTCTATAAGAGTATGGTACCGTCAAATCCTTTCCAGGCTTTGGTATCATTATAATTTGGGTAATTTTTTCAATCTTTCGGAAAAACACCTTGTTTTAAGATCGCATTAAATAATACTGTTTGCACAACAATAGCTACATTATATTATTATTTGATCATTGCCCGGATACATTTTTAGGTTAATATCATTTTTTGATTATAGTTTTATCAATATCTTCAGGACTCAATGTGATAATAACAGCGTATGATGAACGAGTATATGGTTTCTCTACACAGAAAAAATAAAAAAATGAGTTTCAATTAAAATATTTGTGGAATCAATTAAAAATTTAATTGAAATCGGACCTGTAAACAAAGTGATATTATCAATTAAAAAAAATTTGAGATTTAATTGATAATATCAGAAAAATCAGAAAAAGTAATTGAATCAATTAAAATTTTAATTGAAAATTATTTTAAAATCAAGTAAAGGTTTAATTGAAAAAAAACATAATTTTTTTTCTGTGTAGTTCGAATTCGTTCATGGGGGGATTTGATTGAAATACATTACTTAAATGCTTTGTGAATACCAAGGATTTATCATTTGTACCTTGTGCCTAGGTGCCATCCGATTTTTGTAATAGACTTTCTTCCCGCGGTTGAATATTTTTAGCTGACTTCCAAAGGGAGACATTTGTGTGCTTAGTATTTGTTAAATTTTTATTGAAATTTACATTTCTGCGATCCATTTCTTAAAGAAGGGCCCTTCTTAATTTTTAACTTGCAGCGGACAGCCTCTGTTTTGCAGCAGATGATCTGCTTTGTTGCCATTCTCGTCTAAGTTTCCTCTTTTCGAGAACAAGTTTATCAATATCTGAGTTAGAAATATGTACACTTGTCGTTGAGGGAAATTGGCACTTAGAGTTGTCCGTTGCCGAAAAAAATAAAGTATTGGAATCTCTGACATAGTTATGGATATCTTCCTCACATTGTATATAGGAATAGGTGTGGATATGGCAGCTGATAAATATTTTTTATATATCAACCCATTAGTTTTGAAATATTGTGTTACTCTATTATAATTTTGATTGTCATTTTTCTCGAAATAGCTTAAAATTACGGGATAATGTTCAGAAGAGATTTCGTATGATAATTTCGTATTAATACAATTTCTATTAATATTTTTCTATATGGCAAAATCTATAAGTTCAGGAATTTTCTTAGGATCCGAGAGCCAGTAAGTAGGTTGCCCAGAGAATATGCAATCCAAGCAGTTCTTTCGATCAACTAGGGTCATGTATAGCTGTCTACCTTTGGAATTCATTAGTCGAGAGACCCAATATCTGCGTTTGGATTTTTGCCTTGGTCACAGAAAATCGTGAAGGGCAATACACTGAGCTTAGAGTTAACTCACCAACTCCGCATTCAAGTCGAATGGATGTATCCTGTATATATTCGTTAGAACAATTTTCTTGGGCATAATGTGTTTTTCTATTTCTATTTAGAATGCAGGATCATGATGATTTGTAAAATGGCCTGGCGGTCCGGCCACTCTCAGTTGATATGGTTGACCACATTCCATTAATTGCGGCAAAATATACTTTGATATATATATTAAAATTATATCTATTGATTAAATGCGTCTCGGAAATTAGCATCACATCTCTATTCTTATTATGAATGAAGTGGGACAATTCAGATTTATGTTGGTTCATTTTCTTCTCAGAACTATTTGATTCATTTGGTTCTGCGGTCTTAAAATCTCTTGTATAGTGTTTTGCATGGATGTCATAAAGTTTGACATGTTTTAATTAAGATAGGTAATATTCAGGGTAAGTGCATTTTGTAAATTTTCCAACCCTGTATTTTGGGAACAATAGGTTTTACCAGATTTTCAAATAGCGGCATAGGATACAGTTTCAGATTTGACTGGAAGTTCCATATTATTATTATCAATTTTTGAATAAGATTCAGTAAAAATATTTTTTTTAAGAATATATACACTTTTTTCCAGAATTTTCCGAATTGTGATTTACCATTGGTGACTCCACTATTATTAGCCTCTCTCTTAATCTTTTTAATGAAGCTTTATAAACTGGACACCCGCGATAGTACTCCGAATGATCACCGCTACAGTTTCCGCATTTTCTTTGAAAACCTTTATTAATAATATCACACTCTGCAGAGGGGTGCAAGTCTCCACATGCAACATATACAGAATGAAATGTGCAATAGTTTCTTGTATGTCCATACTATTCGCAGTTAACACATTGTATAGGTTTGTTACGCTTTAAAGGTGTAATTAACTTAAATTCTTAACATTGCAGAACCACTTGTCTACCCTATTACATACAGAAGTTCTAGTTTTTATCGCTAACATTACACCTACAAAAAATTTTAAAGTCCAAAAATAAAATGAAAAATAATTATAACTTGCATTTGTTCGGTTTTTAATTAATGGTGTCTGATTTTGCCTCATTGTTTTTTATACCCTACACCACCATAGTGGGGAGGGTATATTGGATTTGTGCTGATGTTTGTAACGCCCAGAAATATTGGTCCAACACCCACCTTAAAGTATACCGATCTACTCAGAATCACTTTCTGAGTCGATTTAACGATGTCCGTCCTTCCGTCCGGCTGGCTGGCTGTCCATGTAAAGCTTGTGCGCAGAGTACAGGTAGCAATTTTGAAGATATTTCGATAAAATTAGGTACATGATATTTTTTCGGCCCAAGGATGGACGGGATTGAAACTGGTGGAAATCGGTGCATTATTTCACCTAGCCCCCATACAAATATCCTCCCGAAATTGGGGTTTACCGGTCATAAATCTTTGGATTATGCAAGTATGCAAACAAAATTTACCACAGATGAGTAGTAAATGAAACTAAAGCACATCTACAAATTTCGTGAAGATCGGTTCATAATTTGTCGTAGCTCCCATATAAAGCCCACTTCCGAAAACCACTTTAACGACCATAAATTTCTTAAAAATATTGGTATCCAAATAAAATTCGACACAAATAAGTTTCTTGTATAAAGAAATGATGACACCTAATTTTACAATGGTCGGTCCAACAAATATTTGTTTTAAAATATTTTTCCTATATGTATATATTTATAGTAATTGTGTAATATTCTTTTTGGTTTTGTTAGTCACTGTAGGAATACGAATATTTATATTTATGGATGCATTTAGAAAAGTTTATCAGTAATGTGATGGTTCAAAAGAGAGTGCAGGAGTAAGAGGTGAGAGCGTGTGTATGATGTATCATTTCAAATATGCATTCTCAATCTGACATATTCAAGAGGAACTTTGAAACTCATTTTGATGATTATAAATTGTGTTGTAAGTGATGTTGTAGCAAACGAACTCCCAAACACAAGATTTAATATAAGGATTTGTGTGTTACATATATGTCTATATAGAAACATTCATGTACAATACTCACAAATATATATGTACATTAGGGTATAACCTTTAAATTTGTTTTAATAACAATCCACCTGCAACGAAAGTAATTTCTTTCAAAACTGATGTTTTTGTTATTTTTAATATTACCATTAAAATGTTATCTGTAATAAAATCACCCCTATTCTGACTTTCGATTCGAATCGCTACGTTTCTTTCGATTGTAGGTATTCTGTATTACGATCGTAGTTATGTTTTTCTACGCTTCTATTTTAGTAACGGAAGTTTTTTCGATTGCTCTTTTTATAAACTTAAAAAGTGTTTAATTTATAAAATGTTTAAAAAGTGATTTATATAAATTTTTGTTGTACGGCCAATCAGGAGGTGATATGCAGCAACAAAGAACATGGTTTAACAAATGTGTAATGGTAGAACGAAGGAGTTTTGAATTACTCTCACTACAAACAGGAAAGAAGCCTATTTATTTATTTTTCCAGGTCAAAAACAACGACATCAATACGAAAAGCTGGCAAGTTTAATGTCAACAAAATAGGATATTGCTTGCGGCGACCAGAAACGATACAAGGAGGAAGTTCAGGTATTTTCTGTTCAAGCTTTTCAAGCCTTATCTCTGTGTTCTGAGTCACGTTGTTCTCCTCTTCCACCAATAAAGCCACTGCTATGGATTCCATTCCTCCTTCAAATACAAAAATTATAAATACCACCTCCGGCTTGACAGGATTCTTAGCACTTAAATATTTAGCAAACAAAAATGATTGATGATTACCTTTTTATTATTATTAATTTACAAGTCTTTTTATTTTATTTTTATTATTTCTCCTTATTAATCGCACAAATTTTTTTATTTTCCTATTTTTATTGTTTGTTGTGACTTTTGTTTATCATAGCAACAAATTGGTTTTGTAAACATTGTTGTCTTCTTCTTGCTCTTTCGATTCCGTTTTTGTTTGGAATACCAATTTTCGATCGTAGCGTAACTGAATGCGGAGACGTAATCGAAAATCAGAATAGGAGTGAATTACTAATATATAGAATGAAATGTGAGTTCTTTAGTTACTTAATGTAAAAACGAGTATCGTGACTGACTGACTAAATAATTGACTGATTTATTCAAATTCAATATGGTCAAAACCGCTAAAGCTAGAAAATTGAAATGCTGGTACATATTGGATTCCTTTTACATCATATTGATCCACTATGAATGGATTTTAGAAACTCGGACGTTAAAGGAAATAAAAAAATGTAGTGTACTAATAAATAAAAATAAATAGAATAAAAATTTTAAGTTTGTCTACCTTAAATCAAACAAGATAGAGTGCAATATTCGGCTGTGCCGAATCTTAAATACCCTCCACCTAAACGAAATAAGAAATACAAAAACTACACTGGTTTTAGGACTAGAATATCCTTATTCTGTGTTTTCTATTCAGTCTTATTTCAAATGTAATTAGTAGTTGATATATTGTTTGGAAGACTATTTTACGACCAACATAATTTATGTTAAATATTTTGAAATTTTGTGTAATTTTCACCATTTTTAATTGATTTAATTACCAATTCTTACCATAATTTACAGAGTTTGTCAGATATTCATAGCAATCTTGAGTGTAATTTAACAATTTATAAAATTAAAAAAACATATTTCCATATTCCCAACAAGTTAAAAAACAAAGTAGAAAAAGGGTATGATTAAAAGGTGAGGCTTATTTTTACAAGAGATTTATGGGACTGATAGCTTCTGAATCCAGTATCCACTAATGTGATTTCTAAGTATATTCTTATTTTGGTTGAATTTCATCTCAATAACGTTATTTATAATAGTTGTATGGTTGGTTGTTATGCTCGGAAGTGGACTTAATTCAGGAGCTAATATTGACTGACAAAATCCAATAGCATAATTACCGTATAACCGATATTAATATGATTTCGGGATTAATATTTCTGATCTGTATAAAAGTTAGTTCGATATCGATATTTATTAGACATTTTTGTGGGTTAAATTGTTTTTCGGAAATAGCCCTTATAAGGCAGCTATGACAAATCTTGGGCCAATCTTCTCAATATTGAAACAATGAATTTTATGCATATGAGGATATCTTGCGTCGAATTTCAACGTAATAACGGTATATTTAAGAAACATATTAGTATTAAAGTGAATTTGGAAAGTGGACCTTATATGGGGGATATAGTCAAATATGGATCGATATCCTTAAAATCCAGCAGTTTTATTTTGGCATGTACATATGTAAATGATCCGTGTAAAATTTTGAATCGATACCATTATTTATAAGAGATTTATGAGTATGAAGTAATTTTCGAAAGATAAATGACTTTTTCGGATGTGGTCCTAATATGTGAGCAATAACCAATTATGGACCGACCATCGTAAAATTTAGTACTACAATTTATATATCAATCCGAATTCATTTAAATCAGTGATAAATTGCTTTTATTGTAATGCTTTGTGGTAAACAACATTTGTTGTTTTTCCATTTTTTGTGGAAATATACAAAACCGATGGATTGCCAATGTGCGAACAGGCTACATACAACTGTCCATGTGAGAAAACCGGATACTCTAACTTCATTGGGATGCGTGGAATGAATGCATCTTTGTCTTTGAATTTTCCAGTTAAAATAGTAGCTTCAATTACATAAGCCATCAACCTTTTAATAGCAAGTCTTGTACCATTACACAAACGGGGTTGATTGATATTGCGAAGCGTAATAATAGTGGCTCCAACTTTCAATTCGCAGGCATTCCTGATAAGTCCAAGGAATTAAAAAATTCTGTTGGATAATTCACAACATCTTCTTCATTGGTAACCAGGAATCACCAATAATTTTACCGTTCCAGCTGTTGCCCGACCACCATCTAACAAAGTGGCTGCAATGCCAGAAGACGCCAATTCCAATTAATTTTTCTTCTGGGAACGTATCGTTGCCAACATCAATAAAATTAAGAACGTTTTTCCGGCGCCTCCTGGTGCATCCAGAAAATAAAATTCACCGGCTTCAATATTGACAGCTTATATAATAGTATCGTACATCTTTTTTGCTTCGTATTCAATGTCGAAAGATTTGCGTTAACAAAAGCATTTAATTCGTTGCGATCGTATTGTTGTTTACGTTGCAATTCTAACTAAAAAATGTCACGATTAGGTGATGACATTCCCAATTAGTTTGACTAAAATTGAATTGTTATGTATTTAAAAACGAATTCTATTTTAGTTTTTCGAAATATTAACTCAAATATTTTCAAATATTTCGAAATGAATGCAGTGTTCACATGGCTATAACTCATGAACCAATACACATACAGAGACCGTTTATAAAGGGTGGTTAAATTGTAAGGGCCGATGTTGAATGTGAACCACACCTAAACGCCAAGCTTTTTTCCGAATTTTATTTGACATTTCTCTATTTCAGACTTACTCAATTTGAACCATGGAGAGATACACAATCCAACAACGTGTTAAAGTTATCCAGACTTATTATGAAAATGGGCGTTCAAATCAAAATGCATATCGTGCACTTCGTGATTTTTTTGGTCAATTTGATCGTCGAAATGTGCGTACAATCGCAAAAATCGTGGAAAAATTCGAGCAAACCGGGTCTGTAGAAGATGTGAGAACATCAGTGCATGCTCGTACAGATTGTGTGGCTGAAGAGCCGTCCACCTCAACTCGTCGTCGTGCCCAACAATTGCACCTCTCACGCTCGTCGTTGATGAACATTATGCATAAAGACTTGCATTTACACGCTTACAAGGTGCAATTGGCTCAAGAACTAAAGCCTCTTGACCATTCCAAACGTCGTGAATGGGCAAAATGGTGGCAAGAAATGGCAACAGTGGATGATCAATTTTCGAAGAAAATCATCTTCAGTGATGAGGCACATTTTCACCTCAGTGGATTCGTCAATAAACAGAATTGCCGCATTTGGGCGAATGAGAATCCAAGAGTGATTGTCGAAAAACCAATGCACCCACAAAGAGTGACTGTTTGGTGCGGTTTATGGGCTGGCGGCATCATCGGGCCGTATTTTTTCCAAAATGAGGCCGGTCAGGCAGTTACTGTGAATGGTGTTCGCTATCGTGAGATGATAACGATCTTTTTATGGCCCGAATTGGAAGATATGGATGTGGACGATATTTGGTTTCGGCAGGACGGTGCCACTTGCCACACAGCTAACGAAACAATGGCTCTTTGCGCAACAAATTCAATGGCCGTGTTATCTCACTAATGGCGATGTCAATTGGCCGCCAAGATCATGTGATTTGACACCGTTGGACTTTTTTCTTTGGGGTTATTTGAAAGAAAAGGTGTACGTCGATAAGCCAGCAACAATTCAAGATCTAAAGGATGAGATAATTCGGCACATTAACGGCATAGAACCTCCATTATGCCTCAGGGTCATCGAAAATTTGGACCATCGGATAGAGGTGTGCCGCCGTAGTCGCAGCGCCCATTTGGCCGATATTTTGTTCCATACATAATTGAGTAATACCAATATATCATAATAAAATAAAATTACAATAATTTCCTAAATAGTTTGTGTTTTATTCAAAATCAACATCGGCCCTTGAAATTTAACCACCCGTTATATGTAAATGATTTGTGTAAAGTTTTGAGTCAGTACCGATATGTATAAAATATATATAGGGATAAATGTCTTTTTCAGATGTGGTCCTTGTATGGGAGCTATGACCTATTCAGGGCCGACCACCATAAAATTTAGTACACAAAATTTATTTGCCTATAATGATTATTCATGTCAAATTTTAGCCGTTTAACATTATTTATATCTGTTTTATACGTATTTAAGTGAATTTTAGAAGTCAAACATGGGCCGAACTAAAAAAAAATTAGTTTTGCGATTTCTTTTTGCATAAAGCTTATTTTTGCTGAATGTTGTCTTGATATTCCAATTTTATAGGCACTAATGTATAATTGAGCAATATTTCGGGAAGATTTTTGTATGGGGGCTATGAGAAATCATGGACCCATTTTTACTATTTTTTTTTACACTTACTTAGTTTATCATAAGAATAACGTGTACAAAATTTCTTGGCAATATTTGCAATATATTTCAAAGAATTGCAAGAAAAATGTTTACAAATACCGAATTATGGAGTTTGTCTCACATTTTGGTCCATAATTCTGGTTCTGCTACACCGCTTATACTGATTTTCAATACTAAACTGCTTAGTAGAATTATAAAAGGGGTTTTTGTAAACTTTGTTGATTTTGGTTGTGTCGTTTGGACATAGCTCAATCGACTTAGAATTTCATAGAATTTCATATATATACTTTGTTGGGTCTCAGGCGAATATTTTTTAGTGTTACACACGGAATGACAAACTTATATATACCCTCATTCACCACTTATGATGGTGGAGGGTATCAAATTGTGAAATTCTAGATGATAAAAATGGGTAAAAGCGGTAACCAAGGACCCTCTATTACTCTTCGTATCTTTTAAATAAGTAAACACAGAAATAAAATTTAAAATGCACCCTGCAAAATTCAATGAAAGGCTGAAATTTTTTTCGTATGATTTTGAAATACGAATTCTTAAGGCCTATTAAATACTTTTTGTCAAAACTAGAAATATTAATTTCACGTCTTACAAATAATTACAAAAACAATCTTCCAAAATTATTTCTACCTATCAGGCAAAACTGTTGCCGAACCGTGGGAAACGGGGGAACCATGTATCTGTTAAATAAATAAACATAGCATTAAAAATTAACACTCAGACGGATTAACGCAATAAAAAGCAAAAGGGGCAAAAGAGAGTAGAAACAGGACATTTTCTTTTATTTATTAAAATTAACGATTTAATGATGATAAAATATACATTTATTCACTCAACATTTAGTTATCAGTATGTTATTCGGAACTAAAACAACTAGTTGATAAAAAGGGATAAATTCAGTAAACATATTTTGGTAGTTTTTTGGAATTCTATATCTTTTTTATTATAATTACTTCTATTTTTAATTTTTTAATAAATCTGGTTGTTCGTATACAGTTCAGTAGACCAAACCCGAATTCGAAATCGTATGGCCTAAAAATTGGTACAGTTTTGGTACTTTTTTGTTAAAATCAATTTTTGCAATATAAAGATCTAGAAATATTACGCTCTAATTCCAGGTCTTACAAATAATTACAATAACAATTTTCCAACATTATTTCTACCTAATGGACAAAAGGAAGACGAACGGGGGTAAAAATGGTAATTGTAAAAATGCTCCTTGTGCTGAATATAGAAATTTTTTTAAATTTTATATTAGTTACACTCAACATTGTTATGAATATGAGACAAACTCTGTAAATTATGGTGAGAATTGGTAATTACACCAATTTTAAATGGTCGAAATTAGATAAAATTTCTAAACATTTGTGATGAATTATGTTGTTCATAAAATTGTCTGCCAAACAATATATAAAATGCTAAGCTAGCTATTAGCATTAAAAAACACGGAATAAGGATATTTTAGTCTTATAACCAGCCTAGTTTTTGTATTTCTCATTATATTTAGGTGGAGGATATTTAAGGTTCGGCAAAGCCGATTATTGCAGTGTAACTTGTTTTAGGGGTTTAACAATATTTATTTTACAATTTATATTTTATATTTTAATTAAAAACACTTGTTAAATAATGTGTCAAATAATCAACAATTCAAATACCAAAAAAAGTATGAACAAGCAACTATTCTTCAAATTACAATAGCAAATTTTATATTTTAATACAAATTGACGAAGAAAATAGATGTTCTCTGGCATCACCCTTAAGATAAAACAGTCCAAAAAGAGGAAACCCCAAAGATGGGAGTACCAACACCATTCATTCAAAGTTAAACAGTGGTATTTTAGGCCGTAAAAACAAGATATTTTCTAATATATAATTAACTAACTAATAACGTTAAAATTGCTGTTAACCACTCAAAATATGCCAAAATATAATACAGACGCACGTTTCATGATAACACAAATGAGAGACGCGTTTTTAACACCTAAATATGCTTTTATAACAATAGGCAAACCTGTTTGTCGATGGATAGCAAGACACGCCCTCAGCGACATTGGTTACATTTCAGCAGTAAAAAAATGAAAACTGCATTGTCGGAAAAAAATTTTAAGGCAAGGTTAAAGTGGGCCGAAGAGCACAGACAGTAGACACTAGATGACTGGAAACGGGTAATCTGGTCAGACAAATCCAAACAATTCAAAGTTTTCATGTTAAGATAACAATGAAGCACGGCGGGAAGAACGTCCGTTGTGCGTGTTGTTTTCGTTTCGTTTGTATTTTATCTTAAGCTAAGTATAGACGATATGTTGAATCAGCATATTTATGCTGAAAAATTTGATACAAGTGCTTACATATCGTGTAAACGCAAAATACTTTCAGCATACGCATGGTGAAATTAAATACAAGGTGACAGCATTGCTACAACAATTACAACAAGGCAAGAACAACAGGCATTTTTGTTTGTGTCAAAAACATCTGGCATAAAATAAAGAAAACAAAAATACAAACATGAATAAAAACATAAAACAATAGTAGTGAAAATTTGTTTATTTTATTTTCTTAAACAATTTCCAAACTCGTGATGATTTTGTTCGGGGCATTTTGATTAATGAGGAAATTCTAGACAGTCGTATCTGTGTTTCCCTTTTGCCACGGTGAACAATTGGCTGATATATTGGCAACTGCTGCTATAAAAATTATGAAACTACCTCTGAAACAGGATGAAAGTGATTACTTTTCCAGCAGTGATGAAGAAGATTTACAACCTTTTTCTCCCCTACCTGATGATGCCAATAGTGAGGCCATTTAAATAACAGATTTGTATAATTTTGTTAATACAGGTTACTTTATGTTTTAGTTTTCCTATCGTAAGTGGTCGATTCTTTGTGCAGAGGTTTTCAGGAGAAATCAAATCCAGATTTCTATATACCCGAAATTAATTCTTCCCGCTACGCGTACAACATGTCTCTCAAAGAGGTCAACTTTAATGTGGATAAGGCTATTTTCAGTTTGCCCACCATTAAGGAACCCTCTAATAATAATGTTTTAATTAAAATTAATGCAGTCTTATTCTTCCAAAAAAGTTTTTATTTTTATTCAAATTTTAAAATAAAAGATTGGAAATATACATAATAAAAAAAAAACTTATAGTGTGTTCTCGAACTGGCTTTATTGGAAATAAAGCTGCTTGGAGTAAGATTCTTTTGGCATATTTTACTCCACTGTTCTCTTTTCCTTGGATCTTGAGGAACCTTAAAGAAAATACCACTTCCAGCTACTCCTTTTTTACGGCATAAGATGCAACAACGCATTTTTCTGCAGCAAAAAAAAATCACTTAAAGAGGAATCTTAACATTTATCTTACAGAAAAAAACTAACACTTTTAGTAAAACAACTCAAAAAACAAACACACTATTTAATATAATATAGTTTTTTTTTAACACTTTTAAGCTATTTTACGCAGATAAAACGGCGAAAAAACTCAATTTTTCAAAAACAAAATAATTTTGTAACGTTTTTATATAAACTTTGACTATTTGTAAACAACTTTTTGACATTTTCAATTTCACCATAAATAATCAGCTGGCGCTATGCTGTCACCTTGTATTTAATTTCACCATGAGCATACGTATGTTTAACAACATTTGCTAACACTTTGTTAACAATGCCAACAAACGTATGTTGGTAATTTTAGCATATCGTGTAAACAGCATATTATTAGTGTTTGACAAATTTCCTGCGTATGTTGACAGATATGTTATGTGTTGAAAAGCGTATGCAAGCTTTTCAGCATATGGCAAATTCATATGCATATGCGATCAGAGTTGTATTTTCTAATAAAGCTGATAAGAAAACAACCATGTCGGCTTCATTGATTTAAATCACAAATTATAATCTAAAGAACAGACGTTTAAAATTTTTTAATTGTTTGTATAGTTTATATAATTTATTATATTCACATATATCAACACAATAATTGAACACAAAAATTTATTTGAATGGCGGAAAACTGCGTTTGTTTACATTAACAAAAGCATATATTTTTGCATCTTTTTCGTGTACTAGTGTGGCACCTATGACATACTTTGTTGCGATTTTTTTAATTTGATATAAATCGGTCAGATATTCCAGTGAATGAATCGTACGATTGTGTAGGATAGTGTATCATGACCTTTAAGCCCAGCCGCCGATAGTTTTTTTTATGTAAATACATTTCTTGTTGCATATGTCTACAAAAATACACACACAAGAACACAAAACGCAATATAGTGGCCGGCGGCATTGTTCAAATTAATCGACACAGGTCTCTGGAAATAAACAATAAATTATTATAAATGTTTTACATGTTTTCGTGCATTATTTGCATATTTACTGCCGTATTTATAAAAAAGAAAGTAGGCTTGAATTGTGCTTTAAGACAAAATTTTCATACAAAATTTTCTTAAAGTACACTTGAAGTCTAATTTAATTTTTTATAAATACGGCAGTTAGTGTATAATTTAGCTCGATTTTGTTGGTAAGTTCTGCAATATTTTATTTTTTATTATTATTGCTGTTTTTTACAATAAAATATGCTCTATTTTTATACCAATTCCTTGTATAATTTTACACAATAACTTTCTTCCTCTCGTCGTTCTATCCATTTCTTTTGCCAAACTCTGCGTCTTTTTGCTTTTAATTCCACTTCATCGTTATCCAAAATCAGCACTGTTTTTGATTTTATTGATATTATTTTTATTTCAAAAATTACACATAAAATACAAAAGTTGAACAATAATTAAAAAAAAGTTGTAAAACCGAATAATTTCATAAACAAATGTTTATACAACTTAGCACATACCACATACAATTTAACAAATCGTAGAAACACAAAAATCGTATTCTAACTCTTATGTTGACATTTAATTTGCTGACATATGCTGACATCAAAAAATATGCTACTTTCAACATATCGTGTAAACGTCTAACATATGACATAGGAATTTGCTGCTAATTTTAATCATATGGCTGTCAGCATATATATGCTGATTCAACATATCGTCTAAACTTAGCTTTAGAAATTAATATATACTTTTAGTTTAGATTTATAAATTATATAGTAAGATATTAAATATAAAATAAATGACGAAAACCATTTTTAATTTTCATTATTAGTTTTTTTTTTATAGAATAACTGCACAAGTACCAACATGTAATCATTTGCGATCCCCACTGCTGGTGGTAAAATACATATTTTATATATGAACATTTCATTCAAACTTTTTCAACTTTGCACGATTCCTTGCTTGACAGATTACATTTTTCATTTTTCATCTCCCATATTTGCGTATCTTGTATTTTCGATTTCGCATGTTGTTGGCAGTTTGTGCTTTTCACGCTGCAATTTCTTAGCATGTTTGATGTTTTTGTTGTAAAATAATATTATACTGTACACACGCAATATCAACAATTTTTTGAAACCCAAAAATATGGGTGTAAATATATAAATATATTAGAAGTGAAACATTTTTATTTTGTCTTCTGGTTGAAGTTTAGAAAAATTAAAAAAAATATTTTGTGCAAGGCGCATATATGACCATCGGTAATAAATTGTTTGTATATGATTAAAAGCGCATATAAATTTAAAAATGATGGGGTGCACCGGCCACGCAATGAAATCAATTATTAATTCATTTTATTAATTATAAAATTAATGGACCAGCGAGATGGTCAATTGCTAAAAACTTTAAACTAAATTTTAAACCCTGGTTATATGTTACTTCCAAACATCATTACCTTTTTAATCTGTTTATATTCTCAAATATTCCAAAAAAAGTTATGCCCTAATGTACATACATAGATATGTATTTAAGAAATTACAATATAATGTATGTATGTTATATACATATGTGTATCAACATCTTCAATGCATGTATTTTACATATACGAGTATGTTTGAGTGAAAGTAAGGCAAGTAGGTTAGATTCTTTGTGTATTAGGGTCGGTCGAATAAAAACAAAAATCGAAGAGAGATTTATGCCACAACGAATTCTAAGCAAATGTGCCCTAGAAATCATACATTGGGTTCAAATAGATTTGGAGCGGCATTTTATATAGTTTATATTTAATATGACGACCCACACTAATACACATAGATATACATATGTATGTACATATATATGTGCGTGAGTGTATAACAGAATTAAGGTTTGTTCAGTAGGAGATCCGTTTTATGTTCACTTCTTTCATGGTACATAGTTGAGTGCTTCCTGCTTGTCTTTCTGTTGTTGACGTGGGTTGTATAACAATAAATTGCAGTAATTTATTCTAAAGTTTCTCTTTTTGAATTTAAAACAAATGTATTCGAAATTGTTACACTAGCCTAAGTTTATTTAAACTTTTCGTTGTGCTATTGTCTTTTTTGTGATTGTTGTAATAAAGCAATTGTTATTGTTTGATTGAGAATAGAGTCAGTTATTTAAATGTATCAAATAAATCTCGTGTAATAAATTTATTTCATTTGTTTTCTTCGGTGTATAATGGTATATTTATATAACTGAAGGGATTAAACTACTACTAGGCAAGTACAGTGAGAAGCAAAATGTAACCACAATGCACTGAAATAATTGTTAGTATTTCTAATACAAAAACTGCCGTATTCCGAAAAAATAAAGTAGGTTTGAAGTGTGCTTTTAGACAAAATTTTCATACAAGATTTTCTTAAGTACATTTGAAGTCTACTTTAATTGTTTCTGAATAAGACTGTAGGCAAATACCATATTTTTTAATTATTCTAATTTATTGGATTTTTATATAATATTAAAACAAACTCATCATATTCTTATGGTGGAACCACAGAAATAGTATTAACAAACCGAAGATCAGCATAGTGACACTTTTGCACCCTGTATATTGGATTTGTGCTGACGCCCAGAAATATTGGTCCAACATCTACCATAAAGTATACCGATCGACTCAGAATCACTTTCTGAGTCGATTTAATGATGTCCATTATTTCACCTGGCCCCATACAAATGTCCTCCCGAAATTGGGGTTTATCGATCATAAATCTTTGAATTATGCAAGTATGCAAACAAATTTCACCAGTAAATGTAAATGAAGCCAAATCACATCTACAAATTTTGTCAATATCGGTTCATAATTAGTTGTAGCCTCCATATAAGGCCTACTTCCGAAAATCACTTTAAAGAGCATAACTCTTTTAAAACTGTAGGTATCCAAATAATATTGAATCGTATATGTACAAATAATACGGTATAATTTTATTATGATCGGTGCATAATTAGTCGTAGCTCCCATATAAGGGCTACTTCCAAAAATCACTTTAACGACCATAAATTTATTAAAAATATTGGAATTCAAATAAAATTCAACACAATTAAGTCTTATATATACAGAAATGATGGAACCTAATTTTTATGATGGTCGGTCCATAATTAGTCGAAACTTCCATATAAGACCCTCTACGTTATTCACTTTAACCTTCATAAATCTTTAAAAAGTATTTATATCGAGATAAAGTTTAACACATGTAATATTTATATTCACAGAAATCATAGCACTAAATTTTTGGATGATCGGTCCATAAGAGGTAATATCTCCCATATAGCGCTCGTTTTTGAAAAACTGTTTTATACATATACTGGGTGTAGGGTACTATATGGTCGGGCTTGACGAACTATACTTTCTTACTTGTTTGTTAAGGGATTTATGCGCATTTAAGATATTTGCGAAACTCGACTTTATATGGGGGCTATGGTCAAATATGGACCGATTATTACGAAATCTGGATTTAAATGTATATACCGATTACTTGTTGAGAACTTCGATTTCAGATTACTAAATATTATGGACCGCCCACTCGAAAATTGGCGTGGCCGACAAAAATTTTTATATTTTAAAACTTCGCTAGCGATGCAATTTTGGAACTGATTTGAAATATCTCATTAAAATGGACTTAAGCCTTTTTATGTACAAAATCACAAAATTTGAATTATTTTCATTGAATGCTTTTACAAAATTTTAATTTTCACATTAAAAAATATATGCATTGTAAAAATATATCCATGTATCCTTTTTTAATATTAAAATCCACACAAAACTTCACAAAACTTTATTTGATAAAACAATAAAATATTTTAAGTTACTTTAAAGTAGGTATGTATATTATTTCATGTTATCATCGCTTTACAAGATGTGTGTTAAGCTAAAAGTTGTTTTGTGCTTTAAGGAATTTTGCTTAACAAAGGTTTACCAGCCTGTGTAAGGTTTTTTACATAATTAAATTTCCGGGAATCCCGACAAATGCAATTTTGTCATTCCTCAACTACTATTTCGCAGATATTTTTTGCTATTTTTATCTAATATAAATTTTGCACAATTTGTTTTTATTATGTAGGACAAATCTTGTTGAAAATGGTAGTAATCGGTCCACTATTATGGTACGAATATGGTACATAAATGACTATAGAAAAGCCGTATCCAGACATAATTCTGTAATAATAAGTTTCATGAAAAGTAAAATTCCAAACGATATTTTGCTTGCATTGACCCATCTTTTGACATAGCCCCATAAAATCATTTAAATGCGCATAAATCTTTTATAAGAATAACTATCAAGTTGAAGTCCAACAAAAAACAATTCAAATATATATTTAAATTGTCGCGACATGTCGTATCAAATTTCATGATGATCATCGTAGTATATATGCGGAAAATTCTTAAATGCGTATAAAACTCGTACTAGCATCAGCAGCAAATTTAAATTCGACATAAATAGTTCATACATATGTACATATATAGAAATATTCACACCCAATTGAATGATGATCGGTCCTTATTTGTCCGTAGTCGCCATATAAATTTTAGTTCGAAAAATCACTTCAATGCACTTAAATCTCTTCTAAAAATAATTATTACGTTGAAATTCAACAAAAATAATTCGCATATATGTACATATAAACCACCCTACATAATAGGTCATAGTTATACATGTTATTTCTATGATAAAAGAAGAAAGTGTGAGGAAAATAGTAAAAATCGGTCCATTATTTCTCATGGGCCCCATACAAATATATTCCCGAAATATGACTTAATGATAAATAAATGGCTATGAAATTGGATTATTAATACAAAATTGGAAATGGGAAATATGTGTCATGTAAAAAGAAATCGCAAAACGTAATTTTGTTTTGGACGGTCCTTGTTTGAACATAGACCCCATATAAAGTCCACATCTAAAATTCACTTAAATAAGTATAAATCTAGTACAAATATAGTTACCAAGTTAACATTTTATGATGGTCGGTCCATAATTGGTCATAGCTCCCGTATAAGGACCACATCCGAAAAAGTCAAACCTCCAAACCTTATATATTTCATTTAAATATACGCAACAAGTAAGAAAGTATAGTCGGTCAAGTCCGACCATATAATACCCTACACGATATGTATACTTTAAGGTGGGTGTTTTACCAATATTTATGGGCGTTACAAACATCAGCACAAATCCAATATACCCTCCCCACTATTGTGGTGTAGGATATAAAAATCGTTACACTAAATTTTGTGAATTTCGTTCTATATTTGACCGTATCCCCCATATAAGGATACTTCCGAAATTCACTTTATTACTAATATCTTAAATATACAACTATTACATTGAAATTCGACGTGAAATAACCTGATATATATAAAATTCACTATTCTAATATTTAAGAAGTTCGGCCCATGATTTGGCATAGCTGCCACAAAAATGTCTAGATATCGATATGAAATTCAACCAACAGAAGCCTCACCTTATAATCTAACCCTTTTTATATCCTCCACCACCAAGAGTGGGGAATGAGGGTATATTACGTTTGTCATTCCGTGTGAAACTTTTTTAATATTCATCTGAGACCCAACAAAGTATATATTTTCTTGCTCCTTGCTCCTTGCTCCTTTCTAAGTCGATTTAGCCATGTAAATTTGGTGTTTAAAATCAGCAAAATCGGTTAAGGCCAACCAGAGTTATGGACCAATATGTGAGACAACCTCCATAAAATTTGATATTTTTTGTCCATTTTATTGCAATATTTTGAAATATATTGCAGATAAAACCATGAAATTTTGTATAAGTTGTTTTTATGATAAAAGAAGAAAGTGTGCGGAAAATAGTATGAACCGGTCCATAATTTCTAATATCCCCCATACAAAAATCTTCCCGAAATATTGCTCAATTATTCATAAATGCCTATAAAAGTGGAATATCAAGACAAAAATCAACAAAAATAAGTTTTATGGAAAAAGAAATCGCAAAACGAAATTTTTTTTAGTTAGTAATACGTATAAAACAGATATTACTAATGTTAAACGGCTAAAGTATGATATAAATAATCTTTATAGGCAAATAAATTGTAGTACTAAATTTTATGGTGACCGGCCCAGAATTGGTCATAGCTCTCATACAAGGACCACATCTGAAAAAGACATTATTGTATAAATATATTGTATAAATATCGGTACCGACTCAAAAGTTTGTACTCTTTTACATATATACAAAAATCATCCCACTAAATTTTGTGAATTTCGGTCGATTTTTAACCATATGCCCCATATAAAGCCCTTTTTCGAAAATCACTTCATATTCATAAATCTCAGATAAATAAGGGTACCAATCCAAAATTTTACACGGATCATTTACATACATGCCTAAATCAAACTGCTGGATTTTGAGAATATCGGTCCATATTTGCCTACGTCCCCCATATAAGGTCCACTTCCGAAATCCACGTTAATACTAATATATATCTTAAATATACCGTTATTATGTTGAAATTCGACGTGAAATATCCTCATATGAATGAAAATCACTGTTCGGAAATTTAAGAAGATCGGCCCAAAATTTGTCAGAGCTGCCATATAACAACCATTTCCAAAAAAAACAAATAAATTCTGCTCAAAAAATATTCTTTTCGGATTTAACCCATATTCGGCTATTGATATTTTATATCGTGATATATATCGTTGGAAAGGTATTTTTAATACCTTTTAGTTAATGTATTACAAATTATCATACACCCAGTAGTTCCCGAGATATAGGCCTATATATTTTCAACTTTACGGGCCCGCCCCCTCGCAAATAGGCGGGACCGCCAAAAAAAAATTTTTTCTGACATCTCCTCTAAAAGCCCTATTTGATTAATTTTTTTTTTTGAGCAAAGTCACTAAAACCGAATTGTTCCCCTTTTTTATACTCTGTAAAATTACACTCAAGATTATTGTGAACATCAGACAAACTCTGTAAATTATGGGAAGAATTGGTAATTAAATCAATTAAAAATGGTGAAAATTAGATAAAATTTCAAAATATTTAACATAAATTATGTTGGTCGTAAAATTGTCTTTCAAACAATATGTCAAATACTAATAAAATTTGCACTAAGTTTGAATAGAAAACACAGAATAAGGATATTCTAGTCCTATAACCAGTGTAGTTTCTCTATTTTTTTTTATTATGTTTAGGTGGAGGGTATTAAAGATTCGGCACAGCGGAATATTGCACTCTAACTTGTTTTTGTAATGCAATTGTTTTCAGGTCTGTAGCCAGAGTGTAGTTATTAGAGAGTTATGCTATAACAGCTTTTATCAGGATTTGGTGTTGGCATTATCTTTACATTAAATGTTGGTATTAAACAAATATTTTATTTACATACATATAGTATTGCCAAAGCCAAAGACAAGAAGGAAGAATTCCTACTTTATACAGACAATTTTCGTCCGGCACTGGACTGGACTAAATAATTAAAATTCATTAGATATAGGATTTGAAATAGTTATTGTTGGTACGTTTTTAATGAAGATATAATAAGTCTTATGAATTTCTGATGAAATTCATCGAATACAATTGAGTGTGAAATGAATTTTAAACTTGACGTTTACGAACTTAAAACAAAAATTATCTTGGTGTTAGGTAATATTATTGGAATTATGCATTGGTAACAAATTGGTTAACATCAATACAGTTGATAATAAAAAATTATCAATTTCAACTTTTATAATAATAATGGCCATATCTTGAATTTCTTTATTCCACTTTATTTTTACAACCGATTTTAACGTTCTGAAAATGTTCAAGAAAGTGTTTCTCATTAATTAATATTTTGATTTCAATCAAGAACTTCTCTTCTTTGTTTGATTAAGATATACTTTTTATATAAATATTGAATATTACTGTTTAAAAACGTTGCCTATGCATCTAAAGTTGGCATAGAAAAGATATTCCATTAGGTGTTAATCAGATTCCAGGGGGAAAAAATCAATATAACTAAAATCACTAAAAGTTATTTGTCATTTCGATTGTAACACATCGGAATATTGATCGTATCAACAAAACGTCCTCATAAAATTTTAAAACTATCTAGCAATGTCCGTCCGTCTGTTGAAGGCACAATATTGCCTCGAAAAACGGACTTAGGTGAGGCAATTATTTCCAAATATTATTTGTTTCACAGAAATGTTTGGTATTGAAAATGGGTAAAATCGATTTATTAGAACCAGAATTATGGACCAACATTTGATACAACCTCTTATATTTTTGAAAAATCTTTTGCTATTTTCTTTAAATATATTGCAGACATTATTAATTTTATAAAAGGACATAAGTAGTAAGTGGTAGACATAGGTTAATGATTCCTATAATTTTTTTTGGATTAGGCTAGCTGTACATGCATAAATCTGTTACAAACATTACTATCAAGTTGAAATTTTAATTTCAAACTTTTTTAAATTTTGTCAGATGTTAGATTTTCTTTTCAGATTTCGATTTCGTTATGAAAGCATTTCCAAACCTCAGAGTCGATGTGGCAAGGGTTAAGAATATTATCAAAATTTACTGAAATTGTCAGACTTTAATTATTATATCAAGCGTAACAATACACTGGCCCACACTCCTCGAAATGTTCATAATAATACTAACACACCCATAAAAATAAATAAATATAAATGTATACATGCATATGTTTTTTTTTTTTAATTTCTAATTAATATGCATTTTAAATATTAATTTTTGTTTTATTTTAATTCTATTGTTTAATTATTTCTTTTGTTTTAAACGCCACTATTATTTTTAGAATGATGTATATTTATGATAGTTTGTATATGAATGTATTTGAAATTGGACATGTTTATGAATTTTTAAACCATAATACAGACTGCGGTTTCGAACGTTTTTTTAATTCCATTTCCATTGTTTAATATCTCCTGTTTTTATCGGTAGGAATGTAAAACAACATACAATTTATTTGTGGTGTCCTCAAAATATTGATTGCAATTCAATTGAGTACAAATGTAATAAAACAACAATTGTATCTCCAATAACAATATTACATACATAGTATATTATTGGTAATGTATGCACATGTATGTATCTACTATTTATACTAAAAACAATAAGGGTTGCGTAAAATTGAATTAGTGCACACATTAGCCCTTGTAAAATTTTTTTATATACAAAATTATACCTTCCAGAAGTGATGACAAAGTATATACATATTCTTGGTTATTGTGCAATTCCATGTCGACCTTTTACGAAATTTTAAATGCTTGTAAAATAAAATAAATAAAAAATGCTAAAACATGTTTTAATTCCATGTTGCTACGAATTATTAATATCCTTCCATTTTCTGCTTTATCTTCGGACCAAAATTAGTCCAAAATTTGATAATTCTTTTAATTTAATTTTAATTTATTTATTATTTATAAAAAATTAAGTAGGCTTGAAGTGAGCTTTTAGACAAAATTTTCATACAAAATTTTCTTAAAGTATATTTGAAGTCTACTTTAATTTTTTATGAATAAGGGCTTAAGTCTCTAATATAACTCTATTAAAAAATAAAAATTTAAGTACATATTTAAAAATTTAGAAAAAACCAAGTAAGAGTGCAATCTTAAATACCCTCCACCTAAACGTAATAAGAAATACAAAAACTACCCTGGTTATAGGACTAGAATATCCTTATTCTGTGTTTTCTATTCAGTCTTATTTCAAATGTAATTAGTAGTTGATATATTGTTTGGAAGACTATTTTACGACCAACATAATTTATGTTAAAGATTTTGATATATTGTCTAATTTTGACCATTTTTAATTGATTTAATTACCAATTCTTACCATAATTTACAGAGTTTGTCTGATGTTCATAATAAGCTTGAGTGTAATTTAACAGAGTATAAAAAAGGGGAACAATTCGGTTTTAGTGACTTTGCTCAAAAAAAAATTTCATCAAATAGGGCTTTTAGAGGAGATACAAGCAAAAAAAATTTTTTGGCGGTCACGCATATTTTCGAGGGGGCGGACCCGTAAAGTTGAAAATATATAGGCCTATATCTCGGGAACTAGTCGGTTTCTGGTAATTTGTAATACATTAAATAAAAGGTATTAAAAATACCTTTCCAACGATACATATCATGATTATAAAATATGGACCGAATATGGATTAAATCCGAAAAGAATATTTTTGACCCGATTTTTTTTAATATCTAAAAAAATTTTAAATAAATGTCTATATAAATGTTATTTAATTTTCAATATCAATAGCCAAGACATTAAGCTTTAATTTAAGGTATCACATGTGTCTGTAGTTACTTTAATCATAGTACCTTCAAACTTCAAACCCTATCTACTCTTATGCAGATGATAGCAACATTTGCCATTCATACTCATTTAACCATAGACCAAACCATTTGGAGATTGGGGAAATGAGACAAATTATGAATGATACGCTGAACCGAGATCTTGAAACAATCTCGGAATGGGGTTGTACGAATAGAGTCGATTTTAACACACGTAAGACTCAGTGTTGTTCATTAACGCACAACAGATCATGCATGTTGCTTCATCTGTTTTTATGGGCCGTGTAAATATTAAGGAATCAGACGCTCTTGACGTTCTAGGCATGAGAATCCAGTGTGATGTTCGCTGGACCAAACACATTTTTCAAGTGTCGAAAGAAGCGCTCAAGTGCCTTGGTTTTTTAAAACGGTGTAGAAAATACTGCAGTCCATCTGATCTTCATACTATTTACACCACCTATATTCGGCCGAAAATGGAATACAACTCTCATGTATGGGCCGGTGCTTCGAAGTCTATTATGGAGTTAGTCGACCGCGTACAGGAGAGGGCGAAGATCCTTATCGGTGACAGTAGGGTATCCAACTCTGTTGATTCATTGGAGCATCGTTGCAATGTGGGTTGTGTTTCACTGTTCTAACGATACTATAATGGAATTTGTTCTACTGAAATCAGGGAACTTGTTCCTGAAACACACAGTTTTTTTACGTAATACACGTTCTTCAGTCAGGGCTCATCCATTTGTGGTCGACTGGACAGTGGATCACACAACACACTACAGGGAAAATTCGTTCTTTAGCCGTACTGTCCGTATATGGAACAAACTACCAGCAGAAGTATTCCCTGCCACTTTCAATATTGGAAAATTCAAGTCAAATGTTCACAAACACTACTCCCTCTATCCTCCCTCCCATAACCTATTTTCCTAGTTCCAACACAATGCATTGCATAAGTAGGGGTCATCCCCTGAGTGCTGGTGCAAGAAAAAAAAAATATAAGATCTGAAAAATTAAAAAATATACAGACATCGATATTTATTAGACATTTTTGTGGGTTTATTTGTTTTTTGGAAATGGTTCTTATATGGCAGCTATGACAAATATTGGGCCGATCTTCTTAAATTTTGGAATAGTTATTTTCATGCATATGAGGATATTTCACGTCGAATTTCAACATAATAACGGTATATTTAAAATATATATCAGTATTAACGTAGATTTCGAAAGTGTACCTTATATCCCCCACATACTGTCAAATATGGACCGATATTCTCAAAATCCATCAGTTTGATTTAGGCATGTATGTGAATGATCCATGTAAAATTTTGGATTGCTACCCTTATTTATAAGAGATCTATGAGTATAAAAGTGATTTTCGGAAGGTGGCTTTATATGGGGCATACGGTTAAAAATAGACCAAAATTCACAAAATTTTGTGGGATGATTTATGTATATATGTGAATGATCTGTACAAAGTTTTGAGTCGGTACCGATATTTATACAATATATTTATACAATAATGTCTTTTTCAGATGTGGTCCTTGTCTGGGAGCTATGACCTATTCCGGGCCGACCACCATAAAATTTAGTACAACAATTTATTTGCCTAGAAAGATTATTCATGTAAAATTTAAGCCGTTTAACATTAATTATATCTGTTTTATACATATTTAAGTGCATTTTGGAAGTGGACTTTATATGGAGGCTATGGTCAAACATGGACCGAACTAAAAAAAAAGAAAAGGAAAGAATTATTGATCAAAATAGCCCGTGAGGAAAAACAAAAACCTCAATAATAATATAAAAAAAATTTCGTTTTGCGATTTATTTTTGCATAAAACTTATTTTTGCTGAATTTTGTCTTAATATTCCAATTTTATAGGCACTAATGTATAATTGAGCAATATTTCGGGAAGATTTTTGTATGGGGGCTATGAGAAATTATGGACCAGTTCATACTATTTTCCGCACACTTTCTTCTTTTATCATAAAAACAACTTATACAAAATTTCATGGTTTAACTGCAATATATTTCAAAATATTGCAATGAAATGGACAAAAAATATAAAATTTTATGGAGGTTGTCTTACATATTGGTCCATAACTCTGGTTGGCCTAAACCGATTTTGCTGATTTTAAATAGCAAACTTCTCGAAAGCATATCTGACAGGATTTTTGTAGATTTGGATCCCGAAGATATCTGGGGACTTCAGAAAACTGATTTCAATAGACAGACAGACGGACATGGCGTAATAGACTCCGGTATCTATAAGGATCCAGAATATATATACTTTATAAGGTCGGAAATTTTAAGAAGAAATTGTATCAATTTTATCAATAAGAATTGATTTGTGTAAATAGGGACTACATTAACATAGCTCCCATCCACTTTAACAAGCATAGAAGACAATAATAGAAAATAATAGTTCTTATTTTTAATGCCTTATTTCGCCTAGAATATTTTCCTCCGGAATGCAAGGTTTCACTGGTCACTGTGATACCTAAGCCGGGAAAAGATCACACAAAAGTAGAATCATATAGACCCATCAGCCTATTGTCGAATATATCGAAGTTATACGAGAATATACTCATGAACAAGATATACCCGATTTTAATTGAATACAATTATATTACGAATCATCAATTTGGTTTTAGAAGAAAACACTTTACTATCGAACAAACCCATAGACTTGTCAGTATAGTAAGAAAAACATTTTAAGAAAAAAATATTGTTCAGCTCTTTTTATTGACATTTCTCAAATTTACCCGTAAACACATATAAGCTATTGGAAAGCTACTTAACTGCAGACCATGGTCGAGTATTTAAGCTTAAAAAAGGCGAATTCTAAAGCTCCACACAACCTATTGAATCAGGAGTACCTCAAGGAAGCATTCTTAGACCCTTCTTATACTTAATATATACATCTGATATGCCAACAAACAATCGTACTTCTACATCTACATTTTCTGATGATACTGCTATTCTATCCGTTCATGAAAACCCTCAAGAACATCTCGCTGTCTACAAAATCATATATTTGAATTAGAAACTGATGAAACTGAAATGGACAATAAAAGTTAATAAACAGATATGCACACACATACATTTTACATTACGTAGAGAATCATGCTCTCCTATTTATATCAATAATCAAGCAATGGCACAGCAATCTAAGATTAAATACCTCGGTATACAGCTCGATCGTCGATTTACATGGAAATCCCATATAGATGCAAAATTGACTCAAATGGAATTGAAATTAATCCAAATTAATTGGCTCATTGGCAGAAACTCTAATAAAAAACTCGAATATTCATAAAGATCAAAATGCGCCTTTGGTAAAAACTGAGATCCAAAAAAAATGCAGAAATATATTTAAAAACAGCTTGAAGTACACCTAAACCCATTAGCCGGCAACACATTAAATAATAATGGCTATTTGACTAAGAAGAAGAGATATATCGGATCTGAGCCAAAAGCCAGAAAGAAGACTGCCGACGTAATAAATATAACCAACAATGGATGAACGAGTTTTGCCCGGCAATGTCTGGACTAAATAATTAAAATTTGTGGGATATAAAATTTGAAACACTTATTATTGTTAGTTCGTTATATATTGACGATCAAATAAATAAATAGAAGTAGAGAAAACAATATACACATATACAAAAAATTACATAAGTACCACTTCCGAAAATCACTCAAAAATCTTAGAGTTTTAGAGATTATAGTACTTGACAGAATGGAAATTATATATCCATTAGTAGCTCCAATGTATCGTTACTATTACTGGTTCAGGTTCCATTCATTTTCTGGGTATAGCATGGTATTTTTGGACTTTTCGATGAGATCTTTCGTGGCCGACATGTTACAATGTTGTCTTTTTGGTTTCTAACAAGGTTTTGAAAACCATTGCACAAAGATCCATTCATCATTCCGCTTAATCTCGCTGAATTGTTTCCTGCATTACTTGCTTTATATTATCTGCATTTTATGCATTCTATAATGTGGGCTTTGCCTTGTCAACCCTAAAAGTTTTCCAATAGGAGTTCTCAGTTGCTTCTGCTAGTAATTCCTCTATGGATCGTCTGGATTGTTAAAACCTATTCATAATTGCCAGACGAAACCATTGGCAGACGAAAAAACAGATTTGTCATCACAGCTCATAGCCACGTACCAGCTACTACAGTTCTATGGAGCTTTAGGCTTCTTTTTGTCTTTAACTTTGTAGACTCTGAGGAAGATTTGCTCAATTTCAAATTTCTTAATTTTTCAGAAAATTCTGAATGAAATTTAGAAACATCCAAATGAAATTGATAATTGCGTTTTGAAATCGGTTTTATTAATTCTTCTGCTCTTCTACATTAGGGGTATTTACAGTTGGTACATTCATCTATGGCAAGGAACATTGTCACATATCAGAACTGATTTCCCAACTTTTTCTATCTATCAAGAACTGTTTTGATTCATTATTTTGTGCTTTTTGTAGTGAACGAACCTCTGCGACTATACATTTGAATAATAGTGGAAGGCCAATGTAAGCGGCATGCGGCCGCGGATGGCAGAAGTAGAATTTTTTCAACTTTGCCGCTTTAAACGATGTTGCCAGACATATGTATATAATATGTGACATATGAGTTTAGTTAAAAATTAAAATTTATTTCGATTTTCCTAATTCTTTTTACACAATGTATATGTTTATTTAAGCTGATTGCCGCTTAAGAACTCAATAGGATAATTAACGGCCTTATAGGTTGCTCGATTGATTTGACGCATTTCAAAGTGATAATTATCTTCTCCATATGGAAAAATAATAGGATACTGAAGCGCGTCATATGAACGATGGATTTCAGTGGGCGAGGCCATGCCCCTTACATAGTCAAGAATTTATTATTTCGTAAGAATATCCTATTGTGAAAATTTAATGACTATCAATCCAGTAGTTAAGACTATATTACAATTTTTAATTTTCCTAAAAAGGGGCGTGGTCCCACCCACTTTTCTCCTAGTACGTATTCCTAATTATGCCAATATCATATGTACTAAAAGGTGGTTAAATTGTAAGTGCCGATGTTGAATGTGAACCACACCTAAACGCCAAGCTTTTTTCCGAATTTTATTTGACATTTCTCTATTTCAGACTTACTCAATTTGAACCATGGAGAGATACACAATCCAACAACGTGTTACAGTTATCCAGACTTATTATAAAAATGGGCGTTCAAATCAAAATGCATATCGTGCACTTCGTGATTTTTTTGGTCAATTCGATCGTCCAAATGTGCGTACAATCGCAAAAATCGTGGAAAAATTCGAGCAAACCGGGTCTGTAGAAGATGTGAGAACACCAGTGCATGCTCGTACAGCTCGTACTGCAGAAAATATTGCTGCTGTTCGCGATAGTGTGGCTGAAGAGGCGTCCACCTCAACTCGTCGTCGTGCCCAACAATTGCACCTCCCACGCTCGTTGTTGATGAACATTATGCATAAAGACTTGCATTTACACGCATACAAGGTGCAATTGGCTCAAGAACTAAAGCCTCTTGACCATTCCAAACGTCGTGAATGGGCACAATGGTGGCAAGAAATGGCAACAGTGGATGATCAATTTTCGAAGAAAATCATCTTCAGTGATGAGGCACATTTTCACCTCAGTGGATTCGTCAATAAACAGAATTGCCGCATTTGGGCGAATGAGAATCCAAGAGTGATTGTCGAAAAACCAATGCACCCACAAAGAGTGACTGTTTGGTGCGGTTTATGGGCTGGCGGCATGATCGGGCCGTATTTTTTCCAAAATGAGGCCGGTCAGGCAGTTACTGTGAATGGTGTTCGCTATCGTGAGATGATAACGAACTTTTTATGGCCCGAATTGGAAGATATGGATGTGGACGATATGTGGTTTCGGCAGGACGGTGCCACTTGCCACACAGCTAACGAAACAATGGCTCTTTTGCGCAACAAATTCAATGGCCGTGTTATCTCAGGTAATGGCGATGTCAATTGGCCGCCAAGATCATGTGATTTGATACCGTTGGACTTTTTTCTTTGGGGTTATTTGAAAGAAAAGGTGTACGTCGATAAGCCAGCAACAATTCAAGAGCTAAAGGATGAGATAATTCGGCACATTAACGGCATAGAACCTCCATTATGCCTCAGGGTCATCAAAAATTTGGACCATCGGATGGAGGTGTGCCGCCGTGGTCGCGGCGCCCATTTGGCCGATATTTTGTTTCATACATAATTGAGTAATATCAATATATCATAATAAAATAAAATTACAATAATTTCCTAAATAGTTTGTGTTTTATTCAAAATCTACATCGGCCCTTGAAATTTAACCACCCGTTACATCTCATTGACGTAGGTCAAAAATGCCCAAAATATGGCTATTTAAATTTTTGGGTTATATGGGCGGTGCCATCCCCGTTTGTACAATCAAATTATTCCTTCCAGAGTCACAGTAATATGCTGTGAAAATTTCATCAAAATCGGCTCAGCCGTTTTGGAGTCCATACTTTACATACATACATACATACATTCATTTTTATATACATATATAGATAGATAGATGTATGTATGTAAATGTTCTCAATTTCATTTGAAATTCTCAATGTGAATCAAAATGAATTTGCTCAACTTCAATGAAAAATGGTGAGTTTATTTTACAATTTATATACATACGAGTATGTATGTAGAACCGACCTTTTAAAAAACGGTTTAGCGTAATAATTTATTAAGAAAAAACATATGTGCTTCAAATAAGAAATTTTCTCTTTAAATATTTAAGTCAACTAAGAGTTATTAGGAATATCTCTTGCAATAATTTCATCGCACGCCAACCTTATATTGTCGTGAATATTAAAACATAAAAATAGAAATTAATTTTTATATTTTGATATGAATTGTGTTTCATAGGTTTGGCGTTATTGAATAAAATTATCGCATGCTTGAATGAATTCGTATACAAATGGAACGAATGCATTTGTATTTACTATATGTATATTGCAAGAGGTCAATTATGGTACAAAGTATTTCATGTTGCAATTGCTATTTCATAAATTAACATTTAAATTGTTGTAACTATAGCAATTGCTGGTAATGCCACACATTTAAATTTTATTTAATAAGCCATGTATTCAGAGGATTAAAAATTGTGGTATAAATAAACTCGGATTGTGTGCATGTGTGCGATTGTGGGTGCACCAGAGTGTTGGTATAGAAGTGTGCATTTTAAATGTATGTACTTGGACAAAAAACAAAACAATTCACCACCTCGATTGCAATGAATACTGCCTTTTTAATTGTATTCTGGATTTGTTATTTGGTCATTCAGTCAGTCATAGTGGAAAGTCGTCATCAGTAGATGAATCACCAAGCAGATGCAGTACTTGTTGCCACATGCCATATTAACTCTAGATATTATAATTAAGTGTGTAATTTACAAAATGTTCAAATGTTTAATTAATCCTCTTTAAACCACTAACGAAAAGCATACAAAGATACGATTCAGAATTAATGATAGTGAAATGAAAATTAACACATACTGGGTCAAATGTCATAAAAACAGGTGTTTTTACATGTCTTTTAATGAACAGAAATAATTAAATTGTTCATTATCTAATATCATTTGTCATTTGGTGGTTTTTGTACTCATCTCGCATTCAAGTATCGATGTTTTTGTGGCAATTAAACATTTCGAAATCAAAGACTTCCGGAAATTCTAACGGAATTTTATAAATATCTGAACAATATCGAACTTAGCTTATAGGCCGTTAACAATTGAATTTTTGCAGCACAATAATTATTCACATGTGTGAATACACATATGGATGGTGTTATACAGCTAATAAAATCATTTTCAATTGCTACTTCAGACAAGTATTTGAAAATGCTTGAATTTGTAGTGAATTGAATTAAATTCTAAAGCAACGCAATTCAATTCGAATATTGTTAAAACTCATTGAATATTTATTTATAAGTAACAACAAGTAAGAGTTCATATTCAGCTGTGCCGAATCTTATTTACCCAACACAAAATACCAGTAGCGTGATCTATGAATACATGAAACTAATTTTTGTTACATTTTGTATCGGTAACAATAATTACAATTATATATTTTGCGGATCCCTTACATGAGTGCTATTAACTGTTATAGGGCCGTATTCATAAAATATTGTATCGTACACTAATTTCTATGTATTTAAAGTTAAGTGTTTAAATTTCATCTCAATAATAACATTTTCAAGAATTTTATGCATATTCCAGTCATTCCACAAAGTATACGGAGGTCTCACGAGACGGAAGATAATTACATTTATTTCCGTCTTTTCGATTTACTTTGATACCAAAAAACCCTAGGAAACTGATATGGGTTTTTAAACGTCAAAATTATACTCTGTGGTTATTCTCGGAAGTGGAGGTTGTATGCGAGTCCATGGCTAATTATGGTCTAATAATCACAAAAGCCAATAGTACAATTTTTACATACTTATAACTGATCAGTGTAAAATTTTGGTTCGATAAGGATATTTATGTAGGTTAATGAGTTTTTCGTAAGTAATCCTCATAAGAGAGCTATGACCTATTATAGGAATAATTTCTGTTGAATTTGAAATTGATAGGAGATTTATGCACATTTAAATGATTGTCGGAAGTGGAATTTGGTACGACGATTTATATGTACGTGTGGATTACTTGTGTTAAATTTCAACTTAAGATATTTATGCCCAGTTAAGAGATTTTCGGAAGTGGAATTTGGTACGACGATTTATATGTACGTGTGGATTACTTGTGTTAAATTTCAACTTAAGATATTTATGCCCAGTTAAGAGATTTTCGGAAGTGGAGTTTATATGGGTGCTACGTTCAAATATAGACCGATCAGTATGAAATATGGTATAGCAATTTATTTGTATATATTAATGATTTATTTTGAATTTCAACATGATAGTAATGTTTATAAGAGATTTAATAGCTTAAGTGATTTTCAGAAGTGCACTTTATATGGAGGCTACGTTCAAATATGGACCGATCATCACAAACGGTATGATTGAATTTCAACTTATTAGTGATTTTTAAAGGACATTTCTGCGCATTTAAGTGTTTTTGGGAAGTCGACTTTATTTGAGGCTATGTCAAAATGTGGACCGATGCTATCTGCATTATATTTAAAGAAAATTGCAAAAAATTTCGATGTTGTCTTAAAACTTTGGTCTATAACTTGGCTCCTACTGCACCGATTCTGCCCATTGTCAATACCAAACATTTCGGTGGCAAAAAGAATGTTTGGTACAAATTTCAATGTTCTATGTATTTTCTTCGTAGCGCTATCGTGCCTTCAACAGTCTGTCAGGCGGACGGAGATGGGAAAATGAAACTATATTATTGTAAGAGATTTTGAGAAAAAGCCGATTGGATAATATTTTGCCCGTTCTTTAAAAAATTATTACATATACATTTTAAAACTGACATTATAACTACATACATATATACTTACAAACTATGAAATATTAAACATTTGTCAAAATATGTAGTTTGTATATCTAAATCAAGCATTACGATATTAATATATATATATACTATACATATATAATTTATTTATCACTTTAAACTACGGTATAAAACATCAAACGATTAAGAGACTATTCAAGAGAGGAATGAGAGCTTTGGTAAATCAAATGAAATAAATTATATTAAAATTAATATACGTAATGTCTTAATAGCTAAACTTATATTAATGTACTCGTAAAACTTAGATTAAAATTTCTAAAGATACATTAAAGGGTAAAAATGTTTAATATTTAAAATCATAATTGTTAAAATAATCCATTACTTACATTTCACTTAATATTATTAGATTTACATTTTTACTGTTGCAAATAATTTCGTTATTAATAGTTATATATTGCAATGTTTAATTTCAATATTTTCTATACCCTCCACCACCGTAAGTGGTGAATGAGGGTATATATAAGTTTGTCATTCCGTGTGTAATACTGAGAAATATCAATCTGAGACTCAACAAAGTATATATTATTGATCCTTATGGAATCGATTGAGCTATGTCCGTCGGTCTGTCTGTTTGTGTAAAACAATCTCAAGTCCAAAAGAAACAACTAAAATCAACAATGTTTACAAAAACCCGTTTATAATTCTCCTTAGCAGTTTGCAATTGAAAATCAGCGAAATCGGTATAGTAGAACCAGTGTTGTGGCCCAAAATATAAGAAAACCTCCATTAAAATTTTATTTTTAGAATAAATATTTACATGAAATATTTTTATCACTTCTATTATAAAATAAGAAACTATGAGGAAAATAAAGGGTGGTTACATTGTAAGGGCCGATGTTGAATGTGAACCACACCTAAACGCCAAGCTTTTTTCCGAATTTTATTTGACACTTCTCTATTTCAGACTTACTCAATTTGAACCATGGAGAGATACACAATCCAACAACGTGTTAAAGTTATCCAGACTTATTATGAAAATGGGCGTTCAAATCAAAATGCATATCGTGCACTTCGTGATTTTTTTAGTCAATTTGATCGTCCAAATGTGCGTACTGTCTGTAGAAGATGTGAGAACACCAGTGCATGCTCGTACAGCTCGTACTGCAGAAAATATTGCTGCTTTTCGCGATTGTGTGGCTGAAGAGCCGTCCACCTCAACTCGTCGTCGTGCCCAACAATTGCACCTCTCACGCTCGTCGTTGATGAACATTATGCATAAAGACTTGCATTTACACGCTTACAAGGTGCAATTGGCTCAAGAACTAAAGCCTCTTGACCATTCCAAACGTCGTGAATGGGCAAAATGGTGGCAAGAAATGGCAACAGTGGATGATAAATTTTCGAAGAAAATCATCTTCAGTGATGAGGCACATTTTCACCTCAGTGGATTCGTCAATAAACAGAATTGCCGCATTTGGGCGAATGAGAATCCAAGAGTGATTGTCGAAAAACCAATGCACCCACAAAGAGTGACTGTTTGGTGCGGTTTATGGGCTGGCGGCATCATCGGGCCGTATTTTTTCCAAAATGAGGCCGGTCAGGCAGTTACTATGAATGGTGTTCGCTATCGTGAGATGATAACGAACTTTTTATGGCCCGAATTGGAAGATATGGATGTTGACGATATGTGGTTTCAGCAAGACGGTGCCACTGGCCACACAGCTAACGAAACAATGGCTCTTTTGCGCAACAAATTCAATGGCCGTGTTATCTCACGTAATGGCGATGTCAATTGGCCGCCAAGATCATGTGATTTGACACCGTTGGACTTTTTTCTTTGGGGTTATTTGAAAGAAAAGGTGTACGTCGATTATTGCTGGCTTATCAAGAGCTAAAGGATGAGATAATTCGGCACATTAACGGCATAGAACCTCCATTATGCCTCATGGTCATCGAAAATTTGGACCATCGGATGGAGGTGTGCCGCCGTAGTCGCGGCGCCCATTTGGCCGATATTTTGTTTCATACATAATTGAGTAATACCAATATATCATAATAAAATAAAATTACAGTAATTTCCTAAACAGTGTGTGTTTTATTCAAAATCAACATCGGCCCTTGAAATTTAACCACCCGTTAGTAAGAATCGATCCATGATTTGTCATAGCACCCATACAAATTCCTTCCCGAAATATGGCTCAATGATACATACATGCCTAATAAAATTGGAATATCAATACAAAATTTAGCACAAATAAGTTTCATGTAGAGAGAAATCGCAAAACGAAATCTCGTTTAGTTGTATAGTTATAATATGAAGTCCATATCTATAATTGACTTCAATACGTATAAATCTGGTATAAATACTGTTGCCAGATTAATATTCGACATAAATAATCCTTATGGTATAGAAATTGTTGTACTAAACTTGATGGTGGTCGGCCCATAAGTGGTCATAGCTTCCATGTAGGGACCACAACCGAAAAAGTCATTTAAATTTATATATATCTTATAAATATCGGTACCGACCCAAAACTTTACATATGTATATCATATACATATACATACATACATACACAAAAACCATACATCCGAAATTTGAGATTTTCGATCCATACTTGACCATATTCACCTTTTTTTTTATAAATATTTTGTGAACAACGATGCCGATCCAACATTTTACACGGATTTTACAATTTATAAAAATTGATATATGCCTAATAAAGAATTTATAAATAAATTAGGCACCAAAAAGCCCTAGGAAACTGATTTTAGATATTTGAAACCTCAAAATTGTCACCTCTGTATACTCTGTGGTTATTCCCGGAAGTGGAGTTTGGACGGGAGCTGTTTTCAATTATAGTTCAACATTCACAAAAGTCAATAGTATAATTTTTACATATGTATTTATAACTGATCTGTATATAATTTTGGTTCGATGTGGATATTTTCAACTTAATAGTGATTTTTAGACTTTAAATGGGGGCTATGGTTAAATATCAACCAAACATCATGAAGTTTGGTACGATAATTTAAATTGTATATTTGGATTCTATACGGGCTATGTCAAAACAAATGCAAACAAAATATTATTTTGAGATTTTATTTTGCATGAAACTTACTTTTACAGAATTTTTTATAGATATGTTTTTTCTATAAAGATATTGGTATGGACGCATTCCTACCACTTCAATAGGACTTTTCCTTCTTTAATAAAAATAACGGACATGCATAGACTTCTAATCTTATAATATTTAGACTTTTTAGTTTTACGACTAATATTTCGATGTGTTACAAATGGACCAAAAAATGTATGTATTTCTATCTGTAACACTTCATTGTACAATATACACAAATATTAAAAATAATCCCAACCAGAAATTATGATCAAACGTCCCGTTATTTTTTGGAGTATCTGAATTATTCACATAAACATTGCAATTTTATAAAGTCGCTCATTTATGCTTCTGATCTAAATACTGAAGTACACAAGAAATTTCCGTGACATAATAAAGTGCGGTTTTCTGTTACCCATAAAATAAGAGTTGTATTCCATATTTTTTTTTAAATTTGTGGTGAGTTTTTAAAAAATAATAAATTATAGGGAAGTACATGGTGAAATTAAGTACCAGGTGACAGCATTGCTACAACAATTACAACAAGGCAAAAACAACAGGCATTTTTGTTTGTGTAATACTTTCGTTACTGTCAAAAACATCTGGCATAAAATAAAGAAAACAAATATACAAACATGGATAAAAATAGAAAACAATAGTGATTGTTTTTGTTTCTTTTATTTTCTCAAAGAATTTTTCTTTAAGTTACGCATAATATTTATTTAAATTTGCAAAGAAATACGTAATTTTGCAAAGTAAAACATGCAAAATTCTTTATTTTCAAAATTAATATATGTATAGGTATTGTATAACTATTTTTAAACATAAATAAAGATGTTTCTTGGAACTAAGTACACAATGAAGAATTAACGTCTCTTGCCTTTCTTGCCACTGCCACAACCACCGGAGCTACTGGGTTGTTGAACTTGTTGATATTGCGCTGGTGCTTCACCTCCTGGTTTTCCCTGGCGTGTTTTCAGCTGAGGAATTCTATTTGCAACCAGCTACTCATTTTTTACGGCATAAGATGCAACAACGCATTTTTCTGCAGCAAAAAAAACTCACTTTAAAGAGGAATCTTAATATTTATCTTAAAAAAAAAAAAACTAACATTTTTAGCAAAACAACTCAAAAAACAAACACAGATAAAACGGCGACAAAAACTCTATTTTTCAAAAATAAAATAATTTTGTAACGTTTTTATATAAACTTTGACTATTTGTAAACAACTTTTTGACATTTTCAATTTCACCATGAATAGAGCAAAAAATAATCAGCTGGCGCTATCCTGTCACCTGGTATAATTTCACCATGGGGAAGTACTTATTTATTTAATTTAATATTACTTAAATATACACAAAATAAGGCTAGACCCAGACTTTTTCGAAATGATGATTTAAACCGAAAAGGGGGAAAAATTGTTGGTACTAAATAGATCGTGAAAATGGGATGAAAAAGAAATAAGTTATCGAAATCTGCGGTCAGAAAAATAATGTGTCCGAAAACGTAAAAATAATGTGTCGACTCGAACTGTCCAAAGAAGACTTAACGAAAGCTGTCTTAAAAGTACCAGAAGCATTGGTGCCATCGCTTGTATTGCTCTTAATGATTGATCAAATGATATGACCATTGGCCATCGTATGCTATACGAGCGTACTCATTTAATTGCTGCCTTTTAAGCGTTTCATTTAATGATAACCGCTTAGGATTTCAATTCAACGCAGGAGGAGAGACATGAAAAACGCTATTAATGAAATTACTTATTTTTGATTATTTTTTTTAATAACGCTATTTACCAGAGTTTTATGTTAGTCTTGGAAGTGGATTGTAAATGGGAGCTATGGCCAATTATGGAGTGACAAATCTTGATATGTTTAAAATTTAATTGACTACTCTAAAATATGATTAAAGTTAGAATACAATCAAAAACAAATGCAAATTTACAAAAAAAAATTAAAACGTTTTAAATGGCCCTCATATTAATTTTTCATTTGTTATTTTAATGCCGCGAAGAACGTTTGTGCATTCTAAGTTGTAAATTCTAAAAAAAGCAAAATCGTCCAAATATTTTTATATTGCTTAGCAAGATAATTTGGTGTTTCAAAGTCAGCAGTAAGTGCTATTAAAGGCCACTTCTGACTATCCTATTTTGTCGTACGGTATGTCAAAAAAATCGTGTGTATGATAGTGTGGCCTAAAAATTTAACTAAATGACAGATTTTTTTTGACAAGTCTGTCCGACTTTCAAAAGTTTTTAAAAAGTTTTCATAAAATAATAGTTTCTATGCGAGAGTTGTATTTTCTCATACAGCTGATAAGAAAACAACAATGTCGGCTTCATTGATTCAAAGCATATGTTTTTGCATCTTTTTTTGTGTAATAGTTGCGATTTTTTTTGAGTGTGACAGAAATCGGTCAGATTTTCCAGTGAATGAATCGTACGATTGTGTAGGATAGTGCATCACGGCCTTAAATAATAATAAAAAGGCAATCATAAAATGCGTCAGTAATACTTCTTTTGGAGCAAGAAACAGAAAGACTTCCTAGAATGAACATAAATCTATACTGCTGGTTCTCCACAACGGACTAATAATAAAGGAATAAGACAATAAAGTCTCAATGTAAGTGATGGTTGGCTGCAGCTGTGTGCCGTTCGTCTTCATAAAATATTCGAAAAAAAGCTTGCTTTGCAGCTACAAGTAAAGCACGATGGCCACGTATCAAACTGATTTGGCAAACTCAGTTTTTTTTGATTGTGTTAGTGAAAAAAATCTCACACGTATATGTTGATGTGAGCTTGACGAAAATCAAAACAATTTAGATTTCACTGCCGCCGCTACTTCAAACTAAATATTACCAATACATACATATTATTTGTCAAATCAGTTTGATACGTGGCCATCGTGCTTTAAAGGGTAGTCATGATGAATTGGTATGATCAGTTTTACCGATGAGTCAGGTTTGTTTTGAAAGCTTTTGCTAAAATATATCAACCTCCGATAGAGTTGTTAAGTTAAAAAAAAACAAAAGCTTCAAATCAGACTTAATGATGACTTGAACAATTCTTAAGGACTGGTTTCATGAATCATTTGTGACAGAATTTATTATTTCTGAATAGATTTTAGGTAACATCATTCCTCAGACATTTCCCTTCTAAAGATTTCTTTTTTTAAATTTATTTTTTTTTTTTATTATTGAATCTTTCTTATCGAAATTTACAATATGTATTAAAACCTTAATTCTACTTGTTGTTTATTAGTTGTTACCAATGTAACCACTAACTGCTGTATTCAAATTTTTTTAAAAATGTCGTCTAGTTAGGCTCAAAGTATCCGTTCTTTTTAGCCTCTGGTGACCTTCGAACTGAAGCAGACCCCGAGCGAGGTAGTTAGGGTGGGCCATTAGTTTATCGATGTAGCTTATTGAATATTTTTTAATTTCCTCCTGGATAGTGGGAACGTTGAGATCTCTGTGGATAATATCATTACGTATATACCATGGGGCGCAGACAATTTGTCGTAATATTCTGGACTGTCTTCTTTGAAGCTTTTGGATGTTAGATGAGCATGGAGTACCCCATAATTGGATGCCATATGTCAATATTGGTTTTATGATGGACTTGTATAAGAGAATTTTGTTGTCCAGCGACAAGTTTGAGTTTCTAAAGATAACACATGTGTTCTAAAGCTGCTGAATATGCAGCATGAAATAGAGAAACTAATGAAACTCTTGCATATTGTTGGACAAATATATTTAGTATGATGGAAAAAGGAAAGATGCTAAAAATACAGTTCCTTTACCGTTCATAGAGAAAAATGGAGGTGGAAATATGTTCAGTGATGGGAACCACGATTGATTTGCTGCAAAGTGCGAGTGATTTATTATTCCAGATGGACATAATTTAAGGTAATTTTTATTTGTTATTTAAAATAACTGAAACTATGAACTAAAAACAGAAAGTGATGATGATATTGTAAATAAAGGTTCAGTTTCCGTATTTAATATAGCACTTAAATGCAATGTATTCATAGATCAAAATGGCATCTTGTGCATTTTGGAAAAGAAAGAGCAAATATTTGAATAAATAATTTTATCTACATAAATATATTATTGTAAAGATGTAAATAATTTCAAATTATTTCAAATTGTATGTAATTTTAATAAAATATAAAACTTCTTAAATATTGATTCTTTTTAAAAATGCAATACTTATAAAATTATTCATCACATGCTTTTTTATTTTTTTTTTATTTTTACTTTTTTATTAATTATTCCTTAGGCCTAACAATAAGTATTCAAATCTTAAAACTAAAATAAATCTAATTACAATCTAACAGATCATTAATTGATTATTGGCTGTTAAGCTCTACGAAGCCTCGACTCAGTCTGGCTCTGAGCTAGAATTCTAGCAAGCGGATTCGGGTGGGTTTGTAGCTTTTTAATGTAGTTCTCGCGGACCCTTCTAAATTCATCCTGTATCAATGGTACTTCTAGATCTCTGTAGATGTTTCATCAAAAGTAATTTTATGTAGGGATAAATAATGAAAGTAAAAAATTACATATTTTAAGATTAGAGACAAATATTATTAAAATGAAATAATTTAATTATTATTGTTTAACAGTAAAAAATGATCAATCTAAAATTCTATCTGTGTACATATTTAGAAAACCCCACTTTAACAAGATTATTATGACAAGTGTACATAGATATTTATTTCATGCTATAGTGTACATTTTTTAGCCTTTTATATGAAAAATATTAACGTTTTAGTTTTTGATTCCAGACCCGGATAAGATACGTCGCGACTAATCCTATTTAATTCAGTAGACACAATATATGTATGTATATTCATTTAACTTACTTAGTTTTTCTAGTTTCAAACATACATTAACACACTCTTGCATTTAGATACATTCAAGCTTGTGTACAATTTTTACAGTCACCAGAACAACCACCACAAAAACAATGTATGTACTTTTACACTTGTGTAGAGATATTAGTATCATTTTACCAAAATACTAATAAAACCAAACAACAAGCAATGAACTAACCCCCAAGTTTTTATTTTAGATTAAGTGGCTGACGAATCTATTTTGAGTTTTTTTTCGCATTTTATTTTCGTTTTTATACCCTTCACCTTCATGAGAAGGGTATTATAAGTTAGTCATTCCGCTTGTATCTAATTTCCACAATATAATTTTCCGACCCTATAAAGTATATATATTCTGGATCTGTCTGTTTGTCTGCCAGTCAATGAATTTTCAATGTTTCTGAAGTCCCCAGATATCTTCGAGATCCAAATCTTTAATAATTCTATTAGGCATGCTTCAGAGAAGTTTGCTATTTACAATCAGCAAAATCCATCCACAAATAACGGAGATATGAGCAAAAATGCGAGACAACCTCTGAAAATTTCACCAAGAAAACTAATAAACGCATCAACAGATGGCGTTGATCACACAAAGTGTGTTAATATTGTTACAAATAATTTCATAAACAGATGGCGCTGATCAAACAATGTGTTTAAGTGTGTTCTTAAACCGTAATATAAGTGTGTAAAAAGACAGTGTGTTCATTGTTTTTAATTGTGTTTGTGTACATTTAAATAAATAAAGACTCGTTATATTTTCTTCAAACTACTTGACGCTTTTATTTTGCAATTAAAAAGAATCCGGTTTATTTAAAGGAAATATCCTGTTGAGTTCTTAAATTCACTCGATGTGCCACTACATGTGCTACAACTTGAAATTGGAATGCGAATTATTTTACTGCGTAATATCGATCACCACGGCTTTGCAATGGCACTCGACTTGCAGTAAAAAAACTGAGAAATAATTTAGTAGAAGCGACCATTATAACAGGAAAATATAAAGGCACAGATGTACTTTTGCTACGCATTCCAATGCAACCAACAGATTTACCATTCGATTTTAAAAAATTTTTTCCTGTCCGCTTAGCGTTTGCGATGACTGTTAACAAAGCTCAAGGTTAATATGTGTATGCTCATGATGGGCAAACTAAACCTAAAGAATTGCAATAAATACATTAAAATTAAATAAATAAATATTTTTAAATATATTAATACGTTTTATTTTATTTTATAACGAGGGGGGGGGGGGTAGCGAAGCCCACCGGGTTTAGCTACCCTAAAGGAAACCTGGGGACAAGTGTCTCCAAGTCACCACTTTCGTCTACTGTTTTGGTAATGGTTTGGCGACATTGTCAACAGCATTGTCACAATGGTTATTATTATACAATTATTTTTTTTGAATTGACAGCCCCGGTATATCGCCTACTAGTGTGCCGGACTATCATTCAGAGGGTTGGGAGTTCGATTCCCGCCAAAGACTCTAGGTGTTTTCGAATTTATTTTTAATTAAATATTTGGTAGTATTTTTTTTCAATAAAACTCCAAAAATTAGCAAAAAATTCATTTTTATTCTATTTCAGAAAAGTACCAAGAGTGTAGACAATGTGGTCCCAGAAGAGCACCTTGTCAATAGTACCTATGTCAGTAGTGGATTTTCAATGACACGCACATGTTAAATGTCTATAGTAATTAGCATTGTCTGGGGTATTCTAAGTCACTAGTACTGGTGACTGTGTCAATAGTAAATGAGAACAGTTTCACTATTGACATTTCCTGCAGGGTAGTATAATATATATATGTATGTATGTATATAATATAATTATGCATCCACAACAAAGGTGAAGGGTATATAAGATTCGGCATAGCCGAATATAGCACTCTTACTTGTTTTTTGTCATTCTGTTGAGTAATAAAAGTGTTATGGGTTTGTTGTTTTGGCCATAATGTGTTTTTATTTAGACGGAATAATTTAGAATAATCGCTATAAAGTAAAAAAAATTAAAAAGGATTTATAAATATTTTAGGTCAACTGCAAACTTTGTTTCTAACTGTCTTATTAAGCTTTTTGTATTTGGAATTATTAATTTAATTTTGTTGATTGAAATCTCAAACAAAAAGGACTAAATAATCCCATTTATTATATATCTTTTTATTTATGTACTTATAAGGAACAATGTTGAGTTGTAAATCTATATCTATTGAAATATTAATACAAAATTCAGTATCATATGAAAATAAATCATAAAACATAATCCCGAAAATCACTTAAATACGTAAAAGTCTTTTATAAATAACGGTATCGACTTTTTCACAAATCATGTATATATGTATGTATGTGCAAAAATGTTGTTGGATTTTGTGAATTTATATCCATATTTGGCCATATCCTACATATAAGGTCCACTTCCGAAAATTACCTTAAAATTTATTGGTCTATCCCCCAGCCGGTATTAAACCATCAGGAATTGTAGACTTGTAGGGGATAAAGCTACGTGTGGTTCAGTGGGTCCGAATATATTGTTACTTTTAAAAATTCGTACAAAAATATTGTGCATTATTGTGGGTACGAAACGAGTTTTTAAAAATAATGACTGGAATTTGACGAGGTAGTAAAAATGATTAAGGACAGAAATGTAGCCCCTACAGAGCCATGAACACAATGTTATGATCTAACTAAAAATAGCGACACAGTGAGAAAAATACTAAAGGGCGGTATTTGTAGGCGTGGCAAAAAATAAAAAATTATTTTTGGAATTGTTTTTACGAGTACAAGTTTTACCTTTAATTTTATCTTTAATGCAAGTTGCGCTAGGTATTTCATATTATATATATATATATATACATACATATATACTATATATAGTCTTTATTAATTTAAATATACAGAAAAACAATAGTAAATGAACACTCTGTCTTTTACACACTTATATTACGGTTTAAGAACACACTTACAGCCTGTTTATAGAACGTGACTCAACGACCGGTGGACGAGTAAGAAATGAAAAGCGTTTATAGAACGCGAGTCGATTTTGTCGTGCCACTTACGTTAATTCGCGCATATGTCAAAATAGTTTAAACCCTGCTATTGCCAACGTGTTAAGAAATAGTTTTTGTTTATATTTTTTCATACAAAATTTAATATTAAACCTTACAAGATGGCAACCCTACTATTATGAAAAATATCAAATAAACATAAAAAAACAAAAAAGTAAAACAATATTTAAAGAATTTTTAAAATTTTTTGATAAAAAAGTATTTGCTGCTACCAAACTGATAAGCTCCTGTGGCCAAGTGTGGAAACTCCTCCATGCAATCCACCAATTGCCTAAACTGCATTGCCGTAGCTATTTTAATGCTGAAAATTTAACAAATCGAAATAAACTAACAAAAACATTTATGATATCAGTGTGCACTTACCTTTTTTTTGTTGAAATATCCATTTTGTGCTTCTCTTTTTAAATAAAGCTGTAATTAAATTTTACGCGCGAACACAATTGTATATTCGTCCAGTTTTGACACTTCGGCGACTCTAACCGTCTTGTAGATATATACCAAATAAATTGACAGCAGTTATGTTTTTTAACAAACTTGTCGACAGTGGTGTTCTATGACCCAAAATTACAAAAACGCTAACATTTCAGCGGTTTTTATCAGCGAGTCGAGTTCTATAAACAGGCTGTTAAAGTTTTAGAACACTTTGATGTTTACACAACAATGACTCACAATAAACTGATTTTCTTGATTGGTCCTGTTAGTATTTTATACAGCAATCATAATTTCTGGAAGGTTCGAAACTAAGAAACTAGAATGTTCATGACTGCAAGTCTAGATTCTAGAATGTTCGTGTCTAGAATATTTAGCCAAAGGCGTTAAAACTTAATGTTGCCATATTGTTAAGCTATGTTTATAACAGGGTGTTCTTAATAGTCTTTATAAATTAAAACATCTGTAAATGTTTTAAACTAATTAAATTTTTAGTGTGTGATTTATATTCATATGAAACTAATTTTTGCTGAATTTTGTATTGATATTGCAATTTTATAGGCATTTATATAACATTTAGCAATATTTTGGGAAGAAATACCTTGTACAAAATATCATGGTATTATCTGCAATATACTTGTATTGAAACAAAATTGCAAAAAAAAAAACTGTTTAAAAATATCATATTTTGATGGAGGTTGTTACACATTTTGATGGAGGTTGTTACACATTTTGGACCATAACTCTGGTTCGACTAAACTGATTTTGATGGTTTTTAATACCAAGCTGCTTAGGAGAAGTAGTGTTTTACAGACACAGACATAGCTCAATCGACCTACAATTCCATAAGGATCAAGAATATAGATACTGTTTTCAGATGAATATTTCTGAGTGTTACACACGGAATGACAAACTTATATATACCACTTATGGTGGCGGAGGGTATAAAAATACAATGGAAATATCCAAATAGCTCTAAAGTGGTAATCAAAAGTGATCAAATTTGCAAGTTTCAAGGCCAAGGTCAATTTCTTTGTAATGTCTAAAGAAATTCAGTTCATGTTAGAGTTGCATAACAGAAGCAGAGAAATAAACATTTTAAGAAAGAAAACATTTTAAAAATAAATTGTTTTCAGCTAAAATTTTTAAAAATGATTTTTTTATATTAAATATGGGCAGTATATACTTTATGGTTAAAATTATATACATACATATTTTGAGATTTTTTATAATAATCGTAATTTATATATGTAATCGTTTTTTTTTTATTAAAATACATATGCTGAATTAATTTGTAATACACATTTGGATTCTGTTAAACTACAATTTTACTACATTCCACTAGCAAAATAAAATTTGATTCCAAAAAAGAATTTCACATATATTTAAAAAAAATGTGCCTACTGCATTAGGTTTTTGTTTGTAAAGCGTGGGAATCGCTACCGTTCAATGATAACAGAATATTTTTGGCCCCAATTGGATGATATCGACTTGGAGGATATGTGGTACCAACAGAACGGCGCTACAAGCCACACAGTGAATGTTACAATCAATTTATTGGAAACCAAGTTTGCACTACGAATCATTAAGATTCATAGATTTGGCGCGAACAGAAAATTCATTCATGTTGCGCCCGTTATTTAAGCAATAAGAGCAAATTTTTTATTATTGGATTATATTTCTCTACGATGTTTGATAAATAAATAAGAATGATAAATAAAAAAGAATAATACAATAAAAGTTTAAAAATTAACAGAGTTTTGTGTTTTTGTGGTATGAGCTTATGAAAGTTGGCCAATTTGGTTGCACCCGCCATGCACTTTATAGCTCTCTCGTGGCTGTTTGGTCGTTTCATATAAATTCTTGTAAATAGATAACAATAGTATATAGAAAAATATTACCTCTTCTAGAAATAACTTAATTGAAAATGTGTTTCTTTCTATTAGTAAAAGCCGTTTAAAGCGACTAAATGTTGCACCCGTCAGAATAAAATCGCCCTATTGGCGTTGGACAAGAGTTATTGGTATTTTTCTCTTGGAAGGTACCAGGAAACAACCTTATACAGGGTGGGCCAACTTGGACTGACTGATTTGAAATGCTTATAACTTTTGCATTTTTAATTTTTTTAAATTTTTTTTTTTTGCAGATAATACAGAATTATTGCCGAGGGATGCACCACAACGGCTACAATATGCCAATAGATTGATTTTGCTAGCTACAGAAAATTACAATTTTTTGGATAATCTGATTATGAGCGATGAAGTACATTTTCATTTAAATGGATATGTGAATAAACAGAACTGCCGAATTTGGGGTACAGAGAATCCAAGAGCATTGCATCAGCAACAATTACACCCTTTCAGATGCGCTGTTTGGTGTGGAATCATGGCTGATAAAGTTATTGGTCCATATTTCTTCGAAAATGAGCTTAATGAACCACAAACCGTCTCTGGGGTGGTATACCGGACCATGTTGGAAAATTTTTTACGTCCGATAGTTCTCAATAATCGTAACATATGGTTCCAGCAAGATGGAGCTACAGCTCATACCGCAAGAGCCACAATGGCAATGGCAGTCAGTCAAACTTGGCCCACCCTGTATATCACGGAGCAGCCATCAAATTGCTTTCAATTTATTGCGCCACTGGGTAAATTGAATGCACAATAAAAGTTAGAAACGTATAAAAATGTAAAAGTAAAGAAACAAATAAATCATGTTTTTTAATTCCAGACTGGGCAATAGAATATAAAATTTTATCTAAAAAATTACAGATATGATATGACATATTCTATTCTACTCATAGTGAAGAGCGAAAAAAAAGCAACACGATTATAATTCTAATTATGAACAGTTTACTGGCAGTTGTAATTATGTATAAACAATTAGTTAAATAGCAGCTCGTTTGAATGTATATTTGCAACTAAGTATTTATTGCATTTGTAATTTAATATTATGTATTACTTAATTAAAAAGTTTATTTTTCTCATTTTTGCTTTATACGAGTATGTACATATATACATACGTATTTGCAGAATTCTCGTTAGTAAAAATTTGCATAAAAAATCAACTATTTGTTTATCGTCAGTTATTGTATAAATAAATATCAATGTGAATGCAAAAAGAAATCAGAAGAGAATGAATAAAATGTTTGGATATGCCATCCTTGGTTGTGATGAGTTTGCATTAGACAAAAGCTAACAATAACTCGCACACACTCTTCCTCACAAATAAACAATGAAATATGGGAATGGATAAATAAAACGAATAAATTGATTATTTGAAGGAATAAAATTTCAACCTTCCGAACATTTACAACTTTACGTCATTTATTTATTTTCAAAGAATCGATCCTACCGACATTTTAAATACACTTCTGTGTCGTTAAGATTGTTGCAACCATCTATCGTCAATGATTTATGTAGCGGGACATAAATAACATTCACTCACTTTAATAAGAAGACGAAATGTAAATTGAGTGTGTAACTAATGTACGCAGATTGTAGGGTTATCAAACTGTTAAATGTGTATTTTTATTATTATTATAATAATAAGAGGAAAATAATATTCCTTAGAGAAATAACCGGAATATCCTTTCTTAAATAATGTTGAATATGCAAAATGAAACGGCAGCAAGCTGATGCTGCATTAAAAAGTTAAAGGAAGAAATTGAAGTAAATATGAAGAGAAAAAAAAAAGAAAACTTTGATTTTTCATGAAGAAGAAATAAATTTTTGTTTGATTTTCTTTCTTTGTTTCTTTACTATTTTACTTTTTTTATTTATATTTGCCAAGCATTCAGCCAGCCATCTTGGCAAGCATTTAGCAGACCTCCTTTACAAATACAGATACATAAGCATACAATACATACATACATATACGTACTTGGGATACCAATCCTAAATGCCGAATACCGGGATTTGATTTAAAAAATCCTGGATTTTTTCGGGATTAATAAATCCCTTATATTTGTTTAAAAAGTCCTCAACAGTAATTTTAATTATACAAAAGTATGTCGAATAAATAAAAGTGAAAGAATTAAAATAAATTTTGTATTGCCAAACTCAAACGCACTATTTGAGGTGTCTACGGTTTTTGAAACTTTAAAGTTCAACAGATGAAAGATGAAAAAATTGTTTTACTTAAACAAATACCCAGCAAGCCGGAGCGTTCATGCTCTTTATGAGCCCAAAAAACAATCATTATTGCACCGAAAACCTTCAGAAGAGAGGGTCATTACATTCGAAAATGGTCCGTCAGAAAGAGCTCTTAGATAATGTCAAAAAAGAGTCATTGCAATTTTAAATACAACAAATTTAAAAACGAAATTGACATTTTTTTGAAAACTAAACATATTGATATATTTCTTATTTCTGAAACTCACTTAAACGAAAAATCACATTTTAAAATAATCGGCTATGACTTAATTACTGCAAATCATCCAGATGACAGATGTCATGGTGGGGCAGCTGTACTTATTAAAAGATCTATTAGTTATGAAATAGCTAAAGAGATAAACAAACCATATTTGCAAGCTGCTGGTGTCATTATAAAATGCAACAACAATAATCTATCCATTTATGCAATCTATTTTCCACCTAGATACAACGTTTATTGTAGTGATTTTGAAAACTTTTTTAACAACATTGGTCGACGGTTCTTAGTGGCAGGAGATTTCAATGCTAAATACCCTTGGTGGGGATCAAGACTAGCTAACTCAAAAGGCCGAGAACTGTATAAATACATAACTAAAAATAACTTCTCTAGTTTATCAGGAGGAAGACCAACATACTGGCCAACGGACCGTAACAAAATCCCGGATCTCCTGGATATTGCAGTATATTGCGGCATCTCAAGAACATCACTAGATATAATTAATATTGATGATCTTGACTCCGATCATCAGCAATAGAAGTTGTCAACAATAGATTTAAATTAGTATCACCTAAAACTGACCTCAGATCTTTTGGTTACTGGATCGACAAGAATTTAGATTTGAAAATCTCAATAAAAACTCCTGACGAATTAGAAAACTCTGTCGAAATGTTTACCAATTTAATTCATGAATCTGCTTTTCTTTCAACACCATGTGATACACAATCTTTATCCAACTATTCAAACGTTCATGTTTCTAAAGAGATAAGAGATCTCATTAGAAATAAGAGAAGACTACGTCGTGTTTGGCATCAAACTAGGAACCCTAGAGATAAAACTATCCTTAATTTGGCAAACAGGCTTTTGAAAGAACGGCTATCACAGCACAAGAACCGTGCAATAGGTAATCTAGACGCTAACATATTAAAAAGTGAATACAGTCTTTGGAAAGCCAATAAGTATTTAAAAAGGCCAGTTAAAAGGAACTTCCCAGTAAAAGACTCCGGTAGTCAGGTCAGTGGTGCAAGTCTGACAAAGAAAAGCCCAAAGCTTTTTCAGTTCATTTAAAAGAAACATTTAAACCTTTTTTATTCAATCAAAACGATGAAGCAATCAAGTCTTTCATAGATGTTGCTTGTCAGATGCACTTACCAATTAAAAACTTTACTTCTTCGGAAGTACGTCAAGAGATTAGAGTGCTAAATACAAAAAAGTCCCCCGGATATGATAAGGTTGATTCTACCGTACTTAAAAATTTATCAAATAAATGCATTATGTTCCTTACAATTGTCTTCAACTCTATATTAAGGATTCATTCAGTGGAAATGTGCCGACATTATAATGATCCATAAACAAAATAAGCCCGAAAATAGTGTCACATCATACAGACCAATAAGTTTGCTGTCAACATTCTCCAAAATATTTGAAAGATTGCTTTTTAAAAGAGTGATTAGTTAAAGAAATTATACAATCAACTGAAGCAAAAAAATACTGTTCAGCTGTTTTCCTAGATGTTGAACAGGCATTCGATAGAGTCTGGCATTGTGGTATTCTTTATAAAATAAAAAAACTATTACCAGCGCCATACTATTTGGTATTGAAATCATTTTTAAGCGAACATTACTTTTACGTAAGGGTAAATAATGAGATATCTAATTTTTGTAAAATGGAAGCCGGAGTTCCACAAGGCAGTGTTTTGGGACCCCTATTGTATACTATATTTACCTCAGATATGCCTCATATAAATGAAGTAACAGTAGCCACATATGCAGATGATACTGCATTCCTGGCAACGAGCACATCAGCAGCAGAAGCTTCCAATTTAATTCAACAACAGATTGATGAACTTCAAACATGGTTACACTGCTGTAATATACAAGTTTGGTCTAAGGCGAGTTGATTGTCCACCAATAAATATGAATGGGTCACAAATCCCCATAAGTAACACCGTGAAATATTTAAATTTAAAAAAAATGTATTGGTTACTTGGTGCGAAGTCTGAATTAAGTTCAGAAAATAAGATCCGCCTCTATAAGAGTATTATAAAACTAATATGGACTTATGGCATTGAAATTTGGCGTACAACCAGTAACTCAAATATTGAAATTCTCCAGAGATTTCAGTCAAAAACATTACGAGCGATAGTTAACGCACCATGGTATATTACAAATAACGCATTGCATAGAGATCTTAATATTCCAAAAGTAAAAGAAGAGATAAATAAGTACAGCTGTCAATACCTTCAAAGGTTAAGTGATCACATTAACCCAGTGGCTATTTCATTGTTGGATGAAAGTGAGGATATTCGAAGACTGAAAAGAGTTCATATTTTAGATCTGCCATTTAGATCATAAATTATTACTAAATTTTATTTCCCTGTTTGTTTATGATTTTTATTTTTTCTCTAATTTTTTTTTTTACTTTATATGTGTATAAGAACAGAATTAAATAGTTGCATAAATTATATATTCTTATATTTTTGACCATAAAGTGATCAAAAAAACATTGTAAAATGTATAAAGATAACATTATTGATTTTAATGAAAATCAATATGTATGTGATAGTATTAAATTTTTAGCACATTTGCTTAATATATTCAGATAGATTGCAAATAAAGAATACATTAAAAAAAATATATATTATTTGATTTTTAAATTGTTTTTACTTAAACAAAAAGGGAATTCATTTACAAATAAAGTAAATTAGAAATGGAAAAAAATAAATAAATTGTATTTACAGTACAAAAAAATAAAATGCAATTCATTTAAATAAAATATATAAAAATGGAAAAAAATTAATTTTTTAAGCAAATTTTTTTTTTGCTCCGAAAATGCTCTTTAGTTGGACTCTTTTCTGACTCCTTTTTCGGAGCGCACCTAGAATGGTATGCTGGGTATTTGTCATTATAAATCCGGGTTGTCGCAGTGCTATGAATCTCTGCTGATGTTGCACTTTTATTTATGCTCATAGTGAGATGAAAAGGTGATTAATTTTTTTGAAAAAAAAAACAAAAATTGAAGAGTGAATTGGATAATGAAATAGAAATGTTTGTTAAAAGAAATGTATTAGAAACCTTTATTGCGTAAGGAATGAAATAATGAAATATGTAAATATGTAAAAGCCACCCATAACAGCTTATGATGTCTGTAATGATATGGAATTAAATCTTGAAATATTAAAGAATTGCAATCAGCATACAATAATTTGTTAAACATTTTGCCCACAAGAGTTGATTGGGATCGATGATTTTCGTCAGCTTCATATGTATATTGGTAACAAAATTACTTTAGATTCATTATTATTTTTAAGAAGTTTTTTTTAAGAGTGAACGAGTGAACTTTTAAATTAATATAGAAATTAAAGGTAAAATGACATATTATGTTTCTCTATCTAATTTTAAATGTTATTATGATTTTAATTTATTAATGGTTTATAAAATTTTGTTTCTAAAACACAAAATTTTGATTATAAACTTTAAGTAAATTTAACATGTATGAGTTTATATTGGGCTGTACCGAATCTTATTTACTCACCACTAATTCATCTTTTATGGGGCGTACTTCAGTACAGTACAATATGTTCCGTAATTTCTATTTATTTTAATAGAATTTCATCTCAATATCGATATATATAAAAAATTATATGCATACTCCAGTTATAATCAATATATGTAAATGTATTTATAAGGGATTTATGCGCATTTAAGTTATTTTCGGAAATGGACTGGGGACTGCGGTCAAATATGGATTGATCGTCATAAAATTAAATATGAATATTTCTATATATATATATGGACTATTTGTGTCGAATTTAAACTAGCTGCTAATGCGTATAAGAGATTTATTCGAATTGAAGTCATTTCCGGAAGTGGAATTTTAATATGAGCTACGGTTAAATATGGACCGATAATCATAAAATTCAGCGCGGCGATTTTCACATTGTTGAACTTTAGATGAGGGTTATGATCAAATATGGACCGATCATCATGAAATTTGGTATGATGATTTATATATATTAATGGACTATTTGTGATGAATTCTAAGTTGATAATAATTTTTGCAAACGTTTTATGCGCATTTAAGTAAGTTTCGGAAGTGGTTTCTGTATGGGGCTATGGTCAAAATATGGACCGATGCAAACAAAATATCGTTTTGAGATTTCACTTTGCATTCTATAGATATTTATGTACCATAAAGCCATATTCCGGGAAGACATTTGTATGGGGGCTATGAGATATCGTAGACCGATTCCTACCATTTTGTATGGGACTTATCCTTCTATAATAAAAATAAAGCGTGCAAAATTTCATGTCATTATCTGCATTATATGTGAAAAAAATATCTGAAAAATATCGAGGTAATCTCAAAGAACAATTATTATTTTTTATTCGAACTGTTAATTTTTAAATTTTTGATATTTGTTTAGTCGGGCTCGAGTTCATTAAATTTAAGTTTCATTAAATTATTTTTACTGAAGGAATTGTTTTACAACATGAAATCTCTATTAAATTTTTTTTTTTATTGATAATTTTTCTGGCTGAGGTGGGAATTGAAATTGGGTTGAATTTACATGTTTCGAGAATCACCATATTCTCTCATCAGAATTTTTTGCGTTCTAACCTCTGCACCACTGCGGTGCCTGCTAGCCAACAGTCAAACATCAATCTTTTAACCAGTGTTACCGGTGGTTCAATTCCCAGCTCAGCCAGAAAAATTATCAATAAAAAAAAACAAAAAATTTAAAAGAGATTTCATGTTGTAAAACAATTTCTTCAGTAAAAATAATTTAATGAAAATTAAATTTAATGAACTCGAGCCCGACTAAATATGTAGTCTGAAACTTTGATCTATAACTCGAATCCTACTGGACCCAATTTTGCGCAATTTCATGACCAAAGCTTTCGGTTTACCAGAGAATGGTTGGTAAAAATGCAATTGCTCTATGGCTTTTTTTTTGAAGCTCTATCGTGCCAACAACAGACGGACAGACGAACGGACATGGCTAAATCGTCTTAGAATCTTATAAAGACCCAGAATAGAAAGAATATTTGTGGGTCTACGACAAAAAAATTTGGTGGTGGGTATAAAAATTATAGCTATGATATATTTAATATACGAGTAAGTTACTTTTTTGAAATCAATAGTTTTTATTATGAATAAACCAATTTGTTTTAATAAGAAACAAAAATACCGAGATCTCAAAAATTCCCGGGATTTACATTTTTAAAATCCCGGATCCCGGGATTTACAAAACCAGCCCCGTTTGGTATTCCTAATACGTACGAGTCTAAGCCATGCCATCCGGGTAACCGTCTATCAATTTGAATGAATGTTGCTCATCTGTAAAGAAAATAAGAAAACTGTATGTATGTATGTATGTATGTAGTTTTTTTTATGATTTTATTGCTGTTTTTGATTATTTTTACAATTATTTGAAGTTGTATTTGAGTAAAACATGAAAGCACATCTACAAATAAATAAATACCCACATTTAGATTTTGTAACTCTAACAGTACGTAGATTCTGTTTTATATTTAAATAAATAAAAAAAATGAATACCCACACATACATACGTACTAGTAAATATAGCTTAAACGAATGTAAGAATAAGCCAACATCATACATGTATCTATACACTCCTCGAAATAAGTATATGGTACAAACTACGGATGTTGCGTATGCTAATAATAAATAATATTTTTTACAGTCCTTTTCAAAAGAAAATATTTATTTGCATTTAAAAAATATGAATAAAAGGATTATAATAGGAGTTTTCATAAAGCCGTAAAACTTCATAAACTGTATAAATTTATAACATTATAATAATTGTTTGAAACATTTTTTATAGAATTTTTACATCTTTGCACCTCAAGATTATTTATTCACGAGACCCGTTCATAAAACTCGCGTTAATGAAATTCCTTAATTTGCTTATGTGTTCCAAGTCTGTTTATAGAACACAATAGAGTAAACGAAAATTTAACGTAGCAAAAACAAACAAATAAACAATTTTATAACAAACACAAAACATCACATATTTTCGTTAATTTCAAAGTACTTGGACAGAAACTGGTCAGTTCACAGATTAATCAACTCAGAAAGTACAATCTCTGCTAGGAAATTCTGTGGAAGCTTTTAATAGCTTTGGACTTCAGAGTGTATCGTTTATTCAACCGCATAAATTTTATTTATTTATTATTATTATTTACAATTTTCATGTAATATTTATTATTGTTTGTTCGACATTCCAACAATTACGTTGGACCAAATCTACACCACTTTAAGTTGAGAAAAAACTTTTTAAAATTCATAATTTATATTTGAGAAAATACATATTGAAATTCAGATTAGCAAATTAATATTTAGGAAATACAAACTTCAGCTTGAAAAGGTTACACCTGGAAGGCTAATCCTGGAATTCAGTTTTTCATTCACGTCTAAGGAACCATTTGAATTATATGGTAGGATATGTTAGAACTATATATGGAAAAAGTAACTACTAAATAATATGCAAATACGAACTTTAATTTAGTAATTATTTTTTTATTAAGGAAAAATTATAATTTATTGTTGTGGTGAGGTTCCTTAAGCCAAATTCTAAATAAATTAAAGAAATACAGCCTGTTATATTTTAAAATAAACTCGTAACTTTAACATATTAGGAGGAATGTAACTGTATAAAAACATATTTCTAATGTATGTATATAGTATTAGAATCAGTTCAATAAGCCAGACGAAAGGTATTAGGTATTATTATTTTTCCTACACGCAGAGAAAAAACAATGTTTTACCATTGCGAAATTTTGCATTCATATTATGATACTTATAAAATCATAATTTGACAAATAGTAAAAATAAAATGATATTAATTTAACATATTATGATAAAGTACTATCATAATATAATTGGCCTTAGATCACAACATGATTAGATACTTTAGATCATAATATGATTATAAAATATCATAATAATATTACTTTAGATAATAATATGATTACTTAAGATCATATTATAATTACTTTAAACTATAATATGTTTATCTTAGGTCATATCTATTACGATCATGTATGACAATTTTATGACTATATTAGATTATAATATGATGTTATAATATCAAATTATGATTAACGAGAAAATATTATGATGAAATATTACGCTAATATTTGATCATAATATGATATTTTATGGCACTTATATTCATCATAATATGCTTTGACCAGAATCATAAATCTTATCATAATATGTTGCTCTTAGATTATGTTTACTACAACCATGTTTATTTTCTCCGTGTATATGTTACTTTAGATAAGTTTTATTTTTCTACTTCATTCTCTGTGCATTTACTTGTTTCAAAACACCTGAATCTCTAAATTCCTATAAACGATTCAAACGTTTTTATGCTAAACTAGTATAAACTTAATTGGAAACTGCAACAATGCACTAAAATTAATGGAAACAAATTATGTTCTTTGTGTTTTTTAAATATAAACATTTTGGAGGCAATTTTGTTTTTCCATCTTTTTTAGCGCTTTTAACCGTTAATGTTGATTATTTTCCATTTAATTTTATTAAAATTAAATACGAATTTGTTTGTATCACATAAATAAAACTAGCGCCATATGACTACCTGCATTTCATTTTGTAGGAGAGAAAGATGAAAACTACCTCTATGGACAATAATTACTATCTAAAAACGATTTTTCTTATAATAATTTATAAATTAAGAATCATTTCCGACCTATTTGAAAAAATATAAATTTTTTATTGATGCATTTCATAATTAGCAGAAAATATGTGTAATTTTTTCCACAAATTATTTTCACATCTTTGGCAGGGAGCTAATGGTAGAATGATTTTTCAAATATTTCCGCACTCTGCATTGATTGGTTTATGTAAATTGGTTAATGTTGCAGCTAAGTGAAATTTGATACTAATGTATGGAAAAATTGGCGTTATTGAATACCGAAGCAGTTTTGAATGGTTATGATAGTCTAAATATTCCTGTTCTTAAAATACGTATTTGTCACGTAAAGTTCTACTGCCGTATTCATAAAAAATAAAGTAGGCTTAATGTGTGCTTTTAGACAAAATTTGCATACAAAATTTTCTTAAAGTACATTTGAAGTGTACTTTAATTTTTAATGAATACGGCAGCTACAATTTTAAATGTATAGTGGTAAGTATATTGTCGTGAAATTGTATTTATCAATTTATTGGTTGTAAAATTTTCAACACAACTAAACATGATTATCAATATTAACATAGACACGATAGATATTTGAAGAACAAGTAAGAGTTTATATTCCGATATTATATACCCACCACCAAATTACCTACTATGGGAAGACCGTAATAAAATATTGTTCCTTAATTTATATTTATTTTGGGTATTTAGAAGAATTTTATGCATATTCCAGTTACAATCAAGAACTTATCGTCCCCTCAATATAACAATAGCGTATGTGTTCATACGCTATTATTATACCCTACACCATCATAGTGTATACGCATTATACCATATTCTAGCCTGTAGAAAAAAATACAATTTATGAAATCTTTAACTCATAAAATAGCTTATAATAATATACGCTATTGTTTGAGAAATAGTTTCAATCCGACCATTCCTATACCCCACAAAAGCTGTCTTATTTTCAATACAAATTCGAAAGTTTTATCAACAATTGACAAGAATAGTAGCCTATGCGATGTTTACGTTCTTTTGACAACATGAATGTCATGGTGTAACTTTAAGAGGTGAGCGCAGTAGCACAGCTGACTGACTTTGTTTACAATTTACTTATGTCAAAAGTAATACTTGACAGTAGTACATTATTTTACACAAACAAAATGCCTGTTGTTTCTGTATTGTGTTGTATTTGTTGCCAATGAATGTCAAGTTCGCAGAGATTGTTCGTTAAAAAATGTGGATTTGAAACGTTTTAGGGAGTATCTTCTATTATATAATGTAAGTGACGTGAGTAAGGTAAATATCAACAGGCTGTGACACGAAACCACCAGTAGTTGTGGAAACTGCCACAAAGACTGATGCGCCTGATTTCGCTATGGGATCGTCGGACATAGAGATACCTAGAACTCGACCTGGACGCTATCATTAAAGAAAACGTTTATCGCCGGATATTTTGCAATAATTATAATTATTCTTTGCACCGTCCAAAAAAGAACAACTGCTTAACATGCGAGAGGTACAAAAACGCTGAGGACAAACATGTCTTAAATAAGACCAAGGCAAGAACTAACAAGCTAAAAGTAACAGTATTTTAAAAGTCTTTACTTTTGACCTCCAGTCAGTGTTAACGAGTCCTTGTAGCAACGTAAAACCGATGTATTGCAGTCGAAAGTTCGCGACGTACAATAAAACATTTTACGACATTGACAGTGTCAACGAGGATCGGACGAAATTGGGACCACAATATGGATAATGATGAACTCGTTAGACGAATCGGTAACCGATGTTATTCTCTACTCAGACTGTTGTGGTGGACAGAACAGAAACAGATTCATTGCTACACTATTGATTTATATCAACAATACTTTGAAGTTAAATTCGATAACAATTACGTATCTCTAAACCGGCCACACACAAATGAAGGCAGATTCGATGCGCTATGCAGTAGAACGTGCGAAGAATTCGCCGGAAGAATGGCCAACAAGACGGAAAAACTTCTATGCTGTAAATACGCTTCAATACAGCGATATGATTGATCTCAAAGCCATGTTTTCGAGGTTAGGCCATAGCCTTAAGAAAAATATAAAAAATTACAAAAATCAACGAAAACAATTATTATACAAGGAGGAATAGTATGGAGACAAAACAAAAGAGTTGTTAAACTTTTCGTTTACTGGAAAATACAATAAAGAGCTGCCAATTTGTAATCGAAAACTACATGATCTCCAAAATTTTTGCTAAAAGAATGTAATTCCTGTGGCTCGCAGTAATACCCTGCCCTTGTTGAGAATGACAACACGATTTTGGGGGATTTTTTGGAGATTTTTTTTATAACTGATGGTAACAAGAATGATTTTTGAGCTAAAAATGTGCGTCTGGCAAGTCTAAAAATGTGTGTTATTATTTATAGTGGATGGTTTCTAATAAAGAAGATGCTTTCCCCTACTTTAAAAATAATTCAATTTGTTGTGAAAATTTAATCCATATGCTCAATGCTAAAGCTTTTTAATACAAGCAATATGTACAACAAAATTTCTGATCCTGATGAATCAGAAGATTTTGATTCTGAAGTTTTTGAAATGCTAAACTCTGGTAAATAATTTTTTATACTTCTATATATTATATTATGTGTAATTTTTTCTTTACTTAGACTTAGAATTACAAATCGAATTAGTTTGAATATTAATATATGTAGCTATCGATAAAAATGAAATTTATTGAATAAATCAGCCCAATCATGAATTAAAATTCCTTGGGAGTTTTTTTCCCTTTTCCCATTTTTCCTATTCAAATTCAATGTTAAAAAAAATAAAAAGGGAAAAAACTCCCGCGTAATTTTTATTCATGATTGGACTGAATATGATATTTTTTAAATAAAATAAAAATTTTACAAAAAAAATTTTAATCAAAAAAATACTGGCTGTCAAGTGATTTATTTTTAGTTTGGTTTGGCATTTCAACATGAATAGACTGACGACTGAACACTGTTTCTTGTAGTGCGCGCATGAGACGGTTTCTGCATGTGATGACTTCAGTGAGGCGCACGGCGAATATTTTAAGATGAAGGATTCTACTATTAAAAAGAATCGGTTGATTTTAAATAAAATAATTTGTCAAACATAAAAGCGTATCAAAACTAATATAATATATGAAACACGATTTAATATTAACCTAACCCCACTAGTATGAACTTGTATCGTTTTTATTCATTTGAAAAAATATTATGAGCTGTGCAAAACATAATTATTATTTATAATTCCCACATGTATCATTCGATAATCCCATACACACAACCAGATGGCACAATTTTTATGCTCCAATGTTGAGGAAAGTAAAATGTGATTTATTTGTATTGAGTTTCAATAAATTTAACGACTGAGTGATAGAAAAATGCTTTTGAATCAGAATCTACAATAACATTAGGGAATTTACCTTGTTGGAATAAACAATTGAAAATTATGTTGTTAAAAAAAGTCAAATAAGTTAATACACATATACAAAACATCTACATACAACAAATGAAAAGAGAGAATTATCTGAACACATGCATACATACATACATACATCTATTTTTTATGCAATGACCCAACAATGGATTTTATTAGATTTTGCAACAATTTTCATTTAATTTTTTTTTGTTCTTGGTCTTGTAAATGTTGTTGTTGTATTTGCTTTTTTTGTTGGTAATTTTGTGTAGCATATGCAAACAACAGAAACAAAGTAAGAGTGAGCTACCCCACCAACAACATCAATAATGGCAACAATAACATCAATATCAGAAATTACAAAGTGAAGAGCTAGTAGCTACATCATCAAATTCCTTTTTTCTTCTTATTTTTGTTGATGTTGTTATTTAAACTTTATAAGAAAAACATTTTTCCTTCGTCTTTATTAACCAAATACTAACACCCAGAGTCACTCACTCACTAACTCACTCCCAGCCATGAGCATACCAAAAGCAGCAACCCCAACAAAAATTCCAATAAAAATAAACTTGAAGCTTTTTAAAAGTAGTTTGTTTGTTTGCTTTTGCTCTTGGTTTATCGTTTTATTTTATTTTTTCATTAAAATTTTTTTTCTTTTGATTTTTGTTGGTCCTTTTCTGCTTACGTTCTGTATTTATGCCTTCATTTAAACAATGGGAAAATGCCAGGAGCTGTCACACACCACTTTCACCGCCTTACCACTTCTCATACTATCATGAAAAGAGTGACTGCCTTAAAAAACCCCCCTGCAATGAAAATACAATAACAATAAAATTAAATGTGAGAATATAAGGGATTTGTAGATTTAAAGTCTCAAGGACTTGATGATATCGTTTGAACTTGTTTTATACTACAAATTCACTTCCCATTAGCGAGTGTATGTGAGTGTTTTCAAATGAATGTGTATTTTTATATAGTTTTACTTTTTTTTAAATAAATATGTAAAAAGTTGTTTGTACATTTCTATATGCACAATTATATATACATACATATATGTACATACATATGTATATGTTTGTACGTACATATTAACATTTACATAGTTTATAGAAACTACATTAATACAGTCTCGAGCATAAAGCCCAACAATCGACTATGATATAATTAAATGCATTTTATTTGTTTCTTTCGGATCTAATTCATAATAAAGGCAACTTTTATTAACCTACCATTCGCAATGCATTTAAAAAATAATGTATACTCGTACCTTGGATCACGAACCGTTAAAACAGAACAAATCATTGTGTTGGTATCACAGAAAAACAATCATGTTTTTTTTCAATTAAACTTTTAATTGATTTTAAAATAATTTTGAATTAAAATTGTAATTGATTCAATTACTTTTTCTGATTTTTCGGATATTTTCAATTAAATCTCAATTTTTTTTTAATTGATACTATCATTTTGTTTACAGGTCCGATTTCAATTAAATTTTTAATTGATTCCACAAATATTTTCATTGAAACTAATTTTTATTTTTTTTCTGTGTATTGTAGAATTACATATTATCACATGGTTTATAAATTTTCACAGACAAACAATTTTGCTAATAGAAGTCTAAACCAGGGCAAAAAATAATAGTAATGCCTCTGCATATTAAGATGCGGTCATTCACATAGAATATAATGCTGCGCTTCGATAGGCTATATTTTATTTATAGAATCAATAATGATAAGTGCAACATCGGATTGATACAGCTTTCAACATTTGTATTTTTATACCCACCACCAAAAACATGGGGGTGTATTACTTTTGTAACACATCAAAATAATGTTCGTAGAGCCAAAAAGTCTATATATTCTGGGTCCATCCGTCCGTCTGTTGTTGTCACGATAATGCTTTGAAAAAAAAAACATAGAACAATGAAATTTTTACCAAACATTCTTTGAACCACTGAAATGCTTGGTGTTGAAAATGGGCAAAATAGGTCCAGTAGGATTTGATATTATAGATCAAAGTTTCAGACTACCTCGATATTTTTTTTTTTGCTATTTTCTTCAAATATAATGCAGATAATACCATGAAAATCTGCACAATCTATTTTTATTATAGAACAATAAGTCCTGTTGAATAGGTCCACGATTTCTCATAGCCCCATCACAAATGTCTTTCTGGAATATGGTTTAATGGTACATAAATGTCCATAGAAAAGCCGTATCCATACAAAATTCTGCAATAATAAGTTTCATTCAAATTGAAATTTCAAAACGATCCATAATTTGACCATAGCCCCATACAAAGACCACTTCCGAAAATCAGTTAATCTTTTAGAAAAAAAAATAAATATTTTATAAAAATCACTAAAGAGTCGAAATTTAACACAAGTAATCCGTATAAACATCTAAATTCTCGTAATTTTATGAAAGTCGGTCCATATTTGACTATAATGGGGGTTATAGTCTATTTCCAAAAACAACCACAGAGTATACAGGGGTGGCATTTTTCACATTTAAAAACCACAGAAAAAATAATTGAAATCGGACCTGTAAACAAAATGATTGTATCAATTAAAAAAAATTTGAGATTTAATTGAAAATATTAATATTAATCAGAAAAAGTAATTGAATCAATTAAAATTTTAATTGAAAATTATTTTAAAATCAATTACAGGTTTAATTGAAAAAAAAAATGATTTTTTTTTCTGTGAAGCCAAAATCAGTTTCCTTTGGCTTTTTTTGTACCTAGTTTATTGTGTGTTAAAATTAATCGCTTTTTGTTGCACGCTGCAAGGATACAAACAATGTGTAAATTATTGATTATAACCGGAATATGCACACAATTGTTATAAATGTCGTTATTGAGATGAAATTCAACTAAAACAAACCTAAAATAAATAGAAATTACGGTGCAATATTTTATGAAGTTCGCCCCATAATGAGTGATTTGATGGTGGGTATATAAGCCGAATATAAATTCTAACTTGTTAATATTATTTTAAGCACGACTACATTGTAAATTACCCAATGATGCCCAAATCACAGAATATAATTAAAATGATTCTAGTTATTAAGATAGTCTTTGACTTTTTGGTTCTATAAATATTAAAACAACCTCATTTCCCAATGAGTTTTGTTGAAGCTTAACGTAGCTAGTACCCGTTTATGAGAATGTTTAAGGAACTAGTTCCACAAAAGAGTTAAATTAAATAATTAACCGTTCTATAGAAACCGGCCGGAAATTGACTGAACATTGTAATATTGTATAAAAAATGCTACAATTTAGATGTCCTAAAGAATATAGCTATTTCTGTGATATTAGCTTTAAGTTAAACTTGACTTAAGTTTTGTGGTCGTGTATTGTATATTATATTTTTATTAATTATTTGATTATTTATACAAAAATTCTGTTCGTGATGTCCCGTTTTTTTTTAGTATTTAAGTAACTAATTAATAATAAAAATTAATATCCAATGATAAAAAACATCAAAGCTATTATTTAGAACGAGACCCCTGAAGAAGTTAGAATAAAACTAACGAAACGTTGGGTAAATAAAATAAAATAAAAATCGAACAAGTTTTTTATTTATGTTTGGAAACAAACATTTGACCAAATTAGCCTGAAGGAAACTCCTTAATAATTATATTTTACACAGAAAAAAATAAAAATGAGTTTCAATTAAAATATTTGTAGAATCAATTAAAAATTTAATTGAAATCGGACCTGTACACAAAATGATAGTATCAATTAAAAAAAATTTGAGATTTAATTGAAAATATCAGAAAAATCAGAAAAAGTAATTGAATCAATTAAAGTTTTATTTGAAAATTATGTTAAAATCAATTAAAGGTTTAATTCAAAAAACATAATTTTTTTTTCTGTGTACGACACGTTCGACACAAATCTTAAAATTATTTTTCCATCAAGGTATAAAATATAAATTCTACAGAAAATTGTGTAAACAACAAATGCGGGTTAAATATTCTGAGACAACCTTCATAAACATTTGAAACTTTGAATTTGAATTTGAAACACACGAACGTTTGTAAATATTATTTTTATGATGTGTAAAGGTTGGATCGGTACCGTTATTTATAAGAGATCTATGAGTATTGAAGTGATTTGTGGAAGAGGGCTTTATATGGGGGATACGGTCAAATATGGATCGAAATTCACAAAATTTTGTAGAATGATTTTTGTGTATATTTAAATGATATACATAAAGTTTCGGATTTTATGGGCCGACCACCATAAATTTAATATAACAATTTATTTAGCTGTAAAGATTATTTGCGTCAAATTTTAACCTTTTAGCATTATTTATACCAGTTTTAGACGTATTTAAGTAAATTTTGGAAGTGGACTTTAAATAGGGTCTATGGGCATGACATTTTACATGACACTTATTTTTGCCGAATTTTGTATTAATATTCCAATTTTACATTTATTTATCGTTAAGTCATATTTCGGGAAGATTTTTGTATGGGGGCTATGAGAAATCATGAACCGATTTTTACTATTTTTCTCATACTGTCTTCTTTTATCATACAAATAACGTGTACACAATTTCATGACAATATTTGCAATATATTTCAACAAATTTTAAAAAAAATGTTTAAAATTATCAAATTTTTATCGAGTTTGTCTTATACATATATTGGTCCATAACTGTGGTTCTACTATAGCGATTTTGTTGATTTGCAATGCCTTTTCTTTTCTCTTCTCCTCTTTCTTATATTTCCAGGCAACACATAAGGACCAGTCATATGGACCTTAGTAAGACGTGTACTGTACGGCCGCCTGCTTACCTAACTTAACCTAAAGGTTTTATTTAAATTTTGTGTTATTTTTTTCAAATTAATATTTTAGTACATAATATACATATGTACATACATACATACATATATAGGTATATTTCTTGGCAGTTTTATTTTATTGAAATTCAAGATTATGAGAATGATACTTAATACAAAAATATTTGAAATTCTGTTTCAATTACGTAACCTATCTTTGCAAGTTTTTAATATTTTTCTGACACTCATGCACTATTTGTGATTGAGGCCTACAATTTTATATTTTGTCAATTACAATATCCTTTTAAAATTTCATTGAGGTCAGATCTAAATTTGATTTTGTATTAAGCTTTTACATACTCATATTTATTTCAAATGCAAATTAATACAATTAAAGTTTACGGTAACAATTGTGTAATTTTTTATGCTCGTAACTGTAAGAACTTTAAAACTACAATTCCTAGTTCTGTTGCCACTAAATCAACGAGTGAATGAGCATCTTATATCAGATACAGGAGTGAGTGTTACATTCTTTATCTCTGTATCTCTGTACATTTATACTGATTGTGAATACATACTTGGTTGTGAGTAGCAAACAAATAGATGAATGAGTAAAATACGGCATCTTGATTGTACTGGACCCGAGGGGCATGTTTTGTAAACAGCACGTAAATTGTAAATAAAAGGGTATCGTAATTAAAATAGAAATATTAAACTACATACTTCTGCTGAAACACCCAAACAGATATACGAGTATTCATTCATGCAATAGTCAACAAGAAACTACTGACAGAATTGTCTTTACATATGCATGTACATATGTACATTAGTCCATTCTATGTTAAATATGGAATTGATATGTGCCACGTTTTCTGATTTATTGGAGGAAACGCTTGGTAACCGCATAGTTTCACGTTTTGATCCCGTGAATTGGCCTCCAAGATCGTGCGATTTAATGCCGCTTGACTATTTTCTGTGGAGATATGTTGTTGGAAAAAGTCATTGAAAATTCGACCTCCAGATTAGACTACGTCGGATCCAGTCATATTCCAGAAGTCATACGTAATTTATAATGGCAGCATAAAGTATAAAGAATAAAGTAAATTTCATATCAATTTAAAATAATCATATTTTCAATAACAAAATCATATAGACACCACACCAATATACTTACATGAGAGAGCAAAAGTCAAGCAAACTAGTGAAGGATTTCATTGAAGTAGTGAAGGATTTAATTGAAACCCGTAAAAGAAGTTTATATATCTATCAACTAAAGACTACACAGAAAAAAAAATCATGTTTCTTTTTCAATTAAACCTTTAATTGATTTTAAAATAATTTTCAATTAAAATTTTAATTGATTCAATTACTTTTTCTGATTTTTCTGAAATTTTCAATTAAATCTCACATTTTTTTTTAATGGATACTATCATTTTGTTTACAGGTCCGATTCCAATTAAATTTTTAATTGATTCCACAAATATTTTAATTGAAATTCATTTTTATTTTGTTCTGTGTAGTTGATGCCTTCAAACTGCTGTAAAGGCGTCTATGTAGATCCCCGCGATAAACATTAAAAATCGTGAAGAAACCCGCCCCCCCTCCCACCTCTAAAGAAATTTGAAAAACATAAAAAGAGGTTGCCAGGTAAATATAGTATTGTTAGGCGCTCTCTAACACTTAAAAAGTACCGAACTTTCTAAACCAAAATTACCCACAAAATAAGGAGCCGAGAAATGAAAATATATCCTCCACTCCGCTAAAATAACCAACCAAAGTCTCCAGAACTCTTTACCCAATAATAACGTCAATACGGAGTCAAGCAATTAAACCCCTCTTTTAATTTAAGCCAGTTCGAGGCTACAGTAGAAACCCGTATGAGTAACATGATGCAGAAAATGCTTAAAATGCAATTCATGTTGTTGTAAGCTGTAATTATTAGACCATGAACTTCAAAATATGTTTCTGTAACGCAAACTGCATTTGACGACATAAAAACGAACTTGAATATTTCCTAAAAAATCATAACTGGTACCGACTGGTAATGACAGGCACAAGTATAAATTGGCTTAAATATGAAAAAAATTGGATAATCATCTTAAACTGGCTGCTCAACTTGCTACCCAAATCCTCAGATATAACAGAATTTATTCTACAGTTGTCGAACGGCTTTTAAATAAAAAAAAAGAAGAGTTAGAAGAGAGCGGCTATTGCACAGATCGTGCCAACTCAAATATAAGCTAAAAGATTGCACAGACAGTCTTAAAAATATTAATATTTAGAAAATATGGACGCAACTTTTCAACCGGATTACTCGTTATGGCGGGCTTAAAAGGCTTAACATGTATTGTGGTAGGACAAAAAAAAAATGCTGAAAAAGGGAATCTATTTGCTAATCATTTAAAAAAAGTATTTAAAAATGTTTATTCAAATGAAACAACAGTCGAAGTTTTCAGATTAGATAGATAGGAAACTCTATTGTTGTTATTTTAAATTCTAAGAAAGCAACTACTGGCAGAGTCAATAACAATATGCTAATGGAGCTACACCGTATAGCAATAAAAATAATATCTACTTCTTATTTTTAAACCTATATTAAGACTTGAAAATTATCCACCTAAATGGAAGGTTTCACTGGTCAACATGATACCAAAGCCAGGATAATATCACATACATATATCATATCATATAGACCCATTAGCTTAATGTCGAATATATTGAAGTTATTCGAGAAGATACTCACGAACAATTTTTACCCGATTTTAATTGAAAACAATTGTATTCGGAATCAACAGTTGGGGTTTGTACTATCGAACAATCTATAGGTTTGTCAATATCGTCAAAAAAAAACATTTGGAAAAAAACCATTGTTCCGCTCTTTTTATCGTCATTTGTAACTACATTTACCCTCAAACACACATAAGCTGTTGGAATGCTACTTCACTGGTCGAACAGTTAAGCTTAAAAAAACTACTTTTTAAGTTCTTCACAACAGATTGAAGCAATAGTATCCCAAGGAAGTATCCTGGGACAATTATTATACTTGATATATACATCTGATATGACAACAAACTGTCGTACTTACACTCAAATATCTAAATTAAGAAATAGGGTTAAAGAAATGGAAGATAAATGTTAATGAGCAGAAATGCACACACATAACCTTTACATTTCGTAGAAAATCATGATATCTTATTTATATCAATAATCAAGCAATAACACAACAATCCGAAGTTCAATATCTCGGTATACAGCTCGATCGTCGATTTACATGAAAATCCCAGATAGATGCAAAATTCACTCAAATGAAATTAAAATCAATTCAAATTAATTGGCTCATTGACAGAAACTCTAATCTCAGTACACAGAAAAAAAATCATGTTTGTTTTTCAATTAAACCTTTAATTGATTTTAAAATAATTTTCAATTAAAATTTTAATTGACTCAATTACTTTTTCTGATATTTTCAATTAAATCTCACATTTTTTTTTAATTGATATTATCATTTTGTTTACAGGTCCGATTTCAATTAAATTTTTAATTGATTCCACAAATATTTTAATTGAAACTCATTTTTATTTTTTTCTGTATAAGTAGATTTTCCGATTGAAAACAAATGCAATCCCATTTTAGAATCCCTAGTGACTTAAAAAAATTGTTGTATTGACTTTCAGTTATTTGAAATCTAGGGGGTAAAGATATGGACGAAATCACTATATTTCGGTTACAATCTGTGATACAGATCGTTGTGGCTTGAGGATAATCTTCACAAAGGTCACTCATTAAGTAGTGTTTAATTCGAGGTTTTATTAAGATTACTGTGCCTCCACATGCTCTGCCTTAGTATCATAAATGAGGTACCCATTTATGAGAAGTAAACTTCTAGACGTCAAATGTGTTTCCGAAATCAGCATCACATCGATTTGCTGATTTTTGGTGAAATATTCAAGTTCGTTTTTATGTTGGCGAATGCCGTTTGCTTTCCAGAAACATATTTTCAAACAGTTCATGGCCTATTAAGTACAGCTTGCAATAACATGGATTGCATTTTAAGCATTTTCTGCATCATATTACTATGTTGCATAATTTCGATAAACTGTACGTGCCTTGAACAGATGGACAGACGGATAGATGGACGGACATGACTAGATACAAACGGAATGACAAACTTAATATACCATTTTTTGGTGGTGGATATAAAAAACAAGTAAGAAAGTATAGTCAGTTAAGCCCCATAAACAGTATACTGTGAGCGTCAATATAAAATAAACACCTAATATTAAAAGTAATATTTTTTTATATATATTACATGTCGAAATTTGAAACTAAATATATTGCACAATTCATAGGTAACTTAAGAAAAGGTGACCAATCAAAATCCGTGAGTATAAAGTCATCCTACATTAAATAGATTTAAAACCAATTTAGTATATATGGAAACCAAGTAGGTGAAATAACTGGCAATAGCCAGAACCATGACGGCTTTAGGGTGGTGCATAGGAAATGATAATATTCACTGGGACTTGGAAGCAATACTGTGAAGGACAAGTTTGAACTCTTGAGGTCCCTGCTTCATTGAAGTATGTACTCTGTTTTTATCATATAATATCTTAGGCTGTTTTTTTTTTGACAAAAGTACAAACAAATATCTAAGAATATTTAAATATCATGGACAATATTATTTTAAAGTGTACAAATATAAGTAAATTGTGTATATTGATACTAAATTTAAACTACATACATATATAAACACTATATTATTTTTAAAGCACATTTAAACAAATTTCTATCTTTGGATACTAATTTTAAGGCACGAAATTAACGTAAAATTTAACTTTGTAAGAGGTTGTATTAGAAACTCACATTTTCAAGGTACTATAAATACTGAAAACCCCTTGAACTTCCAAAACTATGAAATCCAAGTACATACATTGCAGTTTTAATATGTTAAAATCTACATAAAATAACATTCATCTACAGGCAGGCAACCAACCAGTCATCTTCTGATATGGAAAAAGCTTTGAAACTTAATTTCAAAGGTTATAAAAAGCAGTTACTAAAGAATTAAGTAAATATGTACTACAATATAAAAATAAAATACAGCATCAAGAAACAACTAAAAACAAACACTGAAAACATTCACTTATACACATGCACACCTAAAAATCTATCTATTTAAATGAATGTATGTATATCCATCCCATCAAGCAAATAAGTTTCATCTCATTCTGACAATGATTTCAAACCGACAACACTGGTGTCAGATGAATTTTCAAAAAATTACTACACCCATTAAATTGATAATAACGGGTGATTTTTTAAAAGCTATAGGAAAGTTTTCCAAAAAAAAAAGACACATAAAATTCAGTAAAATGCATGAAATCTTTATTTGAATCGATAGTACGGTCCATATAATTTAATGTTTAAAGATTATTTCATGCAAATGTTGACCTTGACTGCGCCTCAAATGCACCAACCGCTTAGTTCAATTTTGGCATACTCTACACAACATTTCGGCCGGTATCTTACGAATAAATGCTTCAATGTTGTCTTCCAATGCGTCAATTGAAGCGGGCTTGTCTCTATAGACACGATCTTTAACATAGCCCCACAAAAAATAGTCTAAAGGAGTTAAATCGTACGATCTAGGCGGCCAATTGACCGGTCATGCAAGTCAAGCTCTTGCATTTTGGGCAAAAAAAAGTTGGATATCATCTCACGGTAGCGCTCACCATTCACAGTTACGTTCGATTCGCATCATCTCTGAAGAAGTATGGTTCAATGATGCCACCAGCCTATAAACCCACCAAATTGTGACTTTTTCTGGATACATTGGTAGCTCTTGCAATGCTTCTAACTGATATTCACTCCAAAATCGACAATTCTGCTTATTTACGTATCCATTCAGCCAAAAATGAGCTTCGTCGCTGAACACAATTTTTCGGTAATTCATCGCGCTTTCTTAACAGAGCACGCATTTTGATAATAAAATTCAATAATTTGCAAGCGTTGTTCGTTTGTAAGACGATTCATGGTTAAATTATAGACCAAAGAAAACACGAAACGTGCGTCAGCTATTTAAACCAGTGTTGCCAAAAAGATAAAAGCTAAAAAATCACCCTTTAAATGTTTTACATATGCCCAAAAATTCTAAGTTTTGAACAGGTATATTTGAGTTATAGTTTTGAATTTCGATCTTAACCCTCCGCTGAGTGACAGTTCTGAACTTCACGGCCGTGTGAATAGGTCCCTACGGACCTATTTTGTAAATCATGTGTTTTCCATATAAAAACTTTTTTTTTTGATTTTTTTTTTTGTTTTTATTGTTTATAACTAAATTCTACATACAAAAATAATTTTTTCAATTTTTTTAACTTAAAGACATTAGGGAGATGATAAAAACAAAAATTTCTAAGAACTGGTTTATTGCTAGTAGTATAAAATTAGAATATTGTGCCTTTCCTTGAAAGCAATAAAGTTCATGGCTTCGAATTTTTCTTAGAATTTTTTGTTTTTATGATCATCCCTAATGTCTTTGAGTTTAGGTCTTTGTGTTTAAAACAAGTAAATTATGTGTTGAAACAATAAAAAATTTATAATGATGCCCATGTAGTGGCCGAAGTAGGAGTAGTTTCAGTTTGAAAAGGCAAAAAGGTCCCTATGGACCTTCTCACTCGTCGGAGGGTTAAAGACCAATGGGTGTAGTAATAGGACTCTTTGATTTATTTTATTTAATTTACGACCTATTGACATTATTAACATACTACATATTTTGCTCTCGATAACATTTAATGCCCCAAACATTGAAGGTGTGTATATATGTATAAACTTTTGAACTTTTAAATATTAGACTTTATGTTTGCTGGGAGTGTATGCAAACACAAAAGTTTACAATAAAGTAAAAGAAGTATTTTACATTCGGTGCTGGAATAAAGAAGTGCAAGACAAATGTATTACAAATTGTAACTATGAACTACATACTATATAAATAGTATATTCGTATATATATATATATATATATATATATATATATATATATATGTACATATCTACTAACTCACAGTCCTACAAAAATTAAAAATACACTTACACATTTGTTTATTATCAGTTAGAATGTAATTGTGAACGTATGAAAAGCAGGACATACCAATAATATTGTTACACCCGACTTGGAATACAGTCCTATTATTATTTAATTTATTTTGACTTTAAATAAATAATACATTGAAATTTTGAAAAAACTCAATCTCATAGAAATGATTTCAAATCTGATTAAGTGTTCACCTAGTGCCAAATTTTGATAAATATACAATAAAATAAATATGTATATATACATATATGGTGCATTTCATGTCAAGTGACCCAATTTTAAAATCGATGTCTTCCGATTTGGATGAAATTTGCACCAAGGTTAGTACTATTGGATAGTAGGCCAGACACAAATTTTTAGCTCTATCATTCAAGAACTGCCGGAGTTAGAGGGGGTCAAAGTTGGACATTTTGGTCATGCAGGGTTTTTTTTAAATGAGTGTAACTTTTCACCTATTGGTCCTAGCAAAAATTGTCCAAAGGACTTTAGATAGCTATTTCTTCAATCATTCCAAAAATATTTTTTTTTAATTTTTAAAAAATTTTTTTTTGAATTTTTTTTTTAAATTTATTTTTTTTTTAAATTTTTTTTCAATTTCGGCCCTTTTTTTTTTTTTTTTTCTCAAAAGAAAGCTTATACAATTTACTTTAAGGCCCATATAGTCCCATAATGGGATGCGAGTGGGATATCTATCAAAAAAATTATTTTTTAACTCAATAGAATTTTTCAACATTTGGCGCATGTATAATTTTCATTTTCCCCCATTTTTTTATTTTTTTTTTCAAAATGGAGTTTTTTTTTTATTTTTCCTTAAAAGAAACTTTATACCATTTCCTTTAAGAGCTTTGTGGTCACTTAATGGGATGTAAGTGGGGTATCTATAAAAAAATTTGCAACTCAAAGAAGAAATTATTTAAATTTTTACCATATGCACTATTTTCATTTTATTTCCTATTTATTACTTATAATACTAAATTACAATAATAATAATAAATAATTTAATAAAATTAGTATATAAAATTTGAAATTACCAATCTTTCTTCCTTCTTATTTATTGCTTTTATTTTTAGATTTTTTTGCCAATCCTTTCTTGGAGTTACTAGGTTCAGCTGCTGATTTTGCTGATGCTGTCTTTTTTGGCTTAGGAAAGAAATCGCATTGAGTAGATGCCGAACACTTTTTCAACTGGAGTCTTCCATCGATAAGTGGTATAAAAGCATGGTATTGAGATGTGCCATCAATTGTTACAGCAGCGTCGAATCTGCACTTCAATGTTTTTAATGTTTCCTCATGATCAGCTTTGCTACTAAAAACTACTTCAGTTTCTTTACAATTCTTCTTTGCCCATCGGAGTAAAGCGTTCGCATCTAAGATGCGATCTTGATGAGAGCACTGCAGGCTATACCTCGCTGCATTGCTTTTGATATTTGCTCCAATGCCATCACATGCTCCTTTGCCATGTGCAGTTGGATGAAAATGCCATTCAGCTGGAATTCCAAAATCTTTTTCGTGAGCTATAAGATTTGCGAAGCTATTTTTGTTTTTAAAATGTTGACGAGCTCCATCCGAAACGAAGTATACCTTCTCCACTCTAAATTTATATTTTAAATAATTTAGATTTATCTTCTGGTATTCATAAACTGTAGTCCTTTGGGCAATTTTTGCTAGGACCAATAGGTGAAAAGTTACACTCATTTAAAAAAAACCCTGCATGACCAAAATGTCCAACTTTGACCCCCTCTAACTCCGGCAGTTCTTGAATGATAGAGCTAAAAATTTGTGTCTGGCCTACTATCCAATAGTACTAACCTTGGTGCAAATTTCATCCAAATCGGAAGACATCGATTTTAAAATTGGGTCACTTGACATGAAATGCACCATATACTTAATTTTACTAAAGCGGCTCCCTATTGTAAATGTTTTTTACTTCAGCATAGTTTTATATGGTCAAGTGTTGGTTTGTTTATAGGGTTATTTTATACAAGTTACACTGAACCAAAAATTGTTTTAAATATTATAAAGTATGGAGTATAATTAACAACAAGTGAGTTAAAATACAACTAGCTTCTACTACTACAGTTTATTATATTAATTAAAAGAGTTTTGTTGATTGTAACATTGTATAATAATATGTACCCAGTATTGTACCTATGTACATAAATCGATTATATTTGTTTAATATTAATCAAACATTCTTCAAATTATAATCTTATTATTTTAAAAATTAATTAAACTTAGTTGGAGTTCATATATACTTTTTACAAAAAGAATTGCTCAAAAGTTTTCAATTATCCTGGGCCTTGAAGCGCCATCAAGATTAAATTTTAGAGGATCTATTTTTGTACTTATTAAGTACTGATCAAAATTATAGCGCACTTTAATTTAGTTTTTAATATTCATTATTTTTTTCCAAAAAATTTAAAAAGTGGTTTGTTTTTTGGTTTTAAATTAACATATTTATTCAAATTTATTAATATAATATCACAATTCAGTTTAAAATAATAAAAAATAAAAAAAATTTAAGTTATTTAATAAAAGAAGTCTCAAATTAATAGTTCAGAATTATAGCACATTTGAAAAATTTAATTAATTTTATTTTTAAAGTTGATCAACATTTGAACTTAGTATGATGAAATACTTCCTCCATTGGCTTTTAAAATTTATTTGATCCGGTTTGGAATTGATTTAACCAATTTGTAGCAGTCATCTACTTTAGACCAAATGTCATTTATAGCGCTGATCAATTCACTTTTAGTTCTTATTTGGTAGTTTTGAAGGTCACGATGAATAATAGACCACAAGTTTTCGATTGGGTTGATATCTGGCGATGTCGGTGGCCAATCTAATAAAGGAATACTATTGTTTCTAAACCATGCCATCGAAAATTTCGCCTTATGCTTATGAGTTGATTCAGCGCCAAAAATTTCATCAAAATATGATGGAAGTTCTTCGGATATTAAATCAATATAGCTTCTAGCATTTAAACGACCTTCATAAAAAAGTAATAAGCCGGTACCATGGGCTGTAAAACATCCCCATACGCTAGCAGAGCCACCACCACCTTGTACTCTTGGCTGGAAGCAAAATGGTTGATCCTTCTCCTGCATTGTTCGTCGAACAAATGATCTATTTTTACGATTTATCAATTCAAAGTGGGATTCGTCACTAAAAATATCCTTATTCCAATCCCTTTCAGTCCAATTTGCATACTTCTTACAACAATTTAATCTTTAATTATTTAATTATGCCAAAATGTTCTTTTCTGCATTTCGCTCTATCGCGTTTTAATTGTTTTTTTTTTTAGGACTTGGACTAATAATTATATGAACTTAGTTTCAATAACAACAGCACATTTTTCTTATTTTATGTCCTTTTGTGTAGGCCGTATCATACTTTTAATAGACATCTGGATCCAGAAATAGTTTATTATTTTGGTCTACAACTGATTTTTTGATGCGGTATAAACGAAATTCTAAACAAAATATACTCCCACCTTTCTGATGATGGTTGTTAAATAACTTGAAGTACTTTATTTTACATTTAAATTAAATTATTTTAATAAATACAATTTAAAATTTAATAAAAAATATTGATTCCAATTTTAATTCTGTTTAATTATCAGAGTATGTATTTTATCAGTTTCGAGAATTGAATAATATGAATTTAATAATATACATACATATGTATGTATATGCGAATTATTGCCATATATGTATGTAGTAGAACTCAACTATACACAGATTTTAATATCTACGCTCCGTGTAAAGGATCAAGAGAGAAAACGTGAAATGCAAAATAAGGGGAGAAACTAAACAACAGCAGCGCAAAATCGTAAAAAATAAAAGTTTAAAATAGTTTATTTTATATTTTTACCTGTGGTAAAGTTACTACACTCAAACACTTAAACGAGAAACAACAACCCTTTTTGCAACATGTCGTTACAATAAAATCAGAATATTTAAAAGAGACAAAGTGGATTTGAATGTACAATATGTATGTATGTATGTGTGCAGAGAATTGGATTTTGTTTCTAAACTATTGGAATTTCTAATTAAAAAAATCTATATTTTATCTATTCTACAAAATGTAATTTAATTAATTTTTCCTTACAACTCTGCATCTATTGTGTATTGTGATGACAATTGTGAGACAGCTACAGACATCATTTACAGAATTTTGAATAAATTGTTACTTGTTAAATGTTTGAAATTGTACATTTTGATTTTAAATTGATAAATAGACCCAATTGTGTTCATACAAATGAATATTCAAATACACAATGGTACATGAAAACATATTAATTATAACCTACACCACAATAGTGGGGAGGGTATATTGGATTTGGGCTGATGTTTGTAACGCCCAGAAATATTGGTCGAACACCCACCTTAAAGTATACCGATCGACTCAGAATCACTTTCTGAGTCGATTTAACGATGTCCGTCCGTCCGTCCGTCCATCTGGCTGCCTGGCTGTCCATGTAAAGCTTGTGCGCAGAGTACAGGTCGCAATTTTGAAGATATTTCGATAACATTTAGTGCATGATATTTTTTCGGCCCAAGGATAGACGGGATTGAAACTGGTGGAAATTGGTCCATTATTTCACCTAACCCCCATACAAATGTCCTCCCGAAATTGGGGTTTACCGGTCATAAATCTTACCGCAGATGAGTAATAAATGAAGCTTAAGCACATCTACAAATTTCGTGGAGATCCGTGCATAATTAGTCGTAGCTCCCATATAAGGTCCACTTCCAAAAATCACTTTAAAGAGCATAACTCTCTCAAAAATGTTGGTATCCAAATAATATTGTACGAAAATATATCTCATGTGCGTACAAATTATATGGTTTACTCTTATGATGATCGGTCCATAATTAGTCTTAGCTCCCATATAAGGCCCACTTCCAAAACTCACTTAAAAGAGTATAAGTCTCTGAAAAATGTCGGTATCCAAATAATATTGAACACCAATATGTGTCGTATATATACATATAATATGGCAGACGTTTATTATGATCGGTCCATAATTAATATATCTTTAATAATTAATAATCTTTGAAAAATGTTGGTATCCAAATAATGTTGAACACAAATATGTTTCGTCTATATAAATATCATATGACAGAAGTTTAACATGATCGGTCCATAATTAGTCGTAGCTCCCATATAAGGCCCACTTCCGAAAATCACTCAAAAGCGCATAACTCTTTTAAAAATGTTAGTATTTGAATAGTATTGAATTATATTGAACACAAATATATATATATATATACAAATAATAAGGTACAATTTAATTATGATCGGTCCATTATTTGTCGTAGCTCCCATATAAGGCCCACTTCCGAAAACCACTTTAACGACCATAAATCTCTTAAAAATGTTGGCATCCAAATAAAATTCGACACAAATAAGTTTCTTATATACAGAAATGATGACACCTAATTTTATAATGGTCGGTCCATAATTAGTCGAAACTCCTATATAAGAACCTCTCCGTAATTCAATCTTAAATCTTTTAAACGTATTTATATCGAAATAAACTTGAACACATATAATATTTATATTCATAGACATCATGACACTAAATTCTTGGATGATCGGTCCACAATAGGTTATATCTCCCATATTACGTACATTTCTGAAAACCTGTTTTATACATATACTGGGTGTAGGGTATTATATAGTCGGGCGTGACCGACTATACTTTCTTACTTGTTTTTAAAATATCATTATTTAAAAAAAACCTTGGCTAAGAGAAAAATGGTTTTCAAATTTATTTAATTCTAATTTATTTATATTGTCCCTTGCCAATGTTTTTTAAAAAGTCATGATTTAACGAAAAAAATATTATTGATATGTAACCCACCGCAACCTTATAAAACCAACCTTAAGTTTGTTTAAAAATATATTTAAAATTGGATAATTATTAATTTCATAATCGAACTGTTAATTTTTACTTCTTGATAAATTTTAGTTAGGCTCGAGTTCATTAAATTTAATTTTCACTAAATTATTTTTACTGAAGTTAGGAATTACAACTTGAAAAATTTATTATTAAAAATTGAAATTTTAAATTTAGTTTTTTGCGTTTTTGCATCGCAACTCAATAAAATAACGCGATAACCCTATGTTATGTGATTAATCGGCGTTTGGCGGCGTTAAGTATCCCGACACCGACTCATACATAACCTCTATTCGTGAAAAGTGCGTGGGAGTCAAACGAAAAAAAAAATTATCAAATTGAAGTTAAATTTATTTAAATTAAATATTACATACATTACATACATTTTAATAAATTAACCCAAGGTGTTAGTGAAAGTAAATTAATTGTATTATTGTAAGCTATTGAAGAAAGTAAACAAGCAACAGGTAAGAAAACAAAGGGCAGCCTCCCTACCCCAACAATAACAAACAAACAAAAATCATAAAAAACGCAGATTGCAGTACAAAATGTCACGCCCACTTGCAAATATTGGTCGCCGTGCACGGCACACAAATCATATGAGTGTGCTGCGCTCACAGCAGACACAAGAGGAGCACACAGAAGACAACGAACAAGTCAGGAATCAAATGTCACTTTTACGCCAAAATTCTTCACACGAAATACGGAACGAAGAACAACGTGCTGCGAGAAGTGCCTCCAGATCAGTAATACACAATACCAATCACATTTCTTTTATGCGTCTTGCATTTAGTTACCATTCGACTATTGATTATAATATAAAATACAATGTTTGTATGTTTTTCCTCTGTAAACTCTAAAACTGTCCAACCGATTTGGCCCAACCCGGTTTCATTTGAAAGGTTATAGTCCAAATTAGGTTTTCGATTATATACATATGTTTCAAGTGAGCGTGACCCCTCCTACATAAATTGAATAATATCATATATCTTGACTATTGTGATAGTAAGAGTTTTCAGACATTGCAGTATCCCATATGTTACTGATTTGAATAATCAGGAAAAAAATGGGCGGGATCGGAACAGTGGGAGTGGCAGCTCCCATACAAAGTAAATATTTAATATCATATATCTACAGTACTATAAAAGTCATAGTCTTAGAAATTTGTGCACGTTGATTATTTGTTAATGGAAAAATGGGAGTGATCGGACCAGTGGGCGTGACAGCTCCCATACAAAGTAAATATTGAATCTATATATATAAAAATGAATGTTTGTATATATGCATGTACTTTATAGACTCCTAAACTATGCATCTGACCATGTGATAATCTTCGGCAAAGTTATTGTGCATGAGTCCGGGAAGATTTCTCAGTTGGTACGACCACCCCTACTCTAACGCCCATTTTTTTTTAATTGATTAATTGCTTCTGCATGGGTTTTTACATATATACTTTATACAAATTGTGTCCACATCTTACTGAAGGCGAGGTAATACTAACAATTTTATGTGCCACGCCCACTTTCACACACCATCACAAAAAATTAATGTTTGTATGTGTGTCCTTTATAGAATCGTAAACTATGCATTTGATCATGTGATGATCTTCGGCAAAGTTGTTGTGTATGAGTCCGGGAAGGTTTCTCAGTTGGTACGACCACGCCTACTCTAACGCCTACTTTTTTAAATTGATTAATTGCTTCTGCATGGGGTTTTACAGATTTACTTCAAACAAATTGTATACACATCTTACTGAAGGCGAGGTAAAAATAAACATTTTATGTGCCAAAGCTTCTTGTTTCTTTCGACCACTTCTACTTTTTTAAATTGTGTAATTGATGATACTCGGTTTTTAACATATTTACTATCGAATACACATGTTACTATAGGTGAGGTAAAAATTAAGATTCGTACTCCACACCCCATCTCTTGCAGGACAACGCCTGCCGGGAAGTCCAGACCGCTGGACCGATCTTACTAAAAATTTTACGGAATATAACTAAGTCCGGCATGACTAAGAAACTTCTTTCGACCGCCTATTTTTTTTCAAAATGAGCAAAATCAATAATATTATTTAAATATTTGTGTAATGTCTTTCTTTCAAATTTATTTTAATTGGTAGCGTAGCAACGCGCGCAGGGTTAGTTATTGATAATTTAAATACCCTTTCTGGAAGGTTTCTATCTACTGTTAGATTGCCATTGAAGGTGATAATAAAAAACATGTGTTTGTTTCGAAAATATTGAACCACAAATTAATACATTTAGCTTCGTAACGTTTAAACGGATCCCCATAAATAAAAAATGTAATTCTAGTATTATCTATGGTACATAAACGTTTAGAGAAAAGCAGTCCATATTTCAACATAGCGCCAATATAAAGTCCATTTCCGAAAATCACTTAAATGTTTATAAATCTTTTACAAACATTACACTCTCAAGGTGGAAATTCCGTACCGAATTTCATTATTTGACCATATCACCCATATAAAGTAACCATTACAAACATTTCTTTGGCCAAAAACACAAATGAAAAATTAAACGCTTTCGCGGGCCACCTTGAGAAAGTTTTCAAGCCACATGATGCACATACATGTTTCTGTCGTCCAATCATTCCTGATAAGGTAAACCATCCAATAAAATTTAACATGAATCAAGTAAAATCTGCAATAGAAAAAGTGAATATTAGAAAATCTCCCGGACCTGACCGCATCACAGGGTCAATGATAAGGAACTTACCATCGTCTGCTTCTAGAATCTATCTGCTCATTTTTAACGCGATATTAGGAGTCGGATACTTCCCATCCTCGTGGAAGAGGTCCATAATTATTATGATTCGTACAGACCGATAAGCTTATTATCAATCCTATCGAAGCTTTTCGAAAAAATATTCGTTTTAAGTATAACTCCTCATCTAAATGAACACGAAATCATCCCGGATCACTAATTCGGATTCACAGCGAAACATAGTACAATAGAACAAGTGCATAGAATTGTCACCCTAATTAGATCGGCGTTTGAGAAAAAGCAATACTGCTCAGCCCTGTTTATAGACATTTTCCAAGCATTTACAAAGTTTGGCATGATGGGCTACTTATCAAAATAACACGAATGCTTCCTCAAAACACTCACAAGCTTCTGGAGAGCTATCTAACAGGCAGAACATTCATGGTAAGGTCGCAAGATAAATACTCCCCCCTCAAGAAAATTACTGCTGGTGACCCCCAAGGCAGCATATTAGGACCGCTTCTATATATGATATACACAGCGGATATGTCAACAAGATACCTGCTCGTCCATCAGAATAAATAACCAAATTATTCCGCAACACAATGAAGTCAAATACCTCGGAATCCACCTCGATCGTCGTTTAACCTGGAAGTCTCATATTGTCGCAAAACTTACACAGATGAGATTAAAAGCAGTGCAACTTAATTGGCTAATCGGCAGAAATTCTACATTAAAGTTGGATTGTAAACTTTTGTTGTACAATGCAATTCTAAAGCCAATATGGTGTTATGGAATTCAATTATGGGGTACTGCCTCAGCATCCAACATTGAAAAAATTCAAAGAGGTCAAAATAAAATTCTACGTATAATTACTGCAGCTCCATGGTACGTTAAAAATTCTCGAATTCACAAAGATCTAGGCATTCCTTTGGTGAAAGACGAATTTACAAAATACGCCTCAAAATATATCAGCAAACTTGAACACCATCCAAACCCACTTGCACGAGACATCCTTAACTTTAGTGGCCATGTTCGGTTGAGAAGGAGGGATACCCTTGCTTTAACTCAAACGCAAAACAGATGACTGGATCAGTGGATGTACATTTTTTTGTAGTATCATAATATTTTGTCTAGCACTGGCTGGACTTATTATTTTCTTTTAGTATTAAGATTCGAAAACTTATTGTCATTTCAATATCTGAAGATTCAATAAATAAATATAATGTATTATAAAAAAAAAAAAAAAAAAAAAAAAAAATATCTCAACAAACCTGAGCACGCATACCTCCACATTTGCAGACGACACGGCATTTATTAGCGTTAACCATGACCCAAAAGTCGCATCGCAAAATCCGCAGTCCCACATCAATGAACTAGAGACCTGGCTAGAAAAATGGAGAATAAAGGTTAACCCGGCTAAATGTTCTCACTTAACTTTCACGCTCAGAAGACAAACCTGCCCAGCTGTAAAAATGAATAACATCACTGTTCCGGTAGAAAACCATGTTAAGTACTTGGGAATTCATATAGATAGACGCTTGACCTGGTCTCGTCATATTGAAGCGAAAATAACGGCTATGAAACTTAAAGCAGCTCAACTACATTGGCTTATCGGTCGAAACTCAAACTTGTCGTTAGACAACAAAATTCTCTTATACAAGTCCATCATAAAACCAATATGGACATATGTCATCCAATTATGGGGAACTGCATGCTCATCTAACATCCAAAAGCTTCAAAGAAGACAGTCCAGAATATTACGACAAATTGTCTGCGCCCCATGGTATATACGTAATGATATTATCCACAGAGATCTCAACGTTCCCACTATCCAGGAGGAAATTAAAAAATATTCAACTAGCTACATCGATAAACTAATGGCCCACCCTAACTACCTCGCTCGGGGTCTGCTTCAGTTCGAAGGTCACCAGAGGCTAAAAAGAACCGATACTTTGAGCCTAACTAGAAGACATTTTTAAAATTTGAATACAGCAGTTAGTGGTTACATTGGTAACAACTAATAAACAACAAGTAGAATTAAGATTTGAATACATATTGTAAATTTCGATAAGAAAGATTCAATAATAAAAAAAATATATTTAAAAAAAAAAAATTACAAACATTTCTATCAAATTGAAATTCAAACAAAATTTGAATATTCTACTATTTAAATGTTGTAAGATGTACAAATTTTAGAATTTGTTTTGCTGCGACTATTTGTCTAAACTTAACACTTTATGGTTCTTAGAATATTCTACCTATTGTATTTTTTGACATATTCGCATTTAGTACTTAGTACTGTCGGATAAACGTCAAGTTTTACAAACTCAAATACTTCAAATATAGATTTTTGTCATATTGGTACTCATACGAAATAAGAAGATTTTTCTATTTTATTCAAGATATACATACTAATATTATTATTCACTTTGTATGTAGGGTGCCACTCCCACTCTTGATAGTCCGTCCAATTTTGACCCAAATCTGCATATGGATATAATCAAATTTATCAATTATCTATTTTCGTTCTAAATATTGACACTAAAGTAAATAGCACAAAACTTAAAGAATCTAGATATTATATTATCTCAGATTTTAGTATTTACACTATGTTAGGCTATAATGTAGACCCTCAGGTTCAGAAATTCGAAACATTATATTTAGAAATTTAAAATTAAACATTTTATACACGCCTATTTTCGAGGAAGCGGGCCCGTAAAGTTGAAAATATATAGGCCTACTGGGTGTCTGATAATTGGTAATACATTAAATAAAAGGTATTAAAAATACCTTTCCAACGATATATATCATGATTATAAAATATGGACTGAATATGGGTTAAATCCGAAAAGAATATTCTTTGAACCGATTTTTTTAATATCTCAAAAAAATTAAACAAAAATGTCTATATAAGTGTTATTTTAGTTTATTAATATAAATATCCAAGACATTAAGCTTTAATTTAAGGTATCATATGTGTCTGTACTATAATCATTTCTAAAAAATTAAAAAAAAAAACACATTTTTTCAAAATTTTGTATGCGGATAGGATTTTTTCCTCTGTGGTATACCGGCTTCGCATTGTACAAATTTCCTGTATTGCGGGCCTACGGCCGGGCGGAAGGATTTTTTCCTCCATGGTATACAGAACACCGGCTTCGCATAGTACAGATTGCATTTTTTATGGTGAAATGTCATAATCTTTCTTTAATATCTTCGGATTTATATTACCACATAGTCGTTATACCTTAAATTAAAGCTTAATTTCGTGACTTGAAAATATTATAATTTATCTACTTACTCATATAGACCTTTTTGCCGGATTTTTTAAAAAAATTTCGGATCAAAAAATAATTTTGCGCAATTTATCACTAGGTGGTCCATATAAATAGGTCATGTTACATATCGTTGGAGGGGTCTTTAAAATACTTATCATGATATATATGTATATGGTGTAATAAAAAAATGTAGTTTTCAAGATATAGCTAAATATATTACAAACTTTGGAGCCCCGCCCACTCGAAAATAGTCTTCATTTCTTTTCATGAAATCTATACTATGAAAAAGAGCCTCAATAACTACATTTTAGATACGAGTGTAGGATAAATGCAAATTCGACACATAAAGATTATTACTATTGGGTAAAAAACTATGTTTGAAAATAAAATAGTAGGTTATAGTTTCCCTGTGAGGACTACTCCCGAAAACTCATTAACCTACATAAACATCCATATCGAAATTAAATTTTACACAGATACGTATGTAAAAATTATAATATTCATTTTTTTGGAAGTTGGTCCATAATTGGGCATAGCTTCTGTAGCATATAACCAAAAAGAAGAGAAACCTCTTACAATGAGCTGTAGTTAAGTTCTTGCATGCTTTTGTTATTCCGGCTCTGGCTCGTCGGCAAATGGGTGGGGTAATTGAACTTAACATTGGATGTAATTAAGACCACATAGTAATATTTATTTTAATTGCATGCAAATTGAAATAAAAGTATTTAAAGATGAGAGAGGCTAAACAACAACAGCGAAAAGTGAAATATAATTTGAACATTGTAGCTATCCTATTGAAATTCTTTGCATCTATAAGTTATGTTGCATTTAGATGTTAATTAAGCAACCATATCCCTCCCAACCATGATCATCTACAAGAACACTCTTAAATTTATTAGATGATCCCAAATATAATTGCTACCAAGCTCTACTTTGCCTCAAGAATCAAAAGTTTAAGATTTAGAAATTCATGTTTTTATTTTTTTTCTTAATTTCAATTGAAAACATATATACTCAATCTTATAATAATTGTTTTTAAATTCTATAAAATAATATCAACCGATAGCTAAGTTATAATTCATTTTATAATACATTCTACAAAAAAGCATTTTCTTAAAATAAAAAAATATATTTTTAAACAATCTATTTGCCTAAAAATTAATTTATATAAATATTAGAAAATCAATATATAAGTGTATTCAAGTTTGGTCTTTTCACCCTGTATTTCATTTTAATAATTGCGAAAATGTGACATAGAAGATACCGAAATTGGGTCAAACTAAGTAGGTTAAGAAGAATATGAAAAAGAGAAGGAATACGAAAATTTATAGACGAACAGAGTTGTAGGTTTAAATTAATTGAAGGGGGGGTATAATCCGAATCACTAACAATTAAACGTAGATAAATTATAATTATTTAATGCATGTGCAATTTAGTTAGTTTTTATAAAAATTACCTTATATTTTATGTTGAATTTATATTTCAATCTTTTTAATTCCTTTTTCTTTAGATTTCTTCATTTTTTTCGTTTTGCTGTATATACAATTTATTTTCTAGTCGTCACAAAATTTTTACTTTTTCTTTTTCTATGTTTAATTTTTATTCTCACTTCTAATTTTCTTCACACCAATTTTAAACTTTATAATTTGTAAATAATATTTTTCATACATATAGAATTTTTCACCACTTATTATATTTATATTACTTCCACATTTTAGGTTCTCCTTTTTTTTTGTTTTAAATTTATTTTAAATTTCTTGCTTTACTTATGAAGTTGTGAAAAATACTAATTATGCATCAATATAAAGGTATAAGTTAATAAAATTTGTAACTTACATTTGTCACAGGTTTCTCCATCGATGAATGGCCATTCAGCAATGCTATGCTATATATGTTGAAGGGAGACAAATTATATAGTTTAACTTCGATGTGATCGATGAGAGATTTATGTTTTTGTTTCTTCTTCTTCCTATGTTATTTATGTATACAGCAACATGTTTCTAGAGGTCTATCAACATTATCTTGAAAATTTACTAGAAAACTTATACATTTCTAAATTTAAAAAAAATAATGTAAAATGATTAGATTTTATTCTAATAGGGTGACCAAATTGAATTTAATTTTTTTTTTGAATCATATAAAAGTTACTCTATTAACACGATAAAAGTGTTAATTATTCCGGTTGAACGCATTTACCGATGATGTAGATGCCGACTTTTGGTTCTTCTTTTCTTTTCAGGTGTAGATATGTAAATGCTTTACATATATTAAATATTGTCTTCCAAAGGATACTTTAGGAAATATTACGACGTAGGTGCAATATGAAGATAAGGGTTTTTAAGACTTCTTTTGATGATCAAGAATTTTCTTTCAAAAGTTTTCAAAGAAAAATTGGAGCCAAATTTTGGTATTGCGCTCGGACGTTCGGGAGTTGTTAATAGTAAATTAATTATTTGGTGCCAAGTCTGTAATAACATATAGGTTTTCACCAGTAAAATTAAAATGTAAGAGGAAAATGAAATAAGATTAAAACCTTACCGAAGTAGATTGGCACCAAAGATGATTTATTAGTATAAATACTCGTATATGCAACCAGTTTATAAAATTTAAGAAACAGTAACGAAATTTCCTTTTCTTTTAAATATAAATTATATTTTATTTTAAAATTATATAATTTTGCACTAATTTAAGCACACTTTGCTTTTCTTATCAATCATTTAGGTATTAGTTTTAGTATAGACTCTTTAAAAACGGGATAATAAATGTAACGTGATCATACGAAATGAGTATTTATATGCTCCGAAAAAGTATTAAGTAAATAGCTTAATTAGAATTGGCGCGAACTACAAGTGTGCAAAAAGTAACTAGTAACTAAACATACGATACTTTGTGTACTTTTTGTCGCAAGTGGTGAAAATATACACGAAACAGTGGGGCAAAAGTACTAAATAGATATATATTCTGTATATAATAAAATTATGTTCTCAAAATGTATATTTGTTGTGCAATGAAATATAGTTTTAATAAAAAAAATAATACATTTTGTTAGTAATTAGAATAAGAATATAGTTTTGATATATGATTTAAAAAGAAAGAAATAGACAAATTAAAATGAATTTTTAAAAGGAATTAGGCAGAGTAAATTGTGTTTTAACAATTTTGTATTGTGTGAATAGTAAAATAGTACAGAGTTATTATCTCATTTGAAAATTTTGTTTCTTATTGCCAGCACATTGCACAGCCCCCCAAACAAGATCGAATTTTGGGGATTCTTTTACAAGAACAACAAAATTTTATCTAGCTGGCAGTAGTATCAGCCGGGTTTTATATCTTTTGCATGGTATTTACCCACGTATTTACCACTCAGATCCTCCAAATCGTAATTACAATTTCCAATCTTCTTTATAATTCTAGCTTTGACGAATATGTTGCCGAGCTTAGCATTATAGCCCTTTTCGAAACTTGATTGTTTGAAATTTCGTCTATATACTTCTTGTCCTTCCCTAAAGTTTGCTACCTTCGAACGTAAGTTATACCTCCTTTCATTTCGCAGAAATTGCTTCTCCATTAGTTCCATCGCCCTTTTTCTAATGATCTCCATTGAATCTTCTCTTGAAAAGCTAACTGCTCTATCTTCTAAAGTCCCTAATTTTCTTAACAATGAATACGTTTGTGCGTGTGTTATCATATTCTGGCCAAAGGCTAAGTAATATGGAGCAACTCCTATGGACGAATGAATGCTAGATCTAAGAGCGCAAGCAATACTACTTAAAACTTCGTCCCAGTTTTTCTGATCAGAGTTGATGTATGCCCTTATAGCTGTAATAACGGATCTGTTTACTCGCTCAGATGCATTCGCCTGTGGTGAATACACTGCAGTGAGTATATGATCAATGTTGTAACTTTCTAATAACTTTTTAAAGGGTTTTGACTTAAATTGTACGCCATTGTCAGACACAATACACTCTGGCACACCAAAAACATGAAAGATGTCCTCTTCCAAATATTTGCAAACAACATCTGTAGTCATCTTTTTGACTGGTTTTAAAAAAGGATATTTAGAGAAATGGTCCAATACTACGAATATGCCAATATGACCACTTCTAGACCTAGGGTATGGGCCTAAAAAATCGATGTAGAGTTTTTGGAATAAACGTTGCGTCATGATCGGTTGTCCCATCGGTGGTCTGAGTACAAAATTAGGATGTTTAGTCGATTTACAAATAATACATGAATTGACATAGTCTCTACACTATTTACTAATCCTGGCCAAAAATAATACCTTCGTAAACGCTCAAGTGTTTTATTAATTCCAAAGTGCGATGCTAACGGATTGTCATGAGCTTTGGACAGAACATCTGGGATTAATTCCTGTGGAACCCACAATTTCCAGCAAAGGTCATCATGGAGTTGCTCTCCAGTTGCATGTTCTGTTCGCCTATATACATAACCGTCCAAAACTTTAATGTCGGGGAATTTGGATTGGTTTTCATTGATGGTTTTAATTAGATTTTTGTATTCATCCGTTTGAAAATATGGTGACTTTAAGTCGATGAAAATTCCATGGTCTTCGGACAGACTATTCACAAACATATCAATCTTGCTTTCGGACGGATCTAGAATTTCTGAGTTGGTACGGGACAAAGCGTCTGGAACGATATTTAAGGTGCCTCTTCTGTGTTGGATTTTAAATGAAAAGCCTTGTAATTTAAGTGCCCATCTTGCTAATCTCGAGCTTAAGTCGGTTTGAGACATAAGCCACTTTAGTGATGCGTGATCTGTCACTATAGTGAACTCCTGCCCCTCCACGTAAGGACGAAATTTTTTTACACTTATTACTGCAGCTAAACATTCCTGTTCGGTCACTGAGTAATTTCGTTGGGCTTTGTTAAGTTTCTTTGACATAAATGCCACAGGAACTTCATCGCCCTCCGCATTTAACTGGACCAATACGCTTCCTATACCTGTCTTGCATGCATCACAGTGGATAAAAAAAGGTTTATTAAAATCCGGGCTGTGCAATACAGGAGCTGAACTTAAAAGAGATTTTAATTTATCAAATGCACCTTGCGCCTCTTGATTCCAAGAGAATTTTCTTTTATTTTTAAGCAAATCTGTTAGTGGATAGGATAAAGACGCATAATTTTCAATAAATTTCCTGTACCAGCCAGTCATTCCAAGAAAACGTCTAACTTCCTTTACTGATCTCGGTGTCGGATAGTCCAAGATTGCTGAAATTTTGTCCGGATCAGTCCGAATTACTCCTTTACCAATGATATGCCCTAAATATTTTACCTCTTCCATGCAAAATTTACTTTTACCCACGTTAATCGTCAGTCCGGATTGTCTTAAACTTTCTGCAACAATTTTTAGAACATTTAAGTGTTTGTCAAAATCATCTGAAATCACAAGAAGATCATCTAGGTATATGAATACTTCATTCCGTAAATTGGCAGGAATTACTTTGTCCATCAAACGAGACATAGTTTGGGGTGCATTACAGAGTCCGAACGGCATAACCTTGTATTGGTATAGCGGCCGTCCAGGGACTGTAAATGCTGTTTTGTCCCTTGATTTTGGATCTAAAGGAATTTGCCAGAAGGCATCTTTAAGATCCAAACTTGTAATATACCTAGCCTTCGGAAGTCTACTCAATATACCGTCGATGTTAGGTAAAGGATATGCATCCTTAACAGTCACATCGTTTACCTTCCTGCTATCCAAACATAAGCGGTTCTTTCCCGGTTTTCGAACAAGAACACAAGGTGAGCTCCACGCACTATTCGATTCTTCAATCACGCCTAAACTAATCATTCTATCAACCTCGTCATACATTAGTTTTTCTATGGCTGGCGAGACGGGATAATGCCGTTGCTTAATTGGTTTAGCTTCACCTATATCTATCACGTGACTAACTACAGACGTTTTGCCTAGTCCTTCTCTTGAAAAGGATGGGAATAAATTTACAATTTTGAGCAGTTTCTGTTTTTCCTTCTCGTCCAAATTACATTCATTAAGAAGAAGAGAGTCAGAGCTTTCTATGGCAGAAACATTTAAGGTTTGAAAGAAATTGTTTGGCAAAAGATTAAATCTTTTCCAGAAGTCAATGCCGAGATATAGTGGTTGTGTTAAGCTAGGAATAATATACAAATCTATAGGGTGTTCAACAAATCTAAAAACTATTGTTGTATGTACAATACCAATTACTTTTTGCGACAGGCCGTCTGCTGTTAAAACGTTTGAATTTATTTTTTTAAATGGTCTACCAGACTCTAAAAATTTTGTAGCCAATGTGCCACCAATACAGGATATTGATGCACCTGTATCGAGTAGTCCACTTACTTTTTCTTCAAAAAGGTAAACTTCGGCGTAAGGCCGTAAGTCGTTTTTCTTTTCAAATATGCTATTAATAATATTTCTTTGTTTTTGTTTAATTGCTAACCAAAACTTCCTCATACGTACAGCAGATCGATTTGGTTTCATTGTTATTTCTTCATTAAATATCTTTAATCGAACTTTCTGGTAATTTTTCATTCTGATATGGAAAGGTATAATTGGAGTTAGTTTACGTTTGTCATTTTGTAAGTCTGGGTTCAGAAGTTGAGAATTTGTAATTTTGGGAAGAAAAGTTAATCCGTGCTGGTGGAACTGTCGGTCTTCTTGATCTGGCTCTGTCTGCGTGCACTGGGAAGTGCACTCATTTGGCAGTTTTTTTGTGGATTACACTTTGTGCATGTGGGCTTACAAACATTTGCAGTACCACATCCGTAGCAAAACACATTTCGATCAGAGAGGCAGTCTTGGTATCTGTGTCCCTGCTTCCTGCAATTCCAGCAGATAAGATTCAATTCAGATACATCAGTTTCATTTGCAGAGTCCAAAATCTGACACTTCTCGTCTTCATACAACTCAGATACTTTTTTTGGGTATACTAAAGGTCTATTTCCAAAATTTCTTTTCTTAACATCCTGTAAGAAATATTCCCGTTTTCTAATTATGTCTCTCAAATGAGCAACAGAAAATATCTGCAAATTTAGTATCTCATGCTGAATTTCAGGCAAGAGATTTCTTCGCAAAATTTCGATCATTGATAATTCTGGTATTGGTCCTTCTAAATGATCAACAAGCTCCAAAATGGAGTCATAGAAAGTATCAAAACTTTCTCCTATCTTCTGCTTTCTGTCCCTAATAAGCTCACGGTAATCCATGTCGGTTCTTGTGTCTTTAAATTGTCGTCGAAGTGATAAACATAATTCTGGCCATTTTATTTCCCTTACAGACTTATGATAGCGCCAGAACCAGTCGCTTGCCTTACCGTCGAAGAGGACAGATGCATTTTTGCAAAGCAAATCTAAATTTCCGCCTAATGTCTGGTTTGTAAGGGCTTCAACTCGATAGAGGAATGCATCTACTGAAAGTCCAAACAAATTACCGGAAAATTTAAGCTTCCAATTGCTTATAATTTGACTTATTTTGTCAGGGCGAAGAGATAAATCTGTAGAGAAACCTGAATTTAATCTTAAAATATTGGAATTTGGTTGGAGATGAAAATCTGTTTCAATATTATTATTAATATTATTATTATTATTGCCAGATGCCGGCAGACCTAAGAGTTGATCTAAACTTTGACCTTCTACACCTTGGTTTTGAGTATTGGTAGTAAAATCTACACGATTGTTATTAACATTCGCAATATAATTTCCAGCACGAATATTGTGATCTAAACTTAGTCTACGAAATCCTGTTTCAATGTTTGTCTGAATAAGTTGAGATAACTGTTCATTAAGCGAAACTAACATTTCCGCTTGTTGTGTCCTTACAGCGGCCGTGACCAAATTACGTATCATTTGTCTCTGGTTTTCAGTATTTTCAGGAGAAGATTCATTAGTATGGGTAGAATTCGGAGTTGATGGAGGTCTATAATGCGAAAAATTAGCAGCACGATTTTCATCTAACTGTTGCTTACGAGCTTTGTTACGAGTCATCATAGTTGCAGATAAATTTAAATGCGGCTGTTGATTTGAATTACTTGGAAGGGTGATTTGAATATTGCAGGTTGGACAATTTGGTTTATTATGTGTAGATTTTGTAAAACATGATTTGTGGAAAACGTGATTGCAAACAGTTTTTATAGATTGAGCTTTTATTGAAATATGGTTCATGCAAATTTCACAAATAAATAAATTTTCAGGGGGTGCTGCTTGTATTGGGGCTGTTGTTGGTGCTTGAGATGAAGAATTAGGAGCACAATCTGCCAAGTTCTCATTGCTATGTCTGAGTGGCATTTTAAATTTGTATTTAAAGGTACAAAGCCAAAACACATATACTTTATTTTAATTGGGGACAAAAATTGGGGATTTTCCAGTAAAAATAAAAACCTATCGTGGCTAAACTGGTAAATGAGTTTGTTTGAAGTAAAATAAGGTGAGATTTGCTTAAAATGGTTCGAAATCTTTATAAGTGAAAATTTCATTAATTATACGATTTGTTTTGATTTATTTGTGACTAAGTGTTAGAGTTTACAGCAAAATAACTTGAAATAAGTACAACTGATACTACAATAATAATTAGGTTCTATTCTAAAAGCTATTGATAATGATAGTGTTTAATAGAAATGATGATCGAAATAAAAAGTAGATATATCTATTGGTATAGTTTTAGTTAACATTAACAAAAAAAAAAAAAATCTAAATTTCAAAACAGACTCTTTTTGAAGTTCAGTTAATAGTGTCAATGAGTTGACCAGCAAAAAAAACTAAAAAAAATACTGACATAAGCCTTATTAGAAAAGCCTAAATAATATCTACGGTTTTTGAAAACATAATAAACAGCAATAGAAAAAAAATTCCATATATATACACAAAAATCAATAAAAATGATGCGTTTTGATTCTTTTCGGCAAAATATTTTGAACTAAGTAGCTATAAATTAAATTTAGATGCAAGAATAATAAACAAAATATGAGTTTTGAAATTGGAAATCTCTCAAGAAAGAAAAGTAATTAAAAAGTAAATAGAAGAATGGATCTGATGGCTTTGAATTAGTCTAAAATAACGAAATCAAATTTCCAATACAGTTCAGAGAAAAATTATTAGTAGTTTTCTTTTGTTGGCATGGGGCCAAATTAATTCAGCTTCAAGCTTCCAAACAAAAGATAAAGAAAACACAACAAAAAAGAAGAAGATATTAATCTATATCTTGGTCATTAATCAAAATTTTATTTCAAAGAAATGAATTCCAAGATATATGTACATATAGTATTTTGTAGATCAAAATGATAGATTTTGAGAGATTTTTGGGATATTTTATTACCATAAAGACCCACTGTGACTATAATTAAGGTGTAAATTTGGTTTCAAGTCCTTTGCTCAGTGTGGGCCCCACGTTGGGCGCCAAAAATTATTATTATCTATGTAGCATATAACCAAAAAGAAGAGAAACCTCTTACAATGAGCTGTAGTTAAGTTCTTGCATGCTTTTGTTATTCCGGCTCTGGCTCGTCGGCAAATGGGTGGGGTAATTGAACTTAACATTGGATGTAATTAAGACCACATAGTAATATTTATTTTAATTGCATGCAAATTGAAATAAAAGTATTTAAAGATGAGAGAGGCTAACAACAACAGCGAAAAGTGAAATATAATTTGAACATTGTAGCTATCCTATTGAAATTCTTTGCATCTATAAGTTATGTTGCATTTAGATGTTAATTAAGCAACCATATCCCTCCCAACCATGATCATCTACAAGAACACTCTTAAATTTATTAGATGATCCCAAATATAATTGCTACCAAGCTCTACTTTGCCTCAAGAATCAAAAGTTTAAGATTTAGAAATTCATGTTTTTATTTTTTTTCTTAATTTCAATTGAAAACATATATACTCAATCTTATAATAATTGTTTTTAAATTCTATAAAATAATATCAACCGATAGCTAAGTTATAATTCATTTTATAATACATTCTACAAAAAAGCATTTTCTTAAAATAAAAAAATATATTTTTAAACAATCTATTTGCCTAAAAATTAATTTATATAAATATTAGAAAATCAATATATAAGTGTATTCAAGTTTGGTCTTTTCACCCTGTATTTCATTTTAATAATTGCGAAAATGTGACATAGAAGATACCGAAATTGGGTCAAACTAAGTAGGTTAAGAAGAATATGAAAAAGAGAAGGAATACGAAAATTTATAGACGAACAGAGTTGTAGGTTTAAATTAATTGAAGGGGGGGTATAATCCGAATCACTAACAATTAAACGTAGATAAATTATAATTATTTAATGCATGTGCAATTTAGTTAGTTTTTATAAAAATTACCTTATATTTTATGTTGAATTTATATTTCAATCTTTTTAATTCCTTTTTCTTTAGATTTCTTCATTTTTTTCGTTTTGCTGTATATACAATTTATTTTCTAGTCGTCACAAAATTTTTACTTTTTCTTTTTCTATGTTTAATTTTTATTCTCACTTCTAATTTTCTTCACACCAATTTTAAACTTTATAATTTGTAAATAATATTTTTCATACATATAGAATTTTTCACCACTTATTATATTTATATTACTTCCACATTTTAGGTTCTCCTTTTTTTTTGTTTTAAATTTATTTTAAATTTCTTGCTTTACTTATGAAGTTGTGAAAAATACTAATTATGCATCAATATAAAGGTATAAGTTAATAAAATTTGTAACTTACATTTGTCACAGGTTTCTCCATCGATGAATGGCCATTCAGCAATGCTATGCTATATATGTTGAAGGGAGACAAATTATATAGTTTAACTTCGATGTGATCGATGAGAGATTTATGTTTTTGTTTCTTCTTCTTCCTATGTTATTTATGTATACAGCAACATGTTTCTAGAGGTCTATCAACATTATCTTGAAAATTTACTAGAAAACTTATACATTTCTAAATTTAAAAAAAATAATGTAAAATGATTAGATTTTATTCTAATAGGGTGACCAAATTGAATTTAATTTTTTTTTTGAATCATATAAAAGTTACTCTATTAACACGATAAAAGTGTTAATTATTCCGGTTGAACGCATTTACCGATGATGTAGATGCCGACTTTTGGTTCTTCTTTTCTTTTCAGGTGTAGATATGTAAATGCTTTACATATATTAAATATTGTCTTCCAAAGGATACTTTAGGAAATATTACGACGTAGGTGCAATATGAAGATAAGGGTTTTTAAGACTTCTTTTGATGATCAAGAATTTTCTTTCAAAAGTTTTCAAAGAAAAATTGGAGCCAAATTTTGGTATTGCGCTCGGACGTTCGGGAGTTGTTAATAGTAAATTAATTATTTGGTGCCAAGTCTGTAATAACATATAGGTTTTCACCAGTAAAATTAAAATGTAAGAGGAAAATGAAATAAGATTAAAACCTTACCGAAGTAGATTGGCACCAAAGATGATTTATTAGTATAAATACTCGTATATGCAACCAGTTTATAAAATTTAAGAAACAGTAACGAAATTTCCTTTTCTTTTAAATATAAATTATATTTTATTTTAAAATTATATAATTTTGCACTAATTTAAGCACACTTTGCTTTTCTTATCAATCATTTAGGTATTAGTTTTAGTATAGACTCTTTAAAAACGGGATAATAAATGTAACGTGATCATACGAAATGAGTATTTATATGCTCCGAAAAAGTATTAAGTAAATAGCTTAATTAGAATTGGCGCGAACTACAAGTGTGCAAAAAGTAACTAGTAACTAAACATACGATACTTTGTGTACTTTTTGTCGCAAGTGGTGAAAATATACACGAAACAGTGGGGCAAAAGTACTAAATAGATATATATTCTGTATATAATAAAATTATGTTCTCAAAATGTATATTTGTTGTGCAATGAAATATAGTTTTAATAAAAAAAATAATACATTTTGTTAGTAATTAGAATAAGAATATAGTTTTGATATATGATTTAAAAAGAAAGAAATAGACAAATTAAAATGAATTTTTAAAAGGAATTAGGCAGAGTAAATTGTGTTTTAACAATTTTGTATTGTGTGAATAGTAAAATAGTACAGAGTTATTATCTCATTTGAAAATTTTGTTTCTTATTGCCAGCACATTGCACACTTCTGTACAAACTGCACTACCGAGAATAAAGAATCTCAAAAAAGATCTTAGCACCTAGTAATATATACACTTTTTATGGTTTAAGAAAATATGGATCGGCCCATTCGAATGGCATTATATGAACGTCGTTTGTACTTTTTTGGTTCGGTTTCATGGTTCAGAGTCCAGCAATAGTCTTTAGCATGCTTTTGTCCCCAAATCCTCGATAATTTCTTTCAATTTTCATTAAATCTTGTTGACCTTGCTCCCCTTGTTCGTCGCTCACCGCACCTAGTTTCTGTGGAAAAAAAAATCCAAATTCGAATGAAAAAAATTCATTTTCAGTAACGTTCTTGAACTAATTTTCAATAAATCAGGAACAATATGTCTGTAGTTTTCGCTTTTATTGTTTCCAAGAAAACTTTTCACGATGCTCTTGAAAGATTTTTTTTCCGATAAACATTGCGAAAAATTGTCATCATTCAATAGTTTTCTGATCTGAGGGCCAACAACCTTCTTTGATTTTTGAAAAAAAACACAAACTAATATTGAAATGCTGCACCATCTTTGTCCAGAGCTTTGACCAAGTTCTTAAAAAGGCCCAATTTTATTTGCAGCAGCGGAAGAAGGACGTCATTTGGATCAATTAATGGTTTATTTGAAATGTTTTGTTTTCCTGGTGAATACTCAGCTTTTTTGGCCAATCTGTTGTAATGTAATGATGACATAGAGCGCGATTATCCCATAGACAAAGGAAACAACAATATTTTGGGAAGCCTCCTTGCATTAATTCATAGTTATTTACGATAAACGATATACTATATCTGACAATTAACACCAATAAAATAAACAAAACTGAGTTTCTCTGTAAACAAAGCGGAGGTTTATTTTGTACATTATTGACATCTTTCTTCAATTCTTAAATCTAAATAGGATTTATCTGTAAACAAAGAATCGACATTTAAAGTTTATTTATTCAATGTCACTTCCTTTTCACAATAATCTTTTTTTATGCTGTTTAATTAATCAAATCTCTCATTAAATACAATTTTTAAACATGTGTTATTTCAATTATTCGACTACTCTTACTTTCAGTGTTGCCATATGCTTGCCATATATCAGAAACTTAAATAAGGGAATTCAATTTCCTTACATACATACAAAGAAATTTAAATCACACACCTTAATGTAACCACAGATCTTCCATTTATTATCGTTGTATTTGAGTAATGTCAAAATTTTAGTCATTGATTCGTAATTTTCCTTTGTATTAAAGTCATGATCAATTGGTATGGTTTCTCATTCCCATTATGCAAAAGAAGAGCCTTTAAACTGCACTTAGAGCCATAAATAAATAATCTCCATTCAGTTTTGTCATATGGCTGGTTAATTTTTCTAAATAAGCCATCAACATCCGTACAGTATAGAATAGAGTTCTTCTTTTCCAAACATGCAGCCAAATCCAAGCTTCTATCTCTATATAATGTTACTTTTGTCCCAACTGCAAGATGTTTCCACTGCTGCATGCTTGATGCTAGTAATTCTGCGTCTTGCTTCGTTAAATGTAAATGCCGAACTAGATCATTCAGCTCAGCTTTAGTCACTAAATGACGTTCATCGTCAACTTTATACAAACTACCAATGCTGGTAAAAATATTTCGGACTCACTGCTGCTACCACTAGGAATGACTGGTAATGGATCATTTGGTGGATGTTAAAGTGGTTTGGAAACCAATGCCACATTCGCGTATAAAATATTTTTTCGATTTTTCATATGGAATTTCACAATTTTTGTTAAACAGAAATAACATTCGGTTTGGTGGTTACTTGAGTACTAAAATTGAAAAATCTAAATAGATCTTATTGCCATTCGACCACTTATATGAAACAGTTCTGAAACTATTGCAAAACATTGTCGGTGTTCACAGGTTGCCCAAGTTTCTGACAAATAATGTAAATATGCATATTTTAATGATTCTCATATTGAATATCCTTTTTTTCCAACCAAATATTCAGCACACACAAAGCACACGATCTACCTGCCATGTTTTAACGCTACTATTATGAAGATTTAGAATGAATGTGGGTTCTGTCAAATTTTTAGCTGTGAAACTGAAGTGTCAGTATTGATTGTTTTACATTATTGCCAACATGCGATAAGAAATTACCGAGACGCGGTAGCCAAATTTTTTGCCAGATTCGAATTCATTGCACCCAGATTGGTTAAAAAACATGCTTCGTTTCTGAAGTCAAAATTTTTTCCCAAATTTGTAGACCAGTGTTATACTTATTTTATGGTCTGGTTGATAACTCGTTATTGTGCTATTGTTATTATGAGTACAATTGATTCTCGCTCTCATATTGACATCAACGTTTGAATTCGTGCTGGAACTTGTTTTGCCACTTTTATTTTGCAATTTAAAGGAAATAAACAACCGTTTTAAGAGGTAAAAACGTAACAATTGTTGTCAGAAGTGGGATTGCAAAAATAAATAAAAAAAAGTCATGAAGTTTGATGATCTGAAAGTGGAAAAACTCAAGAGAGGATTGAGTAAATTGAAATTACCGACCACAGGTAATAAAGCAGAATTACAAAAGAGGCTGACAGATGAATTCCAGCGGCGTGACATTGCCACGTATGAATTTAAAGATAAAGAAGAAATTGTGGAATGTACGCATGCAACAACAGGTAACATGGATTTAAGTTCAAGAAATTTCTAAAGTCAACAACGAGAATCTTCTAACCAACAACAAGAAACTTCTAGCTGAAGTTCAAGAAACAAAGATAACAACGATAAATTGTTAGCTAAAGTTCCAGAAAATTCTAAGGTCAACAACGAGAAGCTGTTAGCGTAAGTAAAAGCTAAAGTTCAAGGAAGTTCTAGATCCACAAACGAAAAACTTCCGTTCAATGTGTTCAAATTCCAGTTTGATACAGTTGCCATTAAGAACATGTAGAAAAGCGAGGACAGAGCTTTGGAGTTGATCCTGGCCTTAAAAGGAAACGCAACAGTAGTCCTTAAAACCGTACCAATGTGCAACAGAAATAGTTATAATAAATTCAACGTAGGTACGGTGGCGAATATAAGAAAAAAATATACGGAATGGAATTACGTGGTAGACTGTAGACTGCCAATGAGAGCTTATAGGATTTTGCGATGGATTGCATACCGTTTAGTATAGCTAACTTATCCAGGAGAATATTATCCCCTCTTGGATCAATTCAAGTTCAAAGCATTTGTGAATGGCATTCGTGATCCAAAGAAGAAACATGCAGTTTGTGCTACACGAAAGTCGTCATTTAAAGAAACCGTCTCATTCGCGCTTGTACAGGAAACGGCAAAAATAATTTCTAAGCCGCAAATATGCAAGGTGCGAAACATCGTGGTTATCGCTGAAAATGAAAGGAATATAGTGAATAATTTACAAGAGGCAGTTATACAGGCACTAGATGAAAAGCAAAGCTAAAGTAAAATGTGTAAACTGCAAATAATTAATTATTAAAAGAGTCACATTTACAATAAAACGAGCTAGCACTACTGAGGGCCCCACAATCTCTATATCAGTAAAGCAGCAGAAAAACGGCAATCTTACTGCCTGTGTGTACTATAGACACAGGAGCATCACAGTTTATCATCAGACATATTTAACAACATGCAACATCTTTATCAACATACAATTTGCTTAGCAACATTTGCATTTGTAGAAATTTAAATTTATAAACATTATTGAGAACACCCTGTTAGCTGATGAGCAATATGGCAACCTTAGGTTTTAACGGCTTTGGCTGACTTGCAGACTTAAACAAAAACATTCTAATATCTTAGCTCCGAACCACCCAGAAATTATGATTGGTGTATAATTAAACTAACAGGGCTACTCAATTGAGTTGAGTTTATTATGACACATCGTTGTGTGAACATCAAGCGTTTTCCAACTGTAATTAAAGTTACACCACAGATTGTTCATTAAAATTGTTTTTGTGTACATTTAAATAAATAAATAAATAAGGTAAAGACATGTTTAATGAAGCAATTACCTTCATTGAAATTTTGTATGGATAATTGAATTCAATTAGGGCGTTAATTAAAAAATGTCAATTAAAAATGCATGTCTGAACATCATATAAGATAAAAGGTAAAAACTTAAAAATATATATTTACTAACGAAATACTTACGAGTATTTATTTGTAAATAGTCGTTAATAGTAATACCGTTACATGGTTTACTTTTGAAGTTTTTTTTTATTACTTTACTTACTTTTAATTACAAAACTCAGAAAATTCGAATTGAAATTGTGTTGACTTTTTTTTGGATTTTTTTTACAAGCGATTTAACTTTTCCGGCTTTTTTTAATATAACAGTAACTTTTTTTATTGCAGCACCTGGCAACATTGCTTATGTCAGTCTCCTTGTAAATAAGTTATATACTTTATATCCCTCCCAGTTATTAATTTATTATACAGCATTCACACACAAAGTTCTGTTTTTTTTTCTATTTTAATTTGTATTATTTTAAATTGAATTTCAATTAAATATAAATATAACTAAATTGTTTTAAATATAAAAATATACTATCCAATGCTCATTTATGGAAAGTGCATAATATTTGTTTATTCATTTTAATAATTGCAAAAAAGGAGGTAAAATCATGTAAACAAATAATTTTTCTATGATTATTTGTTTTAAAAACAAGCAAACAATGTTACAAATTACTGCACATTGCAAATTAGTTTTATATACAAATTTATAATAATGTATGTATGTATGTTCATATACATTAGACAGCTCCAAAAAATCACTGTTGACTGCTCAAAAATATTCAAGTTATTCAAAATTCTCCTGAGTCTCAGGTCACAAGAAAAACAAACATTTTGTGCACATAATTTGGTAATTATTCTAAATTTTTACATTTATAATTTTATAGCTTTGCAAACAATTTAAAAGTTTATTATTTTCTCTTGTTTTGTATTATAGAAACAATTTCAACTATAGGCCGACTTCCTAAATGCAAGTTGCAATCAATGCAAAATTTGAAAAAATGCATATGCAATGAAAAGAATGTTTTAAATGCAACCTTCATTTGCAGAGAAATCTTTTGCATATTAATGGCATTTAGGAACGTCGGTATGCCTTGTCGCAATTAGAAATTTTTTGCGTTCGTGTGCCCACTTTTTGTCTCTGCGAAATAAAATGTTTAGTTATTTATATTAAAATTATTAGTTTAAAAATAATTTACTTAAAACAATCAAAAAATTACTTACTCAGCCATTGCAGATAAAATTTATGCATTCAAAACAAAAATGATGCAATATTTTGACAGCCGATACTCATTAAATGAGTTGCCAAACGATTAGGACTATTAGGCGTAGCCGGAAATTAAAAGTATGCGTTTACGAATTGTATGCAATGTAAATATGCATTGCAACTTGCATTTAGGAAGTCGGCCATATAGTCGATGTTTACATAAATTTAAGCTGAACATTTGACCATAATCGGAAAGGTTGGACTTTAATAATCGCAATATGTTCCAATCTAAGGAACAATTTCAGAGAGTGTTAGCGTCGGTAACTTTATATATTTTCGTCTATACAATTTTGGAGAGCTCTAATATACATACTATACATATCTACATAAACAACAAATAATAATTAATTTAATTTTATAATTACTGTTTAAATTAAATAAAATCAACAACAAATAATCCAAAACATGAACGAGTCTGTAATTGTAGTTACGGACGAGGGCCGATTCTTTTATATCATTTATTTGCTGAAAAACAAGTATACATACACACATATTTGGATTATTAACTAAGCAACATATTTTTTGACCACATACATATGTATGTATGTATATATTTATTTCAGGCAAATTAATTTGTGCAATGATTGCCATTTGTGCAATTGGAAAACTTGCGAGACTTGTTTCATTAATTTACGAGTTTGCACAGTTTGAGAGACTTTTAAACAATTTAATGAGGATCTTAATGTTTCGTTTTAACAACCTAAAAAATAAATGCATTTAGTTTTGATGAGTAATTACTGTATAATTCTATTCATGCCAAGGTTAGGTGCCTTAGGCAGCCATTCAAATCACACTTGGGTCCATAAGACTGATCCCAATGTGTTACCCGAGAGCTAAACAACTGATTGATCAAATGAAACTAGCTATCTCCATGCAGGGCCGTCTTTAACCTATTGGAGGCCCTGGGCATATTAGAATAATGGGGCCCCTATGTCTTTGACAGAACACTATTTTGTTAAATATTTATTTTTATTATTTTATTTATTATTATTAAAGTAACTCTTTTGGCATTTACAGGATAGTGCTTAAAAATCTATGTTATTTGAAGAGGAACCCTTCTAGATTTCAGATGGGCAAAACCGTCAATCACTTCTTCAAAATCTATGCTTTTTAGCACATCAGATTCTATGGACATCAACGACAAACTGGTTAATCTCTCTTGAAGCATTGTACTTCTTAATTCATTTTTAATTTGGAAAAGGAGCGTTCCCCACTGCAGTTAGTTTCCATCATACTTAAAAAGATTCTCAATGCGATTTCTACATTTGAAAATGTGTCTTCAATTTTGTCTTCTTTCAAAAGTTGATATATTTTTAATATACAATCCTTATTTTCACTGTCAACAATTTTCAAGTATTCTGTTAAATGCAAACATTCTATTTCTAACTCTTTCTCATTAACATCTTCATAATAAAATTCAGCAAATTCTTTGCAACTTTGCCTCAACTCTTCAGAATTCAGAGTTTTCAAGCGAAAAAATAAACCAAAACGGTTACTGATATTCTTATACGAACTTATTCGCTGTTTTAAATGAACACCCTTATGGGAAGAAAGGTTTCTATCGGGTTTTCCAATAGCTACTTGACAACTCTGAATTTAAATTGTGAACGCACTATTTCACTGATCATCTAATTGTTGCTTTCTTTTTTTTCAGTAAACTTAACATTTTCGTTATGGTAAAGTACACGAAGGAACAACGTTTGGAAATTATAAAAATGTACTACCGAAATTCGGAGTCGGTGACCGCAACTTTAAGAGCGTTAACTCCAATTTTCGGTCGTAATTATCGCCCTAGTAGACAAGCAATAACAAGTTTAGTGCAAAAATTTGAGTCTACATATTCATTGTGTGATGCTGTCGTGCCAGTGAGACAACGGCCTGGTCGAAGTTCCGAAAATATCGCTGCCGTTCAGGCGTCCGTAGCAAACGATTCAAATCAGTCGATTCCGCGGCGTTCTCAAGAACTGGGCATCCCCAAGACCACTTTATGGCGAATTTTGCGTAAGGATCTGGGTTTACACCCATACAAGATTAAGCTGACTCAAGAATTGAAGCCGATGGACCATTTGAGTCGACGTACGTTCTCCGATTGGGCTCTGGAGAAGATGCACCAAGATGATGAATTTCATCGCAAAATCATCTTCAGTGACGAAGCTCATTTTTGGCTCAATGGGTTCGTCAATAAGCAAAATATGCGTTATTGGTCTGCTGAAAATCCACATGTGCTTCACGAATCACCACTTCATCCACAAAAAATTACTGTTTGGTGCGCTTTGCATGCCGGCGGCGTCATTGGGCCATATTTTTTCGTCGACAATAACGATCGTCACGTTACTGTGAATGGCGATCGTTATCGCGCAATGATTAGCGATTATTTTTGGCCCGAATTGGAACACATGGACTTGGATGACATGTGGTTTCAACAAGACGGTGCCACAAGCCACACAGCACACGTTACAATCGATTTACTGAAGAGTAAGTTTGACGAGCGTGTTATCTCAAGAAATGGACCAGTCAATTGGCCGCCTCGTTCTTGCGATTTAACGCCTCTAGATTTTTTTCTTTGGGGCTACGTCAAATCATTGGTCTATGCCAACAAGCCGACAACGTTGGAAGAACTTAGAGCCAACATTGAACGCGAAATAGCGGCCATTCCGGCCGAAATGTGTGACCGAGTCATCCAAAATTGGGTCCAACGAATCGACCACTGTCGACGTGGCCGCGGTGCCCATATGAACGAAGTCGAGTTCCATTCATAAATGTTTTGAATGTATTTCAAGTCGGTAATAAAGTTTTGGAAATATCTCAAACGGTTTGCGTTTTATTTAAAAAAAAAGTTGTCAAGTCCTTATTGGAAAACCCTTTATTTCAAATTTCTCTCTTCCATTCAGTTGGACTGACGGCGCAGAGCCATCAAAAAAACTCTGGCGAGAACTTTTGCTTTTTTTTTCTTTGAGATAGGTCCTTGTAGTCAGATTCCGGCTTCCTTTCTTTGGCAGACGATTCGAAGTAATCAAATTTATCCCTGAGGTTAATAATAAAATTATCAAGTGAAGTGAACATATTAGTTGCAACGTCCAGTGTTATTGTTTCTTTCTGAAGATAATTACTTATTTTGTCTATTCTTTCCAATACACAGTTCCAAATTTCCGTTAGTATAATATATTCTAGTTTTTCCATTTTTCTGGACAGACTAAGGGCTTCGTCTCTAGTTTCTCGTGCCTGTTCTGTATCTTTTGCAATGAATATCAAAGCTTTTATAACTTGTTCATGACCTTTATGAAAGGCGGTTACTGCATCTGCTCGGGCTGACCATCTGGTTTGTGGAAGACTTTTAACAACTTTTTTTGAACCTAAATGTTCTGTCAATACATTCCATCGACGAGTAGAGCCCGAAAAAAAGTTGTACACTTTCTGAACCATGTCAAAAAACTTTGTTGCCTCCGATACACACCCAGCAGCATGTACACCTACTAATTTTAATGAATGTCCCGCACATGGTACAAAGGTGGCAAATTCACATTTATCCTTGATTCTTGCTTGTAGACCAGTATACTTCCCCGACATATTTGAAGCATTGTCGTAGCTTTGTCCTCTGCAATCTTTTATGGGAATATCATGGTTATCTAAAAAATTTAAGGTGGTTTCCGCTAAATACCCGGCTTTATGCTCTATAATAGGCATAAACTTCAGAAATCTTTCAACAGGAACACTGTGATTCACGTATCGAATTATAAAAGTTAGCCGGTCAACATGAGACAGATCGGGCGTACTATCAACGCTAATGGAAAAATATTTTGCTAATTTAACCTCTTTTATAATTTTTTTTAGAACTTGTTTTCCCATTACGTCAATAAACTCGTTACAAATATTCGCTGATAAATAAGAAATGTTACCTTTTCCAGGATTTCCAAATTTTTTTAAGTGATCTGCTATAAATGGATCGAATTCACTCAATAATTCCACACATCCCATATAATTTCCATTATTAGGAGATCGTAGGATTTCATTGTCACCGCGAAACGAAAGCCCTCTCGATGCTGGGCTATTTTCATGTGCTAAAATTATGTGATTAATGTGCTTCCAATCATTACATCCACTCGAAGAGCATAGATTTATATCAGAAGGGTCAAACAAAGAGCATGAAAAACAAAATACAGACTTTTTGGATGGCGAGTACAACAACCATTTTCTTTCGACGCTTTCATTGTTCTTCAATTTGCGAATAAATAATGCCTTGTTGAAATACCTAGTTACTGATTTATTACATCTTTGTAGGTTCTGGATGTATCGGAAAAGTCAGAATCTTTATTTTGAAAATATGCAGATCCCTTACGAATCAATATTTCGCGATGTTTTTCTGTAAAATTTTCATGAAAATAATCGGCAAGATCGTGTGATATTTCTTCCGGGTTGGAAAACTGTTCTTGCTCTACTGACACAGTTATCGCTATTTGTGAAATCACCGAATTTGTTGATCTTTCGTCATAGGGACGTTTGCTTTCTGATTCAATGTCTTTTCCAAAGTTGGTGGAAATTGTTAAAGAACATGAGGATTCAGAAATTCCTCAATTTGTGAACGACACGACTTATCATGTAAAAGATTTTTGGGTTGGTTGCTACTTACAGAAGTTTCTCCGTAGTAGTAGTAAAACATGATGTTAATTTTGGTAACTTTTCAATTACTTCCTTCTGATGTACAGATTTTTTCCTTTTTTCAGATCCGCTAGGATATGACCGTTTCGACATTATATTATAATTCAGTAGATATTTATTTTTACACCGAAAATGGTCGCTAACACAAAAAGAACAACCAAACGATGATTTAATTAAAGAATACCTCAGAACACAATCAATAACAAACAAAACAAACGTCACAACACCACATACAAACACAGGGGAATTCCCGGTTTTTAAACGCACTCGTAGAAGTCGTACGATGGTTACGTTTCATGTTACGCTAGTGAAGATAAATGTCATAGTTATCATAAAGGAAAATGCAGTGTTTACACAGATATAGGGTTGCCAGATATGAAATCGACAAAAAAAGTACATCAAGGAAAAAAAGCAGTACAATTAAGAAAAAAAAAGTACATATTTTTATTTACAAAAATCAAAAAATTCAGTACATAAAAGCAACAATTTATGTAACTAAGAACTAAAAAAATAAACTTTTGTTAAAAATTCCGTACATAACAATACAAGTTTTTAATAAAAAAATAAAAAGAAAAACAAAGAGAACGTGCCGTATCTGTTTTAATCTGTGGATATGACTATCGAGCGCGGGGCCCTGGGCACTTGCCCAAAGTGCCCACTGGAAAAGAGGGGTCTGTCTCCATGTGACTTCATCCTCGACAGCGTCTTTTATAAGGCCGGAAATTGACAGAGTAAGTGGCTGTGCAAGTCCAAACAGTTCCAGTTAGACAGTCCTTCTAAAGCACATAGGAGAAATACCGATAAAGGTCGTTATTAATAGTATGTCCAGGAAACCAAAAAACATTATCCTAGAATGTCTCACTGCTTCATTCAGAGACACCCGGCATTCTGTGTCTAAGTTGGTTTTATGGCAGTTGGCAGCATGCTTTATAGCAAAGATTTCAGCCTGAATGACCTTAAAATATATACATAAAATTTAATTTAATGGTTCTCTTGTTATATTTTACAAAATCGTCAGTAAGGATTGAATGAATCATTATGTAAATTGGTACGTAAATTTCTTGAATTTCAATATATCATAATTTTATTTTACTTTTTTTAAAGAGAAGTAACACTCAGGCAATTAATATGCCTATATATAATTGAAAAGGGGATAGATTGAAGAAGTAAAGGTGTTGAAAGCAGAATAAAGCTTTATAACACAACTCTGCAATTGCGCATTATGTTTCTTTTAGTGCAGCATTGCAGCGCCTCTGGTTGTGAGTAGGCGCATTATTTTTAAAGCTTGATTTTATAGCCTTTATTTAATTATTTTACTTCTGTGGCGTTTGAATGCTATACCACCGAAGGAGGGCGCTGTGATAAATATAATTTATGATGGATAGAAAGAAAACTAAGAATTATCAGAAACTGATGTTGTTTGAGTGGCAGCGGCTGGGAATCGAACCCGGGCTACAAATACCAACTCGTGCTTAATGATTAAATGCACTAACTAATTAAGCTACAGCACCCTTATGTAATTGATTATGTAAAGTTTGCAATTAAATTGGTATCTACCATTCAAATTAAGCTTTAAAAGTTTGAATTGAAAGAACTTTTTAAATTCGCAATATAGATTTTAATGGTTATACTCTTATAATTTGTATGGCAATTAATACAAAATAAAAAACTACACCAAACGTCAAATCAGTGTTGCCATTTTATAAATAAAGAAAAGCGTCAAGTGTATAGTAAAAACGGGTAAAAAGGGTAAAAAATTACAAAAAAAGGGTAAAAAGCACAAAAAAAAAAATTTAACACAAATTTTGATATCGTGTTGTTTGGCGTTGCAAATAACATATTAAAAAAGGATAAAATTGTCACTCAAAAAAGGGTAAAAAACAAGAAACTTTAAATATTAAAAAGCATGGTAAAATTTTTAAATAAATAATCAAAAATAATTAATTTTATTATCAATTCAGTTACCAAAAAACAAAAAATTAAAATAGAGTTTTATAGAAAAACAATTTAATTTTCAAATACATCTGCTTCATAATCATCATCGTCGGGCCACAATACAGATTTAATGAAATATTCAGACCTTTTATAATTTTGATTTGAATTAATTTTTAAGTAAACACTTGACGGTAATTTGTAATTGCAACAACAAACTTTTTCTTCTTTTAGGCCGTACTTAATATGCAATAATGAGTTGGCTGAGTTTAAAGAAAGTCGGTTCCTGATCTTTGGTTTAAAAAAATTCATTATCATCATCATTCTTTCGACTTCGGCATTTGAGTAAGGAAAAGAAAGTAAACGAATAACAAAGTCAGCTAGTTCATGAAAAGGATTTTCTCCCAAAGAATTTTTGAAATTGTAGACTTCAATCCAAAATTCATCAGTTCTTTCCATATTTTTCCATTTTTGCAACGTTAGATTCTTTAGGGAAATTTCTATTTTATTTATTATAGACGAATCATCAATGAAGTTTTGTATGAAATCAATAATATCCGCTTCGATATTTTTAAAAATATTGTCAACACTAAATGAAGTTATTTTTTGCAGCAATTTAAAATTTGAATGAAGTCTACGTCTTAGTTCCAGTACGAGATTTTTTGTAAATTCTATCAAATTGCGTATTATTTCTGGGTTCTCTTGACCAATTATTTTATAATCTCTGCAAGACTTTTCGAAATGATAGCCAAGATAACAAAATACGCTTTCATCTAAATTACCTTGTAGATAATCAAAGTTTTCTAAAGGAACGATAATTCTATTTGTAATACTTTTAATCAGGTAATACAAATCGTTGTAAAGCTTGACATGATCCGCATTGGCTGACTCGAAAGCTAGATTTACTTTTTGGACTTCTTCCAAAACTGTACTAAAATAAACCAAATACACGTAGTTTTTCCTGTCGGCATACATGCCTTTTAATAGATTGGATACATAACAATTATCCGTTAATAAACTAAAGTGGGTTTTTAATTCCAGCCACATTTTTAATATGGCGTTTACTGCTTTCTCTATTGAAAGCCATCTTGTGTTTGCCATTTGGGGAATCTTAATTGGATTCATTGTGTCATCATTCAATAATTTATAAATTTTTGCATAAGCTTTTTGGCGAATTGGGGAATGAGAAAACCAGTTATGGGATTCCCGTATAAGAAATTCTAAATTATTTGGAAAGCTTTTATCGGTGGCAGCACACACAGCTAATTGTAGAGAATGGCATACACATCTGACTAGAACCAGGTTGTTTAGATTATATTTTTTTTTTCAATTTTTCTGTGCAGTCCGTTATGTGCACCTGTCATCACTGCTGCGTTGTCTGTGCCAATGGCTACTAAATTTTTAAAATCTAGTTGTAAAATATTTAATAGATGCTCCAAGCCATTAAGAATATCATCTGCAGTACCACCTTTCAGATCAATCAATCCAAGAAATGTTGTAACAAACGTATTTTTTTTAATGCTGAAATACCTTACGACGATGCCAAGTAATTTTTCGATTGTAATATCAGTTCCTTCATCTAAAATTAGGCTGTAGGGGCAATCTTTAATATCGTTGGCCAGAGTTTGTATAAAGAAAGGTGCTATTATATTGGTTATAATATTTGAGCATTTTGTCCTATGTAATTTAAAGTGAATAGCTTTGCTATCAGAAAAACTTTGGAAACAAACTTCAGATAAATGATCAACACTAGCGAAAGATGTGTGAACTGCAATATATAAACATAACATGCCCTGGGCTTTTTGATTATCAGTTGGCTCCTTTGTTTGAAAACTTATTTCTGGTTGGAAAGTTCCACTATAAAATGGGTTCATTGCTTTTATATGCTTTTTTGTTGTGCTATGTCGCAATAATTCACAATGGCAACATATACAAAGTGCCTTAGTAGAACTCTTTGCAGGTCTTAACCATTTTTTAAACTCTGGAAGAGTCTCCCACTTTTTTCGGTATTGGCGATCCATTAAAACTAGAATTGCAATAAATTATATGAAGTTGAAGACAAAAGTATTGTATACTTACATTTTGACATCTACTATCCACAAAAGATAAATTTTTTGCAACCAATTACAATTATAATCTTTGTGTTTCGTTTTTATTAATTAAATATTGTGAAAAATATAAAAATCTAGCTGTATACATTTGTTTGGTGCTTATTGCCCCTTTCCTTTTGAAACTGACAGCAAATTCAACAACTACTTAATGAATACAACAAGCAAAAGAAATAAAAAACATTTCATTGTTGAAAAAAAGTACTTAAATAATAAAACAACCAAAATCAACAACTATGTAACAAAAAGCAACGAAAAAATAAAAAAGCGTCAAAAATACCCTTTTTTAAAAAAGGGTAATGAAAAAAATAAAAGGGTAATGAGACCAAAAAAAGCGTCATAAAATACCCGAAAAGCGTCAAAATGGCAACACTGCGTAAAATACTCGTACATCATCAAGCGCAAAAAAATACCTGTGGGGTTACTCTCTATTGCGATGCGAAAGCAAATTCGATGCGTAAGAGTAACAATCGCATCGAATTTGCTTTCGCATCACAATAGTTAGTAACCCCCTGTATAAAACGACACTCAACATATTTAATAAACATTTCACAAAATTGCGTAAAAAAAGAAGTATGTAATCTATTTACTTAAAGTCATAACATATTTTAGACGTACTTTGAATGTCTTTTACGCGAATGGATTTGACGAATTGAGAATAGGTCTTAAGTCTTATCTAAGCGAACGTTATCGTTCGACATAGTGGGCCAGGCGGTTAGACAGTAAGTCCTGTTTCACACTCATTAGTTTTGACTGTCAAGTCAAGTATTTTTCAATGAGAAATAACTTGACTTGACAGTCAGAACTGATGAGTGTGAAACAGGTCTAACATAGTTCCAACTAAAACTGCCTTACAATTTAAAGCGTTTTTATAGGAAAACGCCCCATAAAAAGAAAATTAATAAAACAATAATAAAATAAATTAATATTTTAAGTAAATTTTACAATGATTTTATGATTAATTATACGAATTCTTCAATATACATTATTATAATAAAATTGTTTTTCTCTAGGTTTTCTCAAGTAATTTTTCAAAATAGATGACATTCAAGACAAGAAGGCTAAAGAGGAATTTCCTCCTAGTTCCTACCTAACAAATTTATTCTTCAATTGCTCAACTTACCTCTTATCTGTCCATGGATTTACGGTATCTCTCACCTGAGCCAGTTGTGTTTGGGTTTAGTTCGTGAGTGAAAAAAATAATAAAGTACATTTATAGAAATTCTTTCAGGCGTTAAAATTTCTAAGTTTTAATTTTATTTAGAATATTTATTAATAAACAGATATTAATTTATTATTCTATTGTTTTTCGTTTAGTAAAACAACAAATTAACAATTTTTATTATACACGAAGTTTTCCAATCACTATATAGTATTTTGGAATGTATTTTCAAAAGAAATTGTGAAACCAAAACTGTCAGCCATGTCCCAGAATTTATTTCCGTTCGGAAGTGGAATTAATTCCGTTTTTGGTTACTAGTGGACAAAAAAGTCTGATAGTGTAGGGGCTAAACGGTGGCACTCTTAAAGTTTATCAGATTTTGCAGTTGACAAATTAGTCGTCTAGTGTAACCTCACCTTTATACAAAAGATTCATTACGTAGTAAAAAACATAAACAGACGTTTAGAAAAAGTTTTCGATTTTAGACGGTATCTGCTATTGGTGAAATAAGACGACAAACTTTAAATGCGTGTTGGAAAACATTATGGCCTGGATGCATTATAAACAGAAAAGCAATTAATCAAAGGTCGACGGTTTCTACTGAAATTATTGCTCTAGCACATGAAATTAGTGGCGAAGGTTTTGAAACATTTAACGAAAATAATGTTGATGAATTGCTTGTGGACGAGGCCTTAATTAATGCTGATATTAGCGAATTAGTATTGAATCTGATTCTAGATCCAGAAAATAATAGTGATGTAGAAGACAGTGAACCACTGCAAACTGTGAACTCAGACACTGCAAAAATAATTCGAGAAGGTCTTCAACTTTGCAAATAATTGTAAAATCATTTTATTAGTAATGACCCGAATTCCGAAAGGGTATTTAAATTCCAGCGAGACCTGAATAGTTGCTTTTCTGGCTATTAGAAACTTCTTAAACAATTTCAGAAATCTTCGCAAAGTTTAATAACAGACAGCAAAACCACTAGTCGTTGAAATTAGCACTGTGTCTAATGAGGGAGAATTAGTATCATTACCCGAATTGTTGACTAGCTACAGCAGCGATGATAGCGATTTCGTACCAGCTCAGATACGGTCACGTGCATTGTTAACAAGTAAAGATAATGACTAGGTGTAATTATCATTTTATTTCTAAGAAAAGTTTAAAAAAAACTAAGTTTTAACTCGTGATTTTATAAATGTATAACCCTCCTTTCTTCAAACACCATTAGGTGGGTAGCATCATTCTGTTTATGCGATTCTTTGGTTATTTATTTGGTTTTACGCGGTTTTCGAGAGCTATAGAACCTATCCCTATTTATTCAATGTAGAAAGTGTCTTTTTTATGCGTTTTTTTTAATGCGTTTTGTTCAGAAACGTATCTACCGCATATCAGAATTGAGTGTACTTGCAAAATATTTTGTTCATTAACTTGTGTATTATTTTCTTATGTTCATTCTTACTTTGACTATTAAAGATATCAAACATAAATCGCAAAAAAAGTCTTTTATTATTTTGTTTGTTCAAACACACAGTAAATACTCTTAACTTAACCAGTGTTATTCTAATAGACAGCCTAGTAAAGAGTTGAATATGTGGAAGAAAGTGATATTGCGTATAATATTGATGATGATTACGTTGAAATAAAAAAAGAACATATTTATTGTATAAATTGTGATGTGATATTTTTAAAGGTAACTTTAGCTAATATTAATTTACATACATACGATTTGTAGTAATTTTAAATATGTAATCGAATTATTCGAACAAGTTGAAATCTCTTATTCGAACAATCGAATAATATTCAATATTCAATTATTTATGGTTCCGAAATTTGACTTACCGTTCGCTCTTAATAATGAAAAAAAAAAACAAAATTTCTATGTTGTATTGTATAATCATACACACTGATTACATGCATGTAAATATTTATTTATTTAATATTTAATTTATTTATTGAATTATTTTAGTTTATATAAAATAAAAGTACAATATTAAGTTATATGTAGGTAATAACAACTCTTAATATGTAATAGTAAAAGCAACATACATAGTATTTACTTTAGTTTCCGTTTCAGTTTCCATTACAATTATGTATGTATATGTATGTATGTATGCATGTATGTATGTATGTATGTATGTAAAGGGGAATTGTGTGGTTATTAGTTAAATCATCAGAGTCGTGTTAACTTTTTTAGCACTTGTCTGTTTAATTCCAAATTAAAGAAAACAAATCAAATCAAACTATAAGGAACACAAGTATTAGTATTTATTTAATAATTATTATTATGTATGTATGTTTGTATGATTGTATGTATTATTGTAAAACTTAGTGTATTTGTGTGTGTGTGTGTGTGTATTTAAGAACATATGTGTTTAATTGTACAATATTATTTTAAAAGTTAAAAATGAGTTGTAGAGATTTCTTCTGTTTGCATCTCTTAGAGAATCTTTGGTTTTTGTTGTTTTTTATTTCATGTTTTAATAGGGAGGCGGGTGTTTTTAACATTTTTTGTAATTTTGTTCAAAAATGTTTCTTTTGCATTTTTTCTAAGTACATATGTACTCGTCTGTACGCACATATATATATATATATATATAAACTAAAAATGAGTAACTATTTATGTATTACAAATGTTTGTGTTGCTTAGGTTTATTCATGCAAAAGAACTTTACAAACTTTGATGTAAGATTTTTTGGTTTTGTTTTTCCATTTTGTTAATTTGTTCCTGTTTGTATTTTTTAATAATTTCTAATGCTGGCAAATATTTTGGTATGGGGCTTGGGCTGGGTCTGTCAAACTTATTTGTATGTATGCTTGTAAGTAACTATTCTATAATGGGATGTATGTATGTATGTATTTCTGTATATGCATCTATATTTGTATGTGAATATTTATATCTATAAGGATTTCTAACGACATTTCTACTTGACTACAACGCTGGATAACGACAATTTAAATATTGCTAAATGTTTTCTAGAGTTTGTTTCTGTAATATTTTCTTTTCTTGTGTTAAATATACATACATAAGTATATATTTTATTTATTCTTTTTTTTTAATTTTATTTTTTTTTGTTTGCTTTGGTATTCTATGTTTTGTTTATATTTTTTGATTTACTTCATTTATTAAGTTGTTTGTTTTAGTTTTTCTTTTTCATTTCCTAGTTGCTACAAATATTGCTTATTTTTATGTTTGTATATATGTACATACATTTACAAATGTATTTAAATACACAAATTTTAAATACTTCTATATATGTATGTACCTAGGTATATAGTATGTTGTGTATAAGATTAGGTAACTATATTTATTTATATATGTATGAATATTCTTTATTTTTTAGAACTTTCATATGTTTGAATGAACTATGTATTGTATATATCGATATTTTTCTTTTATTGCTTATATTTTCATAAAATTTCTCAAGTAAACATCAATCAATCAATGTGCGTTACATATTTGAATGGACGTACATATTTATATGAACATTTTCACAACATCTGCCCTATTTCGATTAGAATTGCAAGAAACGTTAGTCTCTATTTTAACGGCTGGATTTATAGTATTCAAAAAACCGATTTTAGAAAATCTATACTCGGGTTATTCGCAAAATTGCTTTTTCGAATACACTTTTGGCTAACAAAACCGGTTAACCAGTTCTTTATTATAGAAAGTCGTACTTTAGGTTTTCTTTATTTTTACTAGAAACAATTGGATTGGAATTTTGTCTTTGTGTTAGTAATATATTTTCAAAAATAATAAACAATAATGACCTCTAGCTTGATTATTTATAAATTTGGAATAATAAACAATTTAAAGGGGAACAAACAAAAGCTACGTTTAAAAAACGTATTAATAACAATTAAGTGTTTGTTCGTGAACAGGAAAATACGTCAAAAGTCTACAACAGTAAAAAAACATGTAAGCCCTATTATGGACCGATCATCCACAAATTAATTTGTTAAACTTTATCTCGATATCAACACTTTTAGAAGATTTATAGAGAGCTTTGACTAATTATGGACCGACCGTTATAAAATAAAATGTCATGATATTTGTACATGTGAAACTTATTTGTATTGAATTTTATATGGATGTTAATATTTTTAAGAGAGTTATGCTCTATAAAGCGATTTTCGACAGTGGGCCTCATATAGGAGTTGTGGTACATTATGGACCGATCTGCATAAAACTAGTAAATGTGAGTAGGCTTCATCTACAATTTATTTGTGGCGTCATTTGTTTAGCTATGTGCATAAATCATACATTTATAATAAACTCCTATTTAGGGAGGACATTTGTATGGGGGTTAGGTGAAATAATGGACAGAGATCAACATATTTCAATCCCATTCGTCTTTGGGCCGAAAAAAATATCTTATACCAAATTTTATGAAAATATCTTTAAAGTTGCGACATGTACTCTGCGCACAAGCTTTACTTGGGCAGCCAGTAAAAATCTATTTCCCAAGGTTCAAATCGAATCTAAAACATAAAGAAGTCTATATTTAAAATAGCTTAAGCAATTTGATATTTCATTGGATCTAGTTGAAATATTTATGGAAAATATTGAGCTGATCAGCTGAAAGCCCGATCAAATTTTTTAAGTTGTTCTTATATTTGTATTTGAAGTTTTTTTTTTTTTTAATTATAATATTTATTAAATATAATATCTACTATTCCAGTAGAGGATGTTGTGAAATTCTTCAATAATATGAATACTGTCGTCAAAATCTCATCATAATTTTCAAAGATCTTAATCAAGGAGACCATCTGATAACTTTTAACTATTTTAGATTTTGTTATGTATATATGTAACTACGTGTGTATGTATTTAATAATGTATTTATGTTTGCATAAAGGTAGACGACTTTATATAAGTAGACTTTCTTAAAAAGAAAACATTTTTAAATATATTTTTTTTTTACTTTATCTACTTGCAATATGATTTGTTACTTTTATTTTTAGTTATTTTACTAGGGATTCGTTTATAAAAAAATATTTTAAGGTACATACTAAAATAGTAGGTATTTTGGTAGTTAGAAAACCTAAATTGTAAAACAGATGTTTGTTTCATTTCATTTTAGCTTACTTCATAAAGTTTTTTTTTTAAGTTAATTACCTTTCTAGTCTTAAGTCTAGGGATTTGAAAAAATAGCGGATTTATATTAAAGTAACTAATGAAACAGTTTATATATGTATATATATTTATTTGTTTAACATATAAATATATTTCTTTTGAAAGCTTTGCGAACCATTTTTAATACAATATGTAAAGAACATTACACTCAACATTATGCGTGTACATTAGACCAATCCTTAAATATAGATTTACTTTCGATAGATCTTATTTTGTTATAAGTAACTGTTCAAAGTAACTAAAATCGGACAAACAATGTTTTTTGGAATTTTATAAAAATTTTATTTTTTCAACTTTTGTAATAAATCTTATCTTTCAGAGAAAGTTATCTTTCTAGCAATGTAGGAAACGTTAAAATCAAAGGGAAAATAACCATGTTATTGACAAAATTTAAAATTTGTGTAAACAATTATTATCTACACAGAACATAGGGTGTGCTGAAATGCATATAACTTGGCTATTTTTCATCCAACATTCATCTTCATATATGATTTATACTATGTTAGAAATAAGATAAGATTTATTTCAAACATTAAAAGTATTATTTAAATAGCAACATTTTTATAAAAATCACAATAAATACCATTTCTATTATCCAATTGCCATAAAGTCTAACTGGCAAAAGCGCTAACGAACAATATAAGACCCATTAAAGCCTGTTTTTTTTTAAGTGCACTTACAGTGTGCATACGAGTATACATAGATATTTGTATAGACGGTATCGCTCATTTACCATTAGTTAAGTTATTTAATATTATCGTCATTACATTACAACAATATGTCACACATTTTTATAAGAAATAAATTAGTTGATAAAATCAAATACTCGTAAACTAAATGTTTTCAAACAACCGTACAATTTAAAAACTTTGGTTTCTATTGTAAAACATTTACCACCGATAGATAGATAGGTATCAATCAATTACGTGTTCTGATGATTCCAAATAATATCAGTATGATTAAAAGATTTTAGGAGATTGTTTACTAGTTAATACGTACAAATTTCTGGAATTGTACTGGAAAACGAAACAATATATTTTTTTAGGCAAATAATTTGATACTTAGCTAACTATGTATATTGACATATATACCAGATATTTGAATTTTATTTTTACCGATTTTATAAGTTCTGACGACTAAAATTTCTATTGCGCTTTTTGATAAAAAATGTAATAAAGTATTTGAGAAAATTTCAAAAACTACTTCTTACTCAGTTATAATTCATAGTCAGTCAGGCAATGTTTTTCGACAAAAGGAATTAATTTATTGGTTTTGATAAAGGAAATGATAAAATTTTTTAATCAGACTTGAATTGGGCGATTCTATTCTAGACAACGTTTAACATCAATTTTCAAATCACACTATTTGATACTTTTTTTTTTGATGCACATTTAAAGTAAAATATCTATATTTTATTTATTATTATAACAATATAATTTTTTTAGACGTAAACTTAAATATAAATTTGTTGTGCACTTCGAAGCATTAAGATTCATAGATTTGGTGCGAACTGAAAATTCATTCGTGTTGCACCCGTCATTGCTTAAAGAGCAAATTTTTTATTATTGAATTAAATTTCTCTACGATGTTTGATTTGATAATCATTGTCTGATATCTCATCTTTCACAGTAAAAAAGAATAATACAATAAAAGTTTAAAAATTAACAAAGTTTTGTGTTTTTGTGGTATGAGCTTATGAAAGTTGGCCAATTTGGTTGCACCCGCCATGCACTTTAAAGCTCTCTCGTGGCTGTTTGGTCGTTTCATATAAATTCTTGTAAATAGATAACAATAGTATATAGAAAAATATTACCCCTTCTAGAAATAACTTAATTGAAAATGTGTTTCTTTCTATTAGTAAAAGACGTTTAAAGCGTCTAAATGTTGCACCCGTCAGAATAAAATCGCCCAATTAGAGTTTAATTTCTGTTGATTATACATATTTCCGTGGCAAGAATTTTAGCCCTTTATTGTTAAATATTTGAAGGTAGTAGATAAGTTGGTGTTGTATAAATTTATTTATAAAAATTGTAAATTACAGTAAGTTTTTGTAGCAGTTTATTTACGAATTTAAAGGAATTATTCCATTTTTTTTTTGTAAAAAGTGCAACTGAAACTTCTTCTTCGTCATCGAACCTGGTGCAGAAATTGCATTAAAAAAGCCTCCAAAAAGACATGACAAATTCGAAATCCGATATTATTGACTTACATATACATATATTCAAATAAAAACGTTTTTAAAAAAATTCAACATTAAATTTTATAGTGATCCGCCGCTATTTAATTACACCTTTTTCAGATTCACGCTTTTTCAAAATATTTTGTTCGAAAAAAAGCGTTTTGCTAGAAAGGATCTATTCGCGTTATGAATGCATTATCTGAGAAAATGGAAATTACACTTGATTTCCTATTATTTCAGAAAAATCGTTTGAACTTTTTATATAAAAACTAGTTCTAGATTCTAACCATTTCAGATTCTTTAAAGGCTGGCTACAAGTACTTTTGAAACCCAATTAGTTAATCACTAGATAATTCTTAAGTTCTTTTATATAGTTTCCTATAAACCTTTTAAATGCAATTAGTTCCTCGTCACTTATTAATTTCGAAACAACTTTATTTAATACGGTTTGAAAAAAAGAAACAATCATTGAATGAATAATATAAAGTAAATAAAATATTTAAATAAATACATACGAGTATGTATCGTTAAAAAATTATTTCAACACAATTCCATAGTAGTTATTTATTTATGAGCGATTCAAATCTTATGCAGCAGACACGGAATGAATACAAAAATTAACAATTTTTTATTTAATTTAATCGAATGTGATCAATAAAAAGTCACAGTGCAATATTCGACTGTGCCGAATCTTAAATACCCTACACTCTGTCGACAGTTTTACAACAAACACTGGTAAATGTTTAGACTGTCAAAATTTGCCTGTTGTTTTGGTAACTTTTACGTTTGGGCTTATGAAGCCACTGTACACTTTGGGCTGTTTTCTCATTAGGTGATTATCTTTTTTCCCAACGAAAAACTGCCGATTAAAGAAATTTGGTTTTCTCAGTGTCTCATTTGCTTCTATTCTGTCGCAAAACTAACCAGGCCTCATCTGCCGATTATTTATTTGTTGTACAGATAAATTCAATCAGCTGACTGTTGTTCATATTTGTTATGTGGCAATACCTTGAGTTTTTGTAAAACAAATAAATAGATTTTAGAAAAAATGTTTAATTTGATGCAGGATGAACTCGAAGAACATGAATTCCAAGTGAATGTTGAAAGAGTTTATCATGACAGACCTAACTACCTGGAATAGATGGATAATCACCCCAATCGTTATTTTTTTAACATTGAATTTTAATATGAAAATGTGAAAAGGGAAAAAATTTCATGTGGAATTTTTATTCACGATAGGGGTGATTATTTATTTTTTTTTAAATATTTGTTTTTTGATTTTATTTTTTGTTATTTTTTCACATTTGGAAAACAGCTGATTTATGTCAACAACTTGCCACTTGAAGACAGAGCTCCCAATTTCCACATAAATTTTGAGAGGTATTGTCAAATGAAAATAATGTTTCTGTCGGTACCAAAATTGCTAACGGACATATTATCAATCTAATAAATTTATGTCGACATTTAGTAACAGGCAGTTTGTCGAAACATTGAGAAAACGGGCCTTTGTTTGATAATTTTTTTGATGAAATTTTCAAAGTTTGTCTCGGATTTTTGCTCATATCTCCGTTATTTATGGACAGATTTTGCTGATTTTAATTAGCAAACTTCTCGAAAGCATGTCTGACAGAATTATTGAAGATTTGGGGACTTCAGAAAATTGTTTTCAACAGACAGACAGATGGACATGACTTAATATACTCCGCTATCCGCTATAAGGATCCAGAATATATGAATGAAATGACAAACTTATACATACCCTTCTCATGAAGGTGAAAGGTATAAAAAGGCTGTGTATTAATAGTATTTTTAAGCTAATTCTATAATTAAATCAAAGAATTAATTAAAATCTATCAACTGCTTCAAGGAACTAGTTCCAAGCTTGACAATTTCAAACAAAACTGATCACTGATGAAAGAACTAATTCTATAATGGTTGCTAAGAAAGGCTGTTTGCATCCAAATGCTTCCGTAGAACTTAAAGAATCCTTTTGAGAGTGTCAATTCAAAAATCATTGATTAAAGTAGTGCTTGCAGCACATGTTAATTGAAACGGTGCAATTAACAAGTTTCAAGTCAAACTGGAACGAAACATTTAAAAAATATTAATTTAATACCAGAAGAGCAAAATTAAAACCATCAGAAAATAATTTATATTTAAGTGCAGGTCAAATATACATACAACATACATACATATGTATGTATATATGCAAAAAACATTGGCATTAACAATGGCCCAAAGTTCTCAAAAGCCATTATAAATGTGTTGAACAACAACAACAACAAAAAAAAAAATGAAAAATAAACGTGGAAGGGCATATTTTGGAACTAGAGTAAATGTATGGATTTCAATTGTAAAACCATAAATTTTATTGTATTTATTCTAAATAAATAAGTCATTAAAATTTAATTAAATAGTAGATACATCTTCTAGACTGGCATTTGTGTTTTCATTTGTTTTAGTCATTTTTATTTTATCTTTGTGAATAGTTGTATAAAAATATTATTTAGTTTGATTTGCTTTAATTTTCATTTTGTATGTTTGTGTGTTTGTTTGTATGTATGTCTGTACGAATATCATTTTATATGTTTGATAATTGTAAAACTAATGTATTATTTATTTATAAATATAAAATGTTCATATTATTTTTATTCTTGCTCCTTTTTCTCATAGAATTCATATATTTTTTATTACTAATGTAAATAGATAACTTTTGCCTTTTTTACCTCTATTCACTTCAATATATAAATATATATATATATATTATGTATATTATATATATGTATATACATACTTAAGTCTACGTAATAGATAGTACATACACAGTTATATTCGGTTTTATTTAAGTTGTTCTATATTCATTTAATAAACTTAAAATATTTAAAACGAAATAGGTGAAATAATATAAATCAAGATTACAAAAATGTTCGTTTGTTTTTTCTTTTCTTTTGTCAATACAACATTTTGCAGGTACACAGAAAAAAAATCATGTTTTTTTTTCAATTAAACCTTCAATTGATTTGAAAATAATTTTCAATTAAAATTTTAATTGATTCAATTACTTTTTCTGATATTTTCAATTAAATCTCACATTTTTTTTTTAATTGATACTATCATTTTTTTTACAGGTAAGATTTCAATTAAATTTTTAATTGATTCCACAAATATTTTAATTGAAACTCATTTTTATTTTTTTCTGTGTATATTAAGCATTTCCAACTGGTAAAAAGATTGTGTGTCGAGTATATTTAGAAAACTAAATTTTTTGTAAATTATTTTTATTATTAGCTTTATGTTTATTTATAAATATTTAAGCCTTTTCAACATTACTAAAATTTTACACTTAAATAATGGTTTATCATAATAGTCAGACCTTCAGTGACATTTAAACTAATAATATTATAGTGTTTGAAAAGTAAACATTTTAGTTAATTGTTTTTGGTTTGGTTTTCCTTTCCTTCTAATGATTAAATGCTAAACTTGCTAATATACATACGTACTTACTAGTTTTGATTGTTTTTCTTTTCCATTGTTTTATATTGAAAATAATGACGAAAATATCTTTTTATATCCTACACCATTCATACATTCATTATTTTATCAGATTTATTTAAAATCATGTAAAAATATGTACTTTTATTATGTTGAGGAATTTTCTGACTTTTCGATACTCTGAACTATATTTCTGAAACCATAAAATAGGTCCAATAAGTCCATTACGTTTAATTTTTAAACTCTTTTCAAAATCTAAAAGGTATATTTAAAATAAGTTTAATCTGTCAATTGTATTTGTATTATTATATATTGTATTACAAAATTTATAAATGTATTTTATAATATCGTCGTGGTGAATGCAAAAGGCTGTATGTCAAAAAAAAAAAATAATTTGGTTTTATTGTAGTGTTGTAACCAAAACTAGGGCTCCTATAACTGCAATTTATCTTATGCCGTTCAGGCAATTAGAAGAGAGCTTTGGCACGCTATTGCAATATGACGAATGTTCAGTATGTTTAAATTTTTCTCAGAAATATTCAGTTTTTTGTCTCTCCTGCAAAAGTATGATTTTGTGACATACAGCCTATTGCATTCACCACGACGATATATAATATTGTGTAGTTTTATTTATTCATTTAAACTCAGAACTGGGTAATGAAATTTTTAACTGTTTTTCATTAAAATCTCTTTTTAAGATTAGCTACTGTTACCGGTAAGCTTCAGTTAGTTATCCCTTAGATAACAGTTACGGCTAATATTTTAAATACCGTTACCGATATTCTAAAGATTATTTACACGCCGTGTAAAATTAAAACGATTTTGCAAGGCAGCTGGGTGTCCTTGTGTCTGCAAAATAGACCCATTCTTATTTTATTTGTACAATGTGTCTGCTAAAAAATTTTATTCAGTCAACATTAATGGCTTCCTTACCCAATTAAAATCTTAAATATTTGCAATAAAAATTATCTTTTTAAAGTAATATTGCAAAATCGTTGCAATCAAAATATTTTAAACGATAGGGCTGGTGGGCATTTAAAATTCGGCACAGCCGAATATAATAGATACTCTTACTTGTTGTACTCGTACTTTTGTATATCAAATTATGTGCAATAATATAGATAGAAAAATTTCAAAATCGTTTTCAATTTAACAAAAACATTAAAATTGTTTCATGGTGTAACTATACAAGGTGAGTGCAGTAGCACAGCTGACTGGTTTTGTTTATAATTTACTTATGTCAAAAGTAATACTTGTTCAAGTGTTTTTGACAGTAGTATATTATTTTACACAAACAAAATGCCTGTTGTTTCTGTATTGTGTTGTATTTGTTGCTGATTTGCGTTCACCTTGTATAGTTACACCATGGTTTTTACCATATATTTTTTGATCAGTATTTAAACCTTATTTAAATTCCGTCTGTCATTCAACTCTGTTTGAACGGTGTGGGATATTTATGTATTTTGTTAATAAAATAATATAAATTTTATTGACTAACTAAATTAATTTTCATAAATCAAACAAATTAATTGTAAATATTTATAATGAACTTACTAACTGGTGTATGCGTCTCTTACATGATAAATATATAAATTCATAGTAGAAATTTCACTCTTTGCCAACTTTTTAACTTGAGCAAATATACAAATCTGGTTTGTAATGCAATTTTCCAAAAATATGCGGTGGAAAATCAAAAGATTCTCAGTAGCTGAAAACGTTAACAGAGACGTAAGACTTGCAACTAGGATATTACACATAGACAATCAGCCTTATTATGAGTGTCGTTTTCTTTTTACGACAACGACTGTTTCGTAATAGATTAAAGAAACAAATTTAATTTTATCTTTAATCTATTACGAAAGAGTCGTTGTCATAAAAAGAAAACGACACTCATAATAAGGCTGAATATAAAGGACACACAGTTTTACAAACTACTTATAAAGTCTTTGAACAAATTTATGATTTACCCAAAAAAAAAATCACATTTTATTATTTTAACTTGTTTTTTAGTTGTTACATATTTAGTTCATCATCATTTTTATAATTTCTATTATAATTTTCTTTGACATTTACGAAAAAGTACAAGTGTCAACCTATATTTATATTTATTTTCAATAAACATGTGTATATCAAGGTTAATGTCAGCTATGCCTTTTTCAATTTTATACATTTTTAATGTATGAAATTATAACAACAATAATTTATTAAATTAACATTAAATCAGTTCGTATATCAACTAAAATTCTTACAGTGTTATAAAAATAAAATAACAACGAATTATAATAAATTCATATGAAAAGTTCATGGAACAAATTCAGGACATTCTATTGGTGTTTGTATGTGTATATAAATAAAAGTTGTCATTTCCACAATCTAATATGTACATATATGTTAACGTACATAATCGGGATTGATAATATCAGTACAAATGGAAATATTTATTTTCAGTATTATTTTATATCAAACATTTTGCTCTTTATTCTATAAGTGACTCTTAGCGATAAAGGAAATTATTATCAAAAGAGTAGAACAGTGAAAAAGTCCACGAAGTTTTGTGTACATTCAACATTCAGATCTTATCAACTAGGATTAATAGAATTTATTTGTATCATATAAGGCTAAGGCATTGATATTCGCAGATCATTTAAGTCATGTATTTTAATCCAACTCCCATTAAAAAGTTTTTACTATCAGACTCTGGTGCAAACAAAGTTAGCCCAAAAAGTGTTCAGAAAACTATAAATGACAATCATAACCCATAAAAGTATCTCGGCTAAATCTACGTAATTGCTCTAAAAGATTGAAAAATCACCCAAATTATAAAGATTCCAAATCTAGGAAGGATCCTTACTAACTTGTTTTGTCAAAACTATTTGAGAAACTATTTCAATAAAAATTATAAAATTGTTTAAAGATCACAACCATTTTATTTTCGTTGAAACTAAGTAACTATCGAACAAACTAGCCGTTTAATTGAGGAGATAAAGCCTTTGATAAAGTTTGGAATAACGGACTGATACATAATATTAAATGCTTACTGCCTCCTAGTACTCCTAATAGAGTCTTGTTTATTTGATCGGATATCATCATGAAATCAGTACTGGTGTCACACAGGAATGCGTTGTTAGACCAACACTTTACATCACTCATTTGTCAACGAGCGATAATTTAACCAAATCTACGTACATTCTCAGATGACACTCTATCCAGCATGTCATCTAGAGAACTGGTAGTTGAAAAACTTGAAAATACGTTTAAATGAAAACAAAAGTAAACACATTATATTCAAAGGGAAGAGAAAGCTCCCCATCTGTTTCACTTAACAATGTAAATAACGCCCAGTCTGAGTATGTCTGAACATAGAAGCCAAGAGGATACCCATGAGTCTAAAATCTTTTAATCAGCACTTTTTAATCAACCACCAATATAAACAATGCCTTAATAGCAATAATAGCTAATAATACCAGTATTGATCTTAAACAGAGGGCCCAAACCAAAATTCTTAGGGACTAAGAAGTACCATTTGTTATATGTAGATGAATTTATATAGATCGGTGAGAGATACTTCTCGAAATTGCAACACCAACCGAAATACGAGGAAGGAAAGGGTTAATATACAGCGATGTCACACAACTCAATTTCGATCGAAAGTGGTTTTGATTCCGTAAATTGAGTCTTTAGAAAACGATAAACGATTTTTTTTTCGGAATGAAACCACTTTAGATTTCTAAAGTGGAATTGTTATTTTTTTATGATTTTATACTGAAAAAAAAATGTTAAAAAATTCAACGTTGGTGTCAGCAACAAGAAAACTTTTGTCGTTTTCAGATGCATCCCTTAAATTTCTTCTTTGTTCATTTAAAACAGCTACAATTTAAATTCCGGGCATTTTTGAAAAATTTTGTTCACTTTTATTTAAAATTTCTTTGTAGCGCTCTTTCTTTGTGATACTTTTGATTACAAAAATCGTATATTTTCTGTTTTGGTTACATAACGTTCCATATTTAAGTTAAAAACCGAGATTTAAAATTATTTTGGGAATAAACAAAATCGATCGGAATCTAGGGAACCCAAAGTAAAATCGATCGATTTGCGAATACGGAATTGAAACCATTCCGATCGAATTCTGTGACATGCCTGATAGTTTAATAAAATTCTATAAATTCTAAAAAAATATTGTATAATTTTCAATGTCTACTCGTATATGATTTTTACATACATACATATGTTTTCTATCAAAATGATAATAACCTTGAAGAGGTAAAGTTCGAAAATCCATTTGTACGTTCGAAATTTAGTCCGCTTTCACACTTTTCAATTCAAACTCGTCAAGGCAAGTATTTGTGGATGAGAAGGGAAGAGAGAATAAAAGGGGTACAAACTTTTTCCTTTTTTTTGTTTCATGCATGTTATTTTGCATTAAAAAGTATGAAAATTAAATTGACGTGTGTGAATGCAATGACAAGTTCAAAAGAGAATTGAACCAAAAATGCTCAGCTAAAACTGAAGAGTGTGAAATACAAAATATTTAAAATCAAAAACATAACAACAGTAATCTCGAAAAAACGGTACATCTGATTAAAAGAATACTTCCCAGGGCTATAAAAGTGGTAAAGTTGTGAATTTAGAGCTTATAGAATATCCGAGGGGTCACAACTTTAGCTACTTACAAATTCTTTTTCATATGTGACATTTTCCGGGCTATAAAATGTTTCATTTTAGCCTGAACCATTACCGATATATTTAATATTGAATTACAGTCAAATTATTTAACTTTGATGTGGGGTTTGACAAAGGTTACATAGACTTTAATGTTTAGAATTGGATTCAGTCAAAAAAACTAAAAATATAAAGAGCGGCATTAAGGACAGCCAAATCTGCAGTTTTTGGATAAAATCAAAAAAAATTAAATTGCATATGAAATATTTATAGTACATAATTGCTGATTGTAGTGCTACATTACTTTTGAAGTGCGAATTGCAGTAAAAAAATAGTGTTGTACTGAATTAGTCATCCCTGGTGGAGATAATATTTAAGTTGTATATTAATTAATAAATTTAACACAAACATTCACCATTGGTTATAGAATAGTCAATCTAATTAATATAAAATAAAATAAGAAAACTTGTGATATTAAATAAATTTTATGAGGGAAAAAGAAACTAATAAGAAACATACAAAATAACTGAAGAAAACTTCATATCGTTTGGTTTTTATGGTGTATTTTATCTTTTATTTTGTATTTTACCTTAATGCACAGCGTAGCAATATCATATGTTCTCCGACACAATTGTGGTAAATTTGTGACATTTTAAATCTTTCACGATGGTAGGATGTGCCACCACCACCTGAACATTTGCTGCAACATTAGAAATGTTGTGGCAATCGTGCGACTGTAGCCGTGGGTTATACTTAATCCATCTGTGGCGGAACTTCTACTGCTTCGAGCTGCACCCTCAATGATGTTATTGTTGTCGACTTCATGGAGAACAGGAAAGTTGATGTCAAGCACTGTTTCTTCCGTCACAAACAGTCTCTTGTGTTTACAGTGTTTCTGTTTTCTGTAGGATTTCGTAATGTTTACGTTGTAACCCTCCAGGTATTCCGTATTCTTTATGTCATAAAAAGGAGAGAATAGAAGAACAATAAAGAAATGTTAAATTATATGGATGGCACATTGTTTAAAGACGAACGTACAAGTGGCAAATTATTAGCGCATAAATTGTTCATATCGACCGTAAGAAAACACAACGACAAGTTTTCATTTTTGACAGTTATTAAAAAAATCATTTGTTAGCGGAATTAATAAAATAAAAAAATTTAAGCAATTTAACATAACTGTCAATATTTATGTTCTTTTTACTATAGTAGATAAATTTTAAGATTTAAGGTTCATTAATTTACAAAATTCAATGTTTCATAATGCAAACACCAATATAGACCATAGTTTCTCAAATGTAATAAAATACCAGAGGGCGTATACGAGTAAATTTTCATTCGAACCTTCGAATTTTTTAACATTTGGGATTCTCTCATTCGATAGCGAATAAAATGTATCGAAATCTCTAATGATGGCATTCGATAACGAATGATCATTCGAACGCAACCTTGCGAGTTTTTACTCGTAAGCAAAGAAGCATTCGAAATAACGTTTTTTTTTTTATCAAACAGAAGAAAATAAAAGAAAATGTTAGTAAAAAATTTGTTACTTATTTTAAAAAATATCATAACATTAATAATTTTATTACTTTTAGGTCAAAAATATCAAAAGTAAATTTTACCTATGCTTGCTTTGTGAGCCTAAAACGTCTTTTGAGTCTAGAAAAACACATGCATACATGCATGAATACATATGTGTGTATGTATGTACGTACAGTGCACTCGCTATAACATGAACACCGTCTAACGTGGACAAGCTTTTGTTTACGTTGACTACTCTGTAACGTGAACAATGACAGAAAGCTCTATAACGTGAATAATTTTTTTCTTTTCATTGCATATGTTTCTAAGCTTGCAGACAACACTGAAATACATTAAATTCGATGTTTAAAGTTTAGGGAATCCCCTTATATAAAAAATGTGTGTATCCTCTAAATTTTTTTTTTGTTTGGCATCAAAATTTTATTTTAAATCTATTTTTCTGCAAAGTGGTCAATCAGTCGGCATTAGTGTTGAAAAATCTAAATGTTTGGAGTTAGAAGAAAAGGCAAACATTTTATATAATTTGCAGAAAGGAACAGGTGTGACTAGTTTAACAAAAAAGTATAATGTCGCTAAGTCAACAATATGCAGCATTAAAAAGAAAAAAGAAGCAATTTCAAAATGTTTAAACCTCACATACCAGGGACTGGGAAAAAGAAAACCTTAAAATCATCAGAATTTCTAGTTATGGACAAAACTCTTTAACGTTGGTTCATCGGATTGCGTGAAAGAATTGGCCTGTAAGTGGGCTAATGCTAAAATAAAAAGCTAAGGAATTACATTCCCAACTTAAGAAAACGAGGGCGGGTTCAATGCTAGTGACGGATGGCTTCAGCGATTTAAGAAAAGGTACGTAGTTAGACTTCTTAAAGTAGCAGGATAAAAACTCTCATCGCAGCCTGAATTGGTGGATCCATTTAAGCTAAAACTGATACAAAAAATTGAAGAAATGGAGTTATGCAATGACCAACTCTATAATAATGATGAGTCTGATTTAGTTTCCTATGTAATTTTATTTCAATGGATATTTTCTCGTGATCTCTATTTGTTTTGTAATGAATTTTAATTAATAATTTTATTTTTATATTTTCATAATGCAAATTATAATAAAATAATTTCACGTTCAAGCGTGTAAAAACACACATATTTTTTTTTTCATGACATTCGCTAACGTGAACAATTTCGCTAACATGAACTCCCTTGGTTTTAATTAGTTCACGTTACCGCGAGTGCACTGTATGTACTTATTTATACATACTCATTGTTTGTCAATCTTAAGGTGTCAGAGGTGTTTCTTATTTGTTTCCTTATGTCAATAATATTTTCAATCTCGTCAGAATCAAAAGACGATGAGTAAAAAACATAACTGGATCCATTTTTAAATTAAAATAATTTCTTTAAAAAATTTCGCTTTTCCTTGAGTTATTTTTTCAGAACCATATGTTTTTTGTTTACAATTTCTTTTATTTTATTCAGTGTTGTAATACGTACTTATTTAAGTTTTCTACAACACTGAAGCAATGGATCGATTCGATTCGTATCGAGTACCATCATTAGAAAATTTTGCACTGTCGAAATAAATTTCGATTCGAAAACAATTTCGAGCACGACTGCCAGAATTAGTCCCCAGGTTTGTGTGGGCATTTTGAATATGATAATCTTACCGGTACAACGTGATTTTTTGCACCCCAACAAAGCGGCTTAAATGAACCTTTCCTAGTGGCATCTTGAAATTCGATAAAATGATTTTGCCAATCATAAGATAGCAGTCTTGTTTCTAACGTCATTCCTGACAGTTCTGGAGGAGATGATATAAGTACTGGATTTGAATCTCTAAAATAAAATAATTTAAAAAAGCAATACAAGTATGAATTATTTAAAAATCTTTAAAATAATGTGTATTCCAATTGATAACTAAATAAATATATCTGTTTAATTCCGACACGCTTTATTGTAACCTATATGCAGTGCTGCCATGTGTCAGTTTTCTATATTCTTGCAAGGTTTTCGAGATGCAAAAAGTTTTTTTCAACAAAATTAATAACGAATGGTGTGAGCTATTCCCTTTTTATTTTACGGAAGTTTTATTGTTGATTTCGATTGTTTAGAGAATATGGGCATTTCCTGGGGTCACGAAAGTACGCTTTCGACGTACAAAGGATATAGAAAACAAAACTTTTCCTAATTTTTTTTTGTTTAATGCAAAAGATAGATTTTATAGAGTGTAAATTTTCATAATGATAGTTATAAACATGTGGTCACGAACGTAAGAACATTTTCAATTACTTCTTCTGTATTAAAATCTTTCATTTTTTATATTTTTTTAAATTTTTGTATATTGTGTTTATATTATTTTATATACATACATATGTACATATATTTTTTGTATATCATATTTAAATATATTTTAAAATTTTGTTTTCTTTGTTGCGCATGGAAAGCTAATAAGGTGTGTGTAATTAAACGTCAAAAAAAGTTCATGATTTGTTACACGTAAAATTGCATCGTACAAGTGCACAACATTTTACGTAGCAATTTTAAAAGAGAATGGAAAAAATTGCATGAAATTAATTGCATCGTGTAAAGGGCCTGTTTTTTTTAACAAAAAACGTAATACTCAATTTGTATTGTGTAGTAGTACTTGCAACAAGAAATAGACTATTTTATTTCATATGAAATTTTAACAGTATTTATAATAGTTTTATGGAATAGACCGTTAGAGCTGTGCTTAATTTAGAGTCCTCATCACAGAAAACCGAATGCATCATTCTGATACCTGGAATATTCGGTATATCATTCAATTATTAAGTAAAACTGCGGACATCTTTTGAATCGTATCAGCTCCAATGTATATTATGTTAATTCCAGTAATATGGTGATGGGCACAGTTGTTAAAAGACAATGCATCATTTAAGAGAATGTTTTTTGTTTTAGTTATTTGGAAAACCTTTCTCTTTACAATCGCTCCAACGCCATCGACTGCACCTTTCTTTTTAATTTTGCATCGAAGGTTTTGGGGAAAGACTGTATTTAATAAAAAAAACTGAAATTAGCGTAATGAATACATACGCACATGTTATGCGGCATTTTGGTCGAGAGTTGAACATGTTTGGGTCGACATTGATAGAATTTTGTCTTGCTTACACATTCTCTAATTTATTAATTTTTATAAATTTCATTGCCTTCCGGTACAGTTAGCAGCATATATCGTTTAGCAACAATTTGTCCATCATGTTTTCCGGTTCGACATACTTCTCAAATAGTCCTTTAATAAATTCAGTTTTTTTTTCAAATCGCTTGGGAATTCAACCTTTTTTTTTGCTTTTCCTAGAGTTTGCCTACACGAATACGCTTTATGTTCGTCTTCCTGTTGAGCTTACTTTTTCTTCTTCTGTCGGTATTCTCTCAACATTGCGCGTTCTTTTTCTTGCATTTGCTCTAAAGCCTTTTAATTTTTTGTTAATGCTAAGCGTTTTTCGCATCCTCTCAGCATCTTTTTGACGTAAAATTTTTAGCTTTTGTGGATCGCTTTTAATGTTTTTAACCATCTACGAAACTGAATTTGCGTGTTAAGAAAATAAATTCATTGCTTATGAAAACAATTTACTCACGGTCGCGAATGTACGTACTTTTGCAAATAAAAAAGATTTTATTTAATTGTTGCCCAGAATTTTTTTTTAATTACAAATTAGTGACACCGAACTTGATTAAAATGTGTAATATCTGACACCTGTTGGCATTTAATGCAAATCAATTAAAATTTTTTTTTTTTTTTTTTTTTATAATACATTATATTTATTTATTGAATCTTCAGATATTGAAATGACAATAAGTTTTCGAATCTTAATACTAAAAGAAAATAATAAGTCCAGCCAGTGCTAGACAAAATATTATGATACTACAAAAAAATTTACATCCACTGATCCAGTCATCTGTTTTGCGTTTGAGTTAAAGCAAGGGTATCCCTCCTTCTCAACCGAACATGGCCACTAAAGTTAAGGATGTCTCGTGCAAGTGGGTTTGGATGGTGTTCAAGTTTGCTGACATATTTTGAGGCGTATTTTGTAAATTCGTCTTTCACCAAAGGAATGCCTAGATCTTTGTGAATTCGAGAATTTTTAACGTACCATGGAGCTGCAGTAATTATACGTAGAATTTTATTTTGACCTCTTTGAATTTTTTCAATGTTGGATGCTGAGGCAGTACCCCATAATTGAATTCCATAACACCATATTGGCTTTAGAATTGCATTGTACAACAAAAGTTTACAATCCAACTTTAATGTAGAATTTCTGCCGATTAGCCAATTAAGTTGCACTGCTTTTAATCTCATCTGTGTAAGTTTTGCGTCAATATGAGACTTCCAGGTTAAACGACGATCGAGGTGGATTCCGAGGTATTTGACTTCATTGTGTTGCGGAATAATTTGGTTATTTATTCTGATGGACGAGCAGGTATCTTTTCGCAATGTGAAAGTTATATGAATACATTTCTGTTCGTTAACCCTGATTTTCCAAAGCTCAAGCCAATTCTCTAGTTTATAAATATAATTCTGCAAATTCTGTGATGCTATTTGATGGTCCTTATGAACGCTAATAAAGGCTGTATCGTCAGCAAAAGTTGAAGTATGTATATTGGGGTCTGACGGCATATCGGATGCATAAATCAAATATAAAGTAGGACCCAGTATGCTACCCTGGGGTACTCCTGCTTCAATTGGCTGAGCGGGGCTTAAAAAATCGCCTTCTTTGATTGTAAATTTGCGACCATATAAATAACTTTTCATAAGTTTGTGGGTGTTAGCAGGCAGAGCTAATTTTATTTTGTGCATTAAACCTTCAAGCCAGACTTTGTCGAACGCTTGGGAAACATCAATGAAAAGCGCGGAACAGTATTTTTTCTCTTCAAACGACCGTCTTATCACATTTACTAATCTGTGTGTTTGTTCGATGGTACTGTGTTTAGCTCTGAACCCGAATTGATGATTTGGAATACATTGAGTGTCGTTCAGAATTGGAATCAACTTAGCCATTAACAATTTTTCAAACAGTTTTGAAATTGTCGGCAGTAGGCTAATTGGCCTATATGACTCTACTTTGGTGAGGTCCTTCCCTGGCTTAGGAATCATGGTAATCATAGATACCTTCCAATCTGCAGGATAGTATTCTAGGCGTAAAATAGCATTGAAGATAAAGAGAATAATTCTTCTAGCTACACGAGGTAACTCCACGAGCATTTTGTTGCTGATTTTATCCATACCTGGAGCTTTTTTAAGGTTCAGAGTACCAATAGCGCTTTGAATATCATTAAAGCTAAGTCTTAGAGGTACAGGAGGTCTAATAACGAGTGGTGGCAATTCAGTTGCATTATTTGAGTTGTTTATAGTAAACACATTTCTCAAATGGTTAACAAATAAAGTCCCTTTCTCGGAATCGTTTCTAGCCCAGTCACCAATCGGATTTCGCAAAGGAGGCTTTCCTCTAACTGGTCTTTTTAAACCTCGTGCCGCCTTCCATAACGAATAGTCAGATTGTGGGGAACTGTCAATTCCCTCCAAGTATGATTTAAGTGAAGCCATTCTTTGGGTTTCTAAGAAATTTCTTAGTATATCTCTGCATTCCCGTAGCCTAGCTTTCAGTTGAGGAGACCTGTGAATTTGCCACTCTCTTCTAACTCTTCTTTTTTCTGTCAGGAGATGTTCGAGTTCAGCGAAATAAGTTCTGTTTGTCCTATTTCTGCATTCAACGTCATATGTGGAAGCGTGATGCACAGCTCTTCGTATGTCCTCAGTAAACTTGCCAATCGACCCATCAATATCCTCGGTAGTTCTCAACACTACATTTTCCGTGCAGTGGGAACTTAAATACTTTTTATACTTTATCCAACTTACTCTGGATTTAGACATGTCCCGAAATGGAGAGCCATACCCTTGAAGGAAACGCATTGAAATAATAGAAGGAGAGTGATCTGAAGACAAGTCTAATGAAGGCTCCACTTGTATCGATTCTACAGGGATATTTTTCACTACTCCGAAGTCAATAATATCGGGAATCTTCCGTCGGTCCGTCGGCCAGTAGGTGGGATGCCCGCTTGAGAGTACATCTAAGCCCATTTTGGCAATGGTGTTGAAGAGTTCACGACCCTTCGGGGTCACTAGACGTGAACCCCAAAATGTGTGTTTGGCGTTAAAGTCACCAGCAACCAAAAATCTAGCTCCAAGGGAATTGAAGAAGCTGTAGTATTGATGTTCTTTTATTGAAAATCGAGGCGGCGAATAAATTGATGATAAAACAAAGTTGTATTGACAGAATTCAATACAAATGTTTGTTGCTTGTAGGTAATCCTCACATATGTTGTTCATTAAATAATGTTTTATTCTGTTCTTTATAAGAATTGCCGAACCTCCACATGCTCTTCCGCGGGGATCTTTAGTATCATACAACACGTAGCCATTAATTTTGAAGTACCCTGTCGCCGTCAAGTGAGTTTCAGCAATCATCATGACATCAATCTGCTTATCCATCAGGAAGTGTTCCAGTTCGTTTTTATGTTGGCGGAGGCCGTTCGCGTTCCAAAAACAAATTTTTAAACAAATCATTTCTTTAAAATTGCTTGTAAGATAGTGGATTGCATTTTCAGCATTTCCTGCATCATGGATGTCATAGTGGTCGTAAAAGTGTTCATAGTTTGGACAAGTGTCTGCAAAGTAGTCTCTAGAGTGTTAATATTAGGCTCGTAATATTGAGATTTAGGTTCCTGCTCCAAACCTGGCATATTAGATTTAACCACGTTAGCGTAAGAAACTTGTCTAGAACTAGGCGCGTTTTCATGACTAGTGGGCCGTAACAATTGAGGAAAATTGTTACTCGATGCAAAATTAGGCTGTTGTGGATGAACAGGTAATACTGACGTCTTGTTGGCCCTTATGCCTTTCAAATGAGTGTAAACTGGACAACCTCTATAATTTGCGGTATGATTACCTCCGCAGTTACTGCATTTTTTGATTTTTGAGTCGGTTTTCGACTTATCACATTGAGCAGTTGTATGTAGTTCCCCACACGCAACACAAACTGACGGCAATTTACAATATGCTTTAGTGTGACCAAATTCTTGACAATTAAGACACTGGACGGGTCCCTGACTCTTATGCGGTTCTTCCACGGTGATTCTACGATGCAGAAGGTAAATCAGATTGTAGATGGGATGGGACTCGTTTTTCTTTAAGACTATATCTCCGGGTTCCAATTCCACCCTGAACATAGGCTGAGGAATCTTTTCACGGTTTCTAATATTCGTTATGTTCTTAATTTTGAAGCCATTTTCCATTAAACTAGTCTTTATCTCGGCAGGATCAACATCTGGGTCTATACCCTTTAGAACGACTTGGAGTCCTTTTGCGCTTTTCAGCTGGTAGGTATAGAAATCCCTACTCTCCCTCTCCAACTGGTTGGACAATTTTCGAAAGTCATCTTCCTTTTTCACTTGAATTTTGGTTTCGCTGATATTTCCATGTTTAATTGAGGTTACGCTAAACATATTTTCACCTATTACCGAAACAATTCCTTGTACCAATTTACTGGAAGTGGGCTCTCTCAGATAAATTGGTGGGGGCTTAAACGTTTTTTTAGGAAGTTCTGGATCATCCGTCTGGAGGAGAGCAAACCTGTTTTGATCATTTGGATTGTCAATACTCACGGTCTTGGGAGCTTTTGAATTTGATGACGTTTGAGCAGATGTCGGGCTCCTCTGTCGCTTAAGAACTGTGACGTATTTATCCATACCTACTTGTTTTCTAGGTTTGACTGCACTATTTGATGTAGAAGATATTGATGTTTTATCATCTGATGAAATCACTATATTGGGCGAACAGGAACGGCGCCGTTCTACGGCTCTTGTAGTGAGAAGATTCTCCACAGATTTTTTTAAGGATTCTTCCTCAGAGATCCATAAAGATTTTCTAGTCGAGCTAAGCTCTTTCTCAGAATTACATCTGAGAGGAACACTCATACAGTTTTTATGCGATTTTTAATGTTTTTTATTATTTTTTTTTTAATGTTTTTTATTTTTTAATGTTTTTTATTTTTTAATGTTTTTTATTTTTTTTTTTTTACCGTAGGTATTTTTACCTATTACGAATTATTTTTTAACTTTTTGTTTTATTTCGACCTATTACACTTTTTCACCTATTACGATTTTTTCACCGAAAATTCAGCCGCACTAAAAATAACACGTCCGAACAGTTCAACAACACTATGTGTGTATAAATCAATTAAAATAAAATGATGTTTTTGGTCGCGAACGTACGATTAAAACATAGATAAGAAACAAAGTAAAAATTGACCGTTAATCGAACTTTTTTGTCCTCGATACACTTTTCTCTTCTGAATTGATTGTAATAGAGAGATTTTGAAGAAAGAGTGCATAAATAACATATTTTTGCATGTAAAATAATTCAATATAAAAATTGGTTTATAAATAGCATAAAACAAAATGTAAAATTTTCCAGCCCAATTTCCTCATGTAAAACAGCTGAAATATGATATAAAACAAGTAAGAAAGTATAGTCGGTCAAGCCCGACCATATAATACCCTACACCTAGTATATGTAAATATAAAAAAGTTTTTCAGAAATGGGCGTTATTTGCGAGATATCACCTATTTTGGACCAAAATTCACTGTCATGATTTCTGTGAATATAAATATTATATGTGTTAAACTTTATCTTGATATAAATATTTTAAAAGATTTATGGAAATTAAAGTGAATTACGGAGAGGGCCTTATATGGGAGTTTCGACTAATTATTGACCGACCATTACAAAAAAGTCATTATTTATGTATATAATTATCTTATTTGTGTCGAATATTATTTGATTAATAACATTTTTAAAAAAATGTTATGTTCTTTTAAGTGATTTTCGGAAGTGGGCCTTATATGGGAGGTACGACTAATTATGGACCGATCGTCATAAAATTCCACCATATTATATGTATATGTACGAAACATTTTTGTGTTCAATATTATTTGGATACCAAAATATTTAAGAGAGTTATGCTCTTTAAAGTGATTTCCGGAAGTAGACCTTATATGGGAGCTACGACTAATTATGGACCGATCGTCATAAAATTCCACCATATTATATGTATATGTACGAAAGATATTTGTGTTCAATATTATTTGGATACCAACATTTTGAAGAGATTTATACTCTTTTAAGTGATTTTTAGAAGTGGGCCTTATATGGGAGCTACGACTAATTATGGACCGATTGTCATAAAATTCTACCATATTATATGTATATGTACGAAACATAATTGTGTTCAATATTATTTGGATACCAAAATATTTAAGAGAGTTATGCTCTTTAAAGTGATTTCCGGAAGTAGACCTTATATGGGAGCTACGACTAATTATGGACCGATCGTCATAAAATTCCACCATATTATATGTATATGTACGAAAGATATTTGTGTTCACTATTATTTGGATACCTACATTTTGAAGAGATTTATACTCTTTTAAGTGATTTTTGGAAGTGGGCCTTATATGGGAGCTACGACTAATTATGGACCGATTGTCATAAAATTCTACCATATTATATGTATATGTACGAAACATAATTGTGTTCAATATTATTTGGATACCAACATTTTTAAAAGAGTTCTGCTCTTTTAAGTGATTTTCGGAAGTGGGCCTTATATGGGAGCTACGACTAATTATGGACCGATCATGTTAAACTTCTGCCATATCATATTTATATAGACGAAACATATTTGTGTTCAACATTATTTGGATACGAACATTTTTTAAAGAGTTATGTTCTTTTACGTAATTTTCGGAAGTGGGGCTTATATGGGAGCTACGACTAATTATGGACCGATTGTCATAAAATTCTACCATATTATATGTATATGTACGAAACATATTTGTGTTCAACATTATTTGGATACCAACATTTTTCAAAGCGTTATGTTCTTTTAAGTGATTTTCGGAAGTGGGCCTTATATGGGAGCTACGACTAACTATGGACCGATCGTCATAAAATTCCACAATATTATATGTATATGTACGAAACATATTTGTGTTCAATATTATTTGGATACCAACATTTTTAAGAGAGTTACTCTTTAAAGTGATTTTCGGAAGTGGGCCTTATATGAGAGCTACGACTAATTATGGACCGATCGTCATAAAATTTTACCATATTATATGTATATGTACGAAACATATTTGTGTTCAATATTATTGGGATACCAACATTTTTAAGAGAGTTATACTCTTTAAAGTGATTTTCGGAAGTGGGCCTTATATGGGAGCTACGACTAATTATGGACCGATCGTCATAAAATTTTACCATATTATATGTATATGTACGAAACATATTTGTGTTCAATATTATTGGGATACCAACATTTTTAAGAGAGTTATACTCTTTAAAGTGATTTTCGGAAGTGGGCCTTATATGGGAGCTACGACTAATTATGGACCGATCTTCACGAAATTTGAAGATGTGCTTTAGCTTGATTTACTACTTATCTGTGGTAAAGTTTGTTTGCATACTTGCATAATTCAAAGATTTATGACCGGTAAAGCCCAATTTCGGGAGGACATTTGTATGGCGGCTAGGTGAAATAATGGACCGATTTCCACGAGTTTCAATTCCATTCATCCTTGGGCCGAAAAAATATCACGTACCAAATTTTATCGAAATATCTTCAAAATTGCGACCTGTACTCTGCGCACAAGCTTTACATGGACAGCCAGCCAGCCAGCCAGACGGACGGACGGACGGACATCGTTAAATCGACTCAGAAAGTGATTCTGAGTCGATCGGTATACTTTAAGGTGGGTGTTCGACCAATATTTCTGGGCGTTACAAACATCAGCACAAATCCAATATACCCTCCCCACTATGGTGGTGTAGGGTATAAATATTGACTTTTTTATAATCATAAACAATAAAACACGATGATTATCAACATTTTATTTTTTGATCCTGATTGACCATTTGCAGAAAATGCCCATATAACCGATTTGAAAAGGAAAATAGCTCCAGCAATTGCAATTTTATATAAATTAAAAAATAAACTGGATGTTAAATCAAGGATGATGATATTTCAATCTTTGATTCAATCGCATTTGAATTACTTAGCAATTATATATGCTTAAAATAAAAATAACATTTCACTGAAATCAACTTAATGCATGCAAAACAAAGCATTAAAAATTGTTTACAAACTACCATTACTGAATTCAACTGTCACATTGTTCAAAGATATAAGCAAAAAAATTTTACCAATTTATGGATTGCATGAGTATCAGGTTTTTAAATGCATTAATCATATTGGTCACCAGCATAACAAATTTAAGAATTCCTCGATGTAGACTAGAAACTACCCAGCAACGCATTAATTACGTGGGTGCTGTAAAATTCAATAATTTACATGCAGATTTGAAGTCAATTAATCGAATTTCACTATTTAAATCGTCTTGTAAACTACATTTATTCAACAACTTTGAAACGCTTTTGTAATTTTTTATACATATTTTTTGTAATTTAATAGTCTTAACTTTAAGTTAAATCTTTTATTTGTACTTTTGACAATGAATTAATTTGCCAACTTGCCTCAATAATGCCTTACGGCGCTGAGCCCGAAATTGATATGTATTTAAAATATTTTGTACAAATAAAATTTAGCCTGAAGGAAACTCCTTAATAATTATAAAAAATTGTTCTGTAGAAAAGTTTTTTCTATAGGAAACATAACAAAAAAAAAAAAAAAACACAAAAAAATTTAACAATTTATAAAATTATATAAACATTTTTCCATATTCACCACAAGATAAGAAACAGCGTATTAAAAAGGGTAAGATTATAAGTTGAGACTTCTTTTGGTTTAACTTGATCTGTTTATACTAGGAAGTAAACTTAACTTTAGAGATATTGCCAAATATGGACTGAAAGCAACAAAACTCAGTAGCAGAATGCCGTATAATCGATATTAGTATGATTTCTGGATTACAATTTCTGATTTGTATAAAAGTTGGTTCGATATCGATATTTATTTGATATTATTGAGGTTAACTTCTTTTTCGGAAGTGGTACGTAGGTGGAGCTTCTTAAATTTCGGAACAGAGACTTTTATACATATGAGGATATCCCACGTTGAATTTCAATATAATAATAGTACATTACATTATTATTAACGTTAATTTAGAAAGTGGACCTTTTATGGGGGTTATGGTCAAATATGAACCGATATTTTCAAAATCCGTGTAAAATTTTCGAATGACATCGTTATTTATAAGAGATTTATGAGTATGGATGTGATTTCCGGAAGAGCCCTTCATATGGTAAATAGTGTTAAATATGGACCGAAATTCACAAATTTCTGTCCTTTTAATTTTGTGTATATGTAAATGATCTATGTAAAGTTTAAAGTACAGCGGCGGTTTATGTGTGAAAATTGTCTAAGCAATTTTTTTCAATGCATAATGTTTTTAAACATTTCTTGTATTGCCATGGAACACTTGCATGACCTAAAACACATCTTAATTGTTTTTCTAACTTTTCGGGATTACCTCACTAATCCTGGAATCAATGGCGATGAAAGTTGAGCTTTATTTTGCATGTTTTGGCGTAAGTAGTACCTTGCAATGGCACGTCGGAATAAAAGTTGAAACTTTTTCATTACAACATCTGCTAACAGCCGAATTTTAAACATTTTGTCCCTGGTAATGGCAGCTTCTTCGTTTTTCACAATATGAAGATTCTTTTTTATATCTGGATATCTTTGTCTAGACATTTATTTTGATATCATTTCTTTCCAACATTTTCATCGTAAGACCAGTATAAATCCTCTCTCGGTACTTATTTCAGCACTTAAATTTTTTATTAGTATACAACTTCATTTTGTGGCAGTTGATATTTATAAAGTCAGATATTTTTTATATATTTTTTTATTAGTTTACACGTTTCTTTTAAGTTAAAAACATAAAAAAATCACAAAACGGTAAAAATTTTAAAGTTTTCGCTTTATGTTTGGGTGTACTCAATTGAGTACAGCGGCGGTAAATGGGTTAATATAAATCAAACGTCTGCTTTCCATTTTTGTTTATCAAATTATCTATTGACAAAACAAAATTAAAATTAATTTATTTTTCATGAAGTTGACATTTTTTCCAGAACATATGACAACTTCAAATACTTGAACCTCACTATAAAATTTAAAGGCAAGTGATCTTCCCTTTAGCTTATCGGTCGGTTTTATATTAAAGTAAACTTATAATAATCAAATACTTCTTATCTGTCCGAGTACATCATACCTTTAACTATTGCCAAGTTGTAATAATTGGCCTTAATATGATTTAACCATTTTATGCAGTTTGGATCAATATTTTTAAACATTTTTTTGGATTTTAATGTATTGTGCTTTTTTCTAATCAATATCAATTTTTCCAGTCAATATTTACAAGTCGGTATGGTCGTATGATATCCAGCTTCTTCCTCATTATGACCCATATATTAAGAATAAGAAATAATAACATGCAATGTTTTAATAATATGGCAGCTAAACTAGTCAACCATAAAGATGGTAAAAATTTTGAGTCATATCTACTATTCTCAATAGTGGCAAAAAGCGTTTAATCGGTTTCCTCAGTTTTAGAAAGAGGAAAAAATCAGCGGGGGTCAAGTGCGGTGAATACGGTGGTTGAGGCCAAATACTCACGCACAAGCATCGATTTGTGAGCTGGTGCGTTATCATGGTGAAAAATCCATTATTGGTTTTTCCACAATTCTGTGGGTTTCTGACGAATTGCTTCGCGCAAACGGCGCATAACTTCATGGTAGTATTCCTTATTGACCGTACGCCCTTGTGGCAAGAATTCATGATGCACCACGAAATTGCAGTCAAAGAAAACAGTGAGTAAAACCTTCACATTTTACCGAACTTGACGTGCATTTTTCGATGTTGGTTCTTCTGGACGTTTCCATTGGGATGATTGGGCTTTGGTTTCAATGTCATAGCCATACACCCATGATTCGTTACCAGTTATGACCTTCTTGAGGAAATCTGGATCGTCGTTGACGATGTTCAACAGCTCAACGCGACGTTGTTTTGCTCAAAATTTAGTAATTTTGCAACTATCTTCGCTGCCGTACGTTTCATGCCTAAAACATCCGTAAAAATTGCTTGGCATGAGCCAACATCATCAGAAACCTTTCTTAAAGTGATTTGACGATTATCCAAAATCGTTTTCTTCACTGCTTCAATGTTTTCATCGGTTGTTGACGTGATCGGGCGACCAGAGCGAGCATCGTCATTGACATCTTCTCGGCCTTCCTTAAACCGGTTCTACCACAACTGAACTTGTGTTCTGCTCATAGTAGACTCGCCAAACGCCACAGTCAACCTTTCAAATGTCCTTGCGCATTTAATTTAATTTTTTACACAAAACTTAATACAGTTTCTTTGATCCAATTTTTTCGAATAGCAAAAAATCGAAGAGCACACCAAAACACGGCTAACCTTTTTATCTGTCAAAAACAAACCGACAATCCAAAATGGACGATATTACCAACATATATAACAGACATTTGTGCCAAAAAACAGAAAAATGCGAAAATGGAACATACGCAATTCAAATTTGAAAATAACGGCTATTTTTTGATCAGACCTCGTATATATGTATATGTTATATAAATAGAAATGAGTAGTTCTTGTTGTTTTCCATAGAATGTGGCCCAGGCGCGGATCCAGCCAATGGTTTTGGGGGGTAAATTTTAAAAATTTTGTTTAAATATAAAAATTTTTTGTATTGAAATTTTAATTTAGATATGTCCTATTAACCTCTTAAATTAAGTTTAAATTATTAAAAACCAAAATTATCTCAACAAATCTTTTACAAATTATTTTATTAACATTTGTATACAGTTTTCATTTAAAAGTTCATAAGATTTAAAAGTTCATAAGAAGTTTAAAGAAGTTAATATTTAATATACTCAGTGGTGATATTCAGCCGGTTCGGAACGGTTCGCTCGAACTGGTTGTTAAAATTTTAAAAATTTTCCGTACCGGGTGTTGCATATTATTATGTTTTTTGCTTTTAGGGCTTTTATACAATGTGTATTTATCAAGGTGATATAGTCACAAAAAAGTGCACTTTAATAGTTAAAAAGTTGACTTTTGTTAAAAGTACACTTTACTTTAACTATAGACATGTAAAAGTTAACTGCTAAAACATACTTTTAATTTAAAATCAGCTGAAGTTGCTGTTTAATAATTTAACATCACTTTAAAAGCAACCAGCTGTTTATGCAAAGAACAAAAAAAAGTAAAAAAAAAACTTATACAATCTTATACACTCCCGCAAATATTCTCTTTCTGCAGTAGCCCAAAAAATCAACGCCAACATAGTCTTATTATGATATTAATCTTACTTTCTCCATGTTTCCACCGCAAATTTTTCTTAAATTTCTCCGCTTAATTTTATTATTTTGCCGATTTTTGTTTTAAATTTTCAATGACAGCTGTTTAAAGCTGCCACTTGCTTATTTTTCTTTACAGTTTGCATGAAATTATTTTCTACACAGAAAAAAAAATCATGTTTTTTTCAATTAAACCTTTAATTGATTTTAAAATAATTTTCAATTAAAATTTTAATTGATTCAATTACTTTTTCTGATATTTTCAATTAAATCTCACATTTTTTTTTAATTGATACTATCATTTTGTTTACAGGTCCGATTTCAATTACATTTTTAATTGATTCCACAAATATTTTAATTGAAACTCATTTTTATTTTTTTCTGTGTACATATGAGGTGGCACCCAGTTAGAGTCGGTTTAACTTAAAACGACCTTAAATTATGACTATAGTTACAAATTAATTAAAAGTAGGTTTTAAGTTTAAAGTTGTTTTTAAAAAGAACCGACTTTAGTGTTTGTCTATGGTTATGGCCCAATATTTTTCAGTTGTCAAATGATTTCAATTGTCCAAACGTACAAACAAATGCATCTCAGTCTCATCTCTTTTCTTTCTTAACCCAAATTAATTTGAGAGTAGTTACGATCTTTGATGCTTTAAATAAATCCAAATCGCTTTTTTGCCAAATTACACTGAGTGGTTCTGTTAATGTAAGAATGTCACATAGAATTGTGCAGTCCACAAATAATTTCAAATGAACTCAATGTATTTAATAATAAGAGAGCTTTTGACGAAGTGTCGCGGTCTTTCCATTCACTTATTTCCTTTTAAGGCCTTCATTATTAGTCCGACATTTTTTGTAAAATATAATATGTGTCATGACGATCAACCCACCCAGTTTCACAGAGGGATGATAATTTTACTCCAAAATATTTTGCGTTTTGAATTGTGGGTTTTGAAAAATAATGTTGTGTCCTTCACAATTGACGAAGCCTTTTTATATAGAGTTGTTTAGTTTGTGTAAAAAACATGGGGTTTGCGTTTATGGCTAATTGCTGAATTTTTTTGACTGTAATTTTTTCTGCTAACATAAGTGGTTTGCCATTTGTGCCTATAGACACGCAATTCGTTAAGGCCAAGTTTAAGCTTCGAACAGCTTTTATAATTATATTGGAAAGTACTGAGGCATTAATACAAATTTCAGAATCATCTGTGCAAAATGTTGATGATTCCTTAAATGCATCTATAAAACCAACAAATTTTTCTTCTGCTATATTTTTCTCAACATTAAAATATCTTAGTACCACAGAAATTAAACTTTTACCAGATAGATCGGTAATTTCATCAAAAATTTTTAAATAATAATGCGAATCGGAAATATTTTCTAAAATTTTATCCATTTAAACCTATCTGCAGCATTTAATTAAAATATTTTGAATATTTTTTGATATACATATATGTTGCATTTGTCTGACAAGTTTTGCAATGGTCCTCCAAAACATTGTCTCCCGCTTCTATACGGAAACGAAGTAGAGCGAAAAATTCCTTTCGAATTTGAGGAATCGGTTTGCATTAAGGAACCATCATTCTGATGCCCACGTAGTGGAAAGTTATTCTTACCAATAAATGTAATTCTTTTTATAATTGGTATTCACTTTTTACGATTTTCAGCCTTTTGTTGAATAATGTTTGTATTCATTTGGCTTTTTATATTTAATTTCGGATCAATCAATGATTTTAAAAATTGTTTACCTTTAGCAACAGAATCTTTGTGATAGTGGCAATTAATGTGATTTTCTAACTTTTACCTTCCATTAAATTTTTAAAATTTACAAGTGGGACTGATACAAGTGATAAGTTTTGCAATATTTGCAAAACAGTCCTTTCTTAATGTCTGAAAGTACCAGCCAATCTTTATAAAGTTCCAAATGTTTTGGCCTTACAAAGTGTTTTTTTACTTTCCCGGTCACTTTTCTTTCTGAAAATGTATAGCTATAATTCTTAGGCGGAGTCCAGTGGTCTGTTAATATTTTTTTCTTTACTGAAATATCAATATTTTTCATTCCTATGAAAAATGTTCAATATCTACAGTAGATAAACCTATGGCCGGTTGATCTGAAAAGCAATGTTGCAATATATTCTTAATTAATTTACTTTGTTTGATTTTTTTTAACGTTTCTCTATGTAAAGAAATTCGTTATATTGCTGTTATTTTAAAAAATATCAAAATTTTAACTTTTTACTTTTTCTTTCTATTATAAATTAAAAAAAAAAAAAAAATTAATTTGGTTTTGGGGGAGGAAATTTCCTTTCCTATGTTTCCTGATGTGGCCCTATGTTTTATACATAACTTGAATTCTTAGCATTATTTTGTAATGTAAATTTAAAATATATATACTTACGTTGCCAGTTGCTCAATGCCAAGCGAGTGAAGAACTGTTGGCAGGCTCGGAAGTGAGTGACAGGTAGTTAGCTTATTTTGTCGCGGGTAGTAAAGAGTCAATACAATACAACTTTCCTCCTTCATTGTTAAACCACCTGCAAGATTATAAAGCAAAATACCAATTTGAAATAAAGCAAAACTGAAACAACATGAGGTGGAGGAGTCGAGAAGCACAGGTGCAAAGGAAAATAAACTAAAAAACTGTAAATAGATTTTTGCCATAAGCCACCATAATAAAAGCCAGCGAATGAAAAGTTGCAAAAATTAAAAAAAAAAAAATGTTGAATGGCAGTAATAATAAGAGATTCTACAATGGCATGGAAATAGTAAATGAACTATTGAATGAAAATGTTGTTGCGAAGCTTAAATTTCCAGACATTAAGTTAGTAATATAAACGTTAGGGATGCCATATGGTGATGCATTTTACAAACATATTCCCAGACGTTTTCCGTATTTTTTAGGTATTTTGTTTTGAATGTATTTAAATTGTATCTAAACACGCATAAAAACACAGTGTCCGCTCCATTGTGTTACCTTTGTAGTTAAGAAACACGTTAAATACTGAAACCACCAGTTAAAACGCGTTAAATATAATTTTCAATAGGAAAAAGTAAATATAGTAATTTCTTGAAGTCTTAGGTCCCCGCATGGCAGCTGATGACCGTATAATCTGAGGTTCAAGATTAATCTTCAATACAATTTCTATAATGGGGACAAATGATATTTAAAACAGACAACCACTCATGGTGAAGGGTATAAAAAAAAGTAAATTTTATATGTGAAATGCTAACAACCGGTGATTGTTACTCGAACCCCAACATTCGTTGTGATCGTACGAAAACCATCAATAATCAACCTGAAACTTACATGAAGAAGTGGTTAAATTAACGAAGAAAACAAGTCAATGAATAATAACATTCATTGCGCAGGAAATCATGCTTTCCCAATCGAGCCAGTAACCAAGTGGCCACAAATCTCGCCTTACCAAAACAGATTTCCAATATTTCCAATACCTAATATTTGTATATTAGGTATTCTAATCACGAACCCACAATATTTTGACATTGTCTACCCTAACAGTTTATGTTAAAACCCTCAGTCTGGTTATATGAATTTAAAAGTTGTTCTAAATTGTGGAATTAGGTTGACAACTGTAACAGAAACATCGACATTGTCATTATTGTGTCGTTCAATTGCTAACTTTTATTTATTATCTATTTACTTGTTTGCTCGTATAAATATGTATATTTTGTGTAATACTTACCTAAGGTTATTGCTTTCCGTGACGAACTATCATAAATGCATTCAGCTACAAGTCTATCACCAGGCAATGCCTGGACGTGAGTTGACAGACGGCGAAAGTCCTGATAGGCGACGTCTATATTGCTGTCGTGTGCAATTGGTGGTAATTCCTCATTTTGGCGAATCTATAACAGTTTTGCTTATTAACATTGTTTCATAATTATGAATATGTGTGTGTAAACAGATCGACGACATTATACATTAGACTTGCCCTCAAAAAATAATTTTCTTGGTTTAATATTGTTCTTTATTTAGCAACTAAAATTAACTGCAATCGATTAAATAAATTAAACATGCAAATTTCTTCATCTAAGAAATATTTTTAATTCCGAAAATAATTCTTGCAGTTTAAAATAAATATAATATTCTGTATACAAATTGTGTTTTCTAAAAGTTATTTAATAAAAAAAAAAATCCATCCAAGTAAATTAATAATATTGAGATGTATAGTTAAAAATTAGAGTTCCATTCACTTATTTTCTTTTAAAGCCTTCATTATTAGTCCGACATTTTTTGTAAAATATAATATGTGTCATGACGATCAACCCACCTAGTTTCACAGAGGGATGATAATTTTACTCCAAAATATTTTGCGTTTTGAATTGTGGGTTTTGAAAAATAATGTTGTCTCCTTCACAATTGAAGAAGCCTTTTTATGAGATGTGTAGTTAAAAATTAGAGTATTAACATTTTGTGCACGGTGAATTATACAAGCCATCATCAAGCTATTTATAAACTGATAATTTGATCAAACAAACTTCATATATCAAAAATATGAGCCTAGACGCTTGTTTACATAGAAAAAAAATCATGTTTTTTTTCAATTAAACCTTTAATTGATTTTAAAATAATTTTCAATTAAAATTTTAATTGATTCAATTACTTTTTCTGATTTTTCTGATATTTTAAATTAAATCCAATTTTTTTTAATTGATACTATCATTTACATCTAAAGGTCCGATTTTAATTAAATTTTTAATTGATCCCACAAATATTTTAATTGAAACTTATTTTTATTTTTTTCAGTGTACGTGTTTCATTACTATAATTACTCATGATGTTTGCTAATAATTGAAAGTTACAATCAGTTTTTACATATTTACGAGTATGGTTAATGATTTATTATTTATTCAAATTTTGGGAGATCACTTCATTAGGTTAAGAGAGAAAATATGCATTAATATTTTGTTAATGTTTCATAAATATAATTACATTTTAACTATGATAAACAAAAAAAGGATTCTAGAAAAACAAAGGAGCAATTATTCAGTTGTTCTTTTGTTTTTCTTTTATTTATTCGTATTGTGCATTTTTCAACAATTTGCAATGAAATGCCTTGTACCATAATAATTTTGAAAAAGGTAAAATGTCTGTTTGCATAAAAAGTGGCTGAAGTTTAACGGCCCTAAAAAAAAAGCTTTTTGAATGGGACAATTGTAGAACTATAAACTGTTCCAGCAACAAAATGAAGAGTTCTGGTCAAATTATTTATAAATATGTGGTAAATGTGTCCAATTCAACCATAAGTTGACTGTTACAAACACCCAGACTATGGTCCAGATGATTTCAACAGCTATTAAAATGACATGTGGAAGTAACCACGATATTTTTCAAAAAGAAATTTCGAAGGTGCTTCGTTGATGTTTTGAAGAGCTGAAGAGACAGTATGCTTGATTTGATGCTGACGAGCTCTAAAATTAAAACCTCTGATTTCACAAAATTACTAGATGAGAAGTTAGAGTCATTTTTATAAAATAGAAATGGAAAGCAATTTAATTTTCAACAAGACAGCATAGGTGCGCATGTTCTCCAGATCAGTACCCCGATAACAACATTTGGGGAATATTAAACTGTTGAATTTATGCTGACAACCGACAATATTAACGCATATATGTATCACCTAAAAGAAGCTGTTATATTAGATGCTTAGAGATCTATAACTGAATATATAAGAATAAATCTGGGGATAGAATTTTAGAAGGCATTAAAAACAAATTAGAGAGCAATATTCGGCTGTGCCGAATCTTAAACACCCTTCATCTGTACGTAATATGAAATACAAAAACTACACTGGTTTTAGGACTAAAATATCGTTATTCTGTGTTTTCTATTCAGTTTGAGTGCAAGTTTTATTATTACTTTATGTATTATTTGAAAGACAATTTTGAAATTTTGTCTAATTTTGACAATTTTTACTTGACGTAATTACCAATTCTTACCATAAATTACAGAGTTGGTCTGATTTTCATAATAATCTTGATTGCAATTTAAGAATTTATAAAATTAAAAGAACATTTTCCTATATTTACAACAAGTTAAGAAACAGAGTATAAAAAAGGAATAAGATGTAAGATGAGGCTTTTTTGTTTGAATTTGATCTCAATAACATTATTTACAAAATATTTATGGCTGGCAAAGAAGAAATGGACCAATTATGGACTGATAGCTTCTAAATCCTGGGTCGAACTTTTTAAATATTGAAACAGTGAATTTTATACATATTAGGATATCTCACGTCCAATCTCGACGTAATAATGGTATATTTAAGATACATTTTAGTTTTAACGTGAATTTCGAAGTGTGGACCTTATATGGGGGATATAGTCAAATATAGATCGATATCCTTAAAATCCAGCGGTTTGATTTTGGCATGTATGCTAATGATCAATACCATTATTTATAAGAGATTTGTGAGTATGAAGTGATTTTCAGAAGAGGGCTTTATATGGAGGAAACGGTAAAACATGCACCCACACAAAATTTTATGGAATGATTTTTGTGTATATTGAAATGATATGTATAAAGTTTTGAGTCGGTAGCGGTATTTATTAGATATATATAAAGATCAATAACTTTTTCACATGTGGTTTTTATATGGGAGCTATAACCAATTATGGACCCGACCATCATTATATTTAGTACAACATTTTATATATCTATAAGAATTATTTGTTTCGAATTTTAACCTTGTAGCTATATACGTACCGGATTTATACATATTTAAATAAATTTTAGATTTAGACCTTATATGGGGTCTATGGTCAAACATGAACTTAACAAAACAAAATTTCGTTTTGCGATTTCTTTTTTACTGACACTTATTTTGGCCGAATTTTGTATTAATTTTCAAATTTACGGGCATTTACTTAACATTAAGCCATATTTCGGGCAGATATTTGTATGGGGGCTATGAGAAATCGTTGACCGATTTTTATTATTTTTCTCATTTTCTCTTTTATCATAAAAACAACGTGTACAAAATTTCATGGCAATATCTGCAATATATATTTAAAAAAATTGGAAGAAAAATTAAATTTTAATTAAATTTTTATGAAGGTTGTCTCACAGTTCGGTCCATAATTGTGGTTCTACTATTTCGATTCGTCTGATTTTTCAATACCAAACTGCTTAGTAGAATTATAAACGGGTTTCTGTAAATTCTGTTGATTTTGGTTGTGTCTTTTGGTCGTGAGAGTGTTTTAATCAGACAGACAGACGATCAAATCTGCATCGACTTAGAATTTCATAAGGATCAAGAATATATACATATACTATGTTTAGTCTCAGATGAATATTTCTCAGTGTTACACATGGATTGACAAACTTATTAAAGAAGGCATTATTAAAGTCATTATTTTTCAATATTGGTATTTTAAGTTATTTAAATTTCAGTGTGCTTATAGTTATGAAACAGGAATTCATTTCTTTATACATTTTTAAGAGGTGAATTAAATAATTTTCTGCTTTTTTGTTTGTTTAACATACATGTAGGTTAAACTTTTGTACTTTTTATTTAACTTACAAAATTGAAAAATTGTATGTATTTATAGTTATGCAACGCTGACCATATAAAACAAGTCGTTTTTGGATTTTAATATTAACAATAAGTATAGGGCATGTCTCATGTCTCGAATTTTAAGCGGATTATTAGAACTATTATGCGAATTTAATTTTGTATGATTTTATAGCATTTATAAATTATGGACCGAAGTTTTTCTTTTATAACAAAAACAATAAACATATTCAAAATTCTTTGATATTATTGGGAATGTATTTAAAGAAAATAGCAAAACATTTCTAAAAAATAACGACGTGGACCGACGTTGTCCATTTCAATGCCAAAAAATTAGGAAAAATTCTCATTTATCTATACAAGTCTTTTTAAAAGCTATCGTGCCTTCAACATACTAGATCGTCATGGAATTTTACAAAGAAACAGGGTTGGTTCTACGGCCAATACGGTTTGTCATCTTTATATTCACCTTCGATACTGGGTATTACAAGTAAGAGCGATATACTGAGCTGTTGTGAATCCTTAATACAATTCCTCTATACGAGTATAAAATAATAATTATAGATACTACTTATGTAATGTATTAAAATATTCAATGATTATTCAGGCTTGTCATTTATAATATAATGGGTCGATTACGGATGGCAACCGAATCTCAGTGGAGTTGACACTTGCCAAAAACATATTACAGGTGGCAACTGGACACTGTCAGTTGTTAACTTCAGTTGCCGAACATGGCAACCGAGAACTTGAGGTTGCTTTTATTTTATTTTTAGCGTTATTTACAAGAGTTTTATAGGTGTTATAGTGACACCGCATGATTTCTGAATACAAATTACTGATCTTTGAAAAATGTTGTCTCAATATCGATATTTATTAGACATTTATATAGTTTAACTTATTTTCGGAAGTTGTCGTTACATATGTATATGGAAGCTATGACCAATTACATAAAATAGCGTTTACAAAATCCAGCAGTTTGGTTTTACATACATATTTATAGGATTTTCGAAAGTGAACTTTAAACATGTGCAAAATTTAAAATATCATTCTTATTTCTTTTTTCCACCAAATTAACATTTTTAATAAAAATTTAAGCAAATTACTTTATAACCAGAGATTCAGAGAAAACTTATCAATACAGATTCCCATGACTGTAGATGTTTATTTTAGAGTTGAGAGTGTTTTACAAAGACACACAGGCGAACATAAATCAAACGACAATGAATTTCATAAGTTAAAACCGCATTTAAAATATGGTTTTAGCTAATCTTCATTTTCTTACAAAATATAAATATTGAAATCCACGTCTTTTTAGTTTTAGTTGAATAAGTACTACTTTCAGAAACTTTATTTAAATAAATATTATATTTGCCAATTTAGACTTTCGTAGAAGAGGTTTAAACAAGAGTATTAATAATATGTAGCACATTCGCGCAAGAATTATTTTCTAGCTCCACAATTGACAACAAGCTAGCATTTCTAATCGTAGGGGACACTTCTGCGATCGGAGCTGGCGATTAAATTAATCGTCCGCGATATCGTATTCCGATCACGGAAGTTTAGTGCAACGGGAGAAACTGTGTTATGACGGCGACTCTTCCATATGAGTCGTCTACCATGCGATGAAAGTATCATTTTGAAGAGCTAAATACGATCGTTGACTGCAAACAATCTTCCAATGCTCGCCAAAATGCATAAACGACGATTCACTCGTCCAACAAACGTCGAAATGACTCACAAAAGCACCGTTTGGAAGCGAAAAATATAAATCTACTCTCACAATCGTCTGAACGATTAAAAAAAGAGTCGCGAAATGATCGCGCTCGTCAAACAATCATCCAAATGCTAGCTTTGTCTATGGATATGGTAAACTAGTGTGTGTTTCTTTACTCATGTATGGGTGCACGTATGTCAATGCTCTAAAAAAGTCGTTGGTACATACATACACCCATATACAAATATGGCGTTTATTATCATGGTATATTACAAACCTGACGAAGTTTAACTTCCTTTCCAATTAGATGTGTGCTCATCATGACCGCAAATATATGAATGCCTTCGGGAGGAAAAGCGTATGCCGTGCAGTCTTCTACACATTGTCCTTCTGATATGACCTGACTTTGTCCAGGAGGTATTATATGACGCCAATTCGGGTCCATGCCTAAATATTTACAAAATAAAACACAAACTTAGAATATATGTAAGAGAAATCTATTTTTGATTATAAGATAAAGGGTTTTCCAATAAGGACTTGACAACTTTTTTTTTAAATAAAACGCAAACCGTTTGAGATATTTCCAAAACTTTATTACCGACTTGAAATACATTCAAAACATTTATGAATGGAACTCGACTTCGTTCATATGGGCACCGCGGCCACGTCGACAGTGGTCGATTCGTTGGACCCAATTTTGGATGACTCGGTCACACATTTCGGCCGGAATGGCCGCTATTTCGCGTTCAATGTTGGCTCTAAGTTCTTCCAACGTTGTCGGCTTGTTGGCATAGACCAATGATTTGACGTAGCCCCAAAGAAAAAAATCTAGAGGCGTTAAATCGCAAGAACGAGGCGGCCAATTGACTGGTCCATTTCTTGAGATAACACGCTCGTCAAACTTACTCTTCAGTAAATCGATTGTAACGTGTGCTGTGTGGCTTGTCGCACCGTCTTGTTGAAACCACATGTCATCCAAGTCCATGTGTTCCAATTCGGGCCAAAAATAATCGCTAATCATTGCGCGATAACGATCGCCATTCACAGTAACGTGACGATCGTTATTGTCGACGAAAAAATATGGCCCAATGACGCCGCCGGCATGCAAAGCGCACCAAACAGTAATTTTTTGTGGATGAAGTGGTGATTCGTGAAGCACATGTGGATTTTCAGCAGACCAATAACGCATATTTTGCTTATTGACGAACCCATTGAGCCAAAAATGAGCTTCGTCACTGAAGATGATTTTGCGATGAAATTCATCATCTTGGTGCATCTTCTCCAGAGCCCAATCGGAGAACGTACGTCGACTCAAATGGTCCATCGGCTTCAATTCTTGAGTCAGCTTAATCTTGTATGGGTGTAAACCCAGATCCTTACGCAAAATTCGCCATAAAGTGGTCTTGGGGATGCCCAGTTCTTGAGAACGCCGCGGAATCGACTGATTTGAATCGTTTGCTACGGACGCCTGAACGGCAGCGATATTTTCGGAACTTCGACCAGGCCGTTGTCTCACTGGCACGACAGCATCACACAATGAATATGTAGACTCAAATTTTTGCACTAAACTTGTTATTGCTTGTCTACTAGGGCGATAATTACGACCGAAAATTGGAGTTAACGCTCTTAAAGTTGCGGTCACCGACTCCGAATTTCGGTAGTACATTTTTATAATTTCCAAACGTTGTTCCTTCGTGTACTTTACCATAACGAAAATGTTAAGTTTACTGAAAAAAAAGAAAGCAACAATTAGATGATCAGTGAAATAGTGCGTTCACAATTTAAATTCAGAGTTGTCAAGTAGCTATTGCAAAACCCGATATAAATGATAGTATGTACATATATACATATGTTTAGTATTTATGTTGTTATAGTAACTACGCAAAACTTAAATAAAACATTTAATTTAAGTTTAATTTGCATTAAAACAGCGATAACTAGGAACTTACATGGGGCCATTTCATATTATTTCTAAACTCGTTTATGGATACAAATATTATCGTATTCTGTTTAGTCTGAGAAATGATACTTGTATTTGTCATTTATTATTTTTAATGAAAAAGTTATAAAATTGTTAAAGCGTTATCCTGTTTATATTTTAAATCGCATTCGTATTTGTAAAAAGTTTTTTATTATTTGTTTTGGAAATAAAAATTTTTCTTGACTAGCTGGTTATGCTTGATATGATTGTTGAGATAATATTAATATTACTCATACGCTCTATAATTCATAAGCAAAATGAAACATTCAGCCATGTCACAGAGTTTAATTCCGTTCGGAAGTGGAATTATTCTGTATTTTGCTACTTTAGAAAAAGTAAAATGAAAAACTTTTTCGTAATGAAACCTAAAATGCTTAAAATTACAATTCCTCATAGCAAATTTAGGCCCATTATTACAACTTGGCTATAGTTAAAGGTATGATGTTATCGGACAGATAAGAATTATTTGATTATTATAAGTTTACTATAATATAAAACCGACAGCCGATAAGCTAAAGGGAAGATCACTTGCCTTTAAATTTTATAGTGAGGTTCAAGTATTTGAAGTGTCATATGTTCTGGAAAAAATGTCAACTTCATGAAAAATAAATTAATTTTAATTTTGTTTTGCCAATAAATATTTCGATAAACAAAAATGAAAAGCAGACGTTTGATTTATATTAACCCATTTACCGCCGCTGTACTCAAGATAAAGATAAAGCGATAACTTTAAAAAAATATTACCGTTTTGTGATTTTTTCATGTCTTTAGCTTAAAAGAAACGTGTAAACGAATAAAAAAATATTTACAAAATATCTGACTTTATAAATATCAACTGCCACAAAATGAAGTTGTATACCAATAAAAAATTTAAGTGCTGAAATAAGTACCGAGAGAGGATTTGTACTGGTCTTACGATGAAAATGTTGGAAAGAAATGATATCAAAATAAATGTCTAGACAAAGATATCGAGATATAAAAAAGAATCTGCATATTGTGAAAAACGAAGAAGCTGCCATTACCAGGGACAAAATGTTTAAAATTCGGCCATTAGCAGATGTTGTAATGAAAAAGTTTCAACTTTTCTTCCGACGTTCCATTGCAAGGTACTACTTACGCCAAAACTTGCAAAATAAAGTTCGACTTTCATTACCTCAAGATGCTATAGGTCATTAGCCCGAAAAGTTAGAAAAACAATTAAGATGTGTTTTATGTCACGCAAGTGTTTGAATTTTTCACAAACAAATATTGCCATATTTTAGAAAAAAATTATTTTATTTTACAAGGAAATTGTAATAACGAAAAATGTTAAAGGTCACTTTATTCCTCACTTTAATTAAAGTTACCTTTTACTATTAAGAACATTAGAGGCAAGTTGTAATAATGTCCCTAAAAGTGGTTAAATTTCGAAAAAAATTTTCGTTTTACTTTTTCTATAGAAGTAAAATAAGGAATTAATTCCAGTTACTAACTGAATAAAACTCTGTGACATGGCTGGTTAACTGATTTTTCTCTGGCTAACATATCGCCACCTGAAGTTTGTCGTCTATCTTAAGACAAGATGTGAAGAAATCGCGATTTTCAATTAAACAGTTTTCATTTTATAACGTTTTTTGCTTCTCCTGTAAAATTATGATAATGAGAGTTACGTTTTTGGGCATTTTAGGTGACGAAATGCTAAATTCGGAAAAAAATAAGTACGTATTCATCACAAGTTAAGGTAATAAATTCAGAATTAATTTTGTATGCTCAAAACTGATTTCTGTTGATTTTTTTTTTATCGATATTTATGCGCGTTAAACCGATGATAAACATCGTACATATGTGTCTTGACAGTCAAAAAATATTGCCTGAAGATTTCTATATGTTTCATACTTATTGTGGTTGAATTTAATTTTATTTGAATTTCAGAATTTTATTTATATTGCATGGAAATTATACAAAAAATTATTATATTGGCAAGAGTACGATTTGATAATTAGAAACGAAAAATTATATGTCTACCACGATCATGCATGCAAAGCCAAATTTTGTGCTAGTAAAGAAATCTATATTCAATATTATATTTAAGAATGTCCCGATTAATGTATCTGCTGTAAGGGTACCCTTAACAAAAATATGAGCTACATCATTACTAGACCAATTTGTTCCCATCACATGAACTTGTCTCGCGTGAGCAATATTCGTTAGCGCAATGATGCCAGCCAACAATTGTTATTATTAAAACATCGGATTTAAAAAAAATTATACATTGTACATATTTAATAATAATTTGTTTAAAAATTTCACTTACCGATTGATAGCACTCCTGCATCGTACGGACGTAATACATGAGTGAAATGAATTTTTAATCCAGAGTTGTCTGCCATTTGTCGCGCTGGTAATTGTTTTACGTCGGGTTGCAAGTTAATGTAATGCGTTTCCATTAGATAATATTTCGCCTGTCGAGATTCCATTGGATAGCCAGCTTCGTCTGGGAATGTAAAACTCTAAACAAAGACAAATAACAAAATAAACAGAAATATTTTATTTTTTTGTGAAAAATCTGTTTTTGGGTTTAAAAAAAGTGCTTTTTGATCAAAGTTGAACAATAAATTAAGATGCATACATTAATATTGTTACGTTTTTACCATTTAAAAACGGTGGTTCATTTCTTTAAATAAACCGGATTCATTTTAATTGCAAAATAAAAGCGTTCAGTAGTTTAGTTTGAGAACACTGATGTTCACTCAACGATGACTCGCAATAAACTGAACTTTAAATGGCGCTGTTTGTTCTATTTATACACTTGTGCCATCTACTAGTAATTTCCAGCAGCATCTAGAGAACACAATCGAAAATTCCTTTCTATGGCCATTATCAACAATGATTGTATATAGAAACTTCTACTAATGAAAATGTTGTGTGTTGATAAATTTATTTAAATTTAAATTGACATTTAATTTCGTAACAATGGGTCGAATTATTCATTCCGTTCTGCGATTGCGGAAAGAAATTTTTTGTGAGGAAGCATAATTGGAAATTATTCATTTCATTGCTGCGGTATTTTTCCTTTTTGCGGCATCATCTCTACCACAGACAGTATTGCGGCATGCCGCAGGAATAAATAATTACATTTTACATATCGATCGATAATTCTTTCCGCCTAACATGTTTAAAAGTGTTGAAATAAAACAACAATGTTAAATAATGAAATCTTGCTGGTGAAACTCTTCTGACTATTTTTAATTTTTTTTTTTTTTTAATTTTAGTGTTTCTCCCTAAAAGCCCTTCTACTAGTAAAAGCCCTTCTACTATCTCTGACAAAATTTCAAATAATTCTTCTGCTGGACCATTTCTTTAACTTTAGCTTCAAGGTGAATTTTGGTAATACACGATTATTTTCCAATTTGTTTTCTTGATTGCCGTCTTCTTCCAAACAGTGCTGAGGGCCAGTGTTTTTCTCAAAGTTTTCACAGTTTTTAATGGCTTCTTTATAATTTTCGTTGTACATCATTCTATGTCTTTATTCACAGATTGGTTTTTTCACTTTTCTTTAAAATATCAAATACAACGCTTTAATGAATATAAAATAATTCTCAAAATTCTATCGAAATAAAAACTCGAAATTTTTTGTTTCGTTAAACAAAAATTGTATAGATGTACAGGTCGTATACTGAAACTACTCCAAGTACCAATTATTTTACCCCGTTAAAATACCCTACGCTTAATTACCTTTTTCGTATATTTCCCTCGCTTTGTAAATCCTCGTTTATTTTTCATATTTTTTTTAAACAAAACAACAAATTTTAATAACTTTCGATTAAATACGGGTAATTACCTCAGAAAAATTTTCCCATCACTGACATTTTCGCTAGTTTAACTTTGTTTATTTACCCAAAGTACCTTTTGATACAATTTTGTAAGAATTTCATTCTGACAGCTGTTAACTTCGTGCTTGTTAAATGTTTTAATTTTTTGTGAGTTTTAAAATTATAGAAATACATATAACTTTTCAAAAAGTTGGTGAACTTAATCAACACCACCTTTAACATACATTTTTAATGCAATGACTCTAAAGAAAAGATCTTTATTAATAAAGCAAAAACTTTTAATGATCTCTATTGAAAAAAAAGGAAAAAACAAAACACCAAATAGCTGCAGAATTTAGTTGTTTCATGGCCAATAAAATAGGTATTCTGATAACTACCTTCCTAAATGCATTTAAGCAAATTCGTTTAATTACCTTTATAAGGTAATTAAATACCTGCCCCGGACAAGTATACAAAAAAATTTAGATTTTTGAGTGAGGTATTTAACCGGGGTATACTGTACTGGCATTTTTCTACTTAAACTTTAACTCAATTTTCACTATCATCTATCATGTAGTAGATAACTACTAGTACCTTTTAGACAATTATAAGGGATATTATGAAAAACAGGGCACATGCATGATGAAATTTTGTAATTAGAATTTTCAAATGCGTATAACTTTATACTATAAAGTTTATAGAGATAAAAAGCACACGCATGTATGTATTTATATGCCTTTAGTAATATATTAAAATCTACGATTTCAGACAAGCACAAATTCCTTCTCGAATCTGTAGTACAGCTTGGTTTCATCATTTGTAATTTAAATTATTATTAAGTATATGAATTTTATATTTTGCATTGCGTGCAGGATAATTCATAGTTGTTTAGAATGAAATGAGAATAAAAGTGGAATACTTCGTTTATAAAAGCTTTTTGTAATGATGATTTCACAAAATCCACTTTAAAGAAATAAACCATAATTTTACAAGCTAGATACTTCACTAGGGTCATCCTTATATACATACATAGGAATTGGTATACATACTTTGATCCAGATACTTTAATTACATGCACCTACATATAAACGTTGATTAACTTTTATATTTAAGCAATGCAGAAGAGATTTAGACATTAGCAATAGAGAATTTCTAAAAAGTTTATTTCAAGAACCACTCTAATATGCCTACATACATACATACATACATACATACATATATATATATGTATAAACACTTAGAAATGCAATATACATGCATACACATGCATACCAACATAGTACGAATGTATGTTAGGATGGTCCAGAAACATATACATAGATGTTTACAAATGAAATAAACATCCTATAATTATTAAATTTATCAAAAATAAATGGTGTTTATTTTAGATGTATAGATCTTTGAAATGAAATAAAACAAATAATATTTTTTTTTAAATTGACATAAAGTTTACTTTATTCGAAAGATAATCTTCTGGCTTTATAAATTAAATATGGCTTCTGGCATATGATCGCCACGGCTGGCTCGGACGTAGTCTAATTTAAAAGTCCAATTTTTGATGACTTTTTCCAAAATTTGTAACCGTATATCGATAATAAGGCGGCAAATGTTATCCTCCAAGTGGACAATCGTTTCAGCTTATCGGCGTAGACTAGACACTTTACATATCCCCACAGGAAATAGTCAAGGTGTCTTATTTCGCACGATCTTGGAGGCCAATTCAAGGGTCCGAAACGTGAAACTATGCGGATACCAAACGTTTCCTTCAATAAATCAATTGTGTCACGAGATGTGTGACATGTTACGCCGTCTTGTTGAAACCACAACTCCTGCACATCATGATTGTTCAATTGATAAACGATACAGTCAGTAATCATGGCTTTATCGCGTTTTTAAAGAAGTACAGACCAATTATTCCACCAACCCATAAAGCACACCAAACAACCGGTGTTTCTAGATGTAACGGAGTCTCAACATACACTAGAGGATTATTACTTTTAGCCTCAGTATTTTTGAATTTTTTTTAGATTTTCTATGATTTCTATCTTGAGCGCCACACACCAAATATGTATAAAAAATCGCTAAAAATGCAAAAATATTTCAAATTCAAGCTTACTACGATGTTCTTTTGTTTCTCAAGATTGACTTTTGCGAAAATCATCTTTTCGATTATAAACAAAAAATCACAATTCAACTTGATTTTTAATTTTTTTTTTGTAAAGTGACTAGTTATTTTAAAATTTTAAGATGAAAATATGTAAATTTTTGTTAAAAAAAGACTTGAACTTAGAGGTTATTTGCAAAGCAATGGGCTTGTAACAATGTATTTAAAAAAACTGCAATTATAAGCGTTTTAAGGAAAAAAAAAACAAAGTGTGACGCTCAAGATATTTTGTGACGATCAAGATATTTTATTGCATGTAAACAAGAAATATCGCTAAATCTAAAGTTTAACGAAAAAAAGTTTATTCTTTTACAAAAAGTAAATAAAAAAAAACTAAAGTTTTCATACAAAACTAAACATGTACATATTCCTTGATGTCTTTAACAAAACTGGAAAAAAGGAAGTAATTCTTGAAGAAACTTATACACATATGTAAATATTTGACGCAAAACAATAACTTAATTTAATTTATAAATTTTCATTCGAATTTTTATTCTGAATCTGTATAAACTTCATAAAATGACAAGCGGCTTTGTTTTTTTTTTCATTCTCATTTATTTTTACAACTTTCTAATTAAGTTTGTGACAAAAACGGAATCAGTCAGTAACAATAAAAATTAATCTCAAATATACCACGATTATACCTTTCGTGAAAATTAAAAAATAAAATCAAAATTAAGCATTTTAAGCTATGAAGCAATATATTTCAAAAGTGATGCTCATGAAATATTTGCCTATTTTGGTTTTCTTGCGTAGGCAGTTTATTTCTCAAATTCACAAATTATAGAATAACTAATATTTCATAATTGAACTGTTAATTTTACTTCTTGATAATTTTTAGTCAGGCTTGAGTTCATTAAATTTAATTTTCATTAAATTATTTTTACTGAAGTTAGGAATTACAACTTGAAAAATTGTATTATTAAAAATTTTAATGATTTTTCTTGACTGGGATTCGAAGTGGTGTATGTGGTTAGAACGCAAAGAATTCTGGTGAGAGAAAGTGGGATTTCTCGAAACAACCCAGGTTCATTCACAAATGATAAAAAATGAGTTGCAACCTACATGATTGTCAACTTAAATTTTTTACATTTAATATATTCACTTTTAAAAAAATTAGCATGACGCTTATGAAATTATATGGTGCCCTTACCATTTTTGTTTTTTTTTACCTAAAATAGTAGTGTAAAGTGCGGGGACACAAAAATTGCGTTTTTTATTAAATTGACCCATGTATACGAGTACATATTAAACTCTGCATACCTACATACATATCTAAAGACTTTGTAAATTCAAAACCATGTTTCAAAAACATCATATATACAGAATTAATAAGAAATTTAAGCAAACAATTTCATATAATTAAATATTTACTGCCGTATTCATAAAAAATAAAGTAGGTTTGAAATGTGCTTTTAGGCAAAATTTTCATACAAAAATTTCTTAAAGTACATTTGAAGTCTGCTTTAATTTTTTCTGAATAAGACTGTTAAATTTTAATTTCTACAATGACGCAACCCTAATGTACACACAGATTTTCTTCGTTTGTACGAGAACATTGAATAATTTAATTTTTTTCTTTCGATTTGTTGAATTATATAATGGAAGAATGTACTTACATTAGAACCCCGTGACCACGAGGCAACTATAGCATTACACGCTAATGGAATATCACGAGCACCCATACACTGTCTTCCTTGTTCGCGTGCCATTTCCTCCAGTTCCTGATGCATACCATGGCATTCTCTTAGAGTTATGCGTTGTAAGTAATGGACACTGGATGGAGAATCATATATGGGTTCATACTAATATCATAAAGAAACAAAAAATAGAAATGAATTACAAAACAAACAAAATAAAACAGCACATAAAATGGAGATAAAGAAAGAAAGCATTCAAAGGATTTTGAAACCAGCAAAGTGTCTACATAAAGAAGAAAAAAAAAAAGATATGAACAAAATATAAAAAAATTATGTTGCCCATTTATCGTTTTGATGTGTGTGGATGGACAAATGGAGATTTACCCATCTCCATTTATTATGATTTAGCATGATTTGTAAGTTGCAATTGAAATGCAATTAATGACTTGATGCAACATTTAAAACGCTTTTATTTTTGTACATGGCACGTACTCGTATATTAAGGTGTTTTTAAACATACTATATTTGAATCAGATAATTTTAATCCGCGTCACACTGACTCTGAAATTTAACAATGTGCTGAATTAACTTTTTAAATAGATATACATCGCAAAAAAAAATGTTAAGTTTCCTCAGTGAAATAATAGATAAGTTTTTTCAAAGTGCATTTACATGGGGAAAACATGGAATTTTTTCAGTTTTTGCAAAAATTTTGCAATTAAATAATTATTTTTGCAAATGAGTACGAAATTAGCGTTCTAACCATATACATACATACATATGTACATGTTTGTTTGTTTTTTCCGCAATCACGCCTAAACGGCTGAACCGATTTTAATGAAACTTGGAACGTAGAGGGTGCTATAGCTTAATTGGTTAGCACATTTGATCATTAGCCATGAGTTAGTAACTATATATTTGTAGCCCGGGTTATATTCTCAGCCGCTGACACCCAAACAACATCAGCTTCTGATAATTATTAATTTTCTTTCTATCCATCATAACTTATATTTATCACAGCGCCCTCCTTCGGTGGTATAGCATTCATACGCCACCGAAGTAAAATAATTAAATAAAGGCTATAAAATCAAGCTTTAAAAATAATGCGCCTACTCACAACCAGAGGCGCTGCCATTCTGCACTAAAAACAAACATAATGCGCAATTGCAGAGTTGTGATATAAAAAGCTTTCTTATTTCACCACCTTTACTTCTTCAACTATCCCCTTTCCTAAGAAAGTGACGCAAGTATATGTAGGCATATTAATTGCCTGATTGTCAGTTCTCTTTAAAAATCAAGATAGATCTATGCTTGGAAGCGTCAATAGGCGTCAATGAGTAAAATCCGGTAAAATTAGTAGCTTTGTCTCTTAACCAAAAAATCCAAAACCGATTTTGTTGAAATTTGGTAGGGAGATAAATCCATACTTGGAAGTGCAATTAGGCTTTATATTTTTCAAGACTTGGACCAGGGAAAGATAAAAAGGGGGAAAACGGTTAAAATTTGCATATTTTGTACTTAAATTGTGATTAATTTTGTTATGAAGCAACTGCATTTTTTTCTTTCAAGAGGGTAAAGCGGATAAAAAGAGGAATTTTCTGGTTATAAAAAAGGGAAAAACCGGCTGAACCGATTTTATTGAAACTTGAAACATAAATATATTCATACTTTAAAGTGTCAACAGGTTATATATTTTTTCAACACTTGGACCAAGTGTTTATTGAAATTTGAAACGGTGACAAATCCATACTTGGAAACGTCAACAGGCTATATATTTTGTGAAGCTTGGACAGGTCGTGGTAAAAAAGGGAAAACCGGTAAACCGATTTTATTGAAATTTAAAACGTAGGTAGATTCATAGATTCATGTCAACAGACTATATATTTTTTTTTCAAAACTTAGACCAGATCAGGATTAAATAGGAAACCCTGTAAATAAAAAGGGCTAAACTAATTTTATTGACATGTGGAACGCAGATAGATCTATTTGCACGACTTGGATCTGGAAGTGATAAATTGGGTAAAAAACGGTAAAACAACTGTCAGCGTTGTAGGAAGGGAAAAAAGAGGAAAACTTTTAAAATTTGTCTCTGATTTGAATGATTGTCTTTATTATGAAGCAACAGCAGAGTAGAAGAGTAGTTGTTTGTAAGTCCATCTTCAAGGGAATAAAAACGAGTAAGAAGTGGAAATTTGTGCTTAATCTTAATAAGTGATCTACAGACTCGAAACTTTAAATATTGATATATTAAAAGACAAAAAACTTATTAAAAACATACAAACTGAACGGGCAAAAAAGGTAAAGTTTTGTGTTATTATACTTTTTTGGTAACTTTTGCAACTACTGTTTTAAGTCGTAGTAATTTTGCAATTTTTTTAAATGAATCACTAACAGACTTAAAGTTTTAAATATGCATTATTAGAATAAAATATAAGTTAAACCTAAAATTAGAGGGCCAAAAAGTGAAAAATTGTATAGTTGGTACTTTTTGTATACACTGTTCTAAACTGTCGCTCTCTGCAATCAGAAACATATTTATTAGGAAAGGTCTTTTTCAATATTCCAAGCATTATTAAGTGCATAAGATTTTAAAGATAATTTTATTTAAGGGATCAAAAAGTTCAATTAGTCTACTAGCATTGATGACTTTAATGTTTTTTTTTTTTTTTTTTTTTGATGTTACCCCTATTTATATAAACAGTAGTGTTACATACAAAAATACTTAAAAAGGGGAATCGGGTCATCTGTTCCTTTAATAATGAAAAAAAAGAACTCTTTATTAGCACAATTTTCAATAGCAATCAAGATCTTATACAATATGGCCAAAGACGTGAAAATAACGAAGACTATTCAAATTTTAAATGTACGTTTATTCATTTTCGAAAAAATCTACGATTAACAAGCTCAAATATACGTTTGGAAAGGGAAAATTAAGAAAACAATTTTAACAGTTATCATTAACCAAATATTTAAAAGCTGAATATCAACATTGAGGTGTTCAAAAATTTATTTTTCGAAATAGTAAAAATAATTTTAGTTGTATGAATTGAATAAAATATCAATTTTGAACTTTAGGATATTTTTATATAACTTTTAATGTTTTTAACTGATTCTTCTCTTTTGTATTTATATAACTATTATATGTATATTATTTGATGTCAGCATTTTTGCAAAAACTAAAAAAAATTCATATTTTCCCCTTGTAAATGCACCTTCAAATTTTGGGCGATGAGCAGCACGGGATAACGTCATTTATTCGAGGTAAAATTTCGGCTATCTCAATATCTGTGAAAAAGTTATCGTTTTTTTTTTTTTTGGGTCCAGACGAACTAAATTCCGATATCGATTTTTTGCGGTCACCCTAGTATGAATAGTGTGTTACATATTTTGTAAATACGAGTACATACCCTTATTAGATGATGCTTATGCTTCATATCGTCCAATTTAAACATTTTACACCAAATTAACGAGTCATCAAATCTCGGCAGTTCAACATCTTCATTTCGTAGTTCTAGTATGCGCACATGTTCTAAGTGCCGGTAGTGTATATGTGGACGTTGTGTCAACACCATTGGTCGATATGGATGAAATGATTCTGCTGCATTTGGTAGTGGACTAGACCCCACTGAACCATGTGGTGGATCATTCTCATTATACATGTATAGCACTCGCATTGTATCATTCTGTGGAAGTGTTAAATAAATAATTTAAGAATATATAGAACTAAAAATTAATGCATTTGTAAATATTCTTCGAATTTAAATGGTGACCCGAAAATTCATTCCATTCTGCAAATTTTATTAGTATTTTATACACTGTTTGATAGACAAGTTTAAGCACAAGATACCAATAATTTGTCATAAACATTACCCGATTTGCTGAGCATAATTTCATATTAACCATAAGTTAAGAAACAGAGTATAAAAAGAGCAAGATTATATGGTGAGGGTTTATTTGCAGGAGTTTTATAGGTGACATAGTAGAAGTGGCCCAATAATGGACTGAAAGCTGCACAATCTTCTTTACAAGAATTTTATGGTTGTAGACTACTACTTGAAAGTGGACTTTATTTGGCAGCTATTGCCAATCATGGACTGACTGCTACAAAATCCAGTAGATTAATTAATTGAGTGCCCCCATAGACTAGTCGATAAAATGCCGGACTATCAATCAAAGGGTTGCGGGTTCGATTCCCGCCACAGAATCTGGGTGTTTTCTGCAGGTAAGCCAAAAAGCTGCGCAGTTTGTGTTTGTTAATTATAAATATCGATATCAAACCAACTCTTATACAAATCAAGATTTTTTTTTTTATAATTATTATAAGAGTTGGTTCGATATCGATATTTATTCGATATTTTTGTGGATTAAATTGTTTTTCGGAAATGGTCCATTTATGGGAGCTATTACCAATTATGGTCCCTTCTTCTTAAAATTCGGAACAGAGAATTTTATACATGTGACGATATATCACTTTGAATTTCAACATAATAGTTGTATGTTTAAAATATATATGAGTATTTAAGTGATTTTCGGAAGTGGACCTTATATGGGGGATACGGTACAATATGGACAGATATTCAGAAAATCCAACAGTTTAATTTTGCGATATACATATATTAGGGTGGGCCGAAAATTTTTTTCCAAATATCATATGTCCTGTAAATAAAAATGATAATTACAGAAAACTTCGAACCACCATAACACTGGTTAAGAGATTGATGTTTGTCTGTTGGCTAGCAGGCACCGCAAGTGGTGCAGAGGGTTAGTACGCAAAGAATTCTGATGAGAGAAAGTGGTGTTTCTCGAAACATATGTAAATTCAATGTATCGAAATTTCTAATGATGGCATTCGATAACGAATGATTATTCGAACGCAACCTTGCGAGTTTTTACTCGTAAGCAAAGAAGCATTCGAAATAACGTTTTTTTAATAAACAGAAGAAAAAAAAAAGAAAATGTTAATAAAAAATTTGTTACTTACTTTAAAAAATATTATAATATTAATAATTGTATTACTTTTAGGTCAAAAATATCAAAAATAATTTTTACCTATGCTTGCTTTGTGAGCCTAAAACGTCTTTTGAGTCTAGAAAAACACATACATACATTAATACGTACGTATGTATGAATGTACTTATTTATAGTTACTCATTGTTTGTCAATCTTGAGGGTTCGGAGGTGTTTCTTATTTGTTTCCTTATGTCATTAATGTTTTCAATCTCGTCAGAATTAGAAGACGATGAGTAAAAAAACACAACTGGATCCATTTTTAATTTAAAATAATTTCTTTTAAAAATTTTGCTTTTACTTGAGTTATTTTTTGCAGAACCATATCTTTTTGGTTTACATTTTCGTTTATTTTATTCAGTGTTGTAATACGTACTTATTTAAGTTTTTTACATTACTGAAGCAATGAATCGATATAAATTTCGTCGAAATAAATTTCGATTCGAAAACAATTTCGATCACGACTGCCAGAATTAGCCCCCAGGTTCGAATCCCAGCCAAGAAAAATTATCATTAAAAATTTTAATAATAAAATTTTTTTCAAGTTGTAAAACAATTCCGACCTTCAGTAAAAATAATTTAATGAAAATTAAATTTAATGAACTCGAGCCCGACTAAAATAAAAATATCAAAAATTTAAAATTAACAGTTCGAATAAAAAATAATAAATTCGACATTATATATCCCCATATATATAAAATTCTCTGTTCTGAATTTTATAAAGATCAGACCATAATTGATCATAGTTCCCAAATAAGAACCTATTTCAAAAACAGGTTAAGCTTCCGAGTATTATTACAACAGCTATTAAACTTTTGTTAACTACGTTATTGAGATGAAATTCTATCTAAATAAATCTCGAATACATAGAAATCACGTTACTGGATACTCGATTTGATATAAATTTGGTCCACTTTCACTACAACACCTTCATATGAACTCTAGTAAATAACGTTATTGAGACGATAAAAGCCTCACCTTATAACACTGTCCTTTTTTATACTATTTTCCTTAACTTGGGGAATATTTTTCAAATTATATTACATTACATACGAGAACATACATACATATGTATGTATAAGATTATTATGTTAAATATACAAACTCTGAAAATAATGGTAAGAATTGGCAATTATTTCAATTATGTATATATGTTGGTAAATGGTTAAAATTAGATAAAATTTAAGAACTTTTGAAATAATTTATATTGTACGTTTACATACATATAATATATTTAATATTATATTTACACATCTATAAGTGAGTTCTGGTTAGGGTTTCCAGTCAGTTAAGCGTTATACGGTTGTCCGAATAATTCAATAAACCAAGTTTTGGTTCAAAACTAAAGACTACTAAAAATATTAGTTTATTTGACGACAAGAAACTCTTTAAATATGAGTTTATAAATTTTCTTTAGGTTTATTATAACATTTAAAATATTAGATGAAATATGAAAATATCTAATATTTAGAGACATGTACATACAAGTATTTTATAAATATATTGTAGAAAATATTGAAATTCAAATCACATTGACACTGGATTTTAGTTGCTAGTCTGTAAGGAATATAGTGAATCACAATGTGCAATAAAACAAATAAATAATTTTTGCAAATTGTAGAGTTATTATATGAATATATTCAGTAATTATATTACTCGAGTTGTAGCCTCGAATAATTACTTGTCGCATTAACTGATTAAAACAAAGCCCCTATTAACTGAATACCCTAGTACTTAAACAATGATAAGTACTCGTATGTATGCGCGTGTAATATATTAAAAGCAAAAATAAACTTTCACTTCATTACTTTGAAAGCATGAAAAGTTTGAAAACACATTAATTCAATAGCACAATTCACAATCTTGTGCAAATGGTATTACATCATTGCATTTGCAAAAAGGTTTAGCATATTTTTGCTCTACATTAACAAACTACACAGCAAAAGCAATAATATGCTGAACCTTTATGCAAATGCAATGATGCAATACCATTTGCACAAGATTGTGAATTGCACTAATGTTTTAACGAAATTAAACTTTTGCAACAAAGTCAAAAGCAATAAAAATGTTTCATTAATCAAGGTTTTGGTATGAGCATTTTTTTTGAAATTTTTGATTTAATTTTTACCTTTGTAATTCATTTGTTAAATTATACACTTATTTAAATACTTACGGTTATTGCTATGTCATGTACATTATCACAAGTATCAAGTTTTCTACGGAATCTCAGCACTGTGTGTGTTCTATTTTCATAACCAAGCATAAGCATGTAGTCCTGTGAGGGGTCGACGATTGGTTCAGGATCTCCATTACGTTTTAAGTGTCGGTCCTAAAAGGAAATTAGAAATTCTTAAAAAAAAATAATTGTATGCGATTTTGCATGTAAGAATCGTATAGGCATAATTAGTGTCGATAACTAGATAGACACTTTTTGGAAATAAATCTCGCATTTCTAAATGGCTAGTAAGTTGGAGATATAATTTTACATGAGCGTAGCCAAGATGTATTCAAGTTAAATTTTTAAGATGGACTCCACAAATTGCTTTTCTAGTACTAAGCGCTAATATTAGCTATATCACTCACGTATAATAAGGTACTGATCGCTATTACAATTTTCAACTTATCATTTGCATTTATCATAATGCACCTAATTAGCCAAAAAATTGTCAAATGAAATATAATAATCTTATTGTAAAAATATTGTAGACTTTGTTGAATTTTTTCGCACTTTTTTAAAATAGATCAGTTTGGTGTAATGTTGATTTTTACTTTTAACAAGTAAGAAAGTATACCGAGTACAAACACAGTTTTTCAGTGGAAGCTAATACCGATTAAGAACCGATCATCATAAAATCTAATAGCACGATGTCTCAGTATAATAGTAGAATATATACATATGTATATGTACATGTATGTAAAAGATTTATGCACGTTAAAGTGATTATCAGAAGTGGGTATTTTATGGGAGCTACATATAACTTATTATGGACAGATCATTAAAAATTATATGTGGTCCATTTATTGATCGATCTGCACAAAACTTTGTTGTGATTTGCATTATACTATAAAGACAATAAAGTTCTATTTCAGAAAGACATTTGTATGAAGTCTAGTTGAAATAATAAACCGATCTCAACCAATTTCAATACCAATCAACTCAATTTTTTTATTTAATAGACAGAAGGACATCGTTAAATCGACTCAAAGATTGATTCTGGCTAATAATTATGGATGATCGGCACAAATAGAGTAAACCCTCCTCATTATTGTGGTGTAAAGTATAGAAAGCGTTGTAAAAATCTTTACGATTATCTTAACAAAAGAACAAATAAATTTTCACTCAGAATTTTATAAGGTCCCAGAATAAATGTACTAACATATAAAAAGTTAAAATTAAATACTTACCCCCTTGTTCATAAAACTTATCAAAGGTTTCTAACAAAATTTGCTTTATAAGCCTGTTATAAACCCTTGATAAGTTTTTATGAATAAGGCCATTAGTATTTTGCAAGTAGCCATAATATATATTTAAGTATAGACTTTTATGGATCAACGAACAATATTTCGACAAGCAATGACAAAACCAATTATAAAATAATTGGTAAAAAAAAAAAATAAACACCATGACTTAACATTTCATCACATTTTAGTATTTAGTTAAAGTGAGCATGAAGCACAAAATATATATATAATAAATAACGTTATTTGCTTCATTTTAATTAATGTTAAGACATATGTATGGCCAGCCAATATCAGGTGATGGATGGTAAGAAGGAGTCAGTGAGTGAAAATGACTTAATATGTGAACATTAAAAGAAAATGCAAACAAAAACTTACCTGAAAGTATGTTTGGCCTCTGTCAAACCAGCCAATGGCCATATCGGAGCCAGCAATATTGCCATCAGGTGAAAATCCGAATCCCACATAGCCTAATGTACGTGCTTGTATTTCAAATGTTATATCTTGATTAATGATTTTCCATAAAATGCGAAAATCCTCATTCAAATCGACGGCATGGTCCCAACTTAAGGTTTCCTCGGCCACTGTCAATGGCGTAGCAGTAGCTGACGTTAAGACAAAGTTCTCCAGCAGGCAGCTAACAAGTACAAAACAGGATATAAAACATGTGATTAACGATGACAGCGATAAACTCGTACATTTCACTTCCATCGGTGTGGTCATTATGTGATACAAACTGGCAAACGGACTGAATCGCCCGTCTGTCCAACTGACCAACTTGATTCTCAATAGGTATGTAAGTATGATGGTTTGGTTGTGTTTTGTTTTTTTTTTTCTGGGGTTGCTTAGACGGCAGTTGGTAGGGTCTCACATATATTTTATTGATCTCCTGCTACTTCTGTTGTAGTTGTAGTTGTCGCTGTCGTTTTTCACAAAATATTTTTATTTTTTGTTGTTTTATTCGTTTGGGTGCGTACAATTTAAATGGTGTGTGAAAATTGCTTGTGTGTGCTTGTTTTTCGTCAGATTTAGTTGCCTTTAATTAATAGTTTAGGTTGACCAGCCTCTTTAGGCAGAAGACGTAGAGGACTTAACTGGACATTTATTGCTCGTAAAGCCTCTTTAGCAAGCACAAAATAGGAAAATTACACATGAACAATGAACGATTGTTTGTTAGTATTGCTATCATTTCACATACATGCATACATACATATGACTACAAATAAATGGATGTATGTAGTTTTGCACACAAGTGGGTTAGTAATTTCACTCCTTGTACATATTTATGTTTATACGTGTGTGTGTTTGTATGAATGTTGGAGATTTTAAATGTTTCAATGAATAACATTCATGCACGATATGGAACGGTACGGTTGGGTATTCTATAAAGCAGTTAGCCGAAACATACGTAAAATTTACACACAATCAAATAAACGGCTACTTGTCTGTCCGCACAACCATTCAATTATTCACACACATACATACATATACATAAAAGAAAAAATACATATTCCAAATAACATTCAATGATTTACTTTAGTGTATGTCTCTTTATGTGCTAGTGTGCGTGTGTGTAGGAAAAATGTGCGTATAAATCACACAATTTTTTTGTTTGGTTTCCAAGGCAATTGGCTGCTGTATAGCTAGCTGCCTGACAGACTGACTACTGGCTTAACGTCGTTTTTCAGTAGTACGAGTGTTAAAAACAATTTTCCTTCTCGTTGGCCTTGTACTTAGTGTTCTGCCCTGTATCATTTCTTAACTACCGCACTATGTTGTTTGTATATATGTTTGTATATACGAGTTTGTATAGGTATCTGCCAGATATTCGTATGAAGGAGCAAAATTTACAACAACACAATATTAAGTGTCTGTTGTTTTTGGGGGCACATCACACTTGTATAGACAAACAAATACATTTACTATAAAGTTAAACACACTCTTTTACAGCAGAAATATGAATTTTCATATGAGTATAGAAAGTTTTACTATTTGTTGTTTCAATTGGCATTGGTTTATTATTTTATTGTTTTTGTGTTTGTTGTTGGCGTTGGCGTTGGTGTTTTATGAAAATTCAGTGATATCACAGCATTCAGCTCACAGCTCTTAAATATGCAGAGTAGTTTTTCATAAAAATACAGAAACAAAAAGTTATATTTTTGTTTTCGTAACCTTTTCCCACCGAATGGCACTGGATCCTTTATCCAGTAGTATACAGTACCGAATCGAAGGTTTGGTGTTCGATTGCTTTTTGTTTATTTTTCGGGTTATTTCGTATGGTACTTTATTTATTTGGCGTTTGTATTTTACGGTTTACAAATACAAATACTATATTATACGAAAATACACAAATAAGGGAATAAAAATCGAAAACAAGTACAATAACAAGAAGAACACAAACGGAAGAAATACTCGTTGATCGTTTTTATTTATGGATTTTGTTAGGCATAACTGTTGTATTTACATACATATATAGTATGTATCTGTATACAGTTCATAAATATGAATGTATGTACTATATGTAAGTATGTGTTCATGAGTTCATGTGCTCGTGTGGCAAGAATCATTTGTAGCTGTAGTTGTAGTTGATGATGTTTTTGGCTGGTACTGTTTCTGTTCGGTGGCCGTCGTCATCCTCACATATTTCCTTTGTTTGTTTATGCTGCGTGTTGTCCTTTTTCGTTTCTATAAATCATATTGCATGTTCATTTTTGGTTATTTTAATTATCAGACAATATTCATAGATTGCATTTCTTTGTGGTCGTTATTATTATTTTCCTTTTTTTTACTGTTGTTTTATTTGAACTCCTGTATTGATTGCTCCTTTATGGCTGCAAAAAATAATAACAAATACATACATACATATACAAATTGAAATATAGTGAGTCGATAGCTGTGTATAGGTAAATAAATACATACATACATGCATACATTGAAATTAATAATTTGTAATTTAACAAATATTTATGTTTGTATATGAAATAAAATTGTTAAATTCGATTCGTAAACGCTTAATAACATTCCATGCGATTATGGAAACATAATTATAAATATTGCTGGATATTTTCTCCACATAATAATTTTACATTTTTTGCGAACATTTCTTTATACTTATGTACGTATTTAAATTATTTGCTTATGGTCATGTATTTTACAACTTTAATTTGTTAATGTATAATTCCTATCTAATAAAATAAAGGATAGCAAACAATCTACATTCCTGGCATTTGGTATTTTCAAAATTAAAATTTTCGGCATCCCTGGATTCACTGGGATTACATGATATTTTTATATTTTCTGATATAAAAGAACTATATATTTTTCTGAATGCTATTTCGTTTTTTAAAACAAAGAGCAACATAAGATTCGATTAAATCTTTTTGGCTATTAAATTCCTATTTTGCAAGTAAAAAAAGTTTTTAGAATTAAATAGCTATAAATTGTTTTCTTCTTTTTTCAGTGAATATTATTTTCTGAGTAAATAATTATATTTATACTTTACTTTTTAATATAATTAACTTAAAAGTATATCCAATGTTGAATAATAAGACCAGATTCTTCACAGTTAAAGATATGCACAAATAACTATTAAATAAATAAATTTTGTAGAAATTTTGGTGTTTACACGAGTTTGAAGCATTTTGAAGAGCAATTTTGAAGAAAATTTCAATCGTGTAAATCCAGCTTAACTCATATGTTTATACGATACCCAGCCAAAAATTTGATATTTCATATTTTTGGTTGACCTGCTGATAAGCTTTTTATGCATATATTTATTGGTCATAAGTTAATTGACTACACTTTATGGAATATGTAATAATTTGCTCTAAATAAATAAAGAAAATTACATTTATATTTTGTATTTAACACATCATTGAACTTTATTTCAACAGGGAAATAATAGAATCAATAGTTCAAACCATTTTTATACCCATCACCTTTATGAGAAGGGTATATTTATGTGTGTCATTCCGTTTGTAATTTCCACAATATAATTTTCCGACTTTATAAAGTATATATATTCTGGATCCTTACAGATAGCGGAGTCGATTAAGCCATGTCCGTCTGTATGTCTGTCTGTCTCTTGAATTTTAAATATATTGCAGATAATATCATGAAATTGTGTATACATTGTTTTTATGATCAAAGCAGAAAGTGTGCGGAAAATAGTAAGAATCGGTTCATGATTTCTCATAGCCCCCATACAAAAATTTTCCGGAAATATTTTCTCAATTATACATAAATGCCTATAAAACTGAAATATCAATACAAAATTTAGCAGGAATAAGTTCCATGCAAAACGAAATCGTAAAACGAATTTTTTTTTAGTTCGGTCCATGTTTAGCCATAGCCCCCACACGCAGAGAAAAAATATGGTTGGACATGGTTACGACAACTACACTTTGTTTTCGGTAACAATATATTGTTGTGGTACACAAATAATTGTTATTTTAATTTAATTTTAACGATAATTTAGTTACATTTTTATGTTTATCGCAATTATAAAATTGAATATGGTTCACTGAAACATAATTATTGTTATTAAATGTTTACCACAACTATTGAATAATAACTATTCAAACATATTATATTATTGACAACTATTCAAACTTACAAATAACCATTAAATGATAAGTTTCTACATTTGTACTCATATTATGTTTAAAATGCAAACAAAATATGTTTAATTTTAATTATATTTTGATTTTACCATTTGTAGAATGCTTTTGCATCAGTTCAATAGTTTGTCTGCGTGATATCGGATTATTTATTTGGATGTTTCAACAATTGAAAAAAAGCAATTCGTATATAAAATTTTACTATAAATACCTAAACAGTGTATAATAAATATAATAAATAAATAATACAGTGTACATAAAAGAAATAATCTTAAATATCATAAAAAAATCTATTAAACATAACTAAAAATAAAATGTAATGTAATGTAATTTTTTTTATATATGTTAAAAGTGCATAAATATTTCTTTCTATTTACAAAAATATTAACAAGTGTTTGTAAGTTCTGTGTTTAAAAAAAAATTTAGAAATAATTGCGATTTATGTCATGAAAATTATTATTTTCTAACAAATCATATTGTTTTATATTTAACCATTAATATGTTTTCCATTAAAAATATTATGTTGTGATTAAGTTGATTCATCATATTATGATGAGAAATTTCCATAACAGTTTTTTATCAAGGTTGCCAGAAATCCTTGATATAAAAGTGTCACAATTGATGAAACAATTAGAATAGAAAAACTACTTATTTTTAACAAAAATTAAAAATATCTCTTTGATATATTTATAATTTAGTCTATAGCATTTTTTTTGGTATAAGTTTATCATAATATCATTACTTTAGATCATAATATGATTACTTTAAATCATAATATGATAACTTTAGATCATAATATGATTACTTTATATCATAATATGATTACTTTAAACTATAATATGGTTTTATGATTATATTAGGTTATAATTATGATATATGATATATTATGATGAAATATTACGACGATAATTAATATGATATTTCATGGCAGTTATATTCATCATAATATGTTTTGAATACAATCATAAATCTTATCATAATATGTTGCTCGTAGATTATGTTTACCACAACTATGTTTTTTCTCTGCGTGCATATAAAGTCCACTTCCAAAATTCACTTAAATACGTATAAAACAGATATAAATAATGTTAAACGGCTAAAATTTGACATAAATAATCTTTATATCTTTTTTGTACTAAATTGTATGGTGGTCGGCCCAGAATTGGTCATAGCTCCCATACAAGGACCACATCTGAAAAAGACATTTATCCCTATATATATTGTATAAATATCGGTACTGACTCAAAACGTTGCACAGATCATTTACATATATACAAAAATCATCTTACAAAATTTTGTGAATTTCGGTATATTTTTAACCGTATGCACCATATAAAGCCCTCTTCCGAAAATCACTTTAATACTCATAAATCTCTTATAAATAAGGATACCAATCCAAAATTTTACACGAATAATTTACATACATGCCTAAATCCAATTGCAGGATTTTGAGAATATCGGTCCATATTTGTCTATGTCCCCCATATAAGGTCCACTTCCGAAATCCACGCTAATAATAATATATATCTTAAATATACCGTTATTATGTTGAAATTCGACGTGAAATATCCTCATATGCATGAGAATCACTGTTCCAAAATTTAAGAAGATCGGCCCATATAAGAACCATTTCCAAAAAACAAATAAACCCACAAAAATGTCTAATAAGTATCGATGTCTGTATACCATAGAGGAAAAAATCCTATCCTGCATACAAAATTATGAAAAAATGTGTTTTTTTTTAATTTTTCAGATCTTATAATTCTATGATTATAGTACCTACCTACAGACACATATGATACCTTAAATTAAAGCTTAATGTCTTGGCTATTAATATTGAAAACTAAAATACCACTTATATACGGCCCTGTTCTGTAAATCGAATTCTTTTTAAAAACGAGAAATTTCTAAAACTGAATAAATCGCTTTTTGGTGTTCTGCAAATTACTCGTATTGATATGATTCGAAATTAGGTTCGAATTTTTAGTTAAACGTCAAAGTCAGCTGTTGATGAATTAAAATTTAATTTAGTTATAAAGTGTTTGTCAATATTCACTACTATTACAAGAGTGTTGTTTCTTTAAATGCCTTTTATATTCTCTATAAAAAAAAGTGTTTTGTTCATTAAACTTTCTTTGTCACTCTTAAAGCAAAAATATGTAGAAGTTTTAGGATGTTTTTAAATATATTTTTTTTAAATTCAAATATATTAAAATGAATGTAATTCTAATAGAATAAATAAAAAAGACTTCATATTTTATATTGCACTTGTTTTTTTTTTTTTTTTGTTAATTTTGTAGTCATTTATTAAAATAATTACACATTCGATTTCCTTTCGACTAAGTTTGTTTACTCGGTTTCAAAACGAGAAAAATTATGTGAATTCGGTTTCAAAAACACCTAAAAATGTCTCTCTCTCGTTTTAAAACGAGAAATTTACTCGGATTTGATTTACAGAACAGGGCCGATAGACATTTATTTAAATTTTTTTAGATATTAAAAAAAATTCGGCTCAAAAAATATTTTGCAAGCAAATAACCGAAAATAAACATGATTGCCATAAAGATATAAATTGTTACTACAATCATGCTATGCTATGTTTAGTATTTAACAAAATAATTTATAAATCAAAATTAAATGTAATAACAATAAAGTATCATAGAAAAAATACAAACAAACCGAACACAACCCGTATGCACTTAAGTTTGCACGATAAAAAAACTTTAGGGTATGATAGTATTTTTATAAAAAATTAAAGTAGACTTCAAATGTACTTTAAGAAAATTTGTCTAAAAGCACACTTCAAACCTACGTTATTTTTTATGAATACGGCAGTTAATATTTAGCCCAAAACCCGTTATTTCGTAAAACATTTAACGATTTTGTAAGTAACTTCATCCACATGATAGACACTCTTATCTAGAAAAATTGGGAAGACCTATTACTAGCATCATTTAGTGTTCGGCATTTGTCTTTTATTTTTTGTGTTAACATGAGACATGCGTCCGCATTCGTTAATAGCTTTTTGCGATCTCGGATTTGCGGTTTGGAAACGCCTTTTTTGTACTCTCCACTTATTGAATTACTTTAAGTCGTTTTGCTATTACTCGCGTAGAATAGCTTCTTTTGCCACTTGCCATTGCTAGAACAATATTCTAGTTTATTCATTATTTATGATAATTTGATTTGTGTTGGATAATTTGCAAAAAGTGTTTTCCACATGCAATAAAATAAATATCATACTAATGTTTTTTTTTTAAGTCATAGACTAATTTTTATGCAAATATTTCCAAAGACACACCTGTGTAAAATTGAGTACGAGTATATGCAAGTTTTCTTTTCTACTAATTGTTTATTTGCCCAAAATTATTACTTTTCATTTTGAATTGTAAATTATTTTAGTAAAATAAATGACAAACAATATTTCTTTAATTTCTTTCTTAGTTTTATTTATGAAATAAACGCAAAAATTCTGAAAATTTTTTATGATTTCGTTTGTATTCAATAATTTAATTCAGAGTTCTATTCATTTCATAAAAACTTACTTTTATTTTGTAGATTAATATAAGCCATTTTTTATTTATTTGCTTATTTTTATGATAGATATTTGAAGAAGTATCTAAGTGTATATTATCAAAAACCGCGTAATAGAAAGGATATAACGTCTTAATTGTTATCTATGTGAATTCAAATTAAATGAGAACAGGAATGGCCAAATTAATTAAGAAATTCGTCAAGGCCAAAATAAAATGAGATTTTTAAGCAGCTTTGATTACTTAACTGTCTCTATCTTATTAAAGATTTACTGCCGTATTTATAAAAAATAAAGTAGGCTTTTTCATACAAAATTTTCTTAAAGTACACTTGAAGTATACTTTAATATTTTATAAATACGGCAGTTAATGTAGTGGCTTAGCTGTGTAGAAATATTTGTGTACATTAAAGTAATTAAGAAACCTAGCGCTTGGACAGAAAATGAATGCATCACGGATGCATTGATTGTTGCAGATCAAAAAATAAAAAAAATCGACTAAAACATATTTTATTTTTTAATGCAAAACTTTTACTATGCTGGACTTAACCAGCACACTTATACATACACAGTCTTATTCAGAAAAAAAAATTTAATATCGGTATAATCTGGAAATTAGTAAATTTGAGATTTTCGCTTAATAAATATCTATTAAAATTTCTTATTCAAAAAACCCTTATTAACTAATTAGTCCCGGTTTACATTATGAAATGTTTGTCGCTGCGATTCTTGCTTTGTAGGCGAGAGCGGTGAGTCGTATTAAAATATGCATGTACGACAAAAATTTCATAATGTAAACCGGGATTTAGTAATTTAAGAGTAATTTTTATTGAAGACTGGTAATACTATTTCATTTGAATGTCACTTAAGTTCTAATGATGGAACAGGGTTGAATACTTCTTTATCAGTAACCGCAACTCGTCAGTTGTTTTACTTTTAAATCAATATTAAATGTTTTTGAATAAGAAAATATTTTGGCAATAGTATTTTAGTAAAAGATTTTTAAAAAGGAAATATTAATTTTTTTGCAAAAATAAACATATACATACATGTGCATGTATTGACACGCACTAAGAAAAACCAAAGAGACGAAAAAAAACTCGGTAACCTTCTTTTCAATATATTTCATGAAACGATATATTTTTTCAAATTCCGTATCAGGAAGAGAGAATGGGTTGACTCTTTCCTTTCTGGCAACTGGAGTTGAAAATTTCTGTTTCCATATTTTACACAATAAACCACAAAAATGTATTATTTTTTTTACAAATTCTTTTAAATGTCAACAACACAGAATGGTCATTTTACTTTAGGTTTAAAGTAGGGGTGGACGTACTTTAATATTTCAACTTTTAATAAGACGTTAAAGTCAGCAAATTAAGCTAATAATCGTTTGTGAATAATACTTTAAGGAATTTTGCGTAATAGGGGATATTAAACCTAAATTAACATTTTCTGAATAAGACTGACAATGTTTACATACTTCCAAGATTTATTACATGAGCACAAGTAGTTACACATGTAGTATGATAAATTTGGGTTTATTAACCGGAATAATAATAAGTATACGCAGTAGTAAACTGACATAGTCAAAAGACGAGAAAACTTATATGGGTGCATTAAATAAATAAGAGTTTCAAAAAAAAATTTCAAAAAGTGTGTGTTTGTATGGTTTGCCAATAAATTCTGCCAAATGCAAATAATAGATTAAACACAAAATCGTAATTATTTCAAGTGTTTAATTTGACATTTACGACACAAATGTTTGTTTATTTGTGGTATAAACAAAATGTATACCAGAGACTGAGTTCAAATGTACCAAATTTGCAATACAGTTGGATTTTTAATAACAAGTTGTAGATTGTTCAACTAATTTGTTATACCCTCTACCACCATAAGTGGAGAATGAGTGGTATATATGAGTTTGTCATGCCGTGTGTAACACTGAGAAATATACATCTGGGACCCAACAAAGTACATATATTGATCCTTATAAAATTGTAAGTCAATTGAGTCATGTCCGTCTGTCTGTCCGTCCCTCTGTATGTCTAGCTGTGTAAAGCACTCTCACGTTCAAAAACCACAACTAATATCAACCCATTTACAACCCCATTACAAAAACCCATTTATAATTCTTCTAAGCAGTTTGCTATTGAAAATCAGCAACATCGGTATATTTAACTCAGAGTTATGGACCAAAATTTAAGACAACGTCCAAAACAAATTTGATATTTTTAAAATTTTTTTTTCAATTTTTTTGAAATATGTTGCAGATATTGTGAGGCAAATAGTGAACATCGGTCTATAGATAAGTTTAGACGATATGTTGCATCAGCATATATATGCTGGCAGCCATATGATTAAAATTAGCACCAAATTCCTATGTCATACGTTAGACGTTTACACGATATGTTGAAAGTAGCAAATTTTTTCAAGTCCGCATATGTGAGGAAATGAAATGTCAGCGATATGTTGAATTTAATGTGGTGCTACATATGCTGAGTCGTATAACATTTGTTTGTGAAATTAGTCAGTTTGACAACATTTTTTTAATTATTATTCAACTTCTGTATTTTATGTGCAATTTTTGAAATAAAATTAAATAATAAAAATAATATCAATAAAAAAAAACATAAATGATGACGTGGGAGGAAATTGGTCTAGCTATTGCTTGTACAGTGCTGACCTTGAATGACGATGAAGTGGAATTAAAAGCAAAAAGATGCAGAGTTGGGCAAAAGAAATGGGTAGAACGACGAGAGGAAGGTTCTTGTGTAAAATTATACAATGGAAAAACAATCTTTATATAAAAATTTCTTACGAATAGATATCCATCAGTTTAATAATTTGCTTTTTTTGGTGTCACCAATAATTACTAAATAGGACACAGTGATGCTCAAAAGCATTACTGCAAAGGATCGACTTATTTTGACTCTACGTTTCCTAAGCCTTATACACTAAATATGCAAATAATGCACGAAAACATGAAAAACATTTACAATAATTTATGTTTGTAGGTACATATGCAACAAGATGCTGAAAAGCTTGCATACGCTTTTCAACACATAACATATCTGTCAACATACGCAGGAAATTTGCAAACACTAATAATATGCTGTTTACACGATATGCTAAAATTACCAACATACGTTTGTTGGCATTGTTAACAAAGTGTTAGCAAATGTTGTTACACATACGTATGCTGAAAAAATTTTGCGTTTACACGATATGTAAGCACTTGTAACAAATTTTTCAGCATAAATATGCTGATTCAACATATCCTCTATACTTAGCTTTAGATTTCTCATAACTAGCTCCCATACAAATGTGGCTTAATGATAAATAAATGCCTGTAAAATTTCAAAACGAAATTTTGTTTTGTTCGGTCTATGTTTGACCATAGTCCCCAAATAAAGTCCACATCTCAAAATTCACTTAAATACATATAAAACTGGTACGAGTAATTTTAAAAGGGTAAAATTTTACATAAATAATCCTTATAGGTAAATAAATTGTTGTGCTAAATTTTATGGTGGTCGGCCAATAATTGGTCATAACTCCCATATAAGGACCACATCCGAAAACACCATTTATCTTTATACATATATATCTTATAAATATCGGTACCGACTCAAAACTTTGTATAGATCGTTTCACATAATTTTGTGAATTTTGGTCTATATATGATCGTATCCCCCATATAAAGCCCTTTTCCGAAAATCACTTCATATTCATAAATCTCTTGTAAATAATGGTACCGATCCAAAATTTTACACGGATCATTTACATACATGCGAAAATCAAAATGGTAGATTTTGAGAATATCGGTCCATATTTGACTATATCCCCCATATAAGGTCCACTTCCGAAATCCACGCTAATACTAATATATATCTTAAATATACCGTTATTATGTTGAAATTCGACGTGAGATATCCTCATATGCATAATATTCACTGTTCCAAAATTTAAGAAGCGCATAATTTGTCATAGCTGCGATATAAGAACCATTTGCGAAAAATAATTTAACCCACAAATATGACTAATAAATATTGATATCGAACCAACTTGTATATGGATCAAAAATTTTAATTTAGTAATCATACTAATATTGGCAATTATGCTGCAGGATTTTGTAGCTCTCAGTCAATAATTGGCAATAGCTCCCGAATTAATTCCACTTCCGAGCATAACAACCAACCATAAAACTCTTGTAAATAACGCTATTGAGATGAAATTCAACCAATATAATCCTAAAATACATAGAAATCACATTAGCGGATACTGGATTTAGAAGCTATCAGTCCATAATTGGTTCACTTCTTCTATGCCACCCATACATTTTTTGTAAATAATGTTATTGAGATCAAATTCAAACAAAAAAGCCTCATCTTACATCTTATTCCTTTCTTATACTCTGTTTCTTAAATTGTTGTGAGTGTGGAAAAATGTTCTTTTAATTTTATAAATTGTTAAATTACACTCAAGATTGTTATGAATATCAGACAAACTCTGTAAATTTTGGTACGAATCGCAATTACATTAATTTAAATAGATCAAAATTAGATAAAATTTCAAAACATTTGAAATAAATTATGTTGTTCGTAAAATTGTCTTTCAAACATTATTCAAAATAATAATAAAATTTGCACTAAAACTGAATAGAAAACACAGAATAAGGATGTTCAAGTCCTATAACCAGGGTACTTTTTATATTTCTTATTACGTTTAGGTGAAGGGTATTTAAGATTCGGCACAGCCGAATATTGTACTCGAACTTGTTTTTATTAAAATTGTATTTTTATTAAGCTTCAGGTCAAAATTATATTTTCCAATATTTCGGTACAACATTGTAGGAAAAATAAATTGATTTCATTTTTTATGAGTTAAGTTTTTTTTTAGTTTTGAGGAACATTATCTGTATCTGCTTTTATTTTAATTACAAAATTTATTGGTACAATTAATATTTCCAACATATAATGACGTTTATAATTATTTTCTGTTTTCAAAATTGCTACGTATTTAAAGACTATGGCGCATATTCAGAAATCGTAACTAAAGTCCAAACTTATTAAACAGAAACTAAAAAATAGTTCACAAATAGTTAAAGATCTTATTCACAAATCATAACTAACTTATCAACTGCTTGCAGCTGTTAAAAGAAATGCAACACTGCATTTAGTAGATTTTTGTTGACGGAAAACACATCTCTAGTTTGTTTTCTTTTTTTGTGATTTGTTTGGTCAAAATGAACACAATTAGCAAAGAAAATAAGGTAAAATTATTATTGTTAGATAAAAATATGTATTTATTGCTTTGTGTATTTTAGAGAGACTCAAATTGGTTGTCAGATGAAAAAACTACATTTAAAGAATTGGTGGCCAAATATGTTAACATCATCGACGACAAGAAATAAAATCAATCAGCTTAAATGCATTTGTTAGTTGACATTAGTTACAGCTTTAGCCATAATTAAGTTGTAACTTTTCCTGCCCAAAGTAATCAACTAAGAATAACTTAAGTTGGTAATTAAAAAAGTTTATAATTAGATATAATTTCTGAATATGTGCCATTGATTTAGATTTTCACACTGTAATAATAATGCTGTTTTTTGTGAAGCTATATCTCTATATTTTTGATGTGATTTGTCCAGCTATTCTAGTTTTTAGTTGATTTTTTGTTTCAACTACATTCATATACTTTACTACATATTTCATTGTCATTACCAGTACATGGTATTTTATAAACTACGTTTGACATTTCTAACTTATGTATCCAATATTTTGTTTTGCTTACATTATTGTGTATTTTGGGAGCCGTTTTATATTTGTTATTATTATATATGTAATATACGATTTTTCTAATCGTTTTGATATTTTAGATATATAAGTTAATGATTTATAGATCTTATGACGTTTTCTTTTCTGGCAAAAATGTTACACGTTTTTCCCATTTCGTACCTTTTTTAATTTTTTTGTGTTCTTTTCTGAAAAAATGTCAACACTACTAAAGTGTAGCGTGTTCTTTTCTATAAATGTTACACTATAAATTAAAAAAATGTTGCACCTTTCACACTCTGTATTTTTAGAGAGCTGTGCGATAAAACAGCTGACATTTGTTTTGTTTATGAATGTGTATTTGTGTTAAGAAACAAAAAAATATACAAAATGGAAAATATTACTACTTTATGTGTTGAAAAAAATTTTGGACTTTTTGACTTGTTGGATTCATCTTCATCATCTGATGAAATATTTGATATGATTATGGAAAGAAATCCACCACCGCGAGTGAAGAAAGGCTTTGTAGAAAACGTAGTTAATGAATACGACATTTTTTTTGGAATGAAACCACTTTAAATTTGCTATGTTGAATTGTAATTTTAAGAATTTCTAGGTTTCATTCCGAAAAAATGTTCGTTTTACTTTTTCTATAGAAGCAAAATACGGAATTAATTTCACTTTCGTACGGAATTAAATTCTGTGACATGGCTTATTTCTGAAACAATTGTTGACTTGTTTTAATAGATTACATTTCATTAATTCAAAAATTTCCGTTTTCACATACTTACCACACCGAAAGAAATTTAGTTGAAATATTAATAAAAGTTATTTTTTATTTTATTTTTTGGAGTAAAATAATGAAAATTTTTTCGAGAATCTTTTTATATATAAATTATAAATGAATTTTTTTTTGTACGGAACATTTATCCACATATAGTGTAATATATGTATATTGGCTTCGATTTTAGGATGCTTTCCAGAAATAGATGAATAATCCTGATATTTTGTGAGAATACAAATTGGATCTTCAGAATCCGTTTATAATAAAATCGGACAATTTTTGGTAAGCAACCGATATTTAAATTTTAAGCAGGAATAAATCTGCGATTATAATTTATTTTAAAAAGTTTCCTAAAACAACATACCTTTTTAATTATCAAGACTTTTGGTTAATTATTAAAATTACATAAAACCAAGTAAACGATGTGTATAGTTGAAAGGAAGTCTTGTCACGTTTTAAGAATGGTTTGAGGTTGGGTTTTGATCTTAAGCACCGATTATTTAGATAATGATTACTTAAGCCATAATGAATATTTAAGTCAAATGACATTGCCACATAGAGCATTGCCATAGGCATAGCATTGATATACTTGCTGACTTTTTATACATACGTATAAAATGAAAATACAATTTCTTTGAAACTAAACTATCGTCGTAAAAAAAAATTTAATGAAAATTACACGCAAATTAAATTACATATTTATATTTAAATTATTTGTGATGCATTTGTGGAGATCGTCTTATACACATTGTATATGTTAGTAAAAGTGTATACATGTTTATAAACATCCGTGTTGCGAACAAGATTATTTAAGGTGACCATATAAATGTTTATGTAATTAATTTAAATTAATGCATTACACATACCCACGCAAACAATTTCTTGTCAGTGAATTTTTAGATCAATTATATATGTAAAAAAAACAATATATGAGTAATTTGTTGGAATAGAATTTTAAATTAAGAATTACAAAATAAAATTAAATGTTTAAAAATACAAAAAAAAAACAATCTGGGGTTGAGTCTCAAACGTTCATTACAGAACTGCGAGGACTTATATTACTGCGTTCCCTTCCATTTCGTTTACCAGTTCTTTCACTTCACTTCACTTCGTTTTACTACAGGAATACTTCTGCCTGCTTTATTGTTCTATTATCTATTTTGTATTTTACGATTGCCGATCTACCCTGGCTTTGACTTTTTACGGTAAAACCGAAAACATGTTTCTCTAGAAGTTGCTTGGCCTTAGTTTTGTTTGGCGATGTTAGTTCTTTACACAGCTTTTTCGAAACTGGACAGGTTAAACACTCTTACAGAAACAATTTTGTCATTGTACGGGTTTTTTTTTATTTGATTAAATCTATGGATATAAATCCTTACAGACTACTATATATTACAATATTTTATATAAAGGCATTATTAACTAAAACATTGTGACAAGACATATTAAGTATTTAAAAACATGATAATATTGCGTTGAATTACATTTATATTAATAGAAAAATCGATTAAGCTATACAATTCATTGAGATTTTTGCATATTCTCCTCAAAGGATCAGCATCAGCATAATTTGTTTGAACAACAGGAAGGTGCAGATGTATTAGGTGTCGAGTAAAACGTCTTAGAATATTAAAATTTATATTACGAAGAAGGAATTAGAAATGCCACATTTAGCATAGTCCTTCGGCTTTTTAAGGTAGGTAATTTAATTAAAGATAACCTCGAAGTATACGAAGGAAGATTCTCAGCATAACGACCAAATGAGCTCCTCAGGCACAATAAGAGAAACTGCTTTTGAACAGATTCAATTCGGTCTATGTGCATATTAATTTCAGGATCCCAGACAATAGACCCATACTCCAAAATTGGTCTTACTAGGGATGTGTATAGTTATTTCGTTACATTGGGATCTGTAAACTCTTTAGACCATCATTTTATATAAGCAAGCACACCACGAGCTTTATTTATCGTCATTGTAATATGTTTGCAGAAATCTAACTTAGGATCAAGTAGAATACCAAGATCCAGAAATTCTCCAACTAACTCTAGTTGATACCCGTCTAGGAAATAGTGCAGCATTGATGTGCAATTTCTAGAAAATCGCATATGATTGCATTTTTTTAAGTTTAGCTCCATTTGATTATATTTACACCATGCGTAAGAACTATTTAAATCCTGCTGCAAATACATGGGGCGAATTTGGAGCTAAGAAACATCTTAACATCATCAGCGTACATTAAAACATTACAATGCTTCATTACAAGCGCCAAATCATTTATGAAAAGCGAAAATAGCAAAGGGCCTAGGTGACTTCCTTGGGGACAGCGGAGGTAACAAAAATTTCTTTAGAGTTGGTATTAAAAAAAGAACACACTGTGTCCTGCGGGTTATGTACGACCGTAACCAGCACAAAGCGAGAAGTAGGCTATGGTTGATTTTATCAAAAGCTTTGCTGAAGTCAGTATAAATTACGTCCAGAAGTTGGCCATCCTTAATAGCTCGATTTCTTAGAGTTGTTAGTTGTAAAATATTTGTTACTGCAGAACAGCCTTTCCTGAATCCATGCTGGTGTGGTGATAACATTCAGGATACACTGTGGCAGAGAGAGTCTGTTAAGCATTTTTCAAAAAGTTTAGGAATTGCACTCAATTTTGCAATGCCTCTATAATTCATTATGTCCGACTTGTTTCCTGATTTAAATATCGGTATGATAAAGGATTGCCTCCAAAATTGGGGAAAATATCCATATTTAAATGACACATTAAACATAATATTCAAAGGAGTAGCCCAAGCATGATCACAATTTTTTAAAACGCAAGCAGGGATGCCATCAGGTCCACTACACAATGACGATTTTATTGTTTTTAAAGATAAAACAACCTGAAAAGTATCAATAGAAGAAAATGATATTGCCTGATGTTCCATCAGAGAAAACGAGTATTCAGTTGATGTATCGTACTGTTGCTTAGAATATGTTGTTGCAAAAAAATCGAATTAATATTAGATTCATTATTTAAATACTTCATAACTCTTGGATAGCCAGTAGATTTTCTTTTCGAATTTACAAAATTATAAAATGATTTTCGGTCAAGTTTAAAGTTCCTTTTCATTTTCTCAAGGTAATTTATATACAGTCTCCTGTTGAGAAGATTATATATAGTATTTGCTATAATCGTAAGCTGCTTATATTTTTTATAGCATCTGTTTTATACATTTTTTAATCTTGATAGATGAGGAGAATTCCACGATGGACCTGAATGTTTAATCACGAAAAGTTTCGGCACACATTCCTCAAAAAAATTATGCATAGTAGTATAAAATGTATTAATCATAGAGTCAATTGAAGCTGGGGTACCATTCCGAATGGATAAAAATTCAAGCCAATGAGTATTGGTCAAAAAATAGTTCAGGTCATCATAATTTGTTTTCTTAAAACATAACTTCTTATCGTTTGTATCATCCTGATTACAAAAGGCATCAGACAAAATATTGTGACTAACTTCAAGAGTAGGGTGGTAGCGATCTTCTGGTCTCGTAACTGGTAATGTTCGAGTGATGGTGCAGTTAGTTGGTTCGTTCACAAAAACCAAATCTAGAGTTTTTCCATATTCATTACAAATCCCATTTTTTTGGAAAAGATATAAATCAATAATGGCATCAGATTTTATTGGTGCATAACTGTATGAGTCTGGCAAAAATTTCCAAATTACAGCTGACAAGTTAAAATCGCCAAAAACGTAAACGAAGTCCTCAGGCTGATCTTTAGACACAACAGATTTTATGGATTCAAAATGTTTCATGTAAGTTAGTTGATCTGATTTTGGAGTAATGTAGGAAATTGTTAAAAATATATGTGAGGTATTCAGTTTTATCCGAACACAGATAAACTCAATATCGGAATAATATTAAAATTTTAACTCATCAGATTGGAAAATATTTAAAACAGCAATTAAAACGCCTCCACCAGTAGTAAAAGTTTCTCTATCACGTCTAAATATATTGAAATCATTGCAAAGAATTTCAGTATTTAAAGTGATTCTATTTAGCCAGGTTTCAATAAGAACAACTATATGGTGATTAGACTTTATACACGAATATATCAGCGGACATAAACGTCCCTATCTGTGTATAACGATTCAGCATATGTTTACTATACATACTAACGGAATAACAAGCATACATACTCGTATATAGATTTTATTTTTTGATTTTGAAATCTTATAGGGTAAAGAATTTTTGAGATCTTTTTTCAGTCGTTTTTTGAGTTTTGAGTTTTCTTCATAACTTTGTTAAAAACCACGTTTTTCTTTACTTTTGAGGAAACAATTTAAAAGAAAAATGTTCAAGCTTTATGTATGTGTGCAAAAACTATAAGTTTTGGCAATGAATTTGCTCATTTAGGTACCCTACATTACAATTTTTCATATAAAATTATCTTGGTCATTATATTGTTCTTTGTTTTCTATATATTAGAAATATTGATATATTTTTCAATATTTTGAAATTATTTAATTACTTTAACTTACTTCAAGTCCAATAAATACACATAACTAAATTCTGACCTATTGTTTTTACATGCACAGAAAAAAAATAAAAATGAGTTTCAATAAAAATATTTGTGGAATCAATTAAAAATTTAATTGAAATCGGACCTGTAAACAAAATGATAGTATCAATTAAAAAAAAATGTGAGATTTAATTGAAAATATCAGATAAATCAGAAAAAGTAATTGAATCAATTAAAATTTTAATTGAAAATTATTTTAAAATCAGTTAAAGGTTTAATTGAAAAAAATACATGATTTTTTTTTCTGTTGTCTGTACTGGCTGGGTTACAAACATTACATACGAGTACGAGTGAATATATGTAGGAGAGTAAACAAATTCGGTATATGGTTGAAATTCAATGGCATTGTAAATACGAGTCAAAACTACCGATAAAACAGAAACTATCAACATTTATGTTACCCGTACGTATGAATGCAGATATATGTATGTATGTGAACATATCCTCGCAAATGCATGTGTACATTTGGGTGTGTTTGAGTTGGAATGTCATGAAAAGGCTGTGGAAAATGTGTGCTTTCGTGGAACATAAAAAAGCGTCACTGTAAAATTTATTGTACTCTAGAGTCTAAATTCTATCACTTTGATTTATTTTTTAAGTTTAAAGTTTCTGGTTAAACTGATTGAAATTGATGATTGTTTGTGTATTCACGAACAAATGGATAGAAAAAATAGAAATACTCTGTTAAAACTAAAAAAATATACAATTTAAATACGAAATTTGTTGCAAAATACTAACTGCCGTATCTATAAAAAATTAAAGTGATTCTTTTAACAAGTCTAGAATAACGTTTTATTTTGGAAATAATTCGGTAGCTTAGAAGCTATTACCGATATCATAACGAAATCTGAGGTTCCTATTACCAATAGCACGAATGCAGTTTTCAGTTAAAAATATTTTTTTTTTTTTTTTGGCATTTTACAAGTAATTAATTTATAAAAACTTACCTTTTTTGAAACATTAAAAATTACCTCCTTTTTAAATATAAACCAAATTAAAGTCACATATACCTATATCATATTAATAATATATGTTGAATAGTGAACTCAAAAAATTTATATACATATTTCAATATATAAAGGTAAATTGGCATTCAATTAATTTATGCCAGTTAAAATTATCAATGTATTTTACCCCAGTGATAAATATAAATTTATAGAAATTATATGCATTATAATTATATTTATTCAAAATAAAATTAATAAAGTGAACTCAAAAATAATTTTAAGTGTTTTTTTTTATTTTCATCGTCATCTGAAGACTGTGAAGACTTCACTATCAATGAACTGGTGTCAAAACAAAGGCAGCTAAAAAAGCAATCGAATTTGAAAAAAATGTATTTTTGAAAAAATTAACTTTTAGGATGAAATTCTCTAGAAGAATTTGGACAAATATCGAGTTGCACACGATTTATTCAAATTCCAAAATTATTTCAGAAATTCGACTAATGTAGTCTCATTTAGGACCCTTTGTACTACCCTTTCTATATAGTGGGATACGTGTGCAATTCGATATTTGTCCAAATTCTTCTAGAGAATTTCATCCTAAAAGTTAATTTTTTCAAAAATACATTTTTTTCAAATTCGATTTATTCAAATTCCAAAATTATTTCAGAAATTCGACTAATGTAGTCTCATTTAGGACCCTTTGTACTACCCTTTCTATATAGTGGGATACGTGTGCAACTCGATATTTGTCCAAATTCTTCTAGAGAATTTCATCCTAAAAGCTACATTTTTTAAAATGCAAGTAAATTTGACTGTTAACTGCTTAACAGTGGTCTGTTGACGGTAACATTATCAATGTTAGCAAATATGGTTTTTGTCTTTGCTACTCAAATTCGAATTTATCTTCACACACATTAATAAAAAACATATTTTAATAATTTTTTTTCATAAGATAAGGATAAGATATACTTCCCCTTTAACCATGGATCAGCACATGACTCGTTTGTGTGCTAAAATGCAATTATGAAAATGGTGAACAAATAGCTACCGGGTAAAACAATTCTCTTGTCTTAGTCGGTTTGTGTGTTTTCGATGCTGGTTATCCAGATCTACTTCATAACACCTTTTCGATTGGTGGCGTAGGGTAGTGCGGGAGCTCATTGTAACCAAGTTCATTGAAAAACCAGAAACATAGTGGAACAAAAACAATTACATTATGCTGGGAAACGATTGCAGTCTGTGCTGCATTGCGCAATATCTGCATAGACTATTAAGTAGCAATACCTGAACCAAATTTACAACATGAGTGCACGGACACTCAAATTATAGAATCCTCTGACGACATAACTAAGAGCTTTAAATATAAGAATAAAAATAATATAATCATTTACAAATTAAGATATGTACATATTCTTGTTTGTAAACTGACAGTCTAATTCATAAAAACTTATCAAGGGTTTATAACAGGCTTATAAAGCAAATATCCATACAAAATTTGCTTTATAAGCCTGTTATAAACCTTTGACAAGTTTTATGAATAAAGGGGTAAATATTTATTTATTTTTAAAATAAAAAAGTTAGAGTGCAATATTCGGCTGTGCCGAATCTTAAATACCCTCCACCTAAATTTAATTAGAAATACAAACACTACACTGGTTATAGGACTAGAATATCCTTATTCTGTATTATTTATTCAGTTTTTGTGCAAATATAATTATTATTATACCCTTCACCTTCATGAGAAGGGTATATATAAGTTTGTCATTCCGTTTATAATTTCGACAATATAATTTTCCGACCCTATAAAGTATATATATTCTGGATCCTTATAGATAGCGGAGTCGATTAAGCCATGTCCGTCTGTCTGGATGTTGAAATCAGTTTTCTGAAGTCCGCAGATATCTTCTAGATCCAAATCTTTAACAATTCTGTCAGACATGCTTTCGAAAAGTTTGCTATTTAAAATCAGCAAAATCGGTTTAGGCCAACCAGAGTTATGGACCGATATGTGAGACAACCTCTATATACATTTGATATTTGATATTTATTGCAATATTTTGAAATATATTGCAGATAATGCCATGAAATTTTGTATACGTTGTTTTTATAATAATAGACGAAAGTGTGCGGAAAATAGTATGAATCGGTCCATGATTTCTCATAGCCCCCATACAAAAATCTTCCCGAAATATTACTCAATTATACATTAGTGCCTATAAAATTGGAATATCAAGACAAAATTCAGCAAAAATAAATTTTACGCAAAAATAAATCGCAAAACGAAATTTTTTTTAGTTCGGTCCATGGTTGACCATAGCCCCCATATAAAGTCCACTTCCAAAATTCACTTAAATACGTATAAAACAGATACAAATAATCTTAAACGGCTAAAATTTGACATGAATAATCTTTATAGGCAAATAAATTGTTGTACTAAATTGTATGGTGGTCGGCCCAGAATTGGTCACAGCTCCCATACAAAGACCACATCTGAAAAAGACATTTATCCCTATATATATTGTATAAATATCGGTACTGACTCAAAACTTTGCACAGATTATTTACATATATACAAAAATCATCACATAAAATTTCGTGAATTTCGGTCTATTTTTAACCGTATGCCCCATATAAAGCCCTCTTCCAAAAATCACTTTAATACTCATAAATCTCTTATAAATAAGGGTACCAATCCAAAATTTTACACGGATCATTTACATACATGCCTAAATCAAACTGCAGGATTTTGAGAATATCGGTCCATATTTGACTATGTCCCCCATATAAGGTCCACTTCCGAAATCCACGCTAATACTAATATATATCTTAAATATATCGTTATTATGTTCAAATTCGACGTGAAATATTCTCATATGCATGAGAATCACTGTTCCAAAATTTAAGAAGATCGGCCCATAATTTGCCATTGCTGCCATATAAAAATTTCCAAAAAAACAAAAAAATTCGGGTCAAAAAATATTATTTTCGGATTTAACCCATATTGGGTCCATATTTTATAATCATGATATATATCGTTGGAAAGGTATTTTTAATACCTTTTAATTAATGTATTACAAATTATCATACACCCAGTAGTTCCCTAGATATAGGCCTATATATTTTGAACTTTACGGGCCCGCCCCTTCGAAAATATGCGTGACGGCCAACAAATTTTTATTGCTGGCATCTCCTCTAAAAGCCCTATTTGATGAAATTTTTTCCCTTGCCCTTTTTTATGCTCTGTTAAATTACACTCAAGATTATTATGAACATCAGACAAACTATGTAAATTATGGTAAGAATTGGTAATTAAATCAATTAAAAATGGTGAAAATTAGACAAAATTTCAAAATATTTAACATAAATTATGTTGGTCGTAAAATTGTCTTTCAAACAATATATAAAATAATAATTAAATTTGCACTAAGACTGAATAAGAATATTCTAGTCCTATAACCAGTGTAGTTTTTTATCTCTTATTACGTTTAGGTGGAGGGTATTTAAGATTTGGCACAGCCGAATATAGCACTCTTACTTGTTTTATATATTGTTTGAAAGGCAATTTTACAAAGAACATAATTCATTTCAAATGTTTAGAAATGTTTTCTCATTTTGACCATTTACAATTAATGTGATTACCAATTCTTACTTTAATTTACAGAGTTTGTCTGATATTTATAACAATCTTATATAAATTTATAAAATTAAAAAAAAAAAACATTTTTCCTTATTCACCACAAGTTAAGCAACAGGGTATAAAAAGGTGTAAGATTATAATGTAAGGTTTCTTTTTGTTTGAATTTGATCTTAATAACTTTATTTACAAGAGATGTATGGGTGGTAAAGCAAAAACGGACCATTTATGGACTCCTAGATTCCAAATTTACAAGAGCTGGTTGTTATATTCGGAAGCGGACTTAATTTGGTGCAGAGGTTAGAACATAAAGAATTCTGATGAGAGAATGTGGTGATTCTCGAAACATGTAAATTCAACCCAGGTTCAAACCCCAGCTCAGCCAAGAAAAATTATCAATAAATTTTAATATAGATTTCGTGTTGTAAAACAATTCTTTCAGTAAAAATAATTTAATGAAAATTAAATTTAATGAACTCGAGCCCGACTAAATAAATATCAAAAAATTTAAAATTAAACAGTTCGAATAAAAAATAATAAATTGTTCTTATAATATTTTTTTTTATATAAAAATATTTCTTATAATATTTTTTTTTATATAAAAATATAAAATAATTGCAACAGATTGTTTCTGCAAAAGTTTAACAAAACTATTTTCATGCGCCGCTGTTAAACATAACCGATTTAACTTCCATATTCAGAGTGTTGGATTATTATATCAAGTGTCACAATAATCCGATTTGCATGAAATGACCTTAAAAAACAAATTCATATAAAACAATCACTTATAGCTAAATTTTTTTCACAATTTTATGTCCTTTTTGAAGAAAATTACCTACGTTAAGTAGCTGTTTTACTTACATGTTTCTGTTGAAAAAGTCTTATTATATTGTCCTGAAAATTAGAGTGCTCTCAAAAAAGAATTATTAAGTGTTTGGGAATAAAAGTGAAATGTCCTAAATTACTTTTTTGTAATACTTTTTGAATTTCTTTTTCACATTATTGTTTGCAATATGGCAAGTACACGTTTGTAGATGTGAAATAAGTTGCAAGGATGAGCAAAATAGAATGCATACTTTTTGAAATGTCTATAATGTGAGCTTTAATGGGTTGCACACAGCGTTGTCATTTCAGCGGTTTTTCGGCCAGAAATGGTGTTTTTATTTTGTCAATTACGGGAAAGTTTGTGAAAAAACAGCTGAACTATTTTTTTAGCTACTATTTTATTTCTAGCGATTTTCTAACTACTTTGTTTTGATTGTGATCGGTAACAAGTGCATTGCACATCACCACAGACGTTAACAGTATACCCTCTTATACAAATATATAATATGTAAGTTTTAATCAAATGTCACTCATTTGTACATAGAATTAATGTTTTTTTTTGTTTCAGTGACTATGGGTAAACCTACTTACATGTCTTCAAAAGTTTAGACAGGAGTGGAAGACTAAGCCAATGTTTAACGATTGGATTCCAGAAACTGATGATTTCAATTAATTATGGACCGACCATTATAAAATTAGGTGTCATCATTTCTATATATAAGAAACTTATTTGTGTTGAATTGTATATAGATACCAACATTTTTAAGAAATTTATGATCTATAAAGTAATTTTCGGGAGTGGGCCTTATATGGGAGGTATGATAAATTATGGACCAATCTGCACAACAATTTTAGATCTGATTTGTGGTGAAATCTGTTTGCATACTTGCATAATTCAAACACAAATTTCACGTACCAAATTTTATCGAAATATCTTCAAAATTGCGATCTGTACTCTGCGCACAAGCTTTACATGGACAGCCAGCCAGACGGACGGACGGACATCGTTAAATCGACTCAGAAAGTGATTCTAAATCAATCGGTATAATCGGTAGGGTATAAAAAACACATGTAATTAAAGCATTTAAAGAATACATATAAGACCATATGGTGGTCTTTGTCTCTCCGGAAAACAGGTTTCTCACTACCCTCAAATATATATAAGAGTTAAGGTTTATACATGGTAGTATTTAGCCGAATTTCAGCTGGTTTATGTTTAACGTTTAGCGGTTTCTGGCGTTTTTTTTATCCATTCTGGCTATTTTTTGCTGGTATGTTTTGGCAACACTGGTTGCACATAACATACCATGTCAAGCCAAACCACAGGCTCGCACTGCCAGTATACGCTGCTTTCAGTGCACATCCAAAGTAGCAAAAACAACTACATACACAAGATAAATGAGAAAAATGGCAAATAAAACAGTAGAATAAAACAAATACTATTGTGTGTTTGTACATCTGTACGTACATAAATAAGTACATACGTACAATCGAAGTAATTCATCATTTCCGAGCATTGTCTATATACATACATACATACATACATACATTCGGGTATAACTATATACATATATTGCCCTCGTTCATGGGATGACTGTCTGTCCGTCCGTCCGTCTGTCAGACTGCCTGACAACTGACTAGCTAGGTAGATTGTGGTTGTGTGGAAAGAAAAGTAGAGTGGGAAGGATAAATCTGAATTGTAGGAGTAAGAATATTCGTATTAAAAATTGTCTATTTTACATTGTATGGCATAGTTATGATTCCGTTGGTGTTGGTGTTGCTGTTATTGTGTGCATGTGTGTTTTAAACTTACCTTAAAATGTAAAATATTTATGTATATTTATTCCCAAAAGTGGCCGTAATATAATCCAGATTTATTGTGTGTCGAGATGCTACTGGCTTGATGCATGTTATGCCGAAGGCTATAAGAGTATTACCACAGCCTCTTTTTTTCTATTGTTATTGTTGCTTTTATTTCTATTGTTATTGCCTGGGCCAAAAGCTATAGACAACACATATGTACATACATACATGTGCAATTTCAACACACGCACCCTCACTGATATGCAAATTTAAAATTGTGTAGACTTTATAACGTCAACACATATGCAGATCCACTAACTAACACAGAAAAATAAACACAAACACAGACATTAAAACACTTTTATTGCCGAGTATTTACAATTATTTTATTTGCTAAAGCAATTACAACAATATTAACCCCACATAAGGATTAGGAGCGATGTAGCTTCTCATCCACATGCTCAGAAGTACACCATAGTATAGACATGAACAATGATGCTATAAAAACCATCTAACTAAAAACTGCAACAGAAAGTAGTTACTGTAATTGCAGTAGTCGTGCGGTGGTGCGGTAGTAGCGGTATTCAGAGTTATGCATACATACTATACAGTAAACTTCAAAACCACAGATTTATTTGATTTTCTTCTCAACAAATACAATTTAATCATACACAAGGAGATTTTTAATTTGTTTTGTACACCAAAGTACATTTTGTACTACATACATATGTATGTACATACATGCACACATATGAATGTATGTATGTATGCATGTAGGTACTTGTAGTTTTAAGTACACAAGCAATTTTAAATGTGATTCCTTTATTTTATCGTTATTGTTAACGTTATCAAATGCTGAAAAATTAAAATTACTGTATGCCACCCGATGGATGGATGGTATTGATTATTTACAAATTGCACATGATTCAGTCTATCAGTCAATGTGCAAGTGTACGAGTATTTTTGCTCCCACTTCTGCTCTATTCACTCACAAACTCACTTATTCACTCTTTAGCTTGTTGTACCTTTCAGTGCATGCATCGACAGGCGAAATGAATGACACCGTATGTACATACATACATATGTGTATAGTTGGAAACGGAAATACCCCCCAAAAAAAAACAAAAAAAAACCTGTATAATTTACGAAAATAGAAACACACTACGAAAATGCCTCTAATTTAAAATACCCGCGAGAGAACAAACGGTTGTGCATTTTTATTTCACTTTACTTAAGCATTCAATGGATGGATGTATGGATGGTTTTCGACAGGAGCTGTTTGTTTTTTATTTGCTTTTGCTGCTTACGTTTCACCATGAACATACGAACAAACACATTTAATGATGCACGCAAAAAGAAAACAAAACAATTTGCAACCTGTTCGCAGAACATCGAAAAACATCAATGGCTTCCGACGGATACCATGCGATTCAAAACTAAGACAGTAACTGAATTCACTTTCTGCAGTACCTGGATTAGGTCACCTCCAATGGTACTGTGTATGTGTGTGTCTATATGTACCTCAAGCAAATTGTTGTTGTTTCCTTTTCCATATATTCCTTGCAACCATCAACTTTGTGCTATGAGTTTAACAGGATACTCAGAAGCACAACATTGTCATAAGTATTCGCTCACTCACAATCAGAAAGTTTATTACAACACAACAACTGTATTGGCTACACAAACGGACAGTATGTATTGCGAGAGACTGTTTCATCTCAGTTCGTTCCTGTACAAATATTTTTGGAATTTTCACTGCTATGTTGAGGCATAAAAAATGTTGATAAATTCTAAAGGATTCTGTCAATTTAAAACTGAACGGGTCTATAATCGATTTCAAATTTCTATAAATAGTTAAATAGTTTTCAAAACACATGTTATACAAACGACCAATGATCTGTCTTAGCTCACAGAAATAATTATTAACACAGCTGAGCATTTACTTTCTTTTGTTGGAAAGTTGTGAATTCTCGCGAAAAAAGTATATCCAATATTTAGAAAAATATTACTCTTACCACTCGTAGTCCCTGTAACATTTTCTGTAATTTTTGTAAACTAAATAATACAAATAAATAACGTAATTGTTGCCAAATTTATATTGTACATATGGCGGCGTTTCTGCACAGAAAAAAATCATGTTTTTTTCAATCAAACCTTTAATTGATTTTAAAATAATTTTCAATTAAAATTTTAATTGATTCAATTACTTTTTCTGATATTTTCAATTAAATCTCACATTTTTTTTTAATTGATACTATCATTTTGTTTATAGGTCCGATTTCAATTAAATTTTTAATTGATTCCACAAATATTTTAATTGAAACTCATTTTTATTTTTTTCTGTGTGATATTAATTCGTGCCAGAGAACCACATATTATTATCTCAAAACAATTATTTTGAATTGTGCCATTATTGCAGCCGATGAGATATTAATAAAACCGTGTCTCATATGTTTCATAGATCATATTAAACTCACAAAAAAATGTGAATTAATAAATAATTTAAACAATTTAGAATTTTCAACTTTTCAACAAAACAGGAACTTACACAGAAAACAATACGTTCAATAAAGCAAATTCCTGGTCACTCTGACACTGACCTCACAAAAAATATAACACCAGTGTAACAGTGTTACCACTTCGTGGGTAATTACACAGAAAAAAATAAGAATGAGTTTTAATTAAAAATTTAAAAAAAAAATTAGTGCCATGACTTCCGTGAATATAAATATTATGTGTGTTAAACTTTATCTCGATATAAATACGTTGAAACTATTTATGGAGCTTAAAGTGAATTACAGAGAGGGTCTTATATGGGAGTTTCGACTAATTATGGACCCACCATTATAAAATTAAGTGTCATTATTTCCGTATATAAGAAACTTATTTGTGTCAAATTTTATTTGAATACCAACATTTTTAAGAAATTTATGATCGTTAAAGTTTCGTAAGTGGGCCTTATATGGGAGCTGCGACTAATTATGGACCGATCATAATCAATTTGTACCGTATTATTTGCATACATATGAAATATATCTGGGTTGAATATTATTTGGAAACCATAATTTTTGAGAAAGTTATGCTTTTTAAAGTGAATTTCGGAAGTGTGGCTTATATGGGAGCTACGACTAATTATAGACCGATCGTCACACAATTCTACCATGTTATATGTATATGTACAAAACATATGCTTGTTCAATATTATTTGGATACCAATATTTTTAAGAGAGTTATGCTCTTTTAAGTGATTTTTGGAAGTGGGCCTTATATGGGAGCTACGACTAATTATGGACCGGTCGTCATGAAATTTGTAGATGTGGTTAAGCTTCATTTATTACATATTTGTGGTAAATTTTGGTTGCAGACTTGCATAATTCAAATATTTATGACCGATAATCCCCAATTTCGGGAGAACATTTGCATGGGGGCTGGGTGAAATAATGGACCGATTTCCACCAGTTTCAATCCCATCCATCCTCGGGCCGAAAAAATATCACGTACCAAATTTTATCGAAATATCTTCAAAAGTGCGACCTGTACTCTGCGCACAAGCTTTACATGGACAGCCCGCGAGACGGACGGACGGACATCTTTAAATCGACTCAGAAAATGATTCTAAGCCGATCGGTATACTTTAAGGTGGGTGTTGGACCAATAATTCTGGATGTTGTAAGCATCAGCACAAATCTAGTATGCCCTCTCCGCTATTGTGGTGTAGGGTATAACGAAGTAAGAAATATATGAGGTTAATCGCAACCATATAATACCCTACACCGAGTTTAGTTTTCTTTAAATATTGTTTCTGAAGTGGCCGTTTGAAAAAAGAAATGTTGTTTTATTCTCTTCATCTAGCTTTCTTGAGATTTTTTATAACTTATCAAACGAATTAAAAATAGATCTCAATAGGTATATCAAAATTCGTACAGCTAAATATAAATTAAACTATAAATATAAAATTGATACTGATAAATATAAATTTTAATAAAATGTGTGGTTTATAAATATGTAAGTATCGTAGGGTATACATACCATGATATATCATCGACATTGGAAAAATCAATTTTAAGTTTGTTATTCAATCATTATAAATTATTTTAAGTTTTTTTTTTTGCTTTTTCTATGCGGCATAGTTTTAGCCAAAATATTTACACGAAGATGCTTATTATTATTATAGTCCTTCAGATAATTGAAAATGCCTATTTACTTTGTATGGAAGATGCGACGTCTAGTGTTCTGATGTCAGCCATATGCAATGGTAATAAAAATAATCCAGGAACTGTATGGAGAATCTCACTATTATAATTCACAAGATATTCTATAATAACTTTTTACTTTTAATGGGAAAGGCCAAGCAACCGCTTTATACCCCTACTTTTAAGCTTACAATAAAGCAGTTTTTATCAGATAATGTTTAAAGATTCTCGAAATTGTGGTTGTCATTCATTTTGTATGTGGGTGCTAGTTGATACTGTTCCGATCGAGACCATTTTTAGACACATTGCGTGCTGTGCTAAGAAATTGATTCAGCAAAGTTTTTCGATACGATAATTACTACGATTTTATAATATGTTCAAAATTATAGAAATTTTTAGCCATATTATAAAAATAACTCGGAATTTTTAATAGCTGATAAGTTCTGAAAACTTGTTTTCCTCTACTGAATTCATCTTTAAATATATAAATATGCTTGTTATTTCGTTTTAAATGTGCATGAATGTAAGTATCATGATGCAGTTTGAAGAGCACGAATTGGCTGCCTGTCACTACTTTTACTTCTCGGCAGATCTCTTTGGATTATTAACTGTTTAGTATTTCCACAATATTTCGCCAAATTAGGTAACCTGCATGATGAATTCGATAGTCAAATTCAATGCGAGTGGGTTGAAAGATGGTAGTTGGTTGTTGGTAACACAGTCGACGTTTTGGAACTAGTCAAATGAACTACAGGGTACATACAACATTTTAGTACCTGCTACAAAAAAACTTTTTGTAATAAACTTTAGAGTGCTGCAATTCTATCAGGTTCCTAATACGAATCGTTCTCACCATTTATCCTCTCTATTATATACATATATATTTTTGTCAATACAAACCTCTCTGTGATCTCTGCGCACAATCGTTATACATTATGTAAACGTTTTGGTACGTGCAAGTATTTGTGGAGCATTTATTTCGTTTTGTTTCAATTCCATTACTTTCGCTCTAAACGTGCCTTTATTAACTGTTTTCAATGTTTGTTTTCCTTCTGTTGGCTTATTTGCTTTTCTTTTATAAATTGAAATATTTACCGAAATGTCTGGATACAGATGTTCCTTTTCTTCGGGATTGAGTCCCAATGCACTTGCTTCCTGCAAGAAGGTAAATAAATGCCAACGATTTGACTAGATTCGTATGTACATATGTATGTACTTGAGTGCATGCAAATACTTATGAAAAACAAATAAAAAAATAAGACAAAGTAAATCAAATGAACAGAATGGAATGAATGAATAAATAAATGTAAACGTTAGCCAGTTAACAGAGATTATCAGGTGCATATGTAAATTAATAGCAGATAAATCGTTTAGAAAACATGTATGTATGTACTTACATCAGACAAATAATAATATTCAATTTATTAAAGTTGGCTAACTGACGTTGTCTTTACTTTTAATCATTTCAAATCGGTAGGCAACATTGTAATTTATGAATATAAACTTTGATCAATATATATATATATATGTATATACATATATACAAACATTGGTTTGCCAGTAAATACAATTTTTCTTTCAATCAAATACACACAATTTGTTTCATTTATAAAGCAAATACTGAATTTTGTAGCAATTCTTCCACAATTTATCACAGTAACTTCCAAGCATCATAAAAATGAATTTCAAGTACACAGAAAAAAAATCATGTTTTTTTTCAATTAAACCTTTAATTGATTTTAAAATAATTTTCAATTAAAATTTTAATTGGTTCAATTACTTTTTCTGATATTTTCAATTAAATCTAAAATTTTTTTTTAATTGATACTATCAGTTTGTTTACAGGTCCGACTTCAATTAAATTTTTAATTGATTCCACAAATATTTTAATTGAAACTCATTTTTATTTTTTTCTGCTGAATACTTATACATAACTCATATAACTATAAGGCCCATATCCAGAAGAGACATTGCACGAGATAACAAAAACATACGTTTGAAGTTTGTCGAAATACATACACATACATATGTAGGTACATATATTTTGGTATTTTTTATAATATATTCCTTAACCTTCAGTGAATAGAGTAAAATGTTGAGCCAATCAGGTAATGTAAATAAAGTATTAGTTATGTAAATGATATTTTGTTAAACTGCACTTGAACAATTTAACCCACAAAAATATATAACAAATATCGATATCGGACCAACTTTTATATGGATCAGAAGTTTTAATCGAGAAATCATATTAATACCGGCTATACGCGAATCATGCTATCGGATTTTGAAGACGGCAATAATAGCTCCTGAATTAAGTCCACTTTTGAGCATAACAACCATCCATACAACTCTTGTAAATAACGCTATTGAGATGAAATTCAACCAAAATAAGCCTAAAATAAATAGAAAACACATTAGGGAATACTGGATTTAGAAGCTATCAGTCCATAATTGGTCCACTTATACTATGCAACCCATAAATGTCTTGTAAATAATGTTACTGAATCTTACCATTTTTTATTCTTTGTTTCTTAATTTTTCTTTTAAATTTATAAATTGTTAAATGCCAACCAAGATTTTTGTGAAAATCAAACAAACTCTGCAAATTATGTTTAAAATTGGTAATTACGTCAATTATGTATAAATGGGTAAAATTAGACAAAATTTTATATAAGATAAAAAAAAAACAATATATAAAATACTAAAAAAAACTGAATAAAAACACAGAATAAATATATGTAACATATGTAAAATTGTCTTTCAAACAATATATAAAATATTAATAAAATTTGCACTAAGTCTGAATAGAAAACACAGAATAGACCTAAAACCAGTGTAGTTTTTGTATTTCTTATTAGATTTAGGTGGAGGGTATTTAAAATTCGGCACAGCCGAATATTCCTCTCTAACTTGTTTTTAATATAATTTTTTGATTTTCTTCCACTTTTTCCAAAATGTTATTAATGCATACTTTTGTTTGTTTATTTATTTATGTACATATGTATATACAGAGTTGCACTTAGAAATAATTTCTCTGCTGACATTGACATATGCATAAACTTTGCACATATGTATGACAGTTAAAAGTGTTTGACAATTGTCTTAAAACAATTTTACAATGACAAAAAATGCGTTCACACGATTATTAGATGTCTGACAATATTTTTGTCTTAAAATGTACTGAAAATGTTTTTTTCTTATTTAAGTTCTCATGGTTGTTAGACATTTTCTGAACATATTCTAAATAACGTTGTAAGATCTCACAGCCGTTTATACATAGGTTTATTTTGGTCCGTGTTTGACCATTGCTCCTATACAAAGTTCTCTTCCGAAAATCACTTCAACGTATAAATCTGCTATAAATAACGGTACCGATTCAAAGTTTTTCACTGATCATGTATATATGTGAATTCAAGTCCATATTTGGCTATATCCTCCATATGAGGTCGGCCCACTACCGAAAATTACTTAAATACACATATTTCTCTTAAATTCACCGGGATTTTGTTGAAATTCTACATGAAATATACCCATATATATAAATGTTTCTGTACCGCTTATTATGAAGATCGGTATATAATTGGTAATAGCTCCCACATAAGAGCCAATGCCGAAAAACAGGTAAACCCACAAAATGTTTAATAAATATCGATATCAAACCAACATTTTATACCGGTCTTTAATTTTAATCCAGAAATCATAGTAATATCGGTCATATGGCAATTATCTATGAATTTTGTAGTCAGTCCATATTCGGTAATAGCTCCCAAATAAAGTAAAATTCCGAGTATCATTATAACAACCTTTAAACTACGTGATTGAGATTAAATTTTACATAAATAATCCTCAATTACATAGAATTCATAGCTATCAGTTATAATTGGTCCACTTCCACTATAAAACCTATAAACTCTTGTAAATACTCTTTCACTTTTTTGTACTCTTTTCCTTAACTTGGTGGATATGGAAAAATGATTAACCTAGTTTTAGTTTTATTAATTGTTACTTTACATATAAGATTTTTATGATAAATATACATACACCCATTGTAAATAATGGTAAGATTTGCCATTACATCAATTATATAGCCAAATGGTTATAGATTAGATAAAATTTAAAAACGTTTGAAATAAATTATGTATTTATAAAATACCAATTAACAAGGACAATATTTTTAATTAAAAACTAATTTCACTAACTATTAAATAACTGCATACATTTAATATTTTTCTTCTAATACGTATAATTTAATATACACTTGGCAGCATAAATCTACCTACAAACTATTTAATATCTATTAACGCCAATACACATACAATAAATGGATCAAACAAAATGTTTTATTTTAGAATTACTAAAGCGTGAAACTTTTATAAGCGGGAAGCATTTATCTGTGAAGTACTGTATACCGTCATTTCCATTTATGATGGTGGAGGGTATAGCCAATAGTTATTTAGAATGTGCAGAAATGAAGCCAATATTGGTGAAATGTTTATCTAAAATTGACTAACTTTGGTGAACCAGATAAATGTTTTACCTGTTTTACATTGTTGGGGTGCTATGTAAAATTCGGCAGGTTCGAATACGCTCTTATTGGTTTTGACAACAAAAATAGGTCTGAAATGACAATATAGTTGACCTTCAAGATGTAGTACGAGTAACTTAGTATTTAAAATTTCAAGAATAGATTTATTAAAAAAATTTTGTCGCATAAAAGACTTCTTGTATTTTTACACCCAGCACTAATAAGATGAGGGGTATATTAATTCGTTCATTCCGTTTGTCTTTTTGAAATGCTCAGACGATTAAGCAATATTTCTGGTGTTATTGCCATGATAGAGCCTCGAAGAAAAACTGAGGAGAACGAAATTTTTCACCGATGTCCGTCTGTCCATATTGATGGTGAAAATGGCCAACATCGGTCCAGGAGGATCAAAGGTATAGACCAAAGTTAAAGACAACCTCGATATTTTTCATATATTTTTTGGTATTTTCTTCATATAGAATGCAAATAAAATCATAAAATTTTGTTCACTTTATTTCTATTATAGAAACACAAGTTGAGTTAAAAATGATAAGAATCGGTCCACGATTTCTTATATACAAATATAAATGTCTTCCCGGAATAAGGCTATATGAATGCCTTTAGAAAAGCAGTGTCCCTACAAAATTTAGCCAATATTAGTTTCACTTAAAGATAAATCACAAAGTGGTATTTTGTTTCAATCGGTCCATATTTGGCCTAAGCCCACAAAAAACAACTTCCTAAAATAAGTTAAGTGCTCATAAATCTCTTATAAAAATTTGTAATTCGACAGAAGTAATTTATATATTTACGTCAATCAGTGCACCGAATTTTATGATAATGGGTCCCACATATAAAGTCCATTTCCGGGAATCACTTAAATTAAATGAGCATAAATGTCTTATAAACATCATGATCAAAGTGAAATTTGACAGAAATAATCCATGCTGGTTGGTACCGAGGTCACGTTAAACTCATGTCCTGTGTAGATTAACGTTTAGCGTTGATACTCGGGACTGCGGAGGAGACCTTTAAAGCAGCTTCTGTAGCACTGCTCATCCGAGTGGCTCAAAGTGTGGAAGAGCTAATACTGGTCAAGAACAGTAGATCCATAAGGATCGGGCTTGCGGACTACACTTGAGAGGATATAAGCTTCTCTACATTCAATGTTCAGATAAAGAAAGATGCTGTATTTTGGCCAAAAGTTCTACGATTACAGAGATAGCCTCTTGGAAAAGCAGGGAAGGCTACAGCTACATGGCACACGTTTATGAAGATTAACCTCCAAATGACAAGCTTATAAGCGAGGTTCAAAAGGCAAATGAGTCCAGAAAACCGGTAATAATCTATGATGATGCTAACTTGCACCTCAGTGTTACCAATCATAGAGGTGAGAATATTTTCAACTTCATACTTAAAAGTAGTTTAGAAGTAGTTAATAGTAGTTAATAGAGGTTCATAACCGACTTTTATTGTTGCTAATAGAAGAGAGGTTTTTGACTTAACGTTGGTGAGTGCTTCAGACTGTAGCATAATGTCTAATTGGACCGTCTCCAAAGAATGCTCCTTATCTGATCATCAGTATATTGAATTTTCTATTACTGGTGTCCATATTCCGAGTGATAACATCATTCATAACAAAAGGAAGACTGATTGGGTACTGCAACATGATGCACTTATACAGTCTTTGACTAATCCGACTGCTATTGAAAACAATAACGACATAGAAACTGCCGTAAAGGTACGGACTATGCGATTCGTTCTGCTACCAACCTGGCCTGTATGCCTATAATATCTAAGGGTAGGAACAAACGTCCTTGGTGGAATCCTGACATAGCACATTCTGTTTAATGAAGGTAAACTGTTTAATGGGGCAAAACGGATGGGTAACTGGACAGCCTATAAAATCTCATTAAATCATTTTAAGAACCTAATAAGGAATTCGAAGAGGAAAACTTGAATAGACTTCTGTAGCGGCGTGTAAGGCTCGTCCGAGATAAATATACTTCGTAAGTTATAAGCAACTTCGCTACTTGATACTCATTTCCCATGCTGTGCTGGCTCATAAATATACATATATAAAAAGGGGGCTTTTAATAACGTCAAACCAATATATATTCTCTCTGAAATGGAGAGAATGATGTTGATCAGTGTATTTATCAATACTTGGTTTTAGGGTCATATGTGCCAAGCTTAGAAGTGCTTCGGTATGTAGAGTAGCAAATGGTGGTACGCCACAAGGAGGAGTTCTATCTCCTCTACTGTGGAACTTGGCTATAAATTCCGGCAAATATCTAGATATAATATCAAAATGCAAGTAAAGCCCATTCTTTTTTATGGAGTATTAGTATGGTGGCATGCACTGAAGAATTCCACTCATAGAACTGCCGTCGAACATGTATTATGGAACAGCGCCATTCTGATTACTGGTGCAGTAAGAACAACGCCATCAAAAGCACTATTTGCCATACTGAATTGGCTGCCGGTGGATCCGATGGCAACTCAATTGGCTCTCAACTCAGCTGTGAAATTACAGGCTTGTAATTCATGATGTCATAGGGACTATGGTCACTCTGCTATAACGAGATACTATGCATATGAACATAGCAACGTTGATTACTGCATGCCGAAACCTTTTGTCGATATGCGATTCTCCACATGTCTCCCTATTTCAGGCTATTAAATTTCTGCTTTATTTTTCAAGCAGAGATCTCTGTCATAAAGCGTGCTGCTAATTGGCTGAGGTATTATTGAATATCTGGGGATATATTCATATTTACTGACAGTAAAGCGACCGGGAAGGACAAATTCATTATTTAGATTTTGTCGTGAAATAGAAACAACCAATCCTGTGTAATCGATAAGTTGTTTACCAAAGGGGTAACATAATGGGATCAAGTAAATGGACCCAAGTGAACTGTTTCTGAGAACGGCTGCCCATGCAACCTAACCTAACTTAATTCACATATATATGTATATCTAGAACATAGTAACCAACTTTGTGGTGATCGGCCCATAATTGGTCTTCCTTCCACTTCCACTTCCGAAAAACACATTAACCTTTGTAAATATCTTATAAATATCAATATCGAACTAAAAATTATTCACCGAACAGTTATATGTAAATTAATATTTTCCATAATTGGCTACAATTCCCCTATAAAGTCCATTTCCCAGAATAACTGGAATACCCTAAAAAACTTACAAATGTATCGTTATAGAAATATGAAATTCACCATAAGACTCAAATACAGTAAAATATTTTATAACGATCATCCTATAATATGCAATAGATCACATATGTATAAGGGATTCAAAAATAAAATAACTCGTATAAACATCGTTATCGAAACAAAATGTTTTACAAATTTCTTCAAGTGATAGTGGTGGTTATACATGTAAAATTCGGCACAACATAATATAAACTCTTACTTGTTTATTATTTTTTTATAATTATTTTTTGAAAGGAAGATCACATGCAAACATTTTTTTGTGCACCAATCAATATGCTGTGATTGAGTTGTATTTCAATTCGGTGGTCAGGAATTAAAGCTAATCAAAGCCCGAGCAACGCCGGGTACAAAAAGCTAGAAGAATTATTCATATATGATATGATCTCAAAAAAACAAAATAATTAAATGAATGCAAAAAAAATACTTTTATGACCCTTGATTTTAGTGGACGTTTTTCTGGGCATCAAGTGGAAAGATTATGCAAATTTACAGATAATAATTATAATTATTTATCATTCCGTTGTAAACTTTGTGTTGGTTTGTATTTGGCCTAAAACATATTATACTTTACTTAAATATTAAAAAAAATATTAATTTGGTCTTGAAATACGTAAATATAAAACATTGTGAGTTGCCCTTATATGGCCGTTCAAAATCATTTTCACATAAACATTTTTATATTGTTCACGTGCTTACATGCAAAATGTAACATACTCGTACAATAACATTTAAATACAACCTGCATGCCTCATATACCTACATATATACAACATTTATTTCCACTCGTTCATATATCGGGTTTTCTAATAGCTACTTGACAACTCTGAATTTAAATTGTGAACGCACTATTTCACTGATCATCTAATTGTTGCTTTCTTTTTTTTCAGTAAACTTAACATTTTCGTTATGGTAAAGTACACGAAGGAACAACGTTTGGAAATTATAAAAATGTACTACCGAAATTCGGAGTCGGTGACCGCAACTTTAAGAGCGTTAACTCCAATTTTCGGTCGTAATTATCGCCCTAGTAGACAAGCAATAACAAGTTTAGTGCAAAAATTTGAGTCTACATATTCATTGTGTGATGCTGTCGTGCCAGTGAGACAACGGCCTGGTCGAAGTTCCGAAAATATCGCTGCCGTTCAGGCGTCCGTAGCAAACGATTCAAATCAGTCGATTCCGCGGCGTTCTCAAGAACTGGGCATCCCCAAGACCACTTTATGGCGAATTTTGCGTAAGGATCTGGGTTTACACCCATACAAGATTAAGCTGACTCAAGAATTGAAGCCGATGGACCATTTGAGTCGACGTACGTTCTCCGATTGGGCTCTGGAGAAGATGCACCAAGATGATGAATTTCATCGCAAAATCATCTTCAGTGACGAAGCTCATTTTTGGCTCAATGGGTTCGTCAATAAGCAAAATATGCGTTATTGGTCTGCTGAAAATCCACATGTGCTTCACGAATCACCACTTCATCCACAAAAAATTACTGTTTGGTGCGCTTTGCATGCCGGCGGCGTCATTGGGCCATATTTTTTCGTCGACAATAACGATCGTCACGTTACTGTGAATGGCGATCGTTATCGCGCAATGATTAGCGATTATTTTTGGCCCGAATTGGAACACATGGACTTGGATGACATGTGGTTTCAACAAGACGGTGCCACAAGCCACACAGCACACGTTACAATCGATTTACTGAAGAGTAAAAAAAAGTTGTCAAGTCCTTATTGGAAAACCCTTTACATACATATGTAGCTGCATATATGTATTTACAGTGTCATATAATCGTAAATGCTTTTGGATATATTGCAGGCAGACACATGACATAACTACAACCAGCAACACCAAAAGAACCACAAGGGCTGAGAAGAAACGCCTGTCACAGAAGTTCGATTGACAGTAGTTGCGTGCATGTTATTTTATTAAATTTTGAAGCTGCAACAGCAGCTCCTCAATCAATACACAGTCCTACCATTGCTGACGCAACCGAAGGTTCACTTTGCAGATACAATTTACTTACACAAGCTACATTAACACAGCCATGTTTATGAGTTATTTTTACATAGTGCTGCCAGACACATTGTACCTCGTGTCCAAAATATCAAAAGGAAAGTCAACGTCCAAAAATTAAAGTAACAAAACAGAGTTCTCTAAATAATTTGTGGAATATTTTATAAATTTTCTTTCCAAATTAAAAAACTTTTTGTACAGTATTCAAATGTATTTTTAAGACTAAGAATATATACATACTTATATATGTATATAAGTATATGTATGTATGTTTGTCAGTCCAAAACAAAACAAAAACTGTTACGTGTTATTTTTGAGGCATTAATTTGCAATGTAGAAATTAAAGATAAGCCAGATTAACTAATTTAGAAAACTTACAAAGTTTTTTAAAATTTAAATTTAATTTTTTTTTAAAACTAAATTTAAATATATATTAACAGTTTTATTCAGAAAAAATTAAAGTAGATTTCAAATGTACTTTAAGAAAATTTTGTCTAAAAGCACAATTCTAACCTGATTTATTTTTTATGAACACGACAGTAAAACATTATTTTTTATTTCTTAAATCTAAATATATTGTAAAGTTAACATAAAACACAAGTAAGAAAGTACAGACGATCAACCCCGACCATATAATACCCTACACCCAGTATACGTATAAAACAGTTTTTCAGAAATGGGATATATAACCTATTGTGGACATATTATCTAAAAATTTAGTGTCATGATGTCTGTTAATATAAATATTAAATATTAAATAAATATGTTTAAAATTTTTATTTCGATGTAAATAATTTTAAAAGATTTATGGAGCTTAAAGTGAATTACGGAGAGGGTCTTATATGGGAGTTTCGCCTAATTAAGGACCGACCATTATTAAATTGTACCGTATTTTTTGTATATATATGAATTATATTTGCGTTAAATATTATTTGGATACCAACATTTTTGAGAGAGTTATGCTCTTTAAAGAGATTTTCGGTAGTGGGTCTTATTTGGGAGTTTCGACTAATTATGGACCGATCATAATAAAATTGTACCGAATTATTTTTCGACATATGAAATATATTTTTGTTCAATATTATTTTGATATCAACATTTTTGCGAGACTTATGCTTTTTAAAGTGGTTTTCGGAAGTGGGCCTTATATGGGAGCTACGACTAATTATGGACCGATCAAAATATATATTTGAATACATATAATATATATTTGCGTTCAATATTAATTGGATACCAACATTTTTGAGAGAGTTATGCTCTTTAAAGTAATTTTCGGGAGTGGGCTTTATATGGGAGCTACGAGTAATTATGAACCAATCATTTTTGATAAAATTTGTGTTGATACTTACATAATTAAAACTTTTATGATCGGTAAACCCCAATTTCGAGAGGATATTTGTATCGGGGCAAGGTGAAATTATGGACCGATTTCCACCAGTTTCAATCCGATCCATCCTTGGGTCGAAAAAATATAATGTACCAAATTTTGTTGAAATATCTTCAAAATTGCGACCTGTACTCTGCGCACAAGCTTTACATGGACAGCTAGCCAGCCAGACGGACGGACGGACATCGTTAAATCGACTCAGAAAGTGATTCTGAGTCGATCGGTATACTTTAAGGTTGGTGTTGGAGAAATATTTCTGGGCGTTAAAAACATCAGCACAAATCCAATATACCCTCCCCACTATGGTGGTGTAGGGTATAACAAGTAAGAGTTTATATTCGCCTATTCCGAATCTTATATACCCATCACCAAATCATTGGGGTAAACTTCATAAAATATTGTACCGTAATTTCTATTTATTTTAGTTGAATTTCATCTCAATAACAGCATTATAAGAATTTTATGCATATTCCAGTTATAATCAGTAATTTACATTTTGTTTATATTTTTGCAGTGTCACATAAAGAGATTTATTTTAACAAACTATATTTTAAGTACCATAGGCAACTGATTTTGGCTTTAAAAAACGTTAAAATTGTGCCATCTGTATACTCTGTGGTTATTTTTGGAAGTGCAGTTTGCACAGGAGCTATGTTCAATTATGGACGAACTCCAAAAAAGTCAATAATATAATTTTTACATGTTTATAACTGATCTGTGTAAAATTTCGTTTCGAAATGGATGTTTATATAGGTTAATGTGTTTTCGGGAGTAGTCCTCATATGGGAGCTATGACCTATTATGGGCCGATCGTCATGAAATTCTGTACGACGATTCATATGTACATGGAAATTATTTTTGTTGAATTTCAACGAAAAAATGATTTTTATAAGAGATTTATGTGCATTTAAGTGAGTTTTCAAATTGAACTTTAAATGACGACTAGGGTCAAAGATGGATCGATCACCATTAAATTGGGTGTGAATATTTCTATATACATATGTATGGACAAATTGAATCGATTTTAAACTTAATGCTGATGCTTATAAGAGATTTATGCGTATTTAAGTGATTTCCGGAAGTGGACTTTATAGGGGGGTATGGTCAAATATGGTCCGATCATCATGAAATTTAGGACGACAATTTAGATGTGTCTACAAATTACTTGTGTTAAATTTCGACTTGTTAATAAAATATTTGTGCGCATTTAAGTGATGGAAATAATATTTTTATGGGGCTATGGTCAAAGTATGGACCGATGCAAACAAAATATCGTTTTGAGATTTCACTTTGCATAAACTTATTATTGCAGACTTTTGTATGGATACGGCTTTTCTAAAGACATTTATGTACTATAAAGCCATATTCCGGGAAGACATTTTTATGGAGGCTATGAGAAACCGTTGACCAATTCTTACCATTTTCAAAAGGACTTGCGTTCTAAATAAAGTGTGCAAAATTTCATGGTATTATCTGCATTATATTTGAAGAAAAAAGCCAAAAATATATGCAAAATATCGAGGTAGTCTAAAACTTTGATCTATAACTCGGATCCAATTGGACCGATTTTGCATATTTCGGAGGCTCAGAGAATATTGGTAAAAATTTAATTGTTCTATGACTTTTTTTCGAAACTCTATCGTGCCAACAACAGACGGACAGACATGGCTAGATCGTCTTAGAATCTTATAAGGACCCAGAGTATACAGAATTTTTGGTTCTACGACCATTATTTCGATGAGTTACAAACGGAATGACAAACGTAATATACCACCCATCTTTTTGGTGGTGGCTATAATAATTAATTAACATTTAGTTGAACTAAATTAATAAATGTCATATACATACATACATACATACATACATACATACATACATGTGTATGTAAGGAGTTTTTAATTTTATGGCCGAAATAAAAACATTTTATGTATTGGATATCCAATATATTTTTAGATACAAATTTAAGCTCACGTAATTAATTTATACCCACCTAACTATTATCTTATCTACAGTATATGACATTTTCCAAAACATAAATTAGTCAGAAATTTGTCTTAGGTGTTACAAAACAAACGTGACCATACATCCTGCTTTGATGGAATTATACCGGTTTGGAAAACTTTTTTGGTTTTCAAACTATAAATTTTTTAAGATATTTGAAAAAAAAATCGGACAAAAATTTTGAAATTTTAATTTTTAAATGCTTATAATTCGCAATCTATAAAAGAGAAATAGCAAACGCAAACATTTTAAAGAGCCAGCGGGGGAATTTCAGAAAATATAAATATCTATCCTTAGAATTCCGCTTCTTGATAAACACCATCTTGTCAGGTTATATATGACATATGTATGTATGTATGTATAAAAGTGATTTGGTGAACGACTCAGATAGTATAAAAAACATTAATTTATGTTTTTTTCCATTCATTTATAATGTTTTAAGTATTTATTATCTAACTTACTTAAATATTCAAAATATTGCTACGAGTAAAATAATAAAACAAAAATTTTTCATACGAAAATGTTTTCCATCCTTCTGGAAATCCCCAATATGATCTTTGTTCCTTTATCTGGCAACACATGCATCTAACCACAAAACGAAGAACTGATGACTGAAACGACGTGTTTGTTAATGTCGAAAGGTTTCTACAAAATACTCGTACATGCCATACAAATATGAATGTGTATAAACATACAAGGTAGTTTAGAGTCATTCTTTATTCATTCAATATCCTCGCCCATGGAATATGAAGTCAACATACATTTGAGTGTAATGTGTAATTATTATTGTTCAGCAATAATGATAAAATTGGTCAGGAAATTAGGCTAAATTAAGGGTTGTAAATTGTACAAGAATTAGAAATTTATTTAATATTGATGACTACAGCTACAAGAACACTCACTCATTTTCGTTGCCATAATTGCCGACTATTTCGTTATTCCTTTACCCTTTCAGGACCAGAAGCTTCGGCAAACTTTCCCTTTATCATTTTGATATGTCAGAATCCAACTAAAGCAAACCCATTCGAAAATGTGAAAAAAAATTTCGTATACAAGTTTTTTTATGGGACACATTGTCCCTGTGGTCCTTAAGGGAGCCAAACTGTCGTTTTTATTATACATAGGTTTTTTCAATGAAAGTTATATTTTTAATGTTATAATACGCTTTTAATAAAAAATTATGTTTAATTTTGCGATAAATTATGGTTAGTTATGATGTTCTGCGAAACAATTACGGTTAGTAGTTAAACATAAATGACATCAAAGGAGTTAAATGGAGTCTCTTCAACAAGAGTTTTTGCTTTACATTCGGTGTAAATAACGTAGGAATTGTTTACGCTTATAACGAGAGGTAATATTTTATTTTCGATTAAATCTGCTCCACCCATATTTTTGTTTTAATACATAATAGCTTTTGGGAATTTTACGTTGATATTCCCAGGACTACCAGGTATGCGATGTCTGACGGTGTCTGTCTCCACTGGCGAAAGAAATTTTGTGAGAAGAGTTACAGCTCTGTTGTCCATCCACTTCACAAAGGTTATGCCCTCAAAGCTGAATGTTTAAATGTCTCCTCGCTTCATATTCTTCTCGAGAGGTAAATTTTTTGGAATAATTTTTCGGTTGCTTCTTACTGTTCCACAGGATATAATTTGACGTTTTCTCAACTCATATTGTAAAAAAGGCGAGTTGAAGAAGTAGACCTCCTAGTAGACCTCGGAGCCCAAACCGGGAGTTTTTCTGTCAACTGCACACAGAAAAAAATAAAAATGAGTTTCAATTAAAAATTTGTGGAATCAATTAAAAATTTAATTGAAATCGGACCTATAAACAAAATGATAGTAGCAATTAAAAAAAAATTGATATTTAATTGAAAATATCAGAAAAATCAGAAAAAGTAATTGAATCAATTAAAATTTTAATTGAAAATTATTTTAAAATCAATTAAAGGTTTATTGAAAAAAAACATGATTTTTTTCAGTTTTTTTAATATGCCAACTCTCACCACTATTAGCAATTACATACACTCAAATTCATGCAAAGATAAGTTTTCATTGACGACCACAGGGATACCCGTATCCCTTATCGTTTTTATACCCTTCACCATCATGGGAAGGGTATATATAAGTTTGTCATTCCGTTTGTAATTTCCACAATATAATTTTCCGACCCTATAAAGTATATATATTCTGGATCCTTATAGATAGCGGAGTCGATTAAGCCATGTCCGTCTGTCTGTCTGTCTGGATGTTGAATTCAGTTTTCTGAAGTCCCCAGATATCTCCAAAATCCGAATCTTCAACAATTCTGTCAGAAATGCTTTCGAGAAGTTTGCTATTTAAAATGAGCAAAATCGGCCAACCAGAGTTATGGACCAATATGCAATATTTTGAAATATATTGCAGATAATAACATGCAATTTTGCATACGTTGTTTTTATGATAAAAGAAGAAAGTGTGCGGAAAATAGTAAGAATCGGCCCATGATTTCTCATAGCTCCCATGTAAAAATCTTCCCGAAATATTGCTCCATTATACATAAATGCCTATCAAATTGGAATATCAAGACAAAATTCAGTAAAAAAAGAAAGAAATCGCAAAACGAATTTTTTTTTAGTTCGCTCCATGTTTGACCATAGCCCTCATATAAAGTCCACTTCCAAAACTTACTTAAATACGTATGAAACAGATATAAAAATTTTAAACGGCTAAAATTTGATATGAATAATCTTTATAGGCAAATAAATTGTTGTACGAAATTTTATGGTGGTCGGCCCAGAATTGGTCATAGCTCCCATGAAAGAACCTCATCTGAAAAAGACATTTATCCCTATATATATTGTATGAATATCGGTACCGACTCAAAATGTTGCACAGATCATTTATATACACACAAAAATCATCCCACAAAATTTTGTGAATTTCGGTATATTTTTAACCGTATGCCCCATTTAAAGCCCTCTTCCGAAAATCACTTTAATACTCATAAATCTTTTATAAATAAGGGTACCAATCCAAAATTTTGCACGGATCATTTACATACATGCCTAAATCAAACTGCTGGATTTTGAGAATAGCGGTCCATATTTGACAATATTCCCCACATAAATTCCACTCCCGAAATCCACCCTAATACTAATATATGTATATATTAAATTTACCGGTATTATGTTGAAATTCGACGTGAAATATCTTCATATGCATAAAAATAACTGTTCCGAAATTTAAGAAGATCGGCCCATACTTTGTTATAGCTGGCATATAAGAACCATTTCCAAAAAACAAATAAACCCACTCAGCCTAACAAAATTTTGAAAATATGTATGTGTTTTTTTTAATTTTTCAGACCTTATGATTATAGTACCTACAGACACATATGATACCTTAAATATAAGTATAATGTCTTGGCTATTAATATTAATAAACTAAAATAACACTTATATAAACATTTATTTAATTTTTTTTAGATATTAAAAACAATTCGGGTCAAATAATATTCTTTTCGGATTTAACCCATATTCGGTCCATATTTTATAATCATATATCATTGGAAAGGTATTTTAATACCTTTTATTCAATGTATTACAAATTATCAGACACCCAGTAGTTCCCGATATATGGGCTAAATATAATCTCAACTTTACGGGCCCGCCCCTTCGAAAATATGCGTGACGGCCAACAAATTTTTATTGCTGGCATCTCCTCTAAAAGCCCTATTTGATGAAATTTTTTCCCTTGCCCTTTTTTATGCTCTGTTAAATTACACTCAAGATTATTATGAACATCAGACAAACTCTGTAAATTATGGTAAGAATTGGTAATTAAATCAATTAAAAATAGTGAAAATTAGAAAAAATTTCAAAATATTTAACATAAATTATGTTGATCGTATAATTGTCTTTCAAACAATATATAAAATAATAATTAAATTTGCACTAAGACTGAATAGAAAACACAGAATAAAGATATTCTAGTCCTATAACCAGTGTAGTTTTTGTATTTCTTATTACGTTTAGGTGAAGGGTATTTCAGATTCGGCACAGCCAAATATATCACTCTTACTTGTTTATTTTTTAATAAAGCTAGTTTTTTTTTTGGAAATATCTCAAAACCGATTTTTAATTTGTAGAATATTGTTAAATTAAACAAATTTTTTTAATTTGAAAGAAAGAGAAAATTTTGTCTATGATATAGAGCAGTTTAAATATCCCGTTTGCGGTATGTGCAAAACTCTTAGAAAAAACATTAACAAATTTTTTTTACACAAATTCTTTATAAATTTTAAGAATCCATCATATAACTTTGCATTAAGCTAAAAATATTAATACTTTTAGTATTAGTTTATTTTGAACGCATATTTTCTTTTTGGGACACATACATATGTTCCTGGTCGTCATAGGGTTAATAACCAGAAACACTTCCTCTCCATTTCGCATGACCCCCAATACTATAACGCTATACAATTAAAAAAGAAGCAACCACAAATACAAAATAAAACAAATAACCAAGAATATAACAGTGTTATAGCGTAGACAGATGACACAGATAATTTGCATCAGCAGTCTTAATTTAAATTAACTTGTGAATTATCCCCATCCTAATGCGCATTAGGTGAGACGTAAATGCACAAAATCAAAGTGAATTTATACTGCATTTGGCTATTTCAATATGGCAACATCGTCGAAAATCAGGCATATGTTATCAAATTGTTTACTATTCTAAAAGAAGAAGACAATTGTAGAATTAAAATAATAAAAATAGATTTCCACAATTGCCTTTCTATTATTTCAGAGTGTCCCACTGCGGTCCCCACATGTAAAAACACGTTCAGGTTGATGGTTGCAATTTCAGCAAAAGTAATTTCAGTTTTTTTTTTTGCAAATAAATACTGATTTTTCACCAAATGCCAAAGAAATTTTTTCATATTTAAACAGTTGTTTACAAACAAACAGCTGTTTACTAAATGCAGAAACTATCATCTGTCTACGCTATTAGTTAGCTATACAGTGAACTCGCGGTTACGTGAACACCGCATTGTGTGAACTCAGCTTAATATGAAACATTTTTTATTGACTACATTAAAAGATGCAGTCAATGCAAAGTTACAAAAATTGTATGATTCTAGGCTTCTTAGTTTCGGGATATATTTCGGGATGTATATTAACTACCCAGCAAAAAATACTGCTTGCCTGGAAGCAATTTTGTAAGGGAGAAGATAATCCGAAATCAATTACTGATGCGCATTAAAAGTACATGATTTTTGTATGAGATGAGCCACTTAGAAGTAATTATAATTATTTGCTCCCACATTGATATACTTATTTTATTATCAATTTCATTGTTATTTTAATACTGCGAAGAAAGTTTGTGAATTTAAATTTAGCGGATCTTAACATAAATAAGTCTCCTGGGACAGATGGTAAACCAGCACTGGTCGTGAAACAGTGTTCTTCGACGATAGCTCGTCCATTAGCTAACCTTTTCAGCACCTTATACCGTTCCCATGTGTTGGAGTTGCTAATGTAAGGCCAATTCCTAAAAAGGGAGAGGCTCCATCTGATCTTCTTACTATTTACACCATCTATATTCGGCCGAAAATGGGATACAACTCTCATGTATTTTGGAGTTACTCGACCGCGTATAGGAGATGGCGATGATGCTTATCGGTGACAGTAGGGTATCCAACTCTATTGATTCATTGGAGCATCGCGCAATGTGGGTTATGTTTCACTATACTATAATGGAATGTGTTCTGCTGAAATCAGGGAACTTGTTCCTGAAACACGTAGTTGTTTACGTAATACACATTCTTCAGTCAGGGCTCACCTATTTGTGATCGACTGGACAGTTGATCGCACAACACACAACAGGGAAAATTCGTTCTTTAACCGTACTGTCCGTATGTGGAACAGACTACTAGCAGAAGTATTCCCTACCACTTTCAATATGGAAAAATTCAAGTCAAATGTTCACAAACACTACTCCGCTATCCTCCCTCCCATAACCTATTTTCCTAGTTCCAACACAATGTATTGCATAAGTAGGGGTCGTCCCCTGAGTGCTGCTCCAAGAAAAAAAAAAATTTTAAATATGTTCCAAAAAAAGAAAATTTGTTAAAAAATATACATATGTATCAACATCCGAAAGGCTTCTAGTGTTAAGACTGAGACAACATTGGGCTGAGAAAATGCCTTAATCTGTTAGTAACTGGAATTGTAAAAAATCCAAGAAGTTTTAAGAACTTTAACTGAAAACAAAAGCCTGGATGATTTAGTGCTTTCATAATCATAAAGCTTTTGTGCGACAGATTATTATTTATGAATATATTTTAGGTTACATTATTCCTTAAAAGTAAAAACTTACCAATCAAAGCCCTTCTGTTGATCGATATAGCCCCATTTACCCAAAAGACGGGGAATTAATATAGACGATGTTTATAGTCAGTGATGAGAACCACAATTGTGTTGCTGCGTAGAGTGAAATTAATTTAATTTTTATTTTTTCTATAAATTGAGTGCATCCTATAATTGTTGAAAAATGGAAAAAAAAACTTTTAAGGCAATAAAAAAACGGAAAGCCATGAAACTGAACGTTGTCAAGGAAATGTCAGTTTCCATATTGATGCACTACTCGTATAACGGGCTGGCAACGTATGCGTAGATCAAAATGGCGTCTACATACATAAGTATTTGTTTGTACATATAAACATGCAAATAACATCAAAGTATTCTTAAGTTTCCTGTAATTTTACAGCAATAACAATTTTTAGGTTTAATTGGTTTTAATTAGTTGACGTTTTCATGAGTGCACTGTATATGTATGTAGGTACAGTGTATTACAGTACTATTTGCCTACTTTTTTAAGGAAAATATGTTTTTCTTTCATACATAAAAATAAGAAAACCAATAAAAAAAAACCTTGTGCGGAAAGTTTTGAAGCTATTTTGATAAAATCTAGTTTGTAATTTTCCAGGATGATTTGTATTGCAATTGGTTAAAATCGGTCGATTAGAAATGTCCTACCGAAATAGACTTCCGAATATAATGCAACACAAATAAGAGCATGATATCGATATAAAATGTTAAGCAAATAATTTGTAGATTCACAGGAATCATACTTCTAAATACTATGATAATGGGTCCTGAATTTCAAAGTTATAACGGTATATTTAAGATACATATTAATATTAAAGTGAATTTGGGAAGTGGACCATATGTATATAGTCAAATATGGACCGATATTCTCAAAATCCAACAGTTTGATTAAATTTTGGATTGGTATTGTAATTTTTAAGAGATTTATGAATATTGAACTGATTTTCTATATAAAGTTTAGAGTCGGTACCAATATTTATAAGATATATATAGAGATTAATGAGTTTTTCGGATGTGGTTCTTATATGGGAACTATGATCAATAATGGACCGACCAGCATAAAATTTAGTACAACAATTTCTTTACCTATAAGGATTACTTATGTCAAATTTTAACCTGGTAACAATATTTATACCAGTTTTACACGCATTTAAGTGAATTTTTTAATTGGACTTTATATGGGGTCTATGGTCAAATATGAACCAAACTGAACAATATTCCGTTTTGGGAAACTTTTTTTACATGAAACTTTTTTATGTATCATTGAGTTACAGTTCAGAAATATATTTTCATGAGGGCTATGAAAAATCATGGACCGATTTGGACGTAGGAATGTTTTACACAAACGGGCAGACAGACGGACATATCTCAATCGACTTAGAATTCCATAAGGATCTCAGTGTTACACACGGAATGATAAACTTATATATACCCTGATTCAACACTTATGGCGGTGGGGGGTATAAAAATAAACTTGAAAACAACAATACAATTTGTTACTAATTAATTGCTTATGAATTGATTTTCTACTTGATTAATTTTACATTGATTTTCTACTTTTATTTTTGATACAGATTACATCAAAAGTACATGGATATTATGCCTATTTGGTATGAATTTTTAATAACTGACTACAATCGACAAATCAAAAGTTATAACAGTGTGAAAAAAATAGGATTTAACAGTGTGAAAAAAATAGGATAGGAAACTAGGAAAATGGGTTATGGGAGGCATGATAGAGGGACTAGTATATTGTGAACATTTGATTTGAATTTCCCTATATTGAAAGTGATAGGGAAAACTTCTGTAGGTAGTTTATTCCACATACCGATAGTACGCTAAAGAATGAATTTTATCTGTTGTGTGATCTACTGTACAATCGACCATAAATGGGTGAGCCCTGACTGATGAACGTTTATTACGGATTTCGGAAACATTATATAGTATTGATAGTAAACGTTTCATTATAGTATCGAAAGAACACTGAAACTTAACCCACATTGCGGCGATGCTACAGTGCATCAGTAGATTTGGATAACCTACTGTCAGCGATAAGCGCCTTCGTCCTATCCTGTAAGCGGTCATGTAACTCTAACATAGACTTCGAATCACCGGCCCATCTATGAATTATATGCAATTTTCGGTCGAATATAGGTGGTGTAAATAGTAATGAAAACATATGGAGTGCAGTATTTTTCACACCATTTAAAAAAACAAAAACTTGAATACCTAGAACATCGAGAGTGTCTGATTCCTTAATATTTACACCGTCCATAAAAACAGATGAAGTAACATGATCTGAAGTGCGTTTGTGTGTTAACATACAACATTGAGCATTAAAAGCGACTCTATTCGTATGATCCCTTTCGCAGATTGTCACAAGATCTTGGTTAAATGTATCATTCATATTTTGCCTTATTTCTCCAATCTCCAAAAGGAATGGTATATGGTTGAATGAATATGATTGCCAAATATAGCGAACATCAGCAAAATAATATAGAGTTAGAAGTTTGAGCATTACGGTATCTCTGATTTAACTTTGAACTCATCTGATGAGATCCCATCTACAACAACTCGTATAGTGCGATTTCTGAGGAAACTTGATATAAATCAAGAGAAGTTATCACCAACACCAAAAGCAATGAGTTTCGATAAGAGAGCACCATGCCAGACTCTGTCGAACGCCTTAGAAAAATCTAGAGCCACCACTTTACTTTCGCCATACTAATATCGGCCATATGGCAATTATCTATAAATTTGGTAGTTGTCAGTCCATATTTGGCAATAGCTCCCAAATAAAGTAAACTTCCGAGAATCATTATAACAACCATTCAATTTTTGTAAACTACGTTATTGAGATTAAATTCTAGATAAATATGCCTCAAATACATAGAAATCACGTTACTTGATACGAAATCTTGAAGATATCATTTTATAATTGGTCCACTTCTAATATAACACCTATACATAGAAATCACGTTACTGGATACTAAATCTTGAAGATATCAGTTTATAATTGGTCCACTTCCAATATAACACCTATAAACTCTTGTAAATACTCTTTCACTTTTTTGTACTCTTTTTCTTAACTTGGTGGATATGGAAAAATTATTAACCTAATTTTAGTTTTATTAATTCCCAGCGGGAAAAGTAGGAATTGATTACATAAATAACTAAATATTTAATATATTATTTTAGAAAGAAAAATAATGCATTCCTTTGGAATCGAGAAAGTAATTTCATCTGACAATAATTACACATTGATTACAACATACATTCCCACATTTGCAAAAGAAGGAATGTATTGTTGCTGCTTGTGGCAATTATTCGTGTTTTTCCCCGTTTAAAAATTCTGTTACTTCTCGCTGCCTTCATGTCGCCTACAAACTTTGTTATATTTGTTTAAATATGCAGTTTGTGTTTGAACGCGTATCAAAGAAGGTTAATTAGACGAATAATTTCTAGAAACATCATCTGTCGAAATTTTGGAAAACAAAATAAACTTGTTGAAAAGTAAGTATTTTAAGATGTAATTTTTTTATATAAATGAAGTGATTTATTTAATATATGTATTCCTTTAGATAAATGCGATGAATGTTTAAATTTGATGAAAAAAATGGACTATAAATTGGATACAATACTTTCTCAAGATGTAAAAAAGTGCATTTTCCAATAAAAAAACGAATGCGACCTCAAAATTGGGAAAAACTTTGATTTATTTGTAAGTTAGGAACTAAAATTTATTTCCAAAATGTCCTTTTTTTCGATAATAAATAATTTCTATATTTACAGTTGTCAAAGTGCGCCAGTTCAAAAAAAAAAAAACACTTAGAGAATAAATGCAGCAGTAAAACTATTTAAATTAACATTTCTTATATGAGTTACTTTCGCTTTTTAACTATTGGAAATGTTTTCTTTTTCTTAATTTTAATATAGAAATTATTTAAATTTTAAATAATTAAAATATTTTTTCTTATTATTAAATTAATTTAAAAAGTAAATTGTTTTTTCTGAAAATAACTGTTCTAAAATTGTTTTTTTATATTGATAATTGTTATATATGGTCCCTGATATTTTTTCTTAAGGTGTTTATATCTGGCTAAAACTCTTTCTTTTTTTCTTATTTTAAGCGTTTGACAATTTGTTTGCTGGGAAAAATCTCTCACCAATACATCTTCATTATATTTTTGAACACCCTGGTATAGGCACAAAATTCTGTCTGCGCGATGTTGACATACGTATACTTAACTTGTTTCGCTGTCTGATCTTCTGCACTTTATTTTGCGTACACTCAAAGCAAAACGTAAATGAATATAAATTAAATGAATATTGTTTTTGTTATTATTATTATTTGAGTGTACAATTATTTGCGGTCGTTTGTTTTTTGCTGCTTCCAACACTAGAACATATGAGTGAGTATGTGTGTGGACATCACTGCTTTACATATAAGATTGTTATGATAAATATACAATCTCTGTAAATAATGGTAAAATTTGCATTACATCAATTACACTAGTTTACAGCCAAAACATACCAAGAACGGCACATGTCTAGATAAGTTAATTGGGACCTCCTGAACACGAAAAACGCTGAAATGTTTTTTCTCTAAGTACCGTTTTTTAGATAACGGTACTTTTGTGTTTTTCGGTGTATGGTCCCATTCAAACCCTTGTGGAGCCCAACCGAAGAGCCCGATCGAGATGAATGCAAATTTCTATCTGATAAGAAATAGCTGAGTTATGGCACCTCAAAGTTCGAAATTTGCCTATTTTTTACGTTTTTTTCAAAATTTTTCTTTTTTATTTCGTTTTTTTTCTACGTTACAGTTAATATCTGATATGTTTTATTTTTTATCCAAATAGTTTATTTAATTACCAACATTTTAAGCGTAATTTGAAAAAATCGGATGAAAAATAAAGTTTTTATTAAGGATTTTGTGGAACGACAATATTTTTCATCTTCATTGCTTGCTTACACACTATATTCGACGTAAATTCCCAAATTGCAAAACTGATGGACCCCGAATATAGTGTGTAAGCAATGAAGATGAAAATATTGTCGTTCCACAAAATCCTTCGATTGGGCTCCACAAGGGTTTGAATGGGACCATACACCGAAAAACACAAAAGTACCGTTATCTAAAAAACGGTACTTAGAGAAAAAAAAAATACAGCGTTTTTCGTGTTCAGGAGGTCCCAATTAACTTATCTAGGCATGTGCCGTTCTTGGTATTTTTCCATATTAAAAATTTGTAAAGCAGTGTTATATAGGCAAATGGTTATAGATTAGATAAAATTTAAAAGCATAAATTATAAATTATGTATTTATAAAATACTAATTATATAAAGTTCTAATAAAATGTGCGCTAAAACTAAATAAGAAATAGAGAATAATAATATTCTGGTCGTAACAACGGCGTAGTTTTTGTAATTATCAATATATTTAGGTGGAGGGTATTTAAGATTCGGCATAGTTGAATAAAGCACTCTAATTTGTTTTCAAAATCGTATTGTTGTAATTGTTTTGTATTTAATGTTGTTAAGCACCTTAACTATTGCAAAAGTGCTAGCAACTTTCAATAATTGTACTGTTAATGTTTCATATGTAACTGTCAGGCACTTATTTTCATTCTGATTGCAGAAGTTCTCACTTTGGCAAATCGACTAGAGTAATTTGTACATCTTAACATTAATGGGAATAATATTAACCACTTACAACTACTATATACGAACGAGTACCTACATACATATGTACATATACATAAGTACTACAACATCAACAATGACGCTAACAATAGCTAGCAACAAACAAACCGAAACAATCCTTAATGGTCAAAAGTGAAATACAATAAAGCCAAAAGTAAAACAAAATAAAAACCATTTAGAATTTTATATTCGGCCATGCTGAATTTTAAATACCCTTCACATTAAACAAATATTGTACTAATTCTCCTGAGAAATTACTTTTGCATTTAATCTACAAAAACATTTAAAAACAAGTAAGAAAGCATAGTGTGTCTAGACCGACCATGTGAGAAAAATCAGTTTTTCAGAAATGGAAGCTATGACCTATTTTGGACCAATCATCATAAAATTTATTTGATTTCCTGCTGTGCATATACAAGTTATTTGCTCTAAAGTTTATCTCGATATACAAACATAAAGATTTATGGATGTTTAGTGATTTTCAGAAGAGGGTTTATATCTGTGAAAACCCCGTGATATTTATTATTTGTAAAATCCGGGGATTTTTCGGAATCCAAATACATTTTTTTTTGTAAAACCAGTCCCGTTTGGCTCTCCTATTAATTTAAGTATTTATGAAACTTATTTGTGTTGAATTTTGTTTATACACCAACATTTTGAAGAGATTTATTATTTTTTATTAGTTAAAATGACTTTCGAAAGTGGGTCTTATTATAGACCGATAATCATTTAATTTCGCCGAATGATTTGTGTAAATATGAGACTTGTTTTTGTTCTTTTTTTTTTAAATTAACATTTTTAAGAGTTTTATGTATGTTTGTAGGTATGGTCAATTATGGACCGATCTGCACAAAATTTGTAGGTGTGATTTGGTTTCTATATAACATATTTATGGCGAGAAATGTTTGTATAAGATAATATTTATGAGTGATAAAGTCCTATTTGGGGAGGGAATTTGTATGGGGCTAGGGAAAATAATAGACCGAATTCAACCAATCTCAATCCCAGTCGTCGTCCGGCCAGCCACGGAGATACATCGTTAAATCGACTCAGTAAGTGATTCTGATACTTAAAGAATGCTGTAGTATAATTTTTAGATAACAATTACTTATTGATCTACTTATATCAAATTTTAGTTCGATGTCATTTATGTGTTGTAGTGTAACTTACGAATCCATATAAGGTATCGATATTTATAAGATATTTTGTACCGATTTTGCTGATCAATGCCCAACTGCTTAGAACGATGATAAAAAAATCGTTTAAGTTTATTTTACAGAGCCACACAGATGGACATAATAGGCTCTTGACTGCTTCTTTATACTGAACTCTCATGGATTCTCTTATGTGTATTATCGTATAGTTCGATCTCAGAGTTTTCACCAAAAGCAAAAGTAATAATTTTTGTTAAATGTGTACAATTCCAGACTCTATTTAGCGCCTTGTAATAATGAATGAAAGTTATGCACCATCTAGCCAATAAAAAGTCTAGCAAATATTCAAAAACTATAGAGGGTTTCAGTACTTTTGCACACGAAAATCTAGTCTATTTACATATCTAATTAGATTCACTGACATGAGAGTTAGTGTCACCTTTTATTCCACAAGACAATTTGTAGGGAGGCTTGTTAAAGTAAAATTACTCTTTCTCAGCGATTTTTAAGCTACGATTGTTAATACATATATATTTCTGACAAAACTATATTATTAACATTTGTTTAGAAAATGCACATGTAATGCAAAATTATGCTTACCAAAGAAATGAAAATATCGAATTAAAGAAAGCTATAGATGGAAATAATTAAGCAGATATATTGTAGAATATTACAAGGAACAGATTCTTAGTAAATAGTTTATGTGCTACCACACTGTACTCAGAGATTTGAATTTAGACGTTTCAAAAAAGCCAGAATCAGTTCCTAGGGCAGCACTCATGTAAAGATAAGGTTATAATAATTTATTTATGTTAAAGTTAATCGCTTTATGTTTACAGCAGCAATGATATAAAGAAAAGGCAGTTCGGAAAAAAGGAGAAATATATTAAATTTCGTAACAACGTTGTATACTTGATTGTGTTACAAACAAAATAGCAGACCTATATGTACTGGCATTTATCACAAAAGGTACTCCAGAAAGTGTTGCCACATATTATTTTTAAAAATCGTACAATTCTCTTTAATTTTTTATTCAAAATGGTTTAAAACTATGGGTATTAAACGTAATTATTATACTATGAGCCTCAAAAGTGAGTAAACACAACAAATTATTTGATTTTTTTAAGATAATGAAAATCCTAAAATCTATCCATCGATTGAAATTTAAAAGTTTCGTTTTGTTGGATATTTGATTAAATAATACAAATATTTAATTTAGAAAAATATCCATTGCTATTTACATTGCTCAATTCCGATTGAAAATATTAAAATTCGTGTAGCTCCTCAAAAAGCTACACATCACAAATGGCAACACTGTTCATTCGACCATAATAAAATACTAACAATAACAACAACAATTACGGTCCATACGTACAAATGAATCTACCGCTAAACAAAGTGTGTGAGTTTTTGTTGTAGTATGTCTGTATATATTTGAATGTGTGGTAATTAAGCCTTCATGACCATTGACCAAGGCAACTGACCACGACCAGTTTGCTTTCATTAAGTTTTGGGTTGCTCTTCTATGTTTAATTTTTATTTTTTTTTTTTGTTTCAGTCTGTTTTTGTGCACTTTTCCAGAGTAAAAATATTATATTTTAGTTTGTCATTTCGTATGTAATGGAAATTTATTATGAACGAATATATCGGGCATGCTAAGAACCAACATCTAGACGCACAAATCTATCGGTTATATAAACTATAATATATGTCCATCTCATCCAAATCGCACTGAGAAAGGAACCAGATTTAAGTAATAATCACAATCATAAGAATTAAAATGCAAATATCTTGAAACGTTTGCAAAACAAAATTCAAAATCAAAATGCTTCTAATATTTCATCACAAGAAAAATCCGAAAAAAAGTAACCGGATTTTCAAAAACCCAATTTTGTTTCGTAAATAATAAGTTAAAGGGAACATAAGATTCGTCACAGATGAATAAAACACTTACTAACATAATTTTTCCCTTTTCGGTTTTTCATTTTAGAGCACTTCAAGCATGGTCATTGTAAACAATTCGTTATATTTTTCATTATTGCAAGTGTTTTTATACCCACCACCAAAAAGATGGGTATATTACGTTTGTCATTCCGTTTGTAACAAATCAAAATAATTGTCATAGATCCAAGAAGTCTATATATTCGGGCTCTTTATAACATTCTAGGACGACCTAGCAAAATGAGCAAAATTAGTATAGTTGGATCCGAGTTAATAATACCATGAAATTTTGCACACTCTATTTTTATTAGAGAAGGACAAGTCCTATTGAAAATGGTAGGAATCGGTCCACTATTTCTCATAGCACTTGCACAAATGTCTTTCCGGAATACGACCTTATGGTACATAAATGTCTATAGAAAAGCCGTATCCATACAAAATTCTACAATAATAAGTTTCATGCAAAGTGGAATCTCAAACAGATATTTTGTTTGCATCGGCCAATGTAAAGACCACTTCCGAAAATCACTTAAATGAGCATAAATCTTTTACAAAAGTTACTATCCAGTTGAAATTCAACAAAAACAATTCAAACCCCCATTTCAACCGTTGTACCAAATTTAATAACGATGGGGCAAAATTTGACCACAGTCCCCATATAAAGCCCAGTTCCAAAAAACACTTAAATGCACATAAATCTCTTATAAAACCACTATTAAGTCGAAATTCAACACAAATAGTCCATACATATACGAAATGCGTCAATCTCAATATGATGAAGATCGCCCCATATTTGACCGTATTCCCCATATAAAGTTAACTTCCAAAAATCACTTAAATGTGCATAAATCTCTTATAAAACCACTATTAAGTTGGAATTCAACACAAATAGTCCATACATATACGAAATGCGTCTATCTCAATATGGGGCGATATATTTGACCGTATTCCCCATATAAAGTTAACTTCCAAAAATCACTTAAATGTGCATAAATCTCTTATAAAAATCATTACAGTCAAACCTCGATATAACGACCCTCAATATCGAATTCTTCGATTTAACTAATTTTTTAAAATCCCCTACAACGCTCCATAAGATTTAATACAAAATAAACCTCTCTATTACGAATACATTTGTCAATAGCCTCGTTATAAAGAATTTTCATTCACTGCAGACTAACGAAATAGAACGAATTATTTAACTCTATTTAACGAATTTTGTCAATTTACAACCTTTTCATAACGATTTCCATCAATTAATTCAAATTATATGAAACAGATGCACACAAAATTATTGTGTTTGCAACGACAACGTCTCCAGACTAACGGCTGAATAATTCGAAGAAAAATTTATTGTTGCCAAGAGCTTGTACGCTTGTTGCAGCTGTTGTTTTGAAATCGTTCGCTATTACATGACAGATGATGATTAATATACAAAATTTTTTATTACCTCGTTATAACGAAAGAAGTGCAACTTTACCTCGACATAACGAACCTCATTGTAACGAATAATTCGATATAACGTTTTTTTTCGCATCCCCTTAAGATTCGTTATACCAAGGTTGAACTGTATTACGTTAAAAATCAACACAAATAATTCGCATATACATATTAAACGTAGTACAGAGTTTCATGATGATTGGCCCGTAATAGGTAATAGTTCCCTCGGAAAGTGATTCTGAGTCGATCGGTATACTCTAAGGTGGGTGTTGGACTAATATTTTTGGCCGTTACAAACATCCAATATACCCTTCCCACTATGGTGGTGTAGGGTATTAAAAATATATATTGCTAAAAATGTAGGTACATACATAACCTGAAAAAACTCCAGAACTATTTTCCATAAAACTCTTTTAAATTATATAGTGTTGTCAATGTTATTGAATCCCGAGTCTCGAGACGGAAATGTTATTCTCGCTTTATTAGATACTTACTTGAACTTAAATTATTAAAGAACAACAAGAAAATTATCAATAAAAATTTTAATAAACATTTTTTCATGTTGTAAAAACAATACTTACCTTCAGTTAATTTAATGAAAATTAAATTTAAATGAACTCACGCCTAACTAATAAATATATCAACAACTAATTTTAAACTAACTTCATTTAATAACATTAATATTATAAGGTTAAAAAAATCCATTAACCCATATCGTCCCAGAGATTTTTTGTTAATAAATTTATAAAACTTGGTAGTTGTAAGGTAATTTGGAACCAGAAACAATGAATTTGAAGTCAATTTTTCTCGGATTTTCTGTTTTTGAGAAAAATGGTGGTCGATTAATCGATCACTGGACACTATTTGGCATAATTCTTTTACAACTTTTTTCATTAACTCAAACCAATTTTTTTATCTATTTAATTAAAAAAAATAGGAGAAAACATTTATTTAAATTACAATTATGTATTATTTTTCTTCATGATATACTTTAAAACAATGTGTATGAAGTGCAACATTGCACTTTTTGCATAAAAAAATAACTTGGTTTATGGCATTTCTTACACCTCCACTTTTTATTTTACTCTATTTTAATAATAAAATGCTTGGTGATTCAATAAAACTGTCATCGCTCGTTGAATCAATATCTTCTTGTTGCACCATTAAAGAATACTCTCTACTCTATTCAAAAATCCTTTTGCGATTTTTTGGTTTTGTTGTCGACGGATGAAACAGTCAAGTTTCCAAGCGTTTACCAACAAAGAATTTAAAATAGCGATCCATTTCTTTGCTCGAATTGCAACACTATAATTTTGTACAGCATTGTCATTCCCATTCTTCCTCCTCCCATTCCTTTGTTGTAGTTTTTTAATAGCTGTTCTATTATGTTCTGCCATCATTATTTTTCTCTTGCTTTTTTCATCTTTTCACAGCAACAGTAGTAGGTCCGGCATAAAGTATGAAGTTGAAAAGATATCCAGTTGAAGAGCAAAGGCACCATAACTTATACCCAAACCAATTTGGCTCACAGCGTACAAACATTTTGCAAGAGTGTCATACAAAATATGGCACCATTTGCTCATCAACCAACAAATCTGCTTCCCAAATTCCGAATTGCATACATTTTTTGTTTATCAGCTCATACAAAGGACGTATCTTATATGAAATAAGTATAATAATTGTTTAAATATCTATATACAATATACTAACCCCCTTATTCATAAAACTTGTCAAAGGTTTATAACAGGCTTATAAAGCAAATTTTGTATGGATATTTGCTCTATAAGCCTGTTATAAGCCCTTGATAAGTTTTTATGAATTAGACTGTATGTATAACTATATTTAATTCAGTGTTGCCATTTTAGCACTTTCAGTGCTAGATTTAGCATTTTGTTTCTCGAAAATGCATTGAAATTTTTAAAAATTATGCTAAATTTTGATTGATAAAAAATTTTTTTTTCTCGAAAAAATGTTTACTATTTTACTCCAAAAAATACTTTTGGAGAAATAAAAAATTACTTTTATTAATATTTCAACTAAATGTCTTTCTGTGTGGTAAGTAAATGAACACGGAAATTGTTGCATTAATATATGAAATGTAATCTATTAAAGCAAGTAAACAATTTTTATAGTGGAAGGCCAATATAAGTGGCATGCGGCCGAGGGTGGCAATCAGCTTAAATAAACGTTTATTAGTGTGTACATTGTGTAAAAAGAATTAGGAAAATGGAAATAAATTTTAATTTTTAACTAAACTCATAGTCACATATTATATACATGTGTATGGCAAAGTTGAAAAAATTCTACTTTTGCCGTCCGCGGGCGCATGCCGCCTACATTGGCCTTCCACGATTATGAACAAAATTAGAAAAAACTATAAATTATATTTGTAACATTTGAAATAAAAATTGCATTATTACATTGAAAAAATTTAGCACTTATTTTTTCTTCTGTAGAACATTTTAGCACTTAGTTTTTTAAGTTTTAGCATTAATTTAAATGTTTTTAAAAAAATTTAATACGGTAATACGGTAAGTTTTAGCTAGCCTTTGTCGGAAAAAACAAAAGTACTAAATAGTGCCCGGCGTTCGATAAATCGAACATTACTTTTTGAAATCAAATCATAAAAACACAAGTGAAAATCAAAAACATATTTTTATCATTATTAAAAGTTGAACTGTTTTATCAATTAAATTAAATTACATTTTCCTTTTTTTATTTTTTCTTTTTTATAGTTTTAAATTTTAATGTTTTCTCTTCCCCTTGTAAAAAAGGGGGAGTGATGTAGGTACGAGCTTTAATGTTAATATTTTTAGCTAAGCTCCTACAATATCTTATTGTTAAAAAAAAGAAACTTGTAAGTCTTTCCTAAAAAGGAAAAAAAATATTTAAAAACGCTTGAAATTTACTATTCGAAAAATCAACCATCGGGACGAAAACAAATGAAAAACCCAAAATAATTATGTTCATATGTACATGTCCTTAACTTAATACGAAAAGACCCTAACTCATGTTTTTCATACTTTACAGGAGGAGAAAAAAAATAAATAAAAAAGATGCAATATTAATACAAAATTTTAGTTAGGGCTTTTCTTTTTTAGGCTATAACTTCGGTATTTTTTTTCGATTTGCAGGAGGTGTATCTAGTAATAGTCTATCGAAATATATAAAAATATCGATTTCGAAAAATTGTGAGTTGGGGCCTTTTCGTATTAAGTTAACGATATGTAAATGAAACTGATATGTATATTTGTGCCCTTATTCATAAAAACTTACAACTGGTTTATAACAGGTTTATAAATCAAATTTTCATACAAAATTTGCTTTATAAACCTCTTATAAACCTGTTGGTAAGTTTTATAAATAAGGGCATTGGAAAATAAAATATTTTTGTGTATAAATATTCAAACAGAGTTCTTGGGTGACTTAATCGATTTATAGAAAATATTGATAAATTAAATTAAAAACGATATTTAAAGAAATGCATGCACAAATCAGGGTTGAAAAATTCAATACTATTGTGCTGTTTTGACATCGGAAAATATTAAGTAGTTTTGCTTACTAAAAATATTAAAGTTAAAACAAGTAAGAAAGTATAGTCGGTCAAGCCCGACCATATAATACCCTACACCTAGTATATGTAAATATAAAACAGTTTTTCAGAAATGGGCGTTATGTGGGAGATATAACCTATTGTTATATCTCATCCAAAAATTTTGTGTTATGATTTCTGTGAATATAATTATTGTGTATGTTAAACTTTATCCTGTTATAAATACTTTTAAAAGATTTATGGAGTTTCGACTAATTATGGACCGACCATTACAAAATTAAGTGTCATTATTTGTGTATATAAGAAACTTATTTGTGACGAATTTTATTTGATTACCAACATTTTTAAGAAATCTATGCTCTTTAAAGTGATTTTCGGAAGTGGGCCTTATATTGGAGCTGCGACTAATTATGGACCGATCACCATTAACTTCTACCATTTTAAATGTATATACACAAAACATATGTGTGTTTATTATTATTTGGATACCTACATTTTTAAAAGAGTTATGGTCTTTTAAGTGATTTTTGGAAGTGGGCCTTATATGGGAGCTACGACTAATTATAGACCGATCGTCATAAAATTCCACCATATTATATTTATATGCACGAAACATATTTGTGTTCACTATTATTTGGATACCAACATTTTTAAAGGAGTTATGTTCTTTGAAGTGATTTACGGAAGTGGGCCTTATATGGGAGCTACGACTAATCATAGACCGATCGTCATAAAATTCTACCATATTATATTTATATGCACGAAACATATTTGTGTTCAATATTATTTGGATACCAACATTTTTAAAGGAGTTATGTTCTTTGAAGTGATTTACGGAAGTGGGCCTTATATGGGAGCTACGACTAATTATAGACCGATCGTCATAAAATTCTACCATGTTATATGTATATGTACGAAACATATGTGTGTTCACTATTATTTGGATACCAACATTTGTAAGAGAGTTATGCTCTTTTAAGTGATTTTTGGAAGTGGGCCTTATATGGGAGCTACGACTAATTATGGACCGGTCTTCACGAAATTAGTAGATGTTATTAAGCTTGATTTATTACTTATTTGTGGTAAATTTTGTTTGCATACTTCCATAATTCAAAGATTTATTACCGGTAAACCCAATTTCGGGAGGTCATTTGTATGGAGGCTAGGTGAAATAATGGAGCGATTTCCACCAGTTTCAATCCCATCCAAAATCCAAATTTTATCGAAATATCTTAAAAATTGCGACATGTAATCTGCGCACAAGCTTTACATGGACAGTAAGACGGACGGACGGACATCGGTAAATCGACTCAGAAAGTGATTCTGAGCCGATCGGTATACTTTAAGGTGGGTGTTGGAGCAACATTTATGGGCGTTACAAACATCAGCAAAAATCCAATATACCCTCCCCACTATTGTGGTGTAGGGTATAATGATCTTTGATTTATATTTACACATCCATACATCAGACATTTTTTCCACAGGACTGGGAACATAGCCGAAATCCTAAATAAAAAAGTGTTTTCATACACGATATCGAAACATATGTAGTTGTGTGAAATTTATTGTCATTTATAAAATTTTGTTAAAATGGACAGCCGATTAAACCGATTGAAATTAAATTACTCAAGCCTAGAGGGGAAGTGTTGTTTAGTTTACATTTTAAATTTTACCGCATAAACGAACCAACGGTTTACATTAGCAATTACTGTCGCTTTTTTACAGACCTTTTTACGTAAAAATAATATAATAATATAGACCTACATAGAACTTTTGACAAACCAAAAACACACGGAAGAATTTTTTTGAAAAATAATAATAAATATATTTTTTAATAATTTTTTTTTTTTTTTTACGAAAACAAGAATTGTTTAACCCTTTGACTGTCCAATGCATCACATATGATGCACAGAGGTTATGATTGATACGCTTGTGCATCATATGTGATACATAGATTGTCTTATTTATTTTAACAAAATTTTATATGAACTGATGAAGAGCGTGTAGAGAAAGTTTTTTTTTTTACTAAAATATGAACATTTGTATAAGAAAAAGCGGCAAATTTCCAGCATTTAAAACGACAAAAATAATTTTTTTATATATGAATTTTTTGCAAAATTAATATTTTAATGTAAACGACATTGCTTCGCATTTTTAATAGATATATTTCAAGCATTTGTTAAATTTTGACAAAATGGATTAACGCACACAAAAGTTGCGATCTCTGGGCTTTGAAAAATTTCCGCTGATATTCCCAAGGAAAACATATTCCACAGAGCAGATATGCCAGCGGGCTCACTTATTCACACATTCACCTTTGCGATACCCGATGTAGATGATACAGAATTTGTACTAATCAACGTTTTTGACAACCAAACATTTTTCCATCTCTCATCAAGAATTGGAGAAATGACTAAACAAATGGAGAATATAAGTAAATCTACGAAATATATTCACATTACGTCAGTGACAGAAAATGGTTTTTTGGATTTTGTACCACGCTCCACGGTACCATTTTTAATATTTGCTAAAAAAATAATAAAACTTAACCGGAAACTCACTTTAACGAAAATTTGATATAGTCACTTATAATTACGGCAAAATTTTATTATTACGAATGTTTAAACAATTTTATACTCGAACGACTAATTTTCAACATTGACATTTTTAACAAGAATATCTCAAAAAATCGTCCAACTCTAGTGGAAATGAAGCTTTGGTATTTATTTGCTGATAAAAAGGAATAGGGATTCTTCAAAGAATCACAATCTAACTGCCAGATAAATCGTTTGTTCATGATATACAACTAGTGTTCCAGAAAGAAAGTTATCAAAGGATAAAGTAACAATTTTATATTAATGCATTTAAAACAAAGATAAATTAGAGACAAAGACATAAAATGTTTCCTGTAAATTATATTCATTCGGGATTTGCCTGTATTTGTATATGTATAGTTAGTCTCCTTCTGAATCATTAAGAATATTATTTTCGTTTATTATCACGATTATCTATAACATTCTTATTTATAAAGTATCGTCAAATTTCCAAAATTACAATTTTTTTTTTAACTTCTAATGTTTTTTAATTCTGATTAATATAAATCGAGAGAAGTTATCACCGACACCAAAAGCAATGAGTTTCGATAAGAGCACAACATGCCAGACTCTATCGAACGCCTTAGAAATATCTAGAGCCGCCACTTAACTTTCGCCAAAACGATATATAGAACGACACCATTTTTCCGATAGGAAGGCTAGTTAGTCACCCGTAGAGCGTCCTGTACGGAAGCCGTACTGGCGGTCGCTAAGTAAATTGTTGGACTCTAGATATTTCACAAGATGGTAATTTACCATACTTTCCATAACTTTCGAAAGGGCAGAACAGATTACTATTGGGCCTGATAATGGTTTGTAGCCTCTTCTTTTTTAGGAATCGGCGTTACATTAGCAACCTTCAATTACATTTGAAATTCACCGGCACGGTATAAGGTGCTGAAAAGGTTATCTTATGGACGAGCTAACGTCGAAGAATACTGCTTCAAGACTAGTGCTACTATACCATCTGGCCCAGGAGACTTATTTATGTTAAGATCCTCTAAAACCCTTTTAACTGCGCGCATGCGAAAAAATATATTTGGCATAGTTACTGATACTCTTTCGAGCACGGGCAGTGGTTGATTGCTTTCCGGTAAGTTTGAGTTATTTGTAAATAATTCAGCCAAAATGTTAACTTTGTCAACCGGATCAGTGAATGGTTGGTCATTCTTTAAAAGAGTAGGAATTGAAGAACTAGCTTTATCCTTTATTCTTTTAACGAATGACCAAAAGCTTTTACTGCCCCTGGGAGCAATAAGAACTTTTGCACGGATGCGTTGCTCGTGTAGAGATTTTTCACTCCTCAGCACTTTGGCACACGACGACCTCGCTCGTTTGCATAGCGAATCAGTTTCGGCGTTTTATTATTTCGCCCAATTCTGCATGCTTCCTCTCTGGATCTGATTGCAATTTTGCACTTCTGATTAAACTAAGATGATTCTTTAGATTTAATCGAAATTTTGTTTGATAGTATGAATTTTTTCATCCCCATCATAATTATATTTTCGACCATATTCGCCATGGCATTTACTTCAAGAAGAGATGATTGTCCTGTGCTTTCCAGAAATGGTTAATTTTTTGCAAACAGTGATGATGTAAAATATTTAGGTCTGTACCTTGACAAAAGATTAACATGGACGAAATATATAGAAATGAAACGTCAACAACTAAATATTAAAACTAAAAATGTTTTTGGTTATTGAGACCAAAATCTGAACTTAGTTCGGAAAACAAAGCGATTTTGCACAAGACAATTTTGAAGCCAATTTGGACTTACAGTCTACAATTATGGGGTCCCGCTAGCAGATTCAAAAGACTCCTTTCAAAAAATAGTAAAAAATATTTGTAAATATCAAAAATTTATTTATATTACCTGTGAAGATTGGTATTTAAAGTTATTCTTGTTATGTTTTCTTTTCTACTTATTATATAATTTGCTTATTATTTTATTTTGTAAAAATAGATTGCATTTCTCATTATAGTTAGGTGGAGGGTATTCAAGATTCGGCACAGCCGAATATTACACTCTAACTTGTTTTAATTTTAAAATTATGAAAAAAATTTAAAAGAAACGGTAAATTAAGACAACAATATTTATTTGTTTTATTCGAGTTTTCTTCATAAAATCAATCCAATTATTCGTTATTTGAAAATGGTCGTTTTAAAATTCTTCGAATAATTATTTGTAAGAAATTGTTCGATTATTCGAGCGATTATTCGATTAGTTAATCATCCCAGGCGTAAGAGATGTCATAATGCTCAGTAATATTGGTTGATCTCGAATGATTTCCAAATAAGGGTTATTACATAGATGAACTATCGTATCATAGGATGGTGCTAATTATTATGAATTCTTGGCATTGAACATACAGAAGTTGATATCAAGGATGAAATGGTAACGTATTATAGCTGCAAACGGGGGACAACTCGATGGTCATTGGCTATGTTTTACAACGTGTTGGATAAATCTGCATTAGCTGCATTTCTTATAAAGAAATACATAGAGAAATATTTACTACGAAAGATAAAGAACTAGTTGTGAGGTAGATAGGAAGTTCTATTTTATTTTTTTTATGGAGGGCGGGTTTAGATTGGTGTAGCCAATACCAACGACTTCTTAATAATTAGCTATCTTGTTTGTGTTTCGCTTTTATATTGTTAAAATTTTTATTGACGATTCTAATACCTAATATTTTGGAACATATCACACCCATCCATTCGACGAACACAGCCATATTAAGCGGTAGTGCCGTTACCTATGGATTTCATTTATCCAGAATCGTTACCATTTATTTCCAAATAATTTGAATCTGCCCACTGTGGATTGTAGACAGCAGACATATGTTTATGACAGGCATAGGTTTTTTAGGGTCTACAACCCAAAGTAATATAAAATTTTGTTTATTACATATAACTTCTTTTGGAATATTTAACAGATTTTTTTTTTGTATTTCCTCGCACACTCGTTTTTGAATTAATAAAATGAACATAAATCATAAGTGAAAATACACATATTTACTAATATCCGTGTGGTAGGTATTAATATATTTTGAAACTACTTAATCATGTCATCTTCATTCAATCTTTAACTGACACTTAGGAAATGTCAAAATACTCCTTTTAATGTGACGAGATAAATGCCACTAAAAGCAAATTCAAATAAATTTAAATCCCTTGTGCATACGGCAACGACAGTAATGATGATGATGGCAATGAAGGCGATGATTAAGTTTCCAACAATAGTAATGCTGATGCATTAAAACCACCCTTGGGTTACTGCATTATGACAGCCCATTTGTCAACGAAGAATCACAAAATTCAATTTCAGTTATGAACATCTACTAATGTAGTGGTAGTATGTATTTATATCTGGGTGTATATGTACGGATGAATAGATGTGCAAATGTAAAAGTGCCAGTGTGACATTGACATTTGAAGAATGTAAAGTGTCACAGATAATAATGTTGGCATAATGTCTAATACCAGTCAGCTTAAATTTACACGTACAACTCTATAAACTAAAATTCAAAAATTACTTTTTTCTTCTACATATTGAAATAAAAGCTTTGACGATGTACATATTTAAGTTTTAATCTAAATTATAATACCAAGTCTACTTAACTTGAATAAACAGCAAAAAATTTAACTAAAAATTTTTAATTATAATTATAAAATGTATGAATAGTTTAAATATTTGTGTAAATAGTCAAATGAAATAAGATATATACAGATAAGGAGCTAAATTTTTCTTTATATTCAGGCATGTGATGGAAATCGAAAACGAATCAGTTTTGGAAATACATTTTATTGCATTTATAATCTAATTTTTAAAATTTTTGTTTTAAGATTCTCCCAATATCTTTATATTTTATGTGATAACAGTTTTTCAATACAGAAATATTACGAAATATTGACTTCTAAAACTCATTCGTTTTCGTTTTTTATTTCCATCACATACCTGACTATGAAATAAATTTTAAAATTTAGTCCTCATACCCAACTTTTACTACGAGAACGTATACCCAAGTGCAGGTGTGGCCAGTAAAATTTTTTTCCGTTTTTCGTTATTTTTTCGAAGAAAAAGAAGTTTTTTTTAAATATATATGGTGCATTTCATGTCAAGTGACCCAATTTTAAAATCGATGTCTTCCGATTTGGATGAAATTATATATACTATACAACTAGTGTAAAATTTGGGGGTGTTCCTCTTTTAAGTGTGAATTGTAGAAATGAAGTAACATATGGGTGTTTCCAAAGTAACGGTCGTTACCGATTTTCGGTGATTTTTAAAATAAAATTGCAACTTAAGCAAATATGCCACGAGGATTGCTTAATTTTGGACCTACGAAAGTTCAAGCATCGGTAGTAATCGAAAGAATTCATAAAAAATGTAATCTCAATACTTTTTTTGACCATTAAAAAAGTAAACAGCACATTTATAAAGTAACGACCGTTACCGAAAGTGGTCGGTAGAAAATTGCCCACTTTATCGTGCTGCAATGGGCATCAACAGATTCGAAGCAATATTACGTTTTATACAGTTTGATGATTCCAACACAAGAGCGATGAGCCAAGAAACTGACAAAGGTGCACCAATTTCCGAGTTATGGACAATGATGAATTACAATTTCGAACATTTTTAAAAACCAATGAAAATCTTACCGTCGACGAGCAGTTGTTTCCCTATCGTGGCCGTACCCGTTTCACGCAATACATTTCGTCCAAACCGGCAAAGTATGGTATCAAAGTGTGGTGGTTATGTGATGCCAAAAACTCTTACCCACTGCATGGGCAAATATATACCGGCCAAGCTGTTACAGGACGGGAAAGTAACGCGTTGTTAAGGATCTGATAAGCCGCTTTCGTGGAAGCGGACGTAATGTAACAATGGACGATTTTTTCACAAACCTCAATTTTATTTTATTATCTATCATCAATGCATGAGGATGATGCCATCGGCACAAGCGGCAAACCAGAAATCATTGAGTTTTATAATGGAACAAAAGGAGGAGTGGACGCTATGGATCAATTACTTGGAGAGTATTGCCAAAGACAGATGAAGCGTTGGCCATTATCTCTAATTTTTAATATGATTGATTTGACGGCATTGGCAGCTTACATCATATATTTTGAAAATAATACCAATATAACACACAGTAAGTTGAGGTTTGCAGCATTCAAGCAATTCGTTTGTGTGTGAAATTTGCAATAGGGATGACAAAATTTAAATAATTTAATTGACAATAAATAATATTAATGTTATTATTATTATAATATAAAAATAAATTTACATTACCAACACAAAAACATTCTTTGATGATGTAGTCAATTCATAAACTTGCATAAAAATCACACCAAGTACACCTGTACTTGGGTATACGTTCTTGGGGATCTCGAGGCTTGTAGCTTCTCAATGCCTAGACCTAGGACAGTAGTTGAGGTGTCAATCGTCGCAGGTTTGCACCATCTTCCTAGATCCGGAGTTTCAGCACAAAATCGTAAGCGGTTTAGGAGGTACATTACTAGGAGATACATACTGGCCACACCTGTATCCGGGTATAAGGACTAGGGTTAATCAGTTTAATTTTTAAAAGAGTTGAAAATTATGAATTATATGAAATCCTACAGCTGTTAGGAGTGCACAGAGTACAGGTCGCCATTTTGAAATGTCCTCAAGAAGGAGGAATATATCGGTTATAAAGTCAAAGCTCCTATATAATATCCCTTTAGAAAATCACTTTAACATACGTATATATTTATATACATGTTATATGTACAGAAGTCATGCCACTATATTTTTTGATGATCGGTCCATAATAGGTCGTAGCTCCCATATAGCGCCCATTTCTTAAAAACTGTTTTTACACATATACTGGGTATTATATGGCAGGCTTTACCGACTATACTTTCTTGTTTCTTTTTTATTCAGTATTGTTTGACATCATCATAATGGAAAGGCACACATAGCCAAATATTCCCAAATTATTCCGCAGTATTACGTTATATGAGACATGTGAGATTACCAATGGCTTTAATGAGAAATCATATTGTTGGTGTTGTTTACATATTTTCCATGTAATTGCATTGATCTAAGACAGTTAACATGGTACATACCTCTATTATACCTTATTAGAATATTAATATAGACTACTCAACGGTATCAAATACTGTATTAATAATAATTAATCTTACTGTCTTTAAGATTTCTTAAAAATAATATTACAAAAAAAAAGAAGCAATAGTTAAGATTTTAGACAAAAAAAAAAATAAAACTAAAATAAAAAACGGTCAAAACATATTTCCTTTTCTTCTGAAGTGGACCTTTTGTGAACTGTGGCTTATTATCGATCAATATTTTTGAGTTATTTGGATTAAATTATATTTATTTATGAAACATTTATGCTTGCAAAATGGCCGATAAAGTCGTATTTCGGGAGGACATTTGTATGGGGACTAGGTGAAAAATTTAAACAATTTCAACCAATTTCAATAGGCTACGTCCGGAAACAAAATTCATATGTACTCTGTGATGTCGATTTCGAACTTGAAGACTAATAAAAAAAATTTTGAGTGTAATACTGTTTTTGTTCGTAGTAAACATGTAGCTATATTTTTTTTTGGATTTAAAAAAAAATTTAAGTTAGCTATGAATTTTTAATAGAAAAAAAAAAAAATGTTTATAAAAGAAAAATTTTTGAGAACGGAGGAAAGTTTTACAAATTTGAAAAATTTTAAAATTGAAGAAAGAAGATAAAGATTACGAATAAATACCAAACTGCAAACAATTTATTGAATCCGTCAAATTTTTTTGTAAATTTACATATAATCGTTGCGCTATTTTTTTATATATACAACCAGTCTTGCCGAACTAGCTAAATAATTGCAACGTCACTAGAATCGGATTTAGATAATGTTTTATGAAAAATTTAAACTCTAAAACTAAAAGAAGACGTAAAAATTTTGATACTAATGTGCTAAAATTGGAGATAAAATAAAAGTGAGATAGAGAGAGAATGATAGAGCCAGCAGCAGCGCCAATATCAACTTCAACATCATCAATACAAGAAAGCAAGAAATTAAGGAAGTAATCGGAATTTACGTATATGAAAAAAAGACGAATACTATAATAATTTTAAAAATATATATGTAGAGAATAAAAAATTAGCCCTTAATCGCATACACTACTCCAGCTACAAAGCCAACAGCATTTATAACTACAATACTATTCAAAATTAGTCGATTTTTTTTTATAAAAGAAAACACAAGAAATCGTTAAATAATGTATATATTAAAAAAAAATATATAATTTAAATGAATTACAAGGACGTAATTAACATATTGTAATATTAACATTTTTTTTAAGTTTAATTTTACATATTTACCCTCGTTTTGTTAATCAATATGGTCACCCTAATTTAACATAAATATGTTCATATTGTTATATCATTGTAATTAATTAGAAATCCCAATTATGTTCCACTTTTAAATTTAATTTTATATATATATATATTTACACATAATAGTATAACACATTCCACACATTTCTTTCATTCCAAATATTAACCTACATATTTCAAATTATCTCAATACATTGACACATATTTATAACTAAACAAAAATTTTCAAAAGGTGAAATCTCAGCAGTCTACGAGCGCTTGCAGACTTCGTGGGAAAAGAGAATAATGCCGTAAGTGATAAAATTTTCTTACCTTTATATCACTAAAATAATATTATATTCATTTTCATATTTTCAATAAAACACACGAATATTCTTTATTAAAAAGAGAATATCAATTTAAACCATATAAAATTTAAATTTAAGATTATCATCAATTGATATTTTATAGATAATAAAGAATGTTCATGATTTAATATACTTATTTCATTATTAGATTGTATTATACTTTTATTTTATTTGGGTTATTTAATAGAACTTGTAACTTGTACCAGAATTACACGTATTTAAGTGCATTTGAGATGTGGTCTTTATATGGGGTCTATGTCAAGCATGGACCGAGCAAAACAAAATTTCATTTTGCGATATATTTTTACATGACACTTGGCGAATATTGTATTGATTTTCTAGGCATTTATTTATCATTAAGCCATATTTCGGTAAGATATTTCTATGGGGGCTATGAGAAATCATGGACCGATTCTTACTACATATTTTCCTCAAATCATAAAAATAACGCGTACAAAATTTTATGGCAATATATTTAAAAAAATTGCAACAAAAATGTTCAAATATATCGAATTTTTATGGACCATAACTCATTTTGTTCCATAACTCTTGTTCTACTAAACCGATTATTCTGATTTTCAAAACCAACTGCTTAGGAAAATTATAAACGTTTTTTTTTTTTTGTAAACTCTGTTGATTTTGGTTGTGTTACTGTTGTGAAACTAATATTTATTATTCTAAATGTTATCCCTTCTGACTACCATCGAATTAGGAAAAGAGAGAGCTTTTTTAAGTTCAATCTGAGCAACATCACTGTTAAGATAAAATTGAATAATGTTGTATAAGTTTGTGTAGCGTTTACACATGCGACTAACAGTTCGAAAAACTCAATACACTCACATTTTTTTACTAATACACTCATATTTTTCGCACTTGCAGAGCTACTCGCAGCTAAATTTGCATGCGAGTGAATGTTTGACACTCTCATGCCAGTAAACGTCAAATAAAAAAATAATGTTGCCATTTATATTTTCCAATGAATAGATAGTGGATAATATAATACATATTTATAATTGAAATTTCTTTCAAATAATATTGATAAACAAAATGTTTTAATTTTGGAGAATAAATATCAATAAAATCATAATAATTATTGTTAATGAAAATTTTCCTTCATGAACAATTTTTATGTGATCAACTAGCAACTCTATTTTTTAATCAAAACAAAAATGAAAGAGAAATTAACTTTAAAAAATATAATAAAATTAATATGAGTGATAAATCATATAACGGGTCCGCCATTTAACGTTTTTTTTTCAGCTAGTGCTCATATCTGATTTGACAGAAAATTAGTTTTATCCTTCCGCTGAACGAATATGGTTGTGTATACGCTTGTCTTCGCTTCGCTAAGTGGGCCTGTGATCGATTTACAGAAGATGTCGATTTTGAAAAAAAAATCATCTTTTCAAATGAACCTCATTTTGATCTTGGCAGGTATGTCAACAAGCAAAATTGTCGGATTTTGGGGAACGGGAACCCCGCACGCATACATTGAAAAGCTGATGCACCCAAAACGAGTCACTGTTTGGTACAGATTTTGGTCCAGAGGCATAACTGGGCCATTTTCTTCGAAAATCAGCAAGGAGTGACCGTTACAGTCAATGGCGATCGTTACCGGGCCATGTTGAACGAATTTTTGTTCACAAAAATTGAAGAAAAAGATATTGGCAACATTTGGTTTCAACAGGACGGCGCTACGTGCCACACAGCCGCAGCTACACTCGATGTTTTGCGCCCTGTTTTTGAAGATCGCATTATCAGCCGCAGAGCTGATGTCGTTTGGCCACCTCGGAGCTGCGATTTGACATTGTTGGATTATTATTTGTGAGGTGCCGTCAAATATAAGTGTTACGCCGACAAGCAAGAGACAATTGACGCTTTAAAAGACAATATTATTAAAAGACAATATTCGTGAAGCCATTGGTGAAATACAGCTGCACCCAATTGATAATGTGCTTAAAAATTGGACCGATCGTGTAGGCTACTGCATGCCAGCCGAGGACGCCATTTAGATGAAATTATTTGCCATTATTAACCGGAAAGATTGTACTTTCAAATAAAAAAAGAAATTTGAGAAAATATTCAGTAGTTTTTTTATAGCATTTTCAAAAAAAAATGTTATTTGGCGGACCCAAATGATACAAATTCTCTTAACAAAAAATGTGTTATTTGAGAATATGTTTCTGAAATGCAAACGGTTTAAACCAACCCAAATCAGAGGTATCCCATTTCATGCAGAATAAATACATCGACGTGCTATTGATTTCGGAAACTCATCTTACCAACAGGTATAACTTTTTTATTTCAGTTTATACATTCTACGGTACAAATCATCCAGATGGTAAAGCACATGGTGGTACTGGTATTTTAATTAGAAATCGTTTGAAACATTATCCCCTAGATGAATTCTCAAAAGACTATATGCAGGCAACATTCATTCATCTGGAAAATTTTACTGAAGATTTCAATATAAGCGCAATATATTGCCCGCCACGCTTTTTAATGACAAAGGAGAAGTTTGAAGAATTCTTTAGCACGCTAGGAGGTGTGGCGACTATAATGCCAAACACACTTACTGGGGCTCTCGACTAATGAATTCCAGAGGTAGACAGCTTTATAAAGCATTAGTTGATCGTAAAAATGGCTTGGATTTTGTGTCTCCTGGACAACCAACATACTGGCCTACTGATCCTAAGAAAATTCCTGATGTCATAGACTTTGCCATAACAAGAAATATAAATCGAAATTCAATATCTACAGAAATAGCATATGATTTATCTTCTGATCATTCCCCAATTATACTATCTTATTATGGGAGGACTAACATTTCAAAAATTCATAATGAAACATATTACTTTAAAACAAATTGGCTTAAATACAAGAAATATATCAGCAGTCATATCCACACAGATCTTTGTATTCAGTGTGAGGAAGATGTAGATAACTGTGTCAATGACTTCACGTCATTAATGGTATTAATAATTCACATAGTGTTGCTTGAACTGGTCGGACGTGTTATTTTTAGTGCGGCTGAATTTTCGTAATAGGTGAAAAAAAAAAAAACTTGTAATAAGTGAAAAAAAAAGAAAAAAATATATATATATATAAAAAAAAAGATCGTAATAGGTGGAAAAATAGTGGTTTTTCGGTAATTTAAAAATCGCAAAACAACTGCATGAGTGTCCCGCTCAGATGTAATTCTGAGAAAGAGCTAAGCTACAGTAGAAAAAATTTATGGATCTCTGAGGAAGAATCCTTAAGAAAATCCGTGGAGTCTCTTCTCACTACAAAAGCCGAAATACGGCGCCGTTCCTGTTCGCCCAATATAGTTATCTCATCCGATGAGAAATCAACATCTTCATCAAATAGTGCAGTCAAACCCAAAAAACAAGTAGGTATGGATAAGTACATCACCGTTCTCAAGCGACAGAGGAGCCCGACATCTGCTCAAATGTCTTCCAATTCCAATAAAGTTCCTAAGACCGTCAGCAGTGATAAGCCAAATGATCAAAACAGATTTGCTCTACTTCAGACGGATGACCCAGAAATACCGAAAAAGACGTTTAAGCCCCCACCAATTTACCTGAGAGAGCCCACTTCCAATAAACTGGTACAAGGAATCGTTGCTGTAATAGGTGAGAACATGTTTAGCGTAACCTCAATTAAACATGGAAAAATCAGCGAGACAAAGATCCAAGTGAATAGGGAAGATGATTTTCGAAAATTGTCCAACCAGTTGGAGAGGGAGACCAGGGATTTCTATACCTATCAGCTCAAAAGCGCAAAAGGACTCCAAGTCGTTCTAAAGGGTATAGACCCATGTGTTGATCCTGCGGAGATAAAGAACGGATTAATGGACAAAGGGTTCAAAATCAAGAGCGTAGTCAATATTAGAAACCGTGAAAAGATTCCTCAGCCCATGTTCAGGGTAGAATTGGAACCTGGAGATGTTGCCTTAAAGAAAAACGAGTCCCATCCAATTTACAATCTTATTTATCTTCTGCATCGTAGAATTACCGTGGAGGAACCGCATAAGCGTGTTGGACCCGTCCAGTGTCTTAATTGTCAAGAATTTGGTCACACCAAAGCGTATTGTAAATTGCCGTCTGTTTGTGTTGCATGTGGGGAACTACATGCAACTGCTCAATGTAATAAGTCCAAAACGGACTTAAAAATAAAAAAATGCAGTAACTGTGGAGGAAATCATACCGCTAATTATAGAGGTTGTCCAGTTTATACTTATTTGAAGGGCATAAGGACCAATAAGTCGCCAGTATTACCTGACCATCCTCAACAACCTAATTTCACGTCGAGTAAGAATTTTCCTCAAATTGTACGACCAACTACTCACGTAAACGCTCCTAATTCTAGACAAGTTTCTTACGCAAACGTGGTCAAATCTAATATGCCAGGTCTGGAGCAGGAACCTATATCGCAATATTCTGAGCCACATATCAACAATCTAGAGACAACATTGCAGACACTTGTCCAAACTATGAACACTTTTACGACCACTATGACATCCATGATGCAGGAAATGCTGAAAATGCAATCCACTATCTTGCAAGCCATTTTAAAGAAATGATTTATTTAAAAATTTGTTTTTGGAACGCGAACGGCCTCCGCCAACATAAAAACGAACTGGAATACTTCCTGATGGATAAGCAGATTGATGTTATGATGATTGCTGAAACTCACTTGACGTCGACAGGGTACTTCAAAATTAATGGCTACGTGTTGTACGATACTAAAGATCCCCGCGGAAGAGCTTGTGGAGGTTCGGCAATTCTTATAAAGAACAGAATAAAACATTATCTAATGAACAACATAAGTGAGGATTACCTCCAAGCAACAAACATTTGCATTGAATTCTGTCAATACAAATTTGTTTTATCATCGATTTATTCTCCGCCTCGATTCTCAATAAAAGAACACCAATACCATAACTTCTTTAATTCCCTTGGAGCTAAATTTTTAGTTGCTGGCGACTTTAACGCCAAACACACATTTTGGGGTTCACGTCTGGTAACCCCAAAGGGTCGCGTACTCTTCAACACCATTGCTCAAATGGGCTTAGATGTACTCTCAAGCGGACATCCCACCTACTGGCCGACGGACCGACGGAAGATTCCTGATGTTATTGACTTTGGAGTAGTGAAAAATATCCCTGTAGAATGGATGCAAGTGGATCCTTCATTAGACTTGTCCTCAGATCACTCTCCTACTATCATTTCAATGCATTTCCCTCAAGTGTGTGGCTCTCCATTTAGAAACATGACTAAGACCCGAGTAAGCTGGATAAAATACAAAAAGTATTTAAGTTCTCATTGCACGGAAAATATTGTGTTGAGAACTACCGACGATATCGATGAGTCGATTGGCAACTTTACCGAGGACCTTCGACGAGCTGTGCATCACGCTTCCACTTATCACGTTGAATGTAGAAATAGGACAAACAGAACTTATTTATCTGAACTCGAACATCTCCTATCAGAAAAAAGAAGAATGAGAAGAGAGTGGCAACTTTACAGGTCTCCTGAACTGAAAGCTAGGCTACGGGTATGCAGAGATATACTAAGACATTTCTTAGAAACCCAAAGAACGGCTTCACTTACATCCTACTTGGAGGGTCTTGATAGTACCCCACAATCTGACTACTCGTTATGGAGGGCGGCAAGAGGTTTAAAAAGACCAGTGAGAGGAAAACCTCCTTTGCGAAATCCGACTGGTGACTGGGCTAGAAATGATTCCGAGAAAGGGACATTATTTGTTAACCATTTAAGAAATGTGTTTACTAAAAACAACTCAAATAACGTATCTGATTTGCCACCACTCGTTATTAGACCTCCTGTACCTCTAAGACTAAACTTTGGTGATGTCCAAAGCGCTATTGGTACTCTGAACCTTAGAAAGGCTCCAGGTATGGATAAAATCAGCAATAAAATGCTTGTGGAGTTACCTCGTGTAGCTAGAAGAATTATCCTCTTTATCTTCAACGCTATTTTACGCCTAGAATACTATCCTGCAGATTGGAAGGTGTCTATGATCACTATGATTCCTAAGTCAGGGAAGGATCACACCAAAGTAGAGTCATATAGGCCAATTAGCCTATTGCCGACAATTTCTAAACTGTTCGAAAAATTGTTAATGACTAAGTTGATTCCAATTCTGAACGACACTGAATGCATTCCTAATCATCAATTCGGCTTCAGAGCTAAACACAGCACCATCGAACAAACACACAGATTGGTAAATGTGATAAGAGGGTCGTTTGAAGACAAAAAATACTGCTCCGCCCTTTTCATTGATGTGTCCCAAGCGTTCGACAAAGTTTGGCATGACGGTTTAATGCACAAAATAAAATTAACTCTGCCTGCTAACACCCATAAACTTATGGAAAGCTATTTATACGGTCGCAAATTTAAAATCAAAGAAGGCAATTTTTTAAGCCCCACTCAGCCAATTGAAACAGGTGTGCCACAGGGTAGCATACTGGGTCCTACTTTATATTTGATTTATGCCTCCGACATGCCGTCAGACCCCAAAATCCACACGTCAACTTTCGCAGACGATACAGCCTTTATCAGCGTTCATAAGGACCACCAAGTAGCATCACAGAATTTGCAGAATTACGTTTATAAACTAGAGAATTGGCTAGAGCTTTGGAAAATCAGGGTTAATGAACAGAAATGTATTCATATCACTTTCACATTGCGAAAAGAAACTTGCTCGTTCATCAAAATAAATAATCAAATTATTCCTCAACATAATGAAGTCAAATACCTCGGCATTCACCTCGACCGCCGTTTAACTTGGAAGTCTCATATTGAAGCGAAACTTACACAGATGAAATTAAAAGCAGTGCAACTTAATTGGCTAATTGGCAGAAATTCTTCACTAAAGTTGGACTGCAAACTATTGTTGTACAATGCAATTCTAAAGCCAATCTGGTGCTATGGAATTCAATTATGGGGTACTGCCTCAGCATCAAACATTGAAAAAATTCAAAGGGGTCAAAATAAAATTCTACGTATAATTACTGCAGCTCCATGGTATGTTAAAAATTCTCGAATTCACAAAGATCTATGCGTGCCATTAGTAAAAGTTGAATTTACAAAACACGCGTCAAAGTATGTCAGCAAACTTGAACACCACCCAAACCCACTTGCACGAGACATCCTTAACTTTAGTGGCCATAATCGGTTGAGAAGGAGGGATACCCTTGCTTTAACTCAAGCGCAAAATAGATGACTGGATCAGTTGATGTGAAATTTTTTTAGTATCATAAAATTTTTGTCTAGCACTGGCTGGGCTTATTATTTTCTTTTTAGTATTAAGATTTGAATACTTATTGTCATTTCATTATATGAAGATTCAATAAATAAATAAAGGCTATAAAAAAAAAAAAAAAAAAAAAAAAAAAAAAAAAAAAATTAATGGTATCGGCTCTTAATCATTCTAAGAGTCAAACATTTCCTAGAACTAATATGCACATTTCCACCTCAGATATTGAACGACTTCTTTTCGAAAAGAGAAAACTCAGAAGAGAATGGTAACAAAGTAAATTTTTCCCTTTGGAATGCAACGAAAAATATCAAGGCACCGGTAGAGGGGCAAAGCCCTTTAAGGAAAGCTGACGGTACTTGGGCTCGTAGCACAGAGGAAAAGGCTACAATTTTTGCTGACCATCTAAATACAGTCTTTCAGCCAAACTCGCCAAAAACTATTTCTGAACTTGAAGACCCACCTGTGTCAGCATTATCTAATGATGACATATTAGCTATAAGCCCAGAAGACATTAAAGAAGTAATCAAGGATAATAAAATATTAAGAAAATCACCTGGAAATGATTCAGTTACGCCAGCTATGATTAAAAACCTACCCAGTTTGGCAATAATTGTGTTGTCTATAATATTTAATGCGATCGCGACAAATTGGAAAACTTCTCAGATAATAATGATACCAAAGCCAGGTAAAGACTTGACCGTACCATCCTCCTATAGACCAATAAGCTTACTTCCTTGCTTATCTAGGCTATTCGAAAAGGTGTTCCAAAAGAGAATCATACCATTTTTAAATGAGAAAAATATAATCCCAGTTCATCAATTTGGTTTCCGCGAACGCCACGGAACAATTGAACAAGTTAATCGTATAACCGGAGAAATAAGAAAATCCTTTGAATTAAAGAATATTTTATTTCTGGATGTCGCTCAAGCCTTCGATAAAGTATGGCACAAAGGACTGGTATATAAAATAAAATGCTTGCTACCACCATGTATCCATAAACTATTGGAATCTTATCTATCGGACCGCCTATTTACAGTTAAATACAACGATTACGTGACAAGAGAATATAGGATTGGAACAGGAGTACCACAAGGAAGTGTTCTTGGACCTTCCCTCTATTTGATTTACACCTCTGATTTGCCTACGAACGCTATATTAACTATTTCTACATTTGCTGATGACACCGCAATTATTAGCTCGCATGAAAATTCATATATAGCTATCTAAGGTCTGTGGAACCATGGTTAAACAAATGGAGAATACGAGTAAATGAGTTAAAAAGCAAACATGTTACGTTCACATTGAGGAGGAGATGCTGTCCACCTGCCACACTTAACAATGTAAATATACCTAAGTCCGATTATGTTACTCGGCGTCGTCATATATAAACCAAGAGACTTCACATGAAGTTAAAAGCATCTAGCATCACTGGTTAATCATTTACCAATCTAAGCTAAGCCTGGACTATAAAATCACCCTGTATACAGAGGGCCGAATCAAAAATTCTTAGGACCATGACGGGCACACTATGGTACATAAGAAATGAAAATATCCACAGAGATCTAGAAGTACCATTGGTAAAGGATGAATTCAGAAGGGTCCGCGAGAACTACATCAAAACGCTACACATCCACCCGAATTCGCTGGCTAGAATTCTAGCTCAGAGCCAGACGGAGTCGCGGCTTCGTAGAGCTTAACAGCCAATAAGAAATTAATGCTCTGTTAGAGAGTAATTAGATTTATTTTAGTTTTAAGATTTAAATACTTATTGTTAGGCCTAAGGAAATAAGGCAGACTCAATAAATAATAAAACGTTATAAAAAAAAAATTGGCGGACCCTTTAGTAGGAACGATTTGAAAAGCAAGGCCTTCGAAGCAATTGCAAATCAAATGGAGCTGCCGGTAGAAGTTTACGCCTTGACAACATTTTCAAAATGAATTCTCACTGTCCTGTGTAAACAGTAATGCTACTTGCAAATGATTCGAGTTTTTCGAATAAGTTTTCGTATATAATACGTATACAGCACTCGCATGCAAGTACTTGCATGTGTAAACGCAGGATTATAGAGTATGTACGTCTGTGAATCAGTTAAAGCATATGTATATATACGTAAATGCAGAATACGTATATTCCACTCAATATATTTTTTGTTTGTCCCTCTCTTTTATCGTTTTAAATATTTCTGCCGATGCTTAACATTAAAAAATGTTAATTACTTCTTTTAATTCTTGGTGACAACTCAATAAGAAAAGATCTAATTCTGTTACTTATTGAAAGAGGAACACAATTAAATAACTATATAGAAAACATGTGGACCTAAATCGCAACGTGTACTTTAATTTTTCAAGAAGTTTCGAATTACATCACTCGATAACTAATTGTAAGTACAGTTTTTTTTGCATAAAATGTCTATATCTGATAAATTTATGTGGCATTTAGAAACCTACAAATTTTTCTACGATTTCGAGAATATAGTTAATGATGGATAACTGCCCTATCTTTCGGAGAGTACTCCAATCATCCAACAAAATTATATGTGACTCGACTTCCTTTACCTAATAAAATCAAGCCTCCGTAGTTATCGGGAATTGCTGTTGTCGACTCTTGCTAATTTAAGGACGAACATTTTCTAACCTGTTGTAGATCCCAGACCTTTCAATTATAGTTTTTAAAGTCATATTCTTTGATATTTTAATTAGCTACTCTGATAAGTACAAGGAGCCAGGTTGCATCCACTAATGATTTTTGTTAAGATATGCTTGGAATTTGTAATTATAAAGGAATTATTGTCAAAAGAAAATAAGTGTCACATCATGGGACTTTTTATCGAGATCACAATCCGGAGGACTGGCCAGCTGAAGGAAAAGTAAGTGAGTACCAAAAATATAATAATTTAAACTATTTTCTGTACCAGAATTTATTTTATTTTTATAAATTCCATATTTAAAATTATAATCAAATAACGTAATACTTAATCAATGTGTGCATAGAGTTAATGACTGCAAAGACTCACCGCGGTTGCCGACGAACTAGACCTTAACCAGTACGTGCCGAGTGCAATTCTAAAATTAATTAGACAGCAGGTGGGCCGTAACAAATCGATTTATAATTCCATACGGATCAATAATAATGGTTTTCGGATGAATATTTTTCAGTGTTAAACACGGAATGACAAACTTATACATATGTATATGTATACCCTAATTCACCACTTATGGCGGTGGAGGGTGTAAAAAACGAAGAAAAATGGGATAATATAAGTACAATGTAATTGCTTTAAAATGTTTATACTGAATACTTGCAGCCTTGTTTTGTTATTATCTGCAATGTTCAACTCGAATCAAAATAAGTTAAACTCGTAGCGTTACATTTTATTTGTAGCCCTTGAATACGACTGCTTAAAGCCACACAATCATAAAAACATACATATAAATACACACATACATACATACGTACATATGTATGTACAATAAATTCAGTGAAATAGAATTAAACGCACTTAAGTTGTTTACAAAACGAACAATAAACCGACCAAACGACCAACTGCCCGTTTGTCAATCAACGGGCCCGTAAACCAATCTATCAAGCTTTTCACTCAAAATACTAGAGACCGTTTTGAGGGAATTCTAGGATTAGGGATTTTAAAAAATACAACATATTTGTACAATATAAAAATATATGAGATGAGTTATATTGTTTTATACAATGTAAATATTTAATGAAAGATATTTAACCACTAAATTATATTTATAATATACTATATGTTAATAATACTAATATATGGTCTTTGTTTATTAAAAAAAACATATTTTATTACGGTCAGAAATGTAAAAGTTAACAAAATCAAATGCATATATTCTTCGTAAAAATGATGGTCAGTCACTTGCTTTTTATTTTATATACATACATACGTGCTTGTATTAGGGCTATAATACATAAATAAGATAAGATTTTTCATAAAAGCAATTTGGATATTAAATAACTAAAGTTTCTGAACTTTAAATTCAGCATTTTAGTAAAACAAAATTCGTTAGAGTTTACTTGAAAACTTACCGCCACCTTTCGTTCGGGTTCAAACGGAGACCATTCTCATTCCCTTAGTGGACTTTCAACCAAAACAAACATCGGTCTTAACAAACTTAATTGTTTCTGACTCCTCAGCATCCTACAAAAAACTTGAGTTCCTTGTCCCATACTTTCAAGGCTTACCCTATACTTTCATATAACAAATATTTATATAATAAAACTAGCATTTATTCCTGACCGCTTAATATTTTACATTTCATTAGGTTAAACTATAATAAGAAAATAAAAACAGAAATTAAATTTTGAACGGTTATTCTTAACCGCACATAAAATTGCCAATTCGATCATAAATTACAAGAACTCCTTCTTATTTCAACTTTACACAACAATAGTTTAAATAGTCACTATTAATTATAAACTAATACACTTTTATAATTCACTTTAATACAAACGTTAATACACACTTTAAAGCACACTGCTATAGATAAACTAAACTGTTTCTCGTTCTTGCTGCCACTATTTATACATACGTATATGTATATGTATATTAGTGCCAAGTTCAAATTTATAAATTGCAATTTCGTAATAATATTTATAAACGTTTTTTTTTATTTTCCAAAAATTTGGCTCTATTTAATTAATTCTGTTAATTCTTTATAAGTCCCGGGTCACAGCAAATACCACTATTCTTTCCCCTCTCACCACCAAACTCAAAAGTTGAGCAGCAAAAGTGGCAGTGTGTGACCCGGGACTAAGATATAAAAACTGTACTCAAATTGCTGATTAATAAATTTAAAATATTTTTCACGAAGTTCAACCAAAAACAAATCCAATTAAAAATGCAGGTATAATTTTTGCTAAATCAGAAATCGGGATTTTTAAAAATACAGTGATTTTTGGGCTTGGGACTGGCATCCATGAAAAATCCATACATACAAACAATCGAAATGCTGAACGAAAAGAAATAAAGTAACAACAATTAAATTACATTTGAAATTGACAATCAAAAACAAGTAAGAGTTTATATTCGGCTGTACCGAATCTTATACACCCACCACCAAATCATCTACTACTAGGAACACTTCATAAAATACGGTACCGTAATTTCTATTTATTTTAGGTTTATTTAAGTAGAATTTCATCTCAGTGACGATATTTATAAAAAATTTATGCATATGTCAGTTATAATCAAGAATTTATACTTTATTTATATTTTTGCAGCGTGTAACATAAAGCGAATTACGTTAACACACAATAAATAAAGTACCAAAAAGCCCTATGAAATTTATTTTGGCTTTTTAAACGTCAACATTGTCACTTATTTATAATCTATGGTTGTTCTCGGAAGTGGATCTTGTACGGGAGCTAGGACCAATTATGCACCACCTTTCACAAAAGTCAATAATGGAATTTTTATATACTTCTAACTGATCTGTGTAAAATTTCGGTTCGATGTAGGTTAATGAGTCCCCATAAGGGAATACTCAAATATAGACCGACAATTATGAAATTCAGTACAACTATTTGCATGTATATACAGGTAGTGTTCAATTTCGACTTCTTACTGGTTTTTATAAGAGATTTATGCGCCTTTAAGTGATTTTCGGAAGTGGCATTATATGGGAGGTACGGTTAAATATGGACCGATTGTCATAAAATTGGGTACGAATATTTCTATATATGTATGGACTATTTGTGTAGAATTTAAACTTGCTCCGGTAAGACATTTGTGTGGGGGGCTATGAGAAATCGTGTATAGATCGTATTTGATCTATAACTCGAATCTTACTGGATCAATTTTACCCATTTTCAATACCAAATATTTCGGTGGATCAAAAAATGTTTGGTAAAAATGTCATTCTTCACTGTCTTTTTTCAAACCTGTATCGTTATTTCAACAGACGGATTGACATGGCAAGATCGCGTTAGAATCTTATAAGGTCAACGAATATACAGACTTTTTGGCTCTATGACCATTATTTCGATGTGTTACAACTGGAATGACAAACGTAATATACCGTGCATCTTTTCGATGGAGGGTATAATAAGTATTAAAGAAGAATACAAACAAAAACAGTCTTTAAAGGTTGAAAGTTTCGAGGATCTAAATATTCATTAAGAAAATATATGTATGTATGTATGGATATGTGTATTTGCGTTTGTACGAATGAATGATTTTACAAATTTTAGCGTTGTAGCAATTGTTTGGTTATATTTGTATTTCTGTATGTATGTATATACGTTGTATGTGACGTACAAATTGTATTTATATACATTCATAATACATTCGTACAAACCTTCATAAAAAGTTGAATTTATTTCTATTTTGCAGTCCGTATGTTTTTGAATCAGCAACATAAAATTAGAAAAAGTGTAAGTTTATAAGAAAGGGAAATGAAAACGAAAAATGTACAACAACTTATTGCAATCGTAACCATTGAAAAAGCCCAGGAAATAAGTACATAAACGGATTGTACTTTCTAACCTTAAAGCAACGACTTCCAAAGACACATACATATACTTACTTACTCACACACAGCCATACTCACTCATAAATATTTTCCACTTAATTTTTTGAGTGCTGTGTACTATTTTGTTTTGTACTTTTAAATTACTTACCTTACAAGGACGGTGAGGCAACCAAAGCTTGTCATTCTATTTGTCACAACATTCACAAAACGAAACGCACGCTGATTTATACAGCACAACTTATATGAACAAAAAAGTTTTTTACTTCTCAGACAATAGTACTTTCCTATACTACAAATAAACACACAGAAATAGAAGGAATTGTCGGCAAGAATTAAAACAAGTTAGAGTGCAATATTCGGTTGTGCCGAATCTTGAATACCCTCCACCTAACCTTAATGAGAAATACAAAACTATACTAGTTATAGGAGTATAATATCCTAATACAGTGATTTTAATGCTAATTTTTTTTCAATTAGATTTTATTTGCAATCTATTTTTACAAAATAAAATAAATAAAAGGAAGGTCAAGATATGGTTGATATAATTGCTAAGACGTTCAAGATATCTTTCACTGAAACGATTTATTTCAGCTTTGACTGTTGGGATTCCAAGATCTTTATGGATATTGTCGTTTTTAACGTACCATGAAGCTTTTACAATTGAGAGAAGAATTTTTGATTGATACCTTTGCAGAATCTCAATATTCGAATGGCTGGCGGCACCCCATAATTGTAGACCGTAAGTCCAAATTGGCTTCAAAATTGTCTTGTGCAAAATCGCTTTGTTTTCCAAACTAAGTTCAGATTTTGGTCTCAATAACCAAAAACATTTTTAGTTTTAATATTTAGTTGTTGACGTTTCATTTCTATATATTTCGTCCATGTTAATCTTTTGTCAAGGTACAGACCTAAATATTTTACATCATCACTTTTTGCAAAAAATGAGCCATTTCTGGAAAGCACAGGACAATCATCTCTTCTTGAAGTAAATGCCATGGCGAATATGGTCGAAAATATAATTATGATGGGGATGAAAAAATTCATACTATCAATCAAAATTTCGATTAAATCTAAAGAATCATCTTGGTTTAATCAGAAGTGCAAAATTGCAATCAGATCCAGAGAGGAAGCATGCAGAATTGGGCGAAATAATAAAACGCCGAAACTGATTCGCTACGCAAACGAGCGAGGTCGTCGTGTGCCAAAGTGCTGAGGAGTGAAAAATCTCTACAAGAGCAACGCATCCGTGCAAAAGTTCTTACTGCTCCCAGGGCCAGTAAAAGCTTTTGGTCATTCGTTAAAAGAATAAAGGATAAAGCTAGTTCTTCAATTCCTACTCTTTTAAAGAATGACCAACCATTCACTGATCCGGTTGACAAAGCTAACATTTCGGCTGAATTATTTACAAATAACTCAAACTTACCGGAAAGCAATCACCCACTGCCCGTGCTCGAAAGAGTATCAGTAACTATGCCAAATATATTTTTTCGCACGCGCGCAGTTAAAAGGGTTTTAGCGGATAAATAAGTCTCCTGGGCCAGATGGTATAGCAGCACTAGTCTTGAAGCAGTATTCTTCGACGTTAGCTCGTCCATAAGATAACCTTTTCAGCACCTTATACCCTGCCGGTGAATTTCAAATGTAATTGAAGGTTGCTAATGTAACGCCGATTCCTAAAAAAGAAGAGGCTACAAACCATTATCAGGCCCAATAGTAATCTGTTCTGCCCTTTCGAAAGTTATGGAAAGTATAGTAAATTACCATCTTGTGAAATATCTATAGTCCAACAATTTACTTAGCGACCGCCAGTACGGCTTCCGTACAGGACGCTCTACGGGTGACTAACTAGCTTTCCTATCGGAAAAATGGTGTCGTTCAATATATCGTTTTGACGAAAGTTAAGTGGCGGCTCTAGATATTTCTAAGGCGTTCGATAGAGTCTGGCATGTTGCTCTCTTATCGAAACTCATTGCTTTTGGTGTCGGTGATAACTTATCTCGATTTATATCGAGTTTTCTTAGAAATCGCACTATACGAGTTGTTATAGATGGGATACCGCAAGGCTCCGTTCTTTCTCCCACTTTATTTCTCATTTTTATAAATGACCTTCTATGTCAAACTTCAAACCCTGTCTATTCTTTTGCAGATGATAGCAACATTTGCCATTCATACTCATCATGTTGCTTCATCTGTTTTTATGGGCGGTGTAAATATTAAGAAATCAGACGCTTTTGTCGTTCTAGGCATGAAAAACCAGTGTGATGGCCGCTGGACCAAACACATTTTTCAAGTGTCAAAAGAAGCTCTCAAGTGCCATGGTTTTTAAAAACGGTGTAGAAAATACTTCACTCCATCTGATCATCTTACTATTTACACCATCTATATTCGGCCGAAAATGAAATACAACTCTCATGTATGGGCCAGTTCTTCAAAGTCCATTTTGGAGTTTCTCCACCGCGTAGAGGAGAGGGCGAAGATGGATATCGGTGACAGTAGGGTATCCAACTCTATTGATTCACTGGAGCATCGTCGCAATGTGGGTTGTGTTTCACTGGAGAAAGATTGGAATGTGTTCTGCTGAAATCAGGGAACTTGTTCCTCAAAACACGTAGTTTTTTACGTAATATACGCTCTTCGGTCAGGGCTCACCCATTTGTGATCGACTGGACAGTTGATCGCACAACACACTACAGGGAAAATTCGTTCTTTAGCCGTACTGTCCGTATGTGGAATAAACTACCAGCAGAAGTTTTCCCTGCCACTTTCAATATAGGAAAATTCAAGTCAAATGTTCACACACTACTCGGTCTAACCTCCCTCCCATAACCTATTTTCCTAGTTCCAAGAATGCTGGTCCACGGAAAAAAACGTCACTTGAAAATATTTTTCAGTGTTGGCTTTAATGTTCCATTTAAGTAGCCAATCTTGTAGTAGATTTAATAATTCTTGTAACCACGATATTTATCAAAAAGAAATTTCGAAGGCGGTTCTTTGACGGATTGGTGAGTTTGTTGTGAAAACAGTACGCATGCTTTGACGTTTCCAAGCTCGAAACTTAATTCTTCTGACTACATAATATCACTAGATGAGAAATTCCATCCGTTTTTAGAAAAAGTTAGAGTGAAACATTCGCCTGTGCCGAATCTTAAATACCCTCCACCTAAATACAAAAACTACATATGTTATAGGACCAAAATATACTTATTCAGTGTTTTTTTAATACTAATAGATTGGCATTTTATATATTGTTTGAAAAACAATTTTACGAACAATATAATTCATTTAAAGTGTTTAGAAATCTTTTGATCATTTAATTACCAATTATTACCATAATTTACAGAGTTTGTCTGATATTCATAACAATATTGAGTGTAATTTAACAATTTATAAAATTAAAACAAATTTCCCTATATTCACCACATGTTAAGAAACGTAATAAAAAAGGGAAGGATTATAAGGTGAGGCAGCATTTGGTTGAATTTGATCTCAATAACTTTATTTACAAAAAATATATGGTTGACATAGTAAAAACGGATCACTTATGGACTTAAAGTTCCTAAATTCATTGTCCATTAATGTGATTTGGTTGAAATTCATCTCAATAACATTTTTTACAAGAGTTGGTTGCTATACTCGGAAGCGGCTTAATTTGGGAGCTATTGGCAAATATGGTCTGACAGTTACAAAATTCAGTAGCATAATTGCCGTATAACCGATATTAGTATGATTTCTGGATTATAATTTCTGATATGTTAACTCGATATAAATATTTATTTAATTTGTTTTTCGGCCGATCTTCTTAAATTTCACATCCGAATATCCCACTTTGAATTTCAATATAATAATAGTACATTTATGATACATATTAGAATTAACGTGAATTCCGGTAGTGGACCTTATATGGAGGATATGGTCAAATATGATTTTGAACGATATGTAAATGCTCCGTGTAAAGTTTTGAGTCGATACCGATATTTATAAGATATATATAAAAATAAATAACTTTTTCGGATGTGGGCCATATGTATATGGGAGCTATGACCAATTATGAACTGACTATCTAAAAATTTAGTACAACAATTTATATATCTATAAGAATTATTTGTGTTGAATTTTAACCTGGTAACTATATTTGTATTAGATTTATATGTCTGTATGTGAATTTTGGAAGTGGACTTTATATGGGGTCTATGGTCAAATATGGACCGAACTAAACAAAATTTCGTTTTGCGAATTTATTTTACATGAATTTTAAGTATTTAACAAAAGTGTGCAGAAATGCCTATATAAATCAGACATTTATGACCGTTAAAGTCTTATTTCGGAAAGCTATTTGTATTTGGGGCCAATATAAATTTCAAACAATTGCAATATGCTTCGTCGTTGGGAAAACGTAAACTAAATTTAATTAAAATATTTTCTAAATTCCGAGCTGTTCTTCATGTTCAATATTTACAGTCAGAAAGATGGTGGGTGTTAGAGTAATATTGAACAGAGTTGCGTGTAAGTATATATTACGGATGCATCGAAATGTGGCGCACCAGTTAGTTTGATCCATCAAAAAAAAAACACGGATTTTTATAATTATATCGAAATTAAATTTGATTGATGAGTGTTCCATAAACACATCACGTTGACTAAGATATCTAATGTCAGTAGTGCTGGTTGGTTCTCTCGGGGACCACAGGATTAGAGAGAGGAATTATTGATTTTTCATGTAACTACAAGATGACAGACAGTACGATATAAACGAGTTTTTGGTTTGAAAATAAAAAAAATATTTATTATAAAATCTCTCTTGTAATACAATAAATCTTTGACCCTAGTTTTAGCATTTCGCTTGATTGTAGAATTGTCATCAAAATAAAGTGAAATGAATTCAGTGGACTTAATTTTAAAATTATTATCAACCTTATAAAGTGTGCTATTGTTTCTTTTATTGCATTAAAAATATTTTCAGTAATTATTTAAATTTATTTGCGTGTGTGAATTTATATTCCCTTATTTTTTCCTTTTCATTTGCCTTTTAAAGGTATAAGGATATTTATGTATATGTTAATGTGTTTAAACCAGTGTAGAAATAAGTGTGTTTGGGTATACTTTCGACAGTATTGAGTTCCGTATTATTCCAAACGTTAAAAGGAATGTAAAAAGTTTTTGTTAAATAAATTGGAGTATTGTAGAGAAAGTGTGAGGTATGTTCAAAGTATTTCACACTCTAAGAAGCCCGAGGTTCTTAAATGAAATCTCTATGTAAGGCAGAGTTCATTAAGGTTTAAAGTATGTGACATACAGAAGGAGAAAAATGTTAAGTTTGAAACCAACATTAAGTACAAATAATATGTATAGTATAGTTACTACTTACTTTCAAACATCCGTAAACAAATATTTTCAAGCATGTACTTATATACCAACGAACATTTGGAAGTCTCTTTTGATAATCGGCAAGACCGTGACTTCTTTGTCACCTTTTACAGTAAGATAGAAGATTTTAGTAACTTTCTAGAATCGTTCATGTTAAATATCAAGTATGTTGGTAAATTCTTTTGTAAAACCAAAAATACTTGGCAACTAAATACGTTTGAAAAAAATAGGAATTATCACAAACATGTATAATCAAATATTGAACATTTTTTTTTTTTTTTGAAAAATAAATATCTTAAACATTTTTAAAACCAATGAAAATAAATAATGAATACAATTAAAAATTTAGTTTAAAATGAAATAAAACTTCAGTTTTAAAGAAAAGTATTATAATTTTTCTGTTTAGTTTATAGATACTTTCAACGATATTCGATAAAAATAAAAACAAGTAAGAAAGTATAGTCGGTCAAGCCCGACCATATAATATCCTACACCCAGTATACAACAGTTTTTCTGGAATGTGCGCTATATGGGAGATATGTACAACTAGATTTTCCAAAATTTTAGTGTCATGATTTCTGTGAATATAAATATTGTGTATGTTAAACTTTATCTCGATGTAAATTCTTATAAAAGATGTATGGAAGTTAAAGTTGATTACGGGGAGGGTCTTATATGGGAGTTTCGACTAATTACGGACCGACCATTATAAAATTAGGTGTCATCATTTCTGTACATTATTTGTGTCGAATTTTATTTGATTACCAACATTCTTAAGAAATTTATGATCGTTAAAGCAAATTTCGGAAGTGGGCGACTTACGGGAGCTACGACTAATTATGGATCGATCACAATAAAATTGTACGGTATTATTTGTATATAAATCAAATATATTTGTGTTAAATATTATTTGGATACCAATATTTTTGAGAGAGTTATGCTCTTTAAAGTGATTTTCGGAAGTGGGCCTTATATGGAAGCTACGACAATAAAATTGTACCGTATTGTTGGTATACGTATGAAATATATATGCGTTGAATATTATTTGGCATACCAATATTTTTGAGAGAGTTATGCTCTTTAATGTGATTTTCGAAAGTGTTCCTTATATGGGAGCTACGACTAATTATGGACCGATCTGCACAAAATTTGTAGATGTGATTTGGCTTTATCTACCACTTATTTGTGAAGAAATTTGTTTGCTTCCTTGCATAATTCATACATTTATGAGAGGTAAACCCCAATTTCGGGAGGACTTTTGTATCGGGGCCAGGTGAAATAATGGACCGATTTCCACCAGTTTCAATCCCATCCATCCTTGGGCCGAAAAAATATTACTTACCAAATTTTATCAAAATATCTTCAAAATTGCGACCTGTATCTGTGCACAAGCTTTACATGGCCAGCCAGCCAGACGGACGGACATCGTTAAATCGACTCAGAATTACTTTCGATCGGTACAATTTAAGGTGGGTGTTGGGCCAATATTTCTGGGCGTTACAAACATTAGAACAAATCCAATATACCCTCCCCACTATGGTGGTGTAGGGTATAATAACAAGTAAGAGACAATAGTCGGTCAAGCCCGACCATATAATACCCTAAACCCCGTATATGTACAATTTTCAGAAATGTGCGCTCTATGTGAGATATGACCTATTATGGAGCGATCTTCCAAAACGTTAATGACCTGACTTCTGTGAATATAAATATTATGTATGTTATACTTTATCTCGATGTAAATACTTATAAAAGATGTATGGAAGTTAAAGTTGTTTATGGGGAGGGTCTTATATGGGAGTTTCGACTAATTATAGACCGACCATTCTAAAATTAGGTGTCATCATTTCTGTATATATGAAACTTATTTGTTTTGAATTTTATTTAGATATGTAACAACATTTTTAAGAAATTTATAGTCGTTAAAGTAATTTTTGGAAGTGCGCCTTATATGGGAGATATGACTAATTATGGACCGATCATCATTAAATTGTACCGTATTATTTGTATATAACGGGTCCGCCAAATAACTTTTTTTTGAAAATGCTATAAAAAAAACTACTGCATATTTTCTCAAATTGCTTTTTTTATTTGAAAGTACAATTCTTCCGGTTCAATGGAAAATAATTTCATTCAAATTGCTGCCTCGGCTGGCCATGCAGTAGCCTACACGATCGGTCCAATTTTTAAGCACATTATCGATTGAGTGCAGCTGTATTTCACCAATGGCTTCACGAATATTGTCCTTTAAAGCGTCAATTATCTCTGGCTTGTCGGCGTAACACTTATCTTTGATAGTCCAACGGTGTCAAATCGCAGCTCCGAGGTGGCCAAACGACATCAGCTCTGCGGCTGATATTGCGATCTTCAAAAACAGGGCGCAAAACATCGAGTGTAGCTTCGGCTGTGTGGCACGTAGCTTTGATCCGATATAAGGAAGGGACAAAAATGGAAGGCGTTATCGTACATCAATAGAAATTGGCATGCTGGTTTTATTTATTAAAATTAGAAAAAAACGAATTTTTGAAAAAATTGGTGCAGGGACACTCATACCTCCCATACATCCTGACCTTAAAATTTTGAATAAAATATACAATTCGGCTTTTAACGACTGTATGAAAACCATACAATTGTCAAAATTTTAATTTTTCTTCAGTCCAAACTAAAAAAAAACTCCATATCGGCACAAGGACATTCACAAATGTCGTACATCCTGAATCTTAAATTTTGAAAAAAGCTTCTATTTTGCTTACAATGTTGTAAAAAAATTTCGATATAATAATGCAGGTATGAATATTTGTAGCAAATTTTATTTAAATTACAGGAATGACACCATAAGCTGCGATATATCCTTTTTATTAAAATCATGAAATTGCAACAATATTTTTCCTTTGTCAAAATAATAAAAAATGTATACAATTTTTACAGAAACAGCGCAAGGACACACATATATCCTGAAATTTAAATTAACTACTACCAAAAAGTAATAAAAGCATGATGGAAAAAGTTTTTATAAATAAATACTTTTTGTAATATAAAATAAATATTTATTAATATGTTTACGGAACAGCTTTTAAGAGTATAACAAAAAGAAAAAACATTGGATTCTTCCGAAGAATACGATTCAGTAGAAGAAGAACTAGCATGTATTTCAACATTTACACTTTCCTTTACAAGATATTTTTCTAAATCTTCATCATTAGTTTTATTTGTTTTTTTTATTTAGCTTTCTGTTGGACGACAACACACGATCTGAAGCTAACAACAAATGGGTCATTAAATCCCTGTGTATATTTTCTCTGGATGATTTTCGTGTATGTGATAATCAGACCTTTCTAACGTTTTTGTGGTTAGCTTTAATAGCTTCCTCAGACAAACATCCTTAAAAAAAATTATAAAAGAATACTGTTTTATATAAAAAAGTTAAGCGCTAACAAACCTATTGGAATATCAAAAAACTTGAGAACGTCACATCCGTGTATAAGAACTTTGTGTATATCACTGGGCATATAAAACCAACTATAGTGGGATAAATATATGATTCTTGTGGTTATTAAAAGCTTTTGGAATTTTTCATTATTTATTGGTATCCCACAAGACAAGACAAGTTATTTGGAGGTGCTGATAACCAGCACTCAACCAAATCAGAATTTTTTAAAAAAGAGCCCATGATAAAATTAATTTACACGATTCCCGTTCAATTTAAATTTAATATCGTTAAACACTGCACTTTAATTATTGTAAAAAGTAACGATAATGACTGGTTTTAAGAATGTAATGAATGACGATGAAAGTAATAGAATTTTAAAGAAATAAATAATAAAAAGTTATTGTTGTAAATCAAGATTTTTATTTTGTAATTTAACTGTTGTTGTAATATATTTATTTTTTTAGCCTGTTGCCAATTTATTACTTTTCTGTTAGTAATATAATTAAAAAACATTGATTAACCATTAATTATTATTATTATTACTTCAAGAGTTTGTTTCAAATTCTTTTAATTTTTTTTTATTTCTTTTTTAATTTAATTTTGTCTATTCAAATCATTAGAGAAAATTAAGTTTTTGACTTTTACATACTACACAAATCCCAAATCTTCAATAAACCATCACACATGTAATTACCAGAACGTGGATTTAGACATTAAAAATATTGTATTAACAAATACATATTTATTTATATTTAAAATCAAATCTATATTCATATATAAAATAGTATGTATGTATGTATGTATGCAACGTATGAACTCCAAAACGGCTGGGCCGATTTTGATGAAATTTTCACAGCATTTTACTGTGACTCTGGAAGGAATAATAGGCTATATGAAGTTTTGATTGTACAAACGGGAGTGGCACCCGTTTTGGGCATTTTTTTATCTACGTCAATGATATGTTACCAGGAGTAAAGTGGGTGGGAGCACGCCCCTTTTTAGGAAAATTAAAAATCTTAATATAGTCTTAACTACAGGACCGATCGTCATTAAATTTTCACAATAGGATATTCTTACGAAATAATAAATTCTTGACTATGTAAGTGGACAAAGTGACATGGCCTCGCCCACTGAAATGCATCGCTCATATGACGCGCTTCAGTATCCTATTATTTTTCCATATGGAGAAGATGGATATGAAATGCGTCAGATCAATCAAGCAACCCGTAAGACCGTCAATTATCCGGTTGAGTTCTTCAATTCACTCGATGTGCCAGGATTTTCACTACATGTGCTACAACTTAAAATTGGAGTGCCAATTATTTTACCGCGTAATATCGATCACCACGGTTTTGCAATGGCACTCGACTTGCAGTAAAAAAAAACTGAGAAATAATTTAATAGAAGCGACCATTATAACAAGAAAATATAAATAAATACTTTTGCTACGCATTCCAATACTACCAACAGATTTACCATTCGATTTTAAACAATTTTTTCCTGTTCGGTTACACAGAAAAAAAATCATGTTTTTTTTCAATTAAACCTTTAATTGATTTTAAAATAATTTTCAATTAAAATTTTAATTGATTCAATTACTTTTTCTGATATTTTCAATTAAATCTCACATTTTTTTTAATTGATACTATCATTTTGTTTATAGGTCCGATTTCAATTAAATTTTTAATTGATTCCACAAATATTTTATTTGAAACTCATTTTTATTTTTTTCTGTGTAGCGTTTGCCATGACTGTTGTTAACAAAGCTCAAGGTTAATATGTGTATGCCCCCAATGGGCAAACTAAACCTAAATCATTGCAATTAAATAAATTAAATAAATAAAGGTTTGTAAATATTAAAATATGTTTAATTTTATTTTATAACGACGAGGGGTAGCGAAGCAAACCGGGTTTAGCTAGTTACTCATAAATATCAAAAAAAAAACATAAAAAAACAAACAGCAGATAAAACTTCTTGTACAACATATAGGGTATAAAAGTGCATTATATAGACGTTAACATTTATTTATTTTTTTATAGTTGTCATCAAAATGGGTAACTCTCTGTTTTTTTCCTAATAGGCGAAAGTCTAGGCACTTAAAAAAATAAAAAATCAATTAACACTATTTTTTTTTAATTTTTTTAAAACTTAAGAAATTTTTGTAATTTCAACAAAAAATTATGTAATTCTCGACATGTAAACAAAAAACTGTTTTTAGCTAAAGTACTTTTTAATTTTTGAAGAATCTCAAGTATTCCTGCAAAAAAATAACAATTTAATGGAAAAAACACAAAAGTTAGGGCCTTTCCCGCAAACCATTTAATTTAAAATTACCAAACCATAATTTTAGACATTTCTAAAAAAAAAAAATAAAAAAAAATTGTTGTAGGTAAAACGCGCAAGTTCTGGTCAAAGATTATAAAAGCAAAAGGTATAAGCTTCAAAATAAAAAAATATTACGAAAATCCGTTAAGACAATTTTTTTTTTAGAACTCCACCAAACTTTTTGATTTTTAAGCTAACACCACAAATAAAACAAGTAAGAAAGTATAGTCGGTCAAGCCCGACCATATAATACCCTACACCCAGTATATTAATAAAACAGTTTTTTAGATATGGGCGCTATATGGAAGATATTACCTATTATCGACTGACCATCCAAAAATTTAGTGCCATGATGTCTGTGAATGTAAATATTGTGTATGTTAAACTTTATCTCGATATAAATACTTTCAAAAGATTTACGGAACTTAAAGTGAATTACGGAAAGGATCTTATATGGAATTTCGACTAATTATGGACCGATCATAATAAAATTGTACCGTATTATTTGCATGAATATGAAATATATTTGGCTTCAATATTATTTGGATATCAACATTTTTGAGAGAGTTATGCTCTTTAAAGTGATTTTCGGAAATGGGACTTAAATGGGAGCTACGACCAATTATGGACCGATCTGCACAAAATTTGTAGATGTGATTTGGCTTCATTTAGCACTCACTTGTGATGAAATTTGTTTGGATACTTGCATCAGTTTCACATTTCTGATCGGTAAACCCCAATTTCGGGAGGATATTTGTATGGGGGACAGGTGAAATAATGGACCGATTGACACCAGTTTCAATATTGTCTATTCTTGGGCCGAAAAAATATCACGTACCTAATTTTATCAAAATATCTTCAAAATTGTGACCTATACTCTGCGTACAAGCTTTACATGGACCAGCCAGACGGACGGACATCGTTAAATCAACTCAGAAAATGATTCTGAGTCGATCGGTTTACTTTAAGTTGGGTTGGACAAATATTTCTGGGCGTTACAAACATATGCACAAATCCAATATACCCTCCCCACTATGGTGGTGTAGGGTATAATAAGTCAAACCTAAAATTAGAGGGCCAAAAAATGAAAATTGTATAGTTGGTACTTTTTGTATACTTTGTGCTAAACTGATAAACAAATTTTTCTCGCTCTCTGCAATCAGAAAAATATTTATTGGGAAATGTCTTTTTCGATAGTCAACCTTCAAGAATTATTAAGTGCATAAGATTTTAAGTATAATTTTATTGAAGGGATCAAAAGTTAACTTGGTCTACGAGTATTGATGACTTTAATGTTTTTTTTGATGTTACCCATATTTATTTATATAAAAGGTAGACTTACGTACAAAAATACTTAAAAAGGGGAATCGGGTCATCTGTTCCATTAATAATAAAAAAAAAGAACTCTTTATTAGCACAATTTTCAATAGCAATCAAGATCTTATACAATATGGCCAAAGACGTGAAAATAACGAAGACTATTCAAATTTTAAATGTCCGTTTATTAATTTTCAAAAAAATTTACGATTAACAAACTCAAATATACGTTTGGAAAGGGAAAATTAAGAAAACAAATTTAACAGTTGTTCAAAATTTATTTTTCGAAATAGTTAATGAATTTGTTTTGAAAAAATGCTGTCCCATAAAAAATTTGAGTTGTATGAATGTTTTTTTTTCTCCTACAGAATAAACTGCCACTTTACACACGAAATATGCTTCGTTTGTGTGCTATTCTTAAAACAGATTACCAAAATTTTAAATGATCAGCGGCCAGGAATAAGAGATCAATAATATCTCGGGCAGCGCCTTTGTACCCGGCTAGTTGTTATATAAAAGTCAACTTTTGGATAAATGCTCTCAAATCGCACAGTCGATATCCAAAAAACAGATTTTATATGACCCAATATGTTGTTAATTATTATGTAGAGGGTTTCAATAACCCTGCCAAAAATCTAAAAAATTTTAATTTTTGGGAATTTTCAAAAATTAAAAATGTTGTTTTCATTTTAGTATTTTGCTTAAAAATGTCCGTATGATGTTATAATTTTATTAAATAATATTTACTTTTATTTATTTAAACAATTTTTGTTTACTCGAAAAACTCAAAATAACATATTTTAGCTAGTTTTCTAAAAAAGTCTTCCGTGAATACTTTATTTGTTAAAAATTTAATAGATTTCTAAAAGATAGACACAATTTCCTATCCACTGATATATAATATGTCGACATTGTTATTTCCACGTGTCAAATTAATTGGGAAATAGTTAACAACTCATAGTGAATTTGCACCTTATTACTCGTATTTACGTTGGGAAATTTGAAACAAAAAACTTAGAACCCGAGCTTATATGAGATACTAATATGAAACTTATTGGTCGTTATTTTACCATTCAACAAAAAAATAAAAATCTTGATTCTTATGCATAAAAACATGAATTCATAAAAACATATTCCTACCAGGGTTGGCAAACATGGCACAATTGTACTTTTTTGATACATTTTAATTGGTACCAAGGTACTACCACAAGTCATTTGATACAATTTCAAAATACTGCTTATTGAATACTTGAATACTTTATTTGTTAAAAATTTAATAGATTTCTAAAAGATAGACACAATTTCCTATCCACTGATATATAATATGTCGACATTGTTATTTCCACGTGTCAAATTAATTGGGAAATAGTTAACAACTCATAGTGAATTTGCACCTTATTACTCGTATTTACGTTGGGAAATTTGAAACAAAAAACTTAGAACCCGAGCTTATATGAGATACTAATATGAAACTTATTGGTCGTTATTTTACCATTCAACAAAAAAATAAAAATCTTGATTCTTATGCATAAAAACATGAATTCATAAAAACATATTCCTACCAGGGTTGGCAAACATGGCACAATTGTACTTTTTTGATACATTTTAATTGGTACCAAGGTACTACCACAAGTCATTTGATACAATTTCAAAATACTGCTGCATAACAATTTTGTATTAAAGATAAATATGATTTGAATTATCATTTGTGTAATAGTGCTAGCGGAACAACTTGGAACTGATACACATATGAACTTTAACCCTTTCAGACCGGGATGCAGCGAATGTGCGGGTGTTTTTCGGTTTCAGTATTTTTGCTTCTGTTAACTCAATTTGAAATACTGAACGGTTATATTTATATAAAATATATATATTATATTTTATATTATTCGACAAACCGGTGTTTTCTGTCAAAAAACATAAAATGTTTTGTATTATTTGTTCAATTCACTAGAGATGTTGTAGTGTCGTAGGTCGTCTCAAGTCACAATAGTTGTACAAATGTTGTTGGTAATTTATATAAAAACATTTTGCACAACACCTACGAAGTTTTTACATATGTTTTTCAAAAGTTGTATGAAAGTTTAAGTGATTCCAAAAGTACAAATATGTTACTCAACATAAAAATTACTCATTTTAGTTTAAAGAATGAACAAACGGTAAAGCTAGATTTACACGATTGAAGTTTTCTTCAAAATTGCTCTTCAAAATGCTTCAAACTCGTGTAAACAGCAAAAATTCTTAAAAATTTATTTATTTAATAACTATTAAATTATAAACTGATTGACAAATTTAAAACAATAAAATAAAAGTTATAAACAAACAATTTTTAATAATGAATATTGCTGAAAATACTTGTGGTGAGGGGGGCACCTTTGAACACTTTTTGCTTTCAAGCCACATAAAAATTTATATTTTTGAATTATTGACTTTTTACATAATTTAACTAATATGTATGGAAATAAACTTTAGTTTAAGTCTACAAGTAATTTATCTTTAGTTCGATTTATATTTTTTTATTTTTTTTAATGGATAAAGTCATTGTGTTCAAATGTGCCCCCAATACGGGGCAGCTTTGAACTAGGCTGGGGCATCTTTGAACGGCAATTTTTTCTTGTAGCGCTTATGTCCAAAAATAACATAAACAGTTATATTTTTTATATATATAATAAATTCGATTTATTTATTAAGAAAAACATAAATATTAATAATAAAAAAATAAAAAAAAATCAGATCAAAAATAAGTTTTATATTATTAAGACGGAAAAGGCCTTCAGATTTCAGGTGACATTATATTTTCCTTTAAAGCATCATATTCAGCAGTGGATTCGTCATTTTCAGAAAAAAATAAGAGAGAATCAACAATGTTTGGTACTTCGGTTGATAAATTACCATGTTCAAAGGTGCCCCCTTTTTCTTTGTTCAAACCTGAACTGGCTTGCCATTTCACGGAAATTTATATTGAATTTTTTTTTTTTACATAAATATCTAATAACTTACCTTAATTTTGTTTGAAATGCATTTTGAACTGCAATAAATTGCTCTTACAAAAAAAATTTACAATAGCATTGCGAAAACTTGTTCCCCAACTACATTCGGTCGACAACTGAAAGAACTAGCAAAAGATGTTGACGTTGCTAGAAAACAAGGTTGTCGTATGAAAAACTCGGTTAAGGATCGGAAAAATTTTAAATTGAGATTTTATCAACATTGTTCAAAGGTGACCCGTGTTCAAATGTGCCCCCTCTCCCCTATCTCCCTATATATTTTAATTTTATAAAATATTCATATTTTATGTTTTGTATACCTATTTGTTTTTAAAATATTTTTAAGGTCTGCATAAACTTACGTCTTTGCTTTGCAAAAATTATTGTCTTTAGAATTACATATGTATTTCGCCGAAATGGACAATAGTCGTTAAGTGGCAAGAACAAGATTTTCGCTGCTAGCTCTTTGGTGGAAGTAGTTCTTATCCCGTATTCCAAATAACATACATATAAAACATACTCATGTCATGCCTTAAAAATATACCTCAGAGTATTGAAAATATCATAAAATGTTAATCGCAAAATAATGTATTAATAATATATTAATAAACAAACTAAACCATGACGAGGTGATATGCCATGTAGGGTACAATTCACCCACCCAATTATTTAACGCCTTGACAGAAAGATTACCCCTAATTTACATATATCTGTCCCTAATAAACATGACTATAAATTTACATATACATACATACATATTTACATATTTACATTTTGTTTTGGCTATCCTTCCATTAAATACAATAATTTGCTGTTTAATTCATTAATACAATTTATTGAATAAGAAGAAAATAGTAAAGCAAAAGAAATGAGATTCTATGATATTCGTTCAAAAAATTTGTATGAAGAGAGAGACATGATTATAACAAAAAACAAATAAGAGTATATATTCGACTGTGTGTGCCGAATCTCATATACCCACCACCAAATACTAGTGGTGTGATCTATGAATACTTTAAACTAATTTTTGTTACATTTTATATCGATAACGATAATTAATTATACTGGTTATTTTATTTTGTAGATTCCTTACATGAGTAACAACATTTACAACAATTTTATGCATATTTCTGTTATTCCACAAGGTATACAAAGAGGTGTCACGAAACGAAAGATAATCACATTTTATATTTATCTCTTTCTTTCAGAACTGCCCTTTGTTTATAGTTTTGCAGCGTGTAACGATTTACTTTGACACACAATAAACTATATACTAAAAATATATATACCATGGGAAACTGATTTTGGGTTTTTGAAACGTCAAAATTGTCACCTCTGTATACTCTTTGGTTTTTCTCGGAGTGAACGTTGTATGGAAGTCCATGGCCAAATATGGCCTAATTTTTACAAAAGCCAATAGTATAATTTTTACGTATTTGTATCTGATTTGTGTAGAATTTTGGTACGATATAGATGTTTATGTAGGTTAACAAGTTTTTTGGAAGTATTCCTCATAATAAAGCTGTGACCTACTCTTAACAGTTCAGCATGAAATTATGTACAACTATTTATGCTCGATGTATTAATTGAAACTTGTTAAAGATTTTTAAAAGAAAATTTGCGCATATAAGTGATTTTCGGAACTGCACTTTGTATGAGGCAATGTCAAAATATATACAGATGCAAACAATATATCGTTTTTAGATTTTTCATTGCATGAAACTTATTTTTGCTGAATATTGTATTGTTAATGCCTTTCTCTTCATATTCCGGGAAAATATTTGTATGAGGGATATGCGAAGTCATGTGCCGATTCTTACCCTTTTTAACAGGGCTTGTCTGCTATAAAAAAAAATTGATTATTATCTGGATTATACACAGAAAAAAAAATCATGTTTTTTTTCAATTAAACCTTTAATTGATTTTAAAATAATTTTCAATTAAAATTTTAATTGATTCAATTACTTTTTCTGATATTTTCAATTAAATCTCACATTTTTTTTTAATTGATACTATCATTTTGTTTACAGGTCCGATTTCAATTAAATTTTTAATTGATTCCACAAATATTTTAATTGAAACTCATTTTTATTTTTTTCTGTGTATTTAAAGAAAGCCGCAAAAAATATATGAAAACAATTTTAAATAATTCGGATTCTACTGAACAGATTTTTCCCGTTTTCAATACCAAACATTTCGGTGGATCAGAGAATGTTTGGTAAAAATATCTTTGTTCTTTGAACCTTTATCATGCCTTCAACAGACAGACAGACGAACAAACATGGATATCGCCTTAAAATCTTATCGTGTTATCAGGAATCAGAATATATAGACTTTTTGGTTCTACGGCCATTATTTAGATGTGTTACAAATCTTTAGGTGGTGGTGGGTATAAAAATAAATCTTAATGTGTAATATTAATATAAAGGGACAAAATTGAAACGAACCGACGGACGATGTTCAAATATGAATATAGTTTATATAAAGTTTTTTAAGTTATCTGTAAAACAAATGTTAATTTCAAAAATGTAAATTCTCTAATGTTAACATTGTAAAACTAAATTTATGGATGTCAATATTTTCCCACACTTGAGTGCATTGTGTAGATAAGAAAATAGACCCTTGTCTTTCTCACATCCCCGTGTGGTAAAATTTTGTGTCATCTCATGTATCGTATTTTACAAGCATTAGAGATATGAAAGAGTGCACAGCGTCACGTATGGATGCCTACTATACTGGGTTAAAGTTCGTAAAATTAGTACTTAAAATAACTAAAATTTAAATAAAATTAATATCTTACAAATATTCAAACATTTAAGAGGAAACTCTAGTTTTTCTTTTTAACAGACGAAAATAAATATGTTTATATGATAATAAGTAATAATCAATAAATAGATTTCGTATACCCTCCACCACCATAAGTGGTGAATGAGGGTATATGTATATATAAGTTTGTCATTCTGTGTGTAACACTGAGAAATACTCATCTGAGACCCAACAAAGTATATATATTCTTGGTCCTTACGAAATTCTAAGTCGATTGAGCCATGTCTGTCTGTCTATCTGTCTGTGTAAAACACTCTCACATCCAAAGGACACAACAAGGTTTACAAAAAACCGCTTATAGTTCTCCTAAGCAGTTTGGTATTGAAAATCAGCAAAATCGGTGTAGTAGAACAAAAGTTATGTATCAAAATGTAGGACAACCTCCATAAAAAATTTATATTTTTAAACATTTATCTTGCTTTATTTTTAAATATATTGCAGATAATACCATGAAATGTTGCATATGTTGTTTTTGTGATAAAACAAGAAAGTGTGAGGAAAATAGTAAAAATATGTCCATGATTTCTCATAGCCTTCATACAAAAAACTTCCCGAAATATTGCTGAATTATACATAAATGTCTATAAAATTTGTATATCAATACAAAATTCAGCAGGAGTAAGTTTCATGCAAAAGGAAGTCATAAAACAAAATCCTTTTTAGTTCGGTCCATGTTTTACTTTAGATCCTATATAAAGTCCTTTTCCAAAATTCACTTAAATACGTAATAAACAGATATAAATAATGTTAAACGGCTAAAATTTGACACAAATAATCCTTATAGGTAAATAAATTGTTGTACTAAATTTTATGGTGGTCATAGCTCCCATACAAGAACCACACAAGCTATTTATCTTTATATATATCGTATAAATACAGGTACCGACTCAACTCTGATTTTTACTCACAATATAATTTCAGTTCAAGTTGTCTCCTTGATATTGGGCCTAGCAATCTGGAGTATATGATGAAGTTGTTCTTATTATAATAAGTGACAATGATTTTGTAAATAATAAAATTATGAATGGGAAGTTAACATGAAAAAAAACAAAAGAAATAATTAAATTATAATAAAGGTTATCGGAAGAGATATTTTAATACAATCAGCCATTTCGTCCCCTCAATATAACAATAGCGTATAATTTTTTGAGGTTTTGAGAAAAGAGAGTTTAAAGTTTTTTTTCAAATCCGATGTCTATTAAAGCCTCAAAATCGCGGTAAATAAAAATTCTTCATGTTGGATTTTTCGGCGAATACATAATACCGTTTCTTACCAATTTTTTTTTATTCTACGCATCCTTTAAGACCATAATTATGTCATTCAAAGCGCAAGTCCTCGATATGGGCTATTTTATTGTTTAAGAAATTCGTATGATGTGTATCTGATACACTATTTTTTTTTTTTGTATGGAACACGCTGTTTTATTCAATAATTTATTAAAATATTTCATCTCAAAAATATCAATTTGTAACATTATAAAACAGAGATTAATTCATAGTTTTGTTATTAAAGTGGCACATATTCATTACTTTCCAATTTGGGTTATTATAAACAAAAAATTATGACAAATTAAGATATACATTGCGTAAATCAAAAATAACTAGAAACTCGTTCGTCTTCTTTCTCTTCCTCTGCTACATCTGGCTCATCTAAACAATTTCACTTCTTTCTACCTTGCGAGCCACGAGGAATTACATTCTTTTTGCACAAATTTTGGAGATCATGCAGCTTTCTATAACAAATTGGCATCTCTTTATTGTATCTTCCAGTAAACGAAAAGTTGATCACCTCTATTGTTTTTCGCGTTGCTCCAATATCAATTACTTTCAAGTCTCCATCCTATTCCTCCTTGTATAATAATTGTTTTCGTTGTATGTGGCGTATAGAAATGTTCGGAATGAAACTACTTCTCAAATAATATCGTAAAATTATAATCTATTTTATGAGTTAAAGTTTTTATATATTGTATTTTTTCTACAGGCTAAAATGGAGTATAATGCGTATACACTATTATTCTTTTAACAATTTTGCAGTGACAATTTCAAGTAAAATAGCGCATATGAGCTTACACACTTATTGAAGGAAAATTTTGAACAAGAAATTATACACTATTTTTCCAACGACATTTTGGTCCACTTTTTGGAAGTAGAATTTAACGAAATTTTGACCAGACATAAAATCAATGATGGAGATTCAAAATATGCTATAAAAAAAATAGCGTATGAGCACATACGCTATTGTTATATTGAGGGGACGATTTCAACATTAAACATTTTTAGTTTTAGTTACATATAACGTAAAGCTGTGTTCACATTATGTGTATTTGTCATGTGGACTGTCACTTTTTCGCATGTCAAATTTGTACATATAGTCTGAACACCTTCAAACAATATCATGTGTTATTTCTCTGTGTGCAATACATATGACATTTTTGTATTTAGAACGAGTTCTATTTTCAAGTGACAAACCATCTGACATCAGCTGTTTTTTATATTCAAAATTTTGTGGCGGCAAAAATAGTAAAACAAAAATACAAAAAAAAAACTACACAAATTTATTATTGAAAATGGAGGGAAAACTTGAAAAGGAGTTAACAAAAGTAAGTACATATGTATGTGACATAACCAAAATATGAACAGGTAATTTATAAACCGTATGTAAAACTCAAATTTTGACATACACATGAAATCACATATGGGTAGAAAAGTGACATTCCACATGACAAATACACATAATGTGAACACAGCTTAAGTCATTATATGGCAAGTTGTTCTTAAAGTAATCTCTAATTTTTTGCTGGGTATATGTATAATGGATATATTAAAAAAATTATTCAAATAAAGGTTTTCATTATACATAATAGTATACATTTGAAATACTTGAAATTCTTCGTTAAATTGAATTTAATATAATAAGGCCCATTATTACAACTTGGCAATAGTTAAAGGTATGATGTTATCGGACAGATAAGAAGTATTTGATTATTATAAGTTTACTTTAATCTAAACCGACCGATAAGCTAAAGGGAAGATCATCTTGCCTTGAAATTTTATAGTGAGGTTTATGTATTTGAAGTTGTCATATGTTCTGGAAAAAATGCCAACTTCATGAAAAATAAATTAATTTTAATTTTGTTTTGAAAATAAATAATTTAATAAACAAAAATGGAAAGCAGACGTTTGATTTATATTAACCCATTTACCGCCGCTGTACTCAATTGAGTACACCCAAACATAAAGCGAAAACTTTAAAATTTTGAACGTTTTGTAATTTTTTTTTATGTTTTTAGCTTAAAAGAAATAAAAAAAAAATCTGACTTTATAAATATCAACTGGCACAAAATGGAGTTTTGAACTAATAAAAAATTTAAGTGCTGAAATAAGTACCAAGATAGGATTTGTACTGGTCTTACGATGAAGATGTTGGAAAAGAAATTATATCAAAATCAATGTCTAGACAAAGATATCGAGATATAAAAAAGAATCTTCATCTTGTGAAAAATGACAAAGCTGCCACTACCAGGCACAAAATGGTTAAAATTCGGCCATTAGATGATGTTGTAATGAAAAAGTTTCAACTTTTATTTCGACGTTTCATTGCAAGGTACTACTTACGCCAAAACATGCAAAATAAAGCTCGACTTTCATCGTCATTGATCCCAGGATTACCTCAAGATGGTATAGGTCACTATCCCGAAAAGATAGAAAAACAATTAAGATGTGTTTTATGTCATGCAAGAGTTCGATGGCATTGCAAGAAATGTTTTAAAACATTATGCATTGAAAAAAATTGCTTTGAAAATTTTCACATCAGTTGTGTACACCCACCCTACTCCACCCACTTATAATTTTTCTTAAATTTTTTATACTTTTATGTTAATTTTATGTACAATGAATAAAAAAATAATTTTTTTTTAATTGTCACTTTTGGTTTTATTTTGGCGGTTAATGGGTTGATAACCATGAATTTGAATTTTTTTCACAAACAAATATTGCCATATTCTAAAAAAAATTATTTTGTTTTACAAGGAAGTTGTAATAACGAAAAATTTTAAAGGTCACTTTATTCCTCACTTTAATTAAAGTTACCTTCTACAATTAAGAACGTTAGAGGCAAGTTGTAATAATGGCTCTAAATCTAATATAATAAAATACATATTTATATTTAACTAGCCGTACCCTGCGCGCGTTGCTACGCTACCAATTAAAATTAATTTGAAAGAAAGACATTACACAAATATTCAATTCATTTTGAGTAATTTTATTGATTTTTCTCATTTTGAAAAAAGTAGGCGGTCGAAAGAAGTATTCTTAGTCATGCCGGAGTCTTAGTTATATTCCGTTAAATTCTTAGTTAGATCGGTCCAGCAGTCTGGCCTTTCCGGCAGGCGTTGTCCTGCGCGAAAGGAGGCGTGGAGTATGAATCTTAATTTTTACCTCACCTAAAGTAACATGTGTACTCGATTTGAAGTAAATATGTTAAAATAGAATCAATTACACATTTAAAAGTAGGAGGTCGAAAGAAATAAGAAGCTTTGGCACATACAATTTTCATTTTTACCTCGCCTTCAGTAAGATGTGTATACAAATTGTTTGAAGTAAATGTGTAAAAACCCATGCAGACGAAATTAATCAATTAAAAAAGTGGGCGTTAGTGTAGGCGTGGTCGCACTAACTGAGAAACTATCCCGGACTCTTACACAACAACTTTGCCGAAGATCATCACATGATCAGATGCATAGTTTAGGAGTCTATATGTCTATATGTATGTCCTATACATTCAAACATTAATTTTTGTATATACATATATATATTATTTAAATTTTAAAATAAGTTTTAAGGTTTTAAACAATTTTATTTTTCGAGATTAAGGTCTGTTTTTATTTTTTATTTTTTCCGATATTTTGCTACACAATGTGTAGCATCTTCAGGGAAACAATAACAAAATTTAAAATTCATAACAATAAAAATATTTTTCAAAAAATAACAGTAATTGTCAGAATTTAAATATTACACAAACAAAAATATTGATATGAAAAATATTTTAGTTTTTAGTTTTTGTGTTCTTATAAATTAAGTGTCTATAAGTTTGAGCAACATTATCTGTATCTACTTTAAAATTAATTCTAAGATTTTTTGGTACATTAATAATTTCTAACATTTCTAATATATAACGACGTTTATAATTATTTTCTATTTTCAAAACTGATATGTTATCAAAGTCGCGATAGTGATACAAATTTGCACAATGTGATGATAATGCTGTTTTTTGTGATGATATATCTCTATAGTTTTGATCAGATTTGTGTCCAGCTATTCTAGTTTTTAATTTATTTTTGGTTGTACCCAGTGTTGCCAAAACATGTCAGCAAAAAATAGCCAGAATGGATAAAAAAAAACGCCAGAAACCGCTAAATGTTAAAAATAAACCAGCTGAAATTCGGCTAAATACTACCATGTATAAACCTTAACTCTCACATGTATGATGTTTGTAACGCCCAGAAATATTGGTCCAACACTCACCTTAAAGTATACCGATCGACTCAGAATCACTTTCTGAATCGATTTAACGATATTCGTCCGTCCGTCCGTACGTCTGGCTGTCCATGTAAAGCTTGTGCGCAGAGTACAGGACGCAATTTTGAAGATATTTCGATAAAATTTGGTACGTGACATTTTTTATAAATGTTTGAATTATGCAAGTATGCAAACAAATTTCACCACAATATAAGGCCCACGCCCGAAAATCACTTTAAATAGCATAACTCCCTCAAAAATGTTGGTAAAATATATTTCATATATGTATGTATATACGAATAATATGGTACAATGATGATCGATCCATAATTAGTCGCAGCCCCCTTTTCCGAAAATTACTTTAAAGATCCTATTTTTTTTTAAATGTTGGTATCTATATAAAATTCAGCACAACATAGATGACGCCATATGACAACCCGTTTTCATACAATTGCTAACAATTTGGACAATTTGACAACAAAAATGACAGTGAAAACCAAGCATTAGTCTTCCACTCCTGTCTAAACTATTAAACGTATGTAAGTAGGCTTACCCATAGTCACTGAGATAAAAAAAAACTTACATATATTTAGTACGCTAATATAATTAGATGTTCTTTTTTAAGATTTAACAAATACATATGTTCAAGGTGGCGCAAAAGTAAACTTCCAATGTTTTTTGGCTGGAATTAAAAAAAAATGAAAAACTTTGATTCTTCTTGTGGAGAATATGATGTCATGTAAATGGCCGCCGCCACAGTTGATTGTGGTTGTGGCACGTGCATTGTATGCCGTTGCACCGTCCTGTTGGAACCACATGTTTTCCAATCCCAATTCATCAAGTTGCGGCAAAAAGAACTCGTTGATCATTGCTCTGTAGCGCTCACCATTCACAGTAACCGTTTGGCCCGCGACGTATTCGAAGAAAAAAGGTCCGATGACTCCTCCAGCGAAAACAGCACACCATACAGTGACTTTGAGCGGGTGTAATGGCTCTTCGTGGGTTACACGCGGATTTTCAGTGCCACAGAAGCGTAAATTTTGCTTATTTACGTACCCGCTAAGATGGAAATGGGCCTCATTACTCATTATTATTTTTGCTTAAAAATCATCTTCCTCTTGGTGGTGATTAAGAATGGCTTGAGCGTATGTTTGACGCGAATGGCGGTCAGCAGCTAACAGCTGATGCACCGTCTGGACTTTGTACGGAAACATCTTCAAATCTTGTACCAAAATTCGCTGTAAAGACCGTCGACTGATACCCATTTGCGTGGCACGTCGTCTGGTCGATGTCGACGGCGCTTTCATGACACCCTCGGCTACAGCAGCAATATTCTCTGCAGAACGGCTAATCCGGGGTCTGCCACTTGTGGCAGCAACTCGTGTTGTGCCAATCGCAAAATTTATAGCATTTTCTGATAGGAGGATTACTTTTGCGCCACCTTGTACATATGTACTTCGTTTGCTTACTTTCTATTACTTTTTTCACAGCTTATAACAAAAAACACTATGACCGTTAACGTCTGTAGTGATGTGCAACGCACTTCTTACCGATCACAAGCAAAACAAAGTAATTAATAAAAATACCAACTAGAAAAGTCGTTAGAAAAACGCAGAAATAAAAAAATTTGTTCAGCTGTTTTTTCACAAACTTTCCCGTAATTGACAAAATAAAAACACCATATCTGGCCGAAAAACCGCTGAAATGGCAACGCTGGTTGTACCTACATACATATAAAGGGTGGTTAAATTGTAAGGGCCGATGTTGAATGTGAACCACACCTAAACGCCAAGCTTTTTTCCGAATTTTATTTGACATTTCTCTATTTCAGACTTACTCAACTTGAACCATGGAGAGATACACAATCCAACAACGTGTTAAAGTTATCCAGACTTATTATGAAAATGGGCGTTCAAATCAAAATGCATATCGTGCACTTCGTGATTTTTTTGGTCAATTTGATCGTCCAAATGTGCGTACAATCGCAAAAATCGTGGAAATTCGAGCAATCCGGGTATGTAGAAGATGTGAGAACACCAGTGCATGCTCGTACAGCTCGTACTGCAGAAAATATTGCTGCTGTTCGCGATAGTGTGGCTGAAGAGCCGTCCACCTCAACTCGTCGTCGTGCCCAACAATTGCACCTCTCACGCTCGTCGTTGATGAACATTATGCATAAAGACTTGCATTTACACGCTTACAAGGTGCAATTGGCTCAAGAACTACAGCCTCTTGACCATTCCAAACGTCGTGAATGGGCAGAATGGTGGCAAGAAATGGCAACAGTGGATGATCAATTTTCGAAGAAAATCATCTTCAGTGATGAGACACATTTTCACCTCAGTGGATTCGTCAATAAACAGAATTGCCGCATTTGTGCGAATGAGAATCCAAGAGTGATTGTCGAAAAACCAATGCACCCACAAAGAGTGACTGTTTGGTGCGGTTTATGGGCTGGCGGCATCATCGGGCCGTATTTTTTCCAAAATGAGGCCGGTCAGGCAGTTACTGTGAATGGTGTTCGCTATCGTGAGATGATAACGAACTTTTTATGGCCCGAATTGGAAGATATGGATGTGGACGATATGTGGTTTCAGCAGGACGGTGTCGCTTGCCACACAACTAACGAAACAATGGCTCTTTTGCGCAACAAATTCAATGGCCGTGTTATCTCACGTAATGGCGATATCAATTGGCTGCCAAGATCATGTGATTTTACACCTTTGGACTTTTTTCTTTGGGGTTATTTGAAAGAAAAGGTGTACGTCGATAAGCCAGCAACAATTCAAGAGCTAACGGATGAGATAATTCGGCACATTAACGGCATAGAACCTCCATTATGCCTCAGGGTCATCGAAAATTTGGACCATCGCATGGAGGTGTGCCGCCGTAGTCGCGGCGCCCATTTGGCCGATATTTTATTCCATACATAATTGAGTAATACCAATATATCATAATAAAATAAAATTACAATAATTTCCTAAATAGTTTGTGTTTTATTCAAAATCAACATCGGCCCTTGAAATTTAACCACCCGTTACTTTGCTATTTTATTTTATAAACTACGTTTGACATTTCTAATTTAGGTATCCTATCTTTTATCTTACTGAATAATCTGCCTACTGTTTTGGAGCTATCTTTTATCTTACTGAATAATCTGCCTACTGTTTTGGAGCTATTTTATATTTGGTGTTATCAAATATATTATATTTTTTTAATCTTTCGGTTATTTTAGGTACATAAGTTAAAGATTTATATATTTGAAGTTCAGAAAATATTTTTGTTTTATTCATTTTATTTTTTAATTGTCTTATTAATTTACAAATTATATTAATAGGGAAATTATTATCTTTTAATATTTTTTATATTTTTCTTGTGGAATTCCTTATCACTTATTGTCAATATTCTCTCTATAAGATTTTTAGCTGTATTAATAATAATTCTTTTAGGATGTTTTGAATAGTAATTAATGATTCTTCCTGATGATGTAGGTTTTTGATACCAGTCTATTAATAATTTATTACCTCTCTTTATTATTAAAGTGTCTAAATAAGGAAGTATAAAATTACATTCTTTTTCTATAGTAAATTTAATATTTGGATGAAAAAAGTTAAAAATCGTCAATATATATTCTATTTCACTTTCTGAAATTATGCAAAACAAATCATCTACATATTTTGTTAAAATTTGTGATTTTATAATCAATTTTTCAATACAAGTGTCAAGTAATTTTTCCATCACAATATCAGCAATAATTGGAGAAGCTGGTGATCCCATTGGAAGGCCTATTTTCTGTTCATATATATTGTTATTGTATTGAAAATATCTGCTATCAATTATACAAAATTTTAAAATACGTAAAAATAGATCTTTAGAAATATCTGTATGTTGTTCAATTATATTCCTTTTTTCATGTATAATACTTATTGCCAAGTCCACAGGTACGCTAGGGAGCAATGATACAACATCAAGTGAAATAAGTTTTTCATTCTTATGAATTTTTACATCCTTTATCTTATCTTTAAATTCTAATGAATTCTTTAAATTACATTTAGATTTTAAAGTTAATTTTTTAAGAATATCAGAAATATATTTACAAAGTTTATATGATGGAGAGTTTGGAGAGTTTACATGAACAAATTGGTCTTAAAGGAAATGTCTCTTTATGAATTTTTGGTAATCCATATAATTTAGGAGCTGTTGCCGCATTTATTCTAAGATTGTTTCTCTCAAAAATTGTAATTATTTTTAATTTGAAAAGATCACCAACTATATTATTATTTATTTTCTGTAATTTGTTTGTAGGGTCCTTATTTAATATCTGATATGATGTAGTATTATCTAAAATATCATTCATCCTTGATTCATAATCAGTTTTATCAATAGCTACAGTATGTAGTATTCCCTTTATCTGAATTTAAAATAATTATGTTTCTATTACATTTTAAAAATTTTTTAGTAAAATTTACCTTATCAAGTATAAATTTGTCTCTATCTGATAACCCAATTTTATTAATTTCATTATCAATAATTGTTGTCATTTTAGACCTAGCGATTTCCTGTTCATCTTTCTTATTTATAGTTTGTATAAAATCTTCCCCGTTCTGCTAATATCTTTTTAATTGGAAATTGTTCTTTTTCAATCGGTAATGCATGTTTTTGACCTAGAGAAAGGACCCATTGCACGTCTATTGGAATATCTATGTTAGTTTTATTTACTAACCAATTTTTATTAAATTTTATATCTAATTCCTTCATTTGTAAATTAATATCGGGGAAAATAAAAAATAAAATAAAAACTGACCTTAATCTCGAAAAACAAAATTGTTTAATTAATAAAAAGGTCGAACAATCAGATAAATAATCAATTTTAGGGTTTTAATTATAAAAAATAATGTATGGAGTTTTAACTTATAGGTTGGTTTATATACTCGGATACGTGGTCCACATGTTACTAAATTAAGTGAATTGGAATAATCTGTATCAGTCTGATACCAATATTTATGAAATTTGCAGTTATATGTAAATACTCCACAAACGATTTATTTAATAAAATATTTCCTGATAAGGATTTTTAGGACTTACCCGGGTTTTCAGCTAAACCCGTAATCGAGACCGCTTTTCTAGAAAATTAAATTTTTCGAATAACCCAAAAACCGAGACACAGAGTGTCACAACTATAAACGCACATATTTAAATTTATAAAAATATATTTACAATAAAAACATTGCAGCTTAAAAATAAATTTTAAGGAATATTACAATAACTGGTGTTTCATAACTATAAATGCATATAAAAAATTAACAAAATTTGTGTAAAAACGAAAGATTAAATAAATTTATTTTGAATGAAATCTTCCTTATTCTTAACATGCTTAAAAGTCCTTTTTGGCATAATTTCTACCAAATTTGCTTTTATTTATTTGTCACCAATTATGGAACATCTCCTTTGAGGTACAACTCGAATCGGATTATCAGTTGAAACAAATGGACTGATAAGTTGAAATCTCTCATCGAAATTATTCATTTTATTTCGAATAATATAAAAATTAAGTTATTAAAAAACATTAATTATTATTTAAAATTAATATTAAAATTTGAAAGATCATCTACTGCGTGCATAGAACTTATTTAAATTTAAAGTAGAAATAAATATGTGTATGTATATAAATAATAATAAATAACCCCCTTATTCAAAAACGATTATTAAATTTAACAAACGTTAATTAAGACAGATTTGCATATAAAAATTTGCTTAATAAACGTTAAATTTAATAATCGTTTTTGAATATATCTAATTCTGTGTATACTTTAATAGATGTTATTTTGAGGATCGCTCAGTCATGGTTCCCATATTATACCCACTTTCATAATAACTTTAACAACATATAACATATATGTATGACTTAAAAATGTTGATATCGATATAAAAATATAAGTCACGGTATTATATTTTATGACGATTGGTAGAGGAAAACTGCTTTGCTCATATACTCTGTGCAGGATATTAAATAGACCTACCATACTTTTATACTCTTTTAATATTATTTTAAATACACCCAAACAACTTCAACTTATCACCTGAGAACTTCTAGATGGAAGATAATTTTTAATAATATCTTCTGCCTTTTGCCATAGTAAATGTTTACATGGTAACCGTGTATTAGACCACACTCTTAAAAATTAATTTTTCTTGGATGTGTTTTGGTATTTAATATCTGCAACTAATTGAAGAACAAATTTAACCCATTTGAAAAAGGGAACTCTTACCGGAAATCAATTAAAAATGTTAATATTGGATAAAAATACTTTTCATGAATTGTATGAAAAAATTTTCCAACATCATTTAAATCTAAATGCTTGAGACTTTTCACAATTTCGTTAATACAAAAATTGGTAAGGCTACCAATTTTCATTAGTTACTTTAAGATACTAAATAACGAAATTAGATCCATCCAAGAGAAATTTATTTTTTAAGGGCGGGTCTATTGTGTTCATGAAAACATATACGCAAATAGTAATCATCATCGTCCTTGTACACATTCATACACACTCATAAACACATACATATGTATGTATGTAGTATTGTACAAAAAAGTTTAGATAAGTGCCAGTGGCGTTTAAAATAAACCAATGTGTTCGCATTCATTACATAACACCCCATGGTGACAACTCGTGCTGTAGAGGGAGTAGTGGATGTGGTAAGTAAGTGTCTGTATGAGTTTGTCTACACGAAACATTCTTATAATTTTATTAAAGCTCCCCAAAGTTTGCCCAAGTTTATGAACAAAACATAACATGTCACTTGAAATTCATGTTAGAAGTCTGAAAACATATTTCTACTTTATTCTCATGTCGTATTTAGCAATTTATTAAGGGAGAGAGAGACCATCATTAACATTTGTATTTTACTTTAATTTCTTTATAATTTACAATGTCCTACATTTATTTATTTATGCATATTTATGATTACAATGTAATAGTTTGCACATTAGAGTGCTCCGCAAAAATGAGATTGCAAATTTTGATCGTCTCCAACCATAGAATTGTTCTATGGATTGTAGAAACACGTTCTGAAAATATTAGGATGATAAAATTCGCAGTATTTTAATTTAAAGTTTGGGGAAATGTTAGTAGCCCTTAGTGTGATTAAGGGTTAATTTTGATTTTTGTGCAGTTGTTGTCTATTTTAGACTTGAGATAAATTTTTCTCAAGTTTCATAAAAGTTGACTCAAAAATGATGTTCGTGTAAATATCTTATCGTTCTAATCACTTGAGAAGAAGATTTAATGGCACGATTTACGATTTTATTTTAATGTTTTTAGTTTTTGGACTTAACTATTAGGCAGTGCTTACATATTATTTTTATAGCTAGCACCAAAAATATTTGGGTATATTAAGTACGTCATTCCGTTTGTAACACATGGAAACATTGGTCTTATAACTAAAAAGTATATACGAGTATGTTCCGTCCGTCTGACCATTTGTTGAAGGCACTACAGAGCATCGAAAAATAAACTTAAAGGAATTAAATTTTTCCTAAACATTCCTTGTTTCACCAAACTGTTTGGTTTGAAAATTTGCAAAACCGGCCCAGTAAGGTCAGATTTAGAGACCAAAATTTCGGACAACCTTGATATTTAAAATTTTTTTTGTTATTTTTATCATAAAGTTTTGCACACTTCATTTTTATTATAGTATCAATTAAAAATTAAATAACTGGTATAAGTATCATTATCGATATAAAATGAATATTGAGAACAATTCATCTGAAACAACAAAGGATATATTTTTTTTAATCGTTATTAAATTGCAATTCGATTTAGCTAGTATAAAATACAGAACTAAACTTATTTGCAAATATATTGCTGATAATACCATGAAATTTTGCACATGTTATCATAATCATCATATCAATAGCAACAATCGGCCCATTATATTTTCTAAACCACATACGAATCTCTTTCCGAAATATCAATAAAAACTGCTGTCAAACTAAGTTTATTGTAAAAAGAAATCACAAGTCGAAATTTTATTTGGTTCGGTCCATGTTTGACCATAACCCTCGTATAAAGTCCACTTTCGAATATCACTGAAATAGGTATAAAACTGTTAAAAGACCAAATCCGAAAAATACATTAAACTTTATATATCTTATAAATATCGGTACCGACCCAAACCTTAACACAGATGAGTTATATATAAAAAATCATACTATTAGATTTAATGATGCCTTAAAGACATCGGTATTATGCTTAAATTTGACGTGATATATTCTCATGTGTATAAAATTTTCTGTTCTGAAGATCGAGCAATAGTTCCGAAAAACAAGTTAAACCAACATAAATATTGACATCCAACCGACATTGGTAATTTTAATCCAATAATCATATTAATATCGTTTATGCAGCAATTATGCTACTCGATTTTGTAGCTGTCAGTCCATAATTGATCATAGCTACTAAATAAATTTATTTTCGAGTATCAGTAAAATAGTCACAAAACTATTATTAATGACGTTCTTGAGATGCTTTAGATGCCCGTAACGATTAACCACTTGGACGAGAACATTTGCCGCGTTTTTTGCCGATGTACGGCCATATATGTCGAAAATAGTAATCGAAAATTGGACCTATAGATTAGAATAAGTCCGAGCTAGCCGTGGCGGTCATATACCAGAATTCATATTTAAATTATAAGGCTAGAAGATTATCTTTCGAATAAAGTAAATTTCATGTCAATTAAAAAAAATCATCTGTGTTTTATTCAATTCCAAAGTTCTACACATCTAGAAAAACTACCTGGATACGCACTTCGAACAGATCCATGATTTGCAAAAGAAATTTGCACAATTTGAAAAACAGATATGTAGTAATTTTCCAAAAATATTTGAGTAAAACTCAAAATAAATATTTTTACTTAAAAATGTATAAATATAAATAGGCAAAATTCAAAACGAATTATTATTAGAAACGATTATTAAATTTAACAAACGTTTATTAAGACAGATTTGCATATACAAATTTGCATTTAATCTAAAAATTATTGAAGTAATTCCTTGTGTCAAAAATTGCCTTTGTTTTTAAATGATTTTAATGACTATATTTTTTCTGAACATAAACCATTGTAGAATGCTTTTTAAAATTGGATAAAAGATCAATTCACGATGAGATAACAAATTCTATTCATGGTGTGCATTGCACATAACTGAAGTTGTATGATGTATGATGAAAAAAAAAACGAAATATAGATGATATAATAATCAAATATTATTTATTGTCAAAATGTCTACAATTATTATTATAATACTTTAAGAAAAAATTAAATTAAATAACTTTTGTATACAAAACTGGTAAACTTAAACTAAGACTATTTTGGAAACTTTATAAAAAAATTACATAATTCAACTTTGTTGACTTTTTTTAATTTTATATGTTTATTTAACAATTTAAAAAAAATGTTGAATAAGCATTATTAGGTTGACCATAATTTTTGCAAGTGACAAAAAATGTGAAAAGAATTTTAATAAGTAAGAAAGTATAGTCGGTCAAGCCCGACCATACACTGCCCCACATCCAGTTTATGTATAAAACTGTTTTTCAGAAACCTATTATGGACCGATCATCCAAAAATTTAGTGTTATAATTTCTATGAATATAAATATTATATGTGTTAAACTTTACCCCAATATAAATACTTTTAAAAGATTTATGGAGGTTAAAGTGAATTACGTAGAGGGTGTTATATGGGAGCTTCGACTAATTATGGACCGACCATTATAAAATTAGGTGTCACCATTTCCGTATATAAGAAATTTATTTGTGTCGAATTTTATTTGGACACCAATATTTTTAAGAAATTTATGATCTTTAAAGTGCTTTTCGGAAGTGGACCTTACATGGGAGCTAAAAAAATTGTACCGTATTATTTATTAGAGAAAATAGATGATGTTTACAAGTAGATCTTTGACAATAAACATTACTGATGACGCCCTTTGTAAATGTGATTTGGCTTCATTTAGCACTCATTTGTGATGAAATTTGTTTGGATACGTGCATAATTCAAACATTTATGATCGGTAAACTCCAATTTCGGGCGGACATTTGTATGGGGGCCAGGTGAAATAATGAACCGATTTCCACCAGTTTCAATCCCATCCGTCCTTATCACGTAACAAATTTTATCGATATATCTTCATAATTGCGAACTGTACTCTGTGCACAAGCTGTCATAGACAGCCAGCCAGACGGACGGACGAACGGACATCGTTTAATCGACTCAGAAAGTGATTCTGAGTTGATCGGTATACTTTAAGGTGGTTGTTCGACCAATATTTCAGGGCGTTATAAACATCAGCTCAAATCCAATATACTCTCCCCACTATGGTGGTGTAAAAATGATGTTTGAGTGTAAATTTTGTAAATCACTGTTTGCCGAAAAGGAAAAGTTAAAATAACATGAAGTCCACCAAAAATAAAATTGAAAGGTTGATGAATGGTTCTTCAGGTTTAAAGCATTTTAAAAAGACAGCCCAAAAATGTCTTTGATCACATTAAGTGACAATGTTGAAGAATCCCTGAAGTTGCATTATGAGTATAAGAAACAAAATGAGTGAATTTTAAAAACGGGATAGTGGATGGTCCCTAGTATAGATGAAGCAGATTGAAATTTATATTAATGTGGCTTCATTTATACGTGGGTCTAAGTTCATCCCATTGGCGATGTGGATGAAGAAAAAGAAAGCATGCTTTAATGTCAATAATGAAGACAATTATTTTTTAAAGTAGAGTATAATTGCAGCTTTTGTAAATAATAAATCAATAATTGACTGAAGTTGGCATAAATGAATATACCGCAATATTCGTATAAATGTATTTGGTTGTGAGAACAATAGTATTGTGGGTCCATACTACCTCACAAAGGAGGTAAAAGAGCGCCATTTAAATCGTCTTTTATTAAGCGATGAGGAATGGTTCCACTATGACTTAATTACGGACATTTCAAGGTAATTTAAATATATTTTATACAGTTTTGGTTAAATATATTAATTTTAGTTTTAATTTTCTAAAAATAATTTTTAAGCTACTAAGGTATAATACTTTCTGATAAGGAAAGAGTAGCTGCAAAAAAGTAGTGTCTAAGATGCCAAAGGAAGATGAGTGTATACTATCACAAGCAGCTAGACGGTGGATTCGTTGTGTATGCGGATTTTGAGGCTTATTTGGAGCAAATAGCTAACAGCAATATACTAAGAAAATATTTGTATTAATTGTGGTAATGATGAACCTGCTAAATTTATAGATAATTTTATTAAAAATACAAAAGAAATTTATAGAATTTATTTAGCTATAAATATATCTATGATCACACTTTCAATTGACGAGTAAATTCTGCATGATCTCTCAACAAAATGTCATATATGTGAGAAAAGCATAGGAGATGAGAACGTATGCGACAACTGTCATTTCACCGGTAACTATCGATATTCAGACCATAACTCTTGCAATCTTCTTTATAAAACAGTTAATTTTATACCAGTGCTTTTCATAACTTTTCTTCTGAAGACTGTTACATATTCATGAAAGGTTTATCAAACTAAGATTTTAGTAATTATTTAAGCTTAAGGTATTTTAAAAAAAAATTTTAATTTCATTTTTAATATTTCGCTATGTCTTTGTGTAGCTTCTTCAGGAAAAAAAATTAATTTTATAAATTTCAAAAATTATTTGTTATAGGAAAAAAAGCATATGAAAACTTTTAACATACACAGATAAAATTATTGGCCGACAAATTTTAATTAAACTTTTAATTGAGTCTTAATTGATTTTTAATTAAGCTCTTAATCATATCAATTAAATTTTTAATTGAAAAACAATTTTCAATTAAATAATGTAAAATTTTTTTTAATTAAAACTACTTTTAATTAAATTTATACAAAATATTTTAATTGATACTACAAATTGCTTCATCGGTCCACTTTCAATTAAATGTTTAATTAAATATACGAATATTTTAATTGAAAATCAATTTTAATTTTTTCTGTGTAAAAAATTATTAAAACAATTACTAAGAAGTAGAAAATATTACTAATTATACAATATTTGTAAGTTGTGCTATTTTTTATGTATTAAATGTCTGTAAATCTATGCTAAATTTTCAGTATTAGCTTTCTAGTTGATCCTTCTAGTTGTAGGTACATTAATTGTCTGTAAAATCTTTAACATATAACGACGTTTGTAGTTATTTTCAGTGTTTAATACCGATAGATTTTCAAAGTATGGATAGTGATTTAACTTACTACAATGAGAAGATAACTCGGTTTTTTGTAAAGAAAGTCTCTATATCTATATCGTTCATAATATAATGTCAAAAAAGATAGACTACAGAACCAACATATACAAGATGATAAAAAAAATGATATTCCTGTTGACTTATCAATAAATATAATATAAGAAAAATGAAATATTATAGAATATTATAGAAAATTGAAAAATGCCTATTTTTCCGTATTCTAAAATTTTGCATAGAGGACAATAGATATTTTCATTACAATGAAAAGATATTAACAACATATACAACAAAATAAACTTCCAATGGGATCTCCTGCTTCTCCAATTGTTTCAGATATTGTAATGGAGAAGTTATTAGATACATGTATAGAAAAATTAATTATAAAACCTAGAGTAATGACAAAATATGTAGATGATTTATTTTGTATTGTTTCAGAAATGCTATTGATACACAGAAAAAATAAAAATGAGTTTCAATTAAAATATTTGTGAAATCAATTAAAAATTTAATTGAAATCGGACCTGTAAACAAAATGATAGTATCAATTAAAAACAAATTTGATATTTAATTGAAAATATCAGAAAAATCAGAAAAAGTTAAAATCAATTAAAGGTTTAATTGAACAAAAACATGATTTTTTTTTCTGTGTAACATGTTAAAGACATTTAATGATTTCCATCTATATATTAACTTTACAATAGAAAAAGAATATGATTCGAAACTTTCATATTTAGATACATTATTGATAAGAAGAGGAAAGAATTTAGTGATAGATTTTTTTTTTAAGAGAACTAACACTCAGGCAATTAACGTGCCTATATATGTGAAATAATCTGTATGGTTGTAAATTATTTTAAATCTTCCTAGATGTGGGATTTTGGAAGATTATAATTTTAATTACTCCAGTCGTAATTAAAATTATATAGGGTTGAAAATGAAATAATATAATAATATTTTATTCAGAATTGGGTATTTACCTTTTTAAGCTTTGTTGGAAATATAGTTACGGTAAGTATGTAATTTTGCAATTATATAAACACAATAAATTCTGAGGTAAGTATGTAGGTGTTTTAAAGTAAGTATAAAAAAGGGATACCGAATGTGATGTTGTCTAGCCTGTTGCTAAGGGACAAGTAAGTTTTACATTATATATTTCAGTTTTAATGTTTTCTATAAGCAACAATTAAAAGGAAATTTGGAACTTTTCCGTTACTATGTTGCTAGCAACATCAATTGGGTTATTAACTTAAGGTAATACATATTTTTATGTTAATAATTCATATATACATATATAATTCAATATTGGGTTTAAATAATTAGTACATTAGGAATTCATAAATGGTAATTCATATAATATATATATATATATAATTTTACAGATTTTAAACTGAATATGTAATACAGTTTTCTTTGGAAAGGGGATAGATTGAAGAAGTAAAGGTGGTAAAAGTAGAAGAAAGCTTTATATCAAAACTCTGCAATTGCGCATTATGCTTGTTTTAGTGCAGCATTGCAGCGCCTCTGGTGGTGAGTAGGCAAATTATTTTTTTAAAGCTTGATTTTATAGCCTTTACTATCTGTACCCTGCACGCGTTAATTAAAATAAATTTGAAAGAAAGACATTACACAAATATTCAGTTCATTTTTCTCATTTTGAAAAAAGTAGGCGGTCGAAAGAAGTATTCTTAGTCATGCCGGAGTCATAGTTATATTCCATTAAATTCTTAGTTAGATCGGTCCAGCGGCCTGGCCTTCCCGGCAGGCGTTGTCCTGCAAGAGATGGGGCGTGGAGTATGAATCTTAATTTTTACCTCACCTAGAGTAACTAGTGTATTCAATTTGAACTAAATAAAATGTTTATTTTTACCTCGCCTTCAGTTAGATGTGTATACAAATTGTTTGAAGTAAATCTGTAAAAACCCATGCAGAAGCAATTAATCAATTAAAAAAGTGGGCGTTAGAGTAGGCGTTAGGTTTCTGAGTTGGTACGACCAACTCAGAAACCTTCCCGGACTCATACACAACAACTTTGCCGAAGATCATTACATGATCAGATGCATATTTTAGGAGTCTATAAAGGACAAACATACAAACATTCAGTTTTATATAAATTAATATTAATTTTGTATATGAGCTAAATATTTACTCTGTATGGGATCTGCCACTCCCACTGGTCCGATCCCGTCCATTTTTCCTGATTATTCAAATCAGTACCATATGGGATACTGCAATGTTTCAAAACTATTGTTATCACAACAGTCAAGATATACGATTTTATTCAATTTATGTGGGAGGGGCAACGCCCACTTGAAATATATATAGCCGTAAACCTAATTTGGACTATAACCTTTCAAATGAAACCGGGTTGGGCCACATCGGTTGGATAGTTTTAGAGTCTATAGAGGACAATCATACAAACATTGTATTTTATATATGTATATAGATTTAATTACTTTACTTCGGAGGCGGTTTCAATGCTACACCACCAAGGGAGGGCGCTGTGATAAATATTAGTTATGATGGATAGAAAGAAAACTAATATTTATCAGAAACTGATGTTGTTTGAGTGGTAGCGGCCGGGAATCGAACTTGGGCTACAAACAAATACCAACTCATGCTTAATGATCAAATGCGCTTATAAATTAAGCTACAGCACCCTCATTTAAAAATTGTTTTAAAATATTTGTATAATCATCATCAATATCTAAAAACATATAATTGTCTTTGTCTTTAAAAAGGTTTTCATCATATTCAGATTTAAGTTTGTTATGTTCACTAGCATATGATTGGATGCAATGATTATTTTATCATCCGCATAACTCAAGACAACTTTACACAACTCCTGTGTAACAACTGATGAAACTTTGTTTTAAATGTATTCATTGAATCAGTAATAATTTTTCTGTCAAACAATATTTTTTTTAATCTTTAGGTGAACGATTTCTTATACAAGAGTTCTTTACGCCTTTGGATTTTGTACTTCATTCAATGCGCCTACTCACCACCAGAGGCGCTAAAATGCTGCACTAAAACAAACATAATGTATAAAGCTTTTTTCTACTTTCACCACCTGTACTTCTTCAATCTATTCCGTTTCAAAATAAAGTAACGCAATTACATATAGGCACATTAATTGCCTGAGTGTTACTTCTCTTAAAAAAAAAATAAACAAGTTCGAATGCTATATTCGGCAGTGCCGAATCTTAAATACCATCCACCTAAACGTACTAAAAAATAGAAAAACTACACTGGTTATAGGACTAGAATATCCTTATTCTATGTTTTCTATTCAGTCTTAGTGCAAATTTTATTGGTATTTGATATATTGTTTGAAAGACAATTGTACGACCAACATAGTTTATGTTAAATTATTTGAAATTTTATCTAATTTTGACCATTTATAATTGATGTCATTACCAATTCCCATCATAATTTGCAGAGTTTGTCTGATTTTCATAATAATCCTGATTGTAATTTAACAATTTATAAAATTAAAAGAACATTTTTCCATATTCCCAACAAGTTAAGAAACAGAGTATAAAAAAGGATAAGATGTAAGATGAGGCTTTTTTGTTTGAATTTGATCTCAATGACATTATTTACAAAAGATTTATGGGTGGCATAGAAGAAGTGAACCAATTATGGACTGACGGCTTCTAAATCCAGTATCCACTAATGTGATTTCTATGTATTTTAGGATTATATTGTTTGAATTTCATATCAATAGCGTTATTTACAAGAGTGGTATGGTTGGTTGTTATGCTCGGAAGTGGACTTAATTCAGGAGCTATTATTGACTGACAGCTACAAAATCCAGTAACTTAATTGCCGTACAATCGATATTAATATGATTTCTGGATTAAAATTTCTGATCCATATAAAAGTTGGTTCGATATCGATATTTATTAGACATTTTTGTGGGTTTATTTGTTTGGAAATGGTTCTTATATGGCAACTATAGGCCGAACTTCTTAAATTTTGGAACAGTGATTTTCATGCATATGAGGATATTTCATGTCGAATTTCAACATAATAACGGTATATTTAAGATATATATCAGTATTCACGTGGATTTCGAGAGTGGACCTTATATGGGGGATATTGTCAAATTTCGACCGATATTCCCAAAATCCAACAGTTTGATTTAGGCATGTATGCAAATGATCCGTGTAAAATTTTGGATAGGTACTCTAATTTATAAGAGATTTATGAGTATAATAGTTATTTTCGGAAAAGGGCTTTATATTTGGCATACGGTTAAAAATAGACCGAAATTCACAAAATTTTGTGGGATGATTTTTAATGATATGTGCAAAGTTTTGAGTCGGTATCGATATTTATACACACATCTTTTTCAGATGTGGTCCTTCTTTGGGAGCTATAACCAATTTTGGGCCGACCATCATAAAATTTAGTACAACACTTTATTTGCCTATAAATTATCAAATTTTAGCCGTTTAGCATTATTTATATCTGTTTTATACGTATTTAAGTGAATTTTGGAAGTAGACTTTATATGGGGGCTATGGTCAAACATGGACCGAACTAAAAAAATTTTCGTTTTGCGATTTATTTTTGCATAAAACTTATTTTTGCTGAATTTTGTCTTAATATTCCAATTTTATAGGCATTTATGTATAATGGAGCAATATTTCGGGAAGTTTTTTACATGGGGGCTATGAGAAATCATGGGCCGATTCATACTATTTTCAGCACACTTTCTTCTTTTATCATAAAAACAACGTATACAAAAATTCATGGTATTATCAAAAATATATTCAAAATATTACAACAAAATGGACAAAAAATATAAAATTTTTATGAAGGTTGTCTCACATATTGGTCCGTAACTCTTTTGACAGACACATTTTGCTCATTTTCAATATCAAAGTTACCTGCAAAATAAGAACGATTTTTCTGGCAATTTCGTTTAGTTAAGTTGTATAGTTTCGACTTGAGAGTGTTTTACAGAGACAGACAGACAAACGGACATGGCTCAATCGACTTAGAATTTCATAAGGATCAAGAAAATATATACTTTGTTGGGTCTCAGATGAATATTAAAAAAGTTTCAGACGGCATGGCAAACGTAATATGCCCTCATTCACCACTCTTGGTAGTGGAGGGTATAAAAAACATTCTCTGATGAATATTTAAAGAATATGTATAAATGTTTAATTTATATATTTAATAAAAGTGTCGTAATAATAATTATTAGAGAAATTTTATTTAACTTGAGTTCATGTTAATTAATAATTCAAAGCATATCACTGTAAAATAACATATTTAGACAATTCGCATATTGGAATGCATTTTCTGCCATGCCAAAGGCGTCATTAGCACTGTTTATTGACCAAGATCTACTTGTAGACATCATCTATTTAACTCACCATTATTGACAAATAGATGTCAGGAATAAATCATTTACTTTACATATTATAAGTTAGAAAGAAATTTACATACGTATGTATGTATATAATGTGTGTGTATTCTTCATCTAATTATTACAAATTTGTGTTATTAAAAATTTTGTTGTTGTTATACCCTACACCACCATAGTGGGGAGGTTATATTGGATTTGTGCTGACGTTTGTAGCGCTCAGAAATATTGGTACAACACCCACCTTAAAGTATACCGATCGACTCGGAGTCACTTCCTGAGTCGATTTAACGATGTCAGTCCGTCCGTCTGGCTGGCTGGCTGTCCATGTAAAGCTTGTGCGCAGAGTACAGATCGCAACTTTGAAGATATTTCGATACAATTTGGTACATAATACTTTTTCGCCCCAAGGACGGATAGGATTGAAACTGGTGGAAATCGGTCCATTATTTCACCTGGCCCCATGCAAATGTCCTCCCGTAATTGGGGTTTACCGATCATAAATCTTTGAATTATGCAAGTATGCAAACAAGTTTCACCACAAATGAGTAATAAATTAAGCTAAATCACATCTACAAATTTTATTAGGGTCGGTCCATAATTAGTCGTAGCATCCATATAAGGCCCACTTCCGAAAATCACTTTAAAGAGCATAACTCTTTTAAAACTAGTGCTATCCAAATAATATTAAACATAAATATGTTTCGTATACATACATATAATATGATAGAATTTTAATACGATCGGTCCATAATTAGTCATAGCTGCCATATAAGGCCCACTTTCGAAATTCACTTTAACGAACATAAATTTCTTCAAAAAATAAATTGAAAAGTTTCCTATATACAGAAATAATGGCACATAATTTTATAATGGTCGGTCCATAATTAGTCGAATCTCCCATATAAGACTCTCTCCGTACTTCAATTTAAGCTCCATAAATCTTTTACAAGTATTTATATCGAGATAAAGTTTAACATATATAACAATAGGTTGTATCTTCCATATAACGCCCATTTCTGAAAAACCGTTTTATACTGGGTGTAGGGTATTATATGGTCGTGCTTGACCGACTATACTTTCTGACTTGTTTTTATTGCTGTCTCTACCGTTGGTTGAAAATATCAGCAATGTTTGTTATTGTTGTCATTTCTCCTTTATGGTAGATTCTGTTTTTGCAACTACGGAACACGGGAGATGGTATGACAACTTTTTACATTGTGCCTTATGTGTAGTGTACCTATCATAATGAAATGCACTATACCAGAAATAAAATAATTAATAACAACAAATTATTTATTTATGCAATTTAAATCAAATTATAAAAGTATTATTAATTCTTGTAATTTCAAACCTTAAAGGCAAAGTATTCACTTGAAACTAGATCACATAAAAGAAAATGAGAAACTATTTCAACATGTAAAATTTATTAATTATTAAAATTTGAAATGAAAGAAAGCAATAATTGAAAACATTTGTCTAACAAAGAAATAATGTTTGTCATAATAATAATTGCAACAAATTATTTTAGCATAAATACCGCCACACAAATGTAAATAAAATAGAATCAATTTAGATTAGCACCTTAGAACTTGTCTTTCCTCTTTTGATTCTTAAGATTCTGACTGAGCACCTTAACAAAGCTCGGGTGAATCCAAACTGCTGAGATCAGACGCAGCATACAAAACAAACTGAAACTAATTTTTAAATAATAACTTCACATATGAAATATAATACTTGTGTGTTTTTTAATTGTTAGACAAAAACAGACAACGTTTTTGTTTTTCTTTATGACAAATTGTTGAATTTGTTATATTTATTATTAGAGAAATTTTATTTGGTTGAGTTTATTTTAATTAATAATTCAAAGCATATCATTGAAAAGTAATATGTAGTGTTAGACATTTGGCACATTGGATTGCATTTTCTGCAATGCCAAGGGCGTCATCAGCAATGTTTTTTGTCCAATTATTTATTTATTAATATTTATGTAAAATGAATAACATTAGATAAGGCAATTATTGTTCTTTTTCTATTTTTTTCCTTTTTTATGTTTTTTTGTACATATTATATTTTTTTTTGCTTTATCATTTACTGGCTTTTCCACCTAAAAATGTTGTTCTATCAAAAATTTTAAAATTTACTGAACGGTATATTTAAATTTGCAAATCGTAGATTGTTAGTCAGATTCTTTGACAACTAGCGAATTTTAATAGTTTAAATGGTTCAATCTGAACTTTTTGCGTCTTTTGCTCATAATGTATAAAATTCTAATTGTCGCTGAAAATTGTGTGCTAAAGAAATCGAAAAGCTGCCCCGATAACTGGTGTGGTATGTAGTATCTGACTGTAAGACTACCCCTTACATAAATATGACTAACATAAGAAAAAATTAATATTTTTAGGGCATAACGAGTGGTCAAATTTCAAGGGCCGATGTTGATTTTGAATAAAACACAAACTATTTTGTTTGTAATTTTATTTTATTATGATATATTGGTATTACTCAATTATGTATGGGACAAAATATCGATCAAATAGGCGCCGCGACCACGGCGGCACACCTCCATCCGATGGTCCAAATTTTCTATGACACTGAGGCATAATGGAGGTTCTATGCCGTTAATGTGCCGAATTATCTCATCCTTTAGCTCTTGAATTGTTGCTGGCCTATCGACGTACACCTTTTCTTTCAAATAACCCCAAAGAAAAAAGTCCAACGGTGTCAAATCACATGATCTTCGCGGCCAATTGACATCGCCATTACGTGAGATAACACGGCCATTGAATTTGTTGCACAAAAGAGCCATTGTTTCGTTAGCTGTGTGGCAAGTGGCACCGTCCTGCTGAAACCACATATCGTCCACATCCATATCTTCCAATTCGGGTCATAAAAAGTTCGTTATCATCTCACGATAGCGAACACCATTCACAGTAACTGCCTGACCGGCCTCATTTTGGAAAAAATACGTCCCGATGATGCCGCCAGCCCATAAACCGCACCAAGCAGTCACTCTTTGTGGGTGCATTGGTTTTTCGGCAATCACTCTTGGATTCTCATTCGCCCAAATGCGGCAATTCTTTTATTGACGAATCCACTGAGGTGAAAATGTGCCTCATCACTGAAGATGATTTTCTTCGAAAATTGATCATCCACTGTTGCCATTTCTTGCCACCATTCTGCCCATTCACGACGTTTGGAATGGTCAAGAGGCTTTAGTTCTTGAGCCAATTGCACTTTGTAAGCGTGTAAATACAAGTCTTTATGCATAATGTTCATCACCGACAAGCGTGAGAGGTGCAATTGTTGGGCACGACGACGAGTTGAGGTGGACGGCTCTTCAGCCACACTATCGCGAACAGCAGCAATATTTTCTACAGTACGAGCTGTACGAGCATGCAGTGGTGTTCTCACATCTTCTACAGACCCGGTTTGCTCGAATTTTTCCACGATTTTTGCGATTGTACGCACATTTGGACGATCAAATTGACCAAAAAAATCACGAAGTGTACGATATGCATTTTGATTTGAACGCCCATTTTCATAATAAGTCTGGATAACTTTTACACGTTGTTGGATTGTGTATCTCTCCATGGTTCAAATTGAGTAAGTCTGAAATAGAGAAATGTCAAATAAAATTCGGAAAAAAGCTTGGCGTTTAGGTGTGGTTCACATTCAACATCGGCCCTTACAATTTAACCACCCTTTATTTGCTTCAGATTGTTTTCGTATTCAGTTCATGAATACTAAGGATACCAATTCCGAAATCCCTATACCGACACCCCGAAAATTTGCTTTAGAAAATTCCGGGATTTTTGTGGATTAACAAATCCCGCAAACTAGTATTTGTTTAAAAAGTCATCAACAAAAATGTAACATTTTAATTGTTAGTCGAACAAATAAAGGTGACAGAATTAAAATTAATTTTGGATTGCCAAACTCGAACGCTCTACTTGCTGTGTCTACGGTTTTGAAATTTGGAAATTCCTATATAAAAAGCTTTAATTGATTTAACCCTTCTTTGCATGATTTTTGCTTTATTGGTGAAATAAATGCTGGTAAAAAAATTCATGTTCAAAACTTTATATTTATAGTATAAATTTAGCAAAGAACATTATTATGGAAATTTCCATCATCATGCAATGTCAGATCATTAGCTTAATACTAAATAGAAATAAATTATTACATTCAATGTTATAATGGAAATTTCCACCAATTTGCAAAGAAGGGTTAACACCTCAAGAGATGAAGAATTTGTTTTACTTATGGCCAGTTTTTAACTTAAAAAATAAAGTGTGCTCAAACTTAAGTTATGTTTAAATACCAAATTCATTTTTATAGATCATATTTAAATATGACTTAAATCACTGACTACGTCCATTTAAATACAATTTGAGTTGTTCATACTACCATATGATTTTGACAGTTCTGCAAATTATGAAAATTACGCATTGAAGTTTTTTTTATTATTTGATAAAAAATATTCAATAAATAAACTCGCCGCTTATTATTATCAATATCAAGTAATATCAACTAAAACAATGAATTCAGATGAAGAGGATATGAATGATGCAGCTTTTGTCAATTTAGTTTACAACAATTTGTAAACTAACTATAAAATGAGCTGTGAAGAAGTTGTTTATATTTTATCATAATTAAATACCAAACTTAATTTGAGACTGAAAAAATGAAATTAGAAATAAGTTTAAAATTTGAATTAAAAAATGAATTAATACTTTTACAATTATTAGTCAATGTTGAATTGCCAAGTACATATTATTGAAATTGTCATGAAGCTTGGGATATTTTTATGTCAAATAGTTTTAAGAACCATTTTAGAAAATAAAATCTTCTTGTGTTAAGTATCAAAGCCACCGGTTCCTGTATATCATATTACGAAGTAATTTTAATCCAGCCCATAATTTAAAAGTTTTCATAATTATCGATAGTGTTAACAAACAACAAGTTAACAGTGTAAACAGCCCTCAAAAATTATTGAGGATAAACATTTTGGCACCCGAGCAGGGACTTGATTTAAATTATTTTCAAATCTTTTACCAAAACCGTACTTTTCAAGTTTCGTGCGTGTTAGTACAACAACGCGATAAAAATAAATTAATTAAAAATTAAAAAACAAACAACAAGTTCACAGTGTAAACAGTCCTCAAAAATTATTGAGGATAAACAGTTATGCTCAAAGAGACATAGAAAAGTGATCTGGTGACATCTCTCCTTTGATAATGAGATAGAAGTGTTTGGTATTAGAAATTTAATAAAAAAAACGTTGATTGGGAAACGAATGAAGTAATGAATATAATTGAAATATGTAAAAGCCCCCCACAACACCTTATGATGTCTGTAATAATATGGAATAAAATATTGCATAAGAATTATTTGTACCGGAGGATGAGAAAGGATTATTTCTGCAATCAGAATACCAGAATTTTCTAACAATTTTGTCTATAAACGATTATTTTCGTCAGCTTCTTATATTGGTAACAAAATTAAATCAAGATTCTCATTACTATAGATACCTTAATATTTTTAGGAAGCTGTATCGATCGATAATATTCTGTTGCTTTTAAATTATTATAGAAATTAAAGACGAAATGACATATTATTTTTATCAATCTAACATTTTAATATACATAATGTTATTATGTTTTTATAGCCACCACTAAAAGATGGGGGTATATTACGTTTGTCATTCCGTTTGTAACACATCGAAATAATGATCGTAGAGCCAAAGAGTCTATATATTATTTGTCCTTATAAGATTCTAAGATGATCTAGCCATGTCAGTCCGTCTGTTCAAATCAAGATAGAGCTTCGAAAAAAAAGACATAGAACAATGAAATTTTTACTAATCATTCTTTGATTTACCGAAATATTTGGCATTGAAAATGGGAAAAATCCGTTCAGTAGAATCAGAGTTAGAGATCAAAGTTTCAGACTACTTCGATATTTTGCACCTTAAATCATCGTACTAAATTTTATGATGATCGGTCCATATTTGACCGTATACCTCATATAAAATCCACTTTCGAAAATCACTTAAAATAGTCCATACATACATATAAATCGTCACTCTTAATATGATGATGATCGGTACATACTTGACCGTAGCCCCATATAAAGTCCACTTCCGGAAATCACTTAAATGCGGATAAGCCGAATATAAACTCTTACTTGTTAGTTTTATAAATGGTTACATTACATATAAGATTGTTGATAAATATACAAAATCTTTAAATAATGGTAAGAATTGGTAATTGCATCAATTACATATATAGGTCTATCAAATAATCGTTTCAGGGTTATCGGCATAGACTAGCGACATATCCCCACAGAAAATAGTCAAGTGGCATTAAATCACACGATCTTGGAGGCCAATTCACAGGTACGCAACGTGAAACTATGCCAAACGTTTCCTTCAATAACTCAATTGTGGCACGAGCTGTGTGACATGTTGTGCGTGTTGTTGAAATCATAATAAGCTCGAAACGATTGAACACTTGGTGGACAATATGCGCCCTGTTATTGCCGATATACGGCCACAAATATTGGAAAAAGTCATCGAAAATTGGACCTACAGATTATTCTACGTCTGAGCCAGCCGTGACGGTCATATTCCAGAACTCATATTTTGCCAGAAGATTTTGTTTTCAATATTGTAAATTTCATGTCAATTTAAAAAAATCGTCTTTGTTTTATTCAATTTTAAAGTTCCATGCATCTAGATAACACACTCGATACGTATTTCGATCGAAACCATGATTTTAAAAATATTTATGTTAAAATGCCAAACCAAACTTGACAGCTAATAAAATGGCCGCCAGTTAAAAAAAACACCCTATATTTAGGTGGAGGGTATTTCATATTCGGCACAGGCTAATATAGCAATCTAACTTGTTTTTTTTTTAATTAAGTAATTCTTTGGTCACACATTGATTATTACTTTCGTAGTTCTAGGATTATAAATTATGGAAAAGTAAAATAACATTCAAAGAACGAAAAGACCAGTTGAGAGTCTTAAAAATCTCATAAAAACAATAAAACTAAACACTTATAGAGTGTTTTTTACCAAATGTTTCTTAACGATGAAAAGAAACTCATTAACTGCATTATAAATACAAATGTATGATAAATACACACCCTGAAGGAAACCTGTCTACAAGCCACCATTTTGTCTACTATTTTGGTGACTGTTTGGCGACATTTTGGTTATTATTTAACAATTATTCTTTCAATTGTGTGACCCGATACAGAAGGCGATAGTGTGCCGGACTATTATTCAGAGGGTTGCGGGTTCGTTTCCCGGCAAAGACTCTGGGTGTTTTTTATTTAATTTTTAATTAGGGAAAGCCTTTTAATATTTAATTTTTTTTATAAAACTCCAAAAGTTCGCTAAAAGTGCAGTTACATTTTCTATTTCATAGTGTAGACAAAAGTGGTTCCAAAAGAACTACTTAGTCAGTATTGACGCAGTCTACTGGTAGATTTTCAATGGAAAGCTAATGTTAAATGGCAATTGTATTTGGGTACATACATTGTTTTTTTTTGAAATGTTTCCTATTTAATAAATAATAAAAAATTACCTGATTCTAACCTTTTTTTATCCCGCTTGTAAAAATAATTCTCTAAAATGCTCGTATTAATTCCTGGTATATTATAATATAAATTTTTAATACATTTCTAGTTTTTAACTTTGCTGTCTTGGGCAATTATTGTTCTTTAAATCTTAAATCGGAACCATCTCAAATTAAATATTAAATTTTTCCTATTTAAATTAAATTTTTAAAAAATAAAAGGAACAAGTTTCATGGGAAATTTTTATTCACGATAGGGATGAATATTTTTTAATTTTTGAAATAGAAAAACATTTTTTAAAATTTTATATTTTTAAGTAGAAACTTTTTAACGCAAAAGTCCAAAATAAGTTCTAAACTATGTTTAACTATAAATATAATTAATGCTATCATAATATTGTCAGCAGTGATCAATCTCAAAATTTTAATTTGTAAAACTTTTCATAATATCAGCATGAGAACAAGAGATTCTGATTTTAATGGTTTTACAAAATATTATTTGATTTTTGTAATAAAATTTCATAATACAAATCATATATTAATAATTAATGTTTAGTTTTTGTTTTTTTTTTTTTTTATAAATAAATGAAAAAATAAAAATATGTTAAAGAATTTAACAAATTCAAATATTAAAAATATGAATACAAAAATTAATTGTTGAATAGCTTTTTTCTATTAAATCTTAATAACTAGAAATTACTACTGATTTGGCTTAATACATATTAATCGACAAAAAGTTAGTCAATTAGATAATATTTACAGCTGGTTAACGTAGACCAGAATAATTCAGTTTGATGGTCAAGCATGTAGAAAAGATTTTTTAAATCTAAAAAATTCAATTTGCTAAGTTGTCATACAACGAAGGGCTGACTTAATATCCCTACACATGTGTTTATTGCGGTTAGTATGTATGAGTGTGCTAAGTACATATTTAATTTGAATAAATTACTTGTTAATTTCTGATTCAATTTAAAAAAACACACACCCCCCGGCGATACAGTACTTAAGATTGAATAGTGTGAAATCTTTGAGAATGAAATCAGAGGGTGAACAAGATTTTATCTGTGCCTGGAATATAAAATATATTCAGTGTAAATAATTTTATTACCCTCACTTCTAAAAATCGGACGTATTTCTGTCAACAAAAAAAAAAAAAAAAAAACAACCACAATAACAACACAATATATAGTAATTCAACCAACCCACCTAACGAAAAATAAACCATTTCGTTTAAGTCAAGTAACAACTAATTCTACAATACAAAAGTACATATAAGAGTATTATGTGGAACATATATATCGTACAGCTATGTATGTTTATTAAATTTACTTATGCACATCAATTTAGCTTTTATTGATTTGTAGGCTTATGTACATTAGACCGACTCGCAAAAAAAAAATCGCTTTTCTTACCACCCTTAAAATTAATATTGGATTGTTTCATGATGCTTACAAAATATTTTGGGTCTAGTGACCAGAAAAGAGTTTTGAAAACATTTGTTTATTATTAGCAAAGAAATTATTAATAATTATTATTATTATTTAAATTTGTAAAATGTAATTTCTTCACAAACTATGAATATTTATTTGTCTAAAAAACCCATAGAGGGAAGGGTATATTTGATTAGTGGTGATGTTTGTAACGCCCAAAAATATTAGTCCAACAGTTTACCGATCGACTTAAACCCACTTCCTGATCCACCCGTTCGTCTGGCTGTTCGTGTAACCTTGTGCGCAAAGTACAAGTGGCAATTTTTATTATTATTATTTTTCAATTTTTAAAAAGTATTTATTTATTCATCAACACTTATGCCAGCGTTTTTTCTAATCCTCGTAACACTTCTGAAACGCACTTTTTGGTATCGCCAATGGCTCCCGTTTCGATTTTTCTTTTATCTCCTCAATCGTAGCAAAACGCTTTCCTTTTATCGGTGTCTTCAGTTTTGGGAAGAGGAAAAAGTCAGCGGGCCCAAGTCCGGTGATTACGGTGGTTGAGGCATGATAATGGTTTTATTTTTGGCCAAAAACTCACGCACAAGCATCGATGTGTGAGCTGGTGCGTTATCATGGAACAAAATCCATGATTGTGTTTTCCACAATTCTGTGCGTTTTTTGACGTAATGCTTCACGCAAACGGCGCATAACTTCAAGGTAGTATTCCTAATTGACCCTACGACCTTGTGGCAAGAATTCATGATGCACCACGCCATTGCAGTCAAAGAAAACAGTGAGCAAAACCTTCACATTTGACCGAACTTGACGTGCTTTTTTCGGTCTTGGTTTCCAATGGGATAATTGTGCTTTTGTTTCAATGTCATAGCCATACACCCAAGATTTGTCACCAGTTATGACCTTTATGAGGAAATCTTGATCGTCATTGACGATGTTCAACAGCTCCTGAGCGATGTCCATGCGACGTTGTTTTTGCTCAAAATTTAGCAATTTTGAAACAATCTTCACTGCCGCACGTTTCATGCCTAAAATATTCGTAAAAATTGCTTGGCATGAGCCGAACGATATGCCAACACATCAGCAACCTCTCTGATTGTGATTCGACGATTATCCGAAATCATTTTCTTCACTGCTTCAATGTTTTCATAGGTTGTTGACGTGCTCGGGCGACCAGGATGAGCATCGTCATTGACATCTTCTCGTCCTTCCTTTAACCACAATTGAACTTGTGTTCTGCTCATAGTGGACTCGCCAAACGCCACTGTAACATAAAAACCATAAAATTTAGTACAACAATTTATTTGTCTATAAAAATTCTTCATGTCAAGTTTTAGCCGTTTAACATTATTTATATCTGTTTATACGTATTTAAGTGAATTTTGGAAGTGGACTTTAAAATGGGGGCTATGGTCAAACATGGACCGATTCATACTATTTTGCGCACACTTTCTTCTATTATCAACGTATCAACAAATATCAAATTTTTATGGAGGTTGTCTCACATATCGGTCCATAACTCTGGTTGGCCTAAACCGATTTTGCTCATTTTAAATAGCAAACTTCACGAAAGCATGTCTGACAGAATTGTTGAAGATTTGGATCTCGAAGATATCTGGGGACTTCAGAAAATTGATTTCAAGATCCAGACAGACAGACGGACATGGCTTAATCAACGCCGCTATCTATAAGGATCCAGAATATATATACTTTATAGGGTCGGAAAATTATATTGTGGAAATTACAAACGGAATGACAAACTTATATATACCCTTCTCATGAAGGTGAAGGGTATTAAAATAAGCAAGTTGCAGCTTTAAACAGCTGTCATTGAAAATTAACAAAAAAAAAACTAAAATCGGCAAAATAATAAATAACGGGTGGTTAAATTTCAAGGGCCGATGTTGATTTTGAATAAAACACAAACTATTTAGGAAATTATTGTAATTTTATTTTTTATTATGATATATTGGTATTGCTCAATTATGTATGGAACAAAATATCGGCCAAATGGGGGCCGCGACCACGGCGGCACACCTCCATCCGATGGTCCAAATTTTCGATGACCCTGAGGCATAATGGAGGTTCTATGCCGTTAATGTGCCGAATTATCTCATCCTTTAGCTCTTGAATTGTTGCTGGCTTATCGACGTACACCTTTTCTTTCAAATAACCCCAAAGAAAAAAGTCCAACGGTGTCAAATCACATGATCTTGGCGGCCAATTAGCATCGCCATTACGTGAGATAACACGGCCATTGAATTTGTTGCGCAAAATAGCCATTGTTTCGTTAGCTGTGTGGCAATGGCACCGTCCTGCAGAAACCACATAAAACGTTCGTTATCATCTCACGATAGTGAACACCATTCACAGTAACTGCCTGACCGGCCTCATTTTGGAAAAAATACGGCCCGATGATGCCGCCAGCCCATAAACCGCACCAAACAGTCACTCTTTGTGGGTGCATTGGTTTTTCGGCAATCACTCTTGGATTCTCATTCGCCCAAATGCGGCAATTCTGTTTATTGACGAATCCACTGAGGTGAAAATGTGCCTCATCACTGAAGATGATTTTCTTCGAAAATTGATCATCCACTGTTGCCATTTCTTGCCACCATTCTGCCCATTCACGACGTTTGGAATGGTCAAGAGGCTTTAGTTCTTGAGCCAATTGCACCTTGTAAGCGTGTAAATGCAAGTCTTTATGCATAATGTTCATCAACGACGAGCGTGAGAGGTGCAATTGTTGGGCACGACGGCGAGTTGAGGTGGACGGCTCTTCAGCCACACTATCGCGAACAGCAGCAATATTTTCTGCAGTACGAGCATGCACTGGTGTTCTCACATCTTCTACAGACCCGGTTTGCTCGAATTTCCACGATTTTTGCGATTGTACGCACATTTGGACGATCAAATTGACCAAAAAAATCACGAAGTGCACGATATGCATTTTGATTTGAACGCTCATTTTCATAATAAGTCTGGATAACTTTAACACGTTGTTGGATTGTGTATCTCTCCATGGTTCAAATTGAGTAAGTTTGAAATAGAGAAATGTCAAATAAAATTTGGAAGAAAGCTTGGCGTTTAGATGTGGTTCACATTCAACATCGGCCCTTACAATTTAACCACCCTTTATAAGCGGAAAAATTTAAGAAAAGTGTTTGCAGTAAAAAAAATAGAAAAGGTAAGATTAATATCATAATTATGCTAATTTGGCGTTGATTTTTTGATAACGCTACTGAAAAAAGAGAATATTTGCGGGAGTGTATAAGATTGTATAAGTTTTTTTTTTACTTTTTTATATTTTTGTACACATCCAATTTTGTTCGTTGCATTAACAGCTGGGTGATTTTAAAATGATGTTAAATTATTTAAAAGCAACTTCAGCTGGTTTTAAATTAAATGTATGTTTTGCGGTTAAAGTATACTTTTACGTGTCTATAGTTACAGTAAAGTGTACTTTTAACAAAAGTCAACTTTTTAACTATTAAAGTACACTTTTTTGTGACTATGGTTATATATACAGTAGAATCTCGAAAAAGTTAACTCGCCAAATAGTTAAACGCTCGGATAAGTTAACAGTGTTTCAGCATCAACGTGCCGCTCTAAAAAGTTAACGTTTCAGTTAACTTTTCCGAGCGTATAATTTATATTTAAAACAACAACTTTTTCAGTAACAATAGTGGCAAATTGGTCGCTTTTAAAATATTCTCACTAGCAACGCTAAGCTTAAAATTTGTTTGTTGAATTATGGTATTCCCCAACTTCTTTTTTATTTTGAGTTGCAAAAAACTATGACCATCTTCAACAACAAACAACATTGTATTAGTAGTTGGTGTTAAGTTTGTGAGTTGTGTACTGCTTATTTAAAAAATGTCGAAGCAAAAGAAACCATTACAAATCGGATTAGATTTGCAGCAGAAACTGGAAATTTAAAAAAAGCTTGATAAGGGTATCCACGGAAACCGATTGGCGTTTACTTACGGTGTATCCAAAGTAACCATTTCAAAAATAAAGAAAAAAAAAAACGTACTGAAATTTAAGAGGCTGTGAAATTTAAGAGATGTTTATTATTTTATTTATTTCCGCTTTCAATAAAAAAACGATTAAAAAAGTTAATAGTTCGAAAAAGTTAACAGCCCTTGGAACATATTGGTTAACTTTTTCGAGATTACACTGTACATATTTATTTTCACATTGTATTTTTTTTTTTTGCTGGCCACGTAATTAGAAACACACATTTTTTCTTAAATCTTTCAACTTTTTTTTAAATATTAGCGTATCAATAATTTTGATACTGTTTAGTTTCGAAAATGGGCAAAAACAAGTCATGTACTCCAGAAATGAGACGGTTAATTGTGCAGTGTTACCAAAATGAAAAACTTTCAATGTTGGCTATTGCACAAAAGTTTTCTTGCTTAAAAAATTGTATTTGGTGGAACTCACTTGTACAAAAATACAAAGGAGTTTGCAACCTCAGCTAGATTATTAGGACACGAAAGACTACTTTAGCAGAAGATAAAGTTATTTGTAGAGCAAGTAAAAAAAATCTATTTTTATTTTCGCGCGAAATAAAGGCTAAAATTGGACAGTAAATAATCGCAAACCATCCCCATGGACAATAAGAAGACACTTAAATAAGTCAGGAATTCGTGAGTGTATTGCACAAAAAGATCTCATGTCTCAAAAAAAAATATCATGAAGGGAGGGTTGCTGTTTGCAAGAGAAATTTTCTGAAAAGATCCACGTTATTATATTAATTTAAAAGCAACAGAATATTATCGATTGACCTTAAAAAGGCTTCTTAAAAATATTAAGGTATCTATAGAAAAGAGAATCTTAATTTTATTTTGTTACCAATGTATTTTGCAAAAATAAAAAATAAAAGTATTGAGTAAATCTTCCTTCTTTCCAGGAGTGACTTCACCAGATCACTTTCCATTTTCTAGTCAACCATATGAATGAACCGCTCCACCAAAAATAAATGTAATGTTGGCAGAACTTTATAACCAAAAATGACTAATGGCTAAATTCACACCCCTTATTCAAAAACGATTATTAAATTTAACAAACGTTTATTAAGCAAATTTTTATACGCAAATCTGTCTTAACAAACGTTTGTTAAATTCAATAATCGTTTTTGAATAAGGGGGACAGTCTTTAGTTAGCTAATGGCAGAGCTTAACTAATGATTCTTTATTCGCAATGCTTAGTTTGCATAAGAATACCAAGTAATAGTTAAACAATAATTAATATTTTAGTTTACCAATGGTTAACTAATAACCGAGAATTCGGCCATAAATCTTTAGAAAATGTTGGACTATAATTAACCCTTTCGGCCGCACTTGAATTTAGCTGTGACTACCAAGAGAATCACATAGTTTTTCATGACTTTTTACTGTGGATCAAATGAGGGGAATTCCCAATAAGAATGCGTTGAAATGAGTTTTGTTTGTTAGAGCAAGTATTTTACTATAATAACAACTCTCACTGTGTACAAAGAGTAACACAAATCAGCTGTAACAGTTAAAAACTTGTTTGAATGGCAGCGGGAATTCCCGTCATTAGTTTAAATAAAGACAAGTGAATGACGGGAATTCGCGCACAAAAGCCGAAAGGGTTAAAAGTGTCTAAATAATATTTATTTAAAAAAACATGGGAACATATTACGGATCATACAATAATAACATGATTACTGTACATATAAAAATTATTTGTGTACAATTTCATTTGGAAAACAAAATTTTTAATACAGAATATTAATATAATACATCGAACGATACACAAACAAGTTTTTGATATGATTTTATTATTTTGCATGATTTTGATAAAACTTTTCATGATTTATAGATCATTTTCAGAAAGATCAGGCATTAGGTAGAGTTTAATTAGAATTTCTATTGAATACAATTATGTACCTTGTATGTATTTTATGGTAAAAGTCGAAAAATCATTATAATATCTACATTTGTATGTAAGTATATAGTAAAAAGGTATGTACATATGTATAATTATTCATATTTGGATGAAGATGATTATCAAGCGTTCTTTCATTGTTATCCTTTGTTTGTGTTTTTATTGCATAAAAATAATGTTAGGTGAGATAATAATGTTACAATACATGTAGCAAAAATCTTTTGGGGGCAGCAATCATGGCATATTTTTAGACGCATAACAAACGATGAAAAACGTGTCACGTTTTGCAATTCATATACATTTAAAAGTGCGAACAGCTATTGTTTCTGCAACACGTTTAGAATTGCTAAAATGCTAAAATATGAATTGTATGAACTGATGATGATGACGACGACAATGATGCTGATGCTCCTACCAAAAAAAAAAAAAAACATGAAGGAATTTTCAGGTTTTCATCGTTACCATCATCTTCACCAACCATCAACAGCAACAACAGCATCAGAAGTAATAACAGCAACAACAACGTGAATAGTGCAAGTAAATTGGCTCCATTGTTGAAGAAGATTGCATATCGACAACGTAGACAACTAATGCCAATGAAGGCATGCAAGCAACGAAGCAAAAAGACAAGATAGCTGCTAACCAGCGTTGTCAACTTGGTGCGTTTCGCATCATTTTTGGTGCTTTTTTAAAATTTTTAGTGCGAAAAATTCGTTAGTTGGTGCGCGGTGTGCTTTTTGTTAAATTTTGGTGCGCTTTTTAATTTTTGGTGGCACCAAAGCAAATTCAACACAACTTTTTTTTTCAGTGTGAGAAAAAATCTTTCTAAAATAAAATACACCTGTTTGAGTACCATTTACAAAATTTTTTTTTTTTATTTCGGTTCGTTTTTTAATTTTTTCGAAAATGTGATGAAATCTTTATTTTTATTAATTTTTAATTGCAGTTTTCTAATAATTCATAACTCATGAAATCTATACGATGAAAAAATGTATTTTAAATACGAATGTATGATAAATGAAATCAAATTCTTCAAAAATCTTTGTTTGAAAATCAAATTAAAATTTTAAACATGTAAATAAAAATTCTTGTATAACCTGATGGTTTGGTCTACTGAACTATAGACAACCAGGGTTAGAGTACCAGTGGAATCCTAACAAATTTTATTGGAAAAAATCAAATAGAAGTACTTTAACTAGACAACAAAAATATATAAGAAAAATTACTAAATATGTATGTACTGAAATTAGCTTTTTTACCAATTAGTACTTTAGTTCCGAATGTCATATTGTGAGTTAAATTTTGAGTGGTCAAATGCTTATTTTATCTTTATTAACTCATTTATTAAAAAAAAGCTTTTACTAATAATTGTTGATAAAAAGTTTTTTTTATAGAATTTATGATATTAAAAAATTTCAAATTAATTCAATGCACAGAAAAAATTATTGCCCGACAAATTTTAATTAAACTTTTAATTGAGTCTTAATTGATTTTTAATTAAACTTTTAATCATATCAATTAAATTTTTAATTGGAAAACAATTTTCAATTAAATAATATAATATATTTTTTAATTAAAACTACTTTTAATTAAATTTTTACAAAATATTTTAATAGATACTACAAATTCCTTCATCGGTCCACTTTCAATTAAATGTTTAATTAAATATACGAATATTTTAATTGAAAATCAATTTAAATTTTTTCTGTGTAAATATTTCAAACAAAAACGAAATTCTTAACTTGGTGCGTTTTTTTTTTTTTTTTGTAAATGAAAAAGCGTATTTCTTCATTTTGGTGCGTTTTGAAATTTCAAAGTTGACAACGCTGCTGCTAACGAATCTTGCATTACTCGGAGTGGTTTTGCTTATATAGTTTTTGCGTTTTTCGCCAACGCTTCTCAAGAAATTTTAATAACTGCAACAACAACAACTACAAACCATTGTTGTCGGCATGCACCTCAATATTAACGACACCATCTTTGCCGGCACGTTCTAGGTATGTTTGAATGTAGTTATGTCTGTAGGAATATTTGGTTTCTTGGTTCAGTTGTTTCCACAATACAAAACATAGTTATTGTATTACAGCGAAGACAGCAAAGATGATGGGTCGTTCATGATACAAATCTTTCTCTTCTCATTCTTCTGTTTAGTTTATTCTTCTTTTTTTATTTTTATTATAATGGCGCTTTTCGAGATGTTCACTATTTTGCACATTCAAGCGTGAACAAACCAACACCATACATACACCTCCTCGCAATAAATATTCAGCGAATCTTTTGCTTTTTAATGCAACAAATAAATATACAGTCATTGATCATATACATACATACTAACATTCAAGACAATAATCATTAATCATAATCAGAATGAATCAAATATAGAAAAGCAATTATTATAAATTTACAATTATTTAAAATTATTTAATTTACAATTACATATTTTAAAATAAAGTTCAAATTAATATGTAGGTCCTATATCGAGTTCAAATCAAAATATGAATAATTAATACTAAAACAAAAATAACTCAAATTGATTTTAAAAACAAACATTTAAAAAAGTGGACTTTTTACTGTTTTCGTTTCATAGTCATTGAACTAACTTCAAGTATCTCGTTTTTGAGAATAACTTCATTAATAAATACAAGGTGGCGCAAAAGTAAACTTCCAATCAGGCGATCTAGCTGACCAGTGCAAATCTCCAGAACGGGAGATTAGGCGCCCGGGAAATGCATCCTTAAGCATATCGGTTGTGGCACGTGCAGTGTGTGCCGTTGCACCGTCCTGTTGGAACCACATATTTTCCAATCTCAATTCATCAAATAGCATTTTCTGATAGGAGGATTACTTTTGCAATTGTTTAATGAATAATAAAAATCTCATCCTACATCTTATACATTTATTATAAAGTTCCTTATTATACTTATGGCCAGTTTTTAACTTAAAAATTAAAGTGTGTTTAAACTTAAGTTCTGTTTAAATACCAAATTCATTTTTATAGATCATATTTAAATATGACTTAAATCACTGACTACGTCCATTTAAATACAACTTGATTTGTTCATACTACCATATGATTTTGACAGTTCTGCAAATTATGAAAATTGCGCATTGAAGTTTTTTTTTATTATTTGATAAAAAATATTCAATAAATAAACTCGCCGCGAATAAAAACATTGTGCTTATTATGTCACTAATATCAACTAATACAATGAATTCAGATGAAGAGGATATGAATGATGCAGCTTTTGTACATTTACAGTCTAATTCATAAAAACTAAAAATATCCAAAATTTGCTTTATAAGTCTGTTATAAACCTTTGACAAGTTTTATGAATAAGGGGGTTAACTTACAACAATTTGTAAACTAAATAGTAAATCAGCTGTTAAATGAAGAAGTTGTTTATATTTTTTTGACATTCAATGGACTACCAATTTTCAATGTATTTAAAGCTGGACTTTGTGCTGGCAGTTCCATAACATCAGATATTAGATTTTCAGCCAGTTTTGGACAAGTTTAATGTCTTACGCATACTTTATGTAATCTTTTGTCAGTAGGTCAGGTTAATTATCGTTGATTTATACCAGTGAATGAACTCTAAAGGGGGAAAACACCCCTTAACCTAGTTTAACTATTTTCCTGACTTTTTAAAATTGGGTGAAAAATTCTCTTTTGAGAGTTAAATCTATTAATTTTCGTCTCATCTTAGCATAATTGACGTTTTTATACTTGTTCGGTCCACAATTTATGGTATTTTACGATATTTAAACGAGCATTTAATTCGATGTTAATTTCGTTTTCTTTTACAGTCCAAACACTAAGATTACTTTTATTGATTTTAATGATGTATTTTATTTTGTCAATCATGTCTGTATTTTTTGTTGAAAATGTTGGATATTTTAATATTTATTTCATAATTGTATAAAAATCGTTATACTTAATGGTATGCTGATCGGTCCATATTTGACCATTTCAAGTTTCAATTAGACACAAATAGTTCATACGTACATATATACAAATTTTAATACCCAATTTTATGACGATCGGTCCATATTTGACAATAAAGTTAAATTCAACACATACAATTCACATATAGTACATGTAAATTGTAGTAAAGAATTTCATGAGGACTTTATGACATCCATATCGAACCGAAATTTTACACAGATAAGTTATACGAGTAAGCGGGTAAAAATTATACTATTGGCTTTTGTTAAAGTTTGTCCATATTCAGCTATATCCCCCAAACAAGCTCCACTCTTAAGAAGCCAAATTCAGTTGCCTAGGGATTTTTGGTACCTAATTTATTATGTGTTTATGTTACACGCTGCAAAATATAACCAAAGCACAATTCAGAAAGAAAGAGACATATAAAAATTCTTGATTATAAATGGAATATGCTCTTGTAAATATTGCTATTGAGATGAAACTCAACCAAAATAAATACAAACTACAGTATACATTTAGTCAGGAGCTTGTAAAATAAACTTATTGTTGATTTTAATTATATCATAGTTTTGGAATTTTTTCGTTTTCTGTTTTAAAGCCATCTCTGTAAAGATTTCATTAAGAAAAATACATTATTTTATAATATAAACTTCAATTTGAAAATAATCAAGGATTTTGAAATTTTCTATTTTAAAATCAATTATTTTTGGATTGTTTTAAAACATCCTTAACACAATTGAAAATTGTTTAAATAACAACCGATATCTATTGTAATTGGTATCCGATATTTTGTAAAATCTTGAACTAGAAACGATAAAATTGTGAATTTCGAATTTTCAAACGTGTATAAAGCACGATGGCCACGTATCAAACTGATTTGACAAACTCAGTTTTTTTTGATTGTGTTGGTGAAAAAAATCTCACACGTATATGTTGATGTGAGTTTGACGAAAATCAAAACAATTTAGATTTCACCGCCGCCGCTACTTCAAACTAAATATTACCAATACATACATATTATTTGTCAAATCAGTTTGATACGTGGCCATCGTGCTTAACTTGATTACTTTCAAATATAAATTACCAATGCATGTAGGCCCAATCATTACAGAGCATTGAAAATAAATGCGTTTAAAAATGTTGCGGGTGTCTCACTACTGTAAGATCCGTCGTCAAAACTTAAACTCAAATACTTCTTTGCAACCCTCATGTGAAATTTCACTTCAATTGCAAAAATAACAGATTTATTCAGAAACTAGTACAATGCCATTTTTGAAATATTTAAGATAATAATAGAGGCCATTTCAAGTGTTTCAATTTATTTTGCCATCATCTGTATTTGGACAAGATTTCGAATACATGCTTTAGTTATAAAATATTCTCATTGTTAGCACTGTTAAGGTGAGGTGTGATATAAGTAGAATCATACAATATTATAGTTGCTGTACTGCGCTGATGTTATTTTTGAGGGGCTGTGTACGACTGAAGATGCGATCTGCGATCACACCTCATTTTTATAATTGTAAAGTCTGTAGAGTGTTATGTACGAGAACTTTTCAGATGTGCTACATTGCAATGACTGTATTTGTCTGTTTTTTTTTTTGTTTATTGTTTTGGTGTTGAAAAATATTGTTTGTCTTGGCATATTTAAATTTTTGTTGAATGCATAAATGTTACTGGTTTATATCGATAATAGCATAAATGTTTATTTATAAGATATTTTTCTTTGTAATTGTCAAAGAACTATTATATCTACAATATTTTTGAATACCATAAAGTGTAAAAAAAACTATCAATAACTAAAACACGTCTGTTACATTTCATTATGTTATAACGAAATCTTTTTCCACCAAATTCCACTGCTTTAATCGCGACCCGAGAACTTCAGATTGCCGCTTTGACAAGTGTAAATCGCGAACAAGATCGTCGAAATCAGCTTTTGACAAAATATGCCGCTCCGTTGTTGTAGATCTGGATGGAATGAACTCTTCTTGTTCAAAATCTTTTTCTGTTGTATCGACAAATCATTAATTACAGGTATCGGTTTTGTAACAGTTACAAAATTTGCGTATTTAATGTTTTTGCGCGTTTTAAAACAGTGACCTAAAACATCGGTTTGACAAAAATAGCAATCAGTTGGTTTATGATATGATTGATGATGCCAAATCATAGGCGTAGAAAAGGGCAAAACAAACGAAGGTTGAGTTTTCTTTTTGTTTTAAGTATTACAGCAATATTAACAAACGAATTCTGGCTCGTACCAGCGACTAGTATTAAAAGTACGATTAAATACTTTATTGTACACTTCTACCACTCCAATATTGTTCTTAAAATCACGCCGGGAACTGATATCAGTAAATAATCCACAAATATAGGAAAATTTGTTACGACTGTCACACAGTTTTTTATTTAATTTTAATTTAAATTGCACACGATTTTTATTAAATTGCAAACGTTTTTTTAAATACACAGATACAAAGTGAAAAAGAAAACATTAACAAAATGTCATATTAAAAGAAACAAGTAAGAGTGCTATATTCGGCTATGCCGAATCTTATATTTATTACATATATATATATTATATTAATACACTTTGTTTGGTCGTTTTTTTGATGACATTTTCAGAGGTTGCCTCGGATTTTTGCTCATATCTCCGTTATTTATGGACGGATTGTGCAAGAATTATTGAAGATTTGGATCCCGAAGATATCTGGGGCTTCAGAAAATTGATTTCAAGAGACAGACAGACGGACATGGCTTAATCGACACCGCTATCTATAAGCATCCAGAATATATATACTTTATAGGGTCGGAAAATTATATTGTGGAAATTACAAACGGAATGACAAACTTATATATACCCTTCTCATGAAGGTGAAGGATATAAAAAGGATAAGATTACGGTGAGGCTTTTTTGTTTGAATTTTTTTTTTTTTATTATTATTGAATCTTTCTTATCGAAATTTACAATAAGTATTCAAATCTTAATTCTACTTGTTGTTTATTAGTTGTTACCAATGTAACCACTAACTGCTGTATTCAAATTTTAAAAATGTCTTCTAGTTAGGCTCAAAGTATCGGTTCTTTTTAGCCTCTGGTGACCTTCGAACTGAAGCAGACCCCGAGCGAGGTAGTTAGGATGGGCCATTAGTTTATCGATGTAGCTAGTTGAATATTTTTTAATTTTCTCCTGGATAGTGGGAACGTTGAGATCTCTGTGGATAATATCATTACGTATATACCATGGGGCGCAGACAATTTGTCGTAATATTCTGGACTATCTTCTTTGAAGGTTTTGTATGTTAAATAAGCATGCAGTACCCCATAATTGGATGCCATATGTACATATTGGTTTTATGATGGGCTTGTATAAGAGAATTTTGTTGTCTAACGACAAGTTTGAGTTTCGACCGAGAAGCCAATGTAGTTGAGCTGCTTTAAGTTTCATAGCCGTTATTTTCGCTTCAATATGACGAGACCAGGTCAAGCGTCTATCTATATGAATTCTCAAGTACTTAACATGGTTTTCTACCGGAACAGTGATGTTATTTATTGTTACAGCTGGGCAGGTTTGTCTTCTGAGCGTGAAAGTTAAGTGAGCACATTTAGCCGGGTTAACCTTTATTCTCCATTTTTCTAGCCAGGCCTCTAGTTCATTGATGTGGGACTGTAGATTTTGCGATGCAACTTTTGGGTCATGGTTAACGCTAATAAATGCTGTGTCGTCTGCAGATATGGAGGTATGCGTGCTCATATCATATCCGCTGTGTGTATGCTGTCTTGGGGACACCAGCAGTAATTTTCTTGAGGGGGGAGTATTTATCTTGCGACCTTACCATGAATGTCCTGCCTGTTAGATAGCTCTCCAGCAGCTTGTGAGTGTTTTGAGGAAGGATTCGTGTTATTTTGATAAGTAGCCCATCATGCCAAACTTTGTCAAATGCTTGGGAAATGTCTATAAACAGGGCTGAGCAGTATTGCTTTTTCTCAAACGCCGATCTAATTAGGGTGACAATTCTATGCACTTGTTCTATTGTACCATGTTTCGCTCTGAATGTGAATTGGTGATCCGGGATGATTTCGTGTTCATTTAGATGAGGAGTTATACTTAAAACGAATAGTTTTTCGAAAAGCTTCGATAGGATTGATAATAAGCTTATCGGTCTGTACGACGCAACCTCTTCCATGAGGATGGGAAGTATCCAACTCTTAATATCGCATTGAAAATGAGCAGCAAGATTCTAGAAGCATACCATGGTAAGTTCTTTATCATTACGGGGTCAATGCGGTCAGGTCCGGGAGATTTTCTAATATTCACTTTTTCTATTGCAGATTTTACTTGATTTATGTTAAATTTTTTTGGATCGTTTACCTTATCAGGAATGATTGGACGACAGGAACATGTATGTGCATCATGTGGGGTGAAAACTTTCTCAAGTTGGCCCGCGAAAGCGTTTAATTTTTCATTTGTGTTTTTGACCCAAGTGCGGTTTTCCAGTCTTAATGGAGATTCTTGGGTTATAGGGCATTTCATATGCCGTACAGCCTTCGATAAGCTGTAATTGGAGTTGTTTGTGGCATCTATGCTGTTTAGATAGCCTTCTATTGCAGACTCGTGGTTCTGTCTCAATTTGTTGCGAAGAGTTGTCAGGCTTAATTGTAGTTGGGCCTTTTTTGCCATTGTCTTCTTAACTTCCTTTTTGCTCTGATAAGGGTCTCTATATCCGTCGATGTATTGTAAGGAGCACGTTTAATTGTCCGCTTGATTGGGGTTGCATTTCTTGATGCAGAATCCATGACTTCTGTAAATCGGTCGACAGCTATTTAGGGGAATGAACTGTGATAGGTGAGAGCTCACATACATTTTATACTTTAACCAATTTGTGTTTCTGTTTGGATAGGAAATAAAATTTTCAGCTGCGGCGTCTGAGTTGTCTTTTATAATTAGGATTGAAGGTGAATGATCAGACGATAGATCATAGGATTAGTTCCTCCTAGTACCTGATCGCGCTTGATGTTTTTGATTACAGCAAAGTCAATAAGGTCTGGTAGCTTGTTGAAGTCGGTTGGCCAATAGGTAGGCTCACCACTCGATACGACATCAAAATTATTTGCAGTTACGGTATTGTATAGCTGATTACCTCTAGGATTAATAAGTCTGGAGCCCCAATACGTATGTTTAGCGTTGTAATCGCCCGCAGCAATGAATTTCTGGCCCAATGTGGAGAAGAAGTTGAGAAATTTATCGTGTACAATATTGTGCCTCGAGGGACAATAAACGGATGACAAGGTAAGTTTGAAATCAGTAAGATTTATAGATGTGGCCTGGATACAATCTTCTTCGAACTCTGGCAATGGTAAGTGTCTGATGTGTTTGTGCACAATTATGGCTGTGCCACCACAAGCCCGTCCGCTGGGATGTTTTGTGTCATAGGTAATGTATCCATTTATCCTAAAGCAGTTTTTATGAGTAAAGTGTGTTTCAGAGACAAGAAGTACGTCGATTTCATGCCTATGAAGAAAGTTTGCAACTTCGTGTTTATGTTGGGATAACCCGTTTGCATTCCAGAAACATATTTTTAACTGGTTCATTTGTTGTTGAGTAGAACTTGCAGGAGTATGTTCTGGTTTCGCATCATTTCCTGAAACATGTTCTGCACAGTGGCCATGAAGTCATTCATAGTTTGAATTAAATTTTCAATTGAGCTAGAAGGCATTTGTAGACCTTCCCTAGGAACATCAGCGTATGGAGGCTGCTTTGCGTTAGAAGTACACGGTGGATTTTTTGCATTAGGGTTTCCTTTTAAGACCTGGGCATATGATTGGTTTTGTTTGTTTGTTTGAGTGTTACTAGCAACAGAGCCAGCGGCTTGACTGGGCGCATATGACGAACCATATTGGGAGTATATGAGTATATTTTTGAACTAAACGGTTTTTTTAAATGCAAGAAGACTTTAAAACCCCTATAGTTTGCCCTGTGATTTTCGCCACAGTTGCTGCATTTCTTAACATTCGGGTCAGCTTTAGAACGATTACATTTGAACCACATTTACGGTCGGATCAACACACTTACTCAGGTTGGGCACACTTGCACTTAAATTACTGTATGGAAAGCCAGTTGCGCTGGTAATTTTTGCACTTAAATACTTTTTATTTAATTCTGGGTATCTAATATTCATTGCTCACGCTCGGAGAGCTTACCACAATATACGCCTTTCTGCTATTCGTGCTGGGTCTACTCTCCTTGTTTGGAGTATTTGCGAGGCTCATTCACAAATCTCTTCGGGCACCTTAATTATTGTTGTTTTCTTTTTTTACCTATTACAAATATTTTTTTTTCACTTCGAATTTTTTTTTTTTTTATTTTTTAACTCACTGATACACGTCCGTACTCTTCAAGAGCTGGGTTCGTAATGTCTTTGAATTTGATCTCAATAATATTATTTACAAAAGATTTATGGGTGGCATAGAAGAGGTGAACCAATTATGGACTGATGGCTTCTAAATCCAGTATCCACTAATGTGATTTCTATGGATTTTAGGATTGTATTGGTTGAATTTCATCTCAATAGCGATTTTTACAAGAGTTATAAAGTTGGTTATTATGCTCGGAAGTGGTCATAATTCAGGAGCTATTATTGACTGACAGCTACAAAATCCAGTAGCTTAATTTCAGTATAACCGATACTAATATGATTTCTGGATTAAAATTTCTGATCCATATAAAAGTTGGTTCGATATCGATATTTATAAGACATTTTTGTGGGTTTATATGTTTTTTGGAAATGGTTCTTATATGGCAGCTATGACAAATATTGGGCCGATCTTCTTAAATTTTGGAATAGTTATTTTCATGCATATGAGGATATTTCACGTCGAATTTTAACATAATAATTGTATATTTAAGATATATATTAGTATTAACGTGGATTTCGGAAGTAGACCTTATATGGGGGACATAGTCAAATATGGACCCATATTCTCAAAATCCAGCAGTTTGATTTAGGATATACATACATTTTAAAATTTTGGATTGGTACCCTTATTTATAAGAGATTTATGAGTATTAAAGTGAGTTTCGGAAAAGGGCTTTATATGGGGCAAAATAGACCGAAATTCACAAAATTTTGTGGGATGATTTTTGTATATTTGTAAATGATCTGTGCAAAGTTTTGAGTCGGTACCGATATTTATACAATATATATAGGGATAAATGTCTTTTTCAGATGTGGTCCTTGTATGGGAGCTATGACCAATTCTGGGCCGACCACCATAAAATTTAGTACAACAATTTATTTGCCTATAATTATCAAAACATATTTATATATGTTTTATACGTATTTAAGTGAATTTTGGAAGTGGACTTTATATGGGGTCTATGGTCAAACATGGACCGAACTAAAAAAAATTTCTTTTTGCATAATGCTGAATTTTGTCTTGATATTCCAATTTTATAGGCATTTATGTATAATTGAGCAATATTTCGGGAAGTTTTTTACATGGGGGCTATGAGAAATCATGGACCGATTCTTACTATTTTCTGCACACTTTTTTCTTTTATCATAAAACCAACGTATACAAAATTGCATGGTATTATCTGCAATATATTTCAAAATATTGACAAAAAATATCAAATTTTTATGGAGGCTGTCTCACATATTGGTCCATAACTCTGGTTGGCCTAAACCGATTTTGCTGATTTTAAGTAGCAGACTTCTCGAAAGCATTTCTGATAGAATTATTGAAGATCTGGATCCCGAAGATATCTGGGGACTTCAGAAAATTGATGTCAACAGACAGACGTACATGGCTTAATAGACTCCGCTATCTATGAGGATCCAGAATATATATACTTTATAGGGTCGGAAAATTATATTGTGGAAATTACAAACGGAATGACAAACTTATATACCCTTCTCATGAAGGTGAATGGTATAAAATCAATAATTTTACATGAGTAATGCTCTCATTCCAAATATTTGTTGTAATTCTAAGTTGTGTTTAGGCTAACAGTGATTTGTAATTTTAAAGAAAGTGCTTAAAAAGAACACAAAAAAAACAATATTTTTGAATGACTAAGGGCTGTTTTCTCATTAGGCTATTATCTTTTTTTCCAACGAAAAACTACCGATTAAAGAACATTGGTTTTCTCAATGTCTCATTTGCTTCTATTCTGTCGCAAAACTAACCAGCCCTGATCTGCCGATTATTTATTTGTTGTACAGATAAATACAATCAGCTGACTGCTGCACAGTGGGGGATCTGAAAAAAAAGTGGAAATAAATCTGTAACTTCTAAACGAATAACTCGATTTTAGTAAAATCGCTATAGAGGAAGTTTTGATAAGTTTAAATTTTGAATTTGGGCTTAAACAACCAAAGGGGGCCGAGTCACAATGCCCCAAAGTGGGGCACCTCGGGTATACCAAAAATTAAAAATGATGTCAAAATTTTGTTTGCGAGCCGATTTGAAAGATTTTTATATATATGGAATGTACTAGATCTGCAAAAAACATTGCTTTAGCCATATAAAAATTAAAAAAATTACTTTGTAGTAAGGGGCCGAGTCCCCTTGGTTGTTTAAGCCCAAATTCAAAATTTAAGCTTATCAACACCTCCTCTATAGCCATGGGAAATTTTATTAAAATCGAGCTATTCGTTTAGAAGTTACAGATTTATTTCCACTTTTTTTTCAGATTCCCCACTGTGCCTCGGCAAGTTAACTGAATGTATTCTGAAATTAATAATTCTCGGTGTAATACGGAATTATTTACGGGCACACCTGACTTGTATAAGACAGATACTGGGATCTAAAACTTATGTCAAGAGTACAACATATTGATTTATCAGACTATGAATACTGTATGTTTGGTGTTCAAATTTACATGTCTTTTATGTTACAATGTTTGGAGTATAATATGGTCGTTCTTAAAAGGCAAGTATTTTCTTACTTTTTAAATTTTGTAAGTTTTAAATAAATATAGAAAGTTCATGCTACTATGCATTTTGCACTGATTTAACGATTATATGCAAGAATTTCCATATCAGTGAACCGTGTGTTTTTGATTTTACAACAAATTCCTCAATGAAACTGGATGCATGTGTCTATTGTATAACAAAAGGACAATAAACTGTAAAATCTTGGTACGCATGCATAATATTTCCACACAACAATTTACCACCCCGCTTTCATTTGCTCAGCACTTGGGTGCTTTTATAAATTCACAGAAACGTACATACATACATAAATACACATATCGCATCGGGTAAATGATGTTCTGAAGAATCTTTTCAAAAAGGCCTTATTTTGCATGTAGGAAAAATCAAAATTCATTTCCATATTACGCGACACGACAAAATCAATTCAAATCATTCGAATTGGGTACGAAAAACTCTTTTTTTCTGTGAATTCCTCTAAAATACAAACATTAGAGTCTCCCAAAAAATTTAATTGCGAATTTTGGCCGCCACCACCCCTTTCAGAAAAATATTATTATGATACGTTCATTGTCGCCGAAACTAAAGTTTGGAGGTGCATTTAAAAGCAGAAAATATTATTTTATTCGGTTTTACTTAAATATTGCCATTAAATAATTATATTTGCATTTTAACGTAAAATAATCGAAATGTATACGTTATTATAACAAATTTTAAGCCAATAATGTGTTTCAGACCACTTGAATAAGAAATGTAGGAAACATTTTTAAAAATTTTGAGAAAAATTCGAATAAAATCACATTCTTACTTTAAATATATCCGTATTTACTTGTAGATATATGTGTTTTTATCTCCGTAGCATAACGTTGATATTACTACTGTGGACAAAAATTGCTGATTTTTGTAACAGTCGCTTCAAAATTCCATTTAAATTTTTTTAACAATTTGGATAAACTAAGGATATAATCGTATAATTTATTATGTATATGTAAGGGAACAAAATATAAAAACAAGTAAGAAAATATAGTCGGTCAAGCCAGTATTTTTTGAAATGGAAGCTATGTCCTATTATGGACCGAGCATCTCAACATTTTTTGCCATAACTTTGATGTTAAAGTGATTTTCAGAAGTGGGTCTTATGTGGTGTTATGATATCTGTATATATGCAACTGATTTGTGTAATTTTTATCTGGATACCAAAGGTATTGCCATCATCATACCCTACACCACCATATTGGACTTGTGTTGATATTAGTAAAGCCCAAAAATATTAGTTCAAAATCCGATCCACTTAGAATCGCTTTTTGAGACGATTTAACGATGTCCGTCTGTCTGTCCATGTAAACATTGTGCGCAAAGTCAGATCGCAAATTTGAAGATATATTGAATTTGGTACATGATTGGTACAAGGGCGGTTAGTATTAAAATTGGTTGATATCAGTCCATTATCTCACTTAGCCCCTATACAAATGTCTTCCCGAAATATGACTCTATCGGAAAAAAATGTTTGATTTATAAACGTATACAAACAAATTTCACAACAACTGAGTCTAATTACATCTCCAAATTTTGTGTTGATCGGTCCATAATTGAAAATAGCTCCAATATAAGGTCCATTTCAGAAAATCATTTTAAATACCATAACTCTCTTAAGAATGTTCGTATCCAACTAACAATTTACACAAATATGCTTTATATACATATACACAAATCATTCGGCCCAATTTTATGATGATTGTTCCATAATTAGTCATAGTTCCCATATAGCCCCCATTTCTAAAATACTTTTTTTCATGTATAATGGGTGTCGGGTATTAAATAGTCGAGCATGACTAAGAAGCATCAATAAGAATATGTATATTGCAAAAACAATAGAATAAGAAATTGTTCATTCTTATGAATGTAAAATCTAAAGTTTTATGCCTACAATTGTTTGTTTTTTATCACAAACTGAGTCGATTTAAAGATGTCCGTCCGTCTGGTTGGCTGTCCATGTAAAGCTTGTGCGCAGATATTTTAATAAAATTTGGTATGTGATATTTTTTCGGCCTAAGGAATGATAGGATTGAAACTGGTGGTAATCGATCCATTATTTTACCTGGTCCCCATAAAAAAGTTCTACCGAAATTGGGGTTTACCAATCATAAATGTTTCAATAATGGGATGAACCAAACAAATTACATCACAAATGGGTGGTAAATGAAGCCAAATCACATCTACAACATTTGTGCAGATCGGTCCATAATTAGTCGTAGCTCCCATATAAGGCCCACTTCCAAAAATCACTTTAAAGAGCATAACTCTCTCAAAAATCTTGGTATCCAAATAATATTGAACGCAAATATATTTCATATTCATGCAAATAATACGGTACAATTTTATTATGATCGGTCCATAATTAGTCGAAATTCCATATAAGATCCTTTCCGTAATTCACTTTAAGTTCCGTAAATCTTTTGAAAGTATTTATATCGAGATAAAGTTTAACATACACAATATTTACATTCACAGACATCATGGCACTAAATTTTTGGATGATCTGTCCATAATAGGTAATATCTCATATAGCGCACATTTCTGAAAAACTGTTTTACACATATATAGTACTGGGTGTAGGGTATTATATGGTCGGACTTGACCGACTATACTTTCTTACTTGTTTTTGTTTTTTTTTAATGCTTTGGTGAGTGACAATCTATTTGAATTGTGGTTGATCTTAATAAACGTTAACATTCTTTCTCTTTTATTTATAGTCTATTTTTTATAATTTTTTAAGAAATTGTAAACTGAATATGTTGAATAACTGAAGCAGTGCCGATATCGGGCAAGGCGTAAAAAATGCGATTTTTATATTCAAGTTTCATTGCTTTTGCATTAAATAAACATTTTCCAGTTAATTTTTAGAGAATGGTTGAACTTTTTATATTTATTATTAGCGAAATTTTTCATTTGGCTTGAGTTCATTTTTTATATTGATTAATAACTCGAGAAATACCATTGTAAATTTATATTTTTCTAGACAAATGTCACACTGGAATGCATTTTCTATCCTGCCAAGGGCGTCGTCAGCAATGTTTATTGCCCAAGATTTACTTGTAAACATCGTCTATTTAACTCACCATTTATTAAGAAATAGAATTCGGGAATTAACATATTTCTTATTACATGTTATGAGTTCTTTATTATTAATTTTACAAAGTTCAACCATAGTATTCTCTAAAAATTAACAGAACACACAAGGTAAAAATAAGAAAATATAATGGTTTCATCATAACATAAATGTATAGAAGACAAAATAAAACTATATTCGTAAAATAAATATTTAAGTATGTAATGTACTTACACACATATACTATACATATGTATAGTATATGAGTATATAAAGTTCTAGAAGGCCCGTAATATTGAGCCCTTACTTACCCATGCGAATATACACTCGCTGACTGCATTAAAATGATTGAAATTGAAATAACTTCACATTTCATATATGATTCTTCTCATATTTTCTACAGATGCAAGTATGTATAGACATGCGACTAAATGCTTACACTAAGGTAGTTCAAAATAAATACACAAATGAGACTAATTTGTTTACATGCGTATTTTAAATTTCCATCGATTTTACAATGTTATTAAGAACAACAACGTTGACCAATGTTTAATAGGGTCCAAAAGAGCTATTTTATTTTCAAACTGTTTAAGCGTTAAAAATATTTACTACTTATTAGCAAACTCTGTGAGTTCCCCTAATTTCTAATCGTTTATAACTGACAAAATAAGGCTTTCAGAGACCGAGTTTTTATCTAATTTATCTTATAAATTTTTGAATCGATTATCATTTAAAGTTGTAAATTTGACTTTGGATTTAATAGCGATTTTACTTTAGTTTAAAAAGGGCATTAATAATCAAATATTTACAATATATTTTTAAACCCTAAAATAAAGTTACTGGAATTTATACGAACAAAGACGACAATTATAGATATTTTTAGCCATAAGATAAGATTGTCAGATTTCTTCACTCTGTTACAGGAGTTGTTAAATTTAGATAAAACTCCACCCACGGTCCGTTTGTGGAACAGTTTTTAAAATCCTTTTCCATGATTAGTAAGAACTAAAAAAAACAATTTTATAAGATTTTTACTATTCACAGCGAACTTGATTTATTTTTATTATTTGATATTTATTTCTACTTATGATGCCCCCATCGTAATGAAATAAAATTTAAGAGTCAAATAATATATTATTTTGTAATTATTACTCACACATTTTCTTACAGATTATTACAGATATTATGGATACCAATTCCAAAATCTCGATCCCGATCCCGAAACAAAATCAATTTGAATTTTTGATTGGTATTTTTGTCAAGGATCCAGAGAAGTGTAATTTTTTTTATCTGCTCTTTTGGCATATCCAAATAGAAAACATCTTCACTTAACATAAATCAATGTTTTTTGGCATTTTTAATAAGAGAAAATAAAAGACAGAGTCCACATTAAATCACAAATTGACAAGGTCAGAACCATTTCTAAATTATTTACAAAGTCACCAACAAATATTAATAGTTTACAAAAGTATGTTGAAGAAATAAAGGTGAACAAAGCTTCAATTGATTTTAAAGCTCAATGACAAGTGAAGAATTTGTTTTACTTAAACAAAACAAAAAAAAGATGATGTTTACAGATGGATCGTGGACAATGAAAATTGCTGATGACGCCCTTGGCAGAGTAGAAAATGCATTCCAGTTTTCCAATTGTTCTAGTACTTTACAATAGTATTCTTTGAAAATTTGAACTATTAGCCATAAAGAATAAAAGTTTTCTCTTAAAGATAATATTAGTTCAATTATTTCTCTAAAAAGTTGGCATTTTAAATCTGGTTAAAGAAAGAGAGAAGGCGTTTGCCGCAGTGATATGAGTCTCTGCCAATGTTGTACTCCTACATTGCACATTAAGCGAAGAACTGGTGAAACCAGGGGCCAAATTACCGCATTCGATATCGAGTAAAATTGATCGTAATTCTCTTATTTGAGATTATGGCATTCGACATCGAGCAAGAAATTTAGTACATTTTATCATAATTTCGATATCGAAATCATTTTTCGATACGATAGTTCATTCGATCACGAATGCGATAATTTGGCCCCCAGAAATTAATATTTACTCAAAATTTTTGAAAAAAAGCCCCCCACAACACTTCCACATTCGTTGATTGTAATCGCTGTGTCAGCGTCATATATTGGTAACAAAATTAAGTCAAGATTCTCTTTACTTTAGATGCCTTAATATTTTAAGAAGCTTTTTTAAGAGCGAACCAAAATATTCTATTGCTTTTAGATTAATATAGAAATTAAAGGCGAATACCCATTGTTTTTCTCTATCCCATTTTCAATGTTATGCAATTATGTTTTGAATTATTAATGGTTTATTCAATTTTATTTAAAAAATATAAAATTTGCTTTATAAACTTATAGGAAATTTAAAAATTATAGCTATGAGGACAGAAAATAGTTGTTTTCAATCATATTTACAAGTTACTTTTTTGAAATAAATAGTTTTTAAAAAGAAAAAAATTCCGGTGTCCCTAGTTTTTATCTATTTTGTGAAAGACAAGCAACTGATAAACCATTCGATTGCGATTAAATTCACATCGCAAGTCCAATTGCTCTAACTTTTTAGCTGTTTTTTTTTTTTTTGATGATGTTTTAATCCGCTGGCCTTTTATGCGCAAACATTTTTTTCCGTTTATCACAGCCCATATTTTTTTTCAAAGCCATCATTTGTAATTGTGAATTTATTTATGAAACATTTGCATTATTCAAGATATAAGAATTTTAGTACTAAGTTGTAAGAGCGGAACTAAGCGCATTTATACAATAGATGTCAGGTTTAGATGTTCTATATACAATTTTAATATTCTAACTATTTTTTCAAAATCAACCATTTATGTTTCATATATGGATGTTTATAATACTCATACAATCTTTTAAGATTCTACTATTTAAATTTTTAAGATATACAAATTTCGGAGAAGAGGGCTAAACACTCTATAACTCATGAATAAGTAAAACTATAGATTGAATAAAATATTTGAAGATTAGTTATTAGTTATTTTCAAACAAACGTTGGAACATACAAATAAACACACATTTATATGTAGAAGATATAGATTTTATACATGCTAAATGTCTTTTTGATCTGGCAACTCCCTCATATAGAAACAGGTGTTCAATAAAAAAACATCCGCGATTTTTTTTCAATGGAAAAATTAGAAATTCGTGGTGTCATTAAATATTCAAATAAAAGAGGTTTATCGGGAAAAGAAATTCATAATGATATGGTGAATGTGTTGGGTGAAAGTGCTCCTTAATGTGCAGCAACCACAGCTGCCAGATTTGACGATTTGTCGTAATTTTTCAAAAATAGCAAAGTGACGATTTGACGATTTTTCAATTGAAAATGACGATTTTCTGAATTATTAAAATTTTCTATCATTTGTTTATTTTATTACATTTATTCAATAATGGTAACAAAAATCAAATTCTCTCTTTTTTTGAGACAACAACTATTTTTCTCATTTAATATCATAAATACATATTAAGGAGAATATGACATATTTCAAAAACAGAACTAAGTAATAGTAGTGCTTTCTTAATTATTAACAATTGTTAAGTTTAAGTATAAGAAATCCAAATAATAGTAGAAATTACTTATTTATCTTTAATCTTAAAAAGCAATTTTAAATGCTGAATTCCATGAACTAAAATTTATAGAGGAAACACTTTCTGAATATCAACGGGAAAATTCTGCAAAAACTTCTCCTATTTTAACAAAACATCGACAGAAAATTCAGGGAATTTAAATAACAAAAATACAGAATTCTTTGAAAATAAGTACCTGTATATGTTGGATGAATTGGATTCTGTACTCAAAATGTTATTTAAAACTTAATAAACTAATTTGTTTAGACATTGTAATATAACCTGAATTAATAAAATATGCTAAATTCAGATATTTATTTATAAAATACAGTCTTGTTTCACACTCTTCAGTTTTTGCTTACCAAAGTTCAATTCTATTTTGAACTTGCCATTTCATTCACACACGTCAATTCAATTTTCGTAGTTTTTAATGCAAATCAACATGCATGAAAGAAAAAAAAACAAAAGGAAATAAGAAAATTGACTAGTAGAAGAGTGTGAAAGCGGACTAAGATATTATAAATTTTTTTTCCGAAATTCATCTGGCAGCCCTGGCAGCAACAGTAAAAATTGGGTTGCTGGATTTAAACATGGTCGTACAAGGATTGATTATGAACCACGTAGTGTATGTCCAAAAACGAAGACAAAGTGCATGATATGGTATTAAATGATCGACGAATAAAAGTGCGTGAAATAGCTAATGTCATGGGCATCTCAAATGATCGAGTCCATTTAATTTTGCATGAAGAACTACAGATGAAAAAGCTTTCAAGATGGGTGCCGCATTTGTTAACAGTGGACAATAAACGTATTAGAATGAAAATTTCTCAAACTTCTTTGGATCGTTTTAAGAAAAATAAAATGGATTTTAGACGTCGTTTCATAACTGTTGATGAGACATGGATCCACCACTATACTCGAGACACAAAAGAACAATCCAAGCAACGGACTCAAGCTGGCGGAAGTGCCCCAAAGAAGGCAAAAGCAATTCAACCGGCTGGTAAGGTTATGACAACGTTTTTTTTGGGACTTCAAAGGTATTTTATTGCTTGACTATCTGCAAAAGGGTAAAACAATAAATTCAGAGTACTATTGCAACGTTTTGGATCAATTAAATGGACGAGAAAAACGTCCTTGAAAAATAGAAATGTTTTTGAAAAACTAACTATTCTCTTTCTGTGATAGGCTAAGAAGTTTCGGAACCGCAGTCGTATACATAAATATTATTAGTCTTACATTCTATAGAATTAATACCAATTTAGTTTACTTTTCTTCAACCAGCTACATCCCTTACAGGAGGTCCATTTGCGTTGAGGTCGCTATTGATTGACTGCCTCTAAATGTCCCTAGGCAAAATTGCTATGTTCCACCATGAAGTCAACCAAATTTCAAATTGCCGTTGCTTCGTTAATAACTTCTCTGATTTTTCCCTTAAAATTATAATTTAAATATAAAAAGGTAAAAAATTTTCTAAGTACTTATGTACATGTTTTTCGTCTTTTGCGCTTTCTCTTTGACTATCGCAAAATTTGTATTAAACGTTATTGACCTGCACTTACGTATTACAAAGTGCGATGCTGTCAGACTTGCGATAAAGAAAAAAAATAGATGCGAAAGGGTGCAAACGCATTAAAAAGTACTAAAAGTTTAATTTCGTACCATTTTTGTTTCGCATCGCAATACAGAGTAAATCCCCAGATAAACTTAAATTATTATACCCACCATCAAAAATATGGTTTGTCATTTTGTAACACATCGAAATAATGATCGTAGAGCCAAAAAGTCTATCCGTCTTTTGAAATCACGAAAGAGCATTAAAAAAAGTAACACCGAAATGTTTGGTATTGAAAATGGAAAAATCGGGCCAGTAGGATCTGAGTTATAGATCAAAGTTTCGCGCTACCTCGATATTTTTGAGATATGTTTTGCTATTTTCTTCAAATATAATGCAGATAATATCATGAAATTTGCCACACTTTATTTTCATTATAGAAGGAAAATCCTGTTGAAAATAGTAGGAATCGGGCCACGATTTATCATAGCCCCCATACAAATATTTTCCCGGAATATGGTTTTATGTTAAATAAATGTTTTATGCAAAGTGAAATTTCAAAATATTTTTTTGTTGGCATTGGTCCATAATTTTGACATAGCCCCATACAAAGATCACTTCCGAAAATCACTTAAATGAACATAAATCTTTTGTAAAAATGACAGGCATAATCAGAATATACATTCAAATTTTTTAACCAAATTTCATGATGATCGGTCCATAAAAACTTCCGCAAATTACTTAAATGCACATAAAGCTACATAATAGTTGATTTGGTGGTGTGTATACAAGATTCGGCACAGCCGAATATAACCTCTTAATTGTTTATTCTAGCTTTATAATTTTTTTTACCCGTTTTTGTCCATTTTATCCCCATTAACGTCTGAATTTGGAAACATCTATACTCCGCAAAAGGAACCTAGTACCTGAATTTCAAGTTTCTAGCTTTAGCGGTTTGGGCTGCCCAATGATGAATGAATCAGGCAATCATCAGTCACGTTACTCTTTATGTATGTGTATAGATATTATATATACCTGCGAGCAGTGTGACCATTTTAGCATTTATTTTATTTTGATTAGCTGCAAAACTTTGCATTTGGCATTTTAGTTGTTTAGCATTTTTTAGCATTTTAAATTTTTTATTTTCTGTTGAAAATAGCTTGAAAATAAAAAAAAATAAAATTATATGAACATTTTAAAGAATAATTGACAAATTTATTAGCGGATGAAATAACAACTTTTAATCTAAAATGGCATAAATTAACTTCATATATGTAGTGGGAAATTCAAAATTCAACCATAGAATTTTGGAAGCATTTTTGTGAATACAAGAATGCATTTTACGAAAACTCCCTTTCATCTGTTTTTATGAAAATTTCAGTTTTGCCATTTAGTAATTAAACGTATTGTTACATTTTTACCTTTTAAAAACGGTGGTTTATTTCCTTAAAATAAACCGGATTCCTTTTAATTGCAAAATAAAAATGTCAAGTAGTTTGAAGAAAATATAACGCGTCTTTATTTATTTAAATGTATTGTAATGAAATGTAATGTCTTTTTACACATTTACATATATTACGGTTTAAGCACACACTTCAAGTTTTAGAACACTTTGATGTTTACACAGCAATGACTCACAATAAAATGATTAACTTTATTGGCCCTGTTAGTCTATTTATATAGCAATCATAATTTCTGGAAGGTTCGAAACTAAGATACTAGAAAGTTAATGAATGCAAGTCTAGAATGTTCGTGTCTAGAATATTCATCCAAAGCTATATTTATAACAGGGAGTTCTCAATAAATTAAAATTTCTAAAAATGCTAAACAAGTTGTATGTCGATAAACACGCTGCTAAACATGCTGTATGTTGAAATCGACCGTTAAATTTAAATTGAAATACAATTTCGTATATTTATTGAAATATTTAGTGAAATGAATTCTATAAAAACCAAGTAAGAATGTATAGTCGATCAAGCCCGATTATAATGCATGTTCAAGTGATTTTCAGAAGTGGTTTTTATATGGGTACTATTACTAATTATCGACCAATCGTTATAAAATTAGGTGCCATGATGTCTTATTCTTCATTGCATTTGGATATCAACATTTCTAAGAGATTTATGGTCATTGAAGTGAGTTTTGGAATAAAGCTTTATATCGGAGCAATGACTAATTATCGACCAATCTTGATAAAATTAGGTGTCATGATTTCTATGTATATGAAACTTATTTGTATTGAATAATATTAATATTAAGAGAGTTATGCCCGTTAAAGTGATTTTCGGAAGTGAACCTTATATAGGAACTATGACTAATTATTGACTGACTATATACAACTTATTTGTGGCAAAATTTATTTGGATACGCTTATAAATCACACATGTATGATCAATAAAGCCCTATTTCGAGAGGACATTCATATGGAGGGTAAGTGAAATAATGGACCAATTTCAACCAATTTTAACATCGAAATATCTTCAAAATTGCGACCTGTACTTTGCTTGGATAGCCATAAAATCGAATCAGAAACTAATACAAACATCAGTACAAAGCCCTACTATGGTGAAGTAGAGTATAATAAATAGGAAACATAATGCTTTCAGAAACCATGAATTCAATTTTTTATATTAGATGAGAATTAAAAAGATTAAATAAATGTTTTTAAATTACAGAAGACTTATTATGGCGTTTTCTTTTCTGGCAAAAATGTTACATATATGTTACACTTTTTACCCATTTCCCACATAAAAAAGGAAGAAAACGTAACATTTTTGCCAGAAAAGAAAACACATTAATTTAGGCCTGATACAGTAAAAAAAAATTTGTATTAATATTACTCAAAAACTGAGTTGTATTCCAATTTAGACTCCTAAAGAGAAGAGAGTTTTTTTAAGTCATGCGTACCTCGAATTGTAAAAAAATATTTCAAGAACGTTTTTTAAAAAATTTAGCACATTTTGTTTTGGCATTTTTTAGCTTATTTTTAAATTGACTTAGCCGCTTAACTTTTTAAGATCTGGTCACACTGCCTGCGAGAGTTCAAACATGTCGTTTGAATAGTTTTTTTTTCAATTTACGTTTCGCTGAAAACTGGAGGAATCGGTTAGTCACCCCCATGTAAAATAATTTGTTACTGTTGAATATCAAAGCAAGTATGCTTATTAGATACACAAAACTGTCCATGAGTTACAATGTTAGCATTGTACATATGTAGGTAATGTTTATATTGATATCAAAAATCTACCATGAAGACTAGTGATGAAAATGATTAATAATGAATAATATTTTTGCTACTAAACTTTATTGCGGTTCAACACATTTTGTTTATTTATATACACTAGAGCCCCGATTTGCTTCGTTAATAGGGACCGGGGAAATGCGACGCAAACCGAAACGATGCAAAACAGTTTGACACAAAATTTCAAAGTCGACGCAAATTGGAATCAAAACGACGCAAAGCGGATTAACATTTAGAAAAGCGACGCAAATCGGGGCTCTAGTGTACACTTAAGTTCCCTATTAATAGTAACTATTTTTTAATTAATTTAAACATCGGCATATTGTTTTAGGTTGGATCGATTATGTCAATTTAATCTAGGCCTAGTAGATTTTATATAACAGAGAATATTTGAGGTAAATTTCACACCCTTGGACGTATCGTGCCACAAGTTAATTATTTAGTATACTGCTACAAAACTCTTGTAAGAGCAAACAAAAAACGGCATTAAATATTAATCTATATACGAACCTTCAATATTATACAACTAACTTTTTGTTTCGGCTGCCAGGCATAGCAACTTTTTCTCAATTAAGGGCTAAAATATTAAATAATAAAAACATGTAACTCAAAATTATGAAATTAATTAATCTATTAAGACTTAGAGCTCTTAGAGCATTGCTCTAGTTAATTAATTATTATATCCTAATTTTGATTAACAAATTTAGAAAACTTGTGAGCTTTTAATTGAATTTTATCATAACAATATACAAAATATATTAACGAACTTTAAGTAAATTTTTAATATATCGGTATATTCTAGAATTTGAAAATGTAATAATAATTATGTAAAAAAGGGATGTTTTGTGAATTTCCAAGTCATTGAATATATTTATTATCATAAAGACGTGCCATTAAGTACGTAATATGTTTATGGATCTTAATGGTATGAAATTCATTTATTGTAGATAAAATGAAATTATTTTTTCATATTTATACGCATCAATTAATTATTTAGGTTTATTTTTTTACCCTCCATAATCATAAGTGATGCATGAGGGTATATATAAGTTTGTTATTCCGTGTGTAACATTGAGAAATATTCATCTGAGACCAAACAAAGTACATACATACATATATTCTTGATCCTTATGAAATTCTAAGTCGATTGAGTCATGTCCGTCTTTTTGTATACACTCAAAAAAAAAAAAATTTAGTAATCCGTACTTAAATCAATCCGTAGTGGTGTCAATAGTAGGGTAAGTACGGATTTTCTTATACCGAGTACAAAATACTTGATTCAAGTACGGCTTCATCAAGTCAAACAATCTTAATTTGCGCTCCCCTTAAGAATGGCTGAGATTGAATTAATCCCTAAATATGCTTGATTCAAGAATTATAAACTAGATTTAAGCACCAATTCGTACTTTATGTAATCCAAAAATCAGACTGATTTAAGTATGTCCGAGTTTGAATTAATCCCCAAATGGGCTTGGTTAAAGAATTTTGAACTAGATTTAAGCTCTAATTCATATTTGATGTAATCCTAAAATCGGATTGATTTAATAATGCCCGAGATATAATTAATCTCAAAATGAGCTAAATAATACGAGATAAATACTTCGGATCTCGGGCGGCTAACTACGGCTACAATATTATGAAGTAAGAACCAAGGTCTCGTCTGGTTACATTTTGTTCGTTCGGAACAGATTATAACTGGATCGGTACTCCTATTCTTACTTGCTTTATTGTGATATTCTTATAAATCTTATATCAAAATTCACATAGACTATTTGAGAATTATAATTATAATAGTGAAGGAAGTAAGTCTTAATTTTTGCTTTCAGAGTTATCTTCTTGATTTAAGAGCAAATTGGACTTAAAGTAAGAATTTCTTACACAATAAATTATAAAAAATGATTTTGAGAGCTTCTGAGAGAGTAAGTTTAACTTCGATCATTTCTTCTCTGGGATTGATTTAAGATTTTTGTTCTTGATTTAAGTAAAATAAGTCTTAGTTTTCATTTTAAGATTTATCTTCTTGATTTAAGAACAAATTGGACTTAATTTAAGAGTTTTTTACTTAAATCAAGAACACTATTCTTGTTTTAAGAAAATCTGCGCTTGATTTGTCAAATCAATTCCGATTTTTACTTATTTTAAGTATGAACTAGTAAAAACGTACTTGAAAATTTCAGGCTAAAACTGAGAAAAATAAACTTAATTTTAGAATGCCATTTTTCTTTCTGTGTATCTTTGTAAAACACTCTTACTTCCAAAATATGTAACCATAATCAGCAAAGTTTGCAAAGAATCGTTTATCATCAAACTCGGTTCAGGTGAACCAGATTTATGAACCAAAATATGTAACAACCTCCATCAAAATGCGATATTTTTAAACAGTTTTTTGCTATTTTGTTTAAATACATTGCAGTGATACCATTTTACACACGTTATTTCTGCAGTGAAAGGACAAACTGTGATAAAAATATGTAGTAAGAATCGGTCCCTGATTTCTCATACAAAATTCTTTCCGAAACATGACTCAATGTTATATGCAAGTCTATAAAATAGCAAGTTCGATACAAAATTCAGCAAAACTAAGTTTTATATAAAAATAAATCAAAAAAACGAAAATTTTATTAGTTCAGTCCATGCTGACCATTGTTTGCATACAACGTCTACTTACGAAAATCAATTAAATGTATATATGTAAGTGCCAAAATCAAACTGTTGGTTTGTAGTAATTTAGGTCCATATTTGGCCATATCCTCCATATAAGTTCCACTTCCGAAAACTACTTTAATATTCATATCTCTTTTAAATATACCGGTATTTTTTGAAATTCGACGTAATATATCCCCATCAATATAAAATTCTCTGTACCAATTTTTATGAAGATCAGTTCAAAATTGGTCATACCTCGCATATAAGAACCAATTCTGAAAAACAAGTAAACCCATAAAAATGTGTAATAAAAATCGATATCAAACTAATGAATTTTGTAGTAGTGATAAATAGTAGTCGAATATAGCACTCTAACTTGTTTATGTATTCAAGTTTTATTATCCATCAATGGTATGTAAATTTGACGTTTTCAATTTCAAATCAGCGCCCATATCTTCTGATGACTGTTAAATTATATACATACATCTGAAGATTTGTTGGCAAATGTCTAAATTTTCGCGGAGTCGTTCCGTTTTTAGTCATTAAATCCCCCATCGTAATTGCCTCTTTATATAGATTTCTTAATGTATTAATGAACACTTAATTTAGAAGTAACTTCATTTAATGACATGTTCTACATCAAAAAGTATTGGACCTTATCACGGTTGGCGCATTTGAGTCGAAAGTTAGGCGTATTTAAAAGACGGTATCATGGTTCGCATAAAACGTTAATAAGTACGACTGTACGATATTTGTGAATCTATTACAAAAATTCTATTATAGTTGGCGTTTTCATCTTATGTCGTTAAGTTTTTATATCACAACGGCGTAGAAATTCATTAAAATACATCCCAAAAACTTGTAAGTTACAAATTTTACAAACTTGTTTTAAAATACTGATGAAGATTGGATGACGGTTTGGGCGGACTTTAAAAAAAACAAGCACACAACAAGGACCAAAGTCATGCAACAGGAGAAGGAACATTTAAATAGTTCAATTTGACTACTGTAGAAGAGGCTACAGTCAATTTATTGCAAATGCACAAAGAACCTTTTGGTTCGTGATGTGTTTCTCCAAACCCTAATGCCACAGCTAACAAAGGGGCCGATGCAAATTTGCCGGAAATCATCTTAGTTTTTTAGAAATTATTTCTAACAGGCTTTTAAGGTCAGTTTTCCTCCTAAATGTAAATAAGAGACTTGATTTATTTATGCATTTTCTATCCGACGTTTCGTTGGTATTTTGCCAACATATTAAGGGGATGAATTTTTATTAAATATATCTTTTCTTATTCAGTTTTACATTTAGTTTTAATTAAAAGATGTTTTTCACGACACAAATAATACGACATATAAAATATAATTTGAAATAAATGCAAAAATAATTAATTAGAAATATCACAGTAGATTGTCTCTTAATGCTACGTATCACAGTCATTTTGAATGTTGAAAACGAATAACTTTGCACTTCTAAAAGATTTTGAGCAACTAGTGCTACTCACCAAAACAAAGAACACTTTAAAAATATCCACCAAAAATAAGTAATATTATAAATTCAAACTGTTAAAAGAACAAGTAAACTCCAAAAAGACGTATGTGCAGGATTAAAAAACAACATTGCAGAAATAGAAAGATAAACAAGAAAAATTTATAAAATAAAAGATAAATAGAAACCTACACTAAACATTATCGTTTAAAAATCCGAAACGAAAAATAATTTAATCTTTGAAATTCTTTATGTCGCGAAAATATGTATTAAATTTTATGTAATCAGCTGCTTTTGACCGATTGTATTAAAAATAACTTTAACTACGATAATTCTAAATTAAAATTGAAAAAATACAATTTAAAATTCAGAAATCCAAACTGATATTAAGAAATAACAAATTGAAATTCAGAAATGCAAATTGATATTACGAAATTATAAAAAAATTAGAAATAGAAATTGATAATCTGAAAAAACAAATTGAAATTCAGAAACGCAAATTGCTATTAAGAATATCCAAATTGAAATTCAGAAACCAAAATTGTACTTGTAAAATTAAAATATGTATGAAATTTTTCAAATATTTTTTTACTTATAAAACACATGCCATGATTTTGAGTCAGAAATCTAAAAAAAATTTTTTTCTTAATTTCAATTTGTGATTTCTCAATATCAATTTTGACTACTTAATTTGACTAATTAATTTGTCAATATTAATTTACATTTCTTAATTTCAATTTGTTTTTTCTCATTTTCAATTTGCTTTTCTGAATTTCAATTTGTTTTTTCTCAATATTAATTTGGATTTTTGAATTTCAAATTGTATTTTCTTAATTTCAACTTGAAATGGTGTAGTTCCTGGTTAATACTAGCGATATCATTTAGCAATCATCGAATGCTTCATATCGAGAATTAATATTAAATAATTTTAAAAAATTAACTGATTAAAATATATACAAAAGATCATACGTCATTTCTTGTAACTATTTCCATTAGTGGAGACTTTAAAAGCAGACGTTAAAACCGTTACATATATTCAAATTGATAATGCAATAATATTCATTTTATAAACTTAAACATGTAAAGGATATATTCGTAAAATTCATATTAAATTTATACAATTTTGTAAATGCATATTAATTAAAAGTAATTGTTATGTTGAATATGATGTACATACATATAAATTTACCTTAGAGATTATATCAAATATAAATTGGAAATTTAAACAAATTTAATGGTCCTATATTTTATTAATATTTTTAATATAAATAACAAAATACAAGAGTATTGTTTATATTTATGGTAAAATATTATTAAATAAAATTCATATTTAATACACATACATTTAGAAATATATGTACAGTTGATCGACTCACTTTGTATTTAGAGAAAATAGGAGATATTTGATTGTTTAAACAAAAATTTCGTTCGTACGTAAAAAACAATTATAAGGTAATGAGGAATTAAACTTATAGCGTAGACAGACACTAATGTGAACTAAGATTTTACCGTGACAGACGACAGTTTCTGCATTTAAACAGCTGTTTGTTTGTTAACAACTGTTTAATTATGAAAAAATTTGTTCGGCATTTGGTGAAAAATCAGTATTTATTTGAAAAAAAAACCTGAAATTTCTTTTGCTGGAACTGTTTCATAATGCACTAGCAACCATCAACCTGAACGTGTTTTTACATGTGGGGACCGCAGTCGGACACTCTGAAATGAGAGAAAGGCAATTGTGGAAATCTATTTTTATTATTTTAATCTTACAATTGTCTTCTTCTTCGATTAGAATAGTAAACAATTTGATGACATATGACTGATTTTTGACGATGTTGCCATATTGAAATAGCTAAATGCAGTATAAAGTCACTCTGATTTTGTGCATTTACGTCTAACCTAATGCACATTAGGATGGGGATAATTCACGAGTTAATTTGAATTAAAGGTGCTATCAGACGGGATGTATTTTAAATATGTACTGTCACTTTTCTTACCCATATGTAATTCCGTATGTATGTATGTCAAAATTTCCATTTTACATACGATTCATAACTTTTACTATCACACCTGCTTATGTTTTTCCGTATGACATAACCTATAAATGTAAACAAAAGCTGTTTTTTAATGTGTATAAATTTCAAGAATTGCTTCTTTTGGCCAATCTAACTGCAATAAATATAATAAACATAATTTAATTTATTAAAAATCGAAAAATACTTATTTTTCCATATTCATTATCCATTTTCTTTAATTTTTCTTTACAATATATTTTTTGAAACAATTTTGTTTCAAAACAAACCAGCGGTTTTGTTTATGTTTCTCACAGGAAAATAGAGCGTGTTCTAATCGAAAAAATTACATATGTATTCCACATGTATTTTACACATGCAAAGTTTCATATGTATCACATGATGTGTACAACTTTTACAGATGGAAAATTTGACAGTACATATGTAAAATACATCCCGTCTGATAGCACCTTAAGACTGCTAATGCAAATTAACTGTGTCGTCTGTCTACGCTATACATAGCAATTATTTAAATATGAAATAAAAAATTTGTTTAGTTCAAAATATGCTTTGGTATGGACATTAGCAGGGCTTCAACCATTTGTATTGGGTATATAAATAAACTGGTCCTTGTTTACACTTCAATTCTTTCGAAAAGCAATTTGAATTATTTTTTACAACATCCCCAATTGTAAACGCTTATCGGCAAATAACAAAGCTTGTATAAAAATATTATTTTAAGATGTAAATTTAGATAAATAAACTTCTAGTATTACATTCTTTTGAATTGTTTTTTTTACCCATTTATACATAAACAAAGTAAAGAATGAAAAAAATTTGTCTCATATACAAAAAGATACATGCGTACGTGTATGCGTACGCACTTTAGTATGTTTGTATCTATGTATGTACATATCTGTATATATATTTGGAAGTATGTACATATGTATCTATTTGAAGCGGAAAAGTTTAAAAACAGTCACGTGACCGGAAAATTTTCGATCTGTTAAAACTGTAATATTCTTAGATAAATTAAATATTAGTGAACATTTTCAATAAATATTGCCATAAGGCTATTGTTATTGCTGCTGCTGTTATTGTTGAACATCGCCTTCTTGCTATTTTGTTATTATATTTTTGTGTAAAAAAAAAAAAAATAAATAAAAACTTAAGTAACAATATCTATGTTCTTTAGTATAATAATAGGGTAGGATTTATTTAGTAAATTAGCAAAATGAAATTGAACATTTATATACAAACTTGTATAAAATGCGTTGTTATCTTTAAAATTGAATAAAAACAATTTATGAAATGCGTATTAAGATTTGCGTTAGATATACTATTGCAATTTAATATCTGTCTAAATTGTACATTGTGTGTCTTATATGAAGAAAAGAAAAAAAGTTACTGGACTTCTTTTAATATAACAATAACATGCATACAGACCATAAGAAAATATTTTATCCAACAAATGTTTAACAAAAAACTACCAAATCCGTTTAAAATCTTTTTACCCATAGCAACTAATTGACTAAACATGCATTTCTGAGTATCACAAACTGAAAACAAAATGTTCTTTGAATTACCAAAATAAGTATTTCTGATATTTCTCCAAATTTGAGTAAGGCTTGTGCGAATAACGAATAATTTTATATGCAATAATCGAATATTTGTTTTATAAAGGGTCCGCCAAATAACTTTTTTTTTTTTTTTTTGAAAATGCTATAAAAAAAACTACTGAATATTTTTTCAAATTTCTTTTTGTATTTGAAAGCACAATCCTTCCGGTTAATAATGGAAAATAATTTGTCTCTGGCTTGTCGGCGTAATACTTATCTTTGACGGCACCCCACAAATAATAGTCCAAGGGTGTCAAATCGCAGCTCCGAGGTGGCTAAACGACATTAGCTCTGCGGCTGATAATGCGATCTTCAAAAACAGGGCACAAAACATCGAGATTAGCTTCGGCTGTGTTGCACGTAGCGCCGTCCTGTTGAAACCAAATGTTGCCAATATCCTGCTCTTCAATTTTTGTGAACAAAAATTCGTTCAACATGGCCCGATAACGACCGCCATTGACTGGCCCAATTATGCCTCTGGACCAAAATCCGCACCAAAGAGTCACTAGTTTTGGGTGCATCGGCTTTTCAATGTATGCGTGCGGGTTTTCTGTGCCCCAAATGCCGCAATTTTGCTTGTTTACATACCCGCCAAGATCAAAATGAGCTTCATTTGAAAAGATGATTTCGCACACATTCTGCAACATTACCATGATTTTCAAAGTAATGTCGAAATATTTCCCAGCGTTGTTCAAGCGTATACACAACCATATTCGTTCAGCGGAAGGATACAACTAATTATCTGTCAAATCAGACATGAGCTAAGTGTTTACCATTCACGAAATAAGCACTAGTTGAAAAAAAACGTTAAATGTCGGACCCGTTACAATATTTACTTCATAATTCAAAATGTTTGTAAATTTATTTCAAAATAAGACATGTCGCATGCACAGAAAGAGGTACATATGTACATACATACATAAATAAAAAAAATATTATTATCTATGTCTTAAACATATTTTTCACTAATGTTAAAATGTTATCTAGCAATTTTTGTTTTGAACGAAGAAGTTATATTCTTTTTGAAAACCGACTTTAGATACCAATACATAAATGCAAGGAGCCAATTTTAAAAACAATTCTATATGTATGGATGTATTTAATAAAAACAATTAAGAGTTTTTATTCGCCTGTGCCGAATCTTATATACATACACGCCACCATATCACTTATTATGGGGCGAACCTCATAAAATATTGTATCGTAATTTCTAATTATTTTAGGTTTATTTTAATTGAATTTCATTTCAATAACGATATTTATAAGAATTTTATGCATATTCCACTTATAATCAAGAGTTTATATTTGTTTCTTTCTTTCAGAACTTCACTTGGTTTATATTTTTGCAGCGTGTAACATAAAAGGAATTACTTTAACACACAATAAATGAAGTACCAAAAAGCCCTAGGAAACTGTTGTTGGCTTTTTGAAACGTCAAAATTGTCTCCTTTGTATACGTTGTGGTTATTAATTGTATCCTTCGCTTATTAAATAAAACAAAAACTTTTAATTTATTTAAAATTTTTGTTATTAATATTTTATTTTAATTATATTACTTATAATATGTTTATTTTATAGTTTATTTAAATTTTAATTATATAAAACTTGATCCTTTTCGAATTCTAACTCGTTCGTAATTAATGTTAATATCTTATTTAAAAAAAAAGAATGATAAGCAACAGAAAACACAAGTGCTCGTGACCGTGCATGCATAGTTCAAAGTAACATTATAAAACTGGGCATGCAGATTCATGATGCATTTGCATATTCACATCCATACATACACGTATGTACATACATATGTACATAAGTATTACTTTAAAATATTAATGTACATACATACATTCCATATGTAAGTATGTATGTATGTATGTACGTAATGAATCGATCACTTACATACTATGTATGTATCTTAAATACGCTTTGTAGTAAATACTTACATACATATGTACAAACATATGTACAAAAAACTTCGAGTGTTTTCTTTTACTCTTGGTAAGAGTGTAAGCAAAATTGGGAATGCAGAATCTTGTTACTCTTTCTTCTATACAACATGTGTGTATGAAAGCTAGAAACAAGATTGTGCATGCTTGACTTTGCCTAGTAACAGAACAAAGTGTATGCATATGAATGTATGTATGTATGTATGTATGTATGCATGTATATTACTCACAATTTATTAAGAAAGATCAATTATAATTGAATAATAATTATTCACCAATGTAAGTATGCATGTGTGTATGTACATATGTAAGTATGTATGTATGTACATGTCTTTATAGTATAATGAAATGCAGTATTGATGTCTTACTCCCTTATTCAAAAAAGATTTTTAAATTTAACAAACGTTTATTAAGACAGATTTGCATATAAAAATTTGCTTAATAAAGGTTTGTTAAATTTAATAATCGCTTTTGAATAAGGGGGTTATTCATTGTTATGTACCTATGTATGTATGTGTATATTATGTAAACGTATGTCAATATTATAATATATACATACTTAAAACTGACCTGGGTAAAATTCCGGTGATTTTTCCAAGGGTTACGGTCAAATATAGACCGATCATCATATTATTATTGCGAGCGACGATTCTTATATAAGCTTGGATTATTTGTGTTGAATACCAACATGATGGTGGTTTTTATAAGGAATTTATGTGCATTTAACTGATTTTCGGAACTGGACTTTATATGGAGCTATATTTGCATGAAACTTATCCTTATGTTAAAAAATAAAATGTGCAATATTTCATTATCTGCATTATATTTGAGGAAATTTGTGGTTGTCTGAAACTTTGGTCAAGAACTCGGATCCTGCTGAACCGATTTTGTCCATTTTCAATATCAACCATATCGGTTGATCAAAGAATGTTTGGCAAAAATTTCATTGTTCTATGTTTTTTTTCGAAGCTCCATCGTGCTTTCAACAGACGGATTGACATGGCTTAATCGTCTTAGAATTTTATAAGGACCCAGAATATATAGAATATATAAAGCACCCACTACTTTGTGCTTTGCGTTAGAAAATAAGTATTTTTATAATATCTTTGACATTATTTTACTTCTATTTATTTAAGTGTTAGCGAAATAAAAAAATAAATTATTTAATATTTTAAACTCCATAAGAAATTTGTGGGTGTCAATAATAAGAAAACGAGGAAAACTTCATTGACCTCCCGTGGCATTTGGCGAATAAAAAAATAAAACAATTAAATACATTTTGAAAATTCAACGAAATGGTTGCTACAATTAAAGGGGTTTATTATACTTTCAGTTAATGACATTAATTTAATAACAATTTATTGGGTTTGCTACAATTAGTGGAAAAACACAATGAAATTGTTTTCTTACATGCCACTATTATCTACCCTGTTTGTTAATTAATGAATAAATGTGTCATTCATTTATAAAATTGTCATTTCATCTTATTGAGAATCATTATAATCTAACAATATAAATTAGTATGTACATTATTATATATATGTATGTACATTGGTTAATACATACATACATACGTATGATATACACTCAATTGTTGTATGAATGCAGAGTATTTGAAAGATATTTACCAAAACATATTGTTAATCAATTCATTTTTAATGAATGTTAATTTGGTTGGATCGTAAAAAAGTTTATCTCTCTTAAGAATAAAGATTCGAAATGATAAAAATATTTTTCTTTCGTGCTTAAAATACCAACCATTGCCATTGTTCGAATGAATAAAATTTTGTAATACAAATGTACATATTTTATTAATAGTTGTCGATTAACGGAAACCTTGAGAGCCTACTAATGCTTTAGAAGTATTAAAGTATCTGAAATAGTGTTAGAATAATTAAATTATTATTAAAACTTACAGAAATTAAAGATCCAGTTTCCCAGTTATAAAGAACAATTATTTTATAACTGGGAAACTGGATAAATTTATATCCAGATAAACTTCATATAATTTATATTTATAGGTATAGAACTGTCAAAAAATTTCAAATGATTTGTTTTTATTTTTCAAAATTTCGCAGTTTGTGTTTGTTAATCATATTAAAAAAAATATTTCACCAATACCAAAAAGCCCTGACTGACAAAGAATATTTGTTAAAATTTTGGAATTTCAGCCACCTAAGTATTTTCTTCGACGCCCTGTCGATGCATCGTCTTCAATTTCCATAAGGGCTCAGAATATGTGGACCATATAATATCCCTTACCCTGTGTATGAGTAAAAACAGATAAATGGGCTCTATACAGAAGCTATGACCTATTATGGACCGATCATCCAAAAATTCTTATATATTTATAAAAGATTAGCATGCAACCCGCTACTTCGTTAGCGAAAACAATGTATTTTAAAATGTTTATTACAGAACTTTTAATTATTGTGTAAAATAAATACACCTAACAATACAATATAGGCTGTTTCCAATATTATTAAAACGTATACTAAAAATGCTGAATCCTGAAATACGATTGGATTAAAAATCTTTTATGAAATTTACAAATTATTCTTGTTGATCGTACATGTTGCATTAGAAAACATTTGAGATCGTACAGCGGCTGCCAAATAGATAGTGCGTATCATAACTTCAATATCATTGATGTCCTTTAGCCTTTAAAGTATTTTGTACATTATAAATATGAAATGCAGAATTGGTTTAGATAATTTAAAAAAAAAAAATGGTTCTGCGAATGTGTGTAACGTTAGCTGTATGAAACATAAAATTTTAACTGCCGTACATGGTGCAACTATACAAGGTGAGTGCAGTAGCCCAGCTGACTGACTTTGTTTACAATTTACTTATGTTAAAAGTAATACTTTTTCAAGTATTTTTGACAGTAGTACATTATTTTGCACAAACAAAATGCCTGTTGTTTCTGTTTTGTGTTGTATTTGTTGTCGATTTGCACCCACCTTGTATAGTTGCACCATGCTGCCGTATTTATAAAAAATTAAAGTAGACTGCAAGTGTACTTTAAGAAAATTTTGTATGAAAATTTTGTCTTAAAGCACACTTCAAGCCTACTTTATTTTTTATAAATGCGGCAGTAATAAATATACAAAATTATTTTTTAGAAATGAAACTTTTTACCAATATTTTTCTTGATTGACATTTACATTATTTGTTGCACCTAATGACAGCAATGTTTTTAAGCCATGATGTCAGAGAATCGCCGAAGAAATATTTAGCTCAGGTTTAGTGAATTAAATTCTTTCGAAAGCGAGGCCTTCTACTCTTTGACTGGAATATCATTTCAACCTCCCGCAGACATTTACCCTATCACACACATCATCGGATTAATCCAACGATTAATTAATGTGATACTATATGTGATACTAATGTTAACTTGACTAATATAATACCATTTTTAAAATGCCTTCAATGAGATTGTTAATCGCAAGTCCCAAAAGATCCGTGTAATCAAATACCTTCCCTAATATGGGTTCATAACATCTCTTAGCGGCAAAGCACTCATAAACTTAATGAATTGCAGGATCATTTGAAGAATTTTATTTTGTTAGATTTCTTTAATACACAGAAGATTCATCTAGTTAGAGATGTATATTTTGAAAGAATAAATCATTTAATACAATATTAAATCATGTATTGTTATTAAATTTTGTATTAAACTAAGTATTGATTATTTGTTTGAAAATATTTTTTTACCCTGCGCACATTGCTACGCAACCTATTAAAATTAATTAGAAAGAAAGGCATTACACAAATATTCAATTCATTTTGAGTAATTTTATTGATTTTGTTAATTTTGAAAAAAAGTAGGCGGTCGAAAAAAGTATTCTTAGTCATACCGGAGTCTTAGTTATATCCCGTCAAAGTTTTAGTAAGATCGGTCCAGCGGGGCGTTAGAGTGGGCGTGTTCATACCAACTCCGAAACCTTCCCTAATGCACAACAACTTTGCAAAAGATAATCACATGATCAAATACATAGTTTACGATTCTATAAATGACAAACATACAAACATTTATTTTTTGAGATGGGACATGAAAGTGGGCGTGGCACATAACATTTTTATTTTTACCTCGCCTTCAGTAAGATGTGTATACAACTTGTTTGAAGTAAATCTTTAAAAAGCCATGCAGAAGCCATTAATCAATTTAAAAAGTGGGCGTTAAAGTAGGCGTGGTCGTACCAATTCAGAAACCTTCCCGGGCTCATGCACACCAACTTTGCCGAAGATCATCACATGATCAGATGAATTTCAAAAAAGTACCAATATAAGTTTACTGAATTTTTGCCCTTTTTACAACTTTATAATTGAGTCATGAATAGCATGTGTGGATGTAAGAATATTTTATCTTTTTTTATTTTTAAATTGAATAAACAATATCAAATGTCCGTTTTTACCCCGTTTTTGTCACTTTTTTGTCACCCGTGAAAAAATAATTTTCAAAAAAGTACCTTTTAATTATCCGTATTACGTACTATTTGAAAATAATATTTCACGGAATTTTTAGTGAGAAAATACATTTTAATAAAAAAGTACCAAAAAGGAATACACAACGAGTTTTTTTTGCTTATTTTTAAAGTTTTTTCAATTCGCTTGTAGGAGTGCTAATTTATGTAGAAATTGATAAAGAATCCAGTGGTACAAAAAAATCAATATTTTTGTATTTTTTTTAGGTTTTCATTGATTTCTATCTTGAGCGTCACACACCAAATCTGTATAAAAATTCGCTAAAAATGCAAAAATATTTGAAATTCAAGCTTACTGCGATGATCTTTTGTTTCTCAAGATTGACTTTGCAAAAATCAACTTTTCGATTATAAATACAAAATCACGATTCAACTTGATTTTTGTTTTTTTTTTTATAACTAGTCATTATTTTAAAATTTTAAAAAGAAAATCTGTAATTTTTTGTTAAAAAAAAGACTTGAACTTAGAGGTGACTTGCAAAGTAATAGGCTCGTAGCACTGTATTTAAAAAACTGCAATTACAAGCGTTTTAAGAAAAAAAACTAAGTGTGACGCTCAGGATATTTCGTGACGATCAAGAGATTTAGTTGCACGTAAACAAGAAATAATGCCAAATCTAAAGTTTAACGAAGACAAGTTTATTCTTTTACAAAAAGCAACTAAAAAAAACAAAAACTCTTAAAAAAACAAAAATTTTCATACAAAACTAAACATGTATATATTCTTTGATGTCTTTAACAAAAATGGAAAAAATGAAGTAATTCTTGAAGAAACTTATACACATATTTGACACAAAACAATAACTTCTTAATTTAATCTATAAATTTTCATACGAATTCTTATTAAGAATCTGTATAAACATCATGAAATGACAAGCGGCTTTGTTTTTTTTCATTCTCATTCATTTTTACCAATTTCGAATTAAGTTTGTGACAAAAACAGAATCAGTCTGTAACAAAAAAAATTAAACTCAAATATACCACGATTAAACCTTTCTTTATTTTTTCTTTTATATTCGTCAGTACGCGCTTTATCGAGCTTTATTTTCTCTCGATATCTCCGTGCTCTTTCAGCCGCCGTTAATTTTGTTGTTTTACTCTTGAAAATTAAAAAATAAAATCAAAGTTAAGCATTTTAAGCTATGAAGCAATATATTTCAAAAGTGATGCTCATGAAATATTTGCCTATTTTGGTTTTTTTGTAGGCAATTTATTTCTCAAATTCACAAATTATAAAAAAATGAGTTGAAACCATGTAAACAATGATTGTCAACTACAATTTTTTACATTTAATATATTTACTTTTAAAAAAATTAGCATGACGCTCATGAAATTATATGGTGCCCCTACAATGGTGTTCACAAAAACTACGCAAATGCAGACTTTTTTTAATAGATTTTTTTTCGCTTTTTCACTTTTGTAATAATTAAAGTTTGTACTTTCCTTACGTTATTTGCTTTATTTAAATATAAATTGAAAACTAGTAATATTACTTGATTTATAAAAAACTGACGCTCAATGCAAATTGTGGGGACAACCTTTCTTTGCAACGCCAAATTCGCACTAATTAAATTTTGACGATTATAACAAATCAAAGCACAAGAAAAAACACAATAATTCGAATACTTTTAATAAATGTTGGATATTTACTTTTTTCTTGATTTTATTTTATTTTGTTTTCTAAAAATTCTAACGGGGGACACATGCTTTTGTATGGAAGCAGTCAGAGGGAGAAACAAAACACCATTCTGAAAAACAAAAAAAAAAACAAACATACAAATATTCCTCGCTGATCACTCTCACTAGAATAATCATTTAATTTTTTTTTTTTTTTAAATATATTTTTTTTTATTATTGAATCTTTCTTATCGAAATTTACAATAAGTATTCAAATCTTAATTCTACTTGTTGTTTATTAGTTGTTACCAATGTAACCACTAACTGCTGTATTCAAATTTTAAAAATGTCTTCTAGTTAGGCTCAAAGTATCGACTCTTTTTACCCTCTGGTGACCTTCGAACTGAAGCAGACCCCGAGCGAGGTAGTTAGGGTGGGCCATTAGTTTATCGATGTAGCTAGTTGAATATTTTTTAATTTTCTCCTTTATAGTGGGAACGTTGAGATCTCTGTGGATAATATCATTACGTATATACCATGGGGCGCAGACAATTTGTCGTAATATTCTGGACTATCTTCTTTGAAGCTTTTGTATGTTAAATAAGCATGCAGTACCCCATAATTGGATGCCATATGTACATATTGGTTTTATGATGGGCTTGTATAAGAGAATTTTGTTGTCTAACGACAAGTTTGAGTTTCAACCGAGAAGCCAATGTAGTTGAGCTGCTTTAAGTTTCATAGCCGTTATTTTCGCTTCAATATGACGAACCAGGGCAAGCGTCTATCTATATGAATTCCCAAGTACTAACATGGTTTTCTACCGGAACAGTGATGTTATTTATTGTTACAGCTGGGCAGGTTTGTCTTCTGAGCGTGAAAGTTAAGTGAGCACATTTAGCCGGGTTAACCTTTATTCTTCATTTTTCTAGCCAGGCCTCTAGTTCATTGATGTGGGACTGCAGATTTTGCGATGCGACTGTTAACGCTAATAAATGCTGTGTCGTCTGCAAATGTGGAGGTATGCATGCTCAGGTTTGTTGGCATATCCGCTGTGTGTATTATATATATATAAGCGGTCCTAATATGCTGCCTTGGGACTCCAGCAGTAATTTTCTTGAGCGGGGAGTATTTATCTTGCGACCTTACCATGAATGTTCTGCCTGTTAGATAGCTCTCCAGAAGCTTGTGAGTGTTTTGAGGAAGCATTCGTGTTATTTTGATAAGTAGCCCATCATGCCAAACTTTGTCAAATGCTTGGGAAATGTCTATAAACAGGGCTGAGCAGTATTGCTTTTTCTCAAATGCCGATCTAATTAGGGTGACAATTCTATGCACTTGTTCTATTGTACCATGATTCGCTCTGAATCCGAATTGGTGATCCGGGATGATTTCGTGTTCATTTAGATGAGGAGTTATACTTAAAACGAATATTTTTTCGAAAAGCTTCGATAGGATTGATAATAAGCTTATCGGTCTGTACGACGCAACCTGGCTAGCATCTTTTCCTGGCTTGGGAATCATAATAATTATAGACCTCTTCCACTTTTTAATTGATATGTATAGTAACTTTTATTTTCTGCGTCATTTAAATTGTTGTACTAAATTTCATGATGATTTATCTAAAATTTATCTAAATTCAAAAAATGAATTGAAATTAATTATAAAATGTACTTAAAACTAAAATAAATTTTTAAGAAAAGAGAAATGAATTAAATTAAAAATCAAATATTGAAATGTAGAATGAAAAAAAAACTTAATTGTTAAATGGAATTAAAAATTGTAATATATATTTCTAATAGCTATAAGAATTGAGATATAGAGGGCGTGAAATACTAATTTATCCGTATGTAAATGTAAATAACATAAGCCTTTACGGAATTATTCAAACCCTCTTCGGCTTCTTTTAAGCCGGAAAAATCATATATTATACCTCTGCATAAATGTGTCAATAAATCTGATATTTCTAATTATAGAGGATACTTTTGCGATTCCAAAAGTATTTGAAACATAATTACTGATATTCTATGCCATCAGACATCATCCTTATTATCACCTTGCCAACATGGTTTTAGAAAAAGCTGATCGACTATAACTAATATTATTCAGTTAACAACTGAAGTTAATTCTGCATTTGAACATAAAAAGCAAACGGACGTTATATATACGGACTTTAGCAAGGCGTTTGATAAAGTTAATCACTCGCTTCTCTTACGTAAATTGGATCTCTTGGGTGTTACTTCTAATAATTTAAATTGGATAAAATCTTATTTGTCGTCAAGGAAACAGAATGTTGGATTTAACAACTGTACATCTAAATGCATATCTGTTTCATCGGGTGTACCCCAAGGAAGTCATCTTGGACCACTGCTATTTTCATTTTTTATAAATGACCTCCCTAATATTATAAACCATTGTAATATCCTAATGTATGCTGACGATGTAAAATTATTTTTTTCTTTTAATGATTATACTGGCCATGATTTGCTTCAAAATGATCTTGATAACGTTTTCTGTTGGTGCGAATATAATATGATGGAGCTAAACCTAAAAATATTTTATACATGCGGTTTTATAGAAATAATTTCTTAGCGGTCAACTATTACCTCGGTAATCATTATTTGGATCTTGTCGAATCATTTATTGATCATGGAATCTTAGTTGACATAAAATTAAACTTCATACCTCATATAACTTTAACTGTAACCAAGACTAGAGGTGTCCTTGCTTTTATAAAGCGTTCGTCTAAGGAACTGTATGTATCGCTAGTTGGGCCCATTCTGGAATATGGATCCATCATATGGGATCCTTATTATGAGATTTATAATGAACAAATTGAGTACGTACAAGAACAATTTTTGCTTTTTTGTATAAATGGAAATATTAATTGTGAATATCTTTTAAAATTTGTAAAAATTAATGTACTACGTCGTAATTCTCGATACTATAAGCCATTTCATGTAAAATTCTGTAGTACAAATTATGCTGATGCAGACCCATTTGTTAGAATATGTAGACAATTTAATGATTTATACCAATTTGTTGATTTTGGTCTCAATTCTAGTATTATTAAAAGCAAAATTATTGTCTTCCTCAATTGTTAAGTTTCTTTTCTTTTTATTTGCATATTTCTAATTTAAGTAAAAATAAGTTTCTTTTGTTAATAGTCTGTAAGGATCAAACTCTTACTCTTTTTATTAACCCAAAGAAACTATCTACATACCTATACACAAAATCTTCAACTATACAAACTCAAGGAAAAGGTAACAAAATACAAAAAGCTCACAGACATTTTATTTGAAAAGAAATAATAAATCCCCATTCTCTTTATTTATTTCGTTTCTCATACACCAACAATTATAATCACTTACGAGTGATTATAATTATAATTCTCTCAGCTCCGTTTCGAGAAAAAGAATGGGAAAATTATTATACTATCACTGGTTGTGTTGTGTTGCCTGAAAAGATAGAAAGGGAAGAAAAGGAAGAGAGAAGGTGTCGGAATGTACAGAAATAGATAGAGTAATCACTCCGAGTCATTTAACGACCAAATAATATTACCAGAAAGGATTTAAATATCGAATCGCGGTAGCTTCTAATAAAAGCATCGATTCTCTCTAATTTCAAATTGGATATTTCAAATAGACTATTAAAAGATGGTTGTCCCAGAAAAATGTTACGTTAAGTACTCTTGACACAGATTGGCAACAATTTCGGTTACCACCACAAACGGTGGGTGTGATACCTTAAAATACTCACATTTTTGCAACTTAACGGTAATCAGAAGATCAACTGTGTTGAATGTGGATCAGCTGTCATTAATTTTTCATATGGGCTTCATGAGGCCCAGTAGGTACACTTACCACATTTTTACATAAACAGGCAAGGTTATTCTACGAAATGAATAGTAACAATATTTTACTGAATTCATTATGTTCAGAAGGCATTAGCGGTAGTTGACATAAAATATTTCTTCTCTCAGAGCAAAGGTTAAAACTTGGCGACTACTCAAAATCAAAATGGGTCTCGAAAAGCCCAGTTGAACATCCTAGGGTTAATGGTATTCTTTTATTAAATACATATTTTTTATTAACTTCTTGTTCATTGGAGTAAAATTGCTGAAAATTATTGTAAGTTTGTTTTTAATTTCTTTATCAAAAAGCTGTGAACCATCTGGTTACTGGTACATATTGTATAATTTTTGTTACAAACATGTTTACGACAAGAAAGTGACAATTAAGATTCGCCTTTTTTTAACAATATCGACTGTTCGAAAGTCGGTGATAAATGTATGCAAGCAATCAAGTAGAATTGATATGTCACACTTTTAAACCAAATTTTATTCAACAATATATTCTAATATAAACACTTGAACATTTTTATTACTTGCAATAATTTTTATCTTTAAGTCTAAATAGTTTTTATAAACTCTATTCATATAACTTTATTCGTTCATTATTTTAATAATGTGAAATTTGGATTCGCATCGAAGAATATTTGTCATGCTTTGAAAAGCTGTTTATTGTCATTGTGTGGAATGATGCCTTTTGGCTTTTAGTGATATTTTTACAATTTGTTAAAATCGAGAGAGAGAGAGAGCAATAATAAAATTCATTGTCACGTCTTAGCATATGGAGTATTATTTGTAAATACTTTTATGGTAAGTACGTGACTAAAATACCCTTCATATTGACTAGGATCTGTGTATGAAAATACGCACAAATCCACATACATTTATAATATTTTATACATACGATTATGTACATATGTACATATGTACATATGTATGTATGTACATATAATATTGTAAATGTTAAATATACTAAAATAGATATTTTATATGAGTGTGATTGTTATTGAAGGGCAGCATTTATTAAATAACATACATATTCATATCTACTATGTGCCAATATGAATATGTATTAGGGATGCCAATCTATTCTATTATCTAAAACTATTATTTGTTTACAAATCCATCAACAATAATTAAAATTTTACAAAAGTATGTCGAAGGTGAAAGAATTAAAATTAATTTTGGATTGCCATACTCGAACGTAGCAAATGATGTTTCTACGGTTTTTTAATTGGAAATTCCTTTAAGCTTTAATTGCTTTAAAAGCTCAACAGATGTTTTGCTTAACCTTTGCATTCCGAAACAATTTTGTATACGTCGTTTACGAAAACCCATCGGGGAGGCAAAATAGTTTTCCCCACAATTTTCATTCCAATTGATTCAAAAACTTTTTTCTAAAATACAATATATATTCTGTAACGTAAAAGTTGTGCCCTTATGTGTTTTGTTCATTACATTTCTTTTCCACGATCAAGCGGGTTTACCGCTCATAAATTTTTGAATTATGCAAGGAAACAAACAAATTTCATCACAACTAAGTGGTAAATGAAGCCAAATCACACCTACAAATTTTGTGCAGATCGGTACATAATTAGTCGTAGCTCCCATATAAGGCCCACTTCCGAAAATCACTTTAAAGAGCATAACTCTTTCAAAAATGTTGGTATTCGAATAAAATTTAACAAAAATGAGTTTCTTATGTACAATTAGGATGACACCTAATTTTATACTAGACAGTTCATAAATAGTCAAAACTCCCATATAAGAACTTCTTCGTAATTCACTTTAACCTCCATAAATCTTTTAAACGTATTTATGTATATCGAGATAAAGTGTAACACAATAATATTTATATTCACGGAAGTCATGGCACTAAATTTTTGATGATCGGTCCATAATAGGTAATGTCTCTCATATAGCGCCCATATCTGAAAAACTGTTTTATTGATATACTGGGTGTAGGGTATTATATGGTCGGACTTGACCGACTATACTTTCTTACTTGTTAGTGTTTTGATTTGTGTTTGCCTATGACTCTGTTTGTAATTTAGATGTTAAGCTATGTGTCCACGGTCGTCAGATATTACAATGTTGTCATATATACCAATGTGCTAGCAATGTAGTGACATTGAAAAATGTTTAGCAAAAGGTAAATTGTCAGTTTACACGACTGTAAGAAAACTAACAATTTCATTTGCACGCAATGAATTTAGCTGTCAACCGAAATTGTCAGTTCATACGGTTGTCAGATTGTTGTGTGGCATTGTCAAATTCGTTTTGCAGCTCTGTGTGTGTGTTTAAAAATTTTAAATATTGTCATGGAACAAAAAAGAGCAATTGGAACCATTTTATCTGCACTCTATTAAACAGGATTCATCAAAAAATATGTCGCTATCCATTTTTTATTTTCTCTAATTTAATTTTAATTTTCTTCCATTTTTTTAAAAAATTTTATTAATACACACTTGTTTGTTTGTTTATTTATATATATATTGCATTTAGAAATAATTTCTATGACACTGCTGCCATTGGCAGATGCATAAACTTTACACATATGACAATGAAAAGTGTTTGACAATTGTCTTAAAACAATGACAATGCCAAAATTGTGTGTTTACACGATTGTTAGATGTGTGGCAATATTTTTGTCTTCCAATGTACTGAAAATGCTTTTTCTTACAACGTTGGAAGACAAAAAATTAAAGTTTACACGGTTGTTAGACAATTTCTGCACATTTTTCTGACAACGTTGTAATATCTGACGATCGTAGACACATTCACATAAATAAAAAATGTATGAGTGGTAAAAATTCGTTTCAATATCTTTCAGCAAATGCAGTTTCTAGGTAATCTGTTGTGATTTTTTTTTAACTCATGTGATTATATCAGTGAATTATAATTTAAATTGCCAAGGTTGTCTCATGTGGAGAGAGAAGATTATTGTGTTAATTTAATTGAAAATATAACAGACTCCTATTTGGACAAGCCAGAGGTATTATTTGACAGTAATAATGAAAACGAAAATTACATTCCAAACGAGGCAGTAATTGATTCCGATGCAGAAGTCGTGCAGAACGATGTCGAAATAAATGAGGAGAGCGACTGTGATAATTATTATGAATCGGACTTTGAAGACACTGCAACATCACCAAACAATAGTTTATTCTTCGACACAAAAAACCCACCTCAAGTAAATCGCCATATGTCGAGCAAATAATATATATTACGTGATAAGCTTTTTGTTGGCCCTAATCCAAAAACAAAAAATTTATCCAAGATTGATACGTTCAACTGTATTCTCAGCTCCCCTATCAGAGATATCAGAACAGACACTGAACTGTCAGCATTTTAGTAATTTCTTTGATAATGGACTGTCATAAGTCAAACCAAGAGCGGCTTTCTGATGGTCTAAGGATCTAGTGGTGGTGTAATTCCTCTACATTCTACCGCATGTTAACCAAGTAGAGCGTATGGTAAAATATTTGGTTGGTGAGTACAAAAACATAGGAAGAAATGTCACAATGGAAAACTTTTTCACAACACTAGCATTAGCCAAAGAGTTAACCAATTGGAAAATGTCCGTTGTAGGAACTGTAAAAAAAGTATGTTTCTAGTGAATTTAAGCCATCACCAACTCGTGAAGTGGGGTCAAGCTTATTTGGCTTTGCTGAGAATGTGATATATTATTATATTAATTTTTGCTCGTACGTCCCTGCCAAAAATAGATTTCTTGTTTTGATGTCTACAATGCCTACAAATAGTAGTCATTTTATATCCGGTTAAAGTAACAGTCTTAGACCTTTGTAGCAGTGATATGAATCTCTGCTAATGTTGAACTTTTATTAAGGCTCAAAGAGATTACAAAAAGTGATTGCATATTTAGCGATGAATTGGTGAAATCTCTCCTTAAAAGAAACCAAGAAAGAAGGATGATTTACTCAATACTTTTTTTTAAACCCAAAATTGCAGAGTGAATTTAATAATAAGATAGAAATGTTTGCTATTAGAAGCGAATTAAAAACGTTGATTGCGAAACGAATGAAATAATGCACGCAACTCCTAATAATGTCTGTTAGATATGGAATGCATATTTCATGTGAGAATGGATCGTTTATGTAATCAGAATACAATTATTCACTGACAATTTTGCCCACAAACGATGTGAACGATGTTTTTCGTCAGCTTCATATATTTATTAGTAACAAAATTAACTTAAGATACTCTTTACTTTGGATACCTTAATATTTTTAAAAGCTTTTTTATGGTCGAACGATAATATTCTATTGCTTCTTTTAAATTAATATAGAAATACATTTTATCAATCCAGCATTTCAATATAATATTATTGTTATTTTTAAAGTATATTTGTTTTTGTTTTGAAATTATTAATGGTTTCGAACTTTTTATAAATTTAAAAATTATAGGTATGAGATCAGAACATGTTTGTTTTCAAACATACAGTTAGTGTTATTAATATTCGGTATTACTAAAGATATATGTACATATGTTCAACTGATTCATTTTAAGGCACATTTGCATATTTTTATAATATTTTTTTTTCACCTGCTTAGTCCCCAGACCTCAATCCGATGAAGAATTTGTAAGATGAGTTGGACCGGCGTATCCGCAAACAGACAATAACATCAGTATCTTAGTCGAAAAGGAGACTTCAAGAAGAATGGGATCGAATAGGATCGGTAGCCGATACAGCTAGCATAGTGAAAAACAGCCAAATCGTTTCAGTGAAGTTATTTAACAAAGGGGTTATCCAACAAAGTACTAATTTTAGTATTAAAGTGTTTATATGCGTTATTTGTTATGTTCTCGAAAGTAAAAGCCGAATATTAATGACGCACTATATATTGGCTACCTGAATTAATTTAGTTTTTTTTTATTATATTGTTATTGTTTTTGTATAATTACAAAAGTGAATTCCCCAAAGTCTTTTTATGTTCTTAATATATCGAAAAAAAAATATTATACAAATATGCAAATGTGCCTTAAAATGAATCAGTTGAACATATATTTTTAGTAATACCGAATATTAATTACACTAACTGTTTTTATATTTAATATAAGTTACTTTTTTGAAATACATATTTTTTATTACATATTAATAAACCAATTTGTTTTAATATGAAACAAAAATCATGTTATATTTATAAAATTTCGAATCCCGGGATGTGAAAAACCAGTCCCATTTGGCATCCCTAATATGTATACATGCACACAATTGTTTGTGTACAATAAGCATGTGTCAGTAAACTTAAATATATTAAATTATTTATTTATTTTGCTGTTGCTCTCTTTTTTTTTTTTTTTTTTGCTAAACAGATTGCTTAACTTAAATGTCTTTGATTCCGTGTTGGGAATAAGAACCAACAATGTTGATATAAAATTATAAGAAGATTAAGGAGAAAATTGATTTAATTGTTAATAAGCAACAAATAGCCACAAAATCTCTGTAAATAAAAAAAAAAACAAACAAATTTTTCGCCAACATATGTATCTATTCTCGATACCAATAACTTTCTATAATTTATACACATTATTACATTATTTTAATCATTTAAGTAAGACCGAAATTACCGTTACTTGATGAACTATGTACATAAGTCGAATAAAACAGATTCATGCGCATTTAAATAATTTTCCGAAGTGGCCCTAATATGGGGAATATAATCAAATATTCCCAAAATCCAGTAGTTTTTTTTCTTCATACAAATCATGTAATAAACATTTTCCTTTTATTAACATCACCAAAAAAAAGGGGGTTAATTAAGTTTGTCATTCCGTATGTAACACGTTGAAATATAGGTCGTATAACCAAAAATGGACAATTACTTTTGAAAATTGTAAGAATCGGTACACGATTTCTCATAGCCCCCACACAAATGTCTTAACGGAATATGGCCATATGGTCCATAAATGCTTATAGAAAAGCAGCATTCATACAAATTTCAGCAAAAATAAGGGAATCATAAAACGATATTTTCTTTGCATCAGTCCATATTTGATCATAGCCTCCATATAAAGTCCACTTCCAAAAATAACTTAAATGCTGATAAATCTCTTTTAAAAGGAATATCAAGATACAATTTGACATAAATAATCCGCATATGACGATCGGTCCATATTTAACCATAGCCATCATATAAATCCACTTCCGAAAAACTGCTAAATTTCTTCAACATCATTATCAAGTTGTAATTCGATAAAAATATATATATAAAATATATATATAAAATTAAAATATATATAAAAAGATAAACATAAAGGCAATAAATAAGAAGGACAAAAGATTAGCAATTTCAAAATTTATATATTAATTTTATTAAATTATTTATTATTGTTATTTAGTATTGTAAGTAATGAATAGGAAAAAAAATGAAAATAGTGCATATGGGAAAAATTGAAACACTTTCTTCTTGAGTCGCATCCCATTAAGTGACCACAAAGCTCTTAAAGGAAAAGAACTAAACTTTCTTTGAGCAAAAAAAAACAAAAAACATCCATAAAAAAAAAGAAAAAATTTCAAAAACTTTGTTTTTCGAGTTAAATTATTTTTTTTTTTATAGATATGCCTCTTGCCACTAAGTGACCACAAAGCTCTTAAAGGAAATGGTCTAAAGTTTCTTTTGAGGAAAAATAAAAAAAACTCCATTTTGAAAAAAAAAATAATGGGGGGAAATGAAAAAGATACATGTGCCAAATATTTTCATAGATATCCCACTTGCAACCCATTAAGCGATTATAAAGGCCTTAAAGGAAATTGTATAAGCTTTCTTTTTAGGAAAAAAGGCCCATTTTAAAAATATTTTTGGAATGATTGAAGAAATAGCTATCTAAAGTTCATTGGACAATTTTTGCTAGGGACAATAGAGGAAGAGTTACACCCATTTAAAAAAACCCTATATGACCAAAATGTCCAACTATGACACCCTCTAACTCCGGCAGTTCTTGACTAATAGAGCTGAAATTGTGTCTAACCTGCAAATTTCATCCAAATCGGAAGACATCGATTTTAAAAGTTGGGTCACTTGACACGGATTTGCCCATAATAATTATAAAATTTGTATAAGACTGAATAGAAAACACTGAATAAGGATATTCTAGTCCTATAACCAGTGTAGTTTGTGTATTTCTTATTACGTTTAGGTGGAGATTATTTAAGATTCGGCAAGGAAGAATATTGCACTCTAACTTGTTTAATATATTTTTTATGATTATTAATTAATTATTTCTTCTAACAGTTACTTGAACTTTTTTTTATTAATTTTTTTAGTAATTGTTGGAGCTAAGGTCTTTTTTAATAATTTTTTTTCGACATTTCACTACGTCTTTGTGCATCTTCAGGAAAAATATCAAAAATAAGAAATATAATTTTATTAAAAAAGACCTCGAACAAATGTTATTAATTCAATGTTTTCTAAATTTGTATCAATTTTTTAAGCATAACTTTTATTAAATGTTAATGAAATACATATGCAACAAAATAACACTTTTGAATTTTTGTTTTAGTAATCCGTGACAAAAACAAGTAAGAGTGCTATATTCGGCTATGCCGAATCTTACATACCCTTCACCTTTGTTGTGGATGCATAATTATATTATATACATACATATATATATTATATTGTTACGTTTTTAGCTTTTAAAAACGGTGGTTTATTTCCTTTAAATAAACCGGATTCTTTTTAATTGCAAAATAAAAGCGTCAAGTAGCTTCAAGAAAATATAACGAGTCTTTATTTATTTAAATGTACACAAACCCAATTAAAAAAATGAACACACTGTCTTTTTACAGACTTATATTACGGTTTAAGAACACACTTAAACACTTTGTGTGATCAACGCCATCTATTGATGAAATTATTCGTAACAATATTAACAATACACAAAATTTCTGATCCATATAAAAGTTTAATCGATATTTATAAGACATTTTTGTGGGTTTATTTGTTTTTTGGAAATGGTTCTTATATGGTAGCATAGTGTTGCTTGAACTGGTCGGACGTGTTATTTTTAGTGCGGCTGAATTTTCGTAATAGGTGAAAAAAAAAAAAATAAAAAAAAAAAAAAAAAAAACTTGTAATAAGTGAAAAAAAAAAAAAAAATATATATATATATATAAAAAAGATATCGTAATAGGTGGAAAAATAGTGGTTTTTCGGTAATTTAAAAATCGCAAAACAACTGCATGAGTGTCCCGCTCAGATGTAATTCTGAGAAAGAGCTAAGCTACAGTAGAAAAAATCTATGGATCTCTGAGGAAGAATCCTTAAGAAAATCCGTGGAGTCTCTTCTCACTACAAAAGCCGAAATACGGCGCCGTTCCTGTTCGCCTAATATAGTTATCTCATCCGATGAGAAATCATCATCTTCATCAAATAGTGCAGTCAAACCCAAAAAACAAGTAGGTATGGATAAGTACATCACCGTTCTCAAGCGACAGAGGAGCCCGACATCTGCTCAAATGTCTTCCAATTCCAATAAAGTTCCTAAGACCGTCAGCAGTGATAAGCCAAATGATCAAAACAGATTTGCTCTACTTCAGACGGATGACCCAGAAATACCGAAAAAGACGTTTAAGCCCCCACCAATTTACCTGAGAGAGCCCACTTCCAATAAACTGGTACAAGGAATTGTTGCTGTAATAGGTGAGAACATGTTTAGCGTAACCTCAATTAAACATGGAAAAATCAGCGAGACAAAGATCCAAGTGAATAGGGAAGATGATTTTCGAAAATTGTCCAACCAGTTGGAGAGGGAGACCAGGGATTTCTATACCTATCAGCTCAAAAGCGCAAAAGGACTCCAAGTCGTTCTAAAGGGTATAGACCCATGTGTTGATCCTGCGGAGATAAAGAACGGATTAATGGACAAAGGGTTCAAAATCAAGAGCGTAGTGAATATTAGAAACCGTGAAAAGATTCCTCAGCCCATGTTCAGGGTAGAATTGGAACCTGGAGATGTTGCCTTAAAGAAAAACGAGTCCCATCCAATTTACAATCTTATTTATCTTCTGCATCGTAGAATTACCGTGGAGGAACCGCATAAGCGTGTTGGACCCGTCCAGTGTCTTAATTGTCAAGAATTTGGTCACACCAAAGCGTATTGTAAATTGCCGTCTGTTTGTGTTGCATGTGGGGAACTACATGCAACTGCTCAATGTAATAAGTCCAAAACGGACTTAAAAATAAAAAAATGCAGTAACTGTGGAGGAAATCATACCGCTAATTATAGAGGTTGTCCAGTTTATACTTATTTGAAGGGCATAAGGACCAATAAGTCGCCAGTATTACCTGACCATCCTCAACAACCTAATTTCACGTCGAGTAAGAATTTTCCTCAAATTGTACGACCAACTACTTACGTAAACGCTCCTAATTCTAGACAAGTTTCTTACGCAAACGTGGTCAAATCTAATATGCCAGGTCTGGAGCAGGAACCTATATCGCAATATTCTGAGCCACATATCAACAATCTAGAGACAACATTGCAGACACTTGTCCAAACTATGAACACTTTTACGACCACTATGACATCCATGATGCAGGAAATGCTGAAAATGCAATCCACTATCTTGCAAGCCATTTTAAATAAATGATTTATTTAAAAATTTGTTTTTGGAACGCGAACGGCCTCCGCCAACATAAAAACGAACTGGAATACTTCCTGATGGATAAGCAGATTGATGTTATGATGATTGCTGAAACTCACTTGACGTCGACAGGGTACTTCAAAATTAATGGCTACGTGTTGTACGATACTAAAGATCCCCGCGGAAGAGCTTGTGGAGGTTCGGCAATTCTTATAAAGAACAGAATAAAACATTATCTAATGAATAACATAAGTGAGGATTACCTCCAAGCAACAAACATTTGCATTGAATTCTGTCAATACAAATTTGTTTTATCATCGATTTATTCTCCGCCTCGATTCTCAATAAAAGAACACCAATACCATAACTTCTTTAATTCCCTTGGAGCTAGATTTTTAGTTGCTGGCGACTTTAACGCCAAACACACATTTTGGGGTTCACGGCTGGTAACCCCAAAGGGTCGCGTACTCTTCAAAACTATTGCTAAAATGGGCTTAGATGTACTCTCAAGCGGACATCCCACCTACTGGCCGACGGACCGACGGAAGATTCCCGATGTTATTGACTTTGGAGTAGTGAAAAATATCCCTGTAGAATGGATGCAAGTGGATCCTTCATTAGACTTGTCCTCAGATCACTCTCCTACTATCATTTCAATGCATTTCCCTCAAGTGTGTGGCTCCCCATTTAGAAACATGACTAAGACCCGAGTAAGCTGGATAAAATACAAAAAGTATTTAAGTTCTCATTGCACGGAAAATATTGTGTTGAGAACTACCGACGATATCGATGAGTCGATTGGCAACTTTACCGAGGACCTTCGACGAGCTGTGCATCACGCTTCCACTTATCACGTTGAATGTAGAAATAGGACAAACAGAACTTATTTATCTGAACTCGAACATCTCCTATCAGAAAAAAGAAGAATGAGAAGAGAGTGGCAACTTCACAGGTCTCCTGAACTGAAAGCTAGGCTACGGGTATGCAGAGATATACTAAGACATTTCTTAGAAACCCAAAGAACGGCTTCACTTACATCCTACTTGGAGGGTCTTGATAGTACCCCACAATCTGACTACTCGTTATGGAGGGCGGCAAGAGGTTTAAAAAGACCAGTGAGAGGAAAACCTCCTTTGCGAAATCCGACTGGTGACTGGGCTAGAAATGATTCCGAGAAAGGGACATTATTTGTTAACCATTTAAGAAATGTGTTTACTAAAAACAACTCAAATAACGTATCTGATTTGCCACCACTCGTTACTAGACCTCCTGTACCTCTAAGACTAAACTTTGGTGATGTCCAAAGCGCTATTGGTACTCTGAACCTTAGAAAGGCTCCAGGTATGGATAAAATCAGCAATAAAATGCTTGTGGAGTTACCTCGTGTAGCTAGAAGAATTATCCTCTTTATCTTCAACGCTATTTTACGCCTAGAATACTATCCTGCAGATTGGAAGGTGTCTATGATCACTATGATTCCTAAGTCAGGGAAGGATCACACCAAAGTAGAGTCATATAGGCCAATTAGCCTATTGCCGACAATTTCTAAACTGTTCGAAAAATTGTTAATGACTAAGTTGATTCCAATTCTGAACGACACTGAATGCATTCCTAATCATCAATTCGGCTTCAGAGCTAAACACAGCACCATCGAACAAACACACAGATTGGTAAATGTGATAAGAGGGTCGTTTGAAGACAAAAAATACTGCTCCGCCCTTTTCATTGATGTGTCCCAAGCGTTCGACAAAGTTTGGCATGACGGTTTAATGCACAAAATAAAATTAACTCTGCCTGCTAACACCCATAAACTTATGGAAAGCTATTTATACGGTCGCAAATTTAAAATCAAAGAAGGCAATTTTTTAAGCCCCGCTCAGCCAATTGAAACAGGTGTGCCACAGGGTAGCATACTGGGTCCTACTTTATATTTGATTTATGCCTCCGACATGCCGTCAGACCCCAAAATCCACACGTCAACTTTCGCAGACGATACAGCCTTTATCAGCGTTCACAAGGACCACCAAGTAGCATCACAGAATTTGCAGAATTATGTTTATAAACTAGAGAATTGGCTAGAGCTTTGGAAAATCAGGGTTAATGAACAGAAATGTATTCATATCACTTTCACATTGCGAAAAGAAACTTGCTCGTTCATCAAAATAAATAATCAAATTATTCCTCAACATAATGAAGTCAAATACCTCGGCATTCACCTCGACCGCCGTTTAACTTGGAAGTCTCATATTGAAGCGAAACTTACACAGATGAGATTAAAAGCAGTGCAACTTAATTGGCTAATTGGCAGAAATTCTTCACTAAAGTTGGACTGCAAACTATTGTTGTACAATGCAATTCTAAAGCCAATCTGGTGCTATGGAATTCAATTATGGGGTACTGCCTCAGCATCAAACATTGAAAAAATTCAAAGGGGTCAAAATAAAATTCTACGTATAATTACTGCAGCTCCATGGTATGTTAAAAATTCTCGAATTCACAAAGATCTATGCGTGCCATTAGTAAAAGTTGAATTTACAAAACACGCGTCAAAGTATGTCAGCAAACTTGAACACCACCCAAACCCACTTGCACGAGACATCCTTAACTTTAGTGGCCATAATCGGTTGAGAAGGAGGGATACCCTTGCTTTAACTCAACCGCAAAATAGATGACTGGATCAGTTGATGTGAAATTTTTTTAGTATCATAAAATTTTTGTCTAGCACTGGCTGGGCTTATTATTTTCTTTTTAGTATGAAGATTTGAATACTTATTGTCATTTCATTATATGAAGATTCAATAAATAAATAAAGGCTATAAAAAAAAAAAAAAAAAAAAAAAAATATGGTAGCTATGACAAATTATGGGCCGATCTTCTTAAATTTTGAAACAGTGATTTTCATGCATATGAGAATATTTCACGTCCAATTTCAACATAATAACGGTATATTTAAGATATATATTAGTATTAACGTGGATTTCGGAAGTGGACCTTATATGGGGGATATTGTTAAATATGGACTGATATTCTCAAAATCCAGAGTTTCATGCATGTAAATGACCTGTGTAAAATTTTGGATTGGTACCCTTATTATGATCAGTGAGATTATGCCCACTGCTTTGGGGTTGCTCGACAACTGGGCCACGTTTAATGGTCTTGGGGTGAACCCAAGCAAAACGGAACTTGTACTTTTCACGACGAAGACCAAGATTCCAAACTTCAAACTTCCAAGGTTGAAAAACTGTGAAATCCCCCTTTCATATAATGCAAAATATCTAGGCATCATACTGGACTCTAAATTGTCATGGAAGCTAAACACAGGATAAAAAAGACAACGGTGGCCTTTTACACCTGTCGTAAGATGTTTGGTAGGAAATGGGGACTTAGTCCCAGCATAGTTAAATGGATGTATACTTACGGATCTCTTGTATGGTAGACTGCAACTAGAAGGAAGTATGTCGTAGACCAACTATACAAAGTCCAGAGATCAGCCTGCATTGACATAACCGGCGCACTTAGGACTAGTCCTTCAAAGGCACTGAACACTATATTGCACCTTATGCCAATTGACCTTAACATTATAGACACTTCTGCCTGCAGCGCAGCGAGGCTTCAAGCGTCCGGTTGTTGGAGATCGAGAATATATGGCCACGCGGGGATTCTTGGTCAGTTGCCTTCGAACGTTCTCCAACCATCTGACTATATTACTCCATACACGGATTTTGATAGGGTATTCAAGGTCTTAATTCTCTCTGGGAGTGAGTGGAATAGGGGTAATCTCGTGCACAAGTATGACACTAGGATATACACAGACGACTCTAAGATGAGCTGCGGTGTTGGTTCTGGGGTCTTCTGTGACGAACCTGAGGTAGGCAACTCGTATCGTCTTCCGAATGAGTGTAGTGTTTTCCAGGCGGAAATCTTTGCAATGATGGCAGCTTGTAATACACTACATGACCATAACATTAGCGGCAATATAGGTATTTTTGTTGAGTCAGGCGGCACTCCTCTCACTTAATGCCTACACAATTTCATCTACACTAGTTAAGCAATGTAGGAATTTTTTGTCAAGGCTAGGTCGTCTGTCTGACATTACCTTGGTCTGGGTTCCTGCGCATAGGAATCACTACGGCAATGAACGGGCAGCCGAACTAGCCAGAATGGGATCTGCTTTAGATAGTGGTCTCAGTAGCAATTCCACTGGGAACTATCAAAGGTATCATCTTCAGACATTTTCTTACAAAGGCTGAGTATAGATGGCGTTATTTAGACACATGTAGGATAGCCAAATTGATGTGGCCGTCTTTTAACGAAAAACGTACTATGCAACTGATAACCCGGAATAGGAATGATATATCAAGGTTGCTGGCAGTATTAACGGGACACTGGACGTTAGGCAAGCATGCAAATCGCCTGGGACTCCCTTTTAGCGACCACTGTCGTAGTTGTAAGGATAGGGGAAAAGAGGAAACGGTTTTCCACCTTCTCTGCGAATGCCCAGCCCTGAGTGTCAAGAGACATAAATTCATGGGAAACTATGAACAACCTTGGTGAGGTAGCCGGGTCAAAACTCAATGACCTACTGAGATATATCACAGCTACAGGTTGGATCTAGCAAGATATGACTTTTTTTTTGTACACATATCAGCTACAGTATGTTGTATACGACATTAAATCTGACGAGTGGTATGGGCTTTTAAAACGGGATCCCTTCGACTTTACTTAAGTGTTCGCACGTAGTGAACTACCACGTAAACCAACCAACAAACCAACCCTTATTTAGAAGAAATTTTGAGTACTAACGTGATTTTCGGAAGAGGGCTTTATATTCACAAAATTTTATGGGATGATTTTTGTATATATGTATATGATCTGTGCAATGTTTTGAGTCGGTACCCTATACAATATATATAGGGATAAATGTATTTTTCAGATGAGGTCCTTGTATGGGAGCTATGACCAATTCTGGGCCGACCACCATAAAATTTAGTAAACAATTTATTTGCCTATAAAGATTCTTCATGTCAAGTTTTAGCCGTTTCACATTATTTATATCTGTTTTATACGTATTTAAGTGAATTTTGGAAGTGGACTTTATATGGGGGCTATGGTCAAACATGGACCGAACTAAAAAAAATTTCGTTTTGCGATTTATTTTTGTATAAACGGACATGGCTTAATCGACTCCGCTATCTATAAGGATCCAGAATATATATACTTTATAGGGTCGGAAAATTGTATTATGGAAATTACAAACGGAATGACAAACATTTATATATATATACCCTTCTCAGGAAGGTGAAGGGTATAAAATTAAAATCTAATTTTAATATGTTGAAGGACAAATGGCAAAATAAATTTAAAATTGACTAAATAAACTTTTTCTACCTACAACAAATGGCAACATTAGCTACAATCATTAAAATGCTTGGATACCGCTTTACGCTATGATCAATGTTTTTTTATGATTTGTAAATGTAGGTTATAAGATAGAGGATCTAAAGATTATTGCGTTAATACGAAGATTAATACTCGTTTTTAATAATTAATAATAATATTCTTCGTTATCTCAGAAAAACAATCACAACTTTAAAACTTTAGCATCTAATTGATTGATTGATTATTTAAATAATTTAAAATCTGCGAAATAATTTCACAAAAATACAAATGCATATTTTTTTAAATTTTAATTTATATTATTTGAAGCATATTTGAAACACATATTTTATTATTCAATAATAGAATCATCAAAATCCGCCCTATTGTAATACATATTTTAATGCACGTTTATCGACGATTTTTTTTTTTTTTTATTTTCCACATCATTCATTTCGAGCGCAATGAGAAAAATGTTTAATGCGAAGATATTTAAGTATCGGCATATACCAAGCAAAAGCTTCACTTATAAATTAATTTAAAAGTTAATACGAAATTTTTTAAACGGACTACTTACAAATCTACTAGAAAAAGTACTTTTGTACTTCCATATGTCTTTTACCCGTTATAATTTTACCACTTTCAACCAAAAATTTTGTAACTTGTTTTTATTTTTATACTTAATTTTGTTGTAGGCTGATTACAACAAAATATTATAGAATTCTATTCATTAGGAAAACTTCCCACAATTTCATTCATTAACGCCAAAAAGTCTTTTGCATGGAACATGATATTGTTGTTAATGAGTTAATGAGTGCCCCGATAGACTAGGCGATAGAGTGCCGGACTATTAGTCTGGGTGTTTTCTGCAGATAAGCCAAAAGCTTCGCAGTTTGTGTTTGTTAATTATTAAAAAAAAAATACAAAAGAAAAAAACAAAAAAAAAAAAATTACTTCTTGGACTATAATGTTTATCAATTCATTTCTGTGCTCGTGTGTTAAGATTTGGTTTTGATTGTAAAATTCAAGAATAATTTTTCCTTTTGATGTTTCATTTAAAATAACACTCAAATCTTTGTTCAATAATTTTCCACAGACTGTCAGATTTGCCAATGAAGAGTTTAAGGAAGTGTTTTTTTTTTTTTTTGAGTTTTCACAGTTTCCAGCCAGCCTTCCACTTTCGATGGCATTGACATGGTACCGTCGTCTATTCCGAACTATAATACATAGATGTTTATAAATATTTTATAATGATTAGTTTCTCTTAAAACATTTCTACCTGTTCTTTCTTCCAACGGAGGAATAGCTTCCTTCAAGTCGTCTTTTCGCATGAACTTTGAGCTCCTATAGGTCACTTGAGCAGCTAAATCATATCATAATAATGAAAGATGTGTAGACCATAAATAAAACACAAAAACTTACCCTTTAAATATTCACAGACAGGTGCCAAGTCGAACTCTTTTAAAAGTTTTCTCAAACTTTCCCCGACTTCTTTTCCGGCAGAATGCTGAAATTGTTCTATTTCAACATTTAAAAGCACAAACTCACTAGAACTATTTAAAGGAAATCCACAGAAATGTTTGGAAATCGAATCGTGATTCACTTTCAATGGTTTCTTCTCCAGGAGTATTTAAAGTGATTTCTTCCGCCGGTATAACTGCTTCAATAGCCACAGCCATCCAATTATTTGCGGAGCTTTCATCAAGGTTTGATATTTGTGTATTTTCCATTGAAACAGAATGTGTTTTTTTTAACTATTATTAATTTTTACCTTAACACGCTGAAAGAAAAGCACAACTAAAGAAATCACAGCATACAGAAAGTCGTATTAAATTAGGATTTTTTTAAGTATTGTTAGATTTAAAAAAAAAAATTATTCTTGATGTAATCTTAAATCAAAAATTTTGTTCTTAAACTAGGATTTTTATTCTTATTTTAAGATTTCAATCTTGATTTAAGACCGTAATTCTTAATTTTATCTTCATTTTAGTGTTTTGCAGGCTTTATTTGGTCAAAATTTCAGAATTCTGAAAACAAGCCCGACCCAGCTTGATTTTAGCCCGCAGTTTTTCTCTTAGTGAATAAATAAACAAACATAACAAAAACTATGGAAACTTATTGCAAAATGATACCAGTAATGATTTACAATTGTATAATAACTTGTTTAAATTTATTTACATATTTGAAATGTATTTTTTTTTGATTTTGTAATTATGACCTTTTTAAGATAACAAAATATCGCGAACAATGATTGAGATAATGAATTCTGAAAGTCATTTAAATTATGAATGTAAGTAAAGTTTTTGCCGGTAATATGCCACGTTTGAGTGCCAAAACAGATGCCCAAAATGTGAAATGATCAGTATTCGTGAATGGACAATAATGGACAGGATTCTTATGCCGAATATAGGAATATAATAGAAAGCTAATTTATAAATTCATAAATTGTTTAAAACGTCGATTATTTCAACTATTCAAAAACTGCAATGACCATGTGACGCAAATCGAACTCTTACATAAAGATAACAAAAATTATGATCAAATAAACATAAGGAGATACAATTTGTTAAAACAAGTTAAAAAAAAACTAAATTTTTCGAGTTTTGTTGCACAACCGTATTTTCAGATTTTGTGTTTTTAATACTTTTGTAGAAGTATCTGCTCGTAAGTATGTGAAGTGTGTAAAGTTTTAGTAAATCAAATCTATTTGACTTTTTTCACCATTTATCTAGTTATAAATATAAATTAATACAGAATTGAGATGAAATTTTAAATAACAAAAAAAAAAAAAAAAAAAAAAACAATAAAAAAAAAAACAATAAAATAAAAATAAAAATAAATTTATACGTAGGGCCCAGTCATTGTATTGTGAAAATGATTTTCGTTATCGTTTAATTTGTAGTGATTTGAATGTGTCGTAGGAATTTCTTTCACTTCATAATGTATTCAAATGTTTTTAATGTAATTTATTACACAAAACACATCGTATTTTTAACACACTTAATTTAAATGCTTTCAACAGTCGCATCCAACATTGGATCCCATTCATCAAAGAAACCATGGTCCATTTATTTCTATTTTGATTATTAAAAGAAATTTTGTTTAAAAAATTTAATAAAAATAGACATCCAATAGTAAAAACTAATAAAATATATATGCAGAGGTGAGCATAAAAATAGAACACTGCCACAAGTGGTGAATGAGGGTATATTACGTTTGTCATTCCGAGTGAAACTTTGATAATAACCATCCGAGACCCGACAAACTATACATTTATATATTTTCGATTCTTATCAAATTCTAAGTCCAATGATCTATGCCCGTTTGACTGTCCATCTCTGTAAAACAATTCAAAATACATAACTAAACTTTACAGAATTTCTAGGAAACTGTTTTTATTTTGTTAGACAGTTTGGTATTGAAAATCAGCAAAACCTAATATACCGAAATGTCAGACAACCTCCATAAAAATCTTTTATTTTTAACTATTTTTTAATTTTTTGCAATATTTTTAAATATATTGCAGATAATATCTTGACATTTTGTATACCTTATTTTGATGATAAAAGGAGAAACTGCGATGAAAATATTAACAATCGGTCCATGATTTCTCATAGCCCCATACAAATCTCTGCCCGAAATATGACTCACTGATATATAAATGCCTATAGAATGCAATATCAATACAAAATTCAGCAAAAATAAGTTTCATGTAAAAAGTAATCACAAACCGAAATTTTGTTTAGTTTGACCATAAACCTCATATAAAGTCAACAACACTGGTTTAAACAGCTGAGGCACGTTTCGTGTTTTGTTTCACTGTCAAACATCTTCAGTTTGGTCTATAATTTAACAATGAATCGTCTTACAAACGAACAACGCTTGCAAATTTTATTATCAAATTGTGTGCTCTGTTAAGAAAGTTCATCGCGCGATGAATTAACGAAAAATTGTGTTCAGCAACGAAGCTCATTTTTGGCTCAATGGGTATGTAAATAAGCAGAATTGTCGATTTTTAAGTGAATATCAGCCAGAAGCATTGGAAGATCTACCAATGCATCCAGAAAAAGTCAGAGTTTGGTTTATGGTCTGGTGGTACTTCTTCAAAGATGAAGCGATTCGTAACGTAACTGTGAATGGTTAGCGCTACCGTGAGATGATATCCAACTTTTTTTTTGCCCAAAATGCAAAAGCTTGACTTGCATGACATGTCGTTTCAACAACACGGCGCCACATGCCACACAGCACGCGCAACAATGGACTTATTGAGAGGCGAGTTCGGTGAACATTTTATTTCACGTTCGGGACCGGTAAATTGGCCGCCTAGATTGTGCGATTTAACGCCTTTAGACTATTTTTTATGGGGCTATGTTAAAGCTCATGTCTATACAGACAAGCCCGCTTCAATTGACGCATTGGAAGACAACATTCAAGCATTTATTCGTGAGATACCGGCCGAAATGTTGGAAAGAGTATGCCAAAATTGGACTAAGCGGTGCAGTCAAGGTCAACATTTGCATGAAATAATCTTCAAACATTAAATTATAAGGACCGTACTATTGATTCAAATAAATATTTCATGCATTTTTCTGAATTTTATGTGTTTTTTTTTTTGAAAAACTTTCCTATAGCTTTTAAAAAATCTTCCTTTGTGTACGTATAAAACAGATATAAATATCGCTACCAAGTTGAAATTAAACATAAATAATCCTTATAGATATATAAATTTTTGTATATCTGTCATAAGTCCAAATTCAACATCAAAAATTCATATATTTATAAAAATCGCTGTACCAAATTTCCTGATAATTGGTTGATATTTGAAATGACTGAAATGCACATAAATCTCTTATAAAAATCACTATAAGTTGAAATTCAATACAAATCATTCACATACTTATACATATATGTAAATCGTCGTACATAATTGCATACTGAGTACTAACTGATTAATGTACATACTTTTGGATTTTGTGAAAATTAGTCCTTAATTGGCCATGGACTCCCATACAATGTCGCTGCCGAGATTAATCACAGAGTATAGAGACACCTCAAGAAGCCAAAATCAGTTCCCCAGGACCTTTTGGAATCTAATTTACTCGTAATTGAGAGTGCTCATGTAAAGTATCCGAAAAATAAAATAACCAGTTCTATTTTTCAGATAATTATCGTTATCGATACAAAATGTAACAAAAATTTGTTCCAAGTATTCATAGAAAGATCAGACTACTGGTATTTGGTGGCGGCTATATGAGATTCGACACAGTCGCATATAAACTCTTACTTGTTTACACACCGTTTCTTAACTTGTGATGAATAATTTCATAAATTGTTAAATTACACTCAAAATTATTATGAAAATCAGACAAACTCTGTAAATTATGATAAGAATTATACTCGTAAATGGTCAAAATTAGATAAAATTTCAAAACATTTGAAATAAATTATGTTGTTCTTAAAATTGTCTTTCAAACAATATATGAATACTAAAAAAAAAAATGCTCTAAGCCTGAAAAAAAAAACACAAAATAAGTACGTACTCGTATATTTTAGTCCTATAACCAGTTTTTGTATTTCTTATTATATTTAGATGGAGGGATTGAACTTGTTTTTAAATTAATTAAGGAAATACATCTTCTTTGAAAGAATTTCTTATTTTTGTAGAAATTTCAAACGAAACCAAAAGCTTATTTATGTATGTATGTATGTATATTGGATGTATAACTTAAAACTGTGACGCTTCAACTGCAACTCCAACTTAGTAGCTTGGTATTACAGATCAATGGACACTGTAAATTCAGCAACCATGCAAGAAGGCTATGATTTCTGTAGAAGCTGTCATAATGAAGAAAAGACAGTTTACGTCTATCATCTTCTGTGTCAATGTCCAGCAATGAACATTTCACGTAACATTTTCTTGGGACAAAAATCTTTAAATAGTCTATTTGGTATATAAGATATAAAGCTATAGTGTATTGATACCTTCATTAGATGAATAATTGGCTACCGCGATCGGATCCATGAGTCCTTGTGGAACTATTTGGTCATTAAATTGAATTGACTAGAATATACTTCTACGAACCTGACATCTCCATCTAACTTCTGTCTATCTCTGTCCACATTTTCTTTTCTCTTCTCCTCTTTCTTATCTATTTAAGGCAACACAAAAGGACCAGTCATATCGACCTAAGTGAGCTGTGCACTGTATGGCCGCCTGCGTACCTAACCTAACATAGACTGGATAACTATGTCTTAAAATTGTATTTAAACATACATATACGTGCAAATAAAATGTAATGTTTTTCATATATTTAACTCAAAGTAAAGGTTGCCCGATTTTGCTCAAATTTTAAGCATTTGGTTTTTTAGACTTTGAAAGCAGCGATAATCGATCAAGTCGCATAATATAAGATATAATCAACTGGTAATGTCAAATATAATGATGTATTAATGTACTTATATCGGGTTTTCCAATAGCTACTTGACAACTCTGAATTTAAATTGTGAACGCACTATTTCACTGATCATCTAATTGTTGCTTTCTTTTTTTTCAGTAAACTTAACATTTTCGTTATGGTAAAGTACACGAAGGAACAACGTTTGGAAATTATAAAAATGTACTACCGAAATTCGGAGTCGGTGACCGCAACTTTAAGAGCGTTAACTCCAATTTTCGGTCGTAATTATCGCCCTAGTAGACAAGCAATAACAAGTTTAGTGCAAAAATTTGAGTCTACATATTCATTGTGTGATGCTGTCGTGCCAGTGAGACAACGGCCTGGTCGAAGTTCCGAAAATATCGCTGCCGTTCAGGCGTCCGTAGCAAACGATTCAAATCAGTCGATTCCGCGGCGTTCTCAAGAACTGGGCATCCCCAAGACCACTTTATGGCGAATTTTGCGTAAGGATCTGGGTTTACACCCATACAAGATTAAGCTGACTCAAGAATTGAAGCCGATGGACCATTTGAGTCGACGTACGTTCTCCGATTGGGCTCTGGAGAAGATGCACCAAGATGATGAATTTCATCGCAAAATCATCTTCAGTGACGAAGCTCATTTTTGGCTCAATGGGTTCGTCAATAAGCAAAATATGCGTTATTGGTCTGCTGAAAATCCACATGTGCTTCACGAATCACCACTTCATCCACAAAAAATTACTGTTTGGTGCGCTTTGCATGCCGGCGGCGTCATTGGGCCATATTTTTTCGTCGACAATAACGATCGTCACGTTACTGTGAATGGCGATCGTTATCGCGCAATGATTAGCGATTATTTTTGGCCCGAATTGGAACACATGGACTTGGATGACATGTGGTTTCAACAAGACGGTGCCACAAGCCACACAGCACACGTTACAATCGATTTACTGAAGAGTAAGTTTGACGAGCGTGTTATCTCAAGAAATGGACCAGTCAATTGGCCGCCTCGTTCTTGCGATTTAACGCCTCTAGATTTTTTTCTTTGGGGCTACGTCAAATCATTGGTCTATGCCAACAAGCCGACAACGTTGGAAGAACTTAGAGCCAACATTGAACGCGAAATAGCGGCCATTCCGGCCGAAATGTGTGACCGAGTCATCCAAAATTGGGTCCAACGAATCGACCACTGTCGACGTGGCCGCGGTGCCCATATGAACGAAGTCGAGTTCCATTCATAAATGTTTTGAATGTATTTCAAGTCGGTAATAAAGTTTTGGAAATATCTCAAACGGTTTGCGTTTTATTTAAAAAAAAAGTTGTCAAGTCCTTATTGGAAAACCCTTTACTACTACTTATATTTATAGCTCGATACATTTCATTTGGGTCCTCAATAACACACTTTTTCTATATATACTATATATAAAACTAAACTGCTAATTGTATGCTCATAACTGTACGTTGAGTAGGCTTCTTCTGTGCATGTTGCCATAGCGTAGAGTGTGGCTGTTGTTTATGTGTTGAAGGTGTGCACTCGTATTGTGCAATGGAAAAGCATCACCTGTTCTTAATACTATATTTAAGTGATTCCAACGAAATATTTAAGATATTTATTTCCACGAACACACACACTTACACAAACTCTATGATACCCTAGAAAAAATATAAAATGTACACAAAAGTTATAAAAAAGAATGAAAAACTAAAAAGAAAATAAAACAAGTTAGAGTGTAATATTCGGCTGTGCCGAATCTTTAATACCCTCCACCTGAACGTAATAAGAAATTCACAAACTACGCTGGTTATAGGACTAGAATATTTTTATTCTGTGTTTTCTATTCAGTTTTAGTGCAAATTTTATTAGCATTTGATATATTGTTTGAAAGACAATTTTACGACCAACATAATTTATTTTAAATGTTTTGAAATTTTATCTAATTTCGACCATTTTTAACTGATTTAATTACCGATTCTTACTGTAACTTACAGAGTTTATTTGATTTTCATAATAATCTTAATTGTAATTTAACAATTTATAAAATTAAAAGGAACATTTTTCCATATTCACAAGTTAAGAAACAGAGTATAAAAAAGGATAAGATGTAAGATGAGGCTTTTTTGTTTGAATTTGATCTCAATAACATTATTTACAAAAGATTTATGGGTGGCATAAAAGAAATGGACCAATTCTGGACTGATAGCTTCTAAATCCAGTAGCATAATTGCCGTACAACCGATATTAGTAAGATTTCTGGATTAAAATTACTGATCTAAATAAAAGTTGGTTCGATATCGCTATTATTAGACATTTTTGTGGGTTTATTTGTTTTTCGGAAATGTTTCTTATATGGCAGCTATGACAAATTATGGGCCAAGCTTCTTAAATTTTGGAACAGTTATTTTTACGCATATGACAATATTTCACGTCGAATTTCAACATAATAATATATTAGTATTAATATGGATTTCGGAAGTGGATCTCATATGGGGAATATAGTCAAATATGGACCGATATTCTCAAAATCCAGCAGTTTGATTTTGGCATATATGTAAATGAGCCATGAAAAAAATTGGACCAATACCGTTATTCCTAAGTTATTTATAAGAGATTTATGGGTATTAAAGTGATTTTCGGAAGAGAGCTTTATATGAGGAATACGGTTAAAAATGCACGGAAATTCACAAAATTTTGTGGGATGATTTTTGTGTATATGTAAATGAGCTGTGAAAAGTTTTGAGACGGTACCATATTTATACGATATATATAAAGATAAATGGATTTTTCGGATGTGGTCCTTGTACGGAAGCTATGACCAATTATGAACCGACCACCGTAAAATTTATTACAACAATTTATTTACCTATAAGGATTATTTATGTCAAATTTTAACCGTTTAACAGTTTTATACGTATTTAAGTGAATTTTGGAAGTGGACTTTATATGGGGTCTATCTATGGTCAAACATGGACCGAACCAAAAAAAAATTTTTTTTATTATTTCCTTTTACATAAAACTTATTTTTGCTGAATTTTTTCTTGATATTCCAATTTTATAGGCATTTAAGCATAATTGAGCAATATTGCGGAACGATTTTTATATGGGGGCTATGAGAAATCATGGACCTATTCTTACTATTTTCCTCACACTTTCTTCTTTTATCATAAAAACAACGTATACGAAATTTCATGGTACTGTATGCAATATATTTAAAAAAAATTAAAGAACAATTTTTAAAAATATCAATTTTTTATGGACGTTGTCTTACATTTTGATCCATAACTCTGATTTTGCTGATTTTCAATACCAAACTGCTTAGGAGAACTATAAACTGTTTCTTGTAAACTTTGTTGATTTCAGTTGTGTTCTTTGGACGTGAGAGTGTTTTACAGAGACAGACAGACAAACAGACGGACAGACGGACAGACAGACGTTCATGGCTTAATCGACTTAGAATTTCGTAAGGATCAAGAATACATATAATTTGTTGGGTCTCAGATGAGTATTTTTCAGTGTTACACACAGAATGACAAACTTATATATACCGCTCATTCTCCACTTATGGGGTGGTGGAGGGTATAAAAATAGAAAAATTACAAAAGAAGAAGATTTGAAAATCTCCAAAAACAAATAACTAACTGCACACTTCGTGGTCGTATCTTAAAATGCATTCATATCTAAAACACAAATCTTGCCCATACATATAAATTTGAAGAGCTACAAATGTGCTCTTTTGTGTTTGTGGATAAAATTTTAATATAAATAAAAGAAAAGGAACAAAACAACACATGAAATTAAAGAAAATGAAAAGAACTAAATATGTATATTTAAGATACTTATCGCTTTGAAGTCAATGAAAACACAAATAATAGGGAAAGACAACAAACAGTAAAAGTACTATTCTTTTTTATTATCGTACTCTATCAAACGTTTACAAATGCATACACGGAATCCAGAGGTATATCGCACATTCTGTGTATGGACATGAATTCATACCTAGTAGACATTGTGGGCAGAGTGACCATTTTAGCATTTTTGCGGCTGAATTTAGCTTATTTTATTTTGATTTAGCAGGGAATTTTTTTTTTTAAATTGTGTTACTTTCTTTGGAAAGGTATAGATAGAAGAAGAATAGGTGGTGAAAGTAGAGAAAAGCTTTTCATATGACAACACTGTAATTGCGCGTTATGTTTATTAATAGTACAGTATTGCAGCGCCTCTGGTGGTGAGTAGGCGCATTAATGTTAAAGCTTGATTTATAGCCATTATTTTAATAATTTTACTTCGGTGGCGTTTTAAATGCTATACCACCGAAGGAGGGGGCTGTGATAAATATTAATTATGATAGGATAGGATAGAAAAACTAATAATTATCAGAAACTGATGTTGTTTGGAGTGGCAGCGGCTGGGAATCGAACCCAGGTCACAAATACCAACGCATGCTTAATGATCAAACGCGCTAATCAATTAAGCTGCAGCACCCTCAAATCCCGGTATTTTAAAAATGTAAAACCCGGGGTTTTTAGAAATTTCGGGATTTTAATTTCTAATTAAAACAAATTGGTTTAAAACTATTTATTTCAAAAAAGCAACTTATATTAAATATAAATATGTTTGAAAACAAACATTTTATCTCCTAATAGCTATAATTTTTAAATTTACTAAAAGTTTATGAAAAAAATTATGTATTTTATAAACCATTAATAAATTAAAACAAAATAACATTACATTGAAAATTAAATAGAGAATAATAATATGCCATTTCGCCTCAAATTTCTATATTAATTGAAAAGCAATAGAATAGTATCGTTCGATCTTAAAAAAGCTTCTTGAAAATATTAGGGCCTCTAAAGTAAATATAATGATTTAATTTTGACATGATGATTTAATTTTGACATGATGATTTAATTTTGTTACCAATAAATGACACTGACGAAAAACATCCTTCACAATCAATTCTTGTTGGCAAAATTGGTTGATAATTATTGTATACTGATTACATTTCTCACCCTCCGAAACAAATAATTATACATATTTCCTAATCAATATTTGATTTCATATCATTACTTACAGACATTTACATATTTCGATTCCATTCATTCGTTTCGCAATCAATGAAATGAATTTCATTAATTTCTATTACAAAACATTTCTATTTCATTATAAAATTCACTCTTCAATTTTGGTTTTTTTTTTCAAAAAAATGAAACGTTTTAACTAAATCATCCCCCTCTTTTTTGATTTCTGGTTTAAGTAGTTCATCGCTTAATATGCCATCTCTTTGAACTTCAATAAAAGTGCAACATTGGCAGAGATTCATATAACTGCGACAAATGCCTTCCCTGTTATTTTAACCGTCTTTAAAATGACAACTATTTGTTTAAGTAAAACAATTTCTTCATCTGTCATCCGTTGAGCTTTAAAATCAAATAGTGCGTTCGAGTTTGATAATCTAAACTATTATTATTTCACCTTTATTTCTTCAACATACTTTTGTAAAATTTTAATTTTTATATAATATATAAGATTTTTATATAAGATAAAAAGAATTATACTCCTCTAGTCGGTCAAGCTCGACTATATAATACCGTACAGTATATGTGAAATATCAGTTTTTCAGACCACAAAAAATTTTTGGCGTGACTTCTGAGAATATAAATGTTGTTTGTGTTAAATTGTATCTCGATACAAACACTTTTAAAATGTTTATGCATGTTAAAGTGATTTTCAGGAGTGGGTCTTACATGTGAGCTATGATTAATTATGAAACAATTACTATAAAATTAAGGGTCATGATTTCCATATACATATATGAAATCTATTTGTGCTGAATTGTATTTGGTTGATAACAATTTTAAGAGAGGGATGGCCGTTAGTTTGTTTTCGTAAGTGGACCTTATACAGAACTTATGACTAATTATCGACCGATTTTCACTTAATTTGTAGTTGTGATTAGGTTCCATATACAACTTATTTGTGGCAAAATTTGACAGATAAATCCCAATTTCGGAAAGACATTTATATGGGGGCTAGGCGAAATAATAGACCGATTTCAAGCAAATATCGAAATATCTTTTTATGATTTTAAATACCGTCAATGCTGTACTTTATGTTAAATGTGGCCATAACTATTACTTGTTAGATTACGGCCATAATACTTATAGAACATTTGTCTAGAAAATTTGTATGAAAATCACTAAAAAAAAATATTTAAAACTGAGTAATCTGAGGTTAGACTACTAAAGAGAGCCACAATTAATTTTGATCTTGAGTGGGCAGTTGTATTATTAAATAAAAAGTTTATTGTTTTAGTTCAAGAAATTATTTGAAAAAATTAACAGATTGTTTGGCATTTAAAAAAAAATTTAGAATATTTTAGCATTATATTTAAACTGATTTATGGCTAAATTCACAATCTTTAGTTAGCTAATGGCAAAGGCTTAACTAATGATTCTTTGTTCGCAATGCTTAGTTTGCTATTAGTTAAACCCCCAAACGTCGTTGGTTAACTATTAGTCAAATAACAGCTGTTGCTATGAAAATAAACTTTACAATTGTTTTCGGTGACAAATTGTAAATATGTCTTACGAATTTGAATAATGGCTAAATTCACAGTCTTAATTGTAATAGTTAAACAATAGTTAGCATTTTAGTTTACCAATGGTTAACTAATGACCGAGAATTCGGCCATTAGCCGCTGAACTTTTTACGGTTGTTATTTAATTTTAGTCGCTTTATGATAAGCTCATATCGAAGTGATAATCTAATCGCCAACAATATGTCCAGAAATCACCATGAATTTTTACGCAAATATATTGTGTAAAAATCGCAAAATTCTATCGTATAGTTTTTTAGAAAAATGATATTAAAACTACTAGATCGATTTTTTCAAAATGTATTTTTGGTACATAGAGCACTTAAACTCCCGCACGACGATAATTTAATTATTACAATAAGGAATCGCGTTTAAAAAACAATTTTGCAAATTTTACCTGAAACAAATAACTTTAAAAAATTCGTTATCCATTATTAATATTTAATATATTATGTACAAGTATCTTTAGATGGAAAACTATCTAATTATTTTAATTATTATTACGTATTCTGTAAATAATATACAACAATAGTTGTAGTCAACCATTATAAAATTAGTTGTTTTATTATCTTTAGTTAATTGACAAATACATCCGAATTTAATTAACAATTGTTACTGGAAAAATAAAAAAACAGTAAGAAAGTCCGCTTTCACACTCTTCAATTTCTTCAATTTCGTCAAGACAAGTATTTTTGCGTGAGAAGGGAAAAGCGAATAAAAGGGCTTCAGTGTTAGTTTCTTCAATTCTCTTTTGAACTTGCCACTTCATTAAGAAAGAACTGTTTTTCAGATAAGGATGCAAATGAAAGCTAAGACCTATTATGGACCGATCATCATAATATTTATTACAATCACATTTAATACATCATATATGAATTCTGTTTTATAAGTTTATCTTTATAACAATACTTATAAACGTGTTATGTAAGTTAAATTAATTTTCGGAAGGGGAAACCATGGGCCGACTGCCATATAATTAGGCTGAATGTGACTGCAAAAGTTTTGATTGTGTCATAGAAATGTGTTTTTTCCAACGTAAATCATCTTAATGAACTTGCTGTAGCTACAACTACAAACCAAAAACAGTAGATGTTATTTATATCTTACAGGTGGAGAGTTATATACATTTGAATTTCAAAACCAATCTTAGACCTTTTTTTTTCAATATAAGACATAATTCAAATCTGTTCTTTTATTTGACCGGTCCAAAACTAATCGATTTTAAATTTTAAATTTTCGTATTTTTGGTAGAAAAAACGCTTTTAAGATTTGTTTCCTATAAAAAGTCTCATAGATTCGATTTTAAACTATTTTGCATTGAATTTACAAATTAAGTATTTTCAAATCTAATAATATAATAATACAAATCTCTTAAACTTGACTCCTTCACAAGTTTTTCCTAATTTAATCCATTTAATGCCAAAAATTCAGATTTTTGTTATTTATTCTAAAATTTTAATGTATTTAATACCAATTGGAAAAAATCATAAATTCACAATTGTATCATTAATTATTTTCTTTTTTTTTTTGGAATTTATCATCAAAATGATTTAAATAACAATATATGTATATTTAGAATTGCAAAGTCTCCCAGGAAATGACGGGAAACGACTTATACGCAAAATGTTTATGAAAAGTCTACTTTTTTCTATTTATTTTCTAGTTTAACCGACATTAAAAGAATTATTTTGGAAATTTGAACTTATTTACAAATTTAGCCAGTTTTTTTAAAGAGAAGTAACACTCAGGCAATTAACATGCCTATATATAAATGCGCTCCTTTATTTGGAAAGGGGATATTTGAAGAAGTAAAGGTGGTGAAAAAAGAAAGCTTTTTTTTATCACAAATGTGCAATTGCACATTATCAGTCATGTCACAGAACTCTATTCCGATCGAAAGTCGTTTTGATTCCGTAAATTGAGTCTTTAAATTCTAAAGTTTAGAAAACGAAAAACGAATTTTTTTCGGAATGAAACCACTTTAGATTTCTAAAGTGGAATTGTTATTTATTATTATTTTATACTGAAAAAAAAACTCATACTACTAATTTATAATAACAATTAAACAATTAATTTTATTATTTCATTGTTGTTTTAATTATCTCATTGATATTTAAATAAAATGTTAAAAATTTCAAAGTTGGTGTCAGCAAAAACAAAACTTTTGTCGTTTTCAGATGCATCCCTTAAATTTCTTCTTTGTAGCTTTTCAACTGTGTCTTTGTTCATTTAAAACAGCAACTATTTAAATTCTGGGCATTTTTGAAAAATTTTGTTCACTTTCTTGGTTTTTATAGAAATTATTTCTAACAGGCTTTTAAGGTCAGTTTTCTTCCTAAATGTAAATAAAAGACTTGATTTATTTATGCATTTTCTATTTGTTCACTTTTATTAAAAATTTCTTTGTTAGCGCATTTGTTATACTTTTTACTACAAAAATCATATGTTTTTTGGTTTGGTTACACAACGTTAACATATATTTAAGTTAAAAACCGAGATTTAAAAATTTTTTGGGAATAAACAAAATCGATCGGAATTGAAACCATTCCGATCGAATTCTGTGACATGCCTGTTTGTTTGTTTTTAGTACAGAATTGCAGCGCCTCTGGTGGTCAGTAGGCGCATTAATGTTAAATCTTGATTTTTAGCCTACTGCCGACAATTTCAAAACTGTTTGAAAAATTGTTAATGGCTAAGTTGATTCCAATTCTGAACGACACTCAATGTATTCCAAATCATCAATTCGGGTTCAGAGCTAAACACAGTACCATCGAACAAACACACAGATTAGTAAATGTGATAAGACGGTCGTTTGAAGAGAAAAAATACTGTTCCGCGCTTTTCATTGATGTTTCCCAAGCGTTCGACAAAGTCTGGCATGAAGGTTTAATGCACAAAATAAAATTAGCTCTGCCTGCTAACACCCACAAACTTATGAAAAGTTATTTATATGGTCGCAAATTTACAATCAAAGAAGGCGATTTTTTAAGCCCCGCTCAGCCAATTGAAGCAGGAGTACCCCAGGGTAGCATACTGGGTCCTACTTTATATTTGATTTATGCATCCGATATGCCGTCAGACCCCAATATACATACTTCAACTTTTGCTGACGATACAGCCTTTATTAGCGTTCATAAGGACCATCAAATAGCATCACAGAATTTGCAGAATTATATTTATAAACTAGAGAATTGGCTTGAGCTTTGGAAAATCAGGGTTAACGAACAGAAATGTATTCATATAACTTTCACATTGCGAAAAGATACCTGCTCGTCCATCAGAATAAATAACCAAATTATTCCGCAACACAATGAAGTTAAATACCTCGGAATCCACCTCGATCGTCGTTTAACCTGGAAGTCTCATATTGACGCAAAACTTACACAGATGAGATTAAAAGCAGTGCAACTTAATTGGCTAATCGGCAGAAATTCTACATTAAAGTTGGATTGTAAACTTTTGTTGTACAATGCAATTCTAAAGCCAATATGGTGTTATGGAATTCAATTATGGGGTACTGCCTCAGCATCCAACATTGAAAAAATTCAAAGAGGTCAAAATAAAATTCTACGTATAATTACTGCAGCTCCATGGTACGTTAAAAATTCTCGAATTCACAAAGATCTAGGCATTCCTCTGGTAAAAGACGAATTTACAAAATACGCCTCAAAATATGTCAGCAAACTTGAACACCATCCAAACCCACTTGCACGAGACATCCTTAACTTTAGTGGCCATGTTCGGTTGAGAAGGAGGGATACCCTTGCTTTAACTCAAACGCAAAACAGATGACTGGATCAGTGGATGTAAATTTTTTTGTAGTATCATAATATTTTGTCTAGCACTGGCTGGACTTATTATTTTCTTTTAGTATTAAGATTCGAAAACTTATTGTCATTTCAATATCTGAAGATTCAATAAATAAATATAATGTATTATAAAAAAAAAAAAAAAAAAATCTTGATTTTATAGCCTTTATTTAATTATTTCACTTCGGTGGCGTTTCAATGTTATATCACCGAATTAGGGTGCTGTGATAAATATTAATTATGATAGGATAGGAGAGAAAAACTAATAATTATCAGAAACTGATGTTGTTTGAGTGGCAGCGGCTGGGAATCGAACCAGGGCTGCAAATACCAACTCATGTTTAATGATAGTTGACAAAAATATGTCTGATTTTACTCGGGAATTACAATCTGACCATGTTTTAAACATTTTTTGGCGATTACAAATGGAGAATATAAAATAAAATTTTTTAGGACAGATAAAGTAAAATACATAAGAAAGTAATAATACTTAAAAAAATAAATATACATTTTATATTCAGAATTTACTGTTCTGGGGCGACCCAAACTTAAAAAATGCAATTAATACTTTCCAATTTCCTAAACTTCTTACAATACAGTTATGGTGGGGTAAAATGTTGTTCGTTTTTCTTTATCTATTATTTCCTGAAGTTCTTCAAGCTGTGTGTACCGTTTCGAACTTCAGGACACGTAGGTTCCAATTTGCCGTGTCAATTATTCCGGAGCTCTTGGTATCATTAGACAAGCTTTGTTGGCTATTATAGCTGCTGAATGACAAATGTATTTAACAGTAATTATGTTCTCCTTATTTTGCAAAAGTCTTGAGTAGAAATAATTGTTGCGTTCCACCCACCAATACTTTAGCGATATTGCATCTACTGGAATATTATCTTCTAAAATGTATTCTTTAAATTTATTATAAATATAAACTACAATTTTTACACAAATTTTTGTTTCCATGACTGTAAAACGATAAATTTTAAAATTAGCATGAAATTAAAGAATTGTCACTTTTTCCTTACAAAAAGGGAATTTTGTCTACGTTTAGCGACGCCGCGAAACACATTATTACAAATTTTAACTCAAAGTGTTTCCACTGTCGCCTAAATACGAGTATGTAGATAATGTTGGGAATTTAAGCAAAATTGGACATCGTTTGGAGGGTTTTAAAAATTAATATTAAAAGTTTTACAAGAATAGTTTTTGTATTTCAAATAAATGTATTTCCTTAATGTCCACAAACAGTTTAATATGTAAAATATTCTTTTGTTTGTGAAAATTGTATTCGAAATTCAGGAGTACGATACATATTTATCATACGAGTGTTTATGTTCAAATAATTTTAGATCTGTGTGAATACAAGCGCTGTCTGTTTCGTTGCAATGAGTAGGAGTGCGTTGAATGCATTTAAAATTCACACGTGGGTATTCTTTAAATGTCAATGTATGACGCTTTTCTCACATTATTGGTTAATTTATATTCAGATCTAATATCTGATAGATTTATCAATGTGTGCAATGCTCACTGTGCATTCATCTACGCCGTTGTGTTTTTTGAGCGACTTTGTAATTTTGATATTTTCATATACTTACATACATACTTAAGCTGTGTTCACATTATGTGTATTTGTCATGTGGAATGACACTTTTCTACCCATATGTAATTTCATGTGTGTGTCAAAATTTGAGTTTTACATACGGTTTATAATTTACATGTTCATATGTTGGTCTGTGAAATACATTTGACATAACCTATAAAAGAAATCTTAAAACAGCTAATTGCTGTATGTATGTATATAAAAATTAAATTTATAATTAATTAAAATTTTATTTAAAAATGGAACGAGAGGTTGATAAAATAGTTGCATATAGATTACATACACCTTTTCCAATTTTAATAAATTCTTCCAGGAAACCCATTTCGATGAACCAAAACACACATGGCACATGCACATCATCTGCACCGCCTCCGCTTCTTTTTTCTTTTGCTTTTACAATTTCCCAGCTATATTAACCGCGCAAGTATGTTATTTTATTCTGAAAATATATTGCGTTACATTTATTACAAATAACAATTACCAAATGCTTCAAATTAACGGCTTTATCTTAACTTCATTAGGGCCAAAAGATGAATTGAAAATTTTTAATTTGTCAGCCATATCATTAATGGTAAAACTTGTTCCGCGGGTTATACAAGCTCTCCTTCTCCGGCCACATTTCGATCAACCGCTTCTTTGCACCAGTCAAACTGGAACAACATAAAAATAACTATAAAAATTGTAATAAAAAAATTCATACGTATGTACTAACTTTTGTTAACTTCTTTTCAATTCTTCCCTACATTTTCAATAATAAATTTGTTTAGTTTTTGTATTTCTGTTTCACTATTAGGTATAAATTATATTTTTAAAATTTTAATTAATTTTTGCCGCCACAAAATTTTGGTTATAAAAAACAGCTGATGTCAGATGGTTTGTCACTTGAAAATAGAACTCGTTCTAAATACAAAAATGTCATATGTATTGCACACAGAGAAATAACACATGATATTGTTTGCAGGTGTTCAGACTATATGTACAAATTTGACATGCGAAAAAGTGACAGTCCACATGACAAATACACACAATGTGAACACAGCTTTACATATGACTTGCCCTTAAAAATTAGGCCTAAAGATGAAATTTTTAAGAATATATCATATATGTATGTCTGAAAATATCATTGATGAATGTAAGCGACCACGACACAATTATAGACAGCTTTGGAGAAATTATTGTTATAGATTCATCGTAGTAGGGAATGGTGAAAGATGTTGAGTTTGTCTGTTATAAGTCGACATAGACTGAGTTTTGCAGGAGTTTGTCAATGATTGGAAAAAAAGAATAACGGACTTTAAATTTTTTGTTTTCTCTTCTAGATTGTTACTGAATAATCAATGTCTGTCACTCTGAATTTTTCTGCTACGAAGATCGAAGCAATTATAACTGTTGTTTGTTTTTATACCCAACACTACCATAGCGGGGAGTGTATATTAGATTTGTGCTGACGTTTGTAACGCCCAGAAATATTGGTCCAACACCCACCTTAAAATATACCGATCAACTCCGAATCACTTTCTGAGTCGATTTAATGATGTCCGTCAGACCGTCTGACTGGCTGTCCATGTAACGCTTGTGCGAAGAGTACAGGTCGCAATTTTGAAGATATTTCAATAAAATTTTGTACGTGCAATTTTTGCGGCCCAAGGATGGATGGGATTGACACTGGTGGAAATCGGTGCATTATTTCACCTGGTCTTCATACAAATGTTCTCCTGAAATTGGGTATTTGAAACGAATTTATTTTGTATTTTATAAAAAACCATAAAATTTTTACACGGCAAAAACTTGGTAAAAAATTCAAATAGTCGCTAAAATTCGGCAAGAAAATTCCTGAAAACAAAAATTCTAATGAATATTATTGTTGTAGATATTGTAACACATCATTTCAAATTATCTAATTCAACATATACATATGTAGATAATATACTAGCACAGACTGATTAAAAATACCCTGCAAACATTTTTGCGATTTTCTGGCGATGGTTTTTTTTGGAGATGATTACGCGATCCTTACGAATCGCTAACTATCGCCTACGCCTTACAACTAAGCGATGAACACGTGAGCGTAACAAGTAAGTCAATTTTTTTTCTAAAAACACTTTATGCTGATATCAATTTTGATGACTTTTACAATGTGAATCGCGCGCCATCGCCTACGCCTTACACCTAAGCGATTAATACGCGAGCGCACACAAGTAACGGGAAATATCCTCACAGCAATCAAAATATTTTTGTATTCTTTATCGTTTAGAGAGACGAGTCATCAATGTTTTCTTGGTGCATTTTTTTCTTGTTGTTTTGTTCAGGTAACGGCAAAATAATTATTTTGTTTCAAGAACAATTAGCAAAATTGTCAAAATTGTTAATTTTAGTCTCCAAAGAGCAGCTACTAAAAATAAAATTATAAAAAATATAAATCACGCGATTCGCCTAATGATCGCCCGCGAATCGCCGCTGAATTGTGTATAGTCGCGGCGATTGATCGCGTGCGATCATTAAACTATGATCACGCGATTCGCCAGCGATTCGCGAATATTGATTCACCAGCGATTCGCGAATGGTGATTCGCCAGCGATTCGCGAATGATGATTCGCCAGCGATTCGCGAATGTTGATTCGCTGGCGAATCGCGACAGGCACGCAGGCGATCGTTTTGGCGAATCGCCTGACCATAGTTTAATGACCGCTCGCGATCAATCGCCGAGACTATACACAACTCAACGGCGATTCGGTGGCGATCATTAGGCGATTCAAAATGTTTGCAGGGTATTGTAAACTTTTTATAGAGTTAAAGAAGAGATATCATAAATTAAATCTATCTTAAAGATTTATTACCTTTTTAAGTGTAATAAAAATAAACATAATTTCTTGGTGTGATTTGAATAAAAATATTTGTGATTATATATGTATGTATGTATGTAGGTTTAAGCAGTTGGTGTAAATTTGAAATATAAAATAATTATATTTCTGTTTTTTGGAGCTCATATATCTTCAAATGTAGATCTTTTGATAAAGACAACAACAACAACAAATTATAGAGAAAGGGAAAAATGTTAAATAAGTACTCCCATTAGATATACGAGTACATAATATATTATATGTACATATGTACACATTAGGGTGTCCGTTATTTCTAAAAGTGGAAAAATGCTATGTCTCCCTCCTCAAAAAGTTGAGGCCTGATGCAAAAACAATTCTCAAAAAATGTCACGCCCCTTCCACCGCGCCTTCCCGTTCCGTTTTGAAAAAATTTAAAATATATGAAAATTTCATTAATTTTTTTTATGCAAATTAAAAATACAAGTTTAAAAGTTTTGAAGTTTCATAATTTTTATTTAATGTAATTTTGTTGTGAACACATTGCATTAAATATGTCATGTGATATTCATCTTTAGTAATAACACTGTGATAGGCTTCCACTAACTTAACCGCCCTTTCCGTAGTATGAATCACAGCCTTCAAAAAGCAATCTATTTTAAACCGTGAACAAATCCATGCTTCTTTATACTCTACACCACCATAGTGGGAGGGTATATTGGATTTGTGCTGATGTTTGTAACGCCTAGAAATATTGGTCCAACACCCACCTTAAAGTATACCGATCGGCTTAGAATCACTTCCTGAGTCGATTTAACGATGTCCGTCCGTCTGGCTGGCTTGTGCGCAAGGTACAGGTCGCAATTTTGAAGATATTTCGATAAAATTTGGCACGTGATATTTTTTCGGCCCAAGGAGTCAATCCCATCCACTGGTGGAAATCGGTCCATTATTTCTCCTGGCCCCCATACAAATGTCACCCGAAATTGGGGTTTACCGATCATAAATCTTTCAATTATGCAAGTATGCAAACAAATTTCACAAAAAATCAGTAATGTAAAAATTTCGTGAAGATCGGTCCATAATTAGTCGTAACTGCCATATAAAGCCTACTTCCGAAAATAACTTTAAAGAGCATAACACTTTTACAAATGTTGGTATCCAAATAATATTGAACACAAATATATTTCATATGTATGCAAATAATATGGTCTAATTTTATTATGATCGGTCCATAATTAGTCGAAATTCCATATAAGACCCTCTCCGTAATTTACTTTAAGCTCCATAAATCTTTTGAAAATATTTATATCGAGATAAAGTTTAACACATATAATACTTATATTCACAGACATCATGACACTAAATTTTTGTATGATCGGTCCACAATAGGTTATATCTCCAATATAACGCCCATTTCTGAAAAACTGTTTTATAAATATACTGGGTGTAGGATATTATATGGTCGGGCTTGACTTTCTTACTTGTTTTGAAATAAAAAACGAACTGACTTTCCTGAAAACAAAAATTTCAGTAGTAATATCAATTTTACAGAATATGATTTGATATTTTTCCTGACAATCCCTTTATATCTGTATTATTGATCATCAGCTTTTTCTTCGCACTAATGCTTGCCACCGTTTTTAATGCCATGGTTAAGGCATTTAGGTTTGCTCTTATAGTGGTATTTAATATTTTATCAAGGAAGGCAAAAGCCAAAGTTTCCTCAACAAGGTACCACAAATGGTTTTAAAAATTTTAAATAGCTGCCTCTGACGTAATTGGATCGATATCTTTATACAATATATAAGAGATTGCAAAAACTTACGATCGCAGGGCGCAATCATCGGAGGCAATGCGGCAGTTGAGCCATGTTTAAACATAAAAATTTATGATGAAAATGCAAACATCAGCTAGTACACCCTCCTGTTCTGCTGGAATGGAATATTGTTTTCGTAGCGAAAATACATATTTTTAAGCAATAAATTGCTCCAAACATTCACTGGCTTGATGTATCGCACCAATCAGTCGAACTGTGGCACGCTTAACCTTAGCTGCAGTTACAAAAAAAATCCGTTAATTCTAAAAACTTCTCCTGTATTTGAGATTTTCTTAATTCTTTCAAAACACAAGTCATTACTCAGTGAAAATAATTCGTGTTTTTTGAAGCACTTAAGAGAAAAGGCGAATAATCGAGCGCTTTTTTGAAGCAGTAAATCCGTACGAATAAAATATACAAAAAAGATACTTTTTTAGTGCTGACAACGAAGAAGGTTTTAAAGCGAAAAAACAAAAATGAAATTATAGCCTACAGATTTACGTAGACAACGAAATTCAATTACAAAACGAATATCGCGCTTTTCAGTTACTATGAATTTTTCTTAAGCAAAAACATTCAGATAGAATTTTTTCTTTGGTGTGCGCGAAGTGACGTAAAATATAATTTAAAAATGGTGCAAGCCTTCCTGCGGAAACAAATTTTGATGACTGCAATTCCGGAGAAGTCTCTAATGTTTCTGAAGAAGAAAATATAGTTCCTTGTAACAATACAACTCTAGCAGAAGACATTAAAGAATGGGTTTTAAAATGCCACCCATCAGTTGAATCTACTTCTTCCTTACTACATATATTAAAAAATTTTTTTCCGGAAATCCCACTAAGCCTGAATACTCTTGGCAAAAGGTCGAAAAATGAATTGTTGAGCCAGGATCCTATTTTCACATCGGAATAGTGGAAAATCTCATGAAGATTGAAGATGTATTAAAAAAAGAGAAAATAACAAAAATAGTGTTAGATATTGGCATTGACGGCTTGCCTCTTTTCAAGAGCTCAGCTATAGGGTTATGGCCAATTCTAGGCCGCATTGTAAATATGCCTATGGCAAAAGTTTTCCTAATTGGAAGTTATGTAAGGAAACAAAAACCGGTCGATATTAATATCTTTTTGCAAGATTTTGTGACGGAGATGGTCCAGTTAAATGAAAATGGATTAAAATTATTAAACTCAACCATAAAAGTGGAAATTCGTGCCTTTTTATGCGATGCACCAGCACGTTCTTTTGTATGTGGAATTAAAGGACATAACTCTCTAAATGGGTGCAGTAAGTGCGAACAGAAAGGTGTAAGAGTTAGCAAAGTAACAACATTTTCCACTTCTTTAGGACATTTGCGTTCTGATAATGATTTTAAATGTAGGCTTGACCAAAAATTTCATCAACCAAAGTTTTTAATGAAAATAAACAATTTAGAACGTATAAATATTAATATGATAACACAGTTTCCGCTTGACGTTATGCACCTTATTGATTTAGGTGTCATGAAAAAAATGTTGTTGTATTTGCTTCAATCTAAAACGACATCACTTTGTCCATATGTTCCCAAGGAATTTGCCAGAAAGCCTAGGTCGTTAAATGAAATATTAAGATGGAAAGCTGTTGAGTTTAGACAGTTCATTTTATATAGTGGTCTTGTCGTATTAAAGGGATATACAAGCAATGACTTGTTTAATCACCTATAGAATAATGACTTGTCCTAAACTAATAGAATCGAAAAGCAATGAAGCACAAAATATGTTAATTAAATTTGTGCAGCACTTTTCAAATGTCCATAATTTTCTACATCTAAATGAAACAATAGAAGAGTTTGGAAACCTGGCCAACTTAACCGCATATCCTTTTGAAAACGCCTTGCAGTCTATTAAAAGAGCAGTAAAGAAACCCCACCAAATAGAACAACAGCTGTACAACATGTATTCAAAGATTTCATTATTAGATAGCAATAAAGCTCCGTAAGCTTAAAAGAAATTTAAAACGAGAATCCAAAATAATTTTCTATTCATCTAACATCGGGACTTTTACCACTAAAGCTGCAGATAACTATTGCTTTATAAAAGATAACTGGCCATGTGAATTAATTGAGTTTCAAGAAACTGGTACTTTTAAAGCAAAAATTTTTACAACTACTGAAAATTTGTTTTCTGATCCTATTTCATCAACAACTCTTGGAATATGTTTAGCTGATCCAGAAATTTTTGAAGAGAAAATAATTAAAATTGAAGAAATCAAAGCAAAATTGTTGAATATTCCCTACAAAAGTAAAATGTTACTTATGCCCTTAATAAACACTTTTTTAAGTTATGGAAATATAATTGTACGTATGTATGTTTGCATATGCAAAAGTATGGTTTTCTATAATAATTATACAAACAAAGACTATAAATACTTATGTACATAAAGATGTTCCACTGTCGTAGTAAATTGTCAAAAAATGAAATTATAATTCGGCGCGAATCGATATAGTTTCATTTGTACAACAATTATACGCACATTCGTACCCTACAATTAAATCATTGGTCACATGAGCTTTTACATATGTATGTAGGCTTTTTGCTCTCTTTAGTTCTCTAAAGCTGGAGGTCCACAACTCGCGTTTTGACGTCAACGTGTTTTAAGCTTTCTAAACGTTTTAAGCGTCAGGCATTTCAAGTTGCATGCGAAGATTTTTCGCGTCAATATTTTTTTTTATATGTATGTACTTTTGGATGTGATGCCGTATGCCCAGCTGATTTTTTTTTATATGAAGTTTTTTATCGGTTTGTTTGTCAAACTCATATAAAAAATGTTATTTCAACTGTAATTTTTTCTGGTGACATCATCTTTAAAATAAATTTGCTTTGCATTTCAAAGTCAGCTGTGACGCGTGCATCGCGTTCAAAAGTAGAAAGTAAACGAACTTTTCGCGTTTCAGGCGTCAGCGCGTCCTACGCTTTTGAGTGTGTAACTTAGCTCATACAACTACATTGATTCTACTTTTTTGACAGTTGCTTAGAACGCGTAGACGCTTAGTATGGACCTCCAGCTTAAGAGTGAGCACGAAGTTTTGCTCTCCCAATTACTGTGTCCCCTGAAGTGTTGCCATTTTAGCACTTTCAGTGCTAGATTTAGCATAGTTTTTCACGTTTTAGCATATTTTGAAATTCATTTTCTGGCAACACTGGCTCCCTGATCAGAAGAAAAACAAAACTGTTGTCAATTTTAAAGGCACTAATTGCAACGTCTTTGTATATATTTATACCCCCTTATTCATACAAATTGTCAAACAGTCTAGTTCATAAAAACTTATCAAGGGTTTAAAATAGGCTAATAAAGCAAATATCCATACAAAATTTGCTTTATAAGCCTGTTATAAACCTTTGACAAGTTTTATGAATAAGGGGGTTAGTCTTTAATTATGTCTTTTATTTCCCTAACAACAAAATCATTTTTATGCATACATAAAAAAATAACATAACGGGTTGAAGAATATTGCGGCAACGTTCATTTTCCACTCTACTAGTGATATTTGTATTCTTCCAATAGTTTTTAAAGTTTTTCAAAAACGGCATATCTGGGCCCTACCCTACCGAGCTTTATTTTTGCAAAAGCACACATGCTACATTCAACCTTCCTGTTTTTGAAGCAGTGGTATAGCAACACAATGCAATCACTCTGTCTTTCAACTCACATTTGTCTAATGCTTTGAAAACGACTGTTGCCTGTTCTTCGCCAGATAAATTATTGGAAGGCGTTCAACGGCTTTCTCATTAACATCTGAAATCATAAAATTTATTAATTGGAACTTATATATACTAAAATAATGGTCGCACCTACTTCAGCTTTCCGTCCCCATGAACAACAATGAATGGTTGTAGCGATTGCTTAAATTTTGCTTTAATGTTTGGAGCACGCTCACATCTTATTTTTTGACGTTTTTTGGTGGCTTGAGGTCTTGTTAATGACATGATTATTAAAGTTGTGGTCTAAAGCTTCGGCTACCGCTTGTAATCTAAAACCTAAATTGTGGGCGCTAACATTAGAACGATTTAGAACAGCCACTAATTTTGGCGTGTTGAAGTATTTAGTGTTGAAGAAACTTAGACACTTTTAAACGTGTATTCTTGATTAGCACAAAAAAAAATTTATAAAATTTTCGTATAGACGCCTACGGGAAGGCGTGGTCGAAGGGGATTGAAATTTTCGGAGAAATTTTTTTTTCATCAGATCTCAATTGTTAAATATTTTAGTGAGAAAAAACCGGCCATACAAATAACGGACACCCTAATATATATATGTATAGTATGTATAATTATTGATGTAACTTCATTGTCACCGTGTTTTGTGGTTTTATCTTAAGTTTTTTTTTTTTTGGTATATTTTTATGTTCAACAATTTATTTAAGCCTAATGGTCAAATATGTACTTTAAAAATTTGGCGTTCTTGTTGTTGGCTTCTTTTCTCTTATTTTTTCTTCATTTCATTCCCTTGATCTTTAGCTTGTGAAACAAGATGTGATGAATATTCGAAGCAAAACAAACATTAAAGAATTCATGTCTTTTGCATCCAAAAGTCATTTTTAACAATTGGACATGAGATTTGAGATAAAAAGACAAAGACATCGTCGTCCATCCATCGTCGACTACACTAAAAAAAAAAAAACCAGGTACTTGCATTTGAACCGATAACAATCAGAGTTAGTTTGAGAACAGGCGACCAACATTCATTCCATGAATGTTTCTTGTGTATTTGTTTTTTTCATTCTACACTTATTATGTCTTCTATTGTTGCTGTTGTTGTATGGTGTTGAATTGTATAATGGTGTATCTGTGTATGTTGTTGGTGTGTTATCTTGAGGTTTTGTTGTCATTATAGTATTTTTAACTGAAAAAAAATGTTTAAAAATGCATTTCATCAAATGATTGAAGTAAATGAATCAAATGTTTATATATGTATGTACATATGTATTAACTTTGAATCCAATAGAAACAATTAGTTGCCTTATCGATCAAGGATTCTCACGTTTGTTTATCTACCCCTACCTCTAAACATTTTAACCAGCATTCTACGTAAATAAAATAGACATTAGATCAATTTGTTAAAATCGTATTCTAATTGTACAGTAGAGCGACTCTCTTTGTATGTTGAGCAAAATAGAGTTTTGTTTATTCCCTTGGTTTGTTGGATGATGTTTCCCAAAATATGTTGGGTCTAGTGATAACATGTAGTTAACTTGACCGTTTAAAACAAAACATTTTTTAATTAATTTGTTTTTGTGACCAATGTTTATAATTATTATAATTTTTTTAAGGCTAATTTGGTCAAATGTTTGTTTCCAAACGTAAATAAAAAACTTGTTCGATTTTTATTTTATTCACCCTACGTTTCGTTAGTTTTATTCTAACTTCTTCAGGGGTCTCGTTCTAAATAATCTAGTGACAAAATTTATTATTTTATAACACAGCTTTAACATATAGACTAAGTTTTACTTACATTTTTGATGTTTTTTATCATTGGATATTATTTTTTATTATTAATTAGTTACTAAAATACTAAAAAACGGGACAACACGAACAGAATTTTGGTATAAATAATCATATAATTAATAAAAATATAATATAATACACGACCACAAAACTTAAGTCAAGTTTAACTTAAAGCTAATATCACAGAACTAATATCATTTTTTAGTTTTTTTTTTCAAAATATGTACATATTTTTATTATCTTGAAAACAATAATATGTGGTATTATTTGAAAGGGCACGTCATGTCATATACAAATTCATACCCAAGGTTTCTCTTAATAATTCCGTAACTTATATTATTTAAAATTTTTTTTCGATTATATTCGATTATTATTATATGTATCTATTAAGCTTAATCATTTTTATTATTGAAGAACTTATTATGTAATTTTACGAATACTTATAAAAAAATCCCAACATTATCCTGATCGAATTCCTAAAATCGAACCTATGTGCCAAAATCAAATTTAAATCCTTCCTGATAGAAAGAATCCTAAAAAATCTGGTAGATAAAGTCCACTCCGGCACTTTGGTCCACACTGAAAACAACTGTTGTGTTGAAAACAACTGTTGTGTTTTTTCAAATATATTTGAAAACAACTATGTTTATAAAAAAAAGGACCTTAAATATCCACTCATACTCAAATTTAAAAACGTCTACATAATGGGCCTTCCACCTACTGCCGCGCCTGGTGCTTGTTTTCTTGATATCACCGCAAAAATATTGATCTTATTTTTTTAGTTGTACAGTGTGGACCAAAGTGCCGGAGTGGACTTTATCTAAATATCTCAAACATCTAGCATATGAATTGCATCTGAAATGTCGAACCATGCACTTCACCTGGTGTTAAATATTATCCCATCGCAAATGTAACATATGTTATAGATTTTTTACTTTTAACACAATTATGAAATATACCAGTATTTCAAAATTGAAAGAGGGTTTACATATTTAAAAATTGAATAAATTGAATAAAGCATTCGTTATATAAGGTAGTTAATGTTAGAAGCTTTGCTACATTCGTTATACCAGGATTTGCCTGTATTACATATCGCGAAATCTTAAATTAATAAATTATATTTTATTTTTATCAGTATTCAACACGCAACGTTTAACAAATACACTGTCGGATAAAATAAAGTGCGGTTTTGTAACCTTTTTCATTCCTTTTTGATATTTTTCTTCTACATGTATTATTTACTATTTATTCACAGTCCCCTTATTTGTTGGAGTATCTGAAATATTTACATAAACATTGCAATTTTATAAAGTCGTTCATATATATTTTTGATGTAAATATATAGAAGTGCTCAAGAAAACTCCGCAACATAATAAAGTGCGGTTTTCTGTTAACTTTAAAATAAGAGTTGCATTCCTGATACCTTTTTTTTGGCAGAAAACGTTAGATATTTATTACCAGTTTTGTGTACAATTTATTGAAAAATTATCAACTTTTTAAAAGTGTTGCGATATGTTTTCCTTTCTCTTGTCACGGGACTAGTGCATTTAAAACAATTTACACACATATTATATTTGATTCCCAAAAATCGTTTGTCTTGTTTAAAGTGATTGATTTTTGTTTATTAATTTTTTTTAGATAATTTAGAGTTTTCTGCAATAATATTATCCGTAACAACACACAAAGCAATAATAATAATTTCTAAGAAAATGTTTAATAATTCGTAATAGTAATCAGGGGAGTTATTGTGCATTTCGATTCGAATCGAAAAGATTTTCGAAAACAATTTCCGATACGAAAACTAAATCGTATTATGTAATATGCTCGAAAGATGTACAGAGTTGTATTTACATATTTACGCGTAAAAACAAGTGGTGCCAAATCTAATCATGTTAAAAATTTGACAGCACTTAAAAATTTCTGCACGTCTTGGTAAATGTCAAAATTACTTTGAAAAATATTTACGTTGAAAACATTAACTAGAGTAAAAACCAACAATTCGCAAGTTTATTTTTTATTGACGTATGGTTAAAATCAATATTCTTCAAAAGCTAGAATTTTTTGTTTGTAATAAATGTTCCTTGTTAATTTTTGTTACTAAATACATTGAGACATTTATTTTCATTTAGTTAATAATTATAGGTTTCAATATTTATTTGGTTGGGGAGCTTATTTGTTGACATACTACATATAGTTACATATGTAAGAATTTTTCATGGCATTGTCATCCACTTTCTTCCGTAACAATTATGGAAGCCGTATTTGTATTCGCTCCATATCCATTACTTTCACAGCTGCTCTCGACACCCGCACTAATTGAAAACTAATCATTCTAATAGTGTTATGGAACAGAAACTATTTGACCCTCCTTTGGTGACTTAAAGGCTGTATTTGTGGCGAACGGCCTTCATGTTAATCTATTGTTTGTAGTCATACCTAGTAACTCGTATAAATAATTGTATAAGTTAATACATTTGTAAAAACAGTTTTTCTAAATTTAATAAAATTGTTTTTCTTCATAACAATAACATCTACTTTTCACACTTGTATCGTTTTTGCCAAATGAATGCTGAATAATAAACTCCACCGGTATTTCATATTGTCTTGGCATATAAACTTTTTAATGAAAAAAATGTATTTTTAACTTACATTTTAAAAATTTTCATCGGTTTCGCAAGCAAAATAGCATTCGAGCAATTTCGAACGCAAGGAATGATTTTGACACTTGCTTTCGTATTACATAATTGCATTTATGAAAGCAATTTTTTGGGTTTTTGGTAAGGCAAATAAAAATCCTGCAAAATAAAGTAATCGTAAATAAATCTCTGAACTTTCGTAAACAAATTTACGAAAATCGTACTACACAATACAATTTTTACGAATCCGTAAATTTTCTGCTTCGAATCGAAATACACAATAAATAACCTTTCAGAGCTAATATTTGATAGAACAATGACAGCTAAAAACACCGTAAATTGAACAAATTTAAATGTTGAAAACATATAAATGGTGTTTTTTTAGATGCATATAATTTTAAGTTGACAACACTTTTTGAACTGGCGTTAATTTTTTTTGTAGCTGTCTAGTGATTTATGTTTAGTTTGGTTTGGCATTTCAACATGAATAGACTCACTCCTGAACAACGCTTCCAAATTGTGCAAACTTAAAGTAAAATTCATGTCAATTTCAAAAAAATCATCTTTATTTTATTCAATTTCAAAGTTATATACATAAAAAAAAACACCCTTTACTTATGCAAATTTAAATATTTAAAATTCGAATGCAATAATATGTATTTAAATTTTAAAATGCCAGTATTACAAGCTGCATCAGTATCTTCCAAACACATTCCCATTATGTCATGTTATTATCAAAAACTATTAAAATGCCATTTAAAAAGTTATAGTTTTTTTCTATAATCCGTTTTATAATTTGTATTTCTATTACCCTCAATAGCATCTGGTCTCACCTTGATAATTTGCATATTCAAGTTGAACAAAATGACAGACATTCATTTATGTCTGCGTATACAATTTGGATTATAGTTTACAGATTATTCAAGTTACGCTTGACTTGAAAGGGAAAAATTGTCTAAGTGAAAATGGATAAAATTAAATTTATTACCTTTTCTATGAAATTTCAATTTCAGGGGTTGTTGTTTGTAGCACATGGAATTTGACAAATTTGAAATGTTCCAGCATCTAATAATCAGCTGTAGATACAAATGAAAATACATTCATACAGTGTAAATGTATATAATAGAAATACCCTTAATTCACACAAAGACCGGAAATACTTTCAATATCAAATTGTTTAACTTTTATATAAAAAATGAATTCAATAAACAATAAAAAAATAACATTTAATAATGCACCTCTTAGTGGTTAAAAAACCAAAGTCTTTAGAATTATTGTTGTTACAGTCTACCACATACATATTTGGGTTTTCCATTTGTGGCAAAAACATGCTTCCAAATACATACGAACGAGTATTTCTCCCAACAGTTGGCTAGAAGTGTCACAGTGTCTGTAGATATATCGTCGTAGTCGGCAAGCGCTGAAGAACACTTACAGTGTTGAACAAAATGTTCGAAATTAATAAATGCGATATTGAAATATTATTTTGTTAAACAATAATTTGTGGTTGTAATTACGTTCTACACCATTAGTTATAGAACAAATGTAATACACATTTTCTTTCCTTGTGCATGACATTAACCAATGTGTTTAGACGAATTGGTAGTCAATTTGGAAATAATATTTGAATAGTTTGAACAAGTACATCTTATGTAGGTGAGTACACTTATGTATCAAATCAGCTAATGACTAAAGTTTCTAATTGAATTAAATGAATTTAATAGTTGAGGCATAACTTTCACCAGCGCTGTCTATATTTGGTCAATACTAATAACCAGGGGAACCGGAATCATGCAAATGCATGTTCTTCTATGCATATCTTAACATATCTTAAGAATTTCGGCTTTAATTTGTAAGTCTATATTTTTTTTATGAGTTTATCGGTCACAAATGTTGTTTTACACACGTATCTAAACTAAATTTGCGACAAAAATTATATAAATTTTGTCCTCAATCACAAATAATTGTTTTAAAATATTACAATAAAAACTAATTTGTAAGAAAAATTTTAGATAATAACTACAAAATAAATATAAATAACAAACAAAAAAAATGCTGATCAAAACCATGTTTTAAATAAACATTAAGAAGTGCGTTAAATCTACTCCAGTTCAAAAAATTTATCAAAAGTCTTTCCAAAATTAAGACTTTTTGGATACTTAAATATTCCTAATGAAAAAACGTTGTAATTCATGTTGGTTGTATATTTGTTAGTTTTTACAACATACATAGTTTTATTAGAATGAAAATATAGAAATAAGAAAATTATGTCTAAATGTATGTATAAACAGTAGCCCAAGCAAGTACAAGAAGTTTTTTTAATTAAAAACAAGTAAGAAAGTATAGTCGGTCAAGCCCGACCATATAATACCCTACACCCAGTTTTTCAGAAATGTGCTCTATATGGGAGATATGACCTATTATGGAGCGATCATCCAAAAATTTAGTGTCATGATTTTTGTGAATATAAATATTGTGTCTGTTAAACTTTATCTCGATATAAATACTTTTAAACGATTTATGGAGGTTAAAGTTGATTACGGGGAGGGTCTTATATGGGAGTTTCGACTAATTATGGACCGACCATTATAAAATTAGGTGTCATCATTTCTGTATATTATTTGTGTCGAATTTTATTTGATTACCAACATTCTTAAGAAATTTATGATCGTTAAAGTGATTTTCGGAAGTGGGCCATTTATGAGAGCTACGACTAATTATGGACCGATCACAATAAAATTCCACCGTATTATTTGTATGTAAATCAAATATATTTGTGTTAAATATTATTTCGATACCAACATTTTTGAGAGCGTTATGCTCTTTAAAGTGATTTTCGGTAGTGGGTCTTATATGGGAGCTACGACTAATTATGGACCGATCACAACAAAATTCTACCGTATTATTTGTATGTAAATCAAATATATTTGTGTTAAATATTATTTCGATACCAACATTTTTGACAGCGTTATTCTCTTTAAAGTGATTTTCGGAAGTGGGTTTATATGGGAGCTACGACTAATTATGGACCGATCTGCACAAAATTTGTAGATGTGATTTGGATTCATTCACCACTCATTTGTAATGAAATTTTTTTAGTTCCTTGCATAATTCAAACATTTATGATCGGTAAACCCCAATTTCGGGAGGACTTTTGTATGGGGGCCAGGTGAAATAATGCACCGATTTCCACCAGTTTCAATCCAGTCCGTCCTTGGGCCGAAAAATTATCACTTACCAAACTTTATCAAAATATCTACAAAATTGCGACCTGTACTCTGCGCACAAGCTTTACATGGACAGCCAGCCAGCCAGACGGACTAAGAAAGTGATTCTGAGTCGATCGGTATAATTTAGGGTGGGTGTTTGACCAATATTTCTGGGCGTTACAAACATATGCACAAATCCAATATACCCTCCCCACTATTGTGGTGTTGGGTATAATTATAGAAACCGGTTATCCGATACAAAAAAAAATGAGTTAGTTAATAATTCGCAAATATAAAAAAGCCGAAATCAGTCAGGTTTTCAAACAGAAAAAACCCCTGTTAACCAGTAACCGGTTTCGGTTTTCAAATAATCTAGATACATCGCTTGTAGGTATTAATAATAATATTCAACAATCAGCAAAAATTCTGAAGTGAAACATGAAACGACCCTACAATTACAAGCCATGTGACGCGTCCAACTTTTACTACCCCGTTTACTTCATCATCAAACAAGATTTTATTGGAGCGTTTTATTGCATATGAAATGTCCAAACTGAATATGATCTATGTTTATTTTTAAAAAATCAAATATGGGAAAAAGTTGTTGTATGGGAATTTTTATGTTTCGCTTCTGATATTTATTAAAACTTACAATGCACAAATTCATGCGTGTACAAGAGGAAGAGGTTAGTGATCAATTTTAAAAGGAAATGTTAACAAAATCGAGATATCCTCAATGTGTGGCTATATTCGACTTACAAGTAGGGATACAGCGGATCTGAGCCGAAAACAAGCAGGAAGAATGACAACTTAATAAAAAAAATGAACAATGGTCAAACAATTTTCGTCCGGCACTGGCTGGATTAAAAATTTTAAATTTTTAGATATTAGATTTGAAAAACTTATTTTTAGTTCGTTTTTAATAAAGATACAATAAATAAATAAACAAGAGTACAAAAAAATCCCCAATGTTTCATTCTTCATATTCCTGTATGTGTCAAAATTTAACACATATTGTCAAACGGTTTTTAATGATGTGATGAATAAGAAAACAAATTAAGACTATTTTCGAAAAAAAAAAAAAAATGGACAAATTATATTGAAAACTTAGATTTTGTGGTAGAGAACTGAAAACACAGTGAACTCTACTTATTTACTAATTATTGTCATATATGTATTTAGTTTTTTTGTGAAAAAGTTACCATAATAATGGTGAATAGTGGTATATTTCTGAAAAATTTACACAAATTTTGATTTCTTTGCATTAATATTTATTTTTATACTATTTGTGTAAGAATAAAATATAATTCTTTTAAATCGGGTATATTTTTATCACTCGAATCCAATGAAACTCTCCATAATTGATAGTTTATTTACTTATTTGCATGGAAATTTATTTAGTTATTTACATGCTTGCTAACTCTAAGACTGTCAGAAACCCGAAAACAATTTCTTCATGGTGCAACTATACAAGGTGAGTCCAGTAGCCCAGCTGACTGAATTTGTTTGCAATTTACTTATGTCAAAAGTAATACTTTTTCAAGTATTTTTGACAGTAGTACATTATTTTATACAAACAAAATGCCTGTTGTTTCTGTTTTGTGTTGTATTTGTTGTCGATCTGCAGTCACCTTGTATAGTTGCACCATGATTTTCTTTTTATATAAAAATTTTGATGTTTAAAAAAGGGAACAAATTTTATTTTAAAATATTCATAACAATTGAAATTTAAAAATATCTATTAAGTTTTTGAGTTTTTACTTAATGAAAAATTGTTGAACTTTTGCTATTTATTATTAGCGAAAATTGTATGTATGTGCCAATTGTCCAAAAATATTACGTAACAATGGTATTCTTTAAATTATTAAATTAATGAACTCAAGCCAAATAAAATTTTCTCTAATAACTAATATCTATTAAGATAAATTTATATATTTTTTTAACTATAACAACTTGGAATAAATTTTAAATATTACGATAAAAACGTCTAGAGTTTAGATGGTATAATACGACTAATTATCATTTACCACTCATTTGTGATGGAATTTGTTTGGTTCCTTGCATAATTCAAACATTTATGATCGGTAAACCCCAAACAGATTACCACCAGTTTCAATCCCATCCGTCCTTGGTCCAAAAAAATATCATGTACCAAAGTTTATAGAAATATCTTTAAAATTGCCACCTGTACTCTGCGCGCAAACTTTACCTGGACAGCGAGACAGACGGGCGGACAGACGGACATCGTTAACTCGACTCAGAAAGTGATTCTGTGTCGATCGGAATTCTTTAAGGTGGGCGTTGGACCAATATTTCTCGAATCTCAAAACGTAGGGGTACAACTACTCCTAAATGGTGTGTGACTGGTGGCAAGTCTATTGATTCATTTGATGTGCTTGGGGTAAATACTTTTTTTGATTAACAAATAGATTCCCTTTTTCAGTGTCATTTCTTGACCTACCAACACTTAAATTTCGCAAGGGGCCTTACATAACTAAGATATGTCTTTTAAGGCTTTTAGTGGCTAGCCATAATGAGTAATCTAATTGCGGAGTTGCGTCCAGACTTTCTAAGTATTTATTTAGTGATTCAATTTTCCGACATTCCAGGAGGTCTTTAAGTCTTTTTATGCAATCTTTTAGCTTAGATATGAGTTGAGGTGATCTGCAAAATTGCCATTCTCCTCGAATTCTTCTTTTTTCATTAGCAGCCAGTTTAGGGATTATTTTCCAAATTAATAAGAAAATATTCAATATTTTCTGGTGTTCTTAGCAGTATGTTTTCAAAATAATGCGTGCGTAGATAATTTCTATATTTAATCCAATTTATATTTTTGCCTGTCATCGGGGATACAATTTCTGAGGGGCTCGGTAATGTAACAATTGTGGGTGAGTGATCTGAGTATAATTCTAACAAAGATTCAACATTAATCATTTCCCTCGGGATATTTTTTTATCACTCCATAATCAATAACATCTGGTATCTCTTTGGGTGAGTAGGCCAGTAAGAAGGTTTTCCGCTCAAAATCCAATTCAATCACATTTTAGAAATTGTATCAAACAAAACACGACCTTGCGGAGTAATCAGTCTTGATCCCCAAAATATGTGATCAGCGTTATAGTCGCCAGGTGCCAGAAAACGGGAGCCTAGTGATTTAAAAAAAAATTATTGTATTTACTTTAAGTTATTTGAAATTTAGGGAGTGAATATGTAAATGAAATCACTGGCTTGAAGAAAATCTTCACAAAGATCACTCATTAAGCATTGTTTAATTCGAGTTTTTATTAAAATGTTTGTGTCTTCACATTCTCTGCCTCTGCGGTACTTAGTAACATAAACGAGAAACCCATTTATACGAAATAAACTTCTAGAAGTCAAATGCGTTTCCGAAATCAGCAATCAATTTGGTGATTTTGGGTAGAAAGTTCGTTTGATTCTTAAGGCTTATTATTAATAATAATATGATATATTTTTACATGTTTAGGTTACGCTAAATGTCCACTGAAACCGATGTGCTGCAGAAGCATCACGAGAAGGACGAGAAGTTTTAATAAAGTTTATGCAAAAGTAAGAAAAATCATTGAAAGAACCATTGGAGTTCTTAAAAGCAGATTTCGATATTTTATTTCTCCACGAGGATTATAGCGCAATCCTTCGGAAAAACGATTAAAATTACAAATGTATTAGAAATTAGTTAATTCATATACTACGATCTCTTTGTCACTCTTTGGTATTCCTCATTGGCGGTCCAAAGCGATTTAACTGCTCCGTAAATTTATTTCACTTGTCTTTGAGCACCATTTTGTTGCATCCAAATGGAAGCGTACCACAGTCAATATCTAGATTTTGTGTCATCATATCTTCCCGCTTTTCTATCTGTTTTTTTATTTGTGATTTTTCTAAAAAATATTTTCCATGTTTCCACGGTACATGCTTCGCTCTCTATTCATGCTTCACACCCCAATCTTGAGCAAAACAACTTGCCTCACCATACAAAATTTTAAGAGCGAATCAAGTAGATTCATATTAAATCTACTTGCGAAGCACGAAAAATTGCCCTCTTCTCTAATTTTTATCGCAAGTTTATCTACACTACCTGCAAAAATTTAATATTATTATAAACAAAACAAATTATTTGCTTGTTGCTGGAAGTAAAGAAAGTAAATACGTACGAATGTATGTTTTTTTCAAATAAGTTAACTAATTTCCACTCACTTTTTTTGTAAATTCTGTTTTTGTTTTTATTCCGTTTGTTTATTAAAAACAACTGTCAAATCGAATCAGGTTTATTAGTCATGTAAACAGCATGATTCATAAACATGATTCAGAAAGCGAAGCAGGTGATTCAAGTCGTCGTGGAAACATAGTATAAGAATACTTACAATTGTTTCTCCATTTTGAATTTTTAACTTCTAATTACAAATCTTTTAATTTTTTACATTGATAATTCGAATCGATCAAAACTAAAAAAAATATTGATCGACATGAAAATGAATTATTTCTTATCACTTAAAAAACAAATTCACAGAACCAAATGTTGTGTGTCATAAAACACTAATGGTCCCCATATCCGTAGTAAACCACACGAAACTTCATCCCTTTCCACTTTCGTTGAATTTGTTTCACCGATTCTTTTTTATTGTTTGATATTCTATTTGTTGATTTAAATATGTATGCGCTCTTATTTACTGCGTGTGTAAATATGTATTTACCCGAGTGCTTGAGTGTGTTTGGTGGTTTACGACTTCGATAGAATCGAAAGAAATATGTTCTAAGCGGATGATCATTTCGGCATCTATAGAAGTATTATTATCGCTCATTTTTTGATTGTAGGAATTCACCTAGTTGTTTATAATTTTCTCTTATCAATAGTTTTGTGTAATTGTTTACTCGTATCCTCTTTTAGGTTTTTTTGTGGTAACTAAAAATCAATATCGTAAATTGTTTACATTTTATTTTTTGTTTAAATTTTGTAGATAATGAATAAACAAGTCAACAAACCATATCAATGATCAAGAACGATAAATTATTTTAGCGTACGTATTTTATTTGTTTGTATAAATACAAATGTACTTAAGTAGATATATGTATGTATGTATGTATGTATGTATGTATGTATGTATGTTTTTTTTTTTTTTTTTTTTTTTAATGGACGTAGTGATAGCGCAATATCATCTAGTGGTCCTACACAGGAACCACCACCCCGGGACCGCTCCCGCATTACTTCGAGGTGGAGTTCGTTTACTGCTAAGCAGTTGTCATCCTTGTCCTAATCCCCCGTCCAACATATATTTGTATGAGATTAGGGGTTCGGCACATGTCTTTGTTGGCATTTAGATTTCTCCATCATTATCTCCTGCATGAAATGGGAGTATTTGCACCAGCTCTCCTTTTTGACTAACATTGAGTTAACCAACTGCTCCATTGTCGTATTCTCAAATATGTCCTGTAATACGTTTCGCCTGTTGTTCCAGAAGTTACATTTTAGGAGTGTATGCTCAACGTTGTCCTCGCATTCATTGCACATTTCGCATATTGCTGTTTGTTTTATATGGAATCTTTGTAAATAGCTACCAAAGTTACCATGTCCGCTAAAAATCTGGGTCAGATAAAAGTTAAGTTCTCCATGTTTTCGGTTTATCCACGTTTTAACATTGGAAAAAAAGAATGTGAGTCCATTTTCCTTTTGTTGATTCATCCCATAGTGTTTGCCACGTTTGAAGTAACCTTTCTCTTGCAGCTTTTTTTATATGGAATTTTTCGCTCATATGGTTATGTGTTATAGACAACCGTTTATCATATATTTCCTTTCTTTCGTTTAATTGTAAGTCAATCGATGGCACACCAGCGAGAACGGACACAGCAGCAGTAGATATTGTGCGGATGCAGATGTTATTCGTAGTGTACATGTTCTGTGTACTTTTTCTAGTACGTTTTTAAGCTTTTTATTATTTGAGACAGCCGTACTGAACACAGGTGCTGCATATAGTACTTGCGAGTACGCTACTGTAGCTATAAGACGTCTGGTAGTTTGTCCTGGACCTTTTATATTTGGCATTATTCTAGCTAGTTTCGATGCTGTTGCTAAGGCTTTCTCAGATACCATCCCTATATGTGGCTCAAAAGATAGTCTGCTATCTAAGACTACACCTAGGTATTTCAAAGTCTTACCTATAGTAATCTGGTATCCGTCCACTCTCAATTTTGGGAATACAAAGGATCTTCGTTTGGTCACCAGAATCGCTTCGGTCTTGTTCGCTGCAAGTGTTAAGTTCTTTTTTCTTAGCCATATATTAACTCTTCCTAGACAGTCGTTTGTTACTATTTCTGTCAATGGTGCAGAGGGTTGATCCACAACTAGGGCTACATCATCTGCATATCCAACAAGTTTTGAACCGTCTGGTAAATTCAGTTTTAATAGTTCGTCGTACATTAGATTCCATAGGAAGGGACCCAGTATAGACCCTTGAGGAACGCCGGCTGACACTTCATATTGTTTTACTCCATCTTCTGTTTCATATTCAAGTATTCTATCATGCAGGTAACTATCAACCATTTTAATTAGATATCCTGAGAAGTTTCGTTCTCGCATTGTTGGACGTATTACATTCCAGTTTGCAGAGTTAAAAGCGTTTTTAATGTCCAGGGTAACAATGGAACAAAATCGCATGTTTTCAAAAGCTATCTTTGCTGTATTCACTACTTCCCTGATAGCACCTATAGTTGATTTGCCTTTCACAAAACCGAACTGCATGTGTGAGAAGCCTCCCTTTACGCTTATTTCTATTTCAAGTCTATTTAGAATTAATTTCTCCAAAAGCTTTCCACAAGTGTCCAGTAGGCACAAGGGTCTGTATGAAGATGGGTTCTCCAAAGGTTTGTTGCCTTTGCGCAGCAATACAAGAAACTGTTTTTTCCATAGCTTTGGAAAGACTCCTTCTTTTAGGCAAATGTTGAATGTATCCGTAAATACATCTGGCCAATGCTCACAGACTAAGGCAATTATTTCATTCGGAATCCCATCCGGCCCTGGTGCCTTCTTTTTCTTCAGAGTACGGCATGTGTCAATTACTTCATTGTGAGAGAAGGTATCGTATTCATTTGCACCTTGTAAAGGGGGTAAGTTGCTCCTGGTTCTTTCCGTTTCGGGGAAAAGTGTAGTCACTATGGTGTATGCCCAATTAGGATTTGTTATTCCTGGTATTTTACATCGGTTTCCTAGTTTTTTCATTATTATCCGATATGGAAGGCCCCATGGATCATTATTTATTTCCTGACATAGTGATTCCCATGCTTTTCTTTTTGAGTTTTTGATTGCTACTCTAACACTTTTCCTAGCTCTTCTATATAGCTCCATTGCAATAAGGTCCCCTTTACTACGTGTAGCTATACGTTTAGTTTTGAGGCATTCTGCTCTTAAACGTGCAATATCTTGATTCCACCAGTAGGCATGTTTTCTAGATCGACCGAGCATTTTAGTTTTGTTCATTCCAACGTTACAGATCTCTGTGAGGATGTCTATAAGCCGTCTAGCAGCGATATCTGCGTTCAAAATGTCGCTAAGTTGTGTTCCGGATTTAATCTCCATAAGCTTTTCTATGGAGTTCTCTTTATTTATCTTTCGTGTATTCCATCTAATTCGTGTCGGGTTCGCTGTTACATTGGTGTATGAGAGGTCTATCTGCATCTGAATATATTGGTGGTCACTTAGTGTTTCGTCTTCTAGGACCTCCCATTGTGGTGTTTTGCATGCTATAGACGGTGATGCAAATGTTATATCTATAATTGAACTTGAGTCTGTTCTCCTGAAAGTTGGAGATCTTCCCCTGTTCAGGACAATCAGACCCAGAGATGCAATCATTTCACTCACAGCTATTCCTCTTTTATCTGTTTTTCCTGAGAGCCATTCAGACGACTTACTATTAAAATCTCCCCCTATCAGTACTGGGGTGTTTCCGGTTTTAATATTTCGTTCGAGTATATCCATTTTGTTCTGGAATTCCGTTATTTCTATACTCGGTGAATAGTAGCAACTATATATTCGTATCCTGTTGGTGTGTATAACTACGAAATGTTCATTGTTTTCTTCAATTTTTTCTATCGTGAGCAATTGGTTACGTATGTACACAGATGCTTTGCCTAGAACATCTTGGTACCAAGCACTGCCCTCAACTCTGGCATATTGTTCACTTATTATTGCAATATCAATCTCTTTTTCCATTATGCTATTTATCATCAGCTGTTGAGCTTCGCGACCTCTTCCTAGATTTATCTGGAGTATCTTAATGTTCATTATTGTGGTTGCATGAACTGCCAGTACCAATATAGTGGTTTACATTCTGTCGGCCAGCCTCTAGACAGATTACACATCGTGGCTCATTTTTACATGTATTAGCCTTATGTCCATCTATACCGCATCTCCTACATGTTTGGCTACGGTCTTTTCCTTGGCAGGACCGAGCAATATGTCCTTGTTGTAAGCACCTGAAACACCGCTTGATAATATTTTTTCGTCTTACTCGACATAATACGAGTCCTACTTTAATTTTACTCCTACTAATTATTGTAGTTGCAACGTTTCCTGGTACCTCTACAAGTGCTTGTCTCGTGCCACCATAGTAATCGCGTATATTACGTACTTTTATTTTCGTACTATCTGTTTCACTAGATACTTGAAGAATAGCATTAATTATCTCACTTTCCTCTGTGGATTCTTCCATGTCCCTTATATCAAGAAGAAATTTATCCACCATTGTTTGAACTTGAACATTGTCCCCGAGGGATCCCTTTATAGCGCCTTCCAGTTTCTTCGCTTGACCTTCTCCTTTTATCAGCTCTATTAAGACATTCCCTTCTTTGGTTCTTCGGATCTTCTTTATACCTATGCCAATTTCTTCCGGCTTTATAGTTGTCTTCATTTTCTTCATTATATCAGCATAGCTTGTACCATCCGCCTTGATTGTTATGGTCTCACCTTTATTTCTAGTTACGTCCTTACTATTTCCCTTTTTGGTACTTCGGTTCTTTTTTCTTCCTTCTACTAGGGTCCACTGGATGTCGTTATCTGTATCACAATCTTTATCCTCTATTTGTGATGTGCGAACCTTCTTAGGTGGCTTGGATTTTACTGGTGAGAAGGAGGCTGGTCTCTTCATGCCTTCTTTGGGAGTTTCTTTCTCCGTTTGTGTATCTTTGTTGCATGTCGTTACCTCTGTTTTATCGTGTGGTGTATCCAAAATAACATTCAGAGCGATCGCTTCTCTATACTCTCGAAGCTGCTGATACAAAGCAACAGCCAGAAGAAGATTGTCTCTTACAGTCTTGTGAATGTTCCTAGCATCACAGACTACAGTGTTCATTGCACTCAGTTTATTGCCAAGTTCGACGAACGCCATTTCCTCCTCCCTCTTAAGACGGTCAAGGTGTCTGTCTTCTCCAGTTGCGCTTCTTGCAGTGATTGATTGTGAAACATTATTCCTAGGTGGTGATCTTTGTATCTTCCCACTATTTCGGAAAGGGTTTTCTGCTCCTATGTTGATCATATCTTTGTTATTATTATAGTTGTTGTTGTTATTGTTATTTTTGTTATATTTGGTACTCATATCTTCACTGGGTCCCAACTCAAAACCGTTATTCAAGTTCGATGTATAGTTACGTTATTTGGTCCCATGGTTATCTTTGCAAGCAGGGAGGCCATGCGAGGGTTGACACAACGTCCTTATGAGACACTGTGTTCAGAGCCAGACCCGTCAACTGAACCTACACCACCAACTTAATGGCGACGAAACTTAAAGCGTGTTTCGAGACTTGCCGGGTTTTAGCGGGACGGAGGCAGCTGCAGTATTAGCCCAGGAGCTATTTCTGTGGGGTTTCACTCCAACATACTTAAGTCCCGGAATACTACAGTCGTCAGGCCCAGGGTTCATCTTTATCACATTTATGTTTTCTAGTATACCATAATTAAGATCTTACTGGCCTCGATCTTAATGCCCTAGCGGCGGACCGCCTTTCTTAAGGTCTGACGCAGACCGATGTGGATTGGCTGAGTTTATGATTAGGGAAACCACGAAGGCATCACTCTTCTGATTGCACCTCTCCTGAGGGCATCCCTTGTGGTAGGATACCTAATTTAGGGCGGTATCCATTCGCCCTGTCACAGGACTTCACTGGGCATTAGTACCATTTTAGTACGCCCTCCATACCTGCCAAAACTAGGGTCCGCGGGGTCGTTATTCCCGTTATTCTCTCCTGAGAATACCCGTGCGGTATGTATGTATGTATGTATGTATGTATGTATGTATGTATGTATGTATGTATGTATGTATGTATGTATGTATGTATGTATGTATGTATGTATGTATGTATGTATGTATGTATGTATGTATGAATATGTATGTATGAATATGTTTGTGCATGTTTGTGCATATGTAAAAATAAATATTCCTTTTATACCAAGCGGTAAAAGAAAGATAAGAGGCCTTCTAAAATTACTTATTTTTAATAGACTCGAGGTCTCCAGACTTAATCCACTTATTCCACACATATTGATATTTTGTGACTCAAAACACACAGTTTCGAGTAAAATGTCATCTGAATAGATATCTTTATTTTGTAGACAGTGATTATAAAGGGCGGTTAAATATTAAGGGCCAATGTTGAATGTGAACCACAATAAACGTCAAGTTTTTTTCTGGATTTCATTTAACATTTGTCAATTTCAGACCAACTTAATTTCAACCATGGAAAGATACAGAATCAAGCAACGCGTTGAAGTTATTCAGGCTTATTATGAATATGGTCGTTCAAGTCAAAATGCATATCTTACACTTCTTGTTTTTTATCAAACACCCTCCCGTGATCAAAAATTTAAAAATTTACTGAACGATATGTTTAAATATGAAAATCGTAGATTGTTAATCAGATTCTTTGACAATTTGTAAACTTTTGAAATTTTGTAAATTTTATTAGTTTAAATGGTTCAATCTAAACTTCTTACGTCTTTTTATAATAATGTGTAAGATCCTAATTGTCACTGCTAGTAAAGAAATCGATATTCAATTAAATTGAAATTAAAAGATGTCTGTCTATACCTTACTTAAATATGACCAACATAAGAAAACATGAATATTTTAGGACTTGCCAAATTTTAGAGATCATAATTTAAATACAATTTACAATTTTAAGCAATAGCATCTATGAAAACTGTACTTAAATATTTGGTTCAGATTGGTTTCGTATTCAGTTCATGGATGTGCATTGTCGAGTGCCATTTATATATCGCACCCTAAATACAAAAGGGGTTTATATACGGGATTCTCTAATGCAAGCAGAAAAAATACTTATATAATACAATTTTTTTAATTGTACAAAGCTAAAAATCCAATTATATCTCTTTAAAGAAATTGAATAAAAAACGTATGTACCAAAACACAAAATCGTCAAAACTATAACTATTTTCGCTATTTTTCTTGAATTTCCAAAGCCATGTATCATACTATTTATTAAACTTTGATCCCTTAAATAAATCTATACTTTAAAGCTTAAGCACTTAATAATCCTTTCAGGTTGACTGTCGAAAAAGTACTTTTCTAACAGATATTTATACCCTACACCACAATAGTGGATTTGTGCTGATGTTTGTAACGCCCAGAAATATTGGTCCAACACCCACCTTAAAGTATACCCATCGGCTTAGAATCACTTTCTGAGTCGATTTAACGATGTCCGTCCGTCCGCCTGGCTGGCTGGTTGTCCATGTAAAGCTTGTGCGCAGAGTAAAGGTCGTAATTTTGAAGATATTTCGCTCTTAAAAATATAGGTTTCCAAATAATATTGCACACAAATATGTTTTGTACATATACATATAATATGGAAGAATTTTATTATGATCGGTCCATAATTAGTCGTAGAAAATCACTTTAAAGATCATAAATTTCTTAAAAATGTTGGTATGCAAATAAAATTTGACACAAATAAGTTTCTTATATACAGAAATAATGACAACTAATTTTATAATAGTCAGTTCATAAATAGTCAAAACTCCCATATAAGACCCTCTTCGCAATTCACTTTAACCTAAATAAATCTTTTAAACTTATTTATATCGAGATAAAGTTTAACACACATCATGTCAATAATAGGTAATATCTCCCATATAGCGCCCATATCTGAAAAACTATTTTATTAATATACTGGGTGTAGGGTATTATATGGTCGGTCTTGACCGACTATACTTTCTTCTTTGTTTTTTGATTGCATAGAGCAATAACACAAATTTTACAAACAAATAATAAATTGAAAACATTTTTCATTCGATTTTTACCTGTCGTTACCGTCTAACTGTCGGTTTATAAAAAGTTATTTTGCAAATATACCTGCAAATCTACGACGATACAAAATAATTTTTTCAACTAAGAACAAAGCATTCAAAAGTTCTAAAAATCTACCCAATCTAGAAATCGATAATTAACATTCCAAGTTTGTATATCCTTTTTACCTGTTATTTCCTTCTAAGAGTCGTATTATGAAGAAATTACTTCTCCAATATTTATTTTTGTTTTAAAACAAGACGCAAAAAGTACCAAAAATGACCAAAACACACATTTTAGATTGAACTTTCCAAATATAAATTTTTGCAGTATTTTTCTTTTGTCTTTTAATATGTACATCAATATTTAAAATTTCAAGTCTGCAGATCATTTATTAAGATTAAATAAAAAATTCCTCCTCCTTGAAGATAGAAAGTTCATTTCTAATACACATTTATGTGACTACAGAAACCTAAAATAAAAATGTGGTTGCTTCATAACAAAGACCATCATTATTTAAGAACAATATTCTAAAAGTTTTCCCATTTTTCCCAGGGTACAAAAAGTTAATATACGCTAAATATGTGTACTTGTCAAAGATTTAATACAACATTTATTGACGCATAGTGGGGGAATTTGTGCAAAAAAGGGAAGTAAATCTGTAATTTCTAAAAAAAACCGATTGCAATAAAATTTCACATGGCTAGAGAGAAAGTGAGTTTAAGTTTTGAATTTTGACACCTTGGGTATGTGAGAAATTAAAAATGATTCCAATTCTTCGCATGAGATCGGATTTCAAAGATCATCCTATATACATATGAAGTCTACTAGCCGGGGTAAAATTAAATTGAAATTATTTGTATATGCTCCGAATTTACGCTACTCTGGGCGCTTCTATTTCTGAAAAAAAAAACTAAAAACAAATCTTAAAAAAATCAGTTATTCAAATAATTCGATAATTTTAATTATGTTATTCATTATTCGAATTATTCGAACAAAAGAAAAATCAAATAACATTTCATCTCATTACTTACCACGAAATACATATTTCAAATTGCTATTTATGCTATTTCAATTCTTTATTTCCATACAGAGAAAGCCTTGTGGCCAATTATAAATGTATCTTAAGAACTATATTCATGTCGTTATATATGTGACGCCCTGTCTTTGCGTTTGTGAAGTGAAGAAAGAACTCTTTTTTCACTCTCACTCTTTTTCTATACCTCAACACGCAACATTGCGCAGCGGCCGATCTTAACAAACAAATCAAATAAATCTAATCTAATAAATTTATAAACTGATTTTAAGTTAGTTTTTAGTATTTTAATAAAATGGATTAAATAAAATAACACTACGGGAGATTTAATAAGGTAAACAACAAAATTTACCAAATATATGTATATTATTTAATCTTCTTGATAATTTAGTTAGGCTCGAGTTCATTAAATTTAATTTTCATTAAATTATTTTTACTTTAGTTAGGAAAAATTTTATTATTAAAAATTTTGATAATTTTTCTTGACTGGGGATCGAACCTGGGTTGTTGAATTTACATATGTTTCGAGAAATCCCACTTTCTCTCATCAGAATTCTTTGCGTTCTACCACCTGCACCACTGCGGTGCCGGTCAGCCAACAGACAAACATCAATCCTTTAACCAGTGTTAGTTCTGGTAGTTCGAAGTTTTTGCTGTAATTATCATTTTTTTATTCATTTCTACTCATAGTTGTTTTTTCCTTTTTTCTTCAGTTTTTTCGTATTCATGTCAAGACTTCGTCTCGAAATTTTTAATAATAAAATTTTTCAAGTTGTAATTCCTAACTTCAGTAAAAATAATTTAATGCAAATTAAATTTAATGAACTCGAGCCTAACTAAATTATCAAGAAGTAAAAATTAACAGTTCGATTATGAAATAATAATTATTCTATATTATTTACTTATATTTTAAATTAAAATTATATATAAGCGGCTCCCCAGCCGTCTAAATTATTACCATAATTATTTCAATTAGAAATAATGTTTTGCGTATTTGAATCTATAAAGCCAGAAAAGTAGAATAGTTTTTGAGAGGAAAAAAGTTAAATGTGTTAAAAAGGTTATACAGGCATGTCATGGAAATCGAGAACGAAAAACGAATGAGCTTTAGAAGACAATCCTTTCGCAATATTTGTGTATTGAAAAAACTTTTATCTCATAAAATATAAAGATATTGATTGGGCTACTAAAGAGAATCTTAAAACAAAATTTTTAAAAATTAGATTACAAATGCAATAAAATGTATTTCCAAAACTGATTTGCTTTCGATTTCGATTTACAGCACATGTCTGATTGATTTGTAATTTAAATTTGGATATCCATGGATTGATATATTGATATATGTACATATATGCACATACATATATCGGATTCGGTCAAAACAGAAAAAACAAAAAAGAATTAAAAGAACGTTATAATAAAGATATTATGATATTTCATTGGTTTATTGGTTTTCTCTTGATGAACGTAGAAATTCCAGAACCATTTTTTATAAGTATAGTTGGAATAAAAGAATATTCTTAGAGTATTGGGTAAGTGATTCCAGATGCAGCAAGTTCTTATCACAAAGGAGCGTTCAAAAATCGACATATGTATGTAGGTTTTTTAATGAAAACGCTTTGTTTTTATAATTTTAGTTAATTATATGTTTATTTAAAAGAAAATTCAGGCTTATGTGCTATACTTAATTTTAAAGTTTAATATTTAATGTTAATTGTTCAAACTCCAGACTTCAACTGTACTGTCTGTTCTTTTGCGTATGTCGATGAAGTTATTACTCGTCAGTTTTTTTCTCGCCCATTCCCAATCGTCAGTTAATATCAACAGTGTTGCAATCTCAGTAAGTATTGCCACTTCTTGTCGTTCGTTCGTTATTACCCGTTCGTTATTACCCATGTATTAGGGATATATAAGTCTGACTGTTGCGAGTTGAATTAATAAAAGAAAATCTGTTAACTAGAGAAAGAGAACGTCCACTTTTTATAACTTTGTAGAATGGAAGTAGAAGTCTTAGTTTTAAATAGTCCCTGAAGTTAACTCCAAGAAACGTACAAACTAGGTCTGAAACAAGAACTTGATCATTAGATTTGATATTAAAGGTGTAGCGAATAATTTTTCTAATAATACCGTCCAGACGGTCCAAATTTCCAGATAAGGTTCCAGAATAAACTTCAAGACAATAGTTTAGTTTTGACATACGTAAGTAAAGAGTGTTCTAAACGATGTCTGATATGAAACGGTGTGTATGCTCTTAGGGAATACAATCTCCTCAGTAGAAAACAAATTCCATTTATAACTGTATCAATATGGTTATCAAATCTAAGGTTAGAGTCAATAGTGATACCAAGATATTTAATAGTGCCAACATATTGAATATTCTTCCCATTAATACAGATCTTCGGAAAGATAATATGAGAATTAGGTGGTCCCAAGTAAATAGCCTTCGTCTTATCTGGGTTTATTTCGAGCAAATTTTATAGCATCCAATTGTATATGGTATCTAAGTGGTCGTTCAGAAGATTTTCAAAGCTGCCAAACACATCAGAATTAGCATTATATAATAGCAGTATGTCATCGGCAAATGCGTATGCTTGACAGAAGTCATTAGAAATATAAGTTATTAAATCATTTAAATATAATTGAAAGACCAAAGGACTTAGTGCTGAACCCTGTGGTACACCAGATAAAACGTGACCTATAGATGGGTTTAGGTTACCCATAGAAACATATTGATATCGGTCAGATAAATAGGAAAATATTAACTTGTAAGCTGAGGTCGAGAATGCATATTTTTCATGTAAATTTCTTACAAGAATCGTGTGGTTGACTCGATCAAACGCTTTAGTGAGATCTAATGATATCGTTAAACAATTAGAGTGACCATCTATTTTTTGCCTTATAGAATCTGTAAGAGAAATGAGAAGAGATGTTGTATTATGATTTCTAAGGAATGCGTATTGATTTGAATGTATTAATCTTTCAGTATGTGATAAAATTTGATAGTTCATCATATTTTCAATTATTTTGGACATGGCAGGCAGGATTGTTATAGGTCTCAAATTATTAATGTTGTAGCTTTTATTCTTTGGAATAGGTAAAATTCGACTTCCACTGTAAGGGAAATTTAGATGTAGTGAAGATCGAGTTAATAAGGTGGAGTAGTAAAGAAGAAATTAGGGGGAAAATTGTGTTTATGAATTTAATTGGTATTTTATCATAACCAACAGCATTTGATTTTATTGAATCAATAGCGAGACTAAATTTGTATTCTGTTATTGGTGAAAAAGAAAATGAATTGGAATTATCTGTCAGTTCATTAAAATTTAAGTTGGTCTGATTATTAAAAGTCTGGTTGTTTAAAAACCTTGTGGCAATGTCTTCAATCTCAGATTATTCATATTCAGGTATATTACTACCAGTACAACCTAATTTACGTAGCCTACACAATATTTACTACCATCCGCTCCATTGAACATCTTTATTCCGTAGTCCCTTCGAGCTTTTCTGATTACCGACATTGTCTTATTTCTTATCTTCTGCAGTAATTACAATAGGTTTCTCGCCTGGATTATCTCTCTGAAATTGATCCATTCATTATGGCTAGTTCCAGATTTAATTCTAACAACAGGTATTAAATCATAGAATATTAATTAAATTGTTCAACGTTGAAAGTTGTTGACAAATGTCATTGGTAGAACAAGTGTCTGGAAACATTGAGCAATTTTATTAAAATCTATACGATTGTAGTCCTTAAATTCAAGCCAATTGTCTCATAATATGGCGGAAAATCGGATGGAAATAAATATGAAAATGTGATGCGATGAAAAAAAAGGGGAATTGCATCTGATTATGAAATTCTATCAGTAATGGTCGACTCACCAAAAAGTAGCCGATTAAGGAATTATAATTATTATGAATGCTTAAATGTGTGGATATACAATTGTGTACATAACTGAGAGCACACCTCGAAATCATTGAGGGAAATCTGCTTGCTACTGAACTATTAAAAAGATTGCAGTTGAAATCTCCCATGACAATAATATTTGGAAATCTTCACGTGGTGTCTTTCAAACGTGTAAATATCACCATGAGGAAGATAAACTACACCTATTAAAGCAGAAGACGCACCAAAAACTTCGATAAACAGTGAGTCACAAATTCCATATTGTTCATCTCGGAAAACTATTTTATAATGTAATTTGTCAGATATGTACAAGCAAGCTCCACCTGCTCTAGAAACATCTGGACGATCATTCCTGACAATTTTGTAGCCAGAAAGCATAACCGATTGAGATAATGTATTTGTTTTCAACCAAGATTCAGAAACACCAATATCATATCAAGAGGGGAATTTCCAAATGCGCTTTTGAATTCTTCTAATTTAGTATTTGAGTTTGATGGGTTTAAGCTTTGAGCATTAATATGTTTAGATTTCTAGAATATAAAGAAAGGCAATCTTTTAATTCAGTAATATTACTGGCTATAGATCTAAGGTTAGTGTTAGTGGACATCAAAGTTGAGGTAATATTTATACAATTGTATCAAATTTAATATTGTTCTCTGCTTGTTGATGCTTCATACATATCATCTGCATGGGTCCTCAACGAGTTTCTGAAAGCAGTAAATTCTTTCCTCATTTCATCTTTAAAGGAGCTGTCATCACAGACGAGATTTGGTGGGTTTATAATACATTTTTTGCAGTTATATAATAAATTTCTATTTTTGTCTAGCATAGCAAATATGTCTTTCGATATAGCTTCACAATCTAGATGAAACCATTTATTACAAACTATACGTAGAATGCATTTCTTCCGAGCAACATCTAGTCCGCAGGCTCCACAGAGATCAGACATAATTGAGTTGTTACGAAGTTTTATAGAATTACCAAACAGGGGGAAAATAATTTCGTGTATGTATTAGTAGATGATTTCAATGGCTTCGAATTAATTTAAGGGATCACTTTATGTATAAAAGATGAATTTTTGTTCTATTGATTTATAGTTGAATAGTAGGAAGTTTCATAAAATTTTATCAATTTATAACTTATTTTTTGTATCTTATTAGTTTTTAACAATTTTCTTTTTTTTTTTTGGCACTAATAGAACAGCGTTTTTTAATTTTCAATCAAGAGGAGTTTTATGAACACGTTTTAATTAGACATGGCGTTGCCAGATTTCCAAATTAAGCATTCTTTAATTGATATAAATGTCACAAGTATTGAATGAATTACACAAAATTGCCAATAGATTTCAGAAAACTAACGCACTCTAAATACAAAAGCATCACAACTCAAAATTTTATAAAACTGACTTTTTTCATAAATTAATTCAGTGTAAACACGTCTAACTATTGCAAATTTTTTTTCACATCACTATCTTCTTTAACTGGAAAAATACTGTTATGTTAAGTATGTTGCTTGTCCACGATGAAGTTTTTTGTCTCTCCTGAAAATTTTAGTATTTTGAGTTTTTCTATTTAGGGTGCGATATGTTTGTTCAGCTCTGAAAATTTAGGATAAACAATATCTTGTTTCTGAGGGTTACAATTTATATGTGGAGAAATTCTTTCACAAATGCAGTTCTAGAGTGTAATTCATGCCTTAATGAAGTCCTATAACCACATACATACATACATACATAGTTAATATAAACATCCCAGCATACCATTCTAGGAGCGCTCCGAAAAAGGAGTCAAAAAAGAGTCCAACAAAAGAGCATTTTCTGAGCGCTCCGAAAAAAGGAATCGGAAAAGAGTCCAACTAAAAAGCATTTTCGGAGCGAAAGAAAAACTTGCTTGTTACTGTCCTGAGTCGGCACGCAGTATGACTCAGAAATTCCACTTAATTATGTGTGTACCAAAGCGTTGTTGTCCTGTTATTTGTGCTTTGAACAAAAAAAAAAACATAGCTGTACCACACAAGAATGATAAAAACAAGATTACACAGAGCCCAAACAAATCCTCATAAAAGACTCTTTTCTGACATTATCTAAGAGCTCTTTCAGAGCCCAAATATCCCTAATAAAAGTCTCTTTTCTGACATTATCTAAGAGCTCTTTCTGACGGACCATTTTCGAATGTAATGACCCTCTTTTCTGAAGGTTTTCGGAGCAATTATGATTATTTTTTTTGGCTCATAAAGAGCGCTAACGCTCCGAAAAAGGTGTCAGAAAAGACTCTTTTTGGACTCATTTGGCTTGCTGGGATTAGTCAGTAAAGTTTTACACAGTGTTACAACTACTTGCTTAAATTTTTTAAATGAAAGAGTGTGTGGGGATTACAAATTATTTTTATTATAGCTTTTAAATTTTCCGATTATTTCCTCATTTTGTTATTAGACCCTACATCACCATAGTATGTTGGATTTGGGCTGATTTTTGTAACGCCCATAAATACTGGTCCAACACCCACCTTAAAGTATACCGATCGAGTCAAAATCACTTCCTGAGTCGATTTAACTATGTCCGTCCATCTGGTTGGTGCTCAAATAATATTGAATAGAAATACATACATATGTATGTATATACAATACAACATCATTTATAAATTCTGGTTTTAGTACAAATCAACAAACTGACGTGGTATATACAGATTTCAGCAAAGCTTTTGACAAAGTTAACCATGATTTCTTAATATTGAAACTGGACAGTATTAGTTTCACAGGTAACTTTCTTATTCGGGTGCGCTCCTACCTGAAAATCGTAGACAATCTGTTATTTTCAATAATTCAAAAGCCAAAAGGTAAAGTTCATACAACTCATATTCAATCCGATTTAAAAAAAATCCACAACTGGTGTATAACTAACCTGATGGAATTAAACCTAAAAAAATGTCAATTTATGTCCTTTTCGAGATATTCCCCTTCTATCCATGAATATCTTATTAGAAGCTCAAAATTAAAATCCGTTGACTCTATCATTGATTTGTGTGTCAACTTTGATAGAAAACTGAACTTTAACTCTCATATAATTATGACTGCTAAAGAAATTGGTGTTCTCAGCTGTATAAAATACTGGCCAAAGGAATTTAATAATGACATGTATGTGACAAAAAATCTATTCACAACGTTGATAAGACCGATATTTGAATATGTATCTGTAATGGGAGCCGCAATAAATTGTGTACATAAAAAGCTGGAATCTGTTCAAACACAATTTCTTATATTTTGCCTTCGGAATCTACGTTGGAATCCTGAAATAAACCTTCTGCCATACCGTAGTCGACTGGCACTCAAAAAGATTCTAACACTGAGAAGTAGAAGAATAATTGCAAACGTAACCTTTTTATTGAACCTAATTAATGGTACTTTTGATTCCGAACATCTTATTTCTAAAGTTTAATTCAATGTCCCAAACAGACAACTGAGATCGTACATTCCAATTTTCTGTGCGAAAAAAATCTGTCTCTTCTATATATGTATGTATATGCGAAAATTTCTGTATCTCTTCTTTTTAAAAAAGATGGGGAGCGAACATTTTGCCGCCATTACGATTATGTATAACAAAAATGCAGATAGATAAAAATAACCGAATAGTCATAATAACTGGGTTTAAATAAAAAAAAAACGTCAAACAAATATCAACTCTAATTTGTATAACATAAAAATAACGAATTACATAAATTTAAATCTAAATTATTAGTTCACAACACCAATCTATCTGAAATTCCATAGATCGAACTTTATTAATTTTGATCCTATTCGAAGAAAATGAGCAGAATTCAACAAATTATATGATTTAATTGATTTTTCTGATACAACTGAGGGAATAAAAAGCAGACTGACATACTACTTGAATTCAAATGAATATAACTATGATTGTTTTTGATAGTATAAAGGTAGAATTAGTCTCTACTTTCTGTTCCGTTCCAAATCAGCTGACTTGATTTTGTTAAATAGAAAATGTGTAGAAGTCGTTAGTTGTTTTGTTACTTTCCGTGCCGTTGCGGAAGAACCTGTTGAAAACAAAAATTTGCTAAGTAATTGTAAGTGACAGCACAAAACAGCTGACATCTGCACAGCAAAAAAATGTTTGGTTTATTACAAAAATTTTCAATTTCTTTGAATTTAATTAAGTTTTTATATAAAAGTTATAAAAATATAAAAAATAAACGATGGATGACGAAAAACTCATTACTTTAGTTGAAAGTAATGACATATTGTACAATATTGTTGTTTTATTCAAACAGAAAAACTTTTTGATTTATTTTCACGGAATGTGTTGTCTGTTTACCTAAAACAGCTGATACGTTTATAAGAAAAAACTAACTACAAACATTTAACAACAGAACGACACGGAACAGAACAGCAACAGAAAGTAAAGACTAATGAAGCCTTAAGTATTGTACTTAAGTAATTATTGTACTTCATACCATGCTCAACTGTTACTAATATTTGTAGCTAAATTTTAAGTAAATAAATAATTAGTCGTAGCTCCGCCCACTTCTGAAAACCACTTTAACGACCATTAATCTCTTAAAATGGTGGTTTCATATATACAGAAATGATGACACTCAATTTTATAGCGGTCAGTCCAATTAATTAGTCGAAAATCCCATATCCTCAATTCACCTTAACCTCCATAAATCTTTTTAAAGTGTTTATATCGAAATAAACTTTAGCACACATAATATTTATATGCACAGAAGGCATGCCAATAAATTTCTGGATGATCAGTCCATAATATGTTATATATACATATATCCCATATAGCGCCCATTTCTCAAAAACTGTTTTATACATTATGTACATGTAGGTACATAGGTGTAGGGTATTATATAGTCGGACTTGACCGACTATATTTACTCAATTGTTTTTATTAATGATTTAAATTCATGAATAAAATATGTAAATATAAATAAATATTTACATCTAAATATGTATTTGAACATGCGAACACATTATCAATTCATGCATACACACAGAATATTTATTCATTTAATAGCTTCACAATTGTATTTATCAATTGGTTTTTCTTTAAATCGAAATATTAAAAGAACTTATTTTTTAATTAACATATTACTGTTGCAGGTGTACGACCTCTACGTTTGTTGCTTAAAATATTATAGTCATTCAAATTTTATTTATTTACAGCAGGTTTCATTTTTTAAATCCAAGTATACATTTGTAAACGATTTATTAGCGCTAAGTACACGTTCTACAAGTTTAAGCGTTATTACAAACAATTTTTATAAAATACAGTTTCATATATTTTAGTTCCATAATAACTTCTTAAAAAATAGTAACAGTTTTCGAGTTATACTTTCCTTGCAATAAGTACGTAATGGTGATATTCGGCTCCTTTTATAATAAGGTTTAAATATTACAAGTTTAATATTGTTTTACATGAATGTTTTACACAATAGTGAAATAATAAATTATTTAAAAGATTTCACTCAGACAAACATTTTTGGATTTTTACAAATTTTCCTTAGTTTTTCCTTTCAAATAAAAACTACTATAAACAAGTCATAGTGCAATATTCGGCTGTGCCGAATCTTTAATACCCTCTACCTAAACGTACTAAGAAATAGAAAAACTACACTGGTTATAGGACTAGAATATCCTTATTCTATGTTTTCTATTCAGTTTTAGTGCAAATTTAATCATTATTTTATATATTGTTTGAAAGACAATTTTACAACCAACATAATTTATGTTAAATATTTTGAAATTTTATCTAATTCTTACTGTAATTTACAGAGGTCTGATTTTCACAATAATCTTGATTGTAGTTTAACAATTTATAAAATTAAAAGGAACATTTTTCCATATTCACAAGTTAAGAAACAGAGTATAAAAAAGGATAAGATGTAAGATGAGGCTTTTTTGTTTGAATTTGATTTCAATGACATTATTTACAAAAGATTTATGGGTGGCATAGAAGAAGTGAACCAATTATGGACTGATGGCGTCTAAATCCAGTATCCACTAATGTGATTTCTATGTATTTTAGGATTATATTGTTTGAATTTAATATCAATAGCGTTATTTACAAGAGTTGTATGGTTGGTTGTTATGCTCGGAAGTGGACTTAATTCAGGAGCTATTATTGACTGACAGCTACAAAATCCAGTAACTTAATTGCCGTACAATCCATATTAATATGATTTCTGGATTAAAATTTCTGATCCATATAAAAGTTGGTTCGATATCGATATTTATTAGACATTTTTGTGGGTTTATTTTTTTGGAAATGGTTCTTATATGGCAACTATAGGCCGAACTTCTTAAATTTTGGAACAGTGATTTTCATGCATATGAGGATATTTCATGTCGAATTTCAACATAATAACGGTATATTTAAAATATATATCAGTATTCACGTGGATTTCGAGAGTGGACCTTATATGGGGGATATTGTCAAATTTCGACCGATATTCTCAAAATCCAACAGTTTGATTTAGGCATGTATGTAAATGATCCGTGTAAAATTTTGGATTGGTACCCTTATTTATAAGAGATTTATGAGTATTATAGTTATTTTCGGAAAAGGGCTTTATATTTGGCATACGGTTAAAAATACACCGAAATTTACAAAATTTTGTGGGATGATTTTTGTATATATGTAAATGATCTGTGAAAAGTTTTGAGTCGGTACCGATATTTTTACAATACTAGCGGACCCGGCGAACTTTGCCTCGCCCCAATTTGAAGCCTTCAGACAAACTTTAGAGTAATAATATAATACAACAGGAATAATTTCACACAATATTTCGTACAAAAAAATCAATTTTCCAATTTTCCTATTTTTGCAGATAGATTTTCCAATTTTCCGCATTTCGCATTTTCCGCAATTTCCCATGATTTACACCAAGAACTTTCTATTTTTTCATTCAGGAATAATTTCTCACAAAATTTCGTACAAAAAATCAATTTTCGATTTGTCCAATTTTCCGCATTTCGCATTTTCCGCAATTTTCCATGATTTACACCAAGAATTTTCTATTTTTTCATTAAGGAATAATTTCACACCAAATTTCGTACAAAAAAATCAACTTTCCAATTTTTTCAATTTTCCGACTTTTGCGGAGTGATTTTCCAATTTTCCGCATTTCGCATTTTCCGAAATTTTCCATGTTTTACACCAAGAACTTTCTATTTTTTAATTTGAAAAGAAATTAAGGAATAATTTCCCACACAAAATTTCATACAAAAACTAGATTTTCGAGATTTCCAATTTTCCTACTTTTGCGAAGAGATTTTCCAATTTTCCGCGTTTCGCATTTTTCATGATTTACACTAAGAAATTTATATTTTTTGATTTGGAAAGCCTCTAAGGAATAATTTCATACAAAAACTCGATTTTCGATTTTTCCAATTTTCGGACTTTTCCGGAGGGATTTTCCAAAATTTTTTTCCGTAAAAACCTTCTCCTCGAAAATACGAACAACTGACAAACAATTTTACAGAAATCGGCCCAGCCGTTCAAATTTTATGAATTACTATACATTTTTTACACCATTTTTATATATATAGATATACAGGGATAAATGTCTTTTTAAGATTTGGTCCTTGTATGGGAGCTATGATCAATTCTGGGTCGACCACCATAAAATTTAGTACAACAATTTATTTGCCTATAAAGATTATTCATGTCAAATTTTAGCCGTTTAAAATTTTTATATCTGTTTTATACGTATTTAAGTGAATTTTTGAAGTGGACTTTATATGGGGGCTATGGTCAAACATGGACCGAACTAAAAGCAATTTCGTTTTGCGATTTATTTTTGCGTAAAACTTATTTTTGATGAATTTTGTCTTGATATTCCAATTTTATAAGCATTTATGTATAATTGAGCAATTTTTTGGGAAGATTTTTGTATGGGGGCTATGAGAAATCATGGACCGATTCATACTATTTTCCGCACACTTTCTTCTTTTATCATAAAAACAACGTATACAAAATTGCATAGTATTATCTGCAATATACTTCAAAATATTGCAATAAAATGGACGAAAAATATCAAATTTTTATGGAGGTTGTCTCACATATTAGTCTATAACTCTGGGCGGCTTAAACCGATTTTGCTGATTTTAAATAGCAAACTTCTCGAAAGCATGTCTGACAGAATTACTGAAGATTTGGATCCCGAAGATATCTGGCGACTTCAAAAAACTGATTTCAACATTCAGACAGACAGACAGACGGACATGGCTTAATCGACTTCGCTATTTATAAGGATCCAGAATATATATACTTTATAGGGTCATAAAATTAAATTGTGGAAATTACAAACGGAATGAGAAATTTATATATACCCTTCTCATGAAGGTGAAGGGTATAATTAGTCAGGTGTATTAGATTTTATTTTTAAAAAATAAAATAATTTTTTTCTATTTTATATTAAATGTTTTAATATAACTTGTTTTTTGGCAAATTGAAAATATTATAAATATTTATTGCTTTTTTGGACTTGGTTAACTATTCCATTTTTACCATCTTCCGTTTTTAGAAAATTGCAAAATTCATTACAAGTGCACTCGAAATTTGTTTTTATAATTAATTCGCTTTCTACATTTTCAATTAGAAGCTTGTTTCGTTCTTTTCTCCAAAAATTTAACATCAAACTAAAAATTCTCTCGGTTGCCGCATTAGAATGAGGAATTGAAAATATAAACATACAAATTTTACTCGAAATTTGGATATGATCCACTTTTTGGGAATGTTTTCCATTTTTCTTCAACAGAATTTTCTTCCGGAATATTTTGAGCAAAAGTCGTTAAAGATATAAATATATATATTTGGTATCAAATAAGAAATTGTTCCTTAAAAAAAATAAAACAAGTACGAAAGTATAGTCGGTCAAGCCCGAACATATAATATCTACCCTACACCTAGTGTATGTATAAAACAGTTTTTAGAAATGTGAGCTATATGGGAGATATTATTATGGATCGATCATCCAAAAATTTAGTGTCATGATTTCTGTGAATATAAATATTGTTTATCTCGATATAAATACTTTTAAAAGATTCATGGACGTTAAAGTTGATTACGGGGAGGGTCTTATATGAGAGTTTCGACTAATTACGGACCAACCATTATAAAATTAGGTGTCATCACTTCTGTATATTATTTGTGTCGAGTTTTATTTGATTACCAACATTCTTAAGCAATTTATGATCGTTAAAGTGATTTTCGGCAGTGGGCCATTATGGCCGCTACGAGTAATTATGGACCGATCATAATAAAATTGTGCCGTATTGCTTGAATACCTATGAAATATATTTGCGTTCAATATTATTTGGATACCAACATTTTTGAGAGAGTTATGCTCTTTAAAGTGATTTTCGGAAGTGGGCCTTATATGGCAGCTACGACTAATTATGGACCGATCACAGTAAAATGGTACGAAATTGTTTGTATAAATATTAGATATATTTGTGTTAAATATTATGTGGATACCATAATTTTTAAAAGAGTTATGCTCTTTGAAGTTATTTTCGGAAGTAGGTTTTATATGGGAGCTACGACTAATTATGGACCGATCATCATAAACTTCTACCATATTATGTGTATGAAACATATTTGTGTTCAATATTATTTTAATACCAACATTTCTAAAAGAGTTATGCTCTTTAAAGTTATTTTCGGAAGTAGGCTTTATATAGGAGCTACGACTAATTATGTACCGATCTTCACGAAATTTTTAGATGTGATTTAGCTTCATTTAACTCATTTTTGCTGAAATTTGTTTGCATACTTGCATTATTAAAAGATTTATGATCGGTATCCCCAAATTTCGGGAAGGCATTTGTATGGAGGCCAGGTGAAATAATGGACCGATTTCCACCAGTTCCAATCCCATTCATCCTTGGGCCGAAAAAATATCACGTACCAAATATCTTCAAAATTGCGACCTGTACTCTGCGCACAAACTTTATATGGACAGCCAGCCAGCCAGACGGACGGACGGACATCGTTAAATCTACTCAGAGAATGATTCTGAGTCGATCGGTATACTTTAAGGACCAATGTTTATGGGCGTTACAAACATCAGCACAAATACAATATACCTCCCCACTATTGTGGTGTAGGGTATAACAACAAAAACTAATAAAGATCATACCAAACCATGTAAACAAAAATTATTGCATAACAGTTATTATGAGTTGTTTTTAAAAATAAATCAAATAGGTGTAAATCACAATTTTGATTTTTTGATTTCGGTCTCTGCTAAATTATAATTTTTAAAAGAGAAGAGCAGAGATTAAGAAAATCATTCTTTTTTTAAGGCTTCGTAATTCGTATAAAAATTAAAACATTCACCCCTATCGTGAATAAAAATTCCACATGAAATTTGTTCCCATTTCACAGTTTTCCTATTAAAATTCAAAGTTAAAAAAATAAAAGGGAACAAATTTCATGTGGAATTTTTATTCACGATAGGGGTGAATATATCGATGCAATGTTTCATATTTCATGGTTAGGAACATATAATAATTTATTTGTAATCAAATAAGGTTCAAGATAAATAGGTGTAAAAAGAGCAACCGTATTTGTGTTTTGTACGGATATACCAGAAGTTTCTAGTTTTTAATATTTCATAATTAAATCGATTGGCGGGAGATAGGTTTTCATTTTAGACGCTTACTTTCTGTAGCTAATTTTCTTACCCCCTTATTCAAAAACGATTATTAAATTTAACAAACGTTTATTAAAACAGATTTGCATACAAAAATTCTAACCCCCTTATTTAAAAACGATTATTAAATTTAACAAACCTTTATTAAGACAGATTTGCATATAAAAATTTGCTTAATAAACGTTTGTTAAATTTAATAATCGTTTTCGAATAAAGGGGTTAGAATTTTTGTATAATTAACACACTCTAATATGTATATACCTGTGCATTTGAGCCTTTTAATACTTTCACATTATGTTAATTGCGTTTCTAGTTTTTAAGTGCAAAAATTATTGAAATTCTATTACCATAAATTAATAAAATAAATTTTCTTATAAATTAATAAAAGTAAAAAGTCTTTGATTGTTTCTGTAATATTTTGAATATTGATTGAGTTAATTGAGAAATGGGACGTGTGTTGTTTTTAAAATTTTTGGAAAAAAAATCGTTATAGCTACAACAGACAGGTTGATATTTTTTAATACACACTTACATACATATGTATATTTAAATAAACGCACATATACTATTTATGTATAGGAGTTGTAGGAGTAAATTGTATGTAAGTAAATTGTACAAGTTCGACAATATACATACGCACATACATACATACATAAATAGATATGTATGTATGTGCGTATGTAAATATGTAATAATAATTTTATTAATTTTTAAAAAAGAAAAAATAATGTTGTCATGCATATTTAATGCAATATTTGTTGTCGTTTGTGTATGAATGAATGTCTTTAAACTTTTAATGTAACGGTGAAATTAAATTCGGAAGTTCCTCTACCATTAACGTCAATATTCTCTACAAATTAATAGATAATTACGTTATTAGTACTTAATGTACATGTTAATTGACATTATTATAAACATCTATTAATAACATATTATAACTGGAATACAAACCACCTTAGCCACCCTCTTTTTTTACGTGAAAGACAAAAGCATGAGTTAAAATTATACATACGCGGGAGTTTTTTTCCTTTTCCCATTTTTCCTTTTCAAATTCAATGTTAAAAAACATAAAAAGGGAAAAAACTCCCGCTGAATTTTTATTCATGATTGAGCTGATAATAGATTTTGTAATGCAGAACATATATGAAATATGTTAAGCTTTGGAAAAAGTAGGTTTCGAATACGGTTTAAACTGATTATTGTTTTTCGTTTTATGCGTATTATTTAAGTTTTTAATTACATACTTTTACTATAATAAATTATTTTGATAAAGCATAATCATGTTTTCTTGTTTGCGTTCGTTATGTATTTTTACAAATACATACAATTTAATGGGGAACACACAAAACATACATATGTATGTATGTTAATATGTAATATAATCATATTAATTAATAAACAATTAAACTGCGCCAAAGATCACAAGCTCTATCCCATATTAAGAAAATGTGTCAATAGTATTTCCAATCATACAATTTTAGAATTATCTAAATATTTAGTTCGTTTATTTGACCTTTTCTAATATTTAATAGTTTCTTCTTTTTTCAAGCAATTTATATACAAATATTTTATTTTATTTATATATATTGATTTCCGATATTTCGCTATCACAATGGATAGCTTCTTCAGGGATAATATAAGTTTTGAATTATAATAAAATAATAATTGAAGTATTTACAAAAATGAAAAAAATTTTTAACAGAAAATGAAAAGCTTATAATTATGATATACAATTATGATATATATATGTATATAAAACTTGTTTGGAATAGTAAATGAAAAATTATATATGTAATATTTTTAGTTTCTAAACTTATTTTTATAAATTAAATGTCTGTAATTTTGAGCTACATTGTCTGTATCTGTTTTAAAATTAATTCTCTTTTCTATCGGTACATTAATAATCTGTAACATTTCTAACATAAATCGTCTTTTATAATTTGTTTCTGTATTTAATATGGTGGTATTTTCAAAATCTGGATAATGATCTAAATTGTAACAATGTGATGTTAATGCAGTTTTTTGAGAAGAAGTATGTTTGTGTTTTTGGTCAGATTTATGTCCAGCTAATCTAGTTTTCAATTTGTTCTTAGTTGTACCTACATATATTTTATTACATTTTTCATTATTTTTATTCATTTATAAACAATATTGGATTTATCTAATTTTACTGTTTTATCTTTTATTTTACTATATAATCTATTTAATGTGTTATAAGTCTTATGGGCTATTTTATAATTATTCCTGTCATAAAATTTTGAATTTTCTAGTCGTTCAGAAATTAATGGAATATAAGTTAGAGATTTATACATTTTAGGTTCAGAATTTATATTTGTATTATTATTCTTTGGTATTTTATATTGTCTTATTAATTTATAAATTAGTTCATTTGGAAAACTATTATCTTTTAAAATTTGTTTGATTTTTATTTTATTATTTTTATGAAATATTTTGTCACTAATATTTAGAACTTTATCTATTAAGTTTTTAGCCGTATTTATAATAACTCTCTTTGAATGTTTAGAATAATAATTAATAATTCTTTCTGATGAAATCGGTTTTTGATAACAATCTATTAGTAATTTATCTCCATTTCTAATTACTATTGTATCTAAATATGAAAGTTTATTATTAGATTCTTTTTCAATTGTAAATTTAATATTTTGGTGAAAAGAATTAAATATGTTTAATATATTTATTATTTCATAATCTGAAATAATACAAAATAAATCATCCACATATTTTGTTATAATTTTTGGTTTAATAGAAAATTTGTTAATACATGTATTAAGTAGTTCTTCCATAATTATATCTGCTATAATTGGAGAAGCTGGAGAACCCATAGGTAGCCCTTTATGCTGAGAATATATTTTGTTGTTATATTGAAAGTATCTGTTATCCTGTATGCAAAATTTTACAATTTCTAAAAACAATTCTATATTCTCTAATTATATTCCATTTATTTTCTATAATATTTAATGCTAAATCTATAGGTATACTAGGAAATAATGAAATTACATCTAAAGAAATGATTTTTTCATCATTTTCTATTCTTATTTGTTCAATTCTATCTTTAAATTGTAATGAGTCCTTTATATTATATATTGAATTTTTAGTTATATTTTTAAGAATTTTTGTTAAATATTTACTAAGTTCATGTGATGGAGAATTTATACATGAACAAATAGGTCTTAATGGAAATGTTTCCTTATGGATTTTAGGAACTCCATATAATTTCAAAGCTATAGCTGAAGTTATTTATAAATTTTTCTTTTCCATCATTGTAATAATTTCTAATTTGCTAAGTTTTTCTATTATATTGTTATTTGTCTGTTGTAATATAATTGTCGGATCTTTATTTAATATTTTTATTTAATATGTTGACTGATCATTAAGAATATCGTTCATTCTTGAAATATAATCAGATTTATTCATAGCAACTGTAATGTTACCTTTATCTGCATTTAAAATTAAAATATTTCTGTTAGTTTTAAGAAAATGTTCTGTTTTTTTAACATTATTAAGGGTGAATTTATCTCTATTAGATAATTTTATTTTAATGGTATCAATAAAAAAGTTACAAAAAAAAGATACAAAAAAACCGGCTTGTCGAATAATTCGAAACCGGTAGGATTTTTAAAATTAATCAATTATATTAATTTTAAGATCATGGTTTTCATTTATTTCACCATCATCGCCAATGATGGTATTCCTTTAATAATTTCAATATTACATTAACCATTCACTTTCTTCTGAGCTAATATTTTGACTTGTATTATTTATTTTGACACTGGCTTTTTGTACATGGCGCTGCCCGGGATATTATTAATCTTTTATTCCTTTCCGCTGATCATTTAACATTTTTGTAATCTGTTTTAAGAATAGCACATAAAAGTAGAATATTTCATATGTAAAATGGCAGTTTACTCTGTAGGGTAAAAAAAAACATTCATACAACTCAAATTCTTTTATGGGTCAGAATTTTTTCAAAACAAATTCATTAACTATATCGAAAAATAAATTTTTGAACAACCTTTCATTCGGCTTGAATGAAAAATTTTCTCTAATAATAAATATAATAATAAAAAAAAAAAGTTAAAAAAAAAGTTCAAACTAGTATTCTGTAAAAATTTTTGAACAAGGCAAATTCGTTGCCATTGCATGGTATTTTATAAATTACATTTGATTTATCTAATTTAAGGTGCTATCAGACGGGATGTATTTGACATACATATGTACTGTCAAATTTTCCATCTGTAAAAGTTGTACACATCGTGTGATACATACGAAACTTTGCATTTGTAAAATACATGTGGAAACACTTAAGTATGTAATTTGTTCGATTAGAACACGCTCTATTTTCTTGTGACAAACATAAACAAAACCGCTGGTTTGTTTTGAAACAAAACTGTTTGAAAAAATATATTGTAAAGAAAAAAATTAAAAAAAATGAATAATAAACATGGAAAAGTAAAAGTATTTTTCGATTTTTAATAAATTAAATTATGTTTATTATGTTTATTGCAGTTAGATTGGCCAAAAGAAGCAATTCTTGAAATTTACACACGTTAAAAATACAGCTTTTGTTTACATTTATAGGTTATGTCAGACGGAAAAACATAAGCAGGTGTGATAGTAAAAGTTATGAATCGTATTTAAAATGGAAATTTTGACATACATACGGAATTACATAAGGGTAAGAAAAGTGACAGTACATATGTAAAATACATCCCGTCTGATAGCACCTTTATCTATTTTATCTTTGGTTTTACTGTACAATTTTGCCAATGTGTTACTCGATTTGTGGGCCATTGCGTACATTTCATTATTAAATAATTTAGATTTTTCAAATCTCAGATAATCCGGTAACAAATATAAGGGATTTATATATTTTTGGTTGTTGTTCACCATCCAGATTCTTAGTTTTTTATTTCTCATCATCAAAAATTAATTTGTTAATTAGATTTATTGGAAAATTGTTATCGCTAAGTATTTTTCTAATCTATTTATAGTTGTTTTTGTAAAATTCTGTGTCACTTATGGTCAACACCCTTCTTATTAAATTGTTTGCCGTGTTTATGATTATTGTTTTAGGGTGTCTGGAGTAGAAATTAATAATTCGACTTGAGGCAGTTGGTTTTTTAATTTCTTTTTACATGACACTTAGATTTGCTGAATTTTCTACATATTAATATTTAAATTTTACAGACATTTATTTAATCAGTATTCCTTATATTTCATGGCCATATATGGCAGAATATTTCAAAAATTCAATTCAATTCAATTCAATTTTTATTATAATTTAATATGTTACATTTCAATTGTGTATAGTTAGTTGTAAAGAGTTCAAGATTAATATCTTTTTCTACTTAATTATAATATATTTCGATTAATAATTATTATATATACATGACAAAATTATATAGGAGGTAAAAATTTATCAAAACCCTCTTTAAACCTATTTTTTTATATATTTTATATTACAAAATATTGCAAGAAAAATATACAATTTTTATGGAGGTTGTCTTACATTTTGGTCCATAACTCTGGTTCTACTATACCGATTTTGCTGATTTTCAATACCACAGTGCTTATTGTAAACGGGTATTTGTAAACTCTGTAGATTTTGGTTGTGTCTTTTGGACGTGAGAGTGTTATTTATACACAGACAGACAGACAAGCGGACAGACAGACAGACGGACGTAGCTATATCGACTTAGGATCAAGGATATATATACTTTGTTGGGTCTCAAATGAATATCTATCAGTGCTACACACGGAATGACAAACTTATGGTGGTGAATATGGTGAAATATCTGAAAAATTAATCAAATTTGTAAATTTTGAAAGTTATGTTATATGTGTTAAAAGGGGACAATTTCTTAAGTTCCCAGCAAAAGCTTTACTTACTAATTAAGTTAAAAAGTAATAGGAAATTGCCGACCAGACTACTTACAAAACTACTAGAAAAAGTACTTTTTTTTTGTTCGTGATGTCCCAGAAGTAATCCGTTATAATTATAATTTTGCGACTTTTAACCAAAGAATTAATAACTTATTTTTATACTTAAAAGTTTTATAAAAATGTGTAGTTGTAGACTTATTAGAACAAAATATTATAAAATAAGTAAACAAACTTAATAAATATTAAGGAAACTTATTGCAAATTATATTAATAATGATATATAAACATATGCTAAGTGCTGTTTTACAAATTTCAGTTTTAGCTGCCCAGTTTTTGTTCAATTCTGTTTAGAATCTGCCATTTCGTTCACACGCGTGTCTTCAATTTTCGTGCTCTTTACCTTTAAGTTTCTACTTTTCTACTTTTTCATGCAAACAACTTCGCTTAGAAAACACGGAGAAAATAAAAGAAGAGAACAAAAGGAAATAATAAAATTGCCTAGTAACTTCAAGAATGTACCCCTTTTATTTTCTTTTCCCATCTCACCTAAAAATACTTGCCATGAAGAGTCAGAATTTAAACGTGTGAAAATTTTTGAATTAAGAATGTAAGTAAAGTTTTTGCTGGTTTACAACAATTAAATTTATGAATTTATGCCCTTATTCACAAAAAATTAAAGTAGACTTCAAATGTAATTTAAGAAAATTTTGTATGAAAATTTTGTCTAAAAGCACACTTCAAACCTACTTTATTTTTTATAAATACGGCAGTTAGTTTTTATATGTATGTACATATATATTTTCCTAAAACTTTGAATTTGAAACAAAAACAAACTATTTTTAAATGCATATTTTTTATAGTTTAAGAGTATTTTAAGTGTGTTTTTAAGCGCTTAAAACCCTTTTTATTTTTGGATTCTTTGGTAATAACATAATAATATAATAGTACATATATTATATTCTTCACTGATGGCCGAACTCTCGGTCATTAGTTAACCATTGGTAAACTAAAATACTAACTATTGTTTAACTATTTTTGCCATTAGCTAACTAAAGACTGTGAATTTAGCCATTAGTGTCCTAGTGTGTTCTAGCAAAGAATATAAATCATATGATTTAATCATATCGCACCTGTTCAACAAAAGGGTAGTTTTTTTTTTTTTTTTTTATAATACATTATATTTATTTATTGAATCTTCAGATATTGAAATGACAATAAGTTTTCGAATCTTAATACTAAAAGAAAATAATAAGTCCAGCCAGTGCTAGACAAAATATTATGATACTACAAAAAAATTTACATCCACTGATCCAATCATCTGTTTTGCGTTTGAGTTAAAGCAAGGGTATCCCTCCTTCTCAACCGATTATGGCCACTAAAGTTAAGGATGTCTCGTGCAAGTGGGTTTGGGTGGTGTTCAAGTTTGCTGACATACTTTGACGCGTGTTTTGTAAATTCAACTTTTACTGATGGCACGCATAGATCTTTGTGAATTCGAGAATTTTTAACATACCATGGAGCTGCAGTAATTATACGTAGAATTTTATTTTGACCCCTTTGAATTTTTTCAATGTTTGATGCTGAGGCAGTACCCCATAATTGAATTCCATAGCACCAGATTGGCTTTAGAATTGCATTGTACAACAATAGTTTGCAGTCCAACTTTAGTGAAGAATTTCTGCCAATTAGCCAATTAAGTTGCACTGCTTTTAATCTCATCTGTGTAAGTTTTGCGTCAATATGAGACTTCCAGGTTAAACGACGATCGAGGTGGATTCCGAGGTATTTGACTTCATTGTGTTGCGGAATAATTTGGTTATTTATTCTGATGGACGAGCAGGTATCTTTTCGCAATGTGAAAGTGATATGAATACATTTCTGTTCATTAACCCTGATTTTCCAAAGCTCTAGCCAATTCTCTAGTTTATAAATATAATTCTGCAAATTCTGTGATGCTATTTGATGGTCCTTATGAAAGCTAATAAAGGCTGTATCGTCAGCAAAAGTTGAAGTATGTATATTGGGGTCTGACGGCATATCGGATGCATAAATCAAATATAAAGTAGGACCCAGTATGCTACCCTGGGGTACTCCTGCTTCAATTGGCTGAGCGGGGCTTAAAAAATCGCCTTCTTTGATTGTAAATTTGCGACCATATAAATAACTTTTCATAAGTTTGTGGGTGTTAGCAGGCAGAGCTAATTTTATTTTGTGCATTAAACCTTCATGCCAGACTTTGTCGAACGCTTGGGAAACATCAATGAAAAGCGCGGAACAGTATTTTTTCTCTTCAAACGACCGTCTTATCACATTTACTAATCTGTGTGTTTGTTCGATGGTACTGTGTTTAGCTCTGAACCCGAATTGATGATTTGGAATACATTGAGTGTCAAAAGGGTAGTAACTCAAAATTTTTTATTACTAAAATTAAATCTCTTTTGTTGATATATAAATAGTAAGTCTGAAGATATGAAGATTTATAATGGTATTTTTTGACAAAAGAGCAGACAAAAGAATGGAAGCTTTTTACAGTGGATAGAGTAGATCATTATGTATCGTTTTTTTAATAAAAAGTGAAAATTTCAAAATTTTGAGTTAATCCACTTTTGTTGAACAGGTGCGATAAGATTTATATTCTTTGGTTCTAGTTAAAATATCACAATAATAGCCACATTAAGTATTTGCGTACTTTGTAGTCTCCTCCATTATTCTAAAATGTTTTAACAGAAATTAATGGTTTGTGTTATTAATCTATTAAGAATTGAAAATAAAGATAAAACTTAACCTGGCTACTGCGTGCATATTTAAGTAGAGGCATTAATGGAAATAATAGTGGTAGTTAGTTGCATTTATATTCGTGGTGGAGAAATTAAGAGCCACTCTATTTTGGAATAAATAATATGTATGAATAAAATACCATTAGATCACAAATGCCCCTGTGGATGCATTAGCAAGTTGTATTTAAATTCTAAAACAACAGTCAACCAGACAAGCAACAAACAATAAAAGTCGCTATAACATTAACGTTGCGAACAACAATAACAAATACATCAGCAGCGACAGAAAAAGGCTTAAATATGACTACCAACAACTAAAGTATTTATTGTTCAACAAAAATATTTAGATAAGAAGGCGCCAGTACGAGTAGTTAATGCAGCGGCTAAATCAAGAGACAAATTTCAAACATTTATAGGTGAAACATTTCGATCTTTACCCAGACACACATGTGATCTTTTCCATTTGGAACATATAGCCACATGTGCATAGAACGTTTTGTAAATATGTACATATGTATATGTTCACGAGTACATGCGTAACGCCTCTTATGCAGCAGGTGAAATTAATAAAGAAAATATTTAAATGTCAAACTTCTAAGAATACGCATAGCTGCGGCCAGTAATTTATAAAACTAAAATGCAACCTTTGAGAGAGATAAATGTCACCTTGCCACAAATATCATTTATAATTCAAATATATGGAAATCAAGCACTTTTAATGCTGAAGAATTATTGTTTTAATTTTATTACAACTAATGGATTTTTTTCTTTAATAATGCACATGGTAGACAAATCAAAAGGCATAATCGTTCTCTGTCAAAAAAATATTTGTAAGTAAGTAGGAATTTTTAATATTATTTAGTTTTTTTAAAACAAATATAAAAAATCTTTGCCAGTCATGGAAGTGGGAGAATAATGTTGGTGAAATTGTTATAAAATGTATGTAATAAGTTCAAATAAAACTAAATTTTATCATGCAATGAACACGGTATTAAATTAAGGTTTATAAGTGGGTTATATTCCGTATTGTTGTCCCTGGTCCCTGTCCCTGTTCTTGTAACCATCATGGTTTCCCACCTTACAAGTTTCCATACACAATTTCTAAGAGAAATACAATTCTACCTGCTGCCCTTATATGAATGATATTTAGTAAATAAAGATAAATTTGTTTTAATGAGACTTCACTGTGCTGAATTGTATCACAACACCAGTATTTTATTGACTGTTAAATTATTATTGAAAACAGTTCTATAATAAAAGATGTGGCAAAAAAAACAAGTAATAAAGTATAGTCGGTAAAGCCCGACCATATAATACCCTACACCTAGTATATGTAAATATAAAACAGTTTTGCAGAAATGTTATATGGGAGATATCACCTATTTTGGACCAAAATTCAGTATCATGATTTTTGTGAATATAAATATTATATGTGTTAAACTTTATCTCGATATAAATACTTTTGGAAGATTTATGGAAGTTAAAGTGAATTACGGAGAGGGTTTTATATGGGCGTTTCGACTAACTATAGACCGACCTTTATAAAATTAGGTGTCATTATTTCTGTATATAAGAAACTTATTTGTGTCGAATTTTATTTCGAGCCCCTACAGCCAAAATAGTGTAAGCGACAAAAACAAAATTTTACAGGAGAAGGTTTTTTCTAATTATCTCTGCTTGTGGTCTAAGTATTGCCGTGAAATTTGATATATAAGCATTATTTTGTCCAATATTTATGATAAAATTGATTTTATTTACATATCCACAACATAACGGGTATTTTTGTCGCTTACGTTATTTTCGCTGTCATGCTGGCAAGCTACGGACTAATGTTGTGTCGGTTACGTTAAAACAATTTAAAAAAACTCTAATTTTCTGTCTTCATATTTTTTTATTTTAAAAATTTGTTTGAGTACAATAATTTTTTTTTTTTTTTTTTTTTTTTTTTTATAATACATTATATTTATTTATTGAATCTTCAGATATTGAAATGACAATAAGTTTTCGAATCTTAATACTAAAAGAAAATAATAAGTCCAGCCAGTGCTAGACAAAATATTATGATACTACAAAAAAATTTACATCCACTGATCCAGTCATCTGTTTTGCGTTTGAGTTAAAGCAAGGGTATCCCTCCTTCTCAACCGAACATGGCCACTAAAGTTAAGGATGTCTCGTGCAAGTGGGTTTGGATGGTGTTCAAGTTTGCTGACATATTTTGAGGCGTATTTTGTAAATTCGTCTTTCACCAAAGGAATGCCTAGATCTTTGTGAATTCGAGAATTTTTAACGTACCATGGAGCTGCAGTAATTATACGTAGAATTTTATTTTGACCTCTTTGAATTTTTTCAATGTTGGATGCTGAGGCAGTACCCCATAATTGAATTCCATAACACCATATTGGCTTTAGAATTGCATTGTACAACAAAAGTTTACAATCCAACTTTAATGTAGAATTTCTGCCGATTAGCCAATTAAGTTGCACTGCTTTTAATCTCATCTGTGTAAGTTTTGCGTCAATATGAGACTTCCAGGTTAAACGACGATCGAGGTGGATTCCGAGGTATTTGACTTCATTGTGTTGCGGAATAATTTGGTTATTTATTCTGATGGACGAGCAGGTATCTTTTCGCAATGTGAAAGTTATATGAATACATTTCTGTTCGTTAACCCTGATTTTCCAAAGCTCAAGCCAATTCTCTAGTTTATAAATATAATTCTGCAAATTTTGTGATGCTATTTGATGGTCCTTATGAACGCTAATAAAGGCTGTATCGTCAGCAAAAGTTGAAGTATGTATATTGGGGTCTGACGGCATATCGGATGCATAAATCAAATATAAAGTAGGACCCAGTATGCTACCCTGGGGTACTCCTGCTTCAATTGGCTGAGCGGGGCTTAAAAAATCGCCTTCTTTGATTGTAAATTTGCGACCATATAAATAACTTTTCATAAGTTTGTGGGTGTTAGCAGGCAGAGCTAATTTTATTTTGTGCATTAAACCTTCATTCCAGACTTTGTCGAACGCTTGGGAAACATCAATGAAAAGCGCGGAACAGTATTTTTTCTCTTCAAACGACCGTCTTATCACATTTACTAATCTGTGTGTTTGTTCGATGGTACTGTGTTTAGCTCTGAACCCGAATTGATGATTTGGAATACATTGAGTGTCGTTCAGAATTGGAATCAACTTAGCCATTAACAATTTTTCAAACAGTTTTGAAATTGTCGGCAGTAGGCTAATTGGCCTATATGACTCTACTTTGGTGAGGTCCTTCCCTGGCTTAGGAATCATGGTAATCATAGATACCTTCCAATCTGCAGGATAGTATTCTAGGCGTAAAATAGCATTGAAGATAAAGAGAATAATTCTTCTAGCTACACGAGGTAACTCCACGAGCATTTTGTTGCTGATTTTATCCATACCTGGAGCTTTTTTAAGGTTCAGAGTACCAATAGCGCTTTGAATATCATTAAAGCTAAGTCTTAGAGGTACAGGAGGTCTAATAACGAGTGGTGGCAATTCAGTTGCATTATTTGAGTTGTTTATAGTAAACACATTTCTCAAATGGTTAACAAATAAAGTCCCTTTCTCGGAATCGTTTCTAGCCCAGTCACCAATCGGATTTCGCAAAGGAGGCTTTCCTCTAACTGGTCTTTTTAAACCTCGTGCCGCCTTCCATAACGAATAGTCAGATTGTGGGGAACTGTCAATTCCCTCCAAGTATGATTTAAGTGAAGCCATTCTTTGGGTTTCTAAGAAATTTCTTAGTATATCTCTGCATTCCCGTAGCCTAGCTTTCAGTTGAGGAGACCTGTGAATTTGCCACTCTCTTCTAACTCTTCTTTTTTCTGTCAGGAGATGTTCGAGTTCAGCGAAATAAGTTCTGTTTGTCCTATTTCTGCATTCAACGTCATATGTGGAAGCGTGATGCACAGCTCTTCGTATGTCCTCAGTAAACTTGCCAATCGACCCATCAATATCCTCGGTAGTTCTCAACACTACATTTTCCGTGCAGTGGGAACTTAAATACTTTTTATACTTTATCCAACTTACTCTGGATTTAGACATGTCCCGAAATGGAGAGCCATACCCTTGAAGGAAACGCATTGAAATAATAGAAGGAGAGTGATCTGAAGACAAGTCTAATGAAGGCTCCACTTGTATCGATTCTACAGGGATATTTTTCACTACTCCGAAGTCAATAATATCGGGAATCTTCCGTCGGTCCGTCGGCCAGTAGGTGGGATGCCCGCTTGAGAGTACATCTAAGCCCATTTTGGCAATGGTGTTGAAGAGTTCACGACCCTTCGGGGTCACTAGACGTGAACCCCAAAATGTGTGTTTGGCGTTAAAGTCACCAGCAACCAAAAATCTAGCTCCAAGGGAATTGAAGAAGCTGTAGTATTGATGTTCTTTTATTGAAAATCGAGGCGGCGAATAAATTGATGATAAAACAAAGTTGTATTGACAGAATTCAATACAAATGTTTGTTGCTTGTAGGTAATCCTCACATATGTTGTTCATTAAATAATGTTTTATTCTGTTCTTTATAAGAATTGCCGAACCTCCACATGCTCTTCCGCGGGGATCTTTAGTATCATACAACACGTATCCATTAATTTTGAAGTACCCTGTCGCCGTCAAGTGAGTTTCAGCAATCATCATGACATCAATCTGCTTATCCATCAGGAAGTGTTCCAGTTCGTTTTTATGTTGGCGGAGGCCGTTCGCGTTCCAAAAACAAATTTTTAAACAAATCATTTCTTTAAAATTGCTTGTAAGATAGTGGATTGCATTTTCAGCATTTCCTGCATCATGGATGTCATAGTGGTCGTAAAAGTGTTCATAGTTTGGACAAGTGTCTGCAAAGTAGTCTCTAGAGTGTTAATATTAGGCTCGTAATATTGAGATTTAGGTTCCTGCTCCAAACCTGGCATATTAGATTTAACCACGTTAGCGTAAGAAACTTGTCTAGTAGGCGCGTTTTCATGACTAGTGGGCCGTAACAATTGAGGAAAATTGTTACTCGATGCAAAATTAGGCTGTTGTGGATGAACAGGTAATACTGACGTCTTGTTGGTCCTTATGCCTTTCAAATGAGTGTAAACTGGACAACCTCTATAATTTGCGGTATGATTACCTCCGCAGTTACTGCATTTTTTGATTTTTGAGTCGGTTTTCGACTTATCACATTGAGCAGTTGTATGTAGTTCCCCACACGCAACACAAACTGACGGCAATTTACAATATGCTTTAGTGTGACCAAATTCTTGACAATTAAGACACTGGACGGGTCCCTGACGCTTATGCGGTTCTTCCACGGTGATTCTACGATGCAGAAGGTAAATCAGATTGTAGATGGGATGGGACTCGTTTTTCTTTAAGACTATATCTCCGGGTTCCAATTCCACCCTGAACATAGGCTGAGGAATCTTTTCACGGTTTCTAATATTCGTTATGTTCTTAATTTTGAAGCCATTTTCCATTAAACTAGTCTTTATCTCGGCAGGATCAACATCTGGGTCTATACCCTTTAGAACGACTTGGAGTCCTTTTGCGCTTTTCAGCTGGTAGGTATAGAAATCCCTACTCTCCCTCTCCAACTGGTTGGACAATTTTCGAAAGTCATCTTCCTTTTTCACTTGAATTTTAGTTTCGCTGATATTTCCATGTTTAATTGAGGTTACGCTAAACATATTTTCACCTATTACCGAAACAATTCCTTGTACCAATTTACTGGAAGTGGGCTCTCTCAGATAAATTGGTGGGGGCTTAAACGTTTTTTTAGGAAGTTTTGGATCATCCGTCTGGAGGAGAGCAAACCTGTTTTGATCATTTGGATTGTCAATACTCACGGTCTTGGGAGCTTTTGAATTTGATGACGTTTGAGCAGATGTCGGGCTCCTCTGTCGCTTAAGAACTGTGATGTATTTATCCATACCTACTTGTTTTCTAGGTTTGACTGCACTATTTGATGTAGAAGATATTGATGTTTTATCATCTGATGAAATCACTATATTGGGCGAACAGGAACGGCGCCGTTCTACGGCTCTTGTAGTGAGAAGATTCTCCACAGATTTTTTTAAGGATTCTTCCTCAGAGATCCATAAAGATTTTCTAGTCGAGCTAAGCTCTTTCTCAGAATTACATCTGAGAGGAACACTCATACAGTTTTTATGCGATTTTTAATGTTTTTTATTATTTTTTTTTTAATGTTTTTTATTTTTTAATGTTTTTTATTTTTTTTTTACCGTAGGTATTTTTACCTATTACGAATTATTTTTTAACTTTTTGTTTTATTTCGACCTATTACACTTTTTCACCTATTACGATTTTTTCACCGAAAATTCAGCCGCACTAAAAATAACACGTCCGAACAGTTCAACAACACTATGTACAATAATAAAAATAATAAAAATTAAAGTTTTTAACCATAAATTCAATGGTTGTCTTCTTGATCTGTTTCAGGTAGTGAATCTTTTACCCACACACGTTTCTTCTTCAACATCTTCCGATGGATCTGCAGATTCTAATTCAGTAGTCTTTGAAGAAAAACTTGTTTGTGAATTTATTGTTTCCACAGAAGCAGAATCGCTGGCGCTGTATGAAACAAGCGATTTTTTGGTTGAAAACTGAAACAGAAATTCCTTTGTAACAACCCAAAAAATATAATACTACACTAATACTACACATTTAGTTCGTTACGAGACTCATAATTTTAGTAAAAAAGAATTGATTTTTCAATAGCAAATACCAATTTTTTATTGTTATTTGTATAATAAGAGTTTTGATTAAAGAAAAAAAAATAACAATTCATGAAAAACACATAAAAACATAAAAATATTAAGATTATAACTTGTAGACAATTTTCGCATACAAATATGCATTAGACTTCGAAGGGAAATCCCCTTTTTCTATTTTTGCTTTGGACATACAAACAGTTATTAACGACGTAAATCGAAGCACTAACGATGCAACTTCGAAGCAATGCGTCGCAAACTGAAGCAAAAACGACGCAATATCGAAGTCACGGAAATTTTAAAAAGACTCAACTTCGAAACTATGCAAACCGGGGTATTGGTGTACTTATATTTTAGTTTAAATATTGTATATAAATTAAAAAAACACACTTACCTCAAGTTGATTTAACGAAATTACATAAAAAAATAGTAAAATCGCGAATATCTATATTGTAATTTATCACTTAATATTTTACAGAAAATTTTAATGTAAGCGACACTTTACAGTCATAAAAAATATAAACAAACTAAGAATGTTCACTTACCTTAAAATTGCATTTGCTGTAAATTCGTAACGGAACTTTTTACAGTTATGCAATTTTTAAAAAATTTAAAAAAACGAAAATCGATAAAAGTGTCGCTTACACTATTTTGGCTGTAAGGGCTCGATTTGATTACCAACATTTTTAAGAAATTTATGCTACTTAAAGTGATAGACCAGCCATTTGAACGAACCATATCTTCTTTAAGAGTTAAAAATCAGTTAATACAATTAGTGGCCAGCTTTTCCATATTCCATATTTTTAGTGTTATTTTGTGTCACCTGTCATATCAGTAGAAGTTTTTCAGAAATCAGAATTTGTGTCATCAGACATGCTCTGAAGTTTACAGTGGGGAATACCCGTATTAGTCTAGAGTAAATGTATGCATGTATCTCTTCTTAATCTTTGCTTGATCCATTAGGCGGGCTTATATTTATCATATGTATAAAATGATGTAGAAAACAAAAGTTAACATTTAAAAAAATAATTATATACGAGTATACCCGGTGATTTCTAATCTTTTATCCGCTGATAATTTTAAGTTTAGAACTTTTCTCCATTTGACATTAATTTGTATTTCAGATTCTTTGACAATTTGTAAACTTTTGAAATTTTTATACTTTAACTGGTTCAATCTCAACTTCTTACGTCTTCAGATCATAATGTGTAAGATCCTAATTGTCGTTGAACCCTTACCCCTTACATAAATATGACCAACATTAAAAAAAATAATATTTTTAAGGCTTACTAAATTTTAGAGATCATAATTAAGGTACAATTTATCAATAAAAGGTTTGCATTTATTTGAAGCGAAAATTTATAACAATGACATCTATGAAAACTGTACTTAAATATTTGTTTCAGATTGGTTTCGTATTCAGTTCATGAATATGCATTGTCGAGTAGCATTTAAATATTAAGCTTAATATACGGGATTATCTTATTTAAACAAAAAAAAAAAAATACTTATCTAATACAAATTTCTATGCCCTCCACCATCATAAGTGGCGAATGAGGGTATATAAATATAAGTTTGTCATTCCCTGTTTAACACTGAGAAATATTAATCTGAGACCCAACAATGTATATATTTATTCTTGATCTCTATGGAATTCTAAGTCGATTCAGCTATGTGCGTCTATCTGTCTGACCGCCTGTCTGTCTATCTCTGTAAAACACTCTCACGTCCAAAAGACACAACCAAAATAAATAGAGTTTACAAAAAGCCGTTTATAATTCTCCTATGCAGTTTGGTATTGGAAATCAGCAAAATCGGTATAGTAGAACCAGAGTTATGTATGAACCAATATGTGAAACAACCAAAATTTTAAATATTTAAAAATTGTTCTTTAAATTTTTTTAAATGTATTGCAGAGATTGCTATGAGGAAAATATTGAAAATCTCTCCATGATTTCTTATAGCCTCCATACAAATATCTTCTAGAAATATGGCTTAATGTAAAATTGGAATATTAATACAAAATTCGGCAAAATAAGTGCCATGTAAAAAGAAATCGCAAAACGAATTTGTTTTAGTTCGGTTATTGTTTGACCGCAGATCCCACATAAAGTCCACTTCCAAAATTCACTTAGATACGTATAAAACTGGTACGAGTAATGCTAAAAGGTTAAAATTTAACATGAATAATCCTTATAGGTAAATAAATTGTTGTACTAAATTTTATGATGGTCGGTCCATAATTGGTCACAGCTCCCATATAAGGACCACATCCGAAAAAGTCATTAATCTTTATACATGTATATGTCCTATAAATTTAACAAAATTTAATGAATTTCGGTCCATATTTGACCGTATCCCACATATAAACCCTTCTTTCGAAAATCACTTAAATACTCATAAATCTGTTATAAATACTGGTACCGATCCAAAATTTTACACGAATCATTTACATACATGCCAAAATCAAACTGATGGATTTTGAGAATATCGGTCCATATATAGAAATACGGTTTCGCACAACAGAACTTAAAACAATTGTGAAATTCAATGTTTTATCTGTCATCCAGTTGTAAGTGTTGTAAAAGTCATAAACAGTTTAGTGTTAGAAAGTTACTATTGATAAACTACAATGTTTTTTCGGAACGCTGTAGTAGTTTAAAAATTTGGGGTCCCTTCAAGTTATTCTGAAAAAAGTGAAAAAAATATATTCTTTCAAAAAAAAATTCAGGCAAATCTGAGAATTGATAAAAATCTATTTGTTTTTTAAATTTGACGTGATACAAACATTTCCACGAGTCTGCCTAAAAAAATTAAGCTCGATTGGATCACGGAAAAAGGGTTAAAAATCGATTCAAAGTCTTTCAGACAGGCGAACAGACGGACACTACGAGCTTTATACTTTATATATAAAAAAAGATTGTGACGTGTATATGAAAATCGCCGATACACGTACATATATGAGCAATTCAATATGAAAACGATCAAAATTGGCAAATTTTTGGACGACCCCTCTCCGATTTTAAAATAAATAGTCTCAATCGATTGCCCAGCAAAAAATAATGTACCTACATATTTTTTTTTTTTTATAGTGACTGGTTTAGTGGTGGTGTACACCACTGTCATGTGACAAAATTGAAGAATTCTTCATAAGGGACCTCATTGAAAGTTGTTTTAAAAAAAAAACTACTAAAGCGATCGCAACGAGTGATAGCTCGTTGGAAAGGTTTTGAATCAGGCTTTAATTGAAAAATAAAATTTTCCTAATTTTTCTTAGAAATTTACCTTTAAATTTTCCCATGAAAATTAAATTTTCCGATTTTCCACAGAAGCTCCGAAATTTTCCGGCTAATTTTTTTTTGGATTCCTCATAATTTTTGATTTAAGAATCAGCAATAAAAAAATGGGCCCCGACTCCTTGTTTGGACAGCAGAAGAGCATTTAAGAGACCACCTTGTTAAAAATACATTTTAAAAATTATTTTACAGTTAAAAATACATTTATGAAGAAAAAATCTTTCTTATTTTGCTGCTTATACTTAATTACAATATTTATTAAAAATGTCAATTGTCTTGGCATCATTATAAAATTAAAGTAACTTTAAATTTAGCACGTCGGCAGACGAAGAGTACCGCTTTACATTAATTGACATATCAGAAATATTTGGTATGAAGCAATGAAACTTTTGCGTTCCAGTTATAGTTTTGACATTATTATATCTGTTTTGAATTCGTCGCTCCATGGCATCGTGTTCTTTTTGAGTGCATAAAACTGTGTTATATATATATATATAAAAAGATTCTGACGTGTATATGAAAATCGCCGATACATGTAGATATATTTTTATTTTTTCTCCCCTTTCCGAAAAAGTATATTTGGTTCATAGGACAGAATGTGTGTAACGCGGTGTAATTTTCTTTAGTCTTTTAATATGTACACCAATATTTAAAATTTCAAGTCTGCAGATCATTTATTAAGATTAAATAAAAAATTCCCCCTCCTTGAAGATAGAAAGTTCATTTCTAATACACATTTATGTGACTACAGAGACCTAAAATAGAAATGTAGTTGCTTCATAACAAAGACCATCATTATTTAAGAACACATTTTTTAAAGTTTTCCCATTTATCTCCTTTTTGGCCTACTTTTTATACCGACATGGTCCTAGTTTTTAAAATCGTTATAACCTATTGACGCTTCAAAGCACAGATATATTTATGTTCCAAATTTTAATCAAATTGTTACATACATTCGTTTGTGAGTACCGTTTTTTTCCCGACCTGGTCCAAGTTGAAAAAAGATAAAGCCTATAGACACTTCCAATCAAGTATATATTCATTTAAATGTTCAATAAAATCGGTTGAGCCTTTTGGGATTTTTTCCCCTATTTTATCCTGACCTGGGATAAAATACATACCCTTTTAGTCATGAATATATTTACATTTCAAATTTCAATAAAATCGGTTTAGCCATTATGAATTTTTTGTTTAAGAAACAAAGGTACTAATTTTACCGGCTTTTACCCATTTCATCCCTTCCATGTCCAAGTATTGAATATTAAGTTCGTAAAAGAACAATTGTGTTTAAATAAGTTTTTCTTTTTGCATTTGGTTGAATAAAACATAACATTTAATTAAACATATAACCACGAAATTTTCTTTTTTTTTTCTATGATAAAATAAAATGACAATCTTTGTGAAAAGTTGTAAGAATTAGTATCCTAGCCAACATATAAAGCCCAGTACACCCAAACCCATTAGCCCACAACATATTAATTTATAAGGGCCATTTAAATTAAAACACGGTAAAATTTTTTATATGTCAAATTCAAGTTTTGGCTTGTCAATTTATGTTATTCACTTTTTGTTAATTGGTCTTAGTTTTTCCGATTTTTTGGTGATCACGGCTGTTGGTGGACAGCGAGCTGTGTTTGTTATACCCTACACCACCATAGTGGGGAGGGTTAATTGGATTTGTGCATATGTTTGTGACGCCCAGAAATATTGGTCCAAGACCCACCTTAAAGCATATCGATGGACTCAGATTCACTTTCTGAGTCGATTTAACGATATCCGTCCGTCTAGCTGGCTTGTGCGCAGAGTACAGGTCGCAATTTTGAAGATATTTTGATAAAATATGTTAAGTGATATTTTTTCGGCCCAAGGACGGATGGTATTGAAACTGGTGAAAAGTGGTCCATTATTCACCAATCATAAATGTTTGAATTATGCAAGGACCCAAACAAATGTCATCGCAAATGAGTGGTAAATGAAGCCAAATCACATCTACAATAAGGCCCACTTCCGAAAATCACTATAAGAGCATAACTCAGTCAAAAATGTTGGTCTCCCAATAATATTGAACACAAATATATTTCATATGCGTACAAATAATACGGTACAATATTATTATGATCGGTCCATAATTAGTCGTAGCTCCCATAAATGGCCCACTTTTGAAAATCACTTTAACGATCATAAATTTCTGAAGAATGTTGGTAATCAAATAAAATTCGACACAAATAATATACAGAAATGATGACACCTAATTTTATAATGGTCGGTCTGTAATTAGTCGAAACTCCCATATAAGACCTCCCCGTAATCAACTCCATTAAGTTTTGAAAAGTAAATAAATTTTTGGCTGATCGGTCCTTATAGGTCATATCTCCCATATAGCACACATTTCAGAAATATTGTTTTATACAAATACTGGGTGTAGGGTATGATATGGTCGGGCTTGACCGACTATACTTTCTTACATATTTTAGTATAAAAAAGGTACAAATAATAACATTTTTCGTACTTTTTGGCCCTTAAATTTCATTATTAATATGAAGGTGCGGTATTAGATTGTCAGGGAGCAACTTTTCCAAACAAATTTCAGAATATTAACAACATATTGGATTGGACGATATGACATCACTCGAATAACATCTTTTCCAGTTTTAGATATCACAACTATGTAGCTTGGAAACATTCGGTGGTGCTGAAAGGTATCTAATATTTAATGTGGAGTACAAAATGAACAAAATAAATTCAGTACTGAGTTGGGAATGTTAATTATCAGTGTGGAAGTGATTTAATCTATACAAGGAGATTTTCGTGCTTTGATACCTTTGATTACTGTTTTCATGCCAGAGCAGAGAACCTAAGCTAGAAATATGTATAGAGCCTTAAATTTAACCTTACATAAAAAATGAAACTTGAGAGATTTTTAATTAAGGAATAGAAATTTGAAAAAAAACAGTTAAACTACGGTATTATAAATATGTATCCGGTTTCTCTTTGACCTTAATTAAACATTTCGTGGTAACATGAAATATATATAGATGAATGTGTCTTTTGCAAAATATTTTCTCCTCTGCTATATAAAAATTATAAGATGACTTTCAACCATATCTAATCGATATCCTTTTCACTCTTCTGTTTGTTAATAACGACAGTTGCCATTCATTGCCCACGGGTATTTGAAGATAACGTTAATTCATGTTACAAGAGTAAGTTTCGAGACTCTACAAAGTATAAAAAGAAATTAAAAAAATCTTGTTACAAATATTTTGATTTTAACAACTTTTCTAAAATGTTTTCATTTGTTTCTCTTTTTTCTGTTGTAAGGGGAAAAGCGAAGTGAAAAATGAACAGAAAAATCTCCTGGCAGATTACAGACAACACACCCATATATAAATAAGTTTATTTATCTTGTGTGCGAGTGAGTGTATGTATTTATACTTATACATATGTTCACAAGAGCAAAAACAATGTTATTCCAAGCTCTAATAGATGCAAAGGAAACAAAAGAAGCAGAATAAAATTTAACAAGGATAACAAGTTTGCTCATTAATCCTGATTATTTCAAAATGCGCAACTTTATCGTTTCCTTGTGACAGTTTCAAGAGTCTCAAGCTGTGCTAGCGTTAGAGTGTTTATTTTTGTGATATTGAATGAGTTAGTGAGTCCTTGTTTATTCCTTCTTTACTTCCTTTCAACCGCCTGTTTGGCCAGTCTGCTCATCACTTACTTCTTACAGTCTTTTTGACTTTTCGGAAAGTAGAATATGTATCATATTTGGTCTATTGCTATACATTTTTTTTTATATTGTGTGACAAGAACACAAAACTCATTAAAGCATGAATCACATGGACAAAAACAAAGGATACAAAAAACACAGCTTACAGATGGTGACTGGCTGACTGACATTTATCCTGAATTGGTTAAGAACAAAAAACAACACTGAACAATACCATCACACAATCGTTCATGCCACCCGTACATACTGAAACTAACTTTTGGATTGTTAAAACAAAACATAAACTTTTAAATCAGATGTTATTCATAGTCCTCTGTCTCTAATTCAATTCTATTTAAGCAAATCCCAATCCTTTTGGTCCACTTTTTACGTGTTTTTTTTTATTTTTTGCTGCTAATAAGTATTCCACACAAAATTCCCAAATGGTTAGTACTTCACACATACATACACTTATCCTCATATAGACTCATACTAGAAGCTAATGTCTATTAATACATACACATAAAACACGGGAAGTACGGGTGAACACTAGACCTGTCCTCTTAATAAATACAATAATTTTGTTCTTTAGTGTTTAAAACTGATTGGGCAAGATTTTGCTTGCTATCAGAATTTTCAAAAAAAAAACCTTCTTTATGTTAAATATGAAAGCACTAAAGTCAAATAAGAATATCCAATTTATAATATTTGATAAGTTTGAGAGCTTTTTGGTGGCATAGCTCATTGACTTTAAATAGACCCATAAAAAGAGCCATTATTGATCACCAAAACGAATGAAGTAATTGAATTTCACGGCATGTAGCACCGTCATGTTGAAACCATATGTCGCCCACATCAATATCATATAATTTAGGATGGCAGAATTCTGTTATTATACAGTCACTACTTGAACAGCCTCATTTTCCACCAGTATATCACGATGATGTCACTGTAGATGGATTTGTATTCGACTAAATAATATGGATTTTCTGGAAGATATGGTTATCTGTAATTTTGACGATTGAAATCTTATGAGATTCACGATTCTATTCGTTAGATCCACGTTGATGATATTTTGGTTAATTTCCATATCGACTTGGGTAAGAGGTGCCGTTTTAAATGATACCAAATTGAAGCCTGCTGTTTTTATAGCATTAATGTACACTATAGTTCTATAGTTGACATCAAGTAACTTATTGCGATTTTTTAAAAGTCTACTTTTCAATATTTTGACTTTTTTCCAGCAAACAATCGTTTTATAGAACCCAGTCGCAGAAACATCAATATTAATTTGCAAAAAGTTAGTAAGATTTAAATAAACAAGAGTCCAATTTTTTTACGATTCATAGCGAAAAGAACTAAGAATCAAAATTGCCGGAATTCCCGGGAATTTTTTAAAACTACAGTGATATTTTATTTAAAAAAAACAATACATGACAAATCGTGATGTATTAACAAAACGTAAAAATTTATGATACAACAGTTTCTGAACTATTTTAGGTCACTTCTTATGAACAAATTCAAACACAAGTCCTACGGTAACCGTTTTTGATGTTACCGTATGCATATTTGTATATTATTGCTATGTACCTGTAAGGCTGACTTGGATTTTCCATAGAAACTCTGAATATATATAATTTTGTGGATCTACGAGGTTGCGATAAATAATCGACAACATCCATATTTCAGAATATATTGTATTTTTCGGATGACTTTTATAAGAGCTATCACGTTTTATGGGGCGGTCAGCTAGAATATTGTACCGTGATTTCTATGTATTTGAGGTTGTTATGGTTGATCTTCATAAATTTTTAAATATGACACAATATTAATCTTTGTCAAATATCGTTTCGATATCGATATTTATGAGATGTTTATGTGGCTTATTGCATTTTTCGGAAGTGTTTCTTATGTGGGAGCTAAGTCCGATTTTGGACTGTTCATCATAAAATTCCGAACATTGTTTTTTATGTCTTCAAGAGAGAAATTTATTCACTTTTATTTATCACATATGGGGGGTATGGAGCCATATGTACAAATCTGCGCACATGTAATTTATTTGTGTAAGGTGTTGCTTCGATATAGATACATATTAATAATATGTAGAATAATGTTATTTTTGAAAATGATCCTTATATATAAGCCATGACTAATAATGAGCCCATAATAAATATGAAACGATCCAAAACAATATCGTTTTGTTATTTCTTTTTATATGATACCTTTTACCGCTGAATTTTGTATGGAACTGCATGTCTATTAGCAATTATATACCATATGGCCATATTCCGGAAATATTTTTGTATGGGAGTTATGGATGACCTTGAACCGATTCTTACCATTTTCAAACTTACCATTTCCTAACCATGGTAAAAAATGTTCGAAAAATATCGAGGTTTCCCGAAATTTTAGCCTATAAATCTGATCTTACTTTACCGATTTAAACCATTTGTAATAGCAAACATTTCGATAAAACAAAGAATGTTTGGAAATGTTTCATTAATCAAAGTTTATTTTTCGAAGCTCTATCGTGTTTTCAACAGACGATTGGACATGACTGGATCGTTACTTTTTGGTTGTACGGCCAATATTTCGATGTGTTACAAACGAAATGACAAACTTAATATCACACCCAAATAACAAGTTCTAATGATCCGATTTTGTCCATTTGCAATACCCCATATTTCTGATAAACAAAGAATATTTGGCAAAATTTTATAAGGACTTATAATATATGTACACACATATTTTATGTTTCTACTACCAATATATCGATGTGTTACAAATGGAATAACAACCTCAAGATACCCAAGGTTGATGTAGTTGTTTCATATTGTTACATAATCAGTAAATTGATGCAACAAAACTTGTTTGTATATTTTAATATTTAGTTAAAATGTCTTAGATCCTTCAATACTTGCCCCGACACACTGTCTCAGGTACATACATGTAAAAAATAAAAAAATTCATATAATTTTGCTAACTTGAAAATAAATATTTTTGCCGTAGGTTTTATCTTATTTTCTAAACAATTTCTAATCAATTTTTGAAATCAATTAGATTTAGATATTAAAGGCAAAAATAAGACCTATTTAAAACTATTTTATTTTTAAGGGCAGATCTAGTCTACAGTATGAATGTTGTATGTATGTATGTACATATATTTTTACGGCGATGTATGAATAAATGAATTAAAGTAAGTATGTGTGTGTATGTGTTTTATTTAAACATACGAGTACAAAGCCATCTAAATAAAAGCAGTATTTTATGTTTGTTTGTATGAACGAATTTAGGGTACGAGTATGATAAAATTAACATATTTTTACGCTCGTTAAATGTAAACTGTTTGACAAAAAGGAAAATATGAAAAATAAATGTTTGTTTCAAATCATTCATTCATTTGTTCCTTCGTTCGTTTGTTCAACCACTCAACCAACCAACTAACCATGCGGGGAGTTTCAACCCTTTTTATCTTCGACGACTAATCAGAGTCACGTGGATTTAAATGCTTTTGAATGAAGCACCAGAGACCAAAACCCTGTGAGTAAGGGAGATGAAGGGACAAAACGAAAATATAAAAATAACAAAGTAACAAAAAGGAGCAAAAAGTTTGTTGGTTTGTGCTGAATGAGTCGCACATTAAATACACATTCTATATTGTACTTACAACTCATGCTGTAATCATTAAAACCGTAAACAAGCAATTTAAAAGGGATCACACAACTATACTGTATTTACTTGAGTGTGTTAGAATACCAGTTGGTTAGTACTATGTATGTGCACTAACACCAATCCCTCTTTAGTTAGACCTGTTCACTGAAGAAAAAAAATATTTTGTCTAATAATGTTCAGCAAAATTATGCTGCATATTTACCGAATGTGTATTTGATTGAAATTTCATATAAAAACGTTTTGTGAACTTAAACTAACTGTCAAATAAATGCAACAGACTAATTATTTCCAAATAAATGGGCATACAAAATTGTTCTAGGAATCCTTATTATCATCATCATAACTAACTTGGTCAACATGTTTATTACCAGGGCAAACAAAAATATGTTCTAAAACCCTTTTCAATTTTTTTTTTAACTTTTTTTTTAACGAAAAATATGCTCTAAACATAAAAAAATATGTATTAAAAACTAGATAAAAAGTAAATGAAATACTGAATCTGGTTACTTTTTGCTTATTATGGCAGGAAAGGTTCAAAAATCCATTCTTTTCCTTCGAATTTCTGTATTTTGTCCATTAAGAAAAACTGCCGAATAATTCGTTTCATTTTACTTTCAACAATATATTGGTACAGAAATTAAAGCTCAAAAGACCACATGTTTTAAAACTTTTTAATAAAATAAAAAAGTTTTTTCGAGCTCGAGGCCAATTATTTGTAAAAATGATGGATATCGAAATATTGGAAAAAAATAATATATAAAAAAATTTTATTTTATTAAAAGTAAAAAAGGTAGAAGAAATCAAGATTTAATTTAATAGTTTTTAATATTATTTAAAAATAAATCCATAATTTTTTTCTAAAAAAAACAATTTTTTTTATTTTTGTAGTCTATTTTAGAATCCCATTCATTGATTTTTTATAATTGTTGATTTTTTAAAAGCTATAGGAAAGTTTTTCAGCAAAAGCATTAAATCTTTAATTGAATCGATAGTACGGTCCATATAATTTAATGTTTGAAGATTATTTCATGCAAATGTTGACCTTGACTGCGCTTCAAATGGTCCATCCGCTTAGTCCAATTTTGGCATACTCTTTCCAACATTTCGGCCGGTATCTCACGAATAAATGCTTGAATGTTGTCTTCCAATGCGTCAATTGAAGCGGGCTTGTCTGTATAGACATGAGCTTTAACATAGCCCCATAAAAAATAGTCTAAAGGCGTTAAATCGCACGATCTAGGCGGCAAATTTTCCGGTCCCGAACGTGAAATAAAATGTTGACCGAACTCGCCTCTCAATAAGTCCATTGTTGCGCGTGCTGTGTGGCATGTGGCGACGTCTTGTTGAAACGACATGTCATCCAAGTCAAGCTCTTGCATTTTGAGTAAAAAAAGTTGGATATCATCTCACGGTAGCGCTCACCATTCACAGTTGCGTTACGATTCGCATCATCTTTGAAGAAGTACGGTCCAATGATGCCACCAGCCCATAAACCGCTCCAAACTGTGACTTTTTCCGGATGCACTGGTAGCTCTTGCAATGCTTCTGGCTGATATTCACTCCAAAATCGACAATTCTGCTTATTTACGTACCCATTGAGCCAAAAATGAGCTTCGTCGCTGAACACAATTTTTCGGTAATTCATCGCGCGATGAACTCTCACAGAGCACGCAATTTGATAATAAAATTCAATAATTTGCAAGCGTTGTTCGTTTTTAAGACGATTCATGGTTAAATTATAGACCAAACAGAAGATGGTTGACAGTGAAACAAAACACGAAACGTGCGTCAGCTTTTTAAATCAGTGTTCCCAAAAAGATGATAGCTAAAAATTCACCCTTTAGTGCCTATACACTTTACTTTCACGTAATTAGTGATATAATATCAATGGGCCTCAATATTTATAGGATCAGATCCAGCTAAAATGTCTAAGTGTTACTTTCCTACATGGAAAACTTATTTTTGGTAAACAATTTTATTAGCTTTCACCATGTATGTACATAGTTGTTATAAAGTCACCCAACAGTTTAAGTCTGTGACTTAAAAATATGTTTTTACATTATTAACTTTACATTATTAACTAAAAGATTTTATATATTTTATATCTTGGGATCCCGGGATTTACATTTTTAAGATTTTTTGGGATTTGTTTTCTTACTAAAACTTTCTCAAATTTAGTTCTTCTGCAACTGGGCTTATATCATCGTATCTTGATAATAGATATTAATATGTCTGTGCAAATAACAAATGTTCTAGCACTTCAAGGGTAACAAAAGGTGTTCCACAAGGATCAATCCTAGGACCACTTCTCTTTTCAATATATATAAATGATTTACCACGACAATTATCACATTGCACAGTTCATATGTACGCTGATGATGTTCAATTATATGTATGTTGCAATACAAGCCAACTGAATGAATGTGTTGACAAACTGAACTCGGATCTCTCAAAAATCCAATCGTGGGCAATATGTAATGGTCTCCGCCTTAATCAATTAAAATCTAAATGTCTAATAATTTCTCGATCTCCAGTGCAAACTATTGATGTGCCGCATATATTTGCTCAATAACCAGATTATTGAGATTATCAACAAGGCAAAGAACCTTGGAATAATTTTTAACTCTACACTCACCTGGTCAGATCATATTATCAATGCTACTGGAAAAACCTTTTCAATATTACGTGGACTATGGAAAACTCAACACCTGACACCGGTTTCCACACGTATAATGCTGGCAAAAACTTTTTTGATTCCAACACTTCTGTACGGTTCTGAAGTATTTTCCAGCTGTGACTACAAAAGCACAAGGAAACTTACTTCAGCATATAATTCAATCTTGAGATATGTATTTAACTAAAGAAAATCATCTCACATCTCACCCTTTCAAGCAAAATTATTGGGAGTAAGTCTTTGTGACTTTCTAAAAATTAAATCTCTAACATTACTACATAAGATAATTTTTACAAATGAACCATCTTATCTTTTTAATCGGCTCGTTTTCACTTGTCCAAGGAGAAATAATAACCTTATTCAAATACGACATAAAAAACTAGTTTCGGAATATCAATACTTTATCTATTCTATTCGTCTTTGGAACTCGCTGCCTCCAAGGATACAGTTTTTGAGCAACGCAATGGAATTTAGGAAATCTATATATAACTACTTTAGTGCATAGCTTTATGCCTACGTTATTATTGTTATTTTTAATTTTTAATTTTATTTTTCTTTTCTATTTTTTATTTTTTAAGTTATTTTATGTCTTCCTGTCATTTGATTTCTATAAATTTGTTAACGTAAACTCATCCTGTACTGTAATTATAAAACTTTTAGTTTTGTTGTACTGGGTATCAAATAAATAAATAAATAAAATATGAGATTTTTTATTTTTTGTTTAATATTTAATTAATTAAAAAAAAAAACAAATTTGTTTATTAATAATAAAAACTATTTATTTCAAAAAATTAACTTATATTATGTTAAATATGTTTGAAAACAAACATTTACTGTCCTACCCAGCAAAAACTACACTTACGAATTAAGTTGATTAAGTAACAGGAAATTGTCGTCCAGACTACTTACAAATCTACTAGAAAAAGTTCTTATTTTTGTTTGCAATGTTCCAGAAGAAATCCGTTATAATTTTGCAACTTTTAACCAAAAAATTAATAACTTATTTTTATACTTAAAAGTTTTATAAAATAAATAGTTGTAGACTGATAAAAACAAAATGTAACGAAATAAATTAACGAGCTTAATAAATATGACATAAACTTATTGCAAAATTATATAAATTCAGATTTATAATCATATAATAAGTGCTGTTTCACACGTTTCAGTTTTAGCTGACCAGTTTTTGTTCAATTCTTGTTTGAACCTGCCATTTCCTTCACACGCGTATCTTCAATTTTCGTACTCTTTACCATCAATTTCTTTACTTTCTCATGCAAACAACTTCACGCAGAATAAGACGGAGAAAATAAAAAAAGAAAACAAAAGGAAATAACCAAATTGATTAGTACCATCATTTTATTTTCTTTTCCCTTCTCACCCAAAAACACTTGCCTTAAAGAGTCAGAATTAAAACGTATTTATTTGAAGTAAATTTTTTGGATTTCATAATTATGACCTTTTTAAGATATATATTTATAAAGTAATTCTTTAATATACATATGTACATATAATTAGTAATAGAAAAGTGGCGAATGAGTTTTGGAAATCATGTAAGTAAAGTTTTTGCTACAATTTTTAAATTTACTAAAAGTTTATAAAGCAAATTTTGTATTTTATAAACAAAATTTTATAAAACAATAATGCCCTTATTCATAAAAAATTAAAGTAGACTTTAAATGTACTTTAAAAAATTTTGTATGAAAATTTTGTCTAAAAGCACACTTTAAACCTACTTTATTTTTTCTGAATACGGCAGTAATAATTCAAAAACATATTAATATGACATTGAAATATGTATTAGACTGACAAATATAATATGTATGTCATTTCTATATTAATTTAAAAGCAATAAAATAATATCGTTCGATCTTAAAAAAGCTTCTTGATATTATTAAGGGATCTAAAGTGGAGATATGAACCATTATTGAAGCTAATCATAGTTCACAATCAAAGTCAAACAAAAAAAAAAAACAGATAAAAATAATTATACTTCTCTGGATGTTTTACACAAATACTAATTTTCGGCATTTATTAATCCCTAAATCTCGGGATTTTCAGGATCGGGATTGACTTTCCTAATTTTTTCATTTCTCATTCATTGTTTTAGCAATCGATATAAATGTATGTTGGTTTTCAATGATTTATACCTTTATATCTTTCATACAATTTGAACTCAGCGAGGATTTTATATTAATTGGTTTTCAATCATATAGTCATAAAATAAAGAAAAAAGTACCAACACTAACTTTTTTCCTGCTGTGGCGAATGTGTTTAATGCTTTTATTTGAAAGTATATCGGTAAAGTGGCGTTGAAAATAATTCCAAGTTTTATAATTGATCGTTAAAAGAGATTAAGTAGTGACGTTAAGTAGTGAAAAAATTACAATGGGAGACTCGTCAAGTTCGAGAAGGTTGAAGACTTTTTACTGCGTTCGTCAGGGCCGAAATTTGTTCACGTAATTCACCAATTTCATTTGTTTGAGGATGAACAAGAAATATCTCCAATTTTGTCGGCCATTGTTGCTAAATTGTCCAAAGGTTCTGAGGAAGTGGCTAAAATTGCTTGAGTTTGAGGAGGTAAGCGTTGCGGAGAAACTCGTCTTTGACACCACCGTTGGCTAGACTACGCATTTCGCGTAGTAAAAACCTTGATTTCTTGTCACCAATTAGTAATTCATTTAGTAGAGTTTTTATTTGCTTCTCTTCAGAGATGGAGAAATGTTCAATGAGGCGCTGTTTTATTTTCGTGTAGGCATCGTTTGGGCGTTCTGTAATTATGTCACTGAATCTGGATCTAATTCCGGTAAAACTGCAAAATATTTCGAGTTTTCATTGCTTATGTGATGGTTCTCAAATTGTGCCTCCAACTGAGCAAACCAAATTGCTGGATTTTCTTTCCAAAATCGTGGAATACGAAGTGTTACCGTTGATGTAGTTACAATAGGTTCTGCTGCGGAATCTTGAGCATGTCTGGGCATCTTGCGTGAAGAATTCGGGGTCACCAATTTAAAACAATGTTTTTTCTTTAAAATATTTTTCAAGACTCTAAAATATTTTTTATTTTTTTTTTATATTTTTTTACAAAAAGTTCAAAAAACCTATTTTTATATTTTATTTTTTAAAACAGGTATTTTATGGCAGAGTAGTAGCTGATACAAAGCCAATATTTAATATTATAAAAATATATAATATTAAAAAAAAACAGATGAAGAAAAAAAAATATAAAATAGTATTGACCAGTAAGAGTTTATAATCGGCTGTGTCGAATCTCATATGAACACAGTAGTGTGTTCTATGAATACTTGAAACTAATTTTTGTTACTTTTTGTATCGGTATTTGCTGATCCTTTACATGACTGCTATCTACTATTATGGGGCGATCGTCATTAAATATTGTACCATAATTTCTATTTATTTGAAGTTTTTTTTTTATTTTGTTTAAATTTCATCTTAATAACAACGTTTACAAGAATTTTATGCATATTCTAGTTATTGTTACACACACAATAAATTAGATACCAAAAAGCCTTAGGAAATTGAGTTTGGTTTTCTGAGACGTCAGAATTGTGTCCGTCTTTAAAAGAATTTTATGCATATTCCAGTTATTCCACAAAGTATACGGAGCTGTCACGAGACGGAAGACAATCACATTTACCTATTTACCTACGTAAATATTTTCTTACTAAATTTTGTGAAAGTGAGTCCATAATTGACTACAATTTCCATACAAGGTCTATTTGCGAGATTATTTGGAATACCTAAAGAAAAATCAAATATATATCGTTATTGAGATATGATATGATATGATACCATAAGTCTCAAATACAGTATTTAATAACGACCATATATAGGACCCGAAAAATAAAGTAACTCGTATAAACGTCGTAATCGATACAAACTGTTACTACTGATATATGGGTCCATTTAAAAAAAAAAAAACGTACACAACGAGTTTTGTTTTGCTTATTTTTAAAGTTTTTTCAGTTCGCCTGTAAGAGTGGCCAATTTATGTAGAATGTCTTTTATGTACTTATGTACTTTTAGGCCCTCAAAAAAATCAATATTTTTGGTTTTTTTTAGGTTTTCTACGATTTCTATCTTGAGCGACACACACCAAATATGTATAAAAAATCGCTAAAAATGCAAAAATATTTGAAATTCAAACTTACCACGATGTTCTTTTGTTTCTCAAGATTGACTTTTGCGAAAATCACATTTTCGATTATAAACACAAAATCATGATATACCATGATTTTTAATTTTTTTTTAAAGTGACTAGTTATTTTAAAATTTTATGATGAAAATATGTAAATTTTTGTTACAAAACGACTTGAGCTTAGAGGATACTTGCAAAGTAATAGACGTGTAACAATGCATTTAAAAAACTGCAATTATAAGCGTTTTGAGGAAAAAAACTAAGTGTGACGCTCAAGATATTTTGTGACGATCAAGAGATTTTGTTGCATGTAAACAATAAATAATGCCAAATCTTAAGTTTAACGAAAAAAAGTTTATTCTTTTATAAAAAGAAAATAAATAAAAAAAACAAAAATTCTTCAAAAAACAAAAATTTTCATACAAAACTAAACATGTACATATTCTTTGCTGTCTTTAACAAAAATGGAAAAAAGGAAGTAATTTTTGACGAAACTTATACACATATGTATGTAAATATTTGACACAAAACAATAACTTAATTTATTTTATAAATTTTCATTCGAATTCTTATTCTTATGTTAAGTGCGGGGAGACAAAAATTTGGTTTTTTATGAAATTGACCCATATACAAAGGTGATGTGTAAATAAGATTCGGCACAGCAGAATATAAACTGCTACTTATTACCTTAAAATCAGTTTGCAAATGTGCGTTATAAGATTACACAGATATACATAAGTGAAAATTTATTTTTTTAAACTATTAAAATGATTTCATTGAAATTTTTATGAATTTTTTACTCATCTCATTTTTACAACGATTAAATTATCATTTGTAAAAGCGTCATGAAAATAATTTTAAAGGTATGAAAATAATTTGTAAAAAATGTATAGACGATGAAGTTATTACTTTCGAATGCCCAAAATTTTACTTTTCCTAATTTTACTTTAGCTAATTAGTCTTGAATTATTCAGTTTAGTCTGAAGTAAATAAAATCATTCGAATAATATTGTTATTCAGGGGATAGATGTAGTTTTACTTGTTTGTTTTGTAATTTTAAAATCAGTCAGCATTTATGTTTCTCGTATAAAACAAAATGTATTAATTATGCTTGAATAACAAGATGAAAATTTATGTTGTATACAAAATTATTATTTTGTTTGTATGTATTTTTTATATTCGTTATTTTTTAAATAGGGTGTTTTTTGTTTATTCTGCCAACTGACCATTATCGTTTCATAAAGGACCCATTTCTTATTTACAATTTTGTTTGTAATTTAATATTGCTGCAAATGTTAATTCGTCCTGCCTGCACCCATCTAAAAGTATAAAAAAATACTTTAAGTAGCGTGTATGTGATTTATTTATTTTAAATTCAAATAGACTGGGAGTTGACTTTTTTGAATAAATCTCTTCTAAGGCAATTAAAAAGAAGATTTAATTAAATAGAACAATACATTTCCAAATAAAGCAATTTCGTTATTTCGTTCGAAATCAATTTGAAATTAAGTAACAACAAAATAAATATATGTAAATATAAATCACAAATAATTTAATTAGTTTTTAATTAGAAAATATAATATTCAGGTTTTACGTCTTTCTGTATATATGTAGTTATGTAGGTAACAAGCAACTCTTTGTGTTACTTTCCCAGTATACGAATATAATTTACTATTGGTAAAATCGCAGCTAAGGAGCTACATAGGTTAGTTTAGGTTAAACTGGAATTGCGTTAATCTTGCATTAAACCATTTTGTGTATTGAATCTCAGTAAATTTGCTGTATTTTTATAAAGGTTTGCTGCCATTACCCCAAAATTACGCTTTTAGCTCAACCACTGTTATCGTTTAAAAAACGATACCGACATAAAAATAATTGAAAAAGAAATAAATTATTATTTCCATCACATTTTAGCAAAATGAAGTGTCTGTTTCAGTGATCACATCACGGATTTAAAAAAAAAACAAGCAAAATTCAATTCTTTGTAACAATTGTCAAAGCTTCTAATACTGATATTTGAACAAGAAAAATGTCAAAATACAATATATCCTTTTTGGAAACCTGAGTCGATATAAACATCTGCAGAAATATTGTTTTAAAATAGTTGCACGACATTAGATTTGAAAAACCAGGATTACGATTCTCACTACTTTGAATAAATATTTTATTTATAATTCTACTTCAAACATCTTTACAAACAAATTTCACTTTTAGCTACTCTCATGTGTTTTCTATTTTTTTTTACTTCTGTTTATTTATTATATCTTCATTAAAAACGAACTAACAATAAATATTTCGAATCGTATATTTAGTGAATTTTAATTATTTAGTCCAGCCAGTAGTGGACGAAAATTCTGCCTTCTTGTCTTTGGCCCAGATCCGCTGTATCCCTTCTTCTTAGTAGAATATAGCCACAATTATTTAATATGTTGTTTTATTTGTAGTGGTATGTTTTAGAAAATTTCTCCAAGCGGACGTTTCAGATAATGCGTAACGGCATTACGCGAAGTTATGATTAATTTTATCGAAATATGTACTGCCAAATGAAACTTAACATAATAAATTATGTACACAGAAAAAAAAAATCATGTTTCTTTTTCAATTAAACCTTTAATTGATTTTAAAATAATTTTCAATTAAAATTTTAATTGATTCAATTACTTTTTCTGATATATTCAATTAAATCTCACATTTTTTTAATTGATACTATCATTTTGTTTACAGGTCCAATTTCAATTAAATTTTTAATTGATTCCACAAATATTTTAATTGAAACTCATTTTTATTTTTTTCTGTGTATGTATATTAAATAGGGTATAAAAGCATTTCTATAGGTATGTATACACATCCATATCGATACAGTCGTACATACATAAGTACTTATAAATCAAACTATTAAATTGGCAGTCATGTAGATTCACAATTGTGCGTGATTATAATTTTGCTCCCCTTTGGAAATATTTATAATACATATATGTATGTAGCTAACTAATGTTTTTTTTTTTTTTTTGTTTTCGTTAAACAAATATTTTCTTTTTTGGGTAAATAATTATTATTGAATGACTGGCAAAACAAAAGATGCTGATTCACTAATTGTTTTAGTTTTATTTTATATAATCATTATTATTAAAATATATGTTGCTGAAATATATGACAGAGAGGGGGTGGAAAATAAAGATTTTGAACACATAGTTGTTTGTATTGGTATCTATGTATAATGTTCTACTTTATGGAGTTGTAAATGGAAAATGTGGAAAGTAAAGTAATTTTTTTTTTCTTAAAAAAAAACATTGAATTTTTTTAGTTGTTTTAGCATTTATTCAAAAAAAAATTTTAAATTCATATTTTTTCACTACTTATGATTCGGAAATATAACTTGTTAATTTGATTATCGCGTGGCTCAATCGAAAATAAATTGGTAGTTAGCATGCCTCGTGGAAATCTAGTTTTTTAAGACATTCAAGTTTTTTTCTTTTCTATTCAAAATACTGATAAAATTTAAACAAGTTAGAAAATACAGTATGCCAAGCCCGACCATATAATACCCTACACCGAGTATATGTGTAAAAACTAAAAGCTATAAACATTCTGTAGACATGTTAAAATGATTTTTGAAGGTAATATTATCATAAAATTTGGTCGAAAGATTTTTGCATATAAAGTACGTTTAAGAAAATTACATAAATATGCATAAATCTCTTATATCAATATCAAGTTGAAATTCAACACAAATAATTCATATATATGTACGTACATATAAATCGTCGTACAGAATGATCGGCCCATAATAAGTCATTAACCTATATCGAACTGAAATTTTACACAGATCTGTTATAAGTATGTAAAAATTATACCAATGGTTTTTTGTGTTTGTTTGTCGATAATCGTCCATAGTGATAATTATGACGTTTCGCGCTTCCAAAATCAGTTTCCTAGGGATACTTACTTTATTGTGTCTTTATGTTACACGCTGCAATATTTAATCAAAGATTTCTAAAATATACAGCCATGTCACAGAATTTAATTCCGTTCGGAAGTGGAATTAATTATATATTTTGCTTCTATAGAAAAAGTAAAACGAAAATTGTTTTCGGAATGAAACCACTTTTATTTTGCTATGTGGAATTGTAATTTTAAGAATTACAAATTTTTCGTTTTACTTTCTATATAGAAGGATAATACGGAATTAATTCGACTTTCGAGCGGTATTAAATTCTGTGTCATGGCTGATATAAATTCTTCATTATAACAGGAATATGCATAAAATTCTTTTAAATATCGTCGTTGAGATGAAATTATACTAAAATATCCTAAAATAAATAGAAATTACGATACAATATTTTATGAAGTTTGCTTCATAATCGGTGATTTGATGGTGGTTATATTAGATTCGGCACAGCCGAATATAAACTCTTACTTGTCAGTTCTTCCACTTGAAAGGTGTTAGGTACTTATTATGAAAGTTTGTGATCTTTTGTAACATGTACATTTTACAGCCCGTTTTAGCCTCAAATGGCATATTAACTGTTTAGGAATTATTGACTTTTAAAACGGAGAACTTTTATGCCAACTATAAACGTGTGTATTTTATTTTTAAAATATAGTAGTTAATCGTTTACATTTTAATGTATTGACATTTTGCTTTAAGTTGTTTAAGCCAACTACATATCATTGGGCTTTTACAAAATAGTAAAATATAGAAACGAAAAATAAAAATGCAAACAATAAAATTATACTAAGAAAAAAATTCACATCAAAATTAAAATGCATACAATGTCATACATACATATGTATATATCTACGAGTATAAGAAAAAATATTAACCAACAAATCAATGTCCAATTTCTTAAAATTGTCTAAAGCGGATAATTATTAATTATGTATCTCATTACACCGCGTTACACACATTCTGTCCTATGAACCAAATATACTTTATCGGAAAGGGAAGAAAAAATAAAAATACACGTGTATCGGCGATTTTCATGTACACGTCAGAATCTTTTTTTATATATATAGTATAAATCTCGTAGTGTCCGTCTGTCAGCCTGTGTGAAAGAGTTTGGATCGATTTTTAACCCTTTTTCCGTGATTCAATTTAGCTGAATTTTTTTAAGCAGACTCGTGGAAACGTCTGTATCCCGTCAAATTTAAAAAAAAATAGATTTTTATCAATTCTCAGATTTTCCTTAGATTCATTTAAATTGTTGAATATAAAAACATTTTTTAAAATATTGACATACAGATTCTTTTAATCAGTATCAGTTTTTTGCCCAACCTCCACTTGGCATTCGCAAATGACGTTTACATAGCTCATCAGATTGCTTGTTTGCGTCCAGACTTTTCAAGTAATTATTTAATGATTCCGCTTTTATACAAGTAGCTTTTTAATTATTTGTAAGCAATCTTTAAGTTTTGGTTTGAGTCGGTGAGATCTATTTACACCTGCATCTGATTTGCCGGGAGATTAGGATACCATGTGATAATTGCTAAATTGGTAAAAAAGTGACCAATATTTTCTGGTGTTCTAAGATATTTTTTATATTTTACCCAATATATATGTTATCGCTAAATTACCAGTCAGGGATACAATTTCGCGGGGCTCATAAATACATATATTTTGTCACACCATAATTTACTTATGCCAGCAATCAGGAAATGGGTCCTTAGTGTATATTGACTTTATGTAATTAAAAACCTGGGGTAGAATATATCAATAAGATAAATAAGTTTCGAATTATAATATTGAGCAAAACTGTTCATTACAAGTAACGAGTAAATAATGGCTCAAATTTACAACAGCATAATAACTCATGACTTTAAAACGGTGATTTCATTGAAGAAAAGCTCTTTCCACAGCAATTTCATTTCACAATTTTAATATCACTAAACTGTAACAAGATCTGAAATTAAAAAATATGTTTGGTTTTAATGGGTTTTATTTACTAACTTATGCTAAATTTAAGGCCAACTTGATAGTGAGAGCTGTTTCGAAAGTTCATTAAAAGTTGTAAAATTGCGTGCACAAAATGGTACTTTTTTGTTTGATGTCTTCAAATATATTACTATCAGTTTTAGCCAATAGACTAACAAAATAAGACAAGCAAAAAAAAATTGAAAGGCGAGACCAGGACCCTATTCCACAAACAACTTTTCACTTTGCACTTATCAAATTGCATTTTATGCAAATCTCACTTTTCACTAAGCAAATTCTTTGACTTTGCATTATTTGTAAAAACTTTGCAATTTTTCTAAAGACTTTGTGCTCTTTGTAAAATTTCTGTGATCTCTTGCAAAGTTAGTGTCCAAAGTTGTTCACAAAGATTTACTCATCTCTGCATTTCTATCTTATGAATGTTCATTTTGCATTGCTAAGCAGAACTTGTTAAAATGAGCCGGAAAATAAAAATGTAAAAACATGTTTCTTCTAGGTAGTCGAACATGTGGTTAAAGAAAAAAAATATATTTTAATTGCCAGTTTTCAAAAAAGAGTATTTTTTTATAAAATTCTTAGGCCGCGTTTTCACTATGTCATATTTGTTGTCAAATTGTCCAAATTGTTGGCAATTTTTTAAAAACGGGTTGTCATATGGCGTCATCTATGTTTGCAATCGTGAAAATCATGATATGACAACCCGTTTTCATACAATTGCCAACAATTTGGACAATTTGACAACAAAAATGACATAGTGAAAACCAAGCATTAGAAAGAATTTGTAGAGACTACTGTTTTTCATAGTGAAAAATGGTTGAACTTTATATTAATTATTAGAGAAATTTTCTTATTATTTCCGCTTGTGTTCATTTTTAATTAATAACTCAAAGAATACCATTGTAAAGTTATATGTTTCTAGACAATTGGCACACTGGAATGCATTTGCATACAAAATTTGTAATAATAATAATAAAGAAGAATACACACACATTGTAAACGTAAGTAAATTTCGTTCTAACTCACAACACGTAAAAAAAGGAAATATGATAATTCTCGAACTCTATTTCTCAAAAAACTGTAAGTTAAATAGATGACGTTTACAGATTGATTGCGGACAATGAAAATTGCTGATGACGCCCTTGGCAGTTTGCCTTCCAGTTTGCCAATTGTCTAGAAAAATATAACTTTACAATGGTATTCTTTGAGTTATTAATTAAAAATGAACACAAGCCGAAATAATAAGAAATTTTCTCTAATTCTTAAAAATATTTATTTTAATGTCTTTAAGAATGCCAAAACTATTTACAATTATGCGCCGTGTTTTTTTGTGGCAGCAATTGAAAACTTTAAATTCAGCTATCGGGATCGGAATTCCGTAACGACCTTGAATTTACACTATAAATGTGGAGTCTGACCCGCATATCACTATCGCATTCAATGAGTTGTTTCCTAGAACAAAAACTCACGTCTTAACATATTATAATTTTACTAGTTATAACGATGTAAAGAGATCGTTTACCTTGCAAATGTTTGACGAACTTATCAAAATTAACTTTGCAAAATTAGAATTTACAGTTTTTGTGGAACGATACAACATAGTAAGCCTTCGCAAATAACACTTCTCAATATTACTTTGCACAAGAGAACGTCCTCGTACGAAATTGCAAACAGAATATAAAAATTGCAAAAACTTTGAAAATTATCAATTACCACTTATCAAATTTTAGAGTATAATTTTTTAATAAAGACTCGCAATTTGACGAAAAATTGCATTAGCACAAAGTGCAAAGTTATTTTGTGGAATAGGGCCCAGTGCTCGTGCATACGAGTAAGACTAGAAAATCAATAATTATAAACAGATAATAAACAAGTAAGAGATTATATTCGGCTGTGCCGAATCTTATATACCCACCACCTATGTACATATATATTAGTAGTGTGATCTACGCACATTTGAAAGAAATTTGTGTTACATTTTGTATCGATAACGATGTTCATACGAGTAATTTTATTTTTCAAATCTCTTACATTAGAACTGTGGCTAATTATGGACCGACCCTCACAAAATCCAATATTAACATTTTTACTTACATATAACTGATCGGTGAAAAAATTCAGTTCGATATTGATATTTATAAGATATTTACGAAGAATATTTTCGGAAGTGGTCCCTGTATGGGAGCTGTTAGCATTTATGGACCGATCACCATAAAGTTGGTTAGTATTTATTTATATATGTGGAATATATCTGTCGAATTTCAATATGATAATAATATTTATATGAGAGCTATGGTCAAATATGAACCGATCATCATAATATTCGGTATGGTGACTTATATGTACTCATTTAAGTTATTTTTGGAATTAGATTTTATATGGAGGCTATGGTCAAATATGGACCCACTATCATAAAATTTGATCTATCAAATTTCAACGTTATAGCGATTAATATAAGAGATCATTTATATTCAAAATATGGATGCAAACAAAATATCTTTTGAGATTTCTAGTTGCATGAAACTTATTTTTGGTAAATTTTGTATTGATACGTTTGTATGTAATGTACGTAGTAGTGAGTTAAAACTAAGTTATTGCGTCATTTCCTTGGACCCTATATATATTTAAAGGGAAAAAATAAATATAAATGACATTTTAATACATGTTGATTTTAGGATTTCTATACCATAATACAAATACTATGGTTTTTGATACTTAATTGCCTTGACAGACATGTAGTATCTACATATACTAGTATTTTTGTTTTTACTTTTGATCAAAAAATAAAATTAAAAGAAATTAAATAAAATCTAACTGTCATTAAAAGAACTGACAATCGATTTTGTGAGAGGGTTTCACCAATATTTATTGAACACAGCTACAGACAACATACTACATTCATACCACGATTATTTTCGTAGTATTTAAACCAGATATAAACCAGCTTGTTTTATGGTTTAATTGTAGTACAAGTTAATACACATGTAGTATAGTATACTAATATGGTATGCAAATCCTCTGTCTATATAACATATAAGATAAATAAATCGCTAACGAAGTAATTGGTTAAAAGCTACATATTATTCATATAAATAAATTTTGATTTCATAGTATGAAAAGCAAAACTAAAATTTCTAATGCAAGTATTCGTATAAATTTAATTGTACTAAGTAAAACATATGTATGGTTATTCTATTGAATATCAAGAATACATATTGCACTTAAACATTTGCAATAAATTACATTGTGGCTACTGTGTATGTGTAAGTATTAATACTTTATGATCAAATTAATAAAATTGAGTGTTCAATTAACTAATACGCATGAATGCATATTTGGACCCAAATCCTTTTTTTTGCGCTTTAATATCAGCGAATAAAATAAGGGGAAGTAAGTAAAATAAAATTAAACTAATATATCTAAGTATTTATGAGTCTGAATATGTGAATATTCTTACCCCTATTTCTAAAAGTAACAAAGTGAGCAATCTCATCCAACGGACAAACTTCATCTATTGTTCCGCTTCGTGTATTTTGCTTTGTCCTGCTTGATTTTTTTACACACAAACATCCACATAAACGTATAAATTGTTTGTACCAATTTAATAAAGAAGTGGTTATATTTCATCAATAGGATAAAATACAAACATACACACTACATACCACTTTTATATTGGATTTATAAGCTGTTGTGGCATGAGAATCTACAATATGTCCGCTTTATAACAGATTTCTGAGTGTACTGTAAGTAGGACTAAAGTGTACATCTGTGAAACGTCTGTTTATTATAGAGCATGTAAACAAACACACACAAACACAATATGTACAAACATTCATTAATATCCTGCAGATCTTGGAACTACGTATTAGCAAAATATTACCAATGACTACCCACAAACCTACTAGCAAGACTTTCAGCCACTGTTGCCAGGTAATTTTTGCGTAAAGTCGTCACTAGATAGGTATAAAAATCAGCAAAATCGGCAATATATTTTTAAAATCGTCAAAAAATCGGATTTTTATAAAAAAAAAAAAAAAAAACTGTAATCCCATATGTAAGAAATATGCAACTGATGTTGTATGTTGTACATTGTATGGTACAACTATCTGATTTTGAACACAGAGTCGTATGTTTGTCTTATCAAGCCTTCAAACTGCCATCAGTAAAGTATCAATAAATATATAAAATTAATAAGACAAGCGAAAAAACTAAACAATTTCAGCATGGTTTGAATAATCTTTCTTCTTCATGACCAGTTTTATGTTGAAATTCAGAAATGTTGATACTTGATTACCAAAATTTGCGAAATATAATAAAAAAGTTTTAAATAATTTCGAAGAAGATCATCGGTCAAATGATACGATTGCATCTATAAGAATACAGCCATATCGTGTGTACGTCAAAAAAGAGGCTTTTACAATTAGCTATAATTGAAAATAGACCGTATCCGCATCAGGCGATGGAGTATAAGTTAATTTTAGTATAAAATACAGATATATATGAACTTTTTGGAAAAACTTAAATTAAACAACTTTTAAAAAACGTATATGAAAATTTCGTAGTTGTTGTACAAATAATTTTTATAGAAATTACCTACAACATTTGTACAATTAATAAAATAAATAATAAAAATTATATAATAATTTCGTACGAATGTTAAAAATTAATATTTACATATTAATGCATTTATTCATAAAACTTACAACAGGTTTATAAAGCAAATTTTGTATGAAAATTTGTTTTATAAGCCTATAATAAACCTGTTGTAACTTTTTATGAATTAAGCATGGTACTTTGTTCATCATTTCGTGCGAAATACTATCAAAAGCCAATATAAAAAAATTGATGCGAAATAAATGCGAACTAATGCTGCTGAAGTTGTACTCTGTTCTTAAGCATAATACTCTGTTCAAAATTTCAAGTGGAATGCTGTCAAAATACATGTTAAAAAAATAAACATGAAATTTTCATGAAAAAATGTTGCAGAAGTAGTACTCTGTTCATTTTGTGAAAAACATGTGAAATGTATCTGGCAACATTATTTTTTCACAGCGAAATAATTAAAGTAGCAATTGTTTCACGTGGAATTTTTATCCAAAAGCTCTTCTGTCGCAACAACAATATCTATTACTTGTTGTTCTGCTGCACAAGCGGCTAGTAATATTTGTTCATTCATTCTTATTTAACGTTTTCGATTCAACAAAGATTTTTAAATATTTTAACTTTTATTTAGTTTCGATTTAAATTCACAAAAAAGCAAAACATATGTGTTTTGTTTACATAAGTAAAACAATGTGGCGTACTTTCAATTAAAAAAACGTCAAATTATGTAAATTCGCGTGATAGGCAACATTGGCTATACGTCAAATTTTCCGTATGAAATAATTAATGTTGCTCAACATTTTTCCCAAATTTGAACAGAGTACTAGCTTTAGGGGGTAAATATATATTGTTACAAAGTTGTATTCCAATTAAATTTAACGGTCGGTATCATATGTTTACCAACAACATCTATACTACATATTTATCAACATTCGGCATGTTTATCAACATACAACAAACATGTTTAGCAACATTTGCATTAAGAGAAATTTCTAATGTTGAGTTAATCAACACGTTATTAACACGCAACATTATGTTTTAACGGCCATATAAAGGAACTTTCGATTGTCTTCTCTAGAATCCAGTTTATTTAAAGGAAATAAAGCAACGTCTTTTTTACACTTTGATGTGATAAATATAATTTATTCATTCATACATATCGGAATTTAATATATATTAGGTTTTATAAAGCTATGAAAGCAATTTGATTTACTTAATTTAAAATAGTACAAATTTTCTTCGATTGTTTCTTTGCCTAATCGATTTCCTAAACGAAGTTGGTAGACTAGATATTTTTTGAATAAAATTGATAATTTCGGAAATAAAAAGTTTGAATCGATAGTTTTAGTTAAAGTAAATTTAGTGAATTTAATAACGGCAAACCGTTCTTATTTTTTCCCACATGTTGACAAACAGAAAAAGATAATCGGCCTTATTATGGGTGTCGTTTTCTTTTTACGACAACGACTCTTTCGTAATAGATTGAATAGTTTTTTATTAATATCATTATATAAAAACAGTGGTGTAAACATATAATTTTGCTTTTCAAATTGTCACTCAAATATTGTCAAATCTCTCTTTGTAATATTCAATAAAAAATCGGCAAAATTCAAACAAACGATTTTTGTTATTTATTTTTTAGTGCCAATTCAGTAATATTAAAACAGAATTTCATCGCTGAAAACAATACTTAAATTTTACTATTTTTATAATTGTCTTGATTTTTGTATCTGAAATAAATGTAAATATCAAACTAATGATTCTGTTTTTATAAGAAATGTTGATAAAGTATTAATTAACCCTAAATTAGATTCGACATGAAAAACTTTTTAAAAAATGAAATGCTACTGTAAATGGATGACTTTAAAACTGCAGGGTGTATTGAAAAATAATTCATTTTTACTACTACCACTTGCCCCACCACTACTGTTCAAATATAAGCAGCTATAAAACAAATTCCTTTAAGCTGGGATTATCTCATTCAACTGGAAAATATGTTGAATTAACTTTATGTTTACTTTACTGTCAATTTCTTATATTTGAACTACTCATGCAATTTTTCAATGGGTCTTTCTGTTCTACTCTTAAATAAATAAATAAAAAATGCTAGTTATTTAGTATACATATTGATAAACTATACACATACTTGTACTCATGCATACGCCCAGCAAACATTTCAAATTGCGGAGCCAGGAATATCCTCAAAGTTTTACTAAAAATCATAAGGCACTTCAGAGTTTGTTGTACAAGAAACTGCAACAGACAACACCAACAGAAGTAATACAGATGTGTCCAAAAATATTAACTAAAAATCGTGTATAAGAAATTTTGTTTTTCTTTCATACATAAAATTGTAAAAAGCATGTAAAAATTATAAATATAAATATATATATTTTTTTAAATAATAATAGACATTGAGTAGAATGGGTAAATCCGGAGAAATAATAAACAACGTCCTTTTTTGCTTGTTGTTGTTGCATTTTTTTAATCTGTATCAGAAAATGCAGGTGGGTCAATTTAACCCTCTCATGCACCAAACTTTGTTAGGGCAGCGATATTTTTTTTTTACTTTTTTTCTAACTACATTGGTGTCAAATAAGATAAAAAAGGAACAAAAATTAAATTTACATTTAAAAAATGTTGTACACATACAACATAGCGTATAAACGGAGTAAGAGGTACTCTTTTTTTATAAAAAAAAAATTATTTTATATATTTTTTTTAGTTTAATTCATAAAATAAAAGGTGTAGAATAATTAACAAATGTTTAATAGATACTTAGAATTATTAGAAAATTATATTTTGTTTGAGAATGATACTTAGAATTAATTATTTTTAATGGTAATCTCTGAAGCAGTTTTTTTTAGGGGTAAAACAAATTGCTATATTACATTTAGTATACGAGACAGTTGTAAAGCCATTTTTACAAAATTTGCCATGAGACTGTTTTGGTTTGCAACACGGTAAATGATCAATACCATCGTACCTGACATCTTTAACTTGAATTGAGGGAGTACTACACTTTGAAGTTGATTTAGACATTTGTGGAGAATATGATGGTCTACCACGCTTCCTCGGACCAAAAGTGTTTGCATATATAAGGCCAGATGAAATGTTGGATTGGAATTGTATTAGAGTAAGCGTTTTTTTTATCGCTGACTTTTGTAAGCTGACAGTGACGCCTATATATCTAATAGCCAACTGTTTATTACTGCAGAGTTAAGCACCAAAAAAAAATTCGCATATAATATTTTCGGGATCGGTGATTTATCCTATATAATTCACAGAGCATATCTGCTAAGTCTACACCTTCCATGAAGCGATTATATTGCTGAACAACATGTGGTATTGGAATTTCAACATTTTTTTCCTTTCGATTCCATCGACGGCACGAAGATATTGGTTCAGTAGCTTAGTTCGTGGACAACAGCTCTACTGCTTTGTTGTCAAACCATTTTACAACTTTTATATCATTTGTTTTTTGCCGATCCATAGTAAGTGCAAATATAAAGAAGTAAACAACTGCTAAAAAATGATGAAAGGGCAACAAAAATATTAATAAGATATATAAAAAAATACAAGCCGTTGACGCACCGTGTTGTATATGTACAACAGATGAATTATAGCCCCAAAATATTGTCTGAATAACATTTTTACCTTTTATTTGTTTAAATTAACTTCTGTTTTTAATACTGAAACTGGGAAAAAATTGTCACTAAATTAACTCAAGATTTTCACAAAAATTAAGACGCTTGTATACTGACGAAAATTTTATCGAAATAACTTACCGACTTCACCGAACAAAAAATTTAATATGAGACAGAAAATTATTTTATTTTTCGTCAAGTACAAGCAAAACTAAAGAAAAGGCATCAATGTCCTTTTGTATTTCTTTGCATAAAAAAATTTACCGTTGGATATGTGGAATATGCTCTCAAATAGTGTTGTTGTATACAAACAACATGTCCCCGCACTTTAGACTACTATTTTAGGTCAAAAAAAACAAAAATGTGAGAGTGATTAGCCAGGAATATGTAACAAAAAAACGTAATTCTCAAATTTGTATGTTTGTTTTTTGTTTATTCAGAATGGTGTTTTGTTTCTCCCTCTGACTGCTTCCATACAAAAGCATGTGTCCCCCGTGAGAATTTTTAGTAAACAAAATAAAATAAAATCAAGAAAAAATTTAATATGCAACATTTAATAACAGCTTTCGAATTATTGCGTTTCTTTCTTGTGTTTTGATTTGTTATAGTCGTCAAAACTTAATTAGTGCGAATTTGGCGTTGCAAAGCAAGGTTGTCCCCACAATTTGCATTGAGCGTCACTTTTTTATAAATCAAGTAATATTACTAGTTTTCAATTTACATTTAAATAAAATAAATAACGTAAGGAAAGTACAAACTTTAATTATTACAAAAGTAAAAAAGCGAAAAAAATCCAACAAAAAAATGTGCATTTGCGTAGTTTTTGTGAACACCATGGTAAGGGCGCGATAAAATTTCATGAGCGTCACTCTAATTTTTTTAAAAGTGAATATATTTAATGTAAAACTCATTATTTTATAATTTGTGAATTTGAGAAATAAATTGCCTACGAAAAAAAACCAAAATAGGCAAACATTTCATGAGCATCACTTTTGAAATATATTGCTTCATAGCTTAAAATGCTTAATTTTGATTTTAATTTTCAAGAGTAAAACAACAAAATTAACGGGGGCTGAAAGAGCACGGAGATATCGAGAGAAAATAAAGCTCGATAAAGCGCGTAATGACGAATATAAAAGAAAAAAGAAAGAAAGGTATAATCGTGGTATATTTGAGTTTAATTTTTATTGTTACTGACTGATTCTGTTTTTGCCACAAACTTAATTCGAAAGTGGTAAAAATGAATGAGAATAAAAAAAGTTTATACAGATTCAGAATAAGAATTCGAATGAAAATTTATAAATTAAATTAAGAAGTTATTGTTTTGTGTCAAATTTTTACATATGTGTATAAGTTTCTTCAAGAATTACTTCCATTTTTCCATTTTTGTTAAAGACATCAAAGAATATGTACATGTTTAGTTTTGTATGAAAATTTTTGTTTTTTTGAGAGTTTTTGTTTTTTTTATTTGCTTTTTGTAAAAGAATAAACTTTTCTTCGTTAAACTTTAGATTTGTCATTATTTCTTGTTTACGTGCAACAAAATCTCTTGATCGTCACAAAATATCTTGAGCATCACACTTAGATTTTTTCCCTTAAAACGCTTATAATTGCAGTTTTTTTAAATACATTGTTACACGTCTATTACTTTGCAAGTAACCTCTAAGCTCAAGTCGTTTTTAACAAAAATTTACATATTTTCATCTTAAAATTTTAAAATAACTAGTCACTTTAGAAAAAACAAAAAAAATCAAGTTGAATCGTGCTTTTTTGTTTATAATCGAAAAGATGATTTTCGGAAAAGTTAATCTTGAGAAACAAAAGAACATCATAGTAAGCTTGAATTTCAAATATTTTTGCATTTATTAGCGATTTTTTATACATATTTGGTGTGTGACGCTCAAGATAGAAATCATAGAACACCTAAAAAAAAATCCAAAGATATTGATTTTTGAGAGCCTAAAAGTACCACCTTTATCAATTTCTACATAAATTGGCCACTTTTACAGGCGAATTGAAAAAAACTTTAAAAATAAGTGACCCAGGTGATTAAAATATATTGAGTTTTGGAAGTACCAGTTATTTATTTTGTTTTTTTTTAACTTTTCTTGAAATTTTTTATTTTTTTGTTAATGTTTTACGTGTTGTGTATTTTCCAAATGTTATAAGCAATAATTTCGGTGATCTTTGTGTTAAAAAGACGGAAGGGAACATAATTTAACATTTCCGAAGGAAAAATTATTTGTAATGTAACTTTATTTATTAAGTTTCGTTTATCATCCAGGAGTTGCTACGACGTGGCAGGCAACAATATAATGCTCGAAATGTTTGAAGGGTTTATTATCAAGTTTGTATTGATCTATTATGCTGATGAACTGCAATGTTGTCAATTCTTTGAGTAAAAGTTGTGTATAAAAATTTTGTGAACCCTCGAGTCCCTAAGCTTTGTTTTTACTCAACAAAATAATTTATTACAATACGGTTGATTAGTTTCAGCACAAAAAACAATAAATAAACCTACCGTAATATTTGGACAATTATTAATATTATTGATATAATGTAGGATTTATTTAACTAACTGGTATTGGCTCTGAATTAATTTTCAATTCAATATTTCGATGGTATAATAGCTGAAATTGTAACTAATTAAATTAATGAGACATGAAACCAGTAATTAGAACAAAGTGCCTGCTATTTATTATTATTGAAAGCATTAGATGAATATAAAATAAAAGTTGGTAGAACTTTTGCTGGAATAGAATTAATAATTAATAGAATTAAAAAAGTTTATAATAAATATTTATGTATGGACGCAAAAAACTTTAAATTATAGACCGTTTCCATCCCTACATTTGTTTTATGGATGTAGAAACACATTGACTTTTATGAAATTTGAGAAAAATATATCTTAACGCACTTGGGGCCAGAATTATCCCAATATTCGAAGTATTTTTCATGGTTTTTAAGGTTTGGGTACATATTGACCCAAGGCGTGTTAAGGGTTAATTTAGATTTTTGCGCTGTTATTGCAAATTTTGGACCTTAACCCTCTCATGCCCGAATTAAAATGGGCGGGTCTAAAATTATTTTTATGCGTGATATATGTCAGTCTTGAGTCAGATATGAACTGACAATAAATTCAAAGTCCTTGGTATCCTGGTTCGTCAGTTACAGGATGTTGCCTATAGGCAACATTGGGCAATACTACCAGTATTTTAAGAAAACATGTAACATGTAAATTTTTTTTTTATTAATTTGTTTATTGAAATTTAAGTATGAAAAGATACAAAACAATTTTTTTGTGGATATACGTTGCATATGCTACATTTAGAGCGCGGATAACCAGTGTGGCATAGCCTGCATCTACCTTTTGCTCCCCATTCTACCCAGTGAACAATATTGTCAAATCGTGCGGATTTGGCAGCCCAGCGGTAAAAATACCCATTACTTAATCGCTGATGTCAGTAATATTTGGTAGCAATCAGTACTGATACTGTTGCTTATATTTCTGATTACATTTACACAAGAGTGTCAAAGGCTGCTCAATTTGTGCGCTCTTGCTTAAAATGTAAGCAGCCATATCATTAAGTGTTATTTCAATTTCACTTACGTTATAAGTGGTGTTCTAAGCGAGCTTGATGACACGTCAATAAATTCAGGCAAATAATTTATAATTTATATTATATATAATTCATAAATTTGTTTAACATAAACCCACTAAATAACACTCCGCTTATATTGTAATCGAAGTTATAATTAGTAGGTGATATGTTTTAGACTACACATACATATATAACATTCAACAAGTACTTAAATCGCTCGCTTAGAATGTTATACTGATGTCATCGATTATAATCTAGGTACTTAGTTCCGTTTACCGCTGGGAGGTTCTGCAACATACGCTCTTTTGTGGAAGCTTGATTCTGAGGCCGTCGAAAGCACTGGTGATGATGGAGCCGATGGTATAGAACCTGGTAATGAAAGAGTTGACTCCATCGTTGAAAGAAGAGATGTTGGGCGACCCCTTTTCCTTGCTAAAACTGCTCTTTGAGTTGCGTTCAAAAGCTATTGACGTAAACCAATTGTCAAAAAATAATTTGAAGTTTTGGTTCATCGAAATATTGAATACTAAAGCTAAAACAATGTCTGATGACATTCCCAAACCAAAAGACTCACACGTTCCTTCTCCAATCTAGAGAGTAAAGTCATACATTATGCCAAATACACCAGCCCTAGTGAACATTTTGAATCCCCTTACATGCAATCATTTGCTCATCCACGCTTTGAAATTCTTTTTGGGGAATTTCATTGAATTTTCTCTTTATAAAATTCAGCAATGGGCGAACTTTTTATAATTTATCATACCCAGGTTGAGGTAGAACAGAGTTATTGTTTAGATGAAAAAATTGTTTATTTTTTTCAAATCTATTTCTTGGCAATGCAATTGCAACAGCAATCAATTTGAAATTTTCCGCCCATGCCATTCTATATGTTAGAATATTGACTACAGCAATATATATTGGTACTATACCAATATATCTTTTTATTTCAAACACATTAAATTTTAACTCCGTTTCGCATACAAGTTTGTTTCGTCACAAATCTTCTGCCAGACTTCTTCTGTAAAGAACTGGGTGAAATATTCGATTGGTTGTTTCACTTCACTGCTGGGCACTTCGCTTTTCCAACTGGTATTACAATTCGTAAACTCTTGACTCCTTCACCTCAAACTTTGCAAATCAATTATCTCCATCACCTCCTGTATAAAATTTCTATTTTCAGTTTCTGATCCGTCATTTTCTCTGCTAATTAGTTCCTCAATTAGATCAACTTTCACAGTTTCGCCATTTTCAATCACATTTTTTAACGTTTCTTCGATGATGTTTTCCAAATTTACTGTTCTTTCCTGCTCTTCTTCATTTTCCTCATCCTCAGAATCATCCTAGTCAAAATTAGTAATTTTTTAAATGTCTGCCTGTGTTAGACCTCTTGGACGCATCTATGTATATATATACAGTGCACTCGCGGTAACATGAACTAATTAAAACCAAGGGAGTTCATGTTAGCGAAATTGTTCGCGTTAGCGAATGTCATGAAAAAAAATATATGTGTTTTTACACGCTTGAACGTGAAATGTCTTTATTATAATTTGCATTATAAAAATATAAAAATAAAATTATTAATTAAAATTCATTACAAAACAAATAGAGATCACGAGAAAATATCCATTGAAATAAAATTACGTAGTAAAATAAACCAGACTCATCATTATTATAGAGTTGGTCATTGCATAACACGATTTCTTAAATTTTTTGTATCATTTTTGCTTAAATGGATCCACCAATTCAGGCTGCGATGAGAGTTTTTATCCTGTTACTTTAAGATTTAGCATTGAACCCGCCCTCTTTTTTTAAGTTGGGAATGTAATTCCTTAGCTTTTTCTTTTAGCATTAGCCTTACACTTACAGGCCTATTCTTTCACGCATTCCGATGAACCAACGGTAAAGAGTTTTTCCATAATTGGAAATTCTGATGATTTTAAGGTTTTCTTTTTCCCATTCCCTGGTATGTGAGGTTTACACATTTTGAAATTGCTTCTTTTTTCTTTTTAATGCTGCATATTTTTGACTTAGCGAAATTATTCTTTTTTGCTAAACTAATCACACTTGTTCCTTTCGGTAAATTATATAAAATGTTTGCCTTTTCTTCTAACTCCAAACATTTAGATTTTTTAACACTAATGCCGACTGATTGACCACTTTGCATAAAAAAAGATTTAAAACAAAATTTTGATACTAAACAAAAAAAAATTAATTAAGAGGATAAACACATTTTTATATAAGGGGATTCCCTAAACTTTAAACATGGAATTTAATATATTTCAGTATTGTCTGCCAGCTTAAAAACATATGCAATGAGAAAAAAATTGTTCACGTTATACAGCTTTCTGGCTTTGTTCACATTCTACTGAGAACGGCTACTGAATGAAATCGTATACAACAAATATGGCTACATACTGCAATACACCGCACGTCAAACAAATCAAAATAACGCCACTTAGAAGCATATAAGCACAATGTTGCCTATAGGCTTACAACATTTCGTTATCTTTTCATTAGAAAGCCAAAATTTTTACAGACAAAAATTAATAAGACAGATTGGCTTCTTACGATGTCGACTGAAGGAGTTATACTCTCTGACGAGGAGCCAGACAGCATTGTTATAATTGCTCACAATCTACGTTCAATGAAAATATCAATATGAGAGCGTTGCACATAATTGCACATAACGTAAACTTCGTCAAAAATAAAACACAAATTTACACAATCAACTGTGCCATAGTATAGCTGCCAGATTTGTCGATTTTTTGTTTCAAAAATGACGAATTGACGATTTTTTCATTGAAAGTGACGATTTTCTGAATTATTAAAATTTTTTTATTATTTAATTTATTTTATTACATTTATTCAATAATGGTAACAAAAAACAATTTCTCTTTTTTTTTGAGACAACAACTATTGTTCTCATTTAATATCATAAATACATATTAAGGAGAACATGACATATTTCAAAAACAAAACTAAGTAGTAGTAGTGTTTTCTTAATTACATATTGACAATTGTTAAGTTTAAGTATAATAATTCCAAATAATATTCAGTCAGGATAGTAGAATTTTACTTATTTATCTGTAAACACAAAAAGCAATTTTAAATGCTGAATTCCATGAACTAAAATTTTTAGAGGAAATAATTTCTGAATTTCACCGGGTAAATTCTACAAACATTTCTCCTATTTTAACAAAACGTCAAAAGAATATTCAGTTAAATAAGTTGAAATAACAAAAATACGGAATTCTTTAAAAAGAAGGACCTGTATATGATGTATAAATTGGGTTCTATACTCAAACTAAATTGTTTTGACATTGTAATTTAACCTGAATTAAATAAGTTCTGATATTTATTTATGAAATACTGTAAGTCTTGTTTCACAATCTTCAGTTTTAGCTGACCAGTTTTTGTTCAATTCTCTTTTGAACTTGCCATTTCATTTACACACGCCAATTCAATTTCCGTACTTTTTAGTGCAAATCAACATGCATTAAAGAAAAAAACAAAAGGAAATAAGAAAATTGACTAGTACCGTCAAGTTTGTACCCCTTTTGTTCTCTTTTCCCTTCTCATCCAAAAATACTTGCCTTGACTTCTTCTTTATTTCTTATTTAAAAAGTTAAAATCAATGTATTTTGTACAAGAGACTATATATAGCATAGTAAACTTCAATTTTTATGATTTCGTTTAAATAAAAATTTCAAAATACTATTAGAAATAGTGACTTTTTATTTTTTCCGATTTTTTTTGATGGCTCTTAAAATTCGAAATGACGATTTTTTCTTTTTTATAGTTATTTTGACAATTTTTCCCGAAATTCATTTGGCAGACCTGGCCATAAGTTCATTTTTATTTTTTACCCAAATGAACGACGAATGAATTTCGTTAGGGTAAAAACATTTTTTTAAACATAATAATTTTTGAAATAAACGATTTTTAATAATTAGTGAGTTCTTACGCATTTTATTTGAATTCAAATAAAAAAGAAATTAGTAATATGCCAAGTCCAACACAAGTAAGTGCAGCAGAACATATTGCAATTATATCTACAATAGGTTCTCGCATACCACGATTTTGGAAGGAAAATCTCCAAGTTTGCTCAATCGGACGCCCAATTTGAAACCCATAACATAGTAATGAAAATTTCAAATTAGATCCAGAAGTTTTCTCTCAAATAAGCGATATTACTCTGGAACGAACAAGCGATGCTTTTTCAAAGCATATCGCATTCTCTTTTCCATATCGGAAGAGAAGCGCATAAAACCCATGCTAAGCGAACTAACAATTCGAAACAAAAAGCCAAGATTGCTGCTGCGAAAAATGCCTAACCTTGCCAACGGTGGTGTCAAAGATGAATTTCTCCATTCTATGTGGATTTAACACTCAAGCAATTTGAGCAGTTCATCTGAACATCTGGTCGACAAAATTGTTGACATTTCTAGCACCTCAATCAGTATTGATACAGTTTAAAATTTCAATGAAATTAGTAACTCACTAATCCATCCTCACAAGCGCAGTCGAAGATCCACAAATGCCTAGAAATTCACGTTCTTTACGTTCTGATTCCAGTAATAGATCACGAAAATCTGCAACATTTATGACTTTATTTTTATTAAAAAGGCAACTCATTTAGAAATAAAAACACTTAACAACAATATTCTTTACCATGATATGATTGGTTGTTTTCCAGATATTACTAATCCGTCAACAACAACAAAAGGGCAACATCAGAAGCTCCAAATCACTCGACAGAACAATTCGAAACCGTTAAACGTGAATTGTTCGCATGGTCCGTAAAAAGAATGGCCAATGGCAAACATGTGCAGATTATAGTCTATTAAATTCCATAACAGTTCCTTACAAATAACCCCTACCTTATATTCACAACTTTGGATTTGGATTGAGTGATAACAATTTTTTTCTTCGATTCATTTAGTGTGATGTTTCAAAAACATGGCTTTCAGGTTATCTAATACTGGCCAAACATTTCAAAGATTCATTCATGACGTTGAGCGAGGTCTTGACTTTTGCTTCAGCTATTTAGACGATGTCCTGATTGCGTCCAAGTGTGAAGAGGAACATTAATATCACCTTCAATTAGTACTAATCAGTCAAAATGTCACATCCACTGCCGAAAGGTTGCCGCGAGAAGTTCGTCGTTGTGTTGCCATGATAAACGTTTGTCACAGATTTATTCACGCTGCTGAAACACAAATGCCGCTTTTTAATTATCAAAAGTCGACAAGAAAAATGGCAAAACCTCCATCATGTGGACACATGCTGAAAACACTTTTAACAACAAAGATTTAGCCAATGCTACACTCCTTGCTCATCTAATGTATAACAAGCCATTTTATATAATGGTCGACGCTTCTGATCGTGCTATATGTGAATTCTTACAAAGACAATCTATTGATGTTTAGTTTGGCCAAGTATGAAGAAAAACATACATACTTAGAGCCACGAATGTATGCAATGCCAGCGTTCTAAAGTAACACGACACACTTGAAGTCAAGTGGGCACTTTTCCTTTAACTTTCCTTAAGTTAACTGTTATACGTAATTAACTCGCATTGACAGATTTAGTCGATGGGCTGAGACCATTTCATTAGAGGATATAACCATGATAAGAGAGGCACTTCAGGGATGAGTTGGAGAGTTCTTGGTGAATTGGATAGTAATGATGCTTATTAGCAGAATTTAAACTTCAGCATTAGAGATATTTATCTAAGGCAAATTAATTTTTACCTTCTTCGTCCAGGTGGTGAAGTGTGTTGCTGAAGACTTTGTTGGTGATAGTTGCAGGTTACTTGGTGTGAATAAAGCGTGTATTTCACTGAGATAACTATTCACTAGATCACATAAGTCATGGCTGACGGAATCGAAAGCTTTCGATAGATCGCGCGCAACAAGGATCGTCATTTCGCAAGGCCTCTACTGGTTCAATTTCCTTTCTACTTGGTGTATATTAAAAGGTGTAGGAAGATCATTAAAGATGCGATCAATTAAATTTCTGAAGCCATGCCAGTCTGCTTTCTGCTTGGGTCGATCCAGACAAACGATTATGAGTAGATAGTCTGATCCTAGAGTAACTACTGCTCGCCAGGTTACGTAGTTGATCAGACAATGACTCGCTATAGTAATATCTGGTGAACTTGCGCAGTTTCCCAAAATCCGTGTGGGGGCATCATCATTCAGTGTGCAGAAGGCAGATTTGTCAATTTGTTCCGTGGAAGTTGTTGCTCCGATTTTAAAAATATATAGTTGATGCTGATGTTGACAGCCCTTGGCCGAATAAATTCGGGTCATTCCGGTGCGTAGAACCGGCTGTCATCCAAAATATGAAAGTGAGGAATGTAAACTTTAAGCGATCTTCACTCCGTTACTAAATAAATATTTAATATTTATTAAAATTATTTTAAAAACCTTTTATTTGTATAGTTGTTCAATCATATTTGAAATAATCTTTTCTATATTTACTCAACTTCAAATTTCTCTTACTTTTGTTATATTTTTTTTTTTGTATAATTTGGTTGCAAAATTGTATTTAGTTAACCACATACATACATATGTACATACATATATGCAAAATAATAATGCACTCATCCGTCTACGTTTCGTGTATGTACATCTACTTACGCATAATGTAATAAAAGTAAATTCCAACATCTGTGCTAGAAAATGATTTAATTTAATTATAGTCAATATTTTTAAAAGGAAATAAAATGCTTTCAGCTTAAAAGTTACATACATACATATATCGGTACACACTCGCACTATAATAAATAATAATAAATTATAACTGAAAGGGTTGATTATGTATTTTCCTTTAGAATGTTTTACCCACATAAATGTATTTAAATAATATTTTCCAAACTAGAGATTTTACCTATTACTTCCCTGTTTTTTTCTATCATTTTTTAATAATTAATAAAATAAAAACTAAAGAAAACTAAACCCTTGAAAACTTTCCCGTTGTGCACCTCCAAACTTCAGAGCCGGTGGGACACCAGTTAATTTTATTCTATAATCCTAATATTTTTTAGATCTTGTTTCTACATTCCATAGAAGAATTCAATAGAGGAGCGAGCGTATTGTTTATAATCTTGGACTGTTTCAGGCCACAGTCACCCATATCACATCGGAAACTTGTTTCAGAGAATTTTAAACAAATACGTACAACACCAAATGTTTAATGGGTATGTATGTATTTATGTTTATCATGTATTTATTTATAACCAGTAAAGCAGACATGTAAAAGGGTTTACTACTACTCACATATTCACAAATCCTTATAGGACTAAATGTATGTATGTTTGTTTGTTTGTATGTATTAAATGTATAGAATATTGTCAAAGTGAAAGTCACTTTAAATTGTAAATTACATGAAATGTGCAACCTCAAGCGTGACTAATTTATTTGATGCAGTTATATGGTAAATGAAAGTAAAAATAAAGAAAACCTTTTATTACATTTTATACATTCAACTGGGGATGATGATAAATTTAGTGCGATTGTGCTTTTTTCATAGCAACTCGCACTTATGTACATATAGATAGATACACACACATCACTTTTTCACTGACTTCAAAATCAATAATTGTTTTCCTTCGAAATGTTCGAACTTAATAAAACTTTCCTACATATAGTATATAATTACCAAGTTTTGCATCATTAAAAGATAGAGTACTGAATTAGGGTAAAACAAAGTACACTTTTTATTCGAATAAGTACAATTTGTAAAATTTAATTTATTATCATCCCTGCTTTCGTAATGCGAGGCATAACATGAATGCATGTGCGTTACTAATACATACAATCTTCTATGAAGGAATGCTTATATACAATATATATGATTACCCAGCAGTCGAGGTATGTTGTGAATGATTTGTGATTTGACTACTTACCAATAATCACCAGTACTTACCGGCCATACCACTGGCAATGTTAATGAGTGACGAGTTTAACATGGGGATGTCATAGGATGTAGTCACTTGTTACCTAAGTCATTACCTCTCAGCAGTCAGTCGTTTGTGGCATAGTCGCAACTAGAATTTATGTAGGATAACGGCACTTTTTTGCATTCTCTCTCTTAAGAGAGACTATAGTAACAACATGTTGTTGTACGCAACAAACACCTCAAAGCAAAAAAGAAACACAGCAAATAATTAGTTTTTTGGATTCTCGCAATTAGGTTTTTTTTTCATATAAAAGTGGAACTTTGGCATTACCAGTGGTATCAAAAGTAAGTACTTACTTGCGATCACTGGTTACTGCCGCCGCTGCAGGGTAGTTAATCTATAAAAACTGATTTGAATTGTAAATATTAGAAAAAATCCGGTAAAGCGGTTAATACTTTCCACAAAAAAATACGGCAAACAAATTCTACTTGTTTTATTCATTTAATTAAAGCAAGAACTTCAACTGTGACTTGTCTATATATAAAAATGAAATGGTCCATGTATGTAATGGTATCACGTGAGACCGGCTGGAGCGATTTGGATGATTTTTTTTATTCGATTCGAAATTCTCAGGAGATGTTTTGTAAAGAAAAAAAAATCCAAAAATTTCTGGTAAAAGTCGGAAATTTTAAGTTTTTAATATATTGCCTCCTTTTCACTTCTCATTTTTCTTAATAAGAGACATTTTTGAAGAAACTTGAAGAACTGACACCAAAGCCTCCTTTTCACTTCTCAATTATTTAACTATGAGACAATTTTATAAAAACTCAAAGAACTAAATTTTACTGCCTCATTTTTCTTAATAAGAGACATTTTTTGAAGAACTGACACCAAAGCCTCCTATTCACTTCTCACCTATGAAATCAAGTGATCTACAATTTAATTTTAAACGCGTCCAATTTTCAGTTCGCCTGCATTCGCAATGACGAAAAATAAATCTCAAGGACAATATTTAAAAGTGTGTGGGTTAAATCTAGAATCCCAATGTTTTTCCCACGGTCGATTGTATGATGCGTGCTCGAGAGTCGGTACACCGTCAGGACTATTCATTTTCTGTCCCAATACAAGAACAAAAAACATTGTTTACCATCAAGCTTTAAAATGAATTTTTCTTGTTTTTTGTTTCAATTGTTGTTGCATATAATAATAATCGAAACTTTTGAGCAATAAATTGATACAAATTTTTGATATTTTTTTCTTTTACTGAATTTTTGTTTCTTAATTTTTAATTCTATATGAAATTCAAATCATTAGTAAATACCGAGCGAAGTCGTGCGGTCAGCTAGTCCTAAATAAAATAATATTTGTTTATAATAAAAATTAAAAACGAACAAGAGTTTTTATATTTTTAATGAAATAGACCGAAATTAAGCCGAATTAATAAAATAAAAAGATTCTTAACAATATAAAAGGTATGTAGACCATAAAAGCACATAAAAAACAATCATAAATTAATATTCTGAAATAAATAAACGAGCTAAAATATATTTCATTTAGTGGAGGTTCGGCAATTCTTATAAAGAACAGAATAAAACATTATTTAATGAACAACATATGTGAGGATTACCTACAAGCAACAAACATTTGTATTGAATTCTGTCAATACAACTTTGTTTTATCATCAATTTATTCGCCGCCTCGATTTTCAATAAAAGAACATCAATACTACAGCTTCTTCAATTCCCTTGGAGCTAGATTTTTGGTTGCTGGTGACTTTAACGCCAAACACACATTTTGGGGTTCACGTCTAGTGACCCCGAAGGGTCGTGAACTCTTCAACACCATTGCCAAAATGGGCATAGATGTACTCTCAAGCGGGCATCCCACCTACTGGCCGACGGACCGACGGAAGATTCCCGATATTATTGACTTCGGAGTAGTGAAAAATATCCCTGTAGAATCGATACAAGTGGAGCCTTCATTAGACTTGTCTTCAGATCACTCTCCTTCTATTATTTCAATGCGTTTCCTTCAAGGGTATGGCTCTCCATTTCGGGACATGTCTAAATCCAGAGTAAGTTGGATAAAGTATAAAAAGTATTTAAGTTCCCACTGCACGGAAAATGTAGTGTTGAGAACTACCGAGGATATTGATGGGTCGATTGGCAAGTTTACTGAGGACATACGAAGAGCTGTGCATCACGCTTCCACATATGACGTTGAATGCAGAAATAGGACAAACAGAACTTATTTCGCTGAACTCGAACATCTCCTGACAGAAAAAAGAAGAGTTAGAAGAGAGTGGCGAATTCACAGGTCTCCTCAACTGAAAGCTAGGCTACGGGAATGCAGAGATATACTAAGAAATTTCTTAGAAACCCAAAGAATGGCTTCACTTAAATCATACTTGGAGGGAATTGACAGTTCCCCACAATCTGACTATTCGTTATGGAAGGCGGCACGAGGTTTAAAAAGACCAGTTAGAGGAAAGCCTCCTTTGCGAAATCCGATTGGTGACTGGGCTAGAAACGATTCCGAGAAAGGGACTTTATTTGTTAACCATTTGAGAAATGTGTTTACTATAAACAACTCAAATAATGCAACTGAATTGCCACCACTCGTTATTAGACCTCCTGTACCTCTAAGACTTAGCTTTAATGATATTCAAAGCGCTATTGGTACTCTGAACCTTAAAAAAGCTCCAGGTATGGATAAAATCAGCAACAAAATGCTCGTGGAGTTACCTCGTGTAGCTAGAAGAATTATTCTCTTTATCTTCAATGCTATTTTACGCCTAGAATACTATCCTGCAGATTGGAAGGTATCTATGATTACCATGATTCCTAAGCCAGGGAAGGACCTCACCAAAGTAGAGTCATATAGGCCAATTAGCCTACTGCCGACAATTTCAAAACTGTTTGAAAAATTGTTAATGGCTAAGTTGATTCCAATTCTGAACGACACTCAATGTATTCCAAATCATCAATTCGGGTTCAGAGCTAAACACAGTACCATCGAACAAACACACAGATTAGTAAATGTGATAAGACGGTCGTTTGAAGAGAAAAAATACTGTTCCGCGCTTTTCATTGATGTTTCCCAAGCGTTCGACAAAGTCTGGCATGAAGGTTTAATGCACAAAATAAAATTAGCTCTGCCTGCTAACACCCACAAACTTATGAAAAGTTATTTATATGGTCGCAAATTTACAATCAAAGAAGGCGATTTTTTAAGCCCCGCTCAGCCAATTGAAGCAGGAGTACCCCAGGGTAGCATACTGGGTCCTACTTTATATTTGATTTATGCATCCGATATGCCGTCAGACCCCAATATACATACTTCAACTTTTGCTGACGATACAGCCTTTATTAGCGTTCATAAGGACCATCAAATAGCATCACAGAATTTGCAGAATTATATTTATAAACTAGAGAATTGGCTTGAGCTTTGGAAAATCAGGGTTAACGAACAGAAATGTATTCATATAACTTTCACATTGCGAAAAGATACCTGCTCGTCCATCAGAATAAATAACCAAATTATTCCGCAACACAATGAAGTCAAATACCTCGGAATCCACCTCGATCGTCGTTTAACCTGGAAGTCTCATATTGACGCAAAACTTACACAGATGAGATTAAAAGCAGTGCAACTTAATTGGCTAATCGGCAGAAATTCTACATTAAAGTTGGATTGTAAACTTTTGTTGTACAATGCAATTCTAAAGCCAATATGGTGTTATGGAATTCAATTATGGGGTACTGCCTCAGCATCCAACATTGAAAAAATTCAAAGAGGTCAAAATAAAATTCTACGTATAATTACTGCAGCTCCATGGTACGTTTAAAATTCTCGAATTCACAAAGATCTAGGCATTCCTTTGGTGAAAGACGAATTTACAAAATACGCCTCAAAATATGTCAGCAAACTTGAACACCATCCAAACCCACTTGCACGAGACATCCTTAACTTTAGTGGCCATGTTCGGTTGAGAAGGAGGGATACCCTTGCTTTAACTCAAACGCAAAACAGATGACTGGATCAGTGGATGTAAATTTTTTTGTAGTATCATAATATTTTGTCTAGCACTGGCTGGACTTATTATTTTCTTTTAGTATTAAGATTCGAAAACTTATTGTCATTTCAATATCTGAAGATTCAATAAATAAATATAATGTATTATAAAAAAAAAAAAAAAAAAAAAAAAAAAAAAATTTAGTAGTTACGCCATGTGCGACCATGTCCTTAGATACAGACATATTCTAAAGTATCGACTCTAAGTGAATTGATTATTCAGTTTTTCGTCTTAACTTCCGCTACACGTATTTTTCGGTTTTGATATGAAAACGATTTTGTTTGAAGGCCCAGATATGCCAACACTTACAGCTTAGCAATCCGTTGGGCTTACCATACATGGTTAATATTTCTTATAGACTTTCCCGAAAGTTTTAACCATCACATATCATCATGTCTTTGTAGTGTAAACAAATGGACGGCTGTGGGACCTCCTATAAACATTTAAAATGAAATATACTTTGGGTGCGTTTCTTTGTTCCAGTGCTCTTTGTTAAGACTAAATAATGGGGAATGGATCAGTAGAGTGCCGACATTTTATTAAAATGTTCTATTACAACAATTAAAAAGATAATATGTTCTTTTATATAGACTTCATTAACCCATGGTAACTAAACTCTAAAGTCAAGTTATAGCTTTTAAGATAATGGTTTATTTTTAAATTAACAACCAAAATAAATATTTAAACTATGTATTCTTTTCGATACTAAGAAGCTCTCGAGATGTTTTTTAGATTTTAGATATATGTATGTAAAACAAGTAAGAGTGATATATTCGGCTATCCCAAATCTTAAATACCCTTCACCTAAATATAATAAAAAATTAGAAAAACTACGCTATTGTTAGGATATCTAGAATCAGTATTTCTTATTCATATGTAGCGGCAATTTTATTAATATTTTATATATTGGTAGACAAGCCTTCGACGAATACAATTTATTTCAAATGTTTTTAAATTTTAACATTTTTCCAAGACCAAGTGTCACACTTGGCAAATATTTGCCAAAGAAAGACTTAACCACTAAATTAAATATTTTTGAACTTGTTTGTTTATTAAAAATACTTGGTTTATTAAGGACAAGAGACAAAATATATCTAGTCTTATTTTATTTGATGCTGTTTGATCTTGCAAAACTCTTGTAAAAGTAAACAACGTCAAACAGATTTGTGCTAAAACAAGATTTCTCAGTGTTACACACGAAAGAACAAACTTATATACATATTCCCTCATTCATAAAATATATAACAATAGTATAGCATATAAATAATTTGTGCAAAAATCGATTTAGATGCTAACAAAGAGTTCTAATTTTGGTATTTTATTTGATAGGGTTTTGTAAATTGAAGCTTGCTTTGAACAGTTGAAAGTTAAACAATATATTTTTTCATTTGTAATTTCTCAATTTTTTTTGCGACCCCATAAAATATAGACAGGTATGTATGTATATATGTCTATACCCTGGATCGTTATATATAGAGATGTCCAACATTGGAATGTAAAAACAGGCTTGATAAAATAACAATTGCCTATAAATGGCTATCTTAATTAAAACAAGTAACAAGTAAGTATAAGTATAAGTATAGTCGTTCAAGCCCGACCATATAATACCCTACTCCAGTATATCATAAAACAGTTTTTTAGATATGGGCGCTATATGGGAGATATTACTTATAATAGACCGATCCAAAAATTAAGTGCCATGACTTCCGTGAATATAAATATTATGTGTGTTAAACTTTAGCTCGATATAAATACGTTTAAAAGATTTATGGAGGTTAAAGTGAATTACGAAGAGGGTATTATATGGAAGTTTTGACTATTTATGAACTGATTATTATAAAATTAGGTGTCATCCTATTTGTACATAAGAAACTCATTTTTGTTAAATTTTATTCGGATAACAACATTTTTAAGACAGTTTTTGTTGTCAAATTGTCCAAATTGTTGACAATTGTATGACAACCTGTTTACATACAACTGCCAACAATTTGACAACAAAAATGACATAGTGGAACCAAGCATTAAAGTGATTTTCGGAAGTGGGACTTGTATGGGAGCTACGACTATTTATAGACCGATCTTCACGAAATTTGTAGATGTGATTTAGCTTCACTTATTTCTCATTTGTGGTGGAATTTGTTTGCATACTTGCATAATTCAAAGATTTATGACCGGTAAATCCCAATTTCGGGAGAACATTTGTATGGGGGCCAGGTGAAATATTGAACCGATTTTTACCAGTTTCAATTCCATCCATCCTTGGGCCGTAAAAATATCACGTACCAAATTTTATTGAAATATCTTCAAAATTGCGACCTGTACTCTGCGCGCAAGCTTTACATGGACAGCCAGCCAGACGGACGGACATCGAAAGTGATTCTGAGTCGATAGGTATACTTTAAGGTGGGTGTTGGACCAATATTTATAGGCGTTGTAAACATCAGCACAAATCCAATAGACCCTGCCCACTACTGTGGTGTAGTATGTACCTACTGTCACTTTTCTTACCCATATGTAATTCCGTATGTATGTCAAAATTTCCATTTTATATACGATTCATAATTTTTGTTATCACACCTGCTTATGTTTTTCCGTATGACATAACCTATAAATGTAAACAAAAGATGACTTTTTAACGTGTGTAAATTTCAAGAATTGCTTCTTTTGGCCAATCTAACTGCAATAAATATAATAAACATAATTTAATTTATTTAAAATCGAAAAATACTTACTTTTCCATGTTCATTATCCATTTTCTTTACAATATATTTTTTCAAACAATTTTGTTTCAAATCAAACCAGCTGTTTTGTTTGTTTGTCACAGGAAAATAGAGCGTGTTCTAATCGAAAAAATTACATACTTATGTATTTATACATGTATTTTACACATGCAAAGTGTCATATGTATCACACGATGTGTACAACTTTTACAGATGGAAAATTCTACAGTACATATGCAAAATACATCCCGTCTGATAGCACCTTTAGGGTGCGATATATAGGTTTATGGATAATTATTTTTAATTGACTGTTATTTTATCATAAAAATTTTGTGCAAATATTGCTACTGTGACACAAAACTTGAATGTTTAAATGAAATAAGCAACTTTAAACGTTACCAAGTTTTGCAATTTTTCATAATTTTGTAAAAATTTCAATAAACAGTTGAATTTAAGGGTCACCCTACAAGTATTATGTTGTATTGCAATCACTATAATGGATTTCTTCAAAGAACTTGCAACTACTAATAAGGACTACATATTTCAATGATGTTAATGCTGCTGACGAGAACGAATGTAATGACTATGATGAAATAAAATAATGGCATATTGAAAAAGTGCGAAAAAAGTTAAATCCATGTGCATTGTGCCATTCATGCAAACACATTATTTTTTCACATTAAATGTGACATGCTCTTTCTATTCAGTGTAAAATAACTTTGAAATAATAATTATTCAAATACTTCAACATGAGTGCAATGGTATAGTAAGTTTTTCATTCAGTCTGTTATTTTTACAAAATTAATTAATAATTTCAGATATAAACGGCTGAAATGTCTAGAAAGATACTATATACATATGTAAGTAATAATAAACCTAATGCAACACAAGATATATCATTATTATAATTCTATCCAACATATTTTAGCACCGTGATTCCCACCGTATTTTGCTTTGCGGGCCATTTGATAAATATCTACACTCTTACATACATTCATATTTAATTTGTAATGATAGTGTTAAACAAATATATTAGTGTGACCGCAAGTTATATGGAAACATTTTTTTTTCGTATTTTCACTTGGCAAACCCCTTAGATTGATTCCAAATTAGAAAAAAACTATATATAAAAAATGTTAGATCGTTTGCATAATTATTAGGCGTGCCTTGAGCCCACAAAATTTGCTAAAAATGCTATTTTTCTTACTATGGCTCGCCTTAATGTTTTATAACTTCAGTAATATTTATTTTAGAGAAAAACCTTATTCATAAATATTCTAGGGCTATATCTGATGAACAATGTTGCTCTGTATTAGTTTTCTTTAACATTAATATTTAATCTAGAAAAAACAAAATTAAAAAATAACAGCGAAATTTTCACATATCTTCGCATTCTTTGCATATGAACTTATTTTTGTAGTATTTATTGCTTTTGTTCATCTGCGTTATCTTTATAGTTAATTCGTGTAAATACTCAAATTGTTGTGGATTTTAAGCGAATTATTTGCAACGGTTTACCGTTATTTCTTGCTGAGTAGCAGAGCAGAATATTATTTTTGTTGTTACTTAATGACGACTACATTTCATTTATTGTCGTGCATTGAAAGTAATCAGACATGTCATCAAGAATTTTGCGTGAACAAATTTATTTGTTAGGCTATTTTTCTCCTTCCTTAAGTGGGTGTAAACTACCTTCTAACAAAGAAGTTATGAAGGTATTATTTTTTATTACGAGCAGTAAAATTAAATTTACGTGAGATGCTAAATTAGTGGTCGAAGAAGTGAGTATTTTTTGGGATAAAGCTCGAATCCCCACTAGAACCAAGCAACACTGCATAACAAAGCTTGAAGATTTATACATATAATACATGGAGGAAAGTAAATAAAAATTCTAAAATTAAATCGGAAACGCAAAGAGAAAGAGAAGAGGCGTGGACGTCGAAGTTAGATGATTTATTTGATATAGCAAGTGCAAATGCACTGGACGTTATTAAAAATTCAGAATACAAATTATTTTTGGAGAATCAAAGAAAGAAAGGTAGACCGGGATTTATGTATGGCATCGATTACAAAACAGCAGCATGTGAAGAAAGAAGGAAAGAACGTCAATAAAATCATTTAAAACGGCAAGAACAGAGCGATCGTGCATTAACTGCTAATAGTAAGAAGAAATTATATAATATTTTTAATATAGTATTACATATATTTATTTGTACTCTCTTTAATCAGATGAAACAGCTGAACTTTCTTCCTGCAGTGCGGGGAGCGATATCAGCGAAATCGCTGCTAGCTATGAGGTAAGTTTAAGGATATAAATTATAAGTAAAACGTGAGAATGAAACTATATAAAACGTAGATGAGGAATAATTGAAACACACAGGGTTACCTTACAAAAATATAACCAGAACATTTAAAAATCCTTTTTAACAGGTCTTGGGAGCAGAAGCTGTAACGCCAACGCCAGCCAAAAAAATGAGAGCTTTTAAAAATATAATAACTCCAAAACTTGCAGCCGCTTTAGATGTTTGCAAGGTCAGTGATCGAAAAGCCGTGCATTTAATTATATCTGTGGTGGAAGCAGTCGGTCTTGAAGTACAAAACTGTGTTATAAATAAAACGTCTATACATAAAGCAAGGGAAAAAATACGAGCAGAACAGTTCAAAAATACAAAAGAACGTTTCAACAAGAACGAACTAGGTGCAATTTGTTTGCACTGGGACGGAAAGCTGTTACCAGCTCTTACTGGAAATGAAAAAGTTGACAGACTTCCAGTCATAATTTCATGCGGGCGTACGGAGCAACTACTTGAAGTGCCCGCACCTAAAAGTGGAACTGGCAGAGAGCAGACGTCTGCTGTTTGTAAACCTATATTTCAATGGGGACTTCAAGATCATACAAAAGCCTTGGTGTTCGATACAACTGCCGTAAATACCTGCCGTTTTAATGGAACCTGTACGACTATTGAACACAGTCTTTAAAAGCAGCTTCTTTGGCTACCTTGCCGTCACCACATTTTGGAACTCGTATTAAAAAGTGCCTTTGAAGTTAAAATGAGCAAAACCGAAAGCCCAAATGTAAAAATATTTGAGCAATTTAAAAATACTTGGGGAAATATAAACCAAAATAATTATATTCTGGGATGGAAGATAATGATGTCAAAAAATATTTAACAGCAGATAAAGATAAGATAATTGAATTTGTGAACGATTCGATCAAAACTAAACAGCCAAAAGATGATTACAGGGAGTTACTTGAGCTAACACAAATATTTCTTGGCGAGACTCCACCTGTTCGCAATTCAGCTTTTCGCGCCACTGAGGCTTTCCACCACGCGAGATGGATGGCAAAAGCTATATACTGCCTAAAAATATTTCTATTTCGACGTGAATTTGATTTGGCAGTAAAATATAAGAAAGCTTTACGTAATATATGTATTTTTATTGTTTCAATATATGTTGAGATGTGGTTCTCTGCCTCTTCTGCTGCTCAAGCACCATACAAAGATTTCCAGCTTTTGAAAAAACTGGATTCTTTAAAAAAAAATTGATGCTGATATATCTCAAGTTGCATTACACAAATTTAAAAACCACTTATGGTACTTGAGTCATGAGTGTGCGGCTTTAGCATTTTTTGATAATAGTGTTTCTTTTGACTCCAAAAAAGAGATGGTAAGGGCATTGAGTCGTGAGGCTTTAGATGAAGACATAAAACGCGCTTCACATCAAATGTTGTGCAGGTTGTCGAAGGCGGAATGGATCAATTCATTTCTTCTGAGACAAACAACTTTTTTCTTCGCTTTAATATCAATACAGTATTTTTGAAAAATAATCCAACTTCATGGCCTGCGGATAATAATTTTAAAACTGCTCTTCAAATTGTTAATGACATTAACGTGGTAAACGATACAGCTGAACGAGCGGTGAAATTGATGCAAGACTACAACCCAATACTCACAAAAGACGAGGAACAAAAACAATATATATTGCAAGTAGTCAAAAACTATAAAAAACATTTTCCTATGAGCACGAAGGAGATTTTATTACAAAACCTTTTATAATTACATCATTTAATAAAATAAATAAACACCAGGCAAAGAATGCAAAGATACGTGAAAATTTCGCTGTTATTTTTTAATTTTGTTTTTTCTAGATTAAATATTAATGTTAAAGAAAACTAATACAGAGCAACATTGTTCATCAGATATAGCCCTAGAATATTTATGAATAAGGTTTTTCTCTAAAATAAATATTACTGAAGTTATGAACAATTAAGGCGAGCCATAGTAAGAAAAATAGCATTTTTAGCAAATTTTGTGGGCTCAAGGCACGCCTAATAATTATGCAAACGATCTAACATTTTTTATATATAGTTTTTTTCTAATTTGGAATCAATCTAAGTGGTTTGCCAAGTGAAAATACGAAAAAAAAAATAACGGCCACCCTAAAATATATATATATGGGTCAATTTAAAAAAAAGTACACAACGTGTTTTGTTTTGCTTATTTTTAAAGTTTTTTTAATTCGCCTGTAAGAGTTTCCAATTTATGTAGAAATTGCTGAAGAATCCTGCGGTACTCTTAGGCTCTCAAAAAAATCTATATTTTTGGATTTTTTTTATGTTTTCTATGATTTCTATCTTGAGTGACACACACCAAATATGTATAAAAAATCGCTAATAAATGCAAAAATATTTGAAATTCAAGCTTACTACGATGTTCTTTTGTTTCTCAAGATTAACTTTTGCGAAAATCATCTTTTCGATTATAAATAAAAAATCACGATTCAACTTGATTTTAATTTTTTTTTAAAGTGACTAGTTATTTTAAAATTTTAAGATGAAAATATGTAAATTTTTGTTAAAAAAAGACTTGAACTTAGAGGTTTCTTGCAAAGTAATAGGGTTGTAAAAATGTATTTAACAAAACTAAAATTATAAGCGTTTTAAGGGAAAAAATTTAAGTGTGACGCTCAAGATATTTTGTGACGATCAAGAGATTTTGTTGCATGTAAACAATAAATAATGCCAAATCATAAGTTTAACGAAAAAAAGTTTATTCTTTTATAAAAAGAAAATAAAAAAAAAAACAAAAATTCTTCAAAAAACAAAAATTTTCATACAAAACTAAACATGTACATATTCTTTGCTGTCTTTAACAAAAATGGAAAAAGGAAGTAATTCTTGAAGAAACTTATACACATATGTAAATATTTGACACAAAACAATAACTTAACTTAATTTAATTTATAAATTTTAATTCGAATTCTTATTTTGAATCTGTATAAACTTCATGAAATGACAAGCGGCTTTGTTTTTTTTTTCATTCTCATCATTTTTACCACTTTCGAATTAAGTTTGTAGCAAAAACAGAATCAGTCAGTAACAATAAAAATTAAACTCAAATATACCACGATTATACCTTTCTTTCTTTTTTCTTTTATATCGTCATTACGCGCTATCAAGCTTTATTTTCCCTCGATATCTTCTTGCTCTTTCAGCCGCCGTTAATTTTGTTGTTTTACTCTTGAAAATTAAAAAATAAAATCAAAATTGAGCATTTTAAGCTATGAAGCAATATATTTCAAAAGTGATGCTCATGAAATATTTGCCTATTTTGGTTTTTTTGTAGGCAATTTATTTCTCAAATTCACAAATTATAAAAAAAATTAATTGAAACCATATAAACAATGATTGTCAACTACAATTTTTTACACTTAATATATTCACTTTTAAAAAAATTAGCATGACGCTCAAGAAATTTTATCGCGCTCTTGTAATAATTAAAGTTTGTACCTTTCTTACATTATTTACTTTATTTAAACTTGAAATTAAAAACTAGTAATATTACTTGATTTATAAAAAAAGTGACGCCATATATAAATGTATATATGTATATAATATACATTTTGCTGGCGCACATTCGAGAGCCTTGGTGATTGCTTACAAATTTATCGCAATAGTAAGTAATTCTTTTGACAAGTTCAAAATTGGGCAAAATTTTCATAGTATAAAAAATCATATTTTTATATTTATACCCTACACCTCAATAGTGGAAAGAATATTATGTGTTTGTGCCGATGTTTTTAACGACCAAAATATTATGTTAACCTTCACAATAAATTTTAATTTGACTTAACACTAAAATTATGCATACTTCTATTATTCAAATTCTGATGGGACCAGATTTTTAAATTTCAATCAGGGTACATCTGGTCTCCTTAGTTTTAAAAGGCTTTATACACTGGTTGGTTGATCACACTACTCGTTGAATAAATGATAGGACTAGATCTTTTTCAGATTCTAGTATGTAATGGGTTTAGGTATCTAATTAAATCTCACCATCTAATAATTGATGTCTCCTCTAGGTTGTTCAGAATATGGTTGGAGAAAAATTTGAGTCTAGAGTTTTGAATAGGCGGACATTCACAGATAAGATGAAATACTGTTTCTTCTTTCTCCCGGTCCTTGCGGCAGTGATTATTGAAGGGAAGTCCGAGTCTGCTTGCATGCTTACCAATTGTCCAGTGACGAAATAGCACCGGTATGATTCTCGAGATGTCCTTTCTTTTTATATTCAGCAGCTGCGAAGTACGGTTATATACTGGTCACATATTTCTAGCAGTCCTGCAAGTGTCCTGATTGCGTCACCTAATTCCAGCCTTTTGAAAGTAGTGTCTGAAGATTTCACATTTAATGCGCAGCGACACAAACTAGAGTAATGTCAGTTAGACAACCTAGTCTAGTCAGGTCTTCCTTGTATTGCCTAACTAGAATAGATGTTGTAGTATGGGATTTAAGCCTGGCTATTGACAAAAATGGCAGTGCTGCAAATATATCAGCCTGAAATACACTAGATTTGTCTGGGAGACGTATCGAGAGTTTTAAACTGGAGGCTAATTCTGGCAGTCGTATACGATCGAATACTTACTTGTAAGTTCGAGTTTTTTAACTTTTGGGATTCTACCAGAACTCAATTCCGATCGAATGTGGGTTTGATTCCTTAAATAGAGTCTTTAGAAAACGAAAAACGAATTTTTTTTTCGGAATGAAACCACTTCAGATTTCTAAAGTGGAATTGTTGTTTTTTATGATTTTATACTGAAAAAAAACTCATACTATTAATTTATAATGTAATTGTCATGTCATGTCAATAGTTAATTTTATTATTTCATTGTTTTTTAGTTCTCTCATTGATACTTCTATTAAGTTTTATAAAATTCAAAGTTGGTGTCAGCAACAAGAAAACTTTTGTCAAAAAATTACAAAAATTAAAAATCACCCCTATCGTGAATAAAAATTCCCCATGCTCCCTTTTCACATTTTCCTATTAAAATTCAATGTTAAAAAAATAAAAGGGAACAAATTTCATATGGAATATTTATTCACGATAGAGGTGTATTTACACAGCACTGGAATATGACAGAGCAATTTCTTCTTCGTAGCTTTTCAACTGCGTTTTGATGTTTTTGTTCATTTAAAATAGCAACAATTGAAATTCTGGGCATTTTTAGAAAATTTTGTTGATTTTGATTTAAAATTTCTTTATTAGCGTTTTTTTTGTTCGCTTTTGTTACACTTTTTATTACAAAAAACTAATGTTTTTTGTTTTTAGGTTAAAAATCGAGATTTAATAGTTTAATTAGTTTTAGTAAAAAACAAATCTAGAGAACGCAAAGTAAAAACGTTCGATTTGCAAATACGGAATTGAAACCATTCCGATCGAATTATGTGACATGCCTGATAATTAACAAACACAAACTGCGAAGCTTTTGGCTTATCTGCAGAAAACACCCAGTGTCTTTGGCTTGAGTCGAACCCGCAACACTTTGCTTGATAGTTCGGCACTCTATCGCCTAGTCTATCGGGGCACTCTAATTACAGCATTAGATATTCTAATGACAGCAGTCGATAGCGAGCGTTCGAATGCAACCTTGCGTGTTTTTAATCGTAAGCCTATCGAGTAACGTTTTCTTTTTAAACAAGAGAATAAATAAAAAAATAAGAAAAACAAGTAATAATTTTACTTTAAGTCAAAATTATCAAAAATAACTTGTACTCAAAAAGAAATACGGATTTGGAAGGAGTATACTGCCGAATACTGCTCAAGGAAAATCAAAGGTCAACCAACTTTGGGAGCAGGTTACAAGCAAACTTACTGCTTCTGGGCTTAAAAGATGCGAAAATGTGGTGCAAGGTAATTTAAAAGAAGTTAGAGTGCAATATGATTCTGTGTTTTCTATTCATTCTTAGTGCAAATTTTATTATTATTTTACATATTGTTTGAAGGACAATTTTAGGACCAACATAATTTATTTTAAATGTTTTCATATTTAATCTAATTTTTACCATTTATAATTGATGTAATTACCAATTCTTAGCATAATTTTGTGTTTGTCTGATTATCATAACAATCTTGAGTGTAATTTAACAATTTATGAAATTAAAAGAACATTTTTCCATATTCACAACAAGTTAAGAAAGGATAAGATTTTAAGGTGGGGCTTCTTTTGGTTGAATTTGATCTCAATAACATTATTTACAAGGGATTTATGGGTGGCATAGTAGAAGTGGACCAATTATAGATTGACAGCATCTAAATCTAGTATCCACTAATGTGATTTCTAATTGTAGGCTTATGTTGGTTGAATTTCACCTTAATAACGTTATTTATAAGAGTTGTATGGTTGGTTGTTAAGCTCGGAAGTGGACTTAATTCAGGAGCTATTATTGACTGCCAGCTTCATGTATGTAAATGATCCGCGTAAAATTTTGAATCGGTAGCATTACTTATCAGAGATTTATGAGTATTGAAGTGATTTTCGAAAGAAGGGTTTATACGGTCAAATATGGATCGAAATTCACAAAATTTTGTGGAGTGTGCGTGTATATTTAAATGATACATATAAAGTTTTGAGTCGGTACCGATATTTATAAGATATGTATAAAGATTAATGACTTTTTCGGATGTGTTCCTTATATGGGAGCTATGACCAATTATGGACCGACCATTATAACATTTAGTACAACAATTTATATATCTATAAGTATCATTTTTGTGTTTAATTTTAACCTGCTAACTATATTGGTACCAGATTTATACGTATTTAAGTGAATTTTAGATGTCGACTTTATGTGGGGACTATGGTCAAACATGGATCGAACAAAACAAAATTTCGTTTTGCGATTTATTTTTACATGACACTTATTTTTGGCGAATTTTGGATTAATATTCAAATTTTACATGCGTAGTGCACCTATAACACCTATGCAGGCGGATCTCTGAATTCTGTATAGTTGTTCTACAACATATATCCTATTTACTGCAGTCCACCGCACTAGAGATCCATAAATCAGTATTGGATGGCTGTATTCATCAATTTAACGAGTAGAGGGCTCAAACCCCACTTTGCGCTTAACGGCAAGTTTATTAAGCAAACATTGCTCTATTTATCCATTGTTCTACATTCAATATCCATGATAGTTTTGAGTCCATTATAATACCTAGATATTTCGCATTGTTCGATAGACGTAGTTCACAAGTAGCTGTGCTAGTCTGAAGCTGGTCTTTGTGGTAAATAGAACCAGTTCATTGGTCATAATGTTACTAATCACGCCTAAGAACATGCCAGATATTTACAGTACCACAGGCTTTATACCTCTATCTTCCAATTTGACAAGAATAAATTTAACAACAATCAGCCAAAATAGAGGAGAGATCACCCTACCTTAAGGTGTTCCTCGTTCAACTTCCTTCGACTTTTTGCTGTAGCCAAGATACATATGCAGTAATAACTCTCGATTTCAGCATTTTCACTATCCAGCTGCTGATATACCTTTCAACATCTATATCTTCTAGAACACGATTAATTGCAGAAGTTATGACATTGTTAAAGACCCCTTCAATATCTATAGAACACCGCCAACTTGTATTGTTTGAATTCCAGAGATCTCTATGAAGCTATATTCTATAAAGCCATGGGAAGATAAAATCTGTTGCACTCTGCAGCATCTGCGGCAGTATTCCATCTGGTACTGGTGATTTGTAAGTAAAAAATGTATCAACCGCCCACAAAATTCTATCGCCAGAGATAATGTTTACATCAATTACAGAGGTGAAAACTGTCTAAATCACTTCATCCGCAGCCACATCCTTGCAGCCTGGAATATGTCAGAGTCATCCAACCTTTTGACATATATCGGATTGGAGTGTCCCTTGGCCAAAACCTTACTCAGTCTTGCTGAGTCCCTAGTATTTTCAACGAATTCGCAAAAAGGAATTCGTGAAGGAATTTCCAATATTCTATGGTGGTGTAGGGTTTTTATACCCTACTTATAACTTATATTTCCTTGTATGTATATCAATTCCTTATTTTAATAAGATACAATTTTGAATTATGAACCTTTTCTTGTTCATGGTTTGTTTTCAGTTTTCTACTCATTGCAAACATATATGCGGCGAAAATATTTTATTTATGCGGCGAAGGTGCACATTTTCGTTTAAAACATTTTCTAATTCGCACAGTTTAGTATTTTACATACATATTTCAACTTCGTATGATTAGCAGGTTATATTTATACCCTACACCACCATAGTGGGGAGGGTATATTAGATTTGTGCTGATGTTTGTAACGCCCACCTTAAAGTATACCGATCGACTTAGAATCACTTTCTGAGTCGATTTAACGATGTCCGTCCGTCCGTCTTGCTGGCTGGCTGGCTGTCCATGTAAAGCTTGTGCGCAGAGTACAGGTCGCAATTTTGAAGATATTTCGATAAAATTTACTACGTGATATTTTTCGGCCCAAGGATGGATGGGATTGAAACTGGTGGAAATCGGTCCATTATTTCACCTTGCCCCCATACAAATGTCCTCCCGAAATTGGGGTTTACCGGTCTTAAATCTTTGAATTATGCAAGTATGCAAACAAAATTTACTACAGATAAGTAGTAAATGAAGCTAAAGCATATCTACAAATTTCGTGAAGATCGGTCCATAATTAGTCGTAGCTCCCATATAAGGACCACTTCCGAAAATCACTTAAAAGAGCATAACTCTCTTGAAGATATTGGTATCCAAATAATATTAAACACAAATATGTTTTGTATATATACATATAACATGGTAGAATTTTATGACGATCGGTCCATAATTAGTCGTAGCTCCCATATAAGGCCCACTTCCGAAAATCACTTAAAAGAGCATAACTCTCTTAAAAATGTTGGTATCAAAATAATATAGAACACAAATATGTTTTGTATACATACATATAACATGGTAGAATTTTATGACGATCGGTCGATAATTAATCGTAGCTCCCACATAAGGCCCACTTCCGAAAATCACTTAAAAGCGCATAACTCGCTTAAAAATGTTGGTATCCAAATAAAATTAAACACAAATATGTTTTGTATATATACATATAACATGGTAGAATTTTATGACGACCGGTCCATAATTAGTCGTAGCTCCCATATAAGGCCCGCTTCCGAAAATCACTTAAAAGAACATAACTCTTTTAAAAATGTTTGTATCCAAACAAAATTAAACACAAATATGTTTTGTACATATACATATAACATGGTAGAATTTTATGACGATCGGTCCATAATTAGTCGTAGCTCCCATATAAGACCCACTTAAATATTATATGTGTTATATGTCATATATATGTCATAAAATCACTTAAAAGGGCATAACTCTCTTAAAAATGTTGTTCTCCGAATAAAATTGTACACATATATGTTTTGTATATATACATATAACATGGTAGAGTTTTCTGACGATCGGTCCATTATTAGTTGTAGCTCCCATATAAAGCCCACTTCCGAAAACCACTTAAAAAAGCATAACTCTCTTAAAAATGTTGGTATCAAAATAATATTGAACACAAATATGTTTTGTATACATACATATAACATGGTAGAATTTTATGACGATCGGTTGATAATTAGTCGTAGCTCCCATATAAGGCCCACTTCCGAAAATCACTTAAAAGAGCATAACTCTGTTAAAAAAGGTGGTATCAAAATAATATTTAACACAAATATATTTCATATGTATTCTAATAATACGGTACAATTTTATGATGATCGGTCCATAATTAGTCGTACCTCCCATATAAGACCCACTTCCGAAAATCACTTAAAAGGGCATAACTCTCTTAAAAATGTTGTTCTCCGAATAAAATTGTACACATATATGTTTTGTATATATACATATAACATGGTAGAATTTTATGACGATCGGTACATAATTAGTCGTAGCTCCCATATAAAACCCACTTCCGAAAATCACTTTAAAGAACATAAATTTCTTAAAAATGTTGGTAATCAAATTAAATTCGACACAAATAATATACAGAAATGATGACACCTAATTTTATAATGGTCGGTCCATAATTAGTCGAAACTCCCATATAAGACCCTCTCCGTAATTATCTTTAACTTCCATAAATCTTTTAAAAGTATTTATATCGAGATAAAGTTTAACACATATAATATTTATATTCACAAAAATCATGACACTGACTTTTGGTCCAAAATAGATGATATCTCCTATATAACGCTCATTTCTGAAAAACTGTTTTATATTTACATATACATACTAGGTGTAGGGTATTATATGGTTGGGCTTGACCGACTATACTTTCTTACTTGTTTTTATGTGCCATATTGGTTTAATTTGTTTTTTCGATTTCGAATATTGTTGGGTTTGTGGTTTTCCAGTTACAATTTCTTTACATGGTTTTTTGTTTTGTAGCAAGATCAAAAATGTTCGAAGACCAAATGTATGCAGATGTTCTAGTCCATCTGTTCAAGGCAATATAGAAATATTTGATATTGAAATTGGGTAAAATTGGTTCAATAGGATCCGAGTTATTGGACAATGTTTCAGAATACATCCTCTACAAGCTCCAATTCTGAGTTCACAATGTTTACGTTTCAAAAAGCCAAAATCAAATTTCTAGAGTTTTTTGTTACCTAATTTATTGTGTGTTAAAGTAAACCGATTTATGTTATACGCTGCAAAAATTAAAACAAAGCGCAATTCTAAAAGAAAGAGACAAATATAAATTTTGGATTATAATTGGAATGTGCATAAAGTTCTTGTAAATATCCTTCTTAAGATGTAATTCCATCAAAATAAACCTAAAATAAATAGAAATTAGAAATAAGATTCGGCACAGCCGAATATAAACTCTTACTTGTTTCTTTTAAATGACACCAATTTCTGTTTTAAGTTTTCTTTTTATGGAGCTTTGAATATAATAAAATAGATGTGAGCCACTGTCTATCTAAGATGAATATGAAAACATGGATTTCATTATATTCTTCTTTGTTATAAACTAAAAAATACTTTAATATTTAATTTTAACCTCCATATTCTATACTTTATGAAATTAACAAAATTGTTTATCAATTTCCATAGAAAATTTTAGTTTTGTTATAATTTCGTTACTGTCATAAAGTTGACAATACGGGAATAAATATTAATATGCTACTTTTGTGATCAAACATACATATTTGTATGTTTTGTTTACAATTGCATATATGTATTTATGAAATAAATTGTTTTCATTGTAAAATTGTATGTTTTTTTTTTTAATTTTTAACAAAAATGCATTTCCTTTTTACAGCCCTATGCGTTAGGGCGTTAATATAGAATTTAGTTTGTAATACATACATTACACTTATTAAATAATTAACTAGATCTTCATTATTAATTTTCTCTTTCCATCACGGTGGTCTCATTTTAAGGGTCACACCTACAAAATAAATTTTGTACTTTAATGATTTAAAAATTGCATTAAATTCATATGTGCCTTTATGCTCGATACACACAGATACACATATACAGACATATGTGCAATGTGGATACAAGCAGTTGCATCGCCTTTAACTAACTTTACTGCTGCAACAACGTTAGAGTCATGAGCTGAAACTCTATACTCGCACCACTAAATGCCAAACAAATTTTACACCATTAAAGCAATTAGACAAAAGACTATTTGGCCGGAACTTCTTTGAACAACGAAATAACTTGTTAGAGTGTATGTGATTGTAAAATGTACGATTGTACGTTTGTAAGGCTGTCAGATGCAATAATTTAAAGAATAGAGAAGAACAAGTTGGAGTGTTGTATTGGGCTATACCGAATCTTAAATACCCTGCAACTTAAAATAGAATTACACAAATAATGATCGTCTTCTAATTGTTAACACATATCAACATGTTATTGTTGCTATTCTTAAACAACGAATTAAGGGAAATAACTAACTATGTATGTTAGAAATTATTTGCATGCCATCAATATCGCGGCGAATGTTGTCCTACAAGTGGTCAATCGTTCGGTCAATAAAAATTTCTCAAAGTTACACACTTAATGACAAACTAATATGTATGTATGTACAATACACCCTCATTCACCACTAGTGGTGGTGGTGGTTAGCAAAAGTTGCACAGAGTAGCGTGAGAAAAAAATAACTATATTAAAAAAAAATATGTAGAATACTAGACACTACTTATTCACAAAGATGTAGAAAATAAAATGTGGAAATACTAAACAAGATGTTTGAAAAGTCAAATAAATACATACATACAACACAAAGACTATACGAGTGTAATAGATTTAATTGAAGTTTACATTAATGGAATCATCAACATGACTAATTTAATAATGTACGACCATTAGATAAATGTACAAATACGATACATGTGTATTAGGACAATACTTAAATTATATCCCTGGTATAATGCGTTTTTCAATGTTATCTGAATTAGGAATTATTAGTTTTGTATATAAACGATAAAAACCGGAGATGAGTGGTAAGTATTTGTATTGTAAGTACTGATTACTGACAAATTATTTGATTATTCAATTCGAGATATTTTCAAAAACATAGATTATTATAGTTTTATATAAAAAAAAAATAATATTTTTGTTTTAATTTTACTTATTTTAAAAGAGTCAAGCATTTAGTATTTAAAAGATTCGTTTGGTATTGAAAATGGACCCAGTATGCAAATACAGGGTGGCCCAAAATTACCGAAGGGGTTTGAATTGCTTATAACTTTTTTATTATATTTTTTTTCGCTGCTTCGTTGCAGAAAATTCTGCACACAATAGGAATGTTTCCATACAAAATTCAGCTTGCCCAAGCATTGAAACAGACAGTGTTAATTTTTTATTTTTTTTTATTTGTGTAAATGACTTTACTTGTTTAAATATTTTTATTAGAAATCTAGTTTTCGGAATTTATTATGTTTTTAAATATTGGCAAATTATTATTACTAAATTTTTACTGTTAAATTGAAAGGAAGGTTAAACAAATGTAAGCTACTTTTTTTATTTTATATATATATTTGTAATATAATTTCAAATATTTCGTTCTTTTTAGTGAATAAACATGATTGTAACGTTTAATCAAAAAAGCCTTCTTTTATGTGGATCGTCAACAGACAGATTGTCAGCAACGACTTGATTATGCAGCTTCTTTCCGGCAAAAAGCAAAAGAAAATCATAATTGTATTCATTATTTAATTATAAGCGACGAAGCCCACTTTCAATTAAATGGATTCGTTAATAAGCAAAACTGCAGGATATAGGCTACGGAAAATCCGTGAGTAGTTCAACAGCGAGAATTACACCCACCTAAGTGTACGGTATAATTGGTCATTATTTGTTTGAAAATGAACACGTGGTCGCTGTTTCCATCAATGGTGTCAGATATCGGACAATGTTGGAAATTTTTTTAAAACCATCCGCAAGTATGGTTCTACACATACAGCGCACACAGCAACGGACACAATGGCTCTTTTACGGGACATCTTTGGTAAACGAATTATTTTGCGTACAAGTGAAATCCGTGTTCACCGGATTTAACCGTGCCAGACTTTTTTCTTTGAGGTTATTTGAAAGGAAAAGTCTACATTATTAAGCCTAGAAGCATCCAGCAAATAACTAAGTTTTGTGAAAGGTTATGGAAAATGTGTTGGAAAAAGCACAAATTTGCGAAGCAGAAAATGGCCACCATTTTACAAGATATTATTTTTCATAACTAAACAAAAAATATTCCCCAGTTTCTTAAATAAAACGTTTTAACGAATTCAAGCCCCTTCGTTAATTTTGGGCCACCCTGTATATATATATATACATGTGTTTAATATGTACCTATCATGGTATCCATTATTAATTAATCTATATATAACACGGTGCTACAGTGAAAATATAATTGGAAAGTGACCTAGTGTAAGTTGTAGGCCTTATTGAGTAGATCATAAATCAATTTTTAAAAGTTCGGCAACACCCTCAAATTTCGGAGTTATTCAGAAAAAACTGTTTTCGGGTAGGTTCAGTAATTATGAACACGTAACTCAGTTAATTTTAAACCAAAATTTTTAACATTTTAAAAACCTTAATAACTTTTTTATTTTTTTACTCGATTTTATTTATTGCAAGCTTGTTTAACTCATAACTAAATTAGCTTTAATGAAATATATACATAAGGGTATGTTTCTAAACAATCTAATTTAAAAAAAATCGCGCCAAACCTAGAAAAAATAAAATTAAAATCAGATATAATTAAAAATAACACTGCAAAAATTTAATATATATACCAAAATGTGTACATATTTAAAAAGGCACACATTTCTTCTTTCTGTACCCGTTTAAAAATTGATTAAAATCAACTGAGTTACGTGTTCATAAGTACTCGAACCTAACAGAAAATAGTTTTTTCGAAATAACTCCGAAATTTGAGGGTGTTTCCGAACCTTTATGATCTACTCAATAAAGTATATAACCTACACTAGGTCTCTTTTCAAGTATAAAAAGGTGCTCATTTGTAGCACCGTGTAATTAATTAAAATGTCACTTAAATATAAAAGTTTCGTTCCTTTTATTTGCCGATTTGATTTATTTTTTTAAATAGCAAATGTCCGATTACCTAGCATTAATATACATTAAACCCTATATAACTAATTATATACTCGTCGGTAATGCCAGAACTTTTGGACCATATCCCAGATATCCAGACGTTGACTATAACGCTGAATTGTGAAATATTAAATTTTATAATGGGTTTTCCATCACGTGTCTGATGTAATATTGTCATTTTATTTTTATTCATCATACTTCATCAAACCACGACCACGTCTCCAAATTATTTAACTATTACGAAAATCAGCGTTCTGTGAGAAAAGTTTCTATGCACAATAGCTTTATTGAGAAATTATTTTGGTGAGCAGCTAATAATGTGTTCCGGGCCTATGGCCCGGTCTCTCACATAGTGTGATATCACACATTTACGTTTTGTCTTTGGGGTTATATTCAGTAATTCGAGGGTATCTACAAAGCAATGCTGAAAAGAGTGATCGACAATATTTGAATAAATTATGTTTAAAATTTAAATATAAAGATTGTAACATCCAGTTCTACATAAATTAAGTGTTTTTTTAAAAACTAAAAAAGGTTTATATGAATCACCCTATAAACCTTTCTTCTCATGTGAAGTGAATGCATGACAATATTTGTTTGATGTTAAACATGGTGTAACCATACAAGGTGAGTGCAAATCGGTAACAAATACATACAACACAAAACAGAAACGACAGGCATTTTTTGCCAAAAACAGCTGAAAAAGTATTACTTTTGACATACTTACATAAGTAAATTGTAAACAAAGTCAGTCAGCTGTACTACTGCGCTCACCTTGTATAGTTACACCATTATGTTAATTGTATTTTTTAATGTCAAAATCAAATGTGTCATATTAAAAATGTAAAAAACAATACAATACAAGGGATTTGTTTTGGTTATATTTTAAGTTTTTGGAAAATACAATCCCACTGCTTTATTTTATTTCATCGACTACTTTATTTACATATTTTCTTGGATTTATTTACACAATTATTTGTTTAAAACACAATTTACAAATTTTTAGTTTTATATTATTTTCAATTTATAACAATTTTTTTTAAATATAAAGAAAACATTTGCAGTTAAAAAACACAATACATATACTCGTACATAGATAAACAATTAATAATAATTAACCTTGTCCGCAACTTCACCTTGTGTTATAAAGCCTTTGCAAATTTGGGGTAGAAGTACTCACAATAGAAAACAAAGTTATTTACATACATATGTACTAGGGTATTCAATTAATCGGGGTTTTAGTTTAATCTGTTAATCGAGCAAATAATTAATCGGGTTGCGGTTTAATCGGTTAATAATCGGTTAATTAAGAATTATTCGGTTAACCGAACAATTTAAATTTAAATAAATATTAAAATAAATACTTATTTTATGTTTAGAATTTATATTTTATTAATAAAAAAAAAAACAAACTCTCTCGCTGATTGTGGATGTTGGAGAAATCTAAGCATACAAAATCATCCATTATACCATTGAAGTCGTTTTTAGAATTTTTTACATTTTTAATACTATTAATAGTTTGGTTTAGTTCTAAAAAAAAGAGTATTTTCATTAATGTCAGAAGTTTCTTCTATTATCATGTCGTCATCCGAGTCATTATGACAAAGTTCATCATGGAACATTCTAGAAAAAAGTTCATTTCCAAATTCCTAAGTTTCAGTTTTAGAGCTATATTTCAAAAAACTATTGCTGGAAGGAAATGTTCCTGAGTTAAGGAATAAAATAAGCGTATTTAAAACTTTAACTCGTCTATCATTAAGTCTGTACTTTAAGCTTTTAATTAAATCATTTGCAATAGAATTGTTGGCCTTGACCAAATTAGTAATTAAAAATTTATTAATTCCTTCAATAATTCCTTATATATTCGACATAAACATATACAGTCTAATTCATAAAAATTTATCAAGGGTTTATAACAGGCTTATAAAGCAAATATACATGCAAAATTTGCTTTGTTAGCCTGTTATAAACCTTTGACAAGTTTTATAAATAAGGGGGATAGTAATTAAATTCTTATATAAAAAATACATTAAAATATTTACATAAAGATAAATTTCGGTTAATCGGCACATATTAACCGATTTATTTGTTATTTGAAAATCGCCAATATCAAATTGACCGGTTAACCGATTAACGGTTAACCGATTGAATACCCTAATATGTACATATTTTCTCAAATTTTTTTTACAATGGAAGCAGTATCTGTCTTTACGTTGAAATATCTCGCCATTATTGTAATTCTTTTAAAGAATATTTAAAGAAAACTAGAAGAAAAATTTATAATTTTGTATAAAAAGTACCCACTGATGATTACAAAATATCCTAGAAACACCAGCATGCTGAGCAACTAAAACCAGGCTTAAAAATAAGAAATAAAGGGGCCTTCTAAAAGGCCTAAACTAGAAAAAAATTGTAGAATAGAAGAAATTCTACAAAGAATTCTAAGAAACTTTGCTTTGGAAACAAAAGGTGGACAATGGATTTCGACCTAGAAAAATATGCAAAATATGTTGTAAGAGCTTCATGAGCATTATTAAGTTTTATTTTTAATTATTAACGTATGGTGAATGAAATACGAACAAGTGTAACGCTGTTTTCAAAAAAACACAGATAATATTTACAACAAAACTTTGAACGGTAAATTTAATTGCATTATCTACTTATGAATAAAAAATAAAGTATGCGTTGGTCAGTGAAAAATTTGTTTTGAAAATATCACTAAACGAGTTGAATCGTCGCAAATTAATTTGTAAATTTTGTGAAAAAAAACAAGAAAAAACTGAAATTTTGGTTTCAAAAAAACATTTATTGATAGCACAATAAACTTGTTTTTGAATAATAAGCCACCTGAAAGGAAACCTGGATCTGGTCGGAAATGCAGTTTGCAAGACATCAAAATTCGCTCAAAATTGAAAACAGAAACAGCAGGTTGCAGTGAAAAATCTTATCGCCAATTGGCTAAGAAATATAAATGTAACAAAAATACAGTTAGGAAATACTTGGAATCTATGGGAGTTCAGAAAAAGAGGAAAGAAACAGCTCCAAAAATACCACGGAAGCGAATAAACCATAAAATAAATAAGTTTTCTTTACGCTTTTTTTTACTTTTAGACTTGTTCGGATTTCATTCACCAAACGTTATTATATAAGTATTGAAAATAACATATATAATCTGATTTGGAGGCAAGAGTTTTAACAGAAAATATATGAAAGTAATATAAAACAAGTAAGAAAGTATGTCGGTCAAGCCCGACCATATAATACCCAACACCCAGTATATAAATAAAACAGTTTTTCATAAATGGGCGTTATATGGTAGATATAACCTATTGTGAACCGATCATTCAAAAATTTAGTGTCATGATGTCTGTGAATATAAATATTATATGTGTTCAACTTTCTGTCGATATAAATACTTTTAAAAGATTTATGGAGCTTAAATTGAATTACGGAGAGGGTCTTATATGGTAGTTTCGACTAATTATGGACCGACCATTATAAAATTAGGTGTCATTATTTCTGTATATATGAAATTTATTTGTGTTAAATTTTATTTCGATACCAACGTTTTTAAGAAATTTATGATCGTTATAGTGATTATTTTTATATATAAGAAACATATTTGTGTTCAATATTATTTGGATACCGACATTTTTAAGTGAGTTACGGTCTTTAAAATAATTTTCAGAAGAGGACTTTATATGGAAGCTACGACTAATTATGAACCGATAAAAATAAAATTGTACCATATTATTATACCCTACACCACCAGGAGGGTATATTGGATTATGCACAAATGTTTGTAACGCCCAGAAATATTGGTTCAACACCCACCTTAAATTATACCGATCGACTCAGAATCACTTTCTGACTCGATTTAACGATTTCCGTCCGTCCGTCTGGCTGGCTGGCTGTCCATATAAAGCTTGTGCGCAAAGTACAGGACGCAATTTTGAAGATATTTTGATAAAATTTGGTAGCTGATACTTTTCGGCCCAAGGACGGATGGAATTGAAACTGGTGGAAATCGGTCCATTATTTCACATGGCCCTCATACAAAAGTCCTCCCGCTATTGGGGTGTACCGCTCATAAATATTTGAATTATGAAAGGAACCAAACAAATGTCATCACAAATAAGTGGTAAATAAAGCCAAATCACATTTACAAATTTTGTACAGATCGGTCCATAATTAGTCGTAGCTCCCATAGAAGGCCCACTTCCGAAAATCACTTTAAAGAGCATAACTCTCTCAAAAATGTTGGTATCCAAATAATATTTAACACAAACATATTTTATATGTATACAAATAATACGGTACAATTTTATTGTGATCGGTCCATAATTAGTCGAAACTCCCATATAAGGCCCTCCCCGTAATCAACTTTAACCTCCATAAATCGTTTAAAAGTATTTATATCGAGATAAAGTTTAATATACACAATATTTATATTCACAAAAATCATGACACTAAATTTTTGGATGATCGGTCCATAATATGTCATATCTCCCATATAGCGCACATTTCTGAAAAACTGGTTTATATATATACTGGGTGTAGGGTATTATATGGTCGGGCTTGACCGACTATACTTTCTTGCTTGTTTTTATATACATATATTAAACATATTTGTGTTCAATATTATGTGGACACCAAGATTTTTGAGAGAGTTATGGTCGTTAAAGTGATTTTCGGGAGTGGGCTTTATATGGGAGATACGACTAATTATGAACCGATCTGCACAAAATTTGTAGATGTGATTTTGCTTCATTTACCACTCATTTGTGATGAAATTTGTTTGGATCCTTGCATAATTCAAATATTTATGACCAGTAAGCCCCAATTTCGGGAGGACATTTGTATGGGGCCAGGTAAAATAATAGACCGATTTAAACCAGTTTCAATCCCATCCATCCTTGGGCCGAAAAAATATCACGTTATCGACGTTATCGACGAACGGACGGACGGACATCGTTAAATCGACTCAGAAAGTGATTCGTTAAATTCTGTACGACGATTAATATGTATATGCGAATTATTTGTACGACTGGTCCTGCTATAATAAAAATAAAGTGTGCAAAATTTCATGATATTATCTACATTATATTTGAAGAAAATTGCAAAAAATATCTAAAAAAAAATATCGAGGTAGTCTAAAACTTAGGTCTATAACTTGGATCCTACTAGACCGATTTTGCCAATTTTGAATACCGAACATTTCGGTGGATCAAATAATGTTTGGTAAACATTTTATTCTTCTAAGTCTATTTTTCAAAGCTCTATCGAGCCTACATCAGACGGACAGACGGACGGATATTGCTAGATCGGCCTAGAATCTTGTAAGGATCCAGTTAGTTCTACGACCAATATTTCGATCTTTTTGGTGGTGTTTATAAAAAAGCAAAATACTTTTCTGACCTTTAAATTACGCTGCATAGTGTTTTTAGGTTTTCCTATTCTACATAATATCTATTATTATCAATTGCGAAAAAATAAAAATGAGTAGACAAAATATGTTTGTGTTACACTGTACATACGTATGTATGTATGCAAGCGTTTGCATTTGTACAAATTTTAGATACTTTTTAATATAAAGTTTTAAGGAGTTTCACACAATGCTATCCAAAAGAAGGGAAGATAAGCAGAGAATACAGAAAAAAGGCGATAATCCGACACTTCTGTTGGCGGGCATATGACGTGACTCGTGGCTAAATCAATTCGGTAAAATCACATTTGATGCAGCTAGAACGTTAATATTTGAATAGCATTTTTTGAGGGCAACAGCTGCTAAGCTGTCAAATTTCTATTTTAAGTCCGACGTGGGTTGTCGGTTGAGACTTAAAAATGATATAAAATAAAAACAAAAAACAACAACAAAATAATGCATACATACATACTTATGTATGTATGTAAAAAAAGAAGAATAATGGAAGCAGCGAATTAAGCTCGGGCACCCAAAAACACTCAGTTGTGTGTGCACACAGTCTCTTAGACAGACAGACAGCCAGTCGTTGTTTTATTCTTCTTATTATTTATATTATTACCATTTCTTATTGTTGTTGTTATTGTTATGTTTATATGGATATCTGTTTTGTATATTTGTGTAACCGCACCCAGGCGTAATAGCATTAGAGGTACCTACAGACAAGAGATTAATAGAAATATGAAAGATCTTAAGAACTAAACAAATTCACATCTTTTTCGTAGATTATACTTTTATTTATTGTCTGTCTGTATTACTCGTATTGTTGTGTATTTTGATTGTAATAGTCAAAATCATAATAACAATAGCATTTAAAACACTAATTCACAATCTCCCCATACAGGGAGACAAACATTCATTCATTCATTCATACATTCATACCCATACCTACATACGAGTATGTATGTATCATCACAATGCCGTCTTGGTGTAAAGTCGGCTGGTTTGCTGTATTCAATGGATAAATTAAATGATTTTTATTTAAATGATTATTTTTTTCTAATTGTAATTTTAGGGGTATCTATGTATGAATGAATGGAAATGGACATTCTACAAAGTGTATTTCACAGCAAGTAGGTATTGTGCGCTAAGATGTTAAAAATGACTTTTACTATTTTTATTAAGAAATTATATTTTATATTTATGATGTCATGTTCATATTGACATATGAATTCCATATTCGTATTAATACCGACAATAAACACATTAAAACAGAGACTGTCTTGTTTAATATTTGTGTAAATATATTTATACTTAATGTTGTATATTATTTCTAATAATTCCAACATTTCCTAAAGAGGCCTAAATTGATGCCCCTCATTAATATACAGACGACTTACATATGTATGTCTGTCTGTTTTCAAAATAAATATTACAATAGTTTAGTTGCTCCCAAAGTATTAAATAGCGTTATTTATTATAACTACATATTAACATAAGATGGTTTTAAAACATGTGATTAATTACACTGTGCTACATACAACGAAACATTACTTACAACAACAACGTAATTAATACGAACTGTAAAAACTCGGACTATAACCCTGCAAAAAACGCGAGTACTCCATACACGCATGTATGGATTACTCCACAATAGACCAATAGTACTCCAAACATAATCCATTTGTTTGAAAAAAAACTAATCCATTTAACATTACGATGTCCAAGGACTGGACCATATAATCTAGCTTTGCATAACACGGGACTAGTCCCAAAACTACTCCTTGTAACTACATTAAATGTTTTTAAACAACGTTACGGTCGTTAAAGCACAACTAATTATCGTGTAACAAGAAGTTCTGATTCGAAAATGAAATGCACAACTGCAATACATAGGACGATGATGTAGTCACTACATTTTAGCTACAATGGACCACATACTCCACAGATTTTTGCAGAGAATAGTTTCCTCAATATTCGAAAACAATTTTTACTTTGTATATGTGCGCCATCCCTCTTATATAAAGTTTGTAACCTATCGCAATTAAAAATCTTAAGATACTCGAAAATTTATCCACTTTGTTCAGAGGTAAGAAATTGCTATCTATATCAAATTATAACAAACTAACCCATGCCAAGTTATGGGTCTTTAATACTTATATCAGTATGTATATTCAATTATATTACTTACTTTGCTTATTTTCAGAAAAATTGTGTAAAATAATAAAACAAAGTTTGAAGACTTTCGAAATTATTGATCTCCAGATATTCGAAAATAACTATTAACTTTGTATGGGATATGTCAGGGATTCATTTTTATATACATATAAATTAATTATCCGGATAACTCCTCATGGTTCTAGTATTTTATCGAAATCTTTTCACTTGATATCAATCTTGAATAATTTTCATGTGAATAAATTGAGAGCAAGAAAAATTTCCCCTTATCGTAAATAAAATTTTCACCGGTAGTTTGTTCCCTTTTCCCTTTGTTCTGTTCATTTTATTTATGCTGGGGAACAGTACGAAACATGTAAGTAATTTATGTTTATAATTCGATTATTATTGTAATATAATTTATTTTAAGGGAAAGATCCATTAATAAGGCACAAAATGATATTTTGCTCACCAAAATGCAAAGCAATAGGTCAATTGCCAGCGGATTTGTAAAGATGCCAAAAGATGTTGTGACAGAATTTTGGAATTGTCTCACAGATGATTTAAATAGTGCTGGTCTTCCTATTAAAAATGTCAATGAGTTGTATAGTTATTTGTTTAACAAAGTAATTTTAGGTATGGACCGATCAAAAGCGTTATGACCGCTTAAAAGCTGCCGCAAAAATGAAACAACTTAAAAGGTACAGGAGGTGGGCCAAATCAAAGCAAGAGTCTCTCAGTAACAGAGCAATGTATATTTAATTTGGTAGGGATAACAGAGTCCGTAGAGGCACTAGTTCCCCACTATGGTGGTGTAGGGTAAAAAATCGCTATATTAGCTATATTATCGCGAATACGTTGGTTAGCAGCGTTCACTCGAATTTTCTATTTTTACAGGAAGTTGATCTATATCTTCCATGTCAGCTATGTCACTATTATAGTCGTACTTATATGTTATGCAGATATTGTGCAATGCTACACGTACATTTATGATTTGAACTGCTTTTTTTATCATAGTGCAGTTCTCTTTTTATACCCTACACCACAATAGTAGGGAAGGTATATTAGATTTGTGCTGATGTTTATAACGTCCAGAAATATTGGTCCAACACTCACCTTAAAGTATACCGATCGATTCAGAATCACTTCCAGAGTCGATTTAACGATGTCCGTTCGTCCGTCTGGCTGGCTGTCCATGCAAAGCTTGTGCGCAGAGTACAGGTTCATATATACAGATTTATAATTATATAATTTTATAATAGTCGTTTCATAATTAGTCAAATTTCCCATATAAGACCCTCCTCCCATATAATATTCCTCCATAAATTTTTTAAAAGTATTTATATTGTTTTATATTCACAAAATATGTATATTCACAGATGTCATGGCACTAAATTTTTGGATGACCATATAGCGTCCATTTCTGAAAGACTGTTTTATAGGGTATTATGTAGTCAGGCTTGGCCGACAATACATTCTTACTTGTTTAATTAAGTTAGTTATTTCATTTAATTTGTCGCAAATTAAAGTCGAATTTATCTATTATGTAATTTCCGATATATTTTTATTTATATATTCTATTTTAATTTCTTTAGTGTGATAACATTTAAATTATTTCAGTATATGTAATTCAGAAACTACATATTAGTTTCTGTACTATGGATAGTTGTTGGTCGAATCACTAAATTTTAAATAAGTTAACTTTTCTCAAAAAATGCTATATTACTCGTAAAGTATGTATGTATGTATGAATGTGTGTATGTATGTATTAAATCTACTTAAATACTTTCCAGTGTAAATGTAAATTATTTAACGATTTGATTGAAGCATCAAATTGAGTAATTTTTATCTTATGGCAAACTATCAAATAAAACTATAATAATTCATTAAAAAGTGGTATTTGAATTAAAACATATTAAATTGTATTTTTATTATTTTATTTTTTCACAACAAATTTAAATATATTCGAATGGATATAAATATGTCTTTTACCTTTCTTTCATTGCTATTTTTCAACGTTTAATTAATATTTGTTTGTATATGTTCCAGTATTTAGAGGTGTTAAAAAGAGTCAGAATTCGTAAAAATATTATCATTTATAAAAGTGGATGGCAGACGGAAAATTGTCATTTCGTGAATAAACCGTCAAAATGATGTGCATTGTACAATCAACAGACTCTAGTACACCTTAAAAGAGCATCATTATTAAATTTCTTTATATATTTCTGTAAAAGAAACGTACCAACCTCAATTTGCGCTAAATGCCACTGAAATGAATGAAATACACAGCAAAAATATGTTGTTAGGTTGCAACATTTACAATTTTGATGTTGTAATGGAATGCTTATGTTCGTAATAGTCCTTGACACAGACGCGTAAATAAAAATGTACAGCAGAGAGCATACGAGTACAACGAATATATGTATAGTATAACAATGAAGGGAACAAGTACTTTTACAAATTACTTGAGCATGGAGTGAGACATGTTATGCACCTGTTATGCATTCGTTAACTTCGCACACATTTCACACACAACTGTTTTCTTGGTTCATTTTTGTAACTACTCGTATGTACTCGACAATTAAATGGGGTAATATCATGTACGTACATACATACATACATACATACATACATATGTCTGTATGTATGTATTTCAAATATTTGTCCGCCAAGATATGGGAAAATGGTTTAAGATGAAAACAAAGTTAAAAAATTGAATTCAAATAAATATTATTTATTTGCTTTCTGTGCTCAATTCCAGTGAAACTAAAAGTGGCGGTAATAATTCAGATATATTCCAAGTGTCACAATAGCATTTTGCTTAATACCGGCAATATTTAATTCCAACAATATAAATAAATATTCTTATAAGAACAAAGTCACTGAGAAAATAAGATTCGAATGCTGTTTATAAGGCTTTGTGAGGTATTTGTGTTAAAAAGGAAACCTTCAAATAAATCTACCTGAACATGTCCTCATTATGGAGTATACATTACGGTAGCACTTATTTTTCAAAATAAATTTTTCCCGGATACCCTAAATAAATATCTGTATAACAAACTTTTGTTTTGTTTGTTCAATTGACTTGGAATCGCATAGCAGTATGTATAACTAAATAAAATTAATGAATTTAACTGAAAATGAAGACTCTTATAATTAGATAAAATTATTTACTAGATCTAATGAAATTTGTCATTTTAAAAGTATAGAATACGTATGAGTACAAAATGGAGTAAAAAATTACAATAAATTTAAATTAATATTAGATTGTCCCGGTTTACATTATGAAATTTTTGTCGCTGCGATTCTTGTCGTATCTTCTTTAAAATTGTATTTGCGTCTACATTGCGAGATTTTTGTTGCAGAGAATTTTTGTGGATGTATACATGTTTTTATATATTTTTTGACAATTCCTTTTCAAAATAAACAAAAAAAAATTAAATAAACACATGTATTTGATTGTAGCTAGCACATACACACATACATGTATGAAAATAAAAAACAAGGAATGAGCGAACAAAGCGTGTCTCACGAGTACATTTAATACGACTCACCGCTCTCGCCTACAAAGCAAGAATCGCAGCGACAAAAATTTCATAATGTAAACCGGGACTCTTTTATAAGATATGAAACCATATTACGAACAGCTAGCTGTTTCCCAAATAAACATTTTAAATATGATGATACAATATACGAGAGCGGTTCGGAAACTTCTTAGCCTTAAAAACATTTTTATTTTTTAATATAATCTCCTGAAGCTGCAATGCACTTAGTCCAACACTTATCTAGCAATTCTATCCTTTGATTAAAAGGATTTGATTAGCCTGAAGAAAACTCCTTAAAAATTATAATAATTATAAATATTGGTCACAAAAACAAATTAATTAAAACTGTTTTTGTTAAGGTCTTCACAATAGTGGTATACAACTGTAATTGCATCTTCATTTGAGGTGAAACGCTTGTCAGCTCAGAATTTTTTTACATATGGGAACTAGTAAAAGTCACTGGGAGCTAAATCAGAAGATTAAGGTGGGTCGTCAAGGAACTCGTACTTTAATTCGTTGATTTTAACCATTGTTAAAACATTCTTGTGCGCTGGTTCTTGATGAGAAATTATTGTTTTGTGTTGTAAGCCAGGACGCTTTTGTCCAGTACCCTGAATTTATTGTTTTACCCTTTTGCAGATAGTCAATACTTTTGAAGTCCCATAAAACCGTTGCCATAATCTTTAATCGTTTTTGCCTTCTTTGGTGCACTTCCTACAGTTTCAGTCCATTGCTCGGATTGCTCTTTTGTCTCTAGAGCATTTTTCTTAAAACGATCCAAATAAGCTTGAAAACTGTTCATTCTTATGCGTTTTTGGTCGGCTGTTAACTAATGCGGCACCCATCTTGCAGAAAGCTTCTTCATGCAAAATTAAATGGACTCGATCATTTGAGATTCCCATGATTTTAGCTATTTCACGCATTTTTATTTATCGATCATTTAATACAATATCTTGTTGTTGCTGTTTTGGACGTCCACTACGTGGTTCATCGTTAGTGCTTGTACGACCACGTTTAAATTCAGCAACCCAATTTTTTACTGTTGCTGCACATGAAGGAGCACTTTCACCCAACACATTCACCATATTATTATGAATTTCTTGTACCGATAAACCTTTTTGATTTAAATATTTGATGACACCACGAATTTTTAATTTTTCCATTGTAAAAAAATTGCAGATGCGTCTTTTTTGAACACCTGTTTCTATATGAAGGAGTTGACAGTTCGAAAAGAATTTTAACATATGTTCATAGTACAGATGGAAGTTTCCAAAACACTTATACCACGCTTTCTGTTCTAGGCTAAGAAGTTTCCGAACCGCCCTCGTAATGCAGAATACATATGAAATATGTTAAGCTCGTACTTGAATGACATACATACTTTCTAAAGTAAAAAAAAAAAAGAGCGAATTAAAAGATTATTTATGCTGTCTTACAAATTTTAAGGTTTGCTTTGTGTGACTTTTCAAAAGGTTAGTAAAGTCTTAATAAATCAAAGCATAAAGATATAAATTGATTCCAAACTATTGTGAACACTCAATACTTAGCCACACACAGTGCTAATGTACGCCGCTTGCTTGCTACCTGAGTTTAATCCGCTTATCAAATTTCAGTTATCCAAAACATGCAAAGGGTTTTGTCAGCACTATAAATGGTTATATGTACATATGTACTCGTATATGTGATTTTATAACAATGAATGATGTTCCAAATACATGATAAAACATTTTATTTGTGATCAGTGTATAGTAGTTTTATTATACAAAACTACAAACTGATCATATACATACATACATACATACATACATACATATTTGTAGGTCTCAGTTCTTTTTTCATTCTCTATGTGCTAATGTGCTAAGATACTTTTCACAAATTCTACAGAAGACGTTTTTGTTCTAAATTTTAAAATCTTAAATCTTGTATTTTAAATATTTTTAAATCTTTTGATGCAGTTTTGTTACGTAGTTGGTATGTATGATTTAAACTTTAAAAGATATGTAATAGCAATACATGACTGAATAGATTTCTTTTAAAATGTTTTCATTATTAAAACTATTATTTTATGAAATATTGCTATTATCACTGAAGTTGCTTTCAAAAGAAGCAATGTTTTTGATATGTAGTCGAGATGATAATACATTTCAATATAATCCAATAGTTCCTTACAAATTTATGATTCATGTTATTTGGTTAATTAAACTATAGGTAATAATCAAAAAGTTTGGCGCTTTTATATTTATACCCTACACCACCATAGTGGGGAGGGTATATTGAATTTGTGCTGATGTTTGTAACGCCCAGAAATATTGGTCCAACACCCACCTTAAAGTATACCGATCGACTTAGAATCACTTTCTGATTTTAAACAGTTTCGTACGTGCAAATATATGTGTTTTATTTTAAGTAAAAGTCAGAAATGTGTCGTTTATGAGAGAGATGAGTTATCGGTATGGAAGAATTATTAAAAGAATTTAATCAGTCGTAATTCAGCTGTTTCGCTGCCTTCGAGAGTCTTGCGACTCACTCTCATTGGTTAATGTTTGGCGTCGTATAACTGTATCATGAGACTCCTTTAGGCGTAAGTCGGTTATTGGTGATGGCGTTATGATATATATCAAGGCCAAGTAAATCCTCCTGGTAAGGAGGTAACTTAAATAAATACAAATACATATGCAAAAGAATTTAATTTGCATTTTTTGTCGAAGTTGAAAAGTAAGCTACTTGCGCTTTTTTTATAATTATTTTATAGTTATATTTTGTTTGTTTTTTGATTATGATCAAAATAGATATTGCTGGTGCAGTGAACAAAGTTGAAGTACAAAAGCAAAGCAGTAATTAAGAAAGAATAAGTAAGAATTTAGATTTTTAGTGGCTTCCTGTAAGATTATTATACCCTACACCAACATAGTTGGGATGGTAATATTGGATTGTGCGAAGAGTACAGGTCGCAATTTTCAAGATATTTCGATGAAATTTTGTAAGTGATATTTTTCCGGCTCAAGGACGGATGGGATTGAAACTGGGGGAAATCGTTCAATTATTTCACTTGGCTCCCATACAAGTTTCCTGCCGAAATTGGGGTTTACCGATCATAAATGTTTGAATTATGCTAGTATCCAAACAAATAAGTGCTAAATGAAGCCAAATCACATCTACTAATCCATAATTAGTTGTTAGAATTTCATCCTAAAAGTTAATTTTTCCAAAAATACATTTTTTTCAAATTCGATTTATTCAAATTCCAAAATTATTTCAGAAATTTGACTAATGTAGTCTCATTTAGGACCCTTTGGACTACCCTTTCTATATAGTGGGATACGTGTGCAACTCGAAATTTGTCCAAATTCTTCTAGAGAATTTCATCCTAAAAGCTACATTTTTTAAAATGCAAGTAAATTTGACTGTTAAGTGCTTAACAGTGGTCTGTTGACTGTAACATTATCAATGTTAGCAAATATGGTTTTTGTCTTTGCTACTCAAATTCGAATTTATCTTCACACACATTATTTCCTTAGGCCTAACAATAAGTATTCAAATCTTAAAAACCAAAATTAAATCTAATTACTCTCGACTGCATCTGGCTCTGAGCTAGAATTCTAGCAAGCGGATTCGGGTGGGTTTGTAGCTTTTTGATGTAGTTCTCGCGTAGTAGTTCTATGTATATTATTAAAAAAAATAATATAATAATAATTTTAATTTAACTCAAAAGCTCAATTAAATGCTTTCAAAAATGATAAACATTTTATAAATGTACCATCAAAATATGTGTACAAATGTTGAGTCTTCAATAATTGCCAGAGTTTTTCATCGATTTAGCGGTGAAATAATCTTCTCTGGAGCTTTTATCCTCTGGGAGAATAGTATTAATAGTCCTAAGTAAGAAAAAAGTTTATTGAATTATTTAAAGAAGTAGTTCTTTTCCATTGCACACGTACCTGTTCTTACCCAAAACCCAGAATATATATAAAACAGTTTTTCCGAAATGTGCGCTATTATGGACCGACCATCCAAATATTTAGTGTCATGATTTCTGTGAATATAAATATTATATGTGTTATATTTTATCTCGATATAAATACTTTTAAAAGATTTATGGAAGTTAAAGTAAATTACGGAGCGGGTCTTATCCCATATATTTGACTACTTATGGACCGACCATTTTAAAATTATATACTAATTACAAATCTGTATATATGAAACTTATTTGTGTTGGATTTTATTTGCATACCAACTTTTATAAGAGGTTTATGATCTTTAAAGTGATTTTCGGAAGTTTGACTTATATGGGAGCTACAACTAATTATGGATTAGTAGATGTGATTTGGCTTCATTTAGCACTTATTTGTTTGGATACTAGCATAATTCAAACATTTATGATCGGTAAACCCCAATTTCGGCAGGAAACTGGTATGGGAGCCAAGTGAAATAATTGAACGATTTCCCCCAGTTTCAATCCCATCCGTCCTTGAGCCGGAAAAATATCACTTACAAAATTTCATCGAAATATCTTGAAAATTGCGACCTGTACTCTTCGCACAATCCAATATTACCATCCCAACTATGTTGGTGTAGGGTATAATAATCTTACAGGAAGCCACTAAAAATCTAAATTCTTACTTATTCTTTCTTAATTACTGCTTTGCTTTTGTACTTCAACTTTGTTCACTGCACCAGCAATATCTATTTTGATCATAATCAAAAAACAAACAAAATATAACTATAAAATAATTATAAAAAAAGCGCAAGTAGCTTACTTTTCAACTTCGACAAAAAATGCAAATTAAATTCTTTTGCATATGTATTTGTATTTATTTAAGTTACCTCCTTACCAGGAGGATTTACTTGGCCTTGATATATATCATAACGCCATCACCAATAACCGACTTACGCCTAAAGGAGTCTCATGATACAGTTATACGACGCCAAACATTAACCAATGAGAGTGAGTCGCAAGACTCTCGAAGGCAGCGAAACAGCTGAATTACGACTGATTAAATTCTTTTAATAATTCTTCCATACCGATAACTCATCTCTCTCATAAACGACACATTTCTGACTTTTACTTAAAATAAAACACATATATTTGCACGTACGAAACTGTTTAAAATCAAATTAGAGTGCAATATTAGGCTGTGCCGAATCTTAAATACCCTCCACCTCAAATTCTCTAGACTACATTAGTCGAATTTCTGAAATAATTTTGGAATTTGAATAAATCGAATTTGAAAAAAATGTATTTTTTCTCTTCTAGAGAATTTCATCCTAAAAGTTAATTTTTCCAAAAATACATTTTTTTCAAATTCGATTTATTCAAATTCCAAAATTATTTCAGAAATTTGACTAATGTAGTCTCATTTAGGACCCTTTGGACTACCCTTTCTATATAGTGGGATACGTGTGCAACTCGAAATTTGTCCAAATTCTTCTAGAGAATTTCATCCTAAAAGCTACATTTTTTAAAATGCAAGTAAATTTGACTGTTAAGTGCTTAACAGTGGTCTGTTGACTGTAACATTATCAATGTTAGCAAATATGGTTTCTGTCTTTGCTACTCAAATTCGAATTTATCTTCACCCACATAAGGAAATAAGGCAGATTCAATAATTAATAAAAAAAAAGTATAAAAAAATATTATTTTTTCTAATAATATATTTACATACATAGAAGTTTGCCAAACTATGAGATAAATTTTAGTATAAAAAACATAAATAAAAATTAACAAAAAGGTATTTTATATAATCATTCACTAAACTCATCTGATAAAATACTAAACTCGCGTTTAGTAGTAAAGATATTGAACGCTCATATAGGATTTTTGAACACGCGTTTAGTAATACATATTAACATTGAACGTACATATTATATTTCTGAACAAATATTTACTTTTTCACAAGCTTAACTACAATATACATAGACACATAATTAAGAACTAAATTTGCGTTTGGCACGAAACTGAACGATTTAATTTGTTGTCCACTAGAAGCGTTTACGATGGCGAAAACGGTACAAATGTTAAAAACCAACACACTTATTCGATTCGGACGTTTTTTTTTTGTGTACGATTTGTGCATGACGGCAATGCAGAATTTTGCAGAATGTTAAGACTCGGCATTGCCAAATTTTATAGAACAAATGAAAGTATTTCCGATTTAACAAGAGAAGTGTGTAATCGTAATATTTGTTTATTTTGCTTCTTGGTAAGTTAAATAAAGCGTTTTAGTTATTCAAAAGCTCATGGTTAAAGAATAGGCTAGGAAAGATTCGTTGTTGTAATTCAATTTACTTACAGTATTTTGTGTAAACCAAACATTGATTAGTTACTAATACTGTCCCATATATGTATGTGCTTAACTCACCCATATTAAATATAAATTTTAGAATGTATGCATGAGTATGGGTGAATTATATTTTGTTTAAAAGGAAATGCCACATTATTTTATATTATCACAACGAGACAAACGAATAAATAATTCCGGCGTAATCAGCATTTGAGAAACAAACATTGTGCAATGTTATGACCGAGAGTGCGTCTGAACGAGTGCAATGAACACATGTAAATAAACAAATCAGTATAAATTGAATTTCAAACAGATTTCGTCCATGCTACTGTACGTAGTGTGTGTGTGTGTGTATGTATAATGTATTATAATGTGCAGCAGGCGCGGAAACTTAAAGGAGGGTTTAATTTTTTTTAATAATCAACTACTGTTTACAAGCCAAACAATTTCGAACAAAAAAGAAAATAAATTTTCAAACCATTTCTTTTCTGAATTTCTGCTATAGCTTATATAAATGTTTTTTTTTTTTTTTTCTAGAAATCAGACGCTGTTTTAATTTTTAAAACTATGTATATTAAAACTAGCATATAATAGAAATGATATGATTAATACGCTGATCCAAAGTTGTTTGTTATTGAACTTGAGAAGTTTTATACCAGTAAAACATGTCCCTCTTTTTCATAATAAATTTCAAGAAAAACTGCATTATCTTATCCGTGCTAATGTTGCAAATAATGGACATTCCTAAAACATACTCGTTAATAATTGTTTTTCTATCTTAGAATATTATACAAAATTTAATCGTAAATCGGAAATCTAATGTATTGGTTGCTGCTTTTCAACTAGATAGAAGAGAAGATGTTAGACAAAAATTTATATTTACTCGTATATAACAACACTGAAATTATAAAATTTCACTTAAGATTTAAATGTATGTGATTGAATTCGTTCGAATGGCCTGAATATTTTTGTAGATTACGCCAAATTTACTATTCACTTGTATTATGAACTTCAGTTAATTAGAGTTTGGCGGGCGTTAATTCACGAATCCCAATCCCTGATTAAGAAAATAATTGTCGCGAGTTTTTGCAAATTTTAATTAACATTGTTTTAAAATTGTTTGGCAAAATATTTTAAACTAAAATAACTTGAAATTAATTTTACGAAAGATTAGCGATTTTTGACAAACAATTAAATATTTTTTAACTTGTAATTTTAAAAATTTCATATTTTTTTAGAATTTCATCTAAAACTACAAGTCTCAAAAAAAAAAAAAAATAATAAAACATTTGAAACATTTTGGAAGAAACTAAATATGTCAGCCAAGTGTGCCGCTGAGTGGGAAATATTGGTTGCGTTGAACCAGTCATTTCATTAACTAAAGGTACAATCACACTTAGTAAATATTTAATTAAAAAAAGCGTAACCACTTATTTTAGCATAAATTTGTTAGACGTTGTTTACTTTTACAAGAGTTTTGCAAGATCAAACAGCATCAAATAAAATAAAACTAAATATTTGTTGTGTCTTGTCCTAAATAAACCAAGTTTTTTTTAAATAAATAAATGAGTTCAAATATATTTAATTTAGTGGTTACGTCTTTTTTGGCAAATATTTTCCAAATGTGACCGCACCTTAAGCAATAAAAGAGAGATGATGAAGGGCGTGTTCCAAAATATATTAGTTGATGTTTTAAAGTTTAAAATTAATTAAAATTTAAACTCTATTAAGGCTGCATTATTCATGAACTGCTATTATCTATAAATTCTACGCATTTCCAAAATATGTTAAAGTTAATGAACGTCATTGATTAATTACCTATATACATACTTTGAAAATTTAATAGTCTTTAAAAAGCGAAAGACTGGAAACTTTGCCACTAAAATAACACATCGGAGGTAAGATGTCTTATTAAAATTACAATTAAATTTAAAAAAAAAATGTACTTAAAATATTTTTTTATTTCAGTTTACTATTTTTTACGCACCCACTATGATCCGCACCTGGTATACGTGGATTTTAGCCTTTGCTAGCAAAGTGGCCGTTTTTATTATCATATATGTACTCGTATAACAACATGTTCCTGTGTATTTAAATACTGAGCTCATCTGTGGCATTCAACATAAATTAGTTTAATTTAGTTTTCACGCCTATTTTAAGCATCCCTTAACAACAAAACGTACACTCAACATTTATACCGCACACGCCCACATCATTAAACAAATACTGCACAACAAATGGTGGCGTATGGCAACGACAAACACGCGTCTCATCCGTATGACACGTGTTCCGGCGACACTGGGTATTCTGCATCATAAATTGCTTGCATATTTCTCACAATTTCGGAACTCATTTAAATATGTTTTCCATTAACACCTCGTCAGCTAAATAAATTTCACATAAAAATACTTACATATATGTACATACTTTTTGGAGAAATGGAAACAGAAACGAAACATGTCCATTGGAATTGTACTCTTAAAAACATGTATGAATGTTGAATTTAGTTGTATGTATGTATATAAATTGTTATTTGCTAGAAGTGTGCGTGTGGATTTAAATAAATTTACAATACACAATAAATATATGTACATCAACTTGAAGGAACCTTCGCCCTCACAAAATTGTTCGATATCTTCCGCTGGTTACTAAAAATATGTATGTACGAGTATAGAGTAGCCAAACTTAGTTGCTTCGAGGATAAATAGTGTTATTAAAAAACACGCGACAAAGGTCAACAAGGAAGCAACTTAAACACGTAATGAAATTAAAAGTGATTAAATATGTTCCTGTTTTATTTTACAGAAATTTTTGTAATTAATAAACAAAGCCCAACATTTTGTCATTTAAAACAAAATCGATAAATGAGCTAAAATTGTAATATTCAACTGAGGCGTCTTAGAAAAATCCGGGTTAAAAAATATTTTTATCGAAATTTGTCTATGAACAGATCTTAGGTAAATAGTGTACAAATAAATTAATTAATAAAGCTGGTCGAAGACATATTAAAATACATATTACACAGACATTTTGTTTTGTCAGTGGAGACAAAAAAATCAACTAAAAACATCCAACTAAACTAAAATAACTAGATCATATTTTTTATTAGAGTTAAAAACAAGATAATTTAAATTTGATCTCTTGAAAGATTAACAGTCTTATTCAGAAAAAATTAAAGTAGACTTTAAATGTACTTTAAGAAAATTTTGTATTTAAATTTTGTCACTTCAAACCTACTTTATTTTTTATGAATACGACAGAAAGTATTTTCTAAATTCATTCTAATTTTCTGGTATGTACTCTTTAAATAGCAAATCAACATAATATGTAAAACATACATATAACAAATTTACATAATGGGTAAGAATAAAATGTTGTTGGAGCAAAAAGGTTAGAAAAATATTGCCCTGCTTTTCGAATATTGGATTTTGTGACTACCGTGCCACAATTATGAATATGTAGAACACGTCTGAAAAATGCATTAAATACAAATGTATCTCAGAGTTTTTTCTGTTAAGGCTCGAAACGATGTGGTATAACTGGGGTTTGGCGTTCAGAAATTCAGAAGTGGACTTTGTATGAGGCTATGCCAAAATATGGACCGATGCAAACAAAATATCTATTTGAGATTTCTCGCTGCATGAAACTTATTGTTACTGGGGGTTTTTTTTGGATATGGCTTTTCTATATACTGTGAGCGTCAAATGAAAGTAAACACTGCAAGTTATTTAAAACAAATTTTTATTATTTATAACTAAAAAGTAAATGTAAAAAACAATCAGGCATGTGATGGAAATCGAAAACGAATGAGTTTTAGAATTAAATTTGTTCGTAATATTTCTGTATTGAAAAACTTTTATCACATAAAGTATAAAGATATTGTGCTACTAAAGAGAATCTTAAACGAAAAATTTTAAAAATTAGATTAGAAATGCATTAAAATGTACTTCCAAAACTCCGGTTTCCGATTTCAATTACATGCCTGAATATTGCGAAATTCATTGGTAATTAAAAACAAAATAAATTTATTAAAACAAGAATCTAAAATAAATGCACAACAAAAATAATGTTTGTCTGTTGGCTAGCAGGCACCCGCAGTGGTGCAGAAGGTTAGAAGGCAAAGAATTCTGATGAGAGAATGTGGTGATTCTCGAAACATTTAAATTCAACCCAGGTTCAAACCCCAGCTCAGCCAAGAAAAATTATCAATAAATTTTAATATAGATTTCATGTTGCAAAATAATTCTTTCAGTAAAAATAATTTAATGAAAATTAAGTTTAATGAACTCGAGCCCGACTAAATAAATATCAAGAAAAAAAAAATAATTTAACTTTTTGTAAAAATACCCCGACAGGACTTGTCCTTCTATAGTAAAAACAAAGTGACAAATTCCATAATATTATCTGCATTATATGTATATGAAGAAAATTGCAAAAAAACATCTGAAAATAAGAAAGAGTTTTATATTCGGCTATGCCGTATCTTATACGCACCACCAATATTTAGTATAAATGTAGGATAAGTAGGTTAATGCGTTTTTCGGAAGTGCTCCTTATATGGGAGATATGGCCTTTAATGGATCGATCTTCATAAAAGTCGTTACGGCTATTTATATATGATGATTATTGTTGCCGAATTTCAACTTGATAATGATGTTTGTAAGAGATTGATGCGTACTTTAGTGATTTGAGATTTCTCGTTGCATGAAACTTATTTTTGCTAAAATAAAAATAAAGTGTGAAAAAATTTCATAATACATATTATCTGTACTATATTTGAAGAAAACTGCAACAAACATCTTAAAAATATTGAGGTTGTCAAAAACTTTGTTAAATAAATTAAAAAATCAGTAATTATATTAATTATAACTTGGAAAATTTAATTATTTTTTTGCATAAACTAACTTGAATTCGTTGCCCCAATCAGCGCTAAGTCAGAGAGAATAAGAAACACTGAATACAGATATTCCAGTATTTATGCCAATGTAGTTTTGTTTAATTCGCATTAATTATTACGTCAAAGTCGAGTATAGCTTTCTAAGTTCACATATACAAATTCCACTTTTAATATGTGAACTTTTATTTTCACCGCACTAGTTCTGTAATCAGCCTTGATGATCAATTGTGCTCTCAAACCAAAGCGTAGCTATGTACGCATGCTCACGTATTCAACAAAACTAATCATTCTCATACAAGAAGAATTAAAATACATATTACACCTAATTCTGTTTTTACGCGAGTTTTTTTTACGCGTATTTGATTTAATGCGTTTCCAAATAAATATTTCATTCTGTTTTTATGTGACTAGATATGATTTAACGCAATCTAAAAATGTATGTACATATTTTTACCAGAAAAACGTTGTTTGCACTGAATTTTAGAAGAGAATTTTAAATTAAACACATAGTTGGCAGCACTAAAAATCGTCTGGTAGGAAAAACAACCGCGAAATTTCAACGTGAACTGAAATTATTAATTAATGGGTAGTTATCGTGAATTACATAACAGTCTTATAAAAACTGGAAGTCAACGATTAATAACGGAATTTGTGGCCAAAATCACTGAACCATCACCAGCAACTGAGCATGATTTCGAAAATATTTCTAGCGATGAAAGTGATGTCTTTCGTAAACGAATGCGATTATCAGAAAGTGATATTGAATAAAAAACTGTTTCGTTCCAATTAACTGTCATCGTCAAAACTATCTCGTTGCATATTTCGTAGCAAAACTCGTTGGCTCCCTGTTTGAAGTGAGCCAAAGTACCATTGTGTGTGGCGAATTAATTTTTCCTTACATTACAGTAATTGTTAAGAGAGATTAATTATAGAATGTATTCCTGCGACCCTGAACCATTTTTGAGGTGAGGAAAGAAAATCAAAGATATTATTCGATTAAACCTGAAAAGAAAAAAAAATATGTTGGAGCCCTTTTGTCCAATCTTTTTTGAGAAAATAGGAGACAAAACGAAACCTTGGAATTTTATGTTCCGATTTTCAACAACGACAATGCTTGTCATGACGTGGAAGAAAACTGAAGATGAAGTACTTTCTTTGTCTGTTTAAAAGTTCAGATGATTTATTTTAATTTTTTAACAAGTTTCCTTAGTTTCAATAAATTAAAATATAGTCAAGTTAAATAATTTATTTTACTGGTGGGTTATTGTAAGTTGCAAAACTCGTTCGTTCCAATAGGGAATGTAGCAAAAATCATTTGTCTCGAAAATTCGTAGCAAAACTTGTTTGTTCCAAACTTCAGAACTTAATTTTTCTTTAGTTAAGGAGTATTGATTTTGTAAATTTTAAGGTTTTAATAAAAAAAATATCCTAATATTGAGGAATTAGTAGCTTTCAACTTATTTGGCTCATTTACTAAGCTGTTGCAAGTTTTTAGCTTTTTACCAAAATTTTGTAAACTTGGAACAAACGAGTTTTGCTTCAAAATAAAAATATTTATTTTTAAGTTTTATGGATTTTTGTGATTACTTTTCTATTGGTTTTGTTGAAATAAAATATGTTTGTGTATAAAGCAACATGAATTTGAATTATTTATCTTATTTTACCTGATATTTCATACATGGAACCAATTCCCTTATTTAATATGGATACTCTATCTTTTTTACGCGAGTTTTCGAGGAACGTATCTATCGTGTAAAAACAGAATTAGGTGTATTTAAATAAATAGTTTGTATTACTGAACAATTTTGAAATTTTTTTTCTGATTTCTAGAAGAAATATAATATGAATGTCTTCAAAATTAATTCATGTTCAACTCTTTGTATTCTTTGTACTTCTGTTCAAAATTAATTAACTACAATTGAATAAAGCCAATCGATATAAAATATTAAAATCATCGAATGTTTTCAATACTTTTGTTATTTAGAAAAACAAGAACCAATTTAAGCAACTTTCAATAAATTTCCACTTTTTTTACAGCTATCTAGAATGTTTTCTAAAGGATTTCTAATCAAATTGATTAACCCTCCGATGAGTGAGAAGTTCCCTAGGGACCTTTTTGCCTTTTCAAACTGAAATTACTCTTACTTCGGCCACTACAACCCGCCCCCAAAGTTACTCTGTATTCCAAGAGCAACAAAATGCGCATTTTTGGAAAAAAAATCAAGCCGATCGGATCATTACTTTAGGAGTAATTGAGGTTTTAGTGAGAATAGTACGCGGACGTGTGAATAAGTCCGTATGGACCTTGTACTGAATTTCACTCATAAATGCATGTTTTTGGGCATCATTATAATTTTTTTTATTGTTTAAACAAATAATTTACTTGTTCTGAACACAAAGACCTAAACTCAAAGACATTAGGGATGATGATAAAAACAAAAAATTCTAAGAAAAATTCGAAGACATGAACTTTATTGCTTTCAAGGCACAATATTCTAATTTTATACTACTAGCAATAAACCAGTTCTTAGAAGTTTTTGTTTTTATCATCATTCCTAATGTCTTTGAGTTAAAAAAATTATTTTTGTACGTAGAATTTAGTTATAAACAATAAAAACAAAAAAAAAATTTTTATATGAAAAAAACATGATTTACAAAAAAGGTCCGTAGGGACCTTTTCACACGGCCGCGAAGTTCAGAACTGTCACTCATCGGAGGGTTAAATCATTCACGAGCATGAACGTAATGGATTTTACTTTACCTGTTATATCGGACACTGCCAAAAGATATGAATCTTTTAGAGAAAATGAATTGAACATAAATATACTATATATTTTTTTTTGGTTTTTATTTTTTATTTCACATTTATTTTATACAATATATAGATAGATTTACAAACTACATAATATCGAAGACTACAATGTATATTGTATTGTATGAAATTAAGTTACATATATCATATATCAGTTGTTTTTTATAATCATTTTATATGTTAATTTTATGTTTTGTACACTTATCGCACTTAAGAAAAGTGTTGCTTAAAAATATCACAGCTCAAACTGGCGTCAAAATCTTATACTTTAACAGCATCAGTGCTTTGGTAGACCAACTCAACTTGCTTCTTTCAAATAAAACCGACAAAATCATTCACCTTCCTGCATTCCTTTTAACTAACTCCAATTTAATATTTCAAATGATTTTGCTATGTGTGTGTTTGTTTCTTCTTACATTTTTTGTTTTTTTTTTTTGTTTCTCATCGTTTTACTAAATCTAACTACTACATTTTTATATCTTTAATAATCTCTAAAATACAACATTTATTGCTTAAAACACCTAAGTATGTATGGACATGCACAACATCAATATAGATTCTACAACATAAATATTTTTTTTTTTCGTATAATTCAATTTATCACTACAATACACATGTGTATGCAGCACTAGCCATCTCTACAATATGGTTAGCACTTCTATTATCATTATGATTATCATTATAGTTTCCCCTCTACCAACATTTTCCCTCTCTATATGTCAATCGCTCGATCTCACTATCCTCTCTTTATACACCACCTTTAGAATATGATATACATACTATGTATGTATGTATAATTCTCAATTCGTTATAAAACTTATAGAAAAAATATAACTAAAACAAACACTTGTCGGCACACAAATCTATTGCTTATCGATAATTAAAAGTCTATCCAAGTCCTGCCAAGAGAAAGAGCGACTGCGTTCGAGAGGAGGAGGAGGAGGAGGCACAGAGTAGTTTTTTGAGAGTTACATTTTATGCATATGTATATTATATTATATTATAGTAAGTTTGTGATGCTGCGATTGCTTTTAACAGTCATTGTCAAAATATTGCTTATTAAGTTTACGTTTGACTCAACGAACGAATCAAACGGACGAGCGAACAAAAATGAAAATAATAATCAAACTAAAGTTTATTTTTAAGTTAATAGCTGCAGTGGTTGTTGTTATTTCATCTTGCAAACCATAAAATAGTCAATGACAGCAGACATACCAAATGTATTCTGTGCCAGGTAACATGTTGCCTGCAAGACGATGACTCCGATCCACTTAACGCCAACGTTTCAATGAACGAACTGCGGCTACTGCGCACTGATGCTTCGCTTATGTGATTATTATCAAAGTCGCGCAGAACCGGTAATTCAAGTTGAGGGATCGTTTCGGTGACAAATAACCGCTTTGGCTTACATCGTCGTGGCTCTTTGTACGTCTTGCTGATGTTCTTATTGTGGCCGATTAAGTGTTCAGATATCTGCAAGAATTAAATAAATAAACAAGAAGAAAGGAACAACAAAATCATGTATTAGATAAACGCGCATATATGTAAGTACATATTTATAAATGCATGTATGGTTTGTTTGTTTGTTTATTTTTTAGTTTATTTGAATAAGTAAATACTTACTGGTAGGATTTGATTATGAGCTCCACTGCAGATTGGCTTAAAGGTGCCATGCATGGTTGCTTCTTGAAATTTATCAAATTGATTTTCCCAATCGTATGAAAGCAGCCGAGTCTCTAGTGTCATGCCGGCCAACTCAGGTGGTGAAGCTATAACAACTGGATTTGAGTTCCTATTGATGAATCAGAAAAACAAACAAAAATAGCAAATTAGATAAACATAATTGAGAAACATTAAACATTAACATTGTTGGAAATGTTTTGTAATTTGAGTGAGCGGTAAAGAGGGAGAACACTTACATGGCCAACTCTTCAATGCCCAGTGAATGCAAGACAGTTGGTAAACTCGGCAGTGAATGGCATGTTGTCAGGCTCTTTTGGCGAGGATAGTACAGTGTCAGAACTGTGCACGATTCCTCTTTCATGGTGAGTCCACCTGAATTTTATAAAACACAAAGTAATAAAGCAAAAAAAAAAAAATAATAATTGTTAAAAAAGAAGAAATGATGTCAGGATAATGATCGTAATTACTTAAATTGAGCGAACACGTTCAACAACACCTTTTGGCAAATTGTGTTAGACTGTGAATGAAATGTATGTACGTGTATCTGTGTGTGAATGCATTTAACTTGGCCAATTTAGTACCGGCAATAACATGCAAACACACTCAAACTAACATACATAAGTACATATACTTATACATACACTTACGACTACATATGTAGTAAATATAATTCAGAATTTATACTTCGTGAACCTTTAACAGTAGGGTATAACTATTTTTGGATATCAAAATACAAATTGTACGCATCGAATGCTATTTCTAAAATGATTTAAATCATGTTTAGCTCGTTATAACACATTTCTAAATGCAGATATAAATATTGCAAATATTAAAAATTATTGTATTGGAATAAAAACATTTATATTAAACATCGCGATCTTTGCAAACAAATTTATGAGATCACGAACTAATAATATTATACATATTTTAATGCTCAACAAGGTTGTTTAATGGTATTTTTTCTATTTTTAAAAAGTTATTACCCTATTTTACAATTTATTCATTCACATTCTTATGTTGTTTAGATTTAGTTTTTAAACAAAAACACTTACCTAGTGTAATTGCCTTTCGTGACGAACTATCATAAATGCACTCCGCCACCAATCTATCGCCTGGCAATGAGCGCACAGGACGGGAAAGACGGCGAAAGTCTTGATAGCTCGAATCTACGTTACTGTCGTGTGCAATGGGAAACAGTTCCTCACTTTGTCGAATCTGCAAATGCCATTAAAAGAAAATTTTTTTGTTCACATTAGACTTGAGTCAATTAATAATTTAAGCGCCAAATCGATTTAATAACATTAAACAAAGCAACTTATGTAGTCAACATATTAACTAAACAAAGCAACGACATTGAAGCTAGAGGCTCATTGCCACCAACCACTATAGTCAAATGTAAATTGATGCGATTATGTCCGAAGGTATTTGTGACCACCTCAACTAACAAAATTCTTGCAAGAGGCCATAATGTGAGTACATGCATGTGCTAAAGGTTTAAAGAGAACAAACAAATTGTCACAAACTTATTTGTCAATACGAAGAAATACTCGAAAACGAGTACAAGTGCATTTAAATTGAGTACATTTTGCAATACAGAAATGATGCATTCATTGTTAGTTAATTAAATATGTTGTATATACTTGCAACAGCAAATATACGCAATGTGGAGATGTTCTCCAAAATTAGTTGACAAATTTTAGTTTTATTTAAAAGTATTTGAACAACGAATTAGAATCAACTTTAATGTGGCTACACCTAACATAATGTATAGGTATAGTTATATCTACATACATACTTGCATCACATACAAATTCAGTTAAGCTTAAGGCTTACAAACACTCTTCAGTATATGTGTGCATGTGTGGAGAGGTGGGGTTGTTCAACTTACCTGCCGTAACTTAACTTCCTTGCCAATTTGATGAGTGCGCATCATTACCGCGAAAATATTTATACCCTGGGGCGGGAAAGCCGATCCAGTGCAATCTTCCATACAATGTCCCTGGGAAATAACACGCTCTTGACCTGGTGGTATGATGTGACGCCAATTGGGATCCATACCTTAATTTCGCGCACAAAGAGTAAACAAATGAGAACAAAACGACATAATTAGTACAAACTCTAATTTCATTGACCGCATGGGACTAATGTTGTGTATATCTGTGGGATGTTTAACTGTTTTGCATTTTCGCAGCGCATGCATCATTCATATGTATGTGTACTCGTTCACATGTTCTACACATGTACATATGAATTTAGGTGCGATAAATTGTTTGGTACTTACCAATTGACAGGACACCAGCATCATGCGGTCTCAAATCCGGAGTGAATACAATTTTCAAACCTGAACTGTCGGTCATACGACGAGCTTGGTATGGCTCGAATTCAGCATTTAGATTGTTATAATGAGTTTCCATCACATAGTATTTGTTGCGTTTTGACTCCAAAGGAAAGCCAGCCTCAGATGGAAAGACAAATCCCTGAAACACATGAACACAATAATTAAAAATGTCCTACAGCTTTGCGCTTTCCTTTTACAAACTTACTTCTGATCCCCTTGTCCATGAGGCAACGATGTCATTGCAAGCTACTTGCAAATTTTTAACACCCAAGCATATTTGTCCACTACCACGTGATAGTTGTTCCAGCTCTACGCTGTTACCCTGGCATTCGTACAATGTAATTTGTTGCAAATAGTGATAACTCCAAGACGAATCAAAAATCGGTTCATACTAAACAATATAATGAAATTTAAGACAAAATATTTCAACTTCTACCTTTCTTATAATATTTATTGCAAATTACTTTAATTATGTGATGTTTTTTCTCCAATTTGTCTAATTTAAACCCTTTACACCAAAACTGAGAGTCATCGCCATATGGCAGTTCCACTTCCTGATTGCGTAATTCCAAAATTCTTGCAGAACCTTCGGAATCTGGTAAGTCTAAAGGGGATTTTTGTAATAGTAACAACGATCTATATGGACGCCAAGCTTCTTCAGGATTAGGTAATGGTGCTGGCATAACAGATCCCCTAGGAGGATCTTCATCGTAGTACATGAACATTACGCGCATTGTATTATTCTGAAATTTTAACATAATTAAATTGAAAACTTGTATGACCTTATGTAATGACTCCTCTACTTACATTGATAGTAATATCATGTTTGTTATCACAAGTATCAAGTTTTCTACGAAATCTCAATACAGTGTGGGTGCCATTTTCGTAACCCTTAATAAGTATATAATCTTGAGAGGGATCTATTTGGGGTTCTGCTGAACCAGTTTGATCAACATAGCGGTCCTAAAGACACATAGTTTATTAATAATTAAAAATTATGTGTTTAAACATCCAGCGAACATACCTGAAAGAAGGTGTGACCTCCATCTACCCAACCGATAGCCATGTCGGCACCAGCTTGGTTACCATTATGGGAAAATCCGAGACCTACATATCCTAAGGTTCGTACTTGTATTTCGAATGTTATGTCTTGATTAATGATTGTCCAGAGCAAACGGAAGTCTTCATTTAATTCCACGATATTATTCCAATTCATAGTATCATACTCCATGTTACTGAACGATGATGGCGATAGCACAGCACCATTTGTGTTACCTGCTCTGGTCAGTAGTATTGTAAAAAATCCGATACATATAATAAGGCTAGATTTGCAAAAACATATGATTAAGGATGACAGTGATAAGCTCCGGTGACATTTGGACGGTGCCATTTTCATGCAATGACAATTAAAGTTTATGTTCTTTAATGTTTCCTTCTTTTAGTTCGTTTTATTTCTCTTGATGTCTATTTTTTTTTTGGTTTGTGTCTCAGCAAATCATTAATTTAGATTGCGTGCTCCTAAACGCAATTCCATGTGAATCTCTATTTTCTTAAGCGTCAGCAAATCTTCTTTGATTGTTTTCGTTTGGTTTTTTATTTATGAGTATAAATTTCTTACGTTTCTTTTAATACAAGAGGCACTAATTACATTTAATGTTGTTGTTTATGTTCCTGTTACAACAACCTTTGAAAAATTAAACTTTTCTGCTCTTCTTCGTATTATTTTTTTATTCAATTTCTTCTCTTGTTGTGTTGCGGCTCCCCCTCTCTATCATCTGATGAGTTCTTTCACTTGCAGCCTGGCCGTTTGATTGCTTGCTGGCTTGTTCGTTCGTCGTTTGCTTCCGTTTTTATTTAGTCGACTTTTTCTTCGATTCCTTGGTGTTTAAGATTCTATTTTAGTATTCTTATCCCGTAAATGATTATGATTAATGTGTGCACTTCTGTTTCAATGCTGGTGAGGTAAAGAATTTGGAAATTTTTCCTTCTTATTTGCCTTTTGATTGTGTGTTTGTTGTTGAAAGTAAATATTTCTTCTAGCTCTAAATGTATGTGGCATTTACAACATGGGTCATTTAGACTACTCTACTTCCCTTGTTGTATGCTTTACCTAGCAATGTTCATTCGAATCGATGCGTATAAACGGACGAAAGTTAATTTCCGCTGTTATATTATGAAAGCAAATTTTTAAAGATTATTAAGATTAGGAAATTGCATTAAATATTTTCATTCACATAAATTAGCATCGAATATTGACTTAATAGATAAAAAAAAATTAATTTAGAAATAAAACAATGCAATAACTGTTCGTTGGACTTTATCGATTTAATATTTTTATGGAGAAGGCTTAAATTAACATTTTCCAAAGCCTATTATTCAATCCACAATCGTTTGCCACCAATTAAGTCAATCAACTACATTTAACATTGGACTTCTAATGTAACGAGTCAACATCAGTTTCCTTCCGTTAATATCCTTCTACAGAACACTCTGTAGATTCACATACACACTCGATTAAAGCACGTATTTAACATTAGAAGGACTTTGTGAACACACACAAATAATTTTTTTGTCGTACATGCACATCAGACAATAGAAGTTTATGTGGTACCTGAAGAGAATTGTAAAAATGAAAAGAAAAATCAAACCTATTACAACCACATTCCAGACATACAATACATGGTTACGATTTCATATAAAAAAACATTATTTTTTGGGGATAAACTTTCTCGATATTTATTTTCTCACATAGATTTCGAACATTTCTTACAATTCTGTGGGTGACAATCAAATGTAAGAAACATTCTTTGTAATTTAAAGGGTTATTTCTCATTCTTCTACAATACTTTGAAGTTCTTATTACAATGGATTTATGGAAATTTATGTTTTAAATAGAGCAGTTAATATACATACTACATATGCACATTTTCATGAGAAATATCTACATATGTAGGGGCATTAATATACATATGTATGTATATATGTATATTTGTGGATGCTATATTGTAGACATAAAAATATACATCCGATTATATGTCTATTAATTTAATTAATCTCATTACATTGGTTACATACATACATACATATACTCGTACTGTACAATACCAATATAAATATCTTGTACATTAAATTAATGGCATCATATAAAATATTTATATTTGTGGCATATTCATTTATAAATATGTACATATAAACATTATTTACGGTATATGTATGTAGTAGTATAAATGAATTTAAAAAAATCCGTTCGTGTGGAAATTTAAATCGAGTAGGATTTTTTTTAAATAAAATTAGCTTAGAATCTTATAATTTCATTTGCAAAATAAACACGAGGACACACAATTTAGAATAGAAACTTATGATTTGAGTTCATAAAATATTGCATGCGAGTATTTAGTCAAAAACTAGATTAATTTTTATTGTTAATTTTTTGATCAATATCAATTAAAATTATTTAACTGGTGATGGAATATTCAGCTTATTTTTAAAACAATTTAATTAAAAAAAAGGTGTCTGAATGTTAAAATAGTATGACCAAAACTTCAGGCCCTAATGACACAAAATAATTTATTGTTTGTTAAGAACCTATTGAAAATGACGGATGCATAAAAACAGTTGATTTGAACATCTACTACGAAAGGCGGATATTCTTAACTCCATTGTACCCTACAACATAAAAATAATAAACTAGGGATTAGTGTTTAAATACCACAAGACTTAAATAAAAGCAAAAACTAACATTGTTATTTTAAGATTTTCATTTAGCGACAAATTCAATTTCTTCAACTTTTTGAAAATCAAACAGGAAAAAGTCTTTGCTGGAAAGTCAAAATTCAAGAATAACTCAAAAAATAAGCTCTGATCAAACAGTAGCTAACTTTTCTTGTGTGTAAATTTTCATAAAGCAATTTGTACACTTGTTGTTCTGAGTTTATTTTTTATTTTGAATGCGGCTGTTAGTTTAAACACACACACATTACAAGTTCAAATTCAATAAATTCTTTCCGGGCATTATGTTTATTATTAACTACAGACCGATGTGAATTATACAGGATGTATGTATGTAATACAGTTGTATAGCACATACACATCATCTACTATTTTAATTATTGCCAGTCAGTCTGCTCAACTAATGGATATACATACATAGTTTTAAATTCAGAACAATTATAATCTATCTTATGCTTGTAATAATCTTGTACATAATTGTATGTTAAAAAATATAGAATTTTGACGTGTTTATGTCACTTGTATATTTTGTTTAAAATTTAAACTTTAAATACATACATACAATCTCTATGGAGTGAGTAAATTTTAGTATTTGACTTGTTTGATGCATTCACAAGCACAGTGGAAAACAAACATTGATGACAGTATAGGTATGTGAAGCTAAAGCTAGATTTACACGATTGAAATTTTCTTCAAAATTGCTCTTCAAAATGCTTCAAACTCGTGTAAACAGCAAAAATTCTTCAAAATTTATTTATTAAATAGTTATTAAAAACATAAATTTTGAAGAAATTTTGCTGTTTACACGAGTTTGAAGCATTTTGAAGAAAATTTCAATCGTGTAAATCTAGCTTAAGTCAGTGTATGGATGACAGAATACTGGAGTCTAAGTGCGGTAATAAAGAAAAACAAAAAGACACAACATACATACAAATTTATGCATACAAATATTTTTACAATACAAAGAGAAAAAAATCAAGAAATAATAATAGAAACAACACCACCAGCTACAACACAAAAGCATAATAATAATCCCATACAATTTACAGACGAATGTTTACAATAGATGGATGCGATCCCCTCGTGTAAAATCAAAATGCCACTCAATGAACTATCGTCATCATATGAATAGTGTGGCATTTTATTTATGCATGTTTCATGTACCAGTGTGTAACTACAAAATAACATACATACATACGAGTATATACTCAAACATACAAAACTAAACTAATATATGTACATGCAGCCTTCATTCTATATAAACTGAACATCCCAGAAACATTTTCTGGTCGACATGCTTGATGTCAAAAATAAGCTAAAACTTTATCAGATAATTATTTAATTTTTTTTTTTTTTCAAAACATTTGATGTTTGTTTAAATTTCAGAAAACTACTTGTACTACTTTTATCGACATGTAGAAAATTGCTTCATAATTTCTCTGGGTTTTCATCTTACTGAATTCTGTCCGAAAAATTTTAAAAGTTATTCAAAAGTCTTTAAAAATAAAATTACGTTTACGAATTAAATTGTTCACTGGGATGTTTGTTTGTCTTGTTTGTTTGTTTCATATTAAATACTCTTACTTAAATATTATTGCAGGCTTAGTGTGAGTGCAACATGATGCAAATGTTGGTTTGTTTTCATGCACATTCGATAGTACACTAATAGCTGCTGCTGTTCCATTTTATACAATTCGGTTGGCACAACATGATTCTTGATGCGAATGTGATTCTTTGGGTTCTGAGCAGCGTTGCCATATACATACATATATTTTGAAGAAAACTTTTTGTTTTTGAAAAAAAAAACTTTTTTATATAAAACTAAAATTTGTTTAAGAAAATTATCAATTAATTAATTAATAAAATTAATGAATAAATTAATTTATTATTTTATCAATTGAAATCAATAACGAAAAATCAAAACGGAGTATCTGATTTGATTTGTCGGGAACAATATTCATAGTTTTTGAATTCCAAAAAAGTTTTATTCATCATTTTTCTTTAGAACTTTTTTGTAATTCAAGAAAGATATTCAAATTTTGTTTTGTTTTCAAGTGTCTTTATCCACAGTATCCCCAATAGTTAATTTTGAAAACATTTTGAATACGTACCTGGTTTTTTTTATTTTTATGTAAAACATAAGTTCTGATACTGAAAAGAACATGTCCATTTCTCAAACATGTCCATTGCCTTCATCAAGTGTATACATATATTTTATATTAATATATAAATAGGTTTCTTGTGTCAGTGACAGTAAAAAACTATAACTACAAATCTTTTTTTGTAATTATATATTTATAGCTTTGAAATATTTAAAAATAGTTATGCACCGAATGTACCTACATACATATGGGCTATTTCAAATTTTTGAGCACCTGCTGAAACCGACATACTATGGCTCTCATTCCGTTAAGTTTTATGAATTAAAAAAAAAACGTTGTACAGGGTTTGGATGACTATACTTGAAGGATATGACGTCTTCACCTTAAGAATTGGTGGTCATCTAAAATACGAAAAATTAAAAAAACGACTTGAAACTTGCAAGAGTTTTTTCATCCATTCCGTTTTCTTTGTAATATTTTTTAGCTTTCAGATCCAAACCAATACAAAATATTTTTTTTTTTTAATTTATTTTTTTTTTATTATTGAATCTTTCTTATCGAAATTTACAATATGTATTCAAATCTTAATTATACTTGTTGTTTATTAGTTGTTACCAAGTAACCACTAACTGCTGTATTAAATTTTTTAAAAATGTCTTCTCGTTAGGCTCAAAGTATCGGCTCTTTTTAGCCTCTGGTGACCTTCGAACTGAAGCAGACCCCGAGCGAGGTAGTTAGGGTGGGCCATTAGTTTATCGATGTAGCTAGTTGAATATTTTTTAATTTCCTCCTGGATAGTGGGAACATTGAGATCTCTGTGGATAATATCATTACGTATATACCATGGGGCGCAGACAATTTGTCGTAATATTCTAGACTGTCTTCTTTGAAGCTTTTGGGTGTTAGATGAGCATACAAAATATAGTCACTAGACTTGGAGGATATATCCACAAAAAAAAAAATTTGATATCGCTGCTAGGTGAAAAGTTGCATGTGGTTTACAAGTGAAACGAAAATTTTCCGAATTTTGAACTTTTTGAAGATTTTACATAGGGTTTTTGCACCGTTTAATAAAAATGAGTTTTAATGTTGGGTATTTCATTTCTACTTGGGTTAATTCGTGGTGATTTTAATTCCGAGTTTCTGCTTGATAAAATTAATTTTAATGTACCAAAAAGACCAACACGCAACTTTCAATTATTGAGAATAATGTACTACAGATCCGTTTATGCTAACAACGACCCTTTTCGCCGTATATGTGAAAACTTCAACAAATGTTACCATGTTATAGATATATCCGATAGTAATGATATTCTAAAAAGAAAAATTATTTTGTATTTAAATTCTTAAATGTACTTTATTTAAGTTATTTGTATTAATTCATTTGTTTGAAAGTCTTTTTTTTTAATCTAATTACCTTAGACCTAATTACTGTTTTGTCATTTACTATATATGTAGTCAGTAAGGATGTAAAATCTATTGACCTAAATAAATAAATAAAAAAAAAAAAAAAAAGCGCAGAATTAAAAAACTGCGTAATTTTATAAAGTTTGAGGTATATCTAGTTGGTATATCTTTGTGGAGATCACAAATTTAAAAGAAATTAGCGTAAATTTTGTAAAAATGTATCTTTTTTGCGTCTGACAGTCTGAATTGCCTTTTAAGTTGGGTAGTGTATTGCGAGATGTGAGTAACTTCATAAAGGGTACCTCAGAGGTGAAAACGCACTTTAAAATTTTTAAACGCAAACATTTTATGAACTTTAAAATTTTTTTGCAAAAACAACATTTTTTTAAAGCTTTGTTTATATCAAATCATGGCATGGGAACATGTTTAGGTATCTAAATAGATTCTTCGCGACGGACTAAACTGATAAAGTGCAAAAAAAAAAAAGAATATTTTTCAACCCGGACGCGAGCAGCGGCAGTTTTTCCCAAACACATTTCGCTTTGTGACAACTAAAGCGCTGTATCAATTGCGCTGAAACGTACATCGAATAGAAGACTTTACTGAGCTTGATACTAAAATTGAAAACGCACAACAAAATTTTAAAGATTTAAAATTTTATAGAGGAAAAAACTGTTTCTAACCTCAAAACCTGTAATTGTTACATTTTTTTAACTTAAAGCCGCAGTAAAAATGATTAACGCGAACGGATTTCACATGCTCAAATATCGGTTTATACACACGCAAATCGACATTGATGTCAGACAAAAATAAAATTAAAAAAAAAATTCTAAGTGCCGTAAATTTTTGAAGTTGCCCATATGTATGTATATGTATATTTGTAATAAATATGTATGTATGTATGTACTGTATCGCTTTAATGTGACTCTTCTAATAAAGTTTATGTTGCAGTTGTATTGAATTGTCAATAATATTGAAAGCAAATTATTTTTGTTTGAAGTGCCGAAATGTGACAAAGTCTTGATTTTATGAACTAAGTATGTTGAATTGTTTGCTTTTTGTGTTGCAATACGAACAATTGTATTCGTTGTCATCGCTGCACCTTTAACTTGCCAATGTAAATTGTACTTGTATGTATGTTCACATACACGATTTAAAGATGGTTCTAGGTTTTACATTTGTACATAAGTACAACGATGGCCAGATACATAAGTAGTTATGTAGGTGGGAATTTTGTAGATTCATTCCCTAAAATACAAACAAGTAGATTTGTTGTACATATTTAATTTCATCATTTCTACTTTTGATGTTTTTTGTTTCGTTGTTGTCTATTCATTCAATCACTTTACTGTACTTTGCCATCTTTGACAATAAACATGCATTTATATACATATGTACATACTTATGTATGTATGTATAAACATACACAACATAGATTCATACATAAATAAATACATGCATACATACTTGTATCTGTAAGTATGTTTGTTGTTTAAAGGTATGTAAACTGTTTTGTAGTTTTCGTTGTTGATTTTTGTATTTTAATAAAGCAATCAACAAAGCAAATATTTGTACAACCCACGCGATGTTCAATGAAGAAGGCAGACAAACAAGTAACAATTCAAAAAAAAAACACGCCAGAAAAAACAACAAAAGCCACATTGACATCAACAACAACTAACTACAACACTTTAATGAAGATGATGTTTGCTCAAGACGATCCGTGTAGATTTCTCGTCTTGTCTTTTATTCAGTTTTTTTTTTTTTTTTCATTTGAAATTTTCTATTTCGTGTGAGAAGCTCAATGTACAATTTGCGCAATTGTCACAAAATACTAAAAGTCGTCATCATCTTCGCGGTCGTCTTACAAATGTTGTATGTTTCCTTTATTGTATTTAGTTGTGCTGGTTTTAGAAGCGACACAAAAACAATGTGACTCATGCCTCAATTGATCGTTTGGTATTTCTGCTGTTGTTAGCTTTTACTATTCGATATTATTAAGCTTTAGCTTTAAAACTTGACTCTAAAAGCATCATCTAGCATTTACCAGCAAGCTAGTGTTTAGCTAACATCTGCTTTGCAATAAATAAGCAAAAAAAAAAAAAAAACATAAAAACAAGAAATACATACATAATAATTTAACGAGACACTGTTGTAAATGTTAAAGTAACAAACATGGATGGTAATGGCAATAACAACAATAGCAACGACAACAACCAAATGGTTAGTTACAAATGCATACACATAGATACTAACAAATTTAAGTTAATACCATTATGCGAAATAACAAACTACTCGTACAAGTCGAGATAAATACAAACACATAGTTACCTACACATATGTATGCATAAAACTATCTAAACGACATTGTACTTATTACACTCGTAGTAGTACATCATCACAGTTGCTGGTTGAAACGAACCAAACAAAATCATCTCTTGATGATACTTTCATTTTCCCATCAGACTCAAAGTACTTGGTTATAGTACATCTATACATCCATACATACAAACATTAGGGGTATGCAACATTTATGAGTACAAACATATCATGGATATGCAAAACATTTTACCGATATTATTTTGTATTTTGTTAAAATTTAAAATTTACATATTGAGACTTTAAGTTTTTTAAGTATGTTTCTACCCTAAAAAAAGGTTTTTTTAAACTTTATTATAGTGCCTATTTTTGACATTAGATTCTAATTATATAGAAATAAATATATGTATATATTTTACTTGTGATATGTTTAAAAATATAATAAAATGTAACAAAAGTTACTTAAAGGATTTGGAGATTGCATTCGGTGCAAAAGGTGTTTTCCTCTTAACGTGTTTAAATGTAAATCTTTCGTCCAAAAGTGTATGCCCTAATGTACATCAATGCCATCGACTCTATTCATTATACTACGAGGTAAGAAAACTTTACCATACAGACTTAGTACATGACAGCCTCTTTTAACACGATTAGATTTGTTGCTTCTGTATGATTATGTTCTTCTTAACGAAACTGTTAATGGCTTTGAATGCAGCAAATATTAATGCATTTTCAGATGTTGGACTTATGTTTGAATATATCAATGAATATGTATACGAACTAATAACATAACATACAAGTATAAGTGGCAACAATTTTGTGTGTGCTTTAAAACCTACATAATTCGGAGGCCTTCACTTACGTACAAGATCATCCCACATATGTAGGTACTTGTATATTTTTTTAATTTAATATTTGAAATTTATAAGATCAACGTTGGATAAAAGCCATTATTTTAGTTAAAGTAAATATAAAGGTAGTTAAGGTGGAGCACAGACAAACATTTATGACAATTAATATATTTTTTTTTAATATACGAATATTTTAGAGTGCCTACTTAGGTATTGTAGAGGGAGAAGTGTTATATTTACTTGATTATTTTTTCTTGTGTGTGTATTTTATTTTTGCAGCTTGTTGTTTGTATTGCACAAAAAATACAGACAGTAACTAAGTAAAGTTAAAATTACTAATGCTACAGTGCTGCCCGATATTTGGATGAACAATTTTAATTTTTTTTTTTGAAAATTGTTTACTTTCTTTTCGTTCTTTTGCATATAAATTTGGTAATTAGTGCTATTATATGGTATTTAAAATATAAAATACCTGTCCAACATATTACATATATTCGACCAAATTTTATAATGAGCTTTATTATTTATTTATTGAGAAATTTGTGTTTCCTTTGGCTGATGGTGTAAATGTTAAAAAATTCAAATAAGATTCAAAATATCTACACAGTTAATAGTTTAAATCGTCCATAAGTAGGTATAGGCAATAATTTGTATTGTTTGTAAATAAATTTATTGGTCGGTGGTGTTTTTTATTAGATAATTGGATAATATAATTCTGTTTTCTTATTACGATCACCCACATAAAGTTTTATTAAATTACAATTTAAATGAACTTTAAATAACTATTAGCCCCACTATTTTAATGTTTTACGACTATCCAAAAAATATGCATTTTTGCATAGCAAAATAGCAAATATGGCAACACTTGTCGGTTCTGATGCGGCTAATGTTGTTGCTGCCTCTTGTTAATATTTTTGTTGTTGTAGTTATGAAGTTTCTTACCGCTTGTTGTAGTTTATATAAGTAGTACATACAAATGTACATTTAGTATGTACAAATGTTTGTATATAAAGACAAGAGATGATGTTCATACAAAATATATAAAGTGATTGTCGGTAGGTTGTTTGGTTGTTGTCTGAATGTCGGTTGTTTGGTTGGCTGTCTTTGCGAAGTTTAACTCTGCTTGTTTGGTCGGAAAGTAGGTTAAATTGTTTTAATTTGGAAAAGTAACTTTAACCTGAAGATGCGACTGACTGACTTCTCCTGACTAAGTTCATTTTGAATGGGATGAGGAGTAAAATGTACGAGAATATATGCGCAATAAAGAAACAAAACACAACCAAATAAATTGATATTAAAGAGAAGGGATTTGAAGTGTAATGTTGTAAACGTTAAACGGTGAATATTTATTATGCTTAAGTTGAATGCTGCAGACGACAATAATCGTTTTCATCCATCCATCCATTCACCTTTATAACCAAAAGTAAATTTCATACACCATACCACCGAACTTGTGTATACATATGTATGTACAAATTCCTACAAACACTCACGGATATTTATGTGTTACCAAAGTCCCAACTTAGTTTTCAACATACCATCATACACATGTACGATTATATGTATGAATGTATGTAAGCGTTTATCTATCTAAATGTCTTACCTTAATTTCTGTTTATAAAACGAAAATATCACAATTATGTTGATTGTGATAATGGAGATGATGATAATCCGATTAGTTTCAGCACGCCAAATAAATCCACAATGTTGGCGATGGGCGCTTTGTAATTTGTTCACAAAAATACACTTTTTTTTTTAATAATTTTATAGGTATAGGTATTTTTTGTTTTTCTTTTAGGTAAACAATTTTAACAACTTCACTTTTCTTTATAAAAAATAGTATTTTTTTAATTTCAATTATCTTTCAAGAAACCTTTTTAAATTTGTTTAATTAATTTTTCTTTTATTATATTTTTTCTTTTTTCAATATTTTATTTGCAGTGTAACAATTAATAACTTGTCTTACAAAAATATTTCTTTATATTTTACCATAAGTAGAAATACATACATATGTTTAACGTAAATGCGTTCGATGGTGTTTAGGAAAATTAAAAATAAAAATTATAATTTCTTCTTCCTTCCGTTCTTTTACGAAGCCAAACACTCATTACAAAATCCACGAAAGAACTGGATTTTAATTTTGCTGGGAACTTGTGCTCATTACAGTGTTTCAATTCACTTTGGTTTTCTTTTTTTGAAGAGAGCATTTTTTGCGTTCTCTTGTCTCTTGCCAGATATGAAATGGAAAAGAAACATTATGGCGGCATTTGTCATTGTTGTTATATCACTGTTATTTGGATGTGCAGAACTTAACAGAGTTAAATATTCTCATACAAAATATACCTACATATTTACATACTCGTTTATTAGTGATGCCAACATTTTCAGATATTAACATGGGAAAAATATTTATTTAATCAATTTACATAAATAGATCTAAATTTATAATAACGGAACTTTTTAATGTAATACAAAGGAAACTTAAATGTTGTTTATATTTATTGCATATTGCATATTTGAGAATTTCAAACATTATTAACTCAACTCAAAAACAAGTAAGAAATTATAGTCTGTCAAGCCCGACCATATAATACCCTACACCCAGTATATGGGAGATATGACCTATTATGGGCCGATCATCCAAAAGTTTAGTGTCATGATTTTTGTGAATATAAATATAAATATCGATATAAATACTTTTAAACGATTTATGGAGGTTAAAGTTAATTACGGGGAGGATCTTATATGGGAGTTTCGAGTAATTACAGACCGACCATTATAAAATTAGGTGTCATCATTTCTGTATATTATTTGTGTCGAATTTTATTTGATTACCAACATTCTTAAGAAATTTGTGATCGTTAAAGTGATTTTCGGAAGTGGGCCATTTATTGGAGCTACGAGTAATTATGGGCCGATCTGCACAAAATTTGTAGATTTGATTTGGCTTCATTTATCACTTATTTGTGATGAAATTTTTTTGGTTGCTTGCATAATTCAAACATTTATGATCGGTAAATCCCAATTTCGGAAGGACTTTTGTATGGGGCCAGGTGAAATAATGGACCGATTTCCACCAGTTTAAATCCCATCCATCCTTGGGCCGTAAAATATCACTTACCAATTTTCATCAAAATATCTTCAAAATTGCGACCTGTACTCTGCGCGCAAGCTTTACATGGACAGCCAGCCAGGCAGTCAGACGGATGAACGGACGGACGGAGAATATCTAATTATAACTTTACGATATAAAAACATAAAAACCATTGCAATATCAGACCAATCAATAATAATAAAGTTTATATGTGTAAATAATTTAATTAAAAAGTCTTTTAAAGACCATAGTGTTAAGGCAGTATCAAAAAACACTAAAAGTATTGAGTAAAAACACCAAGTTGTCATCACTAATGTTTATGTATCCCGTGAATTGTTATATCCAGTATGCATGAAAGTACCACAATTTTAACAATTTATATCATCTTACATGAGCTTCAATTTTTATTAATATTTGTTTAATAAATCTATAAGACGAACTAACTGTTGAACAGATTTATTTATAATTTTTGATGGACATACATATAACTTGTTTTGTCTGTACATTTACAAATAATTAAAGTTTAAGGTTGCACAAATTGAGATTGTTTAACCTATAGGTGATAATGGGCAAACTGTTCTTTATGTAATTCAAACAAATATGTTTGTCAGTTTAAAAACAAGTTAAAGTACAATATTCGGCTACAAAAACTACACTGCTTATAGGACTATAGGATAGGGATTTTTGTTTCATATTAAAGGAAATTGGGTTATAAATAATAATAATTATTCCTCGCAAGAGGGCACAAACCATTGTGGAGATGTCGGCTTTTACTGGTTTTAAAAGCATTATGGAGGAAAACATCTCCACTATAAACAGGCTTTATAAGCCTGTTATAAACCCTTGATAAGTTTTTATGAATTAGACTGTTAGTAAATAAAAATTATTATATTTAAGCAAAATTTTGAAATTGCAGCTAGAGGCATACAATTTTAAGCCTCTAGTTATTTAGTCCGATTATTAAAAATAATAATTATTGAAAGTAAAGGAACTTTCCAAAAGAGAATACAAAAATTGCAAACATACATATGTATGAATATTCTGCAGAAGTCCTTAGTATTGCTGACCCACCTATTTGTACTGACCCTTACTAGACAGTAACTGTGATCATACCCATTATCATTCTTACATTCTTACCTGAAGTAATTTTCCAGATAACATTTTCATTCACAAGTTCTAGGTGTTCAAACTCGTCAGTATATCTGCCTGGAAGACATGGCATTCATTCAGAAGTTTGAATGACATTCTTGTGTCTGTTATGAGCAACTAAATATTCCCAATAACTTGTGTTTATTTCCATATTTCCGCATAACCATCGTGTAATCTGACGGAGTTATTCCACTGATCCGTGTCTGGAATCTCTATTGGGTGAGTTCTATCTAAATTTATTTCCGTTAACATGTAATTTGATGTGATTAGGACCCGTAATCAAAAACCAATAAAGTTGATTTAACGTGATTAATAATCGGTCTCAAGTACAATTAACTATCAAGGAATACTGTAAAATACTTTGGTTCGCAACACTTCCAGTGGTAGATTTACGCCTAGGCCCGTGGGGCCTAGGGCGGCATAATTTAAAGGGCGCCAAAATTTAAAGGGCGCCAAAATTTAAAGGTAATTCAATTTCGAAAATTGATTTGGCTAAGTTTTGTTTTAAATTACAGCATCTAGAGACACCTATTCTAGTCATTGTTTGGAATGTAATTTTAAACTTTTTTAATGCTGCTAGTAAGAAACTACAGCGATAACATGCTGATTTATCATATGTTATCCAAATTTACGATTCTCTAGCCTCATTTCTTCAGGATATGAAAAATCAACAATTTGAAGAATTTAAAGAAAAAGCGCTATCTGGAGTTCAGGATTATTATCATTATGATACTCGTCGCAGAAAAACCAGAAAACTTCAGTCAGATGAATCACGGGTCAATGAAAGAGCACAATTTTCTGGACAAGAAAATTTTCGTACAAATATTTACTATCCCATTTTGGTTAAAAGTTAAAAAGTCAGGCAAATAAACTCGCCAAAAAGTATCCTTGTGATGTAGAAGAGACATTAGCAAATGAATGCATTCATTTACATTATCAACTCGAAATTTCATTGGCAAATACTGAAGATGTGCGTTCTACAGAAATTGTTTGTTTGAAAATTATAAACAAATTTTTATGCATGCATAAAAAATTTGAATATCTATGAAAAATAAGACTGATATGACATACATACATACATATATAATTACATGTGAATTGAAAAACATATGTGTATCTACATAAATGAATAAAAATTAATACACATTAATTTAAGTATTTAAAAATTATATGGTTTTCTATTATAACTTCTGTATTCAAAAAGGGCGGCATGTCAAAGAGTACCTAGGAAGGGAGCAGGCCTAAATCCGCCACTGAACACTTCACAGCTTCGAAAGTGTAAATCGTTCCACTTTGCATCTTCTAGTACAATAGTAAAAGCTCAGTTTTCTCGAGGTTGATCTCCAAACCTTCGGCCTCCATTCAGTAAAAAAGAGATCGCATAGCGCTGTTTGCATTATGTTACTGATTTTGTTTCTTTTTTTTTTCTATTATCACAACATCATCGTTTTAAGCAATGATCTTTTTCTTCGCTCCTAGAAACGTCTATTGATCCCATTAACCGCTAAAAACTCCTGGTGTAGTTTCACTGGTAAAATTTTTCCTAAGATCAGTTTTATCAATGTTGGAGTTTATAATTATGCTACTCTCGGACTCAAAGAAAGTCTCTTTTATTGCTACAATTTCAATTTAGGAAACTTAAAATACTAACATTTGAAAATACTGTTTGAATTTTAGTTGAATTCAAATATTATTACGTTTGGTTTGATAAAATTTTCATTTTACTGGAGAATGCTATTGATGTTAAGTGTAATATATCTAAGATTCAATTGCTTGATACTGGACTCAAGACTTGAGTTACACTTGCTTTAAAATTCAAGTAGAAATGCTCATTTAGCGATTCATCAATTCATTAATGACAATTTCATTCGATTTTAATCATAATGAAATTTTGTTCGACAAATTCTATGTCAATACCTTACATTGATTAACAAGTCTTTCATATATTCTGTAGAAGTTATTCTTTCGAATTAAACAAAATATTTAACCAAATACAATTTTTATAAATTTTTTGGTATTGTTTAGTCAGGCTCAAGTTCATTAAATTTAATTTTCATTAAATTATTTTTACTGAAGGTAGGAATTGTTTTACAACTTGAAAACATTTTTTATTTGATAATTTTGAACCTGGGTTGAATTTACATGATTCGAGAACAACCACATTCTCTCATCAGAATTCTTTGCGTTCTAACCCTCTGCACCACTGCGGTGCCCGTTAGCCAACAGACAATCATCAATCCTTTAACCAGTGTTACCTGGTGGTTCGAAAATTGCTGTAGTTATCATTTTTCAATTTCTATTCATATGTTGCCTCCCTTTCTTCAGTTCGTATTTATGTCAAGATTTTTTGTCTTGTAAACTTGAATACATTTATTTATTATGTTTTTTGTCCACTTTCGTCGACATTTTTATGTGTACCACTTTTTGAGTACAACTGCAAACATTAGAAGCTGGTGCCCATAGCTATTTTCAGAACAATTATTATTTTTAGTTGAACTGTTAATTTTTTAAATTTTTTGATATTGTTTAGTCAGGCTCAAGTTCATTAAATTTAATTTTCATTACAACTTGAAAAAAATTTTTTATTTGATATTTATATATTTATTTCTTTCGAAGTTCTTAATGGAATCGTTTACGTAAAAGGAATGTTTCAGGACAAATATATGTATAGTATATGTAATTGTGAAATATCTTAGATATACAAAATTATTGCATTATAGTATATACAGTTTTTAGTTCATGGACCGAACAAAACAAATTTGGTTTTGCGATTTCTTTTTACATGACACTTATTTTTGCCAAACTTTGTTAATATTCCAATTTTACAGGCATTTATATATTTCAGGCAGATATTTGTATGAGGGCTATGAAAATTCATGGACCGATTTTAATTTTTCTCCTCACACCTTCTTCTTTTATCATAAAAATAAAGTGTACAAGATTTAATGGCAATATCTGCAATATATTTTAAAAAATTTCAGGAAAAATATTTAAATATATCAAATTTTTATGGAGGTTCTCTCACATTTTGGTTCATAACTCTGATTCTGCTATACTGATTTTGCTGATTTTCAATACCAAAGTGCTTAGTAAAGTTTGTTGTTGATTTTGGTTGAGTCCTTTGGACGTGAGAGTGTTTTACACAGGCAGACAGACAGACAGAAATGCAGATATATTGTCCGGTCTCAGATGAATATTTCTCAGTGTTACACACGGAATGATAAACTTGTATATACCCTTATTTACCACTTATGGCGGTGGAGGGTATAAAAAGGGTAAGATTATAAGGTGAGAGTTCTTTTGGTTGAATTTGATCTCAATAACTTTATTTACAAGAGATTTATGGGTGGCATAGTAAAAGTGAACTAATTATGGACTGAGAGCTTCTAAATCTAGTATCCACTTATGTTATTTCTATGTAAATATTTTAGGCTTAATTTGGTTGAATTTCATCTCAATAACGTTATTTACAAGAGGTGTATGGTTGGTTGTTATACTCGGAAGTGCACTTAGTTCGACAGTTTTGCCAATTATTGATTGACGGCTACAAAATCCAGAAGCATAATTGCCGTATAACGGATATTAGTATGATTTCTGGATTAAAATTTCTTATCTATATAAAAGTTGGTTCGAAAACAATATTTATTAGACATTTTTGTGGGCTAAATGGTTTTTTAGAAATGGTCCTTATAAGACAGCTAAAACAAATCATGGGCCAATCTTCTGAAATTTCGGAACGTTGAATTTTAGCATAATAACGGTGTATTTAAAATATTGTAATATCTAACGACCGTCTATACACAGCTTAATGCTTAATTAAGTATAATGTAAACATTTTAAACTAGTTGTGTAATACTTGTAAACGGTAGTAAAATGGCAAAAGCGCGCTGTTTTTAAAGCTGGATGTCCACTGTCAAACAAGGTGAATCAATGTAGTTGTGTTTTAAGTTACACACTCAAAAGCGTAGGACGCGTTGACGCTTGAAACGCAAAAAGTTCGTTTACTTTCTACTTTTGAATGCGTCGCAAGCGACTTTTATTTTAAAAGTGATGTCACTAAAAAAATGACAGTTGAAAAACCACTGTTTATATGAAATTGACAAACAAACCGATAAAAAGCTTCATATAAAAACAAAATTAGCTGGGCTTACGGCATCACCTCCGAAAGTACAAACACAATTGATTGACGCGAAAAATCTTCGCATGTAACTTGAATTACTTGACGCTAAAGACGTTTAGAAAGCTTAAAACGCGTTGATGCCAAAACGAGTCCAGCTTAAGAATACATATTCAGAACGTATAGGGGCATACTCATTTTTGGAATCCAGCTATGCTATTAGAGATAATTTGTCTTAACTTTGAATTTTAAAGTATGTCTAATTTAAAGTTTTTAGTTTTAATGTTTCTTACAAAGTTACATTCAAATCAATTTAAGTAATTTTTTCTTTCACTGGAAAATGGCGAAATATTTAAATGTACATAACATTTTACTCAGTAGTAATTATACCCTACACTACCATAGTGGGGAGGGTATATTGGATTTGTGCTGATGTTTGTAACGCCCAAAAATATTGGTCCAACACCCACCTTAAAGTATACCGATCGACTCAGAATCACTTTCTGAGTCGATTTAACGATGTCCGTCCGTCTGGCTGTCCATGTAAAGCTTGTACGCAGAGTACAGGTCGCAATTTTGAAGATATTTCGATAAAATTTGGTACATGATATTTTTTCGCCCCAAGGATGGATGGGATTTAAACTGGTGGAAATCGGTCTATTATTTCACGTAACCTCTATACAAATGTCCTCCCGAAATTGGGGTATACCGATAATAAATGCTTGAATTATGCAACTATCCAAACAAATTTCATCACAAATGAGTGGTAAATGAAGCCAAATCACATCTACAAATTTTGTGCAGATCGGTCCATAATTACTCGAAGCTCCCATATAAGGCTCACTTCCGAAAATCACTTTAAAGAGCATAACTCTCTCAAAAATGTTGGTATCCAAATAAAATTTGATACTAATAAGTTTCTTATATACAGAAATAATGACACCTAATTTTATAATGGTCGGTCCATAATTAGTCGAAACTCTCATTTAAGACCCTCTCCGTAATTCAGTTTAACTACCATAAATCTTTTACATGTATTTATATCGAGATAAAGTTTAACATACATAATATTTAGATTCACATACATCATGGCACTAAATTTTTGGATAATGAGTACATAATAGTTTATTTTTTCCAATATAACGCCCATTTCTGAAACACTGTTTTCTACATATACTGGGTGTACTGGGGTATTATATGGTCGGGCTTGACCGACTTTACTTTCTTACTTGTTTTAAACTAGTTTTTAATAAACCTTTAATTATAATCGAGTATTCTGGCATTAGGAATAAATTTTATTAATATAAAAGTTGTACATATTTAGACCCTTTTGTTAATCGAAAAACAAAGCCAAATTCCTGTAAAAAAGCTAATAAATTATTTTTTCCAGCTAGATATGAATTTGGAACCACAGAAATTGGAAAACTTAGTTGAAAATATATTTATTAAAATATATGAATACTCGTTGACTGTCCCCAGCACTTAAACAATTATTTTGTAAATATTCATCTATAACTTGTCAATAACAATTCATTGGTGAAATGAAGATTGTATGTGTCAATGATATCGGCTTATTCAGACCCTTTCATTATAGACACACAAACTGAGATACATACATATGAATCTAAATCGTCTTTGATTATTTTAAGGGTCTAATGCCGAGTTGTGACACTCAAAATGGCCAACTAAATATAAATCCCATCTTTTTGGAGGTGGCTTTAAAAAGTAAATATCTAAGAGCTGTAGTTAAAAAAAAGCGACAGGGATTGACATAAATAAAAATAACTTTAAACAATAAAATGCATTAAAATTATGCATAATTACCATCTTTTTACGATTTGGTTTTGAGCTTTTATTTCAATTTTTCGAAAGCGTTGATTTTAATGTTATAACCGGTAGATACTTTAAAACAAAAATTCCAACAGTTATTGAAGAAAAGCGAAGAAGTTTCCAACTGGGAAAAGTATTGCTCCAGCGTGTATTGTTCTATTATTTAATGAAGTGTTTATGTGTAGATACAGTATTTCAAAATTAAAATCTAAATACAAATTTTAAAACTCAAATACATTTTTATACATTTGTACATAATGTGTATGTAAATACCTACATATACAACTATTTCTTTCTGCTATAGACTCAATAGCTATTTAAGACCCATTTTATTATAATTTCTTGTTTTGTACTTTAGATATTCTTCTCGCTGCCTACGGCACTTTGTGAATACTCCATATAAAATGAACTTTTGAATGATGCTGTATTTATACGTCTTGTGTGTCTGTCAGTGTATGAGTGCCTCTATTGGGAACATTTAATACTTTATTGTAAATTGAATTGAGTATTTAACCATTGGTATCATTTACAGATTCATTAGAAAACCGTGGGTTTGAAAAATTACTGTAATAAATTACATTTAAACGATAGATGGACGCAATATTCTCATAAAAATGTTCCCCAGGTGTAAGTATCATTAATAAATAACTTATCGTTTATCAAATATCATCGAGCTGCTTTTATTTTTTCTAACTACATATTTATTATTTTTCTAAAATGCATTTTTGTTATAAATGTATGAATGCCCTCTGAATTATTTTGTTCCTTTTCGTTTGGTCGCTATGAAATTGAATTAAGTATGTATATTTTCCCATAGACTTACAAGGGTAAAAAAATTAAAAAAAAAAAGTAGCAACAGGGTGGTTAAGATGAGATTTCATGTATTCGGTGGCATTACATGAAATGTAAGTGATATCCCAACATTGTTCTCCTTTTTAGTAACAACGAAAAAACAAAAACACTCATTATAACTTAATCCAGTCAGACGGGAAAAAGAACATCTGCATCCTGATGCCTTCCATATCTGTGAAAATGTATGTATATGTTGGTTCGTATGAATGTCTGTATCTTGTATTGCAATTTTGATTTTCTTTTATCTGTTAGCAGGAAATGTTTTCACAAAAACGGGCTGGCGAAAGTACCGATCTGACGCAGCTACAGGTAGCCGAGACAATAACAAAAGGTTGAAAACAAACACAGAAAATAAAATAACAATGTGAAAAAAGGCGTCAAAATAATCTAAATTCACAAAGAATATGACAGCATTTAAACATGTTATTTGTAGGACTGTTATAAGTAGCATTAAACATGAAACTGGGTTGTAGGGATAATCTGGTCATGTAAGCTGGTCTCCTTTTTGTTTCATTCAACTGTTTGTCTCTATTGTCATTTTTTGAAATGTGTAACACTTTGTGTGATACATTTGACACTTTTATTATTGAAATTTATTTGCATTATGTTATTGTTTGTTCTTCTTACTTGGTGTTAGGGCGAATACTTTGTCAAATGCATTTTTATCCATTGATTCGCTTTGTTAATGCAATTTGTAGAAATTGGTCGACAAAAAAGTCTTAATTAAAATAAACAAATAAAACGCATTGTATCAACATTAATTATAATGTTTGTTTTTAAATAATTTTTATTCTTTACCTCCAAACATACAAACATACATATGTATGTATATTTTTTATCGCTCACCGATCCCATTCAAATTAAAGGTTGTGTGTGTGTGCATGGATTCATGCGTGTGAAAGAGTGTAAAATTGAAATTGGTTCATATTTCAGTTGATGTGTTGACATTTATCATTCTCGAATTGGTTAGTGTGTGCCTCTTCACAAATCCATACATACAAACATACCTCTATAGGACACGTAAAATGAATCTTATTAGAGACGAGAATGTTTATGTTTATACAACTTACATAAATCCACTGGCTATACTGTTTGAAATATACATATATTTATAAATACAAACATATACAGTATAATAAAAATTTATGTAAACTTCTGGGAGCTCGTTTAGCGTTCAATCGTAAATTTAAATTCATTTTACGGTGTCACATTACGAGCTAGAATGCATATGGATATGTTTGTATGTATGTGCGTAAGCAGGCGAGTGACTGTGGGTATTTTCCAGATAAAAAATGCCATGAAATATTACAGCGTAACCTGAAACTGCGGGGTGCATGCAACAAATCGTTGTCGACAATTTACTCCTCACTCACTCACCACTTACTCAGGTTGACGCCACAGCCACTTGACTATAGTTTAACGAAAAAAGGGATGAATGATTAAATGTGTATAAATATTTTAAGTAACAATATATGTACCTACATATGTATATCATTCTAGCTATTAGTAAGTAAGTAGATGGATGAATGCATGGATAGTTTAGGTCTTAGTTTACCCACTGTAACTTGAAGCAAATGTTATTTACATATAAGTATGTTCTGTTTACTAAATGTATGGAGGCGTAAACAAACTATTTTGTTCAATTCATCTAGGACATGAATAATAAATTAACACAAAAAACCTACATACTTTCGCTTTTACTAAAATCTAAAATCTTACCACTTATATGTCCCTAAATAGAATACATACATACAACATACATACATAAATATGTACAAATACATTTATATTTACATATTTACATATAAATTTATTGACAAAAATAGAAAAAGCTGCTATTTTGCAATGCATTATTTAATTTAGTAAGTTTAGTTAAAAGTTCTGCAAATAAGTATTTCATTGTTGTAATTATATATCTAAAAGGTTCATCAATATTTTGTAGCACGTACAGCCAAATTATCGTAAGCGATTTTTTTCAAACACACTTTTTCTCAGATGCCAAATATTTACTTTAAAAAGCAAACCCATTTTTAACAAATAAAATACATCAAATACAATAACTCATAATATTAGCGAATAAAATTATTCAAAGTTTCATTAATTCCAATAATTAATTTGAATAATTCGATCACACATTTTAAATTATTCGAATATTTTAAATTGGACCAATAAACTTAAATAATATGTTTTGGTGTAGTTTTTCAGATCTTTTTATCACTATTGCCATATTCTCTATTAAATTTAATTTACAATACAAAATGGAAAATAATAATTTTCGGAAATAAATATTTAATACAACAAGAAACTTGAATGTCCTCAATGCTGCCAAGTGTCTGTTTTGAACTATCTGCACCAAAAAAATATTAAAATTTACCATTAGATTTGTATCTTAAAAAAACATTATTTTGATATTAAATAAATTGCACGTGGTAAACACTTTTTGCAAATTACCCAACACAAATCAAATTATAAACAACTTATAAAAAATAATGAAGAAAATGCGATATTAGTTACATTTCAGCAGTAAATATGAAAACCTGCATTATCGATAAAAAATGTTAAGGCCCGGTTGAAGTTTACCAATTTACAATGAATAGAAGGAATAATGAGGAAAGAAGACTCGTCTTACCGATTTTTCATGTGGATCAATTTTTTTTTATCAATTTTTATTAACCCTTAGATGTTCTACATGGTCTGGCCAGACCATATTTGATTTTTTTATGCATTATCTTTTTTTGTAAAAATTTTTATAAAAACGAAGGGTATGAATTCTACAAGTAAGTTGTTCTGAATCGAATATAAGAAATTTGGAATCATTTGGATCACATTTAGGGCACAAAAAACCTTCCACAAGAAAAAGTTCGCTAAGTGCACCTTATGGTCTGGCTGGACCACAGGTTACTTTTTTGAATCATTGCTTTTGCACTGACAAATTTGATTTTTGCAATTTTTTTAAATCGTGTTTTGCTCGAAAGAGGTGTTTCTGCGGTTGGATTGTTGCTGTTGTTGCTGTTTCAAACATGTAAATGAACATCACAATACAACCTATCAAGAAACTATGGGCACCTTATCATCAAATCAAGATGTCCTTATCGTGGACGTACGCGATTTACGCAGTACATTCCATCGAAACCAGCTAAATATGGCATAAAAGTTTGGTGGATATGTGATTACAGATCAAATTATCGTTTAGGAGCCCAAATTTATACAGGCAAAAGTTCTGATGGCGTTCGTGAAGTTAACCAGGGCGAAAGAGTTGTATTGGATTTGGCACGGAAGTATTTTCATACAGGCCGTCCTACATATTGTAATAATTTTTTACACCATTGTCTCTTGCACAAAATTTGTTGGAAGCACCGTCGGTACCGTTCGATCCAATAAACCTTTTGTATCTGCATTCTGCAAAAGATCTAATAAGCGTCAACTGCATGAAACATTATTTGGTTTTTATAAAGAAAAGTATGCTCTTTGTTCGTACGTTCCAAAGAAAAATAAAACTGTAATATTGCTATCAACGGAGCATTATACAAATAGCAGAAGATGAATAAGGTAGTGCATATTAAAAAAACTAAATCAAATTATAGACTACAACCATAAAAAAGCGGGAGTAGAAACAACGGATCAGATTGTGTCATACTATAGCTGCAAGCGAGGAACAAATCATTGGCCGTTAGCAATGTTTTTTAATATGTTGGACATTTCCAGACTTGCTGCATATATAATACATACAGAAATGGTGACTGTAAAGCAATCAGACCGTCGTCGTCGATTCCAGATTGAACTATCAAATCAGTTGGTTCTCCCACTTATGGAATCAAGAGCATCAAATTCGTGTTATCCGCATATAAGAACTGCTATGGCAAAGTTTAATGCTTTTGTGAGTATAATTTTTATTTATAGTTTAGATACAATGATTATTTCATACATTTATTTGCATATATATTTTATGACATTACAGGGCCAAAATCCAAACTCGCAGTCCGAGCATGTGCAAGCGGTACCATACCCATCAAGTTCAGCTAATTACCGTCCGTTGTGCGTTATTTCTAAAACCACAATCAAAACTCAGAGTAAAACTCGTTTTTGCTGCGATAACTGCAACAAAGCTATGTGCCTTCAACATGGCAGGGAGAAAAAAACGTATATTTGCAACGACTGTTTAACTGAGGAATTTAAATATTTTATAATTATATTAAAATAATTACTTAACAAGACTGTTTTATTTTAAATAAACACAAAATGAGTACAAAATTTTGTTTGGTTTACTTACTTCGCTGGGTTTTTCAATCGTGGTCTGGCCAAACCATGTGGTGCACTTAGTGGGACTAAGAAATTTCGAGTCTACCACATTCCTTTAGGAAATCGATTATGCAAAGAAAAAATCGAAGCAAATTTGTACTACTATTTCAAATTAAGTAAATCAAATTTTATATATTAACTAGCTAAACCCGGTGTGCTTCGCTACTCCCCTCCCCCCCCCCCTCGTTATAAAATAAAATAAAACGTATTTATATATTTATAAACATTTATTTATTTTATTTTAATGTATTTATTGCAATGATTTAGGTTTAGTTTGCCCATCAGGATATACACGGGATATTAACCTTGTGCTTTTTTAACAGTCATCGCAAACGCTAACCGAACAGGAAAAAATTGTTTAACCCTAACCATACTAAAACGGGTACCCCGGTACCCGAACGTACTTTGACGTCAAATTTTCCTTAAACTTAATAAAATACAAATTTGAGGCTCCACAAGTTTCTTCAGATAATTATTTTCTAAAGTCTTTTCCCATCTAAAGCACTTTTTATTCTTTTGAATTGACACTGGAGCCACCCAAAGTCGAATAGTCCTTTCCCTCCTGATAAGGGTACCCGGGTACCCTTATATAACTTTTTACATTTTGTATGAAAAAAGTAAAAATTATAGTATTTTTTTGTTTATTGGTTATTTAATTCAAAAAATATTTTACATCAAACTTTGTACATGTATAAAAAATAAATAAAACTGTTTACTAAAATAAAAAAGTTTTTCGAAAATAGTCTATGCACACAGTCGTTGTCTCTAAATACCTGAGCACCACTGTATATATGTACGAGTTCTGATCAAAAAAATAACCGTTATTTTTAAATTTTTCAAAAAGTATTTATTTATTCATCAATAACTATCTTGCCCCCTTCAAAGTAATCCCCCTCAGATATAATACATTTATGACAGCGTTTTTTCCAATCCTCGAAACACTTCTGGTATCGCCAACAGTTCCTGTTTCGATTTTTCTTTTATCTCCTCAATCGTAGCAAAACACTTTCCTTTCATCGGTGTCTTCAGTTTTGGGAAGATGAAAAAGTCAGCGGCGACGAAGTCCGGTGAATACGGTGGTTGAGGCATGATAAAGGTTTTGTTTTTGACCAAAAACTCACGCACAAGCATCAATGTGTAAGCTGGTAGGTAGTATTCCTTATGTTTTTGCTCAAAATTTAGTAATTTTGGAACAATCTTCGCTGCCGCACGTTTCATACCTAAAACATCCGTAAAAATTGCTTGGCATGAGCCGAACGATATGCTAACATAAATCAGCAACCTCTCTTATAGTGATTCGACGATTATCCAAAATCATTTTCTTCATTGCTTCAATGTTTTTATCGGTTGTTGACGTGCTCGGGCGATCAGGACGAGCATCGTCATTGACATCTGCTTGGTCTTCCTAGAACCGGTTATACCACAATTGAACTTGTGTTCTGTTCATAGTAGACTCGCCAAACGCCATCAATATTTCAAATGCCCTTGCGCATTTAATTTTATTTTTTACACAAAACTTAATACAGTTTCTTTGGTCCATTTTTTCGAATAGTCAAAACCAAACTGACAATTCAAAATGGCTGATATTACCAACTTATATATGTGTACCTACATAACAGAAAAAAAATGCGAAAATCGAACATACGTAACTCACGAAATTTTAAAATAACGTTTATTTTTTGATCAGACCACGTATATGTGCTATTCTAAATCCAATATTAGAATATAACAACCATTTTTTAGGATTTCCAATTAGTATAAAATCAAAGATTATATGTATTTTAATACCGTTGCCATTTTAGTTACCCAGCCTCCCAGTTTGATGTATTTTATTTTTTCTTCATATAAAACCATTTAATCAAATCATTTTCAATTCCAACCATAAAACAATAAAAACAATACAAGAAATTTATAAAATAAAAAATGCCATGTTAAAATAAACGACATCATTTAAAAGAACTACTGCAAACTTAACAACGATTAGTCATAAATCAAATCTTTGTGTCTTTTGTCTCCGTCGATAATAAAAAGAACTAACTTCCTTTAGTAGGTAGAATGCATGTACAGTTGATTCAGCAAGTGAGTGCTCACCCATACATATTTTACGCTAACTTTAATGTACACAAAAAAAGTTGACACCACAGTTTGAGCGGTTCTTTAGTAATATTTAAAACTAATAGAAAAATATCTGAAATAATAAATAAAAAAAATTACAACGCAGCATAACTAAAAATAGTTCAGTTTTTAACTTCAAGAAGTGAGTGCGCTCCTTTCGATTCTTTTTGCAATTAAAATCGCACAGAACAGTTTTTAACTTCAAGAAGTGATTTTTTTTGCAATTAAAATCGCACAGAACAAATATTGCAGCATTTTGTATGGGTGTCCTTGTTCTGCTTCTAGTCTTCTTGGAATAGAATCCACTAACTTTTGGGTCACCAGCTTCCTGTAATGCTATTGTTAGACCAGTCCTATTCCTTATTTCTCTCTCTAGGTTTTCTGTCTAAATGATCCCACAAGTTATCAATAGGATTAATATAGGGTGATTTGTGGGGGGCTGTTAATATGTAAATTTTCAACTTCAGAAGCGCTCATACATCCCCACACTCCAATTGAGGTACCCACATGTTAAAAGTTTGTACACAAACGACTGTTGTACCTAAACTCATGAAGCACTTTTCTTACTGGTATTTGGACAAACGCTTTTGTTGCAGTTGGTATTAATAATTTTTGTTAATTTTGATGCCGGTACATTTTTCTTTATTTCCTGCAAAGTATACCTTTTTCACCATTAGAAAGGCACTGATGGCGTTCGCATCTTTTTTTCTTTTGTTATATTTGTTAACAATTTTTTTATAATATATAATAGTCTTTTGCAAATTAATTAATATTTTACGTTTTAATTGTGCGGTTTCTTTTCGCTTTGGTGACATTTTTCATCTTTTTTAATTTATTAACTATTTTGAAAATAACCTGTAGCACGGTTCTATGACTTTTTAAATTTATTGGGCTTTAACCATAGTCACAAAAAAAGTGTACTTTAATAGTTAAAACGTTGACATTTGTTAAAAGTACACTTTACTTTAACTATATGTCGACACGTAAAAGTATTCTTTAACCGCTAAAACATACTTTTAATTTAAAACCAGCTGAAGTTGCTTTTAAATAATTTAACATCACTTTAAAATCAACCAGCTGTTTATGCAAAGAACAAAACAAATCTTATACAATCTTATATACACTCCCGCAAATATTCTCTTTCTGAAGTTGCCCAATTCGCCTCTCTTTCTCTTTGTTTTTTTTTTCTGTAAAGAGTTATCAAAAACTCAAGGCCAAAATAGCCTAATTATGATATGTATTAATTTTACCTTCTCCATTTTTCCACCGCAAACACTTTTCTTAAATTTTCCCGCTTAATTTTATTATTTTGCCGATTTTTGTTTTTTTTTTTTCAATTTTTAATGACAATGAAATAATTTTCTACATATGAGGTGGCACCCAGTTAAAGTCGGTTTAACTTAAAACGACCTTAAATTTTGACTATAGTTAAAAAATAATTTAAAGTAGGTTTTAAGTTTAAAGTTTGTTTTTAAAAAGAACCGACTTTAGTGTTTGTCTATGGTTATGGCCCATTGTTGTTAAAAATTGGTTGTTATTTGTTTTCAAATAAAAGCTTGTAAAAACAAGTTAGAGTGCAATATTCAGCTGGCCGAATCTTTAAATCACCTAAATATAATAAAAAATAATAAGAAATACGCACTCCCCTGGTTAAAGGACTAGAATATCCTTATTCTGTGTTTTCTATTCAGTCTTAGTGCAAATTTAATTATTATTTTATATATTGTTTGAAAGACAATTTTACGACCAACATAATTTTTGTCAATATTTTGAAATTTTATCTAATTTTTACCATTTAAAATTGATTTAATTACCAATTCTTACCATCATTTACAGAGTTTGTCTGATTTTCATAACAATCTTGAATGTAATTTAACAATTTATAAAATTAAAAAAAAACATTTTTCCATATTCATCAAAAGTTAAGAAACAGATTATTAAAAGGGTAGGATTATAAGATGAGGGTTGTTCTTGTTGAATTTGATCTCAATAACTTTATTTACAAGAGATTTATGGGTGGCATTGTAGAATTGGACCAATTATGGACCGATAGCTTCTAAATCCAGTATCCACTTATATAGTTTCTATGTATTTTAGGCTTATTTTGATTGAATTTCATCTTAATAACGTTATTTGCAAGAGGACTTCGGAACTTATTGCCAATTATTAACTGAAAGTTAAAAAAACCAGTAGCATTATTGCCGTGTAACCAATATTAATATAATTTCTCGGTTAAAATTTCTAATCTATATGAAAGTTGGTTCGATATTGATATTTATTAAACATTTTTGTGGGTTAAATTGTTTTTCAGAAATGGTCATTATATGGCATGGGCCGTTCTTCTGAAATTTCGGACCAAAAAATTTATGCATATGAAAAATCTCACGTTGATTTTCAAGTTAATAACAGTATGTATATTTAAGATAAGTGGACTTTATATGGGAGGTATGGTCAAATATGAACCAATATTCTCAAAATCCAACAGTTTTATTTAGGCATGTATGTAAATGATCCGTGTAAAATTTTGGATCGGTACCGTTATATATAAGAGATTTATGAGTATTAACGTGATTATCGGAAGTGGATTTTAAATGGGGAATATGGTGAAATAAGGATCTCAATTCACAACATTCCGAAGTATGATTTCTGTATATATGCAAATGATCTGTATAAAGTTTTAAGTCGGTACCGATATTAATAAGATAAATACATATAACTATTAATGACTTTTTCGCATGTGGTCCTTATATGGGAGCTATGACCATTTATGAATCGACCATCATAAAATTCATTGATCGAACTAAACAAAATTTCGTTTTGCGGTTTATTTTTGCATGAAACTTATTATTATTTTTTTTTTAATAATTATTATATTAGTATTAATATAGGGGATAGTTGAAGAAGTAATGGTGGTGAAAGAAGAAAGCTTTTTATATCACAACTCGGCAATTGCGCATTATATTTGTTTTTAGTGCAGAATTGCAGCGCCTCTGGTGGTGAGTAGCCGCATTAATGTTTAAGCTTGATTTTATAGCCTTTATTTAATTATTTTACTTCGGTCGCGTTTTTTTTTAATGCTATACCACCGAAGGAGGGCGCTGTGATAAATATTAGTTATGATATTATTTTTGCATGAAACTTATTATTGCTGAATTTTGTATCGATATTCTAATTGTATAGGCATTTGTATATTATTGAACGATAAATCGGGAAGATATTTGTATAAGAAATCATGGACCGATTCTCTCAGTTTCTTCTTCTTTTATCATATTAATAACGTGTTCAAAATTTCATCAGCAATTTATATAAAAAAATTGATAAAAAAAATATTAAACTCTAATGGAGGTTGACTCGCATTTGGTTTATAACGCTGGTTCTTCCATACCGATTTTGCTGATTTCCAATACCAAATTTTTCTGGAAATTTCGCTAAGTTGTGTATTTTGGTCGTGACAATATTTTACACAGACGGACAGACGGACGGACATTGTTCAATCGACTTAGAATTTCATAATGATCAAAAATATATATATATATATATGAATACATGAATGTATGTACTCTGATGAATATTAACAAAGTTTCACATGGAATATCAAAAATTAGGACTACATTTGCTTTTTGTGTTAAATTTATTAATTTCAATGCTAAACAAATTTTAATTTAGTGGCTTCAGTAAAGGTACATCAGGCATTGAGAATATACTGTATAGGTTGAATTAAAATCTTAAAGGATTTTTATTACCAGAAAGAGCATCTCAAAAAATTTAAACTGAGCACTCACTTTCTGAATCAACTGTATGTGTACTTGTGTTGAAGTATCTACAAGGGATAACTTGGCTTGAAGCAATATTGAGAAGACACAAATGTTTTTCCGTCTTTATCTTGTTACCCATGCAGATACGAATATCTTGTCTGTATATGTGTTTTTAATGTTGTAAATTAAGTTGTACTCTTGTCATAAATTTTAAACTATGAATGCAACATCTTCTAGTTATTATGTTATTTTATCCTTTGACACATACATAGATCCATAAGCTACAACAAAGACGGTTGAAAAGAGACCTCATGCGAGTATTAACAATGGGACCATGCCAAAGGTTTTACACAATGTACACACACTAATACACCTAAGAATTTTGAAACACAAATGTTGTAGATGCATGCTGCACTATAATACTTTTTCCTTTGTATTAATTTGTTTTCATCTAAAAAGGGAACATAAAAGGTCTGGTATAAATCAGCAGGAGTTTAAACAATATCATTACCTGGAATTCAAGATAACATTATCAAAATAATAAGAATATATAAGAACAAGAATCTATCAATTCAATTCGGCGCTACAGATGTATGTTTGTATATCTATGTATCTAAAATAATTTTCACGATATTTAGTAAGCCCATCAAATAAAATTCCTTCACTAATAGGAATTCAATGAATTAAAAGTCTAAAGATATTATGCCAAAACTTTTAAATACTTCTAACTATACAGAAAATTTTCACAAAAAACAAATAAGAAATTATATATATAACACTGTGAGACAAATGGTAGGGGTCAGTGATCGGGTAGGGTTCAAACTACCGGGGAAAGTTATTTCGGTAAAAAAGAAGTTATACGTGTCCCGGCGTTTCGCTGGGTCACGTCTATGAATCGAGATATATCGATTTGAAGTTAGTAACTATCATATAGGGGAAATTGTCACCTTTGGTGGTATTTTTCTTTTTGACATAACTCGAGAACCACTAGTCCGATTTTGCTGAAACATATTAATGTACAAGTTAATTTTTCTCTGGTTTTTAAACGAATTTTGTGCATATCTCGAGCAAATTTTTGAAATTCATACCTTTACTTAATTGTGAATAAAAGCGAAACGCGTTCATCGATTTTCATGATTTATGTCTCAGTTTGTTCATAGCTTATGCGAATTTACGTGAAAGTAATATGACTTGACACTTTTTTTTACCATTTTGAATTTTTTATGAAAAAAGAGTTTTTTTCTTCATACATTTATTTATAACTGTTGCTTATGTAGCGAAACGTTGTATAAACAGATTAAAGGAATTGTAATTTTTTTAAATTTGTTTCAGAAAAATCGGACCCAGCGAAACGCCGGGACACGTATAACTTCTTTTTTACCGATATAACATTTCCCATCCCGATTTGACTGTCGCATATTGGAAATATGACCATATGACCTAATTTTCGGAGCATATAAAGATATAGATTGTGGGAGGGTATATTGGGTTTGTGCTCATGTTTGTAACGCCTGAAAACATTAGACGTTAAAGTATACCGTTCGACTCAGAATCAGTTCCTGATTCGATTTAGCGATGTCCGTCCGTCTGGCTGGCTGTAAATGTAAAGCTTGTGCGCAAAGTTCAATTTGGCACATTGTAGTTTTTCGGTTTAAGCACCGAATTTATGCATATATCCAAACAAATTTCACCACAAATAATATACTTAATATGCTGATCGGTTCATAATTAACCATAGCATCTATATAAGGTCCACTTCCAAAAATCACTTTAACAACCATAAATCTCTTAAAAATTTCGGTATCGAAAAAAAATGCAATGCAAATAATTTCCATATATGCAGAAATCATGACAACAAAATTTTATAACGGTCGTTCCATAATTAGGCAAAGCTCGCATATAACTAAATATACGAGGTCTGATCAAAAAATGACCGTTATTTTAAAAATGTTCAAAAAGTATTTATTTATTCATCAATACTATCTTGTTCCCTTGAAAGTAATCCACCTCATATATAATACACTTATGATAGCGTTTTTTCCAATCCTCGAAACATATCTGAAACGCGCTTTTTGGTATCGCCAACAATCATACTAATATCGGTTATACGGCAACTAAGCTACTGGATTTTGTAGCTGTCAGTCAATAACAGCTCCTGAATTAAGTCCACTTCTGAGCATAACAACCAACCATGTTACTCTTGTAAATAACGCTATTGAGATGAAATTCAAACAACATAAGGCCAAAATACGTAGAAATCACATTAGTGGATACTGGATTTAGAAGCTAACAGTCCATAATTGGTCCATTTCTTCTATGACACCCATAAATCTCTTGTAAATAATGTTATTGAGATCAAACTTAACCAAAGAGAAGCCTCACCTTATAATCTTACACTTTTTTATATTATGTTTCTTAACTTTTTGTGAATTTCGAGAAATGTTCTTTTAATTTTATAAATTCTTAAATTCTTCTTTGATTGATTTTCATAATATTATGAAAAAATTAGATAAAATTTCAAAACATTTTAAATAAATTATGTTGGTCGTAAAATTGTCTTTCAAACAATATATAAAATATTAATAAAATTTGCAATAAGACTGAATAGAAAACACAGAATAAGGATATTCTAGTCCAGAACCTGTTTTCAAAAAAAAAAAAAAATTAAAGTTTTCTGTTGCAAAACCCATTGAACATTAATTATTTTTATTTAGCGAACAATTTCAATAAGAATATTTGATGTCCTTCGTAGTCTAGAAAAATCAAATATTTTTTTTATACTTCGTAATACTTTGACGCATGTTCCTCATCTATTGTAGAACCTGAACCATGGCGAAGAGTTTAATTGTTAGTTTTAAAATATTTTTGATTGTTAATTTTGTTGGAAAAATAAATGAATTAAATTTGCAGTAAAAACCATATTCAAAACTGTTTTTAGAAAAAACATTTACGACTTCTAAACAAGTAAGAGTGATATATTCGGCTATGCCGACTCTTATATACCCTTTACCTTAGTTGTGGATGCATAATTATATTATATACATACATACATATATTATATTGTTACATTTTTAGCTTTTAAAAACGGTGGTTCATTTCCTTTAAATAAACCGGATTCTTTTCAATTGCAAAATAAAAGGGTCAAGTAGTTTGAAGAAAATATGTATAACCAGTCTTTATTTATTTGAATGTACACAAACACAATTAAAAACAAGTAAGAAAGTATAGTCGGTCAAGCCCGATCATATAATACCCTACACCTAGTATGTATATGTAAATATAAAACAGTTTTTCAGAAATGGGCGTAATATGGGAGATATCACCTAAATTGGACCAAAATTCAGTGTCATGATTTCTGTGAATATAAATATTATATGTGTTAAACTTTATCTCGATATAAATTTGTATACATACATATATACTTATATATAAAAAGACTTATGGAAATTCAAGTGAATTACGGGAGTTTCGACTAATTATGGACCAACCATTAGAAAATTAGGTGTCATTATTTCTGTATATAAGAAACTTATTTGTGTCGAATTTTATTTGATTACCAACATTTTTAAGAAATTTATGCTCTTTAAAGTGATTTTTGGAAGTGGGCCTTACATAGGAGCTACGACTAATTATGGACCGATCATAATAAAATTGTACAGTATTCTTAGAATACATATGAAACATATTTGTGTTCAATATTATTTGGATACCAACATTTTTAAGAGAGTTATCCTCTTTTAAGTGATTTTCGGAAGTGGGCCTTATATGGGAGCTACGACTAATTATGGACCGATTGTCAGAAATTCCTACCTGTATTTGTGTTGAATATTATGTGAATACCAACATTTTTAAGAGAGTTATGCTCCTTTAAGTGATCTTGGGAAGTGGGCCTTATATGGGAGCTACGACTAATTATGGACCGATTGTCAGAAATTCCTACCTGTATTTGTGTTCAATATTATTTGGATACCAACATTTTCAAGAGAGTTATGCTCTTTTAAGTGATTTTCGGAAGTGGTCCTTATATGGGAGCTACGACTAATTATGGACCGATCTTCACGAAATTTATAGATATGATTTAGCTACATTTACTACTTATCTGTAGTAAATTTTGTTTGCATACTTGCATAATTCAAAGATTTAAGACCGGTAAACCCCAATTTCGGGAGGACATTTGTATGGGGGCTAGGTGAAATAATGGTCCGATTTCCACGAGTTTCAATCCCATCCATCCTTGGGCCGAAAAAATGTCACCTAACAAATTTTATCGAAATATCTACAAAATTGAGACCTGTACTCTGTGCACAAGCTTTACATGGACAGCCAGCCAGCCAGACGGACGGACATCGTTAAATTGACTCAGAAATTGATTCTGAGTCGATCGGTAAGGTGGGGTTGGACCAATATTTCTGGGCGTTACAAACATCAGCACAAATCCAACATACCCTCCACACTATGTGGTGTAGGGTATAAAAAAGAACACACTGTCTTTTTACACACATATATTACGGTTTAAGAACACACTTAAAGTTTTCGAACACTTTGATGTTAAACACGCCATCTGTTGATGAGTTTATTAGTTTCTTTGGTGAAATTTTCAGTGGTCGTCTCCGATTTTTGCTAATATCTCCGTTATTTATGGACGGATTTTGCTGATTTGAAATAGCAAACTTCTCGAAAGCATGTCTGACAGAATTATTGAAGATTTGGATTCCGAAGATATCTGGGGACTTCAGAAAATTGATTTCAACAGCCAGACAGACATGGCTTAATAGACTCCGATCTATAATTACAAACGGAATGAAGGTGAAAGGTATAAAAAGTCGACATTTGCAGACTTTAGAAAATGAGGTTTAACATTAACGTTTAACCTAACGTTTCTGATAAATTTTCAGGATAACATTTACCAAAGTAATATGTAGTTATTTGGGATGTCAAACGGGACTGGTTTTGCAAGTCCCAGCATTAGGGATTTTAAAAATGCAACTTCCGTGATTTTTGTTTCATATTTAAACAAAATGTTTTATTAATAATAAAAACCATTTATTTCAATATATATTTATATGTTTGAAAACAAACATTTTCTGTTCTCATAACTATAATTTTTAAATTTATTCAAAGTTTATAAACCAAGTTTTGTATTTTGTAAATAAAATTTTATAAACCATTTTATAAACTTATTAAAAATATTAAATATAATGAAGCTGACGGAAAACATCGTTCACAATCAACGATTTCAGCAAATTGTTGTATGCTGAGTTCATACACAATACTTTCTCCTTCAATATTTGATTCCATATCACTAAAGTTTATACATACATTTTTAGTTGTTGGATATGTAAATTCCAATTACGTTAATTATTTCATTCGCTTTGCAATCAACTTTTTTAATTAATTAACTTTTAATAGCAAACATTTAAATCTCATTATCAAATTCGGTCTTCAATTTAGTGATTTTTTCAAAAAATTTAAAAGTGTTGTGTAAATCATTCTTCGGTTTCTTTTAAGGAGAGAATTTACCAGTTCATCGTTTAATATGCAATCACTTCTTGACATCTCTTTGAGCATAAATAAAAGTTCAACATCCGGGCTTCAAACGGATTTAAAATGCCAACTATTTGTTTAAGTAAAACAAATTCTTTATCTGTTACCTGTTGAGCTTTTAACTCAATTAAAGGTTTTTTATGGGATTTTCCAATTCAAAAACCGACACATACATTTTTTTACCACTGTTTATTTATTGCGTCTTCATTTAAAACGAATTAACAATAAATATTTCAAATCTTATATCCAATGAATATTAATTATTTAGTCCAGCCAGTGCCGGACGAAAGTCCGTCTGATTTTATTTATTAAGTTGGCATTCTTCTTCTTGTCTTCGGCTCACATCCGCTGTATGTCTTCTTCTTAGTCGAATATAGCCACTATTATTTAATATGTTGCGGACTAATGGGTTTGGCTAAAGATTTTTTAAGTATTCCCCTGTTCCCCATAGTTGAATTCCATTTATGATTGAGTTATAAATTGTAGGAGTTTGCAATCTAAATCGATCAATGGAAATCCCAAATAGATGCCAAAATTTATTCAAATGAAATTGAAATTAATCCAAGTTAATGGACTCATTGGCAGAAACTCTAAGCTAAATTTAGATTGCAAACTCTTACTTTACAACACACGTTTGTCATTCAAAAAGACCATATACTCTGGGTCCTTATACGTCTGTTGAAGGCACTTCGAAAAATGTTTGGTCCATCCAAATGTTTGGAATTAAAATTTGACAAAATCGGTCCAGTAGCATCCGAGTTATAGATCAAAGTTTCGAACCAACTTTTATACAGATCAGAAATTTTAATCCAGAAATCACATTGCAGCCAATTTGCAATAGGCAATAGCTCCCGAATTAGGTCCGAATTAATTTTATAAATTGTTAAATTACACTCCAGATTATTATGAAAATTAGGCAAACTCTGTAAATTATGGTAAGAACCGGTAATTAAACATTAAGGTAAATTTTCAAAACATTTAAAAAAATATGTTGGCCGTAAAACTGTCTTTCAAACAATACACATACAAAATATTAATAAAATTTGCACTAAGACTGAATAGAAAACAAGAAAGAGGAAATGCAGCTCTGATTATCTTCCATAATTGTAATAGGTGTATTTACTTTATTATTCATTTCTTGAAGTAGTCCATGAATCCACTTTGCTTCTTTGCAAGCTTCTGACAATGCTATGAATTCGGCTTCAGCTGTAGAGAGTGAAACACAACTTTGCTTTCGACATGAATAGCTAACAACTCCACCATTTAAATAAAATGCGTAACCACTATGCGATTTCCTATCAATTTTATTTTCACCCCAATCTGCATCCACATATCCATATAACTGATTATTTTCTGATGCACTACTTAATCTTAACGATAATTTTGCTGATACTTTCAGATACTTCATAACTACTACTACTCTACTTCATTCCAGTTTTCTTTAGTTGGTGCTTGAGTTTTCTGAGCTAATATGGCTATACTTGCTGTACTATCGGGTCTTGTATTTACTGATAAATAAAGAAGTGATCCAATAGCTTTTTGATACAGCTTATTATCTAAAAGTATTTCTGATTCTCCAATTTTGTTATATGAAGGTATTAATGGAATATCTGAAGATTTTGAGTCTTTAAGTCCAAATTATTTATAATATTTTTGATATTTTGTTCTTGACTAATTAAAAATTGACCTTCTTCATCTTTTGTAACTTCCATTCCGAGATAGTGTTTAATTGGTCCCAAATTAGACATCGTAAATTTTGAACTTAACATATTAAAAATGTCTTCAATTAATTTTACATTTTTACTTGCCACAATCATATCATCAACATATACCAACAAATAATCTACATTCTCTTTTGATTTCCTTATATATAAACAAGGATCCATTAAATTTGACTAGATTTGAATTCGATTAATGCCTTATGAATACATTGGTTCCACGAACGGGCAGATTGTTTTAAACCGTATAAACTCTTTTTAAGTAAGCAAACTTTATTTGAATACTCTTTTGATATAAAACCTGAAGGCTGCTTCATATATGCGGTCTTCACATCAAAATGATATAAATTCATTTTCTCTTTTCCAGCTATCGAAAATAAAATCTTTGTTGTTGTTTGCTTAACAACTGGAGCAAATACTGCATCATAATCAATACCAAATTTCTGGTTATATCCTTGAACCACAAGTCTAGCTTTAAATCTTTCAATTTCTCCTTTTTCATTTGTTGTTTTTTCTTATATACCCATTTGCAACCAATTGCTTTTCGATCTGGAGGAAGATCAACAAGAACCCAAGTATTGTTTTCTTTTATCGATTTAAACTCCTGCTGCATAGCACCAATCCACTGTGATCTCTCCTCCTTAATTGAAATGGCTTCGTTGAAAATATTTGGATCTGGTGATATAATGGCAGAATTGATTTGAAATCGACTTGGAGTTACTCCTTTATTGACTCTATTAAACACGCGTTGAACAGCGTCAGGACTTTGAATAGCATCTTCAAATGTTTCTCCAGTACCAGACCATTCAGAATCAGAAATTTGGTGATCAGTTGTAAAACTGTCTACACTTACTATCGTGTTTTCTGAAATGTCATCAGTATCTTCAAAATAATTGTTCTCGTCTGGATTTGCTACTTCATTTTGGGTTTTATCAATATTTTCTAAATGTTCTTCATTATCTTGAGTAATATTCATAGGCAAATAAACAACTTCCTTATTATTATCTTGAATTTCATTATGTAAACTGTTGTTACAATTATTTGTAGAATTCATGAAAACAACATCACGAGAAATCTGTACCTTATTAGTTTACGGATCTAAAATTCTGAATCCTTTTGAATTAAAATCATATCCAATAAAAACTTTTCGAATCGCCTTTAAATCAAGCTTCTTCCTTTTTTTCTTTTGGAACATGTACATAACATAAGGATCCAAATGTATGAAAGTTTTTAAGTGATGGTTTGTTTCCATATCTTATTCCGAAAGGCGTTTTTGATATACTCCTGGAAGGTAGACGATTTTGAATATAACATGCCATCATTAAAGCCTCACTCCAAAAATAGTTTATTTAAACCGGAATCAATCAACATACATTTCACCATTTCTATTACGAGTCTAAGTACGATTCATTCTATCTGCGACCCCATTTTGCTTTGGACTATATGGTACGCTATATTGAATTTTAGTTCCAAATTCTGATAAGAATTGTTTAAGGTTTTTGCCCATTTATTCTCCACCTCTGTCTGATCTTATAGCTTTCGGATAATGACCAACTTGATTCTTTATTAAATTCCAAAATTCAACTAATTTGCTATAAACTTTACATTTTGTCTTTAAAAGATATACTGAACAATATCTGCTATGATCAACGATAAATGTTACAAAATATTTATAACCACTACAAATTACAGGAGATATAGTGCCACATACATCAGTATGAATAAGTTCAAAACAATTAGAAGACCTCGAAAAACTTTCTTTCGGAAATGGAGTTCTCGCAAATTTTCCTTGTAGACAAATTTCACATGTTCCCTTATCAATTTTGCATTAATTTATTTTTATGTCTGTAGCTAAATCATCTTTTAATAATTATTTAATACCTCCTTCATTATAATCACCAAGAAAGGGATGCCAATAGTGTATTACAATTCTGAACTGAAAAAACTTTTTCAGAAGTTGCATTAAGTGTGTACATACTACTTACTTACTATATGCTTTACAAATATGTAGTCTTAGAATTCTTTTCTAACATACATTCATTTTTAATAAAACTTACAGTATAACCTTATTCAGTAATTTTCCTAACTGATAATAAATTTGAATTGAAATCCAGAACATAGTAAACATCATTCATAATTAAAGACATATCTCCAATCTTGATTTTGCACATCCCCTTACCTTTAGCCTTAGAACTGTTTCTATTTGCAACACAAATTGTCATCATTATAGTTGATTTCACTAAATAATTTTTTATCATGGGCAATATGGAAACTTGCGCCCGAATCTATTATCCCTGAAGCTTGATTCCCGTTCTCCAAATTAGTCATCAAAACAAATTCATCTTCACCTTTATCTTCTATTTCTTCAATAATATTTGCAGACTTTTTATTATTTTTACACCACATTTGATATTTATGACAATCTTTTTTAAGGTGACCAGACTTCTTAGAAAAGAAACAGGCTTTGCTTTCTTGTTTCTTCACGATCTTTGACTTCAAAGCGAAACATTCGACCCATCATCACGAGACAATTTTTTAAAATATTCTTCTAATAAATTTCCTTTAACAGTTTCCATTGTCAAATCTTTATCTGGTCTTACCTCAAGAGCAGTAAGTAAACCGTCATAGTTTGTTGGTAAACTGCTAAGGATCATTGAAACTTGCCAATCTTCTGAGAAATTCTGATCTCCAATTGCCCGGAGTTTGCGAATAATTCCATCATAGAATTTATATGAGTTTCCATATTCTCACCTTCACCTAACCGCATGCTGCATATTTTTCGCATTAGGTGCACTTTTGAACATAATGTAACACGTTCATGTTGGTTTTGCAGTTTACTCCACGCATTTCTGGATAAGATTTCATTCCGAATATGAATAAGTTGGGAATCTTCTACACATAAACTTAAAACTGCAAATGTTTCCATATCTTTCTTTCTCCAATTATCTGTGTCCTGAATTGGCTCTTGAATCACGGACCACAGATCTTCCTTTATTATATACATCTTCATCTTGAATTTCCAATTATAGTAATTATGTTGATTTAACTTTTCTATACCATAAAATCTGGTTTCGCTCATCTTGATTTATAGCCCTTGATTTCTTGAATTCCTTTATTGAATGTAATCCTTAATACAATCCTCTTATGAAACAACAATGGCCCAGAACCTATTATAATTATTGTTTCAAGTTCGAATTTTTATTTTACAATAAAGAAAAATATTTTACAAATTATTCAATGCTTATAATATAATTACAAAATTTTATAATTAAAGTATAAACAAAGTGTTTTATTTCTACAAAAATCTAAATCGCCATATTTTGGGCATTTCTTGACCTACGTCGTTGATATTTGGTACATGAATACGTAACAGGAGAAGAGTGGGTGGAACCACGCTCCTTTTTAGGAAAATTAAAAATAGTAATATAGTCTTAACTACTGGACCGATCGTCCTTAAATTTTCACAATAGGATATTCTTACGAAATAATAAATTCTTGACTATATAAAGTTGTGAGTGGACAAAGGAGCGTAGCACCGCCCATATAACTCAAAATAAATCACTATATTTTGGGAATTTTTTACCTACGTCGATGATATTTGGTACATAGTTGTGAGTAAACACATGGGCGTGGCCTCGCCCATATAACCTTAAATTTAAAATCGTCATATCTTGGGTATTTTTTGACCAACAGCGGCAGTATTTGCTATATATAATATTGACATGAATAGAAATACGTACCTTATTAAAAGTGGTAGGAGCAAGCCTTTTTGATTGCGATATATTGGAGGCTGGACCTGCTAACCAATCTTAAATTTTCACATCGTGCAGCTTTGACTCAGGAATACTTATTACATGATAATATTTTTCGATCATGCACACTTCTGCACCTTCTGTTTTACAACGTTTATTAAAGGCGTTACCTCAAAGGGGGATAGCGAAGCACATCGGGTTCAGCTAGTGTTATATGTTTACGTATGGATCAGTTATTTTAAATTATTTATACATATGTACATACATATATATTAATGGTTATAGAGTTTGTATATTCTAAATTTTTAAAGTAGAAAAATATAATTTGACACTTCGTGTATACACTATGTTTATTAATAAATGCTTACACCCACCACCAAAAAGGAATATTAAGTTTGTCAATCCGTTTGTAACACATCGAAACATATATATATATACTTATGGTTCTAAGACCAAAAAGTATATATTCTGGATCCTTATAAAGTTCTAAGACGATTTAGCTTTGTCCGTCCGTTAGTTTTAGACACAATAGAACTACGAAAAAAAGCTTTAGAATCGTGTTTCACTAAAATGTTTGGCATTGAAAATGAGTAAAATCGGTCCAGGATAATCTGTGTTCTAGATCAAAATTTCAGACAATGCAGTTAATATCATGAAATTTTGCTCACTTTATTTTTATTATAGAAGGACAAGTCCAGTTAAAAATGCTAATAATCGGTCCACGACATCTCACCGGCCCCATACAAATGTGCCGTACATACAAAATTCTGCATTTTATGACATTGTTCTATTCAAAGACCAATTCCCAAAATCACTTAAATGCGCCTAAATCTAGCAAGTTAAAATTTAACATAAAACAATCCATATATACTAAATACGAGTATAAATCAGCGAACCAAATTTCATGATGATCAGGCCATATTTGACCGTAGCTCCCATATATAGTCCACTTCCAAAATCACTTAAATGCACACAAATCTCTTATAATCATCACTATCAAGTTGGAATTCAACAAAAATAGTCCATACATGTAAATAATTCGTCACTCTCAATATGATGTCCCCATATAAAGATTACTTTGAAAATCACATAAATTTTACTAAAAATCACTATTTCGTTGAAATTAAATAATACGCATACACATAAAAATCGTCGAACAGAATTTCATGATGATTGGCCCGTAACAGGTTATAGTTCCCTTACAAAGACTTCTCCCGAAAATGTATTAACCTACATAAACACACATATCGAATCGAAATTTTACACAGATACCATTGACTTTTGTGAAAGTTAATTGAGCATAGTTGCCGTATATGCTCCACTTCCGAGAATAACCACAGAGTATACAGAGGTGTCAATTTTTACGTTTCAAAAAGTCAAAATCAGTTTCCATGAGCTTTTTGAGACCTAATTTATTGTGCGTTAAATAAAATCGCTTTATGTTACAAGCTGCTAAAATATAAATAAAGTGCAGATTTGAAAGAAAGAGACAACGTTTAAATTCTTGATTATAACTGGAATATCCATTGAAAAACTGAAATAAATTGAAATTACGGTACAATATTTTATGACTACTAATGGAGTAGGAAAAATGAATCATCTTATAATAAAAAATACAATAAAAATTAACTTATATCGTTTTCGAAGATTTTGCATTTTAAAATACTCTTTGACGATTACCGATATATGTTTAAATATCGCATTTAAATTTATGAATACTCACACACATCTATACAGTTGACAGATATGTTTTCTGTGCGAAAATCACGGTCGCCTTATTAACTAATGCCACAGATCACTAATAGTGACTAATTGGCTTCACATCGTGACTTATTTCGATGTCCTCTCCTCACAAAGCCACAACCACTACACACACACACACACATATAAATGTATGGGGACATTAATTTAATCTCCATTCGTATTTGTTCGCCCAGCAGTAAAGCATTGTCGAAATGCCAAAACTCAACATTGTGGAGTGATCAGGAATGTTGACTTTGAAGATGTGCGCAAAGAGTATGAGCAAAAGTTGTTCCTTCCATTGTGGAATGCTGCTAATTGCAAATACTCTTAGAAGCAAATGTTGATGCTGCACTCTGCAAGAAAACCACTAAGGAACCAACAGCCAAATGAAACAAATGCAACCAACCTACCCAGGTTTAAGATTTTAAGTTCAAAACAAAACAGCAAAAAACAGGTGCAATAAATTAGCGATGTTTCGTACTTTTTAAATGTATGTATTGCCGTCCATCTAGTAAATGAATGTTTTTTTTTTCTTTCTATATTTTTTTCATTGTGTTGATGCGTTGGCAATGACAAGTTTTGTGCTAAACTGATACAGCTGATGTTCATACACAAAGGCATGTCTGTTGGTTGATTCATCGGTCGTCTTACCACCGACTGTTTAACAGACTATTGTTCAATTCACAAGTGATGTTGTAGTATCGTAGGAGTTGTACGTCGTCTAAATTTACAATAGTTGTACCATGGTGTAACTATACAAGTTGAGTGCAAATCAGCAACAAATACAACACAGTACAGAAACAACAGGCACTTTGTTTGTGTAAAATAATATACTACTGTCAAAAACAGTTGAAAAAGTATTACTTTTGACATAAGTAAATTGTAAATTGTAAAGACAGTCAGACAGACAGACAGCTGTGCTACTGCACTCACCATGAGTTGTACAATTGTTATTCGTAATTTCTATATAAATATTTCGCACAACACCTACTTCATTTTGACATACATATATATGTATTTCATAAAGACCTAAACGTGTCTTTGGTAAAAACTGAAATCCAAAAAATTCCAGAAAAATAGTTAAAAAAGCTTAAAGTACACCCAAACCCATTTGCCCGCAACATATTAAATAATAGTGGCTATATTCGACTAAGAATAATGAAGAATGTCTACTTAACATACATACATAATCAACAATGGTCAAATAATTTTCGTCCGGCACTGGCAGCACCAAATAATTAAAATTCATAATATATAAGATTTGAAATACTTATTTTCAGTTCGTTTTAAATGAAGAGACAATAAATAGATAAACGTAAAAAAAATGGTAACACTTAAATCATAAACTGATTGACAAACTTAAAACAAGAAAATAAAATTAAAAAATAACAAATACAAATAATAGAGATTCTTGTATTTAATTTATAAAAAAACGTTCATTCATTTTTACTTGACTCGATTGACATTATATGTTTCATATAATATAGAAATTATTTGTTTTTCTAACTTGTATTCGTATTATTAATTTTATTTAATGAGTTTTGTATATTTGTTTTGATATTTTAATACTAACATTTTAAAGACTTGTCATTATAAACATACGACTTTGCTCAAAATTGTGTTCACAATCAGATAGTTGTATCATCCAATGTACAACATACAACATCACTTGTGAATTGACCATATGTACGAGTATTAAATGCAAGATATTATTAAACCATTCCAAACAACGACCCAATGCTGCATAGTGGGTTAAAAGAGGGTATCTGGAGTCTCTAACTCATTAGACGTCTACATTAGGACATTCTTCTAATTATAATCAAATTATAGTTCAATGAACAATTTATAACAATTATAAATTTTGTATTGTATGGCCGAAAAAAATACAAGCATCGCAGATAAGCTTGATTGTGATGATTCAAGCTAAAATATAATTTGTCAAATTAAAAATATATTTTAATTTAAAACCCTGATTTTAATCAAAATTTAATTATTTCACCAAAAACTTCACTAAATTCGCAACAAAAGTTGTGTTTATCGTTGCAAACTTGTTGTTTTGAAACAATTTATATGGACCCCTCTTTGATATAAAGGTGACGACAAATTAATGATTTCAATGATTTTACTTTAAATTATCACTTTCGGAACTATTTCTACACAAGTTTTTCTGAATTTTTACGTTTTGAACAGATTTTGAAAAGCAGTTAAGGAGTAGTTGCTGTTTTCTTAAATCTATTATAAAATGTGCTTTAAAACTCTTATACTTATTCACTAAAGAAATTATATCTTAATTAGTCTTATATAGTACATATAGAAGAAAGTGATTCTGAGTCGATTTAACGATGTCCGTCTGGCTGTCCATGCAAATTTGTGCGCAAAGTACAGGTCTTAATTTTGAAGATATTTAGATAAAAGTTAGTAAGGAAACTCAAGGACGTTTGGAATTGAATTTAGTAGAAATCGGCGCATTATGTCACCTAGCCTCCATACAAATATTCTCCCGAAATATGACTTTATCGATCTTTAATGTGTGATTTAAAAACTTATCCAAACAAATTACGCCACTTATAAGTTGTATATCGTTGGTCTCACGTAGAAAGGCCCTAACTCGCATATTTGAAACTTTACAGGAGAAGGTAAACACATAATAGAAACTGTAATATTCAACATGTAACTTTTTTTGTACAACTGCTTATAAAAGCGTTATTTTTTACACTATTGCAATAAATTTTTGTAAGGAGGTGACTTGCGTTAAATGCATTGGAATCGCAAAAAAAACAAATTTTGAACAAATAGCGAGTTATGGCCTTTCTACATGAGACCAACGATATGAAACCTAATCACACCCAAAAATGTTGCGCAGATCGGTCAATATTTGGTAATAGCTCCACTTGGAATATTTCGGCCCACTTCAGAATATCACTTTAACGAGCATAAAAATGTTTGTATCCGAATAATATTCTTTGATGGTCAGAAGGATGACCGTTACAAGAATGAAAACCTTAGACCTAGCCAGATAATCCTATTGATGAATAGTTTTAGATGTTGCAGTGACAATAACAACTATATTTATTTATAATTTAAGATAATATTTAAATACTTATGCTTGGTTTTCATTACGTCATTTTTGTTGTCATCTTGTCCAAATTGTTGGCAATTGTATGAAGACGGGTTGTCATATCATGATTTTCAGGATTGCAAACATAGATGACGCCATATGACAACCCGTTTTCATACAATTGAAAACAATTTAGAAAATTTGACAACAAAAATGATATAGTGAAAACATAGTGAAAACGCGGCCTTATTGTGAATTTCTAAAAGAAAACATTCGTGTTGACAAGCCATCAATTTGTTCATGAAATTTTTCGTGTGGACAACTATTTTGATGTTATGTTTTAGTTTGAACAACGTTTTCAGAATTTGTGTTTACACAATCGTTTTAATATTTAGGGATAAAACTTACATTAACTGTTACAAGTTGAACAAGTAAGAATATTATCTATATTCAGTTGTGCCGAACTTCATATACCAACCATCAATATAATGCGGACATCGATTTTTGCGCACCTTGCTAAATTCATTGATATTGGGAACAAAATATAGTGGCAAGTCCAATGAAAGTTTTTAAAATTTTTTGATTCACCGGTTCAACAAATATTGTTAATTTTTGGGCACATAATTAATATTAGTAAATATTTGTTCCAAATTACGATTTTCTAGGTATCCACTTGAATAATACAAATAGTTTTACATATTTATCAAATCCAGCATAAAAACAATATTTGGTATAATAAATATTTTATCTCTATTTTATTTTCCTCATATATTGGATAAGTTCCTGTAAGTAAAGCATATTTTTACTTTTGCCTCACTGTGCGCTGACTTGCTTCTACAAAAACAGATTCATTGATGTAACATAATACCAAATGTGAATTTTTTGTTGTTTTTATTACTTTTATTTGCGTATGTATGAACGAATGCATTTATATTGCTTTTGTCGTAAACTCTTTCTCACTGTCAGTCGTCAGAAGCTGTAAAAGTGAACCTAAGATAAAGCTGTTGAGCTACCAGTCGAGCAATACTCGTATACAAAAGAGGTTTGTGATATAAAATGAAAAAAAAAATACATTTCGATGACAAAGTTATATTTTTACCGGCCTGGAGTTAAATGCACATTCAACATCTTAAAGAACAAAATATTCTTGACAATTTTAAATGGAAATTAAAGAATCATGTATGCACATTAGGGTGCTCCAAAGTAATGTGTTCTTTATAAATAAATATTATTTAAAAGTTTAATAAAAAAAGTAAAATTAAATAATATATAATAACTATCTAATAACTTCATAATATAACATTTCAGATACAAATTCACCGAATATTTTTTTAGAAAATTTGGCATAACTTCATTTTCTCATATTGTAATTTTTTTAATATTCTACTTATTTATTTTATCTTCACTTTTAATGAACTAACAATATGTATTTCATATCTAAAATCCAATAAATTTTATTCATTAAGTCCAGCCTGTGCCGTTCGAAATATGTACATAACCGGTCCGCCATCTAACGTTTTTTTCAACTAGTGCTTATTTCGTGAATGGTAACACCTAGCTCATGTCTGATTTGACAGATAATTAGTTTTATCCTTCCGCTGAACGAATATGCTTCTGTATACGCTTGAACAACGCTTGGAATATTACGACATTACGACTTTGAAAATCATGGTAATGTTGCAGAATGTGTGCGAAAATTGCTTACGGATTTAGGAAGAAGAGAAGCACCGTCAGCTCCGTATTGTCGTTATCTTGTGAAATCGTAAAAAGCCAAAAACAGTGCGTACACCCGAGAATATTGCTGCTGTGGCAGAAAGTGTGCGTGAAGCGCCATCAACATCAATTCACCGTCGTTCTCAACAATTGAACATTTCGGAGACATCATTGAGACGAATTTTGCATAAAGACCTTGGTATGACGCCATACAAAGTCCAATTGGTTCAGGAGTTGAAGCCAACTGACCATCCAATGCGTGTTCGCTTCGCTAAGTGGGGCTGTGATCGACTTATAGAGGATGCCGATTTTGCCAAAAAAAAAATCATCTTTTCAGATGAAGCTCATTTTGTTCTTGGCGGGTATGTAAACAAGCAAAATTGTCGCATTTGGGGCACAGAAAACCCGCACGCATACATTGAAAAGCCGATACACCCAAAACGAGTCACGGTTTGGTGCGGATTTTCGTCCAGAGGCATAATTAGACCATTTTTCTTCGAAAATGAGCAAGGACTGGTCGTTACAGTCAATGGCGATCGTTATCGGGCCATGTTGAACGAATTTTTGTTCACAAAAATTAAAGAGGAGGATATTGGCAACATTTCGTTTCAACAAGACGGCGCTACGTGCTACACAGCCGAAGCTACACACGATGTTTTGGGCCCTGTTTTTGAAGATCGCATTATCAGCCGCAGAGCTGATGTCGTTTGGCCACCTCGGAGCTGCGATTTGACACCGTTGGACTATTATTTTTGCGGTGCCATCAAAGATAAGTGTTACGCCGACAAGCCAGAGACAATTGACGCTTTAAAGGACAATATTCGTGAAGCCATTGGTGAAATACATCTGCACACAATCGATAATGTGCTTAAAAATTGAACCGATCGTGTAGGCTACTGTATGGCCAGCCGAGGCAGCCATTTGAATGAAATTATTTTAAATTATTAACCGGAAGAATTGTATTTGAGAAAATATTCAGTAGTTTTTTTTATAGCACTTTCAAAAAAAAAGTTATTTGGCGGACCCTTAATATGTATCCATAGTTGTTCTGATAATTATATCTTTCCAGTTGTTTACTTTATGACATAGTTTTGCCTTATAAAATCTTGAATGTATTTGTTTTTCAAAATAATATCAGCATACAAATATCCTATAGAATTATTTTATTTATTTTTTACTATTAATTTTTTACAATTAAAATTTATTTATTTTAAATTTTAAAGGTGAAAACTGCAGACTAAAAGTAAAATTATAATGTTATTTGTTAACATAATTTAAAACATTTGGAGAAAGTATACAAATAATTTGTTAGATAAAATTTGTTAATGAATAGTTTCTTTAAAATAATAAGACAATACATTTTTTACATTCTGTTTCTTAACTTGTGGTGAATAAGGAAACATGTTTTTTGACTTTATAAATTATTAAATTACACTCAAGATTATTATGAATATCAAACAAACTCTGTAAATTATGGTAAGAATTGGTAATTATGGAAAAGGTCAAAATTAGATAAAATTTCAAGACATTTAAAATAAATTCACATTAGTGAATTACGACCAACAGGTAATATTGTCTTTCAAACAATATATAAAATATGTATAAATAAAATTTGCACTAAGACTGAATAGAAAACACAGAATTAGGATATACTAGTCCTCTAACCAGTGTAGTTTCTATATTTCTTATTACGTTTAGGTGGAGGGTATTAAAGAATCGACACAGGCGAATATAGTACTCTAGCTTGTTTTCTATTGCATTTGTAATTCCAAAAGTAATTATAGGTTCATTTTTTATACACTTTTAATTTTATATGCCAAAAAATTTAAACTCCAGTTGCGTACTGTTATTGAAAGCATTCAGACGTATATTAATATCAGCTGTTTAATTTTTGCAAAAACTTTCACTTTTAATATTTTTGAGAATTCCTCAATAATGACTTCAAAACGTAAAAAATATTGGAGTAATTATCCTCGGTTCAAAATGCAAAGATCTATTAGTAATAATAGGTTCCAGATGCTCTCTGACCTAGGAGACGATGATGGTTCAAGCACTGAAAATGAAGTCGCCCACGACCTTGTCAAAGTTTCGCCAATAATTGTTGACAATTGCTTTAAATTTACTGAGGTCATAAATCTTATTGGTAAAAGCTGTAAATATAAGAAGATTTCCATCGGAACTAAATTAATACCGAACTCCGAATATGAATATGAGAAACTGTGAAAAAATTAAAGACAGGTGAAATTTTTCACTCATCCCATAAAGGACAACAAAAGTTTTAAGCTCATGTTGTTCGGCTTACCACAAATTAGCTTGGATACTTTGAGTGCCCCGATAGACTAGGCGATAGAGTGCCGGACTATTAGTCAAAGGGTTGCGGGTTCGATTCCCGCCAAAGACTCTGGGTGTTTTCTGCAGATAAGCCTAAAGCTTCGCAGTTTGTGTTTGTTAATTATTAAAAAAAAATACAAAAAAAAAAGTGAATTTAGAGATGCATTCAATGTAGAATTCGTCAACATAAAAGAAATAACAATCACGCGATCAAACCCAGATGATGCATTATATATGATAGAGTTTAGCCGAAGTCAGATAACAAAGCGGGAGGTTATAAAGTTTAATGGCGTATTTCTGATTTAAGAAAGAACACTTTCATTCGCTTTCTATGCAAAAGAACATTGATTTCGATTTCTCTACGCGCGTTCTAAGCGAACAGTGACTAGAACGAGAACTCGAATGAAAACGTAAGTGCTTTCATATAAAATCCGATTTCTCTGCTAAGAACGTGTTGTCAACATTGAGAATGAAATGTCAAAATCACTCACTTTTGGTTTTGTTTTCGGAAAAGAATTTAAATAAAATAAAAAGTAAGTGATAAAAAAATATATACAAATGGAAAACAAGTGGTAAGTATAAAAAATGCATATGATATACATACATATGAGTTAGCCAGGGGTGCTCCAGTCTTTGGTTCCAATAAGTTTAAGGTAGACGATGACTGGAAAAAGCTCTGCAGCAATTTAAATGCGCTTGGACCTCCTTTACGTACTATTCGCGAATGGAAAAAGTTTAGTAATTTAGTTTGCATTTTAGAAAAAAAAAACCATTAAATATTTATGGTTTTATAAACCTGGGCAGATTTGAAATCCAGAACAAAAAAGAAAATTGCGGAAAACCAAAAGAGCCTTAGAGAGACGGAAGGTGGCTTCTACCGTTACAACAATTTAACAGAGCTAGAGGAAATTATAGACAGGACGCTATTTGTATCGTCTGCTGTAGCACTCGGAGGTAAATTGTTTGGTGTAGAAGACCAATCAATTGATGATTGTTTTGTTGCGCTGGTGAAGTCACCAGCTAGGTGCAGCAAATCCGTTGCAGTGGTTATTCCAACTAGAAGTTCGAAAACTTCCCAGCAGACAAAAAAAAATTCTACCAATGAACAAAAATCACCACGAAATGTTCACCAAAGCTCTAGAGAACAGCAACAAAACACCACCGCTGTTACTGCTGCTTCGAAACGTCATGAAAGTCGCTTCAGCGACGGTGAAAATAATCCAGTAGCCTCCCATTCGGCAAAAAAAGGGAAAATTTGCTAATGAGCAACTTAATCTGATCCGCCAACAGCTGAGAGCTGCTGAACAAGCCAATTTTATGAAAAGAATGGCTGATGCTGCCGAGGTGCAAGCTAAAGCAGCAAAGAGGATGGCTAATGCCGCTGAAATACCAGCAGCTGGTATAACGGTTAAAGCTAGTTAAAGCCACAATAAGGCTAGAAAATATGTTAGAAAAAATTTTCTAAAAGTTAATAACGATAAATTTAACGATTAAATTGTGGCTTTTTCTCTTGTTTTTATTTACAAATTTACAAAATTACAAATATTTTTTTTTTAATTTTCTCGCACATTTACACGCTGTTGTATTCGCTTTAGAATATGTTCGTAGTATTTTTTAATACTTTTAACAAAAATATCAAAACTTATGAAAGAAAGTAAATGTCAATGTGAAATCCAAATTGACTCAAATTCGTGCGAGTGCTTTTCGTTCGCTTAAGTTTTCTTTCTTAAATCAGAAATAGGCCATAAGTATGTATACGGTATTGTTGTACACTAGAGAAGTCCCCATCGTAGGACAAGAGGACCTACTCCATGCTCCAAATGTGCTATGTATGGTCATGGATCTGTGTTGTGTATTCTTCACAAGTACTTTATTGAATAAATCTCTTTGTCTTAAAATCTACTTGTTACAACTAAAGAATTTAAGTACCGTTATAATGCAAAACTGGTTTCTATATATTTATATACTTACATACACTGAATGTTTGTATTAGTTATAACGACACTTTGTATAACAATTAATCTTACAGCCTGTCACAAATATATATTATAATATTATTTAAAAATATGGTAGTTTATATTACAATCTGCAAATTGTTTTAGAGCTGAAGCGTGTTTAGGGTGCGGTGGAACCCACGATTACTCAAACTGCCAACTTAATAAAACACCAGTACTGCGATTCACTAACAATAATCGTATCGTTAAAATAAATTTATCGAATTTGAAATTCAGTAACATTTTTAACGATATTCGCTGTCGTCTGAAGTCAGCTGTTACTCTAACAAGTTTTTTTATCTTTATATGAGCGACAAAAAACGTATTTATTATATAAAGTATGTTTATTTTGTGTTTAAAATGTCTTTTGAGTATTTGGCATAATTCGTATGGATGACCCAATTTTTTACGTTCCATCAGTTAATCGTCGTGTTCTTCGGAATTTGGACAATCCTTTTGAGTTGACAGCGAAGGAATTTCAAAAAATATACCGACTAACTCCGGGCTTGGCTGAAAATTTCATTTTTGAGCTAGATGATCAACTAAGAGGATCTATAATAACATCTACATACATATATCGACAGAAAAGCAGGTAAGACATGCCAGCTTCAAGTTAAAATTAAATTTTCTGCCATGTAATCAACTAAATGGCTAAGTTGCTCTGCTGAAGCCCGACTGGAAAGAAATAAAGAAATAGGAAAATGGATAGACATTGAGTTGAGGCGAAACAATCTACAAAATGTTGAACTATCAGAGACAAGTGTTGAAGAATCTCTTTCGAAAAAAACTTACCTGGTAAAAGAAGCATCCAAACAGATCCCAGTTGGTAGCACACAAATTTGGCATAGAAAACTCTCCAGTCAAACCTTATTTTTAATAGCACAAAGAAATAAATATAGGCGAAAACTTGAACGATCAAATAATTACTCAGAGAGAAGTTTAATTATTTGCTTATTAAAACAGCTGACCACACTAAGAAATGTGAACATTAAAATGACAGAAATAACAGCTGGTATCAATTTATACAGAAGTTGCCAACAGGTAATAAGAAGTTTTGGATGTTGACGAAAGCAATTAAAGTAGGCTTGCCAGACGTACTGCATTTAGAAGTACGCATACTTTTTTTTACTAATTGTACTTCTGTCTGCATAAAACCTAAAGAAGTACGCAAATGTATTTTTTTCAGCCTCTGTACTTCTTTTAGTACTTTTTTTTATTTTTTTTAAGGAACAATTTCTTACTTTTGCTCAAAATATTCTGTTGAAGAAAAATGGAAAATATTCCTAAAAAGGGGATCATATCCCAATTTCGAATAAAATTTGTATGTTTATATTTTCAATTCCTCATTATAATGCGGCAACCGAGAGAATTTTTAGTTTGATGTTAAATTTTTGGAGAAAAGAACGAAACAAGCTTGTAATTGAAAATGTACAAAGCGAATTAATAATAAAAACAAATTTTGAGTGCACTTGTAATGAATTTTGCAATTTTTTAAAAACGGAAGATGGTAAAAATGGAATAGCTAACTAAGTCCAAAAAAGCGATAAATATTTATAATTTTTTCAAGTTGCCAAAAAACAAGTTGCATTAAAACATTAAATATAGAATAGAAAAAAACTATTTTATTTTTAAAAAATAAAATCTAATACACCTGACTAATTTTAAGTTATTTTTATTACACAAAAATATATATGATCTCTTATTTTGTTTTTATTATTTATTATTTTCTTCATTGAATTGTTATTGTTAATACTGAATTTCCTAGTTCTTAGTTACATCAATTATTTCTTTTATGTACTGAATTTTATGATTTTTTTAAATTAAAGGCAACAAAAAAGAAATTTGTAGTTGGCGTTGAAAAACATAACAACAAAGAAACACCTGAAATAATTGCAAAAGTTTTCGAAAATTGTCACAAAACAACATGTAATATGATTTCCCCAGTACATCATATTGTTGAAAAGTACATAGATTGGTCTGGTTTGGTAACTCTATGCCAGGGTAAACGTGTTTTTTTGACAGCTAAACATTTTTTTAATTATTGAACTTAATTTGCTGCTAAAAATTACAATATTTGTTATTCTGTAATAACATAAATAATCACCAAATCAATGTGTGTGCCTGAATACTGAAATTAAATAAATTTTTTTACGTTTTAGTTGCTTAATTTACTGTTGCTTGTTTCTGCCGCCATTTTTTGCTGTTGTTGTTGTTTATCTTGGAATTCCTTAAAATGCGTATCACTAAAGGTGCTATCAGACGGGATGTATTTTACATATGTACTGTCAAATTTTCCATCTGTAAAAGTTGTACACATCGTATGATACATATGAAACTTTACATGAGTAAAATACATGTGGAAATACATATGTAATTTTTTCGATTACAACACGCTCTATTTTCCTGTGACAAACATAAACAAAACAGCTGGTTTGATTTGAAACAAAATTGTTTGAAAAAATATATTGTAAAGAACATGGAAAAGTAAGTATTTTTCGATTTTTAATAAATTAAATTATGTTTATTTTGCAGTTGTTTCTTTGGCCAGAGTGATGAATTTAATAATGTTATTTTTTTCAAGCTAAAATGGCCTAAATTTATTCAACGTAAATAAAAATCAAAAAATCGACTTTTCAAGGGATTGTAATATTAAATCTTTTTTAACACATTAAGAAGTCCTAGATGTATCCAGGAATATATATAAAATAATTTTAATACTTAATATTTAAACTTTCAATTATGTTTAGTATATTTATTGCAGTTAGATTGGCCAAAAAAAAACAATTCTTAAAAAAAGTCAGCTTTGGTTTACATTTATAGGTTATGACATACGGAAAAACATAAGCAGGTGTGATAGAAAAAATTATGAATCGTATGTAAAATGGAAATTTTGACATACATACGGAATTACATATGGGTAAGAAAAGTGACATATGTAAAATACATCCCGTCTGATAGCACCTTAAATTACAATGTAAATGTGGAAATTATCAAGATGTTATTAACAAGACTTAATCCAGCGTACAATGCAAATCCTGTGCTAATTGGTTCCATGTATCTTGTGCTGGGTTAAATGATAAAGCTATTTCATCATTAAAAGATTGCAAGTCTTTATCGTTTTTTTTCCAAATCTTATGGAAATGATTCTTCGCCTGGAATAAATTTGTTACGGCAGGAGTTTAGTGCGCTGAATATGAAGCTCGATTCATTTATTGATAAAGCTAATAGTGAACAAGCAACAATTTCTAAAACATTAGCTGATACATTTGCTAGCTTTAAAGCTGAAATAGCTACATAGTTGTCTCAAAGACATGAAGACCGAAATTGTTGATTGCAACAAACTTACAAGTTATATTGATTCCTCTACCACTAAGAAAATGACTGAATTGGAGACTGAAAATAACATTTTGCATAGGAGAATTAATGGAGGTGATATTGGTGTTAGTGGTCTACCAGATGGACTTGATGACCTTATCACGCCAACAACCAAAATTGGTTCTATTTTTAATATAGAGATTTCCCCTTATAACATAAATTATGCATGCTATTTAATTTGTTTTATATAAATTTATTAATGTTTTTGTACGTGACAATATTATGAAGGCATACTTTAAGACTACATAGGTCCTTAAAGTTATGTGATGTAATTGGTGATGAGATTGATATGCGCCTATATTTAAATGATAATTTTTCTCCTGCGGCTAGTAAATTAAGAAGTTATTGCATAAAAAAAAATGATTACTAAATATAGAATTTTAAACACTGATGTTGTTAAAGCTAATCTATTAATGGTTGATGGTAAACAAATAGTTTGTAATTTTTCAGAAAGTACTTCTCTACTTAATGAATAATCTATGTATTAGATATATCATTTTAATTACTATTTGAATTTTTGCTATTATTATTATAATATTAGTTGTATTTTTGTTTTGCTAACGCTCATCTTAAATTCATACAAATTTTATTCTAGAATACATATGGACGTTAAGATTTAACATTTAAAATTATACATGTTAACTTCTACACCGATAAATGTGCTCCCAATTTGAAAATAAAACCACATTTATGAAAATATTAAAGCCAAAAACTTAAATAATTTAAATTAGAACAAATTATTTAAATAATAAAAATTTAATAATAATTAGATTAGAAAAATTGCGGAAAATATGTACATAGGATATTAATCTGTAATTTTTGTATTAATGTGAAGTGACAAAATCAAGTAAATGTTAGCACCATAACACATCTAATATGCCTACGCATCAAATTTTATATTTTTTTTATTTTCTTCCTTTTCGATCTCATATATTCTATGATTAACTGTTTAATTAATGTGAATTTGAAAGTAATTAAATGTATTTTTTAATATTTATATATTTTTTTCCTTTAGCTTTTTGGTTCCCCCATCTCATCGTTTTGCATTTATTTTGATGTCTTTCAATTGTAATATTGGTCAGTAGCAAATCTGTTATTGGCGCGATTTTGGGTCCTGATGAAAATAAATTCAATATTGCCCATCTCAATTGCCAAAGCATCAGGTCATCTGCAAATTTTTCGAAAGTTGATGAACTTAGATCTTTATTGGTTGGATCATATTTTAGTATTTTTGCTGTTACAGAGACTTGGCTAAAGCCACACGTATCTAAGCGGGCTGTTGACATTCCTGGCTATAAATTCTGCCGCAATGATCGCTTAGACTCAAGAGGTGGTGGTGTTGTTATGTATGTGTCTATTGGTCTTAAGTACAAAATAGTTTTAAGATCTTCTGATCCTGGTATTTGTGAATCCATCTTTATTGAAGTTGTCTCTAATAGATATAAAGTGTTATTTGTAGTTGTTTATTTGCCTTATGGTGATCTTTGTTCATTTGAGAATTCTCATTGTGATTAGTTTCTAGGTTATTCCAATATTGTCGTGATTGGAGATTTTAACTGTAACATGTAGGACACATTTAATTCTTGTAACATGCGGACTATGTGTTCGAGAAATAATTTATCTGTCGTTCATAATTCTAGACCCACCCACTTAGATATTACACATGGATCTACTTCATTAATTGATTTTTGGTTGGTTAGTAGTAGTTGTTGGACTGAGTATTCTTATCAATTTCAATGTCCCTTAATTTCTCACCATGCATTAATATTGGCCTCATTCGATATAACCTGTGATAAAATTATTGAACTTATAGAATATCGGGATTTTGAAGTTATAAATTGGAATGAAGTCCATTTCTTTTTGGCTAGTTTTGATTTTTCTGTCTTTTCTTTGGGTAATGTTGATGAAATGTGCACTTCCTTAACAACTTTGTTTGATATTCTTCTTACCTTTGTTCCTTTAGTTAAAATACATGTTTTTAAAGATAAGTCTAATTGGATGAATTCTAAACACATTTTATATGCAAAATCTATTAGTATATTGGCTTACCGTTCCTATATGATTCGCCGCTAAGTCAATCATTAGAAAGGCTAAGAGAGAATATTTTTCTAAAACATTTCGTAATATGGATGTTCGTAACATATGAAGAACGTTAAAATGATTAATGATTTTTAATGATTTTTTTGCTGGTAATGGTGGTGTTATTTTGGAGAGTTTTGCGTTTGATAACTTTGTCGAATCTCCAAATCGTTTCTCTTTTCATTGTGTTTCAGAATTCATTGATGCTCTTGCTAAAGTTCGGTCACAGTCATTAGGGATTGATAATATTCCAATTCACACGATTAAAATGGTAATTCCTTTTTTATCTAATTATATTCTTCACATTTTAAATATTATCTTAACTACTATCTTAACTAATTTTTCCACAGCCTTGGAAGACTGCTCGTGTAACTCCTATTCCTAAATCTTGCGTATTAAGTCAGCCTGAAGACCTTAGACCTATTCCTTCTTCCGGCTTTGTCCAAGGTTCTTGAATGAAACAGCAAATATTGGATTCTGCAATTTTAAATTTTAGTGATAGTCAATACGATTTTCGTAGAGGCTATAGTTCTACGCTGATGGTTGTTGATCTTACTGATCACATTCGTAAATCTATTATTGATAACAAACTAATTGTCCTTGTCTCTCTAGTAGTGCTGGCAAATTCTACTACTTTCCATTACTCAATAATATTCAATACTTTTCATTTGAGTACTCAATACTACTCGATACTTTTAACGGATTTTTTGAAATTGTAACGCATAGTTTTTATCTGAAAATTGAAGTAGTTTCTTCAAAAAATAAAAATAGATCTTCAACTATTATTGGTTTTGTATTTTATTATAAAATCTAAAATAAATGTAAAGCTAGCTTTTAATTCAACGTTAACAACAACTTAAGAAATAATAGACAACTTTATTTCGGCGGTTGGCTTAATTTTGTAGCTTACACATTGTTGTCTTTTTATACAGTGATGTATTTCTATGCACTATTTTACCCACTCAACTTGCTTAAAAATACAACTCAGAAAGTATCGAGTAACTACTTTTGAGTATTGAGTATCCAAAGAAAGGGCAAATACTCGATCTCGGTACCCATTACTCAATACATTGCCAGCACTACTCTCTAGATCTTGCTAATGCTGTTGGTTCTATTTGTCATTCTATGATGATAAGGAAACTCAAAGATGAATACAACTTTTCTAAATCAGCTTGTAAACTTATAGTCTCGTATTTGGTTGGTAGATCCCAATATGTGGACTACAATGGAACTACTTCTTCTCTACGTGTTTTATCAACTGGGGTTCCTCAAGGTTCCGTTTTAGTTCCCCTACTTTTCACGTTATATATAAATAGCCTTTCTGATTTGATTACCTCATCTTTATGTAAGACCTTTATTTTAGCTGATGATGTTTTCTTACTTTTCAATAGCCAAATTGACTTTAGTGATGTTTTACAGAGCAATATCGATTTTTGTTTGGATAGAGTCTGTGAGTGGACTTCTTTCAAATCATTACCTATTAACCCTGCAAAGTCTAAAACCATTATGTTTGGTCCAACTAGTCGTTTCTTTCCCGACATTAACCCTCTAGTGCGCCGCGATGCAAATTTGAATCATACCGAAAATCTCTCCGTAGTTTAAAAATTTGAAAACAGTTTTGTGTAAATGTTCGTTATATGTTGTCCCCATTTAAGTAGGCATGGTTTTCTCTGCTTTTAAAGTATTGCTATAGCAGCATTGAATTATTATGCAATTTTGAAGTGTCTGCTCATTAGTTTGTTGTGCGTGAGGAAACAGTGTTTTTTTTTTACCTTAAATTTAATTATTTTCAACAAGTTTTTAAACAGTTGTGATTTTTACATAAGTTACACTCTTTTTTATTAAAATCTAATAGTTTTTATTGTTTTTTTATTTTGTGGTAAGTACTTTGCTGTGTATAAAAACAGGTTTGATGCAAATTTGCATCACTGCACATTTAAGAGATAGTGAAAAAAATTTTTCGTATGTACCTAATTTTCAGAATATGTCAAAAAAACAACTTTTAGAGGAGGATATTCTTCGTATTTTGTTTGATCCTGCTGCAAGTGAAGATGAGTTAGATGATTCCGATGAAGATGGAATTATGGAAGGTAAACTTCTAAATAATGAAGACCTAGAGCAATTTCTGGGTGATGAAAATATTGTGGATCTCATAAGCGAATTGAATAGTGAAGATGAAAATGTTACTGTAATATAGCTCCAGAAATTCCGCAAAATCTACTTGGTGCCACAAATTTCTTAACACAAGAGACATATTTTTTGGAAAAAAATTAAATTTTCTGTCAGTGAAGACGAAATAAAATTTGAAGGAAATACCGATTTGCCGGAATTTATAAAGAACTTTCAGACTCCATTCCAATTTTTCAACTACTTTTGAGGAATCTAATTTATATGCGAAGCAAAAAAATATTGAAAAGAGCTTTATTTTGGAAAAAAAAACTAATATTTACCAATTTATGGGCATCATAATTTTGAATACAATAGTGAATTACTCCAATATTCGCCTTTTATGGGACAGCCAAATTGGTATAGACTGTGTAAAGGAATGCATGCCTCAAAAAAATCAATCAATATTTCACTTGAACAATAATGAAATTTCATTGCCGATCAAATAGATCCTTGTTACGACAAATTATACAAGATTCCGCCACTGGTAGACTGTTTAAATGAAAAATTTCATCCATTCCGTTAGAAGAACGCTTATCTATTGATGAACAAATGTGCGCAAGTAAAACCTTGCATCATTTGAAGCAATATATGTCTGCAAAGCCACACAAGTGGGGCTACAAATTATTTGAACTTTCCGGAGTATTAGGATTTGCATAAATTTTGAAATATATAAGGGCCAAGACAATTTGCCGCATAAATGTTTCCCAAGTGAGCCTGATCTAGGAGCTTCTGCCAACGTTGTTGTAAAACCAAAAACTGCTTTGTAAAATTTTATAACCAATTAACAAAATTAAAATGTTATCTTTTTTTTTAATTTTAACATTTTATAAACAATAAATAAATAATACGTTGGTTTTTAAAAAGAAACAAAAACATTGTCCATTTAAAACACTATTGAAGTATAAAAATTTTAGATTTTGAATTTACAGCTAAATGCGCAATGATGCAAATTTGCATCAAAGGATTTTTCGCCTCCTGCGCCCTTATAAACGAAAATTATACAAACTGCTATTTTCTTTTGTTTAAGCAGTATTTTATTTTATTTAGTTTACATGCGCACTAGAGGTTAATATAGTTTTGGGCGACGTTCAAATAGCCCTAGTTGATCGTATTAAGTGTCTAGGTATACTTTTGGATAGCAAATTTTCTTTTGATCCCCATATAGACATGGTTTATGGAAAAATTTGTGGTACATTACGTAAAATTTATTCTACTAATTTATATTTACCATTGCGACTCATGCTTTAAAGTTTTCACAAACCTTGAGGTTTACTCTGGTACTGGCTCTAAGCGATTGAAAAGGATTTTTCGTATATTTAACTTTTGTTGTTTTGTTTATAATGTTAGACGCTATGAACATATTACGAACTTTGCTTTTCGTTTTCTTGGATGTACTTTTAATAACTTTATTAAATGTTGCAATTTGTTTTTGTTTTATAAAATTATAAAAAATTCGAAACCTCCTCGGTTATGCAGAAGTTTTGTTTTTACGCAATCTACTAGAAATCCCCAAATAAATTTACCAAGAATCTCAACATCTTTTTTGGAAAAATCTTTTATTGTGCGGATAGCAAGACTTTGGAACTTTTTGCCTGTTAACTTACGTATTTTTTCTTGTTCTAACAATGTCTTTCCTTTAAAAATCTTAGACTTTTTAAATACCCAAGTATAGCTACTGATGGCCAATAGTATAATTATGATATTCATTAATACATATTTTTTTTAGTGCAGCTGGGGAGCCCTAATCTAAGTGATAAATTCTTTTGTTTTCATTGAATTTATGAATTGAAAATAGTCATAAGAATCAGGTATTATTTACTTGTAGTATTGTTATTTTGGCCTATAAGGTTTGATATTACATAAATGAATAAATAAATTGAAAATCAACTTTGAATTATAAAAATAAGATCCTATTATACAAAATGTGTATACGGCCTATTATGACTTATGTATGTCAAATTTGGGCAAATACATGTGCCAAAACCTATTTAAAAAAATTGCAAATAATCCAGAATAAAAATTTAAAAATTATTTTTAATTTACCTAGAAGATACTCAACAAATAGATTGCACCAAAATTTTCAACAAGATATGTTAAGCTCAGTAATAACTAATTTAACACAAAGATTTAAAGTTCGAAATATAACTTCAAACTATAATATAATAAGAAATTTGTAATTTTAATCTCATCCTCAACTTCAGTAATGAAGCTGAAAGAATTGTTATTTCAGAATTTCTTTAAATTGTACTTGTTTTTTCACTATCTTTTTTCCTAACTATGTATTAATGAAATTAATTAATGAAATTTTTTATACCACAAAATTAGTTTATACTTGTTGCAATATTTTTTAAGTTAGATCTCGAAAAATGTATTTATTGTAAAAATGTTTAAAATATTTTTAATTGTATGCATAATAGTTCAAATAACAAAAATTTAAACTGTATTTACAAATCTATGTTGATTCCCTTATAGAAATCCATATTTAAAACTTAAATACAGTCAAAATTCACATTTTTACCCATTATTACCATTTGAGGGAAATTACTTCTCAATACTTATACAAATACATTTTACAAAAGGTACCAAAAAAGTACCAAAACACAAATCTTTACTCATTTTATCCCTTCAAGTTTTAATAAGTTTAATATAAGTTTAGTAAGTTTTTTGTTTTTGTCGATATTTCAAATTTCAAGTCTGCAGATCATTTGTTAAGATTTGTGTTTAATCCTCTTTTTACTCCTCTAAAATAGAATCACGAAAAAGTACTTTTCTTATGCATATCTATGATTGCCACCATTATTTCAGAACAGAATATTAAAAATTTTGCCTTAATCCAAATAAATCTAAAATATTAATCGATTACTATTTTAGATTAAATGAATACATTAATCGTAGGATTATTTTTAAAAAATAAATTAATCTAAATAAATCCGCTTTAATCCTGACCTAAATTTAATTCTAATCGATTATTAATCCTTAATTTTGATAACTAATCTTAGTTAATCAATTAAAACAGAAACAAAAAAAATTTAATTCGATTACTAATCATTAAGATTATTAATCATTAATTAACAGCTCTGGTTTTACTAATATTTATGGGCGTTACAAATCCCCATTATGGTGGTGTAGGGTATAATGATACATAATGATAATGTGAGAACATCGACAAAGAAAATAAAATGGAATATTGACGTTAACTTTTGTATGGAAAGCCGTAATAACGCTTGTTTATATTCAGACCTTTAGATTTGATCCATAAAGTTTGGAGTACTACATAAACAGTAGACAGTTTGTTGGCAACACTGTTATATAAGTAATCGAGTTCTCCTTAAACTTTTTACCTCTTCTGTGATGAACCTGATTCAAAATGAATATACGTGTTCTGTTTTTAAATACATCAGAGTATCCAGTCTGAAATATTTTCTTAGGAATACAATTCAAACTTTAATTCCACACCAAAGATCAAAAAAAAAATGTATCTAAAAATATCCCAAATCGCTCAGAAGGATCTGATATAACATTAACACGTATTATTTGGTAGATACTAATAAAACAGATTAACAAAAAAAAAAAAAAAAAAGCTATTTCTCGGCTCACTCTAATGTTCATATAACGCATAAAACATCCATATGAACTCGTACGAAAAATCTTGAAGGTACATACATACATATATACAATTTCTTATGTGTAAACAGACCGGCAGACACGGCAACATGAAGTCATACAGAGGGACAAGCAAACAGTCAAACATACTGACATACAAATAAATATTCAATGTATGAGCATCATCGTTGGAGATTTTTAAAAGGAATTTAATATCTTGCATGTTTATGGCTGCACCTTCATTATAAATATTCCTGCAGATTGTAATTTTATCTTTTCGATACAATCATACCAAAATATAAGTTTACTTGTATGGATTTATACATATATACATACGTATATGTATGTAAGCGCTACTGTCACATAAACATTTGTATATATGTATGTATGTACCTACTAGGGTAATAACTTTTAGCATTCTTCTCAAATATTAAGAATGTCATTGCCCAGCCTTGTAGAAGGAAAGATGTCATTATATGTACATACATATGTTTATAAGATATTATTTTCTCGCGATTATTAAAAAATTTCAAGCACCAAACGAACGAGATATTTATTTAATTAATTATTATGTCAATCGATTAAATTCTTACAGACTATTAAAAAAATTACAATTATTTTACAAAAGATTAATTTTTTAATAAACTAATTATTTTATGCTTAATTACATTTGTTAAAACAGAAAAATCAATTATTTCATATAGATTGTTAAATTCGCAAAATAATCAATCTTTTAATGGGTCAGCTTGAGCATAATTAGTACTAAAGCTAGATTTACACGATTGAAATTTTCTTCAAAATTGCTCTTCAAAATGTTAATAGTTATTAAATAAATAAATTTTGAAGAAATTTTGCTGTTTACACGAGTTGAAGCATTTTGAAGAGCAATTTTGAAGAAAATTTCAATCGTGTAAATCTAGCTTAACATGTTTGACATACAGTGGCTTAAAATGGCGTGAAAATCGTTGAAGGAACATTGACAGTAACATTATTTACAAGGAACTCGGATCAGACTTCACCATTAATTATATTGATCATAAATGTTACATTAAGCATAGTCCTGCTACTATACAGAGTTGGTAATTTAATCAATTAAAGTCTATCGATGGAAGGTTAATATCAGAATTCCAAGGTAACCCAAGTAGACAAAAGAGTATAAATTGTTTCTGTACAGACTATATACGCTGAATATGAATATTATAATAAGGATCCCAGATAATAGAGCCATATTCCAATATACAGTGGTTCAAACACATAATTGGACACTTGGCATGATAATATTCAAATGCCGATTTTTTTCACTTTAATAAAAATAATTCTAAAAAAATGATGCTATATTGTAGATTATTAAAAAAAACTTTAAAACAATGTATAATACTTTGCATGTTTAATTCAAAACGATATTTAAAATAAGAAAAGAAATAAAATAACAAATTTCACGTTAAACGCATAATTGGGCAGTCGAATAAAATATACAGTTTTAGTACTTGGAAAAAAAACCTTTTGCTGTTATTACTGTTACTACGTCGGGGCATCGACGGCACGAGATTAGCGCAAAACTCTGGACTTATATTGTTCCATTCATGTCGTATTCCCTTTTTCAACTGGTCTAATGTGTTGAAAGTAGATTTATAGAGCTTTCGGGTAAGTTCTTAACACACATGCTCAATAATGTTGAGATCTGGAGACTGTGCGGGTGTTTGCAGTAATTTTGGGCAATTATGAATTTGCCACATCTTCGCAACGTGTGAAGTGTACTTCGGATCGTTATCCTGATAAAAAGCAAATGTGTCCAATATGTTTAATTTTTCAGCACTCTGTTTCACATTTTGCTTCAATATGTCCAAATATTGGAATCGATTCATTTTACCCTCTATAAAATGAATATTCCCTACTCCTGCACTGAAAACACATCCCCATACCATTACAGACTCTTCCCCGTGCTTGACTGTAGCCCAAGTCTTATTACGCAAAAACTCAGTTGCGACTGCACCACAAAAAGAACTTGTTGCGATCGGATTGGAGATATTATGATGCAAAAATTTAGAGAAGCTCAAAAATATTTTAACATCGTCAGCATACATTAGAATGATACAAAAATTTAAAACATTTGGAAGGTCGTTGATGAACAAGGAGAAAAGAATTGGACCAAGGTGGCTGCCTTGGGGAACACCAGAAGTAACTAAAATATTTTTAGAGTATTTATTATTAAATTTTACGTATTGAGTTATATCCAAAAGATAAGATTTTATCAAGTTTAGACTGCGAGATGTAAAACCAAGAAGATCCAGTTTAATAAGAAGTCTGTGATTTACTTTATCAAAAGCTTTACTAAACTCAGTATATACGGCATCAGTTTGTTTTCCTTGTACAAAGCCTTGATTAACGTGGGTAGTAAGTTGAAGGTCATTTGATATGGTAGCGCAACCTTTCCGAAATCCATGTTGAGAAGATGACAGAATTGATGATGATTGATGACACATGTAATCAGTGATAAAGTGTTCAAAAATTTTAGGTATTACACTAAGCTTAGCAATACCTCTGTAATTTGGCACCTCAGACCTATTACCAGATTTAAATAATGGGATTATGAATGGATGTGTTGAATAAAAGTATTAATGGATATACCAATTGAATTGAGCACAATTGTGTATAATACTGCTAGGAACACCATCAGGACCATAATTATATGAAATTTTAAGTTACATCATTAAGCTACATCATTTACATTACAGTGCTCGTAGATTGTATGGACGAATAATCCTGCTACAGTTCCCGGGAAAATTGTGCCTTGTATTGTAAAAAACATTCTGCGTTGAGCGCATGGGTTTTCAAACAATATCATTAGTATTCTTATAACTTTATAGTTTTATTTTGAGCCAAACCTCATCGGCCTATACATTTTCAGTTTAAATAAGCGAAAAGTTCTTCTCAATTTTAATACGTGATTTTTAAAAATTTCTATTGTTAAATATGTTAGAGGATTTTCGCGATAAGTTATCTCTTGCCAAAGTCCCACAAAATGCATTTGAATACTAAGAAATACTATCAGGCATGTTGCATAATTCGATCGGAATGGTTTCAATTCCGTATTTGCAAATCGATCGTTTTTGCTTTGCGTTCTCTAGATTTCAAACAATTTTGTTTATTCCCAAAAATTTTTACATCTTGATTTTTTAACTTAAAAACAAAAAAAATTATGATTTTTGTAATAAAAGCGAACAAAAAGAGCGCAAACAAAGACATTTTTAATAAAAGTGAAAATTTTTTTTTAAAAATGTCCGGAATTTCAATTGTTGCTGTTTTAAATGCCCGATAACATGAAAACCCAGTTGAAAAGTTACGAAGAAGAAATTTAAGGAATGCATCTGATCCTCTACCATATTCCAGTACTGTGTAATTATTTTTAATTTTTGTAATTTTTTGGCAAAAGTTTTCTTGCTGCTGACACCAACTTTGAAATTTTTAACGGTTCATTGCACTGTGATAGTTGAAAAAACCGACAATCGGGGCATCCATTGGGTACAGCTACATCAAGTTCACTGAATCAAGTGGTGCTAACTATTTTTTTATGTTCGCATAACTCGAAAACTGATTAGTTTATTACACATTGTTGTGTTTTTATACAGTGATGTATTTTTATGCTTTATTTTACCCACTCAACTTGCTTAAAAATACAACTCAGAAAGTATCGAGTAACTACTTTTGAGTATTGAGTATCCAAAGAAAAGGGCAAATACTCGATACTCGGCACCCATTACTCAATACTTTGCCAGCACTATTTGAAATGACAGGGGTTTTTGAATTTAATTCTATTATACGAGTATGTATATATGACTTTATGAATATGCAATATAATTTTCTAATATAATTCTAATAAAAGCTTTTCTTTTATTAATATTTGGTGTTGACTTTATTTTGACGCTCACAATATGTTATAAATGTCTTTATAAGTTTGTTTATTCTAACCTACACCACCATAGTGGTGTATAGTGGTGTATACCCTATTGAATTTGTGTTGATGTTTGAAACATTAATCCAACACCTTAAGTCTGTAAAGTCCATGTAAAGCTTGTGCTTGAAACTGGTGAAAATCTATAATTTGACCTGGCCCCAATACAAATGTCCTCCCGAAATAGAGGTTTAACGCTTATAAATTGTGCAAGTATTCAAACAAATTTGACCACAAATAAGTGGTGAATGGAGCAAAATCACATCTATAAATTTTGTGCAGATCGGTCCATAATTACTCATAGCTCCCATATAAGGCCCACTTCCGAAAATCACTTTAAATATCATAACTCTCTTAAAAATATCGGTATCCAAATACTATTGAACGCAAATATTAATATATAGTATATATAAATCATTTGGTACAATTTTATGACGATCGGTCTATAATTAGTCGTAGCTCCCATATAAGGCCCACTTTCGAAAATCACTTTAAAGAGCATAACTCTATTAAAAATGTAGATATCTAAATAATATTCAACAAGAATATGTTTCATATATACAAACATCATTCGGCGCAATTATATGATGATCGGTCAACTATGACCTACTCACATATAAGGCCAACTTCCCTTCTAACCCCCATATAAAATCCACTACCGAAAATCAGTAAAATGCGCATAAATCTCTTATAAAAACCACTGTCAAGTTCGAATTCAACACAAATAGTCCATACATATACAAAGCGTCGTAGTATGTATTTAATTTTATGATGGTTGGTCCATATTTGACCGTAGCCTCCACTATAGACTATTTTGACTACGTTAAATATATTGCTTTAAAACTATTTAAATGATATTGGTCAAAAACTGTGTCTGATGTTTTAAAAAAACGGATTAAGGAATGGCGAAATTTTAAATTTAAATGTGTATAACTCGTTAACTATAAGAAAACACAAATATTTTTTCGATTGGCATAATCGAGGGCTTTGTAATATTGGACCAAAAAATCAAATATTGGATAATAAATCATCGTAGTAAGTTAAGTTGTTTTAGAAATCGATTAACTCTTAGCAAATTGGATAATAAATACATTTTATTGCATAAAAGTTTTCGTAGAAATCCATTTCTTCAAGTTCTTATTTTCAATATTAAAAGAGTTACTTGTATAATTCTTGTATAAAAAAATGTATAATTCTTGTAAAGATTAAATTTAAATTTAAATGTTACTAATTAATGTAATTAATTGTAGGGTGCTGTAGCTAATTGGTTAGCCCGGGTTCGATTCCCAGCCGCTGCCACTCAAACTACATCAGTTTCTGACAATTATTAGTATTCTTCTACCTACCTAACTAAAATTTATCACAGCGCCCTCCTTCGGTGGTATAGCATTCAAACACCACCGAAGTCAAATAATTAAATAAAGGCTACAAAATCAAGCTGTAACATTAATGCGCCTACTCACCACCAGAGGCGCTGCAATTTTGTACTAAAAACAAACATAATGCGCAATTGCAGAGTTGTGATACAAAAAAGCTTTCTTCTTTCACCACCTTTACTTCTTCAAATATCCCCTTTCCAAAGAAAGTAACGCAAGTACATATAGGCATATTAATTGCCTGAGTGTTATTTCTCTTAAAAAAATTTAACGTCTAGATTTAAAAAAACACAATTGTGGAAAACAAACACTTTTATTTTCATAACTGTTAATTAGTTATAGAATACACTGTGTTTCATTACTATAATTACACCTGGTGTTTGCTATTTGTTATAATGTTGCAAACAGTGTTTTAAAACGTTTAAAATGTTTTGAGAATATAGTCTAATGATCTCTTTTTATCTAAAATTTGTTAGTGTATCATAACTATAATTACATTTTTATGATAAACAAAGAAGAACACTACAAAAACAATAGTTTAACTATTATTTATTCTTATTATGTGATTTTCAACAATTTGCTATAATATACCGGTTCATACCTTATTATGATAAAAATAAAAGTAGCGGCCCGAAAAAAGCATTCTGGACGGGACAATCGCATAATCATAAACTGTAACATCAACACAATAAAGATACTTGATCAGATTATGAATGAATGTGAAGTAAATGAACCAAATCAACCACAAATAGACTTCTAAAAAATCCCAGATTATTACTCGACAAAAGCTGTTGTCTGTGACAAGGTTATTATTCTGCCGCAAAACTGCTAGACTTGAATTCGGTAAAATAAACTTACCAACTGGCTGGAAACCAGTAAGCTGATAATCACTGTTAACAGATGCACTATTTAAACATATAGTTTTTTAAGGTGATTTTATCCGATCAGAAAAACTTTAATCTTGATGGTTCAGATCGTTTCACCAGAACGAACCACGATATTTCTTAGAAATAAATTAAATAGTCGATTCTTTAATTATATGGGAAGCTTAAGACAGTACGCTTGATTAGACGTTTCCATGCACTAAAATGAATTCTTCTGATTACAGAAGATCGCTCATATATACATGTCGTCAAGCAAAGGGATGGTTGTCTTCGAAAAATATTAATGTACTTGAATGGCCCACATGTTGTTCAGATTAAAACTCCATTGTTATAAGTGCTTGGAGATCTACATAGGTATGTACATCTAAAAATATAAGAATAAATCTGGTGAATATTATGCCTGATCCAATTTTTGAGTTGATTCAAAAAAAGGAGGCCTAACATTTCACTACAGTCAAAATCTTTTTTTGAATATTGGTATTTTAGATTATTTTAATTTCAGTGTATTTATAGTTATGAAACACTAATTAATTGTTTATACATTTTTAAGGAGTAAAATTAACATGCATGTAGATTAAACTTTTTTTTTTTTCTTTAACTTACAAAATTAAGAAAAGTTTTATGTACTTATTATGTGTATATTATCAAGATGTTACATTTTTATGTAAAAGTTTTTAAAATTTGAATTTTTCCCACAAGAATTATTTAAAAATTTTGTGGGTTCATTTTTTAAATTGAGATCCAAATCTGTTGAATATAAAGGCAAATAGTATTGTAACAAATAATATTTACACTTTATGCAAAATGAAAATTTATTTAACAGTTTTCTTAGACTTGTTACGTGATCCATTAGCAACTATTCGTTTACGTCTATTCAGTTTTCCCTTATTGATGACGTTTGGAGCAGGTTTAAGTTTAGGAAATTTTGGCTCCACTCTTACAAATAAATCATAACTAAATTCAGTGCAGGTGTTGCCTACAAATATAATGTAAAGATTGCGGAAGATTAAACAAATTAAATCAATATCATTTATTAAAAATCATACCAGAACATAACTCTTCGCCACAGTCAGCACAAGTCTGAAGACGAGTTTCCACAATTCCCGATTTGTTCTTGAGCTTTTTTATGCCATTATTGAGCAGAAATTCTCGCCTATCTCGCTGTTCTGTTTTCAGTTGTAATTTACCCATTTCAACCATACGAGAAAAATACTCTTCCTCGATTTTTGATTTTGGCCTTAAGGTTGTAAGCATTTTCCAATCGATGGGAACAACACACAAGTCATATAAGACAACTTCTTTCATTTCTACTGGAACTGGATCTGCATAGATATACATTGGATCCCGTTCTCCATTAGTTTTTAATAGTTTTTTCATCTCTTTCTTACTCAATTTAAACGAATAATCTTTTTCCTTAGTCTTGATGTCTTCCGGTCTGACTTTGATGGGCCTCATCTTGAATTCAGGAACCTTTTCCATGAGACGTTTGAGCTCTTCGCTTGATTGTGCAATATTCCTGCTCAAATCTAGAACTGGAACAACAGTTTTTTTCTTAGCTAGTAAATCATCCAATTTACTCATGCTCTTAGTTTTTAACACGTTTATGATAGCAAATACAAAATATAAAATAAAACCAAGTTATTTGAAAACCTGCAACTAGTTATTGAAAAGAAATTGTTAAATCGATAAGAACAATATAGACCATAGCAACTAATATAAATGTGTAACGAAATTCTATCTAACAGAACAAAAAAATGTATAGCTCCAAATTGAAACGTAACATCTGTTTTGGAATACAGGATGAGAGTAGTAAGAATAACCTCCTAGACACATATAGTTATTTTTACAATCATAGACCGGTTTTGTTAAATTTTATGGTTTTGTATAAAGCGGCCCACATAAACATATAAACACTTACACCCATATTTAAAGCTTAAATCAAATGGATTTTAACATTTTTTGTATTCATAAATATTTGATAGCAAATATTATGTTACCAGCTTTTTGCGCTCGACTTTGCCCGGGGATTTACTATCTTTTATTCCTGGCCGCTGATCATTTTAAATGCATTTTAAATATTTCTGTATTTAGCATTGATTTGTATTCCTATAAAATTTTGTTCTACTGAACTAGAATATTCAAAAACTGAAACCGGTTAACAGGTTTTCTTCTACTTGAAAACCCGAATTTTATATTTTCAAATTATTCGGCAATTTTACTTTTTTCTTTTTATTTATATTACCTCTTAATAAGGTACATATTTTCTTATTTTGAAATAATGAATATCCTGCTAATTGAAAAAGTCTTAATTTTGGAAATATGTACTTTTGACATGCTCATTGTTAATTAAAAAATAGTTTGTTTAATAAGACTTATTATGTATTTTTTAAATTGTTCATTATATGTAAAAATATATCACGAACTCCTAAACAAAATAAAGAAAATTTTTAATATTACCGTGTGGGTGCTGTAGCTCAATTGATTAGCGCATTTGATCATTAGGGATGAGTTGGTATTTGTAGCCGCTGCCACTCAAACAACATCAGTTTCTGATAATTATTAGTTTTCTTCTATCTTCATAACTAAAGTGACCATATATTTTTTTTATCTGAAAACATATCACATAGCATTAAAGCACTGATACCCTTAATTGAGTTTTATCTGCGGTCCACAACTTATTCATCAAAGAAAATACACGTTCAACTGGCGCATTTGTTCCAGGCAAACATAAAATATATTCAACGATAATTTGAAAATTTGCATGGTTTTGGTAATTGCTTTTTAAATATTTAATTACTTTCACCCAACGATTTTCCATAGAAATATTATGTTGATTCCATTCATCAATTTTCTGCAATGTTACATATTTAGATACGAGTGAATATTCATCGAATACTTCCGTATCTTTATTGCAATTGATGTGTTTTTTTTTCGATCAATATATCTAGAACTTTTTGAACATCTTCCCACTGTGGTACTTCTGTTAAGTTTGCCCAATTAAGTTTTTCTAGATCTTTGTTATTAACAGTTCATTGCTCTAAATACTTTCGACTAGTTTTATAAAATTCTTTAGCCTTAATTTTAATTTTTTTTTTTTAATTTTTCAGGTAAACTACGGACTGAATATGGAAGAAACAAATTCTCTTTTAATTTGCTAATTTCACTTGCTGCTTCAATTCCCGAAATATTTTGACCTGAAATGAATAATTTATATGTAAAAGTTTAACATTTCATATTATACAATTTCATAAATATAAATATTTATAAAATCACAAATGTAATTTCAAATTTGCAATTGAAATTCAGAAAATTATATTTCAAATTAAGAAAATAGCAAATGAAATTCAAAAACGTCATTTGTAATTCTGAAAACACCAAATGTAATTCAAAAAATCACATTTGTGTTTCATAAAATCGCTTTTGTTTTTCAGAAAATACCAAATGTAATTAAAAAAAATTACAAATCTAATCCCAAAAGTACCAAATGTAATTCAGAAAATATCAATTCAAATTGCATTGCTATTTTTATACCCTTCATGAGAGGAGTATATATAAGTTTGTCATTCCGTTTGTAAATTTCACAATATAATTTTCCGACCCTTATAGATAGCGGAGTCGATTAAGCCATGTCCGTCTGTCTGTCTATTGAAATCAGTTTTCTGAAGTCCCCAGATATCCTCGAGCTCCAAATTTTCAATAATTCTATCAAAAATGCTTTCGAGAAGTTTGCTATTTAAAGTCAGCAAAATCGGTTTAGGCCAACCAGAGTTATGGACCAATATGTGAGACAACCTCCATAAAAATTTAATATTTTTTGTCCATTTTATTGAAATATTTTGAAGTATATTGCAGATAATACCATGAAATTTTGTATACGTTGTTTTTATGATAAAAGAAGAAAGTGTACGGAAAATAGTATGAATCGGTCCATGATTTCTCATAGCCCCAATACAAAAATGTTCCCGAAATATTGCTCAATTATACATAAATGCCTATAAAATTGGAATATCAAGACAAAAGTCAGCAAAAATAAGTTTTATGCAAAAATAAATTTTTTTTTAGTTCGGTCCATGTTTGAAAGACCCCATATAAAGTCCACTTCCAAAATTCACTTAAATACGTATAAAACAGATATAAATAATGTTAAACGGTTAAAATTTGACATGAATAATCTTTATAGGCAAATAAATTGTTGTACTAAATTTTATGGTGGTCGGCCCAGAATTGGTCATAGCTCCCATACAAGGACCACATTTGAAAAAGATATATATTGTATAAATATCGGTACCGACTCAAAACTTTGCACAGATCATTTACATATATCCACAAAATTTTGTGAATGTCGGTCTATTTTTAACCGTATGCCCCATATCAAGCCCTCTTCCGAAAATCACTTTAATACTCATAAATCTCTTATAAATAAGGGTACCTCCAAAAATTTACATATTACATAGAATGAGAATTCTATGATTATAGTACCGACAGACACATATGATACCTTAAATTACAGCTTAATATCTTGGCTATTTATGTTAATAAACTAAAATAATACTTTATACTTTAGACATTTATTTTATTTTTTTTAGATATTAAAAAAATTCGGGTCAAAAAATATTTTTTGCGGATTTAACCCATATTGGGTCCATATTTTATAATCATGATATATATCGTTGGAAAGGTATTTTAAATACCTTTTATTTACTGTATTACAAATTATTAGACACCCAGTAGTTCCCCCACGAAAATATGCGTGACCGCCAAAATTTTTTTTTTGCTGGCATCTCTTCTAAAAGCCCTATTTTTTTTTGAAAAACAAACACAAACTGCGAAGTTTTTTGGCTTGTCTGCAGAAAACACCCAGAGTCTTTGGCGGGAATCGAACCCGCAACCCTCTGACTGATAGTCCGGCACACTGTCGCCTAGTCTATTTAACATAAATTATGTTGGCCGTAAAATTGTCTTTCAAACAATATATAAAATAATAACGCTGTGCTAGAATTAACACTTTTTTTTGTGACAGGGCACCTGGCGGGTTAACCTAATTCGGGTACCCTGAATCCAGTGGTGCTAACCGTTTTTTTAGGTTAGATCTTGTTTTCGAAATATACCGTTATTTCGAAAATGGAGGAGGTTGCACAACATATATTCGCGTAACTCAAAAACGGTTTAGTTTATTTAATAAACGAAAAAAACCGAAATTTTCTTTAAGTAAGGTTCTTGAAATTTTCTATAAGTAAGGTTAAACTTTTTTCAATATGCGCAGTCCTTGTAGAAACATAATTTTTTTTTACCAAAAACGGTATAAAAAATTGGAAAACGCAGCTGTGCTTATAATTTTTTCTGCGCTTATAACAAACAAAGTTCCAAACAAGACATAAATAATTAAAATATGTCTACAACAAAATCAAAAGTTAATTTTATTCACAAGAGATGAAATATATAAAACCCAGACGAAACTTCAAGAATTAAAACACGGATAATTTCACGTCAAGTGACCCAATTTTAAAAATCAATGTCTTCCGATTTGGAAAATATTTGCACCAAGGTTAGTACTATAGTAGGCCATACACAAATTTTCAGCTCTATCAGTCCAGACCTGGTCATACAGGGTTTTCTTAAAATGAGTGTAACTTTTTACCTATTGGGTCTAGCAAAAATTGTCCAAAGGACTTTAGATAGCTATTTCTTCAATCATTCAAAAAAAATTTTCTTTTAATTTTCTTTCAATTTGGGCCCTTTTTTCCTGAAAAGAAAGCTTCGACAATTTCCTTTAAGGACTTTATAATCGCTTAATGGGATGCGAGTGGGATATCTATTAAAAAAAATATTTTTTAACTCAAGAATAGGATTTTTCAATATTTGGCACATGTATCATTTTCATTTTTCCCTATTTTTTAAATTTTTTTTTTCAAAATGGAGTTTTGTTTTTATTTTTTTCAAAAGAAACTTTAGACCATTTTCTTTAAGCGCTGTCTGGTCACTTAATGGGATGCAAGTGGGGTATCTATAAAAAAAATTGTATGTATGTAACTTATTTGTGTTGAATTTTGGGAGCTACGACTCATTATGGACCGATAATAATAAAATTGTACCGTATTATTCGTATATATATGAAATATATTTACGCTAAATATTATTTGGATACCAACATTTTTAAAAGATTTATTGGCGTTAAATTGATTTTCGGAGGTGGACCTTATATGAGAGCTACGACTAATTATAAACCGATCTGTACAAAATTTGTAGGTTTGATTTGGCTTCATTTACCACTCATTTGCGGTGAAAATTGTTTGCATACTTGCATAATTTAACGATTTATTACCGGTAAACCCCAATTTCGGGAGGACATTTGTATGGGGGCCAGGTGAAATAATGGACCGATTACCACCAGTTTCAATCCCATCTGTCCTTGGACCGAAAAAATATCACGTACCAAATTTTATTGAAATATCTTAAAAATTGAGACCTGTACTCTGCGCACAAGCTTTACTTGGACAGCCAGCCAGCCATACGGACAGACGGACATCATTAAATCTACTCAGAAAGTGATTCTGAGTCGGTAGGTATACTTTAAGGTGGCTGTTGGACCAATATTTATGGTCGTTACAAACATCAGCACAAATCCAATATGTGCTATGGTGGTGTAGGATGTAAAAACTATATTTGACGTATTTGTAGATTTGTTCTTATATTTTGTACAAATCTCTTTTTTCGAAATTCTAAAAACGGGACATTTTTGCGTTCCCAAGTTGTTGTCGGGGACAACGGGACAAAATAGCTGAAAACGAGACGGTCCAGTTCAAAATGGGACGTATGGTCACGTTAATCATAACTTTTATTTATCATAATGGGCTCCTTCGGTGGTATAGCTTTCAAACGCCACCGAAGTAAAATAATTAAATAAAGCCTATAAAATAAAGCTTTAAGAATAATGCGCCTACTCGCCACCAGAGGTGCTGCAATTCTGCACTAAAAACAAACATAATGCGCAATTACTGAGTTGTGATATAATAATCTTTCTTCTTTCACCACCTTTACTTCTTCAACTATCCCCTTTCCAAAGAAAGTAACGCAAGTATATATAGGCATATTAATTGCCTGAGTATTACTTCTCTTAAAAAAAAAATAATGAAAAATCCGTTAACCGGTTTTTCCAATCCGGCTTTTAAAAAATTCGATTTTTCAAATAACCCAAAAATTTACCAAAAGGATTATTAAAGTTTGCAAATCGTACACTGTCAATTAAATTATTTGACAATTTTTTAAACTATAAATGATCGATGATCAAATATTTATAACATTTCGCTATCTTTCTATTAAAAATTCCAAATATAGTGAAATTTGTTGACCTTCACGATATAAAGGTTAAAGTTATCCGTTTTGAGTTAAACTTTCGGAAAGTATTTAACATTATCCCAACTATATTATTCTATACTATGTTATTTTTCTTCGCCAAAAAATATTGAAAAAAAAAATAGATTTTGTACTTCCTCGTATATTCTTAATAAATCCCGTAAAGATGTTCTAAAAATTATAACTCATATTTTGACTTTAATTACGTACGTAAATACGTACGTATTTATTCAAATATTTAAATGTTTATTAATTTTTTTCTACATTTCTTATTCAAGTACTCTGAAACACTTTAATGACCTTGGCAATACCTAATGACTTTAAAATTTGTTAACCGTTTTTATGTTTTATATATTTTTAGAAAGCTAATTTCATACATTTTGATTATTTTACAATAAAGTGCAAAAATAATTATTTAACAAGTAAGAAAGTATAGTCGGTCATGCCCGACTATATAATACTCTACACCCAGTATATGTATAAAACAGTTTTTCAGAAATGTTCGCTATATGGGAGATATGACCTATTATGGTCCGATCATCCAAAAATTTAGTGTCCTAATTTCTGTGAATATAAATATTATATGTGTTAAACTTTATCTCGATATAAATACTGTTAAAGTTGATTACGGGGAGGGCCTTATATGGGAGTTTCGACTAATTATGGACCGACCATTATAAAATTAGGTGTCATCATTTCTGTATATTATTTGCGTGGAATTTTATTTGATTACAAACATTCTTCAGAAATTTATGATCGTTAAAGTGATTTTCTGAAGTGGGCCATTTATGGGAGCTACAACTAATTATGGACCGATTATCATAAAATTGTACCGTATAATTTGTATGCATATGAAATATATTTGCGTTCAATATTATTTGGATACCAACACTTTTGAGAGAGTTAAGCTCTTTAAAGTGATTTTCAGAAGTGGGTCATATTTGAGAGCTACGACTAATTATGGACCGATCACGATAAAATTGTATGGTATTGTTTGTATACATATAAGATATATTTGTGTTAAATATTATTTAGATAGCAACATTTTTGAGTGAGTTTTGCTCTTTTAAGTGATTTTCGGAAGTGTGCCTTATATGGGATCTACGACTAATTATGGACCGATCACAATAAAACTCTATCGAATTGCTTGTACACATATGAAATATATTTGTGTTAAATATTATTTCGATACCATACATTCGATACAGGTCGCAATTTTTGGGATATTTCGATAAAATTTGGTACGTGATATTTTTTTGGCCCAAGGATGAATGGTATTGAAAATGTTGGAAATCCGTCAATTATTTCACCTGGCCCCCATACAAATGTCCTCCCGAAATTGAGGTTTACCGGTCATAAATCTTTAAATTATGCAAGTATGCAAACAAATTCCACCACAAATGAGTAATAAATGAAGCTAAGTCACATCTACAACTTTCGTGAAGATCGGATCATAATTTAGCATAGCTCCCATTTAAGGCCCACTTCGAAAATCACTTACAATAGTATAACTCTCTTAAAAATGTTGGTATTCAAATAATATTGAACAGAATTATGTTTCGTGTATATGCGTATAATATGATAGAAGTTTATGGTGATCGGTCCATAATTAGTCGTAGCTCCCATATAAGGCCCACTTTCGAAAATCACTTAAAAGAGCATAACTATTTTAAAAATGTTGGTATCTAAATAATAATGAACACAAATATGTTTCGAGTATATACATATAATATGGTAGAAGTTTATGATGATCGGTCCATAATTAGTTGTAGCTCTCATATAAGTTCCGCTCCCCGAAATCACTTTAAGGACCATAAATCTCTTAAAAATATTTTTATCTGAATAAAATTTAACAATAATGATTTTCTTATGTACAAATAGGATAACACCTAATTTTATAATAGTCAGTTCATAAATAGTAAAAACTCCCCTATAAGACATGGAAGTCATGGCACTAAATTTTTGGATGATCGGTCCATAATAGGTCATATCTCCCACATAGCGCCCATATCTGAAGAACTTTTTTATTGATATACTGGGTGTAGGATATTATATGGTCGGGCTTGAAGTATAGTCGACTTTCTTACTTGTTTTACATTTCGAATTTCCCCGTACTTAGCATTGCTTGACATTTCAAAAAAAGTTTTTCTACTAAACATTAATTTAGAAGTATATAAAGTTTTTGTTAACTTTCATTTCATACTTTAGTAGTCTACATGGATTGAACCATGTCCCTGAAAATGTTGTGCTAATAAAGAAATGGATATTCAAGTTTATGTTAACAGATGTCAATTAACAGCTTTTGTATATATCTTCTATAGGACTACCCTTTACAAAAATATGGCCAATTTTTTCTAAACGAATCTGTGTTAAAGAATATTTAACAATATCATGTCTGAAAATTGTATTTGAATATTTTTCCGAATTATTTTCGTATTAATTTCATCAATGGGCGTGTTAATATATTAATATAGGAGTACGGGGGCTCAAATGTAAATAGAATAAATAAGGAATAAAAAGATATATATGAGAGATATATCTTGAAGTTGCAAAAGCCTCAGAAATAAGGTTTCGTAGAGCTGATTTACCACCCTACTAATTTAAGGACCATTTGTCCATTATGGCTCACTCAACTGAGAGCAAATAGTTTTTAAGGTTTAGGTATAAGATTTGAATACTTATTGTAAGGGCTATGAAGTAAAGGCAGATTCAATAAATAAATAATAAAAAATTGTAAAAAAATAGATAATCGTAGCTAACTAACTTGTATATATTTAAGCAAATACAGGCAAATTCCGCATTTTATTACGAAATGACCTCTGTTTCTTTGCCTTTAACCTAGATAGCGCCGGAATTTTTTTTTAAACTTAAATTTTTATTTATAAACTTAAATTTTCATGAGTTTCTGAAATTTTTTTATTATATTACTTTTTTTTTTTCTTAAAACCTATAGTTTCCCGGAATCGGGTGTCCTTTTAAAATGACAGTAGCTAAATACACTACTTAAAATTTTTTATATTTGTAAAAATGATTATGTTTACAGTTGGAGTATTATACGCCAAGAAGCACTCCTTTGGGTGCAAAGCGACATTGCATTTATTGCAAAAAAGTTAGCCTTCTTAGGATCACTCTTACTTGTTTGTACTATTAATTTTTATTACTCATTTTAATATATAGAAAAGTCGTTCTAATATTTTCTGTAAATGTTATAAGAGCATTTTGCGTAAGGCGGTGGTTAACCTTCTTGATTTTAGTTGTAAATTCTATATTTTCTATATTGATGGCAAATGTTACACATGTAACATGTGACATTTGCATGTAACATTACACATGTAACATGTAACATTTGCTAATACATTTTGTGATTTTGTAAATATCCTTTTATCATTATTGGCCCAAAATTGGTCATAGTTCCCATATTAATATCGAACAGAAATTTGACACAGATCAGTTATATTTATGTAAAAATCGTTCTATTGGATTTTGTCAAGATCAGTCCATAATTGTATGTATATAGCTCCCATATAAGGTATATTTCCGAGAATAACAATTATATACATATATCGTTATTGCGACGAAATACATAGAAATCAGGGTACAAAATTGTATTTGTATACATATTGTTAATAAACTGAATGTACATATTAAAAATTTATTTATGATTTTAAGCTATTTGTCATTCCTTTAAAACACCATTGATCCATGTCGTGTGCGGTGATACGCGTGTAACTATAATTGTATGTTTTTCATCGCAGGCACCAGTGGTCAAGACAATATCGAATAGCGCTTTAAACTGTGAAAATATCATATATATTGCAAACACTTTCTTTCTGAGTAAACTTTAAACTTGGCAATTCTTTCTTTGTATATAAGTATATCATATCCATAATTGGATATTGTTGATGGTAAATCTATGGATTCCTATGTAGGTATTCGTAAAGTTTTTATATTGTCATTACGTATTATTATTTAGAGGTCTCCGTTAATTGATGAGTACAATATTATTATAGTTTTTGCCTGGATTAAATTCAGGATGTACAAAAGTTTGAAGTACTTTTTGAATTTGTCCTGCCACTTTAAAATTTATACTTCCAGCTTCAATTCAGCTTCAGTGATGCAAGAGGCAGCGGCTAGTACAATTTATCTCTGTATTAAAGATCTACTACAAATTAAGACTCGTTTGTATATAATAGCAACATGCCATCTAGCACTAGTCTCATTTCCAATTATTACATCTATAACTCGATTATTTTGTTTACTGTCAGCACCTACGCTAGTCAACAACATTACGATAAAAAAATAAGCGTTATTAAAAGTTTACAATACCACTGACGCTTCATGATACACTAATGGCCGAATTCACAGTCTTTAGTTAGCTAATGGCAAAGGCTTAACTAATGATTCTTTATTCGCAATGCTTAGTTTGTCATAAGAATAAAAAGTAATAGTTAAACAATAGTTAGTATTTTAGTTTAACAATGGTTAACTAATGACCGAGAATTCGGCCATAAATCTGTGTATGAAACTTTTATAAGATATACATACATACAAACAAATGTGAAAAACTTTCACCAACCGTTTAAATATTTAAGAGGAGCAAGCATAATTAAGATTAAAAGAAATGTCATTTTAACAGATATTGTGTTAATTTATATTAATTACAATTTGCTTATTATACATTCCTTATCTGAGTAATTTTATTTATTTATTTATTACTGAACTTCGAAAATATAAGAATCACTATTGTTTATATGTTGTAATTATATGTCACTGATAAAACAAAAGTTATATTTGGAATGTTTGTTAATGTCTACTTTTATTTTAAAATATACATTTTTTAACTTAAATTTTTATTTCTAAACTTAAATTTCCACGAGTTTCTTAAAATTTTTTATTATATTACTGTTTTTCTTAAAACTTAGTTATAATTTTCGCGGAATCGGGTGTCCTTTTAAAAGGACAGTAGCTAAATACACTAATACATACATATCATGTTAAATTCTGTATGTGAAGTTTGTTGCTTAAATTCTTTGTTTATCTCTAATTATGAATTAAATATTGAAAGTTTATACTAGTATCGTGCGGACTCGTTTCTCTTCTCCTTCAAAAGAAACGCCAATGAACATTCCACTTCATGGTTCTTGACATCATGACTTTTGCTTTGAATTCAATTTAAATCGATTCTACTTGACTCCAGTCAGTAACCAGTGTCTTTCTTGGAAAGGTCGCTACGCATGCATAATACTATATGTACCTTCCGGGACATACCATATCCTTAAAATCGCCAAATTGTGATAAACCCTTTATGTTGAAGAAATCGGCACGCTAGTGTTTGCTGTGGCTGTAACTCACCGGAAATGAGGGGGTTGTTTTTTCTTGGGTTCCGACAATTATTAGTTCGTGCCTAAGATATAAATATGACAAAAGATGGTACATATTACAAACGGCCACAATATGTTGCAAAAGAAGAAAGCAAACAAAATTAATATGGCAGGACTAGAGCGTGCAGGATTAGATGGCCTTTTCCCGTATTCGCTACCCTTCTATTATGACATATTGAAGGCATTCGTGACATCATTTTTGCCTATTAGATAATTGGTGTTTTGAATAATTTCCCTAAATATAAAACTCACGAAAAATCTTGACCAAGCTTCATTTCAACCAAGTAATAAAATATTAGCACATAATATATTTCTATAAATTACATAGATTTATTAAAAAATTATGTAATTTATATAAATTGGTGTTTTAATAACATAATTATAAATAATTAACAGCATATACATTTATACAAATATATACATGTAAGAAAACAATAAAAAACAAGTAGGAAAGTATAGTCGGTCAAGCCCGACCATATAATACCCTACACCTAGTATATGTATAAAAAAGTTATTCAGAAATGGGCGTTATATAGGATATATGACCTATTTTGGACCAAAATTTAGTGTCATGACTTCTGTGAATATAAATATTATATGTGTTAAACTTTATTTCGATATAAATACTTTTAAAAGATTTATGGATGTTAAAGTGAATTACGGAGAGGGCCTTATATGGGAGTTTCGACTAATTATGGAGCGACCGTTATAAAATTAGGTGTCATTATTTCTGTATTTAAGAAACTTATTTGTGTTAAATATTATTTAGATGCCAACATTTTTGAGTGAGTTATGCTGTTTTCGGAAGTGGGCCTTATATGGGAGCTACGATTAATTATAGACCGATCTTCACAAAATTTTTAGATGTGATTTAGCTCCGTTTACTACTCATTTGTGGTGAAATTTGTTTGGATACTTGCGTAATTCAAACATTTATGATCGGTAAAACTCAATTTCGGGAGGACATTTGTATGGGGGTCAGGTGAAATAATGGACCGATTTTCACCAGTTTCAATCCTATTCGTCCTTTCGCCATTCGCCGAAAAAATATCACGTACTAAATTTTATCGAAATATCTTCAAAATTGCGACATGTACTCTGCGCACAAGCTTTACATGGACAGCCAGACGGACGGACATCGTTAAATCGACTCAGAAAGTAATTCTGAGTCGATCGGTATACTTTAAGGTGGGTGTTGGACCAATATTTATGGGCGTTACAAACATCAGCACAAATCCAATATACCCTCCCCACTATTGTGGTGTAGGGTAAAATGACGATTCTAAAGCATTACATTGTAATTGATTTTTTTTTTATTATTGAGTTTCTTATTTGTTAAGTTTGATTGTAAGTTTAATTCAAAAGTAAAGTTTATTTCAACATTAATGTGCTATTACTGTTTTGTAAAATAATTTTTTTTAACTAACTAATTTTATTATTCATTTATTTATTTTTATTTATTTATTTATTTATATATATATATAGTAATCTTATTTATATTTCTATTCTATATTTAAATTATTCAAAATTTATTTAGATGAGTTTATTCATTTCTAATAATATTTTACATAAAAGTTAAACATATTAATGTGAAATTTTGAAAAGCAAGTAAATAATTTTAGTTTTGAAGCAATTATTTTGCTAATCTTATTTTTAAAAATAATTTTTATTACTATATATTATATAATATATATATATACATACTTTATTCAGTATATGGATATGTATACATATTTTAATTATATGTACTTATGTATATAGATTTGTTTTAACTTTTAACTTTCATCATAATTTAATCTTTTATAAGTTTTGTGTTTTAAATGTTTTACTAAGTTAGTAATAATAAATTTTTTTTTTTTTTTTTTTTTTTTATTATAGCCTTTATTTATTTATTGAATCTTCATATAATGAAATGACAATAAGTATTCAAATCTTAATACTAAAAAGAAAATAATAAGCCCAGCCAGTGCTAGACAAAAATTTTATGATACTAAAAAAATTTCACATCAACTGATCCAGTCATCTATTTTGCGCTTGAGTTAAAGCAAGGGTATCCCTCCTTCTCAACCGATTATGGCCACTAAAGTTAAGGATGTCTCGTGCAAGTGGGTTTGGGTGGTGTTCAAGTTTGCTGACATACTTTGACGCGTGTTTTGTAAATTCAACTTTTACTGATGGCACGCATAGATCTTTGTGAAGTCGAGAATTTTTAACATACCATGGAGCTGCAGTAATTATACGTAGAATTTTATTTTGACCCCTTTGAATTTTTTCAATGTTTGATGCTGAGGCAGTACCCCATAATTGAATTCCATAGCACCAGATTGGCTTTAGAATTGCATTGTACAACAATAGTTTGCAGTCCAACTTTAGTGAAGAATTTCTGCCAATTAGCCAATTAAGCTGCACTGCTTTTAATCTCATCTGTGTAAGTTTCGCTTCAATATGAGACTTCCAAGTTAAACGGCGGTCGAGGTGAATGCCGAGGTATTTGACTTCATTATGTTGAGGAATAATTTGATTATTTATTTTGATGAACGAGCAAGTTTCTTTTCGCAATGTGAAAGTGATATGAATACATTTCTGTTCATTAACCCTGATTTTCCAAAGCTCTAGCCAATTCTCTAGTTTATAAACATAATTCTGCAAATTCTGTGATGCTACTTGGTGGTCCTTGTGAACGCTGATAAAGGCTGTATCGTCTGCGAAAGTTGACGTGTGGATTTTGGGGTCTGACGGCATGTCGGAGGCATAAATCAAATATAAAGTAGGACCCAGTATGCTACCCTGTGGCACACCTGTTTCAATTGGCTGAGCGGGGCTTAAAAAATTGCCTTCTTTGATTTTAAATTTGCGACCGTATAAATAGCTTTCCATAAGTTTATGGGTGTTAGCAGGCAGAGTTAATTTTATTTTGTTCATTAAACCGTCATGCCAAACTTTGTCGAACGCTTGGGACACATCAATGAAAAGGGCGGAGCAGTATTTTTTGTCTTCAAACGACCCTCTTATCACATTTACCAATCTGTGTGTTTGTTCGATGGTGCTGTGTTTAGCTCTGAAGCCGAATTGATGATTAGGAATGCATTCAGTGTCGTTCAGAATTGGAATCAACTTAGTCATTAACAATTTTTCGAACAGTTTAGAAATTGTCGGCAGTAAACTAATTGGCCTATATGACTCTACTTTGGTGTGATCCTTCCCTGACTTAGGAATCATAGTGATCATAGACACCTTCCAATCTGCAGGATAGTATTCTAGGCGTAAAATAGCGTTGAAGATAAAGAGGATAATTCTTCTAGCTACACGAGGTAACTCCACAAGCATTTTATTGCTGATTTTATCCATACCTGGAGCCTTTCTAAGGTTCAGAGTACCAATAGCGCTTTGGACATCACCAAAGTTAAGTCTTAGAGGTACAGGAGGTCTAATAACGAGTGGTGGCAAATCAGATACGTTATTTGAGTTGTTTTTAGTAAACACATTTCTTAAATGGTTAACAAATAATGTCCCTTTCTCGGAATCATTTCTAGCCCAGTCACCAGTCGGATTTCGCAAAGGAGGTTTTCCTCTCACTGGTCTTTTTAAACCTCTTGCCGCCCTCCATAACGAGTAGTCAGATTGTGGGGTACTATCAAGACCCTCCAAGTAGGATGTAAGTGAAGCCGTTCTTTGGGTTTCTAAGAAATGTCTTAGTATATCTCTGCATACCCGTAGCCTAGCTTTCAGTTCAGGAGACCTGTGAAGTTGCCACTCTCTTCTCATTCTTCTTTTTTCTGATAGGAGATGTTCGAGTTCAGATAAATAAGTTCTGTTTGTCCTATTTCTACATTCAACGTGATAAGTGGAAGCGTGATGCACAGCTCGTCGAAGGTCCTCGGTAAAGTTGCCAATCGACTCATCGATATCGTCGGTAGTTCTCAACACAATATTTTCCGTGCAATGAGAACTTATATACTTTTTGTATTTTATCCAGCTTACTCGGGTCTTAGTCATGTTTCTAAATGGAGAGCCACACACTTGAGGGAAATGCATTGAAATGATAGTAGGAGAGTGATCTGAGGACAAGTCTAATGAAGGATCCACTTGCATCCATTCTACAGGGATATTTTTCACTACTCCAAAGTCAATAACATCGGGAATCTTCCGTCGGTCCGTCGGCCAGTAGGTGGGATGTCCGCTTGAGAGTACATCTAAGCCCATTTGAGCAATGGTGTTGAAGAGTACGCGACCCTTTGGGGTTACCAGACGTGAACCCCAATATGTGTGTTTGGCGTTAAAGTCGCCAGCAACTAAAAATCTAGCTCCAAGGGAATTAAAGAAGTTATGGTATTGGTGTTCTTTTATTGAGAATCGAGGCGGAGAATAAATCGATGATAAAACAAATTTGTATTGACAGAATTCAATGCAAATGTTTGTTGCTTGGAGGTAATCCTCACTTATGTTATTCATTAGATAATGTTTTATTCTGTTCTTTATAAGAATTGCCGAACCTCCACAAGCTCTTCCGCGGGGATCTTTAGTATCGTACAACACGTAGCCATTAATTTTGAAGTACCCTGTCGACGTCAAGTGAGTTTCAGCAATCATCATAACATCAATCTGTTTATCCATCAGGAAGTATTCCAGTTCGTTTTTATGTTGGCGGAGGCCGTTCGCGTTCCAAAAACAAATTTTTAAATAAATCATTTCTTTAAAATGGCTTGCAAGATAGTGGATTGCATTTTCAACATTTCCTGCATCATGGATGTCATGGTGGTCGTAAAAGTGTTCATAGTTTGGACAAGTGTCTGCAATGTTGTCTCTAGATTGTTGATATGTGGCTCAGAATATTGCGATATAGGTTCCTGCTCCAGACCTGGCATATTAGATTTGACCACGTTTGCGTAAGAAACTTGTCTAGAATTAGGAGCGTTTACGTGAGTAGTTGGTCGTACAATTTGAGGAAAATTCTTACTCGACGTGAAATTAGGTTGTTGAGGATGGTCAGGTAATACTGGCGACTTATTGGTCCTTATGCCCTTCAAATAAGTATAAACTGGACAACCTCTATAATTAGCGGTATGATTTCCTCCACAGTTACTGCATTTTTTTATTTTTAAGTCCGTTTTGGACTTATTACATTGAGCAGTTGCATGTAGTTCCCCACATGCAACACAAACAGACGGCAATTTACAATACGCTTTGGTGTGACCAAATTCTTGACAATTAAGACACTGGACGGGTCCAACACGCTTATGCGGTTCCTCCACGGTAATTCTACGATGCAGAAGATAAATAAGATTGTAAATTGGATGGGACTCGTTTTTCTTTAAGGCAACATCTCCAGGTTCCAATTCTACCCTGAACATGGGCTGAGGAATCTTTTCACGGTTTCTAATATTCACTACGCTCTTGATTTTGAACCCTTTGTCCATTAATCCGTTCTTTATCTCCGCAGGATCAACACATGGGTCTATACCCTTTAGAACGACTTGGAGTCCTTTTGCGCTTTTGAGCTGATAGGTATAGAAATCCCTGGTCTCCCTCTCCAACTGGTTGGACAATTTTCGAAAATCATCTTCCCTATTCACTTGGATCTTTGTCTCGCTGATTTTTCCATGTTTAATTGAGGTTACGCTAAACATGTTCTCACCTATTACAGCAACAATTCCTTGTACCAGTTTATTGGAAGTGGGCTCTCTCAGGTAAATTGGTGGGGGCTTAAACGTCTTTTTCGGTATTTCTGGGTCATCCGTCTGAAGTAGAGCAAATCTGTTTTGATCATTTGGCTTATCACTGCTGACGGTCTTAGGAACTTTATTGGAATTGGAAGACATTTGAGCAGATGTCGGGCTCCTCTGTCGCTTGAGAACGGTGATGTACTTATCCATACCTACTTGTTTTTTGGGTTTGACTGCACTATTTGATGAAGATGATGATTTCTCATCGGATGAGATAACTATATTGGGCGAACAGGAACGGCGCCGTATTTCGGCTTTTGTAGTGAGAAGAGACTCCACGGATTTTCTTAAGGATTCTTCCTCAGAGATCCATAAGTTTTTTCTACTGTAGCTTAGCTCTTTCTCAGAATTACATCTGAGCGGGACACTCATGCAGTTGTTTTGCGATTTTTAAATTACCGAAAAACCACTATTTTTCCACCTATTACGATATCTTTTTTTATATATATATATATATTTTTTTTTTTTTTTTTCACTTATTACAAGTTTTTTTTTTTTTATTTTTTTTTTTTCACCTATTACGAAAATTCAGCCGCACTAAAAATAACACGTCCGACCAGTTCAAGCAACACTATGTGAATGATAAATAATAAATAATAACCTGTTAGAATTTTATCAATATTATTTCATTAAAAGCAATAGGTATCTTAAATCTTAAAAATTTAGTAAAATAATTAGTTTTATACATATGTATGTATATGTAAATGTTATTATTTTTTTTTTATTTACTCTTATTTTAATTTATATAATTTATAAATTTATTTTGTATTTTTTGTTTGATTATAGATATTCATTAGACCTCTGCATGAATGGATTTGTTGTTAAGAAGTACACATGAACTTGCAAAATATGTGCACTTACTCGAAGTATATTTAAAAATAATGTTCATATTTTTGAGTACAATAAAAATACCGAATATGTATATGCTGTTACTCGGCTTTATGTTTACGAGTTAAGTACAGGTTTATTTTACGCTCCCACTCTCACCATACATGAAGAGAACATATCGAGTATTAAGCAAATAAAATTTAAGACTTAAGTCGGTTTTAGTGAGTTTTTTCAAATCACTATCAAATCATTATTCTATCACTAATAGAATTTTAAATTCTGATTAAAATAAAATAAAATAAAAAAAATTGGGGCGATCACGCCTATTTTCGAGTGGGCGGGACTCCAAAGTTTGTAATATATTTAGCTATATCTTGAAAACTACATTTTTTTATTATATATATATATATTTAAAGACCTTTCCAACGATATGTAACATGACCTATTTATATGGACAACCTATTGATAAATTTCGCAAAATTATTTTTTGAGCAGAAATTTTTTTTAAAAATCCGGGAAAAAGGTCTATATGAGTAAGTAGTATAAATTACAATATTTTCAAGTCAGCTTGAATTAATTTAAGATATAACATGACCATGTAGGTAATATAAATCCGAAGATATTAAAGAAAGATTATGACATTTCACCATAAAATATACAATTTGTACAATGCGAAGCCGGTATTCTGTATAGAGGAAAAAATCCTATTCTGCATACAAAATTTTGAAAAAATGTGTTTTTTTTTTTAATTTTTCAGATCTTATAATTCTATGATTATAGTAGCTACCTACAGACACATATGATACCTTAAATTAAAGCTTAATGTCTTGGCTATTTATATTAATAAACTAAAATAACACTTATATAGACATTTATTTTAATTTCTTTAGATATTAAAAAAAATCGGGTCAAAAAATATTCTTTTCGGATTTAACGGTCCTTATTTTATAATCATAATATATATCGCTGGAAAGGTATTTTTATTAAATATAAATCTTTATTATATTTTATTTGCATTTTTTTAACTAACAATGTACAATGTACGATGTATGTAAGTATATGTATGTATACCTAAATTTTTGTAATATGAAGGCATCAAATGCCACCTTTGTACCAATTGAGGGTGTAAAGACAAAAATGGATAGTCGAAAACTGTCGATCATTTAAAACGATAGAGGACTCCGGGTTTCTTTTTCTTGATATCTGTTGGTGTGAAATATGGTGAAAATGTGACGTTGGAATCTGGTAAGAAAATTGGAATCGACTGGTAACTGGTAAAATTAACTAACACTAAACTTAATTAGACAGCTTAATGAAAACACATGCATATACGAGTACGTCTGCAATTTTTACAGGTGAAAACATAAAATTGAAGGTTATCAAGACTTTAGAAAACTTTTGTTGCGAATTAAGTGATAAAGCAATAATAGTGACAGATAGAGGCTTCAATATGATTTCGGCTTTCCGTTCAAGTAATCATATACATATTTTGTATAAATCATTTGCTAAATAATATAGTAGAAAAATCAATAAAAGAAACTACAGATCTCGCTGAACTTTGCAACAACTGCATAAAGCTTGTAAAATATTTAAAAAAATCCGGTTTTAATTCAAAGTTACAGTCTACCCCTAAAATTTAAGCGGCAAACGAACGAACGCCGATATAACGGATGCCCAGTATAACGAACGTTTTCTTCTTGTCCATTGATGACTCTAAACAACGAACGGTTGAAAAATGAAGTATTCTATATAACGAATGCTTTCTTTTTCTATGCTTTGTTTTATTCTTTGTTTGTTTGCTTTGTGCACTTACACAAAGCGAACGAGATTTGTTGACAACTGGTCGCGTTAAAGAATACCATTAATGCTGTATCAACTGGGCAAAAGAAAATGGAATTGAGCACAGCAAAGTATTTATTTTAAGGAGATTGCAAGAACAAACTATTGACTTCAGTACAACAATTAAAAAAAAAACAAACACATACTGGAGATTTTTTTTCCAAAAATAATTAATTTTGTTCATGTATATAATTTTTTTCCGTTTTTTTTTTAATAAATTAATTAATATAATACGAATAGAGTTTAACTTGGTACTATGCTAATATTTATGAAAAGAAATATATATTTCGATATAACGAATATTCGATACACCGAACGACCCTGGACATTATATCATTCGTCATACTGGACCACCACTGTACATTCAACGCACAGCTGACGCTCTTATTTATGTACATAACTATAAAATAGAAAATAATCACCGATTTTTTTTACTAAATTTCAATGTTTTGAATTTATACCTATTTATATAAAAACATTATTACTGTTAATTTAAATTGCCGATAATCTTTTTATCGCCGTTCTGGCCGTTCTGTTATAAAATATTAATAGTTTTATTTAATATAAAATTATATTTATTACCTATAAAGAATCTTCTTTAAAGTAAAATTTCTGACAAACTAAAAACTATTCATTATAAAACATATTTCTCAAAAACTACTTCGATAGAAAATTTACATTGAAACTAAAGTACATTTCAAATAAAGTACCTATATTGAAAGCATTTCCAACAATTTCACAAGTAAGAAAGTATAGTCGGTCAAGCCCGACCTTATAATACCCTACACCTAGTATGTATATGTAAATATACAAATAAACAGTTTTTCAGAAATGGGCGTTATATGGGAGATATCACCTATTTTGGACCAAAATTCAGTGTCATGATTTCTGTGAATATAAATATTATATGTGTTAAACTTTATCTCGATATAAATACTTTTAAAAGATTTATGGAAATTAAAGTGAATTACGGAGAGGGCCTTATATGGGAGTTTCGACTAATTATGGACCGACCATTATAAAATTAGGTGTAATCATTTCTGTATAGTATTTGTTTCGAATTTTATTTGTTTACCAACATTTTTAAGAAATCACTTTAAAGAGATTTTCGGAACTGGGTCTTATATGGGAGCTACGACTAATTATGGACCGATCATCATAAAATTCTACCATGTTATATGTATATATACAAAACATATTTATGTTCAATTTTATTTGGATGCCAACATTTTTAAGAGAGTTATGCTCTTTTAAGTGATTTTCGAAAGTGGGCCTTATATGCTACGACTATTTATGGACCGATCATCATAAACTTCTACCATATTATATGTATATATACAAAACATATTTATGTTCAATTTTATTTGGATGCCAATATTTTTAAAAGAGTTATGTTCTCTTAAGTGATTTTCGGAAGTGGGCCTTATATGGGAGCTACGACTAATTATTGAGCGATCATAATTAAATTCTACCGTATTATTAGAATACATATGAAATATATTTGTGTTAAATATTATTTGGATACCAACATTTTTAAGTGAGTTATGCTCTTCCAAGTGATTTTTGGAAGTGGGCCTTATATGAGAGCTACGACTATTTATAGACCGATCATCATAAACTTCTACCATATTATATATATATATATACAAAACATATTTGTGTTCAATTTTATTCGGATAACAACATTTTTAAGAGAGTTATGTTCTTTTAAGTGATTTTCGGAAGTGGGCCTTACATGGGAGCTACGACTAATTATGGACCGATCGTCATAAAATTCTACCATGTTATATGTGTATGTACGAAACATATTTGTATTCAATATTATTTGGATACCAACATTTTCAAGAGAGTTCTTTTAAGTGATTTTCGGAAGTGGGCCTTATATGGGAGCTACGACTAATTATGGACCGATCTTCACGAAATTTGTAGATATGCTTTAGCTTCATTTACTACTCATCTGTAGTAAATTGTGTTTGCATACTTGCATAATTCAAAGATTTAAGACCGGTAAAGCCCATTTTCGGGAGGACATTTGTATGGGGGCTAGGTGAGATAATTGACCGATTTCTACCAATTTCAATCCCATCCATCCTTGGGCTGCAAAAATATCATGTACCAAATTTTATCGAAATATCTTCAAAATTGCGACCTGTACTCTGCGCACAAGCTTTACATGGACAGCCAGCCAGCCAGACGGACGGACGGACGGACATCGTTAAATCGACTCAGAAAGTGATTCTAAGCCGATCGGTATACTTTAAGGTGGGTGTTGGACCAATATTTCTGGGCGATACAAACATCGGCACAAATCCAATATACCCTCCCCACTATGGTGGTGTAGGGTATAATTATTATATGTATATTGCTTTCATCTCAGCTGTATAATACACAAAAATATTTGCAGTACCACATGAAGAGAACATGACTTTTAAGGTACTTCTTGTTTGTTGTTCACATTTCATAAGTTCTTTTTTTTTTGTACTCTATTAACTTCGGCTACTCAGTGTTGCCATTTTAGCACTTTCAGTGCTCGATTTAGCATTTTGTTTCTCGAAAATGCAGTGAACTTTTTAAAAATTATGCTAGATGCTGTTTAGTACAATTTGCTTGATAAAAAACAATTTTTTTCTCGAACAAATTTTTACGTTTTTACTCCAAAAAATACTTTTGGAGAAATAAAGAATAATTTTTATTAATATTTCAACAAAAATATTTCAGTGTGGTAAGTAAATGAACACGGAAATTTTTCAATTCATATATGAAATGTAATCTATTAAAACAAGTCAACAATTGTTATGAACAAAATTAGAAAAAAAACTATAATTTATATTTGTAACATTTAAAAGAAAAATTGTATTGTTACATTGAAAAATTTATCACTTATTTTTTCTTCTGTAGAACATTTTAGCACTTAGTTTTTCAAGTTTTAGCATATTTTGAAATTCATTTTCTGGCAACCTGCGGCTACTTACTAATTCGCAGTGTTGTTAAATTGGTGCATTTCGCACCTTTTGTGGTGCGAAAAATTCTTTAGTTGGTGCGCGGTGCGCTTTTTTTTAAATTTTTGTGCGCTTTATCATTTTTGGTGGCACCAAAGCAAATTCAACACAACTTTTTGATTTAGGGTGAGAAAAATTCTTTCTATAATAAAATACACCTGTTTGAATACCCATTTCATTCAACACTGCAAATTTTTTTTGTGTATTTCGGTGCATTTTTTAATTTTTTCGAAAATGTGATGAAATCTTTATTTTTACTAATTTTTAATTGCACTTTTTTAATAATTCATAACTCATGAAATCTATACGATGAAAAAATGTATTTTAAATACGAATGTAAGATAAATGAAATTAAATTCTTCAAAAACCTTTGTTTGAAAATCAAATTAACTTTTTAAACATGTAAATAAAAATTCTTGTATAACCTGATGGTTTGGTCTACTGAACTGTAGACGAACAACCAGGGTTAGAGTACCACTGGAATCCTAACAAATGTTATTGGAAAAAAAATCAAATAGAAGTACTTTAACTAGAAAACAAAAATATATAAAAAAGTACCAAATATGTACTGAAATTAGCTTTTTTACCAATTAGTACTTTAGTTCCGAATATCATTTTGTGAGTTAAATTTTGAGTGGTTAAATGCTTATTTTATCTTTATTAGCTCATTTATTAAAAAAATGGCTTTTACTATTATTACTTTTACTAATAATCGTTGATAAAAAGTTTTTTATAGAATTTATGATATTAAAAAATTTCAAATTAATTCAATAAATATTTGAAACAAAAACGAAATTCTTAACTTGGTTCGTTTTTTTTTTGTAAATGGTGCGCTTTTTTCTCCATTTTGGTGCGTTTTGAAATTTTAAAGTTGACAACGCTGCTAATTCGTAATTAATAAGCAAACATTCTCTTCTCTTCCTTACTTTTACTCTTAGCAAGTGTACAAATATATACCACGGTTGGGAAATGTGGCACAATAGTGCCATTTTTGGCACTATTGTGCGGATTTGGTGCGGATAACTGTTCGGTTATGATGGGAAACTCTAATGGTGTTCAGGCGTTGCTAAAAGGATTGCAGCCAGCATTATATGTGAGCGGATGTATATGCCACAATTTAAATTTGCTGCCGAGGCTTTATCCAAAACAATTGACGACCTTATAAGAGGTATCAACCATTTTTTTTGCAACAGCTCTTCCCTAAAGGAAGATTTTACAAAGTTCCAAAAATATTTTAATTCTGAGGAACATGCAATCTTAAAATATGCACCAACTAGATGGCTGTCGCGTCAAGCAGCTATTGATAGAATAATTGAACAGTGGGACGCCCTTACATACTATTTTACTCTTTCAAATTTTGAATCGAAGTACTCGGAAAAAAACTAATTTCATATTGGACAACTTGAACATCCATATAATGAAGCTATACTTTTTATTTCTTTCATATGTGCTAAAAATTATAAACGATATTAATATAGAAATGCATAGCGAAGATACACGAGTTCACGTAATAATGGAAAGACTATCATTACTTTTTAAACAGTTGGCCAGAAATTTTATAAGCAAACGTTATATGGACGATCTAGAAGTAGAAAATATAAACTTCAACAGTCATCAATTACCGACCCAGGAAATTTATTGTGGCGCAGCAGTTGAACTACTTATAGTGAGAAAAACGATTCCAGTTGAAGAAGTCATACAATTTAAAGAAAATGTGAAATGCTTTTACATAAAATTTTTAGAATATATAAAAAAGAAATATAATTATCAGGATTATTATCTAAATTGGTTTCCAAAATTTTCTGCTAAACATGTTTTAATTGGAGAAACAAATAGTATTGTGACATTTGTATTAAAATTATTTCCAAATGAAATTGGTAACATTGAAAAAATTAACAGTGAGTACAGAGCGATATCGGAAATGCCTGAGTTAAAAAAATATATGGATTTTAATATATGTGAATTTTGGAAAGAGATTTCGACCATCAAAAATTGTTTAAATGAACCTTTATTTACAAATGGTTATAGAGTAGTACAAGGAATACTTTCAATACCACACTCTTCAGCAAGCGTAGAAAGAGCCTTTTCTGTCCAAAACTTAATTAAAACCAAGCTAAGAAATAGATTACAAGTAAAAACACTATCATCTCTTATTCAAGCAAAAGATTTAATGAAGTCTAACTCCAAAGTTTGTTATGAAAAAGATGTTGTTCAATTAGTATGCCAGAAAAATATTACAAACTCCGAAATAGAAAATGAGGCTTTATTAGACTAAAGTATGTAAGAAAAAATTACATATCAAATATGTATATTATTTAATTTACTAAGCGTAACTGAATGAAAAAGGCTGTTAATTTTATAAAACTTAATTTGTATTATTACTTTTGGACTGATTGTATCTTTATGTTAAATAAAAATAAAAAAAAATAAAATTTTATTTACTCTATAAATTTTTTTTTTTATTTAATTTATAAAAAAAAAATTGGCCCTTTTCATCCCGTTTTAGTCTTCAACTTGGCACTAATTGAAAATTCTCAAATACCAACCCTGATATATACTACATTCGAAAGCGAGTTTCACACATGAAGAAAAAACTTACTCGTTGCAGCTCTATATTATTAATAACAAACATTTTAGTTGGTTCTTGTCCCTGGTGCTATAATTAGTTGTTATGTCGTGTGGTTGGTGCCCGCGCTATTTGTTCACGCCTTCAATAACTGACACATAGATGGCTCTGGCATGAATATCTATTGTAATTTGTTTTTAAAATGATTTATATCAGGCATGTTCTGAAATCATGGTGATTTTAAATCACGAACGATTTTGAAATCACGGGAGGAATATTTTGGTGTTCTGAAAATTACGAGATTTTTAATTTTTAGTAGTGATTTTGATTGTTCTAAATCACGAGCTAACACCTGATTTTCTTTGCGTTGACTACTAAAAAGTAAAAGTAAATCATAAAAAATGTAAACAAATCTAAAAAAATGGTCCGAAAAAAATACAACGTCTTACTAAATTTGTAAATTTTAAGTTTTTTCTGTGTAAAATAGTTAGTTTTATTTCAAAAACAAATAAAGAACAAATGATTTTAAGTATATGTGATAATTTTATTACAAGAGTTCAATGAAAAATGCTTAAAAACTCTAATGGCTAAATTCACACCCCTTATTCAAAAACGATTAATTAATTTAACAAACGTTTATTAAGAGAGATTTGCATATAAAAATTTGCTTAATAAACGTTTGTTAAATTTAATAATCGTTTTTGAATAAGGGGGCTAGTCTTTAGTTAGCTAATGGCAAAGGCTTAACTAATGATTTTTTATTCGCAATGCTTTGAAATCATTAGGCTGTTAGATGACCGGTTTTAAATCACGAGATTTCAATAATTTTTGTGCACAGAACACATTTTCAGTGATTTCAAATCACTTTACGAAAAAGTGATTTTCAGAACATGCCTCTATATGTACATTATTTGTGTGTTAACCAAAAGTTAATATATAAATAACCTCTAACCTCTATTTTAGGCAATTATCACTTATTTAACTTGATTTAAATATAAAAAAAAGAATTTCTTCAATTTGTATATCACTAAAAAAAACTTTTTATACCGATCATCAAAAAGTTTGTCACACATCAAAATAATGGTCGTAGAACCAAAAAGTATACATATTCTGGGTCCTTATCTTCAAGCCACTACGATCTGTAATGAAGATTGTTATCTAAATATTGTGATTTCGTCTATGTATTCACCATTTAGATTTCAAATAACGGAAAGTCAATACAATAATTTGTTTAAGTCACTAGGCCTCCGTTTCCTGGCAGCTGCCGATTTTAACGCTAAGCACACATCCTGGGGATCAAGACCGATTACAGCGAAAGGTCATGTTTTGCATGATACAATTTCAAAAATGGGAATAAATATGATTTCGAGCGGAAAACCTACTTACTGGCCTACTGACCCACAGAAGATACCAGATATTAATGATTTTGGAGTGTTAAAAATATCCCAAGAAATATGATTAAAGTTGAATCTTCGTTGGAATTGTCATAGGATCAATTTTTACTATTGTAACAATACTATATCGAGCCCCCGAGAAATTGTATCCCCGACTGGTAATATGGCAATTTGGCACAAATATACACAGAAAAAAATAAAAATGAGTTTCAATTAAAATATTTGTGGAATCAATTAAAAATTTAATTGAAATCGGACGTGTAAACAAAATGATAGTATCAATTAAAAAAAATGTCAGATTTAATTGAAAATATCAGAAAAAGTAATTAAATCAATTAAAATTTTAATTGAAAATTATTTTAAATTCAATTAAAGGTTTAATTGAAAAAAACATGATTTTTTTTTCTGTGTAAATTGAAATAAATATAGAAAATATTGAAAACATACCTCTAAGAACACCAGAAAATATCGATTACTCTCTTATCAACTTGAATGATGATCCTTAACTGGCTGCTCAACTTGCTGCAGATGTCGAAAGCCTCTTAAATGAAAAAAGAAGAATTTAGAATAGAGAGTGGAAATTGCACAGATCGCCCCAACTCGAATTTAAGCTGACAAACTGCATACAAACGCTTAAAGAGCTGTTGTAATATCGGAAAACTGAATCACCAAATAAATATTTAGAAAGTATAAACGCAACTCCGCAATCAGATTATTTATTATGGCGAGCCACTAAAAGTCTTAAAAGAACTGTGTTATATAAGGCAAGAAATGAAACTGAAAAATGCAATCTATTTGCTAATCATTTGAAAAAAGTATTACGAGATATCGAAAAAGCTGTTATTGGTTTAAACTCTAAGAAAGCACCAAAAGATCACACAAAAGTAGAATCATATACATAGACCCATCAGCCTATTGTCGAATATATCGAAGCTATTCGAGAAAACAAATATCGGAAAAAACATTTGAAGAAAAAGATATTCACCCCTATTCTGAGTTTCGATTACGTCTCCGCATTCAGTTACGCTACGATCGAAATTTGGTATTCCAAACAAAAACTGAATCGAAAGAACAAGAAGATAACAATGTTTACAAAACCATTTTGTTACTAGAAATGAGCAACTTTGTTACTATTTTAATAAACTAAAGTCACAACAAACAATAACAATAGGAAAATAAATAAATTTGTGTGATTAGTAATAATAAAAATAAAATAATACAAAAAACTTGTGAAATAATAATAATAAAAAGGTAATCATTTTTGTTTGCAAAATATTTAAGTGCTAAGAATCCTGTCAAGCCGGAGGTGGTATTTTTAATTATTGTATTTGAAGGAGAAATGGAATCCATAGCAGTGGCTTTATTGGTGGAAGAGGAAAACAACGTGACTGTGAACACAGAGGTAAGGCTTGAAAAGCGAAAACTGAGGGACAGCTGCAATCCATTCGAGATGAGTGATCAGTTGTAAGTAATTATATTTAATAAAAATAAAATGTATTTAATTTTTTAATTTAACTTTTACAGGTTCAAAAAGAACTTTCGTTTAAATAAAAACCCGTTTAAGTATGTATGTATTAGATACATTTTCAGAAGAAGCACGGCCCTGTTCGTTAAATTCGTCATCACCGCTTAACCATGTGGTGACGGCTTTACGATTCTTTACCGAAGGAGGCTATCAACATGGAGTTGGCGCGGATCATAATGTTGGGATATCTCAATCGACAGTGTCAAAATCACTATCGTGTTTTCTCGATATAATGCAGACAAAGCTTTGCCGTCAGTGGATACAATTTGATGAAAGTGTGGAGGAAAAGATTCAAGCTGAATAACAATTTTATGCGAAGGCCGGCTTCCCAGGTGTCATCATGGCACATATACATATAAAGATTATAAAACCATCAGAAGAGGAGTTCCTTTGCTACAATAGAAAAGGATTTTTTAGTATTAATGCTATGGTGGTAAGTGTTTAATTTTCAATGATTATAATGCGCTTAAATTGAATTAATATTTGTAGGTATGCGATAACAAAATGCGCATAAGGTGCATTGATGCAAAATATCCCGGGTGCAATCACGATTCGCATATATGGAACTTAAGTAAGGCGAGAACTCATTTAGAACGAAAATATCACAAATGAGAGAGAAACACTTGGCTATTATTTATTTATTTGTGTAAAAATATATGTAATAATTTAATAAACTAATCGTATTATTAACAGGTGATTCAGGTTATCACCTGGAACCCTGGGTGCTAGAGAACTTTATTACTCCCCACGGAAAGTCAGCCGAATTATAAATGTTGTTTGTGATCTACACAACATTTGTATACACTACCGGGTGGAACGAAGTTTAATTTGAAAGTTTACAAGAAGATAGAGAAAAAGAAAACATATGTAGATTCTAATTATCCAACTATAGCACAAAGTATTCGGGATAATATTCTTTCCATTTTTTAAAGATCACTAACCGTCTTATCTAAACGCATCAATAAAAAGACTTCTTTGCTTTTTAATTTTTGTATATTTTTTTTACTATTTCATACAGAATTTTATATATAATAAAAATTAAAGCGTATTTAGTTCTTTAGTATGTTTAGTATAATTAGAATTAAAAACTAAATTTAACGTCAGTAACAAAAAAAAACTTATAGGTAATAAAAAAAAAACAAATATGTAAATCACATTCATTTGATTAAAAACCGTGTACTAATTATATTATAGTTTAATCAGAATCAAAGGATGGGTGTTCCAGCTTAAGCATTTTAAGTTTTATTTCTAACTTCTTTTTTAATAATTCCTTTATTTCATTATGCCGCTGCTCTTCTTGCAACTATTTCGCTGCGATTTCGGCCATTTTTTCAAGGGATCGGTTCATTCGCCTTAAATGTGTAGACACCTCGTCAAGCTTTTCCAAACAGTTTTTATGGAAGTTTTTAGATCATTCATAAAATTCTTTCTGGGCATATATTTGCTGTATCAGTAAAAACAAAGTGTTGTCTTTTGTACTTGGATCTTTTTTGAAGTGGTTGGTACGCCCGAAGGGTTTTCCGAGCGACAGGAAATATCCATTTTAGACACTTCAACCTGCACCTCACTCGCCACTCCAAAATCGATTGCACTTCTAATACCACCAGTGTTTGTTTCAAGCCCCGTCAATTGGATTACTTTTTCTTCCAATGGGCTAATGCGCTGCAAAAGACAGTTTCCCCTCCAGTGCTCACTAATTCTTTTTTATTTGCCGAAAGTTTCCGCTTTATGTAGCACTTTCAGTCAATCCATACCTACAGAGGATAATAAGTACATGCTACATATTTATAATAAGTCATAAATACCTTTTTCCATGCGGTGTCACTTTTTGTTGGTGATCCTAATGCATTAAGGGTTTGTGTTACCTCCTGCCAAAATACCTGAACTTCCTCCTTGAATTGTTTATAGTAGCCGCAAGCAATAACCTGATTTGTTGACATCAAACTTGCCAGCTTTTCGTATTGCTCTAGTGTCGTTATTTTTGACTTGGAAAAATACAGTAATTCATAACTCTTTCGTTCTACCATTACACCATGGTTTAACCATGTTCTTTGTTGCTTCATATCACCTCTTGCTTGGTCGTACAACAAAAATTTATATAAATCACTTTTTAAACATTTTATACTTACATTTTATAATTTAAACACTTTTTAAGTTTATAAAAAGAGCAATCGAAAAAAAATCGTTGCTAAAACATGAGCGTAGAAAAACGTAACTACGATCGTAATTCAGAATACCTACAATCGAAAGAAATGTAGCGGAATCTAAACTCTGAATACCAAAGTTGCCAAACGGAGAAAATTTTGATTCAAATCGAAGCTCAGAATAGGGGTGATTGTTCTGCTCTTTTCACTGACATTTCTCAAGTGTTTGATAAAGTGTGGCATGATGGTCTAATATACATTATAATATTGAAAAGCCACGTAATTGGTCGAATATTTAAGCGTAAAGGAGCTTTTTTAAGATCCGCACAACCTATTGAAGCAGGACTACATCTGATATGCCAACAAAGCATGATTGTTACACATCTATATTTGCTGATTCTTTGCTATTCTTAGCATTCATGAAAACCATCAAGAAGCATCTCGCTACCTACAAAATCACAAACATATTTGAATTAGAAAACTGGTTAAAGCAATGGAGGATAAAAGTTAATGTGCAGAAATGCACACATATAACTTTTACATTGAGTAGATAATCATGATCCCCTGTTTACATCAATAATCAAGCAATAACACAACAATCCAAAGTTAAGTATCTCGGTATACACCTCGATCGTCGCCTTACATGAAAATCCAATATAGATGGAAAATTGACTCAGATGAAATTGAAATTAATCCAAATTAATTGGCTCATTGGCAGAAACTCTAAGCTAAAATTAGATTGCAAACAACTCAATCATAAAACCTGTATGGTGTTATGGAATACAGCTATGGCGAACAGCTTTAGCTTCAAATGTAGACAAAGACGCCAAAATAAATTGCTACGAATTATCACAATTGCCCCTTTTTATAAAAAAAATCGAATGTCAATAGACACCTAAACATGCCTTTGGTAAAAACTGAGATCCAAAAAAATGCAGAAAAACACTTTAAAAAGTTTTAAGTACACCCAAACTCATTAGCCCGCAACATATTAAATAATAGTGATGTATTCGAATAAGAAGAAGGGATACAGCGGATCTGAGCCGAAGACAAGAGGGAAGGATGTCTACTTAACATACATAATCACTAATGGTCAAACAATTTTCGTCCGGCACTAACTGCACTATTAAATAAAATTCATTGGATATAAGATTTGAAATACCTGAAATAAAATTTTTCAGTATTTTTTACATAGATTTTTTTTAGTAGATCTCATAAATAGAATAATCTTTGAAAGCGGATCACAAACGAAGAATTGGGATAGTTTTTAGTTTCTCACATACAAATCCTGATTGGCTTATGAGGTCAAAATTCAAAACTTAAACTTGACACTTCCTATCTAGGCATGCAATTATTGCAATCGTTTAAAAATTGCAGATTTATTTCCATTTTTACCAAATCCCCCACTGTGTGTCGTAGGTGTTGTACAAAACATTAATATAGAATGTACGAGTACCAGCAACATTTCAACACTATGTAAATTCAGATGACTTACAACTCATATGACAGTACAACAGTTATGAATTGAATACATGATTTACCAAAAATGGTGGTACACAAAAATTATCTGACATCCACAGTTTTAATAGAAAATAACGGATTGACTGTCGCTTAAAACATTGCTATCAGATTTTGAAAAAGCAAAGCACTTCTTAATATATTATCACATTAATTAGACTTTTACAACAAATAAACAAAAAGTTTTTTTATACAAATAATTTGTTATTTTAAATAACACCACTTTTTAAATTGATTTCCAAATTTTGATTCAATTGAAGATTTGGCTCTAAACCCATTGATTTTCTTAAAATATTTGCTTTCTTTAGCTGGATAAAAATTCCACAAAGTTAAAGTCTCATCATTACCAGTTGTGGCAACTCTTGTACCATCTGGACTCCACATTAAAAATCTAGCTCCGCCATCTGGTATTTTCAGAATGTCTACAATTCTATCCAGCGAAGACATTACTAAAACCTTGTAATCAGTACATGCGTTGCCATCTACAACAAAATTGTCCAATTAGTTAAACTTACAAAATTTATTACATATTAATAAAAAAATTATATTTTACCTTGACTGGAAGTGCTGACCAGTAATTCACCTGTAAGTTTACTAAACGATATATAGTTAATGACAATTCTAGACTTTTTTTGTTGATAATACGCAACGATTTTCTTGGTGGGAACATGTAGAAGCACAATAGAAGCAGGAACATTCTCAGCTGTAATAAAACATTTGATATGAAAATTGGTAGACGTATCTCTAGTCAACAAGCTAAACACAGTGGCTCACAGCTTATTATATGCAGTGCATTTTTTTGTTTTCAGAGCTGCATAAAAGGAAAAGTAACAGGATCTTATAAAAGAAATTGGTGTCATTTGAAAGATAAAATGTTATAGTCTAATGGCCAGTTTTTAACTTAAAATTTAAAGTGTGTTTAAACTTAAGTTCTGTTTAAATACCAAATTCATTTTAATAGATCATATTTAAATATAACTTAAATCACTGACTACGTCCATTTAAATACAACTTAAGTTTTTCATACTACCATATGATTTTGACAGTTCTGCAAATTATGAAAATTGCGCATTGAAGTTTTTCTATTATTTGATAAAAATATTCAATAAATAAACTCGCCGCGAATAAAAACATTGTGCTTATTATTATCAATATCAACTAATATCAACTAAAAACAATGAATTTAGATGAAGAGGACATGAATGATGCAGCTTTTGTCCATTTAGTTTACAACAATTTGTAAATTTAGTTTACAACAATTTGTAAACTAAATAGTAAACCACCTGTTAAATGAAGAAGTTGTTTATATTTATTTGATATTTAATAGTGCTACCATACTTTTATCATAAGTAAATACCAAAGTTAATTTGAGACTGAAAAAATGAAACCGTACTTAAATACAACTTAAGTTTAAGGAAAAATTAACTAATTTCGTATTTAAATATCAAGTTAAAATCTGGCCATAAGACCCAATAAAACAGTGCGCATTCAAGTGCCATTTATTTTTAAAGTGCATTTAAGTACAAAATTTAGTTTTTCACTGAAAAATTAAATGCAATTTAAATGGCCAACGATGTTCATTTAAGTGCAACTTAAGTTGTAAACATTGAACATATGGTTTTGACATTTGTTTTTTTTTTAAGCACGCTGCTGTATTTCTTAACAGCGTCCAACAAGAAGTTGGTAAAGTTGGGACTTCTTTTATCCATATTTATGCAACCAAATTTAATATATAAAACACACAAAACAATAAAACACACAAAATAATACAACAAGTAAACACAAAAACCGAAACACAAAATTGTTGCCAAATTTTATTCAAAAAATCACCTGTTTTCTGAAATACATCGATAATTTCTTTGACATTTCAAAGTGCTACCATATTTTTACCACAAAATCATAACGGCAATTAAGTATGACTGAAAAAATGAATCTGTATTTAAATGCGACTTAAGATTTTATGAAAATTACCTAAAACTACACTTAAATACGCACTGTTTTATTATTAATTGAAAAATGTACCTTTACTTTTTAACATGTATATTGAAACTAAAATAAACGAAACAAGTAAGAGTGCTATATTCGGCTGTGCCGAATCTTAAATACCCTCCACCTAAACGTAATAAGAAATACAAAAACTACACTGGTTATAGCACTAGAATATCCTTATTCTGTGTTTTCTATTCAGTCTTAGTGCAAATTTAATTATTATTTTATATATTGTTTGAAAGACAATTTTACGACCAACATAATTTATGTTAAATATTTTGAAATTTTGTCTAATTTTCACTATTTTAAATTGATTTAATTACCAATTCTTACCATAATTTACAGAGTTTGTCTGATGTTCATAATAATCTTGAGTGTAATTTAACAAACAGAGTATAAAAAAGGGGAACAATTCGGTTTTAGTGACTTTGCTCAAAAAAAAAAAAAAACTTCATCAAATAGGGCTTTTAGAGGAGATGCCAGCAAAAAAAAATTTGTTGTCGGTCACGCCTATTTTCGAGTGGGTGGGCCCGTAAAGTTGGGAATATATAGGCCTATATCTCGGGAACTACTGGGTGTATGATAATTTGTAATACATTTTGACCCGAATTTTTTTGTTTTTTTGGAAATTTTTATATGGCAGCTATGACAAATTATGGGCCGATCTTCTTAAATTTTGGAACAGTGATTCTCATGCATATGAGGATATTTCACGTCGAATTTCAACATAATAACGGTATATTTAAGATATATATTAGTATTAGCGTGGATTTCGGAAGTGGACCTTATATGGGGGACATAGTCAAATATGGACCGATATTCTCAAAATCCTGCAGTTTGATTTAGGCATGTATGTAAATGATTCGTGTAAAATTTTGGATTGGTACCCTTATTTATAAGAGATTTATGAGTATTAAAGTAATTTTCGGAAGAGGGCTTTATATGGGGCATACGGTTAACAATAGACCGAAATTCACAAAATTTTGTGGGATGATTTTTGTATATACATATGTAAATGATTTGCGTAAAGTTTTGAGTCAGTAGCGATATTTATACAATATATATAGGGATAAATGTCTTTTTCAGATGAGGTCCTTGTATGGGAGCTATGACCAATTCTGGGTCGACCACCATAAAATTTAGTACAAAAATTTATTTGCCTATAAAGATTATGCATGTCAAATTTTAGTCGTTTAACATTATTTATATCTGTTTTATACGCATTTAAGTGAATTTTGGAAGTGGACTTTATATGGGGGCTATGGTCAAACATGGACCGAACTAAAAAAAAATTTTGTTTTGCGATTTATTTTTGCATAAAACTTATTTTTGCTGACTTTTGTCTTGATATTCCAATTTTATAAGCATTTATGTATAATTGAGCAATATTTGACCGATTCATACTATTTGCCGCACACTTTCTTCTTTTATCATAAAAACAACGTATACAAAATTTCATGATGTTATCTGCAATATATTTCAAAATATTGCAATAAAATGGACAAAAAATATCAAATTTTTATGGAGGTTGTGTCACATATTGGTCCATAACTCTGGTTGGCCTAAACCGATTTTGCTGATTTTAAATAGCAAACTTCTCGACAGAATGTCTGACGGAATTGTTGATGATTTGGATCTCGACAGACAGACGGACATGGCTTAATCGACTCCGCTATCTATAAGGATCGATCCAGAATATATATACTTTATAGGGTCGGAAAATTATATTGTGGAAATTACAAACGGAATGACAAACTTATATATACCCTTCTCATGAAGGTGAAGGGTTTTTTTACGTCACAGCAGATACGTATAAGCAAGAATGATAAAATAAAGATTACGCCATGCGCATGATTTTCCGTTATGTGACGTAGAAGTTCCATTCTAAGGGTTACCAAGAATCTTTCATATGTTAGAATTAAAATTTCTAGCGAAAAATGTATGTTTTATGTGATAGTTGGCAACCTTGCAATTGAAATCTCTCTGAGAGTTCTAAAATAAAAGCTGTTTAAAAAAGAAAAACAAACAAAAAAAAAACAACAAAAAATATAAACATGAAGTGTTCAGTGAGCAAATGCAAGCAAAACAACAGTAAAAAAACAAGTGAGAAAAAAATTAGCCAATAGAAACACAGAACGTGTGACGTCACAGTTCCAAAATACGCAGAACATTTTAAAATTTTACACGTGTTGGCGTAATCTTTATTTTATCAATCATGCGTATAAGTAGGTTTCGAAAACTTGAAGTTAAAACTGGCAATAGCACGATTTAATATTTGGTGAGATAGGCTTTATTATCTACAACAGATATAAGACGATTTGACATACATATGCGTCTAGTTTTAACAGCAGTACCAGCAGATGACATACAGGCCCAAACTATGACACTGCAACTACCATGCTTACTGTTGCATTTAGGTTTTCTCTGTTGAGTTCTGTATTTGGTGTCAGCCAAACATACGACGTGCCATCTGAACCGAATATGTTAAACTTAGATTCATCGGTAAAGATGACTGAATTCCAAACATGTTCTTTGGCGATATTTAGCCTGTACAAATAGACTGTACAGTACGGATTTATGAGCGGTTTCTGCACCATTAAAATCATTTTGGTGCAACACACGATGAAAAGTTTCAACGTAACATTGTTTGCCCAGGTCAGGTTCAACTTCGGAGGCCAGTTAAAAAGTGATAACATTGCCCTCATTTTTCATGCTCATTAAAAATATTTTTAATGCCTTTCTGCTCTTGTTATGGACCCGATTTTTATGGATGATTTTCATTTCTGCTATTTTTCATTGTGAGTGGTTATTTTAGAAATGGTTTAAAATTTTAGAAATGGCGGACTCATTTGAAGTATTTTAAATTGAAATGAAATGTTTTTTGTTTGTTAGACTATATTTTTTTTTCTTTCAAAGGACACCAACTTCTTTTTTTTTCTTATTAGCTTTGAAAACAATAAAATGCATTGCATGAAATAATCTATGAGCCACTGTACATGTCTCAATATACATACAGATGGCCAAATCAACCCCAGTCCAGGGATGCCAATCTAAAACGACATTCAGTTTACGTCTGGACCTGACATATAGATATACAGTGCACATATTCCAATTATAGATGACAATATTTCCCTCAGAATCACCACTGGCCAAATAACGCATGGTGGGTGAGAAACGTAATATCGTTATTGGCAACTGATGCTTTCGTATCTTCTTGATAGTATTCATATCGGGGATAGATAGAACGTACATGGATCCATACTGAGTTCCGCATACAATTTGTTGGCCCGATGAAGTCCACTCAATGCATTGCACAGCAATGTGTTTCAAACTAAAAACTTTTCCACAAATTACACAAAAGTCCTGAGAACATGACACATCCCACAGTTCCAATACTGTAGTAATTAAAGTCAATAAATATTAAATATTGTTAGTAATTCACGTGATATATACAGCGCTAAAAAAAGAATAAGAACGATACTTTATAATTCTTTTTTGATTTTAATTTTTGTTAACATTTCAATAATAAACAAGCAAGAGTTTATATTCGGCTGTACCGAATCTTACATACCCACCACCAAATCACCTATTATGGGCCGAACGTCATAGAATATTGTACCGTAATTTCTATTTATTTTAGGTTTATTTTAGTTGCATTTCATCTCAAGATATTTAAAAAAATTGCATATTCCAGTTATAATTAAGAATTTATATATATATGTATGTCTCCTTTTTTATACCCTCCACCACTACAAATGATGAATGGGGTTATACTCGTATATGGGTCAATTTAAAAAAAAACGCAAATTTTGTGTCCACGCACTTTACACTACTATTTTAGGAAAAAAAAAACAAAAATGCGAGGAATATGTAACAAAAAAACATAATTCTCAAATTTGTATGTTTGTTTTTTTGTTTATTCAGAATGGTCTTTTGTTTCTCCCTCTGACTGCTTCCATACAAAAGCATGTGTCACCCGTTAGAATTTTTAGTAAACAAAATAATATAAAATCAAGAAAAAAGTAAATATGCAACAGTTTTCGAATTATTGTGTTTCTATCTTGTGTTTTGATTTGTTATAGTCGTCAAAATTTAATTAGTGCGAATTTGGCGTTGCAAAGAAATGTTGTCCCCCACAATTTGTATTGAGCGTCACTTTTTTATAAATCAAGTAATATTACTAGTTTTCAATTTGTATTTAAATAAAGTAAATAACATAAGGAAAGTACAAACTTTAATTATTACAAAAGTGAAAAAGCGAAAAAAAATCTATCAAAAAAAGTATGCATTTGCGTAGTTTTTGTGAACACCATGGTAAGTGCGCGATAAAATTTCATGAGCGTCATGCTAATTTTTTGAAAAGTGAATATATTAAATGTAAAAAATTGAAGTTGACAATCATTGTTTACATGGTCTCAACTTATTTTTTTATAATTTGTGAATTTGAGAAATAAATTGTCTACGAAAAAAACCAAAATAGGTAAACATTTCATGAGCATCACTTTTGAAATATATTACTTCATAGCTTAAAATGCTTAATTTTTATTTTATTTTTTAATCTTCAAGAGTAAAACAACAAAATTAACGGCAGCTGAAAGAGCACGGAGATATCGATAGAAAATAAAGCTCGATAAAGCGAGTAATGACGAATATAAAATAAAGAAGAAAGAAAGTTATAATCGTGGTATATTTGAGTTTAATTGTTATTGTTACTGACTGATTCTGTTTTTGTCACAAACTTAATTCGAAAGTGGTAAAAATGAATGAAATGAAAAAAACAATGCCGCTTGTCATTTCATGAAGTTTACACAGATTCAAAATAAAAATTCGAATGAAAATTTATAAATTAAATTAAGTTAAGTTATTGTTTTGTGTCAAATATTTACATATGTGTATGTTGCTTCAAGAATTACTTCCTTTTTCCATTTTTGTTAAATACATCAAAGAATATGCACATGTTTAGTTTTGTATGAAAATTTTTGTTTTTTGAGCATTTTTTGTTTTTATTTTATTTACTTTATGTAATAGAATAAACTTTTTTTCGGTAAACTTTAGATTTGGCATTATTTCTTGTTTACGCGCACTAAAATCTCTTGATCGTCACAAACTATCTTGAGCGTCACACTTAGTTTTTTTTCCTTAAAACGCTTATAATTACAGTTTTTTTTTTTAAATACATTGTTACAAGCCAATTACTTTGCAAGTAACCTCTAAGCTCAAGTGTTTTTTTTTTTTTAAATGTAAATTTAAAAAATGTGTAAATATGTAAAATTTACATATTTTCATCTTAAAATTGGGAAATAACTAGTCACTTAAAAAAAAATGAAAAATCAAGGGAATCGTGATTTTCTGTTCATAACCGAAAGGGTGATTTTCGTAAAAGTCAATCTTGAGAAACAAAAGAACATCATAGTTTTTAGCGATTTTTTATACATATTTGGTGTGTGACGCTCAAGATAGAAATCATAGAAAACCTGCAAAAAATACAAAAATATTGATTTTTTTGAGGGCCTAAAAGTACTACCGAATTCTTCATCAATTTCTACATAACTTTGCCACTCTTACAGGAGAATTGAGAAAACTTTAAAAATAAGCAAAACAAAACTCGTTGTATATGTTTCTTTTTTTGAAATTCACCCATATAAGTTTGTCATTCCGTGTGCAACACTGCGAAATATTCACCTGAGACCCAACAAAGTTAGTAAGTTAACACATTCCCCACTAAAATGCTTAAAATAAAAAAGACTGACGTTGCACACGCGTATCAATTATTTTCACAATTTTTCACGTCAGTAATTCACATAACTTCGAAACAATGGAAATTATGCTCACCATGAATCTGGTGCAATTGGAACTTTACCTGTTGTTTAATTCTCTTACTTATAATAATTAAAAAAATAACATATTGTTAGTTAGTTAGTTAATTAACAAATTGATTTTGAATAATAAAGTCAAGCATTGACTCAAATAAAAACATTTTTTTTAATAAAAAAACCTCGTAATTAATTAATTAGCGCCCCAGCAGAAACCAACAGTATATCAAGTTAAAGGACTAAAAACAAAAAGAAAGTCCTCACGTGTTTCAAAAACATAGTGCACTAAAAAAAGTTAACAAATACCTGAAAATCAAAAAGTAAGTTAGAAAAGTGCATCATAAAGTAAACAAAAGTGCCAGAGAACCACGAAGGCATCAAGCGCACTTGTATACAAGAAGGACTGACGTTAGTATCGAGAAAGGACTTAAGTATTGTAAGTAATAAATTCATTATTTCTAAATAATTGAAAAATTGTTTAGAAGAAATATAATTTAGTTACATGAAATTTAGCTATTATATAAAAAAGCTAATGAGAATTCAAATTTCCTACTAACGCAATTTAACCTTTATATCAACAATCGCCTACCCGGGTATTTTTTTATATTCAATTTGATATATTTTCGCCACCATTTGAGCTATGGACTTGAAATTTTGAATATACTCCTAAAATAATGTTTTTTAATTATTAAAAAGACTATTTAAAAACTTTTTTTGGGAAAAACTCCACAAGCAGTTTATACAACCAACATCAACCAGATCAAGACATACAATTTTTGGATTTAAAATGAAAATTTTGGATTTAAAAAATTAATTCAATTTTTTTTACATAAATTGTGCATTTAGTTTGAGGACGTATGGCAAATAGTAACATACTGTGAGTGCTGCACACTAGACCTCTGCATGAATGGATTTGTTGTTAAGAAGTACACATGAACTTGCAAAATATGTGCACTTACTCGAAGTATATTTAAAAATAATGTTCATATTTTTGAGTACAATAAAAATACCGAATATGTATATGCTGTTACTCGGCTTTATGTTTACGAGTTAAGTACAGGTTTATTTTACGCTCCCACTCTCACCATACATGAACAGAACATATCGAGTATTAAGCAAATAAAATTTAAGGCTTAAGTCGGTTTTAGTGAGTTTTTTCAAATCACTATTTTATCACTAATAGAATTTTAAATTCTGATTAAAATAAAAAAAATTGGGGGCGATCACGCCTATTTTCGAGTGGGCGGGACTCCAAAGTTTGTAATATATCTTGAAAACTACATTTTTTTATTATATATATATGTATATATTTAAAGACCTTTCCAACGATATGTAACATGACCTATTTATATGGACAACCTATTGATAAATTTCGCAAAATTATTTTTTGATCAGAAATTTTTTTAAAAAATCCGGGAAAAAGGTCTATATGAGTAAGTAATATAAATTACAATATTTTCAAGTCAAGAACTTAAGCTTTAATTTAAGATATAACATGACCATGTAGGTAATATAAATCCGAAGATATTAAAGAAAGATATTGACATTTCACCACAAAAAATACAATTTGTACAATGCGAAGCCGGTATTCTGTATAGAGAAAAAAATCCTATTCTGCATACAAAATTTTGAAAAAAAGTGTTTTTTTTTAATTTTTCAGATCTTATAATTCTATGATTATAGTACCTACCTACAGACACATATGATACCTTAAATTAAAGCTTAATGTCTTGGCTATTTATATTAATAAACTAAAATAACACTTATATAGACATTTATTTTAATTTTTTTAGATATTGAAAAAAATCGGGTCAAAAAATATTCTTTTCGTTAAACCGTTAAATGTCCATATTTTATTATCATGATATATATCGTTGGAAAGGTATTTTTATTAAATATAAATCTTTATTACTTTTTATTTGCATTTTTTTAACTAAAGCCTAGTACTCTGTTCAAATTTGGAGAAAATGTTGAGCAACATTAATTATTTCATACGGAAAAACGCCAATGTTGCTGTCATATGTTTTGCTTTTTTGCGAATTTAAATCGAAAATAAATAAAACTTAAAATATTAAAAAAATCTGTGTTGAATCGAAATCTGTAAATAAAAATGAATAAACAAATATTACTAGCCGCTTGTGCAGCAGAACAACAAGTAATAGATATTGTTGTTGCGACAGAAGAGCTTTTGGATAAAAATTCCACGTGAAACAATTGCTACTTTAATTATTTCGCTGTGAAAAAATAATGTTGCCAGATACATTTCACATGTTTTTCACAAAATGAACAGAGTACTACTTCTGCAACATTTTTTCATGAAAATTTCATGTTTATTTTTTTAACATGTATTTTGACAGCATTCCACTTGAAATGTTGAACAGAGTACTATGCTTTACGGGGTGTACAATGTACGATGTATGTAAGTATATGTATGTATACCTAAATTTTTGTAATATGAAGGCATCAAATGCCACTTTTGTACCAATTGAGGGTGTAAAGACAAAAATGGATAGTCGAAAACTGTCGATCATTTAAAACGATCGAGGACTCCGGGTTTCTTTTTCTTGATATCTGTTGGTGGGAAGTATGGTGAAAATGTGACGTTGGAATCTGGTAAGAAAATTGGAATCGACTGGTAAGAAAATTAACTAACACTAAACTTAATTAGACAGCTTAATGAAAACACATGCATATACGAGTGCGTCTGCAATTTTTACAGGTGAAAACATAAAATTGAAGGTTATCAAGACTTTAGAAAACTTTTGTTGCGACAGATAGAGGCTTCAATATGATTTCGGCTTTCCGTTCAAGTAATCATATACATATTTTGTATAAATCATTTGCTAAATAATATAGTAGAAAAATCAATAAAAGAAACTACACATCTCGCTGAACTTTGCAACAAATGCATAAAGCTTGTAAAATATTTAAAAAAAATCCGGTTTTAATTCAAAGTTACAGTCTACCCCTAAAATTTAAGCGGCAAACGATGTTTTACGTGTATTTTATTGTTGTAACAAAAACAAAATGCAGTGGTGGTCCAGTATAACGAACGCGATATAACGAATGCCCAGTATAACGAACGTTTTCTTCTAGTCCATTGATGACTCTAAACAACGAACGGTTGAAAAATGAAGTATTCTATATAACGAATGCTTTCTTTTTCTATGCTTTGTTTTATTCTTTGTTTGTTTGCTTTGTGCACTTACACAAAGGGAACAAGATTTGTTGACAACTGATCGCGTTAAAGAATACCATTAATGCTGTATCACCTGGGCAAAAGAAAATGGAATTGAGCACAGCAAAGTATTTATTTTAAGGAGATTGCAAGAACAAACTATTGACTTCAGTACAACAATTAAAAAAAAAACCAAACACATACTGGAGATTTTTTTTCCAAAAATAATTAATTTTGTTCATGTAGGTAGGTATATAATTTTTTCCCGTTTTTTTTTTTTAATAAATTAATTAATATAATACGAATAGAGTTTAACTTGGTACTATGCTAATATTTATGAAAAGAAATGTATATTTCGATATAACGAAAATTCGATACACCGAACGACCCTGGACATTATATCATTCGTTATACTGGACCACCACTGTACATTCAACGCACCGCTGACGCTCTTATTTATGTACATAACTATAAAATAGAAAATAATCACCGATTTTTTCACTAAATTTCAATTTTTGACTTTATACCTATTTATATAGAAACATTAGATATTACTGTTAATTTAAATTGCCGATAATCTTTTTATCGCCGTTCTGGGCCCATAACCAATGTTATAAAATATTAATAGTTTTATTTAATATAAAATTATATTTATTACCTGTAAAGAATCTTCTTTAAAGTAAAATTTCTGACAAACTAAAAACTATTCAACATAAAACATATTTCTCAAAAACTACTTCGATAGAAAATTTACATTGAAACTAAAGTACATTTCAAATAAAGTACCTATATTGAAAGCATTCCCAACAATTACATTATTATTGTATATTGCTTTCATCTCAGCTGTATAATACACAAGAATACTTGCAGTACCACATGAAGAGAACATGGTTTTTAAGGTACTTCTTGTTTGTTGTTCACATTTCATAAGTTCTTTTATTTTTTGATACTCTATTAACTTCGGCTACTTACTAATTCGTAATTAATAAGCAAACATTCTCTTCACTTCCCTACTTGTTCTCTGAATAAGAGTACAAATATATACTACATTCGACAGCAGCGTTGTCAGTTTAGGGGATTTATCCTCAAATTGAGGATTTTTTTTCGTGATTTGGGATAAAAATTTCCTATTGGGGATCCGGGGATTTGTTGGGGATGACATCAATTTTAGGGGATTTTATTTATAACTGGCAAGTCTAAAAATGTGTGATATTATTTATAGTGGATGGTTTCTAATAAAGAAAAAGTATGTAAATATTTAAAAAATATATATTTTTTACTGTTTAAAATGGCTGCAAATACTAATTTTATTAAAAAAATCATAATGTTTCTTGGGAACGCGAAGATTCGGCAAAAGGTTTGAAATGTACATATACGATTATATTTTAAAGTGTAGCGCTTGCGTTGCACTCGTTTTTTCAATAATGAATACTACCAAAACAAAAATACGTAACAAAATGCAATATGAATTATTGGAAGCACTTCTCAGAATAAACACATACTTTAAAAATAATTCAATTTGTTGTGAGAAATTTAATCCATCTGCTGAAATGCTAAAGCTTTTTAATACAAGCAATATGTACAACAACATTTCTGAGGCTGATGAATCAGAAGATTTTTATTATGAAGTTTTGGAAATGCTAAACTCTGCTATAATTCTTTCTTTACAAGATTTATAATTACAAATCGAATTAGTTTGAATATTAATGTATGTAGCTATCGATAAAAATGAATTTCATTAAATAAATATGTTATTTTTTAAATAAAATAAAAATTTTACAAAAAAAATTAAATAAAAAAAAATCAGTTTGGGGATTTTTGGAGATGACAAATCCAAAATTGGGGATAAGCTCTAAAAAAATACTGGCAGCACTGTTCAACAGCGAGTTTCACACATGAAGAAAAAACTTACTCGTTGCAGCTCTCTATTGCACACATACCGGTTGTTTGCATCATGGTGAAATTAAATACAAGGTGACAGCATAGCGCCAGCTGATTATTTTTTGCTCTGTTCATGGTGAAATTGAAAATGTCAAAAAGTTGTTTACAAATTGTCAAAGTTTATATAAAAACGTTACAAAATTATTTTGTTTTTGAAAAATTGAGTTTTTTCGCCGTTTTATCTGCGTAAAATAGCTTAAAAGTGTTAAAAAAAACTATATTATATTAAATAGTGTGTTTGTTTTTTGAGTTGTTTTACTAAAAGTGTTAGTTTTTTTCTGTAAGATAAATGTTAAGATTCCTCTTTAAAAATGATTTTTTTTTGCTGCAGAAAAATGCGTTGTTGCATCTTATGCCATAAAAAAGGAGTAGCTGGAAGTGGTACTTTCCGACATTATATCTGCGGGAATTCGTTGTTTGTTAATGCCCAACGCTATGCCAATAGTGTAACAGCAAAACAAAACAACAATGCATAGTGTTGTGCCTTTAGGGCTATCATGCCCAACAGAATTTCGAATGTCATCCGAAGTTAATCCATCAGAGAAACCTTCACATGGCTTACATTTATTTTCCATGGAAGAATTTTCGAATACTGCAGCTTCAAAGTGTCATGGGCAAATTCAGAGAGAAAAAGAATCGCCAGCCCTGTATATATTTGTCCACTCAGAGGATAAGATGTAAGAGCATCACAAACCCACCAGACCTTTATCCCATATTTCGCCATTTTTGAAGGAATATATTGTGTGAACCCAGTTCCCACACGGAAGGGAAAAAACTGCTCGCCAACCGTGATATTAGCTCCTGTAACATACATAGTTATTTTGTAGGTTTCTGTTTAACATTAGAAATATGTCAAATGTGGCAGTTGCTTTATCGCTTTGTTTGCGGTACTGGCGTGTATTGCCATTATCGAATCTTATATAACGGCCCAAAATCATTGAATACGCATCGATGCACGATACAAGGGATGAAAAAGGAATTGAGTCAGTTGTATGAACGAAATTTTAATGTGTGACTCCAGCTAGCAAAAGTATTTCAAGATAGGCATCAAATTCTGATGATTTGAAAGGGTTCCATATACATACATATTGGTGTTTTGGACGAGCCCTCTTGCTTACGTTTGTAATACTGCCTTGCTTTTTAACACACCCTACATTTATCAGCCCAATTACAATATAATAGTTAGACAAGTTTTAATACATACAATAATCAGACTAACACAGCCCCACGACCAATACCAATGGAAATTGATAGCTCAAGCCAGTTTAGCCATAATATGTAGTTATCCTACAGGACCATCATCAAATTATTAATAGTCAAAATTTATATCCACCCATAAAATCCAATGTAACTGAGACAAATTGTGAATACTTTGATGATGGAACTAGAGATCATATGCAGATTAATGAAGATCCAAATGATATTTTTCCCGAGAACGAAATCCATTTTGAAAATAAATTTACATTCAGCAACGATGTTCCTACAAAATGCGATAACATTAATTTTTTAGAAGAACGACGTCTTCGCTTCCATCATTCGAATACATGACTAGATGCGGAGACAAATTGGACTTTTTATTTGATACAGGCTCTAACAAAAATTACGTAAATCAACCAATACAAAATAAAAAAATTTTAAAGTCATTTCTGTTGCAGGAGATATAGAAATAACCCACCATACATACGAGTACATTCACATTTTCTTGCTTACATACTCTTCCTTTCATGGAATAATAGGCAATGACACCTTAAGGGAATTAAGCGCTACTATCCTTACAGACAAAAATCTTTTGATAATTTTTCCGGGAATCAAAATCCCATTAAAGCACAGAATGTCTTAATATGTGAACGCAGTAGAATTGAGATGGGATTGAATGGAAACAACAACAAAAAAGTTACAAAGGTTACTCTAAATACTCTAATTTATTCTCAGTCACTGATGAAAAATTTACTTTTACAACCCTAGTAAATAGTAAAATCCGTAAAACTACGGATACCCCAGTGTATTCAGAACCGTATCCACACCCAGTGGCATTAAAGAGACAAGTCTAACGCCAAGTCGAAGAACTCCTTGCTAATCGGATAATCAGGAAATCAAAATCACCATATAATTCACCCGCCTGGATAGTGGACTGATAATTCCGGTGAAAAAATATCGTATGGTAACAGACTACCGGAAACTCAAGTTGGTTACTATACCGATCCGATACCCTATTACTGAAATAAGTGAAGTACTTTCGAATCTCGGTGAAAATAAGTTATTCACTCTTATAGACCTGAAGAACGGTTTCATCAAATACTCCTTCGTGATTCGGATATTGAAAAAAAGCATTCTCCGTAAATAATGGAATATATAATTCCTACGCCTTCCGTTCGAACGCAAAAATGCGCCGTCAACGTTCAGAAGGCATTAGAAAACCACTTGGGGACTAATATTCAATTTTGGCGTACCAAGACTTATAGTAATCGATAAGGAACTATCCTTTAATTCAATTTCGATTTTCGAAATTGATGATTGACTAAAAGAAATAAGAAATAATGCGTTGCATCAAAGAAAATGGAGAAATTTCAATGAATTGTTAGAAAGAGCAACTTCTGAATACATACAACCAACGCATCCATTCAATAACAAAAAAGAAACCGGTTGCCATATTTGATGGACGAAATGTTAATTTTACCCTAGACGATATAGAAAAGACTAGATGTGATAATCTCGAAAAATTGGCAAGAAAAAATAGTAAGAAACGATTCATGATTTCTTATTGCCCCCATAAAAATATCTTTCCGAAATATGGCTCAATGATAAATAAATGCATATTAAATTGGAATATTAATACAAAATTCTGCAAAAATAAGTGTCATATAAAATAAAATGGTAAAACGAAATTTAATTTAGTTCGGTACATGTTTGATTATAGACCCTATTTAAAGAACACATCTAAAATTCCCTTAAATTCGTATATATATGGTATAAATATTGTTACCAGATAAAAATTCCACACAAATAATCCTCATAGATATATAAATTGTATATAAATAGCGTTATCTTCTCATTTCATTTCAGCTTGTGAATTTCGGTCCATATTTGACCATATAAGCCCACTTCCGAAAATCACTTCAATACTCATAAATGTATTATAAATAACGGTACCGATCCAAAATTTTAAACGAAGCATTTACATATATGCCAAAATCAAACTGCTCGAATTTGAAAATATTGGTCCATATTAACTATATCCCCCATATAAGATCCACTTTCGAAATTGACGTTAATACTTAAATATACCGTTAATATGTTGAAATTCGACGTGAGATATCCTCACATGCATAAAATTCTCTGTTTCGAAACTTAAGAAGTTCGGCCCATGTTTTGTCATTGCTCACATATACAGACCACTTTCGAAAAGCAAGTTAACCTTCAATAATATCGGATAGATATTGATATTGAATCAACATTTTATACAGATCAGAAATTGTAATACAGAAATCATAGTAATATCGGTTATACGGCAATTATGCTACTAAATTTTTATTGAGATGAAATTCAACCAAAATAAGCATCAATTTATATGTAATGTTATAAATTGTTAAATTCACTCAAGATTGTTATGAAAATATGACAAACTCTGAAAATTATGGTAAGAATTGGCAATTACACCAATTATACTAGTAAATGGTTAAAATTAGAAAAAATTTCAAGACATTTGAAATAAATTATGTTGGTCGTAAAAATCTCTTTCAAACAATATATAAAATAATAATAATTTTCACTAAAACTAAATAAAAACACAGAATAATAATAATTTAGTCCTAAAACCAGTGTAGTTTTTGTATTTCTTATTATATTTAGGTGGATGGTATTTAAGAATCGGCACAGCCGAATATTGCACACTAACTTGTTCAGAACGGCGCTTCGTATTTAAGTGGCTTTTCGAAGTGGGAGCTACGGTCAAATATGAATCGATCATCATAAAATTATGTATGAATATTTCTATATACATATGTATGAACTATTTGCGTCGAATTTAAACTTGCTGCTGATGATACTAAGAAATTTATGCGCATTTAAGTGATTTCCAGAAGTGGACTTTATATGGGGGCTATGGTCAAATGTGAACCGATCATCATCAAATTGAGTATGACGATTTGTGTGTATATATGGACTATTTGTGTTGAATTCCAACTTGATAGTGGTTTTATAAGAGATTTATGTGCACTTAAATGATTTTCGTAAGTGGACTATATATAGTGGCTATGGTCAAATATGGACCGATGCAAACAAAACATCGTGTAAGATTTTAGCAATAAACTTATATTTGCAGAATTTTGTATGTCTGCGGTTTTTTTATAGACATTCATGTACCATAAAGCCATATTCCGGAAAGACATTTGTATGGGAGCTTTAAAAATCGTGGACCGATTTCTATCATTTTCAACAGGAGTTGACCGGAGTTGAGTTTTTTAATAAAAATAAAGAGTGCAAAATTTTATTATCTGCATTACATTTAAAAAAAAATAACATAAAAAAAAATAAATAAAAAATATCGGAGTAATCTGAAAATTGGATGTATAACTCGGATCCTACTGATTTAATAACAAATTCATAATTTATTCAACAGACGGACATGGCTATATATTCTTAGCATTTTATAAGCACCCAGAATATATAGACTTTTCGGTTCTACTATTAATATTTCGATGTGTTACAAACGGAATGATAGACTTAATATACCCCCGATATTTTTGGTGGTGGGTATATGGGTACATGAAATTCAACCAAAATATACCTAAAATAAATAGAAATTACGGTACAATATTTTATGACATTCGCCCCATAATAGGTGATTTGGTGGTAGGTATATAAGATTCAGCAGAGCCGAATATAAACTTCTACTTGTTTTATATTAACATTCTGTTTGTTCCTTCCTTGGACTACGGACTTTTAATACAGCTACCTGTAACCTTTTTCTAATTGTGCGACAACATAAATCAATTTTGAGCTCTTCAGAGCATCAACATGAGTTTATATTGCTTTTACATATTAACCACTGAACAAATCTTGTCCTTGTTTTTCGCTTTCTGCCTCCTGACTCCACCAATTTCAATGTAGACAAAGGTAGACATTATATGTTTATAACTTGAGAGCATCGGAAAAGTCAAATTTAAGTGCCACCGTAATATACACACACAAAGAATAGAGACAAGACTAAGCCCCAAATGATGAGAATATATTAGTTAAGCATTAGGTTTACTTTTCTGTGAATTGCTTAAAAAGTCTTTGTTTTGAAATAATACATTAGATTTGTAATTTCACTTATACCTTTTCCTCGTAAGGAAAAAAATAGTTTTGATTATTGATTCTATTATTTTTTTTGCGTTGAAATAAAATTGAATGATATCTAAATATAAAATTGAAAATATCGTTCTTATTATTTTTTTCGAGCAAATAAATATTTTTCATGCAATATCAATATAGAATCATATACTCGTACACAGAAATTTGACAGTAAGTTTATTCTTATTTTTTTATTCGTTTTTCTTCTTTGCATGAAGAAGCCGTTCTTATTATTTTTAACAACACTGTACATTAAATTGCCCTTGATATTTTTTTATTTTCGATGCCTCCAAGAACTATAATTGTTCTCCCTTATCTAAAAATTTAAAAATACTGATCTAGTACTTAACAAACTAATTTTAGTTACTTTATATTTTTTGGTGTAGTTTTGTATCAGAAATTCAAAATTATAAAATAATTAATAAGCAAACCAAAGAAACAATCTACAATTAATTACTAGAATATAGTCTAATATTACCATAAAAGGTACACGTTACAATTTTAGAACTTGAGAGCATCGAAAAATATACATATTTACAAAGAATGGAGACGAGACAAAAAGCCAATGGGTAAGAATATATTAGTTAAGCATTATTTTCATAAAAAGCATCAAAAGTATCTTGCTATCTATGACTACCTTATGTTAAGTTACTTACCTGGATATTCACATGACTTGCAGCCAATAGCTAACAGATCCCCATTCGGACTATATGCCAACGATCGCGGACACTTAATGTCAAAAGCCATTGTTATATCTTCCTTGCTTTGCCAAATTATTACATCGTGACCAAAAGAAACGGCAATTTGACCTCGTATTGACCAATCTACTAGGTTCTGATCTATTGAAACCAAAATAATTTTTTCTAAATATTTAAACCATTAATAAAATTTGTTTTAAACTCAAAAACTAAACAAATTATTATTATGAATGAATGAAATAAAAATGGACTGAATGAAAGTGTTTCAAGTGTTTGAATGTTTGTTTGAAGTCTAAACAGATTTTCTTGAAATTTTCTTTCTGTATGTCCGAAAGAACCATTACAGTGAGTATTCAAACTTAGTAGGACCCTTTTAAAAGCACACTCACTGCTGAATTAACAATATCGCGGATAGGCGCTGAGACAGTAGTACATTTATATTAAATATCGTATATCTAAAGAAAGGTTTGAGACATACTGTGATTAATAGTTTTTATAAATATATTTAATTGAACCTTAAGACAATAGTTTAAAGGAAGCATACGAATTTGAATTTCGCCCTCTTCATGCTACAATATGTTTTATGAAATTGGGGTATGACTAGGAATTTGTTACTTTAGGCGAAACAAAACAAACAAAAAAAGACACAGAAATTTACGAAAAAGTATGTTCTTGATTTAAAAATTTATGTAAATTATTTAATATTTATTTTACCTATATAAATTTATTTTTTGCAAAGTAGTTTAAAATTACAACAAACCTTAATTTATTTAAAAGTAAATTTTCATGTTCTTTACATTCCAAAGTGCGAAAGTAAATGAATTTTTTTGTCATATTTTTAAATCCTATTTAGAAATTGACTTGAATAATTTTGGGTAAAATCGAAAATTACTTTATCTAAGTAAAATAATTATGGACTAAATTATAAAATATGGATCAAATTGTTCCCGATACTTGCCAGTTTATCAAGATTTTGATAAAAATTGTGTTTTTGGAGATTCATCAAAATGATAATTAAATTTGTCATTCTAAGCAATAAATTCAATAATATGAAAGTCTGTTTAATTTTTTTTCTAATACGAAAAAACATGTACCCACAACACCATAGTGTCAAGGGTATATAGGATTTGTGCTGATGTTTGTAACGCCCATAAATATTAGTCAAAATTTAGTACCTTAAGAATGGTTGCGATTGAAATTTGTGAATTATTTTACCCAGGCTCCATACAAATATCCTCCCGAAATAAGGGTTTATCGGTACTAAATGTTTGATTTATAAACATATCCAAACAAATTTCACTACAAAAAAGCCTAATCACATCTACAAATTTTGTGCAAGTCGGTCCATAATTGCTCTCATATAAGGTTAACTTCTGAAAATCACTTTAAAGAGCATAACTCTCTTAAAAATATTGGTATCCAAATAATAAGTTTCATATACAGTGGCCCACAGCTTATTTTATGCAGTGCAATAAAAAGAAAACTAACAAAAACTTAAAAAAGAAATTGGAGTCATTTAAAAGAAAAAATAGTCTAACAAACAGAAATAATGTATTGCGACCAGTTTTTGTGTAATATTCGGCAAAATATTCGATCACTCCGACAGTAGCGCTTTTTTTAATCGTTTTTGTTAGAAATTTTGTATTTCCTTATATTGATTTCTAAAATTGTTCATTAATTTTCGATAACATTACGGTCAGGCGACTGTGGTGGCGGTGTCATCAAGTATGGGCAGTAATATATTAACCAGCAGCTGAAATAAAGGCCCAAACAATGAGACTGCTACCACCATACTTCACTATTGTCTTTTGAATTCTGTATTTGGTTTCCGCCAAACATACGACATGTCATCTGAATCGAATATGTTAAACTTAGATTCATCGGCGAAGATGATTGAATTCCAAAAAAAAATATTATTTTTTAACCTAGTTCAAGGGGAAAAGATAAAATTCTTCCAATCTTGCTGAATACGTCATTTAGATGGATTATTAGTGGGAAAATATCTTCAAGTCAAGGTGCAAATGACGCTGCATTTGCAGTTTTTACCTCTACAACAGAAGATGAGTTATTAAACGACGCCATTGAAAGGTTGCGGAGAATGGAAGACGACGGATCAAGTGAAAAAAGACTTTCACAAGATGAAGTTAGCCTTTCGTGAAAACCCCTCTGCATTAGGGGATTCCAAAGCAACAGCATATAATCGGTATCTTAGTCTTGAACGACGACTAATGAAAGATCCATTGACCAGGAATCAGTACATAAGCTTTATGGATGAATATGAACATTAACTCAGTACCAACCCCCAATTATTTTATTCCACATCATTGCGTAGTAAAGGCAGATAACACAGCCACTAATCTTCGTGGCGTCTTGGACGACTCTGCCAAAACATCATCCGGTTATTTACTAAATAACTTAATGTACACCGGCCCAATAGTTCAAAGTGATCTATTTTCGATATTTATTCGTTTCTGCCTACCAAACTCCGTATTTACTACAGACATTGAAAATATGTATCGACAAAACTTAGTTCACCAAGACGACAGAAGATACCAAATTATCCTATGGAGAAACGATGCGTCTGCTCCCATTAAGTATTATCAACTCAATACTGGAACACGAGCTGCCCCATACTTGGTGACAACATCACCATCAACAAATTGCCATCGATAATTAAACTAATTATCCATTAGGTACTGAAATGCTAAGGGACGATTTCTATGTGGACGATGGCCTTGGGGGATCAAACAGCTTAATTACTGCAATTGAAACGCTACGACAGTTAGCATACACACTGAAAAAATATGGTTTTAACTGTCGTAAATGAAGCGCAAATAATAAACAACTCCTTCAGAACATTCCACAAGATGATCGGGAAGTAAATCTTGATTTGAACTGCACACAGAAGGATTCTATTAAAACATTGTGTCTAACCGTACGATGCATACCCAACTTTTTCTACGAGAACACACACAGGGATACGTTTGTACCTATTAGCTCATTTTGGCATTTTTAATGTCTAAATGGTAATTGGTTATTATGTGTTTAAAATGCGCACATTAAATATTTTACAAATGTTCTAAACTTTGTTTCATGCAAATATTATTTCTGGTTCAAGAGATATAGGCAAAAAAGGCTACACGAGTTATTGCACTGCAAATTTGCAAGTGGATACATTTGTACCCGGGTGTGTGTTCTAGGGCTAATATGGCTACCTAAAGCAGATCATCTTTGCATGAAGGTAAAAGTGTAACCTGCAGGTACGATTACTTGACGCACTGTAAATTCTGACTTGGCAAAACTGTTTGATCCACTTGGACTGCTGACGCCTATCGTAGTGAAGGCAAAAATACTTATTCAACATTTATTGCAGATGAAATTGACATGGGACGAAGCTCTATCTGAAGATCACAGCGCAATATGGTCAAATTTTCGGGAAAGCTTAAATATATTGAATAATATTAAAATAACACAACACATATTCATGGATAACATCCCTTTAACTACTCAACTGCATATATTTGCAGACGCATCCGAGAAGGCCTTTTGGACTGGAGCATACATTCGATCAACCTTTAACAATGGTAAAATAATAACAAAATTATTATGTGCGAAGTTTCGTGTAGCACAACTAAAAAGGCAAACTTACCACGGCTAGAACTTTGTGCAGCACTTTTTTATCTCAACATCTTCGACAGATTATGCAAATTAAATATTTACCAATTTTCTTATGGACACACTCGGAGAATGTATTGTTATGGATACATGCGAGATCATCATCGTTACAGACATTTGTGGGTAATAGGATATCTAAAATTCAAACACTCATTCTTCCAGAACAATGGCGTCATGTGTCATCAAAGGAAAATCCAGCAGACATTCTCTTAAGAGCTGTATCAGCTTAGGCTTTTTCAGAGTGTCATTTATTGTTTTTAATGCCACTATTTTTACGTGGAAAACAAGAATGTTGGCCTGCAGAATTTCGGCCACATTTACAAATTACATCTGATCTTAAAAGAAAGAAGGATTCAATGATTGTTTTATCAACCATAAACAACTACAGCTTTGTATACAATATCGATCATAAAGGCTCATTTATGAAATTACAGCGAATAATTTCGTATGTTCAGCGCTTTGTTAAAAATACCACTGACAAATATTTATCAAGACCAGATCTAAATGCCTTAAGTACAGACAAACTTAGAATAATTATACGTGCCATTCAATGTTATGATTTTTTTCAATGAAATCAAGCAACTAAAAAACAAACGAGAGCTCGCGAAAACTAGTTCCATTTTTAGTTTAACTCCATTCATTGATAACGAAGGTATTAGTCGAGTAGAAGGACGATTGGAGGAGTTCAACCTATCCTACGATTCAAAACATCTAATAACTCTTCCATATAATGATATATAATCGTGAAACGTTTGTTTAAATCGGTGCATGAAGAAAACAAGCACTGCAGCCCACAAGCATTATTAGGAATCGTGAGGCAAAGATTTTGGCCGATCAAGGGGAAAATCCATTGCACGATCAACAGTGCAAAAACGCATACAATGTTGCATATCGTCCCAAGCTATGTCAGCAATTAATGGGAAATCTTCCACAAGACAGAGTCACAAATGCACGAGGAGGACAACGACCAATAAAGGCATATGTAGCAGTATTTTGTTGCTTTGCAACCAAAACAGTCCATTTTGAACTAGTCAGTGATCCATTAACTGATGCTTACATTGGAGCCTTAAAACGTTTTATTTGTTGAAGAGGACGCTGCCAAAACATCTATAGTGATAATGCAACAAATTTCGTTGGAGCCACCAATAAACTAACTGAACTCTCTGAATCAATATTTTTTGAGAATGGGAAAGAGTCGATAGTGTCAACATGTAGATCAAATGGAATACAATTTTACTTTATTCCACCCAAATGGAAAACTCTAAGTACTAATATCAAACCTGGAGATAAATAAAATGATCACTAGGTCGAATATTAAAGGTTTATTCTGGAAATGATGGATCCATTCGGGTTGCTGGCATCAAAATCGCATCTGGAATGTGTAAAAGACCCATACACCGCCTTGCGTTACTTCCTGTTGAAGATAATTCAGAACAAAACATAACAACATAGCACTTAAACGCAAAATAATTATCCCATAGGGACTACCAATAAATAACATTTGCACAACTCTGCTGTCTTTGCTACTCATTTTCCCTGTGGTCATAAGAGTTCCAATCGGTAATAAACAATTGGGATCTAAGCTGGAAATTCATTTTGAAGAAATAGGATCCACCTACATATCCACAAGTCAATGAAAACTACACTCAAAAAATTCTGTACGTAAAATTAACTGAAATTGTAATATAAAATAAATGAATATTCAGTTAAAAAGCGGTCTATCTATTATTCATTTAATTTTAACGAAAAGTTCATTTAATTTTAAATGTCAAAAATTCAACTCCGAATTCCCTAAAATCAACAGAATTTTCAGTTATTTTATGTATTTTAACTATCAAAAAATGAACCACAAATTCCGTAAAATCGACAGAATTTTCAGTGTTGCCATTTTAGCATTTCAGTGCTAGATTTAGCATTTTGTTTTTCGAAAATGCATTGAAATTTTTAAAAATTATGCTAAATGCTTTTTAGCATAATTTGTTTGATCAACAATTTTTTTTTCTCGAAAAAATGTTTACTATTTTACTCCAAAAAATACTTTTGGAGAAATAAAAAATAACTTTTATTAATATTTCAACTAAATTTCTTTCGGTGTGGTAAGTAAATGAACACGGAAATTTTTGAATTAATGAAATGTAATCTAATGAAACAAGTCAACAATTGTTATGAACAAAATTAGAAAAAACTATAATTTATATTTGTAATATTTGAAATAAAAATTGTATTGTTACATTGAAAAAATTTAGCACTTATTTTTTCTTCTGTAGAACATTTTAGCACTTAGTTTTTCAAGTTTTAGCATATTTTGAAATTCATTTTCTGGCAACACTGGTTATTTTATGTATTTTAGTTATTAACTAAAATAAAATTTTATGTATTTTACTTATTAACTAAAATAAAATTACTGAAAATAACTTCAAATAATTTTCTAAGGGTCGGCCTATACATAGTCATAGCTTCTGTATAATATCTACATATATATCGTTAACTTAATACGAAAAGGCCCTAACTCATGTTTTTCATAGTTTACAGGAGGAGAAAAAAACTAAATAAAAAAGATGCAATATTAATACAAAATTTTAGTTAGGGCTTTTCTTTTTTAGGCTATAACTTCGGTATTTTTTTCCGAATTCATCTGAATTTTTTGGAGGAGGTGTATCTAGTAATAGTCTATCGAAATATGTAAAAATATCGATTTCGAAAAATTATGAGTTGGGGCCTTTTCGTGTTAAGTTAACGATAATGTTAAATTCACATTGACTGTTTGAGAATTATAACATTATTATAATTCATTATAAATTAACTTTTTGTTAAAATGAAATGAAAAATAAAATTAAATTAAGTAAATGTTTAGTTATTTTAAATTACAGTTTCATTTAATTTTACATACAAAATACTTTAACGTAAACAACTGTCAATATCAAATGCAACTGAAAATCCGTATTAATATGCACTTAGTTTTTTGAATAAATGTTAGATTCAGTTAAAAATAAATTTTCTTAGAATTTTAAATGTTTATTTAGTTAAAAACAACTGCACGGAATACTTCCTGAATAAACTACATTCCGGTACTGTAATACTATTGTGAGTGTAGTGGTGATTTATGATCTATTAGTATATTGGACTGACACAACATTTTTAATAAATGGTACTAGATTACTTAAACAGCTTTGTAACAAAATGGAATCCAATATATCATGCATAAATATAATAGAACACTTGCAACATACTGAAACTGACTTGGGGCTAAACAACAGATTGATATACAAATCTTGACAAAGAAGAGAGCTATTGACTTTGTCGGAAATGTTGCACATTTACTATTTGGAGTTTTTGATTCCAATGTCATCAACTATCACCAAATTGCAAGAAGACGATTCATCCATGCTGAAACTCATAAAAGATCACACTTTCGTTATAAACTCAACTATGAATATCATAACAGGGTCTCAGTGCAGCTAATTTCAAAGTTGACAGCCTTCAATCAACATGGAATCTATTAACAAAATTGTTCGTTCGACATCGTGGGCCAGGGGGTAACAAACACAAACTGCGAAGCTTTTTGGCTTATCTGCAGAAAACAGAGTCTTTGGCGGGAATCGAACCCGCAACCCTTTGACTGATAGTCCGGCACTCTATCGCCTAGTCTATCGGGGCATTCAATTTAGACGTGCACATTTGTATGTTCAATATGGCTTTACGCAACTCTCACTGATTGCAAACAGTTTACAAAAAACACAAACATACATATATTCTGGATACATTAACTGAAAAAAATTAACCCTTTGCAGTTAACTGCACTACAACTAGGAGCCGAAATACACAAATCAAAACACATATGCCTGAATCGTTAATGTTACCAGCTTCTAAAAAGGACTTCATAGAATTTTATAAATTAATGAAAACCAAGGGTGGACTTACCCAGGAATACGTGGTGTTTAGTATAACACTGCCATTAATTGAACATGAGAAATTTAAACTAGTTATATAATTAAACTCCTGCGATATAAACGACACAATGCTAATAAACGGAGATTTAACACGCTATTTTCCGGTATCATCGTGTGGCGTCATCAGAAATAATATATTCATATGCTATAGTATACAGCTGGAATACAATTTCGGATCAGAAAGGTGCTTGTGTGAAATTAACTTAAGAAGCTCCCCGCAAACGTAACATGGACACAATTAAATCATAAAAGTCAATGGATATATTCATCATCATCAGTCACAAAGGCTACAGCAGTTTGTGGAAAGGCAATTACAACGTCATTTCTAGAAGGCTCTGGATTATTAACTATAAGCCCAGACTGTATTCTTAAGCTGGAGGTCCACAACTCGCGTTTTGGCGTCAACGCGTTTTAAGCTTTCTAAACATTTTAAGCGTCAGGCATTTCAAGTTACATGCGAAGATTTTTCGTGTCAATATTTTTTTTTTATATGTATGTACTTTTGGAGGTGATGCCGTATGCCCAGCTGATTTTTTTTATATGAAGTTTTTTATCGGTTTGTTTGTCAAAAATGTTATTTCAACTGTCATTTTTTCTGATGACATCATCTTTAAAATAAATTTGCTTTGCATTTGTCAAAGTCAGCTGTGACGCGTGCACCGCGTTCAAAAGTAGAAAGTAAACGAACTTTTCGCGTTTCAGGCGTCAGCGCGTCCTACGCTTTTGAGTGTGTAACTTAACTCATACAACTACATTGATTCTACTTTTTTGACAGTTGCTTAGAACGCGTAGACGCTTGGTGTGGACCTCCAGCTTTAAGCACGACTTTATTCACGTATCCGGACATCAACCAATTTCAACTGCATCATCGTACACGAGCCTTGGAAACATCTCAGAACTTTCATACCAATACCCTTTCATACCATTACCCTCGAAAAATATTAAAAAAAAAATATTAAAAAGTTGATGACAGATCAAATCTCAATACACCTCAACAAATTGAAAGGTTTGCAACAAAAACTGTAGTTGGAATCTAATCTGATTGACTGCTAGTGCCGTGGAGAATGTAGTTATTATAAGTTATTTTAACTTAACACAGAGAAATTTCGGAGAATGTACAAATTTGTTCTCTAATGACAGCAAAACAATCGGGCTTCCGACCTAATCACAGCTGCATTACTGCTTTGGCTGAAGTATCAGAGTATATTCGACAAAACTTAGATAATGGTAATGTCTCGTTTCTTGTTCTTCTGGATCATTCTAAGGCTTTTGACTCCGTTGAATATAATATTCTATGTTCTAAACTCACAAAACTTTTTAATTTCTGCTCTTCAGCTATTTCGTTGCTTAACTCTTATTTTAATGGGCGTGCACAGGCTGTTTTCTCAAACAACTCCATTTCTGAGGTTCTTACAGTATTAAGAGGTGTACCACAGGGTTCTATCCTGGGTCCTCTGTTATTTTCACTATTTATTAATGACCTCCCTTTGCAGTTATCGCATTGTAATATACATATGTATGCTGATGACGTGCAATTGACACTCGGATTTCCTTAATGACTTAAAAGATAATGTAGCCAAATTGAATAGCGATCTGTCAAGAATACATTGCTGGGCAACGGCAAATGGGCTTTGTCTCAACCCAAAAAAATCTAAATGCTTGCTAATACAAAAGAGACGTTCTGCACAGATTTGCGAACTTAATATATTTCTGAATAACGTTCCTATAGAAATTGTGTCACATTCAAAAAACCTTGGGATAGTTTTTAATGATAGGTTGACCTGGTCAAATCATATTAATGCTATTGTAGGTCAAACGTATGCTAAACTTCGGTCACTCTGGCGAACCCAACATTTTACCCCGCAAAATATTAGAATGCTACTAGCAAAAACGTACATTATGCCTGGTTTACTTTTCGCCAGCTGTGACTCCATAAGTAAGCAGAAGTTAAATGTAGTTTTCAATAATGTAGTTCGATACGTGTATAGTATTAAACGTTTCGATCACGTGTCGAATTTTTCCCGCACACTTTATGGTGTTTCATTCGAAAACCTTATAAATGGGAGAACTCTTGTGCTCCTTCATAAAATTATTTATACTGTTAAGCCTTTTTATCTTTATCAGAAAATTAACTTTAATAGAAGCAACAGGGAAAGGAAAATTGTACCATTAAGGCGTTGCAGTCTTGTTTTCGAGTGGCAATTCTTTATACATGCTGTTCGTCTTTGGAATTTGCTTCCACATAACATTCAGCTCCTTAGTAATGCAAACGCATTTAAGAAAAATCTTTTTGAAATCTTTAAGTGATTTTTAAGCAATTTTGTTTTAAAAAATTCCTATCTTTTATATACTTAGGTACTCATACATGTAATTTCATAAAAATTTAATTTAATTTTATTTCCATTTTACTACTGCTTTCATTTTTTTATTGATATTTCTTTCTTTTTTTTTTAATCTTTCACATTTTTTATTAAGTACTAATTGTTTCAATATTAATATTATATCATATACATAATTATAATTATTTTTTACTTATTTTTCTACTTTGTCTTCTCTATTTGTATTCATATCTTTAATTCAATTAACTTCAAAATTAATTTGTACACATCTAAAATTCCTGTACTATAATTATAAGATTTAATCTTGTTATTCAAGATAACCACATTAAATAAATAAATAAAAAATTAAATAAAATAAATAAATAGAAAAAAGAAAAACAACCATTACGGTGCATTCAGCTATCGGCAGAATAGAAATTAATTGCATAAAATAACCTGTGAGGTAAAAACTCAAGCATTTTTATTTTAATACAGTCGGGCCTCGATTATCCATCCTTCGGTTAACCGATAAACCCGATGGAAAAATATTAGTCTATTGTTTTTTGTTTGCAATGTTTTCAAATTGTTTGCTTCGATTAACCGTGATTGCCTCTATTATTCGTGATGGCAGAATTTTTTTTATTAACTTCAAATTCATACATACAATATACATAATAAACATAAAAAAGGGGAATCCCTTTTTTGCATACGATGGCTTAGAAGCATTTAAAAGTGATTAGAGTAATTTTGAAATTTGGGAAGTGAGGGTGATTAGATATATAATTTATTTGGTATGGCATCGTTACCAGTGGTAAAAAGACAAAGAAACGTTTTAAATATTGCAGATAAAGTTAAACTAATTAACGAGTATTCAAAAAAATTTTGAGTGTTAAAATGCTAGATTAAAAATACGAAATATTAAAAAGAATTAATTTGTTTTCATATATGTAAATATTTATGTACACCAATGTTCACTTGTTAAATAATAAAAGTATTTAAAAACTTTATAATCAAAATTGTTATCCGATTAACCGTGAAAATCGATTATCCGTAATGCTTTTGGTCCCGACCATCACGGATAATCGAGGCCCGACTGTATATTAAAATGTAAATTTTTGCATACGAGTATGTACATGTATTTTGTTTGCTATGAGCCACTGTATACACAAATCATTTGGCCCAATTTTTTGATTATTGGTTCATAATTAGTAATTAGTAAATAATACTAAGCGCACTCCAAAAAATCGCTTTAACGACCATAAATCTCTTTTAAATGTTGGTATCCAAATAAAATTCAACGCAAATAAGTTTCACATATACGAGTACACGAATTATGACAAATAATCTTAAAACGTTCGGTTTATAATTAGCCAAAGCTCCCATATAAGACCACCTTCGAAACATGTAACTATAAATCTTTTAAAAATATTATTATCGAGATAAAATTTATCACAAACAAGTTAAAGTGCAATATTCGGCTGTGCCGAATCTTAAATACCCTCAATCTAATTTTAATGAGAAATACAAAAACGACGCTCGTCAAAGGACTAAAATATCCTTATTCTGTGTTTTTTTTATTCAGTCTTAGTGCAAATTTTATTAGTATTTTTTTTACATATTTTTTGAAAGACAATTTTACGACCAACATAATTTATTTCAAATGTTTTGTGTAATTACCAATTCTCACCATAATTTACAGAGTTTGTCTGATTTTCATAACAATCTTGAGTGAATATAACAATTTATAAAATTATAATCATATTTTTCAACATTCATTACAAGTTAAGAAGCAGAGTATAAAGAAGGGTAAGATTATAAGATGAGGGTTCTTTTGATTGAATTTGATCTCAATAACTTTATTTACTTTATTAAAAGACATTTATGGATGACATAGTAGAATTGGACTAATTATGCACTAATAGTTTCTAAATCCAGTTTCCACTAATGTTAGAGTTGTATGGTTGGTTGTTATACTCGGAAGTGGACTAAATTCGGGAGATATTGTAAATTATTGAGTGACAGCTACAAAATCCAGTAAAATAACCGATATTAGTATGATTTCTAAATTAAAATTTTTTTGCTCTGTATAAAAGTTGGTTCGATATCGATAGTTATTAGACATTGTTAAATTGTTTTTCGAAAATGGTCCTTATATGGCAGCTATGACAAATCATGAGCCGATCTGCATTAAATTCCGAACAGAGAGTTTTATGCATATCATGTCGAATTTCAACATAATAATGGTATACATATTTAAGATAAATTAATATATCTTAGTATTTAAGTGAATTTCGAAAGTGGACCATATATTCTGAAAATGCAGCAGTCTCACTGCGTGTATAATATTGAATCGGTATTTATTTATAAGAGATAGTTTAATAACACTCAAGATTGTTATTAAAGTGATTTTCTGAAGAGGGTTATATATGGGGTATGTGGACCAATATGCATCTAAGTTCACAAAATTCTGTAGTATGATTTTTGTAAATGATCTATGTGAAGTTTTGAGTCGGTACCGATATTCATAAGATATATATAACGATTAATGACTCTTTCGGATGTGGTCCTTGTGGGAGCTATGACTAATTATGGACTGACCCTCATAAAATTTAGTAAAACAATTGATATATCTATAAGGATTATTTATGTCGAATTTATATTTATAAGAATTTAAGTGAATTTTAGTTGAGTTCTTTAAATGGGTCCATGGTCAAACATGGACCGAAATAAACAAAATTTTGTTTTACGATTTCTTTTTATATGTTACTTACTTTTGTAGAATTTTGTATTAATATTCGAATTTGATAGGCATTTATTTATCATTGAGCCATTATTTTATCATAGAAATAACGTGTACAAAATTTCATGACAATATACTCGTATATAAAAAAATTGCAAAAAAAATTGTTAAAAATATTAAATTTTGTTGTCTGACAGTTTGGTCCATAACTCTGGCTATACTACACCGATTATGCAGATTTTCAATACTAATTTGCTTAGGAGAATTACAAACGGTTTTTTGTAAACTCTGTTGATCATACACGGACGGACATAGCTCAATCGACTTAGAATTACATAAGGATCAGTAAAGGTGATATCAGACGGGATGTATTTTACATATGTAATTTTTTCGATTAGAACACGCTCTATTTTCCAGTGACAAACATAAACAAAACAGCTGGTTTGGTTTGAAACAAAATTGTGTGAAAAAATAAAATTAAAGAAAATGGATAATGAACATGGAGAAGTAAGTATTTTTCGATTTTTAATAAATTAAATTATGTTTATTATGTTTATTGCAGTTAGATTGGCCAAAAGAAGCAATTCTTAAAATTTATACACGTTAAAAAAACAGCTTTTGTTTACATTTATAGGTTATGTCATACGGAAAAACATAAGCAGGTGTGATAGCAAATCGTATGTAAAATGGAAATTTTGACATACATACGAAATTACATATGGGTAAGAAAAGTGACAGTACATATGTAAAATATATCCCGTCTGATAGCACCTTAATATATATACTTTGTAGGTTCTCAGATGAATATTTTGTAGTGTTACACACGAAATGACAAACGAGTATCTTAATTCGCCACTTGGGATGGTGTAGGGTATAGAAATACATACATATGTACTCGTATATACACAGAAGTCATGTCACTAAATTTTTAAATGATGGGTTCAACATAGGTCATACGAAACGCTCATTTCTAAAAAAGTATTTTTGCACATATATATAGGTGTAGAGTATTATATGGTCGAGTTTGACTGACTATTCTTTCTTACTTGTTAAACTTGTAGTTGTGGTGAAAATTATTTAACTTTCACGTGAGGTAAGACTACAACTAAAAGGCAATTACATACATATTTACACATTCTGGAAAATGAAAGCCGAAAAATATATAAGATAATGAACTACATATTTATTCATGATAAATTTAAACTTATCAAAGGGTTCTAAATGAAAATTGTGTGTAGAAATTTTGTTATTATACCTTTTTTGAATTTAAACATTATGAAGCTAAGACTTTAAATGCATTATATACATACTTAAATATAACCTTACCACAGCTGGAATTATAATCTGGCAGATCAAATGATGTATCTAGAGATGCAGATGGTTTCGACCGAGGCCTGCAAGGCCAATCATATAAAAACCAATTATTTTTATTAATGTCTCGGCAGCGTGGTCTTAATATAAGACCAGTTGATTTTACAACTGGATCCATTAACTGTAGTATACGATCCTGTGTCATTTCCATTATATAATTAATCGTTGGCAAATAGGTATTTTCTCTCCAATAGTCTTGGCTAGTACACTACCAATTAATAAATGCGACAAAATGTTTATAAACATGTACTGTACAAGATTTATTAACAATAAACTTTTATTCAGTTTATCAATGATTTATTAAACAAATTTTATATGAAAAATCGGTTTTATAACTCTTAGATAAATTAATAATTTCATTATGAATGCGACCATTGATAAATTAAAGTAATTTAATTATGTTTGTTACCAATGAAAAAACATCTCTAGACGGCTTTTTTAAAGCGAATTTTAAGTTGTTTTCACAATTTTTTAATAAAAATCGTCGAGGTATAAAACGATCTCCGTAAAATATTGGTATGGGTTTATCTGGTGCATCGATTTTCTGAAAATGCAAAGAAAACAAATATGTATATTAGAGTGAACACGGTGAAAATTTACTTCAAAGACAAATTTATCAATATGAATTACCTTTGATCAATTACAAGATTTTATAATATCTTACGCCATTGATAATTAATTTTATAAGATTTCATTTGATTTTCTAATGACAATGTACAATGCTGCACTCCGTTATTGTAATTCTTTGGTAGAATTCACAAAAATTGGAAAATATGTATATGACAATAAAGCTGTTTTCTATGATCCCTTTAAAATCAAGATTATGGACAAAAAACAGACTACTAGTATATATAGTATTAAAGTAATTTCCCAGTAAGTTTTATTTTTTTATTTACGAAATGTTTTTAACTAAAAGCGATTTACTTTCACAATGAATTTGGTTAAAAAAGCCCATAGAAAACTGATTTTGGCTTTTTTGAATGTCAAAATTGTGGGTATTCTGTGGGAAGTGGAAGCTTTGGCCAATTAAGTCAATAGTATAATTTGTGAATACTTATAACTGATCTGTGTATGTTTATGTTGGTTAATGAGTTTTCTGGAGTAGTCCTCATAAGGGAACTATGACCTATTATCATTTTAACGTAACAATTATTATTATAAGAGATTTATGTGTATTTAAGTGATCTTTCGAAGTGAACTTTATGTGGAGACTACGGTCAAATATGGACAAATATGAACATTTCTATATATGTATGGATTATTTGTGTTGAATTCCAACTTTATAGTGTTGATTTTAAGAGATTTATTTGCATTTAACTGATTTTCGGAAGTGGATTTTATATGGGAGGCTACGGTCAAATATCGACCGATCATCATCATATTGAGAGTGACGATTGATATATAGTGGTTTTTATAAGGGATTCATGCGCATTTAAGTGATCGGAACTGGACTTTATATAAGGGATATGGTTAAAAATGGACCTATGGGCTGTGAAATTTGTACAATCATTTAAATATGTTTTTGGATTGTTTTTGTTGAATTTCAGCTTGATAGTGATTTTTATAAAAGATTTATGCGCATTTAAGTGATTTTAGGAAGTGGTCTTTGCATTGGGTTATGTCAAAATATGAACCTATGCAAACAAAATATCGTTTTAAGATTTCACTTTGCATGAAATTTATTGTTGCAAAGTTTTGTATTGATACGGCTTTTCTTTAGACATTTATGTACTATAAAGGCATATTTCGGAAAGATATTTGTATGGAGGCTATGAGAAATCGTTGACCGATTACTAACATTTTCAACCGCACTTGTCCCTCTATAATCAAAATAAAGTGTGCAAAATTGCATGAGATTATCTGCATTATATTTGAAAATAATAACAAAAAATGTCTGAAAAATATCGAGGTAGTCTAAAACTTTAATCTATAACTCGGATCCTACTGGACCCATTTTCAATAAAAAATTTATTGTTCTATGTCTTTTTTTACGAAGCCTTCAACAGACGGACGGATATGGCTAGATCGTCTTAGAATCTTATAAGAACCCAGAATATAAAGACTTTTTGGCTCTACGACCATTATTTCGATGTGTTACATCCCTTTTTGGTGGTGGGTATAATTAAAGATAAGACCCTTTTTATACACTCCACCATCACAAATGTCATTGTGTGTAACATTAAGAAATAGTCATCTGAGACCCAACAAAGTACATATATATTTCATTCATCCTTATGAAATTCTAAGTCGATTGAACTATGTCAATCTGTCTGTATCTGTAAAACACTCTTACGTTTAAAATACAAAACTAGAATCCACAAAGTTTACAAAAGAACATTTATAATTCTCCTAAGCAGTTTGGTATTGCAAATTAGTATGTAAAATCATTCTAGTAGAACCAGAGCTATGAATAAAAATCTGAGACAACCTCAAAAAATTTATATTTTTACATATTATTTGCTAATTTGTTTAAATATTTTGTAGATGAAGCCATGCAATTTTACACAAGTTATCTAAATGGTGCATAAATGCCTTTAAAATTACAATATCAATACAAAATTCAGCAGAAATAAGTTTTATATAAAAATAAATTAGAAAACTATATTTGGTTCGGTATAAATCTGTTATAAATAACGGTACCGATCCACAGATTCACATTTCACAGATCATGCATATATGCCAAAATCACACTCTTGGATTTTGCAAAACAATTAAACCCACAAAAATGTCTAACAAATATCGATATCAAACCAACATTTTATACCGATCCGTAATTTTAATCCATAAATCATACTAATATCAATCATACAGCAATTATAATTTTGGATTCACTCACAGCTAGTCCATATTTTCCAATAACTTCCAAATAAAGTAAACTTCCGTGTATCATTGTCACAACTTTTGTAAACTACGTTATTGAGATTACCTAAATAAGCCTTAAATGCATGAAAACCGCGTTACTGGATATTATGTTGAAATTCGACGTGAAATATCCTCATATGCATGAAAATAACTGTTCCAAAATTTAAGAAGATCGGCCCATAAATTGTCATAGCTGCCATATGGTTCTTCATTTCCAAAAAAACAAATAAATTGGGGTCAAAAAATATTCTTTTCGGATTTAACCCATATTGGGTCCATATGATATACCTTTTATTTAATGTATTACAAATTATCAGACACCCAGTAGTTCCCGAGATATAGGCCTATATATTTTCAACTTTACGGGCCCTCCCGCTCGAAAATAGGCGTGACCGACAACAAATTTTTTTGCTGGCGTATCCTCTTATTTGATGAAGTTTTTTTTTTTTTTTGAGCAAAGTCACTAAAACCGAAATTTCCCCTTTTTTATACGCTGTTTGTTAAATTACACTCAAGATTATTATGAACATCAGACAAACTCTAGAAATTATGGTAAGAATTAAAAATGGTGAAAATTAGACAAAATTTCAAAATATTTAACATAAATTATGTTGGTCGTAAAATTGTCTTTCAAACAAAATCTCTTGAAGCAAAAAAAAGTACAAAAAAATATTTCATATTAATTAATTATTAAAAAACTTATTGAAAATAAAAACTTAATGTAATAAAAATCATGTCATATTCTCTCAATTATGTGAACTTCTCCATTTAGTGAAGAGGCTCTTTTTGAATCAGTTCATCTAACCGACCGACTACTTATATTAAATATATATTAAAAATTATTCAGTTTGCAGCGAAAATGTTGAAACTGATGGCATGTTTCTAAATAACGAGTAACTCAAATTTAATTGCGATAAACTTAAACATTTTTCATTCAATTTATTACAAAGTTAAAAAATTCATAGCAATTTCTATTCACATAAATTTTTTTTTTTTTGGTTTCTATATTGCCCCTAAAAATTAAAATATTGAACAATAACATGGAAAAAAGTGAACAAAATATCTATTTAAATAATTTGACAATAATGCAATATAACAACTCAATATTACCAAGGTAACTAACGTAAGTCAGACGAGTGTATTATAGAAACTCATTTGTTTACGTACTCGCCCGTGTACCAATCGTTCGCCTGAGAATACACTCGTTATACAGAACTATGCTATGAATATAACAATTAGTTACTTGGGGATTTTTGGCGATATCAAAACGAAAACTGGCGATGGCAACATACCAATTTACAATGAGTGCCTGCTCTCCTTATTTTTATTTGTATGGGAGAGATTTTCGGCTTTCAATAAACTTTGAGTCATGGTGAAATTAAATACCAGGTGACAGCATTGCTACAACAATTACAACAAGGCAAGAACAACAGGCATTTTTGTTTGTGTAATACTTTCGTTACTGTCAAAAACATCTGGCATAAAATAAAGAAAACAAATATACAAACATGGATAAAAGCAGAAAACAATTGTGATTTTTTTGTTTCTTTTATTTTCTCAAAGAATTTGACAGTAGTACATTATTTTACACAAAGAAAATGCCTGTTGTTTCTGTTTTGTGTTGTATTTGTTGTCGATTTGCACTCACCTTGTATAGTTGCACCATGGTAGAAACCATAAAAAAAGATAGTCTTACGTTTTTACTCAAGAGAATTGACACTAGTGTTATAGAACACCAAAACTAATTTTTGCACTCATTTGGGCGAAAAATTTGAGTCACTCGTTATTTAGAAACAAGCCATTAATTCGAAAAACCAGTAAATTATAATTAAAATTGTGTTGGCCTTTTTTAAAGGTGTTTATTTTTTGAAGCCCTTTTAGCTTCTTATTTGTCCAGTTTCATACATAAATACATGCATGTATAACAAATTTTAAGTTCAAAAGATAAAAAAGAAGTTCAACAAAAATATGTTGATAATATCCTGATTTCCTTGAAGAAAAATATAAAATGTTAGCGTATTTTTTGGAGATCTTCTCAAGAACTGTTTATATTTTAAATTTCAGCTCATTCGGATCATAAAAAAAAATTTTGAGAATTTTTTTAAAAAATATAAGACCAGAGGTGACGAGCTTCCGCCTACGATGCCATAAAAGTTTAAATTAAGTCGGAAATACCTCAGCTCCAACGATGTGAAATTTCGTTTCGATAACTGTAATATCTCTCGAGATACGGTATTGTTTTCAAAATAAAACGTATCTAAGCCACTGTGTTAGATGTTAGAACTTGGGAACACAAAAAATCGGAAAAGTTTAATATAAGGACTACCTTAATGTACACTTACAAGCACAAAATACTCTTTCCAATTGGGAAATTACATGCTGAATACAACGCCAAATAGATCTATAATATGTTTTTACAACAATATTTGTTCGTAGATCGGAGATACTAGCATTGTTAATTCTGAAGCGAATAACTGTGATAAATTTTTTTTCATTTAATTTGAAGACAACTACAGATGTTGAAGTTAATTTGAAATTTAAACTAATAGCTCATATATTCCAAATCTAGTTTAAATGAGTTTTGGACAGTTTACTACTTTAATACTTTTGCTTTACTTTGATAGGATTTCCTATGAAAAACAAAATCTAGTTCGCAATGAGATCTTGTCAATTTAAATTTTATTTGATTTTACAAAATCAAGTTCTAAGTAAAAATGTTTAAATAAATAAAATTAACAACTACAAACAAATTAAATTTTTAAAACAAATTCAACCAAAATTATAAATAATTTATTGATGCAAAAAACTGCAGCATTTCTAATTGTATTACAGAAGTTTCTAATTGAATTTCCGAAATTTTAGTTTTTTCTAGAGTCATTTGTAACCTATTTAAATCAACATACCGTCAGAGGGATATTGCTAAATCGACTCCACTGACTCTATAAATCCTGAATATAAGTACATATGTACATATATACTTTATGAGGTAGCAAATGAAATTTGTAGAAATTACAGACTGAACGACAAACTTATATAACCCATTTCCGTTCATGGTGAAGGGTGTAAAGCCTACACTAATGTACATACATATCATATCTGGAGACTATTAGAAATAGAAACAAAAATAAAAAGTAATGTAACACATGTGCATACAACTATTTATTCATCGTCGCAAATATTTAGTAACCGCAGATGCAAGGTTGAATCTTAGTTACGGCCGAATACACTACAGATACTATTGCACTTTTCAATGCCGACGAAGCCAACTACATACAGACGTTTTTGATTTTTGTAATGGATCGCATATTCTCTTTTTTTTAACAAATGATGTGATTTAATTGTTATTAACAATAAATCTGTTATTTTATTGGCATTTCTATTTCAGTTTAGAACGCACTGTACATCAGTATAGTTGAGACTTTTGTTGATTAATTTTCTTATTCGCAATATAATATATTACACGGAGCGGAGTTATATTTTATTTACTGCTCTTAATATGGTTGGGATTTTTTAGATCAGCAGTTAAAGAATCCTGCACAGGGATAAACTCAATCGCAAGATCTACTGGCCTACTAAGTCCCAACATATTGAGTGTACAACACATTAGACAAATGTTTTCGATAGATTGTATCATCATACTTACATATGTATTGGATCACAGTGTATGGTAAAAAATAGATAACGTGTTTCTGCGCTAAATTGGAATTTTCATGTGGCATTTGCTTTTAGAATTTGTTTTTTTAATTTTAAAATTTGCTAATGCCCTTTTAAATTTCAAATAAAAGCACTATACTAAAATACGTTCTACAATTGGTACATAAATAAATAAATGAATTAATAAATAAATTATGTTTGTACTTACGTCGGAAACTTCGTTCTCTAATTGATTTGTTTTTTTCTTTAATAAAATCATTGTGTTCTTTTGAGTAGATTCACGTTTTAAACATAATGAATGCATCAACAAATTGTTGCAATTTAAAAAAAGAAATCCAAGTATATTACGATCCAAAAAAGTGTAATTAAATTTGATCCGATAAACACAAAATTAGCACATTATTTAAAAAAAAAAAAAAATTGATTATACTTCAGCTACCGTTATATGGAATAAAAATAGAAAGAGGAAAACCAAAGAAACAATGTAATACAATGTAAGTGTTAAACACTTAAAGAAATAAATTGTTCATTTCTCAATGTAGTTGTATGTTGTATGATTAACGTGACCAGACCAGGTCACCAGGACCAGGTTTTTATTAAAAAGCGGTATTTTGAAATTATGACATTCAAAAGAGGGTGTTTTAAATTAATCGCATATTAAATTAACTTTTAAACCTTTTTATGTTATTGTAAAATAATTAATTCTAGAACTAGCTAAATCAATCACTGCATAATATTTAATTAATGACAGTCTTTTAACAAAAATGTTCAGAAAATCTTAAACAAACTAAGCAAAGGAAGTACACTACACCTATTGCATATTAAAATAGTTCAGACGAATACTTGCTTTCAAATTAAACTAAAAAAAAAAAGTTTAAGCTGTATATTAGTGTCTCGAAAAAAAAGTTCATGGTACACCACCGAATATTGTTGCAAGACAATATCGAAAAAAAATTTTTTTGTTTTTTTTTCCGAAAGTAGGGGTCGCCAAAATACATTTTTTGTTATATCTTCGGCATTTAAAGTCCGATCTCAAAGTGTGATATATGGATGTTTGGAAGGAACTGAGATCTTGTGAGTAAATACTCAAACGGGATATTTGAGGTAAATGCAAGATAATAACATAGATCTCCTCAAGACAAAAACACCAATATATGACACTTTGAGATCGGACTATAAATGCCGAATACATATATAACAAAAAAATGTATTTTGGCAACCCTACTTTCGGCAAATTAACTAAAATTTTTTTTCAAATTGTCTTGCAACAATACTTCATATTCGGTGCTGTACCGCAAACTTTTTTTTGCATGTAAGGCGAGACACTCTACTGTATATGTACAGTAAAACTCCCCATTGCGGACACTTCTTATAACCGGACGCCTTCAATAACCGGACAAATTTTGTGGACGCAAACATTTTATTAGTTTTTCCATACAAATATGACTCCAATAACCGGACACTCTAATGACCGGACGCGGACACATACTTTAAACCATTTTGACCAAAAAAATCCCTCATAAACGGACAAAATTTAAAAAATCCCAAACAAGTTTTTTAAAAATCTGGTAATCAATCGTACAAAAGAAATCGCATTTGTGCTGATAAAACCAAAATTGGTGATTCTCCTTTTCACATTGCATTGATAAACACGAATTTGGTGATTCCCCTTTTAACATGTATGCACACATTGTGTCACTGTATATGTGTTAAATAGTATGCGCATTTTAGTTCAGTTTGTTAAATAGGTACAAAAGGTAATTGTGAATTGTGTTTTAATAAACTCGTAATAACATGGTATCATTTCATCGTACGATGAAACAATTTGCCAAAAATGATTTTGTAGCTTTTCAACACATTAAAAATATCGAGACACATTTTGAAAATGAACATTTTAAATTAAAACAATCACTATTTAAGCAATCAACCATTCGAAAATTTTTTAAAGCAAAGTAGTAATGAAATGTAAAGACTTGTACAGTGCACATATGTATGTATTATTAAATATTATTCATAAATTCGTACAAAATATGCAATAAACGACAACTTCTAATGATTTGAAATTAATTTAAATAAAAATTTTCTGAGCCCTCCCTATAAGCGGACACCTTCCATAACCGGACAAAAACACTGCGACGGTGAGTGTCCGGTTATGAGGAGTTTTACTGTATTTATATTTTATCGGTTTAAAATTCATCAAAGCTACCAATTGCTTGTAACATTGATTTGGAGAATAACATTAAACTTTCGCATGAAAAGTTAAAAAAAAAACTTTAATGTTTTTAATCCAAAGCACTTCCATAAAGTTAGTGTGTGTAATATTTCAGAAAAAAAAAACAAGTAAAAAATAACAAGCGGTCAAGCCCGACCATATAATACCCTACACCCAATATATGTGTAAAACAGTTTTTCAGTAATGGACGCTATATGGGAGATATGACCTATTATGGATCGATCATCCAAAAATTTAGTGTCATGATATCTGTGTTAAACTTTATCTCGAAATAAATACTTTTAAAAGATTTATGGAGGTTAAAGTGAATTAACCTAATTATGGAACGACCATTATAAAATTAGGTGTCATCATTTCTGTATATGTATATGAAACTTATTTGTGTTGAATTTTATTTAGATACCAACATTTTTAAGAAATTTATGGTCGTTGAAGTGATTTTCGGAAGTGGGCCTTATATGAGAGCTACGACTAATTATGGGCCGATTATAATAATATTATTGAAATATATTTGTGTTTAATATTATTTGGATGCCGACGTTTTTAAGAGAGTTATGCTCTTTATGGTAATTTTCGGAAGCGGCCCTTATATGGGAGCTATGATTAATTATAGACCGATCATCATAAAATTTTACCATATTATTTTTGTATATATGTAACATATTTGTGTCCAATATTATTTGGATACCAACATTTTTAAGAAAGTTATACTCTTTTAAGTGATTTTCGGAAGTGAGCCTTAAATGAGAGCTATGCTAAATTATGGACCGATCTGCACAAAATTTGTAGATCTGATTTGGCTTCGTTTACCACTCATTTGTGGTGAAATTTGTCTGCATACTTGCATAATTCAAACATCGGTAAATCGACTCAGGAAGTGATTCTGAGTCCATCGGTATAATTTCGGTGAGTGTTGGACCAATATTTCTAGGCGTTACAAACATCAGCACAAATCCAACATACATACATCAAACAACATAAGTAATCAACAATACATAAAATTAATAATACAAATGAAAAATAAAACAATTTTAGCATTGTATGAAAATAATGCTGACGGACATTTTATCAATTGAATAAAGTAAGTACAAATAAATGTTCGTTTTTTATAAATTAATAAAACAATTTTCAGGTAATAAAGAAGACGAAGATGAAATTTATGAGCATGAGTAAAGGATTATCTAGGATTGGCAAAATCTGAGGAATGGAAAAAAAGTTGTAACAAATTTCGATGACAATCGCTTAAGTGGTTTGCAATATCCTGAACTTAGTTAAAGACAGCGAAACATCAGGCGATGTTCATCAATTATTTTTTGTCTGATAACGGACATAAAACCTATGACATTTTTATATACATATGTTTTTCGAAAGTTTTGCTAAAAGTTCATCTCAATAAAAATTACTAATTTTACTTTAACCAACAATAAAATGTTGCACTTAAATAGCATACAGAGGTAACAATGTTGACGTTTCAAAAGCGCTATAATCAGCTGATAAGGGAGTTCTCATAAAAAGAGAAAGAAATTATTTTGTAAACAGGCAAAGCTCTGTATACAACACGAATTTTGTGGACAAAGCAAAATAAACAAAACAAACAATTTGAGTAAGAATATTTTAATTGAAATTGTAAATTTTGCTTGTGATTTCTATAAAAGTTACTAAATTCTATTTTAATAATTGTTCTAGCTTAAGATCTTTTTTATGTTACTAAACTTATGTACTTACTTACCTTTATCACTGAAAATAAATTTTATTGCGCCAGAAAAATAGTAACATTAAGAAAACAAAAGAGCAATTCTCACAGAAAGAGACAAATATAAAACTTGGTTATCTTCCGCTTCGTGACACCTCTGTATACTTTGTGATCATTAACAAGATAATACATACATACATATATTGAGGGATGATCAATAACTAAGTGTGAATATCCCTGCAGGCAATGTCAATAGTGAAACTCTGACTCACTATTGGCACAGTCACCAGTACTAGTGACTTAGTATACCCCAGACAATGCTAATTACTATAGACATTTAACATGTGCGTGTCATTGAAAATCCACTACTGACATAGGTACTACTGACAAGGTAGTTCTTTCTTTTGGGACTTTTCTGAAATAGAAAATAAAAATGCATTTTTTGCTAGTTTTTAGAGTCTTATTAAAAAAACAAAAAAAAATACTAAAAAAATATTTAATTAAAAATAAATTCGAAAACACCCAGAGTCTTTGGCGGGAATCGAACCTGCAACCCTCTGAGTGATAGTCCAGGCACACTAATGCCTAGTCTATCGGGGCTCACAATTGAAAAAAAATTGTATATGTAATAATAAGCATTGTGACAATGTTGTTGACAATGTCGCCAAACCGTTATCAAAATAATAGACAGAAGTGGTGACTTGTAGACACTTGTCCCCAGGTTTCCTTCAGGGATATTACAGATATTTATACCCTTCAAAATTACATACATATGTAGATATGTAAGTTACTAAAGACAACAAGCTAGAGCATACATTCCCTGCAAATAACGCGACTAGTCCATACATGCATGTAAAGACTAGACCAAAGAGGAGTAGGAGTACTCCAAAACTACTCCAAATATATGAAAAAAGCTGGTCGATTTAAAATTGCGATGTCCTAGGATTGGACCATATAACCCATAGGAGTAGTCCTAAAACTACTCCATGGAGTACTCTAGAGGGTTAGTTTTTAACAACAACAACTCAATATGCAATCGTGTTAACGTGAAACCGTGTCGTTTAACTACAAACTCTTGTTTAACTATGACATCTTCCATGACTGCATTACATTGGACCATGTTGTAAGTAGACCATTTCATCTAAAATGGATCACGTAGACCAATATTATTTGCAGGGTTCGATTGTGCCGAATCTTATATACCCACCACCAAATATAAGTAGTGTGATCTATGCATACTTGAAACTAATTTTTGTTACATTTTGTATCAGTAATAGGAACGCCAATCCCGATCCCGAAAATCCCGGGATTTTTTTTAAAAAACCCCAAAGATATTATGTACATATTTGTGTAAAAGGTCCAAAGAAGTATAATTGTTTTTATCAGCTTTTTGGCATACACAAATATAAAACATCTTCACTTAACACAAATCAATGTTTTTTTTAGCATTTAAGCAGGAGAAAATAAAAGAGATCTACTGACAGATTCCACATTAAATCACTAATTGAAAAAGTCAGAAACATTTCAAAATTACATATTTGAAAAGTCACCAACAAAAATTAAAAAATTAATTTTACAAAAGTATGTTGAAGAAATGTCAAATTAATTATGGATTACCAACTCGAACGCGCTATTTAATGTGTCTGGACATATCATCTTAGACATATTTTTTGTTAATAAATTTATAAAACTTTGTAGTTGTAAGGTAATTTGTGACCAGAAACCACGAATTTGAAGTCTAATTTTTTTCAGATTTTCTGTTTTTGAGAAAAATGGTGATCGATTAATCGAACACTGGGCACTATTTGACATACATAATTCTTTTATTGTTTCTATTTATAATGAATAACGAAAAACAACTTTTTTCATTAACTCAAACCAATTTATTTAATTCATTAAATACAAATTCATTTAAATCATTTTAAAATGGTTTATTTTTAGTTTTCTCTTCAACATATTTTATTTAACTTTATATTTATTTAATAATCATCAAATATTTACTTTTACTATTTTTATTATTATCTAATTCTGAGTTTTATTCGTTATTTGTTACATTTTCTAAAACCAGTCTACCGACTTTTCATAAAAATACAAAAACTACACACACAATATTATTTTAATAAGATTACTATGGGATAGATTTGATCAAAATTGGTAGCGACTGTGACTTCTTTATTGTCCTGCCAACGGCAAATTAAAATTTTTTTTTTGCTGTCAAACTTAAAATCATGACCGCCTCTCTCCAAAGTTTTTTCGGTTTTCAGCTCAAAACCTCCGATATATTTACTTGCACAGTACCTGTTGCACACAATCTTCCTCAATTAGTAGCCACATGAGGTAATAAGAATTTAAAAGGTTATACTATACTAGTATTCCTATGAATATGAATTAATTTTCTCAATAATATAATAAATACGAAAATTTTCAAAAATTATTTCTACACGCTGGACAAAAATATATATGTATGTACATATATCAGTAGGGTGATCTACTGATACCATTACATATGTACATATATATCAGAAGGTGATCTATACATATTAAAAACAAACTGGTGTTGCATTTTGTATCGATAATGATGTTTATACGAGTTACTTTTCGAATCCGTAATATGGGATCTATTATATGTTATGTGCGGATCGTTATAAAATACTTTACTGAGAATTCTATGTATTTGAGTCTTATGGTGAATTTCGATATATTTAAGAGTTTTTTTTACCTTGACAAAATCCAATAGTAAAATCGTAACTTACATATGTACATATATGTATGTATATAACTTATCTGTGTAAAATTTCGGTTTGTTATCGATTTCTATAAGATATTTAAGTAGGTTAGTGTGTTTTTCGGAAGTGGTCCCCATATGGAGCTATGACCAATTATGGACTTATAATAGTGGCTATGGGCCGTTCATAATAAAATTCGGTGCGCTGATGTACATACATATATGCAGTGGCCCACAATTTAAATTATGCAGTGCATTTTTTGTTTTAAAGCTCTATAAAAAGAAGACTAAAAAAGAAATTGGTGTCAAGTAAAAGAAAAAATTTTATAGTCTAACAAAAACATTTATTGCAAAAATGTAAATTTTAATATGTATATTAAAACAAACAGCTTATTTTATGCAATCAGTTTATACTGTAACGATAGCTGAATGCAGCGTTCTTGATTTTTCGTTTTTGAGTGGTGAATATTCATCTGAGACCCAACAAAGTATATGGGCCTGTTCGGAAATGCATCACTGTACTGCATTTGATGCGCTTATGTGATTAGTTTGCGATGCTGATGCGCAGACGAACAATAAATGAATTGTTTACAACAGGAATATTAAAAATGGAGAAATTAATAATAAATTTGTTTCTTGACTTAGATGAAACCAAAAATGTTTTAAAACTGTGCAATCAGCAATATAAAAGGCGCTTCAAATATAAAAAAAGGCAGGTATTATTAAAACTTTGTGTTCCAAAAGCAGACAAATGACGAAAGTAATTAAATATATTAATATTATAAAGCATATCCACCATGTCCAACCGGACTCTCACCAATAGTTTGGAGAATTTTGCATCATTTTCTATTCTAAAAAAAGTATAGAAAATCAATTAAAATAAATTTATTAAAAAAATTATACAATGCATCAAGCCATTTTTGTGATGTTTGTTTGCTGTTTTTTGCGCATCATCTGCTTCAGTGATGCATTTTAGAACACAATGCATTTGCAGTGATGTAACCTTTTGCTTTTTCGAACGTACTGCGCATCAAATGCAGTGCAGTGATGCATTTTCGAACAGGCCCTATATTTTCTTGATTCTTATGAAATTCGATTGAGCCATGTCCGGTAACTTTGGTATTGATAATCAGCAAAATCGATTTAGGTCAACCAGAGTTATGAACCAAAATGTGAGACAACCTCCATAAAAATTTGACATTTTTAAACATTTTATTGCAATATTTTGAAATATATTGCAAATACCATAAAATTTTGTGTACGTTATTTTCATGATAAAAGAAGAAAGTGTGAGGAAATATTAAGAATCCGTCCATGATTTCTCATAGCCCCCATACAAATTATACATAAATGCCTACAAAATTGGAATATCAATACAAAATTCGGCAAAAATTGGTTTCATGCAAAAAGAAATCGCAAAACGAATTTTTTTTGTTCGGTCCATGTTTGACCATAAACCCCATATAAAATTCACTTAAATACGTAAAAACCTGGTATAAATAATGTTAAAAATTTTAAATTTGACATAAATAATGCTTTTAGGTAAATAAATTATTGTACATACTAAATTTTATGGTGGTCGGCTTATAATTGGTCATAGCTCCCTTATAAGGACCACATCCGAAAAAGCAATTTATCTTTATATATATCTCAAAAATTTCGGTACCGACTCGAACATCATTCTGCAGAATTTTGTGAATTTCGGCCAATATTTGACCGTATCCCCCATATAAAGCCCTCTTCCGAAAATCACTTTAATACTCATAAATCTCTTATAAATAACGATACCGATCCAAAATTTTACACGGATCATTTACATACATTCCAAATTCAAACTGCTGGATTTTGAGAATATCGGTCCATATTTGATTATATTTTCCATATAAGGTCCATTCTGTTCCGAAATTTAAGAAGATCGGCCCATGATTTGCTCCCATACTTCCAATTCCAAATATAAATACCAACCATACAAAATATGAATAAAATACATACAAATCAAGTTAGTGGATACTGAATTTAGCAGCTATCAGTCCACAATTTGTCCACTTCTACTATGCCACCCATATATCTCTTATAAATAAAGTTATTAAGATCGAATTCAACCAAAAGAAAACTCGCCTTATAATATTGCCCCTTTTAATACTATGTTCCTTAACTTGTCTATATGGTACATGTATGTAATGGTATCACGTGAGAACGGCTGGAGCGATTTGGCTGATTTTTTTATTCGATTCGAAATTCTCAGGGGATGGTTTGTAAAGAAAAAATTCAAAAATACCGGGTAAAACTCGGAAGTATACTGTACAAATTTTGGATTGGCCTTGGGGCCAGGTCTAGGTGCACGCCCCACCTAGACCAAACCCCCACCACAGGCCTATAGAAAAACCCGGCGAGCAAAGTATAAGTGATCAATCACCTATACATTACTCAATGTCGGGATAAAATGGTTACTAGTCCCATGAATTTGCAAGGGTTCGAAACTAGATAGAGTGGAATCTGGTTTACCAGAGGAAGGTCGAAGCTAACCAGAGTCTTTATCTGGTACTACGGGATCAGTTAAAGCCCGGGGACTTGTCCCCAATTTAACTATTGGGAGCTTGTCCCCTAACTGATAATTGGTTGAGGTCACTTCGGTGTCCACGTAGTGGCTGTGGTTGCCACCCAAAGCGGGAAGAATGGCAGTTGGTTTAATGGCTGATGTTTGACTTCCCGCAAAAGCAGATTTCAAGCCAACCAAATTGTCCTAGGTGCATAGGATCTAAGGCTTTCGTAGTCCGATGGGTACTAGGTAAGTGCGAGGATCCTGTTCTATGGGCTTTACTAATAGTACTAAGTTATAGACGGCAGGGATTAGATAGCCCAATCACTCTAGCAAGGTGATCTTTACATGATCTTGCAGTCATGTATTGAGAAATTGCAAATTGTGTGCCCCTGTAGGGGCATGCAAGTATGATACTCTGATGAGACATGGCTCCATGTCACTCACAGGGGCTTACAATGCGGTTGACGGGCCGAGTCCGTCCTGCGTTTAAGTACATAGTGAAGATTAAGCCAAACGGCAGGTGCTTCACTCAAATCTTAGAACACATTTGTACAAATTTTGGATGATTTTTTTTTATTTTATTCAAAATTTTCAGATGGTTTGTAAAAAAAATTAAAAAATTTCTGGTAAAACTCGGAAATTTTAAGTTTTTAATATATTGCCTCCTTTTCACTTCTCATTTTTCTTAAGACATTTTTTAAAAAAACTTGAAGAACTGACACCAAAGCGTCCTTTTCACTTCTCATTTTTTATGTATGAGAAAATTTTAGCAAAACTCAATGAACTAAATTTTACTGCCTCCTTTTCACTTCTCTTTTTCCAAATAAGCGAAATTGTTTGAAATGCGAGCTAGTTTTGAATGAGAAAAAGTGTTTTTTGTTTAATTGTATAAATTGTTAAATTACTCTCAATCAGGCAATCGATATCGAATCAGTTTTGGAAATACATTTTAATGCATTTATAATCTAATTTGTAAAATTTTTGTTTTAAGATTCTCTTTAGTAGCCCAATATCCTTATATTTTATGCGATAAATGTTTTTCAATACAGAAATATTACGAAAAAATTTACTTCTAAAACTCATTCGATATCGATTTCCATCACATGCCTGAATATATTACGAAAAGCAGACAATTTTGTAAATTATTGTAAGAATTGGTAATTACCTCAATTATAAATGGTCAAAATTTGATAAAATTTCGTAAAATTGTATTTTAAGCAATATATGAAATACTAATAAAATTTGTGCTGATTGAATAAAAACACTGAATAAGGATATTCTAGTCCTATAACCATTGTAGTTTTTGTAATTCTCATTATATTTAGGTGTTATTATTGAAAATTTAAAATTATTTTTCTTTTAAACATATTTTTCAATTTTCTCAACCCCTTTCAAACTTATATCAAAATATTTACACATAAAAAATTTGTTATTTTTAAATATACACCTGAAGAAGATTTCCAAAGAAAATCGAAATATCGAGTTTATTATATTATGTTGGCTGGCCGGCACCGCAGTGGTGCATGTGGTTAGAACGCAAAAAATTCTGACGAGAGAAAGTGGGATTTCTCGAAACATATGTAAATTCAACAACCCAGGTTCGAATCCCAGTCAAGAAAAATTATCAAAATTTTTAATAATAAAATTTTTCAAGTTGTAATTCCTAACTTCAGTAAAAATAATTTAATGAAAATTAAATTTAATGAACTCAAGCCTAACTAAATTATCAAGAAGTAAAATTAACAGTTCAATTATGAAATAATTAAATAATAAAAAACAGTGACCTCAAGCTTACAAATTGTTTAATATATATGTACTCATATTATAGGTATGGATGTAATTAAAAAAATTATTTTGAGGCGTAATTGTGCAATTCGATTCGAAAGCAAATGTTTTCTTTTAAATTATTATCTAGATCACATTTAACTTCCCAATTCTTTGTACCATAATAACTTAAATTTTGAAACTATACTTACATATTTCTAATGTTTTCTTTTACCAGCTGGGAATATGAAGGAATATAATTTTAAAAATATACCGTCGGATAATTAATATAGAATATAGAATAGAAAAAATAATTTGATTTTCAATATAAGTATCTATCTATATATTCACTTAAAAAAGTCGCCACATCTGTACGTAAATGTTTTATAATTTTTATTGTAAAAAAAGTAACATTAGTAATGCAGTTCTAATACAAATAACATTTAAGATGATAATTCAAGCTAGAAAGGAAAAACATTTTGAGAATCTACCATTCTGCCATTATACACAACATGTACTGACATTCTTTCATGGGTCTTCAGATTACGCAAAAGCTGAAAATATAATTATTAAAACCATTACGTACAAAAATACAATTGCAAATACCTTTGGCGTGACGAAGAAATATTGAGCTCGTCCTGTTTTAGTTGTTTCATCTACCAACATTTCAAATATTTTTCTTTCGTTTCGTGCATCCATACCTTGATTTATTTCATCTACACAACGGAACGGAACATGTGTAAGATGTTGCATTGATAACGTATACACTGCTATAGCGACGGCTCTTTCGCCACCCGATTGGACATTTCTGCTTAGGGGTTGAAGAGCAACATTTGTTCGGTATTGTACCAATATTTCAATGCCATATGTATCGAAATCAAACTAATAAGAAAATAAGATATGAACAGATACATTGAAAATCTATTGTACAACGAAATATAAAAGTAAGTAAGTTATATTTATTAACATACCTCCTCCTTCCTCGCTAACTTTACTTCACCCACATAACCCATGGACTGCATAAAATCGCTAAAATGACTATTTATATTAATAATTAAATTAGATATTTTAGGATACCACTCATCAAATATTGTTTTGATTTTAGCATTAAAATTTTTATCGCCATCTTCGTTCGAATCAAGTTGTTTTTTCAAAGATTCTACTTCCTTTCTCTTCTCATCATACTCGCGCACAATCTGGTTTTTATGAAATAAAAATAATTCGAATTAAATATGAAGTTTAAAATATAGTTAAACTATACAAGTACCTGTGAATCTAAATTATCCATGCAGTCTAAGCGGCCACTAAAGTCGTGAATTGATTCACGGAGGTCGTCAAGACAATTTGGTAAACTGGAATAAAAATCGCGATGAGGATATTTTTTATCATTTGGATCAAAGTTGTTCAATAATTTCTTTGCTTCGGTGGATTTTAATTTTGATTCCCGTTGTACATTGTTATATTTGCTTTCGATAATATCAACACGTTTCTTAAAATAAAAATAATAACTATGATATTCATTAATTTATGCTTATAATAAATACCTCAGCACTATCTCTATTTTCTTTTGCTGTCAGTATGAAATTGGTCAGCTCTTCATTCTCTTGTCTAAATATAGACATCTTTAATTTAGAATAGGTTTTATGTGCAATAGCCAACTGAAACGCATCAAAAGCTTCTATTTTTTTTAATTGCAACTGACTTATATCCGTAAAAAGTTGTAATCCTTTCTCTTTCAACTCTCTTTCCATTTCGGGAATACCTATTATTAAGAAATTTATATTATTAGTTTTTTGCGCATAATATTAATAATTGATTATTCAGTATTAATCTAATTTGTTGTTTTGCTGACTATCCCTATACAAAATGGGTTTCGGAAATGAAAGTGTGTTGAAAAAAAATATATTGATTTAACAGGGTTAATATTCATATGTTTATGAATATGTTAATAAACCTAAATATATGTATATTTGTTTAGATCTCTCACAAGGGTGTTGAATTCAAATTGTATTTGTATATATGAGAAACTAATAAAGACACACTTATGAATTGATAAGAACACAAATAAAACAAGTAAGAGTTTAAATGGGACTGTGCCGAATCTTATATACCCACCACCAAATCACCTATTATGGGGCAAATTTCATAAAATATTGTACCGTAATTTCAATTTATTCTGTACGACGATTTATATGTACATGCAAATTATTTTTGTTGCATTTCAACGTAATAATCATTTTTATAAGAGATTTATGCGCATTTAAGTGATTTTTCGTTTTAACTTGCTGCTGATGTTTATAAGAGATTTATGCGTACTTAAATGATTTCCGGGAGTGGACTTTATATGAATGCTATGGTCAAATATAGACCAATCATCATGAAATTTACTACGACAATTTAGATGTGTCTACGGATTACTTGTGTTAAATTTCGACTTTGTATTGATTTTTACAAGAGATTTATGCATATTTAAGTGATTTCCGGAAATGGGGGCTATAGTCAAAAATGGACCGATCATCATGAAATTTAGTACGACAATTTAAATGTGTCTACGGATTACTTGTGTTAAATTTCGACTTGTTAATGATTTTTATAAAAGATTTATGCGCATTTAAGTGATTTTCGGAAATGGTCTTTGTATGGGGCTATGGTCAAAATATGGGCCGATGCAAACAAAATATCGTTTTGAGATTTCACTTTACATGAAACTTATTATTGCAGAATTTTGTATGGATACGGCTTTTCTATAGACTTTAATGTACCATAAAGCCATATTCCGGGAACACATTTGTATGGGGGCTATGAGAAAACGTGGACCGATTCTTACCATTTTCAACAGGACTTGTCGTTCTATAATAAAAAATAAAGTGTGCAGAATTTCATGGTATTATTAGCATTATATTTAAAGAAAATAGCAAAAAAAATATCGTGGTAGTCTGAAACTTTGATCTATAACTCGGATCCTACTGGACCGTTTTGCCCATTTTTAATACCAAACGTTTTGGTAGATCAAATAATGTTTGGTAAGAATTTCATTGTTCTATGTCTTTTTTCGAAGCTCTATCGTGATTTCAACAGAGGGACAGACGGACGGACATGTCTAGATCGTCTTAGAATCTCATAAGGACCCAGAATATATAGACTTTTTGGCTCTACGACCATTATTTCGATGTGTTACTTACTTTTAGTGTAAGTAAGAGTTTAAATTGGGCTGTGCCGAATCTTATATACCCACCCCCAGTAGTGTGATTTAGGCATAATATATTTTAGCGTTCTTTTCGTAAATAGACCTTATATGGAAACTATGGCCAATTATGGACTAACCTTTATAAAATCAAATAATATTTTTATTCACATATAATTGATCTGTGTAAAATTTCGTTGGTTATTGGGTTTTTTTTGGAAGTCATCCCTATATGGGAGCTAAGACCAATAATGGACCGATCAACATAAAATTCGTTACTATGTATTACTTACATATATGTGTATGTGGATTATTTGTGTCAAATTTGGGAAGCTGGCCTTCCCATTTTTGTTGAACAACTAGTTTGCTCATCAGCAAGTGATATTTCATATATGTACATACATATATCTAAACATTTTCATTTATATTCAAAGTACACATTCATTATTTTGTTTTGAAACGTACTTTTTAGACAAGAATAATTTTTCTTAAAAAAAAATATGATTTGCTTCTGTAACATTCGGCCCAATGTTTAAAAAAGTGACTAAGAAATCGCTTCTGAACTGATTTTTTCACAATTTGAATTTCATTAATAGTAAGCACCATGTTTTTAGTTTTTATGAAATCAGATAATAAATCCACATTACTATTGGAATTTATAAGTTCTTGCACAATTCACTATATGAAACACAAACTTAATTAATTTTAAAAATTAGTTACGTTTAATAATTTTCTTAGACTTTTTTTTTGCAAATATTATTATTTCAAATAATGGTTTAATTAATCATATGGGTTTGGTTTTCTTTTTTTGTTATACACTTTTTCGATATTGCTGTCAATCAATTATTAAAAATTAAAAGCCTAAATTTATACAAAACCTTTTATTGTAAATATGCATTGCAATTTATTGTAAGTATTCATAAAAAATTCAAGTATTCAAAGAAAATATTCCAAACTTTCATTTAGAAGTAGTACTAACACGGAGGTAGACCGAACTAACTTATGTTTTTTTTCTAATGAAAACTGCAAATGCTAAATTTTTTGGAGTCATTTTGATTTGCTCACATCTCTTAAACTATATATATAATTTAAATATTTTTCTTTCCTATTAAATTTAAAATTCTATAATTAATTTGTTTTTGTGACCAATATAAAAAACTTGTTCGATTTTTATTTTTTATTTTATTTACCCAACGTTTCGTTAGTTTTATTCTAACTTCTTCAGGGGTCTCGTTCTAAATAATCTAGTGACAAAATTTATTGTTTTATTACACAGCTTTAACTTGATAATGTTAAAATATTAGATATAGAAAGGAAGGAAAACAAAAGGTATACACTGGAGAGTTTACGCATACAACAAAAAATAAAAACAACAATGAACACGAAAGAAGACAAAGACAACACGAAACTTCAATACTCCTCTGCAATTAATAATTAAATCAGTTCTGTGATATTAGCTTTAAGTTAAACTTGACTTAAGTTTTGTGGTCGTTTATTGTATATTATATTTTTATTAATTATTTGATTATTTATACCAAAATTCTGTTCGTGATGTCCCATTTTTTATTATTTTAGTGACTAATTAATAATAAAAATTAATATCCAATGATAAAAAACATCAAAGCTGTAAGTAAAACTATATAATAAGTTAACAAGTTAAAGCTGTGTAATAAAACAATAAATTTTGTCACTAGATTATTTAGAACGAGACCCCTGAAGAAGTTCGAATAAAACTAAGGAAACGTTGGGTAAATAAAATAAAAAATAAAAATCGAACAAGTTTTTTATTTACGTTTGGAAACAAACATTTGACCAAATTAGCCTGAAGAAAACTCCTTAAAAATTATTATTAAAATACTATATTTTAATAAAAATGCTCTAAACCTATTGGTAGTTGAACCATATTTATTATATAAACAACTGAAATGTAGTAAAATTTTCATCAGTTTTCGTTGTATACACCCCTATCGTGAATAAAAATTCCACATGAAATTTGTTCCCTTTTATTTTTTTAACATTGAATTTTAATAGGAAAAATGTGAAAAGGGAACAAATTTCATGTGGAATTTTTATTCACGATAGGGGTGAATATTTAGATAACTTTAGTACACTCTTTTTTATACAAAATTTTATTTTTTTCGAAAACAAATCATGGATTTCTTCTAATGAAACATTTCTCTACAGAATTGTATCATTAGATTTCTAAAAAAAAAAAAAATAGCCTTTTTGCAAAAAAAAAATAAAAAAATATAAAAAAAAAAAAAAACACTGTTCAATGTAGCGTGTTATATTCTAGTTCTCATTATATTTAGGTGGAGGGTTTTTAAGATTTTGCACAGCCAAAAAGCAATATTAAAAGCGAACGTATTGTGTATTTTACCACTGTTTGTGAATATGTAGCTGTCAAAGTTTGTCTAGTACAAACTCAGTATTTGTATATTATAAAAAATTAATTTTAAAATATTTGCGATAAAAATAAAGGCCAAATATATATCTGAAGGTTCAATTACCTTAAATGTACTTTTAGTACTCACCATTATTTAGCAATAAAATACAATAATTTGCCTGACAACTCTAGAATTGTATAACATATGTTTTTGCAAAATAAACCACAAACAATTTTTGAATTCGGCAAAATTAAACAAAAGCAAAAATGAAGATGTAAGCAATTTTGGATTGGAATCATCCCTTAATTGTCTTCTTTGTATGTTTAATTGGCGTATTTTACGTTTTTTTTTTATGGAATTGTAGCTTACCACGAACGCTCCGGGCATTTTTATATCTTTCTTTTTATTTACAAATTGTGAATTTTTTTAATCAACAGCAGACTTTGACGTTTAACTAAAAATTCGAACCTAATTTCGAATCATATCAATACGAGTAATTTGCAGAACACCAAAAAGCGATTTATTCGGTTTTAGAAATTTCTCGTTTTTAAAAACGATTCGATTTACAGAACAGGGCCGAATATATAATATAATATTATCTTACCGATTATGTCCTTTTTAAGTTGAGAAATTTTATCTCGTTGCCTTAATAGTTGAATAGATTTCTGCTCATATTCTTTAATGTTGCTAGCGATTTCTTTTAATATTTGATTATGCTCCTTAGCACATTCTTCTTTCATACGCAACTCCGCTTCAATCATAGAACGTCGGTTTCTTAGCGAGTCAGTTATAGGATTAAGTTCAGCTAGTCTTAAATTATAAAAAGAAATAAAAAGAAATTTAGATGAAATCAAAATACATATAACTAAATAATATCAATACCTGTGTTTAATTTTATTTACTTCTCGGTCATCCTTACTTGAAAGAAATCCTCTACCCTTAATATGAGACTGCATGAGGTATTTTTCCCTATTTCCGTACTTGGAAATTGACAAATTATAACGCATATTACCTAAGTATTTTAAGATCAAACCATGGTAAAATAATATATAGGTATGCAATCGACTAAACCAAATTAAAAAAATATTTTTTGATGGGGTTTAAACTATCAAAGCGATTACTTTTCAAAATAAGAACAAAATATAATTTTATTTTGATATACAATTGATTCAGAAAGTGAGTACATAATTAAAATAATTTGTGATTTTAATTCAAAATACATATCTTCTTATTATATCATAATTGGAACCACTAAATTAAAGTTTGTTTAGAATTTAAGCCGCATAATTTTAACACAAACAGCAAATATACTCCTTAATTTTTACTTCAAAAAGTGAGTGCTCATCACTAACAAGCTTTTCAAATGTCATAAAAGCTGTACCAAAAAATTTCAAAATCATAGTTAATTAATTAAAAAAGTTTAAAGAAGTCACCAAAGCGAAAAAACACAGAATCAGAACCTAAAATAATAATAAATTTGCGAAAATCGAACAACTCGTTTCGTATAAATTGGTGACGTGTTTCTCGTACACACCCTATATCAGCAAAGTAAACAAGATCAAACTACTTAAATAAGCCAAAGAACATCGAAATAAATTGAACGACTTTTGAAACAGAGCAGTTTTTACGGATGAAATAAACGATCGGAAACGATAAAAGATGTAGGGTGTGGAGAAAACCAAATGCGGAGTTTAAAGAAAAAAGTTAAAAAAAAATAATCGATGGCATAATGGTTCACAGGAAGTATATTGACATTTTAAAAACTCATCATCATCCTAGCGTCCAAAAAATGGGTATTTGAGAAAACTTTATATTTACACAAGACAACGACCCCAAACACACGGTTCATAAGTTATGGCTATTGTATAACACTGCAAAATGGCTGGGAACTCCCCCAATATTAATCCTATTAAAAACTTGTAGGATCATTTAGACAGAAAACTTAGAGAGTGAGAAATAAGGAATAGGACTGATCTAACAAAAGCTTTACAGAAACCCAAACTTGGGAACCCAAAACTTAGTGGATATTAATTAATTAAGAACAAGGACTCCCATACAAAATACTAAAATATTTGTTCTTAGCGATTTTTATTGCAAAATATTCGAAATGAGCACTCACTTTTTGAAGTTAAAAACTGAAGTAACGGGTTCGCCATCTAACGTTTTTTTTTTCAACTAGTGCTTGGTGAATGGTAACACTTAGCTCATGTCTGATTTGACAGATAATTAGTTTTATCCTTCCGCTGAACGAATATGGTTGTGTATACGCTTGAACAACGTTGGGAAATATTACGACTTTACTTTGAAAATCATGGTAATGTTGCAGAATGTGTGCGAAAATTGCGTACGGATTTTGGAAAAAGTGAAGGAAACTGGCATCCAAAGCGTGAAAAGCCAAAAAAAGTGCGTACACCCGAGAATATTCCTGCTGTGACAGAAAGTGTGCGTGAAGCGCCATCAACATCAATTCACCGTCGTTCTCAAAAATTTAACATTTCGGAGACATCATTGAGAGGAATTTTGCATAAAGACCTTGGTATGACGCCATACAAAGTCCAATTGGTTCAGGAGTTGAAGCCAACTGACCATCCAATGCGTGTTCGCTTCGCTAAGTGGGCCTGCGATCGACTTACAAAAGATGCCGATTTTGCAAAAAAAAAAAAAAAAAAAAATCATCTTTTCAGATGAAGCTCATTTTGATCTTGGCAAAATTGTCGCATTTGGGGCACAGAAAACCCGCACGCATACATTGAAAATCCGATGCACCCAAAACGAGTCACTGTTTGGTGCGGATTTTGGCCCAGAGGCATACTTGGGCCATTTTTCTTCGAAAATGAGCAAGGACTGGTCGTTACAGCCAATGGCGATCATTATCGGGCCATGTTGAACGAATTTTTGTTCACAAAAATTGAAGAGGAGGATATTGGCAACATTTGGCTTCAACAAGACGGCGCTACGTGCCACACAGCCGAAGCTACACTCGATGTTTTGCGCCCTGTTCTTGAAGATCGCATTATCAGCCGCATGCTGATGTCGTTTGGCCACCTCGGAGCTGCGATTTGATACCGTTGGACTATTATTTGTGGGGTGCCGTGAAAGACAAGTGTTACGCCGACAAGCCAGAGACAATTGACGCTTTAAAGGACAATATTCGTGAAGCCATTGGTGAAATACAGCTGCACACAATAGATAATGTGCTAAAAAATTGGACCGATCGTGTAGGCTACTGCCTGGCCAGCCGAGGCAGCCATTTGAATGAAATTATTTTCCATTAATAACCGGAAGGATTGTACTTTCAAAAAAAAAAAAAAAAATTTGAGAAAATATTCAGTTCTTTTATAGCATTTTCAAAAAAAAAAAAATATTTTTCCGACCCTTTATTTTTAGTTATGCGTTGTGATTTTGAAGTAAGTAATATTTTTATTTATGTCTTTGTATTATGTTAAATATTATTAAGGAACCGCTCAAAATGTGGTGTCAACTTCTTTTGTTTGTAAAGATATCCTATAATATGTACTTTTAAATTTAATTTATGAGTGAGCACTCACTTTCTGAAGCTATGTATAGACGATTGTTAGATCATACAATGTTGTCAGATTTAACAATGTGCTAGCAATGTACTGACAATGAAAAATTTTTAGCAATAGGTAATTTGTAAATGCTTTTTCTTACAACGTTGGAAGACAAAAATTTCAAGTTCACACTGTTGTTAGATATTTTTTGGACAACGTTGTTAGATCTGACAACTGTCTATACAAAGCTAGCTTTATTCAACTGTATAAATTAGATAAATTTCTTTAATTTAGTTAAGCCGAAATATATTATGTTGAACATTTTACCGCCATAGTAACATCTAATTTCGTTTGGTATTTGATCAGTAAAGTTGTTGACATCATCACTACCATATGGAATATTATGTAAATTATATAACGAACATAAATAGCCTAAGAGAGCTGGTGGTCCTTTAATAAGATCTATTAAATACGCATTAAATCCATATTTCCTAAAATTAAAGAAAAAATTATATACATTTTTAATTAGTTATTTTTGTGACCAATTTATTTCTATTTGTTTTATTTCACAACAAAAATAATCACCCCTATCGTGAATAAAAATTCCCCATGAAATTTGTTCCCTTTTCACATTTTCCTATTAAAATTTAATGTTAAAAAAATAAAAGGGGACAAATTTCATGTGGAATACATACATACATATGTATATTATCGGTGTCCGTAATAATACTCAAGTATACTTTTTGTGCATTATAAATTCAACAATATTTTTTTATTTTTTTTAATAAAACAATAAAAAAATACTTAGGAAAGGAAAAGTTCAAGGATGAGAGAAGAGAAGGTGGTGACTAAATTGATCATCAATATCGGACTCGAGTGACAACAATGAAAACAGCTCTTCCAAGTAAAATTCTTCATAGGTTACCAGTAAATCCCACAAAACAGATTTTCGCAACGAACCATTCTCAGTTTCAGCAACAATCAATCTTTGGTTAACATACCCATTATCAAAGGCAATCTATTCACAAATTCAGTCCCTACAACGTTTTAATAAAATCCATAGTTTCTAGGAAAACAATTTTAATGTTCCTTTTTTAAAGTATATATTAAAAAAAAATCAAATCTTATACTAAAATGATCTCTGTAAAAAATTTCTCAGAAAAAAATTTATTTGTTATATATTTTAAACATAGTGGAAGGTGCCGATGTTTGTAACGCCCATAAATATTGGTTTAACAACCACCTTAAAGTATACCGATCGACTCATAATCACGTTGCCTGTCCGTCTGTCTGGCTGGCTGTCCATGTAAAGTTTGTGCGCAGAGTACAGGTCGTAATTTTAAAGATATTTAGATGATTTATATGAAGATATAAAATTTGGTACCTGATATTTTTTCGGCCCAAGGACATGTGGGATTGAAACTGGTGGAAATCGGTCCTTTGGAGAATATGGTAGAGGTATATTTTTAGACAAATATAAGGCTAATGCTCTGAATATATATTTTTCTGAGTAAAGCCATAAATTATTAAGTAATATAAAAAGTTATCCCAATAATGGTTTGGAAATTTAATACCGGAACGGTGAAATTTAGCCAAAATTTATCATGTTAGCATTGTTGACAAAATAACAACAAAAATGTTACTGATTAAAAAATATAATATCGGGTATACTTGCTAAAATTTTTAACATGACTGACACTAAGAAATATCCAGATGTTTTAAAGATGCATACAGTCATGTCACAGAACTCAATTCCGATCGAAAATGGTTTTGATTCCGTAAATTGAGTCTTTAGAAAACGAAAAACGATTTTTTTTCGGAATGAAACCACTTTAGATTTCTAAAGTGGAATTGTTGTTTTTTATGATTTTGTACTGAAAAAACTCATACTACTAATTTATAATGATAATTATATAATTAATTTTATTATTTCATTGTTTTTTTTATTATCTCATTAATACTTAAATAAAATGTTAAAAATTTCAAAGTTGGTGTCAGCATCAAGAAAACTTTTGTCAAAAAATTACAAAAATTAAAAATATTTACACAGCACTGGAATATCACAGAGGGTCAGATTCATCCCTTTTTCAGCTGCGTTTTGATGTCTTTGTTCATTTAAAACAACAACAATTGAAATTCCGGTCATTTAAAAAAATTTTGTTCACTGTTATTTAAATTTTTTGTTAGCGCTCTTTTTGTTCGCCTTTGTTATACAATACTTTTCTATTATAAAAATAATATGTTTTTTGTTTTGGTTACACAACGTTATCCTATTTAAGTTAAAAAACGTGATTTAAAAATTTCCTGGGAATAAATAAAATCGATCGGAATTTAGAGAACGCAAAGTAAAAACGATCGATTTGCAAATACGGAATTGAAACCATTCCGATCGAATTATGTGACATGCCTGATAAAATCGTTTTAATACAAAAAAACCTGCTTTAAAATATATGCCTGACTTTCGACCCGTGTCAGTACTATCAATCATTGAAAAATTAATATCTGATCAATTGTCAAACTATCTACATTCAAAAGATATATTGTATGAGAATCAGTTTTACAAAAGGCTCTGGAACGAAAGAAGCTTTAAAAAAGTTGTAGAATATCAGCCATGTCACAGAACTCAATTGCGATCGAATGTGGTTTTGATTCCGTAAATTGAGTCTTTAGAAAACGATTTTTTTTTCGGAATAAAACCACTTTAGATTTCTAAAGTGGAATTGTTGTTTTTTATGATTTTATACTGAAAAAAAACTCATACTACTAATTTATAATGACAATTAAATAGTTAATTTTATTATTTCATTGTGTTTTAGTTCTCTCATTGATACTTCTATTAAGTTTTAAAAATTTCAAAGTTGGTGTCAGCAACAAGAAAACTTTTGTCAAAAAATTACAAAATTTAAAAAAATTTCCACAGCACTGAAATATGACAGAGAAATTTCTTCTTCGTAGCTTTTCAACTGCGTTTTAATGTTTTTGTTCATATAAAACAGCAACAATTGAAATTCTAGGAATTTTTAGAAAATTTTGTTGACTTTTATTTAAAATTTCTTCATTAGCGTTTTTTTTTGTTCGCTTTTGTTACACTTTTTATTACAAAAAACTAATGTTTTTTGTTTTTAGGTTAAAAATCGCGATTTCAATTTTTTTTTGGTAATAAACAAAATCGATCGGAATCTAGAGAACGCAAAGAAAAAACGGTCGATTTGCAAATACGGAATTGAAACCATTCCGATCGAATTATGTGACATGCCTGTATATTTGTGGCGGAATCGACGCTGGTTTTAAGGGTGTAGCCTGAGTAATTTTGGATTTTTCAAGTTATTTATTTTAATAAAAAAAACAAAGAAATATTGGATTAGCTGCTGAAACAGTGTTACTTATTAATGATTACTTACATAACAGGTTTCAATTTGTTCAAATTAGTGATTCAAAGAGCAGTTTGTTACCTGAACTATATAGGGTTCCCCAGCTCAGCGTCCTAGGCCAGAAGAAAGCAGACTGGCACGGCTTCAGAAATTTCACTGATCGCATCTTAAATAATCTTCCTACACCTTCTAACGTACACCAGAAAGGAAATTTCGTAAAACCGTCACAGCAGCAGCCGCTCGCTTCATTCCAGCTGGTCGATTATCCGTAGTTTGTCCGAACTTCCCAGAAGAAGCAGCGGGACTCGCACATGAGCGTGATGGGATCCGAAATACCGACCCTGACGATCCAAAAATCGCACAGCTGATCCGCAACATCAGCAGGTTGGTAAATGAGGATACGCGGTTCAAAAAGGTTAGATCATGTAAAAAACTGCAACTTAAGTTCCGGAGTTCGTAAGTTGGCGAGCGGGGACTCGAGTATTTGACATCGGTTTTTAACCCGTCTGTAAGGAGCCTGATAATACCCGGTGCTTGGAAAAAAGGTAGAGTCATTCTCATACTAAAACCTGAGAAAGATGCGAGTGAGGGAACATCCTACAAGCCGATTTCCCTTTTATCACTGGTCGCAAAGACTCTAGAGACTATTCTCCTCCTCCAGCTAACCCGACACCTACCAGCAGTTCGTCATCAACATGGATTCCATAAAATGCACAGCACCACCACAGCATTAACTGCCATTACCATCTTACAGGATTTGAACCAGCAGAGGACTTGCGAAAGGACGATCCTCGTAGCGCTCGACCTATCGAAAACTTTTGATACCGTCAGCCATGACAACTTCTTCCAGGACATCCTACAATGCACAATGCCCAACAATATGAAGAGATGTGTCGTGAACTATCTGAGTGGCCGGCAATCGTTCGTTGAGTTTAGAAACAAACACTCACAACCTCGTAGAGTTAAAAAAGAAGTTCCTCAGGGCGGGATCCTGTCGCCAATTCTGTTTAACTTCTACATCTCTAAGCTCCCCACTCCTCCACAGGGAGTGGAAGTGATATCATACGCGGACGATTGCACACTAATGGCGACGAGCGACAACATTGATGACATATGCGATCTACTAAATAGTTATCTCAGCGAAATAGACGCTTTCTTCACTGCAAGGAACATGCAACTATCACCAACGAAGTCTTTAGCAACAGTCTTCACCACCTGGACGAAGGGGGTAAAAATAAATCTTGGCATTGTAGTCGTCGGCACACAAATTCCGACAGTAAACTACCCAAAAATCTTGGGAGTCACCTTTGATAGCCTCAGCTCAGCTTACGCCGCTGCAATCTCGCACAAATTTCGAAGTAGAAACAGAGTCCTTGAGCCCTAGCTGGCAGCACTTGGGGTATGGACAAAGAAACCTTGTTGGCTACATATAAGACGATTGGCAAAATGCAGCTGCATGCAGATAACCTTAGAACACAATCTACATGAGGAAACGAAGGTTCTACCTGTAATAATGGCATGTTGACAAAACAGTTCCTAATGTAATGTGATCGGAGGAATCACCAAAGCTTTAACATCACACAGCTGGAGTCTCTCCCTAGGCGAAGGTACATACAGGATTTACTTGATCAAAACTCGTATTTAGTAGCTTTGAACGACATTCACAGAGACGCCATCAATACCACGGTTGCATGATGCCACATGAAGTCACCCACCGCCCATTGCAGAAACCGAAAATCAACTGCCGCCGAAAACAAGAGTATGCCCTGCATGTGGCCAGGGTCCTCATGACACCCAACACATCTTCAATTGCCCAGCCAACCATATTCACTTCGTCCAATGGATTTATGGTCCAACCCAGTAGAAGTAGCCCAATTTCTTGGTCTGGACCTCACTGCAGAACCCCCTGATTAAAACTTATTTAGTTTAGCTGTTAAAACAACAACAAATGTTACTAGACATCAAATTAAAATCACACATAGTCAAATACTTAAAAGAAAACCAACACCATCTTACGTAAAATGTAATCTACCGCTTACTATTCACCATTTCTTAATTGAATGCCAACATTACCATAAGCTCAGAAATTAAATTTTTGGAACTAACAGCTCAAAGAAACTACTGGAATTTCCTTCCCAAGATAACATTAAAAATATATATGACTTTATACAAGATGTAACTATACAAGGTGAGTGCAAATTAGCAACAAATACAACACAATACAGAAACAACAGGCATTTTGTTTGTGTAAAATAATGTACTACTGTCAAAAACACTTGACATAAGTAAATTGTAAACAAAGACAATGAGCTGTTACACCATGACTTTATAAGTAAAATTGGAATTGTCATTTGAAAAAAGAATGTATTAATTTTAATTACTATTAGTTAATTGATTAAATATGTATACATTGTATTATATGTACGAGTATATAAGTATATTCTGTCTTATAAATAGTTGTAACCATACAAATGTTTATATTTAACACCTAAAGCCGAAGGCCTATGCAGCCAGAGCTCCTTAAATTGAATATTAGGATTATTAATTTATTCATAAATCTAAAAAAAATATTGCATTATATTGTAATGCCATTTTATGAAAAAATTTATCATATTCGAGTCATTTATGACTCCCCTGTGCAATTAAAATAGGCCCATATGTACTGTCAAATTTTCCATCTGTTGTACACATCGTGTGATACATATGAAACTTTGCATGTGTAAAATGGAAAAATAAGTATTTTTCGATTTTTAATAAATTAAATTATGTTTATTATATTTATTGCAGTTAGATTACCCAAAAGAAGCAATTCTTGAAATTTAAACACGTTAAAAAGTTAGATTTTGTTTACATTTATAGGTTATGTCATACGGAAAAACATAAGCAGGTGTGATAGCAAAAATTATGAATCGCATGTAAAATGGAAATTTTGACATACATACGGAATTACATATGGGTAAGAAAAGTGACAGTACATATGTAAAATACATCCCGTCTGATAGCACCTTTAGAATCGGGAAATAAGTACAGTCTTAATGATATATTTTCTTTCCCTTAGTGATGTTGTTATATATATGTAAGTAGCCGGTTATATTCATAATCTGGGAAATAGGAATGCTTTCCACTTAGAAACATACAATTTAATAAAACAGCTCTTAAGAAAGGGAAGAACTATAATTTTTCGGTCTTTTAATGCCATTTTTCTTAATGATTATAGAAAACCGAAAGCTAAAATATTTTTTGTTCATGTGCGGTATTGATATCAGGCAAATTGGTAGTAGTACAGTATCTTAATTGCAAATCCGTCCAATTTGCAATATTTCGAAATAAATGCACCTATCAAAGTTAAATTAATTTGTTTACCTTTGGATTTCCCTCACTTAGAAACATAAAATTTCACACATATGTACATGTCGCATAACAATTTTTTTCTTTCTTCAAATTTCAACATTTATGAACTTACATTTTTCAGTGAAATACTACTTGGAGGTGGTTTTGATGGTGTTCTCATCTTCCTTTGATAGATTTCTAAGTATAAAATAAAATACATTTTATGAAGTTGCTAGAAAATCTACAAAGTGGTACTTTGAAAGACAAGACACGAAAATTCACATCATTTGTTAACGGAGCAGCGATTAAATGATAGTGTATACACATATACATATGTATTATCTATGTACAAAATTGTACTTACCGAATTTGTTCAATTCTTAATCTTGGAGTAAAAATTGATTCATTTGGAGTAGGAGCATGAAATACATTCACCATCAACTTTTTATTAACACATAGTTCAGAAACAAGCGTCGAAACATCAGAAGTTTTTTCACAGGAGAATGCCAAAAAATCTCGTTGGCTAATAGTATTTTCTAAATATTTTGCAAAGTCAGGATTAGAAACATTCAGCTAGAATAAATCAGAAACACATATTAATATTTTACCATATATGAAATTTGGAGTTTTACCTCAATAATTAAAGGCTTGTAAACCCGGCCTTCGAACTGTTCCATATGTGAGTCCAACCATTGAATTGCTTCGTATACATCGGGATGTTTTAATTTTATATACTAAATAATTAAAAATGTTTTAAATAAACATATACATATCAATAATGTTTAGATTTCTAACAGGCAATCAATATTCACACCTGCATTTTTTGTTCAGTTTCATTTTCCAGATTTTTTAGACGTGTTTTAAGATGTTGTATTTCAGGAATACTATCGTTTAGTTCATTTGAAATATTTCTGGCTTCATTATTAAGACGTTTTACTTCCGATTTAAGTTCATTCATTTTACATTCGCTTTCAATTTTTCGCTTAGTGTCTGCTTCCTTATGTTCTTTTAAATTTTTTAAATCCTGTGCGTATACTTCCAGCATTTTCGTTTCATGAATTAATTCAATTTCTCTTTCTTTCCTTTCACGTTTGCGTTTCTATAATTTGTACAAGTTAATCATTATCAAAATGACTTATTTTTCTTTGTTAGGGGTTTTCTATTTGTTCAATATTCAATTAAATTTAATACATCATGAACTGATGTATATAAAACAAATCTTTTAAAATGTTGGAGCTAATCGCTAATGTGATGTAATATTAGGTAAAAATCTAAAGACACACTAATTAAAAAGATTTTGTTTATTTTCTTTAGTATCATGAATTATGTATTGTCTAACAGCAATACAAAACTACACCATTTTAGAAATGACACATATAAATTGAAAAACTGATGAAACTCAAATTAAAAGCACTGGAACGATCCATTTTTTGTCGGTTTTTAAATTTATGTTTTTTATCAGAAGTTTGCACTTTGGTATTTCGTTTAGAAGATTACTCCCCAACATTGTCCGCTTAATTTAGCAAACAAAACAAAATAATCGTGGATTCAAAACCAATATTCAAAAATTATTATTAATTCATAAATATGTATATACAAAAATGTTTGTAAAATAGACAATACTGCCGAATTTTTTAATTTAATTACAATTTAATATAAAAAGATAATTTGAATTGAAATGTTATTTTAAAACTAATGTTTTTGCCCAATTTTAGAACTCATAATTCATTTTTTTTACATAAGTTTCCATTACTTCTTAATAGACTTAAAATTTTATATCAATTAGTTTATCATACCCCAATATATATTTTTTTTCTTTCGTAATAAACGTAACGGTACTTTAATTTTGACTTTCACAAAGGATTGCTGTAATGTACTTTCTTGAAATCATATATTTGTTTTTTTTACTTCATTTGTTGATCCGCTATTTAAAACTTAAATTAAAACTACATAGGAAATATGTATATGTGAGTTTCAGATGGTGAAAAGTTATGACATACATACATATAATTTTTGCTGTTTTCATAAACACAGTATGCAATGCAACATTTCAGTGCATAGAGTTCATAATAGCATTCAGCAATATAATTTACAAATTTTTGTTTTAAGATCCTCTTTAATAGTCCAATATCTTTATATTTTATGTGATAAAAGTTTTTAAATTATACTCTAAATGCTATTATGAACTCTATGCAATGAAATGTTGCATTGCATACTGCGTTTATGAAAACAGCCTTTCTTAGGTGTTACATATCGTTACCTTAAATGCAGTTCAGCGTAACATCAAAATTTTGAAAATCAAGGTTTTGATGGGATATGATTCAAATGACTTGAATACGTGTACCTGCAAAGTTTTAGGCACCAATATCAAAAAATTACTGTTTTATGAACCAAATACAGCGTAACAACAAGGACAAATATTTCCCAATGCAAAACAACTTAACATCACGTACATATGTTATAACAAGACAAACAATACTGTTAAATTTCATTTATTAGATCAGAACGCAGGGCCAGCGACATATAATGAATGAGTTATGAACACGTCTTTCCCCTATTCAGCATTATAAAGCACTCAGCTACGTATCGGTAAATAATCTTCACAGTTGTTGTAGAATTTCTCTCCTATTTCTTTACTTTATTTTTCTTTCACTTTCTTCGAAATTGGTGTTTTACACTTTTGTCGGGAGAGTATGAGTTGCTTCAGGAGTATACCACCCATAACCTCTCATCTTCAACATTCAACAATCCCGTTATATCAGAACTGTTACATTGCAAAACCATCAGATTTTGGACAATGTGATTCAGTGATAATTTCGGTTCAGAATTTAAGTTATTTAATAAAACTTATGAAAAATGATTTCAAGTGATGAGAACAATACCGATGAAAGTCAATCAAATAGAGTTAAAAATAAAAGAACTTTGAATAAAAATAAACGTATGCATGGCGAAGAATATGAAGGAATTTCCGAACGAAAGATTTCCCAAAAAGAGCCAAGAAAAATGAAGGCTGCCTGTATATCCAAGTAATGTGAAAAGTGCAGAAAGTGCTCCCAATTTTGTGAAAGCGTACGGAAGGAAATATTTAATAGTTTCTGGCAGATGTCTTGGGACCAAAAGAAAATTTATGTGACCAGTCTTATTGAATTTAAAAACAGAAAACGGATATATGTTCCAGACGTTCGATATCGAAGTCATATTATTTAATGAAAAATTCTACCAGACCTCAAATATGCAGAACAATGTTTTTAGCCACTTTGGGCTTAACAGAATCGATGGTAAGAGGCTGGGTACAAGAAACGGATGAACATGGTACTCAAGTTGGTCCAGAGAAACAAGTAAAATTACGAAACCAGTCCCGAAGAAATACAAGTCAACAACAAAAATATAGAACCACCATGGAATTTTTGGAAAAATGGTTAGATGATGTACCAAAGTTAGAATCGCATTATAGACGCCAGTATACGAGCAAATTATATTTCCAGTCGGATTTTAAGTCCTATAACCATATATACCAAATCTACATTAAACATTGCGAATCACAAAATGGCTATCATTCAGTATCATTTCCAACCTTTTTGGGATTTCTCAAGAAACAAAATTATGCTATATACAAACCCAGAGATGAATATGTATATGTGCGATATTTGTGTTTCATATGAAACAAAAAATATTTCACAAAATATTTATGATGCTCATAGAAAAGAGATAAAAGACATGAGAGATGAAAAGATATGTGACACAGAAAACGCAAAATCTGGGTTGTGCTTGTTGATATGTATAGATGTGCAAGCCGTAAAACTTATTCCCCAATTAAAGGCCAATGCTTCATACTACAAAATGAAGATGCAAATACACAATTTTACAATTTATAATATAATTACACATGAATCGGATAATTATGTTTGGGATGAGACAGAAGGTAATCTTGTGGCATCTACTTTTACAACATGCATAATTAAATATTTAAGAAACGCCATTAATATGTCACCAAAAACTCATCATATTATTATATATTCCGACGGTTGCTATTATCAAAACCGAAATGCAGTCCTATCAAACGCTTTGCTTTCTCTGTGTATTGAAAAAGATATCACCATAGAGCACAAATATTTAGTCGTTGGACACACACAGATGGAGTGCGACTCCACTCATTCCTTAATACAAAGAAGGATAAACAATAGAGCCATATATTTACCTCACAACTTGTTGACATAATGAAAGAAGCACGGAAAAATCCCTTTCCTCTTAATGTTCCCCATTTGGATCACAAATATTTCCTTAACTATGAAAATCTTCCCATCAATTAGACAAGGTAAGCGAAAGTTAATTTAATAAATAACATAATTATATTTTGAATAACTTTAGGCAAAAAGGCTGTATATCCAACGGTCAATATCATACTTATTTTGGGCTACGATCCAACTGGAATCATATATTTTAAAACGAATATAACCCACGATTATGAACCTGAACAGTTACATTCAGAAAGGCTGAAGATTTCTAAAAAGAAATGGGATTATCTTCAAGAACTTAAAGTTTTAATTCCACCAGACTGTCATAACTTTTATAATTGTATCTCATTTGAAATATAATTTGTCTGTAATATGTAGCTTATTATTATAGTTATTCACTTTTTAATGTTTTTAATGAAATACAAAAATAAATATTAAAGAATCCTTAAATTTTAATTTCAAATATGAACTGAATAAAAACTTAAATATATTTTTTGGAAAATATTCGTAGATTGTCTTTATTCTATCCAAAATAGTCAGTAGATCAACGTTTTGATGTTACGTCTTTTTGGTTTACGAAACAAGCTATCAAGACAACGTAACACACTAGAGCGGAAAATAACTAGAACAAACCAAAAACCTTTTTTTGCAAATTACACCCTGTTCTATTATAAACAAATGGTGCAAAAATGGTTTAAAGCCATTAACTACTAAAGAGCTGCACAAAATGTACTGAAAGTTCTGTATTCTAAAGCACACTACTTCCAAGCCGTGTATTTCAATGTAAACATTATGAACAAAACAAACAAAATTCGAAAAGTTTCTCTCTATAGTTTTGTTAGTGCTTGTATGTTCAAATGAAGTAGAACAAAAACATACAATGAAATAAAAAAAACGGTAAATTACACCGAAAGCATCGAGTACACTAGAACAAACACAAAAAACCGTATAAATGTAAACAGGAGTGTTATTAAATAATATAATTTATTTTTAATAGTTTCTTCTTCTTTCAAGCAATAAGGTCAATTGCATTTTATATACAAATATTTAATTTATTTATATATATTGGAAATTAATATATATAAATAAATAAATTAAATATTTGTATATAAAATGCAATTGACCTTATTGCTTGAAAGAAGAAGAAACTATTAAATATTAAAAAAGGTCAAATAAACGAACTAAATATAATTTATTTTTATTTGTTTTGTGTTGTTTTATTTGTTTTTCCAAATGTGAATTAAAAAAAATTTTATTTTTGCATACATACATACATGCATATATTTTTTACGTTCATTAAAAATGCAAAAGTTTCTTTGCAAGTTTGTCTACGAGTTATTCAAACATTTTCTGAATGTTCTAAAATAGTTTTGATGTTCTACTTCATTTCTCTTCTACTTCAGCCTTGTTCTATTGTTACATTGTTCTGTTGTACTTCTTCAATGTTTTGAGCGTGAAACAAAAGAAATATTTTCGGAAGTATGTGTTTTGCAATGAGCAAGTAATACATACACACTAATTGGAATTTCATGAAATGCTTGTAAGACATTTTTGTTGTGCTTGTGCAGCTCTTTATTAACTACTGTTAACGGTATTCACTTATTTGCTTCTCCTGTAAAATACTAATATGCTTGTTACGCTGTTTTGCATTTAAGGTGACGATATACGCATATATATACATATAGAAAAGTGTTTCGGGAATGCTGCAGTAAACAATGCCACGTGTAATTAAATTAACCGACGAGGAACACGGAACTCCGTGTGGAGTTCAGTCAGTCTCCCATCGGACGCGTCAACAGGTGGCGGATAGGGGGAGCCGATCATCGCGATTGTGATACATTTGATACACAATTGGTCACTAGTGGCGAGAGCGGCTGACGCGATATAAATATGATCATGATACATTCCTTGACAAATGGTCATGAACATATCTACATAGCTAGGTTGATAGGAGAGCCGGTTTGCTGCGCCTTTATGATACATTGTAAACGAATGGTCGCAAAGGGGGAACAAGCTGGTGACACTGGAACTTTGTTAAGGCTAGTGACATACTGGATCAAAGTGGTCACAAGTGTTAATAAATCCCTTCCTAAAATCTAATTAAAACCCGCGGACCAAAACTGACTCCACTTGTAAGGTTAACGTGGTTGGTAGCAGTGCCGAAAACCTGAATGGCTAGTCAGTGGTAAAAGAAGACTAGTTGTTTTAACAGCTCCCCTCCGACGCAGGGCACGGGTCGGTTGTAATCAGAATTTAGCCTAGTCCATGTACGCCGTCAATGCATGGATGGTCTATCCCCATACGTGCTTCCTCGTGGGACCAAAATTGAAAAGAATAATAATAATAGAAAAAATGAGGCAATTCTAGAAGTCGGTGCGGGGAATGTCTCTGACAACTCGGCAGGTTCGGTGTCAAATCCAGACTCCGACTGGCTGAGTATTCACAGAGATATTATGCTGCAAGAGGGTCAGTTATTGACAGAACTGACAGTAACGGAAGGGTTGAAACCCCCGGTTGGCTCCCCGTCTCGAACAGGGGCCTCTGAAGGACTCGTTGGTCTAACTTTGAGTTCTGATGATGAGCATGAAATCACAGTGATTCAAGCTCATGATCAGGACCATGGAGTTAGAACTTCGGTTTCGGAGGTCACACTCAGAATAGAGAGCGGACTGGCGGGTGCATTAAAACCCATCGTTCGGCAGAATGCGATAGAACAGGTCACATCAGGTCGAACGAGCCTTGAAAAAGCCAAGAGTGGTGTGAGAGTCTTCTTAACCTTTCTAGAAAAGATAGCTAAAAAAGACCCCTCACTGCACGATGGGCGGGATAGTTATTTACTGAGGAAGCACCGAAACAAATCCTCACGAACCCTCCTGTTAAAGGGTCACTCACAGGGTCATTCTCGGTTCCTGTGTGAGATTGAGGCAGGTGGATATTGCCTGGCTCTACAGACTATGTGAGCACTAGGGTAGATTTTAGGCGGATGCCGGAGGTGATATTACCGTCGGGAAGGGGCAAACGGACGGCTCGAAGATGAGCGGTACGGGCGCGAGGGTCTATATTGAGGATCTGGACATCAGATTGTCATATAGTCTTCCTGCCGACTGTAGTGTTTTTCAGGCGGAAGTTCTGGGGATTTAGAAGGCCGTGGAACTAATGAGGAACAACATTGGCAGAGTTTCGGAGGTCACGATATGTGGACAGCCAGGTGGCCCTTTTGGCAATACGGGGCTGTTATGTGAACTCTAAGCTAGTTGATAGTTGTAGGAGGGCTCTAGATGGAGCCTTAGGGTGGTATACGGTTAGGCTGTGCTGGGTACCGGGTCACTCAGACATCGCCAGCAATGAAATGGCGGATGAGTTGGCAAGAATGGGCTCAGGCATAGAGGTGGATAACCGTATGGAGGCAGTTGGATCTCCAATAGGCTTCTATTACGGAAGAATTAGGGAATGGATCCTAAGTGCGACCAATCAAGCCTGGGGAAACCGGACGGACTGCCAAGTGTAACGGACGCTGTGGCCGTTGCTTAAGAATTCCGATTCGGAATCGCTGCTGGGCAGGAGTAGGGTTAGAATAAAAAAAACCCGGAGATCCAAAGGCAAGAAATTTCAAATTCTGGCCACTTTTACAATAAAAGAACGTTCATAAATACTGCACTTGATCCTAGGAATAGCAATCTGAGGATTTCTTGTAGAGTGAAAAAAGGAAAACTGAGAACAGAGATTATAAGGTAAGCCAGATCAAGTAACCCTATAAAAAAGCATTAATTTACGAATATCTACAAATTGTCTAAAACAACATCCCAACAAAAGTACTGACATATTAAGAAATATGCATCCATCTGCGAACTTTATAAACATGGCGCACAATAACATTGACTAAACGATTAAGTGCAGCCAAAATACAATCCACAGTGCCAGATACCACTTCAAGCCCATAAAATAAATGGGGCATTAAGAGAGCATATGCTAGTTTATATCTTATACGACAAGGTATATAGATATACACTGTTAGAATAAATTTGGTGCAATATACCAAAGGTTTTAGCAAATAAATTATTAGTACGACACTCAAAATGAAGTCAATTAGCCAAATATCCCTAAGCATTTAAGGTTATCAACAAAAGGAATTCTCTAACCATCAATAGAGATATTCAACATAGGACCAGAATTACCAAAAAGTATAGCTTGTTTTAGAGAAATCAACCACTTGAGAATTAGAACGCGACCACTGTAGAAATCGTACCAGGTTATAATTAATATTAGATTCTAAGTCTTGCCGCTTCCTTATGAGATTTAAACAATACAAAAACGTCATCAGCAAATATAAAAGATCTACATAAACTAGAATCTAGTTAAAAAGATCAGTCAATTTCTTAATCAAGATGACATAATTAACAGAATTACAGGCTTTAGTCAAATCAAGCGATACCAAAGATGATAAGAAGTTATTTGCCCCTATTGCGGTTCACAACTTTTTTAATAATTTGGTCGTCTTTCATAAATCGGTATTGCCACTCACAACTTAGATGTAATTGACTTTTTGGTTGTGCGGTTGATTTTTTGGTTGTGTTTAAAAGTATTGCTGTTCACCATTTTGTATGAGTTTGGTTAACAAAAACGATAAATATACACAACTGCTTATTAGCAGTTGTCTTTGTAGGTTATAGATTTAAATAAAATTTTTAATGTATTTCCTTTAAAAAAATAATACAAAAAAGATAAAAAATGGAAAAATCTTAAGTAGAGGTGTTTTTTGATCTTAATATAATTAATTAAATGATTAATACGCATACGCAGGACATTCAAAATAACAACCAAAGCCCAATTTGAGCGACTTGTGCAGCTGATGGAAAAAAATCAGAAATTGCTAAAAGCAAAAATTTGGGATGACTAAAATAATAATATCGATGGTATAGCTACCATACGCACAGGTTTCTTTAAATGGTCCTTAATTTTGTCTAGTACATAACAAAATGCTTCTTTGTTCAGCCGAAAATAGCTAATAAATCTATGAAAAATAATACTTATACAAACATATTTGTTACTTATTTTGAAAATTTCTTCTTAGTTCAAGAGGATTGGAATCATCGCGTATTTTTCTACGTATACGTAGAACATTTGTATTAGCGTCATGATTTTCGTCTTCAAAAAATAAATCCACACTTAAATCCATTCTTTTTATTTTATAAAAACCTGATTTAAACTTCTTTTTTGCGTTTTTTTCTTTACTTTACAAATAAAACGCATGGTGTTGCCAACATGAAATCGACATTTCATGTCGATAACGTCATAAGAATTACAACTAAAAATCGTTGTGTTACACAATACCAAAAAATAATTTGGTTGAGTTAAATTCGGGTTGACTGACACACGACCAAACTTTGTTGAGTTGAAAACGGCAATAGGGGCAATTATTTAGATTACCCCTTATAGTATCAGTTAGACTCAAAAGTGTTATGACCACGTCGGAAAGCATACTGTGATGGTGAAAATTGATTATTAACCAAAGATTTGATCTTTAAGAATATGTTCAACAACTTTAGATATATCTAAGTTTAAAATAGTTCTAGATTTGGGGATGGTCACAACATGAGCAGTCTTCCAATCAACCGGAAAAGCAATGTTTTCAAAGGCAAAACAACGTACAACTTTAAAATATAAAAATATGCAATGTGGGATAAAATTCATATAACAACTCAAAAGACTTAGCAGGATCAATGCCTCGTTGGCTGCAATAAGTTTTAATACAGAAGGAGAATAAGGAGAACAAAGGAGAATATCGTATTATTATATTTTAAATATTTTTGTTTAAAGAGTAAACATTTTGAATTTATAAGAATTCATGTTATGTTTCACATATAAATATTTTCTATGAAGTTAATTAAGTTAAACATATTTTGTTTTTTACGAAATAAAATAAATATAATTTTTTCTTAATTTTAAATCACGGTAAAACATACGTAAAAATAAAAGTAATTGTTAAACAAGCTTTGTTTTTTAAATAATAATTCATTATTATTTGTCAAAGGTACTAAAGAATATTAAAAAAATAAAGTTTATACAATAAATAAAATTATTACCTCAAATTTGGATTTTTCTTCATTTATCCTCTTTTTTAATACTTCTATATTTTTTATAATTTCAAGTTTTTTTGCATCAGCTATTCGCAAATTGCGATCCTAAAATTAGAGAAATAAACAATTGGGTATGAACTATTCAAGTTAAATAATTGCTTTTAATTAATAATAAAAAAATATACACCCCTATCGTGAATAAAAACTCCACATGAAATTTGTTCCCTTTTCACATTTTTCCTATTTAAATTCAATGTTAAAAAAATAAAATGGAACAAATATCATGTGGAAATTTTATTCACGATAGGGGCGATAATTTTGTTTACATTTATATAGTGGCACATAAAACTACACCATTTCCAATTGAATTTCTGAAGTTTGTAATATTATTGAAAAACGGCGAATTATTTTTATTTTTAGTACCGACATTAACGACGTTTATGAACTTATAATTTGCATTCGTTGTGTTTAAATTATAATGAGAAATGACACAATTTTTCATTTTTAAATAAAAAAAATGGATGGATTAATGTTTGTGTTTTCTCAAAATAACTAAACTAAATTTTTATTGATAATTTTCTTGGCTGGGATTCGAAATTTATCAATAAAAATTTTTCAAGTTGTAAAACAATTCCTACCTTCAATAAAAATAATTTAATGAAATTTAAATTTAATGAACTAAAGCCCGACTAAATAAATAAATATCAAAAATTTAAAATTAACAGTTCGAATAAAAAATAATAAATTATTTTCAAATACTGTTATTGACGCGGTTGCTTTTTTGCGAAAATTTAAGATATTGCCATATTTATATAAAAAATTAGGAGGAATGCCATATGTATTTTGACTTAACAGTACGGAAATGCTAACAAAATTGACAGGAAGTAATCCACTACTGAGAAACACAATCAGTAGTTAAATGCCGGCAAAATATATTTGAGGTTTAATATAACAGTGTGTTAAGCTGAGTTTAATTGACAAGTAAAAAACTAGCTCTTAATAAGTTGTTTATATTTGGCAAAAGCTCTGACTTCTTTCTTATTGAAAGCGTTTGGCATTATGTTTGCTGGGCAAATCTTTCACCAATACATCTTCATTTTTATTTTTGAACATCACTGATTTATACACATAAATATTGCAATTTAACTAAATATTTTATATATTTAGTATTGTTAAAGTGATTTTCGGAAGTGGGCTTTTTTTTGGAGGTGTGGTCATTTGTGTGGGAGCTATTAGAAATTATGGACCACGACCATTCTCCATAGGCTTTGTTTATTTTATTTTCTTTGGGAAATTTAAATATATAATTCAATTAAATTCTTACCATTTCTTCAATTTCATTTTTCAATTTCTCTGTGGTAGAATTTATCAAATTCTTTTTATTGTTGATGGCTTTATATTCCTGATCATATTTTTTTAAATTCATTTTCGCCATTTGAAGATCATTCGCATATTCTGAAAGGTCGCATTGTAACTTTTCGATTTCAAGCATTAGTTTCTTGGCATTACACACATTTAGTTTTTCTTCGATGTCTTTGCGAGCATTATATCTTTCCAATTGTATTTTAAGTCTAAAAATTATATAGTTTAAATTATTTTTAATTTCTATACATATATACATATTCATTAAAAATTAAAGCACATACTCCTCAACACGAAGCTTAGTTTCATCCAGTTTTTGAACCAAATTCTTATGCTCCGACATTCCGCTATTTTGTTCACTTCTTAGTTGCTTCAACTTTTTAAAATTATCTATTTCTTCACATTGACATACCGAGTTAATAGTATTCTGAAGGATATCTGGAGGTTCAATTTTGGCAAAATCCTAATAAAAAAAATACATATTTATTTAGTAAAATATTGGTCACAAATATAAACGCATCTTATTTTTAGCTTTATTCAAACTTAAGAACACATTATGATCAAACTTTTTATAGTATATTAATGTATTATAATACAGATTTAAAAAAAATGTGTTTAATTAAAGTCATCTCTTGTCATATGCGCTATACACAGCACAATAGTGTTTCATATCTAGAAACGTTAAAGTGCGGTAAAAGAATTTAAAGTATTGAATTTTGTTAGTTTTAATTGATTATTTTGATTATCCATTAGAAATTAGAGAGAAATAAATCTATAATTTTTATTAGAATTTAATATATTTTTGATATATTGGCAACTTATAGTGTTTTTATTAAAAATATATTTTCATCAGTCATCTTATTTAAATTAAATCGCACGTGTATTTTTATAAAAATATAGTGTTAAAATAAAAACTAAATATGTAACTAGGAAAAAAACAAAAGTACCAAAAGTCATCGATATGTGTGATATAAGGTAAAGGTCAAAACTTATTTCCCTAACCATATGCGTTGTCAAAAATTTCAACTTATAGGACCCACAAAAATAAATATAACAACCCGGAAACTTGCGTTGTATGCATTTGGCCACCACATTCCCCAAGTGATTCCTCCAGAGTACAATGTGCTAATTGTAGCAATAATCACCCAGCATCGGAAAAAAAACTGTCCGAAATATATTTATTATTTAATAGTATTTAATAGTTGTTGTTTAAAAGCATGGAGTAGTTTTGGGACTACTCCGATGGGTTATATGGTCCAATCCTCTTTGCTGTAGTCTTTACATGCCTGTATGGACTAGTCGTGTTATTTGCAGGGATTATATACATACATACATATACATATACGTTTTTACTATTAAAAACGGGTGGTTTATTTCCTTTAAATAAACCGGATTCTTTTTAATTGCAAAATAAAAGCGTCAAGTAGTTTGAAGAAAATATAACGAGTCTTTATTTATTTAAATATACACAAACCCAGTTAAAAACTGGCTGTGCCGAATCTTTAATACCCTCCACCTAAACGTAATAAGAAATACAGAAACTGCGCTGGTTATAGCCCTAGTATATCCTAATTCTGTGTTTTCTATTCAGTCTAATTTTGACCATTTATAATTGTTGTAATTACCGATTCTTACTGTAATTTACAGAGTTTGTCTGATGTTCATAATAATCTTGAGTGTAATTTAACAATTTATGAAATTAAAAGAACATTTATCCTTATTCACCACAAGATAAGAAACAGAGTATTAAAAAGGATAAGTATACGGTGAGGCTTTTTTGTTTCAATTTGATCTCAATAATATTATTTACAAAAGATTTATGGGTGGCTTCTAAATCTAGTATCCACTAATGTGGTTTCTACGTATTTGAGTCTTATTTTGGTTGAATTTCATCTCAATAACGTTATTTACAAGAGTTATATGGTTATTTAGTATGCTCGGAAGTGGACCTAATTCGGGAGCTGTTGCCAATTATTGATATCCAGCAGCATAATTGCCGTATTACCGATATTAGTATAATTTATTGATTAAAATTATTGATCTATATAAACGTGGGTTCGATATTGATATTTATTAGACATTTTTGTTGTTGGGAAATGGTTCAGCTATAAGAGATTATGGGCCGATATTTTTAAATTTTGAAACAGTGATGTTTATGCATATAAGAATATTTCGCGTCGAATTTCAACATAATAACGGTATATTTAAGATATATATTAACGTAGATTTCGGAAGTGGACCTTATATGGGGGATATAGTCATATATAGACCGATATTTTAAAAATCCTGTAGTTTGATTTTGGCATATATGTAAATGATCCGTGTAAAATTTTGGATTTATAAGAGATTTATGAGTATTAAAGTGATTTTCGGAAGAGGGCTTTATATGGCGCATACGGTTAAAAATAGACCGAAATTCACAAAATTTTGTGGGATAATTTTTGTACATATGTAAATGATATGTGCAAAGTTTTGAGTCGGTACCGATATTTACACAATATATATAGGGATAAATGTATTTTTCAGATGTGGTCCTTGTATGGGAGCTATGACCAATTAAAACTTCGTACAATAATTTATTAACCTATAAGGATTATTTATGTCAAATTTTAACCTTTTATCATTATTTATACCAGTTTTATACGTATTTAAGTAAAATTTGGAAGTGAACTTTATATGGGGTCTATGGTCAAACATGGACCTAACTAAAAAAATTTCGTTTTGCGATTTCTTTTTGCGTGAAACTTATTTTTGCTGAAATTTGTATTGATTTTCTAATTTTTCTATCTGTTATTCTCCACATGGATCCCGAATAGGACCTCATGGTTACATTGGCTCTATACCACCAAAGAAGCAATAAGAACTTTTACTGATGGCTCAAAGAGGGGAAATATAGTCGGTGGTGGATTCTATATTGGGGAATTCTACTTTAGGCTTCCTGATTTCTGTTCTGTCCTTCAAGCAGAGATCTCTGCCATAAAGCGGGCTGCAAACTGGCTGAAGTATTATCGAGTATCTGCAGATATATATAATACAACATTGCAGGTGTCTACCTGACATCTAGGTTAGCCACAGAATGCCGGGTATCTCTGAACGAGATAGCGGAACATTCGAGGATAACGCTAATATGGGTCCCTGGACATAGCTCAATTCAGGGTAACTATATTGCTGATGATTTAGCCAAGAAAGGTACAACGCTGGCTGATGAGCAGATTGATCCCTTCATTGGCATTAACATTAAAGGTCTGAAATTACTTGTTCGGAATGAAATGTTCAGGCTTGCTCAGGTAAGGTGGACGAATGAGATCACCTGCTCTATTGCACGGTCAACATGGCCCTTTTTTGATGTGGGAAGGACGAATTCATTACATGGTTTTCGTCGCGACCCAATTAGGCTTATTGTCTCTCTACTTACAGGTCACTGTACTTTTGGGACACACGCTAAAAGACTCAGTCTACAACATAATGACTTTTGTAGAAGTTGTCATAATGAGGAGGAAGTGGAATCAATTACCCACACTTCCTCTGCGAATGCCCGGCCCTATCGATAAAAAGGGAACGGATACTCGGGGCACCCATTCTTTCGTGTTTGGGTAAACTATCAGAGATAAATTCAAGATGAATCTACACCTTTGCCATGGAGTCTGGATGGTTTGATAGGGGAGCAACCGATGCGGAGTGAACTGACGGGTTGTCTACCAACGGGTAACATAATGGGACCAACAAGATGGGCCTAAGTGAGCTGTTCTTAAGAACGGCTGCCCATGGAACCTACCCTAGGCATTTATGTATAATGAGCAATATTTCGCTAAGATTTTTGTATGGGGGCTATGAGAAATCATGGACCGATTCTTACAATTTTCCTCAAACTTATTTCTTTTATCAAAAAAATAACGTATACAAAATTGCATGGTATTATCTGCAATATATGTATTTTAAAATATTGCAATAAAATGGACAAAAAATATCAAATTTTTATGGAGGTTGTCTCACATTTCGGTCCATAATTCTGGTTCTACTATACCGATTTTCCTGATTTCAATACCAAACTGATTAGGAGAATTATAAACGGTTTTTTTTTTAAACTGTGTTAATTTTGGTTGTGTCTTTTAGACGTGTGAGTGTTTTACACAGACAGACAGACTGACATAGCTCAATCGACTTAGAATTGCATAAGGATAAACTTCTGTAGTTGAAATTAATATTTGCCTATTCGCAAAAACGCTTTTCAGTTGATAACTGTGTAATTATGCGTTATTAATTGTACATCGTTGCAGAGCCGCTGGTGGTAAATAATTTAAGCAAATTTTAAAACCATTATTTATATGTTTTACTTCGCCGAAGGAAAAGAAGTAATAAATACTAATTATGATAGAAACTTATAATTATCACGCACTTGTAGATTGGCCGCGGCTGTAATTGGTTTTAATTATTTGTTTTAAACGAACAAATCCAGATTCCTGTAACATTAATATTTTTTTATAATTTGTTTCTATTAATATTCACATTTTCCACGTCAATGGTCGTGAATGCATTCATACGGACTCAAGGACTTTAAACTCTGGCGTATATCGAATACTGGCTTCGCAATAAATACTTATTCGTTATATTGAATTTTTTTTACAGTGCTATCATATTTTCAAGATCTTTTCTTTTTTATGCTTATAATAAGTGGAGATATCGACATTCAATCAATTATTCAAATACAAGCTGTTGTCACGATCTTGATTTATTCCGTTATAACTATGACTATGATAGAAAAACACATTTCGAAAGCCGATCTATCTTCAAGGGTGAACAATTTTAATTATCGATATCTGAAAATACGCAAAAATCGCTTCAAATAAAACTAAACTAGTGAAAAGGGTAAAAAGGAAAGAGATAATTGTTTGCAACTTATTTGCTAGTAATATTTTAAAAAAAGTTTTGCGAATGTTTGAAATCTATGCATAAATTAATTTCCTTCAGATTTTGTTTGTTAAAAACTAAAAAAAACGCTAACTAAATGTTTTTAACTGTAATTTAACAAATTTTTAAAATTAAAAAACATACACAACAAGTATTACATTTAAACTTCTGTGTATGTATCACTTAAACACATACCAGAACTTTATCCTGGGTTAAAAATTGACAAAGGTTGCTTATTTGAATATTATATTTTGAAACAACTTCTAAAAATTTCTTTTTATCTCTAATCAATTGCCCTTTTACAAAATATTCGCAATTTTTAACGGTAGACCGTTGAAATGTACATAGTTTTTTAGTCATCGCTTTCATCGCGATCTTAAAACTCAACGGATAGTGTAGCCAATTCGCATCCATTTTTCCCATAGTCACCTATAAAATTTGATCTAGCAAGTAATTTTGGTTCACCTCCCAAACCAAGAACAACTGCTGATACTGAGTGGACTTTCCCGTTTTTTTTAACATATTAAAAAAATCATCAGGCTTGAAGGTCAAATAATAATAAATAATTTTTTGTTTATATTCGAATTTTGAAGTACATACATATAATGAATTTTATAATGTTATATTCGGAATCTGTTTATTTAAGTACGATTGTGCTAATTTTCTAACGGTTCTAAAGCCTGACTAATTACATTTTAAGTTTTAGTTTTTGGATTCTGCCTAAATTAATGTGAATTAATATGTCAGAGGCTACTATTGCTCGATAATTCAACCAACAATTTCTTGTCGTAATAATCGTCTAATAGATGCATATTTAAAGATAAAATTGATATCAGCTCCAAAATCTTCATGAAATTTAATAAAATCCATTTAAGTTACTATTTGTAACTTAAATGATATGTTTATGTATATACATATATACCTATATTTCATCTGGAATAACAAATTTTGATGCAACAGTATTTTGAAATTCTACCAAATGTCTCGTGGTAGTACCACGGCACCAACTGCGTCTCAAAGTACATACCTGAACTTTATCCTGGGGTAAAAACTGACAAAGGTTACTTATTTGAATATTGTAATTTGAAACAACTGCCAGAAAATTTTTCTTATTCATCGATTGTCCGTTTACAAAATATTGGGATTTGTTATTTATATCAAAAGACCGCTGAAATGTTGTTGTTTTGGAGTCATCGCCGTCTTTGCTGTCGTATACTTCAACAGAAACTGTAGCCGATTCGCATCCATTTTTCACATAATCACCGATAGAATTTGATCTAGCCAGTAAAATCGGTTCCCCTCCCAAGCTAAGAACAATGGCCGATACTAAAGTGGACTTTCCCGTTCCATTTGGACCAATAATAACATTTAGATACTCTGATGGGTTAAAGACAACCTTGCTGTAAGTACTAAACAATTAAAAAAAATATGTATATACATACATACACTTGTACTTATTTATTCAAATGTTATTTTACTATATTTACACAAAGTTTTCGCAGGCAACAGCTTTGATTTTACCAAATTTCGACATGTTTCTTAAATATTTTTAGCAATTAACAACTCCATATTTGATGCAAGGGACAAAATTATAAACAATTTTACAAACTTGATTTAATGCGCCTTTCAAACAGAGCTGCCAGATAAATTTTGGAAAAATCGTCAAAATCCCGAAAAAAAGAAAAAAATTGTCATTTCGAATTTTCAAAGTCGTAAAAATTAAAAGCCAATACATATATCTAACAATAGTTTAAACAAAATCATAAAAATTCAAGTTTATATAGTTTATAAAATAAATAAGAAATCACAAGAAGTATAATGTTAACACAACTTGTGTAATATATTTAAAATATATGTCAGTATTTTACAAATAAATACCTGAATATAACAAATATTATTAATGCAGATTTAATCACAATTTCGTAAAGAAATAGGTTTATTAAGTTTTAAAAAACATTTTGAGCAAAGAATTTATCTAATACATTTATTTTCAAAGAATTGCGTATTTCTGTTTTATTTAAATTTATTTGGCTGATATTTTTTCACCGATCAGTTTCAGAAATTCTTTTCTCTAAAAAATTTATTCATGGAAATCAGCATCTAAAATTGATTTTCATATTTACTAATAATATAAGTAATTTCTACTCTCCTGACTCATAATATTGTTTGAAATTAATTATTATACTTAATCTCAACAATTGTCAATAATTATGATAACATTACTATTATTAAGTTTTGTTCTTGAAATTAATCATATTCAGCTTAGTATTTACGATATTAAATGAGAAAAATGTTGTCTAAAAAAAGAGAGAATATGGTACCAAAAACGATAAAAAAAACTAATTATGGAAAATTTTAATAATTCAAAAAATCTTTCAAAGAAAAAATCCTCAAATCGCCACTTTGCTATTTTTGACACTAAAAAAAACATCAAAATGACGATAAAGCGTTACATCTGGCAGCTATGCTTTCGATGAAGAGAATTAATTCGCCTAAATTATTATGGTGAATTTTCCTTTGCTTTTTTTACTTCGTATAATGTTGCCAGACTTGAAAATTAGTAGTGTTGAATATATCACAATGGCAATTTTCAAATTTTTAACGTATAATATATAATTTTTAATAAAAACACACAGGTCGAACATAAATATAATTTTAAAATACTTCATATACTTATTTATACATAATTTATCAATATTTATATTCTATGACATATGTATGTATGCAGTGCTGATATTCAGCCGGTTCGGAACGGTTCGCTCGAACCGGTTGTTAAAATTTTAAAAATTTTCCGTACTGGTTGTTGCATATTATGTTTTTTGCTTTTACGGTTTTTATACAATGTGTATTTATAAAGGTGATATAGTCTCGGCCATAACCATTTTGACTATAGTTACATATTAATTAAAAGTAGGTTTTAAGTTTAAAGTTGTTTTAAAAAAGAACCGACTTTAGTGTTTGTCTATGGTTCTGGCCCAATATTTTTCAGTTGTCAAATGATTTGAGTTGTCCAAACGCAGAAACAACTGCTTTTATTTTGGTCATACATTGGATTCTTTTATGATTTTATCTTACAGCTACTCACATGATATTATTTAACACACTAGTTTATGTATTAAATTGGATTTATTTTCAAAAATCATTATTTATCATTTTCCAAATTTTCAGTTTTTATTATTAATTTAAAATAAACGAATTTACTTTACTTTGAGTACAAAAAACATGAGCAAATTTCACAGTTGAACATTTTAAAATTTTCGCTATTTTTATCAAAATTTGACAAAAATAAAATTTTTTAAGCGAACCGGTTGTTGAATATTTCGAATATCACTACTGTATGTATGTCTAATTCTGTTTTTGCACGGTTTTTTTACATGGTTTGAAAATAAACAAATTTTAATTTTTGTACACGATTTTATTCCATTTAGCACAATTCAAAATCTTTTGAGCTTAAATATTTTTATTTTGGTTAAATTTAATTTTTACGATATATATTTATATCACAAATTTAGGGAAATTTCTTTTTTTATGTTTTTTATTTTTATTAATTCAAAATTACAATTTTACATTATAATGTGGTATCAGCGTCCTTAGGGCATTATTGAGACTTCGTTGGCAAAATGATTACAAATTATTTATGTTTATTTTAATTATTTCTAAAATTAAAAAAAAAAATACAATAGAATAGTTAAATTATACTACATTAAAAGCATTTCAATATTATTAAGATAAAAATCTTTGAGCTTTTTCTTAATAATAAAAGACATACAAACCCAATAATAGTTGATGATCTATTTTTATTTTTTACTTCAATTTGCAGATAAAAACTATGCGGTATTAAGTACCCAAATGAAAAGTATTGAATATTATTGAGTAATGAAAAGTAGTAGAATTTGCCAGCACTATTAAAAACATTGTTGTCATTATGTGCAACAAATAATGTAACTCAATAAATATCAATCAAGAAAAATATTGGTAAAAAGTTTCATTTCTAAAAAATCATTTTGTAGATTTAAAACTTTGCTTCTTACAGCTCACGTTAGATATATTCGCAAACTATTTTTTTTAAATTATCTAAACCAATTTTGCATTTAATATTTATAATGTACAAAATACTTTCAAGGCTATTGGACATCAATGATATTCAAGTTATGATACGCACCATCTATTGGACATCCGCTAGACGATCTCAAATGTGTTTAAATGCAATATGTACAATCAACAATAATACATAATTTGTAAATTTCGTAATTCAAGATTCAGCATTTTTTAATATACATTTTAATAATGTTGGAAACAGCCTATATCGTGTTGTAAGGTGTATTTATTTTACACAATAATTAAAAGTTCTATAATAAACATTTTAAAATAATTTATGTAGTTGTTTTGTTATTTCCACATTTTTTTCGCTAACGAAGTAGCGGGTTGCATGCTAGTTATATTATAAGGAAAAATATTTGACAAATTTTAATATTTTCTCATCGATATTTAGCTGGGACAATCTTCTTAACTGACAATATAATTAAATAACGAAAAGGGGAGGGAAAATCTTCTGAGGAATATGTCGGATCATGGGTGGCGCGGAGCACAACGGAAAGGCCGGAGGAGGCTCCACTAATTCTAAAAGGATGCGTGAAAGCACGGACATCAAACATATTAATGACTCCAACTTGAATATCTTGTCAAAAAATACAAGTATTAATTATAAATATGTATAATGATGAACATCGTGGTCCTTATATAGTCTACGTAGATGTAATGGATCCATCTGGCTCCCTCAAACTCATAAACGCATAATCTCACTAAACAGAACCTTAAATAATCTGGAAATAGACGGCATAACAATTTTACGTATGACATGAGATTAAAAGAAATTGCTGCATTCCAAATATTTTCGCCCATTTTGTGTCAAATATTGGAATATTCTCTAACATCGCAACTGATCTACCTAATAAGAACTCCAATCAGCATTTGTTTCACCAGTATCCATTTGAAATGTATTAGAATCGAGAGAAAGAATTCAGGTGACGGACAAAACGAAAATGAAATACCAGGGGAAATTTCTTATGAATTTACTATGATAAAAGGATAACATTAGATTTCATTCATAACATTATATTTCATTACGTTTAACCATTTTGCCCAACATTGCCGGCAACAGACTGAGGTTTGCAGAATTTGTTTTAATAGACATGAACAGACTGAACCTTGTGGACAAATGATGTGTACTAACTGCAAAAATATTCATAATCCTACTTCAAAATTATGTCCCGCTAGAATTAGACCATATACTATTCAAAAAATAATGACATTTGAAAATCTATGTACATATCTACATATTAGCGAAGCCAGAATGAAATATTCAGGTATTTTTGGAAATCGATTTGTCATATTGGAAGATGCTAAGGAGGATTTCCCTCCCCTAACGACAAAACCTCACACAAATCTTCGAAATAACAAGGAAACTGCAAATATTATACATGACATAAACATTTTCGAAGGTATCTCGTAGAAATTTAAATAGTGAAAGAGAGTCAGAAAAATCTAGACAGGACATGAGACAATAGATTAAAATTATACAAATAAGGTACCTGTAAGAACTTTTTCAATACACACAAATCAACCAATTTAGAAAAGATTTCTCGACAACTAAATTTGGGTAATACTGCGCCAGTTGACACATCACAATTAATATCATGGTGCAACTATACAAGTTGAGTGCAAATCGACAACAAATACAACACAAAACAGAAACAACAGCCATTTTGTTTGTGTAAAATAATGTACTACTGTCAAAAATACTTGAAAAAGTATTACTTTTAACATAAGTAAATTGTAAACAAAGTCAGTCAGCTGGGCTACTGCACTCACCTTGTATAGTTGCACCATGATTAATATCATCAAATGAGGAAAAAATATTTACTGAAATGAACTTAAAAATAGACGGCTTTATGGCCGAGCGGATAAATTATAACATGACATTCAATCAAAACGAATTTTTTAAAAGTCTTCAGAACGAAATTATGTACATATATTAAAGGACCTAGCGGCGGAAAACTGGGCCTAATTTTTATTTTAGTTTTGACAAAAAATAATTATAAATTTAAAATATTACAAAAAAATCAGATTTGTATCACGGTCGAGCTAAATCAACCTCAAATACAAAAATGATATTTTCAAAAATATTAAAAACACTTCAAATTAACAACTTCAAGAATTTTTTACTAATGTTTCTGTGGGAAATTGTAACTCAGGAGCGCCCTCCTGCATACATATGGGTAATAGCTATCATAGGAAAAGCGGAATTCTTGTATTGCAAACAACTTATTCTGATAGCTATTCCACTTAAAATATTTTACGACTAATAAACAATAGCAACATCGAGATTGCAGAATTTTATCATATCAAAAATAATTCTCATATATTTGTGCACTGCATGAATTTCACCAATCACTGAGTAATGGCCAGTTTTAAACTGAAAAATTAAAGGGTTTTTAAACCCAAGTTCTGTTTAAAGACCAAATTCGTTTTTATAGATCATATTTAAATATAACTTAAATCACTGACTCAGTTGTTCATATTACCATATGATTTTGACAGTTCTTCAAATTATGAAAATTGCCAATTGAGGTTTTATTATTTGATAAAAATATTCAATAAATAAATTCACCGCGAATAAAAACATTGTGCTATTATGTCATTAATATCAACTAAAGGCAGAATTAGTCTCTACTTTCTGTTCCGTTCCAAATCAGCTAACTTGACTCTGTTAAATAGAAAATGTGTAGAAGTTGTTAGTTGTTTTGTTACTTTCCGTGCCGTTGCGGACGAACCTGTTGAAAACAAAAATTTGCTAAGTAATTGTAAGTGACAGCACAAAACAGTTGACATCTGCACAGCAAAAAAATATTTCGTTTATTACAAAAATGTTCAATTTCTTTGAATTTAATTAAGTTTTTGTATAAAAGTTATAAAAATATAAAAAATAGGCGATGGATGACGAAAAACTCATTACTTTAGTCGAAAGTAATGACATATTGTACAATAAAAAAAAACTTTGATTTGTATTTTTTGATTTATTTTCGCTGTGTGTTGTCTGTTTACCTAAAACAGCTGATACGTTTATACGGAAAAACTAAATACAAAAATTTAACAACAAAACGACACGGAACAGAACAGCAACAGAAAGTAAACACTAATGAAGCCTTAAAACAATGAACTTCGTTTAGAAAATGCACAAAAAAGAAACACTACTGCAGAGATTTTTTAATTTATACAATATTATTAAAATTCATCACAGATTAAAGAAAAAAACGTATTTTAAAAATACGTATACTATATTTACATATGTATAAAAGTTTTAACTTAACGCTGCCGAAATATGACTACGCGTTTCAAATTTCACACAATAATGAACAAAAATTCACTGACAATAAAAATTACATATGTTAGTAACATGGATTCTCTTTTTTTAATGTGCGGAAGCCAAATAAAAACCATAAAAACAAATTTTTAGTGCTGAAAACAAACCAAAAATTAAAACGCTCTCGGAAATTAGAACTGACGGTTCTAATTTTAGAGCATGTAGTGTGCTAAAAACGTTAATTCTAATTTCCGAAGGATTCGAATATCCGAGAGTTCTAATTTACGAGCGTCTACTGTAGTAAATCAGCTGTTAAATGAAGAAGTTTATATTTTTTTGATATTTAATAGTGCTACCATACTTTTATCATAATTAAAAACCAAACACAATTTGAGACTGAAAAAATGAAACCATATTTCAATAAAACTTAAATTTAAGGAAAAATTAACTAATTTAGTATTTAAATATCAGGTTAAAAACTGACCATAAAAGATCTAAGAACCTGAAATGTGGCAACACTGTTGACTTCTTTATTGTTGAAAACCCTACTTCATATGCTGAGATAATAATTGTTATTAATGAAATCAAAACCAATATTTAAAAAATATTTGGCACTTTGATTAATCATATAATTGGTAATGCCAGTTTGTCTTCTGGCAGAAAAATAAATTTCTAGTGTTGGTCGCTAGAGCCTCCATCTGTGTTTCGTGCTATCGAAATGAGAATTGAAAAAAAAGAATTAATTTTCACTTTGTGTTTATTTATATATGAGATTTGGTTATTTAAAACAAGATTGCAACTCATTATTCAAAAATATCAAAATTTACTAGGTAATATCGCTTTCGAAAAATTAGACGTTTTGGGACATTCCATACTAATATATTCTATATATTTATATAAAGCGCTCTTTAATACTTAAGGTATGGTCACACATGGTAAATATTTACTTAAATAAGCGTAACCACTTGTTTTAGCACAAATTTGTTTGACGTTGTTTACTCTTACAAGAGCATCAACTAAAATAAGAACAAATATTTGTTGTATCTTGTCCAAAATAAACAAAGTTTTTTTTAATAAATAAACGCGTTGAAATATATTTTATTTAGTGATTACGTTTTTTTCAGCAAATATTTGCTAAATGTAAATAATTTAATAATATTACATTACACAAACAAATAATTTAAAATTTACACGATATGTGCCTCATGAAGTGGCAACACTGCACAAAACAAATATTTTTTTATACTTTACCAATTTGTTGCGTTTTATGCGCCATCTATTTGTCAAAATTACATTAAATTCCTATTGGTGTTGCTGCCAACTATAAATAAATAAATGTTTTTGTTGGTGTTGCTGCCATCTATAAATAAATGTATAAAGTTTTGTTTTATTTTTCACAACGCCTAACATATTTAGTTTACGGATACGATAGAGTAAAGCCAAATATTGAAATACTGTGTGGTAATAAATTAAATACAGTTACATATTATCTTAATTTAAATTGTATAATTTAAATAAATGCTTCCATATTTGTTACAGTAAATTGTTGCTATTGTTTTGAATAATCTTTATAGGAATCCTACAGATTTTTTTGTTTTTATAATAAACTTTTTCTTTTCTTTTCCACCACCAAAAAGATGGGGGTATACATATTAAATTTGTCATTCCGTTTGTAACACATTGAAATATTAGTCGTAGAACGTTTTTTAATTGGTCATAAATCGCTTATAAAAATCACTACGAAATTGGAATTCGACAGAAGTAGTTCACATAAATTAGCGTACCGAATTTTGTGACAATGAGTTCATATTTAACCGTAGCCCCCATACAAAGTTCACTTCTCGAAATCACTTAAATGCGCATAAATCTCTTATAAACATCACTATCAAGTTGAAAATTTAACATCCATATCATACCGAAATTTTACACAGATCAGTTAAAAATATAAAAATTATACTATGTATTGGTTTTTGTCAAAATTAGACCATAGTTGGTCGTACAACGTCCACTTTCGAGAATAACCACAGAGTCTACAGAGAAGACAATTTTGACGTTTCAAAAAGCCAAAATCAGTTTCCTAGGGCATTTTTGTATCTAATTTATTGTGTCAATGTAAATCGTTACACGCTGCAAAAATATGTATGTACATACATATGTATATGTAAACCAAGTGCAGTTCTGAAAGAAAGAGATAAATCCGTTTTGTGATACCTCCGTATACTTTGTGGAATATTTGAAATATGCATAAAATTCTTGTAAATGTTATTATTGAAATGAAATGCAAACAAAATAAACTTCATAAAATTGAAATTACGGTACAATATTTTATGACGATCGCCCATAATAGCTGCTAGCACTCATGTAAGGGATCCGCAAAATAAAATAACCAGTATAATTATTGTTACCGATATAAAATGTAACAAAAAATAGTTTCAAGTATTCATAGATCAATCGCACTACTTGTATTTGGTGGTGGGTATATGAGATTCGACACAGCCGAATGTAAACTCTTACTTGTCTATATACATATTTGCTCATTTTAATACATTAAATCACCATAGTGGGGAGGTTGGTTTGGATTGTGTCGATGTTTGCAACGCCCATAAATATTAGTCCAACGGTAGGCGCAAAGTACAGGGCTCTACTCCATAAAACAATTTCAACTTTTCACTTCACACTTATGAAATTTTTAGTCAATTTGTAAATTCCTATGTTCCTTAGAACTATAAAATTTGATAAGTGATAAGTTGAAATTGATAAGAGTAATTTGCAAAGTTTTTGCAATTTCTTTTCCACCTACGATCTCTTGTGTAATTATGCTGTTTCGTTCCACAAAATCTGTAAATTCTATTTTTGCAAAGCAAATTTTAATAAGTTCCTCAATCATTTTTTAGTAAACGATCACTTTACAAATTTGTAAAGTTATAACTAGTGAAGCTTGCAAAATGTTAAGACGTGAGTTTTTATTCGACTATAGTGAAGACACGGTTATAACAAGAAGTTTTGCAAACCGAATTATTTTTTCGGGACTACAAAAACTTAATTTTAAAGAATGCTTTCGTTTGAATCAAATCCAAGTTGATTTCATTTATAAGTGTTTATTATTATGATCTTTTGAATAATAGGAATTGATATCAATCATGTCATACATACATATGTATGTACATATATACATACACATGTAATTAAAATTGTTAAAAAAATAATTTTTTTACAAATATTTTTAATAAAATTATGCACAACATACAGCTATGATAAAAAGTTTGACAAATGATGAACTAAAAATTGTTAAATAGTTTTATTCGGACGATGAAACTAAATTAAATTTTTTAATAAGAAAGAGCATCTTTCCGTACAATTACCCGAATTCAATTCAAAGAAACGTAGATGATTTCTACAATAAATTGACTGATTTCGTATATTCTATGGATGATTCTGCACATGCACAATAAATTTTAAGTAAATCTGAGTGTAAGACAATTGAAAATTATTTAATGTTATACTTAAAAAGTGCCGTTCTATTAGTTAGCAGATGTGTTTGAAAATTTCAGGTTAGTTTGTAGAAACATTTATAATTTGGATCCATTTTAAACTCGATTTACTTACTGACATGGAAATGATTTTATTTCTATAAAAAGCAATTAGATGTGGAATACTTCAATGTTCCTAAAGACATTCCACGACCAACAATAAATGTCTATCTGATTATGATGATACACTTATGTTGTGTCTATAACAACTACGATCGTTAGAGAGAGAAAAAAGTCTTTACAGTGGAGAAGAATAATGTTACTATTACTACATATATAGTACATACATATGTACGAGTATGTTAAACTTTGAGGTCAATGGGCGGCGGGCTGTTTCTTGTCTTTGCTATTAGAAGTTGATTTAAAGACAATTTGATTATCTTGATTAACGGTTGTTCACTGAACGACATTTTTTTTCGCTGAAGATAATTTCACAAAAAAAAAATATAAAAATCAACTAGATAATTTGACAATTTGTGTTCTTTTGAAATATTAAAATTTACTTTTTAAGAAATAAATATGACTATTCCCCTTTATGGATGATACAACACCAGGTTTGGTGGACCCGATACTTAACACCGAAAAATTGCCACCGGATAAAATGGGTATAGATGATTACGACATCATTGGTAATTTAATGACCCAGAGTGGAAATCCTACTCAAAATCAGTCATTTTCTGAATTGAATATTGCTGCCGACATTTAATTCCAAGAAGTTAGGTCGAAAAGATCAAAGAGAAACATTGATGGCATAGCTTTCACGCACAGTCAGTACAACATAACAAATACAACAACCGTAGATGTCACCAAACTTGGTTCAACTATAATTTCACAGAATCGTTTTGATATATTGGGTCGTCTGGATATAGAAGTAAATGAGAGTGCCTCTACAAGCAAGGGAGCTACTATTAATAAGAATATAATTAATAAAAATGATGAGAAGGACTCCGGTAGGTCATTAAGAAAAAATTTTTGTCCTCCAATTATTTTACATAATGTAAATGTAAAAAGGCTGGTTGACCAACTAAATGAAAGATCTCAAAGGTGATCTTTAAGATTATAAACTCTTCTAGACATAAGAGTAAAATTTATTTTGAAGACCTATCAGCTCACTTGGAGATGATGGAATTGTTAAGGGCTCAAAATGTGAAGTCATACTCTTTTACACCGGTCGAGATGAAAACAGTATCGGTTATTTTAAGACCGAAGTGTCTGAGATTAAAGCGGCCCTTGATATGGTGATTCCCAAAACTATTGAGAAAGTTAGAAAATTATGTACACAGTATTCTGCGAAAAATGATTACGACACTGGCTTGTTTACTGTCACTCTAGCTCAAGGTAAAACTATTAATGATGTTCATAAATTACATTATGTTTTAAATCAATCTATTAAATGGGATACGCCAAAATTGAAGAGAGGAGAGATTCAGTGTTATAGGTGCCAATTATGGGGGCATTCGTGGGGCGTTAAGTGCAATTTGGACCATAATCCAGGTTCATGCGGTATTGTAAAGGGTGAATCATCGCCGGAATGTGTTAATTGCAATGAAATTGGACATGCGGCAAATTATAAGGGGTGCCCTGCGTACAAGACTTGTATGAAAAGAAAAAAGGAAATGTTAGACAAAGCCAGACTTAGAAAACAGGCAATTAATAATTATGTTAGAAGTGTCATAAACAATACACAGACTGTTAACGAGAAAACGACATTTGCGGGCCTCTTCAATTCTGAACACAATTACGCTAAAGTAAATGTACGTAAACTGTCTCCTCTTGTGGAGGAGTTCATCAAAATCGGTGAATATTTTCAGCAATCGTATGCTCAAACGTAAGAATCGAAAATTTCAAATTTTCTGAATTCGTATAAGTCATTGCTAATCGACGTGGAAAAAAGAGTAGGGAGTTTTGTTAAAAGAAGTTTTATCTAATTATGGCCCGTAAAAAATTAAATTTCGAGCTGAGTCGACGAATCGAACTGACTAAAATACTTAGTTTTCACAAAATTGATTTTTATTTCCTACAGGAAACTCGTTTTCGTATTAATTCTAAACTTTACTTTGAGAATTATTGTGTAGTTAGAGACTTCTCTAGACAAGGTGCTGCCATTCTAATTAATAAGAATATCAAGTTTGCGAATGTGAACATTTCAAATTTGAAATTTCCTAATAGTTTTATTGTAATAAATTTATCATTTGCCGATCGGATTAGAAAGTATTTACTAGGTAGTGTTTACATACCCTCGAATTTACCCCGAAATGATTTGAGTTTTAGTTTAGACTCAATTGGAAATTTTTCTGCGTAATATGATGGTGTTTTTATTGGGGGAGACCTTAACTCCAGGAACGTACTCTGGGGGGATGTATTTAATAACTTAAATGAACAGGGACTTAATGATTGGTTGAACCTATCGGGTACAAACTTTAGTAGGATCTGTGATACGACGCCATCGTTTGCGGGAGCCTCATAGTATCTAGACCACTTTCTTATCAGCTCGAGTTTAATTAATTCGGTAAATAGTAATTAGAAAATAAAAGCCTTTCAACATTTTCTGATCACTATCCATTAAAATTAACTTTTAATTTTTCGGATTTCGATTTAATTCTTTCTACCCCGAAAACGTTTGTCTTGTTTGAGAATGCGAACTGGGAGGAGTTTCGAAAAGATGTTCACTATGATATGTTAAGTTTAAGTCTACATAGTAATAGGAACACGGATAATGATGAAATTGAAGGTAGCATTAGCATTAGTCGTTTTACTGATTGCATTAATGAAGAATTAAACCGACATTCAAGGAAAATCGAGATAAAAGGCAGGACATTTTTAGCTCCAGATCACATTAAGAAACACATTTGGCAGAAGGACCTAAAGAAAATTTTTCACAGGGACGGAAACAGATGTTCTGATGAGTATAAACTATTAGTGGCCAAATTCAACTCCCTAGGACTATTATTAAAGAACGAGTAGGGATACATCTGGGTGAGGAGTTCAGTAAACGTCTAGAGCGCATAAAACCCGGCCCTAGAGCCTTTAAGGAAATATTTAAATTTACCAGTAAGGGGTTCTGATAAGGTCACTGTCGATGGGAACCTATACCATGCGGACTCTGATATGTTGGAGCAGTTTAGGTTACATTTTTCTAACATCTACAGATTTAGTGCTCCGGACAGATCTAATATGTCAGAGGTTCCCGACACCGTTGAGTTTTTTTTGGATAATTGTTCTGATTCTGTCTGTGATTTTTGTGAGACCTCGGGTGCTTTGAATCCTGATAATCAGAATTACTTTACTTGTGTTTCCGAAATTAACAACATCATAAAGTCTCTAAACCCTAAGAGGTCGTCAAGCGTGGATAATTTATCTAATTTTTTAATAAAGAAGCTACCTCAGTCTGATATAGAGTTCTTGGTCATAATATTCAATAATTGTCTTAACAACGGGCTTTTCCCTGGATCATGGAAATTGGCTAGAATTTTTCCTCTTATGAAAAAGCCTAATAGTTTTCAAATAGGCAATTCCCGCCCTATTTCAATGTTATCGAACATTGGGAAATTGCTAGAGAGAATTATTAAGTCTAAACTAGAGGACTCCGTCGTCTACAATTCAATACCTATTTATCAATTCGGCTTTAAACGAGGTCACTCATCAGTGGATGCACTAACTTATTTTCACAATGAGGTTATATATAATTTGAGGGAAAGAAATTGTACCGTAGCTGTGTCATTAGACATCGAAAAGGCATTCGACCGTGCCTATCAATATGGAATTATTTTTAAACTCATTAAGGTAGGGTGTGACCCTTCAATTGTGAAACTTCTTAGCAGTTACTTCAATAACAAACAATTTTTAGTTGAAATTAATGGCACCAGGTCGGATACTGGGGACATTTATTGTGGTGTTCTCCAGGGGGCAATTTTAGCCCAATTGCTGTATAGCGTAGTCGTTCATGATTTTCCTCATATTTATAATGACTCAAAGAGCATATTATATGCGGACGGCTCTTTGATCTATGCACATGATAGTGACCGGCGGATTGCTCTAGGAAAACTGCAGAAACATCCTTTATTGATTAGTGATTTCTATAAGGATTGGGGCATTAGAATAAACACCGCGAAATAGGAGGCAATCTGCTTTCGCAATGCTTCAGGCAAGGGTCCCCGCAATGTTGTGAGTTTAAGTAAAAGGTTGAATCTTTCTTTGCGTGGCTCAATTATTCCCTTTAAAGAGGAGATTAGGTACCTTGGGGTGACACTAAACACGCTGTTTTAGATTAATCAGCATGAAAGATTTGCTAAGAATAGAGGACTGCGCAACCAGGGGCATGTTTTTAAAATTGCTCGTTAACAGACACTTGGGTCAAAGGGCCAAGCTTCTTATGTACAAGGTCTGTATCCGCTCAGCCGTTATATATGGGTTCCCCATTTGTCATGTCGGAGTTGGAAATTTTGGAGCGTGGATGTCTCAGACTTTGTGTGAGCGCTAATTATGAAAACATTACTAAGAGATATTCTAACACCGTAATCTATAGAAAAGCCCAGGTTCAACCTCTTTCTTCATATGCTCTAGTTTTGTTAAATAAGCTTGTAGATCGCTTAAAAAATCAATGCCTGCGAGAGGTTCTTTTAATCATGCCTCCAAATCACGAACAATTTTTGTTGTTCGTGATGGGGCGCGTTAGGGATCGCCCTCTCGCTTTCGCGGGTTGTTACATATGTTTATACCTGTATTGTGTTTCTTTGTATATATGTTGTCCTAGTTTTAGTTTAGTTTTAAGTTTTGCTTTTGATCTCATTTTAACTAATCAACAGTTAATGTAAACTTTTATTATATTTTGAGCAATATAATTTTATGTTTATCGTCCGATGTTAAAATATTTATACATTTTGTAATTATTGAGCATGTAGCATTATTAATCAAATAATGTCTTTAATGTTTATTAGAACAATACGATATAGTTTTAAGTTATATGTACATATATAAATGTTAACTTTATACAACAGCTTTTGTGATCAGAATTTTTGAACCATACTAACGTTACATATATGCTAAAGTTAGAACATTAACGAAATATGAGCGAATAAAAAAAAAAAAAAAAAAAACAAGTAAGAAAGTATAGTCGGTCAAACCCGACCATATACACCCAGTTTTTCAGAAATGTGCTCTATATAGGAGATATGACCTATTATGGACCGAACATCCAAAAATTTAGTGTCATGATTTTTGTGAATATAAATATTGTGTCTATTAAACTTTATCTCGATATAAATACTTTTAAACGATTTATGGTGGTTAAAGTTGATTACGGGGAGGGTCTTATATGGGATTTTCGACTAATTACGGACCGACCATAATAAAATTAGGTGTCATCATTTCTGTATATTATTTGTGTCGAATTTTATTTGATTACCAACATTCTTAAGAAATTTATGATCGTTAAAGTGATTTTCGGAAGTGGGCCATTTATGGGAGCTACGACTAATTATGGATCGATCACAATGAAATTGTATCGCATTGTTTGTATACATATAAGATATATTTGGTTCAATATTATTTGGATACCAACATTTTTGAGAGAGTTATGCTCTTTAAACTGATTTTCGGAAGTGGGCCTTATATGGGAGCTACGACTAATTATGAACCGATCACAATAAAATTTTACCGTATTGTTGGTATACATATGAAATATATTTGTGTTCAATATTATTTGTATACCAACATTTTTGAGAGAGTTATGCTCTTTAAAGTGATTCTCGGAAATGGGCCTTATATGGGAGCTACGACTAATTATGGACCGATCGCAATAAAATTGTACCGTATTGTTGGTATACGAATGAAATATATTTGCGTTCAATATTATTTGGATACCATCATTTTTGAGAGAGTTATGCTCTTTAAAGTGATTTTCGGAAGTAGGCCTTATATGGGAGCTACGACTAATTCTGGACCGATCTGCACAAAATTTGTAGATGTGATTTGGCTTCATTTACCACTTATTTGTGATGAAATTTGTTTGTTTCCTTGCATAATTTCAACAATTATGAGCGGTAAACCCCAATTTCGGGATGACTTTTGTATGGGGGTCAGGTAAAATAATGGACCGACTTCCACCAGTTTCAATTCCATCCATCCTTGGGCCGAAAAATATCACTTACCAAATTTTGTCAAAATATCTTCAAAATTGCGACCTGTACTCTGCGCACAAGCTTTTCATGGACAGCCAGCCAGCCAGACGGACATCGTTAAATCAACTAAGAAAGTGATTCTGAGTCGATCGGTATAATTTAAGGTGGGTATTGGACCAATATTTCTGGCCGTTACAAACATCAGCACAAATCCAATATACCCTCCCCACTATGGTGGTGTAGGGTATAAAAACCATTTAACAGCATGGAATATGGGTGAAAGAATGCCACATATGGGTGAGCGAAGAAAAAAAATACCCAACATACAATAGAATTAAGTTTTGTTTTGGCTCACGGTTACCCATCTAGTTTTATTACATATGTTCATATTTCAATAATATAATTATCAGTTAACTGTGGAGTGTATAAATGTACCACCACGTAGCTGTATTGAATAACACCATATAGGTTTTATGATTGAGTTGTAAAGTAGGAGTTTAAAATCTAAACTTAGCTTAGAGTTTCTGCCAATGAGCCAATTAATTTAGATTTAATTCAATTTTATTAGAGTCAACTTTGCATCTATGTATATGGGATTTCCATGTAAGGCGACGATCGTGGTGTATACCGAGGTATTTAACTTCGGATTGTTGTGTTATTGCTTGATTATTGATATAAATAGGAGAGCATGATTCTCTACGCAATGTAAAAGTTATGTTTGTGCATTTCTGCTCATTAACTTTTATACTCCAGTTTTCTAATTCAAATATGTTTGTCATTTTGTAGGTAGCGAGATGCTTCTTGATGTTTTTCATGAATGCTAAGAATAGCAGTATCATCAGCAAATGTATATGTGTAAGTACAATTGTTTGTTGGCATATCAGATGTGTATATCAAGTATAAGAAGGCTCCCAGGATGCTTCATTGAGGTACTCCTGCTTCAATGGGTTGTGCAGAGCTTACGAAATCTCCTTCTTTAAGCTTAAATGTTCGACCAGTAAAGTAGCTTTCCAATAGGTTATGTGTGATTACGGGTAAATTTAGTTTTAACTTGTTGATTAGACCATCATGCCACACTTTATCAAACGCTTGAGAAATGTCAAGAAAAAGAGCAGAACAATATATTGTTCTTCAAATGATATTAACAAGTCTATAGGTTTGTTCGATAGCACTGTGCTTTCTTCTAAATCCAAATTGATGATTCGGAATACAATTGTTTTCATTTAAAATCTGGTATAACTTTATGAGTATTTCCTAGAATAGCTTCGATATATTCCGCAATAGGCTGATGAGTATTTATGATTCAACTTTTGTGTGATCTTTTCCCGGCTTAGGTAGCATGGTGACCAGCGATACCTTCGATTCTGGTGGATAATATTCATGGCGTAATATAGCATTAAAAATAAGATTTTTTTTATTGCTATCCGGGGTAGCTTCATAAGCATCTTGTTACTGATTTTGTCAATACCAGGTACTTTATTAGAGTTTAAATAAAAAAAAGCCTTTCGATCTCTCGAATCTCTAAACGTAGGAGTACAGCTGCTTCTAAACGGTGTGTAACTGGTGGCAAGTCAATTGTTTCATTTGATGGGTTTGGGGTAAATACTTTTTTCAAATAATTAACAAACAGATTGCCTTTTTCAATGTCACTTCTTTCCCAACCACCACTTAAATATTTATTGGCTCGCCATAATGAGTAATCTGATTGCGGAGTTGTGTCCAGATTTTCTAAATATTTATTTAGTGATTCACTTTTCCGATATTCCAAAAGCTCTTTCGGATTCTTCTTTTTTCTTTGAAGAACCGTTCGATTCTGCATACAATTATCTATTATATTTGATTAGCCGGGGAGTTTAAGTAGAAAGTTGAGCAGCCAGTTAAGGACTATTATTCAAATTGATAAGAAAGTAATTTATATTTTCTAGTGTTCTTAGCAGTATGTTTTCAGAACAATGTATACAGACGTATTGTGTCTGTCATCGCTTAATTACTAGTTGGGGATACAATTTCTCGGGGGCTCGATATAGTAACAGTTGTAGGTGAGTGATCTGATGATAATTCTAATGAATATTCGTCGTGATTCACTTTTCTTCGGATATTTTTTATCACTTCAAAATCAATAACATCTGGTATCTTCTGTGGGTCAGTAGGCCAGTAAGTAGGTTTTCCGCTCGAAATCACATTTAATCCCTTTTTAGAAATTGTATCAAAAAAACACGACTTTCGGAGTAATCAGTCTAGATCCCCAGAATGTGTAATCAGCGTTATAGTCGACAGCTGCCAGAAAACGGGGGCCAAGTTGTTTAACCCTTATGTGTGCACCAAGGTACCCGGGTACCTTTGGCGTTTTTAGTCAAAGTTTTTTCAATGAAATTGATAACTTGTATATCTGAAACTTTTTGAGAACTACTAACTTTCAAATAATTTAGTTTTTTTGCAGCCGTATGCCTTGACTTTTTTTGTAATTTGCCTGAGAGACCAATTTACTTTTAACTCCCTTTAATGTGCATCAAGGTACCCGGGTACCTTTACGTGTTTTATATGAGAAAGCGGCCATTGCAAGTATATTATTTGAAGTTGTTAGTAGCTTGCAAACCTTAAGGCATTAAGAAAAATTATATAAAATATCTCTTAACTACGCTCCAACAATGTATTTAGTGCGAAAATGCTTTTTCTCTACTTAACCCTCATATAGGTACCCAGGTACCTTACAGCACACATTAGGGTTAAAAAAGTTATTGTATTGATTTTTCGTTATTTGAAAACTAGGGGGTGAATATATAGACGAAATCACTATATTTCGATAACAATCTTTAATACAGATGTATGTAGATGGTAGTGGCTTGAAGATAATCTTCATAAAGATCACTCATTAAGTAGTGTTTAATTCGAGTTTTAATTAAAATTCCTGACAGCGCTGTCAGTTTAAGGGATTTATCCCCAAATTGAGGATTTTTTTTCGTGATTTGGGATAAAAATTTCCTATTGGGGATCCGGAGATTTGTTGGGGATGACATCAATTTTAGGGGATTTTTTGGGGATTTTATTTATAACTGGCAAGTCTAAAAATGTGTGTTATTATTTATAGTGGATGGTTTCTAAAAAAGAAGAAGTATGTAATGCTTGGTTTTCACCATGTCATTTTTGTTGTCAAATTGTCCAAATTGTTGGCAACTGTATGAAAACGGGTTGTCATATGACGTCATCTATGTTTGCAATCATGATTGCAATCTCATTAGATGTAATAGACAACCCGTTTTCCTACAAGTGCCAACAATTTGGACAATTTGACAACAAAAATGACATAGTGAAAACCAAGCATAAATATTAAAAAAAAATATGTTTTTTACTGTTTAAAATGACTGCAAATAGGTACTAATTTTATTAAAAAAATCATAATGTTTCTTGGGAACGCAAACATTCGGCAAAAGGTTTGAAATGTACATACACGAGTATATTTTTAAAGTGTAACGCTTGCCTTGAACGCGTTTATTGAAAGCATTTCTCAGAATAAACACATACTTTAAAAATAATTAAATTTGTTGTGAGAAATTTAATCCATCTGCTGAAATGCTAAAGCTTTTTAATACAAGCAATATGTACAACAACATTTCTGAGGCTGATGAATCAGAAGATTTTTATTCTGAAGTTTTGGGAATGCTAAACTCTGGTATAATTTTTTCTTTACAAGATTTATAATTACAAATCGAATTAGTTTGAATATTAATATATGTAACTATCGATAAAATGGAATTTTATTAAAAAAATATGTTATTTTTTAAATAAAATAAAAATTTTACAAAAAAAAAAAATTAAATAAAAAAAAATCAGTTTGGGGATTTTTGGGGATAACAAATTCAAAATTGGGAATAAGCTCTACAAAAATACTGGCAGCGCTGATTCCTGTGCCTTTTCATGCTCTGCCTCTGGGGTCCTTAGTATAATAAATGAGATTTCCATTTATACGAAATAAACTTCTAGACGTCAGATGTGTTCCGATATCAGCAACATATCAATTTGCCGATTGTTTAAGAATCATTCAAGTCCGTTTTTATGTTGGCGAATGCCGTTTGCGTTCCAGAAACATATTTTCAAAAAGTTCGTGGCCTATTAAGTACAGCTTGCAATAGCATGAATTGCATTTTAAACATTTTCTGAATCATGTTACTCATAGAATTCGTAAAATTATTAACAGATTAAACAAGGGTTTCTACTGTAGCCTCGAGCCGGGTAAAGTTAAAAGATAGGGTTTAATTGTTTGGCTCCATGTTGTAATTATTATTTGGTAACTGGCTCTGAAGAATTTGGTTGGTTTTAGAACTTTACCGTGGGATATGTTTTTGATTGTTGGCTCCTCATTTGGTAGGCAATTTAAGTTTCGAAGGTTCGGTACTTGTACCATGGGTACTTTATTTCTAAATGTTAGAGAGCTCTTTACAATAGATTATACTGAGTAACCTCTATAGTTAACAGTATAATTTCCTCCACAATTACTACATTTTTTCATGTTCAAATCACACTGAGATGAGCAATGTAGTTCACCACATGCAACGCAAACTGGTCGCAACTTACGATATGATATAGTATGATCATATTCTTGGCAGTTTAAACATTGAACGGGCCAGATCGTTTGTATGGTTCTTCTACCGTTATTCTTTGAAGCAATAAATATCTCAGATCATAAATTGAATGTATTTCAACTTTATTTAGTTTAACATTACCAGGTTCCAATACTACTCGAAAAAGTGGTTGGGTTTTTTTTTTCAAAATTTTTAATGTTTATCACATTCTATATCTTAAAGCCTTTAGTTTCCAAACTGCTCTTTATTTCTTGGGGTTCTATACAAATATATTGCAGATAATACCATGAAATTTTGTATACGTTGTTTTTGTGATAAAAGAAGAAAGTGTGCGGAAAATAGTAAGAATCGGTTAATGATTTCTCATAGCCCCCATAAAAAAGTCTTTGAATTATTGCTCAATTATACATTAATGTCTATAAAATTGGAATATCAAGACAAAATTCAGCAAACATAAGTTTTATGCAAAAATAAATCGCAAAACGAAATATTTTTTTTGATCGGTCCATGACCCATATAAAGTCCACTTCACTTAAATACGTATAAAACAGATATAAATAATGTTAAACGGCTAAAATTTGACATGAATAATCTTTATAGGCAAATAAATTGTTGTACTAAATTTTATGGCGGTCGGCTCAGAATGGGTCATAGCTCCCATACAAGGACCACATATGAAAAAGACATTTATTGCATAAATATCGGTACCGACTCAAAACTTTGCACATATATATGATATCGAAATTCAATAATTCTGTCAGACTTGCTTTCGAGAAGTTTGCTATTTAAAATCAGCAAAATCCGTCCATAAATAACGGAGATATGAGCAAAATCCGAGACAAACTCTTAAAATTTCATCAAAACAAAGTGTATTAATATAATATAATAAATATATATATACGTATGTATGTATATAATATAATTATCCATCCACAACAAAGGTGAAGGGTATATAAGATTCGCTATAGCCGAATATAGCACTCTTACTTGTTTAATATTGATAATTGTTATTTACGGTCCCTGATGTTTTTTTTTCTTTAGGTGTTTATATTTGGCAAAATCTCTTTCTTTTTTTTTATTTTAACCGTTTGACAATATGTTACCTACATACATATTTAAAAATATCTATATATTTTGAATTGTGTGTTGCTCGCACCAATTTTAAATGTGAATTTTTTTGACAGTTCTTGTGAGAATCTTTTCGAAAACTATTCTTACAGAAACACTTTTTCTCACTTTCTTCCAGTAATTGTTGTCAAACTATTTAAATGACAGATATTTCTCGCAAAATAAAGTTACAGAAACACTTGCGTGAGAAAAACCATTTTTTGTTTCATTTTACACTGTTTTTGTTGCAATTTTTTATTATTTATTCAACAATTAGCAGTTTTTACTGTTTGCAAATTTTAAATAAAATAAAACATCAAATAAACAAATACTTTAATTTTTGGTACCTTTTAATTTAAAGTACTCGCAAAAACATAAAATACTGCACAAATATGCAACAAGGGTTAAATGCATCATGTAAGTACAATATGGCCACCTAAAAGTTTACTTATGCATTTGACAGATTTTTCGTTAATTTTTGACAGTTGCTTAACCTAGCTTATGCACATTAGGGTTGGGCCTTAATACTTTTTCAAGTGTTTTTGACAGTAGTACATTATGTTACACAAACAAAACGCCTATTGTTTCTGTATTGTGTTGTATTTGTTGCTGATTTGAACTCACCTTGTATAGTTACACCATGTTTTATTTGTTTACATTTCTCTCAATGGTGCTGAATCCACACAATATCAGAATATGTGAGGGAGAGTAATTTAAAAAAAACTGGGCTTATAGCGTAGACAGACGACATAGTTAATTTGCATTAGCAGTCTTAATTCAAATTAACGCATTAGATTAGACGTAAATGCACAAAATCAGAGTGAATTTATACTGAATTTAGCTATTTCAATATGGCAACATTGTCGACAATCAATCATATGTTATCAAATTGTTTGCTATTGTAAAAGAAGAAGAAGAAGACAATTGTAAAATTAAAATAATAAAAATAAATTTCCACAATTGCCTTTCTCTTATTACAATGTGGCCTACTGTGGTCCCCACTTGTGGCAACACGTTCAGTTGCTAGTGCATGAACAATTTTTGCATTATGGAGCAGTTTCAGAAAAAGTAATATCAGCTTTTTTTTCAACTAAAACAGCTGTTTACTAAATGCAAAAACTGTCGTCTGTCAGGGTAAAATCTTAATTCACATTAGTGAGATTTTAATGCAAATTAACGCTGTCACTTTGACTAAACAATAAAAAATTTATTTTTTTTTTAAATCGAGCTAAGGCTAGTTTTAATTTTTTCGTTAAGAATTGCTAATTATTAATAAGCAAATATGTATAAATAATATTTTGCTTACGAAGTTATAGGTTAATATTATGTTACATACATACATACATATATACTTGCCAATAACAACCAGCAATTTAGCAGAATGATAATGTACATACATCTATTCATGTATACAAGTATGTATGTATGTAAATAGGTAAATAAATTAACATTACATATTTGTACATAATTTGTATTGCATTTGTTTCTCACTTTATTCGGCATATTTATGTGAGAATGGCTGGGATGTATGTATGTATGTTATTCCAGGAATTGTTGTTAAATACTTAAACAAACAGTTACATTCAATTCAATTAAAGACAAACAATTAAAGATTGACAGGTTCATTGGTTTATTTGTATTTCATTTATTGCCCGTTTAAATGGTGAATACATCTATGTAGGCATTTTATTTCATTGTATTCGTTTGAGTGTTTGTTCATTTTATTATTTTCATTCTCATTGCTATTGTTGCCATCAATATTTGATTCGATTGTTTTGTCCTTTTCTATTCTCTATTGAATATCGTGGTGTGTATTTAAGTTAATCTTTTCGATGATGTTCATTTCTTGGCCATGTGTGCATTATTTGCGGATAGAATAATATGCGGATTATGCACTTGAATGAATAAACATGTTAAATACTCGTATTTAACTATTGTCTACGTCATGGGAATAAATTTAATGTATGTGTGTAGGTACATACCTATGTATGTATGTACATATGTACTCGTATGTATAAATGTGCATATTTTTCGAATACTGATGAGATAAATAAACAATGTCTTCTTTATCATTGATATGATGAATGAATGGATGTCAAATTTACTTTGCAGTACTACTAACTACTGACCTTTGCAATTGGTGTGGTGGATTATTTTTCATCATTACAAATCCTGTTATTGATAAGAGAATAATAAATATATAGCAGGGAAACAAATATGTATTTAAGAACAAGTAGTAGCACCAACCTACAAGCAAACGAATTGGATAACAAACAGGCTTAATAAATTTGAAAAGAATTGCATCAACAATTTCAAGAAATAAATGCAATTGTATAATTATTTCAACATTCAACATAAGAGTGTAAATTATATACAATACACTAATATTATACAATTGTTAGAAATTTATTAATAGATAGTGTATGTATGTATGCATTTAGATTCAAATACAATTCATCTCTAAATAAATACGCTCACTTTGTTTCTTCTTTAACCACTTTTGCAATTATCGTAATATTCTTATTGATTTAAAAAACATCCCCATATGATACTGATTGGAGGGAATATTTATCTAGGATTTCCGCATCCTAAATATGCCCCAAATGTATTTAATTTTATTGAATTAATAAGGTATGCTTTTAAAATATGTATTTATTCCAAAATCTTGTATTCGTTGTGTACCTGAAGGGAGGGCGGAAACTGTGTGCTCCTTTTTAACATAAATTTTATAAATATCTCAGAACTTTCGTTTTGATTATAAATTATCAAAGAAATAAATCACATGCATGAATATGAGCATGTTCTAATATTATTTTCATTTTTGTGTCCTGCACTGCTTCAGAAATCGTTATTGATAACTACGATTTTCTTTCAAAAGCTATATTCTCGTTGTGATACAATTAATTTAAAACAAAATTAAAGGAACATGTTAAGTAGGGATAGAACTAAATAAATAATTCTAGCAACACACGATATTCAATATTGTTTTGTTTATAAAAACACTTGTTTAATGCCATTTTGGAAGAAAAATCTACTTGTATGAATTTTTTGTTAGTGTTTGTCCGGGTTTAGATTGGCAGCAAGAGTCACCCCAACGCTAACAATCTGTCTATTCTCTTTTTATTTTTGTCTGTTCATATTTATGTAAACATTTAATTTAGGATTTATTTTTGTTTAAAATTGTTAAGAAGCAAACACACATTCTTAGTTCTTTCATCAGAGATTTTGTTTTGAAATGTCAACGTATGGAACTAGATTAAGTATTATAAAAGACTAATATTAACTGAAAATATGCTTAATAGATTTTTTAATTCATTTAGCTGCTGTTGCATTAGATGCCGTTTGAATTAAGGAAATAGTGTTTAATAATATTTTTAGATGTTCAAAGATCTGGTATATAAAATTAAATGTTTGCTATTTGATTTACACCTGTGACTTGCCTACATGGGATAAATTAACTATTTCTGCATTTGCTGATGATACCAAGCATACAATTATAGGAGCGCTCCGAAAAAGGAGCCAGAAAAGAGTCCAACTAAAAAGCATTTTCGGAGCGAAAGAAAAATTTGCTTGTTACTGTCCTGAGTCGGCACGCAGTATGATTCCACTTAATTATGTGTGTACCAAAGTGTTGTTACCCTGTTATTTGTGCTTTGAACAAAAAAAAAACATAGCTGTACCACACTAGAATGATAAAAACAAGATTACACAGAGCAAAAAACCCTCATAAAACACTCTTTTCTGACATTATCTAAGAGATATTTCAGAGCCCTAAAAAAAACCTCATAAAAGACTCTTTTCTGACATTATCTAAGAGCTCTTTCTGACGGACCATTTTCGAATGTATGAATATCTCAGTGTTAGACACGGAATGACAAACTTACCACTTATGGTGGTGGAGGATATAATGAAATTACAGTACAATATTTACGAAGCCCCATAATAGGTGATTTAGTGGTGGGTATATAAGATTCGGCACAGCCTAATATAAACTTTTAATTGTTATATTTGCATGTCGTCAAAGAGGCTTTTTCTTAGCGAACGTACTTTTTAGACCACTTTCGTTAAGTCTTCTTTGGACAGTTCGAGACGAAATATTTAATTCTAATTCCTCCTTTATATATCTGGTTGTGGTAAAAGTATTTCTTTTTGCTAGAATTGCAATATGATCATCGTCTAGCTTCGTGGTCTTACGTTTTATGTTACATAACTTCTTTAGGCTTTTGTTTAACTTTCTTATTTTATACAAAGCAATTATTTTTCTCACCGTAGATTTCGATATCTTATACTTAGAATTCAAAGCATTCTGTTTCATCCCATTTTTACGATCTAGGACCAACAAATCTTTTTCATTTTCGAAAAAGTCTGGGTTTAGCCCTATGTGGTGTATATTTAAGTAACATTAAACTTTAACTCTTATTTTAATGTTAACAGAAAAACGCACTTTATTATGTCGTGGAGATTTCTATATACATAAGAAATATAAATGAGCGACTTTATAAAATTGCAATGTTTTTGTAAATAATTCAGATACTCCAACAAATAACGGGATTGTGAATAAATAGTAAATAATGCATGTAAAAGTAAAATATCAAAAAGGAATAAAGAAGTTTACAAAACCGCACTTTATTTTGTCCGACAGTGTATTTACAGAGATTATTTTATAATATAAAGCATGTCTAATTTTCTTCATATGTTTCACATACGCTTTCCAAATTTGACCTATTTTTAGCAAAATTTCAACTATTGACCATATGTTCTATAATTCCAAAACCGGGATTACAAAACGGAAAGCAGTTTCGAAAACCTTGATGTATTTCTTAATTCTTTTGCATATATCAGGAACAATTTGACCCATATTTTTCCTAGATTAATTGTTTTACTTTGATAAAGTAATTTCTGATCTTACCCAAAACGATTGAAATTAATATCTCGATTTATACCACTTTTTGTACAAAATGGTAAATTGTTCATTGTTTGTAAAACATATTACAAACGCATACAAGTTGGGTGAAAGCTTTCGCAATCCAATTTCTTTTAGTAAAAATAGTGAAAAACTTAAATAAAACTGTATATACTTGTAATTTAAAACCGGTTAACCGTCTTTTTTAGATAAAACCGTACTCGTAACCAATGTAAAAAATTAAACTTTTCGAATAACATTCTTTTTTACAAGAGTCGGTTTTCTGAAAACTCTTGCATCATTACAGTGATAATTTTAATATAATGTTCAATTCGCCGTTTCGAATTTACTTTTTTTAATTTTTCAAGACCATATGTTCTAAAACCCCCAAAGTTGGAAGTACAAAATCGAAAACAGTTTCGAAAACCTTCCTAAATGGTGATCTAAATTCCAAAACTTTATAGGTATCTACACAAATTTCACAACAAATAAGATTTATATACAAATAAATTATATACCTAAAAATGTTGTCCATATCGGTCAATTATAATTGACCATAGTTTTTATATAAAGCTTACTTCCGAAAATCACTTTAGCGACCATAAATGCTTCAAAAATGTTCTTTGTATCTAAATAAAATTCAATTCTAATAACTCTAATATATACAGAAACTAATGGTGTTTGCTTTTCTGAAATACAATGTTACACCTTTATTATGTACATTTTTATAATGTTTACCCCACATTTTAAAGATGTCCCATTTTTATTGGTCAGAATAGAACATAAAATCACAACAGTGTAACACTTTTTTTCATGTACAGCTGTTTTTGTTTTTTTTTTGTTAAAAAGAAGAAGCAGACCAATGGCACCTTCCCGACTAATACGCAAATTCTTCTTAAACTATACAAATTATATATATATAAACATACATTACATATACATATAAGAATTTTGAAATTTGACATACTTCAGCTTCAGAGTATTCATTAATTACGTTCTCTACAAAGCCTTTCACTCGCGGTTGTCGATTTCTTTTCATAATCATATCAAATATTTCATCATCATCAGATGATGAAGACGAATCCAACAAGTCATCCAAAATTTGTTCAGCACATAAAAAAGTAGTAATATTTTCCATTTTGTATATTCTTTTTGTTTTTGAACACAAATACACATTTATAAAAAAAAAAACAAATGTCAGCTGTTTTATCGTGCGATTCTCCCCCTCTAAAAATACAGAGTGTGAAAGGTGCAACACTTTTTAAATTTATAGTGTGACATTTATAGAAAAGAACACACTACACTTTAGCAGTGTTGAATTTTTTTCAGAAAAGAACACAAAAAAAATTAAAAATGGTGCAAAATGGGAAAAACGTGTAACATTTTTGCCAGAAAAGAAAACGCCATAAGTCATATAATTTTATCATTTCAACGTGTATAATTGGCTTACAGATGTTGAATATATAAATGAAACTATACCTATACACAAATATGTTTCTTATATTTACAAACCATGAGTCCCAATTTTGTGATGATCGTTCCATAATTAGTAATAATAGCGAACAAATAAGGCCCACTTCAGAAAAAAAATTGAGAAGAATAGTTCATATATTCGGTGTAAGGTATTAAATGTCGGGCTTGATCGACTACTTACTAATCTGTTTCATATCGCTTTTAGTAAACAAATTTAACTTAACTTCAGTGGAAATATGTATGTATGTTAGCTACTTCTATTTCAAATGCCGAAAAATTCTATTAGACATTGGACACATTTTCTGCACAATTAATTAACATCTTATACTTGTACATTATATACATACGTACAATATACATGTACAATTAAAAACTCTTAAAATTTTAGATATTTTCTTTTGTGATGCGGAGCGAACTTTAGACGGTTTAAATTGATGAGGAATCATCAGTAAAATATTTTTAATATTTATTTATACTCGTGTTACGAGTACATAAGAAATAAAGTACTTTCAGTTATTAACGGATTAAGCAAAATATTTTGACAGTCTTTTAACAATTAACATTATATGTCAATTTATTTGAACAATTGTTACAATAATAATGTTCAAAGAGCAACCATACTTTTCATCCGTAGAAACATCCCTTGTTATCATATTTAAATTTACAATTGCATACCTTTCTTTTGAGGATGAGGATTACACGCAATACACTTATCGGCAGAAAATAACAAATTGTTAGATCAAAAAAAAAAAAAACACAAAATTGAAGAGAACCATCTGTCAAAATTCTCGACACTTGACAACATATTCGTAATGTTTGTGAGGTTGTGTTCTGTCTGTGTGTGTGTGTGTATGTGTGTTTACATTCATATTGCAAATACATAAATAGCCTTCTAACTTCTCCATAAATCCTGATGAATCCTTTACGTACATAATCGTAATATTTTAAAGTTATTTCTTGTTAATTCTTACAAACAAGATGTTTAAAATACGTACTCGTATGTATGTGTTTTTGTACGTTTTTATTCTGACATACATATCGTACATGACATGTAATTATAGGTTTATTTTTTATCAAAGGGATGTTAGTAAACACTTGCTTTCTGGCTGAATGATATATTTATTCATTGCCTGTTAGCACCCCGAACCATATTAACCAAAATGATTGTGTTATTTGTGAAATGGGTTTTTATTTTTTGAATTGATACAATTTTCAAAAGGGTGAAACGCTTTAAATTTGTAACCAAACCAACCGCTTAATTGCGCTATTACACCCCCAATTAGTTTTAAATAAACATTATTTAAATTAAAATATTCTTTGTGCTACATACAAATAATTGTCCGCAGTTATTTATTTAAAATTGATCATGATATAATAACAACAGGAGGAAAAAACGAAATGCCAAAAAAAAATTATTTAAAAACAAAAAATTGCTTATAATTTGAATTTGTAATCTTGGAGTCTTAATTCAAAATCTATTGTAGAATAAACGTAGAAATTACTTTGTAGTAAATTTCCAATGATGTTAAACTTAAGCTATGTGTCCACGATCGTCAGATATTAAAACGTTGTCATATCTACCAATATGCTAGCAATGTACTGATATTGAAAAATTTTTAGCAAAAGGTAAATTGTCAGTTTACACGACTGTAAGAAAACTAACAATTTCATTTGCACACAATTGTCACACAATGAATTTAGCTGTCAACCGAAATTGTCAGTTCACACGGTTGTCAGATTGTTGTATGGCATTGTCAAATTCGTTTTGCAGCTTTGTGTGTGTGTTTAAAATTTTTAAATATTGTCATGGAACAAAAAAGAGCAATTGGAACCATTTCTCTCTATTAAACAGGATTATCAAAAAATATGTCGCTATCCATTTTTTATTTTCTGTAATTAAATTCTTTAATTTTCTTCCACTTTTTTGAAAAATTTTATTAATGCACACTTTAATTTAATTCTTTAATTTTCTTCCACTTTTTTCAAAAATCTTATTAATACACACTTGTTTGTTTATTTATGTATATATAGAGTTGCATTTAGAAATAATTTCTATGACAATGCTGCCATTGGTAGATGCATAAACTTTGCACATATGACAATGAAAAGTGTTTGACAATTGTCTTAAAACAATGACAATGCCAAAATTGTGTGTTTACACGATTGTTAGATGTGTGACAATATTTTTGTCTTCCAATGTACTGAAAATGCTTTTTCTTACAACGTTGGAAGACAAACATTTTAAGTTTACACGGTTGTTAGACAATTTCTGCACATTTTTCTGACAACGTTGTAATATCTGACGGTCGTGGACACATAGCTTTAGTTTAATCCTTATTTAGTTTTAGCGCATTTATAATTGATGCAATTAACATTTTGTGTGCAATTTAACAATTTACAAAACATTTTTCCATATTCACCACAAGTTAAGGAAACTCAAATTAAGATATGTCAAATCTTATTTATTTTAGGTTTGTTTTAGCTGAATTTAATCTGAATAACGATATTTATAAGAATTTTATGCATGTTCCAGTTATAATCAAGAATTTAAACTTTGTTTATATTTTTGCAGCGTGTAACATAAAGCGATTTACTTCCGATTTACACGCAATAATTTAAGTACCAAAAAGCTCTAGGAAACTGATTTTGGCTTTTTATGGATGTTTATGTAGGTTAATGAGTTTTCCGGAATAGTCGTCATAAGGAACTATGACCTATTACGGGCAGTGTTGCAAGAAAATTTTGGTGAAAATCATCATTTCACGGGGGAAAAAATCATATTTTGGAAAAAAATCATAATTTTTTAAAATTTTAGTTTTTATTTGTAGAACATTAAAAATATAAATAACAATGCAAAATTTAAGTTCATTGCGTTGATTGGTTATCGGGTTTTGTAATCATATTTATACTCAATATACTATTTTTATTCATAAGAATATGATATAACCCGATAATAAAAATAAAGTAAATGTTTTACCAAAAATATTGTATATATATCTATAAGGTGCGGTAAAATACATAACTCAATCTACTATACATTCAAATATAGTAGAAGCATCACAATTATGAACCTCGTGCCAACAACAGACGGACCATTATTTTGATGTGTTACAAACGGAATGATAAACGCCATATACCCATCATGTTTTTGGTGGTGGGTATAACAAGTAAGAGATTATAGGCACTCAAGACCGACCATATGATACCAACTATATGAGCAAAGAATATTTTTCAGAAATAAGAGCTATGACCTACCGTCCGATTATCAGACAATTTAGTAGCATTAGTAGCATTTTATTAAATTTTATCTTGATATAAACACTTTTAAAAGATTTATCCATGTTAAAGCGATTTTCAGAGGAGGGTCTAATATGGGTTCTATGACGAATATTGTGTAAAAACTTGGTTGCCAAAATTTTTAAGAGATTTATGTTTGTTAAAATAATTTTCAGATGTGGGTTTATTTATTGACCGATCTGCACAAAATTTGTAGGTGGAATTTGTAGACTTTATATGGGAACTATGGACAAATATTGACCAATCGTCATGAAATTCTGTATGACGTTTTCCATATATGTATATATATTTATTATTTGTGATAAATTTCAACATGATACTGCTGTTTATTAAAAATTTATGCGCATTTTGGTATTTATTGTTTTTAAATTGCTCTTTGCATGCAACTTGTGTTTGCTGCCTTTCTATATGCATTTTTGTACTATAAATCCATATTCCACACATTTGTGTGGGGCTATGACAAATAATACACCGATTCGTACTATTTAAAAGATATAAAACAATTGTTTTGTAAAACATTGGGGTTGTCTGAACTTTTGGTCCATAACTCCGGTTCTACTTAACTGATTTGGTCCATTTGCAATAAAAACAGCCCTAATTAATAGATCATATTTTGGGAAAATTTTATCCTCCTAAGTCATTTCTTCGAGGCTCTATCGTGTCTACAACAGACGGACATTGATAGATCGTCTTAGAACTTCATAGGGACCCAAAATTCGAATCAAATTCGAAAATTTCTCTATAGGGCTGAAGTTTCTTGCTGCAATAAATAAAATATCGATACATATTAATATCGCCATTAATATTTTTCAAGTATTAATTTAAATAAATAAATTGACTAAATAGAAATGGTCTTCAAATCTAATAATTTACCAAATACATATAAATAAGAAAATGTGTGCATATGTATGTTTGTGTAATTATAATCCTCGAGTATAAAATAGTTAGATATTTTTGGGTAAAATAGTCTGTGGCTAACCAAACTAATTGTAATTTACACGCTCACTTAGGCACCCTTGTCAGTAATTCACACAATAGTACTTTATTAATGAATACTTATGTACATATGTACATACATACATACTATGCATGTATTTAGTTAAACGTTTTCCCAACGTATAATTTACAGCCTTCATTCATACCTTTGTCCATGTGGATGTGTATGGTGTACGTACATATATGTAAAAAAAAAAAAAAAACAAATATTCAAGTATAAATTAAAAAGGGGAATGAATGAATGAATATTTCGTACCTAAATCGAGTACATACTTAAAAATGTATTCATTTCAATGCTAAAAAACGAGCAACAATGAGACGGGAAATTATTACTTTTGTATGTTTGTTTTTTTTCTTTGTTTCGTTTTTTTGTTTTTGTTATGCGTGACAATTTTTTAATACGCGAATTTCACCCCTCGAGGAATGAGGCGAAACACTACGGAATTTCCACCCGCAAATCACACTAGCATGTGGCAAACCCATAATTTTCTCCATGGATGTTTTTTTTTTAAATCTTTTTTTAAGATCGAGTAGAGTTCTTAAATTAAGCGTAATAAAGTCATCTGATGGCTCAATTTTAGGAAACAACATTTTTGTAACCACCACTAAATGATGCACGCACACAAAGCATGCAGATTACGGCAGCCCCGTTACATAGTGGGAAATAATTGTCTTACCTTACGAGATAAAAGCGCCCATTAACTTTCTTGTTCCAATATGAGCTGAATTGCTTTCTATAGTGGTTAAGCTAAGGTCACACTTGACAAATATTTGCCTAAAAAGGACGGAACCACTAATTAAAATATATTTGAACGCGTTTATTTATTAAAGAAATTTCGTTTATTTAGAACAGGACACAAAAAATATTTACTTTTATTATATTTTATGCTGTTTGATCTTGCAAAACTCTTGTAAGACTAAACGACGTCAAAAAAATTTGTGCTAAAACAAGTAAATACTTGCCATGTGTGACCATACCTTTAGTAATAATTTACGTTTAAAGTTGAAAAATCAATTAAAATTTACAAAAATGTATTATAATAATTTAGTTTATATTATTTTAAATAAACGAGGTTAATTTATATCTTATTTTGGTTAATTTAAACCTAGTCCTTAATTTTGACCTAATCTAGTAAGTCCTTTTTGGTTATAGGTTGATTCAAAGTTTGAGGTATAATATATTTTTTTTTTTTTTTTTTTTTTTTTTTTTTTTTTTTTTATAGCCTTTATTTATTTATTGAATCTTCATATAATGAAATGACAATAAGTATTCAAATCTTAATACTAAAAAGAAAATAATAAGCCCAACCAGTGCTAGACAAAAATTTTATGATACTAAAAAAAATTCACATCAACTGATCCAGTCATCTATTTTGCGCTTGAGCTAAAGCAAGGGTATCCCTCCTTCTCAACCGATTATGGCCACTAAAGTTAAGGATGTCTCGTGCAAGTGGGTTTGGGTGGTGTTCAAGTTTGCTGACATACTTTGACGCGTGTTTTGTAAATTCAACTTTTACTGATGGCACGCATAGATCTTTGTGAATTCGAGAATTTTTAACATACCATGGAGCTGCAGTAATTATACGTAGAATTTTATTTTGACCCCTTTGAATTTTTTCAATGTTTGATGCTGAGGCAGTACCCCATAATTGAATTCCATAGCACCAGATTGGCTTTAGAATTGCATTGTACAACAATAGTTTGCAGTCCAACTTTAGTGAAGAATTTCTGCCAATTAGCCAATTAAGTTGCCCTGCTTTTAATTTCATCTGTGTAAGTTTCGCTTCAATATGAGACTTCCAAGTTAAACGGCGGTCGAGGTGAATGCCGAGGTATTTGACTTCATTATGTTGAGGAATAATTTGATTATTTATTTTGATGAACGAGCAAGTTTCTTTTCGCAATGTGAAAGTGATATGAATACATTTCTGTTCATTAACCCTGATTTTCCAAAGCTCTAGCCAATTCTCTAGTTTATAAACGTAATTCTGCAAATTCTGTGATGCTACTTGGTGGTCCTTGTGAACGCTGATAAAGGCTGTATCGTCTGCGAAAGTTGACGTGTGGATTTTGGGGTCTGACGGCATGTCGGAGGCATAAATCAAATATAAAGTAGGACCCAGTATGCTACCCTGTGGCACACCTGTTTCAATTGGCTGAGCGGGGCTTAAAAAATTGCCTTCTTTGATTTTAAATTTGCGACCGTATAAATAGCTTTCCATAAGTTTATGGGTGTTAGCAGGCAGAGTTAATTTTATTTTGTGCATTAAACCGTCATGCCAAACTTTGTCGAACGCTTGGGACACATCAATGAAAAGGGCGGAGCAGTATTTTTTGTCTTCAAACGACCCTCTTATCACATTTACCAATCTGTGTGTTTGTTCGATGGTGCTGTGTTTAGCTCTGAAGCCGAATTGATGATTAGGAATGCATTCAGTGTCGTTCAGAATTGGAATCAACTTAGTCATTAACAATTTTTCGAACAGTTTAGAAATTGTCGGCAATAGGCTAATTGGCCTATATGACTCTACTTTGGTGTGATCCTTCCCTGACTTAGGAATCATAGTGATCATAGACACCTTCCAATCTGCAGGATAGTATTCTAGGCGTAAAATAGCGTTGAAGATAAAGAGGATAATTCTTCTAGCTACACGAGGTAACTCCACAAGCATTTTATTGCTGATTTTATCCATACCTGGAGCCTTTCTAAGGTTCAGAGTACCAATAGCGCTTTGGACATCACCAAAGTTTAGTCTTAGAGGTACAGGAGGTCTAATAACGAGTGGTGGCAAATCAGATACGTTATTTGAGTTGTTTTTAGTAAACACATTTCTTAAATGGTTAACAAATAATGTCCCTTTCTCGGAATCATTTCTAGCCCAGTCACCAGTCGGATTTCGCAAAGGAGGTTTTCCTCTCACTGGTCTTTTTAAACCTCTTGCCGCCCTCCATAACGAGTAGTCAGATTGTGGGGTACTATCAAGACCCTCCAAGTAGGATGTAAGTGAAGCCGTTCTTTGGGTTTCTAAGAAATGTCTTAGTATATCTCTGCATACCCGTAGCCTAGCTTTCAGTTCAGGAGACCTGTGAAGTTGCCACTCTCTTCTCATTCTTCTTTTTTCTGATAGGAGATGTTCGAGTTCAGATAAATAAGTTCTGTTTGTCCTATTTCTACATTCAACGTGATAAGTGGAAGCGTGATGCACAGCTCGTCGAAGGTCCTCGGTAAAGTTGCCAATCGACTCATCGATATCGTCGGTAGTTCTCAACACAATATTTTCCGTGCAATGAGAACTTAAATACTTTTTGTATTTTATCCAGCTTACTCGGGTCTTAGTCATGTTTCTAAATGGAGAGCCACACACTTGAGGGAAATGCATTGAAATGATAGTAGGAGAGTGATCTGAGGACAAGTCTAATGAAGGATCCACTTGCATCCATTCTACAGGGATATTTTTCACTACTCCAAAGTCAATAACATCGGGAATCTTCCGTCGGTCCGTCGGCCAGTAGGTGGGATGTCCGCTTGAGAGTACATCTAAGCCCATTTGAGCAATGGTGTTGAAGAGTACGCGACCCTTTGGGGTTACCAGACGTGAACCCCAAAATGTGTGTTTGGCGTTAAAGTCGCCAGCAACTAAAAATCTAGCTCCAAGGGAATTAAAAAAGTTATGGTATTGGTGTTCTTTTATTGAGAATCGAGGCGGAGAATAAATCGATGATAAAACAAATTTGTATTGACAGAATTCAATGCAAATGTTTGTTGCTTGGAGGTAATCCTCACTTATGTTGTTCATTAGATAATGTTTTATTCTGTTCTTTATAAGAATTGCCGAACCTCCACAAGCTCTTCCGCGGGGATCTTTAGTATCGTACAACACGTAGCCATTAATTTTGAAGTACCCTGTCGACGTCAAGTGAGTTTCAGCAATCATCATAACATCAATCTGCTTATCCATCAGAAAGTATTCCAGTTCATTTTTATGTTGGCGGAGGCCAAAAAAAAAATTTTTAAATAAATCATTTCTTTAAAATGGCTTGCAAGATAGTGGATTGCATTTTCAGCATTTCCTGCATCATGGATGTCATGGTGGTCGTAAAAGTGTTCATAGTTTGGACAAGTGTCTGCAATGTTGTCTCTAGATTGTTGATATGTGGCTCAGAATATTGCGATATAGGTTCCTGCTCCAGACCTGGCATATTAGATTTGACCACGTTTGCGTAAGAAACTTGTCTAGAATTAGGAGCGTTTACGTGAGTAGTTGGTCGTACAATTTGAGGAAAATTCTTACTCGACGTGAAATTAGGTTGTTGAGGATGGTCAGGTAATACTGGCGACTTATTGGTCCTTATGCCCTTCAAATAAGTATAAACTGGACAACCTCTATAATTAGCGGTATGATTTCCTCCACAGTTACTGCATTTTTTTATTTTTAAGTCCGTTTTGGACTTATTACATTGAGCAGTTGCATGTAGTTCCCCACATGCAACACAAACAGACGGCAATTTACAATACGCTTTGGTGTGACCAAATTCTTGACAATTAAGACACTGGACGGGTCCAACACGCTTATGCGGTTCCTCCACGGTAATTCTACGATGCAGAAGATAAATAAGATTGTAAATTGGATGGGACTCGTTTTTCTTTAAGGCAACATCTCCAGGTTCCAATTCTACCCTGAACATGGGCTGAGGAATCTTTTCACGGTTTCTAATATTGACTACGCTCTTGATTTTGAACCCTTTGTCCATTAATCCGTTCTTTATCTCTGCAGGATCAACACATGGGTCTATACCCTTTAGAACGACTTGGAGTCCTTTTGCGCTTTTGAGCTGATAGGTATAGAAATCCCTGGTCTCCCTCTCCAACTGGTTGGACAATTTTCGAAAATCATCTTCCCTATTCACTTGGATCTTTGTCTCGCTGATTTTTCCATGTTTAATTGAGGTTACGCTAAACATGTTCTCACCTATTACAGCAACGATTCCTTGTACCAGTTTATTGGAAGTGGGCTCTCTCAGGTAAATTGGTGGGGGCTTAAACGTCTTTTTCGGTATTTCTGGGTCATCCGTCTGAAGTAGAGCAAATCTGTTTTGCTCATTTGGCTTATCACTGCTGACGGTCTTAGGAACTTTATTGGAATTGGAAGACATTTGAGCAGATGTCGGGCTCCTCTGTCGCTTGAGAACGGTGATGTACTTATCCATACCTACTTGTTTTTTGGGTTTGACTGCACTATTTGATGAAGATGATGATTTCTCATCGGATGAGATAACTATATTAGGCGAACAGGAACGGCGCCGTATTTCGGCTTTTGTAGTGAGAAGAGACTCCACGGATTTTCTTAAGGATTCTTCCTCAGAGATCCATAAATTTTTTCTACTGTAGCTTAGCTCTTTCTCAGAATTACATCTGAGCGGGACACTCATGCAGTTGTTTTGCAATTTTTAAATTACCGAAAAACCACTATTTTTCCACCTATTACGATTTTTTTTTTTATATATATATATATTTTTTTTTACTTATTACAAGTTTTTTTTTTTTTTATTTTTTTTTTCACCTATTACGAAAATTCAGCCGCACTAAAAATAACACGTCCGACCAGTTCAAGCAACACTATGTGACTGTATAATATATGAGAAAAGGTTATTTAAAGATTAAAAAACTTATTTTCTTGTATTCCTTGTTCTTTTTACGAGATCTGATCAAAAAATAACCGCTATTTTCAAATTTCCCGAGTTGCGTTGGTACACATGACATTTATATATGTTGGTAATATCAGCCATTTTGGATTGTCAGTTTGTTTTTGACAGATGAAAAGGTTAGTCGTGTTTTGGCGTGCTCTTCGATTTTTTACTATTCGAAAAAATGGATCAGAGAATTAAGAGTATTAAGTTTTGTGTAAAAAATTAAATTAAATGCGCAAGGACGTTTGAAATGTTGACTGTAGCTCTTGGTGAGTCTACTATGAGCAGAACACAAGTTCAATTGTGGTATAACCGGCTTAAGGAAGGCCGAGAAGATGTCAATGACGATGCTCGTCCTGGTCGCCCGAGCACGTCAACAACCGATGAAAACATTGAAGCAGTGAAGAAAATGATTTTGGATAATCGTCGAATCACTATCAGAGAGGATGCTGATGTTGGCATATCGTTTGGCTCATGCCAAACAATTTTTACGAATATTTTAGGCATGAAACATGCGGCAAAATTACAAAATTTTGGACATCGCTCAGGAGCTGTTGAATATCTTCAAATACTATTCAGATTTCCTCAAAAAGGTAATAACTGGTGACGAATCATGGGTGTATGGCTATGACATTGAAACCAAAGCCCAATGGAAACGTCCAGAAGAGCCAAGCCCGAAAAAAGCACGTCAAGTTCGGTCAAATGTGAAGGTTTTGTTCAATGTTTTCTTCGACTGCAATGGCGTGGTGCATCATGAATTCTTGCCACAAGATCGTACGGTCAATAAGGAATACTACCTTGAAGTTATCGTGTTTATTCTATTGTAGATTCTGAAGTTCCAAACAAAATTTTAAAGTTATTTGAAAAAGTTCATTAAATAAATTTAACTTTTTAAAAATCTTTAAACTTAAAAAAATCCGATACAAGCATCAACAGGAAAAAACAAGTTACGACATAAATATTATTCTCTATTTATTTAAAAAACTATTAATTTAATGATTATTTTTTTAGTTTTATTTATAATTCAGAATATAATTATATGTATTTCTAATTCCATTCTTGTTTACTGGTTCAATCTTTTAGGTCAAATTAAATTTTTTAGCCTTTCAGATATTTTTTTGCTTTGCAAGTCTTTGCGCTTATTTGTAATGATTGTAATCATAAAATATAGAAACTTCACGTATCAGTGCAATTTATTCTCTTATAAAATATTTAAAATAATGATTTTAAGATTATGAAAACGTTGGAAATTAATAAAAGGTGGGTAAGAGTCTTCACATCCGGTCAATAACTCTTCTGCGGCATGTTTTAAAAACGTATTTGATTTTAATCAATATTTTTTGGAACCAATTAACTTCTATAGACGTTTATGATGGGTTTGTAAAGATTAATATCAATGTATAATGTATAATTCATGATGATACAAATCGAATGAAATAACACTTAAATGAATTCAAGAATCGCCCAATAAATATTTTAAATGAAATTAAATTTGAAAATACGTGTAACTCAAGCCTTGATGATAATTACTTTTTATCAATAGTAAAAAGTAAATAGGTACATAGTACTCGTATAAATATTTAAATGTTTTATTTAATTTAATTTTTTCAAATATTTTTTTAACTTAAAAACATAATCATATTTTAATTGAAGTGAAATAACATGCTTATTGAGTGATAATCGAGTAAATATAAGAATTTCAAAACATATTTTGCAACAGAATCGAAGAAATATTAAACTTCGTCAACTGCTTCCCGAATCTTTTTTCAAACGTTATAATATTGAGTAAACTACACATCAATCCCTGCAAAAAACGCGAGTACTCCATACACGTATGTATGGACTACTCCACAACGGACCAGGAGTACTTCAAACATAATCCATTTGTTTGAAAAAAAATAGTCCATTTAACATTACGATGTCCTAGGACTGGACCATATACTCCAGCTTTGCATAACACGGGACTAGTCCCAAAACTACTCCTTGTAACTACATTAAATTTTTTTAAACAACGATTACGGTCGTTAAAGCACGAATAATTGTCGTGTAACAAGAAGTTCTGCTTTGAAAATGAAATGGTCCATTAGTGCATTACATAAGACCATAATGTAGTCACTACATTTTAGCTACAATGGACAACGTACTGCACAGATTTTTGCAGGGATTAAGGAACAATTACACATTCATAAGTGGTTTCAAAAGTTTCAATATGAAACATTGAATAAAAAAAAAACTAACGTTATCCCGAAGTAACCAGTACGATCAAAATCCAATCGGTATTATTAGTATTCCATTCTAGGCCGTAAGGCAACTCTAGCGTTATAGAGAGCTATGACTAATTTTGGACTGATCAATGATGACGAACGATTTGTGTATTTATAAAATAATGGAAGGATTTTTTACCATATCATCGAAATATTTTAAAATTGCGAACGGACGGTCGGAAATCGTTAAATGAAATCAGTCGTTCGGCATACTTTACGGTGGGTTTTAGACTAATAATTTAGAGTGTTACAAACATCAGTACATATGTACAGAGGGGAGCATAAATGAGTACATGTTAGTACGTTGTGCACTTGTTGTTGCATATAAATAAAATTAATAAAGAAAATTAGAAAATGTTTTTTGTCATTTATTTTATCTTTAGTATTTAATAAAATAATTTATGTATGTATATAGTTCTATCTAAAAATACAAACGAAACGAATAGTTACAACCCGCATGTACTCAATTTTGCAACATACAAAAACAATTTTTAAAATTTAGTCCAAAGCCCGTTGTTACATAAAACATCTATTATACGTTTTGGAAAGCTATCTCATTTGCACTGAACCCGCTGTCAAAGCTCGTCCAAATGGGTTGAACTTAATCGGTAATGTCCCAACTGTCATTTCAGGATTAACAACAAATTCTCAATCGAATTGAGGTCGGAAATTTTTACTCTTAACTGCACCACATTGCATCAAAAGAAAATTCTGCTGGCTAATTCTTTAACGATTCTGAAAGTGAGCTTTGGGTCACCATCCAGCTGAAAAGGTACTTTATCCGCATGATAGACGATTTAATATACAAAGTCTGGAAGATAAGTTTGCAAAATACGCAGATAATCTTCATTCCTCATTATTCCGTCGATTGTTTAAAGTGGTCCGAGGTGCCACCATGTACAGTAACGCCATATCACGACGTACCTCCCACCTTGCTTCATTGATTAACATGGTGACTTTGAATTCTCTGGGCTGTTCGGCGCCCGAATTATTGTTTACCTTCGGTTTTATTTCTTTTACTGCTGAGATGTAACCATCTTTAGCGAAGGATTCGTCTTGCCGTCCATTGACTAATGGGTTTGCCTATTATTATAGAAACACCTTTTGGTGTTAAACACTTGTGTATTTTCCTTTGTGTTATGATGAGACGTGCGTCCCCATACGTTATTAGTTTGTTTGCGACCTTTGATATGTGGTTTGGGAACAATGGAACACATTTTCTGGATTATTATTACCACTAATTGACTTACTTTAAGCTGTTTCAATTTTACTCGCATAGAATAGCTACTTTATCATTGGAATCACTGTACAATAAAAAACTTATAGACAAGTATACCAAACACAATGCCTAAAAAAATTTGCCTGGTGTAAAACGACCAACGCGTCTTATAGAAACTGAAGTAACAGCTGTAGTAAGAGAAATAAGAGCAAAGCGAACATCTAGTGCTGTAAAAATAGCTGAAAATGTTACGAAAACTTCTGAAAAACGATTAAAAGATCTTTGCATCTGGGGTTGTATGGCGGCATCAGTGGTCGGTAATCTTACATTCATAAAATCTACAAGGAAAAAGGAAGATTATTTTGACATTTTAAAAAACAATGTAGCCCCTAGTGTTGAGAAATTAGAATTAACACAGAACTGGATTTTCCAAAAGGACAATGGTCCTGAGCATACCTCCAAAATTGTGAGAGAGTAGTTGATCCATCATTGTCCAAAATCTTTAGATCATCCTCCGTAGTCTCCAGATCTCAATCCGATTCAAGAACATGTGGAATATCTGGTAAAAAAAATAGGCAAAGAAATATTTCAGTATGATAATGAATGGAATAGAAAGATTTCACAAAAAAAAAAACTCATTGATTTTATGTCTAGAAGATTATCAGGCAAAAGACTAACAACAAAATATTATATACAATGTTTTACATAAATTTAATATACATACCTGCTTACTTTATTTTGACGCTCACAGTAAATACTTTTTGTTTTAACGACTGATTTTAAGTATAATATGGATATTAAATGTAAATTTATTATAAAGTCTCAAAACTTGTTTGCTTTGTATTATATATTCATTTCGAAGAGTGTATATTTTAACTAGAACTCAAGCCAATTTTTAATTTCGTTAAAATTTGTAATTTTTTTTTTGCAAAACAAAACTGGCAACTCTATTAAAGTTTTATTTTCTTCTACATACAGAGAGTAACTACATCCAACCAGGTTTCATGATACTTTTGATTGTGCAATTTATTCATAATCATTATTTGCCGTTTTTGATTCAACAATTTATTACCACAAATTGTTCTACGTTAAATAATTGCTTATCCAAGATTAATTTGACCCGTAAAATCATGATTAATCTTCAACAAAAATGTATTTCAATCTATCTATCGTTCAATTTTATTTAATATACTGATGCATATTGTAAAGATTTAAGTTAAGGAACAAACCAAAGCCAACACAAAAACAAAAACCAACAGGAAAAAAAATATATTAAAATAAGAATGTTAACTACCAGTAATCATACTGTAATCTTTGAAATTTGCATGCGTCAAAATAAAGACGAACATTATGCGCTGACCCTTCAGATCTTTATCATATTGATTATTCACATCACGTCTAACAACTTAAAGTATTTGTGAGCCAACAGTCAACCTGAGAGTTGAGTGGATGCATACTTGGAAACACGTTTCTTTATTGTAGAGTGACCAAACTTCATTGAAATAAAACATAAGTTTAGGGCACTTTAGAGTACTTATTTATGCACTTTGAAGGCAAATATTGCCGAAAAAGACGTAACCACTAAATAAAATATTTTTGAACTCGTTTATTTATTAAAAGAAAATTTTGTTTATATAGGACAAGACACAACAAATATTTACAGACTGTTTATGTAAGATGAATAACTAAACAAACGCCAAAAATAATTGACGTTATTCCTATTATTGGGTATGTAACATGAAAGTCAAATTTTTTGACGAATAACGTAACAATTGACACAATTGACGAAAGCAAGACGAATATTTTATTCGTTCAAAAGAAATATACTCGTACATATAAGAAACAGAAAAATATTTAAAAACAAGTAAGAGTGCTATATTCGGCTATGCCGAATCTTAAATACCCTCCACCTAAACGTAATAAGAAATACAAAAACTACACTGGTTATAGGACTAGAATATCCTTATTCTGTGTTTTCTATTCAGTCTTAGTGCAAATTTAATTATTATTTTATATATTGTTTGAAAGACAATTATACGATCAACATAATTTATGTTAAATATTTTGAAATTTTTTCTAATTTTCACTATTTTTAATTGATTTAATTACCAATTCTTACCATAATTTACAGAGTTTGTCTGATGTTCATAATAATCTTGAGTGTAATTTAACAAACAGAGTATAAACAAGTAAGAGTGCTATATTCGGCTGTGCCGAATCTTAAATACCCTCCACCTAAACGTAATAAGAAATACAAAAACTACACTGGTTATAGGACTAGAATATCCTTATTCTGTGTTTTCTATTCAGTCTTAGTGCAAATTTAATTATTATTTTATATATTGTTTGAAAGACAATTATACGATCAACATAATTTATGTTAAATATTTTGAAATTTTTTCTAATTTTCACTATTTTTAATTGATTTAATTACCAATTCTTACCATAATTTACAGAGTTTGTCTGATGTTCATAATAATCTTGAGTGTACTTTAACAAACAGAGTATAAAAAAGGGGAACAATTCGGTTTTAGTGACTTTGCTCAAAAAAAAAAAAATTTCATCAAATAGGGCTCTTAGAGGAGATGCCAGTAATTGTTGGCGGTCACACCAATTTTCGAGGGTGCGGGCCCGTAGAGTTCAAAATATATAGGCCTATATCTCGGGAACTACTAGGTGTCTGATAATTTGTAATACATTAAATAAAAGGTATTAAAAATACCTCTTCAACGAAATAATATATAAAATATGGACCGAATATGGGTAAAATCCGAAAAGAATATTTTTTGACCCGAATTTTTTTGTTTTTTTGGAAATTTTTATATAGCAGCTATGACAAATTATGGGCCGATCTTCTTAAATTTTGGAACAGTGATTTTCATGTATATGAGGATATTTCACTTCGAATTTCAACATAATAACGGTATATTTAAGATACATATAAGTATTAACGTGGATTTCGAGGGTAAACCTTATGTGGGGGATATTGTCAAATATGGACCGATATTCTCAAAATCCAGCAGTTTTATTAAGGCATGTATGTAAATGATCCGTGTAAAATTTTGGATTAGTACCCTTATTTATAAGAGATTTATGAGTAGTAATGTGATTTTCGGAAGAGGGCTTTATATGGGGCATACGGTTAAAAATAGACCGAAATTCACAAAATTTTGTGGGATGATTTTTGTATATATGGAAATGATCTGTGCAAAGTTTTGAGTCGGTACCGATATTTATACAATATATATAGGGATAAATGTCTTTTTCAGATGTGGTCCTTGTATGGGAGCTATGACCAATTCTAGGCCGACCAGCATAAAATTTAGTACAACAATTTAGTTGCCTATAAAGATTATTAAGGTCAAATTTTAGCCGTTATTTATATCTGTTTTATAAGTCTTTAAGTTTTATAAGTCTTGGAAGTGGACTTTATATGGGGGCTATTGTCAAACATGGACCACACTAAAAAAATTTCGTTTTGCGATTTATTTTTGTATAAAACTTATTTTTGCTGAATTTTGTCTTGATATTCCAATTTTATAGGCATTGATGTATAATTTACCAATATTTCGGGAAGATTTTTTAATGGGGGCTATGAGAAATCATGGATCGATTCATACTATTGTCGGCACACTTTCTTCTTTTATCATAAAAACAACGTATACAAAATTTCATGGTATTATCTGCAATATATTTCAAAATATTGCAATAAAATGCACAAAAAATATCAAATTTTTATGGAGGTTGTCTCACATATCGGTCCATAACTCTGGTTAGCCTAAACCGATTTTGCTGATTTTAAATAGCAAACTTCTCCAAAGCATGTCTGACAGAATTGTTGAAGATTTGGATCTCGAAGATATCTGCGGACTTCAGAAAACTGATTTCAACATCCAGACAGACAGACATATATATAAAGGGTGGTTAAATTGTAAGGGCCGATGTTGAATGTGAACCACACCTAAACGCCAAGCTTTTTTCCGAATTTTATTTGACATTTCTCTATTTGAACCATGGAGAGATACACAATCCAACAACGTGTTAAAGTTATCCAGACTTATTATGAAAATGGGCGTTCAAATCAAAATGCATATCGTGCACTTCGTGATTTTTTTGGTCAATTTGATCGTCCAAATGTGCGTACAATGGCAAAAATCGTGGAAAAATTCGAGCAAACCGGGTCTGTAGAAGATGTGGAACACCAGTGCATGCTCGTACAGCTCGTACTGCAGAAGATATTGGTGCTGTTCACGATAGTGTGGCTGAAGAGCCGTCCACCTCAACTCGTCGTCGTGCCCAACAATTGCACCTCTCACGCTCGTCGTTGATGAACATTATGCATAAAGACTTGTATTTACACGCTTACAAGGTGCAATTGGCTCAAGAACTAAAGCCTCTTGACCATTCCAAACGTCGTGAATGGGCAGAATGGTGGCAAGAAATGACAACAGTGGATGATCAATTTTCGAAGAAAATCATCTTCAGTGATGAGGCACATTTTCACCTCAGTGAAAATATAAACAAATAAATACATATTGGCAATACTGTGATTTGACAACGAAAATTAAGACGAACAATAGATAGCGCATTACATAAACGCAAATTGTTACGTTATCGTTAACGTTTCGTCCAGTTTCATTTAACTTCAAACGTGTAACATAAACAGGCTGTAAGTTTTATTTTATTCAATGCTGTTTGATCTTACAAAACTCTTGTAAGAGTAAACAACGTCAAACAAATTTGTGCTTTAACAAGTGGCTTAGGTTTTAATAATTCGAAATTAAATGCTTATTAATTATTAAAAGTTCTTATCAAAAACAGAATGTGCTTCTTATGCAAATGGTTGAAAAGCAGGTTTACAGCAAATAATACAAAAATCATTATATGACTACTTCTATGTAATGTAACTGGTATGTAGTTGTCAATAAAAGCAAAGTTGTTGAGTAATTGAAATTTATTAACATGTTTTTGCGGGATATATTAAAAATAATTCGGTTTGCTGTGAAAATAATTTTAATAATTTCACTAAATTGTTAATTGGGTATTCTTGAGGACATACAAATTTCCGCAAAATATCAATTTTTAAAAAGCGGAAATGCGTAATATTAAGGAAATTAAATATTGCAACAAAAATAATGTTTTTAATCAATATTTCCCTAAAATACCTTGGGAGATCGAATGTTAGACCTGAAGCTAGCTGTGCCGACCACCAAAATAATACCAATATTTGTGCATTTTATATAAACACATTTATCTGGTTAATTCGATTTGGTTAAATTTCACATATGTTTTAAAATATATACATTCAAATGTAATCAAGAACAAAATACATCTTACTGGTTCAACCAATTTCTTTTTAATTTTTGAACATGGTATTTAGCAATAACTATTGTATTAGAGTCTTTATAGGTTTCAGGTTTTAGGCCATATCGCCATAAAAAATTAAAATTGTTTTAAAATTTATTTTATTATTTCGTTTTAAAAATTTATTTTATTTTTTTAATTTATTTTTTTAAATGTACACAAAAATTATTTTAATGAACACTCTGTATTTTATACCACACATAAATTACAGTTTGAGATCGCATGATGTTGTTCACATAACGATGACTCACAATAAACTAACTCAGTTGAGTGGCCCTCTATTCTATTTACACATCAATGATAATTTTTAGATAGTTCGGAGCTAAGATATTAGAACCGACAAATTTAGAATTTTACAATGACCATGACATATGTAACACATTTGTGGGTCTGCGGCCAATTTTTCTATGTTTTATAAACTGAAACTTTGTATTGTATTTTCCGGATGTGACCCTTATGGTGGAGCCATGTGTTATTATGGATCGATATTCACAAAATTCGTTATGTTTACATCTTCCGTTATTAATTCCATCTCTTTTGGTTAGATACGAGTATAATACTGTACAACATTTTTCAGGTGATTGATTCGGGACTCAATTCTGATAATTGTTTATGAAAGTAGCCCCAAAAAGAAGAACTTTTGCAATGTTACATCAAAAAATAATTTAAAAACTAATTTGATGTTAGTAGTATCGTATAGGGAATTTGTCACATTTTAGGCTCTTTTGTTTGTCTTAACTCGAGAATTGAATTTTAACCTGATCGTTAATAAGAGATTTAAATTATTTATGGAAGTGGTTCTTATATGAAAGCTATGATCAATCGTGGGCTGGTTGACATACATATATATATGAAGTTTATTTGTGTCTAATTTTAACTTGGTAACAAAATTTATAATATATATGTATATATTGCGGGCTACGGTCAAATTAGATCAACATATCAATCATTTTAATGTTTGGAATATAAAATTATAACCCTACCTGGAATACATAAAGGTCAGCAGAATTTTTAGTAAATCGAAATATTTAAAATAAATTTTTGACTTTTATGTGTTTGTGAAAAGATTACTACTCACAAATACTGGACAATTTAAATATTTCCTATTGTATAATAATTTCCAATTTTTAGGAGCGATGCACGGGTAACATTATACGACTTGACAAACAGTTTACAATATTATTGGCGTTTGCCAAGGGTTTTCAAGCATTTAAGTATTTATAATATACGAATTGCATTTGAGAAAATTTGTTACATTCGTAGTTTTAATTGGTTAAAATTCAATAATTTCTATACATTTATTAAGAGACTTGCATATTCTAGACCGATGGTAATTTTGCATTTAATTTGGTTAAAGTACAATAATAATTTTGAAACAAATGTTCAGTTCACTGTCGTGATGTACATACATATAAATAATAGTATCTGTGTACACAAATACATACCGTGCAAAAAACGCGAGTAGTCCATACACACATGTATGAACTACACCACAATGGACCAGGAGTACTCCCAACATAGTCCATTTGTATGAAAAAAACTAGTCCATTTAACATTAGCTTTGCTAATCCCAAAGCTAGTCCTTATAACTACTTCAAATGTTCTACAACAACACGAATAATTGTCGTGTAACAAGAAGTTTTACTTTGAAAATGAAATGGTCGATGAGTTCATTACATATGACCATGATGTAGTCACTACATTTTAGCTACAAGAGATCACGTACTCCACAGATTTTTCAATATATTGATTATTATACCCTTATTATTATAAGTGTGTCATTCCGTATGTAACACTGAGAAATATTCATCCGAGACCCAACAAAGTATATTTATTATTGATCCTTATGGAATTCTAAGTCGATTGAGCTTTGTCCGTCTGTCTATCTGTCCGTTTTTTGTAAAACACTCTCAAGTCCAGAAGACACAACCAAAATCAATAGACTTTACAAAAAACTGCTTATAATTTTTCTAAGTAGTTTGGCATTGAAAATCAGTAAAATCGGTATAGTAGAACCAGAGTTATGGACCAAAATGTGAAACAACCTCCATAAAACTTTGATATTTTTAAAAATTTTTCTTGCATTTTTTTGAAATATATTTGTACACGTTATTTCTATGATAAAAAAGAGAAAACTGTAAGAAAAATAGTAAGAATCGGTTCGTGATTTTTCATAGCTCCCATACAAATATCTTCCCGAAATATGGCACTGTGATACATAAATGCATAAAAAATTGGAATATTAATGCAAAACTCGGCAAAAATAAGTGCTGTGCAAAAAGAAAAAGAAAATTTTGTTGTGTTTTGTTCGGTCGATGTTTGACCACAGACCCCATTTAAAGTTCACATCTAAAATTTATTTAACTACGTATAAATCTGGTACAAATAAAGTTACCAGGTTAAAATTCGACACGTATACTTCTTATAGATATATAAATTCTTGTACTAAATTGTATGATGGTCGGTCCGTAATTGGTCATAGCTCCCATATAAGGACCACATCCGAAAAAGTCAGTTATATTTATATATACCTTATAAATATCGGTATCAACTAAAAACTTTACACAGATCATTTACATGTACACAAAAATCATACTATTGAAATTTGTGAATTTCGGTCCATATTTGACCATATTCACTATATGAAGAACTCTTCCGAAAATCAATTCAACACTAATAAATCTCGTATAAATTACGATACCGATCCAAAATTTTACACAGGACATTTACGTATATACCAAAATCAAACTGCTGGATTTTGAAAATATCGGTCCATATTTGACCATATCCCCAATATAAGATCCACTACCGAAATTTACGTTTATAGTAATATGTATGAGTATCTTAAATGTCTTATTATTATATTAAAATTCAACGTAAGATATCCTCATATGTATAAAATTATCTGTTCCGAAATTTAAAAAGATCGGCCAATGTTTTGTAATTGCCTCAATAATGTCAAATAAACATCAATATCGAATCAATATCTTTTAAAAATGTGAAATCGGAATCCAAAAATCATATTAATATCGATTATATGGCAATTATGCTACTGAATTTTGTAGCTGTCAGTCCATATTTGGCAATAGCTTCCTAATTAAGTCCAATTTCGAGTATATCAAACAACCATACAACTCCTGTAAATAACGTTATTGAGATGAATTTTTTAACCAAATCACTTCACTGGATACTAGATTTAGAAGCTTCAAGTCCAGTTTCTACTATGCCAGTTTTTACTATGTGAATAAAGTTATTGAGATCAAGTTCAACCAAGAGAAGTCCCACCTTATAATCTTACCCTTTTTTATACCCTGTTTTTTAACTGGTGGTGAATATGGAAATATACATAATTTTTTTCATTTTATTATTTTATTATTGTTAAATTATACTCAAGATTTGAAATGAATAGTGTTGTTCGTGAAATTGTCTTTCAAACAATATATAAAATGCTAAAATATTAGTTGTTGCTAAGCTATTAGAATAAGGATATTCTAGTCCTATAACCAATGTAGTTTTTGTATTTCCATTATATTTAGTAGAGGGTATTTAAGATTCGGCACAGCCGAATATTGCACTCTAACTTGTTTTTCATAGACATAACTTGTTTTAAAAATTAGTTTTAAACAAAAATATTTTTATTATACAACGATAGAACACCATTTTTGAGTTGAACGATTGCATGAAGCATGTTTATCGTAGTGATGTTCTGTACCGTTGATTGATGACTGGTTGGCGTTTACAAATTTTCCTCACAGAAATATTCGAGGAATTTTTATGTCGATTGCCTGCTCATCGTTGATTGTCGTCTTCGTCGTCGTCGTTGACTACTCTTAGTTACGGCACGAGCGATAATGCACTTGTAAAAAACACAAATACAAAAGGGACAGCAAAAATATTGGGCTCACATTTTTATTATCGCTCCATCAATAGTGGTGGCATACGGAGATAGAACAAGCATGTGTAAGATATTCGGTATTGGCGATATTCGTTCACCCTTCGCATAAGACTTGAAGCTGCTTGATATGCATCAATCAAATTTTACAAATAATCATTAGTATGCAATTGCATTTTTATTAATATTTATTGCTTAAAATTCCTGATAAGCTGCAGGTATTGCATGTATTTTTTTTAAGTCCCTACACTAATAAAAAAAAAATTCAATATTTGTTCTCTACGTCAAAAAAATGTGTCCCTACGTACTTTCCGATAACATTTATGCTGAATGGGATCCAAAGTTAAATGTTAAATTTATATTGAGGATATGGTCAAATATGAACCGATGCCCAAAAAAGATGATCGTATAATTTCTTTGTATATAAAACTTTTTTTGTTGAACTTTGTACAAAAGAGCCTTATTCCGGGAACAAATTTGTATGGCGACTGGAAGAAAACATGGACCAATTCATAGACCAATTCGACAAGGTTTGCCCCTTTATCATAAGAATAATTAGTAATATGATGGTATTATTTGGATTACAATTAAACAAATCTATTTTTATGGAGCTTTTCCCACAATTTGATTCCTAAACAGTTATTCGACCTAATCCTAAATGATTTAATTATTTAATTTTTTTTTCAATTGTTTCAGCACATTGTTAGCTGCATGCAACACACTGCAATATGAGAAGATAGCAATGATTCCTATATTTTTGACAGATCTTATTTATAGTCTAATCTTTCGTGTGTATTTCATTCGCTTATGAGAACAGATATCTGAACAGATTATCCGATATAGGATTATAGTAAAACAAAAACTGTGTATTGTCTTGCATGCAAGACGACAATATGTAAGTCATAAATATAATGTTAAGTCTATTAATGTGACAAAAACAAGATTCCTACTGTCTTTGTGAAGGGTACCACGAAATAAGAAGAAAAAACTGTAGTAACCCCTCGAGCACATATTCAACTATGGTCACAAAACATAGCTCTGTATTGCTCAAAACAAAAGGAGGAAACGATACTTTTTAGCATATCGGACAGAGCTGCTGACTGGCTGACTTAATATTACAGAATGAATAAAAAATATTAAAAGCCTGCGGCAGTCAGCAGCCAAGAGTGAGCGCGCAAGAGCACAGCCACATTGGTGCCACCTTTCCATTGTTTACATCGGCTAGCATCACATCATTGTACAAGTTCACTTCGCAGCATGTCTCAGTGTAAGAAGAGCACTGTGCAGAAATAAATATAAAATGACGCAGCGTAATGAAAAACGTAACCGTCTATGCCAGTTTATACCCAACAAACCTGTGTGTCAATCTTTATTTGGAAATGATTTAAAATCATAGAATTTCTTATGCGTTGGAAATTTTTAGATTAATAGATTTCTCAAACTAATTTCAATTTGAATTTTTCTTAATATGTACTTTTAATTTTAAATTAAAAACAATTTTATTTTAACACTTGAATTTGTGTTTGCTGGGTACATTTATATGTAAATATGTATGAATGTACAAACAAACATTATGTGGTGGCGCATCATTAAGGTAACAACCGACGACGAGTCAACGATAAACTATGCGTTCGCAACGATATTTGAGAAGAGAGAACATTTTGTTGTGCAATTAGGGTTTGGCATTTCTGATCTTTCACGGGAATCAGAAGTAAAAAATTCATAGGAATTCAATTATGATTATGATAGCCGTTCACAAAATAATTTATTAAACTGCATTACGGTTTTGAAATATAGAAATATTCCTATGATCTTCTAAACAGATAAAATAAATCGTTTATTATAAATAATTTGCTCAATTCGCAACTTATGTTAATACTATTGTTGATTTTTCAAATATGTATGTTAAAAGAAATTAATATTACATATGTATGTATGTATCTATGTATGTACATATGTATATGTGCATACAAAATGTAGGTGCATGTTACATTTTCATAAATTTTAAAATGTGGCGATTTGGTTGCTATTGAATTGAAGGAAATGTATAATAAACAAATTGAAGTATGATGATTTGTTTTTATAGCTTTAATTGATTTATGGTTTTTCTTATTACAATGTTTTTTTTTCAAGCTACTGCACAAGTAAATTTAGGTTGTATGTATGTATATGCCAGGCATTGTTTTAAAATAATTTATGGCAATTTTCCTATTATTTTTTAAAATGTTTATCTTATTAAAATATTTATATATTTATATTTAAAAATTAAACTAACACAAACTCGCCGACTAATCAGATATAATAGAATTTATACTGCAGATGTCGAACGGCTCTTAAATGAAAAAAAGAAGAATTCGAAGAGAGTGGCAATTAAACAGTTCGCGCCAACTCAAATCTAAGTAAAAAGATTGCATAAAAAGGCTTAAAGAGCTCTTGGAATATCGGAAAATTTAATCACCAAGTAAATATTTAGAAAGTCTGGACGTAACTACGCAATCAGATTACTCGCTATGGCGAGCCACTAAAAAATCTTAAAAGGCCTGTGTTATATAAGCCCCCCTTGCGAAATTTAAGTTGTTGTTAGGCAAGAAATGACACTAAAAAATTTAATCTGTTTGTTAATCATTTGAAGAAAGTATTTGCCCCAAACACATCAACTGAATCAATTCACTTGCCACTAGTTACACGCCACTTAGGAGCAGCTGTACCCCTACGTTTTGAGATACGAGATATCGAAAAGGCTATTATTGAATTAAGCTCTAAATAAGCGCCTGATATTAAGAAAGTCAGTATTAGTTTTTTTAGCAAAATGTGTGGGCTGTTTTAAATATATAGTTTCTAATTTCTTGGCATTTTTTTCCACTGAATAATCGTAAATATCTACAACTGTGATAATAATATAAGCTTAAAGGTATTTGATTAATTTAAATATTTTTGTCGGTTGAATTAAACAACAGAGAATATATAAAAAATTCGATCCCCCTAAGTCCTTACCATTAGGCAAGATCATACCTTCAATGGAAAGACGGACGCACATAGCTAGTTTGTTTTAGAATTGTGTAAGGACCCAGAATAAATATACACTTCTGGGTCTACGACCAATATTTCCGTATGTTACAAAGGAAATGACAATATCTACATAAATATTTAACTTTATAAATTAAAATTATAATCTAATTAAAATATAAAATAAATATAATACAAAAAACTCATAGGCGAATCATCAAAGTTGGGCTACGTACCCTGCAGGAAATATCAATAGTAATATTATACTTATTAACTATTGACGATGTCACCATTACCACTGACGAACTATACCCTTACTAATGCTATCTACTATTGACATACAATATCATAGGCTTGACCTACGAAATCTATCAGTAGATTGCATCAATACTGACTAAATAGTTCTTTTGCGGCCACATTTTTTTAATTTTTCTTTACACTTTTGGTACTTCTTTGAAATAGAAAATGAAAATGGATTTTTTGCTATTAAAAAAAAAATAAAATACTAAAAAGCTTTCCATTATTAAAAAAAAATAGAAAACACCCAAAATCATTGGCGGGAATAGAACCCGCAACCCTCTGAATGATAGTCCGGCACTATCGCCTAGTCTATGGGGGCACACAATAGAAAAAATAATTGTTTAATAATAACCATTCTGCCGCCGCAATAATTTTTTTTCTTATCAATGACAAAAATAATATATGTATATATACATATATGTATGTATAAATATGTAGACAATGTCGCCAAACAGTCACCAAAGTAGTAGACAAAAGTGGTGACTTGTAAACTTTTTTCCCAGGTTTCTTTCAGAGAAATTATCTTTCCTTTCCTAAAACCTGTAGTAAAAGTTTACTTATTATTATCTATCTTAAGCCACCAGTGAAATAAGTTTATATGTCAGTGAATTTATCTGGAAACTTTAAACGTTAGAAAACTAAAACTGATTAAAATCAATTTTGTACTCCCATAAATAATTTTTTTAAATACCTACATGAACTTAACTATTGTCAAGTTTTGTTAATTATTTAAGAATTTGGACTGAGTGATATGGTGGCCATAATATGATTATATGATGATAATTTTCGTTATTGCTGTATTTGAAATTAAATTGCAAACATTTAAAAATGTTCCATTTCTCCGTAATAATTTCCCTGTAGTTATTTTCTGTGAAATTCCCGAATCGAAAACCCTGGGTGCATTACACATTATACATAAACACACACTAATACAAATTCGTAAAAAATGAAGTCAAAACTGCAAAATCCTATAATTAAACAATTATTGTAACTCCCACTTTTTGCTTATGGGCATTGAATTGAACCTTACGCTATGTGCGCTACTCCTCCTTTTTTGGATCAAAACCACGATCAGTACAAAAGCAAACTGCAAACACACATACTCTCGCTCCAAATCCAGAAAAACTAAGAGAACAACACAGAATAACTAAAGCAAGTTTGTTTTCGTTCTTTTCATATCTACTTAAAAGCAGCTAAAATATTGTAACAACGGTTCGTGCACCACCTCCGTCTGGCTGGAGCAGATTTAAGGAAGAACATTATCATAGAGGGAGTTGACTACGTTTTGTGTCTTTGTGTATTCCTTATTAAGTTTGTATGGGTCTCGGAATGTCACAGTGCGAAATTTTGTTTTCGTTGTATTTTTTATTCTACTGCTCTTCTGCTATGACTTGTGCTGGACATTAAGAGGAGCAAACAAATGCAAAGCCAACGTCTATCGTACGCATTAAATGCTAAAATGTTTCAGAATTTTTTATTTTATTTTTAGTGATTATCATCGATCTTCTTCACAAGAAAAAAACTTGTCCCATATAACTAATACGAGCAATGTGTATTCGAAATGTGTACGAACTTGTAGTGTGAATGTGTAAATTGCAGTTTCTAACTGGTCTGGTCCGGTTGCATACGAATTTTAGAATATTCAAATTTAAGTTTTAACGACGGCCGTCCCATACCACTCAAGAGCGGCGTTATGAGGTCTAAAAGCAGGCAGACATGTAACATTTTTAAACGATTACAAAATTACAAACATTTTAATATATTCTTAAAGTTCTAGATATTTTAAATTAAAGTGTGCTTTACGAATTTTTTAAAATAACTTCTGGCATATTTCGTATCGGTAACGATATTTATACTTGTTATGTCGTTTTTGGAATTCTTTATATGGAAGCTATCACCTATTATGGGTCGATCGTCATAAAATAATCAAATTTTCAAATAACAGTGATGTTTATGCGGATTTATGCGCATTTAAGTGATTTTGGAAAATGAACTTTATATAGGGGATATGGTCAAATATGGATCGAAGCTAGCAAAATATAGTTTTGTGATTTCACTTTACATAAAACATAATTTTGTATGGATAATGTTTTTCAATAGGCACTTTTGTACCATTGAGCCATATTCCGGGAAGACATTTTTCAACAAGTAAGAAAGTATAGTCGGTCAAGTACGACCATATAATACCCTACACCTAGTATATGTAAATATAAAAACGTTTTTCAGAAATGGGCGTTATTTGCGAGATATCACCTTTTTTGGACCAAAATTCAGTGTCATGATTTCTGTGAATATAAATATTATATGTGTTAAACTTTATCTCGATATAAATACTTTTAAAAGATTTATGGAAATTAAAGTGAATTACGGAGAGCGTCTTATATGGGAGTATCGACTAATTATGGGCCGACCATTACAAAATTTGGTGTCATTATTTCTGTATATAAGAAACTTATTTGTGTCGAATTTTATTTGATTACCAACATTTTTTAAGAAATTTATGCACTTTAAAGTGATTTTTGGAAGTGGGCCTTACATGGGAGCTACGACTAATTATGGACCGATCATAATAAAATTGTACCGTATTATTTGTATATATATGAAATATATTTGTGTTAAATATTATTTGGATATCAACATTCTGGAGTGAGTTATGCTCTTTAAAGTGATTTTCGGAAGTGGGTCTTATATGGGAGCTACGACTAATTACGGACCGATCACAATAAAATTGAACGGTATTATTAGTATCCATATTAAATATATTTGTATTCAATATTATTTAGATACCAAGATTTTTGAATGAGTTATGCTCTTTAAAATGATTTTCGGAAGTGGGCCTTATATGGGAGCTACGACTAATTATGGACCGATCACAATAAAATTGTACCGTGTTATTTGTATATATATGAAATATATTTGTGTTAAATATTATTTGGATATCAACATTTTGGAGTGAGTTATGCTCTTTAAAGTGATTTTCGGAAGTGGGTCTTATATGGGAGCTAGGATTAATTACGGACCGATCACCACAAAATTGAATGGTATTATTAGTATCCATATTAAATATATTTTTGTTCAATATTATTTAGATACCAACATTTTTAAGAGAGTTATGCTCTTTTAAGTGATTTTCGGAAGTGGGCCTTATATGAGGGCTACGACTAATTACGAACCGATCACCATAAAATTCTACCATATTATATGCATACGTACGAAACATATGTGTGTTCAATATTATTTGGATACCAACATTTTTAAAAGAGTTATGCTCGTTTAAGTGATTTTCGGAAGTGGGCCTTATATGGAAGCTACGACTAATTATGCACCGAACTTCATGAAATTTGTAGATGTGCGTTAGCTTCATTTGCTACTCATTTGTGGTAAATTTTGTTTGCATACTTGAATAATTTAAAGATTTATGACCGGAAACCCCCAATTTCGGGAGGACATTTGTATGGGGGCTAGGTGAAATAATGGACCGATTTCCACCAGTTTCAATCCTATCCTTGGGCCGAAAAAAATATCACGTACCAAATTTTATCGAAATATCTTCAAAATTGCGACCTGAACTCTGCGCACAAGCTTTACATGTACAGCCAGCCAGCCAGACGGACGGACGGACGGACATCGTTAAATCGACTCAGAAAGTGATTCTAAGCCGATCTGTATACTTTAAGGTGGGTCTTGGACCAATATTTAGGGGCGTTACAAACATCAGCACAAATCCAATATACCCTCCCCGCTATTGTGGTGTAGGGTATAACAAGACTTGTCATTTGATAATAGAAATAATGTGTGAAAAACTTCTGTAATAGGTACAGTGGCTCACAGCTTATTTTATGCAGGGCTTTTTTATGTTTAATGTTTTGTTAGAAATTTTGTGTTTCCTTATGCTGATTTCTAAAATTGACCGTAAATTTTCGATAACATTAAGGTCAAATGTCGGCAAATATATATTAGCCATGTTTGGTCAATGCCCGACTAGTACTTTGGAGCGTTATCCTGGTAAAATAAAAAATCTGATCTTATACCCAGGTTATCTGCACTTTCCAACATGTTGTCTTTCAGATACTGAAGGTACTTAAACTTGTCCATGGTTGTTTCAACAAATGTTAAATTCCCAATACCAGCAGCTGACATAAAGGCCCAAACCATGACACTGCCACCACCATGCTTCATTATTGGCTTTAGGTTTTCTTTGTTGAGTTTTGTATTTGGTTTCCGCCAAACCATTCTGAAATACAATTGGATATTTCTTATATACAATTAGAAATTTCTAAAATATAAATGGAAATTTCTAAAATTCAATTATAAATTTCTGAAAAACAATTGAAAATGGTGCTCAAAATCCATTTCCAAAAATCACTTAAAAGAGCATAAATATCTTATAAACATCACTAACAAGTTTAAATTCGACATAAATAATCCACATGTACATATATCTAAATCACCGTACTGAATTTTATATACTTTATATCGGTTCATATCTGACCAAAGCCCCCATTTAAAGTTCACTTCTAAAAATCTTTTGAATTCATATACATAAATCTGTTATATACATCATTATCAAGTTGAAATTCGACAGAAGTAATCCATACGTATATATAAATCTTAAAAACCAACTTTATGGTGATCGGTTTCTAACTGGTCATTGCTCCCATATTGGTACCACTTCCAAAAACACATTATCCTACGTAAATATCTTATAAATATCGATATCGAACTTAAATTTTTCACCGATCAGGTTTATGTAAGTACAAATTTTAATATTGGATTTTGTGAAGGTTAGTCCATAATAGGCTACAGCTCCCATATACGGTCCATTTCCAAGAATAACTAGAAAACCAAAACTCTAAAATATATCGCTATGAAGATGAAAATATCAAATAGTTATTAGTTCCCACATCGTTATCGATACAAAATGTTACACAAATTTTGTATGTACTCGTAGTATGTACCCAGCATACCATTCTAGGAGCGCTCCGAAAAAGGAGTTCGAAAAGAGTCCAACTAAAAAGCATTTTTGGAGCGAAAGAAAAATTTGTTTAAAAAATTATTTTTTTTTTTCATTTTTATATATTTTATTTAAATGAATTCCATTTTATTTTTTTTACTGTTAATACAATTTATTTAATTTTTTTCCATTTAAATAAAAACAATTAAAAACAAATGTGAACTTTTAATTTTTTGTATTTAAAATTGCAATGACTCTTTTCTGACATGATGTAAGAGCTCTTTCTGAGCCCAAAAAATCCTTATAAAAGACTCTTTTCTGACATTATCTAAGATCTCTTTCTGACTAAGAGCTCTTTTCGAATGTAATGACCCTCTTTTCTGAAGGTTTTCGGAGCAATAATGATTGTTTTTCGGGCTAATAAAGAGCACAAACGCTCCGGAAAAGGTGTCAGAAAAGACTCTTTTCGGACTCATATGGCTTGCTGGGTAAGTATGCATAGATCACACTATTAATATATGGGAGATGAGTATATAAGACACAGCACAGCTGAATATTAACTCTTAATTGTTTGTTTTAATTTTGGCCCTAGTCACATAAAAGGGTCAATAAACGTTTTTCAATTCCAAATGGCAACATGGAATTATTTGTTCTTCATTAATAAAAATATAAATACTCGTTGTATAATATTTGAACCAAACAAATTATTAAAAACGAATTAGTAATTTTTGAAAAGGTTCCTCTTGTTGTTATCTCTCAAATTTTAAATGTACGATTATATTAATCTATGGCGGCAAGTCATTTTTGAATACTAATCGAAATAAAATAAAAGAAAAATCGAAAACACATTAAATGAAACAGATAAGGTTTTGCTCAAACTACTAAAATGTAGCCATTTGAAAACTTGGTTATATGTAGGTAATCTCTAATAAAAAATATAACTCATTAAAAATAAATTTGTCTTTAATTTCTTTCAAAGATTTAGGCCAGACAAAAAGAAATGAAACTTTTACATTCGGGATCACTTACTTTATTTTTACTTATTACTATAATGTTGTATGTTAGTATATACAGTGTCAGCAAAAATAATAGCACTTTTGCACAAGTGAATTTAAATTGGCCTGCTAGTAATTAAGATTAAAATCATTTTATTTGGTAGAAAAGGCTTTCGTTCATATATTAGACAATACAATCCACAATTTACATATAAGACGGTAGAGCATGGAGGTTTTAGCATTATGGTATGGGGATGCTTTTCATATTACGGAATAGGGCCAATACATTGCATAGAATCAACAAAGGAACAGCGTGTTTACGTTAATATATTATATAATGTAATACTTCCCTATGCCATGGACGAAATGCCATTGATTTGGGTCTTCCAACAAGACAACGAGCCAAAACATACAAACAGAAAAGCACGTCTGTGGTTCATTGATAACAATGTTGAGGTCATGGAATGGCCAGTGCAATCACCTGACTTGAACCCAATAGAGAAACTTTGGGCTGACGTAAGTAAAAGTGTATCTCAAATAAAACCTTTGGGCTGTAGTGAACGCGACGTGGGCGAAAATACCTAAAGAAAGATGTGAAAACTTAATTAACTCCATGCCATCAAAGGCCATGCAACAAAATATTAGTAAGTTATTTCTTTCATCAACTTTATTTTATTTATTTTTTATTTTATTTATTTGAAATATAGTTTAATTTTTTAAAATCAATTATGAATATTGCTATTTTTTACCGTCCAAATGTTGATCCTTTTCCTGAAATTGTAAATCTTTTCAATAAAAAGTCAATAAAAGTTACACAAATCTTTTTTACGTTGAATAAATGATTGATATAGAGTATATCGAAGAGAAATTCATATGTACAGTTGAAACAGGCCTTTAGTGCTATTCTTTTTACCGCATCTGTATATGTATATATTGTTCATTTCGGATATCACAACTACTGAGACCAACATGCATAATTATTTTATTAATGCCTTTTTCTCAATAAACATTTTATACATACATTCTTTACACATGGATGTGTGCGTGTGTGTGTACGAGTAACTTAACGTAAAATTTGTTTCCACAATAAATAGACATCAGCCTAATAGATATTTGGTAATAATATTCTTATTTTAATGATGTTTTTTGGGTATTGAATGATTGAAAATTAAATGGCTTGAGGTTCAGATTCGAATGCATTTGAAATCATGGAGGTGGGGATTTGTTGAACATTAATTGTTTTCAAACATTTATTATTTGTACGTGTGTAATTTGAATCATTTGTCCAACCCCTCAATTGGTAGGCTTCATCTGTAATAATATGAATTACACATAAATCTATATATGTACATATGTAAATCGTTTAATGTTAATTTGTTAAAATAATTTATTTACAATTATGTATTTTGAAAAAATACCTTGATATTCATACATACTTACAAATTTGTACTACACCATTTCCAATTGTTTTTCAGAAATTTCTAATTGTATTGCAGAACTTTCCTACTGTATTTCAGAATTTTTTAATTGTATTTCAGAGCATGAAACAGGTATACAAATTGTTTACCCCTACCTTTTGTGAGGTATAATTGATAGTAAAAACTATACGTATTCAATTTATAAAAAAATAAGACATGAGTCGATTTAATGAATAAACTAATGGTGTTTGCTTTTCTGAAATACAATGTTACACCTTTATTATGTACATTTTAATAATGTTTACTGCACATTTTAAAGATGTCGCATTTTTAATGGTCAGAATGGAACATAAAATCACATCAGTGTAACATTTTTTTTCATGTACAGCTGTTTTTGTTTTTTTTGTTAAAAAAGAAGATGCAGATAGCTCCCTGGTAATATCGCTTGAAATAAGACAATGAATATCTCTCAAAAAGACCAATGGCACCTTCCCGACTAATACGCAAATTCTTCTTAAACTATAAAAACTATATATATAAACATATGTATATACCCAGTAAAAATGTGCTCTAAAAGGAGCAGGTTTTATGTATGAATTCATACCTCAAATCGCTTCAAACCTGCTGATGGGATGCATGATTTTTGTATGAGGTGTTCCCGGTTTGGAGGACTACTTTCTGCTGACAATAAGCGCTTCTTTTAACCTAATCAAACATGCAAATAAAGCACTTTCCTAAAGTGTTTTTTTAATTCTATCTGAATGTTTTTGCTTAAGAAAATTTCATAGTAACTGAGAAGCGCGATATTCGTTTTGTAATTGACTTTCGTTGTTCTACGTAAATCTATGGTTATATAATCATTTTTGTTTTTCGCTTTAAAACCTTCTTCGTTGTTAGCACTAAAAAAGCATATTTTTTGTATATTTTATTCGTAAGCATTTACTGCTTCAACAGAGCGCTTTTATTGAAGCGCTCGATTATGCGCTTTTTCTTTTAAGTGCTTTAAAAAACACGAAATTTTTTACTGGGTAAGAAGTAGGGGATATTGTCCTATGAAATTTGATATACATATGTACATAGATCAACTTCAGTGTATTCATTAATTACGTTCTCTACAAAGCCTTTCACTCGCGGTTGTGGATTTCTTTCCATAATCATATCAAATATTTCATCATCATCAGATAACAAATCATCCAAAAATTTTTCAGCACATAAAAAAGTAGTAATATTTTCCATTTTGTATATTTTTTTGTTTCTTAACACAAATACACATTCATAAACAAAACAAATGTCAGCTGTTTTATCGTGCGATTCTCCCCCTCTAAAAATACAGAGTGTGTAAGGTGCAACATTTTTTAAATTTATAGTGTGACATTTATAGAAAAGAACACACTACACTTTAGCAGTGCTGACATTTTTTCAGAAAAGAACACAAAAAAAATAAAAAAGGTGCGAAATGGGAAAAACGTGTAACATTTTTGCCAGAAAAGAAAGCGCCATAAATTTGGCGCCATAATATAAAAATTAAAAGTCGAATGTGAACAAGCAGTTTTTTATATCATATTTTGATATGGCAGTTGTTAATGCCTGGCAATCATACAAAAAAAAACTATTTAAACTTTTTTATATCAATGAATGCTCGTAATATTATACATATTATCATATAATATATTTTATTTAATAACGAAGTTATTGTTCTTTCAATAATTTATCCTTTAATGGTCAAAGCAATTTAAAGGTAATGCATCACCAAAATGTGTGAAATTTTTAAAATAAAAGATATAATTTGAGTATAACCCTAGATATAAAATTTAAGATTACAGTAGTATTTTCAATTGTAGATTCATTAAAGTTAAAAAATTCATGTTAAAATTATTCATATTAAGTATAATGTAATAATAATTTTTATACCCTCCACCAACACAAGTTGGGAACTCCGTAAGAAACTTTAATAATATTCATCTGATACAAAGTATTTAAATACAACAAAGTATGTATCTTGTATATATTATCTTGATCCTTATGAATGTCTGTCTGTCTTTCCGTATAAAACACTCTCACCTCCAAAATACACAACTAAACTAAATGAAATTTCCACAAAAATATTTTATATTTGGTAGAAACTTTGGTATTGAAAATCAGTAAAATCGATATAGTAGAACCAGAGTTGTGGGCCAAAATGTTAGACAACCTCCATAAAAATTCGATATTTTTCATGAATTTTTGATATTTTGTTTAAATATACTGCTGATAATATCATGAATTTTTGTGTACGTCATTTCTCTGATAAAAGCTGAAACTGTGATAGTAAAAAAAATAGTAAAAATCGGTCCATGACTTATCATAGCCTTCATACATATGTCTTCCCGAAATACGGCTAAATGTTACATAAATGCATTTAAAATGACCAATAAAAAATTCAGCAAAAATAAGTTAAATATAAAAGTAAATCACAAAGCATTATTTGGTTCGGTTCAGTTGTGTCCATACAAAGGCCTCTTCCGAATATTACTTAATTACGTGTAAATCTGCCATAAATAACGTTACCGGTCCAAAATTTTTCACAAATCATGTATAGATTTTATTAATATAAGTCCATATTTGACCATATCCCCCATAAAAGGTCCACTCACGAAAATTACTTAAATACTTATATCTGTCTTAAATATACCGTTGTTTTGTTGAAATTCGATGTGAAATATCCTCATATATATATAAAATTCTCTGAACCGAATTTTAAAGAGATCGGTTCTTATATGGACCACTTTCAGAAAACAAGTAAACCCACAAAAATGTCTAATAAATATCGATATCAATTCAACATTTTATACCGATCAGTAATTTTAATCCAGAATTCGTACTAATGTCGATCATACGGCAATTATACAACTGTCAGTCCAGAATTGGCAATAGCTCCCAAATAAAGTAAACTTCCGACTATCATTATAACAACCATTGACAATAACGTTACAGAGATTAAATTCAACCTAAAAACACCTTTAAAATATAGAAATCACGTTACTGGGTACTGGATTTTGAAGATATCAGTCCATAATTGGCCCACTTTCACTATAACTCTTGTAAACTACATTATTGAAATAATATTCAGTAAAACAAGACTCACCTTATAACCTTACCCTTTTTTTCATTGACCTGGTGAATATGGTAAAATGCTGAACAAACTCTGTAAGTAATGGTAAGAATTGGTAACTACATCAATTATAAATGGTTAAAATTAGATTAAATTTAAAAACATTTGAAATAAATTATATTGTGCGTAAACTTGTCTATCAAATAATATATAAAATACATACATCGCAATAAAATTTGCGCTAAAGCTGAATAAGAAACATTGCATAATGGTATTCTAGTCCTAACAACGATGTAGGTTTTGTAATTCTCATTTTATTTATGTGGAGGGTATTTAAGATTCGGCATATACGAATATACTACTCTAACATGTTATATGAACAATTTTTTTAGAATATATAGTTAATAAATAATAAAAAATGTTTAAATGCCATGAAGAATATACCTATCTAAAGGCTGTCCATTTTATATGTTTTAGGTTTGTTCGTGTTAAAAACAAATACATATGTATGTACATATGTAGATATAAATAGAATGCGTGTAATTCGATGTGGTTGCTATCTAATGAATGCGCACGCGACTGGTATACGAGTATGCAAATTCTATTACATTTTATTTTAATCCAATTTTCTATAGAAAAGGGATTTCGAAAAGCTACATACGTACATATTTCAAGTAAGAGTCATAAAATATTACTACGAAGCATGTTCCATAATCTCTTCGTAAATTAAATATGTAGTATTAACTTAGAAAACGGCTTCTTCATTTTTAATGACACAAAGAAGTAAAACATAAAAACGAATAACTTTGGCAATTCTAATTGTCAAACTACTGATGTTATTATGTCAATCTATACTTTCTATGCTTTCTATGAATCTCTTCAATGGTGATGAGTTATTCACCCCTATCGTGAATAAAAATTCCACATGAAATTTGTTCCCTTTTATATTTATACCCTACACCACAATAGTGAGGAGGGTATATTGGATTTGTGCTGATGTTTATAACGCCCATAAATATTGGCTCAACACCCACCTTACATTATACCGATCGGCTTAGAATCACTTTCTGAGTCGATTTAACGATGTCCGTCCGTCTGGCTGGCTGTCTATGTAAAGCTTGTGCGCAGAGTACAGGTCGCAATTTTAAAGATATTGCGATAAAATCTGGTATGTGATATTTTTTCGGCCCAATGATGGATGGGATTGAAACTGAATAAAATCGGTCAATTATTTCACCTAGCCCCCATACAAATGTCCTCCCCAAATTGGGGTTTACCGGTCATAAATCTTTGAATTATACAAGTATACAAACAAAATTTACTACATATGAGTAGTAAATGAAGCTAACGCACATCTACAAATTTCGTGAACATCGGCCCATAATTAGTCGTAGCTCCCATATAAGGCCCACTGCCAAAAATCACTTAAAAGAGCATAACTCTCTTAAAAACGTTGGTATACAAATAATATTGAACACAAATATGTTTCGTACGTATACATATACAGTAGAATTTTATGACGATCGGTCTATAATTAGTCGCAACTCCCATATAAGACACTCTCCGTAATTCACTTTAATTTCCACAAGTCTTTTTATATATTAGTATATATGTATAAGTATTTATATCGATATATCATGACACTGAATTTTGGTCCAAAATAGGTGATATCTGGCAAATAACGCCCATTTCTGAAAAACTTTTTTATATATACATATACTAGGTGTAGGGTATTATATGGTCGGGCTTGACCGACTATACTTTCTTACTTATTTTAACATAGAATTTTAATAGGAAAAATGTGAAAAGGGAACAAATTTCATGTGGAATTTTTATTCACGATAGGAGTGATTGTAATTGCATAACTTTTTGGAAAGTCTTAATTTGATCGGAAAAAATAATAAGAACGACATTTTCAATTTTGTATTGAATTGGATTTATCAATAGTTAACCATTTTTCTATTTTCTTTTATGTTTACAATTGCCTGTAGTCCAGAGAAGTATATTATTAATATGTCTTCCAAAATAATGATTTTTTTTGAAAAATAAATTATTTTAAAACTACGAAAATAAGGAATACGTAGAGTGAAATTGCGATACTAATAGATTGTCCCAGAACAATGTTTCCAGCTCAAAATTTATGATATTTGTAAAACAAATTTGAATAGGATTGGAAGGTGGATTAAAAGACCGTAGTTTGAGGAAAAGCTCTTGAAGCGTAGATAAGGTTCATTAATGATATGACATTGTTTTTCTTCATTTAGTGTTTGTATAATTTATTGAATTTCTGCATTACGCAGAAATATTGCAAAATCAAAACCCTATGCCAGAGAAGAAATGCCGCTTCTATTAGAATTCGTGCAGAAAAATTATCCCAAATACACCTCCAAACTAGTTAAGTTTTGGTTTAAGCAAAACCAAATCCATGTAATGGAGTGGACGCTACAATCCGCGAACTTCGACCCTATGTAAGACATTTGGGGCGTCCTAGAAAAGTAAATAGCGGGATAAAAATCTCAAAACAACAAAAATATTTCAAAATATGTTAAAAACTTGTAAGATGAAATGGATGAAAGACAAAGAAGTGTTTAAAATGGATGGGAGCTTAAACAAATAGTAACATTATGTGAGACATTATAGGAAGTTGTAAATTTTTGAAAGTTCTCGGCTAAATCCTTAAAAATTATGCTTGCGTATACTAGTTATCTCTTGTAGTTTCTGAGTAATATGCATTTGAAAATTCAAATTTCAACATTTTACCGTAACCGGGTTTTTACCAACCAATTTTCTTTAAATTTACATTTTTGCCGCTTAAACTTAAATAAGCCCTTGATTAGACCAGCATTTAGAATTTCTTAAAAAAATCTTTGCTACCCCACTGTGCACTGTATACTTACATCTATTTCTTATATTTGGTTAAAAACAGTTACATTTTGATATTTATTTTGGTCTATGTTTCATCGAATTCTAGATGTCTAAACTAGTTGATGCCTGTACAGCATGATTAGGATGATCTAGTTATGCCCTGAACAATATAACGCAGTAAAAAGGAGCTAATGAATGTTCCTCATTTAAATATATTTAAGTAGATATTTCAAACCTTATTAAGGTTGCAATATAACCAAATTGTTTATAGGCGATGCTATATGGGCACTCTTTATAAACATCTATATAATTCTATAAATTCTACGCAGTTAATAAACAATATTGATCACGATGATGTGATTTCCGATTCACAAATGGAGCAAAATCTTAAAACCAAGTTAAAAAACGCAATTTAAATGAAAAATCCAATATTCTAATATCTTTTCAGAGGAGAACTATCATTATATGAAGCAAGTACAATCGGACAAAAAACATTCATTGAAACTGAGAATAGAATAAGACTTATTAAATTCATTAGATATTTAAAAAAAAATCTATATTACGAACTTACTTCTTTTATTTCTATAAAATAAAATTTATTTATATCCCTTGAAGTGGTGTTTTTCTTTAATTATGAATTATGAAAGTTTTCATTCCGGTTTCACGGAAAAAAATAGTCCAGGATATTGCAAACACTAGTTGTAAATTAACTTTTCTAGCATTTTACAATATCTTTTGTATCCTATTAAAATTCAATGTTAAAAAAATAAAAGGGAACAAATTTTACGTGGAATTTTTATTCACGATAGGGGTGATTATTTTTTTTTAACAACTTAACATTTCCATAAAATTTTAGGAATTCATAGTTAATTTTTAATGCTCGATGACTTTAGAGATATGTTAGGTTAGTTTGTAAAAATGACACTGGTTTGTGTAAGAGCTAGGATCATTAATATAAGTTAAGCTCTGAAAGAAATAAGATCCAAATATACAAAAATAATAATTGTAAATTTATTGTTTTTATACCCTCCATCACCACAAGTGGTGAATGAGGGTAAATATAAGTTTGCCATTCCATGTGTAATATTGAGAAACATGCATCTGAGACCAAACAAAGTATATATATTCTTGATTCTTATGGAATTTTAAGTCGATTGAGTTATATCCGTCTGTCTATGAGTATCTATGTAAAACACTCTCACGTTCAAAATATGTAACCAAAGCCAGCAAAGTTTACAAAACACCGTTTATAATTCTCCTAAGCAGTTAGGTATTGAAAATCGCCTTAATCACTTCAGGCGAACCAGAGTTGCAGACCAAATTGTGTAACAACTTCCATGAAGAAACGATATTTTTAAACAGTTTTTGCTAGTTTCTTTAAATGTATTGCAGATAATACCATGCAAGACGTTATTTCTACAATGGAAGGACAAATGGTAAGAATAGGTCCATGATTTCTCATAGACTCATACAAATTTCTTCGCGAAATGCTCGTATGTCTCAATGTTACATAAATGCCTTAAAATAGCAATATCGATACAAAATTCAGCAAAAATAATTTTAATGTAAAAGTAAATCACAGAAGGTCCCATGCAAGTCCACTCCCGCAAAACACTTAAATACAAATAAATATGTTATAAATAAAAAAGTCTATATATTCTGGGTCCTTATAATATTCAAAGACAATATAGGCATGTCCGTCAGTCTGTTGAAGGCACGAACAAAAATATAAAACAATGTTTTTTTTTTAATTTCAGACAACCCCGATATTTATCAAATAATTTTGTTTATTTTCTTCAAATATCATGAAATTTTGCACACTATATTTTTATCATCGAGGAACAAGTCATGTTGAAAATGGTAGGAATCGGTCCACAATTCTCATCACCCCCATACATATGCCTTCCCGTTATATGGCTATATTGTACATAAATGTCCATAGAAAAGCAGTATCAATACAAAATTCAGCAAAAATAAGTTACATGCAACGAGAAATCTTAAAACGATATTTGGTTTGCATCGGCCAATATTTTGACATATCCGCATACAAAGTCCACTTTGGAAAATCATTAAATTCGCATAAATTCAACGCTAATAATCCGTATACATATAAATCGGTGTACCAAAATTCATGATAATCCGTCCATATTTAGCCGTAGCCTCCATATAAAGTCCATTTCTGAAAATTACTTAAATGCGCATAAATCTCTTATAAGTATCACTATCATTTTGAAAATTTAACCTATATAAACATCATTCAACATAAGACCATAATTGGCCATGAACTCGCACACATATTCCACTTTCTAAAATTACCACAGATTATATAGAGAGACAATTTTGACGTTTCAAAAAGCCAACATCAGTTTCCTAGGGCTTTAATTTATTGTGTGTCAAAGTAAATTATTACGCGCTGCAAAAATATAAACAAAGCGCAATTCTGAAAGAAAGAGATAAATACAAAATGTGATTATCTTCCGTTTAGTGAGTGGCACCTTTATACTTTGTGGAATATTTGAAATATGCATAAAATTCTTGTAAATGATACAAAATGTATTGGTTTTTTTTTTTGTGGAGGTGGGTATATAAGATTCGGCACAGCCGACTATAAACTCTTACTTGTGTATTTTTAATTTTATTGGTTTATTGATATTTTTATTGGCTTTGTAGCAGTTCGACATTTTTAATATTGTCTTGATAATCCATTTCTTTTAAATTATTCAGTTCCGAGTATACTCGTATATAAGTATTGTGAAACGGAAATTTGAGGAACTATAGGAAAAATCCAACCAAAAAATCATAGCAGACAAAAAATATGGGACTATAATGTATTCAAAATGTATGTACATATGTAACTATAGTAGCTATTGTATCAATCTTTTTTATTTTGTAGCCAAACTTCAGTTTTGTTATTAGAAATTTACTTGGGAACCAGTGAGTGGTTTCGAAGGTTAAATATTTTAGAAAGCACGTGTAGCTTTACAATTTGTATGAATGCTTTCAATAGTTATTTAAGTTTAATAAGTGACTCTTTAACTTGTAATTTTTGAGGTTGATAATGTTCAAATTTGGCCTTTCAGTTGTGCAATTATCCAAAATTATGTTATATGGTTTCATAAATAGTTTCTTCATTCTTTTCGACTTTTTTATGAACTTTTATTAAATTATACATTTTATAATTCACTTCGAAAAATGGCGTACAAAAACATTGTTGAATTTATTATTACTTAGTTAATATAATATAGGATAAAATTATAATTTCGTTACAATTTTATTGTAAAAAAATTGCCAGAATAATTCGGCAACTTAAGATTGCTGATTTACTTCCAGCTGAAAGTAAAATTAAAGAATTGTCTGTCTCTGGATTAAACAATCTAATAATATCCTACATGATTTTAAATCGTATTTATGCAATAATTTTACACAATCGTAATTCAAGTATTGATCGAAATAAAATATTTTTAATAATTTTCCAAGACAGTTCCCGCCAGGTTTAATATCCGCTTTAGACTATACAACTTAGAATTAAAATTGTTAGTGTGCATTGATTGCAAAAGGTTATAAAATACGTTTGTTTCACCACCACCACACTGTGTTCCAGAGAGTTGACCATATATTGAATGCGCAATGAGAATATAAGACATAAATATTTGGCAATTATTGAATCAAATAAAAATTAAACACAATTTTTAGTTTTACTTGTTAGCAGTTTTAATCAGTACAGTACTTCTACGAGGATTGAACATTTTAAATTTTGAATTTTTACAAACATACGAGTATAAAGAACCGCATTAAGAGAAAATGTTTGAAAGTAAGAGTGTGTGCTGCATAGAAAAAAGACATTTTGCTAATGGCGGAGCATTCATAGACTTAATATACTCGTAAAGGAGTATTAATAATTCCCAGAAGCAAAACTTCCGATTCACTCTTAGCTAATGGCAAGAGAATTATTTGAGTTTACGAAGGAAGACACATACCAAATCTCATGGTTAATATTTACAAGTATATAACACATACAATTGTACATACGTATGGCTGTATGTATGTATGTATATATGTTTATGTATATAGTATAAATGGAATGTGTTGATTTCTGGCGCAATTGTGATTCGGTGAGACAACGACTGAACATTTCGGCATAACCAAGAGCGTTATACTTTCGAGCAAAACCAAATTATGTATGTACAGCTTGTACATACAAACATGTAAATACATATTTATATATGTACATATGTATGTATGTATGCAGCGTCATTATTGAATAGAACAGAGTAGAGTGGGTGGAGTGATTTTATAGAACAACTTATATATGTATGTACGAGTATGCTAGGGTGTTCAACATGTTTTCAATCGTTCTTTTTTTTCTGAATGGAGATTTTTCAAATATAGAATAAACGGGAGTTTTGCTAACAAAAATTCTGGTATTTGCACTTACCTATGTCGAATTTAAAATTTATTCAGAGAATTTATAAAGCTCTTTAAAGAAGCAAATATACATAAAAGTGCTTAGGAAATTATATATAGCAGATATGTGGTTTTAACGGAGTCTTTTAATATTTTGTTTAATATTCAGTCACTAGTGCCAGGGTTACATTATTGAGCAACACAATCAAAGGATACAATATGATAATGAAAATTATTGTTTTTAAGTTATGTTCATTTTTAACAAATTTTATGGGACGATGTATTCAAAATAATATACGATTTGGTGCTGATTTCCCTAAGAACTAGGCTTTAAACCATTTAATTACATATTATGATAATACTGAGTTTTATTCGCAAATATACTTTAAGCAATCAAATATTAATATTATGTATTCGATTTTATACCCTTCTTATTGAGCGATTCGGCAGAAAACTAGAATGACCGAAATATGATTCAAAACTTGTTTCAAATATTAAAAAAAAAATTATTTAAATTCAAATAACGTTTACTTTAATAAATTGCACATAAATATCAAATTTTCTTTTTACGAACTGGGCGATTCTATTCTGACGGGTGCAACATTTAGACGCTTTAAACGTCTTTTACAAATAGAAAGAAACACATTTTCAATTATATAATATTTTTCTATATACTATTGTTATCTATTTACAAGAATTTACAAGAATAGCCACGAGAGAGCTTTAAAGTGCATGACGGGTGCAACCAAATTGGTCAACTTTCATAAGATCATACCACAAAAACACAAAACTCTGTTAATTTTTTAACTTTTATTGTATTATTCTTTTTTATTGTGAAAGATGAGATATCAGACGATGATTATCAAATCAAACATCGTAGAGAAATATAATCCAATAATAAGAAATTTGCTCTTTAAGCCATGACGGGTGCAACATGAATGAATTTTCTATTCGCGCCAAATCTATGAATCTTAGTGCTTCGAAGTGCATAACAAATTTATATTTAAGCTTACGTCTAAAAAAATTATATTATTATAAAATAAAGATTTTTAACTTTAAATTTGCATCAAAAAAAGTATCAAATAGTGTGATTTGAAAATTGATGTTAAAAGTTATCTAGAATAGAATCGCCGAACTGCAAACTCTAAATGAAAACTGTCTGCCTTGAGAAATAGGTGTATAAAGTAAGAATTTAGCAAAATCCTAAATGTCCTTACTATGTTGAACAGCATGATTAGGTTTCTTAGACCCTATTAAGGATGTACATATAAATAATTTATTTAGCAACAAACAAAAATGTGTATTTTTTGTAATGCATTCATTGTTTTTGTACTAAAATTATACAATATTATAAAATACTTAACCTTTTCACTTAGTTATTTTTAATGATTAAATTTCCAGGGATCGAAATTTTTATTCCTGTTTCCCGGGAAATAAGTAGTTCGGAAATTCCCAAACACTATTCCTTCCGTGTAATCTATAATCCCTTCCCATTATAAATCAGGCATAATACTCTTGGCGATTGCAATGAACGTAAAATATAATATCTTTCAGGATAAGATGAGACGTACAGTGTCGAAAAACTTATGTACATCGATTTTGGATTGCCCGTTTTCCCTCAGTGCGAAGGATTTTGTTGCATTAAAATTTGGAAATATTTAAATCATGGCTTAAATATTTATTTGTTGTAAAAATTCGAGCTATTCGAATAAAAACGGCATTTGTTGGGATACCCTAGTACTCGTATATATATAAGTAAGTGAATGAAACACATATGCAATTATACCAATACATACATATATTTGTAATATGAAGAATACATATGTATTTATGTATATGCATGTATGTATGTAAATATATAAAAGGAACATCAAGAGCAATGATAAAACATCCTCTTGTATACAATTGAATGAGGGCGGGGGGACTGATATGCCCCCAAGGCAGTAAGTAAAGGCACTGAATATTGTATACATACATACATACTTACGAAATTATTTTCATAGATATTCAGATGTCATACACGAGTATGTACTTATGTATTTTCGTTCATCCATATATACATACATTCATACATACATAAAGTGTGTACAGTATGTACTATGTCTACTTATGGCAGTGTGTATGTATTTATATACATATGTATGTATGTATGTTCATTTATTGTACATATTTAGATATTACAGATATTGAATCAAGGTGGCGTAGAACAACAACAGACATTCGCCATTTGTATTTTACTGACGTTTCTGTTTATTTCTGCTACTGATGCTGAATCCATTCTTGTTTCAACATTACGAATGTCTGTATCTGCATGCACGGCAAGCGGGTAGAATAATATTTAAAATGTATGTACGTACATACAGTCATGTACATTTTATGTATAGACATGCATGTTTGCATGTAAGTATGTATGTATAAAATTGCTTCGGCCAAAGCAAATATTCCCAGCAAGCACCGATGCTCCTCGGGTCACAAGTATAGGTATGCGGAAGATTAAATAACCGACGCACCAAGGCATTATTGTCCCCTCTTTTTCCATTTGACTCTCTACATTCATACGTATGTATGTATGCACATATGTACATACTCGTATGAGCATCATCAGCACTAACATCGCAATTTCCCGTCCCACTCCCTCCTTGCCGTCCTGTCCCCCAGACGACCCAAACACTATTACATTTGAAAAATATATTGTACTAGATTTATTTGTATGTTTGTATGTATGTATGTATGTATGTAGGTAAGTGTATCTGTGGGTGATTATAACGTTTTTAATAATGGGTATGTGTGTATCTTAGGTGATGGAGTCCGTACGCACATAAAAAACTAACAATTCCAACAGATGCTGAGAAGAGTACACCCCCAGGTTGTACATAGCCAAAGGCTGGGTCCTGGCTGCATTCGCACCGAAACTCTTAACGCGTAAGTTTGCTAAATTTTCTTGGATTAAACCGCAAAGAAATACGGAAGTTTTCTCTAAATATTATTATAAAAATAATATGTTGTGCAAATAAAGTGAGTTCCTTTCCGTTACAACAAACAAAAGGAAGAAAACATAAAAAAACAAAAAAAAAACAGAATACAAAACACAAAAGGATACGGAAGTAAACTCTTATTTTGTCATTTTCATCTACAAGTAAATTGTGTCCAACGATATATACTCTGTTTAAAAACAATAATCAAATAATTTTTTTTCACCTAAAATAAATTTGTATTGTTTTCTTGTTTAGTGTGTTTCCTTAATTTAAAATTTTTCGAATTTCACTCTGGATTTCGCAAGTAATTTTCGAAGAAAGGTGAGTTATTGTAGTAGTTTTGCTTGCTTAAAGTAAATAAATTTAATGTGACTTACTGATATACTATATGCATTTATATTTGTATGACAAACTCATTGCAGGAATTTGACATGTCATTCCTGGCCACCTTGGATGCCAACGCATGGCAGGTAATTTGAATTATTACATTTAACAATCGGAAATATGTATGTATGTACATGTTTTTGGAGTTTAAATACATGTGTACTCGTATGTTTATGTTCATTATAGTGTCACGTGGAACATTTTTTATACAAAGAACACTAAAACAAACGATTGAAACTGTTGAATTGAAACCGAATTAAATTTTTAAATCAATTTTGGGATCATTAATTGAAAACCTGAAAACCAGTGCAATTTGAAAAAAGAAAGTTTTTTAAAATTGTTTGAAATATTTTGATATTCTGGAAAAAGTTTTTTTTTTTAAATCAAAGTTTTTAGAATTTGTAATTAACAAACTGTTTCAGTTTGTAAGTATTTTCAAAAGAACATTTTAATTAAAAATAATTTAAGAATGCCCACCATAGTGTTTATTCTTAAGGTATGGCCACACATGGCAAATATTTACTCAAAAAAGCGTAACCACTTGTTTTCGCACAAATTTGTTTGACGTTGTGTACTCTTACAAGAGTTTTGCAAGATCAAACAGCATCAAATATAATAAAATTAAATACTCATTGTGTCTTGTCCTAAATAAACGATTTTTTTTTTATAAATAAACGAGTTCAAAAATATTTTTTTTAGTTGTTACGTCTTTTTCGCATTGCCAAGCGTGGTTCATTTGTGACCTTCAGAAAAAATAACAAAAATAATACGAGTACATGTTTATTTAATTTTCGTTTACGATTTTATAAACTAAGTACCCATAGTTTTTAACTACATTATATGTATATGCCTTAAAATTAATTTTTAAATTTGTGGTTACATTTGTGGTTATTTGTAATACATAGTCGTAGGATATTGATTTCAAATAGCACAATGGGATGATAACGCTATTTTGTTCTAATTTGTGTCCAGTTACTCTATTTTGTTACAGCTTCAAATGATCCAAAATATATTTCCAAGTATTTATAAAATAATAAAAAAAGGTTGTGAAAAATATTATATTATTGGTTGCCGCCAACATGTTAAGTATTTTAATTAAGTGATCAACCAAACAGACTTTTTATTTTGCTACTTGGATGTGTGTAAATTGTACTTCCAAGCATTTTTATTTATACAACAAACTGAATATATGAAATGAATAGATAACAAATGTCGATTTTCAAAACTTGTTTGTGTTGAATTGTATTTGGATACCAACATTTTTGTGCAGATCGGTCAATAATAGACTATAGCTCCGACCACAAATTTCTTATGGATTTTGGTATGCAAATAAAATACAACACATACAAGTTTTTAATTTACAAAAGTCGTGTCACTTAATTATATAACGACCGGTCCACAATTAAACGTAGCTCTCATATAAAGCACTCTTGCTATTTAAATCGCCAATATGTTAAAAATATTTCTTATAAACTTATATATTCGTGAAAAGTAAAGTTATACTCTATTTGCACACGACTTTCTTCTTGTCATGAAAAAAGTAATTTGCTTGTTTAGTAAATTTAAAACTATTTAAATATAAATTGGAGAAGTTTTCAAATGCAGCCTAAGTCAAAAAAATGGTTTGTTACAGCCATCCCTAAATACCGACGGTAACGGTTTTCTAAATGTCAAAATTTCTCAACGCTTTGCTATTGGAAAATCCGATTTTGACAAGGCGTTTCACAGTGAAATAAAACAACAATGTCCAGCTGTTACAATAAACAGGGTCGTTTTATTTATTTGTTTGATAACCCTATCCCTAAGGCTGTTAGGCGATTTTTACATGTATAAATATAAAATTTCTTTCGTACACCTTAAATAATCGTTTTTATATAATGGGGGATATATTAAGTTTGTCATTCTGTTTGTAACACGTCGAAATATTTGTAGTAGATATAGAAGACTATATATTCTGGGTCCTAATAAGATTATATGATGATCCAGCCAGTCTGTTGTAGGCATGATAGAGCTTCGAAAAAAAATACACAGAACAATGAAATTTTTCCCACACGTTCTTTGTTTCACCGAAATATTTGGTATGTATGGAAAATGGGCCAAATCAGTCCAGTAAGTTCCGAGTAATAGACCAAAGTTTCAGACAACTTCGACTTTTTTCAAATATATTTGCTGTTATAGGTAAATATAATGTAGATACATATTATCATGAAATTTTGCACACTCCATACAAAGAAGAATCATAAAACGCCATGTTGATGGCATCGGTCCATATCTGACCATAGCCACCATATAAAGTATACTTTCGAAAATAACTTAAATCGTCATAAATCTCTTATAAAAATCATAACCAAGTTGAAAGTCGCTACAAATAATCTAATTATACGAGTATGTATATAAAGCTACGGTCAAAAATTGTACTGAAGGCAGGATTCGATTGTACATATGAATTTTTCTCAGATTTAGTTCCCCAGTTATTCAGGTGACACATAATTGAAATATGTCATTCATATATTATTGACATTTTATTGAAAAGATTTAAAATTTCAGGTGAAGTATCAAATTTTGGACGGTAATATTTCTAATAAATGAAATAAAATACAAATAAAATGAAGCTGATGAAAGAAATAACTTATTAATATTTTATTGCATGGCCTTTGTTGGCAGCGCGTTAAGTTAGTTAATTAAGTTTTTACGTCCTTCTTTAGGTATTTTTGCCACGACTCTCCTTTAGTTCTTCTTTGCTAACGAGTAAAAACTCGCAAGGTTGCGTTCGAATGATCATTCGTTATCAAATGCCATCATTAGAAATTTCGATGCATTTTATTCGCTATCGAATGAGGGAATCCCAAATGTTAAAAAATTCGAACGTTCGAATGAAAATTTATTCGCATACGAATGCGAGAATTAGCCCCCTGGTAATTACTCAAATTACTTAGAAACAATAAAATAAACACCATTGCATTCAATAGCAGCTGACCTGTTAACAAAATATATTCTCGTTTTGTGTCAGATTTGAAACTAACTTTAGTCTTTCCTTTGTAAATAAAGTAGAATTTGCAGTTAGGAATGTTTATTGAAAATTTAATTCATTTATGTATATTTGACGGGTAAACGAAGCGCCATGTGTTAAGGGCGCCGTTGAAATAAAATATTTTTTTATTTTTTTCAATGTAAAATTTTATGTACGAGTAGTTGTTTGTATCATAAGTTGTTCGTTTTAGAAATATTAATTTACGTACCAAGCAATGCGGAATAATAAGATTTTCATATTGAAAATTGACAAACTTTTAATCAATTTCAGTAAATGAAATCATAAAGTTGAAGGGCACATAATATTTTCGAATACTATAAGAACATGTTCATATATACATATTTACATTAGAGTGGTTCATCAATGTATGTATGATAAACATAAAGTTCATCGTACAAGTCAACGTTCTCAATATTGTGAAGGGGTGTCATTTGTAATTTAATTCTGAGTTGAAGAACAACTCGCTCGTCATAATCACTTTTTTTTAGGAAAGGTCAGACACATTATTGTTGTTTGGCTTTCGACAGTTTTGCATTTGATTTACTACAAATTGATGTAAAGTTTTGTTTGATATATATTATCATATAAGTATGTAAGAACTCGTATATAACAGTAAGGTGACTGACTGACTGACTGTTTCATTCAGTATTGCACAGCACAAACCGCTGAAGCTATAAACTTGAAATTCAGTTACTTGGTCCTTTTTTCAGATAATAGATCCACTAAGAAATTCGGACTTTAGGGATGATAAAACGGGCTAAAATGGTAACTCTGTAACTCCAAATATAATAAAGCTGGAATAAAAATTTCAAGTTTATCTGCCTTTAATCAAAAAAGGAGCGGATAGGTGTCCGGGACTTATTGGAAATTCGAAATTCTAGATCATAAAAACGTGTAAGTATAAACACTACTCTAAAATCGCTGTTACCCCTCGTATCTTCTAACTAAATAAACATAGAAATAAAATTTAAAATGCATCCTGCTAAAATCAATGAGGAGCTAAAATTTTTGCAGTATTTCTAAAACCTAAACATTTTTTTTGTCACAACCTATTTTCTTAATATAAAAAATAGTTATATTAACAATTTTCCAACGGACAAAATTGAGGCCGAACGGGGGTTAAAACGGGTACCATTATCCGTAAAACTCTATGGTATCCTTTGTATCTGCTAAATAATAAAAAAAAAACATTGAAATAAAACTAAACACTCATACGGCTTAACTTAGAAATCTTCTTGGTACTTTTTCAAATTCGAATTCCTAGGGCGTAAAAACGTATCATTGGTACTTTTTTTTATAAAATAAATTTTCGTAATAAAAATTAGGTGCATGAAATATTAGGCCCCGATTACCGTTTACAACACTAAAATGTTGTGTTGTTTTAGCTACAACACAACACCTAATTTGTTTTCGATTATGGTTTATAACATCTAGGTGTTGTGTATGATACAGGGTTGCATTTTATATTATTGCACATTGTCCGTAAAATTACATCCCTGCGTGTGAAAAACTGTCAAGTTGGAAAAAAAAGTTTAACGAATATTGTAATACGCGCAATATTGTTTAAATTAAAATTAAATAATGGATATAAACACCGAATTATCTGCTTGATTTTGAAAGAAATTATAGAATTCTTTGAAAGAAAAATATGCAAAAAATGGATAAATGCCCGGATGACTGAAGAAAAAAATAAAAACAAAATGGTAGGAAATTTTGTTTTCATCTTTCTTTCTTTTTAAATTCACAAATTTTAAGATGATGCTGGGTATCCGTTGGAACCATTTTTAATAACTCCATTTCGAAGTGCTGCTGAAGGAACACAAGAAAGATGTTTTAATACAGTTCTTAAAAGCAGATTTCGTTGCTTACTCTCTGCGAGAGGTTTACACTACACTCCCGAAAAAGCGACTCAAATTACAAATGTTTGTTGCGCATTGCACAATTTAAGCAAACTCTTTAAAACAGAATTTAATGATGAATTGCTTTTTCCATTAAGCATAGTACTCTGTTCAAAATTTCAAGTGGAATGCTGTCAAAATACATGTTAAAAAAATAAACATAAAATGTTCATGAAAAGAATGTTGCAGAAGTAGTACTCTATTCATTTTGTGAAAAACATGTGAAATGTATCTGGCAACATTATTTTTTCACAGCGAAATAATTAAAGTAGCAATTGTTTCACGTGGAATTTTTATCCAAAAGCTCTTCTGTCGCAACAACAATATCTATTAATTGTTGTTCTGCTGCACAAGCGGCCAGTAATATTTGTTTATTCATTTTTATTTAAAGATTTCGATTCAACACAGATTTTTTAATATTTTAACTTTTATTTATTTTCGATTTAAATTCACAAAAAAGCAAAACATATGTGTTTTGTTTACATAAGTAAAACAATGTGGCGTACTTTCAATTAAAAAAAAAACGTCAAATTATGTAAATTCTCGTGATAGGCAACATTGGCTATACGTCAAATTTTCCGTATGAAATAATTAATGTTGCTCAACATTTTTCCCAAATTTGAACAGAGTACTAGGCTTTAGACACAGAAGTAGAAGTTGATGAACCTACAGAAACAAACATTGAAGAGTCTGCATAACGAATTAGAAATAATTTAATGCTTGCAATTTTAAATAAATAAACAATTTTTTTAACATATTTATTGCTTTAATTCACTTGACTATAAACAAGAAAAACTTAAAAACTTATTCATATGTAAAAAAAATATCACCAAAAAATTCACAGATCCTTAAAACTAAAGTTATTTAATATACATACATATGTAAGTACATATGTATGTATATGGTTATCACAACTCCTGAATTCTTTTATTTGTTAATTGAAGTTTGGCTGTTATTAATTTCATTTGCAGTTCTGCCTTCTTTTTTTTTAATTCATAAATGTTTTTATTTATTTAGTAATTTTTGTATGAATTACTTTCCAACCTTTTCAACGTCTCTAATATCTTCTCCTGATTTTTGGCTTGCGTTTTTAATATTTGTAAACGTTCGTCCTCCAACTTGTCCCTTCTGCGATTTTTTGGTAATGGTGGTTCAGTGGATGCAACAGTCTGTGAAGGCTCCTAAGGTATAAATGTTAATTCCGCTCTATCTGAATCTTCTTGATTTGCCAAACCCATTTGGATTAACTTGGGTTTGCATTGTGACAAGCTCCATAGTGCTCTGTTCTAGTGAACTCAAGCTTATTTCTGTGGACGGACCACCACCAGTAGCTTCAAAGTTTATTTTGTTTGCAGCCAATTTTCTTTTAAGATTTGCCTTATAGTAAGTCCATACCTATGATAAAATACAAATTATTTTTAAGTAATATATTATAAATTATATAGTACAATACATCTGATACTAACTCTTTGCCATTCTTTAGTGTTTTTAATAGGCGGTCCCAAGCTAATTAATTGCTCCGTAAACGTATCCCATGTGCTCTTAACTTGCATTTTGTTACATCCAAATGGTAACATACCTCGGCCAATATCTGGATGAGTTTTCATCAGCTCAACCATCTTTTCCATTTGTTTTTTATTTGTAATTTTGCTAAGAAATATTTATAATTAAGTATTTTTTACAGTTATGTATGTACGTTTTGCAATAAAATTTTATATGAATATTTACAAATTTTTTCGTTTTTCAACTTGTAACGTTCATAACAACACCAAATAAGCAGTTGTAAATTTTTGACAGTGCTGACAACACATAAAAACACATGTTGTAAACGATAATCGATGTTACAGGTCACAGACAACTCCAAAAACAACAGTGCTGACAACAGTTGTAAATCATGATCGCATTTAAAAAATACAACATTAAAATAACAACTGTTGTAAACGGTAATCGGGGTCTTATTTTTCATATGAACATTTTTAAAAATTATTTTTAGACGGGGGACAAAAAAAGGGGCCAAAAGGAACTAAAAACATTTTCTATTATTTATTAAAATTAACGAGCTACTAAATATAAAATAAGCATTTATGTAACCACTCAAAATTTAACTTTCAATATGATATTCGGATCTTAATTACTAATTGATAAAAAAAGAACTAATATCAGTATATAAACATATTTCAATACTTTTTGTTTTCTATTTTATATATGTACTTTTAATTGAATGTTTTAAATAAAATTTATTGCGCCTTCATTGAGACTCCAATCCAGGTTGTTCGTCTGCAACTAAATTACATATAAATAAATTTAATATTTGGAAATATAATGTATTCATTACTTTTTTGAATTCTAATGCTGAAGGAAATAAATTTTGTCATATTTTGTACTTTTCAACTTCATGAGAAAGAAGGGTATATATAAGTTTGTCATTCCGTTTGTAATTTCCACAATATAATTTTCCAACCCTATAAAGTATATATATTCTGGATCCTTATAGATAGCGGATTCTATTAAGCCATGTCCGTCTGTCTGTCTGTCTGACTATTGAAATCAATTTTCTGAAGTCTCCAGATATCTTCGGGATCCAAATCTTCAATAATTCTATCAGACATGCTTTCGAGAAGGTTGCTATATAAAATCAGCAAAACCCGTCCATAAATAACAAAAATCCGTGACAACCTCTGAAAATTCATCAAAAAACCTATCAAACAAAGTGTACATATTAATATTGTTGCGAACAACTTTATCAACAGATGGCGTGTCTATCGACATACAACTTGTTTAGCATTTGTAGTAATTTTAATTTATAAACATTATTCTTATAAACTGTTATAAACATTGCAATATGGCAACATTGAGTTTTAACGATTTTGGCTGAATATTCTAGACACAAACATTCTAGACTTGCAGTCACGAACATTCTAGTATCTTAGTTTCGAACCTTCCAGAAATTATGATTGCTGTATAAATAGACTAACACGGCCAACCAAATAAATCAGTTTATTGTGAGTCATTGTTGTGTAAACAAACATCAAAGTGTTCGAAAACTTTAAGTGTGTTCTTAAACCGTAATATAAGTGTGTAAAAAGACAATGTTCATTTTTTTTAATTGTATTTGTGTACATTTAAATAAATAAAGACTCGTTATATTTTCTGCAAACTACTTGACGCTTTTATTTTGCAATTAAAAATAATCCGGTTTATTTAAAGGCAATAAACCACCGTTTTTAAAAGGTAAAAACGTAACAATATAATATATATGTATGTATGTATATAATATAATTATGCATCCGCAACAAAGGTGAAGGGTATATAAGATTCGGCATAGCCGAATATAGCACTCTTACTTGTTAAAAGTAAAAATGTAGATTTCTACAGATTGAGTTATAGTCGATTTCTTAACTTTTTAATAACTTTGATGTCCATATGAATGGTAACAAGTAAGAAAGTATAGTCGGTCAAGCCCGACCATATAATATCCTACACCTAGTATATGTAAATATAAAACAGTTTTTCAGAAATAGGCGTTATGTGCGAGATATCACCTATTTTGGAACAAAATTCAGTGTCATGATTTCTGTGAATATAAATATTATATGTGTTAAACTTTATCTCGATATAAATACTTTTAAAAGATTTATGTAAGTTAAACTGAATAATTATGGACCGACAATTACAAAATTAAGTGTCATTATTTTTGTATATAAGAAACTTATTTGTGTCGAATTTTATTTGATTACCAACATTTTTAAGAAATTTATGCTTTTTAAAGTGATTTTCGGAAGTGGGACTTATATGGAAGCTACGACTAGTTATGGACCGATCGTCATAAAATTCCACCATGTTATATGTATATGTACGAAACATATTTGTGTTCAATATTATTATGATACCAACATTTTTAAAAGAGTTATGTTCTTTTAAGTGATTTTTGGAAGTGGGCCTTATATGGGAGCTACGACTAATTATGGACAGATATTCACGAAATTTGTAGATGTTCGTTTGCTTCACTTACTACTCATATGTGGTAAATTTTGTTTGCATACTTGCATAATTCAAAGATTTATGACCGGTAAACCCCAATTTCAGGAGGACATTTGTATGGGGGCTAGGTGAAATAATGGACCGATTACCACCAGTTTCAATTCAATCCATCCTGGGGCCGAAAAAATATCACGAACTAAATTTTATCGAAATGTCTTCAAAATTGCGACCTGTAATCTGCGCACAAGCTTTACATGGACAGCCAGCCAGCCAGACGGACGGACATCGTTAAATCGACTCAGAAAGTGATTCTGAGCCGATAGGTATACAAACATTAGCACAAATCCAATATACCCTCCCCACTATTGTGGTGTAGAGAATACAAATTGGTCAGACTATAAAGAGCGGGAATGGCACCCCACATACAATATAAATTCTGAAATTCATCTATCATATCAAATTTAAATATGTAGTAGAATATTCAAATTTTGTATGAGTACCTATATTATCAACATACATATGTATATCAGATCTGAATCATAAATGGTTGAGTTTAGAAAACTATATACCGTCAATATGTAGGAAGTACTTCAATTCGTATATCATAAAGTTAAAATCTTGATATAGTATGTAGTACATCAAAACCTGATATCTATAGGCGGTTTAGGAAAATATATGACATTTTAACAAGTGATTAGTAACAAGTAAATATTATTTTTCTCATATATGTATGCGGAAAAAATATGATCTGATTTAAAAAAAATTCTGTCGCATAAAAAGACAGCGGGTTAGAAGATTATCAAAAAGACTGGTTAAAAAATGGAGCAATTGGACTTGCGCCTTGAACAAAATCGCAATAAAATGGTTTATCAACAGATTACCTTTCACAGGATAGAATAAAAAGTAATCTGTAGGGAAAAGTGTGGATAATAATTACAAAATTATTATCTTCTTTATTTTATTTCAGTACGATGGGGGTAGCGAAACACATCGGATTTTAGCTAGAACAAACATACATACATACATATGTGTTTGCATATTCCAAGTTGTTCCTAGTTGTTCCTTTATTTGCCTCTACAAAAATGTTGCGTTTAGAATTATGTCTTATATTATTTAATTTTTTAGATCAAATATAAAATCAGACGATGAAAAATTTTTAATATTTTATATGAACGAATTAACAATATGCTCCCTCAGAAGTTGCTTTTTGGGCACATCGAAGATACACATGTATGATGTTTGTTTGTTCCTTGTAGATTTTAATAGTTTTTAAATACAAATACATACATACTTACATATGTATGTATGGATAACTTTGAAATTTCTAGCCGAATTTATTGTCACTTGGCGTTTTTGTGTGTGTTTTTTTTTTAATCTTAAGAAACTGATAACTGTAATTGACGATGCGCGGCTGTTCTAATTGATTTCATGACCGAGATGAAAAACCACAAGTTGTCATTGTGTTCACAATGAAAATGTGGTCTGATTCAATAGCAGTTGGCTGGCTGACTATTTGTTTTTATTATTCGCTCCTGAGTGAATGTGTATGTGGTTGATGATTTATCCTTTACTTAAACAAGGGGTTCGGTATTTGGACCTTTTCTTTGTTTGTTGCCGTGTACAAAGTGTGGATGTAGGTATGTTTGTTTGCATTATTTGTCTTTGACAAAGTATTCTATTTGTCAAGACCTGTCGGTCAAATCAACCGAATAATACATCAAACGCCACACAATGAGGGTGAAAAATTCATAACAGTTGATTACATTTGACAAAAAATAAATTAAAGAATCGTAAATGTATGTGTGAGTACGACAACATTGGAAGCGCGCATGTTTATAAAATTCAAATCCAATGATTGTTTATTTTGTGCGTGCACAAAGTAAACTACACGATTAAATCAAATTTTATGAATTGTTCAATTCATATTAAAAATTAGTGCGTTTGTAACACTTGAGACAAATTTCCCTCAGGTTTAGTTGGCATATTAATATTTTTTAATACATATTTTGTATGCAAATAATTACGAAAAAGTGTTTAAAACTTCTTGTGGATACAGCGGTATTTTTCGATGTAATTTTATTTGCAACGCTAATAATTTACAGAACTATAATTAATTAATTAATTTTAGAACTAGAGTTGTGCCCGGTCGTTCATTTCAGTGACCGGTCATTTTCGTTCATTAATCCAAGACTGATTCGTTCATTCAATTCGTTCAATCGTTCACTTTGAACGAATGAATACAACCCTTATTGAATGTGATTTTCTTCTTGTCTTTTGATAAACAGCAGCTGAACGAAATTGATCCGTACACAATTGAACGAAACCCGTTCAGTTAAATGACCGGCTCATTCCGTTCAATGAAGTGATCCGTTCATTTTAACCCGTTCGTTCATGAACGACTCAACACAGATGTTCTAACCTGAATAAGAAACTTAGTAACAAAATTAACAAATTTTGATAATATGTAATTGAAATAAAATCATATTTCTACTATAAGATGTTTTTTTTTTTTGTGTATAGTATATAAAATCATGGTTCTGTTCGAAATATGTACGTATCGAGGATGTTTTTTTTTTAGATGTATACAACTTTGAGATTGAATAAAACAAAGATGATTGACATGAAATTTACCCTATTCGAAAGATAAACTTCCGGCATTATAATTTAAATATGACTTCTGACATGTGACTGACTCGGACGTAGTCTAATCTGGAGGTCAAATTTTCGATGACTTTTTCCAACATTTGTGGCCGGCGAATGTTGTCCTCTATAAGAATAAAGTAAATTTCATGTCAATTTAAACAAATAATCTTTGTTTTATTCAATTTAAAAGTTCTATACATCTAAAAACACCAACTATACGTATTGTGAACGGAACCATGATTTAAAAAAATGCACAATTTGGAATTCAGTCTATTCATGTGAAAATGCCAAACCAAACTAAACATAAATCACTTAACAGCTGACAAAATGGCAGCCAGTTAAAAAAGTGTTGCCAGCTTAAATTTCTATACATCTAATATATCCGTTTGTATTTGTATATGAATTATTATCTTCGTAGAATAACGTGAACCTATTATCTAGTATGGTAAAAATTGTTGAATTTTTTTTTCAAATTTAAAAATTTTGTTAAACAAAATTTAAAAATTTTACCCCATTATTCATAAAAACTTACAACAGGTTAATAAGAGGTTTATAAAACAAACTTTGTATGGAAAGTTTTATGATTAAGGACATTAAAATATTTATGTATATTACTTTGGTATATTAAGAATATTTTTTGGGGAGAAAAATATGAAAAGTTATATGCGACTAAGCTTAACCCTTTACAACTCATGATCATGAAAATCTAATTTTTTGCAAAATATCGTTGACAACCCATTAATGCTCACAGCGATTTTGACCAGGTAGTTAAATGAAATTTTAAACAGCAAATAATCTGACTTAAATAAACTTATTTTAATAAAAAAAAAATTTTGTTTTTGTTCCAGAATGGGTTTTAGAAGCTGTTACATATACGTAACAGTGGGCAGTACTTACAACTTTTCGCTCTTTCCTTTTTCAAATAACACTCATATATTTTATAAACAAAACTTAAATGTTTTATGTTATAAATTTCAAATAAAACCCATTCAGAATATTAAATTCAGATACTCCAATATTTTTACTCAAAACGAACAACATTAACCGTTAACTTGTCAAAGTCAAATTTTGCTATATTTAGGATTTCTAATGGTAAGATAACGAAATGTTATATATTTTTGATTTGCCTTTTATGAAACTTCAAAAAATTATATCTTAAATTTCAAAATTTACAATAACTGCCCAAGATCTAAATTAGCCCAAATCCAAAAGTTTAAAAACCATGATAAACAATACTATGAATTTTATTTACTATGGATATTAATGTATACTAATATTTTTCAGAACAATTCGGCCCATAGTTTGAAATTTTTATCGTTAATACTATCTTGAAGTACTCTACCGCGCAACTGGAAAATTTGTTCTTAAAAAACAACTTTAAATTAATTTTTTATATTTACGATTTTTAAAATACATTTTTATACCCACCTACAAAAAGATAAGTTTTTGTTGCCATTTTCAACACCTTAAACTATTGGCCGTGTAACCAAAAAGTATATAAATTCTCAACTGTGACACAACCTAACAAAAAGTGAATATATTACAAAACTGTTGCCCCCATACAATCGTCTTCCGATAATATGTCACTATGGTACATAAATACTTATCGACATACAAACGCAACAAATTCAGCAAAACTAAGGTCCATGTAAAATGAAATCAGAAATCGAAATTTTATTTACAGCTGTCCATATCACTTCGATCAGTTTCGAAGAGCACTTAAATATTTATACCCTACACCACAATAGTGGATTTGTGCTGATGTTTGTAATGCCCATAAATATTGGTCCAGCACCCACCTTAGAGTATACCGATCGACTCAGAATCACTTCTTAATCGATTTAACGATGTCCGTCCGTCCGTCTTAATGACTTAGTCTTAATTTTAGAGTATTAGGACCCACTTTATACTGTGGACTCTGTTAATCTAGTCTTGGCCAATCTGATAATGCTAGTTATGAAATAGGGAAATATTACTTCTCTTTTTTTAAAAAATCAGCGTACTGAATTTTATAATGATGAGTCCATATTTGACTATAGCTACCACATAAAGTACATTTCCGAAATCACTAAAATGAACAAAAACCTCTTATAAACATAACGATCAAGTTGAAATTCAACACAAATTTTATGACGATCGGTTCATATTTGTCTGTAGTCCCCATATAAAGACCACTTCTGAAAATAACTCAAGTGCTTATAATTCTCTTACAAAATCACTACCCGGTTGAAATTCGACAGTAACCTGTCGAAGTATATATAGTATATATATAAATCGTCGTACTGTGTTTTATTATGATTGGTTCATATTTAACCATAGCCTTCCGAAAATCATCTAAATCTCTTATAACCACAATTATCAAATTAAAATTCGACAGAAATAATCCACTTACAAGTATATGTATATAAATCATAGTAACCAATTTTATGATGATCGGCCCATAATTGGTCATAGCTCACATATAGGAACCACTTACAAAAAACACATTAACCTACGTAAATATATTTTTAATATCGATATCGAACTGTAATTTTTACCGGATTAGGAATTAGAATTACGTTTTCAACATGACTTGGAAATTTCATTGCGATATGTTGAACAAAAAAATATCCTATAATACATATTAAAATACGGACATATCGTACACCTCTGCTCTGGCTGATTATGTGAAACTTCAAGTCAATCGTATCAGCTGGTATGGAACTATTTTGATTCTGCCCCACTTAAGAAAAAAACAACAATAACATTAACTAAATGTGTTCGTGTGTGGTAGGCAGGTCTCCCGAACCATTATTTTTTTTGTAACAATGGTTACAGAATTAGCAGAACTAGCAAATAATTTGTATATGTGCATGTCCTAGCGGATGACAATTGAACCTATATAAATTTAAAAGACTTCACTACGGTTTACAAATGGACAATTGTAGTTATTCGATCCTCCAATAGACTACTTCCCGTGTGTAAGATATCAGCACACAAAAGTTTTAAACGACTACGCTCTAAATTACTTAGAGGCATTGTTTTGTTTTTGTTTTAGCTGAAGGATATTTAATATTCAGTATAGCCGATTTTAGTGTTATTTCTAAAATTTGTTTAGGTCCTTTAAAGTCTCAACATTTGTTTAGGATGTCAGTTATCACCATTTTACCTACAAATGTATATAAATCTCCTTGAAGATCGACTATAAAAACACATATTTTTGCGAACAAGGATAATCATTGTTTAAAAATAAAAGGCACTAATTATTTCGGACTTTTTACCCCTTTGAGTAAGAATTCTATGAAGACAGATTGAATAAAAACAAGTAAAAATTTACAATATTTTACAACAATGTTTACAGATATACAAAACCACAGATTAATTTGATGTTAAACATTTTTATTTTTTCTCGTAAATTATGGCATAAATGCAAAACGTGACAAAATTTATGTGTGATCCTGTGGTTTTGCGTGCGCTACATTCAAATAAAATAAATCATTAATGATAATAAAACTTAACAAGTTGTTCATCATCATCATTAAATATTGTCTTGCTGAGCTTAAACATGTTACCACTAGACATACAAGTGCTGAAGTGTGGAATGACACAACAGAACGTCATCTTTTGTACATATTAATTTGTTTTATGCATTATTGTTAAAATACCTAAACTTAAACGAGTATGTAATAAAGTAAGTTTACTTTGATGCATTTACAAGTACATCGTTTAAATTAATTAGAAATTCGTTTGGTAGAAAGTACCTACACTTTTTTTGTCCATGCAAGTATTTTCAGTAAAATAAATTGAAATGAAGTTTAACCTAATTTAGACTAACGAAATACAAAATGTACTTCCTGTCTCTATTTTAAATGCAGCTACAGGTATTCCTCGATTTATGCGGTACGTTGGGACCGAATAAAAACCGCGTAAATAAAGATTAGTTATCAATACAAAATTCTGTTTTGAGACCAGAAATATAATAAACCACGCAAATTGAAACACTAACTACAGTATACTACGGCTAAATACCCGACGCTTAATTGCCTTTTTCGCTTATTTACCCCGCACTGTAAATCCCCATAAATTTTTCATACTTTTTCAAACAAAACTATGCGCTTTAATACCTTTCGCTTAAATACCAAAATTCGGGTAATTACCTCAAAACAAAAATTCCCAACACTGATATATTCCTTGATTCATCTTCGTTTATTTACCACAATACAATATCTTTTTTACACAACTTTTTAAATTTCGTATAAATACCCAATTTGGTTAATTAAATAAAAAAAAATCCCAGCACTGATATATTCCTGGATTTTTCTCAAAGTGCCTGTTTTAGACAACTTTACCAGAACTTTTTATACGCACCTGTTAACTTCATACCTAATTGTTGTCATTCAGTGTTGGTGGTAAAAATATTAAATTTAAAAATAAGTGAACAAGTGTAGTGAAATGAATAAAATTTAAAAAAAGATTTAACGAAATGGCTCCCAAGAAAACGTCCTTATCTATGAAGCAAAAACTGTTATTGATCTCTCTTGCAAAAACCAAGAAAAAAACAAAACATCAACTGGCTGCACAATTATTATCCCTTAAATAAAATTAAGCGTATTCATAGAAGTGCCTCTGAGAGGTAAATAAACGTGGACGTTTAAATACCTTCCCCGGATAAATATCCAACAAATTTGGACATTTTTGGTGAGGTATTTATTCGTGGAATACTGTATATACAAAATTTAAATTTGGGACCGAAAATCCGTATTAAAGAAATACTTATTAGTATAATATAATTTGAATTAAATTTATTTTATTTGTACTTTTAAGTAGATATAACAAAATATTTTTTGTAAAAATAATATTTGAAAAAAAAATTAAAAATTTTGTTCTAAATAATGGTGAGGGTTGCCACTATTTTTAAATCGCGTTATACTGAAAACGCGTAAAAAAGCGCGTTATACAGAAAAACGGTCACTATTATTAAATCGCGTTATATCGAAACCACGCAAATAAAGTACCGCGTAAATCGAGGGATACCTGTATTTATAAAATTTGTATTGATGGCGAACGTCTTAGTCACTGCACTGGTAGTTGGAAGAATATTGTAATTTATTAAAACAACATCTATTAGAATATACAGAAAGAAAAAAGTTAAAAATATTTATCACTTTTTGTGTATAAAGGTGGATTCACCCATTCCTTCTTAACAAAAAATTTGTTCAAACAATTTTTTTTTTATATGAAGTTTGACATCTCTCTTTTTGAGAGAGAGAGAAAATATTTTTTCCGAACTTGAATAGGTTTAAATTTTTATTTTTTCTGGACAAAAATTAATTGAGTTGCCAATACGTTGCATTTTTTCATACAAATAACAATGCCTTATGTATTTCCATGGCCATAAGCAAAATCAACTTTCTTTTTTCATTACTTTTGAATTTATATCTGTGATTTTGAATACACAATACATAAAAATAATTTAATATTTGTATTTTGACACTTACAAGCGAAATCAAAATAAATCAATGACCGCACTTGTAAAACTAATAGATTTTGTTTACATATGGCAGCTTTGATTTTTCAGAAAAATCGTTCGAAATGGGTAAATCGTGCTGCAAAAAACTCTCAGTAAAAAATGTTTATCCGCAAAAAATTTTTGTTAAGAACAAATGGGTGAATCCACCTTACCAGACAGCAAAAACACAGAAAGATAGGCTGAATTTATAAATGCATTTTGAAATGCCACACTGCAAAGAAATTTATTTTCAAGGCATTTTAGTGCATTTTAAAATATTATAAAATTATTTTGTACATTTTTAGTTTTGCCGTCAAGAAAACTGTAACAATAAACTTTTCCAGAAACAAAAGAATCACAAACGAAAACAATGCACAAATTTGATAAATATCCTATAACTCGGATCCTGCAGAACCAACACCAAACATTAAGGTGAAACAAAGAATGTTTGGAAAAGTTTCAAAATTTAAATTTGAAAAAATTTGTCGCCGTTAAATTTCTGCTTTCCATAATTCCATTCCTAGTTCATGAAAAAATAAACTTCTTTTGTGTAGTTTTGCTTTAGTCCAAGCGTTGTACATTTCTTGCCACAAAATATACGCATTAACTGCTGATATGTCAATTATTTTGCAAAATAATGCTTGGGGCCATCGCCTAGTTTTTCTTTATACCGCATAAGTACGTGTCTACTCCGCCTTTAGTTTTATTATAAAATGATATAAAATCTGGAAATTTCTTTATGTAATTCAATACGTATTTCAACATGCTGGAGAAAACTTCAAGCTTAAAAAGTTCTCATTTCATTGACTTTGGCAATAACGTTTAATGACCGAACTGTGCACACAAAAGCGTTTTTTTTTTCTTTTTTTAAAAAACTGATGTGCCAGATCATATGACGTAAAAAATTATCACATTTTACATTTCGTGCTTTTAAAACTTTGATAGGGCCACTCTCTGGCCTTGATGTTTTTCGGGTGCGGTATCAGGAGCTGACTTACCAGTATGTGTGTATATATTTGCAAATTCCATGCAAAGCTTTTGACAATGTCACACAGAACCCAAAGTTTAATGACATATTTGGCAGGTTTTCATCTGCCTCGGAATCCCAATAGCTGTTCATCAACAGTTATGCTTGGTTTTCACTATGTCATTTTTGTTGTCAAATTGTTGGCATTCGTATGAAAACGGGTTGTCATATGGCGTCATATATGTTTGCAATCATGATTGCAATCTCATTAGACGCCATAGACAACCCGTTTTCATACAATTGCCAACAATTTAGACAATTTGACAACAAAAACGACATAGTGAAAACCAAGCATTACGCGTTCATGTGTCGTATAAAGTAGTTTATTATCCACCCATTTATCCCATATCTCTCTAATTGGAGATAATTTATCATCAAAGAGACATTTTATCATCAAATCGTATAACTCGACATAGTTTTTTGAATTGTTTCAATGACATCCTTGATCGAAATTAGGTCTTTCTGTTTTTTTTTTTTTTTTTTCATTAAATATTTTATTTCTGTCCTAAAGGTCACCATGTAGCGGTAATTATTTAATAATAATTATACGTTTTTCTTAATGGGTGACATATCACCCGAGGGACTTTGACGTAATTCTTCAAATACACCAATACCTCACTTTGCGTCGGGGTTACATTCCAAAAACACACGACGCAAATTGAAACGACGCAAAGTAAATTAAGATTTTCTTTAGCAAACCATGTAAAAATCGAAGATGGGTTCTACGGTTACGAAAATACTAAGTCTTCTTGCTCCAATGTTTTTTGAACAGCTTTTTTTCCACCTAAAATAAATTTCCTTGTAGCAATTGTCTGTATTACTACCACTACCGTAATCTTTGGATAATGCTTTACTTTTTATGTCAACAAATAAAAAGTTTGCTTTTGTCTGCAATACCATTTTCCTTAATGGTATTCTCGGCGCAACTTGATTTTCAATCCAAATAGAAAGCAAGGACTCCATTTCGATCATCAGAGCACTAGGTGCACGGGTCATCGTTTTAGCATTTAATGGTGTTCCAGATTTTGCTAAAAATTAAAAAAAAATTAAAGACTCGAACCCAAAAAAACGCAACTTCGTAAATCTAACAACTTCGAAAAAAAAACGCAAAACGAATGTGATTACAAAAGCGCTGGTCCTCGTCTGAAAAGAAAATTAGCCGCGGAACTCTCAGAGGAGAATAACAACTTAGCTCCCTTACTCATACATGCTGCCACAATAGGAGATGAATACTGAAATTTGAATTTGTATAATTATTATTTTTTTCTTTTCATCAAATATAATAGAAAATTTAAAAATAATATTTTTAATGGAAACGTCAAAAACCTAGTTGCATGTTGGCCAGATCGGCTATATAGCAGCTATATGAAATAGTGCACCAAATCATATGAAACATGGTAGGTCATCTTGGGAGCATAAAAAATGTACACAAACAAAATTTCAATTTAATAGCTTTAAAATTAGAGTTTATGCCAAAATAAACGAATAAAAACCCATGTTTTGCTAAAACCAAATGTCGCCGAGATCACGAGATTCAATTTCATACATCAAATAGTCGGTTATAATGGCACGATAATGGTCACCATTATTGGTGTGTTTTCGAAGCGATTAATTATTTTCAGAAAATTTTCAGTTTTATTTTTTTAAATGCCAATTTAGAAAATTATAAAATAGACTAATTTGTATTAAGTTAAATTTGTAAAAGATACATAACTTTAAAATTAAAAATGGGTGAAAGTTCACCCCAAGAGCGTATGATGGTTGAAAATACGTCTGAAATGTGCTACGAAACATACGGAAGTACATTTTTTGAAGATGTTTAAGATCTAAAAAATCAATGCAAGTTCTAATTTACGCTCCTTTTAACGCTAACAGTACATCAGAGTTTGTCAACAATTAAACGATTTGAAAAGTATTCTGCTCGAATTTCATATTGCAATCATCATTTTTATAATAGTTCTTAGAAGCAGCCGTAATAAAAAAAATCTTCGCAGGGTATGTTTACATAGCAGGGTACTTAAACATTAATTACAATTATGAAATGTATGTATATGTATGTGCATATGTATGTATGTGTGTTGCAGCATCTAATAGAGCGAAAAATATGTTTGTTCCGCTAATTAGCTGGCGTTATCTAATGTTCTGGTAAAGCGTATAACGAGATATTTAGAGTAAGTTTGTACATTTGATGTATAAATACATTATTAGTTATTGTTGGCCTTAACGTAGATAAAATAAAATTAAAAAGAACACTACGAGTAGTTGAATACAATACAAATACTCAGTGAAATTATATTAAAGGAAGTACCTTTTTCAATCCTATTTATTTATTTTTTGGCCAAGATGTTATACATATTTGAAGTTTTTGAATTTGTTTACTGTGTAAGCTAATTGGGCCTAAATTTTTTTATTGTAAATTAAAACTACATTTAATTACAATTTTTTCCCAACGTTTCTTTTTCGTTTATTCTATTCTAAAAACTTACACAGACATACTCATATAAAAGTAAAATAAAATTGGTATTTGTTTATTTTTAATTAAAATTGTTAACCTTTTGAAAAGTTGGTAAACACCAAATTAGCGTCCCGGTTACCTTTTCAACGTTTCAAATCGGTAGCCAATCTTAGTAAACGAGTAATTTATGAAGCTGTAGTCAGTTATTTTTTACAAAATTTTTTGGAGATATGTTTCTATAAAAGCCTGGTCGAATGCCTTTAATTGAATTTGATTCAATGTATAGGTATGTTATCGTATTAATACTTTACCAAATACATATACACACTCAAACAGATACTCATGTACATGAAAGATGCCTGTATTGTTGTACAAGTACATCGAATATTCATGTTTATGTTAATATCGAAAATGCCAATGGGCATGTTCGAATACATATTGAAATTATTTCCATAGAAAATTCGCTAAGGGTTGATAATCGTACAACAATATACCACAAACCCCAAAACAAAACGGAAAAGAAAAAAATGAAACCAACACGTGACCTTGTTTACGCTTTCAAAAAGTGTTTAAGAGCTTGCCTAAGTGATGAATTGTGCAAGTCTAAAAAGTTGGAACTGAAGTGATTAGTGAAGACATCATCTTATTAAAGATACTTGTACGAGAAGCTAAAAGCCAAAAAGTGTGAGTGGCATCGAGCGACGTTCGACACGATGCATATGTTTTTTTTAAACACGTTGTAAAAACTTACAATATGCAATATGTATGTACATATATGAATAATATGCACTCGCTCCCACCCTATCCAGACCACAATTTATCTGTCTCTTTCATTTTAATAATGTTCACCTGATTTTAGCAGAACGAAAATTTAGTATTATGGTTTTGTGTTTGAAATGGGTGCCACTACTCGTAAATGTACGACTACAACATAAATACAAACTCACTTTTGCTTTTTTACATTTGATGTTTGTGTTGTTTTGTTTCTGACGTAGGCCTTGGTCGTGTTTTTTTTTTTTTTTTGTTGTGTTTTTTATTTAAAGCCCAAAAATTGATGCCACAACAAAAAGGATACATTACGTAGTCACGTGTGTCTTATTTGTAAGGTACTTAATTAATTTCATAATAAAAAACAGCAAAATGACAGCCGTTTTTATTACGTAAATAAGCTCTATCAAATTTCGAACATTTTTTCATACGAATACTAACATTAAATCTAATTATGTTTTGTGCACTAAGGCATACATACATACAATTGCTATATTCTTTAGTTAAATTATGAAAAATAAATTGAATTATAGATCTTACTACAAGTTAGAAACAATACTCAACCAATTATCTTATTTTCGAATTAATTTAGTTCAGTAGATTTCTATTCATATGTAGCGGAGAGGGGCCACCTTTGAACACTTTTTGCTTTCAAGCCACATAAAAATTTATATTTTTGAATTATTGACTGTTTACATAATTTAACTAATATGTATGGAAATAAACTTTAGTTTAAGTCTACAAGTAACTTATTTTTAGTTCGATTTATATTTTTTAATGGATGAAGACATTGTGTTCAAGCGTGCCCCCTCTCCCCTATTATAATTATTAAAACTTCATCATTTGTCGGCATTAACCATAAAATGTTAACCTGTAGTTAGCACTTGTAACAGGTTTTAATATCGACACTTTTCACAAAGAAATGTTATTACTTTGGTTAAAATTCTAAATGAGCATTTTTATTTTTATACCCTTCACCCTTATACCCGTCTATCTGTCTGTTGAAATCAATTTTCTGAGTTCCCCAGATATCTTCGGGATTCAAATCTTCAATAATTCTGTCAGACATGCTTTCGAAAAGTTTGCTATTTAAAATCAGCAAAATCCGTTCATAAATAACGGAGATATGAGCAAAAATCCGAGACAAACTCTGAAAATTTCATCAAAAAACAAACAAAGTGTATTAATATAATATATATATGTATGTATGTATATAATATAATTATGCATCCACAATAAAGGTGAAGGTTATATAAGATTAGGCATAGCCGAATATAGCACTTTTACTTGTTAAGTTTTTTTATTGCTTTATATTATAATAGGGGTTGATGAAATAACAATAAGTGTTTCATGTTTTATATCTAAGAAATATGATTTATTTAGTCCAGCCAGTTACCTGTTGTTTCTATGTATATGACCCAACCAGATTTTCTGATGAAGTAATATTATAAAGCGTGATCCATTTCGAGGTTTCCTACTTTTTTAAAGAAAAAAAAATACAGAAAATTCAAATTTAATGGGGAATGTTTATTATAATTTGAAAGAACATTCTTTGGCATTTATTTGTTGAAGATTATGTCTATCAAATATTGGCCGTTGCTACGTCGCATATGGTATTCGACTGGTAGCTGGCGAATGACACGCGTGATGTTTTCCTCCAAGACCTGAATCGCAGTAGGTTTGTCCGCATAAAACATATTTACATATCCCCACAGGAGAAAGTCTAACGGTGAAAACGTGAAATTATGTTCTCACCACAGTGTTCTCTCAATAAATCCATTAATTTATTGATGTATGGGAAGTGGCGCCGCACAATGTTTTTTTTTCGTTTTTTTTTATAAAGTCAATTTTTTTTTGTTAAGTATTTTAAAATTTTGTAGATTTTTAATTTTTAAACACCTTAGTTAGATAAAGACATATTTAGCTGTAACATGTGGAGCAACACTATTCTGTTTTCGTGCTGTTAAAATCAGCTGATTATGTACCAGACGTTTTGTGTGAAATTGGCGCGGAAAATTTTGCAACTTTGATTGTTTGTTCTGGCGAAAGTTTACACAAAAGTGAAGAGGATTAATATGGAAAACGATTGTCCAGGTATGTAAAACTATAGTATACTAATGTTTGTCTGGTTTTATGTGTTTTGTCCAATTGTACTGTGTTTTGTTTATGTGTATTAGCGTTGCAAAAAGTTATTAATGAGAAGTTATTAACCAAAGTGTGCAGATTAACAAGAAACTAATCTTTTTTGCCCGAATCCACACATTTTCGAAAAAATCAAATTTTTCTAATACAATATGTATGTGTTTAGTCGTGCTGAGCTGGTTGACATTTGGAGCAACAACAATCGCTCAGGAGACGCCGTACAACAGCACATATTTGAAAGCATTGCTCAATAAACAATTAAATAACGAGAATATTAAGTCAATAAATGAAAAAGTAAAAGCCTTCGTCAATTATATAAATAAACTCTTGCCGAAGTGTAATTTAACTCTAGAAAGATTTAAGGGAAATCACTCAAAATGGCTTGCCAAAAGCATATTCATAGAAATCACTGGTCGTTATGCCCAAAATGTGATTACAAAAGCGCTGGTCCTCGTCTGAAAAGAAAATTAGCCGCATGTTGGCCAGATTGGCTATATAGCTGCTATATGAAATAGTAAAGTTGAACGATTTGAAAACGTTGTTCAGGCGTAAGTCTTTCCATTCTGAAATGCCAAACAATACGGAACAAAAACAATTGTGATATATTCGGCTATGCCGAATCTTATATACCCTTCATCTTTGTTGTGGATGCATAATTATATTATATACATACATGCATATGTATTATATTGTTACGTTTTTACCTTTTAAAAACGGTTGTTTATTTCCTTGCAAAGTAAAAGCGTCAAGTAGTTTGAAGAAAATATAACGAGTCTTTATTTATTTAAATGTACACAAACACAATTAAATATGAACACACTGTAAGTATTCGCGGTTTCTCAAATAAGTGTAAATAAATAAATATGCTTAACTTTAACTATTGCATGATTTATATTAATGGATAAATATCACGCTTCACGCGTTTCTTTAATTTCCATTTTGACATGAAAAACAAATGTATCAATGGGGGTCGGCACGCGCTTTAATTTTTATATTCATAATATTCACATCCAGCTCTGTCCAATAATCAATAAACATAATTACAATGTACTACAACAAAAAGTTACTCGATAAGTGACTAAGTATAGGTCGAAGTTGAAGTCAAAATTAATATTTTCTGATTTTGCGCGATTATTGAAACAATCATTTCTTATGATAAGATTTGAAAACAGATTCCATATGACTGAAAAAAAATAGGAAACCATAATTCAATAATTTTGAAAAATGAAGATTGTTTGATGCAAATTTCTCATTATAACGAATATGTTCAAAGGATTTGTGTTTAATTTATAACAGATTAATGGGTGTTAAAATTGCATTTGGAATTGTGGCTTATTCTTTAAAACATTACTAGCTCTTTTAATCGGCATTGAACAGGGGTTTATTAGCTTTTCTCTCCAGATAGAACATATTTAGCATAAGCTTTGGTGAGCAATCGGCGTGCTTCATCGGCGCTGATTTAAAATTAAAAAAAGTAAAACTTCCCCCATATAACGTTTTGTTGGCTCCAAATTCCACATTTTTGAAGCAATGTCCAATAACAAGTAAATATAAATGAGAGAAATGATAATAAAAATATCTCGAAACCCGCTACTAATCAGATATAATTTACACGAAGCAATTTTTATTGAAAAGATTGATAAAATTTTTTGCTTGAAAGTTCTTCGTTATTCACACTGCGCAATTTTATTGATTAAATCGCTGGTATTTTTATTTGAGAGTGTACACACATTGTATGTAATATGAATAAGAGAGTAATACGAGTTGCTAGTACAGTGAAGTATAATCTTCTCCTCAACCTGATTTCTTAAATATAATTTGCTTCAGGAACCAAAAGAATATACTCTGTCGGACAAAATAAAGTGCGGTTTCAAATATTTCCTGATTTTGTAATAAAACGTGTATTTATTATTTTCTAATAAGTTTAAATTATAGTTTTATTTTTAATTCAGTTACTATTTTATCTACTTTTTTGCAAAGTCCAACCGCTTGTTTATATTTGCAGCTGGTAGAAGAGGCGTTTTTATAACGAACGTTCTTTTTAGACCGCTCTCGAATTTCTTTTTGCTAGAATTGCAATATGATCATCGTCTAGCTTCGTGGCCTTACGTTTTCTGCCACATAACTGCTTTAGGCTTTCTTATTTTATATAATCTGACCGCAGATTCTGATATCTTACACTTAGAACTCAAAACTTTCTGTTTCATACCATTTTCACTATGTAGTATGTCCGACAGTGTATTTTGCCGCTATCGAACGAATCTGAAATGAAACAAGTTAAAGTGCTATATTCGGCTGTGCCGATTCTTAAACACGTGAAGTGTAAATAAATATAATGAGAATTACAAAAACTACGCTGTTGTTAGGACCAGAATAAAATTATCCAGTATTTCGTATTCCGTTTTAGTGCAAATTTTAAAAATTTTAAATATTATTTAATAGACAAGTTTATTCACAATTTATTTCAAATGTTATCATAACAATCTTATATCGACAGTTCAATTCCAAACCATGCTATGTGGACTTAGCATGTTTTAAATTTTTTTGCGTTTTTGAATTTAGATTTTTTCAACTTAAATTCTGTCAAATTTTGCTTGTGATTGGCTAGTCCAATCAATAGTTACAAACAACAAAGTTCTAGTTAGATTTTTAGATATCGCCTGCAAACTTTAGGAGCTTTTCCTGCAAAACTCACTTTTTCGACTTAGCATGTTTTGGAATTGAGCTGTCGATATGTGATGTAAGAATTTATTAAACTAAAAATATGTTCAACATTTTTCCATATTCACCGGGTTCAGGAAAATAATATAAAAAGGTAAGGTGAGGCTTATATCATATCAATAACGTTATTCACTAGAGTTTATAGGTGTTATAGTCGAAGTGGACCAATTATAGACTGATATCTTTAAAATCCAGTATCCAGTAACGTGATTTCTATGTATTTGAGAATAATATAATAATATTCGGAATTTATTAGTATGATTTTTTATTAAAATTTTTTGATTAAAATTTCAGATCGTAAAAAATGTTGATATCGGTATTTTTTAGATATTTTTGTGGATTGATTTGTTTTTCGGAATTGGTTCTTATATGGGAACTACAATCAATTATTAACGTCATAAAATTCCATACAAAAAATTTTATATATCGCACCTGTTCAACAAAAGGGTATTAACTCAAAATATTGAAATTTTCATCTACTCTACCTACTGTAAAAATCTCCCATTATTTTGTCTACTTTTTCGTCGAAAAATACTGTTATGTCACTCTTCATATCTTCAGAGTTACTATTTAACATAAACAGTTTTTTGCCTCTACTGAAAAATAGAAAATTTTGAGTTACTACCCTTTGTTAAACAGGTGCGATATGTATATGAGGATATACGAGTATTATATCGGATTTAAAAAAAATACCCGTATATTTAAGAGAGACATGACTATTAAAATTATTTTCACAAGTGGACCCTATATGGAGGATATAACCAAATGCAGATCTAAATTCCCAAAAGCCAATAATTTCATATATAGATCTGTGAAAATTTTTGGATCAAAAACAAAAATTTTTCTCATATTTTAGTTTTTCATATAAAAATTATTTTTGCTCAATTTTGTGTATCGATATTGCTATTTAAGCCATATTTCGGGAAGAAATTTGTGTGGGGGTTATGAAATATCATGGACTGATTCTTCCTCTCTACTATTCATTGACTGATTCTTATCATTTTCATCACAATTTCTTCTTCCATTGTAAAACTTACGTGTACAAAATTTTAGTTTATAATATTTAAACAAAATAGCACAAAACTGTCAATAACTCTAGTTCGCATAAACCTATTTTGATGGATTTGGATTTGGTTACATATTTTGAACGTGAGAGTATTTTACACAGATACAGACGGACAGACAGACAGACGGACATAGCTCAATCCACTTGGAATTCCATAAGAATCAATAATATATATATATATTTTGTTGGGTCTCAGATGAATATTTCTCAGGGTTACATACGGAATGACAACCACAAGTGATGAATGACTGTATATGTATATAACCGCTCGAGTATGGAACCCCACGAGTAGTGATGCAAAGCTTCTAAATATTGGTCCCTAGTTTGGTGTAGTAGAGGTGGAATAGAGGAGCTTATTTGTTTTTTTATTTGTTATAAATAGTTCATATATATGTATAAAAACCGTCGCACCGAATTTTATGATAATTGGTAAATATTTGACCGTAGCTCCCCCATAAATTCCATTACTGAAAATCATATTTTTGTATTTACGCATAAATCTCTTTCATACATAAATTCAGATATAAATCGTCGTGCGGAACTTCAGATGATCAGCCCATAATATAATCAAAAAAATTCATTAGCCGACGTATATAAAATAAAATTTTACCCTGATCAGTTATACATATTAATATAAAATTATATTATTGCATTTTTTGAAGGCAGTAGCTACTAGCTACCACGTAAGACCACTTCCAAAAATAACTGGAATACACATAAAATTCTAGCAAATATGGCTACAGAAATTAAATTAAGCCAAAATAAACGTCAAATACATAAAAATTACGCTACAATATATTATGACGATCGCCCATAATAGGTGATAGCTTCCATTTAAGGGGTCCAAAAAATAAAATAACCCCTATAAATTTCGTTATTGTTTTCGATACCCATACGTGCCTGCATAAAATTAGCTGAGACATGTAAAACGAGCATTTTTTGTTTTTTTTTTTTAATTTTAATATATTAAAATGTATTTTTCTTTGATTAACGTTTAACATTTTTTTTATTTTAAAAGACACGAGTTTATTTTTTAAATTCCTGTAAGTTTTATTTTTGGAGCTTTAAAAAAAAATACCGTGCATAAAATAAGCTGTTACCCACTATATATATATATATATGATGTGAAACTTGATGCCTATTTAGAGTTCTTTAATGCCATACATACACATACATATTAATATTTAAAACTCAGTAAATTACCCGTTTTTATCCCAATCGACAACGTTTTTCGATAATGAAATCGCTATCGAACATTTGTCGATAAAAAATTAGAGAACGATTATAGAAGGCAACAAGAGAACAATCGCCTATTTAGCGATATCAACGGGAATCATATAAAAGTATAGTCAAGTTTTAAAGTAATTATTTGCCGGATCTATTATAAAATTTGTGTTTCGATACTACTAAAGATTGGGTGTCAATGTTTTTTTGAACATAACATAATTTGTTTTTTTTTTTTGGGGAAAAATTATATTTTGATATTATTTAATATTTAAGAGGTACTTGTCATTACAAAGCCTAATAAAACATAAAACTTCGATAAACATAAAATAGCGATATTATTTTCAAATATTACGAGAAAAACGAGCAAAGAAATTTTTGTTCCATAATTGCTCGATTATTTCATTGTCATGACTCAGGTCAATTTCATTTACAAACTCTCAATCGATTTGGGATGGGGTAATAATGAAGATCCTTACTTTCCTAATAAATCAAAGTATGAATTGTAAAAATGTAAAAAAACATTTGTTAAAATATTATTAAACGATATAATACTAGAAAATAATAATTTTATAAATGACGTTCCATAGATTGCAATGTTTAAGCTTTATAATGGACATACCTGAAAAATGTGTATGTGTCGTTTACACAAATAAGTAGGCATTAGTGTTCCTACGATTATTAAGTTATCCAATAAACCTCAAGTTAAATAATAAATCTTGCAATATGAAAACCTAAACTACGAGTATATTATTTTGTGAAGGTATTTCTAGGTGCAAAGTGTTTGTATTTTTAAACCTTGAAAGACCCCCACAGTTATGAGAGGAAACCCCACTGCTTTTCACTCTCCACATTCATACAATTCACTTTTATGCATTATCATGATAATATGATATTCATGTCCTTATCCATAAGCAAATACATTCATACATATGTTCATGCACATATATGTATGTAAGTTGTATATTAATTAAATATTAAAATATAGATATACATGCATACATACATATGTATGCACATATGTGTAGAGAAATTTATTCATCCATGGACGACTAATGAATAATAAACATTTGTACATAAATAACTTGTTGAATAATATCATTAGTATAAAAATGCATTCAATATTCGTTTTTTAAACTCTTTACCGTTAAGTTGACAACCGTTAGCGATTCTGTAAACACTAGGGTGTCCCAATTTTACCTTTGTTCGATTCGAAAAAATTAATTTAATTTCAATATTTTATATTTAGTTCTCATATTGGTATTTATATTTATACCCATCTATATATACATATATAAATATGTATATATACGTACCCACCACCAAAAAAGATGGGGGGGGGGGGGGGTGGTATATTAAGTTTGTCGTTCCATTTGTAAAACATCGAAATATTGGTCGTGGAAGCAAAAAGTCTATATATTCTGGCTACTTATCCGTCTGTTGAAGGCACAATAAAACTTCGAAAAAAACATAGAACAATTCAATTTTTACCAAGCATTCTTGGATCCAACGAAATGTTTTGGTATTGAAATTTTGCTATTTTATTTAAATATAATGCAGATAATATCATGAAATTTCGCCCACTTTATTTCTATTACAGAAAGACAAATCCTGTTGAAAATGGTATGGCTCTCATACAAATGTCGTCGTTCTGGTTCATAAATGTCTATAGACATATAAGCCGTATCCATACAAAATTCTGCAACAATAAGTATCATGCAAAGTGAAAGCTCAAAACGATATTTTGTTTGCATCGGCCCATATTTGACCATAGCCCCTATATACAGTTGATTCAGAAAGTGAGTGCTTACCCATAAATTGAAATTAAAAGTACATATTTAAGACTAACTTTATTGTACCCAAAAGAAGTTGACATCATATTTTGAGCGGGTCTGTAGTCCCAATTTACACGAAGCAATACTTTAAGATAAGCTGATTACCTTTTATGCATCGGGATGAGAGGTAGATAACACAAGTACACACTTGATTGTATTAGCAATTCGTGTTACTCTCTTATTTGCGTTACATATGTGAATACAAATGTGTGTAAAAATATAAACAAGTTCTGAAATAAAGAGACAAATTCTTAATCATATAATGTCTACAAAGAAAACACAAACGTGTCAATGATGTTTTAGAAAAGGAATGTGATGGTGGAAATCGAAAACGAATTAGTTTTGCTTTTCTAATCTAATTTTTAAAATTTTTCTTTTAAGATTCTCTTTATTGATAAAAATTTTCAATACAGAAATATTCCGAAAAAATTGACTTCTAAAACTCATTCGTCTTCGTTTTCGATTTCCATCACATGCCTGAATATGTTATTGTGAAATACAGAGAAACAATTTTATAAAGTAAAAGATCAGATAAGGTCCATGAGTGCTTATAATAGCTATCTATATATATTTAAAGCAAAATGGCAAATAAAATCAGAAACACACTAAATTCTTACTGATTGTGTGTAAATTTTCTCAAAAATAAGAGATAAAATGTTGGAAATATTGATGGAAAAAATACTAAAGTTTCCTTTTCGATAACTTTTCACAGATTTCTTGATGTTACGTCTGTATGCCACAAAGTAATTTTAGAAAACAGGAAGTTAAAACATTCCTCACCTACTAATTTACTTTGTTGAGAAGAATTTAATTCACAATGAAATGCAAATTTGACATTTGACTAAATACTGCAAATATCGTGACAACCTATAGAATGACATACCAAATAATATACAATAAATTCCTTGTAAAAAAAACTCCTATTTTTATAAAAACTTTCTTAGGAGTTTATAAATTTTCTTTTAAATTTTTAATTTTGGGAGATATTCTTAAAGATCTAATTTTAGATTACACGGTGCGACAGTCCAAAAAATCTGGGACCCGATATTATTTTTCTTGTAGGGTTTGTCGAGTAAAACAAGATTCCAATAGTGAAATATGCCGGACACCTCCAAAATCCGGGTTTACGGTTAAAAACCCGGTTTTTGATAATGACCAGATTTTCAGTTTCTTACTATATTTGAAAAGAAGAAACTGAGATCTTTCGAATGATATATATATTATCTAAGAAAACTTGAGAAATTTGGGTGTTATTGTCGAGAAAAGTGTGTTATAGCAAATTGCTCGGCAATAACACCCAAATTTCTCAAATTTTCTTAGATGTGTTTGGTTTTAGTACGATTGTTTTCTTAAAATTTATATCGTCACCTGAAATGCCCAAAGACGTAACCCTCAAAAAATCAAAATTTGTTTTTTGATTGAATCTGGAACACAAGGCCAAAATAAAATGCTCCTAAAAATTTTAAGCTTCTACGTTCCAAACTAACGATTTTATTCAAGAAATGGAAAAAGACGTAACATCATTTAAATGTTTTAATAAAACACAAAAGACTTAACCCACATTTTTTTTAAAACAAGATGTGAAGAAATCGCGATTTTCAATTAAACAGTTTTCCTTTTATAATCACCCCTATTCTGACTTTCGTTTCGAATCGAAATTTTCTCCATTTGGCAAATTTGGTATTCAGAGTTTCAATTCCGCTACGTTTCTTTCGATTGTAGGTATTCTGTATTGCGATCGTAGTTACGTTTTTCTACGCTCATGTTTTAGCAGCGGAATTTTTTCGATTACTCTTTTTATAAACTTAAAAAGTGTTTAATTTATAAAATGTTTCAAACGTGATTTATATAAATTTTTGTCGTACGGCCAATCAAGAGGTGATATGCAGCAACAAAGAACATGGTTAAACAAATGTGTAATGGTAGATCGAAGCCTATTTATTTATTTTTCCAGGTCAAAAACAACGACATTAGAGCAATACGAAAAGCTGGCAAGTTTAATGTCAACAAAACAGGATATTGCTTGCGGCTACCATAAACGATCCAAGAAGGAAGTTTAGGTATTTTCCTTTCAAGCTTTTCAAGACTTACTTCTGCGTTCTGAGTCACATTGTTCTCCTCTTTCACCAATAAAGCCAGTGCTATGGATTCCATTTCTCCTTCAAATACAAAAATTAAAAATACCACCTCCGGCTGGACAGGATTCTTAACACTTAAATATTTTGCAAACAAAAATGATTACCTTCACATTATTAATTATTCACCCCTATCGTGAATAAAAATTCCCCATGAAAAATGCAATGTTAAAAAAATAAAAGGGAACAAATTTCATGTGGAATTTTTATTCACGATAGGGGTGATTATTAATTCACAAGTCTTTCGTATTATTTTATTTTTATTATTTCTCCTTATTAATCGCACAAATTTTTTCATTTTCCTATTTTTTTTGTTTGTTGTGACTTTTGTTTATTAAAATAGTAACAAAGTTGCTCATTTCTTTGTTTCTATTCCACATTTCATAGTAACAAATTGGTTTTGTAAATATTGTTGTCTTTTTCTTGTTCTTTCGATTCAGTTTTTGTTTGGAATATCAATTTTCGATCGTAGAAAAATACGTCTGGCAACTCTCGTGGAAAAGTCAATTTTATTCAAGTGGTCCAATAAGATTTTTTTTAAATAAACAGTAAAAAGTTTTAAAAAACAAGTTAAAAGGTTTACTAAAGAATTTTTTCCTAAAAATTTATTAAGGTATCTAAAAATTATCAAGAATGCCTAAATCTACTCGTCGAAGTGTAAAAAAAGTAATTGTAAATAGTTGCGGTCAATGCAAAACAGAAATTGAAGAAGAAGAAAGCTCCATATAATGTGATAAATGCAAAAAGATTTACCATGTAGTATGTACAAAACTAAGCAAAAAAACAATTCAATTATCTTGTAAATAATGAAAAAGAAGATTATGTGTGCCATGTATGTAGTAATGAAAATGGAGAGAATGTAAAATCTGCATTAAACGTCATAAAAACACAACTTTTAAAATTAAATCAGCTGGATACACTGCAAGAATCAATGTCATTTATGTCCAAGCAATTTGATCATATTATAAAGGCTATGGAGGAAAATAAGAAAAAATAGAAGCAGTACAAAGAGAAAATAAAGTTTTGAAAGTTGAAATAAATGAATTAAAACAAACAGTCAGATTTTTAAATGATGATCGAGTAAAAAAAGATTGTTGGCTTAGTGGCATTGAGGTTCCAGATAATAGCAATGCTGTGGATGCTATTATAAATATTATGAAATCTGTTGATATTGATTCAAAAAATGATGAGTTTGATGATGCCTATTTCATTGGAAAAAATAAAAATTCAAAAAGAAAAACAATTGTTGCTGAATTTAATTCTAAAGCTTCGAAGCAGAAAGTAATGTCAGCTAAACCTAAACTTAACCAAAAAGAGGAAACTCAATCGATCTTTGTAAATGATTTTCTTGGCAGGGAGACGTTAAATCTTTTAAATCATGCCAAATCACTTAAATCAGTTGGTTATCGTAGAGTGTATGCTGCAAATGTAAAAGTCTTTGTAAAAATTAGCGAATTGTCAAAACCCAAATTTATAAAGAATGCTGATAAAGTGGATCAACTCCTGTTAGAATCAACAAAAGGTACATCCAGTAGGTCTCAAAGGTATCAGAGGGAAGCTGCTGTTGGTTCTGATGATGAAAAAGTAAATAATGATTACTTGTCACCATCGTAAATTTTATTTTCTCATTAAATAAACATTTTAATATTTCTTTTTTTTTACCATATGTAATAAATTAATATGTATATTCAATCAATTAATTCTTTTGAAATGTATCTAAATGAAAAACTAAATATTCACAATTTATGTATTATATCGCTTAACGCAAGAAGCATATCGTCTCTTGCTAAGTTCAATAAGTTCAAAACATTAATATCAAATTTTGGCAAACTACCAACAATAATTTGTATTCAAGAAACATGGCTTAAAAATGATTTAGTTTACTTATATAATATACCTGGGTACGTTAGTATTCACTGTTGCCTAAGTGATGCTTATGGTGGAACGTCAATTTATATTAGAGATAGCATCCAGTACTCTGTTGAATTGTGTGAAAGTCAAAACTTTATTGAAACAATAGTAATAACACTAAACGATCATAAATTTTCTGGTAAGCCGCTAAAAATCATGTCGTTTTACAGATCTCAAAAATGTAGCTTTGGCAACTTTTTAACATATATGGATTATATTCTACAACTTTTCGCTCGATTTTCATGCATTATGGTTGGAGATTTCAATATAGATTTTTTGGACACAGCAATTTCAGGAGAACTCACAGCAATTATTGATACATATGACTGTCAAAATTGTCACACGCTCGTTACTCGACCTGCTAGTGGAAAATCCATAGACAATGTTTTTAGTAATATACGTAACGAGCTTAATATTAAATCGGTAGAATGCAAAATTTCGGATCATAACTTCGTTTTTTGTACACTAAAGTCTCAAATTAAAACATATGATACTAAAGTAATTGTAAATTCCCACTGTGATTATGACAAAGTAAAACGAACTCTACCAATTGATATTAATTCCCTCGTTATTACTAGAAATCCTTCAGATAATGTATCTGAATTTATATCATGCTTCACTAATGCTGTTCAAAGGTCCACAACGATTAAAAAGAAAAAACAATTTTTGCATGCTGAAATTGCACCGTGGATTGATGGAAACTTAAGATCATTAATAAGTCTGAAAAAAAGCCTTTTAAAGTTAAGGAAAAGAAAATTTAACCTAGATTTAGAAGATAGACTAAAACGAATCAGCAAGGCAATTAAAATAGCTACAAGAAATGCTATGCTATCTTATTATCAAGAGAAACTAGATAAAGTAAGACATGATCCTAAAAAAGCTTGGCAGTTTCTGAATCAAACACTTGGCAGAGATAAGAAGTTCGACATCAAATTGAAAGATGATAGCGGCAACTTAATTAAAGAAAATAGTACAAAAGCAGCTAAATCTCTATTTTGTAAACTCAATATACGACTTGAAACAACAAATTAATAGTATTCCTGGAGAAAGTTGGAATGACTTCAGATCACTTCGACGACATCGCAACATTTTTAGACTTCAATATACTGATATCAATGAAACATGCGAATTAGTGGAAGGTTAAGATGTTTATAAATCTCCTGGTTTTGATAATATTTCATATAAATTAATTGCTGAATGTGCTGATGAACTAATTCCACATATCGTAAAAATATTCAATAAATCTATTAGTACTTAAATTTTTCCAGATTTACTAAAAATCCAAAAGATAACTCCGATTCCAAAAGAAATTTCAGCAGATAAAGTGGAGAAATATCGTCCAATTGCTGTTCTGTCAATATTGGATAACATTTTTGAAAAACTTATTTATAAATAATTATCAGCTTATTTAGAAATGGAAAATTTACTAACAAGTGATCAGTATGGTTTCCGAAAAGGGTGCGGCACTGATGAAGCAGTTATCAATGTTGTAAATTATATTTGGTTATACTGGTGTCGGAGGATTATTCTATGACTTTTCTAAAGCGTTTGTTTTGGTGGAACATTCAATTTTAATAGAAAAAATGACCTTTTATGGCATTGCAGGAAGAGAACTAGCGTATTTTAAAAGTTACCTCTCCAATAGAAAACAGTATGTTGCTATAAGTTCAAAAAATAGTTCAATGGAACACATAAAGTATGGGGCTATCGCAGGGCAGTGTATTAGGACCTCTGCTTTTTAAAATTTATATTAACGATCTTCAGAATATCGGACTGAAAGGAAAAGTGTTTATGTACGCAGATGATCTGTGCATTTTTTATCCATATAAGCACGTAGAAGTACTTAAGTCCACCATTGAGCATGATGCGGAATTAATTTCAAAGTTCACAAGAATTAATAAACTAGTTTTAAATGCAAATAAAACTAAATTCATAAGGTTTAGACCACATAGTTGTCAAAATAATGTATGCTGGAAATGTTGGAAATAGATGGCAAACAAATAACACAAGTAAATGTTATAAAATATCTAGGTGTGCACCTTCAAAGTAATCTTGCATGGAATACAATATGTTAAATCTAAAATAGCTCCAGTAGTTGGAATCTTGTATAAACTTAGGCATAAACTTGATTTGAGATCAAAACTCATGATATTTGAATCGTTAATACAGAGCAATATTAATTATTTGTTACTTATTTATGGACACAAGAGAAATGCTGATTTAAAATCTTTGCAGGTTTTGCAAAACAAAGCACTGAAAAATATTTATAAACTGCCTAATTTATGCATGTTTTGCCTATTTACGGTTTACACAAAATGCAACTGCTTGTTTATGTATATAAGGTTTTGCACATATTTCAGTTTAATCAACATAATGTAAAATACAAGGCAAATATCTAATTTACAAACAGTCAGGTGCCGCCTAGAATCTACTAAGCAAAGGATTGAATACAACGGTAGTTTACAATATAATAATCTGCCAATATCTGTTAAAAATTCGGAATCTATTTCTGTATTTAAAAGAAGATTAAAAGAATATTTGCTTCAAAATCTCTACATGCTTCTACTATAACAATCAAATTAAATACCTAATGCTAATTTCTTACTATTATTATTTTTATTACTATTATTATTATTATTACTATTATTATTTTTTTTCTTTTTTTTTTTGAATTCCTATAAATGTAACTTATATCTAAAGGGTGGTTAAATTGTAAGGACCGATGTTGAATGTGAACCACACCTAAACGCCAAGCTTTTCTTCGAATTTTATTTGACATTTCTCTATTTCAGACTTACTCAATTTGAACCATGGAGAGATACACAATCCAACAACGTGTTAAAGTTATCCAGACTTATTATGAAAATGGGCGTTCAAATCAAAATGCATATCGTGCACTTCGTGATTTTTTTGGTCAATTTGATCGTTCAAATGTGCGTACAATCGCAAAAATCGTGGAAAAATTCGAGCAAACCGGGTCTGTAGAAGATGTGAGAACACCAGTGCATGCTCGTACAGCTCGTACTGCAGAAAATATTGCTGCTGTTCGCGATAGTGTGGCTGAAGAGCCGTCCACCTCAACTCGTCGTCGTGCCCAACAATTGCACCTCTCACGCTCGTCGTTGATGAACATTATGCATAAAGACTTGCATTTACACGCTTACAAGGTGCAATTGGCTCAAGAACTAAAGCCTCTTGACCATTCCAAACGTCGTGAATGGGCAGAATGGTGGCAAGAAATGGCAACAGTGGATGATCAATTTTCGAAGAAAATCATCTTCAGTGATGAGGCACATTTTCACCTCAGTGGATTCGTCAATAAACAGAATTGCCGCATTTGGGCGAATGAGAATCCAAGAGTGATTGTCAAAAAACCAATGCACCCACAAAGAGTGACTGTTTGGTGCGGTTTATGGGCTGGCGGCATCATCGGGCCGTATTTTTCCAAAATGAGGCCGGTCAGGCAGTTACTGTGAATGGTGTTCGCTATCGTGAGATGATAACGAACTTTTTATGGCCCGACTTGGAAGATATAGATGTGGACGATATGTGGTTTCAGCAGGACGGTGCCACTTGCCACACAGCTAACGAAACAATGGCTCTTTTGCGCAACAAATTCAATGGCCGTGTTATCTCACGTAATGGCGATGTCAATTGGCCGCCAAGATCATGTGATTTGACACCGTTGGACTTTTTTCTTTGCGGTTATTTGAAAGAAAAGGTGTACGTCGATAAGCCAGCAACAATTCAAGAGCTAAAGGATGAGATAATTCGGCACATTAACGGCATAGAACCTCCATTATGCCTCAGGGTCATCGAAAATTTGGACCATCGGATGGAGGTGTGCCGCCGTGGTCGCGGCGCCCATTTGGCCGATATTTTGCTCCATACATAATTAAGTAATACCAATATATCATAATAAAATAAAATTACAATAATTTCCTAAATAGTTTGTGTTTTATTCAAAATCAACATCGGCTCTTGAAATTTAACCACCCGTTAGTAAATAATTGTTGCCAGATAGCCTCAACAATGCCATAATGGCGCTGAGGCCTTAATTGTAATTTTGAAATATGCTAATAAAAACTATTTTTGAAAAAAAAGCATTAAACACATTCGAGACAGCAGGCTACACGACTACAAGAGTGCAAAGGCCGCTGGTTATTTATGCCGCCCTGCAGCCAGCTACTTAATTATTTTGAAAACGACAGCTACATAGCAAACAGCTGATCCCGAAATCTGACGTTTTAATAAAAAATAAATTTGGTCCTCGAACTTTTTAAATATAGCTGAAGAGAATTTTGTTGAGTTTGTCGAAATTATTACTAAAATACAACAAAAAAGTAAATAAAAACATTAAAAACAATAAATCTTAAACAATAAAACACTTACCAACTTTAACCAAACAAAACAATGAAAATATAAACATTTATATTTCAGTGGTGCCACTTATTGTACTTTTTTTTAAGTAGTAGTAAGGTTCCTTGAAAGTTAAAAAAAAATCTCATTAAATAAAGCCATAAAAACTAAAAAAAACGCTAATAATAGAAATATAATATAATAACATAATATTATAATAAATGCTTCTAAGCACTAATTTGTCGCATAAATTTAGTTATATGGTCAACACTGTTTATGTTTTGTCGCCAACAAAAATAGAAATTAGTTTAATTTGACAGCGACGAAAAATCAGCACGGACAACAACCTGCAGTCATATTGACTGCTGTTGTCAATATAATCATTGTCTTTTAAACGTGTGTATTTTATTTTTGACATATTGTAGTCGGTAGCCTGCTGTCTCGAATGTGTTTAATGCTTAAAGCATTTTATTTTCATTCGTTTCTACATAAAATTATTTGACGTATTCGTTATTCGAAAATGGTCACTTGTAAATTATTAGTAAGAAATTGTTCGATTATTCGAACGAATATTAATTGATTGACACCCATGAGCTACCATATAAAATCCACAACCCAAAGCGGAATCATTAACTTTAAAATTAATTTTATGGCACAGCTGTAAATTTTTAATTATACTATGTATGAAATAAAAGATTTCAGCAAGAAGAAAACGTATTTTATAAAAAAATATATTTAGCCGGAAAATGGCATAAAACTGTGAAATTAATGCCTCGAGGCGGTTTGTAAAAACAAACAAATCTAAACAAAATAATCTGGTAAGTTGTACAATAAATTTATAAGATAAATCAAACATTTTGAGTAATTGGATATAAACGATTTTCTTAGGTTGTCTTCGTGGTTCGTACCTTAGTGACTTTGAAATTTCAGATTACATATAAACATAAATATAAAGTGTGGCTTAAGTTTTCGAGCAATTGCCAAAAAGAATATAGCGGTCAGATGTTGTACTAACAAATTTTGAAGATAATCGAAATTTTTATGGCAAAAGTAAAAGTAGCGGCCTGAAAAAAAGAGTCTCTGAACGGGACAAGTACAAAATTATAAACTGTGCCAGCAACACAGTGAATAGTTTTGGTCAGCTTATTAATGAATGTGAGGTAAATATGTCCAATATCAACAGTACACAGAAAAAAAAAATCATGTTTTTTTTTCAATTAAACCTTTAATTGATTTTAAAATAATTTTTAATTAAAATTTTAATTGATTCAATTACTTTTTCTGATTTTTCTGATATTTTCAATTAAATCTCACATTTTTTTTAATTGATACTATCATTTTGTTTACAGGTCCGATGTCAATTAAATTTTTAATTGATTCCATAAATATTTTAATTGAAACTCATTTTTATTTTTTTCTGTGTAGACTACCAAAAAATCCAATGTTACTCGACAAAAGCTGCTAGATTTTAATTCGCTAAAAGAAACTGGAAGCCGACAATCTTTGTTAATAGTTGTATGTATATTGTTGAAGATGATTTTTGTAATGAAAGAAAATTCAATATTGATGGTCCAGATGGTTTCAACAGTTATTAGAGAAACCTACAGAAGTAACCACGATATTTAAAAAATATAAATTTTCTTAGGCGGTTCCTTGATGGTTTGGGGAGCTTTTTCTGAAACAGTATGCTTGATTTGACGTTTCAAAGCACCAGAAGGAATTCTTCTGACTTCTCAAAATTACTACATGAGAAATTAGTGACATTTTTTAAAAATATATTTTTCTATTTTTCAACAAGTTAACGCATCTATAGTATATGTAAGTCGTCAAACAAAGGGATGATTGTCTTCTAAAATTATTAATGTTCTTAATGGACCATTGGGAACATTTGGGGGACAATTATAAAAATAGAATTTAGTAACTTTTATTGAAATCACAAGCATATAAACAAAATTTTAAATTTCAATTAAAATATTCTAACTCAAATTGTTTATTTTGTTTTGTCCACAAAATATATGTTGTACGAGTATATAGAGCTTTGCTTTTTCAAATTACCAACATACTACCACAAAATATTTTCTTTCTCTTTTTAAGAGAACTGTCACCTCTGTATACTTTGAAACAACAAGTAAGAGTTTATGTTCAGCTATTCCGAATCCTATATACCTACCACCAAATCACCTATTATGGAGATTTATAAGAGATTTATGTGCATTTAAGTGATTTCCGGAAGTAGACTTTATATGGGGGCTATGGTCAAATATTGACCAATCATCATAAATCTGAGATCGACGATTTATATATATATATATGGACTATTTGTGTTGAATTTCAACTTGATAGTGGTTTTTATAAGGGCTTTATGCACATTTAAGTGATTTCCTGAACTCGACTTTATATGGGAGCTACGGTCAAATATAGACCGATCGTCATGAAATTTGGTACCACGATTTAAATGTATATTTTGATTTCGCTTGTCCAATTTCAACTGGATAGTCATTTTTACAAAAGATTTATGTTCATTTAAGTGATTTTCGAAAGTGTTCTTTGTATGGGGCTATGTTCAAAATTATGGACCGATGCAAACAAAATATCGTTTTCAGATTTCACTTTGCATGAAACTTATTATTGCAAAATTTTGGTTAGATAAGACTTTTCTATAGACATTTATGTACCATAAAACCATATTCCGGGAAGATGTTTGTATGGAAGCTGTAAGAAATTGTTGACGGATTCCTACCATTTTCAACAGGACTTGTCCTTCGGTAACAAACTTAAAGTGTGCAAACTTTGATCTATAAATCGGATCCTACTGGACTGATTTGACCATTTGCAATATTAAACATTTCAATGGACCAAAGAATGTTTGAATGTTTGGTAAAAATTTCATTGTTCTAACTGGCATCGAAATAAAGTTTTTAAAAGATCCAACAAATTATAGCAACAATAAACGCAGTGGACGGATTTTAACCATAGGCACTAGGACTAAGCCGCGAATTCAACATTTAGCAGCATATGAAAACATGAGCTGTTGGCAAATTACCCGGCAGCGTATACAGCAACTGCTTAAAGATTAACAAAATAGAAATACTGTACCTAACTTAGCACCAGTAAACGCGCGTATTGCTTTGCTGAAAAATTAAAATTTTGGAATAAAGAATTTGAAAGGGTTATATTTAGCGACGAAAAAAAGTTTAATTTGAATGGTCCTGGCGGTCACCACAAACATTGGCGTAATACAAGACGCCAATATGAGACGTGTTTTAAGCAAAACTACGGTGGTGGTTCTCTGGAAAGTCCCGAATATGTACAGTGCCAAGCAAAATAAAATATATGTCAATCTTCTAGAGTGTAATTTATTAGACTTTGCAGTTGAGTTATATGGTGTTAATTGGATATTCCAAAAAGATAACGCGCTGATTCGTGTCGCACGTAAAATAAAGAATTTTTTAAACACCCACAGTATTAGAGTGACCAGCCGTAAATCCAATAGAAGACCTCCAATATGAAGTTCTTAAGATAATGATTTAATGATTCTTTAAATAAATACAAGTCAACTTTTGTACTTTACTTTATTAATTTTCACACACCACACATTTTGTTAATTCGTTGTTATGTGATGATACTCGTATTTTATCCATGCCTGTACAATTGTTATATGCGTAACATTTTGATGCTATCTACGCTTTGTTGTTCACGCATAAAATACACAGTTTTGTAGGAAAATCAAGATTATGAAACGCATTTACAAATTTCCGTTGTTAATATGTAAACATTAGACCGGCCAAAGAAATAAAAATTGAATGGACGGGTCTAACTTCAGTAACTAATACTCTTTTATATTTAAGAAACAATGCCAAATGATGAAAATCGTTTATAATCGGTCTCGTAAAACGAAATCTTATTATATAAATCTCTGATACAGTATGAGATCATACAGCTCCATACATACTAATTTCAAAGACCAGTCTTGTAAGTTATGAGGTTGGTCATAACATGATACATACACGTACTAAGAAGCTTATCAATACTTTATCTATTCTATTCGTCTTTGGAACTCGCTACCTCCAAGGATACAGTTTTTGAGCAACGCAATGGAATTTAGGAAATCTATATATAACTACTTTAGTGCATAGCTTTAGACCTACGTTATTATTGTTATTTTTAATTTTTAATTTTATTTTCCTTCTCTATTTTTTATTTTTTAAGTTATTTTATGTCTTCCTGTCATTTTATTTCTATAAATTTGTTAACGTAAACTCATCCTGTACTGTAATTATAAAACTTTTAGTTTTGTTGTATAGGGTATCAAATAAATAAATAAATAAATAATACCAGAAACCTGATCAACGAGCTATACACAGACTCAGTCTCTGGAACGGAGAGTAAACCACATTAAACTACTCATAGAATAAAACAAAGCCATGTTTCTTCTTGATTCTACTTGACTATTTTATGCAATAAACTCCGCTCGTGGAATCGTGGCTGAAATTTATACAATTAACTGAATGATATTGATTACACAGATGATTTATTCCTTATGACACACCATTTCTCCGATATTGTACAGAAATTGAAAACTGCTGTGAGTTTAAAAATTAACATAAAAAACAAACTACATATTACGTATTTACAAGTAAACAGCCCCCCCCCCCCCCCCATTATTAAATAATAAAGTCATCAATTACGTAGAATCCGTTCAATAACTGGGATGTATTCTAAACAAAGATGGAGGCTTAGAATGCGATATAAATAACATATAATACAAATATAAATAACATTAGAAAACAAGTAAGAAAGTATAGACGGTCAAGCCCGACTATATAATACCCTACACCCAGTATATGTATAAAACAGTTTTTCAGAAATAGGCGTTATATTGTGGACCGATCATCCAAAAATTTAGTGTCATGATTTCTGTGAATAAAAATATTATATGTTTAAACTTTATCTCGATACTTTCAAAAGATTTATGGAGCTTAAGTTGAATTACGGAGAGGGTCTTATAAGGGAGTTTCGACTAATTATGGACCGACCATTACAAAATTAGAAGTCATTGTATATAAGAAACTTATTTGTGTCAAATTTTATTTTAATACCAACATTTTTAAGAAATTTATGATCGTTAAAGTGAATTTCGAAAGTGGGCCTTATATGGGAGCTGCGAGTAATTATTGACCGATCTGCACAAAATTTGTATATGTGATTTGGCTTCATTTACCACTCATTTGTGATGAAATTTGTTTGGATTCTTGTATAATTCAAACATTTATGATCGTTAAACCCCTATTTCGAGAGGACATTTGTATGGGGGCTAGGTGAAATAATGGACCGATTTCCACCAGTTTAAATCCCATCCGTCCTTGGGCCGAAAAAATTTCACGTACCAAATTTTATTGAAATATCTTCAAAATTGCGATCTGTACTCTGCGCACAAGTTTTACATGGACAGCCAGCCAAACTGACGGCCGGACATCGTTAAATCGACTTAAAAAGTGATTTTGAGTCGATCGGTATACTTTAATTAAGGTGGATGTTGGACCAATATTTCTGGGCGTTACAAACATCAGCACAAATCCCACTATGGTGATGTAGGGTATAAAAAGTTTAGGCACATACATATATGAGTCACTGTGACGGTAATTTTTCACTTTAATGAATTTGTTAATTTCATATTAGCCGATTTTCAAAAGTCCAAAATTCCGCATTTCGCTTCATACTCGTACTTCAATCGTTCATGTTTTGCGCTGCATTTTCTGCGAGGAAGCAAGTTTTCCTAAAGAAAATGTAAAACTTACCTTAAGGAAGTAGAATCATTAAACAACAGTTGAAAAATTTTACAAAAATTTACGAAACATTGAAAACACGTACAGGATTTGATGATTGGAATAAATACTATATTTTCACAAAATATACCAGTATAAACATTATTGTCCTTTTATATTTGTCCTTTTTTATATGTGTATTAAATAATAGCATTTTTAAAGAGATTATAAAATGATAAATAATTATATTGCAGGAATAAGAAGAACCCTAATATACATACATGGTTGCTTTGTGATAAATTATGTAAATTTTAATTTACATACAAACATCTCACGCACTAAATTTATGCTTTGTGTTATTTATGCACTTTAGTTGTGTTAGTTATACTCTGGCTAAATATGTACATACATATGTATGTAATAACATATACGAGTACATACATATGAACTTAAATAATGCTGATGTTTCATTCTTCACCTGAGAGCAGTTGGTATATTATAGATGACACTGAAAATAATAAATTAAATATTATTTTAATTTACCTTTAAATACTTGACTTAAAAACACCTCCATAATGTTTAGTTGTTTTGCGTTTATAAATAAAATTTACCATTTTATGACTATAGATCATATAAAGTTTTTCAACAAATTCGCTATTATTTTGCGCACAACTATTGGAATAAATATGGAAAATCAGGTAAATTGCATAAAGTGCTTGTTTCTTCTAAAACGGATACCTTTGGGCACAAAAAACACAAAAGTATCTAAATTGGCGAAAAGATTGAACTAATTTTATACAGATTACATAATGAACGCTTTGAAACATTTATTCATATGAATTTATATGTATATGTAGTATGTACGTTTGTATTTATTTCCATATGAAGTATTTACTTTGAAAGTAGTATGAGCCCATTTTTAAAAAAAAAAGTAGCAGTTTGATATGGCAGCTATGAACAATAATGGACCGATCTTTATAAAATTCTATGCTGCGATTTTTATATATGTATGTATATGACGGACGGACGGACATCGTTAAATCGACTCAGAAAGTGATTCTGAGTCGATCGGTATACTTTAAGGTGTTGGAACAATATTTCTGGGCGTTACAAACATCAGTACAAATCCAATATACCCTCCCCACTATGGTGGTGTAGGGTATAAAAAACTTCTCCCTTATTTCATTGCCTTTGCGAAGCTATAAAGTAAGGCAAACTCCTTCTTTTTATTAAATTTTAAAAGAATTTTGCAAAGTCTTATTTATTACTTTCAATTATTACTCCAGTTCTCTAATTGAAAACAGTGTTTTCATATGTAAATTTTTTATGAAATGTTATCGAATCAACAGAAAGATCAATATAATAGGAGTGATATTTATATAAAGATATGTAATACAAATATTTCAAAAATAATTTTAAAAATCTTATAGATTTTACCAAAAAAAAAATTAATTTTTTAATTACATACATATGAGTATTCTTATTTTGAATATATAAAACTAATTATCCCTAAAAAGTAGAATCGATATTGGGTTATTTCTTTCTAAACTGGTAACTCTGACATAATATATTTTCTTTTTATGAAATACATCATTAGTATTCGTTCTAAGTAAACATACCCAAAAGCACATTCAGAGTAGTGCTGGCAAAGTATTGAGTAATGGGTACTGAGTATCGAGTATTTGCCCTTTTTTTGGATACTCAATACTCAAAAGTAATTACTCGGTACTTTCTTTTTTTTAATACATTTTATTTATTTATTGAATCTTCAGATGTTGAAATGACAATAAGTTTTCGAATCTTAATACTAAAAGAAAACATAAGTCCAGCCAGTGCTACACAAAATATTATGATACTACAAAAAATTTACATCCACTGATCCAGTCATCTGTTTTGCGCTTGAGTTAAAGCCAGGGTATCCCTCCTTCTCAACCGAACATGGCCACTAAAGTTAAGGATGTCTCGTGCAAGTGGGTTTGGATGGTGTTCAAGATTGCTGACATATTTTGAGGCATATTTTGTAAATTCGACTTTCACCAAAGGAATGCCTAGATCTTTGTGAATTCGAGAATTTTTAACGTACCATGGAGCAGCAGTAATTATACGTAGAATTTTATTTTGATCCCTTTGAATTTTTTCAATGTTGGATGCTGAGGCAGTACCCCATAATTGAATTCCATAACACCAGATTGGCTTTAGAATTGCATTGTACAACAAACGTTTGCAATCCAACTTTAATGTAGAATTTCTGCCGATTAGCCAATTAAATTGCACTGCTTTTATTAATATCCTCGGTAGTTCTCAACACTACATTTTCCGTGCAGTGGGAACTTAAATACTTTTTATACTTTATCCAACTTACTCTGGTTTTAGATATATCCCAAAATGGAGAGCCATTCCCTTGAAGGAAACGCATTGAAATAATAGAAGGAGAGTGATCTGAAGACAAGTCTAATGAACGCTACACTTGTATCGATTCTACAGGGATATTCTTCACTACTCCGAAGACAATAACATCGGGAATCTTCCGTCGGTCCGTCGGCCAGTAGGTGGGATGCCCGCCTGAGAGTACATCTAAGCCCATTTTGGAAATGGTGTTCAAGAGTTCACGACCCTTCGGGGTCACCAGACGTGAACCCCAAAATGTGTGTTTGGCGTTAAAGTCACCAGCAAATAAAAATCTTGCTCCAAGGGAATTGATGTAGTATTGGTGTTCTATTATTAAAAATCGAGGCGGCGAATAAATCGATGATAAAACAAAATTGTATTGACAGAATTCAATACAAATGTTTGTTGCTTGTAGGTAATCCTCACATATGTTGCTCATTAAATAATGTTTTATTCTGTTCTTTATAAGAATTGCCGAACCTCCACATGCTCTTCCGTGGGGATCTTTAGTATCATACAACACGTAGCCATTAATTTTGAAGTACCCTGTCGCCGTCAAGTGAGTTTCAGCAATCATCATGACATCAATCTGCTTATCCATCAGGAAGTGTTCCAATTCGTTTTTATGTTGGCGGAGGCCGTTCGCGTTCCAAAAACAAATTTTTAAACAAATCATTTCTTTAAAATGGCTTGTAAGATAGTGAATTGCATTTTCAGCATTTCCTGCATCATGGATGTCATAGTGGTCGTAAAGGTGTTCATAGTTTGGACAAGTGTCTGCAATGTAGTCTCTAGAGTGTTAATATTAGGCTCGTAATATTGTGATTTAGGTTCCTGCTCCAAACCTGGCATATTAGATTTAACCACGTTTGCGTAAGAAACTTGTCTAGAACTAAGCGCGTTTACATGACTAGTGGACCGTAACAATTGAGGAAAATTGTCATTCGATGCAAAATTAGGCTGTTGAGGATGATCTGGTAATATTGACGTCTTGTTGGTTCTTATGCTTTTCAAATGAGTGTAAATTGGACAACCTCTATAATTTGCGGTATGATTACCTCCGCAGTTACTGCATTTTTTTATTTTTGAGCCAGTTTTCGGCTTATCGCATGGAGCAGTTGTATGTAGCTCCCCACACGCAACACAAACTGACGGAAATTTACAATACGCTTTGGTGTGACCAAATTATTGACAGTTAAGACACTGGACGGGTCCCTGACGCTTATGCGGTTCTTCCACGGTGATTCTACAATGCAGAAGGTAAATCAGATTGTAGATGGAATGGGACTCGTTTTTCTCTAATAGGACATCTCCAGGTTCCAATTCCACCCTGAACATAGGCTGTGGAATCTTTTCACGGTTTCTAATATTCGTTATGCTCTTAATTTTGAAGCCATTTTCCATTAAACTAGTCTTTATCTCGGAAGGATCAATATCTGGGGCTATACCCTTTAGAACGACTTGGAGTGCTTTTGCGCCCTTCAGCTGGTAGGTATAGAAATCCCTACTATCCCTCTCCAACTGGTTGGGCAATTTTCGAAAATCATCTTCCTTTTTCACTTGAATTTTGGTTTCGCTGATATTTCCATGTTTAATTGATGTTACGCTAAACATATTTTCACCTATTACCGAAACAATTCCTTGTATCAATTTACTGGAGGTGGGCTCTCTCAGATAAATTGGTGGGGGCTTAAACGTCTTCTTAGGAAGTATAGAGGAGAGCAAACCTATTTTGATCATTTGGATTATCAATACTTACGGTCTTAGGAGCTTTTGAATTTGATGACACTTGAGCAGATGTCGGGCTCCTCTGTTGCTTAAGAACTGTGACGTATTTATACATACCTACTTGTTTTCTAGGTTTGACTGCACTATTTGATGTAGAAGATGTTGATGTTTTTTTATCTGTTGAAATCACTATATTGGGCGAACAGGAACGACGCCGTTCTACGGCTCTTGTAGTGAGAAGATTCTCCACAGATTCTTTTAAGGATTCTTCCTCAGAGACCCTTTCTGAGTTGTATTTTTAAGCAAGTTGAGTGGGTAAAATAGTGTATAAAAATACATCACTGTATAAAAAGACAACAATATGTAAGCTACAAAATTAAACCAACCGCCGAAATAAAGTTGTCTATTATTTCTTAAGTTGTTGTTAACGTTGAATTAAAAGTTAGCTTTACATTTATTTTTTATTTCGTAATAAAAGACATACAAAACCAATAATAGTTGAAGATCTATTTTTTGAAGAAACTACTTCAATTTGCAGATAAAAACTATGCGTTACAATTTCAAAAAATCCGTTAAAAGTATCGAGTAGTATTGAGTACCCAAATGAAAAGTATTGAATATTATTGAGTAATGGAAAGTAGTAGAATTTTCCAGCACTAATTCAGAGCACATAAAAATTATAAAACTAATGCATTATTTCATTGCTATTTGCAAGCATTTTTGATTAAGAAAGCAGTGTATTGCTTCCACCCAATATTACCGCTAACATTTTATGAAATTTTTTTGCTGGGATATTAAACAATTGAATTATTTTTAGCACTTACTCCTAAAGTAACAAATTTTTTTGAGACAAAATTTAAAGCTTCTTGTTCCAAAACTTGGAAAACTGTTTTATTAAGCAGATTAAATGCTAAAAAATCTTAGAGAGATAGTGGAGGATATATTGCATTTTAATATAAAATATTGGTCTATTTATTTAATGATATCCGCCCGTTCGTCTGGCTGGATCGTTGGTTGACCATGTGAATCTTGTGCGTAAAGTACAGGTCATCATTGTGAATATATTTAGATAAAATTTAGTATGTTTTCGGCTCAAGGACCATTGGTATTGAAATGGGTAGAAATATGTCCATTATTTCAGCTATTCCTCGTACTAATAATCTCCGTCCAAAATATGACTTTATCGATTATAAATTTTAGATTTATAAACGTAACCAAACAAATTTTACCACTAATAGTTTGTATATAAAACCATATCACAACCAAAAGTTAGGTAGAATCGGGCAATAACTGATCAGAGCTTCATTAATGACTCACTTTTTGTGTATTTATTGAATTGTTACAGTAATTATGAATTTAAGCCAAAATAATAATAAAGTATTTTAATATCAAAAATTATTAAGTAAAAGTTTGCCAAAACAATAGTCTAATTAATGACCATGTTTATGAATTAAGTGAATGTTTAGAAGAAAGGTGATATTTTTTATTTCGTTATTTATATCTAGAGTTAACTGTAACTCGAAAAATTCGTAAACAAAGCCACCAAATAAATAATTTTGTCCAAAAATAAACATTTAATAATAAATCTGAATCGCCTCAGACAGTGATTGTGAAACCAGTATACTTTACGATGGGTGTAATAAAGACTAATCTAGACTAAATATACTATATCAGCTAAAACGCATAATATGCTGTTTTTACTATCTTTCTCCCAAATTGTCTATTTACTTGTATGCAGTATAAAATTCAAATTTTATAATAAATCCATATCAGTTAAATTAAAGAAACTTTTATAAAATACTAAATAAATTCATTTTAAATATGAATATATATTTCGTTTAGATCTTTTTTACGTTCATGTGTCAAATAATATTAATAATGGATTTTCCGAATTACGACATATATGTAGCTTGACCGAAAGATTGACCAGGACCAGGACCAGGACAACCAACAGGCAGATGAACAGACTAAATGGCATACACATACATACATATTTGTTGATCACTTTTTAAATCAATTGATCAACAAGATACAATGAGCAAACATTAACGTAAATTATAACATTTAACATTATAAATTATAATTATAAAATTTTTCTTGCCATAGATTTCATATACAGCTCTATATACTCCTTAACATATGAGAATACAGAATATCTAAACACTGAGAAAACAGATTCGTTGTAACAACCGTATGAAATACCAATTGAATAATTCAGCCTTAGTGACCGCATGTTTCTATTGTTTGATGCTTCAATCGTAATATATCTTGTTGGCATAGTCTGCACCAAATTTTTAATTAATTCATTTGGAATAGTCTTTCATTGGCGCTGAACCCGCTGTCAAAGTTCGTTCAAATGGGTTGGAATTAATCGGTATTTTCCAAACTGTGTTTTCAGGATTAACAACAAATTCTCAGTGAAATCGACGGATTTTTTTGCTGGCCACTGCATAAAAGAAAAAATCTGGTGGCTAAGACATTGTTTCACGAATCACCATCTAGCTGTAAAGTAACTTCATCCACATGACAGACGCTCTTATCTACAAAATCGGGAAGATGAGTTTAGAAAATGCGCAGAAAGCCTTCTTCCTCATTATTCCTTCGATTATTTACAGTGGTCCGAGATGCCATATCAAGCCTATATCATGATCGTGCTTCATTATTGTTTTTTGAATTTTATGGCCTGTACGGCGTTAGCAATTGTTTACATTCGGATTGAAAACTATTAAACTTAGATTCGTCTGACTAGATTACATGTTTCCAGTGATCTACTTTCCAATGTCTGCTCTCTGGCAAAGTCTAATCGTGCCTTAACATTTTTTTTTTTTATCGATAAGGCATTTTAATTTTTTTTTTTACTTCTGAGATGTAAACAATATCGCAAAGAGCTCGTTTTGCTATCCACCGACTAATGAGTTTGCCTAGTGATATAGAAGCATCTTTTGGTGTTAAACACTTGTCTCTTTTCATTTGTGTTATCATGAGATGTGCATCCGCATGCGTTAATAGCTTTTTGCCACCTCTGATTTGTAGTTTGGAAACAATAGATCGCCATTTTGGATTGTCTTTAGGCTGTTAACCTATTTCTCACTAAGAATAGCTACTTGTCTATTGACAGTTTTTTTATTATTTATTATAATTTGATTTCTGTTTACCACATGTAATTAAATTTATTTCAAACTAATATTTGTTTAAAGTCTTAAACAAAGCAAACACAGACATACATATGTACATACATACGGTAAACTTTGATACTTTTGTCAAAATATTTCTAAAATCACACGTGTTCGAAACTGAGTTTTTTGGTGCTAATTGTTTTTTTTTTTTTTTTTTTTTTGATTTGTATCGTAAATTATTTTGTTTTGCATTAAACCAAAAAAACTTTTTTAAACTTTTTTTAAACATTCTTTGTAAAATTGTTTTTGTTTTACTTGTGTTTTTTAATGGAACGTCAATACATTATGAGGCCAATATTATATGAGGCCAATAGAAGAACAAATCTGCTCGCTAGAATACTTTTTAATATAATGCAGAGTACCACGTGCGTTGTTAGAATCACTGTTTAAGTATTTTTTAACATTTCAAAATATTGGGTAAATTAAATTTATTTTTATTTAACCTACTTTTAGTATTGGTATCTATGTATGTATTATATTGGCAACTTTAAGAATTTTATACCAGTCTTGATAAATATTGCCACCAGAGCTTTCTAGGCACAGACCCCCAATAAGTAAACAGAGCAGGCATGAGACCGAGGATCTGTTTTATAATTTAAATGATATCACAAAGTCTAACAAACTTTTAATTTATGTATTTTGATGCAAAGATTTTTGCTGATTTAATATTTTCATACCCTCCACTGCCACAAGTGGTGAATGGGGGTATATATACGATTGTCATTCCGTGTAAAACTTTAATTATATTCATCTGATACCCAACAAAGTATATATATTTTTGATCCTTATGAACTTCAAGTCGATTCAGCTATGTCCGTCTGTCTGTCTGTTCGTGTAAAACATTTTTACATCCAAAATATACTACTTAACTTAAAGAAATTTACAGGAAAATATTTTTTATTTTGTAGTAAAGTTTGGTATTGAAAATTGGTATAGTAGAAATAGAGTTATAGACCAAAATGTGAGGGAGCCTCCATAAAAATTTGATATTTTTTAACCATTTTTTGCAATTTTTTAAATATATTGCCTAATGACACATAAATGCCTACATAACTGGTCTATCACTACGCAATCCAGCAATCATCAGTTGCATGTAAAAGAAAATCGCAAAATGAAATTTTGTTTAGTTCGGTTTAGTTAATATGCCTATATATACTTGCCTTACTTTCCTTGGAAAGGGGAAAGTTGAAAAAGAAAAGGTGGTGAAAGAAGAGAGCTTTTTATATCACAACTCTGCAATTGCGCATTATGTTTGTTTTAAATGCAGAATTGCAGCGCCTCTGGTGGTGAGTAGGCGCATTAATGTTAAAGCTAGATTTTATAGCCTTTATTTAATTATTTTATTTCAGTAGCGTTTCAATGCTATACCACCGAAGGAGGGCGCTGTAATAAATATTAGTTATAATGAATAGAAAATAAAACTAATAATTATCAGAAACTGATGTTGTTTGAGTGGCAGCGGCTGGGAATCGAACCCGGGCTGCAAATACCAACTCATGCTCATACGTATACATCTGGTATAAATATTGTTACCAGGTTAATATTCGACACAAATGATCCTTATAGGTATATCAATTGTTGTAGCAAATATAATATGGTCGGCCCATAATTGGTCATAGCTCCCATATAAGAACCACATTCGAAAAAGTCATTAATCTCTATATATATCTTATAAATATCGGTTACTGACTCGAAACTTTGTATACATCATTCACATATACACAAAAATCATACTATAGAAATTTGTGAATTTCGGTCCATATTTGATCGGTCCAAAGCGCTCATCCGAAAATCACTTGAATACTCATAAATCTCTTACAAATAAGGGTACCGACCCCAAATTTTAAATGCCAGAATATCGGTTCATATTTGACTACATACCCCACTTCCGAAATTCACGTTAATACTAATATCTTGAATTATATTGAAATTCGACTTGAGACATCCTCATATCCGCAAACTTTTCTAATTTAAGAAAAATCGGCCCATAATTTGTCGTAGCTGCCATATAAGAACCATTTTCGAAAGACAATTTAATCCACAAAAATGTCTAATAAATATCGATATCAAATCAACTTTTATACAAATCAGACATTTTAATTCAGAAATCATACTAATATCGGTTATTTTACTGGATTTTGTAGCTGTCAGTCAATAATAGCTCATGAATTAAGTCCACTTCCGAGCATAACAACCAATCATACAACTCTTCTAAATAACGCTATAGAGATGAAATTCAACCAAAATAAGCATCAAATACATAGAAATCACATTACTGGATACTGGACTTAGAAGCTATCAGTCCGGTTGTCTTATTTCTTATTATATTTAGGTGGAGGATATTTAAGTTTCCGCACAGCTGAAAATGGCACTCAATCATCATGATCATTTTTAAGCATATAAATTAGCAATAACATTGCCAAAATTGTCCTTAGACTTTTAGAAAGAAAGAGTTTAAACTATATTATTAAATAAAATCAAAGTTATATTTTGTATTTCAATGCTCTACCTATAAGAAATTTTGAATTTTAACCATTCCGCCCCTAACATTATTCTTTGGATTGCAAACACTTGTTTCCGATAATATTAGGATAATACATTAACCAGTGCCGTTCCTCCATAAATCTTTTAAAATTATTTATATCGAGATAAAGTTTAACATACATAATATTTATATGCACAAATATCATGACAGTAAATTTTTGGATGAACAGTCCATAATAGGTTTTATACATATACTGGGTGTAGGCTATTCTATGGTCGGGCTTGACCGACTATACTTTTGTACTTGTGTTGAAACTATGATTATTGGTGTCAATAATCACCGGACGCTGCAAATTTGGCAATCATGCCAGAAGATTAGGTCTCCCTTACAATGATTTCTGTAGGAGTTGTAAAGATGAAGAAGAGAAGGAAACAATCTCTCATCTTCTATGTTATTGTACAGCAATGGACACAATGCGTAACACCTTCTTGGGATAACCGTACTTCAATAATCTATCTAAAGTATCAGACTTAAAATTAGATCGTATCAATGCTTTCATTAGAAATAGCAATTGGCTATCATGATTTGACACCCGATCCCTTCACGTGAAATGGAACTACTGGCTATTTAGGCGGCTCGGAGTTTTTACTCCATCTTTTTCTCTAAACTTCCGGACCTGACATTTTCATTTTCTCTTGACATCCTTTTTTTCTACCATCTATCCACATATACTCTCTATCTACCCCTACAACATCTATCCCCTTTCTGTTTTCTTCCAATCATTTCTTTTCAGGCAACACAAAAGGACCAAAGCTTGGACCTAAGTGGGTTGTACTAGATATGGCTACCTGCTGACCTAACCTAACCTATGATTATTTTTGAAAATTTCATTTTAATTTTCCTATATTGAAAGTGGTGCAGTAAGTTTATTCCACAAGTACGGCTAAAGAATGTATTCATTCATGTCCAGTCGACCATGAGGCACTTGAAAAAATGTGTTTATATTGAACATTGAGTCTTATGAGCGTTAAAAGCGACACTATTCGCACAACCGCATTCGGAGATTGTCAGACTTTGGTGAAGTGTATCATTCATGTTTTGCCTTATTGCTCCAAACTCCAAGGGCTTTAGACTTTGAATGAAGATGAATAGCAAATTTTTCTATTATTTGCAAGTAATAAATAGGATTGAAAGTTTGATGTATAAGGTCATCTAGAAAGATAAAACATTATGTATGAAAAAGGACGGAAACTTGGGGTACCCCTTATTCAACCTTGAACTCGTCTGATGAGATCAATTTAAAAAATGCGATTACTGAGGAGAAGTTATCACTGCCACCAAAAGCAATAAGTTTCGACAAAAGACCTTGCCGAACGCCTTGGAAATATCTAGGGCCACCAATTTACTTTACTGGCGGTTGCTAAGTAAATTGTTGGACTCGAGATATTCCACAAATTTAAATTCCACGACAATAAGCATCATACAGAAGATAAAACAACGAAAAATATGTAAATCATTTGAGAAGTAATTCATATAGTCTCTTATCGAGTTATTCAATTATTCTAACTTGACATTAATCGTAACCTAGCTACGCTAATGATAGGCAGTCAAAAATTAAATTAATTAATTAAATTTCTAGGAAATAGTCGAAAGAATAAAGTTCAAAGCATTTATTAAAACACTTATTATTAAATTTGATTAAAGCCCTTTATTTTTCGTATAATTGATCGTAAAATGCAATAACACGATTGCTAACCACTTTGATTTAAAGGTAAATATCGCCACCATAATTGCAAAAAGCTGTAACTAACATTCTAAAATATAAAATAATGCACATTTCAAAATTAGTTTCTGGATCGATTTAACGGTGTCCGTCGGTCCGTCTGGCTGGCTGGCTGTCCATATAAACTTGTGCGCAAAATTTATGTCGCAATTGTGAAGATCATTTTTAAAAAATGAAGTATATGAACGTTTTTCGAAATTGGTTAAAATCGGTCCATTGACCGACTATACTTTCTTACTTATTTCGAATATGTTTTTAATCTGTTAATGTATGATGAGCATTTTTTAGAAGATACCATATAATCTAATTCAATTTTGACTGAGATGATTCCTTTGTGTTTTTTTTGGAAAAAAAAATATGGACTTAGTATCTTTGAAGAAAAATAAACAGAAATAAATATAGAAATCCTAATGGATATTTTATCAAAAGTTTATAAAATCACAGACGATTCTACACTAAGCTGACGATATGAAATATTCGATGTGTAAAGATCAGCTGAAATAAGAGTGTGCTTAAAGATAAGCCAACAATTAGCAGCGAATTTAATGATTTCATTGTCGGTTTTATACTTATTTTTATTGTTCCTTATGCTTTTCTTTCACAATTAGTCCTGTTGATATTTTAGCTGTTTGATAAATTAGTCTTATTTGGACTGCATTTTATATTGATGTACAACAACATGAACTGCCATTTAAACGTGGCAATTTCAACTTTAAACTCAACTCCAACGCATTGATAATTTTCTCACATTGAAATTAAGTATGATCGCTTGAAAAAAGGCGCCTCACGCAATGGTGGTTTTATAACCTAATGGACTTCCTTTTACCATAGCATTCATACTTAAGACAGTTGTTGTTATTATTTCATCTTCATGCCACTTCATTTGGAAGGTAACTATAATTATTGTCTGCAAACGCAAGAATATTTTCGTTGATACTTTAGTTAGTTGATTCTAAAAGACATAGAGAGCTTAATGGCTGGAAATTGTTATTACATACATACATACATACATACATACATACATACATATGTATGTACATACGAGTATAACAGATATTATTTACAATATGTGCAGCACATGTGAAGAGCAGATAAAAAGGCGATAAAATTTGCTTTCATTTAATGTCACAGTTTAAATTTGTATCACCATTTGATTAACAATATGACTTATGGCCAGTTTTTAACTTAAAAATTAAAGTGTGTTTAAACTTAAGTTCTGTTTAAATACCAAATTCATTTTTATAGATCATATTTAAATTTAACTTAAGTCACTGACTACGTCAATTTAAATACAACTTAAGTTTTTCATACTACCATATGATTTTGACAGTTCTGCAAATTATGAAAATTGTGCATTGAAGTTTTTTTTATTATTTGATAAAAATATTCAATAAATAAACTCGCCGCGAATAAAAACATTGTAAATACTTATTTTTTATCAATATCAACTAATATCAACTAAAACAATGAATTTAGATGAAGAGGACATGAATGATGCAGCTTTTGTCCATTTAGTTTACAACAATTTGTAAACTAAATATGAAATCAGCTGGTAAATGAAGAAGTTGTTTATATTTTTTATACTTTTATCATAATTAAATACCAAAGTTAATTTGAGACTGAAAAAATTAAACCGTATTTAAATACAACTTAAGTTTAAGGAAAAATTAACTAATTTCGTATTTAAATACCAAGTTAAAAACTGGCCATTAGTTTTTGATAATATTCCGACATGTTTGGAATCAAAGAATAATTTGGATTAAAAATAAGTATTTAAAGAAGAGAGAAATTTCATTTGAAACATTCAATAATCGATAGATATACGAGTAAGTCTATAATTCTCGCTATTTTTTTAATTACTTTTAATTACTTGTATGTATATTAAAAATTAAAACTAATTGTTTTATTATTTTATTGATTTATTTTAATTTATTTGTTGTTAATTACCCCAATGTTTAATTTTCTGGACATGATTTTGACTATTGATTGCATTATTTTCCTGCTGAAATTAAATTAAGTGATATCTTAAATACGAAAAAAAATCCATGAAATTTAGGCAATTAAATTATTATCCTTAAAAAGATTAATAGAAATCTTATCAGTATAGATATTATAGGTATGTTAATTTTAATAAATAATATAATATAATAATATTTTTATTGTTATTAATTTTAAATTTTGTTATTGTTTCCCTGAAGATGCTACACATTATCGGGGGAAAAAAATAGAAACTGGCCTTAATCTCGAAAAATAAAATTGTTTAATTTAATAAATAAAAAAAACACACTTTTTACTTTTGAGTTAAACCGATTTTATTATTTTGTACGCTGTGGTAGTGCACAGTGACAATAAAAGATTACAACTGTTTGTTTATTTCTAGATACTTATTATTTATAGTAATTATAAAGTATTGATTAAAGAATGAAAAAGAGATCTCAGCAATTTTATTTCGGCCAGACAAAATTATGAGGAACATTTAGTGGTCTGATACAGTTCTGTGAATTTATCGGTCGATTGACCTGGAAACGTTATTGCTTTGTTTAATATTCGCAAATAATTCCAAAGAATTATTTGAATTGTGACGGAAGTGTTGCACGCGCCGATCATTGTCATATATTGCAAGTAATTTAATAATAAAAGTACATACAAACATACATATGTTAATGTTTGTATGTGTTTTATATTGTAAAGATTGGTATGGCTGTAACTTATAGACTCCTCATAAGATTATTAGTCGTTGACATTAACCATGTTATTAGTTTTTTTTGTTTTTTTTTTTTGTTATTAAGTCTTTACGAAGCCTTTCTTAATATTTTTTTAAACATACCTATATATATGTACATACAGTTACGGACAGTAAAATAGGGTCACCTTTATTTTTATTTATTTTTAATTATTTATTCTATTTAATTTTTACAATTTCAAAAATGTTTACAACGTAACGTTTTTCTATGAGTGTTATGCGACAAAAAAATATTCTCTCATCTCTATCAAAAGAACAAGAAATATGGCATTTTAAAATTAAAATAGCACTTGTTTCATTTGACAATAAAATAGGGATTGTGACAAACTTAATGAGAAAACAAAAGAATATTCAAAATTAAAAAAAAAAACAATTGTTGACATTTAGTTTAAAAAACGGGATTAAATGATTTAAATTTTTAAATAAATTTAAGAAAAAAAATTGTGTTACAATGAAAATATGGGACGGGCAAAACATTGTTCCGTTAAAGAGCGGTCTCTTATCAAAATATTAAGTAGTGAAGGCCAGTCGCAAAGAATGATAGCAAAAACTTTTGGAAGATCTCAGAATATTGTTTACAATGCCCTAGCTGCTCAAAAAAAAAAAGTATAAAATACATGGAAGACCGAGAAAAACTACCGCAAAAATTCATCACGAATTAAATATTAACCCCCTTATTCATAAAACTTACAACAGGTTTATAAAGGTCATATATATATAGATTTGGATAAATTTATAATTATAAAATTACTCAGTATTTATTTAAAATTACTTTAAAAGTATTTCCTTTAATGCAGAAAAGGAAGATCTAATATGTGCAGTCTTTTTAACCATCTCATCTCATTACTATCATCAAGAAGAATAGCAAGAATATTTTCATGGTTACTAAAGGTGGATTCACCCATTCCTTCTTAACAAAAATTTGTTCGAACAATTTTTTTTATATGAAGTTTGACTTGAATTGGTTTAATTTTATATTTTTTCTGGACAAAAATTAATTGAGTTGCCAATAGGTTGCATTTTTTCATACAAATAACAATGCCTTATGTATTTCCATGGCCATCAGCAAAATCAACTTTCTTTTTTCATTAATTTTGAATATATAACTGTGATTTTGAATACACAATACTTTAAAATAATTTAATATTTGTATTTTGGCACTTAAAAGCCAAATCAAAATAAATCAGTGGCCGCACTTGTAAAACTAATAGATTTTGTTTACATATGGCAGCTTTGATTTTTCAGAAAAATCGTTCGAAATGGGTAACTCTTGCTGTAAAAAACTCTCAGTAAAAATTTTTTCTCCAGAAAAAAATTTTGTTAAGAACAAATGGGTGAATCCATCTTAAGTCTGTACATGTAATTGCAGCTACAGTTTTTATTTTCTCCCTTAACTTTAGATATACCAAGGTCGCTATAAATGTTATTATTTCTAACAAACCCTGGCTTTTGTTATGAGTCTTAAAGTTTTGGATTGATATTTTTGATCATTTTTCAATATTAAAATAAGACGCAGTTCCCCATAACTGAATACCATAAGTCCAGATAGGTTTTAAGATGGTTTTATAAAGAATTCACTTGTCAGTTCCAGTTTGGACCCAGTAGCCATTGCATTTTTTTTTTTTTTGTTTTAATATCGAGCTGTTTTCTCTTCAACTGTAGATGCTTTTTCCAAGTTTATCGCCTATCAATAGACAGGGAATCATGATCCCGTTAAGATAAACAGGCCTGCAGTCTCCCTGTTTAAGTGTATAAGTAACATTAGTTGACTTATCAGCATTGACTTTTATGTTCCATTTTTTTAACCATCAGATCGAGCTGTGATTGAACAAGAGTCGAAGCCACAGATGCAGACTCATTGGCTGCTTTTATTGCAGTGTCGTTCTCATAGGTGGCTTTTTGTGTGTAAGTCTGCAGTATATATAGTAAAGAGGATTGGACCTAATACAGTTTCTTGCGGTACGCCAGACTTTACTAGTCCGATTTCTGAATTTTCATCGTTGACATTGACATAAAAACTATGATCATTTGTTTAATGTCAAGAAATACTGAAGAGCAGTATTGTTGGTTTGCTAATGCATCACTGTTCGGTATTTCCATGATTATTACGAAAGCCAAATTGATGATCGAGTAGAATTTATAATGATTCTAGTATCGGGGAGAGTCTTTTCTTGATAAGTTTTTCAAATAATTTCGATATTATTGGCTATAGACTAATAGACCTATAAGATTCAACAGAATGTTCTGGCGTTTTCGGTTTCAGTATCATTCTTATTTTTGCGTGCTTCCATTGTATGGGAAAGCATTTAATAAAGTTGTAAGAAATACCACTGCTTTCTGTGGTACGACTTTAAGGACCTTAGAGTCTAGAATATCATATCCAGGAGATTTATTCAAATTAAGTTTTTTAATATCCGCCACTACCTCCTTAAATTTGAATGGTATTATAGGTCGACTCATATGACATGAAATGTCATTGAAGTCTTTTAGTTCGTCTTCTTCTTGGGCTGAGCAAAATAAAAAAGGTGTGAAACTGTTTTCGAGAAAAGTTTTAAAAGTCTTCGCTTTGATCATGTCTGATCTACACCATACATTGTAAACACCTTTTAAAGGAATATTGCGTGTTTAGTATCGTTTTAGTTATCGTTTAGTATCCATAAGTTATGTTGATTATTATCAAAAAAAACTGCTTATTGAGTTATTTTTTAGTTCCTTAAGCTTATTTTTCACATAACTAGCTGCTCGATTAAAATTACGTTTATCAGAGGGGTGTCTAGATCTTTTCCAAACATATCGCAGTTGCCTTTTCATATTAATTAGATGTCTTACATTCATCGATATTTGAAATCTTGAATTGCAAGTAATATTTATTTGAGGAGTAGACATAAACGCAGCTTCATGGATAATTTGAGAAAATTTTTGCTCGACTTCATACCCAGTTTTGAGTGACATATTTAAATCAATTTTATTTTCAATTAGATGTTTAAACAGGGGGACATCAGTTCTCGAAGAAAAAAGTTTTGTATTGCTGAGACATTTTTTTACGTTGGTTGCTAAACTGACTATAATAGGACTATGATCATAACTTAAATCATCGCTCGATATAATCTCTAAAGATGTTTCTGGAATTCCTTTGTATATAAAGAAATCTAACAGGTCAGAGATTTTGGAATTGTCACTTGGCCAATATGTAGCTCCGCCAGTTGATAATGATTTGTAGTGGTTTCTGGAAATACATTTAAAAAGGTTTTTGCCTTTGGGATTTGAAAAACGTGATCCTCACCAAGTATGTTTGGCATTATAGGCGCCGCCTACTATAAATCTGTGACCAAGATTTTTAAAAAAGTTTTCATATTGTTGACATAAAATATTGTATCTGGGTGGAAAATATCAGAATATATTGTTACACTATTGTTATTTTAAGTTATTTTAATTACAGCTGCCTGCATATACATACGAGTATACTTCAGTTATAGACTCTAAAACCTCATACTTAATAGTAGACTTTATTAAAACAGCAGCACCAGCATATGCTCTATCACTAGGTTGATTAGGTGTTATTAGACCGAAACCTCTTATTCGGAAAAAATACTTGCTGGTAAGGTGTGATTCTGATGTTAATAAAATATCTATGAAATTATTTTTGAGAAAAATTTCAACTTCGTTTAAATGATTCAGAATACCATTAGCATTCCATTCTGCAATATTTAGATCTAGTTGCATAGTTTGGTCATTAGCATTGACATCATGTTCATTAAAGTATTAGTTAGCTCTACATATTTGTTTTTCAAGTATTGGCTCAATTTTTTTGAAGAACATTACCTACTCCGTCCTTTGCAGCGGCAACTTAAATGGCTATTGTTCTGGATTGTTGTTTTAAAAATAGATTTATAATTATAGTTTTGAGGCTCAGTTACATTTCTCACAATTTTATTTACGATCTTTTGATAAACTTCACACTCTTTGTAGCTCTCAGTATGATTTTTTTAAGCAATGTACGCATAGAGGTGGCGTGTTGGGAAGCTTAGAACACTCATCCGTTGAGAGTTTTAGAGCACAGTTTACGCACCCGAACGGCTTTCTACAATACGATTTCGTAAGTCCGAATTCTTGACATCTAAATAGATGAAAATGATTAAAAAAAAGTAGTACTAACATATTTTTGGTTTTGGTTTGTGCTACTGAGCTCATTTTACACATTACCAGCGTTTATATTTAAAACTAAAATATAAAAATCTGGAACACTATTATTCCGCCAGTCGGAGAGTATTTAATGCATTATATTGAAAATTGTATTTATTATTTTATTTTATATTAATTTTTATTTATATTGGATTTGTTCTATTTTTAATGGATTATTTCTATAAACATTTTCAAATTAGTTTTGCATTTACATATAAAAAACGGCAGAAATTGGTTATAGATTTATCAAAGGGAAATGTTTCAATATTGCATTAAAATATATACTTACGTAGTTATTACTCATTACATATACATACATACATATTTTATTAGTATGTATAGGGTTTTCATGCATGATCTATGTAAATTAATATTAAATTCTTAATAAAAAAAATATATAGATTTTTCTTTAGAATACCTTCTGATTTTAAAACATTTTAAATCAATGTACAAACATATACATATTTCAAAATATAAAAATTAAAAATAGCTACAAATAATTATATTAAATTAATATAAGTTTCTTTTTTGAGTGGATAATATGTACATACATATATTCCTTGCATGTGCATTAGGGAGGTTCTTAAATTTCAATTTTCGCACATATTTTCAAATTATTCTCGATTGATACTCATAAATTTTAATTTCAATTTTAGATGATGGAGAACTCTTTAGGAAAGCATCGAAAAAGTCCAATATAAATGTCACCCTAAGTTACCCACATATGTTAGTATATAAATGAGTATTTGGTGAATTCAGTCGTATACATAAATATATTGTTATATATTTTACAGCTGCAAATATTTCCGCTGATTTCACCGATAAAATTATGAATGTATTTATACATGGGTTTGCACGAGTAAGTTTACATACGAGTATGTATGTAAGACATTCATCCATACAATTTGGTAGATTTGTTACTGTAATAATTTTCTGAACTGCGGATAGTACACTGATATTTACGTACTTGTTTTTTATAAATGTAAGGTTCGTTATACATACATATGTATGTATGTATGTACGAGTATGTATGTTTGTTTAAGTGTCAGTAAATATCTGTGTAAGTACATACATACATATGTTGTATATGCATATAAATATTTTCGTTCGCTTGTTTTCAAACATTTAGATAGTTTTTTCATTCTGTTAATGCTCTTTGAGCGGATTAAAGGTGCAATGCACAATCCTTATATACGTACCGTAAACATCCGCCTTATGCAACTGCTGCAAGTATCGACCAACAACTATGAGGACACAACTCTTCGGGCTATTTTTGTATGTTTGACTATATGTATGCAATACAACACATCGACGATCAATACACAAAAACAAAAAACAATATACTAAACAACAACTCCTTCTTGTAGCACGGAATCTTTATAAAGAGCTAAAAAAAACATTCACCACCACCATACACCACATAAAGACAGATGTACATATACATACATACATACTTATTAAATATACAAACACATTCATATATTCATAAATATGCTATACTCATACATAAGCACATAGTACAACATCTACAATTGGACTGCCGGAGAAGCACACATTTTAAATCTGTCTGCATCTGCAAATTGAACGAATATGAACGAAATTGCCGCCGGACATTTCAAAACATTACTATATTTGAATATTTTGTATGAAGAGTTCTCAAATAGGGACCGAACAAACATTATTTAAATCCACGAAGAACACAAATTAATTTTCTTTCTTGAATAGAAGGACCTAGGGGATACAATCTTACAATATCTGTTGACTAGAAATGATCGGTGTTGAAAATGAGCAAAATATAGAATTAATATAAACAAGTTTTATAACAACATTTACACGCTTTCGTCTGTCTGTTAAAACCGCAATAGGTTAAAAATTATCAGGTCAAACAAAATTAAGAACCGATCGTTGGATCAAAACACACTAAAACCATTGTTCGCATGTCCCTGCAAAAATCTGTGGAGTACAAGGTCCATTGTAGCTAAAATGTAGTGACTACATCATGGTCCTATGTAATGGACTCATGGACCATTTCATTTTCAAAGCAGAACTTCTCGTTACACGACAATTATTCGTGTTGTTGTAAAACATTTGAAATAGTTACAAGGAGTAGTTTTGGGACTAGTCCCGTGTTATGTAAAGCTGGAGTATATGGTTCAGTGATAGCACATCGTAATGTTAAATGGACTAGTTTTTTTTTGTAAACAAATGGATTATGTTTGTTTGGACTTATGTACTCCTGGTCCATGCGTGTATGTGTATGTAAATACATATGTATGTACTAAGATAAAAGATAAAGATAAAATAAAAATAAGATAAAAATGAAAGCAAATATTAAATTTTTGACAATCAGATGTTAATTTTATGTTTTGCAATTAGTGTTGCAAATACAAACAAAGAAAGTTGTTCACAATTACATAATAGCAATTATTTACTATTGCATAAATTTGCAATCTCTAAATGCACAAGATTGTGAATTGTGCTATCGTGTTACAATTTGATTGCATACAATCTGACGGAGACCATAAAATGACATAAAAGGAAAACCCCTTTATGTGGTTTCAGCTTCCAATATGAACGTCTGTTTGACTGGTAGCATCAGTCAAAATCAACATGGGATACCAGGCAATTGGTATAACCTACACTTTATGCCAGGAACACAACTGGGACGAACGACGAGTTTTTGGTAGCGTAGCGAATATTCGTCTCTAAAAATACAACACATTTTTGTATATGAAACTACACACAATAACGGCGCCGACTGAATTCGTCATATGCGGCGAACTCAGAAATAAAGTCTATTTCTTACGACGGCAAACGACGAACAAACAATACGGGTGGCCCAGCTTCGTTTTAGTTTTTAATGTTTTAGTGAATAATGTTAATTTTTTACTTTGAGTATTGTTTTAGTTTTTAGTTTACATATTTAATTTTAAATAAATATACAAAATAGTTTAACCTTAATGTTTTTTGTATATATTTTTTAAATATGGTCACACTATCTATCAGCTGTTATAAGAAAAGAAAAACATTAAATTATTTAAAATTATTTGAGCACTGCGATAAAATGGATATACATAAGTGAAATTATAAATGAAATGGTTGAATATAGTAATGCTTATATAATTATATGGGATACAATTGGCGGGATGGTAAATTCATCTGGTAACAGTATAATATCGGTATAACAGCTGTATATGTTTCGTCGTTATTGTGCTTCATACGACGAATATACACAGCGAATTGTCATCAACTAATTCGTCGTTCGTCCCAGTTGTGTTCCTAGCATTATAGCGAATAATATAGGAAGAATACAATGTCTGTTCCTTAGTGGCGATCAAATATATCTTACAAATTTCTTGATGATATGTACATACATACATACATGTATGTATTGTAACTGCATATAATGTCTTGTCGTTCGATTGTTTATGAAAATAAAAACAAAATGTATATTTTAATTGGTTTGACCGCATGATACTATGATGCACGGTAGAATTATTAGGGCGATTTGTCAATTTTATACCTTATTATAATCAAACAAAAAAAAAAGACGAAAAATAAAATTTAAAAAATTTAATGAAAACATATAAAAAACATCTTAAACATACAACATTTTACAGGCATTTTTACTTTTTGAAGTTCTGCTTTTTCTATTTATTTATTTTGTATTCATTAAAATCCGAACCGAACAATTAATATTAATTTTATATGTGGCTGAAATTTTAGGGAACATTTATCACTAGTTGAAAAATTATGAATTATTCGATTGTTGAAGTAGGCACTAAATTTTGTATTAATTTTGTTTTTCGACATGACACAATGCAATATGATTTAAATGAATTCATTAGGTATTTAATACAGTCAAACCTCGATATAACGACCCTCGCTATAACGAATTCCTCGATTTAACGAAATTTTTTAAATCCCCTACAACGCTTCATAAGATTTAATACAAAATAAACCTCTCTATTACGAATACATTTGTCAATAGCCTCGTTATAACGAACTTTTATTCACTGCAGACTATTTCGTTAGAAAGAATTATTTACCTCAATAAAGATTTCTTTAAATTAATCCAAATTGTATGAAACAGATATGTACACACAAAATTATTGTGTTTGTAACGACAACGTCTCCAGCAAACCTACATTCGTAGTCGGCAGCAGCATTCATTAGACTAACGGCTGAAATATTCGAAGAAAAATGTATTGCTTTTATTTATTTTTTATTACCTCGTTATAACGAATAGAAGTGCAACTTCACCTCGATATAACGAACCTCATTGTAACGAATTATTCGATATAACATTTTTTTTCTAATCCCCTTAAGATTCGTTATACCAAGATTGAACTGTATTATAAAATATTATTTTACTAATAGTTAAAAATATTTCGCATAAAAATATTGTTTAAGGGGTCGCGATTAAAAAGCTTGTAAGAACCCCTGTTGAAAACGTTCTTGTTCATCTTATATGCAGAAACACAGTTTTGCAAATCCATAAACTGACAGATTCAACCACGTTGTCAGTCAGTCACAAACATACATTGTGTTCCCTGATTAAGCACACTCACACACATAAATGTAACTATGTACACCAATTCCTACTACAGACAATTATACATAATGAACCTGCCCTTCTTTTTATGGAAAAATTTCAATATTACTGATTTTAATTTGCTGATATTTGAAAGCATTCAATTTGAAGTCATTGGGGTAATAAAAATTTAACGGACTAGAAAAGTTTCAGTAACTATATTATTAACAACTATATCTGAACCATAAATGGTGCAGTTTGGAAAAATGGGCAAAACACCGGCCGCACAAAGTATCTAAGTTGTAAAATGTATATCTTGGAAAATTTAAGTTTTGAGGAAGAGTTACACATGGCAAATATTTGACGAAAAAAAAAACGAAACCACAAAGTATATACTACTTATTACAAACCTCTTATAAACCTGTTGTAAGTTTTGTGAATAAGGGCATACAAGTATATAGTATATTCATAGTGGGCCTTTCACCAGGTTTAATCACAGAAATTTTTTATTGATAATGCGTCGGCATTAATTGGAGTAGTTAATTTGATTTCATCAATAACCATTATATTGCTGTTCCTTTTTATATCACGAGGGTTTTCTTCAGCTTCCTTTTTGTCTACTTCTTCAAAGTCTGGCTTTTGGATTTGAGTTTTGGATGATAATACCCTATCGACAAAATCATGATTTGATAATATGTTCAATCAACCGCTGTTCATTTACTGATTCCTTGATTTCATCTAGAACTCTTTGCTCATGTTATATTTCTTTGTCATCTTTTAGTTTAGGCGAGCGAGAAAAATAACGTGATCATCAATTCAAGAGCTGCCGAAACACCATCAAAAAGTGCAAGTCTTTAAAGTCATCGAAGTTGTAGAGCACGAAGAACGCCCGGAAAATCTACGAAATCTATCTAACGAGACATCGTCGGAACGTAAAGAGAGCCTTCAAATTTTACGGCATCTTACCACACGACTTGCGTCGAAAAAAAATCGCAATTGAATAATTAATCGTCAATACAAGTTTATTTTTTAAAACTTAAAATTTTATTTCATTACGATGGGTTTCAGCTAGTTTTCTATAAAAATATTTATCTGGTTCACCCGATTTCATTCCCTAAGATAGACGGATATTTAAAAGGACAAATAATATCTATGTACATAGATCTATGACGAATATTTCGGTGTGTTACAAGTGAAATGACAGCATCAATATACCATCAATTGTTTGTCGTGGTTTTAGATAATAATTAACAAGTTACTTTAGGGGCTGGCCTAATATGAATTTTTATTATAAGATGATATACATAGTACATAAATATGTACAGACATATGTACATACATATATATACGAGTACGTACATACGTATGTATGTAAAAATTTAAATAATAGTGTATATGCACTTTTAAGTACTAAAGTACATGTATGAGTATCTGTGTATGTATGGATATGTAAAAGTACGTGTATTATATTAAATTAATGTAACAAACCCCTTTAGGCTAAAATTCATTTAAAAATGCAGCTAATTTTTAAGGATTAGACGAAAGAACAAAATAGAAATCTATTTATATTCACAGATCTTGAGGGCAATATTTGGAAGCTTCTGAAATGATCTATGAAGAGCAAGGCCTATTAAAAATTATCTAACGAAAACATTTCGCATATGATTATCATTTCCATATTAAACTTATTTAGTTTAAATGCGTTAAAAAATTAATTAGGCTTAAACATTTGACACTCAATTTCAAAATGATTTAAAAAAATAGAAAAATTAATTTCGATTATTTCGGTAATTGTATTTTAGCGATGATGATATTTGTTATTCCGTTAACGAAATTTCAGCGAAATTAAATAAATCTTAATAAATAATAAAAAATGACCAACAAATAAGAGAATACAGCTGTATTTTTATCGTAAAGTTTGTAAGCAATTTAAAAAAAAAGTAAAACCTATCCTGTGTTAAAATCAATCTTATGGCATTTTTGTTCTATTTTCATTTGACGGCGATTCAACAGTGCGATTTTATGACTCTAAAAACTGTACTTTTGACGCATTCAAATTATCATATTTATCGCGATAATGTAAATAATTTTGACTGTTTCTTCAATTGATCTTCGAAATATGATTATCCCTGCCACATGCTCTAGCATCGTTTTCAGATTTACTAGCACTATCATTTACCTTTAACGCATGTTTTACAACGCCTGAACAACAAATATTTTAGCCAATAGCACCAATGACATTTGCTTTTTTGTTTTTTGGATAAACAGGACGAAAACATGCAGCGTAATGTTTTTCAAGTTAACAGTTGTACGAAATCATATAAAAGAAAAACGTTTTTGAATAATTCGGTTTTGGTATGAAGAGAAAAGTTGTGGTGTTGTGTTAAATTTGTTATTTTGTAAATTTAAAATTTTTAAAACTATTTTAAAATATTTAAAACTAAGTACGAAGAACATTTTCAAAGGTGCAACATTAAAAAATAAAGTAGTAGTATTTGTTTTTGGTACGATAACAAATGCTCTGAACAAAGACAAAATATACTTAAGGCTGTACCTGCTCAGTGTTGCCATTTTAGCACTTTCAGTACTAGATTTAGCATTTTGTTTCTCCAAAATGCATTGAAATTTTTAAAAATTATGCTAAATGCTTTTTAGCATATTTTGCTTGATAAAAAACAATTTTTTTCTAGAAAATTTTTTTACTATTTTACTTCAAAAAAACTTTTGGAGAAATAAAAAATAACTTTTATTAATATTTCAACTAGATTTCTTTCGGTGTGGTAAGTAAATGAACACGGAAATTTTAAAATTTATATACCTATGGCCCGGTTTACATTACGATTTTTACGACTTCGTTTTTTATTAATTCTCTTTTGAAGATGCTACGAAAATTTGTTTGCATTTACACTGCGTTGTTTTTTCGACGTCGTTTTTTTTTAGAAATTTTAATTTTTTTGTAGTCAGGGTTGATTTTCTTGTTGAATCTTCTTTAGTTTATTGTTCGTATTAAAAAAGTTTCTTTATCTTTTAACAAATAATTTTAAATTATGGACCCAATGTACGCACTAAAAAAATCACACATATAAATAAATAATTACAGAAATCAAAAAAAAAAATAACTATTTTTCTTGTTTACAAAAATATTCACCTTATTTATTTATTTTATTTTTACATGTTGAATTTCTAAACGAACCTTTCAACTCAAAATAAGAACAAGAATAAAACGGAACAACAGAAAGAGAAATGAGTGTAAAGAGAAATATGAAAAAACAACATGAAAACAGAAATCGTGTCTTTTTGTCTACCCCGCTCGCTAACAAACCAAAAGCAACGCCTAAAAAACGACGTCGTTAAAATCGTAATGTAAACCGGGGCTATGAAATGTAATCTATTAAAGCAAGTCAACAATTGTTATAAACGAAATTAGAAAAAACTATTATTTATATTTTTAACATTTGTATTGTTACATTGAAAAAAATTAGCACTTTATATTTTCTTCTGCAGAACATTTTAGCAATTAGTTTTTCAAGTTTTAGCATATTTTGAAATTCATTATCTGCAAAAAAAAAACAGACATTTTTAATACAACTATTTATGTAAAAACAAAAATAACTCAAATTTTTTCTCTCAACGAATAATTGGACAAAAAAGAGTAGGCATGCAAAAAATGTCGTTATTTTTCAAATACGAAAATCAAGACAGGATTTTTTTGTCATATTCCTGTCTAAATTGTAAAAAGTGCGGAATATTCATTCCTAAACTATAAGAAGTGGGGAAACCATTAACTTTTTGAGCGAAAATGTCTCCAAGTGTTCAATATTCAAATTAAATTCGGAAAGTAAAACAGTGAGAGATATTGCCGAATTGGTTGGAAAAAGTAATTCTACTGTAAAGTAAAGTAAATCCATGTCATTATAAAAAATTTCCAAAATGAATTTAGACTGGCAAATAAAAGCAGAGAAGGTTAAGATAAAATTTAATATGAAAAAGAAAAAGTACGTTCGATTGTTAAAGATATCAAGCAAAATCCTTTTAAAACCGCAAAAAATCTTAAAAAATCAATAATCTCACGCACTACAAAATATATTTGTCTGAATACTGTTCGCTATACATTACATAAGTACGATTACTATGGAAGAGCTGCCAAAAAAAGCCATTTATAAGCCCTAAAAATAAAAAGTAAAGTAAGTCAGAGAGTATATAAAGCGTGATCCATTTCGAGGTTCCTTACTTTTTTAAAGAAAAAACAAAATACAGAAAATCAAATAAATATTTTTGACGCCGGCAGTTAATTGCAGCGGCTTAACGCATTTTTCAAAGAAACGACATGGAAATTTATGTGTGAAAAAAGAATAATATTTTATATTTAAGCGTATCAGCTGTTGTACATAATCATGGCGATGTCACGTGTAATTCTACATACAAGTTGGTGACCAAAAATTAAAACCCTTATGTAAAATAACCAATTTTGACAGACATAAAGAAAAACATGTGAGTTGTAAACTTAAAAATAGATACAATACTTAACCCATAAAAACATCGTATAAAAAATCAATAGATATACAATTTTCGTTCGGCACTGTCTGAACTAAATATGTAAATAAAGATATGAAAGTAAGTAAAAAGTAATTGAAATAAATTGTACTAAAGTAATTTGAAAAGCTTATGGCCAATTTTTAACTTAAAAATTAAAGTGTGTTTAAACTTAAGTTCTGTTTAAATACCAAATTCATTTTTATAGATCATATTTAAATTTAACTTAAGTCACTGACTACGTCAATTTAAATACAACTTAAGTTTTTCATACTACCATATGATTTTGACAGTTCTGCAAATTATGAAAATTGTGCATTGAAGTTTTTTTTATTATTTGATAAAAATATTCAATAAATAAACTCGCCGCGAATAAAAACATTGTAAATACTTATTTTTTATCAATATCAACTAATATCAACTAAAACAATGAATTTAGATGAAGAGGACATGAATGATGCAGCTTTTTTGTCCATTTAGTTTACAACAATTTGTAAACAAAATATGAAATCAGCTGGTAAATGAAGAAGTTGTTTATATTTTTTATACTTTTATCATAATTAAATACCAAAGTTAATTTGAGACTGAAAAAATTAAACCGTATTTAAATACAACTCAAGTTTAAGGAAAAATTAACTAATTTCGTATTTAAATATCAAGTTAAAAACTGGCCATTAGTTTAGTACGTTTACACACGCTCTTTAAGACACCTTCTTGATTATACATATATTTAAATAAAAATAATTTTTTTACTAACATTTTTATAATTTGAAAAGATGGCTCAACAATCGTAGGAAATAAAAGAGTTCGGGAAATTAAATACTCTATATAGGACGGATAGTCCTTTAGCTGCATAATAGAGGCAAAAACAGCATTAAAGTACAACAAATGTTTTATGATAGAAAGACATGTAATACTTCAATCTGCATACATACATACATACATATGTGCATAAGTTTATCAAAAATATCCAATTAATTAAAATTATATATAAACATGATTATTTTAAATTAAGAGTTAGTTCTTTCAATATTCTGGTTATAATTTAATATTCTATTCAAGATGACCGCTTGTAACAGTCGCAAAAGATTCAATTACTCAATTTAAAATTGTTTCGCATTCGTCTTTTAAAACTTTATCTTTAGATTCTTACAGATTTGTATTTGCCTAGTAAACAATTGAATTATTTTACAAACCAAACTAAAACAACTAGGGAGCAGTTGCCATTAGGGATAAACTTTGAAAATAACAAACCATGAGGTAAATTATCTTAATTTCATTTCCACTTTTAAATGAAAAGATTAGAATTTTCTTTATACCAAAGATACATTTATACATACATACATAAAATTCAATTTATTTCGTTTAATTTTTGTTGACAAATACTTTTGTTTAGTAATGTAATAATGCCATGACAAATAATCAGTTAAATCCCAGGACATATTTACCTTTACATACAAACATTAGATAGTAAATAATAAATAATAATATTAAATTTGCGGCATTAAGACTATTAAGAACTAATTAAAAGAGTTAAGGTTGATTTTGTCAAACAAAAGTAATACATACATACATATAAATAATAGAAATGTCGCTAGTAATTTGTTTGTACTGTTCGTACGAAATTTTTATTTGTTTGAATTTAATTTGATTTTCAATAACAAACATTTAATGCCCATTGTCACAAATTATACAAGAGACACAAATGATTTATAATGATAAACAACACGGTTTAGAAGAAATGTGTTGTTGGCAACTTAACACATTTTCATACCACAGTCAACAACGAGTAAAACGAAATAATTGAAAACATTTTTTTACTTATTCTAATGTTTTGAATTAAAAGTGGCCTCTAAGTCACCAAGTGAGCTACTTATGTATTTTTCTAAAGATTATTTAACAATCTGTTAATTGATCGAATAATTAAAGGTAAAATATCAAACAATTTTATTTGTTTACTTTGCAAGGGTGTTGAATTCACACCACTGCACAGTGGTTCAGTAGTAGGACATAGTGGTCAAATGATGATGTTCGATTTTTTTTACCTTTAGTTCGCTCTGATACTCACTATTAGTGGTACTACTAAAACATGCAAAGAGATTTGCAATTAGTTTTTTTTTTTTAAATTTACTTTTGTGCATCGGAAGTGAACAAATCAAAACAACTTTCCTTATCTTTTTCATCATTGCTAATAAAGTTAATTTCTAGTGCGTGTTTTTTTTCAAAGAAAAAAATATTTTTGACTAATTGCTTTACAATGAATATATAAGTTGAAGGTGATTACTGGTTTCATTATTTTAACAAAACGTATTTTGCGAAAAGCGGTTTCACGACAATTCAATTTTCACATATACTTTTTTAAGACGTTTTTTTCCTTAAGGTATTAACTATGTTGCCGTCTTTATGCCGCTTTCAAGTTACATATCAAAATGTTACCCCCTTATTCAAAAACAATTATTTAATTTAACAAACGTTTATTAAGACAGATTTGCATATAAAAATTTGGTTAATAAACGTTTGTTAAATTTAATAATCGTTTTTCAATAAGGGGGCTAGTCTATATTCGTACTTTTAATTTAAAAAGAATTTATCTGCGTTTGTTTGCGAATGTGCATAGTACAGAGGGTCTTCGTCTCTACGACTACACAGAAAAAAATAAAAATGAGTTTCAATTAAAATATTTGTGGAATCAATTAAAAATTTAATTGAAATCGGACCTGTAAACAAAATGATAGTATCAATTAAAAAAAATTTTGAGATTTAATTGAAAATATCAGAAAAAGTAATTGAATCAATTAAAATTTTATTTGAAAATTATTTTAAAATCAATTAAAGGTTTAATTGAAAAAAAAACATGATTTTTTTTCTGTGTAGATTCGTAGCACATACTTACATATTTTCCACATATATTTTCAACAGATGAAAAGGAGCTTCTAGAACAGAAAAAACTATATGTTCAGCATCACTTTAGGATACGATATCCAATGACGGAAACACTGCAAGAACTTTTTTTGTGTAGTTTCGTCTCGTATTGTCACTAACACTGATCTTTTGCATAGACTTCTTCTAAATTCCGACCCGTTGATTTCTTCTTCTTCTTCTTCTTTACGTAAATTACCACAAAAGAAGAAGTTTATGCTATCATCTGAGGCTTTACGTATGTTAAGTTTTTGAAAATAATGTACAAATGTTGTATTAAATTGCCGTTATAAAATTTATTATTTTTTCTTTAATTAATAACTAACATTTTTGTGTAAATAAATTATTATCATATTATATTTAAAAATTTTTTTTAATCCTATTTTACCCTAATTGGCCCATAAATACCGTAAACATAAAAATTCATATTAATATTGACCGCCATCCTTAGAAACTTGAACCACTGTGCACTGATGAGTTTTTATATTTTGTACCAAATTGATGACGAAAACTTGCCGAAATGAGACCCAAAGTGCTATAATTGCTTTTAAAAATAAAAGCAGAATGTGAATCGCCTTTTAGCATCATTGTTATACAGTTTTGTAAAATGTAATCGAAAAATTCATTCAAATACATATCAATGAATATATCAAACTTAAAGGCTCATTCCAGTTTGTTTTGCAACAAATGCGACAATTATAATATGTAATTAACCAAGTCATCAAGTTACAAATAATGATTTTGTTCGAACTGTATCTGTAATTGAACATATTGTATCATGTTAGAATAAGTTAACACCATTCTCTCTATTTGTAACCATATTAACTTTCTGGCGTTTAAGCGAATTATTATTTTAGTGAATAAACTATTGTAAATTACACATAAACAGCTGATCCGATTGTTTGCAATTAAAAATGGTAAACCACAAAAAATAATAATATTACTGCTAGATTATCTGTTCTTAAGATTCATGATTTCCATGATTTCTACTAGCCACATACAAATGTCTTTCTGGAATAGGCCTCTATGGTAAATAGGGGCTAAATGGTGTTTTGTTTGAATCGGCTCATGTTTGGTCCGGAAATCACTTAATTATGCTTAAATCTCATATAAACGACGTTATCAAGTTGACTTTAATAATTTGACTTTAGTAATCGTTATATCTGTATATGAAAATCGAACTAATGAATTTTGTGAATAATGGGGCATAATTTTATAAAAGCTTACATATAAAGTGTACTACCGAATCATTAAATACGCATAAATCTGTTATAAAAATCGTTATCAGGTTAAAATTCGGGACAAATAATTATAATAAAAGTGTACATCCCAAATTATGGTGATCATACAATTGTTCGTAGCTTCTATATAGAGACCACTTCCGAAAATCACTAAAGTACGCACACATCTCTTATAAACATTGTTATCAAGTTGAAATTCGCCAACTATAATCCTCATGTGTGTAAACATTGTCATACCGAATTTTATAAAGATAGGACCATTATAGGCCGCAGATTCAATATAATGACATAAAAACACATATATAAGATATGTTTGGGATAGATATCGTAGGTAGCATATCTAAAATCACTTTGTTAACTACAAATCACTATATGTACATATTTTGCTATTGATAACATTTAAAGATATTAATTTAGATGAAATTTACACAAAATAATAGTGATCAGTCCATACTTGACCATGCCCCCATATATGTATAAGCGAAAATAACTTGAACAAATAAGAGTTTATATTCGACAGTACTTATTATATATCAGTAAGAAAATGTTTACTTGCATTAACAGATCGGTAAAAAATATCAGTTCGAGGTCAAAATTTATAAGATATTTAACAATAATAAAAGCAATAACACAATTTGCTATAACACAATTTTCTCGAGGCTGACTGTAGCTTAATTGGTTAGCGCATTTGATCATTAAGCATGAGTTGGTATTTGACTCCCAGCCGCTGCCACTCAAACAACATCAGTTTCTGATAATTATTAGTTTTATTTTCTATACATCATAACTAATATTTATCACAGCGCTCTCCTTCGGTGGTATAGCATTTAAAAACGCCACCGAAGTAAAATAATTAAATAAAGGCTATAAAATCAAGCTTTAAAATGAATGCGCCTACGCACCACCAGAGGCGCTGCAATTCTGCACTAAAAACAAACATAATACGCAATTGGAGAGTTTTGATATAAAAAAAAGCTTTCTCTTTCACCACCTTTACTTCTTCAACTATCCCCTTTCCAAAGAAAGTAACGCAATTATGCATAGGCATATTAATTGCCTGAGTGTTACTTCTCTTTAAAAAAAATAAAATATGAAGATTACTTTTAATTAATTAACAAACTTTCTTGTATTTTTTTATTTTTCTTAAATTTAACATATTAACTAAAAATTTAGAGTTTTAACTAAAAATATCTATATAATTGATTTATCTGCTAAATATTAATCTATATTTCATCAATTCGATACACCATTTTGATTATTAAATTTCCAATTTTGATTCAGTACAATACATATGTACATTTGCAAAGTACTAATCCAATGCGAATACTTTTTTCTTATAGTTTTTTTTGTACTTAAATTACTTCAAATATTTTACAAACATACTTACATAGTTTATAGTTTGCTGTTTAGTCTTCCTTTTAATATGGTAGAAGTAATATTTAATTTCCGACAGTGGCATATTTCGCCATTTTCAGCATTCGAAAGAAATCATTTAAGCTGCTGTTCAATATAATGTTTGTACATACATATTTTTGTATGTACTTGTATTTATAAGTTGTAAGTAGTGTGTGTTTGTTTGGATACTGGTACATGCGCAACCAAATACTGCAATGAATATTCGGTGGATCACAACACCTTATTAAGGATGTGGAATAAATGCAGTGCCTGGAAGTAAACTCGTGCAATGCCTGAGGATCGATATTACTGCTGCTTATTTTCTACATTCGTGTTTGAAATGGATGCCTTCGGTTTACGATGTAATTGTTTTAGATTTGGATTTGTGTGTAAAAATGTATGTTTGTATTTGATAGAAGACTTTAAGTGATTTCATGTGACTTCAAAGAAATTTTAAATTTATCTTAAGGTTCATTTACATTCGATATTCACGTATACAAACGAAAAAATTAAAAATTATTGATTATGAGTGATTCAACATTAATATGAAAGAGCAGACTTTAAAAAACTGGTTTTCAGTTTAACATAAAACCTGATTGAGATAAATTTTAACACAAATAATATTTATATGAACAGATGTCGTGCTAGTAAATTTGCTGATGGTCGGTCCATAATACATCATAGCAACTATATAGCGCCTATTTCAGAAAAACAGTGCTTGCCCAATGGTGTAGGGTATTATAAGGTCGGGCTTAACCTTTATTTTTTACTTGTTATTTATTTAGTTATTATAACAAAACATTTATTTAAAACCAACAAATTCGAACAACATTCGTTTTCTATACGTGACATATCATAAAATAGTATAAATTTTTAAACATAAATTTTAAAATTTACTCGACTGCGTGGCAGGGAGAAGGTCTTCAATATTCAATATTTTTTTTTTTCAATAATCGCGCACTATTTTACGATCTACAATATATTTTTACATTTTTTATGGTCTATCACGCATTTAGCTTCGTTTTTGGGTTTCTTTTCTCCTTGATATATTATTTAAGTGTCATTTTCGAGGGACGAACATTGCGAGATGTCACTGATGCCTTTGCTAGTATAGAGAAGGAAACAAAAATGGGTTTGGCAGTAAATGAAGATAAGACCGAGTTGATGGTTTCAACGAACAGAGAATCCACTAGATTAGCCAAATCTGTGAGAGTTGATAACTACAACTTTGAGGTAGTAGATGAATTTATATACCTCGGTTCCGCCATAAATAAAACAAACAACATCAGTTTGGAAATAAAACGAAGAATTGTACTTGGTAATAGATGCTATTTTGGGATAAGTAAACAATTTAAGAGCAAGGCGCAGAGACATGGGTGCTTACTCAACAAGATGAAGCGGCGCTTGGTGTGTTAGAGAGAAAAATTCTTCGCAAGATATATGTACCAATCTGCGTAAGTGGAGAATATCGATATCGTACGAACCGAGAGCTGTATGAGCTGTACGCCGACACTGAAATAGTAAAACGTGTCAAAATACAAAGACTTCGTTGGCTAGGACATGTTGTGCGAATAAATGAAGATGCTCCAGCAAAAAACGTGTTCGAATATGATCCTGTAGGCAGGCGAAAAAGGGGACGACCTAAACTCCGCTGGAAGGATCAAGTCCAGGAAGGTATTTCCAAACTCAATGTTAGAAATTGAAGAAGAAGCGCAGAAGACCGAAGCGCCTGGAAAACTATTTTAAATTCGGCCAATGAACCACAAGGGTTTTTATAAAAGGCCAGTTAAGTAAGTAAGTAAGTCATTTTCTTCCCGGCATATACAATAATGATGATTTGCAGAATATCTTTGTACATAAATCGATCGATTAAGAAATTTATTATATGAATGTCAGAATGTCATCCCCAGACCATAATACAGTTCAACCTTGGTATAACGAATTTTAAGGGGATTAGAAAAAAACGTTATATCGAATAATTCGTTACAATGAGGTTCGTTATATGGAGGTGAAGTTGCACTTCTATTCGTTATAACGAGGTAATAAAAAATTTTGTATGTATATTAATCATGGTGCAACAAGCGTACAAGCTCTTCGCAACAATAAATTTTTCTTCGAATATTTCAGCCGTTAGTCTTATGCATGCTGCTGTAGACTACGTTTTGCTGGAGACGTTGCCGTTGTAAACACAATAATTTTGTGTGGATCTATTTCATATAATTTGGATTAATTAATGGAAATCGTTATGAAAATGTTGTAAGTTGGCAAAATTCTTTAAATAGAGGTAAATAATTCTTTCTATTTCGTTAGTCTGCAGTGAATAAAAATTCGTTATAACGAGGCTATTGACAAATGTATTCGTAATAGAGAGGTTTATTTTGTATTAGCGTTGTAGGGGATTTAAAAAAATGCGTTAAATTGAGGAATACGTTATAGTGAGGGTCGTTATATCGAGGTTTGACTGTATTACTTCAGTACTCCAATTATACATATCTATAAAAAAAAATGAGCTTTATCAAAAATTGCTTTCAATTTGTAGACTTAAAATTATAAATGTACAGGAATATTTATGTGTTTCCTTCCATCTGAACGTGTGTTATATTCATACATTTTTTGTACAGTGTATCACAAAACTATTTTGCCTACTAACTTTTAAGAGAAATTTGTTTTTTCATCCATTTTCTTTATTCATTCAAAATTGTAACAATAAACTAATTTCTCCTAAAAATTAGTAGGCAAAATAGTTTTGACCATTCGGGACAGCCATATTTAATTTTTTTAACATTACGTTTTTTTTAATTATTCATTAACTAACAGGCAGTATTTGTCAAAGCTCTTTACAATTACATCTCGACTAGGATAATCAAAAACCGAAAACACTAATTGATTTTTTTCTATTTGAAAAAATATTATTTAGAGATAATTAATTAAAATCATTATGTGACGATACAATACAATATACATATGTACGAGTACAAAGCTAGTATTTCACATAGAAGTAATGAAATATGCCTAAATATAGGCAAACGACCCATTCAAAACATTTTTGAATAAAATGTCCGCCCGTCGACGTTTTAAAACAATTAGACATAACTACTATTATTCTGTCATAAAATTTAATCAGTCGGAAAATGTTTGTTCAAATGCTGAGCAATGGAAATTAAGGATAGATAAAAATCGAGCACAAAATCAAAAAATATAAGCTATATACAATAAAAACTAGTAAGAGAGTATAGTCGGTCTAGCCCGACCATACAGTACAGTATACCGAGTAAATGAATAAAAATCGTTTTTCAGAACTAGACGCTATATGAGAGCTATGACCTACATACGAGTATAAACTTTTCAGTAGAATTTATAGGAATATAATATGCATGTGGCCAACAGTAATTTCTAGGATAACCTTTAATTACTGAGGTGAAGTATTTGGATGATGGTAAATTCACCCCTATTTAATTTTTAAATTTTTTGCCAAAAAAAAACCTTCCTTTTTTCATTATTTCTTTTCAAATTAATTAAGTAATCCAATGAAAGAAAGCAAAGTTCAGGTTAACAAAAAAAAAAGGATTTTATTTCATAGTCACTTTTCGCAAAACTAAAAAAAACTGTACAAATATAAAAACATAAGGGTACAATTTACCACCACCTAAGCAGTTAAAGGATAATGTAAGTATGGCCAATCACCGATCCGAAAATAAACTTACTTACTGAGAATTATTTAATTTTTGTTCACACCATTATTAAATTGATTACTTTTCTCACTTCTTTGTGCAAATTTCTTATCGATGTCAGTTTAAAGGATTTACCCGTTATAATGATTTTCGGTAATGTGCCTTAAATGGGAGCTTTTGCAAATTTATAAAAGTGCAAAAAGCTTTAATCGTGCGAAAGCTATGTGCAATTACGGGATGGTTTTGCCAAAATATGCAAGAATGATTTCGGTTTATAAAGAAATTACATATTATTAAACATTTTATACCAATAAATTTCAAGTATATTTGACAGAGGCCTTGTTTTTGAGCTATGACAAACTATGAACTATGAACTTGTACAATATGAAATAATATTTCGTTTAAAAAGGCAATTAATTGAAATTTCATATCGATACTAATTTTTGTGTTTAAAGGAATTAGGTCCGTTGAAGTAATTTTTAGGAGACGAGCCTTATATAGGAGCTATGCTAAATTATGATCGTCATAAAATAGTTTGGTGTAATTTCTGTTTTGGTACGAATACATTTCACAGAATTATGCTCTTTCAAAAAAACCCGCAAACCGGGGATATTCGATATATTGCATTTTCTAAAAAATCGGATTTTAATGCGGTTTTAGCAGAAAAAACTGGTTATCGGGTTTTCATACGATTTATATACATACAGTATTATTGAAGTTTTTCAATATTTTTACTACAAAAAATGTATGCATTCTCATACTCGTCATTTCTATACGTTTCTGATCTATTTTTCATATAATGAACAATTTAAGTGCTTGTAGTTGTTGCTTATTCGCCAACAAAAACTACATACACGAAATCATATTAATCAAAATTATATTTTAATTAACAATTTAACTGCGCCGAAGATCGTTAGTCTTATTTCAGATTATACAAATGTATCAAAGTTATAATTTTATTAAAATTATGATTTTGTTTGGAGGCCTCAAAAGATACCTAAATATTCTTAATACAATTAATTTTTTTAAACAAACTTTGTTCGGTTGTTATTACAACATATTTTAATCAACGTTAGAAAATAAGAAAATACATAAAGTATAATGAGTGGCAGCAAATCAAGTACAAAAATGTTAAAAAATTTGTTATTTTTGACCAAAAATTAAAAATAAGTTATTAATTATAAAAATCGGTTACCGTTACAAAATGTCGCATAATTCAAAAATATAAAATATTCAAAACCAGTCGGTTTTTCAAAATGTAGAAAACCGAATAACCAGTTTCGGTTTTGGAATACACTAATCCTTAAGGTGCTATCAAACGGGATGTATTTTACATATGTACTGTCACTTTTCTTACCCATATGTAATTCCGTATGTACATATGTCACAATTTCCATTTTACATACGATTCATAAATTTTTCTATCACACCTGCTTATGTTTTTCCGTATGACATAACCTATAAATGTAAACAAAAGCTGTATTTTTAACGTGTATAAATTTCAAGAATTGCTTCTTTAATTTATTAAAATTCAAAAAATACTTACTTTTCCATGTTCATTATCCATTTTCTTTACAATATATTTTTTCAAACAATTTTGTTTCAAAACAAACCAGCTGTTTTGTTTATGTTTGTCACAGGAAAATAGAGCGTGTTGTAATCGAAAAAATTACATATGTAGATATTTACACATGCAAAGTTTCATATGTATCACACGATGTGTACAACTTTTACAGATGCAAAATTTGACAGTACATTTGTAAATTACATCCCGTCTGATAGCACCTTTATATAGGATTATGGGCCGTTGTGTACCAAGTTTAGTTATGTGAATTTAGCTTATTTATCCCGAGTTTTTTGTGAATACCAATATATGTATGTATTTACGATATTTATCCGAGCTTAATTACTATTCAGAATATGCAGTTGTTCAAAGAGAACTGGCTGGTATGACAGACGACATCACTCTCTTGAGCAGATTGGTATATATATATATTTTTTTTTTTCATTTACAACAAACATTTGCACAAACTTTTTCTTTTCTTAAATTCTTTTATACACAAAATTTTATGTTTGGTGGGAAAAATCTCCCCTTGATCCGCACCTGGATTTGAGTGTTTATCTGTCTGCTATTGTCTTATTCGATCGTTCTCTTCAGGAATTGCATTTACTGAATAACGTAATTTTTAAAAATAACGATGCAACACTTCTCGCTCATAAACGTGAAGAGAGAGAGAAAGATAGAGACAGATGGAAATGTGGTATGTACATGAGATTACTGCGAACATGGTTACTTCCTTACTTACACGATATGCTGTGATATGCTTACTACTTTTGTTAAAGTGTACTGCCATTTACTACCTTGGGGTGATTCGTGATTGTTAATTGCGCCTCCAGATATCAGGAATTTTTGGCAAATATGTGTGTTTGCATTTTTACACAATAACAAAACAGAACAAAAAAAAAATTCACAAAGTACTCCACGCAATTATTTTCATCAGGCGTTCACAAAAAGACAAACGTACATGAAACATTCTCCATTGGTGCAACATGGCAGAAATATTACTTATTTATAAAAGTTTATCTCCAATTGCTCGAAGCTGATTTTTAACTACTCGAGTATAATCGAAACAAATGTAACATTAGTTGTGTACCTATAATTTTATTCAATTTAATGAAAGTTAAGAGAATTTACCAAATGCATTGCAGCAAAAGCTTTGTAATGTATTATTTGATTTCGAATATTTGGTTCAACTCTAACCTGCTGCTGTTTACTTTTTTTGGAAATTACATATTTACAGTGTGTCTCAAAACTACATACTTCAATTACGAATTTTAGGAGTAATTTGTTTTCTATTCATACGTAAACTAGATACATATAAATAAATACCCAAAAAACTTTTAACGATATTAATTTTTGTTTAATTATTGCATTTTATTATATCACAACACATTTTGCTGGTCACAATAGTATTTTGATTTGTATATCCGCCACCACTAACAGTGAGGATTTACTATATGAGGATTTACTATATACGTATAAGTATGTCTTTCCGTTTGTAACATTGAGAAATATTGATGTAAAACTCTTATGATTCTTATGAAATTCTATTCCCCGTCTGTGTAAAACACTCAATTAATATTGCCAAACGTAGGGAAAATTCCTTTTTTGTATTGATAAAAAATTGCCTTCAAACATTCCATATTGAGTTCTGTATTGTTTCTGTCCTCTGGCAGCCCTTTTGCTTCTTCATCTAAGTCCCGATGTTCAACAATCTGTTAATTTTCAAAACAAATGGTTTCTATCTTGCCAGACGACCGTATGTATACATATATTTAGTAGTGTATTTATGGCTCTCAGCACCCTGTGCATTTTATGTTGTTTACATTGATCTTCTTAATTGGTCGTTAATCTCTGATCGGGAAAAATGTAGGTTTAAGCAGTTTTCCATAGGTATCAGTCTTTCCCCTCATGCATTTAAGGATTTTGGACAATATCTATAATTTGTTTGCCATAGTTTTAAAGCTGTAAAATAATTTTCTCTTCCGAAATGTTAAATTATTTCCCCTCCGACTTTTTTAACACAAATATCTTCATACCTGCGCACAATAAGGACAAAATTCCAACTAATAACGATAATGTCTTATTTCGGGAGGATATTTGTATGGTGGCTAAATAAAATAATGAATCAATTCAACCTTTTGCAATACCAATCGTCCTTCACATACTAAATTCAATCGAAATACCTACAAAATTTACATTGACAACCAGCCAGCCAGAGGGACGGACGAACATATTTTAATCGACTCTGGAAATGATTATAAGTCGATAGTTATAATTTATGGAGGATGTTAGACTAATATTTTTGGGCATTACAAACATCAACACAAATCCAATACACCCTCCTCACTATGGTGGTGTAGGGTAAACAATTTATTTTGAATTTGATTTATTTGAATAAATATAAGTTACAGGCAACCGTTTGCTACAGAACGAGATGGGTTTCTTTATCTTTCCAAGATGCAGAGGCTTAATTTTATTTCTTCCTGATGCCTTTCTTTCTACGTTTTATCTGGTAGAATTTTCCAATAGATAGCAGTGTTTGATTTGTTTCTCTCATGAATTCTTTAGTAGTTTTAACCGTATCTTTTTTTAATATAGACAGCCAGCCATCAATTAAAACAAATTCACCATTATTGCCTGGAATGCGTTTTTTTTCTCTGGTCGAGAAAGCAATAATAAAGTTCCTTTTCCATTAGAAGTTTATTTATTTATTTAGTCTATGGATAAAATCCTTACAGACGCGGATCTGTCGTAGCAAAATTTGTTCGAAACGTTTTGAACATAAAGTGGACTTTTATGGAGGCGCAGTGAACGTTGGGGAACACTAAATAATAATTTGTTTACTAGAAATTCAGAGAGATGTTAAGCATTATTCTACGGCTTTTTATCAAACGTAATATTGATGAGTATGATGAAAGTGATGCCTATCCTCGGAATACGAGTACATCCTTCAAACAAAACAAAAGGATGTGTTTTTGAACAGATTCAATATGATCAATATGTACAATATAATGCGGGTCACATACAACGGAACCACACTCTAAAATCGGTCTTACCAGAGAAGTATATAAACATTTAGTGATTTGGGGATCATTGAATTCTTTTGACCATCGTTTTATATGGGCTAAAATATCACGAGCTTTATTAACAGTCATCGTTATATGTTGTACAAAATTTAACTTTGCATCTAACAAAATCCCAGGATCCATAATTGAGTTTACCGACTCTAGTTTATGATCACTTAACATGTAAAAATTGACAGCATCATAATTTCTTGAAAAGTGCATATGTTTGCCTTTCTTCAGGTTTAATTCTATTAAATTAAAGTCACACCAGCCCCGGAATAAATTATCAACCCAATGTGATTTTCACAAAATTTAAAAAAATGTTGAGCAGACCTAACTCCTCGTTATCCCGAAATTTGCTTGTATGAATATTAGTTTAACGAAAACATTTTTTCTTATATAAAGTAAAGATCTCCGTTATTCATAGAATGACTATGTTTGTTCCTTTTAAAAGATAAACAAGTAACCCCCTTTTTCAAAAACGATTATTAAATTTAACAAACGTTTATTAAGACAGATTTGTATATAAAAATTTGCTTAATAAACGTTTGTTAAATTTAATAATAGTTTTTGAATAAGGGGGTAAGAGTTTATATTCGGCTGTGCCGAATCTTATATACCCAACAATTATACACCAGTAGTGTGATATATGCATACTTGAAACAAATTTGTACTACATTTTATTTGGATAGGGTGCTGTAGCTTAATTGGTTAGCGTATTTGATCATTAAGCATGAGTTGGTATTTGTAGCTCGGGTTCGATTCCCAGCCGCTGCCACTCAAACAACATCAGTTTCTGATAATTATTAGTTTTATTTTCTATACATCATAACTAATATTTATCACAGCGCCCTCCTTCGGTGGTATATCATTTAAAAACGCCACCGAAGTAAAATAATTAAATAAAGGCTATAAAATCAAGCTTTAAAATTAATGGGCCTACTCACCACTAGAGGCGCTGCAATACTGCACTAAAACAAACATAATGCGCAATTGCAGAGTTGTGATATAAAACTTTATTCTACTTTCGCCACCTTTACTTCTTCAACTATCCCCTTTCCAAAGAAAGTAACGCAATTATGCATAGCCATATTCATTTCCTGAGTGTTAGTTCTCTTTAAAAAAAAATAAAACAAATAGAGAATCTTTGGGATGGTGTAAAAAAAGTGTACTTCAAATAAAACCGACTAACAATGAGCATCTTTGGGCTGTCGTGAAGGAGTCGTGGCGAATATACCTAAAGAAGGATGTGAAAACTTAATTAACCAACTTAACGCGCTGACAACAAAGGTCATGCAATAAAATATTAATAAGTTATTTGATTCATCAGCATATTTTATTTGTATTTTCTTTTATTTCATTTATTAGAAATATTACCGTCCAAAATTTGATACTTCAACTGAAATTTTAAATTCTTTCAATAAAATGTCAATAATATATGAATATATGAATGACATATTTCAATTATGTGTCACGTGAATAACTGGGGAACTAAATCGAAGAAAAATGCATATGTACAATCGAATCCTGGCTTCAGTACCATTTTTGACCGTAGCTGTATATACAAACTCGTATAATTAGATTATTTGTAGCGACTTTCAACTTGGTTATGATTTTTATAAGAGATTTATGATGATTTAAGTATTTTCGAAAGTATACTTTATATGGTGGCTATGGTCAGATATGGACCGATGCAATCAAAATGGCGTTTTATGATTCTTCTTTGTATGGAGTGTACAAAATTTCATGGTACATATTATTTTCATTATATTTATAACAGCAAAAATATTTTAAAAAAAGTCGAAGTTGTCTGAAACTTCTATTACTATGATCTTACTGGACCAATTTTGCCCATTTTCAATACCAAATATTTCGGTGAAACAAAGAATGTTTGGGAAAAATTTCATTATTTTTAGTTTTTTCTCTATCGTGCATCGTTGGATTTAATAATAATAATTTAATAATGGAATAAACATTGGATTTAGCGTCACGCAAATATTTTAAAAGTGAATATATTAAATGTAAAAATTAAAGTTGGCAATCATTGTTTACATGGTTTCAACTCATTTTTTATAATTTGTGAATTTGAGAAATAAATTGCCTACGAAAAAAAACCAAAATAGGCAAACATTTCATGAGCATCACTTTTGAAATATATTGCTTCATAGTTTAAAATGCTTAATTTTGATTTTATTTTTTTAATTTTCAAGAGTAAAGCAACAAAATTAACGGCGGCTGAAAGAGCACGGAGATATCGAGAGAAAATAAAGCTCGATAAAGCACTTAATGACGAATATAAAAGAAAGAAGAAAGAAAGGTTTAATCGTGGTATATTTGAGTTTAATTTTTATTGTTACTGACTGATTCTGTTTTTGCCACAAACTTAATTCGAAAGTGGTAAAAATGAATGAAATGAAAAAAACAAAGCCGCTTGTCATTTCATGAAGTTTATACAGATTCAGAATAAGAATTCGAATAAAAATTCATAAATTAAATTAAGTTAAGTTCTTGTTTTCTGTCAAATATTTACATATGTATGTGTATAAGTTTCTTTAAGAATTACTTCCTTTTTTCCATTTTTGTTAAAGATATCAAAGAATATGTACATTGTACATGTTTAGTTTTGTATGAAAATTTTTGTTTTTTGAAGAATTTTTGTTTTTTTATTTACTTTTTGTAAAAGAATAAACTTTTTTTTGTTAAACTTTATATTTGGCATTATTTCTTACGTGCAACAAAATCTCTTGATCGTCACAAAATATCTTGAGCGTCATACATACTTAGTTGTTTTCCTTAAAACGCTTATAATTGCAGTTTTTTTTAAATACCTATTACTTTGCAAGTAACCTCTAAGTTCCAGTCTTTTTTAACAAAAATTTACATATTTAAAAAAAATTAAAATTCAAGTTGAATCGTGATTTTTTTTGTTTATAATCGAATAGGTGATTTTCACAAAAGTCAAGCTTGAGAAACAAAAGAACATCGTAGTAAGCTTGAATTTCAAATATTTTTGCATTTTTAGCGATTTTTTATACATATTTGGTGTGTGACGCTCAAGATAGAAATCATAGAAAACCTAAAAAAAATCCAAAAATATTGATTTTTTTGAGAGCCTAAAAGTACCACCGGATTCTTCATCAATTTCTACATAAATTAGCCACGCTTACAGGCGAATTGAAAAACACTTTAAAAATAAGCAAAACAAAACTCCTTGTGTACGTTTTTTTTTTTTTTTGAAATTTACCCATGTAACTTATTCTCGACAGTTACACAAATTTGCTCAGTTAATGTATCTATGACACTTCTTCTTATGAACGGAACTAGTTCGTCCATAAAAGCATTTTTATTCGAAATTGTTGCAGAAATATTTTCAGGAACCAGATAGGGAAATACTGGTTAATAATCTTGGATTCAAAAAGTATTTGTTGTATTAATTTTTATAAATGTCTACGATGAAATAAATAGGCACTGTTTTTCGATACACCTAATATCTCAGTTCTTTTTAATGTAGGTACATAGGTACAATTAAATTTAAATTAAATTTTATTTTTTCCAAAACAAAATTAAGAGTTGAATCCATGAAGTTCATTTGGAACTAATTTGTGTTCTATAGAACTCCAATTATTCCTGGGAAATCATGATTTTAAAGCTAATTCTTTTTATCGAAAACTACGAATTTTTATGGATAGATGCAAATGAATCAGTTAGCAAATATTATGAAGGGCGTAAGACTTTAATGCTTACATTTTTTAAGAAATATTTATGTAGGTATGTAGGTATGAAATGCCTTTTATAATGATTAAAGTTTTTGCAATGGTAATCTAAAGATGTTCCTTAAACGAGAAGAAAAAAATCAATATTAATTATTTAACATCCCTTAAAAATAACAAAATATGAATGTTATTGCAACTGGGGTGGAAGATTCTGGACATACATACATACTCGTACACATCGATACATGCATGCATACATACATATGTAGGTATGTATACCTATATGTATGTAGTTAGATATGTATATAAATATGTATGTATATGTATAGGTGTACATACGCATACATGTACATTCAACAATATGTATGTATGGATGGATTTTATCATTTACTTTGAAACAAAACATGGTAAAGTACCACATTCCAACAACACTAAATAAAGTGTGTACAAAAGTTGTTGTTGTTGTTGTACAAGTTGTTGGTAGTGTGCGATTGCCTGAGTTCTAGCCAGTAGCAAGCGCCTCCTCCCTTAAGGGCATTCCTTGTTTTTCTGTTGCCTGAATGCTTTTTGAACGTATAGATTTGATCAGTAGCACAAGCGAAAAGAATTGTGCGAGTATAAATGAATGTAAGTGAGTATGTATGTATGTACGTACGTACCCATGTCGTGTCACATTTAGTACAATTTTGCAATAGGACCAACCCCTTGCTTAGTAATGAGTAAAAGTGGAGGTGTGGCTTCCGAAAACATAAATGGCTACGAGAGTAAACTCAAATCGTTACTTACGAATATGGATAGCAAACATTGGTAGGTACAATAAACAAAAAACCAGTTTAATAAACAAATTTACATACCCATACTTTATTAAGAGAGAAATTACATTCAACAAGAGATTGTGGCACAAATATGTCTCTTAAAATGCATTCAATACATTAATCTATAATGTGCATTTGTATAAAAATGTGTTTACTTTATAATATAAAGTTTATGGACATATGTATTTCATCCGAATCTTGAAGATGTTTTCGAGTACTCTATTATTTGATTTCTGGTGATTTTAATCTACTTAATTCTATATAGGTACCTACATATTTGTGATTATGAATATGCGATTTCTAAACTTTTTATTTCACTATAGTCGTACCTAGCTACATACCTACATACATATGTATACTAATTTCTTTCCGTAGAGTCAATTTTGCTCATTGTTAATAACATACTGCATGCAGCGTTACCGTTGTGACCCAATTTGACCCTTTTTTCAGGCCTTTGCCACTTTTTATGCCCCTTTTTTCAGTACCTTTTTTGTATCATTTTAAATCTATTCATGCTACTTTTTGACCCTTTTCAAATATTTTACTTACCATTTAAACAACACTGATAGGTATAAAACCGCTAATACAATACCATGATGCAATAATAAGGTAGGAGCGGTAGGCTAGCTGATTGCACTGTTTTGGTAGGAACAAAAGTCAAATTATTTTTTTACATTAAATTAATCGTTATACTCAACAATTTCTAGCAACAAAATACATGTTTTTTCATATACATAGTTGTAGAATTGAGGCCACTTGGTTTGAAATTGGAAAATTAAAAAATTTATATACTCGTAAATTCGTTGCACAATATTTACTTTGCCTTATACATAGTAGTTCTTAAGGTGAAAGAGTTTTTTCAAAGTTAACACTACGAAATAATAAACTTTTTAACTTTCGTCTCTTAATTTGTTCGAAAAAGAGCTATAAGAATGGACTCCGAGTGAAGATTTAATAACCAAATAGGAAATACATATTTTAAAAATGTATTTTTTTTCAAAAGCCTAATTCATTTTATCATACAAATTTTAAAATTTAATAACATTACTTCGAAATTAGTAATTTTATTTTTTGTATACATGTATTTATACCATTCACCTACATGAGAAGGGTAAATATAAGTTTGTCATTCCGTTTGTAATTTCCACAATATAATTTTCAAACCCTATAAAGTATATATATTCTGGATCCTTATAGATAGCGGAGTCTATTAAGCCATGTCCGTTTGTCTGTCGGTCTGGATGTTGAAATAAATTTTCTGAAGTCTTCAGATATCTTCGGGATCCAAATCTTCAATAATTATGTCAAACATGCTTTCGAGACATTTGCTATTTAAAATCAGCAAAATCCGTCCATAAATAGAGGAGATATGAGCAAAAATCCGAGACAACCTCTGAAAATTTCATAAAAAAAACTAAGTGTATTAATATTGTTACAAATAATTTCATAAACAGATGGCGTTGATCAAACAAAGTGTTTAAGTGTGTTCTTAAACCGTAATATAAGTGTGTAAAAAGTTTTCGAAAACTTTAAAGCTGGAGGTCCACAACTCGTGTTTTGGCGTCAACGCGTTTTAAGCTTTCTAAACGTTTTAAGCGTCAGGCATTTCAAGTTACATGCGAAGATTTTTCGCGTCAATATTTTTTTTTTATATGTAAGTACTTTTGGAGGTGATGCCGTATGCCCAACTGATTTTTTTTTTATATGAAATTTTTTATCGGTTTGTTTGTCAAACTCATATAAAAAATGTTATTTCAACTGTCATTTTTTCTGCTGACATCATCTTTAAAATAAATTTACTTTGCATTTGTCAAAGTCAGCTGTGACGCGTGCACCGCGTTCAAAAGTAGAAAGTAAACGAACTTTTCGCGTTTCAAGCGTCAGCGCGTCCTACGCTTTTGAGTGTGTAACTTAATTCATACAACTACATTGATTCTACTTTTTTTACAGTTGCTTAAAACGCGTGAAACGCTTAAGTGTGTTCTTATACCGTACCGACAACAATATGTCAAAAATAATATACACACGTTTATATGAGAATGATTATATTGACGACAGCAGGCAACACGACTGCAGGTTGTTGTCCATGCAGATTTTTTCGTCGCTGTCAAATTAAACTAATTTCTATTTTTGTTGTGTAAAAAGAAACAGTGTTGTATGTGGTCAACACAAAATGTGCAAAGAAATTTGCTTAGAAATATTTGTTTGTAAAATAAAAAATTAAATACATAAATAAATTTTATGATCATTTAAGCATCAAGAGTTGTTAAATTTATTATTATTATTGTCTAGAATCATGTACATATATTTTTTATGTTTCATAAATAAAACGCTACTTTGAAAAAATAAAAGCCTAAGGTGGCACCACTGAAATATAAATCGAAAATATAACTGCAACAGCTTTTTATATTTTCACTGTTTTGTTTGATTAAAGTTTGTAAGTTTTTTATGATTTAAAGATTTATTGGGCCATAACCATAGTCACAAAAAAGTGTACTTTAATAGTTAAAAAGTTGACTTTTGCTAAAAGTACATTTTACTTTAACTATGGACTTAACTATATACTTTAACCTCTAAAATATACTTTTAATTTAAAACCAGCTGTTTATGCATAGAACAAAACTTTCTCTTTTTGCAGTAGAGTTATTAAAAAATCAACGCCGAAATAGCCTAATAATGATATTAATCTTACTATTTTTATTTTTCTACCGCAAACACTTTTCTTACATTTTTCTGCTTAATTTTATTATTTTGCCGATTTTTGTTTTTTTTTTTAATTTTCAATGACAGCTCTTTAAAGCTGCCACTTGCTTATTTTTCTTTACAGTTTGTATGACATAATTTTCAACATATGAGGTGGCACCCAGTTAAAGTCGGTTTAACTTAAAACAACCTTAAATTTTGACTATAGTTACAAAATAATTAAAAGTAGGTTTTAAGTTTAAAGTTGTTTTCAAAAAGAACCGATTTTAGTGTTTGTCTATGGTTATGGCCCATTATTTTTAATGTTTTTATTTACTTTCTTGTTCTATTTTAGTAATAGCTTCGATAAAATCAACACAATTCTCTTCAGCCATTATGTTATGTAAAAAGTTTGAAGAACAAATTTATTTTTTATTAAAACGTCAGATTTCGTTTATGTCGTTTTCATTATAATTAACTAGCTGGCTACAGGGCGGCATAAGTACCCAGCGGCATTTACTCTTGTGTAGTCTGTAGCCTGCTGTCTCGAATGTGTTTAATGCTTAATCCACAGACAAGTTTTACTATACTGTTGAATTATTATAGGTACATATGTATGTATGTAGAAGCAGTGTTGACAGTTAAGGGGATTTATCCCAAAACACCCGAATATTTTTAGCAAATAGGGATACAATTTTAGGGTTCTGGATTAGGGACATTTTTTAGGGATAGAAATATTTCATTTTTTGCAGCTATGCATTTGTTTAAACTTATATTTTGCAAAGCAGTTTGAAACCTGTGGGTAACATTTCAACTGACTACTCCGTTGCCAATTCTAAAATCTTAAAAAATTTAGCAACCTCAAGCTAAATTAGTTTCAAATTTCATTTGTGTACCAACAAATTATGCCCGCGTTGAACGATTTTTTTTAGTAGTGAATATTGCAAAAACATTAATTCACAGTAAAATGCAAATGAATTATTAGAAGTTATTATCAGATTGAAAACATACATACATACATATATTAAAAATAATTCAATTTGCTGTGAAAACTTAACTACAAGTTCTGAAACGTTAAAGCTTGATAGTTAATTGGGGATATAAAAAAGAACATTGGAAATAAGTACTAAAAAACTGGCAACACTGAGGAAAATAGTGTTTTCAATTCTGCTTCTTAGATTAAAAAGTATTTATTAAATGCTTTTTAATCCACCGCCAAAAAGAGGGCGGGGTGGTTATATTAAGTTTAGTATGTGTATTATTAGACACGATAGAGTCCAGAAGGGAAACTGAGGAGGATGAAATTTTTCCAACTTATTCTTTGTTAATCAAGGCTGTTTGGTATTGAAAATATGCCAAATCGGTTAAGTAAAACCAGAGATATAGAGCAAAAATTCAGACATCCACGATATTTTTCCAAAATGTTTTGCTATTTTCTTGAAATATATTGCAAATAATATCTTGAAATTTTAAAATATAGTTGAAAATGGTGAGATAACTTAACTTATTTCGATTTTTAAATGGTTTCTGGCCTTCCCTTTCACCTGACCGGAAAATATTGATTAAAAAACATTTAAATTTAACCTAGTGTGTTTTATAAGATAAATAAATATATAACCACAAAAACTATATTATGTTTAATTTAATATTTTTTATAATGGGCGTTCGTCCAAAATCAAACATTTCAACCCAAGACCTACATACTCGTATATGCAAAGAGCAATCACCTAAATTTATATAATAGCGCAATTCAAAATCTTGTGCAAATGGTAATTTAACCATGAATCGTCTTACAAACGAACAACGCTTGCAAATTATTGAATTTTATTATCAAAATCCGTGCTCTGTTAAGAAAGTTAATCGCGCGCTTCTTTGTGTGCAGTGACGAAGCTCATTTTTGGCTCAATGGATACGTAAATAAGCAGAATTGTCGATTTTGGAGTGAATATCAGCCAGAAGCATTGCAAGAGCTACCAATGCATCCAGAAAAATTCACAGTTTGTTGCGGTTTATGTTCTGGTGGCATTATTGGACCGTAATTCTTCAAAGATGATGCGAATCGTAACGTAACTGTGAATGGTGAGCGCTACCGTGAGATGATATCCAACTTTTTTTGCCGAAAATGCAAGAGCTTGACTTGCATGACATGTGGTTTTAACAAGACGGTGCCACATGCCAAAAAGCACGTGCAACAATGGACTTATTGAGAGGCGAGTTCGGTGAACATTTTATTTCACGTTCGGGACCGGTCAATTGGCCGCCTAGATCGTGCGATTTAACGTCTTTAGACTATTTTTTGTGGGGCTATGTTAAAGCTCATGTCTATACAGACAAGCCCTCTTCAATTGACGCATTGGAAGACAACGTTGAAGCATTTATTCGCGAGATATCTGCCGAAATGTTGGAAAGAGTATGCCAAAATTTGACTAAGCGGATGGACCATTTGAGGCGCAGTCAAGGTCAACATTTGCATGAAATAATCTTCAAAGATTAAATTATATGGACAGTACTATCGATTCAAATAAAGATTTCATGCATTTTTCTGAATTTTATGTGTATTTTTTTGAAAAACTTTCCTATAGCTTTATAAGCCCCCCAACTTAAGTTTGTGTGTGAATTTCGATGAAATCAATGTAAATAAATAAATGTATGTATGTTTATGTATAAGTAATAACTAGTATCAACACATTAAGGTAGAATTAAAACCGATCGTTTTTAATAATATTAAATTGTTTCTCGTACATATATTCGTAGGGTGGCAAGGAAAGTCGTATGTTAATTCACTAAAAAAAAACGACCACAAATGCTAAGACATATTTGTAACTATGTTGGTGTAGGGAATAATAAGAAAATATGTAGGTATGTATATACTCGTATATTACTCAATATTTGGCATGATAATGTGATAAATAAGCCCTTTATTTGCTTGACGAATGAAATAGACAAATAAAAATAATTAAAGTTATTCATCACTGAGTGGTTTATGTTGCAATTTATCGACAACAAGAACCACAATTTGTAAAACAATGTGTCACCAGATACCTGGCTCTATTACTATGCCAAGAGTTCTACATTATGAATAATTTCATAAAAGCTTTTTTGTAGTCATTTGAGACAATTAATCGTGAAGATGAAAAACTTTTTCAAAATACATTATGTTAACAATAGATATTTATAGATATTACCAACATAATTAAATGTATTTTCTCGCATGTGTTATTTTAGTTATTTTCACCTGTTGAATGAATTAAACGAAACAATGTTGAGTTTTATCGATTCACAATTCTAATCACTTCTAATAATGCTTTGTGTTTGTTTTAACTACATACATACATGCAGGCATATGTACTTATGTATGTATGCAAGTATGTACTTAAAAAACATATAAAGAAATAATTTCAAAAAGGAATTTAATGTGCATTAATCCCACTCACAACCTGCGCTTGTTCAAAATGTTAACAGAGCTTTTATTTAAGTTAAAAATTGTAATCGCACATTTTTCACCTGCATTACGCATTTAGTTATTTTTTAAATTCAAAAAATACCACACACAGTACCTACATATGTATGTATGTATGTATGTATCTCCTCGACAGTATCTAGGTACATTTTCAAAAATTTTAAACATTAATTAATGCTATTCTAATCACAGCTCAGAAGTAATCAAACATATGTAGACATACTTCAAAATCAGTACTTTTTGGTTTGAGTGTTTGGTTGAATACCATTTAAAAATCATAATTTTTCATATCTGTATTGTGGTTACGTGCGAGTACATACATATATATATATGTAGATATTTAAGAGATATATTAAAAGCACATATTAAAACTCTCTTAAATGTATAAACATTTTCTTCTCTACTTAAAAACGCAAAAAGGGAAGTGAAACAAAAAAGAGAACGAAACGAAGTGTATCTACGAGGCATGTATCTCATCCTTCTATTTTATTTGTGTTGTTTAAAACAAAAGCAACCACCACCATCACCATCACCACCACCAGAAAATAGTAGGTTAGGTAGTAGTAGTTGGCCTGTCGGTCTTTAAGAATTTTTTGTTTTGTTAAATATTTCTCCGGCGATAGGTATGCGGTGCTAGTGTTATTGTGAGTTTGTTTGTGTTTGTCTGCTCAGGAGCCAGAAAACAATGCAAACAGCATTTACTTACATACCCTGAAGGTCTTTATGTCCAACCAGAAAACTGAGCTTCAGTCGAAAACTACCGTCTGTGGCTGCGCAAGGGCATTTCGTTTACGGGTCGTACCATCATTTGTGTCTATTAAATCAGTGAAACAAAATCAAGCCAGAAATAAATTTAAACAAAATTAAAGCAAAAAAAAAATAACTGTCGCTAAAATATCATTTGATTTATCGCCAAATCAAAAGAAATAAAGTGTTTAAAATTAAATTAACAAAACTACCTTTAAAATCAAATTTAATACATTTGCAGTATCCAGTGTAAATCACACATACATACATAGATACATTGTTTACATGCATCCATATAGGTATCTACACATTTTTAAAATGAACCAGCACATGGATACACACATCTACGGTTAAATATAAACAAAAACACACTACAATTGTATATTCGTACATACATACATTGTTGCCTTATTAAATATAAGATACCTATAACAAATCTGTGACAATTTCCGTCAAAATATTCGTACATAAATAAAGTCGCGCGTACCTGTTTTTTCGTTACTGTGTGGCAAAGATAAATGTTTATACATACATACATACATACATACATACGTATCATATTGTATGCAATCCAATAATAATATTTAATAATAATGATTCGTACAAATTATTTATTTTATTAACAAACTATTTATTCTGCATTTTACTCGTATAAATTCGCAAACAAAATAATATTGAAAAAACAAACAAAGAAACAACAATCATGTCGTTGTGATATTAAAAACAAAAACTCTTTACAACATTTGAAATAATCTTTATTTCATACTCCTACAAAGACAACTAGAGAAAGAAACATCGCCAGAAGTACATCCATATTTTATCTATTTCATAATAAATATCGAATATACATACATACATATGTATGTTCATATCAAGAAGCCAATCAATACATTGAATTCATTTTAATATCAAAAGTTGAACAATTAATTCATTTCAAATGCACATCCTACACCGAACAAATGATCATCAATTTGAGGATCAGAAATTTATGATGGTAAGTTTCTCTCAATATTAGTCTTTTAGATGTGCATGTACTCGTCCATATGTACATAAATACATAAATACATACGTATATATGTACTTCCGCCGCACATCATTTAAAAAACCCAAACTATGTATATAAATAAAATGTTCTTTGGTCAGTCAACTCGCTTTATTAACTATATTAATAAAAAAAAAGTTTGTTTCATTACAAATTCTTTAATTTATTTTTTCTCTTATCAAACATCTTTTTCAAAATAGTTTTTAAATGTTCTTTGATCATAAATAACTATATGTTTTAATTTTCACTATATGATTTACATACACAGTGCGGAGCACAAATGAGTACATGTTTGTTCTTTACGCACTTGCGTAAAAATAAAAATAATAAAGAAAATAAAAAAAAATGTTATTTATCATTTATTTTATGTTTTTTATTTAACAAAATAATTTACATATAAATCAAAACTAAAATCATCAAGTTCTGAAAAAAAAAACTCAAACAACTCGCATGTACTCAGTTAAGGAATGATTGTATTTTTAATACGTAGTCCAAAGTCCACTATTTTATAAAACACTTGTACACGTTTTGGTATACTCTTCAATAATTTCTCAATTAATTCATTTCGAATACTCGTCCAAATGGGTCCAACCCATTACTCGGTATTGTCCCAACTGTCTCTTGACGGTTGTCTATAAATTCTCAAAAAGAAATGTTGTTCGTTAAGCCATTCTGTCACATTATATACATAATCAGGATTATAAGGTTGCAAAACATACAGATAGTCGTCCTATTTCCTCATTATTACTTTAATTATTTGCAGTGGTCCAAGGTGCCACCATGTAAAGCAACCCCATACCATAACGATCAGTCCACCGTGCTTCACTGTAAACTGCTCTTTGAATTGGCTCCCCAGGCCGACTCCAGCAATATTGTTTACCGTTTACCGTCAGCAATATTGTTTAATCGTGCCTTAACATTTTTTTTTTATCGGCAATGCAGGTTTTCTATTTTTTGCTGCTGAGTTGTCGCAAATATTACTAATGGCTCGTCTTGCTGTCCATCGACTAACGGGCTTACCTATTGCTATAGGAGCATTTGTTGGTGTTAATCGCTTGTCTCTATTCATTTGTGGACTATAGAACGTCTTTTTGCAATCTTATAACCACTGATTGACTTACATTAAGCTAAATTATATTAAACATTATTTTACACGCTCACTGACGGTTTCGTTTTAAAAAACTTTTCTAAACTTCAATAAAAACGTTATATATCTTTTAAATATTGGTCAACAGTGAAAACTATTTAAAATTTAAAAAAAAAAATCTAACTACAACACACAATTGCAATTGAAATATACATAAAAAGCATTGTTCACATAAAAGCTATTGAATACATTTGAACCACAAATTGATACTCATTTATTCGTATTTAAAGAACTAAAATTATTTCATCGCACCAACTGTTTCGATACTTATTCCCAATCGATAACATTTTTTTTTTTTTGTGTTTAAAATTAACTTTCCTTTGCTTGGAGCTAAAGGATTTATACTCGTATATGTATATTTCTACACAGAAAAAAATAAAAATGAGTTTAAATTAAAATATTTGTGGAATCAATTAAAAATTTATTTGAAATCGGACCTGTAAACAAAATGATAGTATCAATTAAAAAAAATTGATATTTTATTGAAAATATCAGAAAAAGTAATTGAATCAAATAAAATTTTAATTGAAAATTCTTTTAAAATCAATTAAAGGTTTAATTGAAAAAATAAACATGATTTTTTTTTTCTGTGTACATATTTTCTATTTTAAGATACGGTCACACAAGAGTTTTGCAAGATCAAAAAGCATCAAATTAAATATAAAACTAAATATTTGTTCTGTCCTGTCCTAAATAGACAAAGCTTTCTTTTAATAAATAAACGAGTTCAAATATATTTTATTCAGTGGTTGCATCTTTTCCGGAAAATATTTGCAAAGTGTGACCGTACCTTTAGACTCATGGTTGTTGCTTGCCATTTTACTGCTGTTATATCATTATTTATACATACATACTTTTACAATTGTTTATTAAATTAGAAACGCTTAAGCTGGAGTTCAACACCAAGCGTTTCACGCATTCTAAGCAACTGTCAAAAAAGTAGAATCAATGTAGTTGTATGTTTTAAGTTACACACTCAAAAGCGTAGGACGCGTTGACGCCTGAAATGCGAAAAGTTCGTTTACTTTCTACTTTTGAAAGCGTCGCAAGCGGCGAACAGCTGACATTGACAAATGCAAATGTCACCAAAAAAAAAAAAAATGACAGTTGAAAAAACATTTTTTATATGAAATTGACACAGAAACCTACAAAAAACTTTATATAAAAACAAAATTAGCTGGGCTTACGGCATCACCTCCGACAACACAAATGATTGACGCGAAAAATCTTCGCACGCCAATACGCGAGTTGTGGACCTCCAGCTTTAGTGGTCCACTTCCAGCTGTAAAGAGAAGTCAGTTAGCTTAATAAACGTTTCTTATAAATTGTGCGGGTACACAGAAAAAAATAAAAATGAGTTTCAATTAAAATATTTGTGGAATCAATTAAAAATTCAATTGAAATTGGACCTGTAAACAAAATGATAGTATCAATTAAAATAAAAAATTGAGATTTAATTGAAAATATCAGAAAAATCAGAAAAAGTAATTGAATCAATTAAAATTTTAAATGAAAATTATTTTAAAATCAATTAAAGGTTTAATTGAAAAAAAAAACATGATTTTTTTTCTGTGTAGTGCGCGAAGATGTTTTTCTGAAATTCTGCATGATTGATATGATAAAATTCGATACAAGGTAGAAAAAAAATATTGACAAAAAATTTAATAGAAAATAATTCAAAAGTATGAAAATATGAAAACAATGAAAATCACATATTTACAAATATGTACCTTTATTTACCAGTATATACCCGCAAAAGAGTTAAAAATTTTTATTTTATTTAAAATTGATACCATGGATAAAGGATAAATATGTACTGAATAGTTTTGTATCAAAAAATCCATGTGAAGTCATTGTAGACGTTATAATTAAAGCTAAACTCTATTAATGGTCAAAATTTAAATATTTTATTTTATTTTAGATTTAGCATTTATTATTATTTAATTTAGGTGTGTTAAAAAATATATTGTAATTATTCTGATCATGTTCAGTTTTTCCATATAAATTTAGCAATATATACAATAATGAAAGTAACATTGCCTTTTTACTCATTATTTATTGAAAAATAACAATGATTTTTTATGAAATATGTATTTTATATCATGTTGAAATTCCAAGGTATTGGGTATCACTTGAATGCTAATCAATCCCTCATTTCTATGGTTTCCAAACGGAGATGCGTAATAACATTTCAAGGAAGGATATTGATTTAAAATTATTATATAATAATACTAATATGGATTATTCCGGTCTGTTGGGCAACGGATGACTAGTAAAATGACTAGTATATGTATTTATATACTGAGCTGTGGTAAAAATATTAAACTATTGCCGGAAACAAATTGCAACCACTACTAAATTAGACAATTTGTTTCTGAGATATCCCAAATAAGACAGCAGTGAATAATCTTTAAAATTTAAAGTTAAAAAAACAAAACTGGTTGTTTTTGCCATAACTTTAAAATTTTGCACTAAAATAAATAAATTTATGGCCTGATTATTGTTCACAACACTAAAATGTTGTGTTGTCTCGACTACGAGTACATTTTTCATACGGTTCAGCCGATAAGTGTTGTAAATCGTAATCGCAGTTTACAACATACAACATCAAAGTTTTTAGTGTTTTCTGTTGATGATGTTCATATTATCATTTAGTATCTTCTTTAAATAAATTTGACATGATTACATACTTGAATTAAACTTTATTTTATTAATACTATATAATATAAATATAATAAATATAATAATTCCTGACTACTACAAACGACAAGTGATATAGTGTATAATATAGATCTAAATATATAATTTTTACTGAAGATGCGCATATTGGCAATAAAATTATTAAAAGCTTTGTAAATCTGACTTTGAGCTCAAGAAATTATATTTGAAATTAATAAAAAATGTCGAAAAACCTATGCTAGAAAATTTTACGACGAACTTGGTGTAACTTTTGGTGTATTTTACGTTTTCTTCATATAAAAATTTATTTTTGAAAATCCAAACATGATTTTTTTTCTATCGAACAAGGGAATACTGTAATTGCACTAAATCCCGTTCCTAAGACAAAGTCACCATGATTGGCAACTGATTTTCGGCCAATAAACATACTTTCTTGTTGTTCTAAAATTCTGGAGATTTTATTAAGGAATCAAATTCAGGAGTAGCTGTTAACAAATGAATTACTTAATACATTTCAATCAGGATTTAGAAAGAACTATTACACTACAGGTCTTACTTTGGCGATAGTAGAGACTTTAAGATATAATATGGACATGATATTTTGAATCTGTTGCTATATTTTTAGATTACTCTAAGGCCTTTGACTCTATACGTCATATTATGTTAATAAGAAAGTTATTGAGTCAATTTAATTTCAACGTAGTCAGTTTACAGACGCTCAAGGAAGAGTGTCTACGATCACAGAAACTTTTAGAGGTATACCTCAAGGCTCAGTGTTAGGGCCATTACTTTTTATGATATACGTTAATGACATTTTCTTACAGATAAAATTTTGTACTTGTTACGTGTATGCTGACGATATACAGCTGATTGCTTGTGATAATGGTCACAGAGTTGATTATTTAACATTAAATTTTAATAAGGACTTACAGCATATCATGGAATGGTCAGATTTAAACTTTTTAAGTCTCAATCCTACAAAAACTTGAGCTATATTATTTTCAAATAACAATTATTTGAATGCAACACTTTCTTTGGGAGATAATACTATACAAATTGTGTCATATTTTAAATCTCTGGGCATTTACTTAGATAATGAATTAGATTTTGGAGTTCATATTAATCACGCTATTGCAGAAATATCTTTCATATTAAGGAAATTTTATTCACTAGGATGTTATTTACTTTTTAATGTAAAAAAAAACAATTAGTTTTTTCTGTGATATCCTATCATTCTCTATGCAATAGAAAGAAGTACATATGTATATAGTGGAACGAGACAACACAATATGATAAAATTACAACATTGCTTCAATAGATTAGATTATGGACTTAAATCTAGAACACGAATTACATCCTATGTTATATCGCTTCTTGGATGTAATTTTCAAGATTTCGTTAATATAAGATTGTTGCTTCAACTTGAGAAATATATTTTATTTTGGTACATCTTCACGAAAACATGTTTTAGTGCCTCCGCGTTATAACAAATTAATAATGAAGAGGTCATTTGTTGCTAGATCCACTGCACATAAAATAAATAAGAATGAGTTTCAATTAAAATATTTGTGGAATCAATTAAAAATTTAATTGTAATCGGACCTGTAAATAAAATGATAGTATCAATTAAAAAAAATGTGAGATTTAATTGAAAATATCAGAAAAATCAGAAAAAGTAATTGAATCAATTAAAATTTTAATTGAAAATTATTTAAAAATCAATTAAAGGTTTAATTGAAAAAAAAACATGATTTTTTTCTGTATGCTTTGTGGAATTCTACAATTCCTTATTCAGACCGGATATTTTCACATTCTATTAAACACTTTAAAAATATATGTAGTAATTGAAAACTTATAAATCATAAATTTATTATGAAATTTTTTGTGACTGCTGTCTAGGATACCCAAATTGTCTTTTCTTTTTTGTTTTATTTTACTCTTAACATTTGTGTATGGGGGGTATTAGGAATTTTAAATTCATAATTTAATTTAAATCCAAATTACTTATTTTATAAAACATCTATCTTTAAAATTTAATTATATGCCATATTTTTTTGTACCGGTTTATTGGCCATATAGGCTTAAAAGCTATTGAATAAATAAAGAAACAAATAAATCTAAATCCTAGCGTAACGAACGATATGTTGTCAAGCCATTTCGTTACATCGAAAAATTCGAGATTACTTTTTTAAATAAACAAATTTGTAAATATTTTGTTAATTTTTTACTATAAAGAATTAATTCAAACTTCGATGAGAGTTAATTACCGTCAACACGAAACGAGTGAGTTTCTTTATCTTTTCGTTAACTTTCTCCCTGAATTACTAGTTTTTCTTCACAGATCGACATTTTTTCAGCAATTCTTATTATTAGTTGGGAATGTTAAAAAATTGGTTTATTTTTCTCAATATTTTTTTTACCTTTCATTACTGGTAAAAAGTTTGCTGTATCTTATATGGGTTAAAAGGATATTATTTCTTTAAAATAGTATTTTTGTTGATAAATTACTTTTTCCGCCGGTATATACCTATATACCTACAGTGTTGGGAAAATAATAGGAACGGCTTCTACATTTTCAATGATGGAAGAAGAAAAGCTTCGATAATTCCTAATTATTTAATGGTCATAAGTTAATTGCCTAAATTTAATTGCATAAATTAAAAATATATTCATGTTTTGTTTTGTAAAAATTAAAATGTAATTTGTTGTTCTAATTTTAAAATCTCAATCGATTTCTGAGACATGTTCCCTTTATATAGACCTATAATTCACATTTTGCATAAAACAATTCTGTAGATAATCTATTATTCATATATTTTTCTAATACCATTTTCGATAAAACGTAAAATTTCAGGACTTATAGATTTTAGACAAAATATAATAGTTTAACTAATTAAGGGTTCAATATATCGTAACAACTGTATATAAATCTTTAAATCCTTAATAAACATACGAAATGCCAAAACGCTTAAAACGCAGTTGTCTAAGTATTCAGATAAGTATTTTTTTTTTCTCAATTAATAAAGAAAAACATCTTTAAACTAGACAAACGTAGGTGGTAATATTCAAAATATATCACGTTACCGAATGGCTTCAATTTGACATGACCGACAATTTAAACTAGAGTTTATTCTAATGATACCAAAGCCAGGAAAGGATTTGACCGTACCACCCTTTTACAGATCAATTAACTTAATATCCTGTTTGTCGAAACTATTTGAGAAAGTATTTCAAAAGAAAATAATAAACTTCCTGACTGATCAAAACATTATCCCAGTTCACCAATTTGGTTTCAGTGAACAACATGAAGCTACAGAGAAAGTTACCCGTTTAATTGGAGAAATAAGAAAATCTTTTAAAGTTTTTGATAAAGTTTGGCTTATAGGTCTAACACATAAGATTAAATGCTTACTGCCTCCTAGTACTTACAGATTATTAGAGTCTTACCTATAGAATCGCTTATTTAGAGTTAATTACAGTGATTATGTGACAAGTGACTACGAAATCAGAGCTGGAGTTCCACAGGGGAGTGTTCTCGGACCAACACTTTACATGATATACACCGCTGATTTGCCAACGAATGAAAATTAAAGAATATCTACATTTGCCGACGACATTGTCATTCTTAGCTCACATGTGAATTCAAGTGTGGGATGTAGAGAACTGGATAATTACCTCAGACGTGTTAAAAAAACTGGAGAATACGTGAAAACGAATCAAAAAGTAGACAAAAAGTCCACATTTTTCAGTAAACAATGTGAATACCCCAAAGTCTGATCATGTCTCATACCTTGGCATACATCTGGATAGACGCCTTATCTGCACTGGCCTTAACGAGCAATCTAAATTAAGCCTTGATTGTGAAATCATGTATAAGACTGTTTTAAAACCAATTTGGACATATGGAATTCAATTCAATGGGGAACTGCAAGTAATACCAGTATTGATCTTACCCACCGTTTACACATGCGAGTAATCCCAGTTGGCCAAATGGTCGTAGACGACATTGTCGTTGACGATTTATGCAAGATATTTTTGAATTTGTCCCCTGTCGCTGAAGTTGGCGTAAACGATTCGTTAACGACAAGATTAGTGACAAAGACCTGAAAGTTGTCATCTTTCAAACCTTATTAAAGACAAAGTGAGCGACTACATCTTATATATTGTCTTGTATAGACTATGTTAAAGACAAGATGCAAGATAATGTATTCAACGTTGTCTTCTATCAAACACCCTTGACGACAAGATGTGCAACAATGTCTTCAATGTTGTCATATCTCTAACTCTGATGACGACTAGATGACCGATATTGTCTTGCATGTTGTCAAATACTTAATTCTGAGCGACATTGTCTCTCTTTTAGTCGTCCACGATTTACGCGACATTTGTTCGAAAAAGTCGTTGACAATTTGTTCTGGCTGTCCTACATTTGTCTTCGAGGACTTTACACTGTCATGCACCCATCATTGAGGGTGTCTTAAAGACGTGGCCAACTGGGATAGTTCGAAAAACTCAATACACTCACATTTTTTTACTTATACACTCACATTTTTTTCTCTTGCAGAGCTAATCGACTTTTTCGAATAAGTTTTCGTATATGTATAATACATACACAGCAGTCGCATGCGAGTACTCGCATGTATATACGGGGGGTTATACAGAGGGCCCAATCGATAATTCTTAAGACAATGATATATAAGAAATGAAAACATCCAAATATATTTAGAAGTACGATTAAAGATGAATTTAGAAAAATTAATTAAAACTAATTTAGGGCACATTTGTCCATTTTGGCTCTCTCAACTGAGAGTAAATAGATTTTAAGGTTTAGGTATAAGATTTGAATACTTATTGTAAGACCTATGAAGTAAAGGCAGATTCAATAAATAAATTGTAATAAAAAAGTTGAAACAAAAAAACATTTTCATGAATTTTATGAAATATGTATTTACATACTTTATGTATTTATTTAACTTTGTTGTGTTCCATTATAACATTGAGACACTGTATGAATTAAAATTAGGGGAAAATTTATTTGTACGTTCATGTGACTATTAAGACCTTCATAAAGTCGTGTCTGCAAATTTACATCCACATTCTAAAATACGTCCTTAATGTAGAGACTCGTTTAAACTTCTTTGAGTTTCGATTCCCACCCCCATTCAATTAGCCAAATTATACGCTGTCCTGGTCATCTTCTTGGAATTTTCTTCTTGCTAAAGCCAAATCAAATTTGAATCACTATTAAAAAGGAATCTCATACAAAACTCCTCATCAACAGCAATTTCAGCTTAAATAAAAAGCAAAAATAAAAAATAGAGCACTAAAAACAGCAAAACAGGGCAGAGCGCAAGTCGTCGCCCACAAACATCAGCACAACATTAGTTTTTTTGCGTCTTTTTTGTTTATGTTTTTGCAATAGCATCAAAAAAGTAGCATGAACAAGCACCGACTAAAGAATAACAACAACAACAACAACATCAACTACAATTCGAATTTGTAGAAAAAAAAGTCATCGATACACTTGCGTGATGCGTTGCCAAAAAATAATTTATGAGAATTAGCCACATACAGATAGTTTTTGCGTGCGGTGGCGTTTTGTCTGCAATAAAAGGCCAAAACAAATGTATGCATACCTACCTATCTACACACACACTTACACTAATAATTGTAGATACATGTATACACACATACAGTGAGTTTCAAAATTATTAATAAAAAATAATAAATTAAAAACACCTTTTTGAATAAAACATATTAAAACACTGTTGGGTCGTACCAGGACCATATGCGATCATTACAGCCTAACCGGTTTATTTTGATTTCGTCGAACCATGTTACCAGCTTCCACTGCTCTAATAGTCACATATGGTCCTGTTATGACCCAAAAGTAGGCATCACATCCCGCAATATTCAAAATACATTGCAATTTGTTGGATGATCTCTTATGATATGGTGGGTTTGTTTTAAAGGATAAAAGTTACGAATTATTCTAAAAAGCATAACATTGTATTGACATTTTAAGGGATTTCCATTTGCCCAGTGTGGAAGTCTTTGGATACCAAGCAGGCACAAGGCTAAAATAACCATGAAATGTCTTGAAGGTCGCAATATTAACTGTTTTGATTGGCACCACAATCACCGTTTGGGACCTTAACCCAATCAAAAATTTGTGGAATATATTAGAGAAGAAAATAATAATTTAAATTTAATCAGCAGTGTGCATTATAGGCTTCAGCTTCTCATTAAAACCAAAGGTAGTCATAATAAATACTGAAATATTCTTTCAGAGTTTTATTTTAAATTTGTTACTTTGATTTTTAATTAATTTTTCAATACGTACTGAATTCAAATACTAAAGTTCTTACGAATATGTTTTATTCAAAAAAATGTTTAATTTAATATTTTTATGAACAGTTTTGGAACTCACTGTATGTATATATGTACTTATGTATGTATATGCATGTATATTTAAGTATGTATGTATATACGAGTATATTTTCTTTTTAAAAAATGAAAATCGAATAATTCTCACAACAAATATAATATGTGAGTAGTAGCAATGCATGAAAATAACTATGCATACTAGGGTTATAATCAAATTTTGTCCCTGGAACAACGCAATGGTCAAAAACCTCACCCACAAACACAATCTTCAAAAAGTTATCGTCCTAATGTACGCATTTATATAATTTTAAGATGTTTTTTATGAAACGAATATAGATATATGTATGATTACGAGCTACCTGAATTTTGTTATTGGAACCAATAAAATTTAATTTAATTTGCAAAAAATGTATCTTATATTATATTTTAAACTGATTTTAAATATACTTGTGTGTTTTGTTAATAAGTCCACTGACACTTGTTTATATTTAACGGCAATTAATTTGTTATGTGTATTTGACAAAAAAAAAAAAAAAACAAGTCCGTAATAAATAAATGAACGGAGACCATTAGTTTTCTATGGAATTACCCATACAATTTTAACGCATCGAATCAAAGGATATTTATTTTTGCGTGCAGTGCGTTCAGCGTCAATCAATGTTCACAAAAGTGCAGAGTATTAAAAAAATGTACGATTTGTGAACGCAATAATAATTTCAGTTGATAGACAATTGATGAGGCCATTTAAAAATCTTACGAATACGAAGGTTTAAAAATAAACACATTCAATACACTGCAGCTCAATGTAAATCCTGGTGAATTTACTTTTTTTTAATATATAATTACTGAGGAATCAGAAACAAAATTTTTGAATTCTATATACATACAAACATATGTATGTACTTGTACTCAGCAAACACTTTTTGCTTATTTTTGCCAGACATGGACAACTGAGAATTTTAAATGTGACTGAATGTGAACCAAAATAGTATTTTTTAAAATTGAAATTATAAAATAATTTATTATTCTAGATTGACTTTCGACTATGTTTTAGACACAATTTTCAAATTTAACATAAATCAACTTTTACAATTGTATTTGTTTAGAATTGGATGATAGGATGTAATGTCGATAGAATAAATTTAAAATTACCCATTCCTTTGTTTGGCATTCAGACAATACCATGATGCCACACCCACCATGTTTAACTGTTGGTTTAAATTTTTTCTCCAAACAAGCTGACGGCCTTTTATACCACAAATGCAGTACTTGCTTTCATATGTAATCAGAACTTTTTCCACAATTTTGCAGACTTATTTATGTGTTCATTAGCAAAGGCAATTAATTTTTGCTTATTCACTAATATTTCAGAATTCTGCGCAAAGTATCTTTGGAACATAAAACGAGACTTTGAGACCAAAATTCCGGTGTTTATATCCTACACCACCATAGTGGGGAGAATATTTTGGATTTCTGCTGATATTTGTAACGCCCAAAAATATTGGTCCAAAACCCACCTTAACGTATACCGATCGACTCAGACTCACTTCTTGAGTCTATATAACGATGCCCGTCCGTCTGCGGAGAGTACAGGTCGCAATTTTGAAGATATTTCGATAAAATTTTGTACATGATACTTTTTTTGGACTAAAGACGGTTGGGATTGAATTTGGTTGAAATTGGTCCATTACTTCACCTAACCCGCATACAAATGTCCTCCCGAAATGGGGTTTTACCGGTCATGAATATTTGAACTATGCAAATATCCCAACAAATTTCTGTAGCCCAATCTAACCAACAAATTTTGTGCAGATCGGTCCATAATTCACCATCAAATCACTTTAAAGAGCATAACACTCTTAACAATCTTGATATCCAAATCATAATCAACATAAGCCTGTTTCAAATATACAAAAATTATTTGGTCGAATATTGTGATAATCGGTCCATAATTAGTCATAGCTCCCATATAAGACCCACTTCACAAAATCACTTTAACAACCATAAATCTCTTAATAAGGTCAGTATCCAAATAAATTTGATCACACATAAACACACACATATATATAGAAATTATGACAACTAATTTTATAACCGTCGGTCCATAATTAATCATACCTCCCATATAAGATCGCCTTCGAAAATCACTTTTAAAAGTGTTTTTATTGAGATACAATTTAACTCAAATAATATTTACATGCACTAAAGTCATGCCACTACATTTCTGGATGATCGGTCCATAAAAGAGCATAGCTCCTATATAGAGCCCATTTCCGAAAATCTGTTTTTGCTGGATGTAGGGTATTTTATGGTAGGGCTTGACCGACTGTACTTTCTTACTTGCTTTTTATTTAACAGTTGGCTGTCAAAATTCCCATTTAATTTGTTTTTGTTTGAAAGTAAACAAGAAACATTTGCAGTAATTTAACAAATATATTTGATTCTATTATTTTGATTGTTAAATTGTTGAGTAGAATTGTTGTCTATTATTTATAATGTTACAAAAACGTTTCACAATATACAGGTAAAAAGGTATTTGATTTCAAGTACATTATGATAATACAAATAGGCAATTCTGAGGATAAAACAAGTAAGAAAGTATAGTCGGTCAAGCCCGACCATATAATACCCTACACCCTGTATATGTATAATAAAGTTTTTTAGAAATGGGCGTTATATGGGATATATAACCTATTGTGGGCCGATCATCCAAAAAATTAGTGTCATGATGTCTGTGAATATAAATATTATATTTGTTATATCTCGATATAAATACTTTTAAAAGATTTATGGAGCTTAAAGTTAATTACGGAGAGGGTCTTATATAGGAGTTTTGCCTAATTATGGACCGACCATTATAAAATTGTACGGTATTATTTGCATACATATGAAATATATTTGCGTTCAATATTAATTGTTATTTGTATGTAAATGAAATATATATATTTGTGTTCATTATTATTTGGATACCAACATTTTTAAGAGAGTTACGGTCTTTAAAGTAATTTTCGGAAGTGGACCTTATATGGGAGCTACGACTAATTATGCACCGATCATAATAAAATTGTATCGTGTTATTTGTATGTATATGAAATATATATATTTGTGTTCAATATTGTTTGGATACCAAGAGAAGAGTTACGGTCTTTAAAGTGATTTTCGGGAGTGGGCTTTATGTGGGAGCTACGAGTAATTATGGACCGATCTGCACAAAATTTGTAGATGTAGATGTAGATTTGCCTTCATTTAGCACCAATTTTTGATGAAATTTGTCTGGATACTTACATAATTCAAACATTTATGATAGCTAAACCCCAATTTCTGAAGGACATTTGTATGGGGGCAAGGTGAAATAATGGACCGATTTCCACCAGTTTCAATCCTATCTATCCTTGGGTCGAAAAAATATTATGTACCAAATTTTATTGAAATATCTTCAAAATTGCAACCTGTACTCCGCGCACAAAGTTTACATGGACAACCAGCCAGCCAGGTTATAAAGAGTTTAATTGTTAAAAACAAAATTAAAATTTCATTGAAATTTTTAGTATTTTGCTTTTATTTCCATAAAAGCCCAATTAGGCCCTGAATATTGTGAAAAGTCACAGTTGTGATTTTAGTAGTTTTTATTGCGTTTTCAGCAATAACTACAATGTAGTTGAAAGTAGCTTTCGTTTTGTACGGAAAACAAAAAAAGTTGTAGTATGTTTTTATTCAAAAGAAAATAAGTCCCACAACTTGTCTTCCATTGGTGTAATCGGTATATAAAATATAAAAGTTGTTAATGTGGAATTTATTTATTCAAAAACTACTACTCCTTAAAGCAATAATATTGAAATTAACCTGTTTTAACAATAGGTCAAGTACATACTCGAATTCAGATAAAGAAAAGCTAAAGTTAAGGCAGATTTTTTATTAGTGATTCAAGTGTTTCATATTTATGTATACATATATGTATGTATGTAAATATCTAGCACAGAAAGAGAATAGTTAGTTTTTTAAAAACATTTTTATTTTCCAATATAATTTCCTGAAACTTTAATGCACTTAGTCCAACGCTTATCTAGCAATTCTATCCTTGAATAATATAGTTTTCCTCAAGGCCTTCAAAATAGTGGTTTACATCTGTAATTACATCTTCATTTGAGGTAAAACGCTTGTCAACTCGGAATTTTTTTAGATATGGCAACTGGTATAAGTTGGCTTGATGAAAAATTATTTTTTTGTGTTGTAAGCCAGGCCGTTTTTGTCGAATTTTTACATTTAATTGATCCAAAATGTTGCAATAGTACTCTGAGTTTATTAGTTTACCCTTTTGCAGATAGTTAATCAATAAAATACCTTTGAAGTCCCAAAAAACCGTTGCCATAACCTTATCAGCCAGTTGAATTGTTTTTGCCTTCTTTGGGGCACTTCCAACATTGCTTGGATTGTTCTTTTGTCTCTGAAGTATAGTCGTGGATCCATGTCTTATCAACAAAAATGCATTGTATTTTTCTTAAAACGATCCAAACAAGTTTGAGGAATTTTCATTCTTACAGCCATGCCTAAATACCGACGGAAAGCGAAACGTATTTTTACGCTGAGCATTAGCGCTAAACAAAAGCAGCAACGTTATGTCAAAACAATAAAAACCGGGTTATCAAACAAATAAATAAAACGACCCTGTTTATTGTAACTGCTGGACACTGTTGTTTTATTTCTCTTTTTTTTTTTGTTTTTTTTTTTCTTTTGCAACTAACTTTACTGTGAAACGCCAAAATCAAAATCGGATTTTCGGTGTGCTCCATACAAAATGTATGAGCATGAGAAATTTTGACATTTAAAAAACGCTTTCCGTCGGTATTTAGGGATGGCTGTTAGTCGTTTTTGGTCGACTGTTAACAAATACGGCACCCATCATGCAAAATTAAATGGGCTCGATCATTTGAGATCCCCATGATATTAGCTATTTCTTGCACTTTTATTCGTCGATCATTAAATACCATATCATGCACTTTGGCTACAATTTCTGTTGTTGCAGTTTTTGGACGTCCACCACGTGGTTCATCCTTAAGCCTTGTACGACCACGGCACATGAAAGAGCACTTTCACCCAACACATTCACCATATAATTATGAATTTCTTGTGCCGATAAACCTTTTTTATTTAAATATTATTTAATGACACCACGAATTTCTAATTTTTCCATTGTAAAAAAATCGCGGATGCGTCTTTTTTGAACACCTGTTTCTATATGAAGGAGTTGCCAGTTCGAAAAAAAATTTAGCATGTGTTGCATAAGAAACATATGAAATATGTTGCATAAGAAATGTAGGAAAAAATTAACTAATTTTGAGAAATATTCGAATAAAATCATATTTTTATTTTAAATACATAAATATATACGCATTTAATTGTATATGCGGTTCTATCTTCGTAGCATAACGTTACCATATTGTCTAGTATGGCCAAAAATTGTTAATTTTTTAACGGCCGTTTAAAAACTCTATTTTTTAATAATTTTGGTAAACAAAATTTGAGAATTTTTAGTACATCTCTTTGGGATTCATTAAGAATATATGAGAGCACAAAAATTTATAAAAAAAAACTAGGCAGTGCCGAATCTTAAATATCTTTCACAAATACAAAATATACTAGTTATAGATCTAGAATATCCTTATTTAGTCCTTTATTAGTATTTTATATACTGGTTGAAAGACAATTTTACGAACAAAATACTCGTAATTTATTTCAAACTAGCTGACCACCCCGGCTTCGCTCGGTGTTTACTAATGATTGGTATTTCACATCATTTCATACTTAAAAAAAATGAGAAGTGACAAGGAGCCTTTGGTGTCAGTTCTTAAAGTTTCTCCAAAAAATGTCTCTTATTAAGAAAAAAAGAAAAGGAGGCAATATATTAAAATCTTAAGCTTTCCGAGTTTTACCAGGAATTTTTAATTTTTTTTCTTTACAACCCATCTTCTGAGAATTTCGAATCGAATCGAAAAAAATCAGCTAAATCGCTCCAGCCGTTCTCACGTGATTCCATTACATACGGGGACCATTTCATTTGTATATATGTATGTATATAGATTTTTTTAAATTATATCTAATTTTAACTATTTATATTTGATATAATTACCAATTCTTACCATAATTTACAGAGTTTGTACATTTATCATAACAATCTTATGTGATCTATATGTGATGTAAGAATTTATAAAACTAAAAATAGGTTCAACATTTTTCCATATTATTTTCCATATAAAAGGGTAAGATTATAAGGTGAGGCTTATTTTAGCCAAATTTCACTTAAATAACGTTATTTATAAAAATTTATACATGCTATAGTGTACGTGGCTCAATTATGGACTCATAGCTTCTAAATCCTTATTCTATTTAGGTAGAATTTCATCTGAATAACGCAATTTACAAAAGTTTAATGATTGTTATAATGATAATCGGAAGTTAACATTGTTTGAGAGCCATTGTCAAATATGGACTGACAACTACAATATCCAGTAGTATAATCCAGCTGTATGACCGATGTTAGCTGATTTCTGGATTAAAATTACTGATCGGTATAAATTTTTGGTTTCATATCTATATTTATTAGAAATTTTTGTGGGATGACTTGTTTTTCGGAGTTGGTGATTATAACAATTATGGACGGAACTTCATAAAATTTGACACATAGAATTTTATATATGTTCATATATGAGGATATATCATGTCAAATTTCAACAAGATATCGGTATATTTGAGACAGTTATGTGTATTTAAATAATTTTCGGAAGTGGACCTTATATGGACGATATGGTCAAATGTGGATCTATATTATATATACATGATCTTGTATATAGTATAAATTATGAACCAGTACCGTTATTGATAACAGATTTATACGAATTTAAGTGATTTTCGGAAGTAGGCTTTGTATTGGGGCCGATGGTCAAACATGGACCGAACTGAATCAAATATTGTTTTCTATGAACAAATATTTTGTTCAGAATGAATGGGGAATCCACCTTTAGGTGGATCTGAGTAAAAACTTCAAATGGCAAGTTCTGTTCTTAATTTTTCTAAAAACAAAAAGTATTCCTGTTCTAACCTGCCATCCTGCCAAACTGAAAATCCAACAAAATTTGATAGGAAAAGCCCAAAAACAGCAATGCTGATGTTAATACTAACTAGGATGTATATGAATAATTAATTGCATATTACAAATATGTAGATACAAATTATACGTTTAAATTTTGGTTTTTATATTTAAATTGTTACATATTGTATATATGTATGTATGTATGTACGAGTATGTACATAGGTTTGTGTAGTACGTACATATGTATGTTTCAAACGTGTGTTAGGCTCGTGCCAATCTTAAGTCAGATCTGTGGCAAAACACTAACAAACGTGACCAGTAAAGCAAAAGAGATGAAAGAATATTCTTCTTGTTATTGTTCAAAGTTTGAACTGTTCAAGCCAATATGAAGAATTAAACGAATGCATAGGAAGGAAAAAGTACGTCCAATAACGTACCAAAGGCTTACTTATCCATACCCACGGAATATGTACATACATACATACATACATATATATGTTTAATACAAGGAATAAGATTTAAAAGTAAAGAACTGAAATTCATATACATATGTATACATCATATATGTATGTATGTATGTACTCGTACGTACACTACTTTTAAATATGTTCATATGTATATACATACATACATATGTATGTACAAAAAAATCTGTTTCTTCACAATTCATTTAATATTAATAAGAACTACATGCAGTTTGTTTTAGTATTTAATGGTTACGGAGAGGAGCATTGGGGGAGGTGTTGGTATATAAAGGAAGCTTGAAACATACATATATGCCCGTATGTTAAATTTTACGTTTTGTAGTGCAAATGTTGTTCAGTTTGTAATTGTAGTTAGTTGTTATTTTTGAGTTTGTATTGTTATTTCTATTTCCAATAAAGCATCAGGGGCAAACAGACAGATTGGGGTCTGAATGTGATTGCATTTATGAATGAATTTTACTACTTTATTAAATGTTACAAACCATACATACCCTGGATATACATACATATTTCAAACGCATAGCCATAGTCACTGGCTTGGTGATAAAGGAGGAACATTGAATGTGAAAGAGCCATTGTCCGAAATGAATGCAGCAGATAAAGTATTCAAGTGCAAAAACATAATAAACAAAAATCGATTATCGTTGCTTAAGATTTTAGTTTTAGTTTTTGTTTTCCTTTATTTTATTTTATATTTTTTTTATTTTCATTATTATTATTATGATTTTTCTGTTGCACGAGTATTTAAATTCTTCAAAATGCCCATCTCGACTCGTTTAATTTATAGCCACATACAAACGTAATTATGAATGTATGTATGTAGATGGGCACACTTGAAGTCAGGTTGTCTTGTCGAACATTCTTTGGAGCATTGAATCGGTAAAAGAAGAAAAATACTTGTTGGACAGAAACAAATTCATACATACGATTGCATACCAGTAAAACTCTATATGCGTATGATTGTGTTCATCTGTCTATGCTCGCAAATTGTATTTTACATACGAATATATACATATATTAATATGATCTGCATATTTAAATCAAATACGGCATCTGTGAAACGCATCCCTATACAACGGTCGCCGTTGCAGCGTCAATGATGGGATGCTTGGTTGCTTGTTGGTTGGTTAGTTGTTGAATGACGGCTTCTTTCGAATGCCTTCCTTTACTCATATGCCAAAACACACGGATGCTGCCAGTTAGTTCTTGTTGCCATAGTGCACTCACTATTGTATCTGGGTATCAATTTCACTAAAGTCAAAGAGTGGGTGAAAAAATTGAATTCGTCGGAAGTAATTTTTTGTGTGTTGATTAGTTTTTGGTTTTGTTCTTTTCTTTTGTTTTGTTTTGCAACTTAACATGCATTAACCATTTAAATTGAAAAAAATATTTATATTCATAATAACTGCTACATTTACTCGTGCATCTACATATGTATGCACATAGATATGTATATGTAGGTACATATGTATGTATGTTTGGGTTCTTATGAAACACATATACATACATATATACATTTTAAATAAATACAAAATATCCATAAAAAATTTAACTGTTAAAATTTAATCTGAAAATGAAATTAAAATGTGTCTAAAATTGTCTGGTAATTGCATACAAGTCTGCCAGTCGATAACTCCACTTATAGAACTCTTCTTGCAAAACAATTTTATATCCTCCACCACCATCCCGAAAGTGCTGTATATGAGCTTGTCATTCGGTATGTAACACCTTGAAATATACATATGTAGAATTGTAATATGTACGAGTATGTAATAGTAAATTTTGGGTTCTTATGCCAGAAAAGTATTGGAAATCAGTAAAATCGGTGCAATATAAATAAAGTCACAGTGACCCCAGCTTTTCTGAAAATCTACTTAAGCTATGTATAGACGGTTGTCATTTCATACAATGTTGACAGATCCAGCAACGTACTGACATTAAAAAATTTTTAGCAAAAGGTAAATTGTCAATGCTTTTTCTTACAACGTTGGAAGACAAACATTTTAAGTTCACACGATTTACACGTTAGACATTTTCTGAAAATTTTTCGGACAATGTTGTAAGATCTGACAACTGCTTTAGTAACACAAAAATTATAAAATTCTGCACAAATTAGTAGAAAAGTTTCTCCCTAAAATGTCTAAATAATATAAAGAACATGGGCGTGAATAAGAACACATGAAAACTTAAAAACTCTAATTTGTAAAAAGCAGTACGCATTGATTTTACTTTGTTTACATTGAAGATTAATTTTTACATGTAAAATTTATATTCTGCAATTCTCATTTCATTTTGCTAGACGTCATTTAAAATTCGGCACTGTATTTGTTTATTTAAATTTGAATTTGTTTATTTAAAGACATTGTTTTTGATTTTGTAAAATAAATTAAAATATTATTAGTAACTGTTTGGCATTTGAATGTTTATATGTATATGTATTTTAATCTTTATGTTATTATGTTTTTTAATCTAATTTACAAGATTGCAAGAGTTGATGAATCCAATAAAGCACCAAAAAGGTTTAAACCAGCGTTGTCAACTTTGAAATTTCAAAACGCACCAACATGGAGAAAAAAAAACGCGCCATTAGAAAAAAATCGCACCAAATTTAGATTTTCTTTTTTATTTAATAAAAGTCTATTGAAATAATTTCACATAAAAAATATAATACATATTATAACAGTCTTCAACAGTTCAGTGTTTTTATAAAAAGTAGTTTTTCTACAAATATAAAAAATAAGCTAAACAAATTTGTTTTTTATACCAGATATAATTAATTTCTTCTTTTTTTTAACTTTTTAAAAAGAGATCAACGATTAAAGTCTAGTACCTGTGTTCAAATTTGGGAAAAATGTTTGTAAAAAAAAACACACACAATCGAAAATAAATAAAAGTTAAAATATTTAAAAATCTGTGTTGAATCGGCATCCTTAAGTTATGCTGTAGAAACTTTTTTCAAACAAAGCGCATTGCCTACTTTTAGGATAACAAATTTCAATGACCTTGAAAAATTTGGTATAACGGTATTTGTGGTAAATTTCAAAAAACTCACCACGAGCAAAAACAATTTTTCCGCTAGAATTTACTATTTACTTACTAACACCTTTTTTAACTACTACCCTGAAGGAAACCTGGGGACAGACAAGTGTCTCCAAGTCATCACTTTTGTCTGCTATTTTGGTGACGGTTTGGCGACATTGTCAACTCTAAACATTAGCAAAAAAAATGCATTTTTATTTTCTATTTCAGAAGTACCAAAATTTTAGACCCCCAAAGAACTACCTCCTTGTCAATAGTAACTATGTCAGTAATGGATTTAGTAATTAGTAATTCGTAAATTTGCATTGTCTGTGGGGTATTACTAAGTCACACTAGTACTGGTAGTAAGTTTCACTATTGACATTTTTTTGAGGCCGGCAGCCGCCTTTTGCCTTTTTTTACTTTCTCTTCTTTTTTCTCCTTCCTCTTATGCACTCGTATAATTTTCCGCTTCCGTCGGTCGTCGTCGTTGTTTGTGTGTGTTGTTGTTTGGGTGCTGTGTGGCCGTCTAATTTCCTAGAAGAAAACCGAGTTCGTACTATATATATATAGCGAACTTAAAAAAAAAAAGAATATGGGAATTATTATTTCGTTTGTTAGAGATGACCAGCGTTGTCAACTTTGAAATTTCAAATCGCGCCAAAATAGAGCCACAGCGCACCGCGCACCAATTTTTCGAACCAAAAATGTTGCGAACGCACCAAGTTGATTGACAACGCTGGTTTTTATTTGTGTTGTATGTAGTGTTAGTGGATTTAATATGGCAATGCTATTGTGGCTTCGCTTTTACACGATGGTTTAAATCCATGCTATGCTGTAGTGCCATCTAGTTATAAAACTACTTACATTTTAATAGACACGATTAATATTATGTATATAGTACTCAAAAACAGAATACCGGTAATTAGTTTTTTTTATTTAAAAAACACCGGTTTCGAATATTTTATATTTTTGAATTATTCGACAATCCGGGTTTTTTTTGGATCGGTTAACCAACCGGTTTTTATAGTTAAGAACCTTTTTAATTTTTGCCAAAAAAGTATCAAATTACTCGAACTTTTTGAATTATGAATATATAAAATAGATTTTGACATTATTTTTTTATTTTGAAATTGTGAATCTCCCGCTTCTTGTAAAAACTACAAATTTGTAGTATCCGTTTGTAAAATATAAACAGTTTTTGAGTCTAAGACCGATTTCAATTGTTTAGCTTATATTTGCGACGTACATACGTTTTTATACCCTACACCAACATTGTGGGGATGACTTTAACGACCATAAATCTCTCTAAAATGTCGGTATCCAAATAAAATTCAACTGAAATAAGTTTCATATATACAGAAATGATGACCCACTCCATAATTTACTTTACCTCCATAAATCTTTTAAAAGTATTTATCGAGATAAAGTTAATTATTATATAATTAATATTTACAGAAGTCATGCCATTAAATTTTTGGATGATCGGTCCATAATAGGTAGTATCTCCCATATAGCGCCCATTTCTGAAAAACTGTTGTATACATATACTCGGTGTAGGGTATTATATGGTCGGGCTTGACCGACTATACTTTTTTAATTGTTTTCTTTTGTAAAGCGATTTTATTAAAATATTAAGATATCTTTTGAGGTCTCTAAAAACTCTTAATTTCGAAATACTTTTGCCACATTTTTATTTGTTAGATCTAATGCTCTTTTCCAAAAAGCTAATTAAAAACTAATTTATTAATAAAACTTATTATTACATACATACATATGTATTTTTGGTTGTGTCATTTTAAATTGTTGTTCATTGTCTATATATATAAAAGAGTAACGTGACTGATTCATTCATCATTGCACAGCCCAAACCGGTAAAGCTAAAAACTTGAAATTTGGGTAGTTCCTTTTACAACATGTTAATCCACTAAAAAGATATTTTTGGAAATTCGGTCGCTAAGGGGGACAAATGGGGCAAAAACGGGTAAAACCAGTACCTGTACATCTCCAAAACAAATAAACTTAGAAATAATATTTTAAATGCGTCCGCCTTTATTCGAAATACAAGTGACCATATGGGTAAAAATAGTACGGGGACTTCATCGTTAACATGTGTATCTCCTACATAAATAAACATAGAAATACTATATTAAATGCGTCTGGCTCAGATCAATAAAGACTAGAAAGCTTTTTGGTACTTTTTTGAAATACGAATTCCTATGGTCTAAAAATTGTATTCTTTTTTGGTACTTTTTTATCAAAATGTATTTACTCACTAAAAATTCCGTGAACTATTATTTTCAAATAGTGCGTATTACGGATAATTAATAGGTACTTTTTTGAAAATTATTTTTTCACGGGTGACAAAAAGGGACAAAAACGGGGTAAAAAAGGACATTTGATATTATTTATTCAATTTAAAAATAAAAAAATATAAAATATTCTTCCATCTACACAAAAAAGAACCTGGAACATGCTATTCACGACTTAAATATAAAGGTGTAAAAAGGGCCAAATTTTAGAACACTTATACTGGTACTTTTTTTAAATTCATTTCTATTATTCTATTTTCGCATCTGATCATGTTGTTATCTTCGGCAAAGTTGTTGTGCATGAGCCCGGAAAGGTTTCTGAGTTGGTAGGACCACGCCTACTTTAACGCCCACTTTTTTTAAATTGATTAATTGCTTCTGCATGGCTTTTTACAGATTTACTTCAAACAAGTTGTATACACATCTTACTGAAGGCGAGGCAAAAATAAAAATGTTAGTGCTACGCCCACTTTCATGCCAACTCTAAAAAATAAATGTTTGAATGTATGTCCTTTATAGAATCGTAAACTATGTATTTGACCATGTGATTATCTTTGGCAAAGTTGTTGTGCATGAGCCCGGGAAGGTTTCTGAGTTGGTATGAACACGCCTACTCTTGCGCCCACTTATTTTAATTAATTACAACGCCTGCCAGGAAGGCCAGATCGCTGGACCGATCTTAATAAAACTTTGCCGGGATATAACTAAGACTCCGGCATGACTATGAATACTTTTTTCGACCGCCTACTTTTTTCAAAATGAACAAAATCATTAAAATTACTCAAAATGAATTGAATATTTGTGTTTTCTTTCAAATTAAATTTAATTGCTACGCCAACGCGAGCAAATGCCATCTAGTATGTATATAAAAATATATTACGAACTCGTACACAAAATAAAGAAAACCTTAAATATTACAGGATATAATAAAAAACCGGTTAACCGGTGTTTTCATTAGTAACCGTACTCGAAAACTTTTTTTTTAAAAAATGCTATTTTCGAATAATTTGAAACCCGGTTTTCTAAAAAATACTTTTTTGAATACTCTAATTATGTATGAAGAAAGATTTGTCTGCTTTCGGTAATAATAATAAATTTTAAAGTTTTTCTAAATAAATTATTTCAATTAAATTTCAATTTTACACAGGACCGTAATAGTTACGACTTTTTTTCTCGTAAAAGCCAGACAATTTTTTTACTTTTATTTAATTAAGAAAAATTATTCCCGATTCTTATAGAAAAATAAAATATATTTTTCTATTTTCGATTATATCAGTAATGAATGGTATTATAAGTATTGATCATTTAGGAGTAACGGAAGCCAACGTATCTTAAAACGTTTCGTACGTAGTATTTGCTAGAAATACCCAAGAACAAGCAGATGATGAAAAATATTAAAAAAAACAAGGAAAATACTGATTTCTTCTTATTTTTCATAAACTTTAAACGTCATTAAATTAGATCCCACACCCAGTATAAAATCGGCATCGTATAAATGTCGACGTAAACTGTTATTTACGAGTATATCCACTTTACTTGGTTTTTTTTTTTTGCTATGTGGACGGATTTTGAAATTGTTTTCAATCGATCCATGTTTTCACCTAGGCCCCATACAAATGTTCTCTAGAAATAGTGTTTTAGCGGTGTAACTTAAATATTTAGATGTATAGAAATGTTATAGTGAAATTTAAAGGATCGGTGTATAATTAACTGTGGCTCTCATAAGATCATTTCCGAAAATTACTTTGAAGATTATAAATATTGTATAGATATTATTATCGCCATAATAATAAAAGAGATTAAGTTTTCTTTTAAACACTGTTTAACTAACTCATAAAACATAAATCATATCGTATATAAATCCCATCCATATAAGGTCCATTCCCGAATATCATTAAAAAGAGCATCGATTTCAGAAAGATACATATATTTCGTATCAAATAATTTACATTACAAATTGAATTAGAATTAATTTAAAATTATTCATAGCTCCCATATGTGGCAAATTTATTTAACCTTCATAAATCCTCCATATTTTTATATGAAAAGGGACATACATATGTAGGGGAGAGGGGGCACCTTTGAACACTTTTTGCTTTCAAGCCACATAAAAATTTATATTTTTGCATTATTGACTTTTTACATAATTTAACTAATATGTATGGAAATAAACTTTAGTTTAAGTCTACAAGTAACTTATTTTTAATTCGATTTATATTTTGTTTTTATTTTTTTATTGGATGAAGTCATTGTGTTCAAATGTGCCCCCCATACGAGGCAGCTTTGAACCAGGCATTGAACGGCAATTTTTTCTTGCAGCGCTTATGTCCAAAAATAACATAAACAGTTATATTTTTATATATATTTATAAATTCGATTTATTTATTAAGAAAAACATAAACATTAACAATTAAAAAATAAAAAAAATTCAAATTAAAAATTAGTTTTATATTATTAAGACGGAAAAGGCCTTGCGATTTCAGGTGACATTACATTTTCCTTTAAAGCATCATGATCAGCATTGGATTCGTCATTTTCCGAAAATAAGAGAGAATCAACAATGTTTGGTACTTCGGTTGATAAAGTAACATGTTTAAAGGTGCCCCCTTTTTCTTTGTTCAAACCTGAACTGGATGCCATTTCACGGAAATTTATAATAAATAATTTTTTTACATAAATATCAAATAACTTACCTTAATTTTGTTTGAAATAAATTTTGGACTACAATAAATTTCTTTTACGAAAGAAAATGATCACTGAATACTTCTTACACTCTTACAAAAAAAAAAAAAATAAAAAAATTTATAATGACACTGCGAAAACTTGTTCACCCAACTACATTCGGTCGACGACTGAAAAAAACTAGAAAAAGTTGTTGACGTTGCTAGAAAACAAGGTTGTCATATAAAAATATCTTCAGTTCATATTTTTGTTTAGTAATATACGAGCAATGTATAAAATAGAAAAAATGAATTCCGATTAGTAACAAAGTGTGTAAAATATGCCAATCCTAGACCAACGCCATTTTAAGTTCCAGATCACTAAACATTTTGTTCATACAAAGTTTCAGAACTAGAACCGGTACAAACCACCGACGGCACTACTTTGAGAACTATTTCACGATTTATTTTCTGTACCACAAAACAAAATACATACATATGTATGTACATTGATTTATATGTGTTTTGTCGTTGCATGATTTAAGTTTTTGACAGCAAAAATAGATTTTTCATTAGAAGGCTACTAATATCTCGGCGTCATTTATGGGCCGAAGTGGTTGATTTTTGAGACATATTCTGCAAAGCATTAATGACAGAAATATGTCTTTAGAATTATGCATCAGAACTGTAGCGTTCTTACGTTATTTTAGGGACACATCGCTCAATTGACTCTACTGTCTATAAGAATCCATAATATACGAGTACAATACATACATACTAACTTATAGGATCGCCAATTAAAATTGTGAAAATTACAAACGGAGTGGCTTAGTTATGATTAATGTAGTTCCGATAAACAAATCCACTAACATCAGTATTTTGGTATCATCAGCGCAGCTTCAACTTACACTCTGTTTTAATAATGAAATACTCGTACATAATAATGTGATTGATATATACGAGTAAAATATATTTTACCACGTCACACGTATTGGCCACGTCACTATTTTTACTAAACATATTGTTGCATAACATCAGTAAATGAATGTAATACATAGCAATTCTTAGACATTATTAACAGCTACATAATTGAACTAATTTATAGAGAACAATAAAATACAAGGGTGTACTCGTATGCAGCAGGTTGAAAACATTTTAAATTTAGTGACAATATAAACGAGTTTTCAAAACATATCCATACATACATACATACATACATACATACATATTTATGTATGTGTAAAGATATTACGTACAATAAATATACATATATTAGGAGTATACCTTTGCGAAGAAAATTTAGCAGAATAATTTCTTAAAATATTTTTATACCCCCCACCAAACAGATCGATGGTATATTAAGTTTGTAATTCCGTTCGTAACACATCGAAATATTGCAACCTAAAAGTATATTTGTTATGGGTATGTTCGTCTGTGGAACAAAATACTTAGTAGAACAATAACATTTTACCGAACATTCTTTTTTTGTTTACCAAAATGTGCGGTATTGAAAAATCGGTTCAGTAGGATCCGAGTTATGGGCACATTTTATTTTTAATAAAAAAGGTCAAATCCTATTGAAAATGGTAAGAATCGGTCCGTGATTTCTCATAGCCCCTTTACAACTGTCTTCCCGGAATTTGGGTCTATAGATGCTTACAAAAAAGCTTTATCCAAAAATTCAGTATAAATAAGTTTCATGCAAAGAAAAATCTTAAAACAATATTTTGTTTGCAATTAAAGTCCTCTTTAATAAGCATCGCTATCGAGTTGAAATTCGAGACCCAATTTCATGACGATGGCCATAGCAGAAGAATAATAATGAAAATCTCTTAAATATGCATATCTCTAAGAAAAAGCATTATCAACCATAACTTCCATGTAAGGGATCCAAAAAGTAAAATAACTCGTATAAATATCGTTATCAACACAAAATGTAACACAAATTAGTTTCAAGTATGAATAAATAACACTACGAGTATATCTATATACCTTCATATATCGGTGGTGGGTATATAAGAATCGGCACTATATAAATATAAACTCTTGATTGTTATTTTTACTAAATATCATGTGTAGCACGATTTATTACTATTTTATATACTGTCAAATAAAATTGTTAGGACAGATTCAATATATTTTTGGTTAATTTTGATTTAATAAAACAGTTTAAAACGTCAAATATATCGGAATGTTGTAACAATTTAACTTTATTTTAGCAAAAGTATTCTTTCTAAAGGTACGGTCACACTAGGCAAATATTTGCTAAACCCGCTAAATAACATATATTTGAACACGTTTATTTATTTAAAAAAAACCTTTTCTTATTTAGGCCAAATCACAAACAATTTTTAGTTTTAATTTATTTGATGCTGTTTGATCTTGCAAAAGTCTTGTAAGAGTAAACAACATCAAACAAATTTGTGCTAAAACAAGTGGTTACGCTTTTTTGAGTAAATATTTGTCAAATGTGACCGTACCTTAAGCTTTATGTGTATATATTATTGGAAAAATTATAAATCTCGCTGCAATTAATCTTAATGAGAAGCAAATCTGAGTTTTCCTATATGTATAAATTCCACTTTAGTAGAAACAACTGGTTTTTAGTAATAATATTTTTTTTTTAAATTCAGAATTTGATATTGAATCTAAATGTTATTTAAGTTAAAATCGAATCGATTATTTGAGTTTCTCAGATGTCTCGACCATTCCATTTCAACATAGATTTAGATAGTAGTATTTTCATCAGAATTGTGTGCTTTGGAGTTTTAAGTTTTTTGGAAGCTTTTAAAAGCTCAATTTTTATGTTTCTAATCCAGGTAGCCGTGGTTTTTTGTTTATATCTCACCCATTTATATGCCGATTACCGGAAATTAATATTATGAAAATTTCTAACGGCATGACAAATTAGTGATTTCCACAAATTCATGGTGAAGGGTTTGGAAATATTTATAGTAAAGAAAATAATTATATAGGTAGTATCTCTCAAATTCTTGATCTGAAACAATATATTAATTCCAAGCATCATCGCGTTTGATGAGGGAACATTTCTTAATATTTTTTTTTTCTTGGACAAGTTAATTTTGATATTTACAAATACATATTTACAAAATTTATACATACCCTAATATACTTGTACCTACATACGAGTACATACTATACATATGGACAGATACATTTTTATATTAAATGCTGTATTCTCAATTTAACTTCCAATTTATAGAACAACTTTATTGTTTATTTCTTAACAATTTCATACGTTTTGTCCGGTTTTGCTAATATAGGATGTGTAGAACGAGAAACCTTGTGACGCCAAGAACAATTGACCAAAAAATGTACTATTTGGTAACGATTGCTACTTGGGTTTGTGCTGATACACAAGAAACATCTTCTAAAAGTATCATTTACCCAATGAACAAATCAGAACAGTTCAAAATTTATCAAATTATTCTTTATATATTGTGTCTGAACTTTTCTATTAGTTGTTTTAAAATTTTTAAAATCCCAAACTTGTTCATTTTATAGCATTTTATTGAGGAGTTAAAAAGCTGAGCAAATTAATAACGAATTAGCACCATTTGGTGTAAGATTTTTATCCATCGAAAAACTTACTATTCTAGAAAACCGCTGCTAGTATTATTCGCTTTTATTATTAAAAAAATTTGTTTGTACTTTTTATTTTTTCTAGAAACAATTTTATTGCAAATATTGTCTGTATGTATGCGCTCGTGATATATTTTTACAAATAATAAACAATTTAAGGACAAACAAAAAATAACAAATTCCCAGACCAGAAAACTAGAATACTGTATTAAGAACTGTATTATTAAATTAAAACATACACTGCGAACCCTTTTTAGCTTTTCTGCAGAAAACACCAAGAATCTTTGGTGGGAATGGAACCTCCAACCCTCAAACTAATAGTCCATCCCACTATCACCCTCAATGTCGTAATCAGGAGAGTTTCGGTTTAAGCAAAACCACGCATTTTCATACCTTTAGTTTCATTTTATAGAACTAATTTATAGCAGAAACATTCAAAATTTAAAACCAAAAAATAAAATTTTTATTACACCAATACCTACCTCACTTTCCGTCGGGGTTACTTTCCAAAAAAAAAAAAACACAAAGATTGTCTAGGTTTTAGGGTTACGAAAACAATAAATCGTCACAATTCTTTCACAAAAAATTGCTCCAATGTTTGGTGAACAGCTTTTTTTCCACCTAAAATAAATTTCCTTGTAGCAAGTGCCTGTATTACTACCACTAGCATAATCGTTGGATAATGCTTTACTTTTTATGTCATCAAATAAAATTTTTGCTTTTTTCTGAAATGGCAATTTCCTTAATGGTATTTTCTGCGCAACTTGCTTTTCAATCCAAATAGAAAGCAAGGACTAAATTTTGATCATCAAAGCATTTCTTGTACGGGTCATCGTTTTAGCATTTAATGATGTTCCAGATTTTGCCAAAAATTAAAAAAAAAAAATTAAAGACTCAAACCCAAAAAAAAAGGCAACTTCAAAAATCTAACGACGCACAGTGAAAATTAGTACTAATTAAGCAGGGACGCAACTTTGAAAAAACGCAAAATGAAACGACGCAAAGCAAGGTATTGGTGTATATTATAACGTAATGTCGAACAATTCCCTCAATGATATAATGATTATAGATCCTGATGAGCATAGCAGTATTCAGATCTTACAAACCACATTTGTAAACCTTCATGGCTGCCAAAAAAATTCGTATTTTATTAGTGATCAACATACGTATGTATGTATGTACTATACATATGTTGTGTATGAGGAATGTGTTATAGCTTTTTTGCATAATATCAAATATTATCATATTATCACATTTAATAAACTTCCAACCGATTAGTTTTAATTTTTATAAATTTTGGCATTTTTTTTAAAAAACTCCAAGCTTTAGTTGGTCTAAGAAGCGTAAACTTATTAATTTTTACAACATATTTTCACCAGCCGAGGAGATTTTTATTACGAAAATACATAATAAAATATTGCAGAAAATTGTAACAAGTTATTAATTATAAAAAACTGTTTAACTCATACTGTGGTTAAAATTAAAATATTTGACAACTGCTTTAAAATTAACATAAATAAGAACTCAAAACTGTTTGGAAAACCGTTTTTGTATTTAATGTTTTATAGCTTTTTTAAAAAAAGAACACTAATTAAAGAACGTTCATCGTAGATTTCCAAAAAAATCTCAATCAAAGTTTTTACCTGGAGCGCATTACTTTACATATGAGACTTTTTCGAAAAAAGGTATGGAAAAATTATAAACTCCATAAGTTTCACATCATTCTTCTTGAAATAAAAATATAATAACCAAATTTCTGCTTCTATTTCTTACAAACCTTTATAAAAACGAACATAATCTAAAGTCAAAGTACTTTTAATGACCATTGATCATTATTGGTAAGTGGATAAAATTTCGAATTTTTTCGAGAATATACACATACATATAAAAATATACATAGATATGTACGAGAATCTATCTAAATAGATTTTGGTAAAAAACATAAATAAATAAAATAAAATAAAATAAAAAAAAAACTAAATAAATATTATAGAGTACTTGCACTGGGATACATCAACATACTCGTATATACATACATATCTACGTATGTATGTATGTATGTATGTATGTATGTATGTATGAGTATTATGTTTATACTTGTATGTATTATTAACATATCGTGTTGAGTAGTTGGACAGCTTTTTTCAGCTTTTTGTGGTATTTTTATTTGCTGTTAAAGAACTAAATAAAATTGAAGTACGGGAGTATTGACCAGAGTGTAAATTTGAAACTTCTGCATATTCATTCCTAACAATAGAATTGAAAATATTTCAAAAGTTTTTACGTACGATTAGACAATCAAATTTAATCAAACACATATTTACATCTGACTCTCGTATTCAGTGGGCTGTGTTAATAAAAATGTAGTTCCAGCTAAAACTAGCAAATTTTAAATTTAAACTAGTTTTGAGGTGAATAAAACTTTCAGATAAAGCTAGTTTTTCCAGCATTTAACTAGTAACTAGTTTTAACTTAGATTTTTGTAAACATGTCATTGCGGTGCTGAAATTAAGTTTATTGTTGGTTAATTAATCGAAAATTGAATTTTTGTTTGTTTTTATTTAAATATGGCTGCATTTATGAATATTCGCGAAAGAAAACAATATCGTGTGCGGTCACATTCTCATCCAGCAGACTATTTTAACTTTAAAAAAGAAAGTGTAAAATGGTTAACGCAACATTTTTTGGAAGAAAGCCATGAAAACAGAGGAGCGTCCTTGTCACAACTAAAAAGGATGGAAATATTTCTGCGATTTCTAAGCGATCCTGGTTTTCAAATGCGAATTGCAAAAGGAGAAGGAATACATTGAACACTACCGTTTGTAAAACAGTGAAAATGATTTTAAAGAAGGTCACCGATTAAGCGCATTTGTGGATTAAATTTCCTAATAATAGTGACAAAATAAAAAGGGCTCTAGAACAATGGGCATTGCGTTTTGTCTTTCCTTGCGTTATTGGAGCAATATACGCATGTTGCAATACAAAAACCACCAAATCATGGCGATGAGTTATTAACCGAAAGGGTTTTTGCAGCATCAACGTACAAGCTAACTGTAATGTTAACGATGAGTTCACTTCAATTGATAGCAATTGGCCAGGATCAGTTCACGATAGTCTAATTTTCAAGCGATCTCGTATTTTCACTTATATAAATAGTCATTGCAGCGATGCAATCATTTTAGGTAACAGCATTGAAAACCCCAAGGAATCCGCAAGAAAAAAAATATAACAAAGTACACGCAAAAAATCGTGTTATAATAGAATTGTTTTTTCCTGGCCAAACTTTATGAGATAATTCGCATGGAGTGCCACTCTCACTGACGGTACTTGCGACTTCAGAAAATATTGTACCGTAATTTCTATTTATTTTAGGTTTATTTTAGTTAAATTTATAAGAATCATATTCTAGTTTATGTTACAGGCGGTTTTCTTTAATACACAATAAATTAAGTACCATAAAGCCGTAGGACACTGATTTTGTCTTTTTTAAAACGTCAAAATTGTCACCTCTTTATACTCTATGGTTATTTTTGGAAGTGAAGCTTGTACGGGAGCTAGGCCCAATTATGGACCAACTTTCACAAAAGTCAATAGTATAATTTTTACATACTAACTGATCTGTGTATATTTTCGGTTCTTTTTAAGATTTTTATAAGAGGTTTATGAGCATTTAAGTGATTTTTCGAAGTGAATTTTATATGGGAACTACGGTCAAATATGGACCGGTCATCATAAAATTGGGTATTGGGTATGAATATATATGGACTATTTGTGTTGAATTTCAACTTAATAGTGGGTTTTGCAAGGTATTTAGGCGCATTTAAGTGATTTCCGGAAGTATCATTTGACTACTGTCAAATATTCCGAAAAGATATTTGTATGGGTTCTATGAGAAAACGTGGACCGATTCCTCCCATACCATCCTACCAACGGGACTTGTCCTTCTATAATAAAAATAAAGTGTGATTCATTCATTCATTATCCATATTTGAAAAAGATACCAAAAAATATCGATGTAGTGTGAAACTTTGATGAATAACTCGGATCGTACTGGACCGATTTTGCCTATTTCCAAAAATTTTATTGTACTGTATCTTTTTTCGAAGCTCTAACGTGCCTTCAACAGATGGACAGACAGACGGACATGGACGGAATGGTGGGTATAATTACACCTAAAATATCATAACTTAAATAACAGCAAATATTGTTATCGCTAACATATCATTAATTTCATAAATACATATTAATCCCAACAAAGTTTTTACAATATCAGTTTTATTTTTAAACAATTTGTGCCATGGATATAAATTTCCCAATCTGTAAAGAATATGCCTGGTCATAAATCAAAAAAGAAATAATAATGTGAGTTATTTAAAAATACACTTGACTTGAGTACGAGTATGTGGTGTATTTAGCGTACAGTGTTAACAGAAGTCGCAGTGTTTAACTGCCCAGAAGGCACAAAATCAAAAACATTCATATACATACTCGTATTTGTACATACAAGCACTCAATTACATATAAAAAACAACAACCGCTCGAGTGGAAGGGTCAAAAAAAATCTAATATTTGTTATTAATAAATATTTTTGTTTATCTCCACAATATAATAATACAAAATAATTTTATAGACGAAAATAAAGTTAATAAAAATCATAATAGTCATATGTATCTGTGTGGTTATATGATTTATTTCTTTGGATGCGTGTGTGAATTTAAAATTCAAAAAAATTTGAAACGCACACTACCGATCAGCAAAGAATCGAATAAAACAAATTACCGATTTGGCTGATATGCGATACTACCGTGTAGAGTAATTATGTACGAATATGTTACTGACTGCGAACCTATAAATAAATAAATAAATACATGGTATTAAAGTTTATTCATTTATTTATTTAGTCTTTGTTTTTTCATCATAGTTTAGAAAATTTACACAAAACTCTAACCCAACCAAAAACCAAACTAAATTAATAAAGTAAAATAAACAAAACACACAATCATCCAACCGTCTAACATGTAAAATCTAAAGATACTAAAACAAAAATAATAAATACCCCATGAAACCAGTTTCTGGTTTGATAAATATTTTATTTTATTTTATGTTGGTAAATGACAAGATAATCCAAAGTAATCAATCAAAATTATTTGAATTTGTAAGCCACAATCAAGTTGTGCTTGCCAAAGCTTGCGTGCGTACCACTTGATTAAGCCACGTTTAGAATTTTGTATGCCGACCAACTTACTGACTCCCAATAGACAAACTTTTTAATAGAAAAACAATTATAAACCTATTGTTGATCTGCTTATAACATTTACATACATACATATATCCATACATATATCCATGCATATGTACGTAAATATGTGTTTATCGCTTGCGACAAACCACCAAAGAACATGGTTTCGAGTAAATTTCTTTAAATTATTGATGTTTTATTCATCAAACAAAATATGCGAAATATAAACTAGAATATCCTTATTCTAATAGCTTAGCATTTTCTATATTGTTTGAAAAACAATTTTACGATTATTTAGAAATTTTATCTAATTTTGAGCAATCAAAATTTATGTAATTACCAAATCTCACCATAATTTAGTCAGATATTCATAACAATCTTGAGTGTAATTTAATAATTTGTAAAATTAAAAAAAAAATATATTTTTCCATTTTCGCCACAAGTTAAGAAAGGTTAAGATTATAAGGTGAGCCTTCTTTTGGTCGAATTTGATCTCAATAACTTTATTTATAGTACAAGAGATATATGGGTGGCATAGTAGAAAGTGACCATTTATGGACTAATAGCTTCTAAAGCCAGTAAAGACGTTATTTACAAGAGTTGTATGATTGGTTGTTATACTCGGAAGTGGACTTAATTTGGGAGATACTGCCAAATGTGTAGTGACAACTACAAAATTCAGTAGCATAATTGCCGTATAACTGATATTAGTATGATTTCTGGATTACAATTCTCTGATACATATGTATAAAATGTTGATTGTATATCGATATTTCTTAGACATTATTGAGGGTTAACTTGTTTTTCGGAAGTGGTACGTATATGTCACCAATTACAAAACATGGGCCGTTCTTCTTAAATTTCGGAACAGAGAATTTTATACAAATTAGGATATCCCACGTTAACTTTCAATATAATAATAGGACATTTAAGATACATATTAGCATTAACGTGAATTTCGATAGTGGACCTTATATGGGGGATATGGTCAAATATGGAGCGATATTTTCTAAATCCAGCAGTGTGATTTTGTCATTATTTAAATGATCTGTGTAAAATTCTGAAACGGTGTCGATATTTATACGAGATTTATGAGTAGTGAAGTGATTTTTAGAAGAGAGTTTTAGATGGGGAATATGGTCAAATATGATCCGAAATTCTCAGATTTCTGTAGTATGATTTGTGTGTATATGTAAATGATCTGTGTAAAGTTTTGAGTCGATACCGATATTTATAAGATATATATAAAGACAAATTAATTTTTCACATATAAGGAAATTTCGGTCCTTATATGGGAGGTATGACCAATTATGGACCGACCATCATAAAATTTAGTACAACAATTTATATATCAATAAGAATTATTTGTGTCGAATTTTAGCCAGGTAACTATATTTTTACCAGATTTATGCGTATTTAAGTGAATTTTAGATGTGGACTTTATAAGGGGTCTATCGTCAAATATGGAGCGAACAAAACAAAATTCGTTTTGCGATTTCTTTTTACAAGAGACTTATTTTTTTTGAATTTTGTATTGATATTCCAATTTTATATCATGTTTTGCTAATTTTCAATACCAAACTGGTTAGGAGAATTATGAATGGTTTTGTGTAAACTCTGTTAAATGTGGTTCTGTCTTTTGGACGCGAGACAGACAGACAGACGGACATAGCTCAATCGATCAATCAATAAAGATCAAGAATATATATACTTTGTTGGGTCTCGGATGAATATTTCTCAGTGTTACACAAACCTATATATATATACCCTCTTTCACCACTTATGGTGGTGAAGGGTATAAAAACAAATTTTAGTTATTAGTCATTTTTCGGAAAAATGAGCAATACAGTTTTATTTGGAAAAGAGCGGAACCTATTTTGAATTAGATAAAATATTAAGGAATTTTATAAATTAAGGCGGTAGAAAAAATGGAGATATGTACATCTTAATTCTAAGTTTGTTTTTCACAATTATGTATTTTTTTAAAATTAAAACCGTTAAAGCAGCACTTCGAGAGGATATTTGTATGCGTCTAGATGGTATCGATCGATTATTACCATAGGATTGATAATTGATTTTGTACGATAATGACTCCTAAATCGGAGAATTGATGGTTTTTAAATTTTAAGGACTTTTATATCATTTTGTGGAGAGAACTTTGTCCGTTATACGAGAACAAGAAGTATGCCCATATTTTTATGAAATAAGAAAGATGACCATTTTATATTGTTATTCGGGGTCTCAATCGAATAAAAGTCTTAAGGTACGGTTGCACTTGGCAAATAATTGCCGAACAAGACGTAACCACTAAATAAATAACATATATTTGAACTCGTTTATTTATTTAAAAAAAACTTTTCTTTATAATATGGTGTTCACATGCATTTTTAATTGAAATTTTTTAATTAACGCCTAATTGAATTCAATTATCCATACAAAATTTCAATTAAGATAATTGCTTTATTAAACCCCTGGCTCAAGATATCGAACGATAACGTTCGCTTAGATAAGACTTAAGACACAAACTTGATTGTGGAATAAACAAACTTGATTGATTAAAAAAATAGATACGATAAAAAGTTTGTGTCTTAAGTCTTATCTAAGCGAACGTTATCGTTCCACATTGGGCCAAGCGGTAAGAGTTAATTGTTCTAATAATTGTTAAAATTAAAAATACAACCCTGTTACAAGTTTTTTCGCTTTTAAATTAATAAAGAATATTTTAAGGCTGAAAATTATAATTAGAACCAAATACAGTGCACTCGGAAAAACGTCAACTAATAAAACCGCGGGTGTTGACGTTTAACAAATTGTTGACGTTTTAAAAAAAAAATCTGTTATTTTTTCCTATTTTTCTCTATTTATTTCATAAAATAGAGTAGGTAATGTAAAAAAAGGGTTGATGTTTTGGGATGTTGACGTAAACGAGCGTTGACGTTTTCCCGAGTGCACTGTAAATGTATTCTTTTTTGTCAGCTGCTGTCAAACGCTAATTAAATTAGCAATATTGAGCATATGTGAACACTTTTTAATTAACCAATAATTGACTCAATTAAAAATGCATGTGTGAACACCATATTAGGCCAAAGCACAACAAATATTAAGTTTTAATTTATTTGATGCTGTATGATCTTGCAAAACTTTTGTAAAAGTAAACAACGTCAAACAAATTTGTGCTTAAATAATTGGTTACGCTGTTTTGAGTAAATATTTGCCAGATGTGACCGTACCTTTAGAATTTGTAGATAACATTTTGTCTGCGCACTCCACTAATCTGTGTAACTTATGAACATAGATTTCTTTGAAACTTAGCACTCCAACAAAGGAGAAAATCTAAAAATAATTTTATTAATCAAAGCAAAAACCAGCAATGTCTATTGTAGATAATTACCTTTTCTTTGCTCTCATTATGAAATGGTCATTCTATCGACTATGTTTCAATATACACTTTTTGTCTTCGAATTTTAATTTCATGATAATTTTTATCATAAAGTTTTTGAAAAAAGTTTTGTTAGAATTTAGTGTCTGCAATTTAGCTTCTGTTATTCTCTTTAATGGTAATCAAGCTCTATCAAGCGTATCAATGGCCAATATGGTTAAAGCAAACATAAATCATCTGTGCGTACACACATGTATATGAGTTTTGTTCAAACTTTCTTTATATCTTTATTTAATTATGAACTACTGAGTAAGAAAACACATAACATAGATAGATAAATATGAGAATCTTTAGAGATAAAGTGAAGATTGCAGCCTTTGCTTCTCAATCAAACAAAGTTGTGTCCTCCATACATTCGATGCATGCTATTTTTGGTTGTATCTTAAATGTACATACGAGTATGTATGTATCTGTAAACAAGCTGACTTTATAATGTTACATTTAAATTATTTTGATAAAATACATCCAAGTTAAAATCGCCATAGAATTTCACAAGGATCAATTATACACATACTCGTACATATGTACGTGTGTTTATATTTATTATGCTTGGATTAAGATGACCATTTCATAGTATTTAAATCCCGTTTCACCAACCATTTGTTAGTAACTTTCGATTGTGATTAGCTTGTGTAAGATACAAGTGATTTTAGGTGAAATTTAACATCTTGTTTAGAACATCAAGACGAAGGTAATGCCAATTTGCAGCTTATTATCTTTCATAGCATTCTAAATTCCTTATTTGACTGGACTATGATTGTTGAATTCAATTGAATATTGTGTTTTAATGTTTGAGTTAGTACCATGAATGTCAATACTCTTCTCTGCTATTGTACTTTTGTGACTGTTGAATTTATGAATCTGCATGTGGTGGTGTTGTGGCATACGAGTGCATACATACTTGTTTCATGTACATACATATTTATTTGGTTATACGAGTATAACGACTTTTTATGCCTTAATGGTTTCACTTGTTACAAACGCACCATATTCGGATTACAATACATATCAATAGTGGACACGAGCATAAAGCAATAATAATAATAATAAACTTGTTGTCTTTAAATGATGTTGCGCCACTAAATGCAAGCGTTTATGTCAAATTAATGTCAATCCCTTCGGCAGTAAAAAAAAAAACTTAAAAATACTCTTAGAAATATATGTACTCGTATGTATGTATGTATGAATATGTAAATACAAACAAACTGGAATACTCAAACTTGTATTACAAATATCAGTTTAGCTTTTTCACATTGTTAAAGAAATAAATTTCGTTTACGCTTCCTTTACTAATCAACTGGATACATATACATACACATTTCATAAATACAATGATATACTCTAGATAGTACATACATACATATATACATATAACCTCGCACACACATTTAGATCGAAACTGGGAATACGGATTTAAAGTGAATAGATGACATTTCATAATAAATATGGAAATGTTTATTTATTGAATATTAGCATACTTAGAGATATCTTGTATCTGCAACTTGTTGTAGTAATAGTTGTAATAATCGCAACATTAAACACTGATAACTAAGCTCATCAGCAGCTTTGGTGTGAAAGAGGCTATTGAAAGGAAATACATTGTCCTTGTATAGTAGAAGTGAAGCGTAACAAAACAAATTTACCGGATGCTAAAATGGTTTTTCGATAACATTAACGACACAAGTTGTTGCTTCTCTAAAAAAAAAAAAATTATATATTTCTTTTATTTACTTTTTATGTTTGTACTTTTGGGTATTTTGGAGGAACAACCCTTTCGTATGGTAGTATAACTTACTCATACATATACATATGTATTTATATAGAAGCGCTACTGGCTGAAAATACTACAAGTCTGCTGTGTAAAACTAATTCTTGCATCAATTTAAATATGTCTTTTAATTTATTTAATATTTGTTGCCCTCACCTTCGCTACCAGTTCTTCATAATGTCTTTGGTATTGTATAAAATTTCACTTAAAGGCTGATTAGAAACTGGAGTATATTATCATTAATTCTATTGATTATTGTTAAAAATTAATTCTTGCATCAATTTAAATATGACTTATACTCGTAATGTTTTTAATATTTGTTACCCTCACCTTCGCCTCTTATTGGACTGTTGCCAAACGTAACACATTATACGACATTAACCCGTCCTGCACGGTTAGCGTAAATTATATTTATAAAAACTATATGCTCGGTCATTAGTTAACCATTGGTAAATACTAACTATTGTTTAACTATTACATACTTGTTATTCTTATGGCAAACTAAGCATTGCGAATAAAGAATCATTAGTTAAGCCTTTGCCATTATCTAACTAAAGACTGTGAATTTAACCATAAATGGTTAGTGGTAGTACAATTTTTTTTTAATACCACTAAATGGTTAGTGGTTGTGCAATTTGATGTTGCAGTGAAAAAGAAAATTGCACTACCACTAAGTGAATATTGGTAGTGAAATTGTTAGTGCACTAAAAATATAGTACATTATGCCCATCTCTGTTGGTGGATATGGAACATGTTGAGCCAATCGAGTAATGTAAACCAATTATTAATAAATTATCAATTGTTTAATTTCACACAATATTCTTATGAGCTTCTTTTATATAGTCACGTATGGGTTTTGAAAACTTAAAAAAATAACAATTTAATACCTACATATTTTGTGTGATAGCTTTTATTATCTGCAACATATTTAATGCGATTTGGCAGAGATGCGACCAGTTTTTGGGTAAGTAGCGCTTTTTATACCCTCCACCACCATAAGTTGTGAATGAGTGTATATTTAAGTTTCTCTTTCCGTGTGTAACAGTGAGAAATATTCATTTGAGACCCAATGACGTATATATATTATTGATCCTTATGGAATTCAAAGTCGATGGAGCAATGTTCGTCTGTGTGTCTGTCTGTCTGTCTGTGTAAAACACTCTCACCGCCAAAAGACACAACCAAATTCAACACAGTTTTTAATTCTTCTAAGCCGTTTGGTATTGAAAATCAGCAAAATCTGTATAGTAGAACCAGAGTTATAGACCTAATTGTGCGACAACCTCCATAAAAATTTGATATTTTTCAACTTTTATGTTTAAATTTTTTGAAATATATTGCAGATATTGCCATGAAATTTTGTACACGTTATTTTTATGATAAAAAAAAAAGAAAGTGTGCGGAAAATAGTAAAAAGCAATCTATGATTTCTCATAGTCCCCATACAAATATATTCCCGAAATATGGCTCAATGATACATAAACCCCTATAAAATTGGAATTACAATACAAAATTCAGCAAAAATAAGTGTCATGTAAAAAGAAATCGCAAAACGGAATTTTGATTTATTCGGTCCATATTTGACCACAGACCCAAATTAAATTTCACATCTAAAATTTACTTAAATAGGCAAAAATCTGGTAAAAATATAGTTACCAGGTTAAAATTCGAAATAAATAATTCTTATAGATAGGTACGATTATATACATTGCTGCACTAAATTTTATGTTGATCGGTATTAAATCGTCGTACCAAATCTCAAGATGGTGAAGATCGGTCCATATTTGACCGTAGTCCCAATAATATCCACATCCGAAAATTACTAAAATTCACATAAATCTCTTATCAAAATGACCATCAAGTTGAAATTTGACAACCATAATCAAAATATACATTTAAATTGTCGTAGTAAATTTCATTATGATCGGTTCATATTAGAGCATAGCACCAATATAAAGTCCAGTTCCGCAAATCATTTAAATGCATATAAATCCCGTATAGAAACCACTATTAAGTTGGAATTCAACACAAATAGTCCATACATATATAAAAATTGTCATTTTTAATATGATGGCGATCGGTCCATATTCACCGTAGCCCCCAATATAAAGTCTACTTCCGGAAACCACTTAAATGCGCATAAATACCTTGCAAACCCCACTATTAAGTTGAAATTCAACACAAATATTTCGCATATACTCGTACATATAAATCGTCATGATTTGCCCGTAATAGGTCATAGTTCCTTTATGAGGACTACTCCTGAAAACTCATTGGTTTATATTCCCGTATAAGCTCCACTTCGGACAATAATCATAGATTATAAAGAGGTGGCAATTTTGACGTTGTGACGTGACGTTTCAAAAAGACAAAATCAGTGTCTTAGGGCTTTATGGTATGTACTTAATTTATTGTGTATTAAAGTAAACCGTGTGTAACATAAACTAGAATATGATTCTTATAAATATACAATAGTTATTGAAATGAAATTAACCTAAAATAAATAGAAATTACGGAAATTTTTTATTTCCTTTTGCTTATTTTTAAAATTGACTATAAAGTTTCGATAACATTAAGGTCTGGCAACTGTAGTTCTGGTTCTCTGCACTTTCCAACAAGTTGTCCATCAGAATGTGATGGAACTTAAACTTATCCATGGTTGTTCAACAAATGTTAAATCCCAATACCAGCAGGTCCAGACCATGACACTGCCACCACCATACTTCAGGTTTTCTTTGCTGAGTTCTGTATTTGATTTCCGTCAAACATACGAGATGTCATCTGAACCAAATATGTTAAACTAGGATTTATCGGCGAAGTTGACCGATTTCCAAAATGCAGATTTCTTGCAAACATGTTCTTTGTCGAAATTTAGCCTGCACAGTCCGTTTTTCGAGTTTTATTAAAGTCATGTTGGCGCAAGACACGACGAACAGTTTCAACGCAACATTGTTTGCTCATGTATGCTTCAACTTCGGGGGCCAATTGTGAAGCTCATGGCGTTGTATTTGCCCTTTTTTCTTAAAGTGTGTCGCTCATTATGTTCATTGGACATTTCATTTGGTGTCTTTCTGCCTTTGTTATGGACGCGATTTTGGACTGTTCTGTTATTTTTCTCTGTGAGTAGCCATTTTTGAAATGGTTTAAAACCAATTCTCGTTGTTCTATCGTTGTACGCGGACTCATTTGAACTATTTTAAATTTACACTTGACGTTACAAAATCGAACTCACAATCAGGGGTCAAATTACCGCATCCGTGATCGAATGAGCTATCGTATCGAAAAATGATTTCGATATCGAAATTATGATAAAATGTACTAAATTTCTTGTTTGATATCGAATGCCATAATCTCAAATAAGAAAATTACGATCAATTTTACTCGATATCGAATGCGGTAATTTGGCCCCAGGACTGCCAGATGAATTTCGGAAAAAATCGCCAAAGTCCCAATAAAAAAGAACAAAATCGTCATTTCGAATTTTAAAAGCAGAAAAATAAAAAGTCACTATTTCTAATACTATTTTTAAATTTTTATTTAAACAAAAACATAAAAATTCAAGTTTATTAGTCTCTTGTACAATAAATATCAAAATACATAAATTTTAACTTTTTAAATAAGAAACCACAAAAAATATATTGTTAAACACAACTTGTGTAATATTTTTATAATATCTATCCGCGTTCACCCTTTTCAGGACTTACTCGTCAAGGCAAGAATTTTTGGATGGGAAAGGAAAAGAGATCAAAAAGGGTACAAACATGACTTTATTAGTCAATTTTCTTATTTTTTTTCATGCATGTTGATTTGCATTAAAAAGTACGAAAATTGAATTGACGTGTGTAAATGAAATGGCAAGCTCAAAACAGAATTGAACAAAAACTGGTCAGCTAAAACTGAAGAGTGTGAAACAAGACTTACAGTATCTTATAAATAAATATTTTCATTGAGCATACTCGTATTGCATTAAAATTTAAAATAACATTTTGAGTATAGAATCCAATTCATCCATCATATACAGATACTTATTTTCAAAGAATTCCGTATTTTTGTTATTTCAATTTATTTGGCTGAATATTCTTTCGACGTTTTGTTAAAATAGGAGAAGTCTATGTAGAATTTCCCTGTTGAAATTCAGAAATTGTTTCCTTTAAAAATTTTAGTTCATGGAATTCAGCATTTAAAATTGCTTTTTATATTTACAGATAAATAAGTAATTTCTACTATTATTTGAAAAAATAGTTGTTGTCTCAAAAAAGAAAGAATTTGGTAACAAAAACATTAATAAAACAAACAAATGATAGGAAATTTTTATAATTCAGAAAATCGTCACTTTCAATAAAAAATCGTCAAATCGTCAATTTGCTATTTTTGAAACAAAAAATCGCCAAAATGACGATAAATCGTCACATCTGGCAGCTATGCTCACAATACAACAGAATATATTGATAAAAGTAGAAAAAAGAAAAAAAATGGTAAACCAACTGCGCTGCATTGAGCTATCGGTACAGTAGAAATTGACTGCATAAAATAAGCTGTACACATAAAATACTAATAATTTTTTTGTTTTATTTGGATGATTTTTATTTAACCTATGTCTACCAAACTTTCTAAATGCAGATTACATTCACCCCTATTCTGACTTTCGATTACGTCTCCGCATTTAGTTACGTTACGATCGAAAATTGGTATTCCAAACAAAAACTGAATCGAAAGAACAAAAAGAAGACAACAATGTTTACAAAACCAATTTGTTACTATGAAATGTGGAATAGAAACAAAGAAATGAGCAACTTTGTTACTATTTTAATAAACAAAAGTCACAACAAACAATAAAAGTAGGAAAATGAAAAAATTTGTGCGATTAATAAGGAGAAATAATAAAAATAAAATAATACAAAAGACTTGTGAATTAATAATAATAAAAAGGTAATCATTTTTGTTTGCAAAATATTTAAGTGCTAAGAATCCAGTCAAGCCGGAGGTGGTATTTTTAATTTTTGTATTTGAGGGAGAAATGGAATCCATAGCACTGGCTTTATTGGTGAAAGAGGAGAACAATGTGACTCAGAACGCAGAGGTAAGTCTTGAAAAGCTTGAAAGGAAAATACCTGAACTTCCTTCTTGGATCGTTTATGGTAGTCGGTAAATTAAACACTTTTTCAGTTTATAAAAAGAGTAATCGAAAAAATTCCGCTGCTAAAATATGAGCGTAGAAAAACGTAATTACGATATTAATACAGAATACCCACAATCGAAAGAAACGTAGCGGAATCGAAACTCTGAATACCAAATTTGCCAAACGGAGAAAATTTCGATTCGAATCGAAAGTCAGAATAGGGGCGATTAAATAATAATTAAAGGACAATAACTAGATAAGCCACAATTTAAAAATATTGAAAGTTTATAAGTTTATATAAATATATATTTAAAGAATGGCTTTATATATTTTCAAATATAAGTAAAGATTCACCATTAGACCATCATTGATAGTAAGAATTCCTTTTTAAGTTAACTGCCATTAAGTGTCCTTTTGTAATACGTAGTTCATCTTTGTAATCTATCTATCTATTGACATCCGCCAGTATACATACATACATACATATTTACATTTTAAAATAACTAGTCACAAGGCTCATTCTGTAACCAGTGGTGACCTTAATGAGTTCAGGACAGTAAATCCGATTACAGACCGATCATTACATTTTTAATTGAATTTACACTCATTTTATAATACATACATGGACTTATAATTGGAAACGACTTTTCAGCATGTAGATTTGTTCATATATTTTAAAAATTTAGTTTAACATATTAAAACTAAAATGAAAAAAATTCACAGCATCAATACTATTTTAAGGAAAATTAACTTAAACACCAAAAAACGCAATATCAAATTGGTCACATAATTAGAAACTAAATAAATATGTGCAAAAAACCTTAGTGAGGTTTAACAAAACGGACTTATCCTTTAATATTTTGTTGGATAACCCTTGTTTTTGACAACATTCGCCATTATTTTTGGTAAACTCTTAATTAAATGCTGGCATGCAGAGATATGATTTTCCAACTTTGTTGCACCAATTGAAACAATTCATCATTATTTCGTGGATTTTTGTCCTTTAGGTCTCTTTTTACAATTGCCCATAAGTTTTCAATTGGGTTAAGATCAGGACTTTGGTCAACAGGTGGCCAGTCAAGCACATCAATATTTTGATCCAAAAGCCAACACTTCATTAACCGTAAAGTGTACTTTGGGTCATTATCATGCTGGAAAATGTATTGGAACAGGCATATTCTCAACGCAATACGGTTTCATTACATTTTCCAAAATGTTTTTATATTGATTCCTGAACTCGTGCAATTGGACCCACACCACGACAAAAAAAGGCACCTCCCATCGGGTTTTAACAGTGTACCTGGGATCTAAAGCTTTATTTGGAGGACGTCTAACAAACGATTTTCCATCAGATTGGAACATGCTAAACTTGGATTGCATTGCATTTGGTACAATTGTCTTGCAAACCGCAACCACTTCATGATATTTTTTTTTTTGAGACATGAAGTTTTTATGTGCAATGCACCAACGAAGTCCTGACTCATTTAAGCGTCTTCTTATTGTCCGTGTGGATATTTTTACGCTTATTTGCTGTCCAATTTCACGCGCAGATAAAAATGGATTTTTTATTGGCTCTACATATAACGCAGTCTTCTGCTAAAGTGTTCTTTCGTGTCCTAGGTTTCCTAGCTGGGGTTGCAAACTTCTTTGTATTTTTGTACAAGTGAATTGCACCAAATACCATTTTTTTTAACAAGAAAACTTTTTTGCAATATTGAAAGTTTTTCATTTTGGTAACACTGCACAATTAATTAACCGTCTCATTTTTGGAATACATGACTTGCTTTTGCGCATTTTCGAAACTACAGCTTATCAAAATTATTAAAAGTTAATCTATTGTTTAACAAATTATACTCACTTTGTCACTAATATTTAGAAAAGTTTAAAAGTTGAAGAAAAAATGTGCGTTTCTAATTACGTGGCCAGCAAAAAAACAATTGTGAAAATAATATTTTTATATTTTTTAATTTAACTTAAGGTACGGTGACATTTGACAAATATTTACTCAAAAAAGCACTTGCTTTAGCACAAATTTGTTTGATGTTGTTTACTCTTACAAGAGTTTTACAAGATCAAACAGCACCAAATAAATTAAAACTAAATATATGTATGTGTTACTTAGTGGTTATGTTTTTTCGGCAAATATTTGCTAAATGTGACCGTGCCTTTAGAACTCAACGTGTTGTGCATCAACAACAATGTTGATTGTTTACTCATTGAATAACAGTAAAAACAGTTTACAGTGTAGGTCTTTAAAGAAGCTACACAGCGATCTTATTATATCAAAGCATACAAACATACATACGTATATACAATAAAACCCAGCTTAAAAAATTTAAAGTAAAGAGACACAATGACACCCAGCCGCAATGCAAAATTATTACAGTTTGACGCTATGTGTCTTCATTGAAGACCTCAAAGGAGAGCACCAAGTAATGCCTCATAAAATGAATAAATATGTACACTCCCATTAAAATGCCAAATATTTTAAGAGAGATAATATTCTAAATAAATTCAGCTAAAACCTTAATAAATTACTCCACGTGCACTTTTCAATTTTAGAAAATGCTAAATTTATAGAAGATTTTGTACTTTCACTTGGTTTCATGCAACAGTTTATTTATTAATTTTTTTTTTACTCGTGTTAGCAAAAAGAGAGCAAAATAAATTTTACTGTTGTAAATAGAATATAGAGAAACATATTGGAATAATTGTAAAACCATTCATGTTTAATTTTTAAAAAATTACATTTTTTAGAAGGACGAGCAAAGTCCTTCTTTACATCTTCTAAAACAAGGCGAAATGTGAAATGAGTGTATTGAATCTTTTACAATGTGTAAAAATGTCTTTAGAAGGCCTACAAATTGAAGCCCTGGTAATTATTTCAGCTGAGTATGTGAATATGTATGAATATGTATGTATGTATGTATGTATATGTATGTATACAAATATGTGTGGATGGATGTATGTATGTCCACATGTACTGACAAAAATAAATCGTACATTAAGGAAACATTAATGTCTCCATTTTTATTTAAAACTAATCAATCGTGTTTACAACCACCAATCGTATAGCTACCGAAGTAGCTGAGGGCATTTTATATCTACGAGCAGTTATAATTATAACTGTTGGCAGCAACTCAATTTTCAGGCATTGCTTCATACAAAGCATGGAAATACTGTATGTGGGGATGTTGTAAATAAATTTATTTTAAAATTAAAAAAAATCACCAACATTGTACATACTTACATACATATGTATGTATGTATGAGTATATGCATATAACAAACAACACAGCTTTAAAAATATTATTAAACAAAAAATTAAGAAACAATACATAGAAAAATATGTGTAGAAATGTTGTTCGTGCAAAAAAAAAAGAAAAAAAAGGCGAGCACATGTTGTTTAAGTACCCTCGAAGAGTTGTTCGCATAATTTCCGCGCTGCGAAACCTCCGTGAGATCGAACCTCGTTGTCGTTTGCCGCTCTTTTGTACGTACGATTTGATTTTACCTTCAGCTAGGCCAACAACAATGGGTTGTTTGCTTGTGTTTTTTTTTTATTTGCTTTTATTTATGTATTTTGCTTTGTTTGTTATTTCGTTCATACAATTTTGTTTCTTTTCTATTGTTGTTGTTGTTGTTGTTGTTCTTTGTACAAGTTTCAGTTAATGTGCTCATGTTGTTCTTTCTGCCGTTGGTGTTAGATAGCAAACATTTTCAGTCAATGTTTAGTTCTTGCTGAGCTATCAACGATGTTTTATCTTAGAAACTGTCAATTCTTATACACACATTGCTAATTATGTTTAATACTCGTATATCAAATGTCAGTGTAAATCATATTCGAAGTTTGCAAAAAATAAAACAATCCTAGTAATTTGAAGTTTTTTACGATTTTGTGCTGTTTTATTAAAACATACCTACATTATATCTGTCTACATGTGTATTTCATAGTAGATATGTTTGAATAGTGTGTACATAAGTCATATCAAACTAAATTTGTGTTATTGTGTGATTTAAAACAAATACATATGTATGTACATATATTTATGTATAAGAAACTACCAATTTAATAAATATTTGATAAAAAAAAATATATATATATAGGTATACCTACATACATATATAATTAAAAAGAATTGAAAAATCCCCGAACAAATAACATGGACATTGTCATAAAATAGTTATACGCCCATTTTGATCATGACACTTGCGTTTGTGGATATGGCAACAGTTATTGATGCACAGGTAAAGTGAAAATCAAAATAAAATTAATAATTACATATGTGGGTATCTAACAATTGTTTTACGAGTACTAGTTTGAATTTTAACTCGGCGAAAAATTTTAATTTAATTTGATGTTTATTCTAAATCCCAAACCGAATTATTATTGCAATGTGTTCAAATAAATGACTAAATATGTGTTGTCCTTTAAGAAAGTTTTACGTGTTTTTTAATATCAAAAACATTTGGTATAATCGGTTCATAAATTACCGAAATGTAAGCAAAAACCGGATTTTAAAAACCTTTAACAAAGTCTATGGCTGTGTGTGTACAAAATAAAAGTTATTTATTCAGTGAACATGGCTCTAAATTTGCAAATAATTATGCCTTTAACTCGGCCCAAATTCGATTGATATTAGTCCTACTTTTTAAAGAAAATCTGAAAACATTATAAAAAAAATCTATACATGTAAATAAACATCTTGATACAAAATCGATTTTTTCCAATTAAAGCTTAACGTCAGATTATGTAGCGTATTATCTGACGTTAAGCTTTAATTGTAAAAATGCGATAATGTACCTGTTCAAATTTCGTAGTTAATATGGATTGGATAACGCGTTTAAGGCAGTTTGTTTAATGCGACATTAGTATTTTTTTTTCATCGTGTTTAAGTGACAAGTTCATGCAGAACATAATTTATTTGAAATGTTTGAAATGGTAACTTAAATACATATGTAAGTATGTATGTACAATTTTAAATAGAACTCTTATACCTACATATATTAAAGAACATAAATGACTTGTTAAATTAATATTTCAGATAGGTATAACTAAACTTATAAAAATTAAATTCATGAAAAAGTGTTGTTTCATGACAAGGCAAAAGTCTGCGCACAAAAATCAAATGTAACCGATTTTTATATACATACATATGTTCATATGTATGTATGTAACTGCGTTCTAATAAGAAGTCGATAACCCCGACGAACAAGAACTTCATTTAGGCGTTTTGTCATTGATTAAACCTGGTTTTCCATAAATAAATGCTCTATAGAATTTAGATCTGGTGACATCGGTGGAGTTTTTAATTGTTTTTACCTTATGTATGTTTTAGGTCGTTGTCTTGTTGGAATGTACATATCTATAATCGTCTTCAATGTCCAATTTTCTAACACTTTCGGTAAGATTTTTTAGAATATCTAAATAGATCCTATCATCCATTGTCGATGGAATAAATTCTAAATTACCCACATCTTTGCTTGCCATACAGCCCCATACCATGACGCCACCACCACCACTGTTGGTTTTAAATTGTTGGGACTCTGTGCTGTACAAGTCTTTCTTTAAACAAGCTGACGGACCTTTTATATCAAAAATTTAATATTTGCTTTCATCTGTAATCAGAACTTTTTTCCAGAACCCTGCTGGCTTATTTATGTGTTCTTTAGCGCAGGCTATTCGTTTTTGCATATTCGTTTCCAAATTCTGCGCACAATATCTTTGGAAACTTATCTTGGAATGTTTTGTAATTCGAAACAAGCAATGTTCACAAAACCACTTTAATGATATTTTCGACTATATTCGACGACAAAAAAAGAGTTAAAAAGTATCAAAATGAAAATAAAATAATTTGCAAATCTGTAAATCAAACTCAATTCAAAATATATTAAATAATTTGTATACAGATTTATACTGCCAAGTGTATATAATAAAATAATTATAATTAATATGTGTAAAGAAAACCGTAACAATTCTTAAAAAAATTTAAAAATGGAATACCTATAAGAAAATGAACCATAAGATTTTTTCAATTGTTCATATGACAATGTTTAAACAAAATTTTACACGGAATATCTTTTATGAGGGGCTATTTATTCAAAACGATTAAAAGGTTACGATGACGTTAATTTGTAATTTATCGGTAACGATATTTAATGATAACGATAAAATTTACAATAAAAAAAAAACAAAAATAGTTTATATAGGTAATATTGTATTACATTTTACGATTAAGTTCTGTAGATTTCCATAAATTCAATTATGGAAAACAGAAATTTGTATTTTCATTGTTTGACCCCATATAAAGTCCACTTCCAAAATTCACTTAAATACGTATAAAACAGATATAAATAATGTTAAACGGCTAAAGTTTGATATAAATAATCTCTATGGGCAAATAAATTTTTGTACAAAATTTTATGGTGGTCGGCCCAGAATTGGTCATAGCTCCCATACAAGGACCACAAATATCGGTACCGACTCAAAACTTTGCACATATCATTTACATATACTATATACAAAAATCATCCCACAAAATTTTGTGAATTTCGGTATATTTTTAACCGTATGCCCCATATAAAATCCTCTTCCGAAAATCACTTTAATACTCATAAATCTATTATAAATAAGGGTACCAATCCAAAATTTTACACGGATAATTTACATACATGCCTAAATCAAACTGCTGGATTTTGAGAATATAGGTCCATATTTGACTATGTCCCCCATATAAAGTCCACTTCCGAAATCCACGTTAATACTAATATATATCTTAAATATACCGTTATTATGTTGAAATTCGACGTGAAATATCCTCATATGCATGAAAATCACTGTTCCAAAATTTAAGAAGATCGGCCCATAATTTGGCGTATATACCATATAAGAACCATTTCCAAAAAACAAATAAATTCGGGTCAAAAAATATTCTTTTCAGATTTAACCCATATTCGGTCCATATTTTATAATCATGATATATTTCGTTGGAAATGTATTTTTAATACCTTTTATTTAATGTATTACAAATTATCAGACACCCAGTAGTTCCCGAGATATAGGCCTATATATTTTCAACTTTACGGGCCCGCCCCCTCGAAAATAGGCGTGACCGCCAACAAATCTTTTTTTGCTAGCATCTACTCTAAATGTCCTATTTGATGAAGTTTTTTTTTTTTTTTTTGAGCAAAGTCACTAAAACCGAATTGTTCCCCTTTTTATACTCTGTTTTTTAAATTACACTCAAGATTATTATGAACATCAGACAAACTCTGTAAATTATGGTAAGAATTGGTAATTAAATCAATTAAAAATAGTGAAAATTAGAAAAAATTTCAAAATATTTAACATAAATTATGTTGGTCGGAAAATTTTCTTTCAAACAATATATAAAATAATAATTAAATTTGCACTAAGACTGAATAGAAAACACAGAATAAGGATATACTAGTCCTATAACCAGTGTAGTTTATGTATTTCTTATTACGTTTAGGTTTAAGATTCGGCACAGCCGAATATAGCACTCTTACATGTTTTTAATTTATATTTTAATATCGCTATCGATAGTTCAAATGCCTTTCGATATTTTCATTATTTGTTAACTATCGATAGTGCAATAGATAGTTCCCCATCACTAGTGTAGATATCGCGACTTAAGTTAAATCTGTTGTTTATGTAATTATGAAAAATTCTCTAGTTGGTAAATTTGTAGTCGTAGTAACTAAGTTCAATTAACATATCGTTTAATTGAACGGTGATCAGATGGTATTTCATAATCTCATTTCATTCCTAAGTTAAGTGTAGTATTGCTAAGTACAATATCAACAGTGAATACCATATACAGTGAGGATACAATGTTGGGATATCGGGGAAGTAAACTAAAAAATCACCTATGTAGTTGATGTATGTTAAATAGTGAAATAAATGCAGGATTATTTGAAGTGCAATTCCAAGAAGTGTATTTGACATTTAGATCTCCCAAGATGATATATTCGACTGTGTTAATTTGAAAATGTCGTTTGTAAAATTTGTTCCAAAAAGGTGAAGAGTATGCGGAATAGATTACAAGATTTTTATTAGTATTAGTTTTTATAGATATATTTCCAATCAGTTGAGTATTGGACACTAAAAGATTAATTTATGAACTAATAAAGCAACTCATCATCCTCTTGCATAACATCGATCGTTTCGATACAAAAAGTATTTTTTAAAATAAGCTTTGTGATCTTTGATCTTCATTTAAGGATGCAATTTTTGTATCTTCTTGTTTAAGTTTGGAATAGTTGGAAATGCCATTAGCATTCTACTTTTATTTGCTGATATTTTGTACTGCATCTATTCATATCATCCATGGCTGATGTGAATATATCAAACAACTGATCAATAGTAAATAAATCACTCATGGCTCTCAATTTATGTGCATAACACATTATTGTTGTTGTTAAATAGATTATTGTTGTATATATTGTTATTCTTATCTATATATATATATATATAAATTAAATGATCCAAGTATGTAATGTCATCACGTGAAAGGGATGGAGCGATTTGGCTGATTTTTTTTCATTCGATTCGAAATTCTTAGGAGATGGTTTGTAAAGAAAAAAATTAAAAAATTCCGGGTAAAACTCGATCTATATCTATATATATAAAAATTAAATGGCATCACGTGAAAATGAGAAGTGAAAAGGAGGCAATATATTAAAAACTTAAAATTTCCGAGTTTTAATAGAATAAAAAAATCAGCCAAATCTTTCCAGCCGTTTTCACGTGATGCCATTTAATTTTTACATATATAGATATAGAATAAGATGTATTCACAACCTTCATACCAAGAAAGTTGATGTTCTTACCCATTTAAGGTTTGAGAATTGGTTAAGATCGTTTCGGCCCTAATGCCTCTAATCAATCGCTTTACCAGATAAGATTATTTTACATAATTTTTAAATGCACCAGCTATCCAGAGGGAAACTTCGGAGGGAACCAGCTACTAGATGTTTCGATTGGTCTTTCGCCCCTATACTCAGTTCTGACAATCGATTTGTACGCCAGAACTGTTTCGGTCTTCCATCTGGGTTTCCCCTGACTTCAACCTGATCAAGTATAGTTCACCATCTTTCGGGCCACAGCATATATGCTTCAACACTGCCTCCTCTTCACTACTCAATTGTTTTACTTAACCTACGCCTAAACTTTAGAAAGTCCCTAATGAGTGAAATATGTGTTTGCTCTTTGATATACATACATACATATGTAAATTACCAGTGTTTTAAAATTGTTTGTGTGATTTTATATAATTGTTGTTGCATATGATAATAATCGAATTTTGAAGAAACTTTTTAAGCAATAAATTGATAAAAAATTTTGTTATTTTTTTCTTTTACTGAAATTTTTGTGTCTTAATTTTTAATTCTATATGAAATACAAATCATTAGTAAATTCCGAGCGAAGCCGCCCCGGTCAGCTAGTTTTATAATATAAACAAAATAGTATAAAATTCAGTTTTATTCCGCATTGTTAGTCCGAATTAATTATTTTGTATTGTTTTGGTCATTTATCTTAGAGAAATACAAAAATTTTTTGGTGGTGGACTATTTACGGGCATAGATAAATTCTGGACTTAATATATTAATATTCCGAGAGGTCTTTTGTTTAGATTGAAAGATAAGGATGTATATGCATTTATAATTTAAAAATAATCGGATCAAAATTAGCAATAATCTTACAACTGTTTGGCATTTTCACCATCTTGATAAATTCTTTTGATGTTCTTGTCTTTTAAACACAATTTTTGTAATTTGAATATCAATCTCACAAAACGTTTGATAAAAATAAATGTAAACAAAAAACTCGGATTTTAAAAGTAGATATGGTAGCACGAATTTAGGCAATAAAAAATTAATGGCATGTTTCTAGAATCTAGATGTGAGTGACTTAAAAATTTTATTCAGTTGAGTAAAAAAATTTGTTTTTCGTTTTTATAAAACATATGTCAAGTTTAGTCGAGTGGAAACCTAAGAGTTGTAGTGTTTTTATCTCTTATGTGGTTTCTAAACTACAATTTCAAATGTCACTAATGTCAAGAAAAAGTGTACGTTTGGTTTTTTTCTCAAGAAAAAAAAATGAACTCAACACCATTGGGTACAAGTGCCCGTTTTTTTATTTTTTTTAATGAGCGTCAAAAACATGTTCATTTTAAAAAGCTTTTATGTCCAAGAAGCTTTCGATATGAATGTAATGGAGCTTTAAAACTGAGATATATCTACGATTAAACCGATCCAGGCAATATAGATATTATTTGAAAGCGCTTTGAAATACCTTTCAATTGTTGTATAATATGACCCATTTTATTAACCCATTAAAGCACAAATTCAAAACACATACTTTTTCTTAGGGGGATTTTTTTACAAAAGTTTCGTTATTTCGAAAAATGAGAATTCTTGGTCAATCGTAAAGATACAGTTGGGGTTCAGCACGAATGAGTAAATATTCCTAATGAATTAATAACAAAATTGGTGTAAAAAGAAAACACAAAATAACAAATAATAATAATAATTACAAATTATTTTTATTTTATCTACAAAAAGAGAAAACGATGCTATCTTATTCTCTTATTGACTTGGCTTTTGTAAGCATATTTAGATTTTTTTCCTCTCTGTAACGCTGCACAGTGGGGGAATTAAAAAAAAGGGGAAATAAATTTATAATTTCTAAACGATAAAATGTCGCATGCCTAGAGATGAAGCATCGTTGAGTATAAATTTTGAATTTAGAACTCATAAACCCATATGGGGCGCTGCCATATTTTTCGGAAAGCTAACTTTAAAGAAAATATTTTAAATGAACAAAAATAAAAACCTTTGTTACCGAGGGGACCAGAGTCATTCAAAATAAAGATATTTCACCATTAGGAAAATGTGTTCAAATCGCATAGTCGAAATCCAAAAATAATAGCCGATTTTATATGGCCCAATAACCACGCCCTTATTATAGGCAATATGGCCATACCAGTGGCTTTTTCAGCAAATTGTATTACATATAAATATTTTCTAATAAAATTTTGTATTACATGAAAATTTGTTGTAAAGTACTAAAATGAAAACAAAATTTAAAATAGCTTATAAGGTACCCAAAATTCCATCATAGAAGAACTGTCACAGATGTTGTTAAATAATAAATAACCCTGATATTTGTTCGAATTCATTTGAGTATTTATATAATTTCAATATTGAAAATGAAAGGTTCCTTTAGAGTCCACCTTAATATCAGGGCGATTGTATTTATAAAATATATTTGAGAACACCAATGTTTGTATGGTGGCAACATTTAAATTGGATAAGTGGTTTAAAAGTTGTACGCAATTAAAATTTAACATTTCTACAATATTTTTAAAAATAAACTTTATTTTTCGATCCTTGACAAAACACAAGTCTATTCAAGCGTAGTCAATTTCTAAAAACTTAAAATTGTGTATAACCAAAGAGAATCTGTATCGAAAAATTCAGTTTCCTCCCTTCTATTAAACATTTATTATAAACATAAACTTAATTCGTTTTAGGAACGTTTGACTAGCCATGGGAGTCTGGGACTTTCAAGCAATAGTCCAGCCTATACAACACATACAGGAAGTCATACTAGTAGAGGTGGACCTTCGGCCGGCCATAGTGGACATGGTGGAACTCATAGTTCTGCTGCAACAATGCATCATCAGTCATTACAGTCCGATTTTCAGCCTCCTTACTTCCCACCTCCCTTTCATCACTCTACACAAAGTCCTCCGCAACAACAGGTAATTAATGTAACCATGTAGTATTTTAGCCTGCGATATAAAACAACTTTTGAAAAGTAAAACTTAAAATTATACTAATATTGATTAGATACCTGCGTACTTACAGAACCACGGTGCTTTAGAGTATCTAGGAACTGATCCGTATGGACAACCTTTACCAACATTACACCACACACCCCTGCATCATTACAATCAGTTAGCTGGATTGAGAAGCACTCAAGATCAATTAGGAATACATCGATCTCATAGAGAAGCAGAACTGCAAGGTCACGTGGTAAGTAGATAACATTTGTTTGAAAGGGTTCTGGAACTACATGAACTACATTTTGCTTCTAACCAATTTTATGCATAATATTTGATATAAAAATGGGACATCATTTACTTATGTTCCACGATGTCAAATGAAAAGTGTGTCAAATAAATTAATATGGAAAGCACTTGGGCTGTAGATGTTTGTCGAAGCCGAAATAAATTGTTTAATAGTATCAAGGCATATTCAATATGTCTTGAATAGTATAAAACATTTTTGGAATTACTTCAATATTTTGTGACATTTTTGAATATTTATTTTTTAAATAAATGACACGATTTAGAATTGTTGCAATCCCTTAAATGCCAGGTCCAATAACCTGAAAGAAGATATAAGAAAATAAATAGCTTAAGCAACTGTCAAAAATTAACGAAAAGTCTGTCAAATGCATAAGTAAACTTAAGAAGACTTTTAAGTGGCCATAATGTACTTACATGAACTTAAGAACCCATGTTGCATATTTGTGCAGTATTTTATATTTTTGCGAATACTTTAAATTAAAAAGTACTAAAAATTACAGCCTTGTATTTGTTTATTTGATGTTTTATTTTTTTTAAAATTTGCTAACAGTCAAAACTGCTAATTGTTGAATAAATAATAAAGAAGGTGAAAAGATATGAGTAATATCATCTATTTCTTGATTTTGTATACTAATTTTTTTATGAAATCAAAAAACAGATGATTCCGTACGGAAAGTGCGTTCAGTTTGGCACTTTGCTTAAGCAAATGAAACTTTACGAAAAGTACATTATGGTTTGTCATATACGTTTTACATGTATTCGCACAGTTGCTTAAGTTGGCTTAATACAAAAATATTTTTGTATTCAGTCAAAGTTTTATTTATTATGTTTAACATAATTTCAAAAAATATGCAACTCGTATATATAGATTGTGAACTGAACACATGTGTGTTTAACATTTCTTATACGTAAACCAAAGTATACTTGTGTAGCGCATAAAATTCCAACTTGTCAAAAATTTTATATTTATATCTGCTATGTTTAATGTTATATTCCTTATCGTGAGTGGTAAGGGTAAAGAAAGTTTGTCATTCCGTCTTTAATGTAGACAATATTCATCAGCTACCCTAAAAGTATATACTTACATATGTACATACATATATTCTGGATCCTTATATATAGTGAAGTCTATCTAACGACCCCAAATGTTATCAGATATATTAATAAAATATATGAATTCGTAGTCTTCCAAATTAATGATATTTTAAACAACCTTAACAATGGCTAAACTTTGAGAAAAACATTTTTGTGATCCGATTTTTTTTTAGAAAAATCTGAAAACCCCGATTTAAAGTAAGTATCTATATAGGTGTAGTATACAGACAAGACAAAAGCTTTACTTTGAAGCATCCCTGCAAACATTTTCAATCTCCTAATGATCGCCCGCGAACCTACATTAAGTTGTGTATAGTCGTGGCGATTGATCGCGTGCGATCAATAAACTATGGTCAGGCGATTCGCCAAAACGATCGCCTGTGTGCCTGTCGCGATTCGTAGTTTAATGATCGCACGCGATCAATCGTCACGACTATACATAACTCAACGGCGATTCGCAGGCGATCATTAGGCGAATCGCGTGAATTATATTTTTTATTATTTTATTTTTAGTAGCTGCTCTTTGGAGTTACTACTTCTTCTTTTGGATTGTATCTTAAGACTAAAATTAACAATTTTCACAATTTTGCGATTTTTAGCGATTCGTAAGGATCGCGTAATCATCGCCAGAAAATCTCAAAAATGTTTGCAGGGATGTATGTGCGAGTTCAAATTATGAAGATATATATTTTTTTTTTCCAAAAATTAAGGTGTTTAATACCTTTTTTTCAACAAATCAATTTTTTCTCTAATGTGAAGGGTATATACGATTCGGCACAATTGAACTGCACTCTGACTTATTTTCCTTATATTTTTGCCTTCTCTATGTTTTAATGTTCAACGATATTGGGAAACATTCCTGCAACATTCTAAATATTTTGTTGGGATAATCTTGGCATAAAGAATTTGTAAAATGTTCTTGAAGAACAACAAAAACTGTGTTTTAAATACTTAGACAACTTACTTATTAACAGGGTTATAGAACATTTGAATATTTGAAAGAGAATTTACATAAAATTTCTTGCTTATAATTACCCTGTAATCATGTTGTTATAACCACGTACGAATTATACGATTGGCTAGGACTAAGGCTGTTTGTGAATGTTCGTATATATGTATGTATGTATCTATGTATGAACATAGTACAAATATGAGTTTACAACCCTTAAGTTCCTCAAAACTTTGAGTAAGATGTTTTTCTTCTTTTAACTAAAAATATTTTTTCATCTTTTAGTAAATGAAGAAAAATTTCAACTATTTGGTTTATTTTGTTATTTTTTCATAATTATTTTATGATTTAAAGTGAAGCACATATTACCAATTTTAAGAGAATTTAAAAAACTAAGAACTTTTTCCAACAGAAAATAATAAATAGAAAAAGTAAAATGGACCGTGTATTTTAAATTGAATAGCATTTAAATTATTGCACAAGTCTGACCTAAACACGCGTTTTTTATAAAAAATAAGAACTTTGTGTGAAAGGCCCAACCTCAAATTATAATATACATATACATATGTATGTATGTAGTACATATGTACTCGTATAGTAATAGTACGAAAAAGGAGGAATATCAAGAAATGGTAGACATTATATGTTTATTGTTCCTTTAAAGTAAATGGGAAACACTTAAAAATTGAATAGTGTACTGTTTCATCACGGCATAGTGGAAACTGTTCCAGATCAAGGAAGGTCTTGTATTAGTCTACTAAGAAGCAGTAAATAAGCGAATATCGTTAAAATGTAATCAAAAATTAATTAAAACCTTACTGCTGTCCCTTACAGAGAAGCAGGTTGTAACAGAAACTAATTAAAGGATTATTAAACTTGTTCTAATCCTGTGTTTCCACTTCATGTGTAATTTAATCTTGGATGTGTAGCCCATGTGTAGATTTAAATAAGAGGTCGGCATCATATAGCACAATTGTGCAGAGAGCACTTCACACATACACTTAATCTATTTCATTCAGTCGTCATTGAGACAGCAATGTGTACACATGCGGCGGATGCTTTTATATTTTTTTCAGAAATACTTCCCAACAAACATTTCAAATTAATAATAAATTACGAAAAATATTTTATGATTGATAATGCATTTGGTAACATGCATGTAATCAGCTTTTGAAGTATTAGAAGTTCCGTTTGTATATCAATCTCGTTTATAATTTCTTATATGTTACGAAAAATATATTGTGAGTGTATGTTTCCTATCTAAGTTGTTTTGTATAATTTATATAATTATGTTTGCTGGGTAGTTCGCTCACACACACAACCTCATTTGCCTACCTCTGATTTAAATTTAACATAAATATTGTCTATGTGTATATTTGATCACAATTTTGTAGTTTTGCTCAATACATTTTCATAGATTCTTAAATTTATTTCAAAATGATCGAATAAAGTTTTTTTAATTGATTTAGTCCAGAATGAAAATTAGTGCATAAAGGGGATTGCTTGCATTGTATATTTTCGTCCTAGAGCAGACCGATGCTAAAAAGTTACAACTTGAGGATCGAAGATTTCATTATGATATGGATTACAAAATAACACCTTTTACAGAATAATCATAGTTTAATAATCTTTAATACCCCAAACTATCAAAAAGCCGGTCACTCATTAAGATGAAACTCTTGGGTTTTCAGCCAGTTTTGGACAAGTTTCTAACCGTCCCATCGCAACAGGTATATTTTTGCGAAAGTAACTGGAAGTTGTTCTTCGATAGCGACGTCTTAGATTAATAATAAAACAAATGTGAAATCAGGCGAATAAAACGTGTTTTATTATCTAAAATATACAGAAATTACAGAAAACGATAATTTTGCTTACAAAACAAAATAGTAAAGTGAATTTCTCACTTACTCTATTATAAATGGAGATCAATTCTATTAGAGTAACCAAGCGACTACCACCTTTATAAGTACCCGTACCGATTACATTGTAGTCAAATCGGTATTAATTTTCGAATAACGAATATTTCAACTTTCTGTTAAAATACTTTCCAATGACAGTTAAATTTCAAACGTTTTAAATTCATCCATAATATCACCGGCCCCGTGAGCCGTTCTGGACGACTCACCACCAACTTCAAGTACCGCCAACTTTGATGCCTGATGCCTTAGTTTGCCAATTTTTGTCCTCACCACTGCACTATGGTTTTTTTTGGCATAAAGTCATTTTTTTTTTTTTATTTTAAATTTTGTTGATTTTTAATTTTTAAACACCCTAGTTAGATAAAAACATATTTAACTTTAACATGTGGAGCAACACTATTCTGTTTGCGTGCTGTTAAAGTCAGCTGATTATGTACCAGACGTTTTGTGTGAAATTGGCGGGGAAAATTTTGCAACTTTGATTGTTTGTTCTGGCGAAAGTTTACACAAAAGTGAAGAGGATTAATATGGAAAACGATTGTCCAGGTATGTAAAACTATAGTTTACTAATGTTTGTCTGGTTTTATGTGTTTTTGTCCAATTGTACCGTGTTTTGTTTATGTGTATTTTTATAATGAGTTTATCAAGTGTAGTTGTGTTTCGTGGATCAGTACTTTTGCATGGCAAAGCGTTGCAAAAAGTTGTTAATGAGAAGTTATTAACCAAAGTGTGCAGATTAATAAGAAACTAATCTTTTTTGTCCAAATCCACACGTTTTCGAAAAAATCAAATTTTTCTAGTACAATATGTGTTTAGTCGTGCTGAGCTGGTTGACATTTGGAGCAACAACAATGGCTCAGGAGACGCCGTACAACAGCACATATTAGAAAGCATTGCTCAATAAACAATTAAATAACGAGAACATTAAGTCAATAAATGAAAAAGTGAAAGCCTTCGTCAATTATATAAATAAACACTTGCCGAAGTGTAATTTAACTCTGGAAAGATTTAAGGAAAAGCACTCAAAATGGCTTGCCAAAAGCATATTCATAGAAATCACTGGTAATTATGCGTTAGAAAATAAAATGGGTCGCCCAAAATGTGATTACAAAAGCGCTGGTCCTCGTCTGAAAAGAAAATTAGCCGCGGAACTCTCAGAGGAGAATAACAACTTAGCTCCCTTACTCATACATGCTGCCACAATAGGAGATGAATACTGAAATTTGAATTTGTATAATTATTATATTTTCTTTTCATAAAATATAATAGAAAATTTAAAAATAATATTTTTAATGGAAACGTCAAAAACCTAGTTGCATGTTGGCCAGATTGGCTATATAGCAGCTATATGAAATAGTGCACCAAATCATATGAAATTTGGTAGGTCATCTTGGGAGCATAAACAATGTATACAAACCATATTTCAATTCAATAGCTTCATAAATAAAAAAGGGGGAGCAAATCGGCCAGATCGGCTATATAGCAGCTATATAAAATAGTGCACCAAATCATATGAAACTTGGTAGGTCATTTTGGAAGCATAAAAAATGTATACAAACAACATTTCATTTCAATAGCTTTAAAATTAGAGTTTATGCCAAAATAAACGGAAGATGGGCCGGACTAACCTGCCCATCTGCCGCAATAAATACATCCTCAACAACACTCCGTTTCCATTACCTACGTGTTTCATTAACATCACAAATTATGACCACGTCACCAATCTGAATGGGCTAAACTGGTTGGTGCCACTTCGTACGAGGGGTCAATTCCGGGAAATACTCTTGAATCCATCTCTTCCAAAATATTTGTTTTAACTGCTGTAATATTTGCCACTGTTTCCTCAAACAAACTTTCTCAGTTACAACAGGTGCTTGTAATATATTTGGACATGCAATCAAAAAATGGTTAGGTGTTAATGATTTAGCTTCAGAATTGTAAATTTAAAGATGCGTCAATGGCCGTGAGCTTATTAAATTATCCGCTGCACAAAGCATCCACTTGGTGAGCCTTTTTGTTTAACGTGAAGGCTAAAATATTTTTGACTGAACGCACCATTTTTTCCCATGCACCATCAATCATCCATCAATTTTGCTCCATCGAAAATAAACTTCTCTTTACTCGCCCCAACAAAATTGGTGCCCTATAGCATCCGTCCGTTAAACAGCTAAAGATAGACACCCATCTTTTCTCATGACGTATTATAGAAACATAAATACGTCCCACTGAATAATTTTACATCATCAATATCATCTGGAAGTTTCGGCCAACTTCTTCTTTCGTTTCTTTAAATTTATGAACCATTAAACCAACGGGAAGTTGAATAAGCTTTTGAAAAATTCTGAGGCCTTGTGGATTCGTCTGTAGGTTTTAGTGCACCAGGTGACCATCGCCATAGTTTCATCTCATATAGTTTCAGTATCTCTGCAGTACAGTGGGCAACATACTGTTTGTAAGTTCTACAGTGAGAACGAATCCACGAAACCGTTTTTCAGTCTGACCAGAATGTTATATCATTTGGTTTTATGTCGTGATAGGATACTATTAATTCCTACAATCTTACACTAACCAGCTCCACAAGACACAGGATGGAACGTATCGACGTAGTAATTATGAACAAGCGCTTTATAGACCATAGGGTTGGTATTTTTATATATTTCGGTATTTAGATTCCTCACATATCGTGCCGAGCATGGAGAGCTGATAGACCCAAATATCATAACTTGCTTAACGTATTCATCATCTATCAGACTGTCTTTTTCGCCACAAAAAACGCTGAGCCGTCTGATCTTCCTCTCGAATTTTAATGTCTGCACATACTCCTACTTTTTATGGTGAAAATGTAACAAGATTGATAATAGTGATTGTGATTTATCAGGACCCTGCATCAATACAGAATTAAAAGATTCCCCTTCTACACATGCGACAGCATCAAAAACAGGACATTTTTTCTATCCTTTAATTTATAATAACGAAATGCGGTAAATTCCAAGTACTGCTATTTCTGACTGCAGCTTCTTCCGATGATAAATTCCTGGCATAAGATTTATCGAGGTAATCATTAATATTTTCCTTCCTTAAACGTCATCGAATAACTTTCTCTGGTTTCAATAAAATCACGTTTCCACAGAAGGCCAGTGTCAAATTGAGATCCCTTTTTTATTGTAGTACTACGAAGTAATTCTTCGGCACTGTGTCTTCAACCGAGTCTGCATAGCATCCAAATGTTATATTACCCAAACTCGTTTGATGTAAGGCAAAACATCCATCTAAATTCAAGACTTTAGATGGACGAACAAAATTTATGTGGTGTTGACCAATTAATAATTTTGGGCGCGCATCATAATAATCCTCAGTAGCAATTTTTTCATAATGGGAAATTTTCTTTTAAATTTATCAAACTGCAGATTATAAGGAGGCAATTTTAAATTCCTTGTAGTACTCCGCCTTTTAGTAAACACAGTTTTCATTCATTTGGAAACTAGAAGTATTTGCATTAATACCTCTGATCTCAATATTCACATTTCTCGACATTTCATTACTTGTTGTTCCACCTGTCCAACATTTTACATTTATTTAAATGTACACAAAACCAATTGTAATAAACATTCTGTATTTTAGTACTCTTAAATTACAGTTTAAATACCACACTTCAATTACAGTTTTAGAACACATTGATTTTTTTCTCAATGATGACTCTCAATGAACTGAGCCTATTATGTGTAAAATTCGATTTTCGAGTGCGGTTCTCGAACGAATTTTCATTTGGTATTATGGTGCACATTCGACGAAAAATGCTATTGTGAAAATCAGTTGTTTTAGGTTATTCACAATAGTACATTTCTATCAGCTGGTGCTATATTTGTATACAAATTCTTAAAGAAAAATAAATTAAATTTGAAATGACCACCATGGAATTATGGTTTGATGATTCATCTGATGAAGATGAATCCTTACTAGAACTGGCCAGAAGCAGAGAAAGGAATTACATTCAAACTGAAATAAACCAATTACAGCCTCCTCATATTTCTATACAATTGTAAAGTGTTTCGACGTCCTCCTGTTGCCTGGTATTCGGCTTTATTCTGTTACATTTTTTTTTAGTTTTCGATTTCATGACGGCCCATACATATCTGTAAAAATACTTTAAATTTGTATTTCTGATATTAAATATTTACTAACCTTAATTAACTTTGCCGTCGTTCTGACGGGTGGTCCAATAGAATTAAGCTCCTGTGCAATGCCCTCCCATTTTTTGGCAAATACCTTTTGTCAACAGTGGATCTTTTTCCATGAGAAAAACGAGCTTCTCCAGTAGCTGTTTTGTACTTACGACCTTATACCTGCAGGATATTAACAAAAGTAATTTACAAGTACCTAGTATTTGGTTGACCAAAACAAAAAAAAAAAACAAATATGTACTTACATTTTAATAAATTTTGCATAGTTTTAAACACCGTCGACAGCAAATTTGTGTTCGATAAAAAAATTTGTTGAACAACGAAATTTTCGGCAGTGACACCAACTCATTAATAGTGAAACAGAACCGCAACTTCAAGCAAAAACGACTCTCAGAGAAAACAGGCCCATAATTGAAACGACGGCTGCAACTTCACGAACTGTCATTTAATCTTGTTTTAAATCAAAGTTTTTGTACAATGACGACTGCAAATTATATATGCAATCATGCTTTTGTACTTCTTCAATTAATTTTCTTTTAAATTACAAAAATCTCACTTTAAACGTTTCTTTGATTTTCTTTTGTTTTTATTTTTCTTGAGCCACAGCTTCAAAAACACATGGTTTTGTTTACAAAATGTATAAAATTTAATAAAAGTATGGTAATATTGTTGAGAGCATTTGTGTTTTAAAGTGAGGGCATAAGAAAAAACGATGTCAAAATAAAATAGAGAGAGAAAAATACAGCATACATACATGCAGCTAATAGTGGAAGGCCAATGTAAGCCGCATGCAGCTGCGGACGGCAAAAGAAGAATTTTTTTCAACTTTGCCGCTTAAAACGATGTTGCCATACACTATTAAGCTGGAGGTCCACACCAAGCGTCTACGCGTTCTAAGCAACTGTCAAAAAAGTAGAATCAATGTAGTTGTATGTTTTAAGTTACACACTCAAAAGCGTAGGACGCGTTGAAGCTTGAAACGCGAAAACTTCGTTTACTTTCTTCTTTTGCACGCGTCGCAAGCGGCGAACAGCTGACATTGACAAATGCAAAGCAAATTTATTTTAAAGGTGATGTCACTAAAAAAAAATGACAGTTGAAAAACATTTTTTATATGAAATTGACAAACAAACCGATAAAAAACTTCATATAAAAACAGAATTACATACATAAAGACCAATATTAATGGAATTGAGAGAGAGTTAGAAAATACACTTGACGAAACAGAACTAATAAAATTCAAGGAAGATCAGTGGAAAAATTTTACAATATTAGAACAAAAGTTAATGAGACACATTTACGGAAGATTAATAATTTAAAATCTATGAAACTAAAGAAACTAAACCTCACATACAACGAAGACTGGTTTATAAACTATACTAATGTAAAATTCGAACGGGAACAAAAGGGGATATTGTCACTAGGCAATAAATTTGAGATACCAGTGGAAACGAAGAATTTTAAAACAATTCCTTTAATAGCGGATATTGAACAATGGGTTCAGAATATAAAGGATAAAACCGAGAAGGGCATAACAAGGTCGAAAATTGCAAATAGGATAGCTTATTTTAGGAGGAACTTACGAAATACGGAAAAGGAGAAATTTATTTTAAGTGTATATGACGACACAAGGAAATTTATACAGAAACATAAAGACAATATAGTAATAACAAATGAAGACAAAGGAAAGAAATATATGGAGAAAATGTATAATTTACTTGCTGATAAAGACACATACAAAAATATAAAAACAGACCCAATGGAAACTTTACAGAGGAAAAACAACAATCTAGTAAACCAACTTTTTAAGGAAAATCTATTAACAAAATTTTAAAAATCCAATTTGACAACACATGCTGCAGCGGCACCAGAAGTGTATGGCTTACCTAAAATCCATAAGGAGAACGTACCACTTAAACCAATATCATCATCAATGAGAGTGCCGTGCTACAAATTAGCAAAACACGTAGGATTAATTTTAAAGAATGTCATTTCAAAAACGTATAACGTACAAAACTCATTGGAACTAATACATAGACTTAACGATATAAGATTGGAAACAGACGATGTCATGGTTTCGTTCGACGTGGTATCATTATTCACTAATATTCCTGTTCATCTAGAAATTAGAATCATATTGGGGAAATGGGAAACCCTAAAGAGATACACTTCAATAACAAAACGAAGATTCTTAACGATTCTCCAATTTTGTTTCACTAACAACGATTATTTCAAATTTGAAAACAAATTTTACCATCAACTATATGGTATGCCAATGGGATACCCGTTATCACCGACAATTGCTAACATTGTATTAGACGCACTACTTGACGATGTGATAGATGAACTAAAATCGAAGGCTATAGAAATTAAGCTTATAACTAAGTATGTAGATGACCTGTTTGCCATTATAAAGAAAACAGACGAGAAAATAATTCTAAAGACACTAAACGCATACCACAACAAGATTTAATTTACTATAGAACGTGCGAAAAACATGAAGATACCATATTTGGACATGAACATTATCAGAGAAAATGGTAAAATAATAACTGATTGGTACACAAAACTAACTTCATCAGTTTTTTATTTCTCCAAAAGTATTTTTTGGAGTAAAAAAGTAAAAATTTGTTTGAGAAAAAAATTGTTTTTTAGCATAATTTTTAAAAATTTCCATGCATTTTCGAGAAACAAAATGCTAAATCTAGCACTGAAAGTGCTAAAATGGCAACACTGCAACGATGACTCACAATAAACTAAACTTTGAGTTGCCCTGTTTTCTTTATATAATCAACAGCGTCGTCTTCTAGTAACTACTGACGGTATCTAGAGAAGACTAAACATGTTGTATGTTGATACCGGCCGTTGTATATGAATTGAAATACAATTCCGTAACAATATTTTCAGTCAGTTGGTCAATGTATAAGAAATATCTCTAAACCATTAGGAAACCACCTCTGTCAGAAATATTCATTATTCAAACAAATTTTGGATGTTACACCATACCATAGTGGGGGGGATATATTGGATTTGTGCTGATGTTTGTAACGCCCATAAATATTGGTGCAACACCCACCTTAAAGTATACCGATCGACATAGAATCACTTCCTGAGTCGATAAAACAATGTCCGTCCGTCCGTCTGGCTGGCTTTGTGCGCAAAGTACATGTCGCAATTTTGATGATCATCCATAAAATTTGGTATATGATGTTTTTTTGGACCAAGGACGGTAGGGATTGAAGTTGGTAGAAATGGGTCAATTATTTCACCTAGCCCACTCAAATGTTCTCTTGAAATAAGGGTTAATAAGTCATGATTTAAGAATGTATCCAAAAAATTTCACCACAAATAAGTGGTAAATGAAGCCTACAAATTTTGTGCAAATTTTAATAATAGTTTTTGCACTTACACTGGGTGTACGATTATGTACTTTATTACTTGTTTATAATATAGTTATTTATTGTATCGTCATTAAAAATTAACTAACAATAAGTACTTCAAATCTTATATCTAATTAGCTAAAACCCGGTGTGCTTCGCTACCCATATCGTAATGAAATAAAAAGTTTATAGTTAAATAAATATAATTATTAATTTATTAAAATCTACAGTTTTCCTTTTAAATTAATTCTTATTATTATATTATCTTATTATGATTTACAATATACAAACAAACACACATTCACTTTTATAAATAGATAAGGGTTTCAAATGTATACAAATTTTAACATTTACTTAATGTTGTTGCTAGTCAGCGCATTGGTGTCCTAAATATTAATATTGATAGCTGATATAGCTTTCCCTATATATAATTTGTCATCATATATATGGGAGGTGCCACGCCCACTATTGATAGTCCGCCCATTCTTGTCCTAAATATTAATATTGATGGTAGAATAACCGTACCATATATCTTATTGTATACCATATATTTTATATTTTTTAATTATCATCATATGAGAGGTGACACACCCCCTGTCGCTACTACTCCCATTTTTCCGCAAATATTTAAACAAACAATGGAATTTTCATGCAAAATTTTAGTACTATAGCTATTACAGTTTCCTAAGTATTTGATTTTTAAAATTAACTTTGTATGGGAGGTACCACGCCCACTTAAAATTAAAAAAAAAGTAGCCTATAGCTCCTTCCAGACATACAGAAATATACCGGTTCAGCCGTTTAGCCGTCTATAGCTTCCAAACTAATAATAATAAACATACATACATACATACAGACACACAATCACTTTTATATATATAGATGAATTTTAGTTACTTAGTCCAGCCAGTGCCGGAGAAAAATTGTTTTATCTATTGGTTTTAATACGTATTAAGCTGAAGAAGGAAGAATGCTTCTTGCCTTTGGCTCAGATCCGCTGTATCCATTCTTCTTAGTCGAATAGAGAATATTACAACTAAGTTTTAATTTTAAAAGTAACACATATTTTTCATGTAACTACATTAGGGTGGTACGATTAGTATGGAAGGAAAAAATCTTAATGGGCGAATCGCGTTTCTGATTCTTGGGATTGTACTGAGCAAAAAAGTCCACTAGACCATACGTCTACGGTGAACATCGAGCTTGCCGATTTTGACTTTTTTCTCAGACTATTTTTTTTGGAAAATTTGCACATTTTCTTGGGCTCATATTTCTTAAACTATTTGAAATTTTAACTTATTTTCAAAAGTAAAGTTTAACCTATTCTCTGAACATATTACTTAAAAAAAACTTCGTTCTCATGGCCAAAAAGTCAAAAATGTAGATAATTTACCACTTTTTGTCACGTTTTTTTTTTTGATATTTTGGTCTATAACAGCCAAACCATTGAGATTTTCGATTCAATATTATGACAAAAATTGTAGGCAAGACAATAGTTAAGAACTCTCTAGTATGTACATCGCAAAAGCATTGGAACGCTCCTTCAGGCGGTTTGGCCTTGTGAAAGTGCAAATTTTTCGTGAACATTGTACATATTTCTAAATTATGAAATCTAAAGATATAATATACTGAATTTAAATGTGATTTTTATTTTATTTACACGAAGCAATTCTTTAAGCTAAGCTGATTACATTTTAGACATCGGAAGATAAAAATATTATCTTTTTCTGTTTGTCAACAAGTAAGAAAATAATATCTATTGTTTACTGTTACTAAATAAAACTATCGGTGCAAACTTATAGCTGCATCGATAGCATAGTTAAGACACGCGATTCAGTTTCAATTGAATACGAATAATAAAAAACTGTTTTAGATGGATTTATTTTTGTTTTTTTTTCACAAAATAACTGTTCTAAAATTATTTTTTGATATTGACAACTGTCCCTAATAGTTTTTTCCTAAAATTTAAATTACATTAATTTAGTAAGTTGTTTATATCTAACAAAAACTTTGTCTCTTTTCTTATTTTAAGCGTTTGAAATTATGTTTCTGGGCAAAATCTCTCATCTATACATCTTAATTTTTAGTTTTGAACATCACTGTCTTACATTAAATCAGCGTTGCCAAATTTGCCGATTTTTGATTAACGATTGGCGATTTTTGCCCTCAAAGTGATGATTTTTGTAAAAGTATATGTTTAGACCACTGTTTTTATATAATGATGTCAATGCCACTTTGTAAATGAATAAAAAGAAGAAAACTCTTTCACAATCAATTCACAATCTTATGCAAATGGTTTTGCATCATTGCATTTGCAATAAGATTTACAGCCGGGGGCTGATTCTGGCAGTCGTGATCGAAATTGTTTTCGAATCGAAATTTATTTCGACAGTGCAAAATTTTCTAATGATGGTACTCGATGCTTCAGTGTTGTAAAAAACTTAAATAAGTACGTATTACAACACTGAATAAAATAAAAGAAAATGTGAACAAAAAACATATGGTTCTGAAAAAAATAACTCAAGTAAAAGCAAAATTTTTTAAAGAAATTATTTTAAATTAAAAATTGATCTAGTTTTGTTTTTTTAATTATTGTCTTCTGACGATATTGAAAACATTAATGACATAAGGAAACAAATAAGAAACTCATCCATCCCCTTAAAATTGACAAACATTAAATAAGTATTAATGTATGTATGGGTTTTTCTAGATTCAAAAGACGTTTTAGGCTCACAAACGAAGCATGGGTAAAATTACTTTTGATATTTTTGACCTAAAAGTAATAAAATTATTAATATTATGATATTTTTTTAAAGTAAGTAACAAATTTTTTACTTACATTTTCTTCTTTTTCTTCTGTTTGCTACGAGAAAAAACTCGCAAGGTTGCGTTCGAATGATCATTCGTTATCGAATGCCATCATTAGAAATTTCGATACGTTTTATTCGCTATCGAATTAGGGAATCCCAAATGTTAAAAAATTCGAACGTTCGAATGAAAATTTCTTCGCATACGACTGCGAAAATTATCCACCTGTTTGTAGAACGCGTCTCGCCCAACTCGGCGACCGGTGGACAAGTGAGAAATAAAAAGCGTTTATAGAACGCGAGTCGATTTTGTCGTGCCACTTACGTTAATTCGCGCATATGTCAAAATTGTTTGGAACCCTACTATTTCCAACGTTTAAAAGAATATTTTTTGTTTATATTTCTTCATAAAAATTTAATATTAAACCTTACAAGATGGCAACCCTACTATTATGAAAAATCTATGGCGCATATTCAGAAATCGTAACTAAAGTCGAAACGTATTAAACAGAAACTAAAAAATAGTTCACAAAAAGTTCAAGATCTTATTCACAAATCATAACTAACTTAGCAACTGCTTTCAGCTGTTAAAAGAAATGCAACACTGCATTTAGTAGATTTTTGTTGACGAAAAACACATCTCTAGTTTTTTTTTACTTTTTTTGTTATTTTTTTTGTCAAAATGGACACAATTAGCAAAGAAAATAAGCTAAAATTATTATTATTGTTAGAAAAGAATATGTATTTATTGCTTTGTATATTTTAGAAAGACTCAAATTGGTCGCCAGATGAAAAAAACTACATTTAAAGAATTGGTGGCCAAATATGTTAACATCAATCAGCTGTTCTTTAAATGTATTTGTTAGTTGACATTTAGTTACAGCTTTAAGCCTAGTACTCTGTCAAACACTTTTCATTGTCATATGTGCAAAGTTTATGCATCTGCCAATGGCAGCATTGTCATAGAAATTATTTATAAATGCAATTCTGTATATACATAAATAAACAAACAAGTGTGTATTAATAAAATTTTTGAAAAAAGTGGAAGAAAATTAAAGAATTAAATTAAAGAAAATAAAATAAAAAATGGATAGCGACATATCTCATGATGAATCCTGTTTCATTGAGTGCAGATAAAATGGTTTCAATTGCTCTTTTTTGTTCCATGACAATATTTAAAATTTTTAAACACACACAGAGCTGCAAAACGAATTTGACAATGCCACACAACAATCTGACAACCGTGTGAACTGACAATTTCGATTAACAGATGAATTCATTGTGTGACAATTTTGTGCCAATGAAATTGTTAGTTTTCTTACAGTCGTCTAAACTGACAATTTACCTTTTGCTAACAATTTTTCAATGGCAGAATATTGCTAGCACATTGCTAGATCTGACAACGTTGTAATATCTGACGATCGTGTATACATAGCTTTAGCATATTTGTGCTCTTGATGTGTAGTTTGTTACTAGCGCAATTCACAATCTTGTGCAAATAATATTGTAGAATTGCATTTGCAAAAAGGTTTAGCATATGTTTGCTCTACACTAACAAAATACACATCAAGAGCAAAAATATGCTAAATCTTCTTGCAAATTCAATGATGCAATATCAGTTGCACAAGATGTTTTTCTGATTGGTAACATGTGCGAAAAAAATAGTAATGGTTATTACCGTTATTAATTTGTTTAAATAAAACGCGGATGCAAACTTTTTATTCCCGAAATGATAAATTTTTATTCCAAAAATATCGAGTCTACCACAATCGTTTAGGAAATTGAATAGGCAAAGAAGCAATCGAAGTTTAGTTGTATCTATGCTTTTATTTATTGAATGTTCTTTTAACTGGGGTATTATATTCAAAATTATTACAATCGTAGCAGTATTTTATAATCGAAAGTCCTTTGGAAAACAATTTAAAATTATTTTTATGGTTGCAAAAATTCTGGTTTATATTGAAATATTCATTATTTCTCTTGATTATTGCAGACACAATTATCACACGGATTTCCATATTCCGACCGAAGAAGTGATTATGGAAGTGGTTTATCAACTGGTACTACTCACGGAGGACGTCTTACACATGATCATGATCCTTTAGCTTTACATCAAGCCCTGCAAAATGCTGTAGATGATGGTCAAAATCCAGGAATAGACGATAATGTTGGTTTCATGTCGGATCTACCTCTAATAAAAAGTAAGTAAAATTAAAAAAAAATTCAATAGTTTAAAAAGTTATTTATTAATCATTACTCGTATATTCATTTAAGTGGTGTAACTCATTCTAAATCACTAGCAAAATAAATTTAAAATAACTCTATATATGTAAGTACATACATACATAATACAAGTATGTACTTATGTAATTCCTCATCTTGGTGTAAGAAATGGTAGCACACCAATAGTTTATTGTAGTCACATTTGACTGGTGGCCTCTTTGTGATCGAATTAGGTTTCACTTCGTAAAATATGGTTAATTGATATTTGGGTGTTAACAAAAACACACCTGGATGCAGACAGAGAGAGGGGTTTTTTATGGAAAACCCAAAACTGTGATAATGTTGTTGTATTCTGTTATTGTTATGAATAAAGAATGCCATTGTGTATGTAACATAAGCCCACTAATTACCGGTGGCATTGCATGTTATGTGTTTGAAAACAATGTTAGTGTGTCGACATCATGTAGATCATCTTGTTTTCCTTCGGTGACAAACTATACATAAATATAACACAAATATTTAATTATAGTGTAACAATTTATATGTATCGTGTATGTATGTATGCAAGTGTGTAATGTTTTATATGTTCTCATTTTATTTTGCAGGCATGAAAAGTGGGAAGGATGTCGGAAATATTAGCTCAGGATCTCCCAGCGAAGTATTTTGTGCAGTTCCTGGTCGTTTAAGCCTTTTGTCCAGTACATCTAAATACAAGGTAACAATTGCAGAAGTTCAGAGAAGACTGTCTCCTCCAGAATGCTTAAATGCCTCGTTGTTGGGTGGGGTTTTAAGAAGGTATGTACAATTTATACACTTACGGTCTAATTCATAAAAAATTAAAGTAGACTTCAAATGTACTTTAAGAAAATTTTGTCTAAAAGCACACTTCAAACCTACTTTATTTTTAATGAATACGGCAGTTAAATAGTGAAAACATAAAGAAGAATTTTCAACTGCACATAAAGTACTTTTGAAGTCTACTTTAATTTTTTATGAATAAGGGCAATAATATATATATATTACTACATATACAGTGCTGATATTCAGCCGGTTCGGAACGGTTCGCTCGAACCGCTTGTTAAAATTTTAAAAATTTTCCGTACCGGTTGTTGCATATTATGTTTTTTGCTTTTACGGTTTTTATACAATGTGTATTTATGAAGGTGATATAGTCTCGGCAACAAACACAATCGGCCTTAACCATTTTGACTATAGTTACAAATTAATTAAAAGTTGGTTTTAAGTTTATAGTTGTTTTTAAAAAGAACCGACTTTAGTGTTTGTCTATGGTTATGGCCCATTATTTTTCAGTTGTCAAATGATTTGAGTTGTCCAAACATACAAACAACTGCTTTTATTTTGGTTATACATTGGATTCTTGGATGATTTTATCTTACAGCTACTCACATGATATTATTTAACACACTAGTTTATGTATTAAATTGGATTTATTTTCAAAAATCATTATTTATCATTTTCCAAATTTTCAGTTTTTATTATTAATTTAAAATGAACAAATTTACTTTACTTTGAGTACAAAAAACATGAGCAAATTTGACAGTTGGAAACTCGACATAAACAAACTTTTAAAATTTTCGCTAATTTTATAAAAATTTTACAAAAATACAATTTTTTTAAGCGAACCGGTTGTTAAATATTGCGAATATCACCACTGTGCATATACATACATACATACATATTTAACATTCGTATTTGTGTATCAGAGTTACTTTTTGCCACTAGGAAAATGCCCAATAACTTTCAATATAATGTTGCACTATTACTAGTTATTACTGGAAAATGAAAATGTGGTGCACTACCACCAACTCTGATGTACATACATATATAATTTATTTCTTGAACGATATGGCTCTTTTGTTCCATGGTATTTAGATCTATTAGATATTCAGTGCAACATTTTATTTTAGTTATTTTAAATAAATTGCAGATATTTCTTACTCTTTTAATTTTACAATATTAATATCTACACTAAGAATAATTTTTGGTCGAATTTATATTTTACTAAGTTGTATTGATATAGGAAGCATTTCATTAATCAAGAATAAATTTCTTTAGATGTAATTATAAGTTACATTCGTTAGTTTTTAATTTATTATGCAAAATATATATTAGATTTAGCAAGTTAAAGATAATTTAAAGTGAAAATATTCAAATAGATTCTTCTAAAAATCCATGGAAAATTTTGAGCGACGTATCTTGAAATTAATATAGAAAAGCAATACTTTTATTAATATTCAATATATGTATGTATTTTTAATTTAAAGAGCAAAAAGTAAAAATGGCGGCAGACTTTTAAGGGAAAAACTGGAAAAAATTGGTTTAAATTTACCAGCTGGAAGGCGCAAAGCGGCAAATGTTACATTATTAACATCATTGGTTGAGGGCGAAGCAGCACATTTGGCCAAAGATTTTCATTTTGTTTGTGAAACAGAATTTCCAGCTCGACAACTGGCCGAATATATAGTGCGACACAATACCGAACCACAAGATTCTTACAGAAGAAAAGAGCTTCTGATGCATTCACAACAGGTAAATACAATCCAGATACATACATACACACATACATACATGCATATTTCTCATGGATGGCAAATGAAATGAAAATATTGTAGCTCTCAAAAATCTTACATTTCCGATTCTGATTGTACTCGTATGTAGCACAACACTAATGCATACTCGTACGATTATGTACAAAACAATTGCACAGCATTTGTAAAAGGAATACAATTGATAAAATAATGTCAATGTTAAAATTTAGAACTGAATAATTTATACTTTCTACATTTATAATTTCATAATTGCCGATATACATACATACCCTAAAGGAAACCTGGGGACAAGTGTGTTCAAGTCAACACTTTTGTCTATTATTTTGGTGACAGTTTAGCGACATTGTCAACAGCATTGTCACAATGGTTATTATTAACCAATGATTTTTTTCAATTGTGAGCCCCGATAGACTAGGCGATAGTGTGCCGGACTATCATTCAGAGTAGAGTAGTAACAAAGTATTGAGTAAAGGGTATCGAGTATTTGCTCTTTTTTTGGATACTCAATACTCAAAAGTAGTTACTCGATACTTTCTGAGTTGTATTTTTAAGAAGTTGAGTGGGTAAAATGCATAAAAATACATCTCTGTATAAAAAGACAACAATGTATAAGCTACAAAATTATACCAATCGCCGAAATAAAGCTGTCTATTATTTCTTAAGTTGTTGTTAACGTTGAATTAAAAGTTAGCTTTACATTTATTTTTGATTTAATAAAAAAGACGTACAAAACCAATAATAGTTGAAGATCTATTTTTATTTTTTAAAGTAACTACTTCAATTTGCAGATAAAAAATATGCGTTACAATTTCAAAAAATCCGTTAAAAGTATCGAGTAGTAATGAGTACCCAAATGAAAAGTATTGAATATTATTGAGTAATGGAAAGTAGTAGAATTTGCCAGCACTAATTCAGAGGGTTGCAGGTTCGATTCCTGCCAAAGACTCTGGGTGTTTTCGAATTTATTTTTAATTAGGAAAAGCCTTTTAGTATTTTATTTTTTTTTTTATTAAAACTCCAAAAGTTAGCAAAAAATTTTCATTTTCTATTTCAGAAAGGTACCAAAAGTGTAGACAATGTGGTCCCAAAAGAACTACCGTGTCAATAGTACCAATGTCAGTAGTGGATTTTCAATGACACGCACATGTTAAATGTCTATAGTAATTAGCATTGTCTGGGGTACTAATACTGGTGACTGTGTCAATAGTAAGTCAGTACAGTTTCACTATTGACATTTCCTGCAGGGTATGTACTCGCATATGTATGTATGTAGTATGCCTATGCTTACTTTATGATTCTGGTTTTTGTACAAAGCTTTAGACCTATTTTTATAATAATTTTACCGAGAATTTCGATTTTTCTGCATTTGTTTAATTCAGTTATTTAACATTATTTTGGATTTTTGATAATTTATAAATATGAAATTTATGTATTTAACAGATTACCAAGGAACTTATGCAAGTCCTTAGCCAGGATCGCACAACACAGTATGGGACAAGATCCCAACATTTACTGGAACCTTCTATGCAACGACATTTAACACATTTCTCATTGATTACTCATGGATTCGGTTCACCAGCTATAATGGCTGTCTTGCACGCTTTCCAGGTAAATATACTACATCGTTGTCTTATAGCAATGACGTTCTCAATATGTTTCGAAATCGTGTAGACTAAAAATATCTGGTATTTTATTTTAATCGGTTTTTGAATGATTTTTAAAAAGAGTCAAACGTGAAGTAATATTTATTTTTTTCTTTTTGTGCTTATTTTAAATATTTTTTTAATTTGTAAAAACGTATTGAATTTTTAATTTAATCATCAGTGGAAAACACTATATTACATTTAGGAGAGAGTTCAAAGAGTTTTTCGATTTGTATAATAAATATTTATATTAAAATAAAATATGTAAATATAAAAAGAAAGAAACAAAATTAAACATTTAATACGTTAACAAATTTTTTACAATGTTTAACATTTACGTTTGAGTAGTGGAGGCTTTATTTACACAATACTTTGCTAAAGAAACCGTGTCAGTGGATTCATGACGTGTAGGTTTTCGCCATATTATAACTTTATTGATGCAAATGTACGAGGTAATGTAAAATAGAAATGTACATTAGAGTTGTAAAATATTGTCCCATACTTTTGAGTACATACTTATTTTTCCGATCTGTTTTTATATTGTAGATAAAAAATTGTCACATAAAATGCTAAACAACGTTAGAACAAAAATACTTAAATCGAATATTTTCAATGCCTCCGATATGATATCAAATATTACAGTTGACTAATCAAGCCTCGGTAAATGTGAAAACAAATTGTATGACCATTTTAATCAATATTTTTCTGAAGATTTTATTAAGATTTCTGCGTTTTCTGAAAACTGATGAAACATGGAGTTTGAGACACGTACATACACATAAAACCAGTTTCATGAATGCTTTTACCCCTAATATTTTTTTTTTTACTTTTCAGACTTTTTTAAATGAATCGGTGAATTATCTGGAAAAGTTGTATCCCTCAAATGGCGGAGGCATGGTGTCATCATCTCTTGACAAAAACAAAATGGACGGCGATAAGAAATGATAAAACAATTGCATTTAAATTTATTCAAACGTTTAAAACGTATATGTACGAGTATTTGTAATAATAAGTATTTATAAGTACAATATGTATGTATCTTTGTATGTTAGTTAGTCTGCGTCACAATCCATTAGGAAGTCCATTTTCAGTCATCCCAGTGAAAAGTTGAATGAAATTGTCTAACGTTTGAAAAAGTGCGTTAGTTTTTTTTGTGAGGCGGTATATGAATAAAAATATAAAATAATGCACAGCGGCTCACAGCTTATTTTATGCAAAGCTCCATACAAAAAAAAATAACAGAAACTTAAACAAGAAATTAGTGTCATTTAAAAGAAAAAACCTTATAGACTAAACATTATAAAAACATTTAATGCAAAAATTTATATTTTAAATATATTAAAACAAAAAATTCTCGTTTTTTAACATCGCAGCTTATTTTATACAGTCAATGGATAGCTTAATGCAGCGTTGTTGGATTTTCGTTTGATTTTTCTCTACTTCTATCAATATTTACTGTTGAATTGCGAGTCCGATTTTTTAACGTCAAGTATTAATTCAAAATAATTCAATTAAGTCCGCGTACAATGATAGAACAACGAGAATTAATTTTAAACCATTTCCAAAATGGCCACGTACAGCAAAAAAATATCAGAAATGGTTAACATTAAAGCTTCCACAGTTAAAAAAATCGGTGAGCGCTTTATGCATGAAAATCGGGTCCATAAAAAAGGCAGAAAGATACCAAATACAATTTTCAATAAGCATAATGAGCGACACACTTTAAGAAAAATAATGGCTAATCCAAGGCTATCAGCTTTACAACTGGCCTTCGAAGTTAAAGCTGGCCTGGACAAAAAATGTCGTGTTGCAGCTGTTCGTCGTAAGTATTTTGCGACATCATGATTTTAATGGAACCGTTTATAAACCCGAAAACAGACTGTGAGGGCTAAATTTCGCCAAAGAACATGTTTGCAAGGAATCTGCATTTTGAAATTTAATGCATGTGTTATGATTTGGACCTGTTTATAGCTGCTTGAACTGGGAATTTAATCATTAATCATTTGTTGAGACAACAATGGACACGTTTAAGTACCTTCCGATTCGCCTTTAAATCTGTTATAGCTAATTAAGGCTATCACACCAAATATTAAATCGTGTATTTGCCAGTTTTAATTACAAGTTTTCGAAACCCATACGTGCCTGCATACAATAAGCTGTGACGCGAAAAACGAGCATTTTTTTTGTTTTTTGTTTATTTTAGTTTTAATACATATATTAAAATGTAAATTTTTGCAATAAATTATATTTTTTTGTTAGACTATTTATAAAATTTTTTCTGGTTAGAATATAACAATTTATTTTTTAAGTTCCTGTTAGTTTTATTTTTTTGAGCTTTGACAACAAAAAAATGCACAAAATAATATTTAGCTGTGAGCCACTGTATGTATGTACATATGTATGTATATATACAATATGTACGAATGAATGTCTGTGTAAGTCTATGTAAATTAATAGTAAATTAATTTTGAGATTAATTATTTTTTATTATATAGAACAATAAGTAGCAAATACATGCTCTACGTATTATGGAATCTGCATGTATATGTATATATATATATTTTATATTCATAAGTATAAATAGGTATTTAATACATACATATGTAGGTCTTTATTCAGTATCTATGACATTCTTCTTAAGTGGTTTATGCTGTCAAAAATATTAATAATGTCCGTATCTATGTATGACCCACTTAACAATTTATGTAAGATATTTATCGAAGACATAAGATTATTCGAATTTAAATTTGAGCGTTAGATGCAAATAATGAACAATGCAAACATTTTATTAAATAAATGAATGCATGCATGCATCTTCTAATTTTTTTTTTTTGGCAAATCTTTCTTTAATTGTATAGACAAATATAAAAGTGCACATGCTATTTACACTACCAACCAAAGCTGCATCTATTCTTTTTAAACTTTGGGAATGCTTCTTGAAATGATTTGTGCCGTCTTTTTAAGTAAACTTTACATATACATATTTATGTATAAATAAAACCTTGTACCACGAATGTAATTAATTGTATTTTTGTTAAATATGTAGGTATTTACAAAATAAGTCGAACATTTTATCTATTTCAACATGATAATATTTTTCTTTTTTTCAGCCAAATTAATACGTATAGAGAAGAATTAAATTTATCAATGGAGCACGTTTTGGGTAATCTTGTACAGATACTTAAAACAAGTAGATAGTGTGTAGTTTTTGATGTTATGCTATTTTCTTACTAATAGATTCTTACCCCCTGGCCCACGATGTCGAACGATAACGTTCGCTTAGATAAGAGTTAAGACACAAACTTGATTGTGGAATAAACAAACTTGATTGAGTAATAAATTGATACGACAAAAAGTTTGTGTCTTAAGTCTTACCTAAGCGAACGTTATCGTTCGACATCGTGGGCCAGGAGGTTAGACTTCGGATTTCCGGGATTCCTATTAAATCTGTGGTTATGAAATCTGTAATAGAAGACTATGCCATTGAAGTAAAAGTTCAACTACAAAAAAAAAAGAAGTGAATAGTCAGCATATAAACTCTTAAACTCCTCTGAATTTTATATTCTTGTCAAAAGACTCCCTGTAGAGTAAGGCATCAATTTTGCAAATATCTCGGTTACTAAGTTCCGTACATAGACAATTCCAATTGAAAGATAGATCATAAACATTTTCAGCTAAATAAAATTAAGCAAAACTTTATATTAATGTATAATATGACTCTATATGTATCCAAATTCCATAGATATTGGTCGGACAAAACAAAAAAGTTTATATTAGTAAAAGTATTTCTTTACTAATTCAGTTTTTTTTTTCCATTGAAATTTGTCAAAGTCGAATAAAGCACTCAACACCGCCATAATGTAGGGTATAAATACCAGTGTCTGTCAGTCTGGGTTTTCATGTAAAGCTTGTGCGCAAAGTACAGGTGAAAATTTTGAAGATATTTCGGTAAAATTTAGTACATGATATTTTTTCGGCCTAAGAACGGTTGGAATTGAAATTGAACTATTATTTCATCTAACCCCAATACATTGTATGTCCTCCCGAAACAGTGACTTATCATAAATATTTGATTTATGCACGTATCTACACAAATTTCGCCACAAAAACGTTATACGTAAAGCCTAATCACATCTTTGTGCAGATCGGTCCATAATTAACGAAAATAAGGTCCACTTATGAAAATCAATTTAACGAACATAATCATGTTAGTATCAAAATAATATTCATCACAAATAAGCTTCACATATTTATAAATAATTTGATCCAATTTTATGATGATCGGTCCATAATTAGTCATAGTCCCATATAAGGCCCACTTCCAAAAATCACTTTAAACACCATAAATCTCTTAATAATGTTAGAATTCAAATAGAAATCAACACACATGAACTTCATATATACAAAAATCACGACACCTTTTTTATAACGGTCGGTCCATAATTAGTCATAAGACTCACTAAAAATCACTAACATGCATAAATCTTTTAAAAGTTATTATATCGATATATAATTTAAGAGAAAAATCGAAAAAAAATTTTCGATGATCGGTTCATAATAGGTCATAGCGTCCATTTCAGAAAAACAGTTTTAACACATATACAGGCTTGACCCACTATACTTTTCACTTGTTTTATTTGTAAATGTCCAAAAAAATAATGAAAACGTTATACAGCATTCCAAAGTTTGTGTGAAAAGATGTATTATTGAAAACAGGGGTTCTAAATTTTTTAATTTGTAGTGTTATTTTAGTCGCGCATATTTCGTCAAATATTTAAATTGGTTAAGGATTTTATGATTTAGGTAAACCATAATAAAAACTATTTTAAATTATTAAATACAAAATATATTATAAATAAATTAGTAACAAATAGTTGTTTTTATTAAATAAATAAAAATTATGATAAACTAAATACATACTCACCTTTTTCCTTTGATTAGTTAAAAACAAATTCAAGCAGTAAGTATTAAACATATTAATCACCAAAGATTTTCTGCAAATAAATTTAAGTTTAAAAAATTAAAATGATGAACTCAACATAAATTAATATCGTTACGTTTTCAGCTTATATGCCTTATTTCGTTACTTCCAACAGTAGTCGTAAGTGTTCAAATCATTTTACAAATACAGTATTTTTCGGTTAATTGGTTTCCACGCTATTATTGAACCAAATGATCGGCCAAAAATATTGCATACAAAAACACATGTAAATTTCTTCGGATAATTGAACCCGGTTAATTGATTTTCCCGCTTAATTGGTTCAAAATTCATGTCATCAAAAATAAATTTCCTCTTATATGGTGTTCACACATACATTTTTAATTAACGCCTAATTGAATTCAATTATCCATACAAAATTTTAATTAGGATAATTGCTTCATTAAGAGTTAATTGTTCTAATAATTATAGAATAATTATTATTTCATAATCGAACTGTTAATTTTTACTTTTTGATAATTTTAGTTAGGCTCGAGTTCATTAAATTATTTTTACTGAAGTTAGGAATTACAACATTTGTATATATACTGGATTTGCTGGCTGTTCCCCACGATTGCAGTCTAGAATTGGGTCTAACCACAAGAAAAATGTGTGTTCTAGACAGCGATCGCTGTCGAATGCAGTATATATTTGTACTCTTACTCAGAGAACAAGTAGTTAAGTGGAGAGAATTTTTGCTTATTAAATACGAATTAGTAAGTAGCCGAAGTTAATAGAGTACCAAAAAATAAAATAACTTATGAAATGTGAACAACAAACAAGAAGTAGGTACTTTAAAAATCATGTTCTCTTCATGTGGTACTGCAAGCATTTTTGTGTATTATACAGTTGAGATGAAAGCAATATATAATAATGTAATTGTTGGAAACATAGTTGCCAGATAAATAAGGGTTTAAATCGTCAAATCTTGAATAAAAAATCGTCAAAATTCATTTTTCAAAATCGTCAACTAAAATAAAACTTTTTATCAATTCAATATTTTATTTATTTTTTTAAATTAATTTTTTAATACATAAACAAAAAGTAGAAAAAAAAACAAAAAAATTAAATATGCTTAAGGGATCGATAAAAGTTTAAAAAATAGTTTTAAATATCAATATTAAAATAAAAAAAGTAACAAATAACAAAACACAAAAATTAATGTAAAAGGAACACAAAAATAAGTAATAAATTACTTTTCAAAATATAGTTTTTAAAATCAATTTTTTAAGAAATTTTTATCAATGTTTCTTAAAAAATTTATATAATTTTTAATATAAAATAAACAAAACAATTTCTTCATAGTAACAATGTAAAACATAAAAAATTCTACTTCTAAATACAAAATATCACCTCTTTACAACACTATGCGTTTTAGAATTTTTCAATTATATTTCAAAATTTTCTATTTAAATTTATATTTAAAAAAATTTCAATTGATTTTCTGTAGTTTCTAGTTGGTTTTCAGAATATTCCTATCGTATTTCATAAAAGTTAAGTTAAAAATATGTTTGGATTCTGAAATACAATTTCCAAAGAAGACGTTCCTAACCTATTCCTAATTTGTGTTTTGTTTAAATTTACCTGACTAAATACTCGTTTGGTTTTGGTTAGGATGGGAAACAAAAGATTTGAATCTTTTCTTTGAATTTCAGAAATGTGTTTCCAAAATTCCAATAAATCTTTTCTTTTTCCGAAACCAAATTATAAATTTTATATGAGAAAAAAGTGTTGCAAATCATTTATACTGAAAAATCGTCAAAATAGGGGCAAAGATCGTCAAATCGTCAAAGGGTCATTTTTGACACCAAAAATCATCAAAATGACGATAAATCGTCAAATATGGCAACAGTGGTTGGAAATGCTTTCAATATACTTTATTTGAAATGTACTTTAGTTTCAATGTAAATTTTCTATCGAAGTAGTTTTTGAGAAATGTGTTTTATGCTGAATAGTTTTTAGTTTGGCAGAAATTTTACTTTAATAAAGATTCTTTAATATTAATATTTTATAACATTGGTTATGGGCCCAGAACGACGTTAAAAAGATTATCGGCAATTTAATTTAACAGTAATAATGTATTTATATAAATAGGTATAAATTCAAAACATTGAAATTTAGTAAAAAAAATCGGTGATTATAATACATATTATTATTTTCTATTTTATAGTTACGTGTATACATATATTAGAGCCAAACATAAATAAGAGCGTCAACGGTGCGTTGCATGTACAGTGGTGGTCCAGTAAAACGAATGATATAATGTTATATCAAAATATATATTTCTTTTCACAAATATTAGCATAGTACCAAGTTAAACTCTATTCTTATTATATTAATTAATTTATTAAAAAAAAAACGGGAAAAAATTATATGCATGAACAAAATTAATTATTTTTGGAAAAAAAATCTCTATTTTTTTTTTAATTGTTGTACTGAAGTCAATAGCTTGTTCTTGCAAAATCCTTAAAATAAATACTTTGCTGTGCTCAATTCAATTTTCTTTTGCCCAGTTGATACAGCATTAAAGGTATTCTTTAACGCGGCAAGTTGTCTACAAATCTCATCGAATCCTGCGTAGAACCCTAGGAAATAAAAAGTAGTTTGGAAACTAAAGACTTTAAGATAAAGAATGTGATAAATATTAAAAATCGTGAAAAAATCCCCCAACCATTTTTTCAAGTATAATTGGAACCTGGTAATATTAAACTAAATAAAGTTGAAACACATCCAATTCATGATCTGAGATATTTATTGCTTCAAAGAATAACGGTAGAAGAACCATACAAACGATCTGGCCCGTCCAATGTTTAAACTGCCAAGAATATGGTCATACTAGTAAGTTGCCACCAGTTTGCATTGCATGTGATGAACTACATTGTTCATCTCAGAGTGATAAACCCAGAAATGATTCGAACATAAAATATGTAGTAATTGTGGAGGAAATCATACTGCTAACTATAGAGGTTGCTCAGTATATTCTATTACAAAGAGCTCTCTAACACATAGAAATAAAGTACCCACGGTACAAGTACCGAACATTCGAAACGTAACTTGCCCCCAATATGAGAAGCCGACAACAAAAAATATATAAATGTTCAGAACCCGTTACCAATAACAATGTCAACATGGAGCCGAACAATCAAACTCCATCTTTAAACTTTAACCGGCTAGAGGCTACAATGAAATCCTTGTTCAATCGGTTAATAATTTCATGAATTCTATGAGCAACATGATGCAGAAAATACTTAAAATGCAATCCGTGCTATTTATTGCAAGCTGTACTTAATAGGTCATGACCTTTTTGAAAATATGTTTCTGGAATGTGTAAATATGCCGAGTTATATACATATGTTTTGACGTAACGACTTACGGATATCATATATTTAAATATGCTAAATACAAATTTAAACACGTTATGACCAAAAAACAATTTAATGAAAAAATTAATTTGAAATTGGATATAAAATTTTAAATGGTTATAAAAAAATATAAAAGTTCTTCGAATGATTTTTGTCAAAATGGCAAGTTTTATGGTGGTTTTTGTCAAATGGGTCAGTATATAGTGAATATGCACAATTGTAACAGCTATCAGAATTACAGAAAAAAATTTGTGAAATTTTTTACAAACTTTTAAAAATTCACTTAAACAATTTTGGACTTCTATGAGGGATTTTGGCCAAAGTGGCCAAATGGAGCAACGGCATGGGAACAGCTATCAGATGCTGTTTTTGGAATTCCAGAATTGAATTTGTGAAATTTTTTACAAACTAATTGATATACGTGTTTGATATTATATTTTTGTTAGCTACTGTATATTTGAGTAGTGGCAAAATGCAGAAAAAATAGTTTTTGGTTGCAACTTGCATATGATCGTGTCAAACATTTGGGAAAATATTAGCTACTTTCCATAATTGGATGCTCAAAAAGTCATGGTGGATGTGTTCTTGACTGGTATACGGTGATTTCGAGTGTTTTTTTTTCGATACAATTTTTTTTAAAAAATATTTTTCAAATGGGAATTATTCCTCTTGCGAGTATTTGAAAATTTTTAAAAAATTTTTTTTCGAAGTTTTACTTCAAGTTAAATATACAAATTGTTTGAAAAAAATTGTATACACTACAATTTATTTTTCATTATTATTTATATATTTTTTTTTTAATTTATAAGAATAAATAGATTTAAATAAGTGGTTTTTCAAAATTTAGACTTCTCTAAGGGATGAGACCAATTTTCCGGGAATAGAGGCAACGTGTAGTATTTGTAAAGAAGATGAGTGGCTATACTAGTACATAGCCAGAATTTCTAACTGAGCGAGTTGGAGCGTGTAGGAACCTTAACAGAAATACTGACTTCTCTGAAGGTCGAGTCCAGTTTTCTGGGAATAGGGGCAACGTGGGCGGACAAATGCATATAGGATTTATAAAGAAGATGACTGGCTATAATGTATAATGATATAATTCCATACAGTAGATGATATAAGTCTAAGAAAGGTTCTTCTAGTTGTTGAGATAAATAAGTAAATCCGAGCTTAGTGAAAAAAAGTCAAGATATTTTTTTTTAGAATTTTTTCAAAAACTATATCATTTTATTATTTATTAAACAAAATTTGATTTTTTTTTATTTATTTTAAACTTGTAATGATAAAACTATATTTTAAAATTTGTTATCCCTGCAAGATTAAGCGCAAGGACAAGGTATATCATATATACCAACACGCATTAAGTACAACTTTATGTGTGGAATTCTGTAAAGCAAAATCGTACTTTGCTTAGACAAAGAGGTACATTGCATGTGGAGCACATCCAAATAGTTCTTCTTTGGTGTCCCTTAACGCTGCAGTGGGCACATCTACGTAGTGTAGTTTTAATCGGTTGATGCGATGATGCAGCTCGCGTATTTGGGCGGTTTTCAAACGCACTTTTGCTTGCTGTTTTTTAGAGGTCGATGGTTCCTTTGATCGTCTTTAAATAATGTCAAGTTTGAAATCTTTTAGTGATAATGTCAGTCCGTTAGATTTGGAAATGCATTTACAACTGCTACATCTAAAAAATGGAAAAATATTCGGTGCCACCACTTTCTACTTTTTCTGTTTAACTCATAGTATTTTTATACCCTTCACCTTCGTGAGAAGGGTATATGTATATAACTTTGTCATGCCGTTTGTAATTTCCATAATATAATTTTCCGACCCTATAAAGTATATATATTCTTATCCTTATAGACAGCGGAGTCGATTAAGCCATGTCCGCCTGTCGGGATGTTGAAATAAATTTTTTGAAGTCCCCAGATATCTTCGGGATCCAAATCTTCAATAATTCTGCCAGACATAGGTTAGATTAGGTTCCATGGGCAGCCGTTCTTGAGAACAGCTCACTTGGGTGCAACTTGTTGGTCCCATTGTGTTACCCGTTGGTAGGCAATCCATCGGTTCACTCCGCATCGGTTGCTCTCCTATCAAACCATCCAGACTCCATGGCAAAGGTGTAGATGCATCTTGGATTCATCCCTGATAGTTCACCCAAACACGAAAGAATGGATGCCTCGAGTATCCGTTCCCTTTTCCTCGATAGGGCTGGGCATTCGCAGAGGAAGTGGATAATTGATTCCTCTTCCTCCTCATTATGACAACTTCTACAAAAGTCGTTATGTTGTAGACCGAGTCTTTTGGCGTGTGTCCCAAAAGACAATAAGCCTAATTAGGTCGCGGCGAAAACCAAGTAATGAATTCGTCCTTCCCACATCGAATGAGGGCCATGTTGAGCGTGCAATAGAGCAGGTGATCTCATTCGTCCACCTTACCTGAGCAAGACCTTTAATGTTAATGCCAACGAAGGGGTCAATCTCCTCATCAGCCAGCGTTGTACCCTTCTTGGCCAAATTATCAACAATATAGTTACAACGAATTGAGCTATATCCAGGGACCCATATTAGCGTTATCCTCGAATGTTCCGCTATCTCGTGCAGAGATACCCGGCATTCTGTGGTTAACCTAGATGTCAGGTAGACACCTGCAATGTTATTTACGGCGGCCTTGCTGTCGGTAAATATACATATATCTCCAGATACTCGATAATACCTCAGTCAGTTTGCAGCTCGCTTTATGGCAGAGATTTCTGCTTGAAGAACAAAACAGAAATCAGGAAGCCTAAAGTAGGATTTGATCCCAAATTCCTCAATATAGAATCCACCATCGACTCTATTTCCCCTCTTTGAGCCGTCAGTAAAAATCCTTATTGCTTCATTGTGGATATACAGCCCATCTACCCATGAGGTCCTATTCGGGATACATGTGGAGAATAACAGATCGAAAGATGGTTTCGGTATGCAGTAGTCAACATTTCTATGCGCATCTTCAGAGTGTCTTGTTATAACAGAGTGACCCTGGTTTCTTTGAATCCATTTGTAGCCAGCTTTAAGCCTCACAGCAGAGGTGAGAGCCAGTTGAGTTGCCTTCAGATCCACTGGTAGCCAGTTCAGCATATAAACAGTGCCTTTGTTGGCGTCGTTCTTACCGCGCCCGTAATCAGGATGGCACAATTCCTTAGTACACGTTCAACCGCATGTCTCTGTAAGGAATTCCCAAGTGCATGCCACCACACCAGTACCCCATAAAAAAGAATGGGCTTTACTATAGCGTTCACGATCCAATACCTTTGGAGTTAATGCCCCAGTTGGTCCCAATTGCCTTTATGCATGAATATATGGCCACATTGGCCTTATTGATCCTGTTCTGTATGTTCAACGTCCAGGATAGTTTTCTATCTAGAATGATGCCCAGGTATTTTGCACTTTCCGCAGTCTTTAGTCTAATACCATTCAGTTTCGGTGAAATGAAATTGTCAATCTTATACCTCCTTGTGAAAAGTACTAGTGTACTGAGTGCTGACTCCATACATCTAGATATTGTATCAAGATATTTACCGGATATTAAAACCGCAACATCGTCCGCATACGCAACTGTTTATTCTCCTACTGTCCATATCAACCAGCAGGGAATTCATAGCCAAGTTCCACAATAGAGGTGATAGGACTCCTCCTTGAGGCGTACCCCGATTGGCCACTCTATTCACAGTAGAGCTACCAAGTGTGACACGTATGACCCTATTACCAAGTAGTATACATTGGCAGATACTAGATCCAGCACCCAGTCTCTCCAACTCAGAAAGAATAGATGATGGTCTGACGTTGTTGAAGGTCCCTTCTATGTCTAGAAAGGCAATCAGAGAGTAATCCTTGTGTCCTAGCGACTCCTCAATGGAGCCTACCAGTGAGTGTAGAGCAGTTTCCACAGACTTACCTAATTGGTCTATAGTCCTTAGGCTTAGTGTGCGTCGTTTTGCCTCCTTTGGGGATGAACACAACCTTACAATTAGTCCACAGTGACGGTACATAGGTTCTAGTAATACATTCATTGTATATATTAATGAGCCAAGGAATCACAATATCCTCATTTTTCTGAAGGTCTGCTGGAATAATACCATCTGGTCCCGGTGACTTAAAGGGACCAAAGCTTCTAATCGCCCATCGAATCTTTTCACAATTTATCAGAATAGAATCACTTTGAGGGCTATTGTTGTTACTGAAAACTACCGGATTAAGGTTACTGACCGGAGCACAGCCTGGAAAATGAGTATCAAGTAATACATCAAGTCTCTTTACTTTTCAAGGTCCAGTTACCACACGGCTTCTGTATATAGCTTGGTACAACCGGTGAGGTTGATAAAAGTTTGCGAAGTCTATTTGTCTCGGATGAGCCTTCCACACCATTGCAGAAGTCCCTCTAAGATTTCCTTTTCGCATTCCTTATTAGGTTCTTAAAAGAATGTCTGCCAGACATGCTTTCGAGAAGGTTGCTATTTAAAATCAGCAAAATCCGTCCACAAATAAGGGAAATATGAGCAAAAATCCGAGGCAACCTCTGAAAATTTCATCAAAAAAACTAAGTGTATTAATATTGTTACAGTTAATTTTCGCATAAACAGATGGCGCTGATCAAACAAAGTGTTTAAGTGTGTTCTTAAACCGTAATATAAATGTGTAAAATATAGCACTCTTACTTGTTTTAATTGATCCAGTTTGTCAACGCTGTTCATATGCATATTGTAGTCGTATATTATATCACGTTTAACAATTTGTTTTAAAGAGCCACCTAGTTGACGTTGGTTTACCTGGACATATTTTTTTGGATCATGAAAGTTTGATAATGCAGTGACAGCTCTTTTAGCTATCCACTTCATAAACAGCAAGCCTGTGTCACTCATCTGCCAGTCATTTTCGCCTCTTTGTAGATCTTTATCTGACTTCATCGTAGTTGGAAGACATTTTCGATTTTGTCTCACTGTTTCTCCAAGAGTGTATTTTCTTTTTTTTTAAGTTCCAGGAGCAAGTTGTAGGAAGTAAAGAAGTTGTCGAAATATAGTTTGTGGTTTGTTTTTTTTTTTTTTTTTTTTAAACAAACACAAACTGCGAAGCTTTTTGGCTTGTCTGGAGAAAACACCCAGAGTCTTTGGCGGGAATCGAACCCGCAACCATCTGACTGATAGTCCGGCACACTATCGCCTAGTCTATCGGGGTTTTGCCACCAAAACCCGCGGTCAAATCCAAAACAACCCTCTTACCAAGACTTTTTTCAACTAAGTTTCCTTTTTTTCCTGTGTATATTTCAAACCGATGAACGAAACCACTATTGTCACACAGCATCCAATTTTTAAAACCTCTTTTTGGCATGTATTGAATGAGTGTTGATCTACCTAAATGAACATTACCAGTATACATTTATTTTATATATGTACATAGTATTTACTTATAATTACCTTTGAATTTGATCATTGATTCATCTACTGCTAGATACTCGCCTGCATTATAAATAGTTTTGAAACTCTCTTGCAACATTTCTTGTAGAGCTTATTGAACGTTGGTGACCCTTTTTGGCATTGAAGAAGAGTCGTTTAAATGAATATTGCCTAAAAGCTAATCAAACTTTTTTATAGGCATTAGATTAGGTATATAACTATCATTTAGCTGTGGACGCGATGACCAGTAATCTCTATACCTGCCTTGGCATTTTAATCCCATTCAATAGTTTATTCCAATAAAAACACGAATTTCTGATGCGTTTGTGGGTTTATAGATCTTTCCGGATTTGTTGCGCATACAAGTTTGTTTGGAACACTATGTGATCAATTATTTTAGGTGTTACAATTGCGTTGAAAATTGAATAACTGTCATGAGATGGCATGTTCTCGATTTCAGAAGAAGACCCTTGTTTCGTTCCTGTAAACGGCTCAGCTAGATCTATTGAAAACCTCTTACCCCATTCGGGTGGTACAAAAACGTCAATGTCATCGCCACTATCAATACATTCATTTGCGTTTGTATTAGTGTGTAGATCTTCATCATTCTCGATGATGTAATTAAAAATTTCTTGAATTTCCGCTTGGTCATCGATAATATCTAGATTGTTCTGGACTGATTTCGTATCGGGCGGTATTTCCGCTAAATCAACTTCATCGTCGATTGTCTCCAAAATAACAGAAATTTCGTAATCCATCAATTTGTTGATAATTTTTTCAAAAATATATTATGTACGGTGATATAAATATTATACCATGAACTTAAGATAATAACTGAAACGCTATTTTTTATTTTAACTAAAAACTTGTTGCTTTTAGAAGCCAATTGCTACTTTTATTTTCACTTTAAAAATTTGAAAAAAATCTATATCTATTTCTTTTCCGCACATGGAAAATTTTTTTCTAAAATATCACTATAAACATACATTTTAAAACGGTATTTAGTCAACACTAACGCGCACAAAATTTATAAAAAATATTTTAATAAGTGGTATATCATATATACCACCAGCCCGGAAAGAGTTAAAAAGGTAACAAAAATTATTACAATATACATATGTATGTATGTAGGTAAAGAAATTCATTTGGCTAGTATATTTGCTCGCTATTAAAGTAATAGTAATACATAAATAGTTATAGCAAACATTTTGAGATCAAGTTTTCAAAATTTAATAAAAATTCAGTCTGGTTTTATTTAAAAGTAAAAAAGTAATTCAATAAAATATATGGGCAACTTCAAAAATTTACGGCACTTAGAATTTTTTTCTTCTGACATCAATGTCGATTTGCGAGTGTATAAACCGATATTTCAGCATGTGAAATCCGTTCGCGTTAATCGTTTTTACTGCGGTTTTAAGTTAAAAAAAGTATAAAAATTACAATTTTTGAGATTAGAAACATTTATTTCCTCAACCGATATTAAAGAAATATCGGGTTGAAAAAAAAATTGTTTTTGCACTTTATCAGTTTAGTCCGTCGCGAAGAATCTGATAAGTAGAGAAAACAGTGTACGGACGTGTTTAATTTTACTCCGCAAGTTTAAAATAATATTAAATAGGTTTTTTGTTATTAAAAACTTTTAAATAAGCGAATGGACGCTAATTCTTTAATTATATAAAGTTATACAAAAATAAGCTGTGGAAAACCAACAAAATAAATAAAAAACAGAAAAAGAAAACAGTGGCAAATTTATTAAGAGCACATGAATTCTCATGATGAGAAAAGGCTCAGTGTGAACGGCAGAAATGCCTACATATTCCTAAACGGGGAGAGTGATCAAATCAAAAAAATAAATGACCCCAGCTACAAAAAAAAAAATTATTTAACTGCCAAACCAGCTGAGAGAGCACGCTCTTGTTCCCCCAAGATACAATTACATGAACAAAATATTACACAAACAATATCACCATCCAATTTATGTGTAGAACAAAGCATAAAAGAAAATATGAAAAATATAAATACAAAAACAACTACACCAGTTTTAAAAACACAAACAAATACTGTTAACAAGCAAGCTAGTGATCCACTAACAAAGAATAGTGAGAGTTTGAATGTTTTTTAGCACTAAACAAACCACAATAAATAATGATGGCATACTGAAGGGAGCTATTCCAAAGAAAAAGATAAGTACATTAAAATCACCAGTACTACCAGGTATGCTTAGATATATAAGTATTAATAAAAGAAATTTAAGTCCCCAAAATAAGGGAAAGGCTGTCAAGAAACAGAAGATAGCTGAAAATCCCTTGATAGGCAATCGTTTCGCACTCTTGAGTGAGGAAGATAATAAGAATGGAAAGGATGGCGATTACGTAAAAAAAACATTAAAGCCACCACCAATATATTTGCGTGAGTCCAGCTCGAATGATTTGGTCAAAACATTTGTTGAACTCATTGGAAAAAATAATTTCCATATTGTTCCAATAAGAAAAGGCGGTGTGCAAGAGACGAAAATAGTCGTATATACTGAGGATTTTTATAGAAAAATCTCTTAATATCTAAATGATAAAAAAAATGAATTTTTATACCTATCAACTGAAAAGTAGTAAGGGGTTGACAGTTGTCATTAAAGGCATAGAGTCCAGTGGTGAGACTAATGATATCAAGGAGGCCCTGCAAGAATTGGGCTACGAAATAAGAGCTGTAGTCAATATATGCAATAGGGATAAAATTCCTCAGCCAATGTTTAGAGTCGAGTTGGAGCCAGAGAAAAATAAACTGAGAGGAAATGAAACTCACCCAATTTACCTGTTAAATCGTAGAATAAGTATTGAAGAACCTCTTAAAAGAAATAATCCTGTTCAATGTGCCAATTATCAAGAGTTTGGACATACTAAAAATTACTGTACATTCCGAACAGTGTGTGCGGCATGTGGAGACCTTCATTCTTCATCACAATGTGATATTCAAAACAATGGTCTCAGTAGAAAATGTGGCAACTGTGGTGGCGATCATTCAGCCAACTACCGAGGGTTCCCAGTTTATAAGGAGCTACTGAACAGATTAAGAGAGAGGCAAAAGCTAATAAGAGGGAAAACTTCTGAAGTACCAGCCTACAAATTTGTAAACACCTATACACCAGTTAATTCTGAGGTTCCGTTATTGAACAAAAATGCAGCCTCAACTTAATTAAGTCTATAATCCACTCAAATTGAAGAGCCTAAAAATGGAGCAGGTTCCTATGCCAATGTTTTGAGAATGGGTTACCAGCTACCTAGTGTTCCCCAAAATACGGGAGGGTTGGAAGCACTTATGCAGGCGCTTACCCAGAATATTACCTCTCTTAATCAAAATATAACAAACTTTATGTCATCCATGCAAAACACAATACAAGAGCTTTTAAGAGCGCAGAACCAAATGATACAAATCCTCTTAACAAAAAAATGAGTTATTTGAGAATATGTTTCTGGAATGCAAACGGTTTAAACCAACACAAATCAGAGGTATCCCATTTCATGCAGAATAAAAACATCGGCGTGCTATTGATTTCGGAAACTTATCTTACCAACAGGTATAACCTTTTTATTTCAGGTTATACATTCTACGATACAAATCATCCAGATGGTAAAGCGCATGGTGGTACTGTCATTTTAATTAGAAATCGTTTGAAACATTATCCCCTAGATGAATTCTCAAAAGACTATATGCAGGCAACATCCATTCATCTCGAAAGTTTTGCCACAAGTTTTCAATGACAAAGGAGAAGTTTGAAGAATTCTTTAGCACGCTAGGAGGTCGCTTTCTAGCATGTGGCGACTATATTGCCAAACACACTTACTGGGGCTCTCGACTAATGAATCGACAGCTTTATAAAGTATTAGTTGATCGTAAAAATGGCTTGGATTTTGTGTCTCAACATACTGATCCTAAAAAAATTCCTGATGCCATAGACTTTGCCATAACAAGAAATATAAATCGAAATCCAATATCTACAGAAATATCATATGATTTATCTTCTGATCATTCCCCAATTATTCTATTTTATTATGGGAGGACTAACATTTCAAAAATTCATAATGAAACATATTACTTTGAAACAAATTGGCTTAAATACAAGAAATATATCAGAATTCATATCCACACAGATCTTTGTATTCAGTGTGAGGAAGATGTAGATAAGTGTGTCAATGACTTCACGTCATTAATGGTATCGGCTCTTAATCATTCTAAGAGTCAAACATTTCCTAGAACTAATATGCACATTTCCAACTCAGATATTGAACGACTTCTTTTCGAAAAGAGAAAACTCAGAAGAGAATGGCAACAAAATAGATCACCTGCTGCAAAACAGAGGCTGTCTGCTGCTAGTAAAAATCTGAAAAAAGCCCTTCAATTGGAAGAGGATCGCAGAAATAGAAATTACATTCAAAGTTTGACAAATACCAAACATACAAATTTTTCCCTTTGGAAGGCAACGAAAAATAGCAAGCCACCGGTAGAGGGGCAAAGCCCTTTAAGGAAAGCTGACGGTACTTGGGCTCGTAGCACAGAGGAAAAGGGGCTACAATTTTTGCTGACCATCTAAATACAGTCTTTCACTCAAACTCGCCAACAACTATTTCTGAACTTGAAGAGCCACCTGTGTCAACATTATCTAATGATGACATATTAGCTATAAGCCCAGAAGACATTAAAGAAGTAATCAAGGATAATATAATATTAAGAAATTCACCTGGAAATGATTCAGTTACGCCTGCTATGATTAAAACCCTACCGAGTGTGGCAATAATTGTGCTGTCTATAATATTTAATGCGATCTTTAAACATGGAGTTTTCCCGACAAATTGGAAAACTTCTCAGATAATAATAATAACAAAGCCAGGTAAAGACTTGACCGTACCATCCTCCTATAGACCAATAAGCTTACTTCCTTGCTTATCTAAGGTGTTCCAAAAGAAAATCATACCATTTTTAAGTGAGAAAAATATAATCCCAGTTCATCAATTTGGTTTCCGCGAACGCCACGGAACAATTGAACAAGTTAATCGTATAACCGGAGAAATAAGAAAATCCTTTGAATTAAAGAAATATTGTTCAGCAATATTTTTGGATGCCGCTCAAGCCTTCGCTAAAGTATGGCACAAAGGACTGGTATATAAAATAAAATGCTTGCTACCACCAAAAAAAAAAACATTTTAAAACCAATTTCGACATATGCAATCCAATTGTGGGGAACTGCTAGTAATACCAGTATTGAAATTATACAGATGGCCTAATCAAAAATTCTTAGGACCATGCCGGGCGCACCATGGTACATAAGAAACGAAAACATCCACAGAGATGAAGGTAAAGGATGAATTCAGAAGGGCCCGCGAGAACTACATCAAAAAGCTACAAACCCACCCGAATCCGCTGGCTAGAACTCTAGCTCAGAGCCAGACCGAGTCGAGGCTTCGTAGAGCTTTACTGCCAAATAATAAAAAGTTATAAAAAAAAACCTAAACATGTTCCCATGTCATGTTTTGATACAAAAAAATTAAAAAAAGAAATGTTTTTTTTGCAAAAATTTTCAAAAGTTCATAAAATTTTTGCCGACCATTATAAATTTAGGTGTCATCATTTCTGTATATAAGAAACTTATTTGTGTTGAATTAAGGATAGAAGAGTTGAGATATATTCATGTACATTAAATGTTAAAATCGGGAATTATTTGAAATTACGTTTGGCTTGAATGTGGTACACAATTTTAATTAAACTTTATCTAATTTATGGAATTTGAATTATTTTTTATTTTTCTTTTTCGCTTCATGTAATAATTTCAATTTGCCAAATTTATTTGATGTATTATACCAAGCTTTGTATTTTTCAGACACCTGCAAAAGATATTAAAAGATAAAAAATATAATAAGAAATGAATTTTTCAATGTCATTTAACCTTTTCTTCAAGAGGGAATAATGGATACGACCGCGAAATAAAGTATTCTAAAAACTCATTAGTGTTCAATGCATTTGAATGCAATTGCAGACGTCGCTCAATCTTCAGAGTATTTGTCACATTATCAATAATATCGCCTGCATGGTATTTCTGAAATACTTTAGCTAAAACTGATAAAATGAAATCTTCAAAGTAATCACTGGGAATATTCTGTGTTATAAGATCAAGCCACATTAAAAAAATTGTCCCGTAATCCGACTCTGGGATCAGCAATATGTTTTGAAATACACTTTTAAATGTGGTATTAGCGCTCCAAGGTAAACTGCTTGTTCCCAGCAGCATTATTTTATCTTCCTTTCCAATCGATTTTAATACAGTTTTAACTAACACTTCTTTCAGAAGAGTTGGTTTAATGTCCATTTGATCTTTTGGAATTTTCTTCCAAAATATTCTGTGAGCATCTTGTATGTAAATTATTGTTGGTTGAAAGGCCTTAGCAACTTTCATTACGACATGAATAAAGTATTTAAGATTGTCGCTAAACTGGTGGGTTTTCTCGGGACTTAAATTAATAAACACAGCTCCTGCAATAAATCAAAAAATGGGTTATATAATTAAGGAAAATATGTTTATATACTCGTATATTTATATGCACGCATTAATATTCATTAGCGCAATTCACAATCTTGTGCAAATTGTATTGCATCATTGCATTTGCAAAAATGTATCGAAATTGTTTATGTTGGCATTATGACATTAGATATCGAATAAAAAGTATCGTAATTCGAGATGATGGTATTCGATATCTAATAATCAACTGAGTTACATCACTCGATATGTCATTCGATACGTCAATGTCTATCGTATTCACAATAATTTAGTTTTTTACCGCCAAAACACACACCAAGATTGTAAAAGTTAAAAAAAATCAAAAAATTTAAGTTTTCGTTATTTACATCTTTTAAAATCATATAATGAACAATAAGCGTTAATTTTAATTTCATAGGACTAATATAAATTAAATAAATGCGATGCAGAAAGAAATAATGGCAGAGTCTATGGCACAGCACACACAATTGGCAAAAAATATTTTACCAAATTGTGGCCAAGGAAGAAGTGTGGCAATTAAACTGTGGGATCAGCTGTGCCAAAAGCTAAATAGAGCTGGCCCACCATTAAAAACCGTGAAGGCATGGCGAAAGGTAATGCAACCTCCTTTTTTATCTTTTATTTATAAGATGTTATTACATGTATGTATATGTTTTTATAATATGTATTATAAGTAGGGTTGCCAAATGTCCCGCTTTTCGCGGAATGGTCCTTCTTTTTTCATAGCATCCCGTGTCGTGCGCGGGATTTAAAATTCCCGCTTTTTTATATTTTTATTTTCAATTTCATTAAATTTTCCACATTTTACAAACAATTTCGGTATTACATACATAAGTTTTGAAGGTTTACTTTTCACAATGCACTTAAACTTGATACTGCGGTTGATATGGTTTAGGCTTGTTAATTCTTGAACATTTTTAAGTAAACATTATTAAATTGATAAAAATACTACAAACAGGCTAATAAATAAAAACAGAAAGAATTTAATATTGATAAACAAAACAGCTCAAAAAGGATGACAAAATATAACAACAACTGGGAAATAGAGTATTCCTGGGCAAAGAAGGGAAAAACTATGTTTATGGCAAAATGTTTACATATATGGAACAAAGAGTTTAACATTGGACACGGTGGAAAAGGCGGCATAAAAAACATTCATTGTATAAATCACACATTGAAAAACAAAACCAGATTTTTATCTTTAGCATATGTTATTGATAGAATATTAAAAATATGGCCAGCGCTCAAGTCTTACTTTCAAACTATCGTCGAAAAGATATTTGTATCCGAAGAAGAACAAAATCAAGTATTATCATACATACTTACATTTTGTTCATCACGTATTTACTTTTTTTGAAAATTCAATCAAAACTATAGAATCCTATTTATTATGTGTTACACATATGACATCTGAAATGATTAAGGTGCAACAAGGGATTTTAAATAGAAAAATTGAATTGAAGTTTTTTGGATTTAATACCGTACAAATTCTTAAAAACATTGAAGGTAATTAACTGCATAAACAGTTTTCAAAATTTTATATACGTTTTTTGAAGTATATTGAGTCGAGATACGATTTTGCAGAAAATAATATATTTTTTAAATTAGTGTTTATCAATTTAAATAGCACTGTTAAATATGAAGATTACATCAATGCTAGCAAAATGTTAAATATGAAGATCAAAGAAGATCAGCTGTATAAAGAGGTCAATCTAATTAAGCATTTTATAGATCCGATTAATAAACAATGTTGTCAAACTGTAGAAAAGTCATTTTTGCAGATTTTAAGCAAAATGAATTGATTAATATATAAAATAGATAGCTTTCTTCTGAGTATACCACCTTCAAATTGTTACACTGAACGAGTATTTTCACAAATGTCTCTTAAATGGTCAGATACTCGTAATAAATTTATACCAAATTTAAACAAATCAGAGCTTCAAATTTTATTTAATTTTGAATTTGATTGTTTAGAATTTAATAAATATTTAAAAACAAATATCAAACTGGTAAACAGCTGCAAAAACACATCTAAATACTATGGGCCTCAAAAGTGAGTAAACACAACAAATTATTTGATTTTTTTAAGACAATGAAAATCCTAAAATCTATCCATCGATTGAAATTTAAAAGTTTCGTTTTGTTGGATATTTGGTTGAATAATAGATTCGGATATGAAAAAAAATTTAAGTTGAACTATAATGCTTTTCATAATCTTAAAAAATCAAAAAATTCACTGGTGCTTACACACTTTTGAAGCTGTGTGTATTCCTAAACAATTTTTAAATTTAAACAACGTTTTAAAATCAAAATTTGTATGGAAAAGCGATATACAAACATTCTATGTCATTTTTAATATAATTGTTTATTTAATGTAAATACATATACATATGTATATAAAATATGTATTTCAATGAATTGTTTTTACGTTTATTTAAAAACAAATGAATTAAAGAAAAACATATGCAATAATTTTTAAATAAAAATTATGTTTTGTTATATATTAACCATTTTGTTTTATTGCCCCGCGTAAGTTTTGAAAATCCCGCCAATTTTCATCCTTTTCTAAATTTGTCCCGCTTTTTGATAAAAAAAAAAAAAAACTGGCAACCCTAATTATAAGGCATTTACCGACCAGAAACACCATGCAAAAAAAAGTTGTCATTCAACTTGAACTCAAAGAAGAAAACTGGAGGAGGTTCATATGAAGAAATGTATTTAACGCCGGTGGAAGAGCAAATTGTTCAGGCTGCTGGCATAGGTGTACCTGTTGAGGGACTTTCTACAACAAAAACGTTTGGCTGTTCCAAAGAAACGGATTTAAACATTAGAGAAGTTGAAGAATTAATATCAACACAAATGAAAGATAGTGACTGAGGAAATTAATAAAAATGAAGAGGAATCTAAAAATATTAAACAGGATGTTCCGAAAGTTAAAGAACGACGCAATATGGCTGACATTAAGCTAAACCTCCTAAGATCCAATCTGGACAAATTTGAAGAGACACAAAATATGATGAGCGATAAGTTTGACCGTTTGATAAGTTTATTAGAAAGGTCCAATGAACTAAAAGAGAAATCTCTTGCAATGAAGCAGGAGGAACATATTGCAAATTTAGCAATTAGAAAAGTTGATCTCCAAATAAAGAATTTAGTGCTAGAAATGCTAAAGAAAAGAGAATTGTGATAAATGTAGTACATATGTACTTATATTTATATAGTATAAGTTAGTAATGCAAAGTGAATTTTTTTTATTTTATTGTTTTTTTTTATTAATTGTTTGAATTGAATTGTTTTGTTTTTTGTTATTTAATTATAATTTGTTATGTGATATTAAAAAGTACAAATATATTTAATATTAAAAAATATTCTATAAAACAAAAGAACGAGAACGAGATAACTAGGATTGTGACAAATTTTCACATGAAAGTATTGAACATTGAGATAAAAGAGACACATAGAAATATTTACCACATAAAAAGAACTACAAAAACGATCGAAAAACAATTACATAATACACTGAGGAAAAATGAACGGACGAAATTCAATAAGGAGCAATGGGACAAATTTTATAATATTAGAAATAAAATAAAACGGGCACATTTATCGAAGATAAGGAAATTAAAAGAAGAAACATTTAGGAAATTGAAATTTACTTTCAACGAAGACTGGTTCGTGAATTATACAGACGTGGAATTCGAAACTGAAAATAAATGGTTACTCTCACTTGGCCCAAAATTTGCATTACCAGTTGATAAAAAGAATTTGAGTCCAGTATCACTAATTGCGGACATGGAACAGTGGATCCAGAACATACAAGATGACACAGAGAAAGATATAACCAGATCGAAGATTGCGAATAGGATATCAGCTTTTAGAAGAAATGGTAGAAGTTCTGAGAAAGACAGGTTTATTACTACTATTTATAACGAAACCAAGAAAATTTTGAACAAACACAAAAACGAGATAACAATTACATCGGCTGACAAGGGCAACTAAACGGTAGTAATGTATAAGAAGGAGTATAGAGAGAAAATGGATTTGCTATTAAATGACAGGAATACATACCAACTAATCTCAAGAGACCCAACAGAAAAACTTCAAAGGAAAAACAATAACATCATCACAAAATTACAAAAGGACAATACGATAACAAAGTTTGAGAAAATGAAGATGATAGTACACGCAGCGGAAGCTTCACAATTGTATGGTTTACCAAAGATATACAAGGACAATGTACCACTTAGACCAATATCTGCCTCCATGAAGGTGCCCTGCTATGAACTGGCTAAACATATTGGAAAAATTTTAAAGAACATCGTTACTACGACATATAATGTGAATAATGCAATGGAACTAAAACACAGACTAATAGGAGCCAAAATAGATGACAATGAAATCATGGTTTCATTTGACGTGGTATCGTTGTTCACCAACATACCGATCCATCTGGCGAAGAACACACACAAATAGAGAAACCGACGTTTTTAAAAATATTAAATTTCTGCTTAACAGGGATTAACTATTTCTCAATAAATAATAAATTCTACCGTCAACTTTATGGAATGCCTATGGGAAATCCGTTATCCCCAACGATTGCAAACATTGTCTTGGATACTTTATTAGATGACGTTGTAGAAGAATTAAAAACGAAAAATATTAAAATTCGTTATTTAACAAAATATGTAGATGATTTGTTTGCCATTATAAACAAAAACGACGAACCAACTATTTTAAGAACTTTGAACGCGTACCACAACAAAATTAGATTTACAGTTGAAAAGGAAATAGATGGAAGATTACCTTACCTAGACGTAAACATAATTAGAGAAAATGGTAAAATTGGAACAAATTGGTACACAAAACCCACATCTTCAGGCAGATTAATCAATTATTATTCGAACCAACCCATGAAAATGAAGACAAACACAGTGACAAACTTAATATGGAAAGTATTGGATATAATTGAGGATAAGTACAAACAAACGAATATGAAAAAGGTCAGAAACATATTGAAAATAAATGACTATCCAATAGCTATAACAAACAAACTAATAAACTCAGCTTTAAAAACACAAAAAAAACAGAAGGGAAAAACAAGACTCCGTTTCAGAAACAACAAAACATTTTTACAGTGTACCATTCATCCCAAAACTCACAGAGATGAAAACATTAAAGGGAATAATAACAGATGACACAACAACAATTGCATACAAATCAAACAGCACATTACGACAGCTATTTACGAATAACAAACCGAAGATGGACAAATTAAAAACAGACAATGTTGTGTACGAAATAAAATGTGAAGGAAACGAGGGGGAGATGTGCAATTTGGTGTATATTGGTACAACAAAAAGAATGCTGGGTACAAGAATCAACGAACATAAAACAGATATAAGAAATGAAAAAACATCGACTGCACTTTCCCAGCACGTAAAAGAGTGTAATCATGTGGCAGATTTTGATAATGTTAAAATATTAGATATAGAAAGGAAGGTAAACAAAAGGTATACACTGGAGAGTTTACGCATACAACAAAAAATAAAAACAACAATGAACACGAAAGAAGACAAAGACAACACGAAACTTCAATACTCCTCTGCAATTAATAATTAAATCAGTTCTGTGATATTAGCTTTAAGTTAAACTTGACTTAAGTTTTGTGGTCGTTTATTGTATATTATATTTTTATTAATTATTTGATTATTTATACCAAAATTCTGTTCGTGATGTCCCGTTTTTTAGTATTTTAGTAACTAATTAATAATAAAAATTAATATCCAATGATAAAAAACATCAAAGCTATTATTTAGAACGAGACCCCTGAAGAAGTTAGAATAAAACTAACGAAACGTTGGGTAAATAAAATAAAAATCGAACAAGTTTTTTATTTACGTTTGGAAACAAACATTTAACCAAATTAGCCTGAAGGAAACTCCTTAAAAATTATAATAATTATAAACATTGGTCACAAAAACAAATTAATTAAAAAAGCATATTTAGTTTTACTTTGAAAGTTTCCCCATTTTCTTTTCAGTTATTTCGCCATAGGCACACTTTAATGTGATCTCTAATTTTTGCTCCAATCTTTGTATTATGTGTCTCACCTCCAATATCAGGCTCGGGAGGAATAGTTTCAGGTATGGATTAAATTATGGATTTAAGATTTTCCAACGAGCCTTTAGTATGCCAATAGTTCTCTCTACAATACAACGAGCTTTAGAGTGTATATCATGAAAGTGACCTTCTGATGAGCCCTCCTCCGGATTTCTGTATGGAGTCATCAACCATGGTTCAAGCGGGTATCCTGAATCTCCTTTAGTATTAAATTTATTTAGTTTATGGAAATATGCCTTATGCCTTACCTAACAACCAAGCATTTTTAAAATTGTTCCGCTCGTAAAGCTCTTCTAGTAAACTTTTTTCCGCAGAATGCCTCCATACAAATGAGTCATGAGCTGCTCCACCATATTTTGAATTAATGCTCAAAATTTTGTGTTCGTAATCACAAATCTAAGATATGTATGAATGTCCATTTACATATTTAATAGTTTTAAAATATTGTCATAAATTAATTAGGATTACCACCATAGCGTTAAGGCTGTAATAGCCTTTTCTATTGAAAAACATATGTTCATTTTCATTCACATAGTGTTGCTTGAACTGGTCGGACGTGTTATTTTTAGTGCGGCTGAATTTTCGTAATAGGTGAAAAAAAAAAAAAAAAAAAAAAAACTTGTAATAAGTGAAAAAAAAAAATATATATATATATAAAAAAGATATCGTAATAGGTGGAAAAATATCTATAGTGGTTTTTCGGTAATTTAAAAATCGCATAACAACTGCATGAGTGTCCCGCTCAGATGTAATTCTGAGAAAGAGCTAAGCTACAGTAGAAAAAATTTATGGATCTCTGAGGAAGAATCCTTAAGAAAATCCGTGGAGTCTCTTCTCACTACAAAGGGCGAAATACGGCGCCGTTCCTGTTCGCCCAATATAGTTATCTCATCCGATGAGAAATCATCATCTTCATCAAATAGTGCAGTCAAACCCAAAAAACAAGTAGGTATGGATAAGTACATCACCGTTCTCAAGCGACAGAGGAGCCCGACATCTCCTCAAATGTCTTCCAATTCTAAAGTTCCTAAGACCGTCAGCAGTGATAAGCCAAATGATCAAAACAGATTTGCTCTACTTCAGACGGATGACCCAGAAATACCGAAAAAGACGTTTAAGCCCCCACCAATTTACCTGAGAGAGCCCACTTCCAATAAACTGGTACAAGGAATTGTTGCTGTAATAGGTGAGAACATGTTTAGCGTAACCTCAATTAAACATGGACAAATCAGCGAGACAAAGATCCAAGTGAATAGGGAAGATGATTTTCGAAAATTGTCCAACCAGTTGGAGAGGGAGACCAGGGATTTCTATACCTATCAGCTCAAAAGCGCAAAAGGACTCCAAGTCGTTCTAAAGGGTATAGACCCATGTGTTGATCCTGCGGAGATAAAGAACGGATTAATGGACAAAGGGTTCAAAATCAAGAGCGTAGTGAATATTAGAAACCGTGAAAAGATTCCTCAGCCCATGTTCAGGGTAGAATTGGAACCTGGAGATGTTGCCTTAAAGAAAAACGAGTCCCATCCAATTTACAATCTTATTTATCTTCTGCATCGTAGAATTACCGTGGAGGAACCGCATAAGCGTGTTGGACCCGTCCAGTGTCTTAATTGTCAAGAATTTGATCACACCAAAGCGTATTGTAAATTGCCGTCTGTTTGTGTTGCATGTGGGGAACTACATGCAACTGCTCAATGTAATAAGTCCAAAACGGACTTAAAAATAAAAAAATGCAGTAACTGTGGAGGAAATCATACCGCTAATTATAGAGGTTGTCCAGTTTATAGTTATTTGAAGGGCATAAGGACCAATAAGTCGCCAGTATTACCTGACCATCCTCAACAACCTAATTTCACGTCGAGTAAGAATTTTCCTCAAATTGTACGACCAACTACTCACGTAAACGCTCCTAATTCTAGACAAGTTTCTTACGCAAACGTGGTCAAATCTAATATGCCAGGTCTGGAGCAGGAACCTATATCGCAATATTCTGAGCCACATATCAACAATCTAGAGACAACATTGCAGACACTTGTCCAAACTATGAACACTTTTACGACCACCATGACATCCATGATGCAGGAAATGCTGAAAATGCAATCCACTATCTTGCAAGCCATTTTAAAGAAATGATTTATTTAAAAATTTGTTTTTGGAACGCGAACGGCCTCCGCCAACATAAAAACGAACTGGAATACTTCCTGATGGATAAGCAGATTGATGTTATGATGATTGCTGAAACTCACTTGACGTCGACAGGGTACTTCAAAATTAATGGCTACGTGTTGTACGATACTAAAGACCCCCGCGGAAGAGCTTGTGGAGGTTCGGCAATTCTTATAAAGAACAGAATAAAACATTATCTAATGAATAACATAAGTGAGGATTACCTCCAAGCAACAAACATTTGCATTGAATTCTGTCAATACAAATTTGTTTTATCATCGATTTATTCTCCGCCTCGATTCTCAATAAAAGAACACCAATACCATAACTTCTTTAATTCCCTTGGAGCTAGATTTTTAGTTGCTGGCGACTTTAACGCCAAACACACATTTTGGGGTTCACGTCTTGTAACCCCAAAGGGTCGCGTACTCTTCAACACCATTGCTCAAATGGGCTTAGATGTACTCTCAAGCGGACATCCCACCTACTGGCCGACGGACCGACGGAAGATTCCCGATGTTATTGACTTTGGAGTAGTGAAAAATATCCCTGTAGAATGGATGCAAGTGGATCCTTCATTAGACTTGTCCTCAGATCACTCTCCTACTATCATTTCAATGCATTTCCCTCAAGTGTGTGGCTCTCCATTTAGAAACATGACTAAGACCCGAGTAAGCTGGATAAAATACAAAAAGTATTTAAGTTCTCATTGCACGGAAAATATTGTGTTGAGAACTACCGACGATATCGATGAGTCGATTGGCAACTTTACCGAGGACCTTCGACGAGCTGTGCATCACGCTTCCACTTATCACGTTGAATGTAGAAATAGGACAAACAGAACTTATTTATCTGAACTCGAACATCTCCTATCAGAAAAAAGAAGAATGAGAAGAGAGTGGCAACTTCACAGGTCTCCTGAACTGAAAGCTAGGCTACGGGTATGCAGAGATATACTAAGACATTTCTTAGAAACCCAAAGAACGGCTTCACTTAGATCCTACTTGGAGGGTCTTGATAGTACCCCACAATCTGACTACTCGTTATGGAGGGCGGCAAGAGGTTTAAAAAGACCAGTGAGAGGAAAACCTCCTTTGCGAAATCCGACTGGTGACTGGGCTAGAAATGATTCCGAGAAAGGGACATTATTTGTGAACCATTTAAGAAATGTGTTTACTAAAAACAACTCAAATAACGTATCTGATTTGCCACCACTCGTTATTAGACCTCCTGTACCTCTAAGACTAAACTTTGGTGATGTCCAAAGCGCTATTGGTACTCTGAACCTTAGAAAGGCTCCAGGTATGGATAAAATCAGCAATAAAATGCTTGTGGAGTTACCTCGTGTAGCTAGAAGAATTATCCTCTTTATCTTCAACGCTATTTTACGCCTAGAATACTATCCTGCAGATTGGAAGGTGTCTATGATCACTATGATTCCTAAGTCAGGGAAGGATCACACCAAAGTAGAGTCATATAGGCCAATTAGCCTACTGCCGACAATTTCTAAACTGTTCGAAAAATTGTTAATGACTAAGTTGATTCCAATTCTGAACGACACTGAATGCATTCCTAATCATCAATTCGGCTTCAGAGCTAAACACAGCACCATCGAACAAACACACAGATTGGTAAATGTGATAAGAGGGTCGTTTGAAGACAAAAAATACTGCTCCGCCCTTTTCATTGATGTGTCCCAAGCGTTCGACAAAGTTTGGCATGACGGTTTAATGCACAAAATAAAATTAACTCTGCCTGCTAACACCCATAAACTTATGGAAAGCTATTTATACGGTCGCAAATTTAAAATCAAAGAAGGCAATTTTTTAAGCCCCGCTCAGCCAATTGAAACAGGTGTGCCACAGGGTAGCATACTGGGTCCTACTTTATATTTGATTTATGCCTCCGACATGCCGTCAGACCCCAAAATCCACACGTCAACTTTCGCAGACGATACAGCCTTTATCAGCGTTCATAAGGACCACCAAGTAGCATCACAGAATTTGCAGAATTATGTTTATAAACTAGAGAATTGGCTAGAGCTTTGGAAAATCAGGGTTAATGAACAGAAATGTATTCATATCACTTTCACATTGCGAAAAGAAACTTGCTCGTCCATCAGAATAAATAACCAAATTATTCCGCAACACAATGAAGTCAAATACCTCGGAATCCACCTCGATCGTCGTTTAACCTGGAAATCTCATATTGACGCAAAACTTACACAGACGAGATTAAAAGCAGTGCAACTTAATTGGCTAATCGGCAGAAATTCTACATTAAAGTTGGATTGCAAACTTTTGTTGTACAATGCAATTCTAAAGCCAATCTGGTGTTATGGAATTCAATTATGGGGTACTGCCTCAGCATCAAACATTGAAAAAATTCAAAGGGGTCAAAATCAAATTCTACGTATAATTACTGCAGCTCCATGGTATGTTAAAAATTCTCGTATTCACAAAGATCTATGCGTGCCATTAGTAAAAGTTGAATTTACAAAACACGCGTCAAAGTATGTCAGCAAACTTGAACACCACCCAAACCCACTTGCACGAGACATCCTTAACTTTAGTGGCCATAATCGGTTGAGAAGGAGGGATACCCTTGCTTTAACTCAAGCGCAAAATAGATGACTGGATCAGTTGATGTGAAATTTTTTTTAGTATCATAAAATTTTTGTCTAGCACTGGCTGGGCTTATTATTTTCTTTTTAGTATTAAGATTTGAATACTTATTGTCATTTCATTATATGAAGATTCAATAAATAAATAAAGGCTAAAAAAAAAAAAAAAAAAAATATGTTCATTTTTAGTTGGTCTTTGCAGTCCAATGTGGGTACCATCAGCACATCCAATAACTATTAAAAGTATACATACTTATGTACGTACGTACATATGTATATAAAATAGTAAAAATTTTAAAATAAATACGTAACAAATTTACAGACCTCCAGGAATATTATATTTATCCAAAAAATAGTCCATGCAAGAAACAGATTCTCTTGGAGAAAATTTTATAAATTCTGGATAAAGTTTGGTTTCCATTTCTTCTATGACGTGATTTATAATTTTTGAGATTATGCGGTAATTAGACCCCAGGCATACGCAATTTTCAGCGTAAGCATAGTACTCTGTTCAAAATTTCAAGTGGAATGCTGTCAAAATACATTTTAAAAAAAATTCACATGAAATTTTCATGAAAAAATTTTGCAGATGTAGTACTCTGTTCATTTTGTGAAAAACATGTGAAATGTATCAGGCAACATTATTTTTTCACAGCGAAATAATTAAAGTAGCAATTGTTTCGCGTGGAATTTTCATCCAAAAGTTCTTCTGTCGCAACAACAATATTTATTACTTGTTGTGCTGCTGCACAAGCGGCCAGTAATATTTGTTTATTCATTTTTATTTAACTATTTCGGTTCAACACAGATTTTTAAATATTTTAACTTTTATTTAGTTTCGATTTAAATTTACAAACAAGCAAAACATATGTGTTTTGTTTACATAAGTAAAACAATGTAGCGTCCTTTCAATAAAAAAAAACGTCATATTATGTAAATTCGCGTGATAGGCAACATTGGCTACACGTCAAAATTTCCGTATGAAATAATTAATATTGCTCAACATTTTTCCCAAATTTGAACAGAGTACTAGGCTTTACTCAATAATCATTTGACAGCTGGAAAACAATACAAAAATATTCTAAATGGTTGTTGTGTTTCTATGTAAACAAACTTTCCTTCACATTGATTTTGTTAATGATTTATTTTGTTTACATTTGCCATGTTATACAATTTTGTTTACTAATGACAGTTGTAAACAGTGTTGCATTCGAAATCTTACTTAATATTATAACAATTTCGTACTTATTACGCAATAATGGCGTTTATTGCGATTATCGCAATAAAGTTGCATATCTGAACACAGTATTAACTAAATCTTTTGTACCATATTGCACCCGATTTTTTTAATTGGGTTTGTATTAGGGATGCCAAATCCCGGGATTTCATAAAGGAATCCCGGGATCCCGAAATCGGGATTTTTCGTGATTTTTGTTTCATATTAAAATAAATTGGTTTATAAATAATAACAATTTATTTCAAAAAGTTACGAGTACTTATGTCAAATATAAATATGTTTGAAAACAAAAATTTTTAATTGATTAAAGTTTTTAAACCATTAATAAATAAAAAACAATAACATGTACATATATTGAAATGTTAGATTGACAAAAAAATACGTCATTTCACATTTAATTTCTATTAAATGAGAATTATTCTTCTTGCGAGTATTTGAAAATTTTAAAAAATTTTTATTCGAAGTTTTACTTCAAGTTAAATATAAAAATTGTTTGAAAACAATTGTATACACTACAATTTATTTTTGTATATTTCTGTTATATGTTTCACATATACAAGGTTTGAAAATAAACACTATTAGACACAAAGAATGCTGATGGCGGGTTTAGCAGGCCAGAAAATGCATTACATTTTGCTAGTGTCTCTTTGTATATTTTTGTATGATTTAACATTTATGTTATCCAGCGGAAAGCTATGTGAAACATATAACAGAAATATTCAAAAATAAAGTGTAGTGTATACAATTTAATTTCTATATTAATTTAAAAGCAACAGAATATTATCGCTCGATAAAGCTTCTTAAAAATATTAAGGTATCTATAGTAAAGAGAATCTTGATTTATTTTTGTTACCAATATATGAAGCTTCATCGTTTGTATACAAAATTGTTAGCAAATTCTTGTATTCTTAATGCATTAATAATCCTTCCTCACCCTTCGAAACAAATAATTCTTATTATCTTTCTAATAATTTTTCTAATATTTTATTACATTCGTTTCGCAATCAAAATTTTTAATTCATTTCTAATAACAAACATTATCATTATCAAATCGTGTTATCAAATTCACTCTTCAGTTCAGGTTTCAAAACTTTAAAAGTGTTGAGTAAATCATCTTTCCTTTTTGGGTTCTTTTAAGAAGAGATTTCACCAGATCACTTTTTGATATCTCTTTGAACATAAATGAAACTGCAGAGATTCATATCACTACGACAAAGAGCTTTGTCTGTTATTTTAAAGTTTAAACGGATTTAAAATGACAACTATTTGTTTAAGTAAAACAAATTCTTCATCTCTTGAGGATTTAACCCTTATTTGCATAATGCTGAAAATTTCCAACATAGCATTGAATGCCTCTTTTATTTCCATTTAGTACTAAGCGAATGATCTAATATTGCATAATGATGGAAATTTCCATAATATTGTTATACCCTACACCACCATAGTGGGGGGGTATATTGTATTTGTGCTGATGTTTGTAACGCCCAGAAATATTGGTCCAACACCCACCTTAAAGTATACCGATCACTCAGAATCACTTTTTGAGTCGATTTAACGATGTCCGTCCGTCCGTCTGGCTGGCTGTCCATGTAAAGCTTGTGCGCAGAGTACAGGTCGCAATTTTGAAGATATTTCGATAAAATTTGGTATGTGACATTTTTCGGCCCAATGGATGGATGGGATTGAAACTGGTGAAAATCGGTGCATTATTTCACCTAGCCCCATACAAATGTCCTCCAGAAATTGAGGTTTACCGGTCATAAATCTTTGAATTATACAAGTATGCAAACAAAATTTACCACAGATGAGTGCTAAATGAAGCTAAAGCACATCCAAAAATTTCGTGAAGATCGGTCCATAATTAGTCGTTTCTCCCATATAAGGCCCACTTCCAAAAATCATTTAAAAGCGCATAACTCTCTTAGAAATGTTCGTATCCAAATAATATTGAACACAAATATGTTTCGTCTATATAAATATAATATGTCAGAAGTTTATGATGATCCGTCCATAATTAGTCGTAGCTCCCATATAAGGCCCACTTCCGAAAATCACTAAAAAAGCTCATAACACTTTTAAAAATGTTTGTATCCAATTAAAATTGAACACAAATATATTTAATATGTATACAAATAATACGGTACAATTTGATTATGATCGGTCAATAATTAGTCGTAGCTCCCATAAAATGCCCACTTTCGAAAATCGCTTAAAAGAGCATAACTCTCTTAAAACTGTTGGTATCCAAATAATATTGAACACAAATATGTTTCGTGTATATGCGTATAATATGATAAAAGTTTATGGTGATCGGTCCATAATTAGTCGTAGCTCCCATATAAGGCCCACTTCCGAAAATCACTTTAACGACAATAAATTTCTTAAAAATTTTGGTATCCAAATAAAATTCGACACAAATAAGTTTTTTGAATAAAGAAATGATAACACTAATTTTATAATGGTCGGTCCATAATTATTCGAAACTCCAATATAAGACCCTCTCCATAATTCAATTTAACCTCCATAAATCTTGTTATGTCACCGCATAAAAATCATATTTTATTATTCATTATTTTCCATTTAAGTTCAATTTGTATTGTATTTAAATTTATTCATTTTATTTTTCATCTAATCTTGCATTAAATTGTATTCATTTTTTGTCCTTAATGGCCCATTGTAATTTGATCACATTTTATTACATCTTACCCCACTGTTTCTTGTTTTGGTTGTAACCCGTTGGTTTTGTATATTTGTTTCTCGCTTACATTCTTTTAATATTGATAATGTTGTTGTTTTTGCTACAAGAAGTTATGTATTTTCAGTAGGTAACATTTTTTATACATAGATTGAAAATTACAATTTGTAATAGGTACTATTGTAATAGGTACATTGGCAAAGAGAAACAAATAATAATAATAACAACAGTGAGGTCCCGTTTTAGATTGTAACGATAGGTTTAAGTTAAATATTTTTAAATAAAGAAATCATTGTTTAAGTTAAAATCAAAGGAAACACATTGTTTTTCTTTTCTTGGTTTGAGCCACGGTCGCAATTTCGTTGTCGCATAAAAATAAATTATCTGCCCTAGAAGAACTTTTACAGTGGCCGCCGGTGAGGAAAACGCTCCCCATCGAACAAATCTTTTAAACGTATTTATATCGAAATAAAGTTTAACACATATAATATATATATTCACAGACATCATGACACAACATTTTTGGATGATCGGTTCACAATAGGTTATATCTCCCATATTACGTACATTTCTGAAAAACTGTTTTAAACATATACTGGGTGTAGGGTATTACATGGTCGGCTTGACCGACTATACTTTCTTATTTGTTTTTAATTGTGTTTGTACACATTTAAATACATAAGTAAAGACTCGTTATATTTTCTTCAAACTACATGACGATTTTATTTTGCAATTAAAAAGATCCCGGTTTATTTAAAGGAAATAAACCACCGTTTTTAAAAGGTAAAAACGTAACAATATAATATATATGTATATAATATAATTATGCATCCACAACAAAGGTGAAGGTTATATAAGATTCGGCATAGCCGAATATAGCACTCTATATTAAATGAATTATAAAATACTTTCTTTAAGTTAAAGTTTGAATTACATATGTATGTATGTATGTAAAAATATTACATTTCCAAATATACTTTATGTATTAACTTGACGAAAGAGAATAACAGTTATAACGATGTACCAAAGAAGTCTTGAAGCCAATAATGAACATGAACAATGAACTCACTTTTCATCAGCGAAACTCGTTTCAGACAATACATTGATCTTTGTAGGTGCTAATTGGCCTTACGTAAAGAATTTCCTGTCTTCCGTTTCGCAAGGCATTGCCTAAAAATATATCACTCATGGATTCGAGTGGTCATTAATACCCCCACGGGCTCTCCACAAGGGAGGCCCCTAAGAAGCGGCTATCAATATCTGTAAATTCCATTTAAAGAAAGTTGCCGGAGCTCATCGTTTCAATTTCGTAGAATTCACAGCCGTCTTAGCACGAATTAAAGAAGTGTTAAATTCTAGACCCATATCCGCCATGTCTGGCGGACTTAATAACCCTCAGTCCCGGCCAATTTCTCCGGGGAGGTCCTATAATGTCTGATCTATCATACGAAAATTTATGTCTAATGGCTCTAGGCAGAATCAAAAAAGTTTAAAGTAATTACGTTTGAGTAGTAGAACAGAAGTCGCTATCATACAATATAACAATAACTTCCAAGCTAAAAACAAATACTTTCAACTAGGTGCAACTATTGTGTCAACTGCTTTGCCCGTACCCATAATGTCTACAGCTGTGCCAGTCTGGACACTTGTATGTATTGCGGACAGTTTCACGACGTGCTCAACAAAACCAACAATAACAACGCTCCCCGTGTCGAGCATTCAGAATCGACCCACAACAAACGTATTTTACCAGAGGATATCCTCTCCCAGCAAATAGTTGCACAAATTAACAGTATGAAATTGTATTTTATTTATTATTATAAACTTTATATTATTTTCCTTAATATTGTTACGTCTTTACCTTTTAAAAATGGTGGTTTATTTCCTTAAAACTGTAATTTGAGTCTGGTGTAAAACACAGAGGAATGTCTTGCAGGTTTTGTCCCAATTTCCTCTAACATTTCCCTTTCAATATCTAACGATTTATTTTTTAAAATATTGAACCGTGTTTTCAATAAAGGTTTTAGATGTGAGAATAATGCCGAAAAAATGATCCACGTCCGTTTTGTACAAAATTTAGTGTATATATTCAGACTGATCATTGTAGTAGTTTGTAGTTTTACCACCATAAGCGGTAAATGAGGGTACATACATATGTAGAAGTTTGTCATTCCGTGTGTCCCATATATTATTGATCCTTATGGAATTCTAAGTTGATTGAGCTATGTCCGTCTGTCTGTCTATCTGTGGAAAATACTCTCACGTTCAAAAAAAAGCATTCATTATTCTCCTAAGCAGTACGACCAGAGTTATGGCCCAAAATGTGGGACAACCTCCATAAAAATTTGATAATTTTTAATATTATTCTTGCAATTTGTTTAAATATATTGCAGATATTGCCATGAAATTTAATACACCATATTTCTATGATAAAAAAAGAAAGTGTGAGGAAAATAGTAAAAATCAATCTATGATTTCCCATAGCCCCCATACAAAAATCTCTCCGAAATATGGCTTGCTGATAAATAAATGCCTGTAGAATTAGAATATTAATACAAAATTTGGCAAAAATAAGTGTTATGTAAAAAGAAATCGCAAAACGAAATGTTGATTTGTTCGGTCCATATTTGACCCATTTAAAGTCCACATCTAAAATTCACCGTAATACGTATAAATCTGATACAGCTTGTATATATATAAATTGTTGTACTAAATTTTATGATTGTTGGTCCATAATTGATCATAGCTCCTATATAAGGACCACATCCCAAAAAGTCATTTATCTTGATATATAATATATATATATCTTATAAATATCGGTATCGACTCAAAACTTTACACAGATCATTTCCATATACCAAAATATAAAAAAATCATACCACAGAAATTTGTGAATTTCGGTCCATATTTGATTATATTCACCATATGAAGCTCTCTTCCGAAAATCATTTCAGTACTCATAAATCTCGTATAAATACCGATCCAAAATTTTACACGGAGCATTTATATATATATATACCAAAATCAAACTGCTGGATGTTAAATATATCGGTCCATATTTGACCATATCCCCATATAAGGTCCACTACCGAAATTCACGTTAATGCTAATATGTATCTTAAATGTCCTATTATTATATTGAAAGTTAACGTAGGATATCCTCATATGCATAAAATTATCTGTTCCGAAATTTAATGTCAAATAAATATCGATATCGAATCAATATTTTATACAAATCAGAAATTGTAATCCAGAAATCATACTAAAATCGGTTATACGGCAATTATGCTACTGAATTTTGTAGCTGTCAGTCATATTTGGCAATAGCTCCCAAATTAAGTCCACTTCCGAATATAACAACCAACCACACAACTCTTGTAAATAACGTTATTGAGATGAATTTTCATCAATTCACATTCCGTTTCTACTATGCCACCCACATATCTCTTGTAAATAATGTTATTGAGATCAAATTAAAATTTCATACCCTTTTCTTAACTTGTTGTGAATATCAAAAAATGTTTTTTTAATTTTATAATTTGTTAAACTAAACTCAAGATTGTTAGCAATATCAGACAAACTCTGTAAATCATTTCTATTACAGATAATTTGTAATTATCTGGTTTCAATTTATTACTTACCTAGTTCCGAAGCTATTATATTGCACAATAGTTTTTTTCCATTATTTTCTGGTCCAACTAAACATAAAGCTTTTGGTTTTTCCACATTTAGTGCTCCCATTCCCAACATGATGTCTTGAATGACCGATTTAATATCTGCTTTAGCAGGACCTAGGGTACTATAAGTATAGAAATATGAAAATATTTTAAATGAATTTAGAAAGTTTAGTAAACCAAACCTGACTTATGGCTAAATTCACAGTCTTTAGTTAGCTAATGGCAAAGGCTTAACTAATGATTCTTTTAGTTTACCAATGGTTAACTAATGACCGAGAATTCGGCCATTATTATATTAGTTGGGGGTTCTGGAAAAATCGTATTTGCTTTACTGAACTGTTTTTGATGTTTCTCTTTACTTGGGAGCTGACAAATGTTCGCATTAGCGAAAAATTGTTAATATCTGCTTTCAATAAAATATGCGAATTTACGTATTTGCATTTATCAAAAAGAAATTTTTGCCAAGAATATAGATATTAAATTTTTGCCAAGAAATCTTCGTTGGCTTTGAAGTATTTTGAATGGTGTTTACTAGTATGGCAGTTCTGCCTCCCCAGTTATTTTCGTGTCATGAAGATGAAAAATTTTTTGTTTTGTAGACAAGATCAATTTTTCAAAGTACATACATACATATATACTCGTATATATTCTGACATACATATATCGATTGAGCTATGTATGTCCGCCTGTCTCTCTGTGTTAAACATTCTCACGTCCAAAATACGAAATATGTAAAATCAGCAAAACTAACAAAAAACCGTTTATAATTCTGCTAAACGAACTCGGTTCAGACGAACCAAAGTCATGGATCAAAATGTGTAACAACCTCTTTCAAAATACGATATTTTTTTAACAGTTTTTTATTATTTCGTTTAAATATATTGCAGATAATACCATGAAATTTTGTACACGTTATTTATAAAATCGAAGGACAAACTGTGATGAAAATAGTACGAGACAGTTCTTCAAATAGTGACGCTATCTTAGTAAATTGCTTGCAAATACTGATTATGAAATAGTGACGCTATCTTAGTAAATTGCTTGCAAATACTGATTATGCTACTGAAATTAATGTCATAAACGTGAACCAACCTATAAAATTATTATCATACAATGTTGCAAATTTGGCTAATTCCATAAATTTTGGCTATTTCTTAGCCTATGTAAATCAATTTGATCTATTATTATATTATATTTTTTTTTATTCAAACCCCACGTTCTTAGTGAGAATCAATATCGTTTTAATTCTTATTTTCAAAATTATTTTCTAAAATGGATTCCTGCAAAGAAAATACACAGAGCTGGTCGTGCAAGTGGTGAATGTATTTTTGAATTTAAACAAGTAAGAATGATATATTCGGCTGTGCCGAATCTTAAATACCCTCCACCTAAACGTAATAAGAAATACAAAAACTACACTGGTTATAGGACTAGAATATCCGTATTCTGTGTTTTCTATTCAGTCTTAGTGCAAATTTAATTATTATTTTATATATTGTTTGAAAGACAATTTTACGACCAACATAATTTATGTTAAATATTTTGAAATTTTATCTAATTTCACCATTTTGAATTGATTTAATTACCAATTCTTACCATAATTTACAGAGTTTGTCTGATGTTCATAATAATCTTGAGTGTAATTTAAAAAACAGAGTATAAAAAAGGGGAACAATTCGGTTTTAGTGACTTTGCTAAAAAAAAAAAAAAACTTCATCAAATAGGGCTTTTAGAGGAGATGCCAGCAAAAAAAATTGTTGGCGGACACGCCTATTTTCGAGGGGGCGGGCCCGTAAAGTTGAAAATATATAGGCCTATATCTCGGGAACTACTGGATGTATGATAATTTGTAATACATTAAATAAAAGGTATTAAAAATACCTTTCCAACGATATATATCATGATTATAAAATCATATATATATATATATATATATTATAAAATCATATATTAACCATATTCGGGGTTAAATCCGAAAAGAATATTTTTTGACCCGAATTTATTTGTTTTTTTTTGGAAATTTTTATATGGCAGCTATGACAAATTATGTGCCGATCTTCTTAAATTTTGGAACAGTGATTTTCATGCATATGAGGATATTTCACGTCGAATTTCAACACAATAACGGTATATGTAAGATATATATTAGTATTACAGTGGATTTCGGAAGTGGACCTTATATGGGGGACATAGTCACATATCGAACGATATTCTCAAAATCCTGCAGTTTGATTTAGGCATGTATGTAAATTATCCGTGTAAAATTTTGGATTGGCACCCTTATTTATAAGAGATTTATGAGTATTAAAATGATTTTCGGAAGAGGGCTTTATATGGGGCATACGGTTAAAAATAGACCGAAATTCACAAAATTTTCTGGGATGATTTTTGTATATATGTAAATGATTTGTGTAAAGTTTTGAGTCAGTACCGATATTTATACATGTCTTTTTCTGATGAGGTCCTTGTATGGGAGCTATGACCAATTCTGGGCCGACCACCATAAAATTTAGTACAACAATTTATTTGCCTATAAAGATTCTTCATGTCAAGTTTTAGTCGTTTAACATTATTTATATCTGTTTTATACGTATTTAAGTAAATTTTGGAAGTGGACTTTATATGGGGGCTATGATCAAACATGGACCGATTCATACTATTTTCCGCACACTTTCTTCTTTTATCATAAAAACAACGCATACAAAATTTCATGGTATTATCTGCAATATACTTCAAAATATTTCAATAAAATGGACAAAAAATATCAAATTTTTATGGAGGTTGTCTCACATATTGGTCCATAACTCTGGTTGGCGTAAACCGATTTTGCTGATTTTAAATAGCAAACTTTTCGAAAGCATTTCTGACAGAATTATTGAAAATTTGGATCCCAAAGATATCTGGGGATTTCAAAAAACTGATTGCAATATCCAGACACACAGACAGACGGACATGGCTTAATCGATTCCGCTATCTATAAGGATCCAGAATATATATACTTTATAGGGTTTGGAAAATTATATTGTGAAAATTGCATACGGAATGACAAACTTATATATACCCTTCTCATGACGGTGAAGGGTATAAAAATAACTACAAAAGAAGTATTTTTTCAAATTTCAAAATTTGAATGAAAATATATTTCTATCTGCAAAATTTGATGATTGCCAGTTTTTCTTTATACCAAGGTATTTAAATTGGACTTGCTGGATCTCGGACTTAGAAACATTTAATAAATATCAGCAGGACCTCAGACCTACTAATTTTTGTATAGTCGGAGATTTAAATGCGAGAATGGCGGACGAACAAATTTTAGATCCGAATTTTTTATCTTTCCTGTCACATATCCGTGATTTTATGTAGATGCTCCAAAGATAAAAATATTAATATTCAAGGTAAAAAGCTTCTAGAACTTTTTTAAAATATTGGAGGAATTATTTTAAATGGTAGAACTGATAAAGACAGTCAAGGTGAACTCAGCTTTTGTGGTGCAATTATATGCTCTGTTATTGACTATGCTGTATGTTCCCACAGTTTTCTCAGATATGTGGATGACTTTCATATCTCATGTAAACCCTATTCCGACCGCATGCCTCTATGTTTAATAATTAAAACTCTAGATCCCAATAATATTACAAATTAGAGAATACATTTGGAAAAATTGCATTGAAATGAGAGATATAAACAAAAATATGTGGAAAATATCACTTCTCTATCATCTCAGGTCAATTTACAATCAAATACAAACATTAATGACATCGTTGAGGAAACTGTAGCTAAAATAAAACAATCTTCAATATGTACATCTAACAACAAAGTTTTTGAACCAAAACAACCTTGGTTTGATTGGACATGTGAGCGTCACCGGAGAAATGTATCAAACAATTTGTCACTATTCCGTAAAAATCAAACTACTTTTACTAAAGCACGATACTTAGTCTCTAAGGCAAAATATACTCAACTCTGTAGTAAGAAAAAATTAGATTTCTATAACAGAAGGATACATCAGTAGTGACTGGTGGAAATTAGCAAATGCAATGAAAACTTATAGGCATAATATTAAAGGGAACTTAAACATAGATGATTTTCATAACCATTTCAGTTTACTGTTACTAAATGAAGACAGTCAACCTCTGATTTGGTCTATGCCTTACGTCATTGATTCTGTCTTGGATTCTCCAATTGAGTTTATAGAAATTCTAAATGTCGTCGATTCCTTAAAAAATAATAAATCGCCTGGTGAAGACGGAATTCTGTATGAGTTCTACAAATACTTCCGTTGATCAACACAATTTGTAAAATTTTTAATACAATAATACTTAACAAAATAACTGAGTGGATAGATCAAAATAATATATTAAACGAATTCCAAGCTGGATTTAAAAAGAACTATTCAACTGTTGATAATATTCAATTTTTTAAACATTGTCAATCTTAATAAGCAGAATGGTAATAATACTTATGCTTTTTTCGTGGACTTTTCATGTGTCTTTGACACGATACCAAAGAATAGTCTGTTTAACAAACTTTCCTGTATCGGGTTATCGTCAAAAATAATTAGAATACTACAAAATTCATATAAAAATACTACTAGCCATATTTGGGACGGAAATTCTATGTCTGATTCATTTAATATTAATGTAGGTCTGAAACAAGGCTGGATTTTAAGTCCTCTTTTATTTTCATTATATGTGAACGACTTGGTGGATATACTTCCTGG